>JAMXBC010000004.1:107514933-110232506 GCA_024138005.1 Lumnitzera racemosa
GTGCAATACGTCGTAATCTCTTGTTATATAACAAAGGCAAAATGGTTTGGGACCCTAAAGGACAAGCTTCCACATCATAATGACTAACTTCAATGGACCTAAAGTAAAGTGGGCACCAAAGAAACAATCATTTTTTTTTGTAGAATCTACAAGGCAAAACAACAAACGAATCTTTGATAGAGGTTACTCAAGACACAAGATGGGAGATGCATCAAAGTTTGCATCTATAGACTTGAAGGATGGAAGAAGTGTGGCTTTCGAAGATAACTAGAAGGTTAATGTTATTTAAGAAGGTAACATTTGTATTAATAATGATTTTACTATTAAGTATGTGTCACTTATAGATAACTTGAGATATAATTTACTTAGTATTAGAATATTGCGTGATATAGGATACAAAGTAATTTTTCATGCATCAAAGTGTTTTATTGAAAACATTAACAATGAGCAAATCTATTTTGAGGGGTATAGAAGAGGAAACATTTACAAAATCGACTTCAATATGTTTTTATGTTCTATTGAAACTTGTTTATCCGCTCAAAACAATGATAGTTGGTCGTGGCATAAGAAGTTAAGACATGCTAGTACTGATATCTTATCAAAACTAACCAAAAGGAATCTTGTTAAAAGATTACCTAAGATTAGTTTTAATAAAGATAGAATATGTCAAGCATGTTAATATGGCAAACAAACCAAGTCATCTTTTAAATAAAAAAATGCCATCTTAACTTCTAAGCTACTCTAACTACTACACATGGATCTATTTGGTCTAATCCAAACCTTAGTTTAGGAGGGAAAAGATATACCTTAGTCATAGTTGATGATTTTACTAAATACACTTGGATGTTCTTCCTTGCAAACAAGGATGAAACATATCATTATTCTTGAATTATAGTAAAAATGTATAAAATGAAAAAGGTTTGTCAATTGTTTCAATAAGAAGTAGTAATGGAGGAGAATTTGAAAATCATGAAATGGAAGATTTTTGTAATAAAAATGGAATAGAACATACATTCTTGACACCTAGAACTTCATAACAAAATGAAGTTGCTGAAAGGAAAAATAAGACCCTTATAAATATGGCTAGGACTATATTATGTGACAATAATCTACCTAAGTATTTTTGAGCCGAAACCATTAATACGGCTTGTTATATATCAAATCGTGTTTTCATAAGACCTATTCTTAAGAAAACCCTATTTGAGCTTTAGAGAGACAAAAGACCTAACATATCGTATTTTCATCCATTTGATATAAAGTGTTATATTCTTAATAATGGAAAGGAACAACTTGGAAAGTTTGATTCAAAATCGGATGAAGCCATCTTTCTTGGCTATTCTCTTGCCAGTAACGCTTATAGAGTATATAACAAAAGAACTCTTATTGTAGAAGAATCAATTCATGTTGTATTTGATGATACATATGCAAATAGAGAGTCCAATAATAAAATAGAGAACATTGGTGCTCAATTGGATAGTCATAGTCTTAACAAGAATCAATCCATTTCAAATGAGAAAGAATCCTTTAGGTAAGATGAAATTATTGACAACTCTAATTTAGACTTACCTAGAGAATGAAAATTTATAAAAAATCATCCTAAGGTTCTAATAATAGGAGAATCATCTAATAGAGTGCAAATTAGAGCCTCTCTTAAGAATCTAAGTGATGTAGTGTTCATATCTCAACTTAAATAAAAAAAACATAGATAAAGCTCTAAAGGATGAATTTTGGATTTAAGCTATACAAGAAGTGCAAAATCAATTTACTAGAAATGAGGTATAGAACTTAGTACCTAAACCAAAAGATAGACCGGTAATTGGAATGAAATGGGTGTTTCAAAACAAGTTAGATGAAACCAAAATAGTAATAAGAAATAAGGCAGGTCTAATTGCAAAAGGCTACAACTAAGAAAAGGGAATTGGTTTCGATGAAACCTTTGCCTCGGTTGCTAGATTAGAGGCCATTAGGATGCTTTAAGCATTTACCACATATAAAGACTTTAAACTGTATCAAATAGATGTTAAAAGTGCCTTTCTAAATAACTATATTAAAGAAGAAGTATATGTAGAGTAATCATTGGGATTTGAGGATAGTGAATTCCCAGAATATTTATATAAGCTTAATAAAGCTTTGTATGGACATACGTAAGCTCCTTGAGCTTAGTACGAAAGTTTAAGTAACTTCTTGATAAAGAATGGATTCATTAGAGGGAAACTTGACACAACATTATTCATTAAGCAACACAATGCTCATATACTAATTGTCCAAATATACGTGGATGACATTGTGTTTAGTGCTGCTCACATGGATTTAGTTAATGAGTTTGTCTAATGTATGAAAAATGAATTTAAAATGAGTATAATGGAAGAACTCAACTATTTTTTTGGTCTTCAAGTTAAATAAACCAAAGATGAAACCTTCATTAATTAAGCTATATATACTGGGGAGCTCTTAAAAAGATTCAAAATAGAAAATTGTAGGAGTAAGCCAACTCCAATGAGCACAACTCTAAAACTTGATAAAAACGAAAGTGGAAAGAACATTTGTGAAAAGTTGTATGGGGGTATGATAGAAAGTTTTTTATATTTAATTGCATCTAGGCTCGGTATCATGTTTGTTATGTGTCTATTTATAAGATTTCAATCTTGCTTTAAAGAATCTCACTGGAATGCAGTCAAATGCATCTTCAAGTATCTTATGAGCACTATTGAAATAGGCTTATGGTATCCTAAGTTCATCTTATTGATTTTGATGAGAATAAAACAAAAGTGGATGATTAAACTAAGTTTTATTTTACCATATTAAGTTAATTGAATAAAATCGATTAATTTGCTTAATAATTAAATATATCAATTGACTCTAGAAGATATTTAATCTTTTGAGTAATGATCAAATGAACTTGAAGTTAGATTGCAAAGTGTATTTGTTCGTTATGTGTTAAAGATGATTGTAGGTGATACTTGACTTACCAGCATGACAGTGTAAGCCCCAAAACCAGTCACTCAAGATTTCGATTGATTGAAAGATCTGATCGAACCTAAGTTATAAGTAAAGCTAGAAATATTAGTAAAATGATCCCGTAAGTTTGAATTTAAGAAAATAAGCAATAAAATAAAAGAATATAAAAATTCCAAATTTTAAGTATATAACTTATTATTTATCGAAAATGCGTAAAATGTATTCCGATAATTAATGGATTACTAGAGATAAATTAAATGTAAACCAAAAATCATAAAATAACCTAAATAATATTTAGGAATATTTATTTGTACTATATATGAATTTACATGTATGTAGAAATCGCGTAATTACTTAAAATACGCGAAATGTGCTAAAATAATAATAAATAATTAAAGAAAATTTATAATTAATTAAGCAAAAATCAAGAAAAATGTGGAAAAGTCCAGAAGTGGGGCGTGGCAATCTGATATTGAAGAAAAAAAATCAACCAATTAAAATGCAATAAATAGAAAATGGAAAAAGAGAAGAGATAAGACAATTGTTTTGTCTAATTAATGTACAATAATTTCTCTAAAGCTCTATAAATAGCAATAAAATTTTAGAAGCTCATTTGGTTAGTTTGGAGAGTAAGAAAAGTAGGGAGAGGCGAAATTGAGAGAAAAATTAGGTATAGGAAAAAAATAAGAAAAAATTGTGCAATTAAGGCTATAAAGAGGAACTCACACTAGATGAGCAGCTAGGAGTGGACAGCCACCACCACCACACGATGATGGTAGTATCTAGACCGGACGACAAGGCCATGGCAGTGGCCGGAGCCACTTAGACTGGTGAGTTTAATTTCTAGCTCGATTTTATATAATTTTGTAAAAATATCAAATATTATTAGAAAATTATGAATTTTGTTATTTTTAAATATTTTTGTATGTAGTTTTTAGGAAAAATATTATTTTGATGAAAATATGTCTCGTGATACATAATCCTTAAGAAATAATGTAAAACTGCGCATGTTTCGGTTTAGAAATAAATGACCTTAGGAGTATAGTTTTGAACCTAAAATTTTTGTATAGACTACTTAGATGATATAGAATAGTAATATGAAGCCCATTTTTAAAAAATTAATTTTTGAAAAATTTAGATAATTTTTAGGCCTTAAAATGAGGCATAAAATAGGTAATTTAGGGTTAGTTAAGTAATTAAATGGTTAATTACTGATTTAATGAATAATTATATGTTTTAGGATGTTGAAATTTGATGAAGTATGATACTTGTAGTATTTAGGGTGTTAGATATAATTATTAGGTTAATTATGTAATAAATGAGTAATAGGGAAAAATAGTAAATTTTAAGCTAATTTTCTAAATTAGGGTAATTAAGAGTAAAATTTGATTTAGAATGAATTTAGACATTTTGAAATGATAATTGATTTTGGGAGATAGTAATTAGAGTGATAAAAATATTTGATATGTATTATGTAACATAATAAGTAATAGTACATAATACATAATTATTAGAAATATAATAAATAGAAAATATTAGAATAAAAATTGATATTATGATAATAATAAAAATATATAATAAATCTGATAGGAAACTTGAATTTATGTAATTATATGAAACATGTAAAAATTTCTTACATTAGGAGTAAATTTGATACACTATTAAGGATTTAAGTGTACTGGATATAATAAAATATTGGCTAGGGGTAATTATGGCAGTTAGGATATCTAGAAGTAAAGTAATTACTTTCACATTATGATTTAAAACAAGTTTCTAGAGTTCGGATATAAAACAGTACTTAAAAATCGAACTAAAATCTAATTTAGAAATCGATGCGGAAACTGACCCCGAACCTGAACTTAACCCAAAATCTAGAATAATTGTAAAAGACGTAAGATCTAGATAATTAGGTATATTAAACCCTAAATAAAACATAATGATATAAGGCAAGTGCACCTATCAGTTCTAATATAGCGGATGTGAGTCCGAGTTGATCCCTTAGAGACTTCGAGTACTAATATTAACCTTAGCTTTATTATCTAACCGGAAAATTATAAAAGTTTGAATTAATTAAAAATACTAAAATTAACAAACTAACTTAATTATAAGACTTGATTAAAAAATTGAAAAAGCGATAAAATTAAGAACGACTTCAAGAAAGTAATAACGTATTTAGAAATTATTTCCCTTAGTGTTTAACATGTGACCGCTGAAAATATATTCAATTCAATTTCTATTATTCTTGACCGGAGGGATTCACAACTAAAGTTAATACCTTTCTCAAGCATATTAACCCTAATCCTAAATTATTTACCGGAATCTCTTCACTTAGTAATATAATTTAGAATTGCATTAATGTATAACAAATTGCCACACAAATAATTAACTTTCTGGAAGAAACATGTATCTTATCTCTAAGTATACATGTAATTCTCTCCAATTATGTAAAGAACTAATTATACATGTAATTTCTCAATCAACATGCATAATATCATATATTGATATTCTAGAAATATCAATTAACAATTAAACAACATAATTGAATTAAGCAAAGGTAGAAACTTTATTGAGAATTCAACCTAAGAGTCACATGAAACCCTAAGTTCCATAATCCTAAATACACGAATTCTAAGCTATCATAATGAAATTAAAAACGAGTTCCATAAAAAACATAAAATAAAACATGAAAAACCCCTTTGATTGATGGAAAATCTCTCCGATCTTAAAGTCGGTGTTGTTCTCGCCTTTTTTTCTCCTTCTCCTCAAGTCTCTTCTCTTCTCTAATGTCTCCTGTCTCTTGTGAAAACCTAATATGTCTTTTTATATTGTATTATAAGGTTTTCGTTTTCTTTACTAGACACGACCTGGGACATGACTGTATCCCCAAGTCGTGTAACTTTCTACCCTTGGCCAATTTCTCTGCATGGATACAGCCTGAGGACATGGTCATATTCCAGACTGTGTAATTTTAAAACTTCATAACTTCTTCGTTTGAACTCCGAATTGAGTGAAATTTGATTCCTTTTCTTCGTTTTCAATCCTAGAATGCGTTCAAACCTAGGAATCAAAATTTTACTCAATAAAGTATCAATTTATTTAAAGAAAACCAAAAATGTAAGGGAAATACTAAGAAATCACCATGTGAAATATGTTTAAAATCAGAGTTATCACATAACAATAAGCGTTATAGGATAAAACGAACCTATAATAGTTATATAAAAAACTGAAACCACGTTTGTGTTATAGTGATGATCGGCGATGGCTTGAGGACCTCGAATGAGTGAGTAAGGAGTTCAGGTAAGTTGGGATTAATACGTTGCTGTATTTTGGAGGCTTGAGATTATGCTTGGTTGTGTGTGTTAGATAGTTGGTTGTGTGCATGTGCTTCATTATGAGTGATGCTATGGTTCTGTCTGTTATTCTAGCTTATATTGTATGATTTGTATGAAATGATTGAACACCCTAAACTGGACCTAATCAAATATACAACCTATAATCATAATCGGACCTACATGGCAACCTATTAGGGGAACTTAGGACTCTCCGGCTAAATACCGACCCCTTCGAAAGGGATAGCGTAGGATTGCATAATGGTTCCTTCTTCATCCTTAGTTGAACTAAGTGACAGGAGAGGAGGTCGCGGTAAGGGTAAAGTCAATGGTTCGAAGGTAGTCGCGAGAGGAGCAAGGTCTCCATTGCATAAGCTTGGGTTTGGTCGTGAGCTGCTGCGTTAATGGTAACTCCTCAACCCGGAATAGAGCGGGTGAAATTTCTCTAATCTCACGATGGGCCAGACAATGTCGTGTGATGGCATTTTCTTGAACATGCATTGTACCTAATAAGTTGATTGATAACCTTGTTGTGTTTATGGTATAGTTTTAAGTCCTCTATCCTAACTTACTGAGCTGTACTTGCTCACATCCCTATAGACGTCGTGCAGCTGCTAGCTAAGAAGTGGCATACAACTACTTTGAAGCTAGTAACTGCTGAATCCTGGGGAGTGAGGAAAAATATTTGAAGAACAAATATATATTCTTAAGGTTTAAGCTTTTATTTTAGAATTTTTCATTTTTAAATAATGTAATAGCTGGATTATAGTGTATATATATATATTTTCTCACTTTCTTAAGTAAACGATTTATTTAAATTACAAATCGTTTACTTCAAAGTGGGTTAGTTATGGACGTCTTATATAGATCAGGTCTAAAATAGCGATTGTAAGGCCAATTTCTATCTTAGAATGGTTTACATGGTTGGGTTGTTAGGATTTTGCCGCTTCGAGGCGTGACAGACAACACAAGGAAGAACCAAGATGATGGTATAAAGCCCTAAATAATACAAAAAAAAAGCTCTTTGACCTTGAAGAGCCGGCATGCTAGTATACTTGCTAGTGTTCATGTTAGTAATACATTTGCTTACCGTTATGCCAATAAGAGTAAGGAATCAGCATGCTTATAAGCCTGTTTCAAGTAGCTAATGGAGTATTTAATATGTGATACCGGGAAGAATTCAATGAGTTGATATAAATGTTCAACAACTTAACCAAAGAGAATCAAGAATCGATATTCCACTATAAGCAAAAGATATTCTCTTACATTCTTTAGCCTCATTACTTATTATTTGTCTCTCGTATTCTTTACTTGCAAAAAAAAAAAAAAAAAGAAACTTAGTGTGTAATGCTTGAGAGTTCTTACATTTGCAATCTTAAGAGAAAGAAAAGCACTACACTTGAGATTGTTATGTGTGATAGTGATTGTGTAAGCTTGTGTAGCTCTTGGAGCATTGTGTTGAGAAATTAATATAGTATGAAGTCTTTGCTTTGAGGCATTATGAGTTTATAGAGACTAGGGAGTATTGTGAGTTCGTAGAGATTAGGGGTAGTTTGAACTCTACGTTATATTTGGGCTTAAATTTTTTCTATCCCTATCTCTTTTAATTTTTGTTATTATTATTGTTTTATCATTGTCTTAATCTTTCTTTTTAATGTATTTAATTGGTAATTTTGAAAAAAATTGCAATTTGTCCTATAAACTCAATTTCCCCTCCACGTCTTCCCTTCCCCTCTCGAGTTTAGCATGGTGTTCTTCAACGTTATGCAATAGCATTTACTTATTAAGTTACATTAAAATAATTGGTTGATAACTCTACTTATATTTGATGTATAGTTTTAAGTCTTCAGCCTAACATATTGAGCTATTAGTTGCCTGTATTTCTGTAGATATTGTTGCAAGTGCTAGTTAGGAAGCGGCTATATAGTTACTTCGAAGTTAGCAATTGTTAGATCTTAGGAAATAAGGATATAAAATTGAGGATTGGTTTCACTCTTGAAGTTCAGATTTTATCTTTAAATCTTTTACGATTAATTTATGTATTACTTAAGTAAACTAAGATTAGGTTAGTAAGTTTTGTAAATATATTCGAGTTATTTAAATGTAAATATATATTTTTCATAATTTCATAAGTAAATAACATGTTTAATTTATGAACTATTTACTTTAAAGTGGGTTAGTCATTAATGCTTAGTGTAAATCAAGTCTAAAATAGTGATTGTAAGATTAGTTTTTATCCTAAAATGGTTTGTATGATGGGACTATTATGATTTTGTCGCTTTGGGGCGTGACACTACCATAAATGGTATAGAGTAGGACTTTATGGTATTGCATTTCATTTCCTATATAGTAACCTTTACTACAAATGGTAATCCTTTTATCCTACACTTTAAGGGTTTCTTGGTGAGTAAGTTTCTGGCCCTTATTTGGCAATTCGATGTGGCTTAAAATTGGTCTTTTCATGCAGTCAACATCTCTTGAAAAGAATATAAATTAAAAAGGTTTCCATAGGTTAAATTTACTAAGTCATCATCATATGTATTTGCTACAGAAAAATTGAAGTAGGGGTAGCACAATTTCTGATTGTTGCAAACCAGCTTTTATGTTTTTTTTTTTTTTTTCATTTATTTATTCTTTTTGTTTGCTCTTCATAAAGGCTACTAACTTAATAGCTTAATTGGTTGTAATTTAAAGTTCAAATTAAGAGCTTATGGAAACGAAAATTATTCACTTAGTTAGTATTTTATTTTAATCATCTCTCAAATTTTGAGTGCTAAAATATTAAGGATTTAGAGTTTTAAAATTGGTAGGCTTTAGTTATATTTTAGGACTCCATTCGTCACTCTTTTTCTAAGATTATGAGTTCAATTTTATTGGACAAATTTTAAATATTTAGTTTGTCATTTTTAGGGAATATTGGGACCATCCGAGCTTAACTTCAAATATTACTAGGGTTTATAGGGAAGTTCAATTTGGAAGTTCATTCTTATTTTGCTAGGTCTTAGGGATTAAATTATTAGGGACTTGTAGAACTATGTCTTTGGTACTAGGTGATATGTCAAGGTTATTCTGAAAGCCAACATTCTCCTTATTAGCCTGCTTGTTATTAGATTTCCTTACCCTTTTTTCAACAGACATACCACAATCACGCCCCATTGGTGCATGCAAAGAAGGGCTATAAAATATGTCACCATCTTTAAGATAAGGATATTGCTTGATACTATGCCTTAATCTTTTACACTCAAAATAAAATTCTGATAGTTTTTCATATCTAAATGTCACCAAATACTTATCCCCATCTTTCCGATTCACCCAAGCTCCAGTGCTCAATGATTTAGTACAATCTACTCTGATTTTAACCCATAGAAAACTCCTCCTAAAACCCTTGTCCGATCTGATTGAATCAACACCCAACACCATACCCGCCATCATCCCTAACTTGTTTTCATTGTTGATAGAAAAATGTTCAAGCAGCAGTCCATGAATTTGCATCCATAACACAATACAATCGAACCTCAAATCTTCAATTGTAAAACCCACATTCCATTCTTCTAAGATAAGACAATGGCCCATTACTGCCCAAGGTCCCCCAAATTGAATTTTTTGAGCTGTTTCGTAACAATCAAATGCAAAAAGAAACAAATTCATTATCCCACCTTTACTGAGAGATTTTTTGCAAATATGTTTCCAACCATGAGATACTCCTTCTCACTTAACAAATCTTCATTTTCTTCCAGATCCAGGGCGTCCGAAAATGTATTAAGCTTATTGGAATATGGAAGAGCCTTACTAGAGCTGGTTGCTGCCATCCTTTGTCAACAAAACAAAAAGATGACACAAAATCAAAGAAAATGAAAGAAGATGACTTGAATTAAGAAAACGACATAAAGACAAATACTATAAGGATAGATCGACAATACAAAGGACAAGGTTTAATGGCAGAAAGCAACAAGAAGACCCCAAATAGACTAACACTAAAGATTGCAACAATAAGGACTACGCATCAGAAATGGACAACGCAGGTGGACAAATAGAGTGAAAAAGATGAGAGTGTGTAGGAAATGTGAATGTACGAATAAAAACAGATGAATATGTACATAACCGTAGGTATTCTTATAATGAGAAGGAAAGGATTCATGAGATTATACCTTAACCCAATGCAGTATCAGTAATTTGATACAGACTTCAAAGTAAAAGCACAGCAGGAATATATCTGAATGTGTAAATTCTAGATCTAAATGCTTTTGCCGTAACAATGCTCTTAGAATGCTAATACGAATATGATTATTCAATGTAAGCAAACAATAGAAAGAGGAGTGATGAAATGCATGGAGGTAGAAACGGAAAAGAAGAATATTCTGATAAACTCATAGGCCATAACTAATGTGGCACCAATCTCAAAATTGAGAGGAAATTCTCTCATTAGAAATACTAGAGAGAGAGAGAAATCCAATGATTAATGAATTTATGCTTTGGAATTCCTACAAATGTTGCACATAAATGTCTTTATGAGCTACCATATCACAAATGTTTGGTCATTTGAATCTTATTATATCAATTATAGGTAAATTGAGGGAAATTTTCATTTTACATACTAGAATTTCATCTTTATCACTCCAATTAATTGTATTCTTGTTTTCAACACTTTGTATGCTTAGAGCATCCCCATCCGAAATTATTTGGCATAGGATCTTACATCAAGAACCTTCTTTTTGAGATTTATTTATGGATGGAGAAAGGTTATTAGCTTTTTGAGAGTTCTTCACTAAGAACCTCAAAAAGTAATAAAGTAATGTTCTATTTAATTTTTTTTTAATTGTTTTTAGTGTTATGTTAGTTTAAATTTGTAGTTTATGGGTTTCATAAATAATATAAATAAATATTAAGGATCTTTGTGAAAAAATTTTATGGATAGAATAGAGAGGTGTTTAAGAAAAAAAGGTTCTTAAATTGTTGGTATTTAGGGATTTTAAATGCGATCCTTATAAATAAAAATTCTCTTATAATTACAAGTATAAGCTAACAATTAAATGTACAAAAATACTCTTATATTATACAATACCATACCTTCTCACACTAACAACCTTGATCCCCTTATTTTCACTCAAGTAAAGAACATCACTCGTCTCTCTTTCTTTTATTTTTATTTTTTATATCTGGCATTCATTTTCACCTATCTTCACTCTATCATGTATACAAGTATCCTATTCTTTCTAGAGACTCCCTTTTCTTCTGATGTACTCAAATAATCAAGATTGTTTTCTTTTTAGAGCGTACATAAAAAGGAAAGAGTTATCCTTTTTATTTATAAATGAGATATTTTCCTCAAATAATATTTGTGAAGATAACAACGTAGAAGCTACTAAGTTTGACTAACCACAATTTTCACTAACTATCACAAGCTTTTGCTATCTCCTCCTTATTTTTACCCTTAAAAAATATATATATATCAAAGATAATTCTAGATGGAAAATTCAAATTCGAAACATATGGTTGTTATATTGTACTAGCATTGGCTTGCTTTTGAATGGACCATAAATAAAAAAAAAGCTAAGACATTATTTGGTATTTTGGTGCATGCTAAGGAAAAAGTAAGAATTTGCCCATTTGTGATATTGGAGTTTTAGGTGTTAGATTTTACACGAAACTTGAGATTTAGAGGATAAATAACAACTAATTGAGTAAAACGTTCATTAAGGCAATAGTTTCCTGTTTTAAGTATATTGGCAGTTTAGGAAAGAGCACAAAATCCTAGGTATTATTGGCGAAACTTAGTGGTATGAGATTGCGTGAGGATGATCGTACCGTTGATTATTACTCCGTTACAATTATCGAGTTTTATCCATGATTTTTCACCTATCGTAAGATATTCCATGTAAAAATCCCATGTTGTCTTTCTTTTTACCTATTGTTTTTCTTTTCATAATTGCGTGTTGTATGATTTTTGTAATAAAATAATCTGGATTCACTGGTAATATGTGATGCGTCTAAACATAAAGCGACCTTGTTCTCAATTATTGAATTATCTTTTGGCCTAACGGCTTAAATATTGTGATAACACTAAAATTAAGCACAAACTCTAATGATTGAAAAGTAGTTGCCCCTAGAACAAGATCTTGGCAAAAGGCCATTGGAGCTTGATGCTGCAAGTCCAAGTTATAAAAATTAACCTTTTATTAGTCAATTCACAGACTAATGTCTTCTGTGTTCAATATTTTTCCACACCCTAACGCAATCCATTGGTTCCTAGATGTTTCGCAGGAATAACTTGGATCCACCATTTGTGTGACTTGTACCAAGAACAATGATCAGGAATCTTAAACTAATACATTTTTATGGAATATTTTGATTTTCATGCAACGGCTTATGTCTTTAAGGTAAGCACAAGCAGCGACCAAATGGTTTTCACATCAACGTCACCTCCCAACTTTTCCTCCCAAAAACCTCAGTATATGTCCATTCAATTCCCCGACAGCTATGGTACCCTTGTCTACTACAATATTCTTTATTAACATGTCTTTGCTTCTGCTTTACACCTTTCTCTCTACAAATTGCATATGAGTTGCATATTAATTTGAATTTCCATGCATGAAATGACAAAATATTCCTAATATAAGGTTCATATTTGAGAAGAGTCTATCTTACCACCGTTCAAACTAAAGATGAACCCGGATACCTGAAGTTTCTTTGCCATTGGAAAGGAACTAGGGGCTTCTTAGGTCTATGATAGGATTATGCAAAAGCTAAGTTATAGTCACGAATTGCATTTTTCTACTAATTTTAAAATGTCAGAGATGTCAGTAGCTTTTTGCATAATTGTTGGTGGGAGACAAAGTATGGCAGTTAGTAACTACAAAAAGTACTTTAGGATGATGGGGATGACATAATAAAATTTGGATACGATATGATAATGAATATAACCATATTGTGATTATAAAAGGAAAATACAAACACAGCATAAAATACAATAATAAAACATGATTATAGTACGAACAGACATGATTACACTATGACTCGATTATTTGTGGTGACTATTCAATTTAATGTATTTTTGACACCAATATCAACTTGACATAAAATAGAGACACGGATATGACTTGCTAACACACGAATTGGTAGCCTTGAAACAATTTCCTTAATTCATCGTCCATGGAGATTTTTTATGTCATTTAACTACCCTCGCTTCTCATTGACTACCATTTCCGGCTCATATTATTATTTGCCACTAAAAGTTAACATCTTAAATTTGTTATAATAATAGTTGACCATTTTGAATATATGACTACAACTAATGCCAAAAGGAAAAAAATTTTTGGAAAAACACTTTCTACAAAACAAACGCACTAAGTCGAATTCTTTCCTCGATCCGCTAGATAAAGTACTTTGTCTGATTCAATGTTTTAGATGATACATATCTTTTCATGTATTCATGGACAGATAAAAATCCATCATCTGAAATAAAGATATCTGCTCCATGAGTCCCCGGTTTGAAATTTTGAAATGATTATCAATTGCTCTTTTGCTTGACCCAGATCCTGCTCCATCACGCTTCTGGTGTGTCTCAATGTTCAGCTACAGACATCATCGCTCTTTAATTCTCCATTGTTTTGGAGGACCCCAAAAATGGATTCATGTTACGAGACATTGAAAGAATAAGATTCTCTCCTTTCTAAAAGCTAGGATAAGATGATAATTTGATATAGACTTAGTCGTGCCTATAAGGTAGGATGTCATCTGATTCAATTGTTGGAAATTTTCATAGCTCATATGTTAAAATTGTGTAATCAGAACACATTTATTGCCTGATATCAGAAGAGAAAGTTGAACAATATGTTACCTGATGATGTGAGTTTTCGTTCGAATCCATGGAATTAGCAGAACCACTTGGGCCGAAATGTCAAACTTGTAAAATTGTAGAAACAATTGAATGACAGGGACAACCTTGGAAATTTAAGACTTGGTCAGATTCCCATTGGCTTAGATTTTTAAAAAATCATTGAAGCAATCGATTTGTTCATAGTGGAAGCCACTTGCATAAAAGAACTAAGCATTAGGTCGAGCTTATTTCTGCAGAGGTTCGGAGGCAACCATCAGAAGGGAAATTCCAATTCCAACCCACCTAGAAAATAATTGGCAGAAAGAAGATTTGACAAACTAAAAGCTAGAAACAGTTTTCTTATTTATTTATTTTATGTGAACTGATTGAAATAAGGATCTCATATTGATTTTTATATAATGCATCTTGAATTGGTATGAGATAACCTTGTTAAATCAATGAGGCTATTGGTGCACTGGTATTGACCTTATGGGGCCAAATAGGTAAGTGGTTTCAGCTTACCTCTTTCCACTTGTTAGTAATATATACTAAGTGACCGTACATGAAATTGCTTTTTCAATTAATTTCCTTGCCCTTGTTGCTTTGTAGTGTTTCTCTGCGATATAGGTATAGAAAAGAATATTTTTCAATATATTTAAAATTTTGATATAATGTCGGTATTGTTAAAAAAATGACTCAATTGATATAATATTACCGGAAACAGAGTTTTCAATTTGCTGGCGATGGAAAAGTAAACTAACTTCTTCAAATGTATTGGAGGATTAGGGATGTCCAATGTGATTATGGAAAATTGAAATGTTATATGACCAGGATATGAGGTTAATATAAGTTATTTATGCATTACGGAAAGGAAGTTATTTTTCCTTTTTCAGTATAGATGTGCTATGATTGGATCCATATTTTGGTTATAGATAGTGTGGGTGTAAGGGTTTAGTTGTAAAGTCACGTGCATGTTGCGTGACTGAGGGAAATGATTTCATTGGAGTAGTAATCGTGAGATTATCGAGTAAAAAGTGAAAGCGGGGATGAGTAGACAATCGTAATAAGGTTCTAACACAGGGTGCTATGGTTAGATCTATATTTTGGTTATAGATAGTATGGGTGTTAGGGTTTAGTTGTGAAGTAATGTGTGTGCTGTATGAAAATCACATTACACGTGATTAAGGGAAATAATTTGACAAAAGTAATGCTCGTGGGATGATCAAGTAAAAAATGGAAGGGAAAAGGAGTAAGTAATCTCAATAATGTTCTAACACAGGATGTGATAGATGGAGGAGTTAAATAGTATTAAACTCTACTGTTTATAATAAAAAGCATGTGTCTTCTTAAAGAGGTTAAGTGTTTAATTCACTTGAGGAAGGAGTCTAGTAGACTAATAATGTTAGTTGGGGTTTTCTTATGTTCAAATGAGGGGAGGGAATGAGGTATTTATAAAAGTTGGCAATTCATCCCATCTGTTAAATTGTGATAGTGATCAACAAGTAAAATTAATCCCTTCTTTTATAAACCTCAAATGGATCATATTTAATGAGTTTAGGCTCAATAACCTTATTTTTTAAATATAAGTCAGATTAAGAAAGATTGAATCGAGTAAACAAATCCAATGGATTTTATCCTAATCTTACTATATCAAATCTTCTTTGATCATCCAAAAAATACATGGACTTTAACTCTTTAGATTCTATCACCTTAATATAAAAAATAAAATCCAGCTCATAAATTGATTTAGCCCTCTATAAATAGAACACATACTAAGAATATGAGCATGAGGAAAAGATAACGATGTTCAACCAAAACTCCATGCCGATTGATATCGCATTATTTTTGCATATTCACTTTTCAAAGGTTCCATACTAATCCAACCCATCGTAATTGTACATGCCAAAGTCATTTGCCCGAGGTATTGAAATAAAGTTGTCATCCACGAATCACTTTTGTAAGAAAATTAAAACAAGTAAAGAGGAAGAGAATTTGACGTACGGATTTAAGTGGAAAATCGTAAAACTATGGTAAAAAACCACAAGCCACTAAAGGTTTATCAGATTTGAATCCTTCAGAATTTCTTTTATTTTTTCTCTCTTAAAGTTATAAATCAATGATTGTTACTATTTATTTTTTTTAAAAAAAATGATATTACAATAATATCACTTGATGTTTAAAAAATCTAAATAATAATAATTATTAATTTATAATGATATAATTCATAAGAAAATTTTGCTGGCAATTATACCTTTAAGGCTTTCTTAATTAAATATATCCTAGTTTCTAGGGGTCTTGGAATCTCTAACTTTGCTGGAATCTCTGGATAAATACTAAAAAGGATTTATATGAATAGAATTATTATCTTGTTCTTCAAGCAAGGAAAAAAAAAAAGAGAGAGAGAGAGAAGATGAGAAAACTATTTTATTAAGTAGCGTTTGATTATAAGGATTAGACTAGATAAAAAGAACTAGATAGGATAAATATAAATTTATTGTATTATGTTTGGTTTGTATAGTACTGGATATAAAATTTATATTAAAAAATTAATGATTTATATTATAAAATAAATAAATTTTTTTGTAATATTTAATAAAAATAATATTCATTAACTTAATATTATAATATAGA
This sequence comes from Lumnitzera racemosa, assembly GCA_024138005.1. NCBI lineage: Eukaryota > Viridiplantae > Streptophyta > Magnoliopsida > Myrtales > Combretaceae > Lumnitzera > Lumnitzera racemosa. The sequence continues at coordinate 107,531,668 of JAMXBC010000004.1, forward strand.
GAGGTATTTTTAGGAATGTAAAATATTTTTTTTTTTACTTTTATCTAGTGAATTTTATTTTTATATCATAGTGTAAAATAACTAAAATTTTTATCTAATCATCAAACAAATTTATAAAAATAAAATTTTTAATCCAATTTAATATTATAAAAATAATATAACCAAAAGCTATCTTAACACTACCATATCATATGGGTGAAACGTGGGACACACATCATCTGTTTCCTTTTTCCGATCACCCCGTCAATTATTAAAATTCATTGTCTCTTTCCAGACAAGTAGGCAACCACACAACCATAGTTAGAAAGAAGTGGATGTTAAGGTACACGTATAAATAAACTCAAAAAAACACACACAAAACTAAATAAAATATTCCCTTGTGCCATTTGAGAGGCATTGTATATCCAAACAACCTCATTCTATTTTCTCTCTGCATTGCTAAACACACTAAACAGGCTTTGTGATACCAATGGATGGAACAACTCAGTCTCTTTCTGTAGAAAGCTTTTCGTATCGTTGGCTTGTCAACCTAAAACCAGCTCTTGAGAGCCTGGACAGCTCGTTTAGGTTCTCCCTTGATGCATCTGATGAAGCTTCTTTCATTGAGATGGATCCTAGAAAGCCGCCATCAAAGCGATTCCACCGAAAAAATTACAGCTCGGGTTCGCAGGATTTCAAATTCGACTTCCCCACTTCAGAATCCCCTCTCAGCAATCTTGTTCATGCGGATGAGATTTTTTCTGATGGTTATGTCTTGCCTCATTATGCCGATAAATCAAACACGAAAGGGATCGAAGCATCATGTACTTCAAACCCCTCTTGTCCAAACTCTCCGTACGCATGGAAACTTGACATTCCAGTCCGGGATGAAACACTTCCTTCATCATCCAGGAGACCGAGAAGATTATCCAGAAGAATGTTTCAGAAGTACTTCAATTACCTTAGGCCGCTGTATCGGGTTATTTGGGGTCACAAGCTACGCCTTGGATCGAAAGCTGGTGGTAGAAAAGTTCAGATGATGAAAAGCTGCGTTTATCCTGAAGAGTCTTATACTTCTCCTAGAATAAGTTCGGCATATTCGGTCGACTATTCGCGGATGTCAGTTGATTCAGAGAGCTCAATCTATGAGGCTGTTTTACACTGCAAGAGATCATTTGGTATGTCGACTTAGTCCGAAACAAATGGACCAAATTTCGAGTTTTTACAAGTTTTAGGACAGATTAATTCGAAAGATACTTCCATGGCTTAGATCATCACTTCCTATTTCTTATCACAAGATGTCCCCTAATGACACCCTAAAGTGATTCCTTGTTTCTCATCATCTTCTTCATTTTTAGGAAACAACTGAACCGTCTCGGCCTTCGCTTCAACCCTTCCCGAGAGTCTTATCTCTGGTGTTGCAGAAGAGGCATGCGGATGAGGATTTATTTCTTCGCAGGCTGGTGGGGACCTGAAAGAGAATGAAGCTATGCAGCAGAATGCACAAAAATGGAAGAAATAGGAAAGATAAGAGACAACAAGAAACAAAGCAAAAGGAGTAAGCATGAGAAGAGATGCCAAAAATACATCATGATTGTGGATGGCAGGAATTATTTTGGGCATGGAATTTTTTCTTTTTTCTTTTTTTCTTTTTCCTTTGATGAGGAGAGAAAGTACATGTGAAATTTTGTGTTCTCTCTTAGTTTAGTAAATTGGGAGATAAAAATTTTCATTAGTTCTTTAATCTCCCATTTCTTATTGTAAATTAATTATTCAATAATATAAAGAATATTCTCCTTCTTTGTAATTTCTATTTGCCTGTAGGAACCCCCATACATATGACTATATATATATATATATATATGAGGTTAATTTAAAGAAATACTTATTTCACATGACTTTTTTTTTTTTTTTCTTTTTCCCTTTTTTTCTTTTAATTTTTGGCCTGCCATTTCACTTGAGTTGCTTCCTTATTGAGGTTAGCACCAAGATATAAAAATTTAAGCTGGAAAATTTAATGCAGATTTTATATTTGTTTCTGATCTGAAAGGTTAAACCTGTAGATTGATATATTTATTTTAAACTTAATTTGTACCATCAAGACATAAATTTTTTTTTTCCTTTTTTTTTTCTTCACGCTTGTTGTTATGATACATACCAAGTTTTCAATACAATAATCATGTCATCAAATTTCATATATATATATTTTAATTCTCCCGATCATATATGTCGATTATTCACGAAGATACTTCACGTGAAGTAAATTAAATAGAGAGTGAAGGATAATACGTGGATTTTCTACTGTCGTAAAGTATTGAATTGATGCCATTTTTAGCTTTCCTTTACATTGTATATTGTCAGCAGAGAATAAAGGCATCTTATGGATCAATAATTTGGTCCCTCAAGCACCTGAATATATGCAAGAATATGATAAGCTCTTCCCATCAAGTGATGTAGATGGTGTTGTTTTATTTCATTAGGGAGAGCTGTGGCTAGAAAGCCTACTCGATAGAGTTATGTGTATCGATTAAACTTAAATCCGTAGATACGTATGCTTTTAAAGTAAATACAATAGTATTATTTTGGAAGGAAAATTTATTATAAATCTGGTTTTTAGTCTTAACAGGGACAAAATACAAATACCTTTTAATCTACAAAGATTGAGTCTATAGAAGAAGTTCTTTTATGAATTCATCTTAACTTTGGCCGACATTTAGTATTAAAGGAAAAAAAAACTGTTGTTGGTTTTCGCTCTCCTTTGCTATAGATTATGAATAATATTAGGGAAGGAATAATATCACACTTCATACTTAAACTTTGATCCATCTCCCAATTGATTAGTTGAATTTTGAGATTGTAAATCTTAGTACCAACTAGACTCTCTGAAGTCATGGACATTACTTGTATTAATTCCATTTCTCTGGTTCTCTTTTCCAACTAATTTATCAATTGCTATGTATCCTAAGCAATTACTCATCATTTCAACGATGATATTTCACTTAAAATGTCCATATAACTATCTTGGTAGCTATAGAAAGTTGAAAATTATTATATTAATTAGTAGGCTAAGCACATTAATTATTTAAGCTTGACTCATTGAGTTAGGTAACATAACCTAAAGAGTTTAGTTCATATTCATATGTTGGAACGATTCAGGAATATTTAGCTTGGTAGGTTCGGAACAAGAACTGTTGAACCAATTCGTCTACCTCTAATCTTTTTTAGGTAGGCTCATGCACTATAAGGAAGGCTATTAGTCTTAGGCATTTGTAAACTCATTCTAGATAACTATGAAATGAGTAAAAACTCCATCTCATCCGTCAATCACCAATACGATCTAATATATATCATCAAACTCGAGAGCCTATACATAGTTATTCCTTCTCATTTGACACAAGTTTAGAGACCAGAGAAATAGTGTTCTATTATGAAAACTCTACTCTTTAAGATCAAATAGTATTAAGGTAAAGAACGGTTTTAATTGCTCAAGAATTGTAAGGTTAACGTCTTAAGTTCTTTAAGCTTCTTATGTAATCCCAGATCAAATACGATCTAGGATTACTTATTCCTCTTCTCTACTATTCTTTTTCTAATCATCTTATTAAGTATCATCTTCACATTACTACTCCAAGGTGACATGTAATACAATACTCGCGTAACTCACATAGGATCATTCTAATTATAACCCCTCATCTACAATAGCAAAAATGATAACTCCAAAATTATAATATATCATGTCAAAAATGGATTTTTACAACTACTTTTGTTATCTAAACAACTATGTGAACATCCAAAGTGGAATATTGTTGTTAAATTAATTGGTTTAGGTAAAAGCATTCCATGATTGGTCAAAAAAGCCAACTAAACATACATTTCTAGATAGAGTTAACACAGTTATTGTTGCTGAACTCTAAATAATTTAATTGAGTACTAGAATTGGTAATCTAAAAGGTTATGTAATTACTTGAAAAGTCAACCATTGTTTAAGTACCAAATGCAATATTATCCACAATATAATAATGTCATTTTATACTTGTTGCTATTATTCTTTATCACTTTTTTTTTTTTTACTTTATTGACTTAACTGTCGAAGTCTATACGCCAAAGACACCTTATATGTCCCATAACTCACGTATTCTTTCTTATAGATGCTTTACATTCTTAGCAAATCACCCCTTGAGCCTAAACCTAATCTCATCAAGAAAGTAGCAACAATGGTTGCCGACCATGTGATTGTTGAGTAATAGATAAGAATAGATTAGTGAAAGGGTTGGTTTTGAAGCGGTTAATTTTGAACCGTGAATCGACTCGGAACTGGCCTAGGCCTACCTTGGGTGGGCTTGAATCGGTCGTTGAACTGTCGGGCCTTAAGAGCTTAAGCAATTCAACCATGATAAATTGCCAAACTAATAGTTGAACCAATGGTTCAACTCGACGGTTAAAGGCTGAAAATTAAAAAAAAATGTAAATAAAATATAATATATTTTATATATAATGTAAACATACTATATATACTAAATAAGTATATAATATATATAATATATAATAATTATTATACTTTATATGTAAACCTCGTAAGTTTAACCATTTGAGTGTAGGATTAAACTCGAATACTGTAAATAACTTTAGGATTAGATAAGGCCAAGTAAGATAAAAAATTTATTAAGTTATAAATTTAAATATATTATAAGTAATAAAACCCTAAAATTTTAATTAAAACCTAAATCGCGCATTAAAACCTTAAATCGGATGTACACACAAATACTCAAAATCGAACACGAACTTAACTACAACTCTAAAACTATAACTTTAAGCTTATAAAATAAATAAATAACACTTAATAGTGATATAATTGCAGTCGATTATAATTATCGACTAATCGACTAAATCGCATAATCACGTACAAATCTTAATGAAAACGTCAAAATGACTTGTAAAAAATATAATTGTAATGGGTACGAATTAAATTAATAAATTTTCATATAATCCCAAACTTAATTTGCAAATGTTATTTTTATTATTTTTATATTTGAAAAAATTACATATAATTATTTTTATTTTCCTTTTTTTTTCCTTTCTTCCTTCTATATTTTTTCTTGCTACCACGTCCAAGTTCTGGAAACAATAGCAACCTACGTGACCCCTTTTTTTTTCTCCTCTAAGTATGTATTCTTATACATGTTCATGCCTACTAACATATATATATATATATGTGTGTGTGTGTGTGTGTATAATAGTAAGTATACGTATGCATATTTATATTTAGTATTTTCAATTTATAAAATTTTTGTATAATATTTGTATATGTATAAGTGCTGGACCTGAAGCTGTATATATATTATTATTAATAATATTTTGTATTTTAGTATATATACACATATATAGTATAACCATATATATATGTATATGAGGTATAAATACACAATACTCTACTTGTACACAATGTCTAACTAAGGTTAAAATAATTTATTATATAAAGTATAGGATACATATAAATGTACGCATATGAATAGTGATGTATATGTAAAAATACAAATATAATTAAATAGTGTATATAAGATGTACTATATTATTAAGTTAATAAATAAAGAAAGTTAATATATATATATATATAAATATTGTAAATTTGGAAAAAAAAGAATAATAATTAAGTAAATTAGAAAATGTAATAAAATACAACAATAAGTATTTGTATATATATAATTATAGCATAAAATAAGAAAATTATGAAAAATGTGCAAGGGTAACACATAACACTTTCACGTATTACCATGTTATCACATATATGTAAATTAAGTAATTTTCATAATTAATAATAATGATAATTCTAAAATCTCAAAAGTAAGTAAAAATAGTTAATTATGGTAAAATAGACTTATAATAAGAAAAATTTCAATTATACGATATAAACAATCATTAAATCATAAAAATACTAAGAAAAGCTTAAATTGATGTTTTATAGTTTTTAAGTTAAAATAATAAACTTAGTGATATTTTTATATCATAGTCAAAACTGTAAGTTATAACATCTAAAATGAACCTTATTACGAGAAAGTATGCTAAAAAACGATCGAAATGGATTATAAGTTTATAAAGATGTAAGCTAAATTGAAAAAGTTATACATGATTCGGTAAAAAGCTCGACTCGTTAATTTTATGTAAACTAATAACTAAACTAAGTGAATAGTACAAAATTACAATACTAGTTTAGTTATTTAATTTCCAAACTTACTACTTTTCGTATTCCCTAAATATCAGGTGATCTCGATACTAATACTGACTAATAAAAAGGATTATTACGATTGTTGATAAACTCAATGACCAAGTGAGTACTCCCAATAATACTATACTTGTTTTATGTTTGTAGTTAGTGTACATTAATTAAATATTAATAACTTGATGCATAGGGGTTCGGGTTATACATGTATTTGATATTGATTTATTTCTGTACAAAATACTATTAAATATGATAATTGAAGATTTAGTTATATGATTAATTGTTACAGAATTTGAATAACTTGTCAATAATGTTTAATCATCTCGTAAATTGACTTAATCATATACGACTTAACTTAACTTATATAGATCATGCATAAAGTATGAACATTGCATATAATGTTCAAACGTTACCTCATACAGTTGGTAATGAAGGGCTTTTGAGGGATGGATTCCCATATAATTTGATTAGTACAGTGTAGAAGCATTGGTACAATAAGATCCTATCTTTGGTTCATGGGTTTACTTGGCGTTAGAGATGCTAATCATAGGTAACTAGGGGTTGTTTCTAAAGACAACTGCTATAGGGTATAAGTGTAGATTATAAGGGCCATCTCATCGCTAGACTTAGATATTTATATACTACTGACTGTTGGAAATAGAAACCTGTTTTATGATATAGGAAATTTCTATATATATTTTTATATGGTTAAAAACCTAGGTGTTAGAGCTCGGTTGTGATTGGTGCAGATGTATTTCCAATCCTTCTTTCGGAGGGCGTTAAATCCAATGTTGTATGTAGTACCAATTAACTGTGGCATACTGCTTATTTTTGCATTCATATATTTGTTAATAAACTATTTGATAACTTATTTACAAATATAGTATGAGGGATATCTCACTAAGCTCTTATAGTTTACTCTTCAATAGTTTTTCTTGCAGGTTGCTAGATAATCGGGTATATGCTAAGAGCTGAGTATTGGGTACCAATATCGAGGTGCTTAAATATTAGAATTTGAGGATAAACTATGTAATCGGTTTGAGTTATAACATATAATTATTAATACTATATTTAGATTTTATGGTCTTTATAAGTTTAAGTTCTAGAACTTTACTAGCTTATCTTATTATTTAATAAGGAATACCAATTCTTTGCGGTTCTGATGGATTATGGCTTATTAGATATCCATAGTCACATATATGTTATAGTAAGTTAATTAAATTAAGAATCGAAACTTTAGTGATTAATTATTTGAAGTCTTACAATCTTTGACTTGCAAGACAGTTTTTATATTACGGGTGCACACGTAATATAAAAATTTTACACAATCTTATTAAGCTCTTTTTAGGTTATAAAATATACTATATATAATATATATTGTCCCACCCTACTCTGAATAAAAAATCTTCTTATTTTGCAATTTTTTGTCTCTTTAGCCAGTCTAGTCAATATTATAATATAATATTTCAAATAAGTGATTTCGAGATCGAAAAAGAAAATGAATTGAAAATAAAAGGTTTTTATTCATGAGCAATAATATAAAGTTTTAGCTATAGTTGAAAAAAAAAAAAGACTAAATATTTTCAAATTATTTATAATAATTAAAGGAAATTCAAAAAAAAAAAACAACTCATGGTTTAAGGGCCACCGAACCAACTCTTGAACTGCTGATTTAAGTGAACTGGCCTAACCTCGCCTCCTTAAGAGTTGGGCCCGATTTATTCTCTTGTCGACTTGTGAGTTGAGATTCAAGATTTGGTTTAACTGATGTATAAGTCTAGATAAGAAGGCTCTTTATTTACTTATTTTTAGTAACATTCTCAATTGAGATTGTAACACATAAGAAACAGAGCTATCATGTGAAACTGTATATAAATTTGTTTTTTTTTTTTTCATGTCATATCATCAATAGAGGATATTACCGATACTTTTACCATAATTTCCTTTTACCTCCCGTTCCTTCGATCTTCATGGAGTGTGTCATCTAGACTAGGGCAAGTATACTTCTTATGTCATAAACATAAAATCCCACCCCCTATCTTAAAGCTTGGGGTTAAATGTAACATCGAATTTTTTTTTTAATCTATTATCTATCCACCATTAATTGCCAAGTACACAAAATTGCTGGAATGCCAGTAAAATTTTATTTCTGGGGCTTTCTCTTTTTTGCCTCCTTGAAAGTTTAGCGGATTTTTCTCCATTACAACTACTTCAATTTTATGAGAAAAAAAAAAAAACCAATATTAATTCTGGTCTACAATTCAAACTAGAGCACATCCATTAATATCGACAAGCACATTGATTCTTTTCCCAAAAGATTCAGATATGTGTGAAATGAATATCTTCCATTGACAAACATATCTGCATGCATTTTAAGTCAAGTATGAACGAAAGGACATTCCCATGTAACATGGCCCTAGTTAAGCTCAGACCAACATACGCCAATGTTTTGGCAATAGCAATAGGCTGAGGAGGTAGAGTTTGTCACATGTCAACAGCCAAGGATAGGGAGACATGGACAAAATATGCTAGGAAATGTATCCAAATTTTCGATTACTACATCCTCTTGTCTTCCCTATGGAGCGTCTGCTTTCTCCGAGAAACAAGCACAACCAACGGTACTTTCATGGATTTTTTTTTTTTTTTTTTGTAATTTTCTTGTTGGGTATTACAATAATCCTGGTGGGGACCGAAAACCACATACATGCTACTTGTCGTTCCTATCGATTTTCGGGTCGTTGCATCTGTATGCACTAACACATGATCCTTGCCTAGCCACGACCATGCGACACTGATTGCCTCGTGTGAGTTTTGGAGGATGAATATATGGTCCCCCGAGATAAAAACCCTCATGGATTTCAGGGCAGCTTGGTAAAATGTGAAAATCCTGCTGGCCTTGTGAAAGTAGCAAATTACCAGAATTCGGTTGTTCCACATACCATCCTAGAGATTATGAGCGCAAATTGAAGAGGATTGCGGATTAGGAATTATTGTATTCATCAAGCGCGCCGCATGAAAAGCTATTGATTGAATTGTTATTGACAAAATAGGAAATATTTCGTCCATTTAGGAGGATTTCCAAATACTTAGTTAAAATAGAGATAATAATGGAAAAATGTGAAATATTTTATTAGGTTTCGTTTCAAAAAAGGTGGAGTCTATTTGAACTGAACTATATTTAATCAGTTTCACGTGCGTAACTCCATTTTATGAAATTAAAGAAATGGAGGATGTTTAATTAGTCCTGTCCTCCACATGTTGAGGACATCCACTTACCTTCCGAAATTCACTCTTGAAGCGACGTCTTGCAGTATTGGGACTAAGGCCTATATCCAACATCTGTTCCTCTTAATGGTTAAAATACATGCCATGAGGCATGAAAATCCTGTAACATCAACAAGATAAGAGATAAAGCACTAGAACATTTTATATATGAACACAATGTCGGGCTGGTCTTCATTTCCTAGTGCCTAGAACATGTTCTAGGACAACGAATGATGCGTGTAACTCATTCACGTTCGTCGCACTAGATGAGTGTCGATGTCAAATGAGTTGTCTTGTTACGACATCTTTTAGGTTTCGGATAACAAAAGACAGAAGTTCATGCCACTGCCAGCATTGAAATCCTTGAGCTGCAGCTTTTCGTCAAATAGCACCAAACAACGTTACGATCCCTCAGCAGACACAACTCGAAGTTTTCTTAATTTGGACAAAGACAATTCTTAACTCTTGCCCCGTTTCATCAAATTTTGATTCGACATTGATTGGACGTTGCATCCAACAATTGCACAGAACCAGTCGTTCAGGATATATATGTATGTACGTCGTGAAAATAATAAGCTAGAATAGAATATGAACGTGGGGCTTAGTGACGCTAATCTAAATCAATCGTAACATAATAGGCCAACCAAAAATTCATATGTTGACTCGGACAATATCAGAAAAAATTTCAGTTTTATGTCTAAGGCAGAACAAATATCATTATCTCATAGGCAAATACACCCAAAGGTATGGTTCCTGTTGATTTCTTTGTCACAACTGACTTTTATTTGCAAAATAGAACCTATGGATTCTTTCTATCTCTCTACTCTCTTTAGCCAAACCTCTTGACTCTTGACTCTTGACTCTCCTTTCTAAATCTCCTCTACTTTAAATTCCCATATCCACCATTATATTTCTCAAATCTGTTAATTTTCTACTATCGCCATTATTATTGATCCAACATTACGATCCATTACCACAAGTCTAATTTTACATACTTGTTTACTTTAAAGATTGCAGTTATTTTATTTATATAGTTAGTTAGTAGTATTTAAAAATCAAGGGTATATATAAGCCTGGAACCAAACATGCCCTTTTTAAATACTACTAAAAAAAAATTGTAAATACATTTTCTAAATAAGTTTAAGAGGATTTGCATTTATTTATATATAATCGCACTCAAATAGAGTTTTTTCAATGAAAGTAGATCTTTACTTATATAGATTGATGAGTGCCACAAGTGGTAAGGCTTACTTGGTACCGACAAGAGTTCACAATACTTCCATAAAAACTCCCTATAGGCGGGGTATTAAACCGAATAGTAGTTTGTAACCTAGTTCCTTTCCTAGCTAACATATTAGCAGCTTGATTCATTATTAACTAGATACTTAAGCTTTCAAACTTGATGCTCAAGTCCATGCATAACATAACCATATTAGTCACATTAGTTTCCTCAGATGTTATATTTTAGAAAATTGAAATGACTTCGAAATAGTTAGTGGCTAGAATTATGTTCTTGTGTGAATATTAGAGAGCAATATTTAAAGCTCTAGATTTCCTCTACAGTTTAGCTTCTAAAGGCAATGTAAAGTCAATTTGTTGTGCATATCCTAACAGAAAATATCACTTATTATTTAGCACAATCCTAGCTTTTAAGCATCAACAAAGATGAAGACTGTGTTAGTCCTATGTATATTGCATAATATGAACTTCATGCCATTATTAGTTGACAAATTTGTTAAATTTCCTGTAAGTCCTAAAGCTAAGCCAAGTGACCGTAGGATTGAACTTAAAACACAAGGTTTAGGGCGATCGGTTAATAGATTCAATCGAACCCAAATTATAAACTATTGAGAGAAATATTAGTAAAAATGACACCATAAACTTGAATTTAAGAAAATAAGTAATAAAATAGGAGACTATAAAATTTTCAAAATTTAAGCATAATAAATACTAATTACTGAAAAGGCGAAAAGTGTAATCTAATAACTAATAAATTACTAAAGATAGATTATATGTATACTAAAAATTTTAGAATGACCAAAATAATAATTAGGAATATTCACATGTACCCCACATGTATTTATGTGTAGATGAAAATACGCGAAATTACTTAAATTGGCCAAAAACTAAGTAAATAATTAAAGAAAATTATAAATTAATTATGGAAAAATCAGAAAAAAATCAAAAGAGACTAGAATAATCCAAATCAGGTTATGGCAGGTCAAGATCTATAAAATAAAAATTAACCAATTAAAATTAGACAATACAAAAGCCAAAAATCAAGAAAATTGGGCAAAGTCATGTCTAATTAATGCATAATAATTACAAAAAATCGTTTATAAATAGGGGAAAAATTTTCGGAACTCATTTGGACAGCTTAGCATTAGAGAAAAATAAGAAACCTAAAAAATTCGAGAGAAAATCTAGGAAAAAAAAAAGAAAATGAAACTGTGCAGATTCGAGTAGTGAGAGAAACCTACACCTCACCACCACTTGAGATCGAGCTACCACCACCACACCACTCTAGCCCCACCGTCTAGGCCGGCCGACAACCTTGGACCAGGTTTAGATGGCCAGAAAGCTTCGAACCGGTTAGTCCCTTAAATTTTTCGATTTTTAATAATTTTGTAAAATTAGTTATTTTGCCTAAAAAATTATGAAACTTGTTATTCTGAGGTTTTATTGTATGTAGATTTAGGGAAAAATAGTGATTTAGTTTACTTACATATGAAAATATAGGATTCTTAACAAATTGTTCAAAACCGAGCATGATTAAAACGGAAAATAAATAGGCTTAGGAGTATAGTTTGGAGCTCAATTTTTTTCTGTAGGATGCTCATGTGATATAGAATAGTGCTATGAAGCCATTTTTTTAAAATTAACTTTTGAAATTTTTAAGTTAATTTTTTTCCCTAAAATGATGGGAAAATTGGGTGATTATGGGTAAATTAGGTGATTAAGATATTAATTACTGATTTAGATAGTTATTAGATGTTTAGGGATGTTAATCTCTGATGTGAAACCCTAATCCTAGCCTTTGGAGTATTAAGTATGGTTAATTTAGGAAATTAGGTAGTTAATGTAAGAAATTAGTAATATGTTAAATTGAAAATTTATAAATCTAAAAAAATTAGAGTTATTTAGATAATATTATAATAGAAATAAAAAAAATTAATAAATCTGAAATAACATTTAATTTTAAGTAAATGTCTCAAAATGTATGATTTTCTCACATCGGGAATAAATCCGATACCTCAACTAGAGTTAGCGTGTATCGAATAGTTTAAAATACTAAAGTAAGACTCAATAGGATATTTGGACACTCAAGCTTAATGTGATTAATTTCACATTAGGATTCGAGCATATTTAAGGCTTAGAAATCAAAATTTAAAATCTAATTTAGGATTCAAACCTCGAAATAGAGTACAACGAATCATTAGTACGTAATAGGTATACACAAAAAAAATGAGTTAAAATAAAACTTAGAATATGAATCCATAAAGTATAAATACTAAAAAGACCTATTTGTATGATAGGATACCCAGAAATAAATCAGCTTGCGACTAAGGGATCGAGCGATCGAGCAATTCCAAATAAGTTGGGTTATTGCTTATTGTAATAGAGTACTAGTTTTATGGTACTCGGAGACTTAGGCTTGCATATGGTTGTGATTGTAAGTAGTTTACGCATATGTTTGACGTATCTAAATTCGTGCTGAAATTGTGATGTGAGTGATTTGTGTTATGATTGAATTGGTGTGAAATTGTTTGAACACTCTAAATGAAATTTAAACTTACTCGACCCTAATAACAAAAAAATGTTATGTATTGCAACCCATTAGGGGATCATAGGATTCTCCAACCAAATACCAACCTCTTCGAAAGGGATAGCGCAAGATTGCAAAATGGTCCCTTTTTCATCCTTAGTCGAACTAAGTGCTAGGAGTGGAGGTTGCGGCGAGGGTGAAGTCAATGGTTCAAAGGTAGTCGCAGGAAGAGCGAGGTCTCCATTGCACAAGCCTGGGTTTGGTTGTGAGCTGCTGCATAACATGGAAACTCCTCAACCCAAATTAGAGCGAGTGAAATTTCTCTAATTTCACAACGAACCGGACTACGTTGTGCGATAACACTTGATTGTTGCATTGCATGAAAATAATTGCTTGATAACCCTGTTTGTGCTTGTATGCACTCATGAGTCTCCAATTCAACTTATTGAGATGTAGTTGCTCATACTCTTATAGATCCTTTTGCAGGTTCTGATTTCTGAACACTTCAAGTACTATGCCACCCTACAATTACCCAAAGGTTAGTTCGTTTGAAGCCAGGGGTGTGAGGATCAAGTTACTTAGTATAATGTGTAACTAGAGTGACCTTGTAATTAAGGATGAAAGACTGATAGTTTTTATGTAATCTAGTGAACTATTGTGTTGATGTAAAACTTCCTGGGAAGCTCTGTAGACTTACTTATAATTATACATGTTTATTAGGAATTTGTAATACTTACCGTAATTGTAGTTTAACTGTTAATCGGACTGTTTACTTCAAAGCGAGGAGTCATAGATGCCTTGTGTAAATCAGGTCTATAGTGGGCACTGTGAGGCCAGTTACTATTATAGAATGGTTTACATGGTGGAACTGTTGCGACTTTACGACTTCGGGGCATAACATTGCCCTTATACTTTTCTCTTCTTTTAGTTGTCCAAAAATTCACAGCTGAGATTTTAGCCTATGATGATCATCTTCGTATTTCATTAGGGTCATGTTATCAAATGTACTGTCATTCATATGTTTCTAGATTGCCCATAGAAAAAATAGGAATTTAGTTTGCCAAGGGGGGTTATTTGATTCTACTTTTGTCTTTGATTTAGGAAGGCATCCATTATTCTTAATCTAATGATGCAAAGGTTGTAAAAGAGAGTTTAAGAATGTTGTAGTGTTGTTAACAGACTGCCAAAATTGCCTAATCTTTCCATAATCCTTGAGAACATGATCAAGAGATTCAACATGTTGTTTACAAAAGACACACAAAGTATTTAGCTAAACACTTCTTCTGCTTAGTTCATCTTTTGTTGGCAACACATTGTATAGAATTCTCCAAGCAAAAGTTTTAATTTTCAAGATAGTTGGCATTTTCCAAATCTAGCACCATTCCGCATTTGTTTAGTTAGATTAATGGTTCTCCTTTAGAAGCTGTTTATAAACTTACTCGACTGAGAACTTTCTACTTTCACATAGTTTTCACACTATAGGTTCACGTTCTAATGTCTCAGTGTTTAGAATCACATTCCCCAGTTTATTTTTATGGAACTCCATAACAGGGAATTATACACTCTGTAAATTTAGCTTTTTGAGTATAGAGTCGAACATGAATGTTGAAGATATTTCTTTAAGTCAATAAAACTGCATAAAATTAAAATCGATTAAATTTTAAACTCAAAACCTAAAACAGTTATGAAAAACATTAATAGACTATTCACAATTTTAATCATATAAAAAGCCCTAAACTCTATGTATGCCTAAATATAAGAGATTAAATTTGAACCTGATAAAAACTCTAAAACCAAAACTCTAAACTTATAAAATATATCATAACGATGATAAAACCTTAATATGGTAAAATTATCAAAAAACGTGCATAATTACGTATGATCATTAATAAATGAATAAAGATAATCTCAAAATATTGATAAATAAATAAGAATAATAAATTAATTAAATAAATTAACAAGATGAAAAATATTATCTTAGGATTAATTGTGGCGTTACATATATGTGCATATATGTGTGTTAGTTTTATATTAATTTGATTATTTAGATTTAATTTTACTATATATTTTATGTTTTTGTATTATATAGTATATATTAATTTTATATCCTATATTTTTCCATAGTTACATCATGTTTTATCCTAAATAATACCTAAAAATTGGAAAAGCTTTAAGAAAGTCAACAAGCAATTGGATGATTTTTTCTTTCTTTCTTTTTCTTTCCTTTTTTCTTTCTTTCCTTCTTCTTTTTCTTTTCCTCTTTTTCTCCTCCTACATTTGGCTGCCAAGTACTCTTATTTTATCATCTTTTATTATTGAAATGATTGAAGATAAAATAAAGCAATTAATGTTTATCCCATGTGTTAAATTAAGTAAAGAAAAGTCAACACATTCACTTTTTCTTTTTTCCACCGTCGGTTAAGATTTGCCCCTTTACAAATGCACTTCAATTTATTTCCTTTTTCACACTTGCAACTATCATCTAATTTTATTTTTATTTTCTTTTCTTGTCAACCAATTTTGTACTCCTCCCAAACCTTCCATTTCTCTTATTTTTCCCTCTTTCATTCCATCAACTGCTACCTCTATTTCACAACATATTACTCTTTATCTATTATCGCTTTCCTACTAACTTCAAGGAGGATAAGAAGGGCATTTTTTCAAGAATTGTCAAGACAAAGAATGAATGAGTTAATATATTATATTGTATTTAGTTTCTCTTTATAAGACAAGTTTATGTGTACTCTTTGGTTTATATATATATTTTGTAGTACTTCATGCTTTAGGAGTATGTAATATGAGTTAGATGTATTTTTAGTATCTTTTGAAATAAAATTATATGTCTATGTACTTGATTGAATGTCAAATTTGCCTTCTTCATATTTATGCATTTATATATGTATATACTTAAACGTATTTAACTATATGCACACATATGTTATACTTACTTAGTTATGTATATATATATATATATATATATATATATGGTTCATATATATAAATAGTACATGTAAATATATGTAATATTAAGTATACTTACTTTAACATGCATTTGTGTAAAATATATTATGAAATAATATAAATGCATATATAAATAAGTAGTAAAATATGAGAGTACATGTATGCGTAAATATATATAATTATGTTTTTCTAAGGTTGAAATAGATGTACATATAATATAATATAAGTATAAATATAGGTGGGTACCGAAATATATATATATATGTATAATAATACTCTAATTCTTTAAAATAAGTTAATAAGTAAATATATATATATATATACATATGTGTATGCTGGATGTGAACATCACAAGAAAATAGGAATTATTTTTCTATTATTTAATAGTTTAGGGTATTATATATGTATATATTAATATTATAAAGTTGGTAAAATTACAAAAATTGAACAAAATAAGAAAATTGCAACTCGAACCAATAAGAAGTTGCCATGTTAGCTTTTCCCAATTTTTCAAATTAAACCGCAAATTACAAAAATAATAAGATAATAATAACAAATTAATTAGAAAATTAAAATTATAACAAAACCTAATATAATTAATAATTTAGGCCTAAAAAGGTGAAATAAAGAAATTATTACAAAATAAAAAAAATAAAAATATTTCCAAAATGTAAGAATTTAGAAATTACTTAAGTCGTTATTAAAAATAAAGAAAAACCTAACAATAAAATCATTAAGGAAAAGCTCAAAATGATAATTAAAAACATTTAAGCCAAAAATAAATAAATAAATATGTGAAACCCTAGGCTCGTAATAGAAAATGCAAGTTCTAACATCTTGAAAAGACCTCACTATGTAAAAGTATATCCAAAAACGATAAAGATCGACTATAAGATCATAAGAATCAGAATTAAAATAAAAAAGTTATACATGACTAAAGATTTAAGATAAACTCAAAAAGATAGGTAAGATAACTAAGTTATTTAGCCCTATAAAAAGCTTAGCTTTTCCCAAATACTTATAAGTCTTATTATTTTTTAGGTACTTAATTATCAAGTTCTTGACATCCTAACGGCCTATAAAGTAAGCATTAATATAGATAACGGAGTTTTAATGATGTACTATCTACTTCTACATGATATTTTCGTGATGTTTGCTGGTTATTATTTCTTGTATGATTGAATAACTATTTTGCCTTATGTGCTTTCATACGTGTGATTATCTATTTAAACAGGTAAATATAAATATTTGACTAAAATAACCAGTTATATTTGTTGCATATTTATGACTCAATTAGTATATTTATGGAGAGTGATAGCTTTGGCAATTTTTAAGAAAAGTATTTTTGGAAATGTTTTCCTAGTTTCAAACAAATTCCTGTATAACTTTTACAAGAGCTCGTATCATTCGTTGATGATATTTTTATCATTGAGGTAAAGCTAGCATGATATTTTCGATTAATTGATAGCGAAAAGACTCACATAGTTTAACTTATGGGGCCTTGGATACGATCTATTAACAGTAGATGACCCTAATTGGGGTACATTTGTTTGGATTAGCTTTTCTTTCTTAACTAGGATAATAGTCAAGTATCGTTTGGAGGGACAGTGCCCCTAGGCAATTTCATGTGGGTAAGGTAAGGTACCTTGTAAGGATAAGTACAGGGGATAATCAATGTGTAACGGATGTAAATCTACATCTTCCATAATTTGAAACTCCTATGGATATGTTGTTTACATTCATTGTGCATGCATCCATTTTATGTGTAGATAAACTTGTATATATACTAATAATGTTTGATAACTTGTATGAACGGCAGTGGTGAGGAACGAATTCACTAAGCTGTGGTTTGGTCATTCCCCTATGGCTTCTTTTACAAGTCCATTTGAGCTAGGATTGGGTTAAGCTCTAGTATAGAGTGCAAATTTAAGTTATGTAAGAGAAAGCTAAATTTAGTTAGGAAACGTATAACTAGCACGAAAGCACTCCATGTGAAATGTATTTATATGTTAAGATTTTGGATCACTTAGTATTTGTTGCGATTTATAAAATTGATTTACCCTATCTTATTATTTGGTAAGGAATACCAATTTTTTGCTATTTTGAGGAACTATAGAATATTGGATATCCATAATTATTTATATTTTATGATAAGTTAAAAAAAATAAAAATAAAAATCGTTAACCCTAGTGATTAATTAATTAGAGTCTTATAGTCGCTGACTTATAAGGTGATTTTTGTATCATGAAAACATACATGATATGAAAATTTTAGGTAATCTTACTAGGCTCCCCATTAAGATCCTAACAAGAATTCTAGAAGGTCTTCATTCCATTCATTAATGTTCATCTAACCTTTGTTGATAGTAAGATCGATATGGTCTTTAACCAAAGGTCCAATGAAGAACCTCCTAGGAATACCTTCATTATGCTAGTTATGCAACTATAACAAAGTTGTTTTTCCATGTCTTGTAGTTTTTTTTTTTACATGTTGCTCTATCCATTTCCACTCTTTGAAGTATTTTTAGTTGTATCAGTAGCATTTATAGACACTTTATCCATTATGCTTCTCTTGTATTTATCTCTTACAACCTTTGCCTATAGTTTTTCACCTTAAAGGGCTTGCTAAGCTAATTTGATCAAGCATGCCTTATTCCTTAATCTAAGATCATGGAGTCCTAATCTTCCATATCCTTTCCCTACTTTTGACAATTCCTAATTTAGCTAATGCAATTTCTTCATTTGTTGTGTAGAGCTCCAAAGCAAGTCTCTAGTCATCATCTTTATTTTTGTCAAGATAGTATTTAGTATCCTAGAGAATTATAGGTAATAGTTTATTGTACCTTCCATAACAGATGATAATTGATATGAGGACTGTTCTATTGGTGAAATTCAGTAGTTTGGCTTCCCAGCCTATCAATTTCCCTCTAATTTTCTCAACTAGGAAGCTCATATCCTCCCTTGTTGTTTTCCTTGTGATATTTAAAGGGAATCTTATATATAGACCAAACTATAAGCATTTTTTAACACCTAGGATTGTTTCGATATTATGTTTAAGCTCAAGGTCAACATTTCTTTAGAAAATGACTCTTAATTTTGCTAGATTAATTGTTTAGCCAAACATGTCTTAGAATTATTGCATCAAAGAGATTATTTCCCTTACATTTGTTGGATTAGCTTCACTAAGTAAGACTAGGTCATATGCGAAGAATAGATGTAGTAACCTTATCTTAGATCCCCTAAACTTAATTAATTTACCATTTACTTGAGTCTACTTTTGATTGGATTAGTCTACTTAGGTATTCTATGGAAAAGACGAAAAGGAGATAAGGGGTCTCATTGCCTTATCCCTCTACTTAAAGAGAAAAACGGTAGTTTTTCCTCATTAAGGATAGGTGAAAATTGTGTTTTTGCTAATGCATAGCCAATTAGCTTAATCTAATTCATAGGGAATTCAAATTCCTTAAGACTAGCCTTATAAAGCTCTATTCCATTTAGTCATACGCCTTTTGGAGATGCAATTTGATTATCATCCATCCCTTTTTTTCCTTTCTTCTTACCATATCTGTGTAAGATTTCCTATAATAGGATGACATTTTTGTGTGCACTTCTACTTGGAATGAAACTCCCTTAGGTGGGGCTAATAAGGGAGTTTAAATAAGGCCTAATCTTATTTACCAAAATTTTCATAATGGCTTTGTATAGAGTTGTGCAGAGGCTTATAAGATGAAAGTCCTTCAAACAAATTGCTCCTTAAAACTTTGGATTAGAACCAAGAGAGTCATATTGATCTCACTTAGGATTTTCTTAGCTTAGAATATACTCTTAATGAAATTAGTAACTCATTGTCCTACTATATCCCAACACTTAGCATAGAATATAGCATGTAAACCATCATCTCTTAGAAATTTTCTTAGTCCTATATTAAGGAAAGTATTCTTAATTTCTAAAGATGTAACTTATTTGGAGAGATCATGCTTCATCTCCTTAGAGAGATCCCCTTCCATTATATCAGTATTGCTAAATTTCAAGTTAGTTTTTGTATATTGTGTGTGGGAAAGGTTGGAGTAAAACTTGATTTTGTGCGATTGAAGCCGGTTCCTCTTATGCATCTAGTTACCATATTGGTCATACGGGCCATATATTGCCGCTTTCCTCCTTCTTGCAAGGTAAAGGCTATAGAAGAACTTAGTGTTCTGTTCTCCTTTCAAGAATAAATTTATTCTTGATTTAATAGCCCATAAACTACTCTTTTATTTCAAAACTTTAAAGAGTTATTTCCTTAGAAACAATACCTTGTCAATGAGATCTTGTGATGGTGTCGAGGCTATCATCTTTTGTATTTAGTAGATTTGGTTGATAATGGTTTTCTTCTTACATTGAACAATACCAAACATACTGTTATTCCATTCCCCCAACTGCTATTGTAATAGCTAAATGTCAGTAACCACATTAAAATGTAGATATGACTAGCAACTAATTAAGAATGATTTTAATTGTAGATGGTCTAACAATATTTCCTGGAATCTAAATGGGTTGTATAGGTTGTTTCAGATGTACATGCTCTATGAGGTTGTGTATTAAGAAGGAAGGGCACATGGTCAGAGCTTAAGCAGTTTAAGTGATATGCTTTGGTATATGGAAATAGCTTATTCGAGTTTGGATAAAGTTCGGAAGAGTTTTACTTCGATTGGACCGTATGAATCTCTTCCCTATGAAACCTAGGTCTAGCATGCCATGGTATTCATGCAATTTTGATATTCTTGAGCCTTACTTTAGTTAATAGTCACCCGCCTACCCCTTCCCCCCACCTAACTTTTTAAATGAGTTTAAGATCTCATTAAAATCACCTAAAATAAGCTAAAGGCCATTTAAGGTTTCATTTAACGCAATCAGGTCTTACTAAAGAAGTTCCATTTCATGACTAACATAAATTGAGGAAATATACCACTTTAGATGAGAATGACGTACTTGGACAGAGACTATCATTTCTTAGGATCCTATATGTACCTCATTGATAATGGCTCTTTCAACATGCTGCAAACCATGATGCTATCACTTTAGCTTGAAGCTTAACAACACAATATATAATGGAAGCCCAAGATATAAGGCTATGATGCCTATCCAACTTAGTTTCAAGCAAACATAAGATATAAGGCTCATTCCATTGGATGAGTTCTTTAATCTCTTGCCTTCTCACCCCTAAATGTTCTCCCTTGACATTCCAAGAAAGAACCATGAATGGCATTCTCTTGAGCATAATGTTATCTTGGGTCATTACTGTAGGGTTAAGTAAAGTAGTTGTCATGTTGAACCAAGCATGGAGAATAGGTGTCTCATTGCCTCCTCTCATATATCTGTTGATCTCCACTTACATTTAGCATGGTCTAGCTGGAATGATTTTTAGTGTTGATGCAGTGTCTTATGGAGGATATATCCATTGTTGACAATTCCTTCCATTAATTGCACAATCATCGGGATTATTGGGATTTAGATTGGGATTACTAGATGGAGGTGAATAAGTTCTACTAGGGTTTGCATAATTTGTTTCCATTTTGAGTGAAGGCTTTGTAGTATCATTCCCATTGCCATTTAGATTTCTAAGTCATTAAGATTCCCTCCTTCATGGTTAGGACAGTTTGTCCTTGTAGAAGGAGGTGATACATTCTGCCATGAGCATGAGTCTCCTCAAAGGCCATGGTTGGGATTGTGTTTGGATGTGAACACAAATGTTGGATCCTCTCTCTTGTTATTAATTCTATGGCTATTTTCATTACATTGTTCGGGAATGGGAATGCCTAAACTAGTGCATTTGGGTTGAGAGTTGGTAAAGATGCGGCTGCGTAAATGACTTGGACATAGAACTTGATTTGATATTGAGGCTCTATTCTCTCTCACTCTTTGTTTCCAGGATTTCTTTTTTTGGTTAGTCGTAGGTGATCTACCACCCCTATAGATGTAAACCCTACAACCAATCACTCAAGGTTTCGATCAGTTGAAAGATCCGATCAAACCTAAATTATAAGTAAAGCTAGAAATATTAGTAAAAATGATCCCGTAAGATTGAATTTAAGAAAATAAGAAATAAAACAAAAGAATATAAAAATTCCAAATTTTAAGTATATAACTCATTATTTATCGAAAATGCGCAAAATGCATTCCGATAATTAACGAATCGCTAGAGATAAATTATATATATACTAAAAATTATAAAATGACCTAAATAATATTTAGGAATATTTATTTGTACTATATATGAATTTACATGTAAGTAGAAATACGCATAATTACTTAAAATATGTGAAATGTGCTAAAATAATACTAAATAATTAAACAAAATTCATAATTAATTAAGAAAAAATCAAGAAAAATCAGGAAAAATAAGGAATTATCCAAATATAGGTCATGGCAGCTGAGTAAAATAAGAAAAAAAATTATCCAATTAAATTAGAACAATACAAAAATCAAATTGGAAGAAGATAAGGCAATTGTCTTGTCTAATTAATGCACAATAATTTCCCTAAAACTCTATAAATAGCAAGAAAATTTCAGAACCTCATTTGGTTAGTTTAGAGAGTGAGAAAAATAGGGAGAGGTGAAATTGAGAGAAAAAATAGGGTTAGGAAAAAAATAAGAAAAAACTGTGCAATTAAGGTTATAAAGGGGTACCCACACCAGATGGGCAGTTGGGAGTGGAAGGCCACCACCACCATACGGTGGTGGAAGTGCCTAGACTGGACAACAAGGCCACAGTGGCCGGCGGTGGTCGGAGCTACCCAGATTAGTGAGTCTAATTTCTAGTCTGATTTTGTATAATTTTGTAAAAATAGTAAATATTCTTAGAAAATTATAAATTTTGTTATTATAGAATATTTTTGTATGTAGTTTTTAGGGAAAATATTATTTTGATGAAAATATGTCTCGTGATATATGGTCCTTAAGAAATCAAGCAAAATCGAGCATGTTTCGGTTTAGAAATAAATGACCTTAGAAGTGTAATTTTGAACCCAAAATTTTTGTGTAGACTATTTAGATGATATATAACATTTCTATGAAGCTCGTTTTCAAAAATTAATTTTCTAAAATTTTAGATAATTTTTAAGCCTTAAAATGAGGCATAAAATGGGTAATTTATGGTTAATTAAGCAATTAAATGGTTAATTACTGATTTAGTGAATAATTATATATTTTAGGATGTTGAAATCTGATGAATTATGATACTTGTAGCATTTAGGGTGTTAGATATAATTATTAAGCTAATTATGTAGTAAATAAGTAATAGGCAAAAATAGTAAATTTTAAGTTAATTTTGTAAATTGGGATAATTAGGAGTAAAATCTGATTTAGGATGAATTTAGACATTTTGAAATGATAATTGATGTTGGGAGATGGTAATTAGAGTATTAAAAATATTATATGTGTATTATATACATAATAGGTGATAATACACAATTATTAGAAATATAATAAATAAAAAATATTAGAATAAAAATTGATATTATGATAATAATAATAATATACAATAAATCTGATAGGAAACTTGAATTTATGTAATTATATGAAAAATGTAACAATTTCTTACATCAGGAGTAAATTCGATACACTATTAATGATTTAAATGTACTGAATATAATAAAATACTGACTAGGGGTAATTATGGTATTTAGGATATTTAGAAGTAAAGTGATTAATTTCATATTATGAGTTAAAACAAGTTATTTAGGATATTTAGAAGTAAAGTGATTAATTTCATATTATGAGTTAAAACAAGTTTCTAGAGTTCGGGTATAAAACAGTACTTAAAAATCGAACTAGAATTTAATTTAGAAATTGATACGGAAACCGAACCCAAACCTAACCCTAAACCTAGAATAATTGTAAAAGACTTAAGACCTAGATAATTAGGTATATTAAATCCCAAACAAAATATAAAAATAAGCGTTATAGTATAAAACGAACTTATAATAGTTATATAAAAAACTGAAACCACGTTTGTGTTATAGGGATGATCGGCGATGGCCTGAGTGAGTCGGACCATGAGTGAGTAAGCGAGGAGTCGAGATAAGTTGGGATTAATACGATGCTGTGTTTTTTAGGCTTGAGATTATGTTTGGTTGTGCTTATTAGATAGTCTGTGGTGTGAATGTGCTTGATTATGAGTGATGCTATGATTCTGTTTGTTGTTTTTACTTATATTGTGTGATTTGTATGAAATGATTGATCACCCTAAACTGGACCTAATCAAATATATGACTTGTAATCATAATCGGACCTATATGGCAACCCATTAGGGGAAACCTAGGACTTTCCGGCCAAAGACTAACCCCTTCGAAAGGGATAGCGCAGGATTGTATAATGGTCTCTTCTTCATCCTTAGTCGAATTAAGTGACAGAAGAGGAAGTCGCGACGAGGGTGAAGTCAATGGCTCGAAGGTAGACACGGGAGGAGCGAGGTCTCCATTGCACAAGCCTGGGTTTGATCGTAAGATGTTACATTAATGGTAACTCCTCAACTCGGATTAGAGCAGACGAAATTTTTCTAATCTCACAACAGGCCTGACAATGTCATGCAATGGCATTTGCTTGAACATGCATTGCACTTAATAAGTTGGTTGATAACCTTATTGTATTATGGTATAGTTTGAAGTCCTCCATCCTAACTTGCTGAGCTATAGTTGCTTACACCCCTATAGACATCGTGCAGGTACTGGCTAAGAAGCAGCATACAACTACTCTAAAGCTAGCAACTGCTGAATCCTGGGGAATGAGGAAAAACATTTGAAGAATAAAGACATATTTTTAAGGTCTAAACTTTTACTTTAGAATGTTTCATTTCTGAATAATATAATAACTAGGAAATATATTACGGAAAAATATTGTAAACTTTAATTGTAATAACTGAATTATAGTGTGTATATATATATTTCCTCACTTTCCTAAGTAAATGATTTATTTAAATTATAAACTGTTTACTTCAAAGTAAGTTAGTCGTGAACGCCTTGTGTAGATTAGGTCTAAGATAGCGGTTGTAAGGCCAATATTTATCTTAGAATGATTTACACGGTGGGGTTGTTACGACCCTACTGCTTCGGGGCTTAATAGTAGATACCATTTGCAGCATATGAGGCTTCTCCACTTTTGCTTTTACTAGCTCATTAACGAGGAAGAATTGTCATTCACTACACCATCAATGTGTTGGTCACTTATTTTCATTGTAGCTAAGCTTCCATCATTTTAATAAAGAACACCCTTTCCCTTACCTCGATTTGATATTAAATCATTATAATTAATATAGTTAATTGTTTGCCTACCTTCAGTTAGAGGGACATCGATTATTTTTGTCCTTTCCTTTTCTTACTATGATAACTGACTCGGTTCAGATTCCTTTTCAATTTTTGTTGTGTTTATTAGGCTCTTCAGTTACCTTAATAGGTTCTTTTGTTGAAAATTTAATTCATCCTTTCTTCTCAACCGTTTCCCTTTCACAGGTGTATCAAACTCTGTTTTGTCTAAGCTAAATTGATTTCTTACTATAGGCTTGCTTCCAGGTCTTCTTTTCCTTTCAACTTTGATCCATTTCCCATAGTTGAAATCATTGTACTATTGACTATTGCCTATCTTATCTTTGTTTTCAATAGTTTCCATAGCCTGGTTTTGGTTATTTTCCCTAAGGGTTTGATTATCCTCATTAAAATTTTGGTTCATCCTATATTTAGCTCCAAGATATTCTAACATAGGGCTCAAGGATCTATCACGTCCTATGCATCGGCGTTTGGTGCCTAAGTTGGGGAAACTTTCATACTATACATTATACAGTTGATTATCATTTACAATTGTATGGATAAGGGGGGGTAGTCATGCTTATTTACACACATATGTGTATAAATTCCCCTCTCTCAAGGCCAATAATATAAGTGTCATATTTTAGGATAGGTCCTAACACTAGCCCAATTTTTCTAATGGCTATAGGGGAGTAAAATTCCATAGGTAGTTGCTATATCCTTACCCATACAACAGTGGAATCCGTTTTTGCCTCAGGGGCTTTAAAGTTAAGAACCCACTTCTTAATAGCTAGTAAGTTTCCATTGAAAAACCAAGGTCCCCCTTAAATAACCCAGTTTATGTCAGCGTCATTATCGAATGTAGCCAAATAAAAGTCATTCTTAGCTTGTACAAGTTTAAAGACACTTATTCCCCTCCACATCCTTTTTAGTTTATAGTCCATGACTTGGTATCTTAGATTTCCTTCCAAACTTTTCGATGTTAATGTATATCTCCATGGTGAACGACTTGTAGATTTCTCCAGCTTTGTGAAAGATATAATTTTTACTCCTTTTCCTCCATCTAATATCTCAGGCTCTTCAAATTGTTCACTTTTACTCTCATGCTCCATGTCTTTTAGGTTGCTTGTTTCCTTAAAGAAGCACTTCTAATATGCTCTTGGGCCATTTGTTAATATTGAATCTTTGTAAGAAATTTTTACTAAAATTTGTGTTCCAAATAATTTGTTGATCCATCACTTAAACATTTGCATTGTTTACGAGCTTGTTTAGCTTGTTCATCAGGATTAAGAGAATTTTCTTAAACCATTTTCATTAGTCCTATCAAATCCCTATAATTCTAGTAGATTTTTGTTTCAATTTTCAGAATTTATTCCTATAATAGGGGTTATAATATCCCAATTATAATAACAACATGGGACAAAGGTCTAGAAAAGAAGGTTGAAAGATAAAAATTAGTCTTGGTCTAGCAAGAGTAATGAGTGAGAATTTCCTTATTGTAAATCTTTATGAATACCAACTAAACATACTATTAAGTAGCGTTTGGCTATTAGAATGGACATAGCAAGGAAAATTGGACAATAATAGTATCAATACTAGTACAAGGTGTATATGAATACCAACTAAACATACTATTAAGTAGCGTTTGGCTATTAGAATGGACATAGCAAGGAAAATTGGACAATAATAGTATCAATACTAGTACAAGGTGTATAGAATAGTATAAAATTATTGTACCATATTTGATTTGCATTGTATTGGATATATAATTTTGTGATGTCCCTTATTTGATATATACAAACATTAGACTCAATATTGTATTTTTATATTTATACCCTCAATATTATCTAATTTTAATTTAGTTATATTCTTATATCATTTAAAAAAAAAACAAATTTTAAATATTATCTAATATTTATACCTTTAATATTGTCTAGTTTTTATTTAATTACATTTATATCCTTAATATTGTTGGGTTTTAGGGTTGCGAATTACATGTTTGCACAATTAATTATTTTAAATTTAAACAACCTTAAACACCTTAAGATCCATACGTATTTGTCGAGTTTGGTTTTTCCCTCCTAGTTTTTATAAATTAGTCTCCTTTAAACTGACTGATATTAAATCTTATCCATTTAATGCTGACCTTCAACTAGGATTTAAAGAAAACAGGTTTTTTTATATTTGAAAATTTTTTTGGAGTTGCTACCCGATTGAAGTCGGGAAAAAGAGTTAAGTTATAATCAATTAGGTGAATTGATTATAAAATAGCTACTAATTTTTTGATAAAACCAATTTTTTGCTAAAACGATTTTTGAAAATCAAAGATATGGATCCGAGAGCTAATTTTTAAATTCTAAACGAGTACACCTTTTAATCTTTCCAAATTTAAATTTACCTTTCAATATACCCTCATAATAACATTTATTTACAAGCTATAATTGAAATTATGCATATTTACAAAAGAATAAGGATTTAAAAAATTAACTACTAAAAGGGGAAAATAATTTTTTTTCATTTTTTAAGTCTGCTCGTATGTACAAGTGCCACATACTTGCTATTCGGGATTAGACTTCCATAGTTCGTTTTGAAAATATTAGCAACTTAGTTGATTTTAAATTTAGAAAGTAGTAGAATTTATGTTTTTTAGCCATTTCATTTTATTTAAGAAAAGTAACTAAAAAATGGTCTTAATTTGGTGATTTTATTTTTAGGAAAATTCTAAAATATCCTAATTTTTGAAAAAAAAAATCCATTTATTTTTATTTATTTGGAAAAAAAATTTAGGTCATAAAACTTTTTAGAAAAATTTTAAAATACCTAAATGCAACTTTTCATGAAATATGCAATTACCATTGCCAACATGCCTAAATTATAGAAAATAAGCCTAATTATAAAAAGGAAGCTTAAATTATGGAAAAGATGCCTAAATATAGAAAAGAAATTTAAATTATGAAAAAAATGTCTAATCATAAAAAAGAAGCCTAAATTATAAAAAAGATGTTTAAATCATAAAAGCGTTCCTAAATCATGGAAAACGTACCTAAAGAGTTTATTTATTTTATTAAAATATATATATATATATTTTTCTAAGTGGGAGGACATCTTTATTTTTCATTATTTTTTTTTTACTTTTTTATTATTTTTATTTTTTATTGTATTTTTTAACTAAAACATAAAAATAAGTAAACCAAACAAACTAAGCTTTTTCTTTTCTTTTTTTTTTTATTTTTCCTTCTTTTCTTTTTCTTCTCTTTTATTTCTTTTTCGTTTTTTTTTTTACAATTGCAAATAAAATATAATCATAACAACAACAATAATAATAAAAAGAAAATGAAAAAGCACAATATTATAAAAATAAATAAAAACAAAGAAAACAAAATACGGAGAATAAAACACAAATCAAAATCAAAGCAGAGCTAGACTAAGTTGGAGTTCGCACAAATCCTAGAAAAAGGGGTCATGTAGAGAGAGAGTGGCATTGTGAATAAATTTAAGTGATTGCAAGTAATAAGTTAACGGTTTGTAGTGAAATGTAATCTCCTATTTATATGTATCATGGTCGAGTTAAGGATGTAAAATATTAAATGTAATATAATTTTTTTCCATGATGGTTTGTAGTGAAATTGAATCTCCTATTTATAAGTATTATAATCAAGTTAAGGATGGAAAATATTAAACGTAATATGATTTTTTTTCATACTTGAGTTAAGCAAGCCTGGACAATATGTGGTGTTAAATATAAAGCTGCATGTATAGACGTGTGCTTAGTACACTTAGAAGTGAGTTAGTAAATAATGTAGCCCATGACGTGGCAATGACATGGTGATGAGGTGAGAAAAGAAAATAAAAAATGCGATGCATTTTGCACTTTTTATGAATTGAATCTATGATCTCCAAGTTATATACAATATTAAGTCTAAGTGTTTATCCAGATGAGCTATTGGTTTTTCTTTATTTATATATGTAAAGTAAACGTCTATACTAGGTCAACTTAAGCCATATTTAAATCTAAGTTTAGGCCCAATAATATTTTTTTTATTTTATCTAAATTAAAAATTATATTATACTAAACTATTTAAAAAGATTTATTATTTTCTAAATCTTCTATTTCTTGTATTTTTTAAATTTTATTCATTTGTGATTTTTTCTAAATTTCTTTTTTTTTCTTTTCTTAAATCTTATATATTTTTCTAAATTTCTTATTTTTTTCCTTTCTTTAATTTTCTTGATTTTTTTGTTTTCTTAAATTTTCTACTTTTTTTGTATTTTTATAAATTTCTCCTTTTTTTGGGTTTTTTTCTTAATTTTCTAATTTTTTGCAATTTTCCTAATTTAGGACTCTTTACCTTATTGAAAAAATAAAATGAGGAGGAAGAGGTGTACAGTAAAAATTTGGTGTCTACAGTATTAATTAAATCAAGAAGGGCCTGTAGATTTACCTTGTCATAGTCCTTATGAATTTCACAAATTTGTGAATCTATATGTGTTGCAAGATGCAAACACCTTCTATTAGCATCCACACATGAACGAACTTCTAAAACATGTGGCAGTATATTAGTATCTTTTGATTGAATCTATATTCGCATGGGAGTGATCTCACAATACTTCATGCTTTTCTCTTTATTTTTGATATGTAGAATTTCTCTATAGGTCCAATGTTGATGACAATGGTCAAAGTAAACCTAATAAAGAGTTGCCTCTATCTATTTATTGGAGAGTAATAATATCTCCTTAAAGATATTAAGAGCTATATTATGAGATATTAAAGATAATATCTAATATATATTATATTATTATTTATTACTTTTCTCCAAAAATAATAAATGCCATTATTTATAATTCTCAAACTATTTAGGAATAATAAATATTTCTATAATTCCTATAGCTCATTTAGTTTGTTCTTAGTATGCAACTCTATAGGTTTACCTAATATTGATAATAGGCTTAAAAATCTTTTTGGACCTACAAGATATAAGTGATCTCTAACAAGACATTATGTCTACCCAAATCAAGTGAAGATCGGTGATCTAACTTTATTTATCAACCGGTCAGTTATTAAGTCCCTTTATCACACGTTATCTAATGATTAAACAGAAGGTATGAATCTAGACATTGTTATATTGTTTAATCACTTGTTTCTTGAATCTAAAGTTTGATTAACTTAAACAAATGATATTAATAACTCATTATCAATTCATTTGAGCACGGCCATGTATTTTCTAAATCTTACTCTTCAAGGGGGCCAAAAGACATCTCTCTTAAATTAATGAGATGAACAAATTACTTTATGCACACTCATATTCCTCTACATAGTTTATTCCATATCTAATCATAGTCTTACAATCATTTGGTTTAAAATGATAAAGAACTTAGTCAAAACATGAAAGTCACTATGTAAGAATCCATGTGTCATTAGGTCAAAGGACTAAGATAACGTTAGAATGAGTAGTACTTACCAAATTGATCCATACAGTACTCTTATGATGGGTTGATCCAATACAATATATTCCTACAAGTATCTATGTGCTAAATTGATATATCATATCCATAATCAATAAAACATGATTATCATTTAGCCAATATACTAGTCTTAATTCATTATTGCTCCATGTACAAGCAGTTGGGGGTAATTTAGAATGATGTTCTCATTACTTTATTTTTTTACTATTAAAGTTAGTCATTTTAATGATACAAGGTAGAACAAGTATTCAAGTAATCCTTTATTGTGCTAAAAATTCGGTGATAACATGATAAATAAAATAGCTCATATCATAAAAAAGTAAATAATCAAATGACATAAAATTCATATGGCCTTGGGCACATCATTAGCAAATACTTGTGTTTTTATCAAATGAAGTCAACTTCTGTACTATGTCTTTGATGGGACAAATATTGAGTATTTTACCAGTTCTTCAAACCTTTTTTGTCCAATAACTAGGCTCAAATCGCGAAGTAAATATTGGATAAAAAATTTTGTCCAATCCAGTTTTATAAATTTTGCATAACCAATCAATACCTTAAAGTGCATTTTAGTATTTTTTTAAAGTGAATGTTTTATTTACTAGTTTTTATTATTTTACATTTTACCTTTTCTTTTCTTTTAAATTGTTGTGGGTAATCCTAGGTTGGACTTATAGAATTCATGGGTCTATGCAATTGAACTACCTTCCATTCGTAGATATGGTAGGTCAATCGTTAGATCTCAAACTAGCTTAGCAAGGTCAGTTCCGGGATCACTTCTTGCTAGCACAATATGATAACATTTTCCATAATCAATGCATATTGTAGTATATATCTTCAAAATCTCGATAGCTATTTATGGAACTAGTGAAAATGAAACCAATATTTACCAAAAGAAAGATCAATAGACTTGTTTGTTAACAAATCAGATAAAATATGTTGAGATTGGAGAGCTTTACCCAAGTATTAAACATAACTCCATAAAGCTATGTGTTTAACACATCCTATGGCTAAGTGAGATTGGAGAGTTTTGCCTAAGTGAACGCACATGGCCAATTGATTAAGATAGATAAAGGAAAAGGCCAATTCTAAACCTTGAACCAGCCTGTCAATTCAATGAACTAGTGAGGGCTTAGATTGGCTGGGCTTAAACCACCAATAAACCAACCAAATGGGCAAGCTGGCTCACCAATTTGAGCTCAATAGAGAAAAAAAAAATGATGATAAAAAAAAAAGGAAAATGGGCATATTACACATATATATATAATATGTGTCAATAACTGATACAATATAATATACATATATAATATACTTAGATTAGGAAGTGATATTAATGTATAATATACATATATATATAATATTTAAACTTGGAAGTGAAATTAATATACATATAATAGAATACATATATATATTTATATATGTGTGCTGATAATTGATAAGAATTTCAAGGTCAAAGACTACAAATTTGAATTTTGGTGATATGCAATATAATGCCCCACAACTTTGATTTGCTAATTTTCAAGTAGTTTATATCGTTTATAGAAAAAATATGTACTCACAAGTTAGGTTAATAGGTATAAAATAATTTGTATTGACTTTATTAGTGACCATGAAAATATGGATCTTGACAATAAAATAATAAGTATAATAATATTACTTGTAATATATCTAAAACACAAGATTTAGCTTGTAGAAATCAACAAGCTCTGAAGGGAAAAAAATTTTGTTTAAGCAAGTAAAGTAAAGCTAATACTAATAGAGTGACACAAGATTATATGTAAAAGTAATGTATATTCATTTACTATAATAAACCTATACTGGCTAGATAATTAATAAATCATTAGTAAGTGATGCTTCAAATGCAATGTGTGGTACATAAATATAGCTCGACAATCTTAATAGTAGTAAGTGGCAATTTTAGAAAAATAATGACCATTTATATTCATTTAGCTCTTAATGGGATTACATTAGTATATGGAATAATTTGGAAATGACACCTAATTGGCCACAAATCTACCCTTTATTGGGTCAATAGAAGTATTCATAGGAGTAGAAATGTTTAGATTATATTTAAACTTGGATATGCAATTATATAAATTAATAAGAAATTAATTGAAAAGTTTAATACTTAAGATACCCACTATAAAAATTATAACTCATAACAATGCTCTTGAAATTAAGTTGAATTCTCATGAATATGTAATAAAAATTAAAAGAAGTAAATGTATGGTTTTAATATTTCATAGTAAAATCATTTAATATAATTTTCTAAGAACTGTTAATTCCATTGGGTCTAATTGTTATAACATAGAGTTTGATAATTTTATATATAGTTTATGACAAATCTTTTATAATCAACTACATGATCTTAATAATAATATTAGTGAGTAAAATTACATATAAGATATATATGAATAAGTCTTAAATAATTGATGGAACTTATCTATATATTATATTATTAATATTATTACTAATAGTTATGTTAAAACTTACCCAAAATAATTATATATGAGAGAAGAAAATTATGTCTATAAATTATTCTTTACTAATAATGTTGATGATGAAAAGAGGAAATATTCTAAAAATTAGGTTAAGTATGAAATACAATATAATTAGTTTACCTAAATATTTTAAATTAATTAATTTTTTTATAATTTGATTTATTTTTCTATTCTATTTTCTTAATTATTGTATTTTAGTTTATTGTTTATTGGGGTAGGGGGATGTTATATATTATAATAATTTAAATTAATTAAATTATGTTGAAATTTGATTTCAAATCTCATTTTGGACATTTTAGGAAAAAGATCTTTTTAAACTCTTCCTTTTTTTTTTTACAATTTCATAAATATTGGAGTTTTTTTTTCCTAAAACTATATTTGTATATTTTGATGTTCCTTAAGTAGATTATCTTGAGTCACGCATACATTGCCTTGGCTTGCGATAAGCTACAAAAACAACTATTTTGAAAACTAGTCGATGATAGCCCTCTATGGATTCTCTTATATAAGTGACGGCTAACATTGCAAAAATAAGAGCTTAAATACCACTTGTAAATAATCTAAGGAACAACAAGGATAGGAACCACTGAAGGTATTAAAGAAACAAGAACAACAACTAATAATTCATCTACTAATATATTTCCGAAAAGTAAAATACTAAGTGATAAGGGTTTTGTGAAATCTTTTAAGATATTAATAGGTAAAAGGATTGGAGTTGGTTGAATGTATTTACTAAAATAACCTAATCCTTTTTTGCTAAGATCCACATAGAAATATACTATCAATGTGAGTAAAGCTAAAGCAACAGTAGTATTTATATTATTTGTAAGTACAGCTAACTCCCCATGAGGTAACTCTATGAGTTTCTATGGTAAAAGAGCCCTTAACCAATTCGAAACAAAAATAAATAGGAACATAGTTCCAATAAAAGGAACCTATAGACCATGTTCTTCTCTAATCTGGGTTTTGCTAACGTCGCGAATGAATTCGAGGACATATTCGAAGAAATTTTGACCACTAGTAAGAATGGTTTGTGGATAATGAACCACTATACTAGCGAAACCTAATAAGATAGCAATTACAACCTAAGAAGTAATAAGTACTTGCTATGGACTTAAAAACCTCCTATGTGCCAATAGAAATGTTGGCCTACTTCTACACCCGATATATTGCATAAGCTTTTTAGCATGTTGGCAGAACATGATAAAACATTCATACTGCCCTTTGAGAGAGATAGAACTTTAAAGGAAATTATTTTAACTCAACGTTCTCTTTTTCAACTTGCTTAGTTAAATTTTCTATTTTTGGTAATAACTAGAATAAGTAAAAAAATATATCTATTAATTTTATCTCTTTTATGAGATTCAAGAGCAGTAACCAATTCTATAAAAATGTGGAGTTAAAAAAATGGATTGATCCTATTATTAATCAAAGATTTCCTGTATAGCTAGAATGATCCTCGCAAATTGTGAATACTAATTTATTAAGAATAAATCGGATTAACGTTATAGCATCATCATTTGTTGGAATCAAAATATTGGCAAGATTCGAGTCACAATTTGTATTGATTCAACAAATTGTTGGAATTCCCAAACGATACATTCTCGAAGAGCCGTATATTCTTCTTGTTGATCAACAATAATTACAATATTAGGTAACCCCATCATATATTTAATCTTGCCCATATATGTTTGCAAGTGAGATAATTGTCACTTCAACATAGTTATGCCTCTTTTCAGAAGATTATTGAGTCTCCCCGTCTTTTGTTCCATTCTCAAGTACTTAAACTTATGAAGTCTCGTTTCTGTAGTAGACCACTTTTTATTAACAAATGACACCGAGCCTTTATTGCAACCCATACTATTGAATCAATTGCTTTATTTTTTGTGTGCTAACAATTAAAATTTTTTTGCCCATACTTGCTACTTCGAAAGCTAAATCACAAGCTTATGATAAAAAATGAGCAGTTTTAGTAAGATTTGTAATATGAATACCTTTACGCTTTGCAGAAATATAAGATACCATTCTAGGATTCCATTTCCTAGTACCATGACCAAAATGAACGCATACTTCCATCATTTCTTCCAAATTGATGTTCCAATATCTTCTTGTCATTTCTCTTCACATTTCCTTTTTTTTTAAAAAAAAAAAAAAAGGCAAGGAGGTACCCTGAACTAAATAAATGTTTCAATGGAACCTTTTCTTCTATCGTTGGAGTTTAACTGTATTGATATATAATCCAAACCGCTAACCTTTACTTAGTATTATCTTTATTTCCATTACCCTCATCAAATGACCATAGAGAATTTTTATTAATATTAAATAAAAATATGAATCCGCTTTTAGGAATCATTAAATCTTTTAAATAATTGTTCGCGTGTATCATGGAAATTTTTTGAAATGCAGAAATCAAATAATTCTCCATAATAGAAGAAAATATCTTTGATTTCCCCCTAAAAAAAATTCTTCTTTTTAGTTTCTAAAAGAATCTTCTTATCTTGACTTGAACGGTGCACTAATCCTTTAAATCCAGTACCAACAGGTATGGTACCTCCTATAACAACGTTTTGTTTTAGGCCTTTTAACCAATCGATACGGCCTCAGAGAGTAGCTTTGGCTAAAACTCGAGCAGTTTTTTGAAAACTTGCTTTAGATATGGAACTTTGAGTATTCAAAGATGCTTTTGTTTCTCCCAATAAGATGGCCCGGTAATATATTGATTCTTCCAAAGCACGTCCCGTTTGCTCCGCTTGTAATAATCTAATTAGTTCTCTAAGTAAAAAAAAAACATTAGATATTCCATCCTCTAAAACCAACACTTATGATGTTATTTAGCGTACAATAATTTCTATGTGCCTATTATAGATTTGGACTCCTTAGGATCTATAAACCTTTTGGATCTTATTAACCAAAGAGATACGACTTTGCATGATAGTTAGCTCAGCACCAATAAAAAATCCCTAAGGAATTCCAAGAATTCTTGTTATATGCTTATTCTAACCCTCAACTCTTTTTTCTAAGTTCATCGATATTTAATTAATTGAATGCACTTCTAACAATTGTTCCACTTTTGGAAGACCTCGTGTTATATCACCAAATCTTAACTTTTCATAGATAAACATAACTAATGTATCTCCTTCGTAAGGAGTTCTTCATAATGACCATAAACAGTTGCTCATGGAGTGGCCAAATAAGGCTTAGCCAATCTTATTACTATAGAATCAACTTGAACAATCAAAACTTACCGATTTCAGGTGTAGTCCATATTTGGCTATACATACATTTTCACAAATAAATTGTCTAAGACTAATTATTGTGGAACTTTCTTCTCAATTATTATAATAATAATTATTCTGGAGAAAATACCAATTCAAATTAAATGAATTCAAAAATATGTTACTGCTTAGATCGAGATTATAAATCCCCCCATTTTCATCCATTAAATAATATTTAATTCTTTGAACAATTTGTTTTAAATTTTCAAGTTGCAAATATTTAGTTATCAAGATTAGATTATGAGTCATTAAATAGTAAAATGAATAAAAACTCAAAATTGGAAGGCATGTTCTTAGAGGTTCAATCAAATTCTTAATTTTAATTATCGGATTTTTTTTTAATTGATTCTTTTATCACACTGTGATATTTGACATCATTGAACAGACCATTCAAAAACAATTAGATGATGATAAAATTCTCAAAGAGGGACATTTCTTATTAGAATTTAACAATGTGCAAATGGTTCCTTGATTTTAGCTAAGTGATTTTTTAATCTTTTTCTTAGAATAAAAGGTATTGATATTGGTGTGATCCAACACATTATCAAAGCTAAATCCTAAGGATGACGAATCATTTCTTTTTCTGAGATATGAAATATGGAATTTTACTAAGTCAATTATGAGAAAATCTCAAATCAGACCATTTGTACTTAATTCAACAAAGGAAACATGGGCTTCTTTGATATAAGAACATCTTTTGTCTTTGTCCTAAATCAAAATTAAACAAGTCCGCACTAATTGAATACTTATGTCATAAATTCCTCGAATTAGTTTGACATTTCCTCAAACAATATAATTGATAACTCGAAGTTGCATATTGTCCCTTTCTTGAGGGAGAGCATTGTTAAATTTATATCGTCCAATATTTCATATGTCACTACGGGTCAAACTAACACAAAATACTTTTTTTTTTTAGTAGGTGTGATTCATTGAACATAGATTCAATTTTTCAATTTTTTTGATTTCATAGAATTTGTTTTTCTTGTTCCTGGTGGTATTAAGATGCTACTGTATCAGGATATCTTATCGATTTCTCTAAGAAAATGGATATCTCCAGAAAAGATTTTAAGTTCAATCCTTTTTTTTTTCTCTCCACTTAGACTAATCTACTGACCCGGCTTCTTGTATTTAAAGTAATTTGTGTATCTACTCCAATGAGACTATTGTTGCATACTATTATCGACGAAGATTTAGGTAAAATATGGACTTCTTTAGGAATGAAAAAATTGATCTATTTTTATTGGATATTTTGCATTAAATTCTTTGATTCCTTGATACTTAATCAAAGCCTTTGTTTTAACAATTGAATGTACCCCTATGGTTCCATATTTAGTAATTCCTGAAGTGTTTCTTCTGTATCGAGGATCATCGAAATGAGCAAGAAAACTATTTCTATGGAAAATACCATTTATAGGTAGCTCTATTAAGATACCTAAATTAGGTATTAGTACTTTTTCTCGTCCTTGAATCGATTGGAATGAAATAAGAAATCTATTTCTTCACCGTATCATAATTCTCGCGTAAAATAGCAAGACATATGAGATTCCACTGCTCAGTTGATATGATTCAATTAAGTTTTAAATAATTAGGAATCCTACCTTCTTTTTTTACCCTAAAAATTAAAACTAAATAATTTGTATTGGATTTGATCATTATTCATGGAGAGACTCAAAAGAGATCTTTTCGTTTGACATAAGGAGAACAAAGATTCATTTGATCTTGATCCTTGTGGAGTGAAAAAGGGATTCCACTGAGAATGCACGAACCCCTGATAATATCCATAAATGACTTGTTTTTGGTAAAAGATGGACATTACCATATGTAAATTTGGTGCATGGTATGCATCAATACTCTAATGCATTTCTCCCTTTGAGTTTGAATAAATATGTTTTCAAATCATTTCTTTAAAATTTAAACTGTATGTTCCCACGCGAATCTTAAGAAAAAAAAAACAAACAAACCACCTTAAATTAAGGCAATGAATCTCACCCTATATATATGGCTTAATAGCCATTTACGAGAAATGAAAAGAGATAATCAAAAGAGAAAGGGAGAAAAAGAGAGAGAGGGGGATATAAAAGAAAAAAAGGCTAGAAGCAACAGGAAGAGATCAAATTAAATAATTTAACCCAATTTCCATATTTGACAATCTCAAGTAATTTTATTTTTATAATTTTCTGTGTTATTTTTCTTTTATATTTAATAGTATTAGGGGAGGTATATCTGCAGTAAAAATAAAAAATAAATATAATAATAGAAATAGAAAAATGATTTAACAATGACCTCAATAATTTTACTATAGGAATCTTTGTTATGATAGATTAAATTGTATGAGCCCTATAAGCTTACGTACTAGATTCCGAGCAAATAATTTAGGGTGTACATAAAAGTTAGTCAATCAAAGTGATAACTCACAAGTGAGTCCTAGGAGTTATGATACGGATTCACAGCTGAACACACAAACCTAATATCATGCATAACCAAAGGGGTGAGTCCAGACTGCTAGATGGCTCGAAAAATAAATAAAAGTCAATGGTTTAGCAAATCCTGTACACTAACTCTATGGATATGATGCACCATAGAACCATACACGGACCTAAGACTCGCCAAATACGATGCACTGGTTTGGGTGATAGGGTTGTCCGCTACAATCCTTACTAAAGGGATTGACAAGAGTTGGTAAAGAGAGCTTTTTAAGAGAAAAAAACTATAAAGGTTTTTCATTAATGTTGTGTATATTCTAAAACTCTATACAAGTATTCTATTTATACAAAAGGGTAAAGTTGTAAATAAATGAATAAAAGGATACCCTAGTGGCATTCCAGTAATTACAAATGAAACAAGAACGACAACTAAGGAAAATACAAAAAAAAAAAATTAAGTCCAAATGACATAAGTAAAATGGGTAGATGCACAAGATTTTTGGTTAAGGGGTTGATGTTGGATTCCAAGGAGCTGTTGGAGTCTAAGGAGCTGTTGGAGACCCTGGAGC
The DNA here is from genome assembly GCA_024138005.1 of Lumnitzera racemosa. Lineage (NCBI taxonomy): Eukaryota > Viridiplantae > Streptophyta > Magnoliopsida > Myrtales > Combretaceae > Lumnitzera > Lumnitzera racemosa. The sequence continues at coordinate 107,571,366 of JAMXBC010000004.1, forward strand.
CTTGTTCTAGGTGGACTCGAGCCTTTGGATGTTTTATATTGTCTGGGGTCGATCAGATATGTTTGTAGCTAACTTGATGTTACCAAAGCCGACCCTAAATGGCCAAATCGACCTGGTATGGCAGTGACTGCCTTGAGGCTGACCTGACATTATAGTAGCTGACTTAATGTGGCAATGGCCGAACTCACATGGCTGGGCCAATCTGGAGTGGATGAGGGCGATTTATTCAATTTGACCCAGTACGGCCAAGCTGGTATGGAATAGTTGGGTAACCTCGTCATGACCGATCAGATCTTGGCCGAGTAGACTTTGTCGAGCAAGTTGGTCTCAGTAAAGTATAGCGAACGAGCAAGACTAGACAATCCTGCGTAGCAACTCAAAGTAGACTTGATAGAATGGAATAGAGCCAACCTCAGTAAGGCAGAATGAACCAAGTATAGCAAAGAAGACTTAGTAAGGCAAGGCACAAATAGTAGGCTTAGATATAACTTGCAGAGCACATCGGGTCTTCTAATGTTGCCTTTTTTCATAGAATGGTTTGTAAGAAGGTTCGGCTAAGGTAAAGTGGGGTACACTCAACATAACAGGGTAGACCTAACAGAATAAGGCGGGCGGTCCAATCTTGACATAGCTTATAAATAGGTCACCCATGCATGCGAAGCTCACAAGCAAGCCTCCCACGTAGTCCAAAACCTATTGTGGCGTGGGGCCAATACTTGGAATCTTATCATCCCTTCCCTCTTGGAAGAGTTTTGACCCAAAACTTGGCAATTGTTGACTCAGATCCATCCAGGGTCAAACACTAATCGACAAAGTTGAAATTTAAACATATGTATACACTTTAGTTCTTGCAATAAGGGCATCACTAGCTTATGCTCCCTCCACTCATCATGGGCTCTATCAATCAAATCTTTTATCTTGGATCTTTCCTTCCGCTCATCATGGATCTGATCAACTACACCTTAATAGTCCCAGCAATCATCAATTATGGGAAGTAATACGATCTCAGGGTCATATAAAGGATCATGGGTACATAGATCTTGTGCCAGTAGGACATAAAATGGCTCATTAGTTATGAGCATTTCCACCTCTTCAAACTCTATTAGCTCAGATATCATGATCTCCTCATTAATTGTAGTTAGCATTCCCTCTGCTTCCTTGTAAATTGATTCTTCTTCCTCTTTCCATCTATACACCTCAAATCCCTCCAGCATGAGAATCCTAAAGGTTAGCATGATGTATCCCTAATATATGTATCCATCACTTCGGCCCTAATAAACTCCAATTAACAGTCAAAATAGCTTGCAGGTGTAATGCAATAATTGCTCATATCAATGCCATGTAAACTTATCAGATGACTTAGACGTAAGATTCCAACATGAGGAAGGTAAACATAGTAATTCCTGGAGCTACAATCGATGGCATTTATAGTGAGGAATGGTCCCATTTTCGGAACATGAGTTTCAACTACAATTCAGCTTGATCTTTCTCGCTTCTACTATTCATCCCTCGAGTAACCTTTACCCCTTCTTCTCCTACTTCCTTTGCACGGGCTTCTTTCTTGTCAACTTTCTCTATTCGAGTATCCTTTTGCTATCTCATTTCTTCTCTGAGCTCCTCGAGTTGATCAAGTATGGCCTTTAGCTGTTCCTGCACATCATAATGGTCGGTATTGATGGCGGATTCTTCTCTTAAGGTTAATTAGATAGCTTCATTTAAGCTCCTTACTCTTGAGGGGTTAACACATTAGGCAATCTCCGGCATCAACCCTCTCATAAATCGCAAGATAATACACGAAAGAGATTCATACAATTCACATCGCCACAGGAGCGGTTTATACTCTTAGGAAAATTCTTAGACACTCATTTGTCCTTGCCTCAAGGTAGATAGCTCCTTATAAAACTCGTCTTGATATGATAGGGGTCAAATGTTTCTCTCATTGCCAGTCTCATTGAGCTCCATGCAAAACTCACTCATCTGAGGATCCTTTGCCTTAATTCATTCTTCTACCAAGTCCTAGCAAGGCTTTGACATTGACCCCTATGATGTATTTCTTCTCACGTTCAGGGTACAGATACCTTTCAAAGATCTTATTGGCTCCGAATTCCCAGTCTAATTATTTGTCTAGGAATCCATAACCATCAAACATTTATCATAGTCATAAACATATCTTCCTCGATTGTCATAAGCCATGTTCAATGAAGGTATCATTCTAGTAGACTAACTTGGCTCACAACGAGTCTCGTTAGCAATGAATAGAACTATCCAACACTTTAGCCTATTCACGTCAATGAATGGAATGGGGGGGGAATGTAATTGGAATTCCTAAGGAACGTAATAAGGGTGTAATACCTATTACTTTATTTAGTTGGATTAATAAACAACTTAAAAATGGACACATAATAGAACTTTAATGACTAAATTACCCTCGATCCATTTTCTTTCTCAAGTAATTTCAAAGTAATAGGTGGTGGTAATGGTAGTAAACTGTGGGGGTGGAAGTGGGGGTAATTATTGACAGTAGTTGCGAGTAATGGTGATGGTGATAATGATGGCGGTGGTCAGAGTAATGGCTTGGGGGGGAGGGAAGGAGTTGTAGCAGTAGTGATGACAACAGTAATGGTGATGATAACAATAGTCAGAGGTAGCGGTAACGGTGGTAGGTAGTAATGGTGGTAACAGTGATAAGTGATAGTGGCGGCGGTAACAATGGATATGATTGATGGTGGTAGCAGTGGAGTGATAGTGGTGGCAACAGTAGCAGTAGTGGTGTTAGTGTTGGTGGCGATGATGGTGGTAACAATGATGAGGGTGCTAGTGGCAACGGTAACAACAATAGTAGTGGTGGTGGGTGGTAGCAATGACATTGACTCTAATCAAACCAACTCCAATGCCGACGAATGGAACACAACAATCGCTAATCAACAAAGACAAATAATTCTTTGCAGCAACTTCCGAAAACCTTCAAGAACCCCAAAGGATAGAACCCTAGAGCTCTGATACTAAGATGATACGAATCCACGGATGAACACACGAACCCAATATCATACGTAACCAAAGGGGTGGGTCCGAACTGTGAGATGGCTTAAAAAATAAATGAAAGTCGATGGTTTAGCAAATCCTACACACTAAATTTACGAATATGATGCACCGTAAAACCACACACAGACCTAAGACTTGCCAGATGTGACACACCAGTCTGAGTGATAGGGTTGCCTGCTATAACCCTTACTAAAGGGATTAATAAGAGCTGGAAAGAGAGAGCTTTTTAAGAGAAAAGACTTAAAAGGTTTTTCATTAATGTTGTATATATTTTAAAACCCTATACAAGTGTTCTATTTATACAAAAGGGGTAAAGTTGTAAATAAATGAATAAAAGGATGCCCTAGTGACATTTTAGTAATTACAAATGAAACAAGAACGACAACTAAGGAAAATAAAAGAAAAAGGAAATCCAAATAACATAAGTAAAATAGGTAGCTGCACAAGATTTTCGAGTGGGGGGTTGATGCTGGGTTTTGAGGAGCCATTAGAGACCTTGGAGCCTTGTTCTAGGTAAACTCGAGCATTTGGATGTTCTGTCTTGTCCAGGGCCAATCGGATATATCTGTGGCCGACCTGATGTTGCCAAGGCTGACCCCGAATGGCAAAACCGACTTGGTATAGCAGTGACCACCTCGAGGCCAACATGACATGATAGTAGCTGACCTGATGTGGCATTACATAGCTAGGCCAATCTAGAGTGGACAAGGCCGATCTATTTAATATGACCTAGTACGACTGAGTTAGCCGAACAAACTTTATCGAGCAAGTCGATCTCAATAAAGTACAGCGAGTGGGTAAGACAGGATAATCCTACTTAATAGCTCAGAGTAAACCCGATAGAATGGAATAGAGCTGACCTCAGTAAGGCAAAGTAGACCAAGTATAGCAAGGTAAGCCACAAATAGTAAGCCAGGATAAAACTTGCAAAGCACATTGTGTCTTCCAATATTGCCTTAGTTCATAGATAGGTATGTGGAAAGGCTCGACCAAGGTAGGGCGGGACGCACTCAACATAATAGGGCAAACCCAACAAAGCAGGGCAGGCTGTCCAACGCTGATATAGCTTATAAATAGGTCACCCATGTGTATGCAGCTCATAAGCAAGCCTTCTACATGGTCCAAAACCTAGCATGGCATTAAGCTAGTACTTGGAATCCTATCAAGTTAAATGTAAACATCTTGTAAGTCTAGATTATACAAATTTAATAAAATAATGGCATCATAGCTAAAAAAATTATTTCTCTAAATTATATTATATTATAATTTACCTACCGTAAACACATAATTTAGGTAATGAAAAAGAAAACTTTAGAGATAAATTATTTGCATTATAAAATTGTAAAATGACATAAAATAATAGTATAAGTATCTTGGGTATAATTATTATATATACATATATACTTGAAAATACCTAAAATATTTGAAAACATGTATAATTAACTAAAAATTAGTAAGAAAAATCCAAAAATTGATTAAAAATCCATTAAACTATCATATTCCCTTTGCAATAGGCATGGATAACTCCATGAATAGGTGTTGGTTGAATTTGTTATGGTTAAGACACCTAGTAAGCATGTGATGAAGGGTATTTAAGCTAAAAATTAAGAGAGAGAATTCATTTTATACCTACAAGCTTGGGAATCAAGCTGTAAGGAAGTTAGGAAAAATATCAAAAAGAGAAGAATAGTGAAGAAAAAATTTTGGAAAAATTAGAAAGTGAAAGTATGCATGCTAAGCTAATTCAAGGAACCCAAGTTCAGAGACTACCTGGAGGCAAAACACCATAACCACCCAACAATGGTGGCAATGCCCAACTGAGCCAACAAGGAAGGGGTGGTCGAATGGTGGTTTTCTCTTGAGCTCCGATTTTTATAAGATTTTCTTGCATTTTTCTAAAAATATTAAATTAGGTTTGAAAATTTTGAAAAAAAATTATTCTAAAATATTTCTATACCTACTATTTGAGAAAAATATCATATTACAAAAATTTTGAACAAATACATGACCTTCACAAATTGCATAAAACCAAATAATTTTCGATGTCGTTTTGCTTAACTCTAATGTTGTTGTTTTAAAGCAAACTTTTTCTAGAATAACCCTATATTGCATGTAAGAATCTCATGAAAAGTTTTTGACCAAAAATATTTTTCATGAGTTTTCATAATTTTTTAGCCTCTAAAATTTGGTAAAGATGCAATTTTTTTTTATATTCTTATGTAATAAATTCTAAAGAAACCTATTTGTACCGATTTTGGAGATCATTGATATTATGCATTACTAGGGATGGTGATCTGGAGTAGGTTAGATTGAATGAGATTTATGATATGCATAAACCATTAGTCATGGCTTACATGCATTAAGGTGAAGATATGTGGATTTAGAAACTTGGGTCATATGGTGATCATGGGCATGATGGACCTATTGTATGATCATGATTTATCATGTTTATAACCTATAATAAGATGCTAGAGCGAGTCACGTTATGCAAACTAGTGAATTTAATTTTTTTCAAATAGTTCTTTAGAAGGTTGACTGATAAAAGGATTTTAACTATAAATATATTGGAGCCGCATTTAGAAATTATTTAGCGAAATAAGTGTGATTATAATGGTTTTAGAGACTTTGCTAGAGGGTTTACTAGTTTATAAGGCTCAAATGGATCACTTTAGAGACATCTTGAGAGGGTTGGTGTCTGTAAGAGGAAGATTTGATCTTTGATTCAAAGACTTAATCAAAAGGATGACTTAAAAAGGGACTTAATTATACATGCATCATAGACTTGTTTTGGAAGTAATTAGTAAGGGGAAATGTAATTAAAATAGCTTTGGGGACTTGATTCGAAAATCGAAGGGTGTCGAATGCTTAGAGGAAATGACTTTAGAGGCTTGTTTAGAGAATTGATTAGAGTAAGGAGTATAATTGAGATAACTTCAGAAACTCAATTAGAAGGTTATTGGTTTAAAGACACTCATTCAAAAAATTTATTAGAAGGTTTTGAAATCGAAACCTAGTATTAAGTAAGCTTCCAGAACCTTATTAAAGACTTTAATAACAAGTAGGAACTTATACGACTTGCTAAAGATAAGTTACAATTGCACTTAAACCATTTCAATGAACTTTTTTATTTTATATTTTGTAAAACTAAATTTAATTTATTTAATATTTAAGGGAAAACTGAAGCAAATGGGACCAATGTACAAGTTTATCAAGCCTCACTTGTCCTGGTGAGTAGGATCAGTATACTACACTTTGAAGTATTGTTTAAGAATACTTGGAGGCTTTAGTATATGTCTTGTTTGTAAATATAAGTTAGTTGCCTATGCATGTGAAACGTACGCGCGTGAACATAGTTGTGTTATTTTGAGTGTTAGACTTATGTATTGATTACTTCATAAAATTGATTGCATTGGACTGTCTAAAATTACTTGACCACCCCAAAAGTAATTTAAAAAAAACTCGGCTTAACTTCTAACCGAACATACATTGTAACCTACTAAGGGAAACGACTAGGATTTTCAAGCTAAATACAAACCTCTTTATGAGAATAGCTGAAATGGTCATCTCCCTACCCTTAATTGAACTAAGTGCCAAGAGAGGAGGTTGCGATAAGTTTAGGGACCGTGGTTTGAAGTGAAGTCTTTAGCGAAGTGTGTTCTCCATTGCACAAGCCTTGGTTTAGTTCTAATTTGCAAAGTGCACGGCATCAAACTCTTCAACTCAAATTAAAGTGGACATAATTTCTCTAATCTCACAATGGACTAGATAACGTCGTATGTTGGCACTTGCTTATATATACATAGCATCTAACCAAAGTTGCTTAAAAACTCTGGTTACTTTGTATTAGATGTGTTCCATTTTCACCATCTCATTTACTAAGCAACTTGTCACTCGTTCTCCTATAGTTGATTTACAGGTCTCCTAGTAGATATACTAGTACTACTCCAAGTTCTAGAAGATTAGAGAATAGGGTCAGAGAGTGAGATTCAAGACTACTGGGTTGGATTCTTATTTATTTGTCGACTTTTCTAACTTATAGGGAAACTAATATTGCTACTATGCTCTGTAAACCTATGAACTTTTATTTTCTTATATCAATTTAATTCTCGACACTTTTTGTTAAAAATTGAGATTTAGTACTTTATATGATTTATAAAGCTTAATTTTGTTGGTCATTTGAGCCAAAAAATTATTTTTAGAAGTTATATTGAAAAGTTACATCATAGGTTGATATCTATTAGACTAAGAATTGGATGGCTTAAAGCTGTAGAGTGGTAAATACCTTATATAAGTTAAACCTACATTAGTAGCTAAAGTGATTAGCTTCTAGCCTAGGTTGGTTTACACGATTGTGTTGTTACGATTTTCTAATTTGGGGCATAACAGATTACAATATAGTATGTATACGGTAATAGTCCTTTGTTAGTACTATGTACTAATATACTTATCGACTCTTAATATTCACAAAAGATAGATTTGTCACATTACACCAACAAAATACATGAAAGTAACATAAATATATATGGATATATGTATTGTATAATCTTCTCCACTTAACTCCATACTGAATTCAAACCTTATAAAATTGTTATGCCCATCCAATTGTTAAGTGTTAGATAAAGAAAAATATAATCATAGAAATAAGGTGATTAGAGTAATAACAATGGCAACAAAGCCGATAATCAATACTAAAGATATATTATATAATCAAAATGGTGATATCAAAAATTGAAAGAGACTAAATAAGCAATGGAAGTGACCATAAATAGCTAATATATATTTTATCATGGCATGTAGTACTATTGTAAGTATCAATTATTGGTAAAACCACCCTTATGAAATTGTCACATTAAAATAAACTCAAAAGAAAATGCAACCATCTGGTCTGATCACTATATATGGATGGAAGTATATAGGATCAACATAAAGGTAGATACAATAACCATAGATAGGTGCGAGACATCTAATTAGCATAGAAAATGGGAAAGTAGAAGCAAAATATAAGGAAGACACTTAACCACCCACTAGTCTATATATAGACACACAAATACACACATACACATATATCTACTTAAAGTATATTATGAAATAAAGATATATATATATGTATGTATGTAACTTTATTAAAATAATTATATAAATAGTATTTCAACTGAGCTATACGATAATACAAAGAACTACATAAAACCTTAATGTTTTCGTAAATCTTATAAAAACTAAATCTAGGTTTGTGTGTGTGTATGTGACTTCCAAGTAAGCAGGATGCTGACACTATTGACTTACTAGAGTAAGCATTAGTACAAGTAAGTAGGATTTATGGAGATTGGAATATATGCTCGCTTATGGTTGTAAGTAGGCATAACATGCATTCTTAGTTACTGAGGTGCTGATTGGTAGCTGAGCTTCATGTTTTGCTATGTTGCTTGACCTTATTCGGTGTGTTACAAATTGATTGTTCACCTTAAACCAAACTTGATTATATTAGACTTACAATTTAAACCAGACATGCATTGCAACTCATTAGGGACATATTGGATTCTCTAACCAAATACTAATACTTTCAAAAGGGATGGCGTTATAGCATAATGGTCCATTCTTCATCCTTAGTTGAACTAAGTAATAAGAGAGGAGCCCACTATATGGATAAAGGTAGTGGTTTAAAAGATAGTAGTGGGAGGAGGGATGTCTCTATTGTATAAGTCTGGGTTTGGTCGTAGGCTGTTGTATATGCATTGAAACTCCTTAACTTAGGTTAGAGTAAGTGTAATTTCTCTAACTTCATGACCGACCGGATAACGTTGTGTGGATGGCACATTACCTGTTCATGCATTACACATAATAATTGTTTAATAACTTAGTTATGCTGCTCAACTTGTATAGGCTTTTTCTTTCTCTTGCCTCTTACTAAGCTCATAGTTCTTTGGCTCATTCCCTTATAATTTTTTTGCAAGTTATTGGATGGGTTAAGATTTTACGTGCATGAGAGTTTCTATAAAACTAACCAGAGATCCTATGCTAGGATGTGAACATAAACATAGGTTATTATGAAAGAAGCTATTAGAATTACTTTTACTACCAATTTTACTATTTAGTGGGGGATTTTTATTTTTTGAGGTCCTAATGGTTGTGTGAGAATAGAGAAATGCCTTGTAATATTTCTATAAATACATATGTTGATATTTTATTCTTATAAAATATCTAACAGATTGTTATGCAAATACACACATATACACATATATCTATTTAAAGTATATTATTCATATATTATGAAATATAAATATATATACTGTAACTTTATTAAAGTAACTATATAAATAGTATTTCAACTGAGCTATACGATAATATGAAGAACTAAATAAAACCCTAACGTTTTTGTAAATTTTACGAAAACTAAATCTAGGTTTTGATATATATATATAGAACTTCCATAAGATGCTAACACTATCAACGTACAAAAGTGAGTATTAGTATAAGTAAGTGGGATTTGTGAAGACTAGAGAATATGCTCGCTTATGGTTATAAGTAATTGTTTGTATACATTCCATGCCGGTACTTGGTTACTTAGGCGCTGATTGGTAGCCGAGCTTCATGTTTTACTATGTTGCTTGACCTTGTTTAGTGTGTTACGAATTGATTGTTCACCTTAAATCGGATTTGGCTGTATTAGACATGAAATTTAAAGCTAAACATGCATTGTAACCCATTAAGGGATGTTTAAGATTATTTGATCAAATATCGACATCTTCAAAAGGGATAACGCTGTAGTATAATGGTCTTTTTCTTCATCCTTAGCTGAACTAAGTAATAAGAAAAGAGGTTATAGCAAGGATGAAGGCAGTGATTTGAAATATAGTTATGGGAAGAGAGATGTCTCTACTACACAAGCTTGTGTTTAGTTGTGAGCTATTGCATATGTGTTGAAACTCCTTAACTTAAGTTAAAGCGAGTATAATTTGTTTAACTTCACGACCAATTGAATAATATCTCATAGATGGCACATTGCTTGTTTATGTATTGCACATGATAATTGTTTAATGACTTGGTTGTTTTACTCAACTTGTATATGTTTTTTGTCTCTTGCCACTTACTAAGCCTGTGGTTCTTTGGCTCATTCTCTTATAGTTTTTTCCAATAGGTTAATTGAAGCTAAAAGCATTAGATGTGCTAGGATTCTAAGTGCATGAGAGTTTCTGTAAAACCAATAAAAGAGCTTATGCTAGGATGTGAACATAAGTTATTATAAAAGAAGCTATTAGAATTACTTTTACTACCCATTTTACTATTTGATAAGGGATTCCAATTTTTTGTGGTCCTAATGGTTAGTTTGAGAATAGAGAAATGCCTCATAATATTTCTATAAATATATGTATTGATATTTTATTCCTATAAAACATCTAATGGATTATGTGCTAAGTTATATTTTTTTATTATTCAAGTAAACAGAATAGTTGTTGAATCTCAAACTAGGCAACATTGGAGATGGATATCATGGCCCTTAAATTTGGGGCACAACATGTAAATTGTGGTATATTGTATATGTATATATTAAATTTATAATATATGCAAGATTTATATGTAATATGTTAGTATATATAATATAATACATAGATTATACTACTTAATATAAGATAATGGATATTTATATTATATATATTCAAGTAATATATTTATATATAAATTGAAGTCATTGACCAGTATTTAAAGAAGAAAAAAAATCATGAAAATTTTAATTAACAAAAATCGATGAATCGATTTATAGAGTGTCATGATTCTAAAGGAGACTTAGTAGAATTACCTAAAATTTTTATATCATGTGTGCACCTATGATCTAAAAATTTCCTTGTAAATTAGAGATTGCAAAACTATAAATAATTAATTACTAAAGTTTCGATTCTTAATTTAATTAACTTACTACAGCATATATGTGATTATGGAGAACCATAGAGAATCGGTATTCCCTACCAACGATAAAATTATGTAATAAAGTTCTAAAACTCAAACTTACAAAAGTCACAAAATCTAACTATAGTATTAATAATTATATGTAATATTTCAAATTGTTTACATAGTCTATCCTCATATTCTAACTTTTAAGCCCCTCGACACTGATACTCAACACTCGGCTCTTAGCCCATATTCGATTATCTAGCAACCTGCAAAAGAAAACTATTGGGGAGTAAGCTATAAGAGCTTAATAAAATACCTCTCATACTATACCATTAAATAAGTTATCAAACAATTTATTATCAAACATATGAATGTGTGAACAAGTAATATGCCAAACAATATATATGCAGTTAACCGGTACTGCATACAACATCGAATTTAACACCTTCCAAAATAAGGGTTGGAGATACATCGGCACCAATCACAATAGAACTTTCGGTTTTAACCATATATAAATATATATAGAAATTCCATGTTTCATGAAACAGGTTTCTATTTACAATAGTCAATAATACATGTAGATACCTAATTTTTGCCTTTCCATAGTCTTAATTTTTATTTTTTACAAAAAGGATCCTAATTCAAAGATAACAAAAAAATTAATAAAAAATAATGAAAATTAACAAATAATGAAAATACCAAAAAAATAAGAAAAGGAAAAATCATAAAAATTTCATAGATTTTTAGGAAGTAATTTATAATAGGAATAATTAGTTTTAGCGTTAGTTTTAATTTTAGTTTAATTAAAAATTTTAGTTTAAGGAATCAGATAGTTTAAATATAATTTAATGGTAATGAATGTCAAGACACAGGCCAACGGCTTAACGGATAAGTAGCGGAATATTTGGGGTGGATTTAATTTGAAGTCATGAGTTTAAGTCTTAGCAAGCACCTATGTCTTTATTTTTCTATCTCTACAGAAGCGAGATGAAAATGGGTCATATCTAATTAAATCATATGAATTTAGTTAAATCGAATTTGAATTTATTTGAATCTAGTTTAATTAACCTATGTCTTTATTTTTCTATCTCTGCAGAAGCAAGATGAAAATGGGTCATATCTAATTAAATCATATGAATTTAGTTAAATTGGATTTGAATTTATTTGAATCTAGTTTAATTACCAAATCAAATATGATAAGATATGATATGATTTAGACTATATAAACACACACGCGCAGCCAGAAAAAAGGTAAAAAGGGGAACCTTTAATTTTACACACTAATTCCGCAATCAAATTTCCAAAAACTACTTTCCCTCGCTAGATTTCCACCATAGCCATCCCACTTTCTCTCTACTATTTTTCGCTTCACACGAAAAATTGAAAGACAATAGTTATATTAATGGAATCCTAGACTTTCAAAGATTCTAAAATGCTAAGATTTTAGATTCAATTAAATCAAAACTTGTCTTGATCTAGATGTATTGGTTCAGTCTTCACTGGGTATATTGAGTCGCCACCTCCACCGAATCTAGGTTGAAGTTACTAGCACTGGTGTGTTCACTACTGCTTCTAAGAGTTGTTCAATATACTTGTTGTTTCAAGACGCGCTGGAGGCAAATACATAGGGAAGCCATCACCACCGCTCATCCTTCTTCTTTTTCTAAGAACGTATAGCACGCGTGAAGGATCTCTAAAACTGCATCTTCAAACTACAACTAACCCAGATTTTTTATCCACGTGCAGGCCAAATCCCTAACCATACAAGATAGCCTTCACGTCTCAACAGCACACTGTTTATCATCCCAGCGATAGCAACTGCAGTGATTGGACTCCACGACGCCAATGCAGCCTTTTTACTGAACCACTGCACGGTAAATACCAAAATTCTAGTTCGATTCCGCTTTATTTTCTTTTTGTTAAATTATTCTTTCATTTATTAGTTATTTTTTGTTAATAACATAGTTATAAATAGTTACATATATTAACTTAGTAGATTCTTTTGATATTAGTCTTTCTCTTTATATATATATCAAGTATATTATTTTTCATATAGGTAGTCATTTAGTAGTGATAACATAGATATATATACATATTAGTTTCGGAATTTTTAGGAGTAGGTTTTTTAGAAATCTTCACATAGGAAATTATTTTTTAAGAAATAAAAAATTAATAAAAGACCTTTTAAACAAATTTTAGAACTTTTTAGAGAGTTTTCAACAATACTTACAAGTTAGGACCCCCTTAAATTTTTAAAATAAACCAAATAAATTAAAACGTAAACTTAGTCGGTTTTCAAAAATTAAAATAAATCAACACACTAAATTTTTTGGAAAAAACTACGATCGTCTGATCCCGGTTAACAGGTACGTAGGTGCCTTCGGGGCGACGATAAAATATGTAGAAACTTAGGTTCTTTTTCTCTGTTTTGATTTTATTTATTTATTTACTTATTTATTTATTTTTAAATATTATAATTAGAAAAATAATCCTAATTTCGGTAAATAGATAGTAGTACCTGTTAAGGGTTTAATAGGTTAGCCTTCGAACTTAGAACCCTTTGGTTCTTTATTTGAAATTGAAATAAAAGACCGGTAGGCAAATCGTAATCAATTCACCCAATTGATTACGGTTTCGGTTTCTGTTTCTTTTCCCGACTTCAGTCAGGTAGCGACTGCAAAAATAATTTTCAATAAAAAACTGGAATTTCTCAATTTCTTTAGTCGAGGATTAATATTAAATGGGTTAGGATTTAGTATTAATCAAGAAAATGGGAAATTAATTTTTAAATAACAAAAATCGAAAAATCAATCTCGACAGTATACAAATATCCAAGTGTTGCGGTGAGGTGGCTCTCGCAGTCTATGTTCACATCCTACAGCGATAGTCTCTAAACATGACCCTCAGTCACCCACTGTTGATGTTTCCGATGCAAAGTAAACTCGCAAACCAAGGGTAGAGTCTTGTTATACTAGTGCTCCTATATTGTACTAGTCAAATCATGTAGGAATTTATCACTTCAAGGCTCTTCATTATCAACCGCGTGAGGTGACGGTCGGAACATTATATGCAATGTTTGTGTTTTATGCATGATCTATTTAATTTTAGTTAAGTCGAATATGATTAAGTCGACTTATAAGGTGATCAACAAATATCAATAAACCATGCAATTATACAGTAATAAATCAAGTAATCAACTATTCAGCTATTATGTTTCACAATCTTTTACACAATATACAACCAGTATTTAGATACATGCATAACCCAAACTCCTATGCATCAAATTATTAATATTTACTTTAGGTGCACTAATTATAAGTACAAAACAAGTATATAGTCATCGAGAGTACTCATTTGGTCATTAAGTCCATTAATGGTCGTAATAGTCCACTTGGTAAGTTAATATCCGTATCCGTATCAGTATTAAGATCACCTGACATTTAAGAAATATAAAAAGTAATAAGTTTGGGATTGAAATAACTAAACTAAAATACTAAATTGTATTGTTTACTTAACTCAGCTATTGATTTGAGTAAAATAGTTGATTTGAGCTTTTTATCTAATTGCATATAAGTTTTTCGATTTAGCTCGAATCTTTATGAACTTATAGTCTATTTCGATCGTTTTTTAGCGTATTTTTTCGTAACAAGGTTCGTTTTGAACGTTATAACTCATAGTTTTGATTGTGATATAAAAATATCATAAATTTCATTATTTTAACTTCAAAAGCTATAAAATATTAATTTAAGCTTTTCTTAGTATATCTATGATCTAATAATTACTTAGATCATATAATTTGAAAATTTTCTTATTTTAAGCCTATTTTACTATAATTACTTATTTTTACCTATTTTTTAGATTTTAGAATTATTAATTCCATTTTTTCTACTTTATTATTTTTTTACTTAATTAATTATTATTAATTAAGAAAATTAATTAATTTACAACAAATTGCGACGTGGCAACACATGAAATGTGAAAGTGCCACATGTCAAGGTTGCACATTTTTCCAAATTTTTCATTATTTTCTGTTTTATTATACATATTATCTTACTTTATTCATTAAATTATTAATATAGTATATTGTATACACTATTTAATTATACTCATATTTTTACGTATATTTCACTATTCATATACATACATTTATACATATATTTATACATATATGATACGTCATATTAAATTATTCTATCCTTATTTGTATATTATGTACAAGTATATTATATACTTATTTATACTTTACATACTTATGTACATATAGTATATATGTATATATATACTAAAATACAAATATTATTAATAATATGTATACTTATTATTTTATACATATACATATATATATGGAAAATACGAAATAGGTATATAAACATATGTACACATATATATACGGAATTACATAATACACGTATATACATATCACATGCTAAAATAAATACTATATACATATATATACCTTTACATATAGTCACGTATATATATACATAATTAATTAAGTAAAATACTAAATATATATACAGTATATAAAGGAAATATTTAGTATACATACATATTCTACTTAAGAAAAATACTATGTACATATACACATACATATATATATATATCAATACCTAAATAGTGAAAATACTAAATACATACCATATGTATTATTATTTATACATATATACATATACATATACCATATGTTATACATAATAATACATATATACATTACCACATACATATGTTTATACACAAATAAAGAAAATACTTAATATCTATCTACATATCTATTTATGCATACACATTTGTACATGTAATTAAATATATAACAAAATACTTAGTATATACATGTACATACTATATGATATACATATTTATAAGTAAAGTAAATACACCTATCTAAATATTTTAGTGAGATAGTGGTTCAATTTCCTTAGTTTTCTTCTTCCTTTTCTTTCTCTTTTTGTTCTTGTTCTTAGGCTTTTTTTCTTTTCTCTTGTTTTCTTATTCCAATTGTATGCGCGCGTGTGTTATATTTTTTCTTTTTCTTTTTTTGGTTTGTCCCACTTCTAGACGTGAATCAAGTGAGGAAATGAAGCAAATAATGTCTAAAAAAAATGAACAAATCCTAATAGATTTTGTATTAATGAGGATAAGACATTTATTTTATGTAATTGTCCTTTATCCCTTAATTATCGAACACTTGTACAAATGAATTTAGCACATGGGGTGTTGAAAAAAATCAGCTATAAGATCACGTGGAAGAGGGAAAAAAATAAGAAGAGGAAAAAGAAAAGAAAAGGAAAGGAAAAAAAAAAGGGAAGAAAAAGAAAAATAAAATTAAATATGTATAAATTTTCTAAACATAAAAATCATAAAAATAATAATTATAAATTTATTTTGAGATTTTATCAAAATTTATTAATTTAATTAGTATTTTTTATGTTTATAATAATTACGAGTTATTTTAACGTTTTCATTAAAAGTTTTGCGTGATTACATAATTTAGTCGATAATTGTGATCGACTACAATTATATTACTATTAAGTAATATTTATTCATTTTATAAGCTTAAGTTATAGTTTTATGGTTTCAATCAAGTTTAGGTTTTATTTTGAGTATTTGCGCTTACATTGGATTTAGGGTTTTTGTATGCAATTTAAGTTTCGATCAATTTTCTAGAGTTTTTACTACTTATAATATATTTGAATTTATAATTTATTAAATTTTTATCTTACTTGGCTTTAATAACTCATGAAGTCGTCGAAAGTACTATGATTCAATTTTACTCTTAAATAACTAAATTTGTAGGGTTTACACGGGGCATTGAATAAACCCGTGAACTAGTTGTCCCAGGCTGGTTTTGGGCCAATTCGGCTTGTCTCCTCGGTTTAGATTAAACATATCTCAATAAGCCATATGTTTAATAGATATCTAGAAACTTCAAAATCTAAAGGATTATGAAAGAATAATAGCACCACATTTACTCTAAGTGAAAGATAATCATTACAACAAAGAGATTAGATTCTCATACTTACTATTGGCACATATATCCCATGGTTTAGTGAAATCTTAAATGAATTATGATAGGGATTTGGCTAGTTTATACAGTAATGATGGTGAATACCATATCAATATAAATTTGAAACTTTTAGGCCAAGTAGTTGAAAAAGCCCATTAGTATTTATTTGTTTAGTTATTCATTACTTTTAAATTGGGATGTTACAAATATTATCATAGCTAGCCTTTTACTAGTAGTGGATAATTTAAGTTTAACTTGAGTTTAGAAAAGAGATTTAAGGAAAGTAGGTGGCATGCTTTCAAGATGATCTATAGATAGATGGTACTCTAAATTGTATATCAAAAAGGGGGAAGGACTGAGCCTAATTATAAGGGCTTGTGACGAGGGTGTCAGGTGTTTTGGGATGAGAGTTGGGGGAGGGGGGAGGGGGGAGGAATTATGATACCTCATAATTAAGTGAAGTCCCATATTGATTGCAGGAGGGATTTAGTATTAGTTTATACGGCTATGGTAGTAAATACCTTATCAACATAAGTTTGAAACATTTAAACTAAGTGGTTGAAAAAGCCTATTAATATTTGTTGGCTTGATTATACATATACTATATAATCAAATACTAAATATACATACATATAATACACATGCATACATATGTACAAAAATATGTGTGTAGGAAAATACATATTATATATATTACTATTTGTACATATATGCATGTACCGTATATTAGATATAATAATATATATACATGACTAAATACATATGTATATAAATAAATAAAGAAAATACATAATACATATATATATTTATATATTCATGCATACATATATGTATATGTAAATAAACAAATAAATAAATACTTAGTATACATATACATAGTATAGAATACATGTATATACAAAATAAATAAATAACCTACCTAAATTCTTAACAATTTAAATCCAAATAGTGGTTGAATCCCTTTTGTTTTTCCTCTTTTTCATCTTCTTCCTCTTCTTCTTCTAATTACTTAATTTTATTCCTATTATGGTTTCGATTTTGTGTGTATGTACTTTGGTTTGCTTCTTCTTCTTCTTCTTCTTTTGGTTTTGGTTTCAATTTCTAGAAGTGAAGAGCAATGGAAATGAAGCAAATAAAGATAGAAAAGAAAGGAGCAAATCCAGATAGATTAAGTATTAATGATGATAAGACATTTATTTTATGTAATTTGTTCTTTGTTCTTTGTCCTTTATCTTTTGTCCTTTGTCATTTGTTCTTTATCCTTCAATTACTTGACACTTGTACAAGGAAATTGAGTACATTGGCAATTGTAAAAATAACTAGGAAATCATGTGGAGGAGGAGAAAATTTAAGAAGGAAAATGAAAAGAAAAAGGATAGAAAAAGAAAAAAAATAAAAATAAATATATGAAATTTTTTTCAATCATAAAAATGATAAAATTAATTTTGGGATTTTATAAAAATTTATAAATTTAATTAATACCCGTTATATTTATAATTTTTATGGGCTATTTCGATGCTTACGTTAAATATTTTACGTGATTATGCCGATAATTTTAATCGATTACAATTATATCATTATTAAGTGATATTTATTCATTTTATAAGCTTAAAATTATAATTTTAGGGTTTTGATCAAGTTCAGGCTCGATTTCAAGTATTTGCACGTACATTAGATTTAAGGTTTTTTGTACACAATTGAGGTTTCAATCAATTTTCTAAGGTTTCTATTATCAATACTATATTTGTTTTCTCAAATTAGAAAAATTTTATCGTTTCTAGCCTTATCGATTTATAATATAGTTTAGGACACTCGGACTTAAATTAGGATTTAGACTACTAACTACACAAAACTTACAATTTCGATTTAGGAACGTAAATAATAAAATATTATAATATTAAATTATATGTATAGTACCCATTATTTGTTGGAAACACATAAAACAAGTTTCAATAATTAATGAATATCTAGAGGTAAATTATATGCAATTATATAAATTAATAAGAAATAAAATGAAAAGTTTAACGCTTAAACACTCAAGAAAATATGAATTGTATCAACGATCTTAGAATTAAATTGACCTTCATGACTAGATAATAAAATTACAAGAAGTAACTATATAGCTTTAATATTTTAAATTAAGCTCATTTATATGCAATTTTATTAAAAGTATTAAGTTTATTAGGTTTAATCATCGTACCATAAAGTTTCATAATTTTAGATATAGTTTATAATAAATCTTTTAAAAATCAACTATGTAATCTTAATAATTATGATGAATGAGTAAAATTATATATAAGATATATATAAATAAGTCTCAAATAATTAATGGAACCTATCTATATATATTATATATTAAAAAAAAGTGTATTAAGGGCTTTATCTTAGAATGTAAGATTAATGAAAAAGTAATTCTGAATAAGATTAAATGGTAATATGAGTTTCACAAAAATTATAAGGAGAAGTCCCATAAAGTCGGATTTCAAAAATAAATTAAAATATAATCAATATATAGGTTATAATGTAAAGTTTATTGAGTTAAATTTTAATTAGTCTAAAATAGAAATTTTAGATTAGATGTATAATATAATATTCTCCTATTTTTGAAATATATTATGAAATTTTATAAATAATAAAACATGAAAAAATTTTACTCAAAATGTCACGTAAAATTAGATTAAAAAAGAACAAACATATGCATAACATCGCCTTAAGTAAGGCAATGAAAGTCTCTATAAAAGAGGCATACAAGAAAGGAAAGAGAGAGAAAAGAATAAAAAAGAGAGATTAGAAGAGAGAGAAAAGAATCAAAGAAAGGAAGAGAGAAAGTGAAGAAAGGAGAAGCGGAAGAGAGAACAAAAAAAAAGAAAGGAGAAAAATAGAAAGAGAGAAGAAAGAAAAGATAAAAAGAAACAGACGAAGAAGAAGAAAAGAAAAGAAAGAAAAAGAAAAAGAAAAGGGGTTAAGATGGTTTAATTTCGTTTTTTTGGTATTTAATATTTTCAGGTAATGTTATTTTTAAAGTTATAAGTGTTATTTTATAATTGTCCTATAAATTCCAATTTAGTTTGTAATTATACATTTTGGTATGTTATTTGATGATGAAAGATGATATTTGTAGTACTACGGATGATAGATGTGTGTTTTAAGTATAGATTATATAATAATATATAATATGTATATATAGGAAATTAAATAAGTAGAAGATATTAGGTAAAAAATTGATAATATAATAATAATAATAATAATATGAAATAGAATATAAATCTAGGAAATTATATGAAAAATGTAAGACCTACAATTAGGTATTCCGAGTTCAGTTTGTAAAATTTAAAGCGATTGAGTAAATTGTTTAATTTAACTCAAAATTGTATAATAAAGCTAAAATTATTAGTAAAAGTGATCCCGTAAGTTTGAATTTAGGAAAATAAGTAATAAAATGATTAATTAATATAATATTAAATTTTATGAAAATTATTCGTTATTTATCGGAAACGCTTAAAACGAGTTTCGATAACTAACGAATCATTAGAGATAAATTATATGCACACTGAAAATCATAAAATAACTTAAATAATATTTATGAATATTTACTTTTACTATATAAGAATTTACACGTAAGTAAAAATATTGCATAATTACTTAAAATACACAAAATATGCTAAAATAATGTTAATTAATTAAATAAAATTCATAAATAATTAAGGAAAAATGAGAAATAATCAAAATTATGGTCATGGTAGTTGGGGAAAGAAAGAAAAAAATTATCCAATCAAATTAACACAACAAAAAAAAGCAATTTGGAAGAAGATAAAGTAGATATCTAGTCAAATTAATACACTATAATTCCTCTAGAGCTCTATAAATACCTATAAAATTACAGAAACTCATTTGGGATGTTTTCAGTTGTAGGAAATTAAGAAGGTTGAAATTATGAGAGAAAATTAAGGTTTACAAAAATCTGTACAATTAAGGCCTTATAAGAGATCCCAAACCCGACGACTACCAAGGAATGGACGGCCGCCACCACCATACGGGGGTGGCAGCGCCCAAACCGGCCAACAAGGCTACGATGGCTAAAGCAACTAGTTTTGGTGAGTTCAATTTTCCTTCCGATTTTTCATATTTTGTTAAAAAATACTAAATAGCCTTATAAAATTATGAAATTTAGTATTCTGGGATTTTTTTTTTATGTAGTTTTTAGGAAAAATATTATTTTGATAAAAATATGTCCTATGATATATAGTGCTTAAGTAACCATGTAAAACTAAGCATATTTTGGTTTGAAATAAATAACCTTAGGAGTATAGTTTTGAACCCAAAATTTTTGTGTAGGTTAGTTAAGGTATTTAAAATAGTGCCATAAAGCCTTTTTCAAAAATGAATTTTCAAAATTTTTAGATAATTTTTAAACCTTAAAATAATGCATAAAATGGGTGATTTGGGGTTAATTAAGTAATTAAATGGTTAATTACTGATTTAATACATAATTATATGTTTTAGGAAGTTGAAATCTAATGAAGTATGATGCTTGTAGCATTTAGAGTGTTAGATATAATTATTAGGATATTATATAATATATGTGTAATAGGTAAAAACAATATATTTTAAGTTAAGTTTGTAAATTAGGGTAATTAGGAGCAAAACGTAATTTGGGGTAAAACGTAATTTGGGGTGAATTTAGGCATTATGAGATGTTTATTGATGTTTAGGAGTTGATATTTGAAGTAATAAGACTATTAGATGTGTATATTATGTACATAATAGGTAATAATATATAATATGTGAAATGAGAAATATAATAAATAGAAAATATTAGAATAAAAATTGATAATAGAATAGTAATAAAATTATATAATAAATTTGGTAGGAAACTTAAATTAGGGTAATTATATAAAAATAAAATAAAATTTTCTCATATCAAGAGTAAATTCGATACATAAATGAGTATTAGAATGTACCGAGTAAACTAGAGTATAATTAAGGACCCAAAAGTGATACATAGCATACTCGAGCCTAATGTAATTAATTTCACATTTGGATTGGAAACGTATTTTTAGGCTTTACGTATAATACTCATAGTTAAAATCAATTTAGAACCTAAATTAGAAATCAATGCTGAAACTAAATTAGAACTTAACATAATTCAAAAATAATTATAAAAGACTTGAAAACCTAGATAACTGAGTATATTAAACCTTAAACTAAAGATAACAATAGGCATTATAAGATAAAATCAATCTATAGTGGTTACATGGAAAATTGAAACAATATTTGTGTTATAGGGATTTTTGGCAATGGCCAGTACGGGTCGCACCTAGAGCAAGCAAGTGAAGAATTTAGGTAAGTTAGGATTAATACGTTACTATATTTCAAGATACTAATTTGTTTGTAATATTTAGAGGCTTAAAATTGTACTAGACCATTCTTGTTATATGGTTGAGAATGGGCATGTGCATGTGGTTGTTCTGAGTTACTAATACGATTACTACATTGCTGCTTTGGCTTGTATTTGTATGATTTATTTGAAATGATTGAACACCTTAAACTGGATTTAACTAAATATTTGACTCATTAATTTAAACTTGATCTGCATAGTAACCCATTATGGAAACATTAGGATTCTCTAACTAAATACCGATCCTTTTGAAAAGAATAGCGCTAGATAGAATAATGGGTCTCTTCTTCATCCTTAATCAAACTAAGTGATAGGTAAGGAGGTCTCAACAAGGGTAAAGTCAATGATTCAAAAGTAATTACGAGAGGAGTGGTGTTTCTATTGCATAAGTTTGGATTTGATCGTGAGCTATTGCATTAATGGAAACTCTTCAACCTCGATTAGAGCGGGTGCAATTTCTCTAATCTCATAATGAGTTAGACAATGTCGTGCGATGGTATTTACTTGAACATATATTACACCTAATAATTTGATTGATAACTCTATTTGTGTTCGCTATATGGTTTTGAGTCTCCATCCTAACTTACTGAACTGTGATTGCTTATATCCCTATAAACTTTGTTGCAAGTGGAAGCTAAGAAGTGGATTATATTTACCTTAAATCCAATAATTTGCGGGATCTTAAAGAGTGAGGATATAAACTGAAGACCAGATATACTCTCAAGTATAGATTATTCTTTAAAGCTTTAAGTATTAATTTACAAATTACTTAAGTAAATTAGGATTTAGTTGCTAAATCTTGTAAAGATACTTAGGTTATTTCAATATAAGTATGTATCTTTCTTAACTTCATAAGTAAATAATATGCTTAATTTATGAACTGTTTATTTCAAAGTGGATTAATCGTGGACGCTTTGTATAAATCAGGTCTGAGACAACAGTTATAAGGCCACTTTCTATCTTAGAATAGTTTGCACGGCGAGACTATTACAACTCTACCACTTCAGGGCGTGACAAAAAATATATATTATTTTCACATCAAGAGTTAATTCAGTAGTCCAATTAGAAATATAGTGTATCATACCTATCAAAGTACTAATTAGGAGCTAAAACGAAAATTTAGGATATTTAATTATAGTTAAATAAATTTCACATATTTATTTGAAAAAAATTTCTAGAGTATAAATAAAATAGTAACAAGAAGCTAAAATAGAACCTAATTTCGAAATTGATTCAGAAATTGAATTAGAAATTAATTTAGAACTAGCTTAATTATAAGTAATATAAAACTTGAACAAATGAATAGAATTATAATTTTAAACTAAAACTAAGATGTAAAGCTTATACACACACATATGTATAAGTGGTTATGTTAAAAATATGGGCAATTATCGAATTAAAATTTGATTTATAAACAGAAATTAGAATTAGGACTAATAGAAGTATAATGGAGAGTCGACTAAAATCAGAACCAAGAAGTCATATATTTACCTGAATAAATTGTGGGAAAAAAAGCAAACTAAACCCTAATTTAGAAACTGAATCAGAACTTAGCTCAAACTATAACTAATTGTAAGAGACTTAAAACTTAAATAATTAGATGTAATAATACCTTAAACTAAATATAACAATAAGAGTTATAGAATAAAGCTTATATAAGATAGTTATATAAATACTAAAATGACCTTTGTATTATAGGAACTATTAGTGATGGCCTATTGTGAGTCGCACCCACAATGAGCAAGCGGGAAGTCCACATAAGTTAAGATCAATACGCAACTGTGTTTCGGAGTATTGTTTTATAATACTAAGAGAAGATTATGTTTGTTTGTGGCTGTAGATAGTTTAATTGTATACATGCCTATGTGTGCGTGTTCTTGAAAGTACTGTATCTTATTGGCTTGTTATACTGGTTTGCAATTATTTTATATTATGTGATATAGATTGATCACCTTAATTGGACTTAATAATATATGAATTATAAATTGGCCGATCGAGCATTTCAGTCCATTAGAGGAAACATTTGAGGGTTCTTCAACTAAATACCGACCCATTTGAAAGGGATAGTGCTGGATA
Organism: Lumnitzera racemosa; assembly: GCA_024138005.1. Lineage (NCBI taxonomy): Eukaryota > Viridiplantae > Streptophyta > Magnoliopsida > Myrtales > Combretaceae > Lumnitzera > Lumnitzera racemosa. The sequence goes on from JAMXBC010000004.1 coordinate 107,595,773, forward strand.
GCTTAATTGGTTCGTTATTCATCCTTAGTCGAACTAAATGATAAGAAAAGAGGTTACGGTAAAGATGAATGGTGTCTTCATTGCACGAACTTGGATATGGTTATGGTTATGAGTTATTGAAATGTGCGTTAAACTCCACAACCTAAATTAGAGAAAGTGTAATTTTTCTAATCTTACGATAGATTGAACAAGGTTGTGCAAAGGTACTTGCTTGTTGTATTGTATTAAAATAATTGATTGATAACTCTGTTTGTGTTTAATGTATAATCTTATATTTCCTCCTTAACTTACTGAACAATTAGTTGCTTACATTTCTTTAGATGTTATTGCAGGCGTTAGTTAAGAAGTGGCCTTCTAATTATCTTGAAGCTAGCAATGCTGATCTTAAGGAGTGAGAAAATAAACCTTAAGAACAAATCTATTTCTAAAGTTTTAGTTCTTACTTTAGAATATTTCATTTTCGAATAAAGTATTACTTATATAATAAAAGGTCACAAAATCATGTAAACATTAATTGTATTTGTAAACTGTTTATTTCAAAACGGGTTACTCATGGATGTCTTGTATAAATCAAGTCTAAAATAGCGGCTATAAGGTCAACTTCTATCATAGAATGATTTATACGGCGAGATTATTATAACACTACCACTTTGGAGCGTGACATTAAACTTAATACAAACTTATATTTTTAATTGAATTTATTAATTCTACATATGTGAGTTAAATAAACTGAAATAAAAGAAATATAACGAGGTTTCGATTATTAAGATATCAAATCATGTTCTCTATCCTATTCTTGTTTTTCTTTCTTTCTTTCTTTCTTTCTTTTTTTTTTTTTTTTGCCTTCTTTGTCTCTCTTTTACACCCTTATTTAATATTCAAGGCCTTTATTCAGGTTTCGACTCCAATAATAAAGTTTATAAGGAAAATTATATACTATAGTTTATTTTATCAATAACTTATAATGAGTTAAAAGGATTAGTTCTCTTTAATTCATTACCTTAAAAAAAATAATGGAAAAAAGTTTAGCCATGAAGAGTTCATCTTTCATATATATTAGATTATAAATTAAGAATTTTTTTTAGTAGAAAAAAGAAACCTTAATTCCTTGATTTTTTAAATTTTTCATCATGTATTTCAATATTTTAATGATTACTATAAATATATCTAAAGTTTTTGAAGGCTATTTTACATGAATTGTAAAAATTCATGTTTTTACATTTCAATTTTATATTCTGATTTTAAGTACCTTTTAACGTTTTTAAGTAGAATTGTAAGTTTAACGATATCGACGATCATATCACTAAATTTACATTTTCATAATTTCTCTTAATTAATTTTGTTTATATATTGCAATGTATAATCAATTATTGAGATCATAAGAAAGTAGATGACATAATAATGATATTATAAGGTTGTTTAGAACTCTAAACAAATTTAATCATTTTATTGATAAATCATGGAAACCAAGGGAGAAAAATTGATAAAATTCATATTTATATATACTACCTTCAAATTATACCAAGTTCTAATGTCATACTTGGATACAACAATATCTCAAAATAAAAGATAAGAATGAAATGAAATCTAGTTTCTCTCGATCAGGCATTTATAATAGCAATGCGCATTCGCTGCAATGAAAACAGAATTTCCCATGGTAGAATAAGCATAAAAACAACTTTTCCTGCATATGAGAAAGAAAGTTAGTCATGTATTTTGAAAATAAATAGAGTCTAGTTGAATTTTCATTTAATAAATAGTAAATCCATTTTCCAATTTTATAGACGGGCTTGGGCCAGAGTCTTTTTTTCAAATATCAGCTTTCACGTGGCGTTCAATGGTCTAGAAGCAGTTCATATATTTCAAATTCAAGGTTGCCTTTTTTTGACCATGGTTAAGCCATTTCAAACACATTTCATTCTTTACTGATGTGAGACTTTTTCATGCTCCGTCTTTATTTTTTATAAAATTGATATTATTATTTATTTTATTTTTTATTTATAATTTTTAAAATTTAAATTATTAAATTATCCTACCAAAATAACCAGAATCTCTTTATTTCTATCCCACGAATTATGATAAAAGAAAAATTGTTGAAAAAGACAGCGAAAAGACCAAAATGCGATCAGAGACGAGCCCAGAAATAAAGCAGGGCTTGAAGGCTGTCCTCTCGTGGTGTGGTCATATCTCGTTATATGGTTAGGTTTCGACAGTCCAGGACATAATCCTAGATTTCAAATAAAAGCACACTGTTATGAGATTTTGAACGATATAAAGTTTGCTTAAAAAATATCGCAAGATATATAAAATTGAAATTAGAGGGTAAAAGTAAATTATCCTAATTCTCGAAATAATTTATTAATTAAAGAAAATTAATATATATTTTTTTTTTACAAATTAATATGTACCCAGACATTAAAATGAACCAAATCTGAAATACACACACTAAAGTACAATCAAAACTAAAGTATAGACACTAAAAATGCAAAAAAAAAAAAAAAAAAATTGAAAATATAGATATTAGAGTATAAAAAATAATAATTTATTCATTAAATTAACTTAAATTTGAAATTACACGTACTCGCTCAGAATACCTTTAATCCTAGAAAAATTTCATAAAACAACTTAATAACATAGAATAAACTAAGCTTTTTTTTCTTTTCTTTTATCACAGCCTTATGAATTCAGTTCATGGATTCTTTGAAATCTAGTTGCTAATGCAGTATCTACCAGAGCTGCTGTAGAAGTAGGAACAACTTGTGAGGCTTAAATGTTAATTTCATTCGATTATGATAAAAGTGAGATACGAGGAAGAACAGACAGAACAGTTCACTTTTCTACCCGAAAATGTACTATACAAAATTCCGCAGAGTCTTATTTTTGTTACAGAGAGAGTACGCATGATTTTCTCTACACACATGGTACAAAATTCCGTACAGGCTTGCATGAATCCTTCAACTTTCCACAACAAACATGCTCACTGGAACATGATAAATTCATGCTCCTCACAAGTGTTCTAAAGGAGAAAAAGATCCAGGATCCTAGAAGAACGATTTTTTTAAAGGATGTTGGCAATTTAAGATGCTGTTGTTGAAGCCGATTACGCTGGAAGCTTCAATTCCTTGCTATCGGATTTAGGAAGTTCAATAGGGGACTCAATGTCTTTCCCATCCGAGTCCGAAAACTTTAGGTAATTCTCAATGTCTTTGGTGTCCGAGCTTCCATGCCTGAGATGAAACCATTTCCTTTGCGTTTTCGGCTTTCTGTCGCTGATGGCAATGGCAATGTCGTTCAGGAAAAGATCGTGGAGTACAAAGGCATGGATTATTGTAGTCACGAGCAGGCCGGTTACCGTGAGTGTTGCGACTGAAGAGAGTGTGACGGAGAGGATCTGTGTTAACAGATTGGTCACCTCGGTTGAGTACCTAATGGTTGCAATTGCTGCACCAGTCATTGGAAATGTGTAAGCCCACCATGCTAATGAAAACCTGAATCCTCGGAAGAAATTTATCCGCACGGCCTGCAGAGGGGTACGTGTATGGATGTTTTAGTCAGAAAGAGATTAGATCAAAACGAGTTGCTGGTTTGAATTTATAGATTAATTGGTTATACATCTGAAATTTCTCGAAGTCTTGCACTTACTAAATCAGCTAGTTGTGGACTTTAAATTTATTAGAAATAATCGAACAGAACTTGTAGAGGAAAGCGGACTAACCAGAGAGAAATAGAGGAACAAGGCTATGAAGTAAGCAACCCTTGAGCCAAAGTCGAATGAGCCTTGAATTTTCGCCCATGCCATCGAAGCAACGCTCGGTGCTGCCACGAACAGGAAGAACACGGGATGTAGTTCCTTTGGAAGTGTCTCATTCGTCGGAAGCCTTTGATAGAGGGTGACGAACAAGACGGTGTAATGTGCCAAGCCGACAGAGAAGAAGAAAATAGGCCCTTCTTTTAGCCCCATCGATGCACCCAGTAATGCTCCCACAAAGTTCCCAACGATGGAAAGATGGTTTGAAGGGTTAGCCACTTTTGACAATCGTCTCTGCCCTCCAGACATCCATTGCCCATAGATCTTAAGCTCGAGGCAGAAGATTGGTGCCATAAGAACGTACCAAAGAGCATGATGCAGTTTGTCTGAAACTGATGGTGGGACACCAAGGGCCAAAAACAGTAGCGCTATCCATGGGGCAAAGAAGAAATTGACACGAATCGGATGGTAGTACTCGCGGCGAACCGCTTCAAAGTACAGAATCAATTTAAGGATGTAGATGGAAGACACGGTGATGACGAGCGCGATCGAGATGCACCACAGTATCAGGTTCACTTTTAAGCTTATGTGGAGGAAACTCATGGAGGAAGACGTTGCCAGGGCCTTCCACATGATTGCTTGGCTGCTTACCCCAAGGCAGATACCGAACGAAGAGATGGGAAATCGCAGAAGAAACGGCCATATCTTGTCATCTGGAAGAACCATTTCCTCTTGAGGCTGTCATAAAACAAAATTGTTAGTTTAATTGAATTGGAAGAATGGTATTTGAAGTCGGGCAGTAACTAGTTTAACTGCTTAATTATTAGGAAAGAATTCGATTGATCAGGGGAACATACTAGTGACAGTCATCCCCCATAAATGTATTGTGAGTAACAACCTGTAAAAGAATGCGAGAAACCTAAGAAATTTGATTTAACAATGATGCCAACAAAAGTAACACTAATCAATCTGATGTATATTCGTCGGCAGAAAATGCTTTCTAGACGTGTTTCGACACTCCGTTTTCATTAGAGCTTTAGAACCGTCAAGTAATTTCAAGAGGTTGTGATTACTGATCATTTTTAGCAGTAAGTAATGGTAGAAGGCTAAGATGACAACAACCAATAACAGCTAGTGATAGTTAACAATCACGGAAATATCCATCGAAAACGATTTTCATTTCAAATAAGGGAAAATTACCCTAAGAGTGTCCAGTTCTGGCCCTTCCAAGGCATCAAAGTATCTGTCGACTGGTAAATTATCATTTGCAGGTATAGACACGCTTGTCTCCTCTGGGATATTCACCCGCGGCTTTCCTCGTAAATTCGATAACGATCTCTCAAGTGTTCCAGACCATGTCTTGAATGAATCAAACCTTTTATCCTTCAGCGCATTAATCCTAGGGTTGGTGGGAGTCTTGCCACCATTTTCCGCTCCCCTTGGCATCGGCTGGGAATAGAACCTGGTCTGTTTGGGCTGTGCAGCGCTTAGAGTATCGTTCGCTGCAGCAGCATCTGGGTTTACATTGGCATTGCCAGCAGCCAGATCTCCATCATCATTAAAGACAACCTTCTTCTCTACCTGAGATCGAAGCGGTGAGGACGGCATGCTGATAGAAATCGTTCTTTCGTGTTTAGAGAGTGTTTTTTCCTCCGTGTGAGTTTGGACATTAGGATCAATCTCATTTTCCTGATCAAAATCAAAAGACAAATCAAGTTTTGCTTTAATCATTAAACACAACCCTCTCAATCAGTCCTGTCGGCCTGTCTATTCAATCACAGGGAAAACCTCACGAAACCTTACCTGAGAAGAAGGTTGAACTTGTATATTGTTATTATTTCCTTCAATGCTATCAAAATCGAACTCCGAGAGTTGATTAGATGAGATAATTTGAATTAGACAGGGAAGTTCTTCAGGGGATCCCTGCTTTGCTGAAGCCTTGTATTCACTGCTCTCCATTATCGCGCGACGCCTCCTGCAAAGCTCAAACCATCAGTTGTCCTGTCTCGAAACATCAGTACGGTCGGTTTCAACTGAAGAACTATAAATGCTTAAATATGAAAGTTACAGAAAATCTAGGAAGAGCCTCTTTAAATCACATATAACTTAACCAGCCGCCAAGATTTCAACTATTATGAAATTCAGATGTCTAGATGTTCCTTTTTCTAACAATCTCATCGTTAAAAATTAAGTCTTCATGCTAACACATAATTACAAAAATAACCAAATCATCTTTCTGCTAATTTTTTGCTAAATTAGAACAATATTTCCAAGAACCTTAGAAGAGAATATTCCTATATTTGAGCAGACCATCCCCAAAATTAACATGGCATAATATCTCAGAAAAAAAAAAAAAAAATCTCAGAAAAATTCGTGGCCAATAGACAGCGAAAGATCAAAGTAGAACACACTTCAATTCATTTTGGCATATAAAGGAAACTGAATATTACCATCAAATCCAGACCCTTGGTTAAAAAGCATTTTGTTACTATCAGAATAAATCCATGTCCTATGATCAGGTAAAGACAAGTGAAATAGAATGTTTTACCCAATACTGGAATATGTTCTAATCTAGCATACCATAAAACGCAAGAATCAACATTATAAACAGAACTTTTCACTTGGATCGACTTCGATCGGACGGAGTGATGAACAACCAGCTATCACATTTAAAAATTTGATATAAACAGTAACGTTTTTGGGTTATAAATTGTAGTAAAATCATAACGCTATTTAATGCTTGTAAATTTGGGTGGCAATTATTAAAAGCCACAAAATCCTAGAGATTAATCATTTCTTTTTTCTCCTTTCAATGTACACATCCTGAAGAAGCAGATTATTTATTAGACCAAGGATCGACAACAACTAGAGGTCGGCCTTGAAAAGGAAAAGTCATTATCGTGGCTGGTCTAAAAATTGAGACATCGACTAAACTTATAATGCCAATATCTAAATTTAGTACTGATCACCTTGATCCATTACCATATTATCGATCTAAAACCTTGAGCTTGTCACTAGTCATATTTATATTAAATATTGTAATAACAAACTGAAGAACTGCCCCTGATCTTTCCTAAACAACACTAGAAGCCATCTTTTCCAATAATGACAAGGCAGAAAACACCACCATGCGCATCAGTTAAGCTCCAAAGCACAGGTCATGCTGTTTTTGGGTTTTATTTTTTTTCTAATAATAATGTTAAAACAAACCTGCAAGCTGCTGCTGCTGCTGATGACGATCACTGAGAAAGAAAAAGAAGGATTGGTCTTTTCTTCTTGGCAAAAAAGAACAATGTGGAAAAAAATGACAGTAAGAATACAATATGAAAGTCGAACAAGTTGGAATAACAAAGTAGACAAGTGAAGGGAAAAATAAGGAAGTAACACATGGAGAGAAGTAATAGGGGAGGTGGTATTTATAGAAAGAGAGAGGAAGAAGACAAGTTACGAGAGAGTCCAATTCTAACGCGGGTATGTGAGGGGTGTGTGTACTTGAAAATCCATTACGTCAACAGCACTTCCATGTCCTAATCGCTAACCCATAACTGTGTCGATGCTGCTTCTTTCAGAATGACGCACCTTCCATGAAAAATGCCAAACAGAATTCTTACTTTTTGAATATGGAACCAACCGATTCCTATTTTCCCCCCTAATTTTTCCTTTTCTTTTTTCAAATATTGATGACGTTTTTGTGTTTCTCTACATTTTTAAAAAGACTTTAATGTTTAGGAGGGTAAATCTTAGTTCAGTTCAACCCGTGCGACATAACATGAGATATCTGATTGGTTCAATGTATTTTTCTTTTTATCGAACACTGATTTGATATGAAATGAAATCTAATAATTCTTGAAAGGACTCAGAACTGTTGATTCTAGACCTACCGACTGAGGATCATTTTCAATATGGGTCCAATATCCATAAGTCCAATTAATTGTATGGCTATTTTCTTTTCTTATTTTATTTTTTTTTAAAATATCTTAGACGTAATAAGCAATTTTGAGTAATGTCTCGTTTAGACCACTTCATGTTCGGATCTAGGTTGATTTGAGATATCAATAGCAATAGCTATTTCTCTTTAATTTTTTACTTAGGCTTGCAATCTTAGATACAATAGGTGACATTTTCCTACTCAATTAAGGGAAAATGAACTATTTCGGGAATGTAGAAATGCTATTCGAAAAGAATGAGATATTTTTTCTATTATTCGGAATTTTTAGTGGGAGTAACTTGTATTATTTATTTTGGTTTTAATAGATAGCTATAGCAAAATAAATTGTCTCCAAAATATATGTGGATTTCATGCATCCTAGTAAATATTATTGTAGTTACACTGCATCTATCACTAAACCAAAATTTGGCCCATCCCTATTTTCTATATCATGGCATGTTGGCATCCGATCTATTTTGATTGAATAAGAAAAGTTTTGGTAGGTGAACAAAACAAATACAGGTAAGAATGTTGGGGCGTAACATACTCTGTATGAAAGTGATTTAAAGAAAGTGAATATTAATATGGATTCTTCTTATGTTGCTGTATCAACAATTAATCCCAATAATAGCTTTAGTGACTAGCTGATGAATGTAATTTCTACATAGAGGAGAAAGTGTCGAATGCCTAAGATTAAGTGCTTGAGGAGGAAAAGAGCTTCTCTACACTTAATCTTATTACATCTCATCTATGATAAAGGATAATTTATAAAAAAAAAAAAACTACGATCCATACTTATACATATTATCAAATTTTATTAATATTTATTTATTATTTTTAGTTATCGGCGATGAATAATATTCATACATTTTTTATATTTTCGATAGAACTTTATTAGTTTTTATTGAGATAGTTAAACTAACTTCTTTTGTTTCCTATACTTTTATTTTTATTGTTCCTATTTTATTGGGGGAAAAAAACAGGTTTGAATGTTTTGTCCTCATTGGCCTGTTGTAATATTAGAATCAATCTATTTACTCATTATTATTTATTTCTTTCTTTAGGAGAAAAAAAAGAAAAGAAAAATCTTATAAAATGAAGCCTGAAAATCTGAAAAGCACATGGTTATGTGGCTCAATGTCAAGAATTTCTAGGAACGTGAATCACTGATTCATAATATAGAAACATTTTCAGTGGTTGAAGTTGAACTAATATAGTAGCATGTCTTGAGATTTCATACCAATGACAACTCATGGAGTAGTGCACCGTACTCAACTACCCGAGCACATTCCAGCTCACTAACAATAATGGTACGTCGCGTTTTTATGGTCTACTCACCGGAGGACAAGCTGGTCACGACATTTGACTCGCTGCAGTTTCTAGGAAAGGCGCAATGCAAACCCTTTTTTGTGTTTTTCTATGAGCAAAGTAATAACCCATGTATTATTTTCGAGAAGAGTCTTGGTTCGGTTGGCTAACAGGTTGGATATGAACAGATATTCTAACATAATAGAAGATTAACGGTTCAAATATCAATATAAGGATTAATACCCCAGTCCTCAACAGAATAAAAAAAAAAAAAAGGAAAAAGAATAATGGGTGCATTTCTATGATGTTTCTTCATAGCCCTGTTTCTTTTAATGCTTTACTGCAGACTGCTGTCGACATTGACTTATATGGTAAGTAAATCATGGGACTTTGGCTGATTGCTTTTGGGGGCAATCTATTTTTGGTAAGACCAAAAGCATTTGGGTTTGTTTAAAATGAATACAAACAACTAGAACTGTAAAAAATACAACAGATAAAATAATATTAAGAATAATGCAATTAAACCTTGCAGCTCCATAAATATTTGAGATGCTGTCTTTTTTCGAAACAAGATTTTATTTGACTTAGGAAGCTTAAATATTGTATGGTCGTCATGTTTGGAGGCATAAATAGTACACTTTTATTTGGTGCAGCACCTGAGTATAAATGAACGAAATTGATTGAGTTTTCACTCTTCCATAACTTTAGTCTGTAAATCGATGGTTTAGGGTCGATTTTGAGCCACGCCAAACCAATACTTAGGTTTACTTTCATGTTTCATTTTTATATTTATTGCTTTTAATATAATTTAAAAGTTTAAGTAAACTTGGGGTTAAGTCGAATCTAGTCAGTGCTATGTCACGGGCCTAAAGGTCGGTGAGTCGTAATTAGCCCGACTAAGCCTTCCATGCCGATTCAATAAGCTTACCAGTCCACGGGCCAATACATGGCTTGTGACCCATCCTCTTTTTTTTTTTTTTTACTTTTTTCTCTCTCCTGGTTAGTTTCATTTTTCTCATTTCTTGAATTACTCGTATTAACATATATAAATTTTAAATTTGAAAGAAATTTAAATTTAAATAGTAAACATTTATATAATATTCCGTCACGTCATGGTATTATATCATAAATTGAAAAATTATATTGTACATAAGATATAATGAGAATACACTATTATATTTCAACGACTTCAAAATTACATTTTTTTTGTTGTATTATGTTAGTAGTTGCCTATATATCTGATACATGAAATCACATAATCGTAATTTTAGAATAATTTTTATATATTTTTTAAAAACTTTTAGTGTGTTGCTTAATTTTTATATTCAAGAAAAGCAGTCATGTTTACTGATTAGTCATTTTAAATTTTTTTAAAAAAATCATAACATACAAACTAATTTTTATTCTAACATTTTCAATTTCTAAAATAATAATAATATCGCTAACTCCTAAATTTGAAAAAAAAAAAACAATTAAGGCTTTTTTATAAAAATTATCTAATATAAGTGTCGAATACATAAAATAAATAGGAGAAAAATTGTAAGTGCTAATTAGTTGAAAATTTTTCTAAAAAATTATCTTTTTTTTTTTCATTAAACCCGATCAAACCGACTGGTTGAACTGTCGGTTTGCCCCTAAAGTCACTGACTCACCAAATCCAATCACGGCTCAAACTCAACTAATCCGGGTTTGAATCAGTTCATTGAATTGGCAAGCCGGTTCATAGGTCGGACCTTACCCTTCTTCATGTCTAAGTTTTAACTCAAGTAAAAAAAAAAAGACAAATGCTAAAAATAAGTATCATTAACGAGATTGTGATGATAGATATATACTAAGTATGAAAACATTTTAGATTGGAAAACTCAACTTCAAAAACGAAAAGTTACACAAGAATATAAAATTTTTATCCATTTGATATGATCTTAACAAATGTCTTCAATATGTTTGTTATGATTTTTCTTCATCAAAGTATAAGCACAATACTTTTCTTAAAAGAAAACAACACTAAATATAAGTTTCGTAAGATACAGATATTCTACCTGAAACAGCAATGGACTAAGTTGCATTGTCAAAAATTGTTTGTGTGTCATCATAATTTTCATCTATTTGCAACCCAAATGTTACATAAGAAAATGCAGACACAACAAATCGACATCAAAATGTTGCGTTTTATATCATCTATCTCTCTATTAATATTTCTAAGTCAACCCTCTTGAAAATTACATTACAAACGTTAATCATCGTCCATTACACTGACACTTGCCTCACCTTTGAGGTACTAACATCAGACGATGTTTAATTTAATATTTGTTAATCAAAAACAAGCAAAGCAGTTAGCAGTTTAATAATAATAATCGTTTAAATTTCCATTGCTGGTGTCTGTGACCAAGTTAACAAATACAAGATTGCATATTTTAATTGACAGAAATGGACAGCTTATATTATTAATATACAAAATTAAATACACATGTATCCTGATGATATTTTTCATCGTCGATTTCGGGCCAATTGGAGACATTGGTACGAAATTCTGATCTATGAGAACCACAACCACAACAATATGGGATGGGAGGTCAAACCTATGATGCAAATTTTGTTTTTAAACTGGTGGGGATTGGAAAGATCAAAATGATGCTGTATCCTGGGCAATAGTCCCCACTTACAGCTAGCGATAGGCATAAGACTTTAATGAGATCATTCGGCTTCATAGACATATCTTGAGTAATGAAGGATGGAAATAAATCAAATTGATATAATATTGTATTAAACTTGAGTTTGAGTTTGAATTCGAAATTTCGAGTTTCGAAAGTTTCGAATTCAATCGAGATTAAAATTTTAAGTTTTAACTCAACTTAAAAAGTGATTTTTTGATGAGTTTAAAATCAACTTGATTCAGCTCAATTAAACTTGAATTTCTTTATTTTCCTAATTAAAATAATCATAATATCCAAACCCTTCTTTAGTTTACCTCAAGTTCCATTAGACTTGCAAGCAAGCAATGCAAGCTAAACATTATATGGTTTTTTAGTTCAATAAACTAATCGATTAGGTTTAATTGGAGCTTAGCTCAACCACTATCTAACTAAACTCAAATAAATTTCAAGTTGAATTTGAGTTGCTTATAGCACATCAAATCTCAAGTAGAAGCTAGATAGTCTTAAGACTACTTATTTGATGTCTCTACAAATTTCATCTATAACTTTTCTATATATAGAAAAATAAAATTTAAATATAGAAAACAATCTCCGTATAAAATTGCTAGAAATAGTTGATTCTTGACACTTTGGAAAAATTCCCTCCATTCCCTCTATCTCATAAATTCATGACTTCAATTGCTTGAATCTTAATTCTTCTTCCACTACTTAATAGGAATCATAAAGTTATACTGTTTAAATCTTCTTTATGGCTCACTAAAAGCACTAGAAATTACATCTTTTTTTTTTGGGACCTTATAATATGGAAATAACCAAACAAAACCAAAAAGTCATGAACTAGATAGGTCTTATTTGGAGGTTTGTATGGGTGTTTGAATAAGACTGCTTTTGAAGCATATAAAAATGTGGAGGATGATGTGATCTGGATAGATTTGAATAGGATAATATCAAGATCATTGTATGAAGCTAAGGTTTTCATTTTTTTTATTTTTTATTTTACATAAGAAACTATTAAATGTTATAATCAACTGATGAAATTTTTCTTAGTTGAATTTATCTCATGGTTTATATTTGTACTTTTTCGACTAATGAGTATTCACTATACAATCTTTCTAAAGATAATAGAAATAATAAATTTAGTAAATAATAATTGGATTAAATATTGCACTTACTAACTTCAAATTTCTAAGTGTTAGACTGAAAAAGAAAAAAAAAAAACTCAAAGTTGGTGTGTGACATTATCTCATCTCAAAACACTTATTTACTAGAAAAATATTAAAAAATAAAAATAAAATCGCACGTTTTCTAATCCAAGGTCAAAGAGTAGGATAAGTTTAGACGATACAAATTTTCCGTTCATGTGTTAAAAATCTATTTTCATTTTTATAGTCTACGATATTTAGTCATGTCTTATCATATATCTCTACTAGTTACAGTGTAGGTACAGCCTGTATTATTTTATGTTATCTTATCTTTCTAACTTTTTCATAAAATGTCCGAAATATCGTTATTTACTTTTGATTCACATCCTGCTTCGTTTGGCTCTATCTAACGTACATGGCGACCACGGAAATAACAGTAAATAGCCTTTTGGTTGCATAATTTCCTGGGATTGGATTAACTAAAACATCTAATATTTTATCTGATTTGTGACATCGAATATTTTGTCTGATTTGAATATTGCACAAATATCTACTTACTAGATGGAACAAAGATCTTCTAGATACGCCAAAAAAATTCTCTTTATCTTTTACAATAATCGAAAAACTACACGACAGGATAGCTGTTTGAATTCAAATTCAAATGAAGTACAAAAAACCTTGATATTGCAAATGCAAGGCTTAAACGAACATTATCAAAAATAGCATTGTATTTGTTATACGTTTCTATATAACATTTTCAACGTTAAAGTGGATATTAGTGTGGAGTATATCATGTTAGTGATATTTAATGCAATTATAACTGGTGTAACAGTATGATTTACTTGCACTTTCTTAGTAACATATAAATATAAAAGTTTCATTCTTTATATGATTACGAGGCCTAACATTTATTTTCTATGTCATTGTTTTAATATCTTTTGAAAGGTGGCTAAGAGTCTTAAATGAGTAGCCAGTAGCCAAGTACATGCAAGAAATTAAGAGTAAGTATTGAAGTACACCGCAGCTAACTACTAGTGTATTGGGCTAAGCTGCGCTATTCTATTGGCAGTTTAGTTTGTACATGTTTTTGGTAGGTTGTAAGTTACATAGTGTTATCTATTTTCTTTTGTTCACATGTGTTACTAGCACGTGACTTGAACTTGCATATAAACCCAACTTATAGTAATGTAACTAACTAACGACCTTACTATATCTCAACTCTTCCATTTCTTTCTCTCTCACAATCATTCTGAATTGTTGCAGAAGAACCCTAGCTCATGGCTTATCAATTCTGCTTGCTTGACATGGTATCAGAGCAGGTACTCAACTATAATTCCTAATTCTTTTCATTTCTTTTACCTTCAATTCAAGGATTTTTGTTGCTGTAAGAGTTTCAACTGGATTTATTCAAGAACAAGTATGTTGAATGATTTTGGATATAATGATCCACTTTTTCTGTCTGCTTTTGATAATCCTAGTATGACCATCACTACTATAATCTCCAATGGTTTTAATTACTTAGGGTAGAGTAGATTAATTAAACTTACCCTAAGTGCTAAATCTAAACTTGGATTTATTGATTACACATGTGAGAAACCTAATGAAAATACTAATCTATAGAGATGGTAAAGATGTGATTATATGATCCGTTGTCTGATCTTAAATTCGATGATTAAGGAGCTATCAGAGGGTTTTATTTATGCTAAATCCTCTAAGGAGCTATGGGATGATGTCAATGAGAGATTTGAACAAACTAATGGTCCATTATTATATCAGTTACAGCAAGATATTTCTAATATGAGATAAGGAAATTCTAATGCGATTATGTACTATGGAAAACTTAAACGACTCTAAGATGAATTGAGTAGCCTTACTAGATTATTAGAATGTGATTGTAGAGCTTTAGATGCTTGTACATATGACTTGGTAGAGAAGTTTATTGATATTGAAAGCAAATATCACCTCATGCAGTTTCTCATGGGGCTTGATACCGTATATGAAAGTGTAATGAATCATATTTTGTCTCTAGATCTACTTCCTATTGTAAATAAAGCATATTATTTGGTACATTATGTGGAGAAACAAAAGCAAATATTTAGAATATTTACCTTTTTAGATGAAAGTCCTACTTTTTCAATACGAACTCAAGCTAAAATTGTTGCGTTTGAAAAGAAAGAGGAAAAAAGAAAATAGGAAGATTGTTTGTGTACATTGTAAAAAGCCAGGAAATTCAATCGAAAGTTGCTTTAAGTTGGTGGGTTTTCTTCAATGGTACAAAGGTCCCAAAGACAAAAGTTTGCTAGACAAGTTAATACGAAGCTTAAAACTTCTAATACGCCTTTTGATGATTCATGTCGAGATGTTTTTTTCTCAAAATCAAGGTAGGGCAATTGATGAAACAAACTTGGTTACTAAAGTTTGCACTGGAATCATTAAGTTGTTGAAAGGAAAGGGAAGCCTAGATTCAAATCTTGCTGCATCATCTTATTATGCAGGTTAATGCACTTCATTGGCTTGTAATACTTTTGTTGCTTTTTGTCACGCCCCGAAGCGGCAGAGTTGTAATAGCCCCGCCGTATAAACCATCCTAAGATAGAAGTTGGTCTTACAACAGCTATTTTGGACCTGATCTACACAAGGCGTCCACGACTAACCCGCTTTGAAGTAAACAGTTTGTAATTTAAATAAATCATGTACCTAAGAAAGTGAGGAAATATATATATACACTATCATTCAATTATTGAAATTCAAGTTTATAATAATTCTCCGTAACATATTTCCTAGTTATACATTATTCAGAAATGAAAAGTAATAAAATATGTATTGATTCTTCAATGTTTTTCCTCACTCCCTATGATCCAGCAGTTGTTAGCTTCAGAGTAGTTATTGCCGCTTCTTAGCCAGCACCTGCACGATGTCTATAGGGATGTGAGCAACCACAGCTCAGTAAGTTAGGATAGAGGACTTAAAACTATACCATAAACACAACAAGGTTTTCAATCAACTTATTAGGTGCAATGCATGTGCAAGCAAATGCCATCACACGACGTTGTCCGGCCCGTCGTGAGATTAGAAAAATTGCGCCCGCTCTAATCCGGGTTGAGAAGTTGCCATTAATTTAACAGCTCACGACCAAACCCAGGCTTGTGTAATGGAGACCTCGCTTCTCCTGCGACTACCTTCGAACCATTGTCTTCACCCTCGCCGCAACCTCATCTCCTGTCACTTAGTTCGACTAAGGATGAAGAAGGGACCATTATGCAATTGATAACTCTGATTTTAAACATATTTCAAATGGTGATTTCATAGTATTTTCCTCACACTTTTGGTTTTCTTTAAAGAAATTGATACTTAATTAAGTAAAATTTTTATTTCTAGGTTTGAACGCATTCTAGGATTGAAAACGAAGAAAAGGAATCAAATTTCACTTAATTCGGAGTTCAAACGAAGAAGTTATGAAGATTTGAAGTTACATAATCCATGCAGAAAAAATTGGCTAGGGGCAGAAAGTTACACGACCTAGAGACACGGTCATGTCCCAAGTCGTATCTGGTAAACAAAACAAAAACCTTTTGATACACTATAAAAGGACATATTAGGGTATCACAAGAAGAGAGAGACATTAGAGAAGACAAGAGACTTGAGGAGAAGGAGAAGGAGAAGGCGAAGGCGAGAACAACACTGACTTCAAGATTAGAGAGATTGTTCATCGATTAAAAGGGGTTTTTCATGTTTTATTTTACGTTTTTTATGGAACTCGTTTTTAGATTCAGTATGATAGCTTAAAATTCGTGTATTTAGGATTATGGAACCTAGGGTTTCATGTGATTCTTGAATTGATTTAGAATTTTCAATAAAGTTTCTATCTTTGCTTGATTCAATTATGTCGTTTAATTGTTAATTGATATTTCTAGAATATCAATATATGATATTATGCATGTTGATTGAGAAATTGCATGTATAATTAGATCTTTATATAATTGGAGAGAATTAAATGTATACTTAGAGATAAGATACACGTTTCTTCCGGAATGTTAATTATTTGTATGGGAATTCATTATATATTAATGCAATTCTAAATTATATTACTAAGTGAAGAGATTCCAGTGAATAATTTAGGATTAGGGTTAATATACTTGAGAAAGGTATTAACTTTAGTTGTGAATCCCTCCGGTCAAGAAAAATAGAAACCAAATTCAATATATTTTAAGCGATCACATGTTAACACTAGGAGAAATAATTCCTAAATACGTTATTACTTTCTTGAAGTCGTTCTTAATTTTATCTTTTTTTTTCAATTGCTTAATTAAGTCTTATAATTAAGTTAGTTTGTTAATTTTAGTATTTTTAATTAATTCAAAATTTCATAATTTTCCGGTTAGATAATAAAGCTAAGGTTAATATTAGTACTCGAAGTCTCTGAGGGATCGACTCGAACTCACATCCGCTATATTAAAACTGATAGGTACACTTGCCTGATATCAGCAATCCTGCGCTATCCCTTTCGAAGGGTCGGTATTTGGCCGGAGAGTCTAAGTTCCCCTAACGGGTTGCCATGTATGTCCGATTATAATTACTGGTCATATATATAATTAAGTCCAGTTTAGGGTGATCAATCATTTCATACAATTCATACAATACATGCCAGAGCAATAAACAGAATCATAGCATCACCCATAATTAAGTACATGCACACATCCAACTATCTAACAAGTACAACAAAGCATAATCTCAAGCCTCCCAAAATACAGCATTGTATTAATCCCAACTTACCTCGACTCCTCGCTCACTCACTCGAGGTTCGACTTACTCAGGCCATCGTCGATCATCCCTATAACACAAACGTGGTTTCAGTTTTCATATAATGATTATAGATTTATTTTCTCCTATAACGCTTATTGTTATGTTTTATTTAAGGTTTAATATACCTAATTATCTAGATCTTAAGTCTTTTATAATTATTCTAGGTTTAGGGTTAGGTTCGGTTCGGTTTCCGTATCAATGTTTTTAAATTAGGTTCTAGATCGATTTCTAAGTCCAAAAGATATTTGAATCCTAATGTGAAATTAATTACATTAAGCTCGAGTATTCAAATATCTTATTGGGTCTTAATTTAGTATTCTAAGTTATTCGGTACACGCTAGTTCTAATTAGGGTATCGGATTTATCCCCGACGTGAGAAAATCTTACTTTTTTATATAATTACTTAAAATTCAATCTTAATTCAGATTTAATATTATTCTGATTTTTACTATAATATTATCTAAATAACCCTAATTTTTTAGATTTATTAATTTACAATTTCACATATTACTAATTTCTTATATTAATTACCTAATTTCCTAAATTGACCATACTTAATACTCCAAAGGTTAGGATTAGGGTTCCACATTAGAAATTAACATTCCTAAACATCTAATTATTATCTAAATTAGTAATTAATATCTTAATCACCTAATTAACGCCAAATTACCTAATTTTTCCATCATCTTAGGGCTAAAAATTAACTTAAAAATTTTAAAAATTAATTTTAAAAAAATGGCTTTATAGCACTGTTCTATATCACATGAGCATCCTACAGAAAAAAAAAATGAGCTCCAAACTACACTCTTAAGCTTATTTATTTTCCTTTCTCATCATGCTGGGTTTTGCACGATTTCTTAAGGACCCCATATTTTCAGACGTGATTAAATTAAATCACTATTTTAAACTAAATCACTATTTTTTCCTAAATCTACATACAATAAAACCTTAAAATAACAAGTTTCATAATTTTCTAAAACTATTTACTATTTTTAAAAGATTACACAAGAACGGGGCTGGAAAACGGACTCACCACTCTGGGTGGCTTCGGCCACCACCGGCATCCGTGGCTTTGTCGACAGGCCTGGGCGCTGCCACCACCGTGTTGTGGTGGTGACCGTCCACTCCCAGCTGCCCGTCGGGTCTAGGTTCTCCTTTGTGGCCTTAACTGCACAGTTTTCCTTTTCTTTTTTTTTTCTTTGTTTTTTCTCTCAATTTTCGCCTCTCCCTAATTTTCTTTGATTTTTAACCGTCCAAATGAGCTTCTGAATTTTTTTTGCTATTTATAGAGTTTTAGTGTAATTATTGTGCATTAATTAGACATGACTTTACCCAATTTCCTTGATTTTTTGCTTTTGTGTTGTCTAATTTTAATTGGTTAGTTTTTATTTTGTGGATTCTGACCTGCCACGACCTGATTTGGATCATTCTTGATTTTTTCTGATTTTTTTTTATTTTTTCTTAATTAATTATGAATTTTATTTAAGTATTTAGTATTATTTTAGCACATTTCGTATATTTTAAGTAATTACGCCTATTTATTCCTACATGTAAATTTATATATAGTACAAATAAATATTCGTAAATATTATTTAGGTTATTTTATAATTTTTAGTATACATATAATTTATTTCTAGCGATTTGTTAAATATCGGAATGCATTTTACGTATTTTCAATAAATAACGAGGTATATACTTAAAATTTGAAAATTTTGTAGTCTCCTATTTTATTACTTATTTTCTTAAATTTAAAATTACGGGATCAGTTTACTAATATTTCGAGATTTACTTTATAATTTAAACTCGATCGGGTCTTTTAACCGATTGAAACCTCGAATTGCTAGTTTTGGGGCTTACACTTCTCATGATAAAATTAGTGATAATGTGTGCGATTGGATAGTGGATGCAAGAGCTTTAGATCACATTACTCCACATTCCCACATTTTGTTTGCCAAACACACTCTTTATAAGTTTATTCTAGCCAAACTCCTTAATGGTAGTCTCAAAATAGTTTGTGAAGTTGGCAATGTTCAATTGATAAATCAAATAACTTTACATAATGTGATTCTTATCCTTGAGTTCAATTGTAACCTACTGCTGATTCATCAACTTCTTAAACACACTAACCAAATTACCACTTTTTCTTCTTATCATTACTTGTTTCAAGCCCCTAAGTAATTGAAAGTGATTGCATAGGCTAAAGTCCAGAATGGATTATATGTATCGTAGTCTCATTTGTGTTTACCTATAGTTTCTGATCATGTTCATGTTTCTATAGTAAACAAGTAAGTTCCATGTAAAGATAATTCTTTGTCTTGTAAACTGATGTATAATCAACTTAGGCACATTACCTATTCTGGACTTAAATATGTTCCTCCTTTTAATGATGTTTCTCTTGATACACCATTTTGTGATACTTGTTTGCTTACAAAGTCACCTAAATTGCCTTCTCCAACTAGTGATACATGTTCTTCTTATCCATTTGTGCTTATGCACATCGATTTATGGGGACCCTATAATGTACCATTCACCTCTAATGCTAAATTCTTTCTTACAATAATAGATGGCATGACTCGTTGCACTTAGACTTACTTGTTACAACATAAATATCAAGCCTTTCCCACATTGTCAAATTTTGTTTCCTATGTCAAAACACATTTCCATACTTAACCAAAATATATTCGCTTAGATAATAGAAGTGAATTCCTTTCTCTTGAATGTCAAAAATTTCTTCAAACCAATGGCATTATACACTAAAAAACCATGACATACACACCACAACAAAATGGTACAGTTGAACGAAAACATCTCCATTCACTTGATACTGCTTGTGCCCTTCGAATACATGCTCATTTACCAAATTTTTTTTTAAGAGAATGTCTTTTGATTGCCACCTACCTTGCAAATAGGATGCTTATGCAAAATTTTCATTGGAAGACACCTTATGAACTTTTATTCAAAAGATGACCCTCATATTTTAACCTTAAAACTTTTGGTTGCTTATGTTATGCTACTATTATATAGGGTAACAATGATAAATTTGACACTAGATGTTGATGTTGTGCATTTATGGGTTATCTATCTAATCAAAAGGGTTACAAGCTTTTTGATCTTGATACATACATTTTTTTTCTTAGTCGTGATGTAATCTTCTTTGAAGACATCTTTCCCTTTTGTAATGCATCAGATTCTATGTAAGCTAATTCTTCTACTTTGCCTTTATTCCCAACTGCCTCATTTGACTCTCATTGTGAAAATGAGAAGAAAAAATCTGGTTTCCCTTTACCTATTAGTCCTTTAGACTTTACTGCTATTGCTCTTATTTCCTTCTCCAGTCTTCGAAGATCAGAAAGGGTGAAACATGTTCTTCACTAGCTTAAAGACTTTATTTATACTAACCATTCTAGTACTCTAAACTCTGCAATTACTTCTAATGACTCACCACACAATTTGTATCCTCTTTTTTCTCCTCAATCCTTTGAGACTTTACCTAAAGAGTATCCGATCTCATTAGCTAATGTACTTGTTGTCTGTAAATCACGCACTTTTCATGAAGCAAAAAAGGATCTACAATGGATTGAGGCGACGAATAAGGAGTTACTTGCTCTTAAGTCTAATCAAACATGGGTTCTCACTCCTTCACCTCCGAGGAAAAAGGCGATTGGTTCTAAATGAGTTTATAAGATTAAGTATAAACTTAATGGTTCTATTGAGAGATATAAAGCTAGGTTGGCAGCCAAAGGTTATACACAAGCTGAGAGAATTGATTATATTCACACCTTTTCCCCCGTAGCCAAGTTAACTACTATTCGTATGTTACTTGCTGTAGTAACAACTAAACATTGGTATGTCCATCAATTAGGCGTGAACAATACTTTCTTGCATGGGTCCTTAGACTAAGAAATTTATATGCAACCTCCCAATGGTTATTCTTTAGCTAAACCAGGACAAGTTTGCAAACTTGTCAAGTCTTTATATGGACTAAAATGAGTGTCTAAGTAGTAGAATCGTGAGTTATTGATTTTGTTGTTTCTTTGGGTTTCATTCAATCAAAGAATGATTATTCATTATTCACTAGAGCTGTTGGTGATGAGTTTTTGGCACTTCTAGTGTATGTAGATGACATTTTAGTTGTCAGAAATTCCTTATCAACAATCCAACAGGTGAAAAGTTCTCTTCATAATGCTTTCACCATTACAGATCTTGGTAATGTTCGATTTTTTCTTAGGATTAAGGTTTGTCATACTAATAATGTTTTTCTATTACATTAGCGGAAAATTTTTTTGGATATTTTAGATGATGTTGGCTTTACTAGTGCAAAACTAGTTAAAGAATCTTTCCCATAAAATATCAAATTGGATAATTGTTTAGAACAGCCTCTTTCCAATCCTACTCTCTATCACCGACTAATTAGGCATCTTCTTTATGTTACCATCACATGCTCCAATATCATGTATGCCATATAACAGTTAAGGCAATTTGTATCTTACCTAAGAGTTCCTCACAAGAAGGTTCCTTTACATTTTCTTCAATATCTAAAGGGAACTTTTGATATTGGCTTGTACTTTTTTGTTGCAAGCATATTGAAGTTATTTGGTTACTCAAATGTAGATTGGGGTACCAGTTGTGTAAATTGCAAATCTTTATCTGGGTTTTGTGTCTTCCTTGGTTCTTCTCTTGTTTCTTAGAAGACAAAGAAGCAAGTATTGTAGCATTGCTTCTTTAACCAAAGAGTTGCTTTGGATCTCTTATCTTCTCAAGGATTTGTTTCTGCCCTTGTCTTTGCCCATCCCATTATTTAATGATAGTCGTTCGGCTTAATTGAGGGTAGAAAATTCTTGTTTTCATGGGCAAATAAAACATATAGAGGTTGATTACATTTTACTCGAGATCATATTTCTAGTGGCTTTTTTTCAAATTGTTCATGTCCCTTCTTTAAGTCAGGCGGCCAATCTTATGACAAAGGCTTTGGGGGACATTGACATTGTTTCTATGGAGGACATCTAAACTACCAATAGCTCGACTTAGGAAGGGAGGTCGAATCCGGTCTCCAGAACTGTAGCTCGTACCTTAGATAAATTGATTTGAACCTACAGATTTAGATATAAAATAATATATCAACACTCTATTACATAATTTTTTATTATAAAAAATATTCCAAATGCTGTACAACGATTTGTTTTAGAAGTCATCACTACCATATAAAGGAAATCCAAAGTAAGATTTGGCACAGAGCCGCCATATTAATTAGAAGTGTGTAATCCAAATAGTGCTGTAGATTTGCAATTTTCTTGGTTTTGGATATAAAAAATTTGTTCTATAAACTTTCCGGGGGAGGGAACGCATCTAGAACATTCCTGCAAAACCACGCTCCCTCCTTGCTTTGGTCAAAGCGAAACCACGCTTCTTAATACCTACCTTCGTTTGTCAAAATCAAAAGAAAAGATAACGGAAAGTAATGTGGATTGCGTTGATCTTTCTTTTGGGTGACTTTATTTTAAAGTATAATTTAAAAGCTTAATTGAAAAAAAAGATGGGTTGGCTTTTTGAGGAGAAATTAATTAAATATAATTTATATAATTTGTTCATTTCACATTAACTGTCTGCCAACCAAAGGACTTCCATTACCTTCTTAAAAGGAGAAGGTTAAAGGTGAGAAGTGGCACCCCTATCCTGTCTCCATCCTGTCCATTGTGGATGTGCATACATATTGATTTCTACTTTTTGGGTTGATTATGAAAATATATACTGCATTCTCAAGCGTTTTCACTTTCTATGTCTATGTTATTTCTACTTTTTACATCACATAAAACGATTTTTTTTTTTTTTTTCAGATCCATAATCCCATTTTTGTTTTCTGCTTGCATATCTTCATTATTATTTTTGTTCTAGTAGTACATGAGTTTCTGGATAAATGTATTACAGGTGCTCATACTTTCAAGTTTCAACTTTTAACAATTTAATGTTTGACCTTTTGATTTTTTCAATTTACTATACAAACTTTCAATTTGATTGCAAATTAGTGAAAATTTACACACTGAATGGTCTAATAAGTTGAAAGAACAAACAGCAAATTGCAACCAAAATGAAATGGTATACAATAAATTGCAAAAGGCATAGTTTTAGACATCAAATGTAAAAAAATAAAAATGAAAGTATATCTATTGATGATGCATTTATCTCCATTGTTTTTTCTTTTTGTTTTTGAGGTCATGAAACTGACAAGAAATAATCAATTAGGCATGGCAAGGAGAAAAAGTGCACAAACTCGAATCGTGTAAATAAAAATAACAAGAAACAAAAATAAAAAAGGTGAAAAATTAAATATCTTTTCTTTTTTCAATTAACCTATAAATTTTGTTTTGTATTTTCATCCATATTGATTATCATCATCATATGCTACCATATGAATTTTTTCTCCCTAGCTACTAATATCATTGCGATACCCCATGTGATTGTAGTTTATATTGGTTTATAAAGCTAATGTAATTATAACATGTCAAGATTAGTTAAAATTTTTTAAATTAAGTGATTGAAAAATACTTCAGTATTTATTGAAATGGTTATTGGTTACTTTTAACCTAGCGCATTACAATGGTACTTTTCAATTTGAAAATATATTATGTAGATTAATGAATAGTATATAAATATTAATTATCGTGCCTAATTTTTAAAATTCTACTATTAATGTTTTTACTTGTTGGAATTTAATTAATATATGCATGTCACTAATTAAGTCATACAATGTATTAGTATTATTGAAACTTTATACCTTTAGTTTTTACAATATTTAATACATGAATGATGGAGATAAAAATGGAGCACATAAGATTCATGCAATACCACTAACAAGAATAAACTATGAGGACGGTTAAATATCACTTTTCGAACAAGTATTAGTTCCTTTCTTTTTATATATATTCAGTAATGGTTCTATTGTAATTAGTACATAAACTAATTTGAAAAGTTGGGTTGCTTTATCAAAAACAACGAATTTATTGAATCGCAAGCTAATAAAAGCAACCAATGTAGAGCACAATATGTCATTTGGATCTTATGCAAGCATACGGATATGTTTATATACGTTGGTGCTCTTTGATTCTACATCATTGACCTAACTTCTAAAACAGGCAATAAACAACAATACAACACGTATATGCCACATTTATGTTTGTACATATAGGAAAAATTGTAAAGTAACTCCCTAAATTTTGACTTTAATACAAATATACAGTATAATCTTTTACATATTGTAAATGACCTCAAAATTTTGACTTAATATAGACATACGTTCAGACTTTCAAACATTATAAATTATATCTTAAATTGCTCATATATTGGCAATATAAATGATATTTATTAATAAGTTTCAAGAATTATTTTCATATTAAAGTCAAAATTTAAGAAAGTTATTTGTAATATTTAAAAATTTAGGGGAAATTTTTACACTAAGTTAAAATTTAGTTATTTATAACATTATTTTCAGCCAAGTGATTATTTGCATTTTTCTCTAAATTTAATTAGAGGTACTTTAATATATCAGTATTTTTCATTTTTATCAAGTATCGTTTTCAAAAAATTGTCCGGCATGGTTTCTAACGTGTATTTGTATTGATGATGTGAGAACCCAAATATAAATACCTAAATTTCCTTCATGGTTCCACATCGAAAATTTTAAAGTAATTCAATATGAGCCAAAAGAGGAAAAAAAAAAAAAACACCGGTAGTATCGCTGCTTTGAAAATCGACAAGATGACATCCTATCGGTTTTTACAGAAATTTTCTTGCATTTTAATCCAATGAAAGACATTCTCTTGTTTCTAAAACTAGCCAGATCAGGTCAAGATCAACTTTATGTGTTTCAAGAATACATGTTATCAACTATTAATATATATCTTTGTTAAAGAAATAATAATAAAGTACCAACAAGAAGCGTTTTTTTTTTTTTTTTTTTCACAAACAACAAGATGGTGTCTTTTCATCAAAGGGTTAAAAAGAGTTTATAGCTCAAAAATAACAATCTAACTTTTCGTGGTCTTTAGCGAAGTGATAATATATATATATATATATATATATGCATGCTCTTGCACTATGCCTTGAATGTCAAGTCTAATGGAACAAAAAACCTGCTTCATCTAATACCGCAAAACATGTTGCTATAAAAGTAAATTTTTTTCGCTTTTTTTTTTTTTCCTGTGTTTCCTTTTTTCTCTTTAATAACCGATCATTTTCATTAGGTTTATTGGTTTTTATTACGAATTATTCTTTTCTATTTTTAAAACACTCATAATATGAGTGCATTGTCATCAAGTCCCGTTAAGCTTGCATACAAGTTTTAAAGGGGATGCCACATGTCTAATTAATTTAATTTAACATAATTTTGAAAAAAATAATATTAAACGCGGAAGCATGCACACACATATTATCAATTTGAAGGTGGCACAATAGCAATAGCAACCATTGGGCACCTAGCTAAAAATCAATGGTCTAAAATTTTCTTACAAAGTTGTGGAAAGCTACATACAATTTTCGAGAATGGATGATGATGAGCAACACTGGCCCTTAGGATAAAGCCCTATGCACTTTGCAGGCCAGATCACACGCAGGTGGAATCTGACTAGATTTATTTCCCATTTGGTCTACAAGTTTTAGCCGCCACAACTCGACCGAACCACATTCAGGAGGAAGAACACATCCCGATTGTTGAAAAGAATAAAAAATAAAAAATTAGGAAAAAGGGTCTATCATATAAGTGATTAACATATTTTGTAATACGTTTAATATGATAGGCAAAAATAAATAAAAATTGATATTATATTTTTATATAAGCAAGAATAATTACAAATACTATTATTTAGTCTTATATGTCGCGTCGTGAATTTACGTAATGCATTCCTCCTATTGAAGCATTTATCAAACTTTAAATTTTAGGGTACATATGAGGTAAAACCTAATCTTCGTCACTAAGGATCAAAAGTAAGGGTGAAGTGAAAGGTGGGGTCGTTTTAGGTCATGCATCAAAAGGATGGAGGGGGAAAGTGGAATCATACTAGGATTGAAGATGTAGTACACAAAAATCACGTTTGTGGGTGTGACAACCCTAAAATTAAAGAAGAAACAGAAAGAATAATACCTAAATGACCATATCACTAGAGCCTTTCCTTTGAGACATTGGGATATGTCATAGGACACGAATAGTACTATTTAATTTATAAACTAGAGAACACAAGGCATGTGTGAGGAGTTCCCTTTATATACCCTTTATTTTATGCAAGGACAAGAGGAGAATCTATAGAGCATAAATGAAACGGACCAAACTGCCCGGACGAAAAATCTTAACATTCTTAATTCTTTATAGGATCGTGTTTTCTACCCTACCTTAAGTAAGAGATAATGTAACAATAAGATTAAGCTCGCTTTTGACTTTCGATATAATATAAGATAAGAAAATTGATTAGTACAGTGCAGAACAATTAATATAATATAAAATTTTATTATGCTGTATGTTACTTATTACACATAGTATTGTAATATTTATGCTACTTTGTATTTATTTTAACTATATTTTCTCATTTTAGTATTATTTTTGCCATTACCACTATTATTGTTATATCACCATTATTACTATTATACTACCATCATGATTGACTCTTTTCCAATAATGAAGCTCTATTGTAGTGATAATGATGTACTTGATCCATTGGTATTGGTGCCGATGACCAAGTGGTGGTAGTATGAAGGCAATATTGGTGTAGTATGGAGGAAGTGCTGATAAAGGAGGGGTTATAATATTAGTAGTAATGTTAGGTGGTGGTAGAGGTGGTGAAGTTGTGGCACCGATATGGTGATATTATGTAAATGGTAATAGTGGTATATGACATTTGTGATGATAGCAAATAGTATGTAGTGGTTTGTGTGGATATTAATGGCCATGGTGGTGATTATATGGTGATACAATTGGTAGCTTATTGCTAATATTGTAATAAAGGTAATAGTAGTAGTGCAACGATGCTGGTGAAGATAATATGGTCGAGGTGGTGACTGTGGTATGGTTGTGCTAGTAGTCATGATGTGGTGACGAAAAAGTAGTATTAGTTTGGAATTTTTATTAAGAGGTTTGATTTGCTCAATCCTTAGATTTTCTTACCACTAAATGAAAGGATAAAAAATCTCCAAATGACCTAATATATATTAAATAAAGGAGTATCGTTTAGTATCAAGCTTATGTTGTAAACCACACAAGGCACCAATGGTTTTGTCTTGTCTACTATGCTAAAAATTATAAAACAAATGCTCCCCAAAGGTATGCTTGCTTTGAGGAAATATTTTTTAAACTTCTTTTGACAATTATTATAATTAAAACTTTGTAGTTATCAAACATTATCGTTGTAATTTTGAGAACTTACAAAGGGATAAAAACAAATTTTAACCATCAACATTTCATGGGTTTCCTATTTGAGTCTTAAACTCTTTTTTTTATTGAATCCTCAATAAACGTTTCAAAATAAAATCTTTTTTTAATACCACTAGATTTTCCATAAGAAATGACATGTGGCAATTATTCATGTAATTATATTAATTAAACAATACAATAAAATATAAAAATAAATAAAATTATAAAAGAATTCAAAAAAATAAAATATACATATATTAAAAAAAAAAGCTTGACAACAACATTGATTTCAATGGGTTGCAATTCACTAGAAAAACGAATTATATGACCTAGCACAAGTAAAAGATGTTAGAATCTCCATTAAAGGCACTTTGATGTAGTAATCAAGTTATTGCTTATGTAGAAAATATTATTTTTACAAACTTAAAAAGACTAATCAAAACAAAGAAAAGTTCAAAACTATTATCATTCATAACTTGAATGTATTCCTAAAAGAATAACTTCATTAGAAGCACAAAAATACAAGATAGAAAACAAAATAAGAGCTAAAGACGAAGAAAGAAAAAAAAAAGTATGAAGAAAATAGAAGTTGAATATTTCATAATCTATAGACATAAGCTAAATAATTTTCTAAAGCTATACAAATACAAATAGCAAGTTAGAAGCTACGGAAGCAAGACGACTTCAGAAACAATATTAATTTAGAAGCTGAAAAGTACCCAATTGAGACATCACAAATTATTTAGCAAAACAACAAAAGAAATAAATTTATTATGGAAATTATAGGTCAATACCTAGTATCATGAGAAGATGTATTTGATTAGCTAAGAATACCTTAAACATATACTATAAATTTAGTAAAAATTTACACATTGAATGGTGAACTAAATTGAAAGATTATACAGTGAATTACATCCAAATTGAAAGTACATACAAAAAAATTGCAAAAAGCAAAAGTTTAGACATTAATTGTAGAAAAATTGAAAGTACATGCACTGGCGATTTATCTACCCCTTTTTAGGGGGTGTTGAAGTCATGAAATTGAAAAGAAATTATCAATTGGGCATGCCAAAGAGAAAAAGCACGAAAGCTCAAATTACATAAATGAAAAAGAATATAAAAAAGAACTGAAAATAAGAAAAATGAAAACTTAAATATTTATTTTTTATAATTAACTTATAAATTCTGTTTTGTATTTTCATTCACATTAATTGTCATCATTCATATTCCCCTAATGATAATAAATCTTTTCCATTTTTCCAATACTTGATAAGTGAATGTCAAGGTGTAATTGAATTGAGTCAAATCGATATAGTATTGAGTTTAAGCTCAAATTCGACTTGAAAACTCGAAACTCAAGCTTAGCTCAAGTCTAATCGAGTTTTAAATTTTAAACTTGAGCTCAACTTAGAAATATATATAGCAAGTTTGTGCTCGACTCTATCAACTCAATCAAGCTAGAATCTTTTATAAATTTTTCTTAAATAATATCAAATTCACTTAGTATATTAAAAATTATACCAAACTCAATTAAGCTCACAAGTTTAGTATTTTAAAGTTTAAGCTTTGCTCAATTTACTATTTAGTAGCTTAAGCTTGAGATCTACTCGATTATCACCAAATTAGATTCAAATAAAATTCAAATCGAGCTCAAATAATTTATAAACTAGCTTAATTCATTTACACCCATCGATGAACGGCAGAAATAAAATAGAAGCACATAACAATAATAGAAAAAAGATGCATCTCAATACCTACTAACAAGAATAAACTATAGAGACAGATTAAATATCACTTTTTGGGCGAGTATTAGGTTGTTTCTTATATTTGGTAATGGTTCCATCGTAACTGATACATAAATTAATTTGAAAACTTGGGTTGCTTTACCAAAAACAATGAATTTATTTAATCGTAAGCTAATAAAAGCTACTAATGTAGAGCACAATATGTTAGTTGGTTCTTATGCAAGCATATAGATATGTTTATATATAGGTAAACACACAACAATGTAACATGTATGTACCTAGGTTTATATTTGTATATATATAGGTTTAAAAAATAATTACAAATAACTCTCTTAAACTTGGATTACTATATAGATATATTATTTGAACTTTCTAATGTTACAAATAGCCATCCCTTTAACTCAAACTTTAACTTGGTGCAGATATATACACTCAAACTTTCAAATGTTGCAAACTACATCTTCTTCTCTTCTTAAGATTCGATAAATTAATAATATAAAGAATATTTATTAACAAGTTTTCATACTAATGATAATGGCATAGTGTGGAGAAGGTGTTAATGATAGAGTAATCATAATAATAGTGGTATTGCTAATGATAATGGCTATAGGAAGCGATATTGGTCGTAATGGTGTTGTGGGGAGAAGGTGTTAATAGTAGAGTAGATATAACAATCACGATTATGTTAGTGATGGTAGTGAAGTTGTGGCACTAATATGATGATATAACATAAATGGCAATAGTGTGTTATATGAGTAGTGGTTGGTGTAAGTATTAATGGTTACGAGGTGGCGATAATTTGGCAATATTTACTGTGAAATTGGTGCTAATGTTGTAACAATGGTAATAAAAATGGTGTAATGATGGTGGTGGTAGTAATATGGTTAAGGTGGTAATTATGACGTGGTCATAGTAGTGGTCGCAATATGGTAACTAAAAAGTAATATTAGTCTATAATTTTTATTAAGAGATACCGACTTTGCTAGTGCCTAGGCCAAGCTTCCTAAGCTCTGCTAACCTCATGAAAGCTCGATCTAAGCTCCAAATCCCTTTAGTTAGAACAAGGGTTACCAAGCTCCTTAGAGCCTAGGCCTTTAGGCTTAAGCCAATCAAGGCCAACCCGTGAGCCTATCCTTAAAATCCTATTAACAAAATTTGGAGTTAAGGAGAAAATCTCTCCATGTTTATACCTTTCATAAAATAACTCGACCAATCCTTTATAAATTGAAGAACAATCCTCCTAGTAAAGGATCTAAAACTCTAAACACTTACACATTCTCTTTTTATATATGCTTTCTCTCTCGATCCTCTTATTGACTTAAACATTAGAGCTATATTAGAACCAACTCAAATACCTTTATAGCTTGAATTTTTCTCTTACAAATTTCTTACAACTTCATGAGAATCACGCATCAACATATACTATTTTATTATTCATGATAGATATTTATAATAATTTTTCAAATATATCAAAGTTTTTATCATTTGAAGTCTTCCTTTCAATTAACACTCTATTTTACATAGCATGCTAATGAAGTTTTTGTAGTAAATATAATGGAAAAGATATATGTACATCCATTATTATTGTAATGCTACAAGTTATCATGCCCCGAAGCTGCAAAACCGTAACAACCCCGCCGTGTAAACCATTCTAAGATAGAAGTTAGCCTCACATCCACTATCTTAGACCTGATCTATACAAGGTGTCCACGACTAACTCGCTTTGAAGTAAATAATTTGTAATTTAAATAAATTATTTAACTAAGAAAGTGAAAAAATATATATATATATACTATAATTCAGTTATTACATTATTCAAAAATGAAAAATTCTAAAATAAAAACTTAGACCTTAAAAATATATGTTTGTTCTTCAAATAATTTTCCTCACTCCCCAGGATCCAGCAGTTGCTAACTTCAGAGTAGTTATATGCCGCTTCCTAACCAGCACCTGCACGACGTCTATAGAGATATGAGTAACTACAGCTTAATAAGTTAGGATGGAGGACTTAAAACTATACCATAAACACAATAAGGTTATCAATTAACTTATTAGGTGCAATACATGTTCAAGCAAATGCTATTGCACGACGTTGTCCGGCCCATCATAAAATTAGAAAAATTTCACCTGCTCTAATCTGAGTTGAGGAGTTGCCATTAATGCAACAACTCACGACCAAACCCAAACTTGTGCAATGGAGACCTCGCTCCTTCCACGACTACCTTCAAACCATTGACTTTACTCTCGCTGCGACCTCCTCTCCTGTCACTTAATTCGACTAAGGATGAAAAAGGGATCATTATGTAATCCTACGCTATCCTTTTCGAAAGGGTCGTTATTTGGCCGGAGAGTCCTAAGTTTCCCTAATAAGTTGCCACGTAAGTCCGATTATAATTATAGGTAGTATATTTGATTAGGTCTAGTTTATGATGATCAATTATTTCATACAAATCATATAATACAAGTCAGAACAATAGATAGAATTATAGCATCACTCATAATCAAGCATATGCACATAACCAACTATCTAATAAGTATAACCAAGTATAATCTCAAGCCTCCAAAATATAGTAACGTATTAATCCCAACTTACCTGGACTCCTCGCTTACTCACTCGAGGTCCAACTTACTTAAGCTATCGCCGATCATCCCTATAACACAAACATGGTTTCAGTTTTTCTTATAACTATTATAGGTTCGTTTTATCCTATAACGCTTATTGTGATATTTTATTTAGAGTTTAATATATCCAATTATCTAGGTTCTCAAATGTTTTACAATTACTCTAGGTTTGGGGTTAGGTTCAAGTTCAATTTCTGTATCGATTTCTAAATTAGATTCTAGTTCGATTTTCTAAGTACTGTTTTATACCCGAATCCTAGAAATTCATTTCAACTCATAATGTAAAATTAATCACATTACTTCTCGATATCCCAAATAGCATCACTACCCCTAGTTAGTATTTTATTATATCCAGTACATTTAAATTCTTAATAATGTACCGAATTTACTCCTAATGTAAAAAATTTTTATATGTTTCATATAATTACATAAATTCAAGTTTCCTATCAGATTTATTATATATTTTTATTATTATCATAATATCAATTTTTATTTTGATATTTTCTATTTATTATATTTCTAATAATTATGTATTATCACCTATTATGTATATAATACACATCTAATATTTCTAACACTTTATTTACCATCTCCCAACATCAACTATAATTTCAAAATGTCTAAATTCATCCTAAATCATATTTTACTACTAATTATCCTAATTTACAAAATTAATTTAAAATCTACTATTTTTCCCTATTACTCATTTACTACATACTTAACCTAATAATTACATCTAACACCCTAAATGCTACAAGTATCATACTTCATCAGATTTCAAGATCCTAGACCATATAATTATTCACTAAATCAGTAATTAACCATTTAATTACTTAATTAACCCTAAATTACCCATTTTATGTCTCATTTCAAGGCCTAAAAATTATCTAAAATTTTCAAAAGTTAATTTTTGAAAATGGGTTTCATAGCATTGTTCTATATTATCTAAGTAGTCTACACAAAAATTTGGGTTCAAAACTATACTCCTAAGGTCATTTATTTTTAAACCGAAACATACTCGGTTTTGCATGATTTCTTAAAGATCATATATTAATGGGACATATTTTCATCAAAATAATATTTTTCCTAAAAACTATATACAAAAATATTTTAGAATAACAAGTTTCATAATTTTCAAAGAATATTTATTATTTTTACAAAATTATACAAAATCGGGCTGAAAATCGGACTCACCGGTCTGGATGGCTCCGGCCATTACCAATCGCCATGGCCTTATCGGCCGGTCCAGGCACTGCCACCACCGTGTGATGGTGGTGGTCGTCCACTCTCAACTTCTCGTGTGATGTCGGTTCCCCTTTATGGCCCTAATTGCACAGTTTTCCTTTTCTTTTTTTTTTCCTTTGGTTTTTCTCTTGAATTTTTTAAGCTCTCTATTTTTCTATAATTCCTAACTGTCCAAAGGTGCTCTGTAAATTTTCTCCCTATTTATAGAAGTTTTTGATATTTAATATGCATTAAATGAGATAAGAAATTATCCCATTGCCTTGATTTTTGGCTTTTTGTGTTGCTTAATTCTAATTGGATAATTCTTCTTCTTTAGCTCCTGACTTGCCATAACCAAATTTTCATCATTCCATACCCTTTTGATTTTTTCTCAATTAATTAATAATTTTCTTTAATTATTTACTAAGTTTTTTGCCAATTTAAGTAATTTCGCGTATTTTTACCTATACGTAAATACATGTGGGATAAATGTGAACATTCCTAGTTATTATTTAGGTCGTTTTATGATTTTTAGTATACATATAATCTATCTCTAGTAATTTATTAATTATTAGATTATACTTTTCGCCTTTTCGACGATTAACAATTATTATACTTAAAATCTGAAAATTTTATGGTCTCCTATTTTATTACTTATTTTCTTATATTTAAGTTTATGGGATCATTTTACTAATATTTTTAGTTTTACTTATAATTTAGATTCAATCAGATTTTTCAGCTGATTGAAGCCCTAAGTGACTAATTGTGGGGTTTACACAAGCCAAAACTAGTAAATAATTAAGTCAACAAATACTATTAGGTTTTTTTTATTATTATTTGGCCCATTTCAACCACTTAATTCAAATTTTTCAAATTAATGCTGATAAGATGTTTACTATTATGATATTATGAACTAATATCAATTCTTTATCACAATGAATGAAGGATTTTACTTAATATAAGGTCTCACAATCTCTCTATGCCCTTCCCTCCACCATAAAAATATGTGATTTCTTCATTTCAATATCTTAAGATTGGGTTCAATCCTTCCTCCTTTTTCGATATACGACTTAATTTGTTCTTACTACTTTTAACTTATAAGTTATCTTAGAAATATCTGAAGAGTCATATTCTAATAACACTTCATACCTTCCTTGCATCTCTTCTCTAAATCAGGTCAAAGCAATTCTTGAATCATCTATTTATTGATAGGGGGTTTGGTTTTAATATTGATTTTAACAATCTAGTCTAAAAGTAGTGAATAA
This sequence comes from Lumnitzera racemosa, assembly GCA_024138005.1. Lineage (NCBI taxonomy): Eukaryota > Viridiplantae > Streptophyta > Magnoliopsida > Myrtales > Combretaceae > Lumnitzera > Lumnitzera racemosa. Next base: position 107,630,605 of record JAMXBC010000004.1, read on the forward strand.
TTAAACCAATAAATACTAATGGATTTTTTTTAACTACTTAGATTATTTTAATCATTTAATCTAAAAAATTCCCATCAATATTGACAAACACCACCTTAATCTTATAAATTATTACCAAGTTTCTCTTATGGGATTTCACTTGCTATGGGATATCACAATTGTTATTTATATACAATATTGAAACGAAACATAGAATATACATGAGTATACAAATATCAATTTTGAAGGTACAACGGCAGTAAAATAATACCCTCCACCATCAGTTATAATAGTACACTAAATGTGCCAGTAACCTTTGTATTGAGTTTATCGTGGTGTAATTAACAAAACTGGACTTAGGTAAATATGTTCAGTTCCATTTAGTATAGTTTTCTTATGTGAACCACTATATTGTTTTTGTAGTACTAATGTATTATATAATACATAAATTAGAATAGCGTTTTCATCAAGCTAATCTAAATAAATATCTATGGGTCCCTGTCAAATGGGGGATTGATATAAATCACGGAAAAAAAATTATTCACCATTGATATTGCTAGACGTATTCTCGCAAGTAGGTGCCGAAATTCTGGCAAAATTGATGACAACAATGACCAACGCCGTACAGAAATTGAACTCTTTCCTTGATGTCATGTGATTGAACCCAACTATAAATTGTGGTTTTTTTATTATATAATTTCATTGTATCAAAAACAAAATATTTTTAATCTGTAGACAACAAAAGGACCTGTATGTTTGTTCTTCTTAGTTTCATTTTATTTCCACGAAAAAGTATTTCTAATGATATATTTGATGTTTATGGCGAAATAATAATCTTTATTTCGAATAAGGTCGTTTTTATTTGTGAATTACCTTCAAAATTTCTTAGAGTGCTATGTTAGTATGCTAATAACTTTTCACTTTATTTTTATAATGCTTAAAAAAATTCTTTAATGTTTATTTAAATTATTTACGATATGCAAAATATAAATATTACACTTTAGGGAGAAAAAGAAAATACAGTAAACTAATATTAATAACATTTTTTATCAAAAAGAAAAAAAAAACATCAATCACTTTTACCCAAGCTGCTTGGCATTTATTAGTGAGAATTGCTTCCATGGAGTTGCATGGCCTAAGAATTTATGCATGCAACTCCAATAAAGATGGCCCTATATAATGAAATGCTAATCCATTTTAAGATCTTGTTAATTTGGTCATCAATTTGCGCATGGATTTAGTTGATTTGGCAGGAGTTGATTCTGTATTTCATCAAAGATAAAAATAAAAAAAATAAAAAAATAAAATAAAAAGAGAGGGAGAAAGTTTCTAGATTTTTCGTTTTATTGACTTTGTTTTAGGTTTTAATTTAGACAAATGTTAGGATTGAATATGTTATCTTATAATTCTATCTTAGTGTTATCTTTAGTTTGTTAATTAAGCATTATAGTTTTAATATTATTCTAACTCCGAACCATCTTAGGAATAAGATTTAATAGTTGGATATAATTTCTTAAACCGTCTTAAATGATTCGATACATAAAAGATAAGTGAACCAAATTAAATGACATATTTTTATATTTTGGCTCATGTCTACCGTAGAATATTCATAATTTTTATATACCTACTAAAAATTCATTGGACGTAATGTAACAATCCAAAAGATGGATAGAAGTATGATATATATATATATATTATATATGTGGGCTCAGAGACACTGTATATTAAATTCTATTTTATCTATGCCACGTCAATTCCGTAGATCTTTTTTCCAAGAAAGTGGCCCGTACATCGAAACTTGCCGGCTCGAACCGTACCTTCCACTGGAAATTGGTGGCGCACAAAATAGATTGGAACAACGTGGTCCAACAACCGGAGAGTTTTTCAACACACAATTAAAGTATGTGGACTGCATGCTCCTGTCCTTTCTTAGGGACCACGCTGCTACACCAACTTCTATACATAACCGCACGCACCACGCAACGACCCTTTTCTCCCATCTAATTGCCGAGCAAATGGTCCTTTTTCTCCGTTGTCCATCCAACACGCATTTATGGTTTACATGCTTTCCGTCCATCTCAATAACCGAGGTATTCGATTGAATTACTTAAATAATTTAAAATTAGGTTTGATTAAAGAAAAATCTTCCCATCTCATGAATTTTTTATTATAAATGTAGATATGATACTTTTAACTAGTCCGAATAATTAGCAGATAAAAACCGAATTTCGAGCTATACTTAAGAGTCCTCTTGTTTACAATTTCTTTTGCTTTGGATTTATGTCGTTTTCTTGATGTGGAGAAAAATGTTTAAGTAAAAGAATAGACATGTAATTTTGACTATTAAGTGAAAATAACATGACTTTGTCAAATTTATTATATGTAAATGGACAACAGCTGTGACAATTGCTAGGTTTGAAACCTATCCTTTTCTCTTCTTCCCGTTCAACTTTTGACATCATTGAATAGTACGTTAGTTAGTCTGCCTTGTAAAGTGGGGAATACCAAGTAGAATTCCTCAAAGTAATAATTATAAGCACAGAATTGATGTATGCAGAAGCAAGACTTAAATGATGCCCAATAAAGCCCAACATGAAGCTTTTTTTTTTTTTTTTATGGATTTTAAGTCAACAATGAAATCCACAGCCTCATTAAGAGACTATATATTTGTATGTATATATATAAAGATTAGTATATATTTAATGTTCTATAGGTAGTGGTTAGAGGATATCCTTATAGTACAAGCCATCCACACGTAGTACATTGCTCAAATGAGGTCTCCGGTAATTGCCAGATAAAATATGGGTATGAAGTTTTCATTCATTGTATTTATTTTAGAATTTATACTTTTATTAGAATCTATACTCTAAAATTATAAATTATGGGTTTTAGGATAGTGTATACCTATCCTTTAGAATTTATAAAATAATATGATATATATTAATAAATAAAAGAAAAAACCCTTATGTTACTAAAGGTATAAAAGTGATATTGTATTGACTTTAAAAAGAAATGGACCAACCTTAATACAGACCCTAAATCTAAAACTAATAACTAAAATATAAAAATAATAACTTTAAATTTTAAGAGATAATATTCATTGCCAATTGCAAGGAAGTTGTTCTTTTTTTTCCTTTGTGCATACACTCTCATGTGTTTGTGATTTAAATCGTTTTATTAAGTTCATGCTATGGCTGGAAAAAAACTTTTTAACATGGGAAAGAAAAAATATTACTAGAACTTTTTAAATAAAAAAGGTACAAAGTTTAAATTTATAGAAAAATTGAAAAAAGTTAAGGTTCCTTAGGGTACCTTGTAAGTTTTACTTATTATAAAGTAAAACTTATTGGGTAAAAAATGATTTTACAGTGTTATAAGGTAAGTTCCCATTCTAAAAATTTGGGAATCTATTCTTATAGCTTAGGGCACCGGTAAATATTTACATTTTACTTATCTGGTACCCGCTTACAATTAAGGTGTGATCAATTTAATCGTAAGAAAAATAATAAATAAAAATATCAATATGATGTTTATCAAATCACATTTATCCTCTTCATTTTATAACTCGTCAAATTTTAATTCTTTTAATTTGAATAACAATATTGAATTAACATCTAATTTAATCAATAAAATTAGCACAAATCTCAAAGTCTCTTGAAACTACTTAAATATTTTAAATCATTATACTCATACCTCTTGAAAATTGTTGATATTAGAATTGCTTTTTCTTCAATGTAATACCAAATCAAATCTATTGCATAAATGAATACTATTTTTTAGGCCAATTTATTATCTAATTTGATGCTTTTCTTGGTATAAATTAATGTTTTATAACTCTATACAGATCAAATTGGGTAATAAATCGACTATAGAAAATCACGCAACTGTACTTATACAAAATTTTACCATGTATTGCATTGGATTAGAATTTGACGGTATTAATATTTTTCAGATGGTGTATCTTTGTAAACATCCCGCTTGTGGGGTTATGGATGACTTTGCTGGTTTATGCATGGGGGCTGATCTCCCAGACTCTAATGCACTGCTTGCAGTGTAACTGGTTTTATTATGAAAAAAGTTTCTTGGTTTATAATAATAATAATAATAAATAGATGATTTAAACTTGGTATTTTAATAATTAGGGGACTTTCCATAATTTTGATTTAATAGGCAAGGCCAAGGCAAATAATCGAAGTTGAAGTTATAAGATCACAACTCTACGTGCTTTTGTACTAAAAAAAAAGAAAAAAAGAAAAACATCTACCTGGTTTTGTTTTTCAAACAATTTTTATCTTAGAAAGTAAGATTTATTATCCTCGATTTTATGTCAAAATTGGACTAACCATCATACCATATTCATGCGTTGACAATAATATTAGCTAGGGAAAAATTATCATATCATAATTAAAAAGGCGATGTTTTTAAAATCGTAATTTTACTATTTATTTGTATATATAGAATTACTAAAATCGTATAAAATCGTAAATTTATAGAATTATATATAATTGATAATTTTATTTAAAGTTTGTATTAAAATGATTTTATATCAATTTTAACTAAGAAAAATATTATAAAATTGTAAATTTATAGAATTTAACTCATAATTTTGATAATTATGAAAAAAAAATATCGATTATTAAAAAATTTTAAAAATCTATGTATCTCTGTCTCTCCCCACTCCTCCCCACCCCTCCTCTTTTTCTATTCTAAGGATGGAACGGGAATCCGCCGAAAGGGATACTCCATCTCCTTTTTCTTCTTTTGCATTTGACCATATGCCAGTTAATGTTACCTGTCCATGTCTAGATTTCCTAATAGTCAAAGTCGAAAGGTCGATTCACGGACATGCTCCTGCTTAGTTCACATTGAAAATTAAGGACATACCCTGTCTAGTTCATATTAACCACTCCAATGCATTGAAAATTCTTATAATAAAAGTGTGCTATGAGTGAAAAAAAAAAAAAACTTATTGGGTATTATATATCCACATATAAAAATATAGAGCATAATAATTAATAAAATTTTTATATGTATGAAAGATTTCATGTAAATGCTCATGTACGGTTCATATAACGAACTCAAGTGTATGAAAAATTAAGGCCATTTCATGTATATACTTTCCCTAGTTCATATTAAGCATTGAAGTGCATTTATTTATTATTCTTATTATTTTTTTGTCAAAAGTGCAATAGATGGAATAAGGAAAAGATTCATTAGGTGATATAATCATCAATAAATTTTTCATATGCATAGTAGCATAGGTCATTTCATATATATGACCTTGTCTAGTTCATAATAAGCACTCAAGTGCATTGAAAATTCTTTTGGAAAAAGTATACGATAAATTGGAAAATAAAATTCATTGGGTCATGATGATACACTAATAAAAATTTCAAATGCATTGGTATATGCTTATATCTAGTTCGTATTAAGTACTCGAGTGCGCTGAAAATTCTTTGGTAAAAGTATGCAATAAATGAAAAATGATTCTTTAAGTATTACACTTTAGTCATGTGTATAGAAATCTAGTATGCAATTACCACTAAAATTTTTATATGTATCGATTATTTCATTGATAAGCTCCTACATAGTTCATATTAAGCACTTAGAATACATTGGAAATTCTTTTGATTAAAGTATGTGATAAACGAAAATAGATTCAATTGGTATTATAATATACATGTATATAATTGTAGCATATAAGTACCGGTAAAATTTTCACAAATCATTTCATGTATATGCTCCTATATAGTTCATTTTGAGTACTTAAGTGCATTACAAATTAAGGTCAATTATGTATATGCTCCTCACTAATTTGTACTAAACACTCTAAGTGTGTTAAAAAAAAATTTGGTAAAAGATTCATTTGGTATTATGCATTGCGTGTAGTTTATTTAAATATAGCATACAAATACTCCTCAAATTTTTATACACATAAATCATTTCATATATATGCTCCTATCTAGTTCATATAGGTAATTAAGTGCTTAAAAAATTAAGGTTACTCTATAGTATCATCTGACTTGTATTTTATTTTGTAAACTTATTTACTACCAATAGCCTTTTTCCTAAAGGAAAAGTAGTTAAATCCAAAGTATAATTAGCCTCTAAAGCAACTAATTCCTTTTGCATAGCTTTGACCCACTTGGAATCATTCTTAGCCTCATTATAGTTAATTGGTTCATGAATTGTAAACACATTGGCCAAAGAAGCCACTTTGGGGAATTAGGCAAATGATTGAGAAGTAAATATGGAATATAAGGAAGGGTTAAAGGAAGGTATAGAAGTATTGTTTGTGGTATGAACACATAATGTGCTGACCTAGATATTATGGACAAAGTCTTATAACCAACTGGGAATTTTCTTTATCCTAATAGAAACCCGTTGTGGGACTTTTGAATCTTGATTCCATTAATGAGAATTAGAAACATGAGTAGGAGATGATGCTGAAATATCAACGTCTTAATCTGTAGAAGATAGATCAGAGCAAACAACTTGTTCAGGACATAAAACATTCAAAGAGGAAAACAAATGAATTGATCATATTTGTCTTGAGAAGTAGATGGAAAGGGAAAGATATCTTCAAAAAAGATAACATCTTAACTAACAAAGGTTTGATATGAATCAAGATTAAGCAATTTATATCCTTTTTGCCCATATGGATATCCTAGGAATACACATCTATTATTTCTTGGATCAAATTTATCTTTACATTTGTTAGTATTAGTGAATGCATAGCACTAGCACCTAAAAACTCTCAAGTCATTATAAGAAGGTGATTTTGTTAAAAAGAAGTTGAAACAGTGATTTCCACTCGAAGATGTGTAACAGCATTATATTGATGAGAGTGGTGGTAGTTAAGAAGATGTCTATATTTTTTAGGAAGATTAGCTTGAATTCTTAAGGCTCTTGCAATTTCCAAAAGATGTTTATGTTTTCATTCTACTACTCCATTTTATTGTAGAGTATAGATCACACTTCTTTGATGAAGAATTCCAAATTTATCTAAGAGTGTTTAGAAGTCTTTGGATAGGAATTTAGGCCCATTGTCTGTTCTAATATGTTTGGGTATGGTTCCAAAATGATTTTTAATGTATGTTAGGAATTTGGTGAAAACAACAAGTGTTTGGAATTTATATTTCAAGAAAAAGGTCAAAGTGCATCTTGTTTTATCATCCACAATAGTAAAAAAAAAAAATACTTCATCAGAAATAGTAGGTGTATAACTTGAACCCCATATATCTATATGTAGCAATTCAAATGGAAATTGTGTATGAGTAGTAGTATCAAATGAAATAGAAGTCTATGAAATTTTCTATGAAATTTGGACAACAAGAAAGTATCACAATTGAAACTTTTGTCTTTAACAAGATGTGTATCACACAAATGAGATAATGACGATAAGGAAATGTGTCCTAGCCTTTTGTGAAGTAAGTCTATAGATACTTTGTTGTCAAGAACAACATTATTATTGCATGACTGCTGAACATCATATTGAGAAATCAAAGATTTACAATCAAAAACACTACTAGAACAATTTTCAAATGATTTAGAACTAAGAACATAAAGTCCAGAGGCAGTATGAGCATAAGCTACAACTCAATTAGAGGTCTAGTCCTGGAGGAAACAAATATGAGAATCAAAAACTACAATTAGTTCATTTTGTTCCAGCAAATGATGTATTGACAATAGATTGTAATGAAATTCTAAAACAAGCAGTACATTTCGAAGTGTTATGTTAGTATGCAAAAGAATATTTCATATAATAGAAACAAACTTCTTTTTTCCATCAGGTAATTTGATTTGTATTGGTTATTTTAGGTATTGTTTGTCAATTAATAGGTGAGGATTAGGAGTAATGTGATCTGAAGCCCCTAAATCTACAATCCATTTACCAAAATCAATGCTAAAATTAGAGGCTAAAGATAATATATTACTAGCAAAATTGACAATAGCATTCATCTCTTGATCCTTCCCTTAGGTTTATGTATCCTTCAAAGCTTTAAACACCTCATGACAAATCCTGGTAACAAGCAAAGAATCATTAGGATTAGAAGCTACAAGTTTATCACCATGATTATCAAGTGGAGTATCCTAATTTGCTAGGGTAACTTCAAGCTAAGTAGCAACACTCCTTCCTCCAATCTCATTTCCTTAAGGACCCTTATACCAATTAAGGAACCTAACCAATCCAAAACACTTCTCAATAGCATGTCCCTATTTACAATAATGATTACAAAAATGTGTTTGGCCATAAGCTTTATTCCTTTTATCTTTCTTGTCTACAATTGAAGATTTCTATAAGTTCTTAACCATAAAGCTACACTTGCTTCATTAGAACTACTTAGCAAATCACACATCTTTTTGTTCCTTTTTCCTTTCAACTTGACATATTAGGTAAAAAGCTTTGCTTGCACTCAGCTACAAATCCATTAAAAGGATTTGACTTTGAACATGCTAAAAAACATCACTCAAACCTAAAAGAGATTGCATTAGTTTATTTCTATTATCTACGTCTTGCAATTTCTACTTCATATCACAAGTACATGCATTAAACGCACTACACATATAAGTTGGTGTTTCACTTAAGCTTATAAATTCATCCCATAGTCGTTTTTGTCCTTTAAAGTACTCTGTTATTGTCAAAGTTCCCTGTTTCATATTTGATATTTGATATTGTAATTGATAAACTAAGGGTCCATTTGTCATTCTAAATCTTTTGTGAATATCTTCCACAACTCTCTTGCCGATTGAGTATATATGAGTGCTTCCGATAGTTCTTTAGTCATAGATTTCAGTAACCAACAACAAATCATGTAATCATTTCACATCCATTTATGTAATTCCTTTTCATCATTAGTCAATTTTTCATATGTGCCATCTATAAAACCTAGTTTAGCTTTTGCTCCTAACACTAGCCTAATGGATTGATTCTATCCATGGAAATTTGAACCATTCAACATAATGTTTGTAATAGAGTTCCCAAGACTATTTTATCTAATAAGAAAATAACGATCTGCCTAGATTTGATCATTCGAATTAACAGTGATCATAGATATTTCCTCAAACAAATCAATGAGTTTGCTAAAATTCTTGAGAAAACAACAAAAAATGCAGATATAAAATATCTTAGCTAAAATTCTTATAACAGATCACAAATCAATGATGGAATTCGAAAAGAAATTTCATTCGATAGAAATCTCCAAAGATCTACAACTACTGCTTTGATACCATGAAGACAAACATGATGCTGTTGTGATATCAAGATTAATACTACAGACCCAAACTTACAGTATAAATGTTCTTTTGATGTTTGCTAGAATGAACAAGAGAAAAGAGAAGGTAAAATTGATCAGACTAAATTGTTATTTTGTTATGCAGTTATGTATAACTTTATATATGAGTATCTGACTTATCCTAAGTCTAACAAACTATCAAGTAAATGTAACATGTAAGCAAAATAAATAATACATCTATACAGCAAACCATCTACTCTATAAAAAATGTCAACAAAGGTAACGTTGTCCTCTCCAATATTGTGCATGCATAATCTATACTAACCCAAGTGTGAGCTACTCCAGGCCAACCACTTATCCTTAATAGGTGAACTCCATGTCTTATAAATAGATTATGGAGCCAAAAGTACAAAGGAACCCAACTCTTAAAACTCTTATGTTATTCTTTTAGAAGCACACTCTCCCTACTCTTCATTCTTTTGTTAACTTAAGCATCGGAGAGATCTCACTAGCTTAACTATAGAGAGTTTTCTTGCACTGTCACACATGGCTACTGAACAACCAATCATCATCCCCTCATGATTAGATAATCACTAGAACGTGAGGGGACATGTTTTTGAAAAAGAGAATTTCTTTAAGATATCAATGTGCCATCTAGACATTTGAAATGGGATCATTGGCATTGAAGATTGTCCAATGAAAGGCGATAATAGTGGCTAACTAGTACTTGTATTGATTAACAAACAGAAAATGCTAATATAGGAATTGGGAAAAATGATTTTCTTGATTTCAAAAATTAAAAATAAATTTTCTTATTTTCTATTAACATTCTTCTTTTGTTGGTTAACCATAATTGCTATCTTTATGCTTCACTTTACCACCGTCATCCATTGGTATTTCTTGACAATTTCTGTTTATATATATATTCGACAAAAAAATCGAGTTTCAAGATCTGTAGGGTTTGTACAAGATATGGAGTTTTGGACGCTTCCATCTTTATTCTTTACTGTCATCCATTAGCGTAAGGATGAAGCTCCATCATCTCCAGATAGTCATGCCGTGTATAAGCTACCTATGCCTTCTATGCTATCACCTTTCCAGGCAACTTTGACCGAATAAGAATTGAACCATGCGACAGCTTGTACCTAAAAACCTTAATTTGTGTCCCCCAGTAGTCGCCTTTTTTAAATTTTAATTGCTTCCCCTCTAATCTTCGACATTTTAGCGACCAAAACCTAAAGCAGTGCCCTCCTTTTTTGTGCGCGGCGCCATGTCCTAATCTATGCGTTTCGTTGTTTCTTCTTACTTGAACTATGCTTTGGATTAAGGGACGGAATGAAGATTGGAGTAAAGGTGAAGATTTAACAAACTTTTCATTGTTTGAGAAAAAAAAAGGAAAAAGGGGAAGGGGATGGATGGATTTAAACGGGGAGACTTTTCTTTTTGGCCCCATAAAAACCATTCTATCTAAATTGGGAAAGAATTCGAAGGAATTAAAACAAAATTACTAGTTGTAAAAAATTTTATGATATTTTGATGATATATATAAATATATATATATATATATATTATATTACTAGGTTTTTTTTCTAATTTTTTTACTTCCTTATTCAAACAAGAAAATTTATGAATTTTTCCCTCCTTTTTCGTTTCTCTTTAATTCATCCCTCCTACTTTCTTTCCTCTCTAATCCCTCTCTTCTTCTCAACCATAGTGGTAATATAATGCTACTAATCTCCAGATATTGTATATATCGGTGCCTTTGAGCAACAATGTAAAAAAAAACGACATTTATTGACTGCTGCTTACCATTAAACGCGACTATTGTTAACTATAAATTCTAAAGACGACTCCGATGATATCTAATAATTTTGAAGTTTTAGTTATAACATTGCTTTTGTTCACCAGTAATATGCATTTTATATTAAAAATTGGACGATGTAAGAAGTAACATCTTGATAGAGCATGTCACGTTCTTATTGACTAAAAGTTAATACATGCCGTTAATGGCCATCAAGTTTGGCGTCCTAGGTGGTGATGAATAAATTTCAACATATACGAACAATGCTCTCCCAACTATTTCATCATTTTTGCTTTTTGAGAACTATCTTCTTCATTATTGAGAGAGCAATTTTTCTTAATTTCTAAATTTGTCAATCAATTAGCGGAGCTGCCATTGGAACAGATCTACACTTCCTATGGGGGGTCTTGATTAATTTTGGAATTTGTTTACCGATTAAGCCAAAGCAGTGGCAGGCCTGGGGTTGAAGCCAAAATTTTCTCTTTAACATTAAGGTTGTTATAAATATACATCTAATACTATAGTTGTAGTCTTTTAGATACATTATATCAAAGCCTAACAGAATTTCTATTGTAAATATGATTAATTATTTGACTACCTCAACTTAATCTTAATAATATGACCTAATTTCAAATAATCTAAATATTTTAGATTGATAGACTCAAAATAATACTCGTTAGAATTGACTAACTGAATTCTAACATTTCTCAATAGCCCCATTATTTATTGAGATTTATTTTGAACTCTTAAATTTATTGCTATTCACTAGGTTTTAACATTTTATATAATAATACCTAGATGTATTCGTTAGGTCAACCTAACCTAGAACCCTTGGTTCATGGGTTAGTAAGGATATGAACCTGACTCAACTCTTAAATGGCCAAGCATAGGTTACTTAAACTAGTGGTTCAAGGAATAATTCAGTAACTTTTGAATCATGGTTTTTTTTTTTTTTTTTTTTTGCTTTTCAAAATTTTCTTAATTATTATAAATAATTTGTAAACTATTAGTGCTTTTTTTTTTCCTAACTAAATTTAAAACTTTATGCCATTGCTCATAAATAAAATTTTTCATTTTTGGTTCAATTTTTTTCATTTTGAAATAATTTATTTGGATTATATAAGTATGAATATACATGATATCGTATTATATGTAACATAATATATAGTATATATGTATATTATAGTGTATATATATATATAGTATATTAATCATTATATATTACATATACTAGATACTTATTTGTAATATATATATAGTATTTTATATTATATATAGTATATATATAGTCCATTAAAAAAATAGTATATATAGAGTATGTTTTCATTATATCTATAGTATATTCTATATTATCTATATATATATGTTAATTTTTAGAGTTAATTCGACTTTAAATCGTTAAGACAAATTACCGATTCAAGAGTGATTTGGTGGATTATAATGGTTAAATCACTTAAACCTTAAGAGCTCAATTGTTTAACCGCTAATTCAAGCTCAACCAAGATAGATCCGTACTAATTTAGTGGTCCAACATACCAATTCTGGACCAGTTTTGAATTGTAAATCGACCCTTCCACTGACGTAGTAATAGCTTTGTTGTCTTGACAACGATGTATGAGGTATGTGTAGCATAGATAGTGGATAGGAATGGATAAGTAGGAAAGGGTATGAATAATAGGATTTCTTCCAGGAAAATAAGTGTTGGGCAAGGCTTTTTACGAGGTGTTAATGGACTAATTTCCACGCACCACCGCCGCCCACCGGCCCCCTCTCTCCACAACAACACACACTAAAACTATAAAGTGGTAAAAGCATGATTTTCAATTTAAGGATTTCTTTGCGCCTGATAAATAATTTCTTATGGTAGATTACAATTTACCATACTTTTAAATGGGACCTTTATTAAATTCTTATATATTAATGGAAAGAACGCCTTTATTTGCCCAATAAAGAGACATTTTGTGTTCTTGACATTAATATTATATTGGGCTCAGATGGAAGTTATTTCTTTTTAGCTAACACTTTCTTCCATGAGAAAATTGGGCCAGACCCGAACCGGCTAAAGCAACCAAAATTTCAATGGCCCAACAGATGTTGGCATGTTGGATTTAAATTGGGTTGGGCCTTTATCAAATATACAAAACTTAAAATTATATGTCGAAAGCCCAATGAGAAAATGCTGCCAGCAAGCAGCTCCTATCTGCGAAGGAGCGCTTTTTCCCTCTTAGACATTTACTTCTTACTAAAGCCTCGAGAAACAACCCCAATCCTCGTAATAACACCTAACCTTAGCCTTATTTCAACTCCACTCCACTAGGTTGTCCTTGGTGAGTACAAATTTTTTTATTTTTTTATTTTTTTTTTATCATAAAGCCTTAGCCTTATTTCAATTCTCTATTCAAATTTTGGTTCTACTACCCACAAGAAATTTAGCCTATAGGAAAGCTAGAATTCTTCCTGTAGGAAGGTTTCCATTGAATAAAGTTCACTTCAATACACAGCACGATTTTATTGGATTATTATGAAGCGGACTGCACTCGGGCAAGTAACCACAAATTTATCAGTGAAAGATAGGTATCATCGGGATACTTAATGGTAGATGCATTTTTATAAACTTTTTAAAAACATTGGATATTGAAATCCGTACATGAAAAAGTGAATAAAAGGCCCATCTAATTTAATATTCGATCCGTTTTTACTTATTCATTATTCTCAACGGTGCGTAAGAGTAGAATTATCTGTCGTGCAGCCGTAAGATTTAATTTACTTTGCACGGACTTTTCTTTTGGTTCTTTCAAGTTCTAATGATGAAATATAGACAAAAATGCAAGAGTGGGATCCATAATTCCACACAGCTAGATTTGAAAGCTGTACAACTCACACAAATAATATGGCGCATTAGGTCAAGAATTGCCGGTGAATGTATATGAGCCCAACTCAGTTTCCAAATTTCTTTCACACTACTCAGACAAAAGGCATGATTCAATTTTTCATTTTTTCCAAATTTTACAAGTGACGTGGAATTCCAAGCGTCCCTTTCTGTTACTTTTGAAAATAAAAGAATAAGAAAAAAAAAAAAGGATAAATCTTTGTCCATCTGTCTATCTCGGGTGCCTCTCCTATATAAGATAGACTACATGCATTTACAGGAAATACATAGAATATATATTAATAATATTTATATGTCTAGACAAAAAATTATTATATAATTAGAGTTTATTTCACCGAATCAAATGCGTACGTATGATTAGTGGGACATGTTCAATTTTGGAAGTTCGAGACAACGTATAAAAAGATGCTATCTTCCTTTTATATATTATAAGAATTCGTTCCCGTATTCATGAGCAAAATGCTACCATATGTAAATATAAAAGGATAAAATAAGAAACCCGTACCGTATATATATATACAAGGTTATATTTGTAACTTATAAAAGTAAGTCATATTCTCATAGCTACAAGTATGAAGATACTTATAACAGAGGTGCATCGGTGCTTGTTGGACTACAGTTTCACTGAATTGATATACCTAGAAAAGTAATATGGAATCCTATCTCATGTGTAAATAGCATATATCTCCAAGTACATGTTTGTGCACATATGATGCCTCAACTTCAGGTTGTTGTGGTTTTTGTATGTAAGACATATACCAATTTTATCTAGTTGTCTGGAAAATTAGTTAAGCATGATACTATGTTCTTACGCGAAATATATGAAGATAAAACTACAACTTACAACATGGAATGAAGATTTTCCAAAGAGACTCGTGATATAAGGTCATAAGTAGCTAGGGTACCTATATATAAAGTCGTATAAATATGTGAAGGTCCATATTTATTCATTGATTTCAATAATAAGATATTACGTCACATTTGGTATTTCAGAATGAAATCGCGATTTCTGATTCCATTCTCATTTGTTATGTTTGGAAGTATATTTTGAAGTATAAATCGTAATTCCATGGAATCGACGATTTCGGCTGGAAGGGAAATCGTGTCGATTCCATTCCCACTTTATTAATTATGATTAATTAAAATTACTTTTATAATCTTGAAAATTAAGAATATCTTAGATAAATAATTTATTTAAATATTTATTGTCATTCTATTCCATTCTATGGTCATCTCCAAATATAAGAAAAGATTTCTCATTTCGATCCTCATTCCATTCTATTCCGGATTATTTATTCATATAAAAACTAACACTATTTTTAGGACTTCAAAATAATAATATTAAGATCTCATTTAATTCAAGTTCATGCAAGTTGGTTCGATATCGTATGTTCCCACTTTACATGAGGAATTGTAAAATGGAAGGAATCCAGGAATATTGGATATAGAGATAAGGAATGAGGATCGTCTACATATTATCAAGGTAATTAATATGTTTGATTTATAATCAAGTGTGGACATGAAGATTAGTGTAGAAATAGGATTTGATCTTGGTTTTATGAGTCCTACTATGCATGCAATTTTTCAATACTAGGTGCAATTACTTAATTTTGTTGTTTCCATGGTAATGGGACCATTGGGTGAACTGGAATATCAATAATCACCTATTAAAAGTTTTCACTATTAACAAAAGTTTTTACGGTTGATTCTTTTGACCTAACAAAAGCCCTTTATCATATAAGGGGAGAAAAAGGAAAAGTTAAGTGCAAATATTCCTTTTAAACCATCGAGTACGGATATTCTCTAAACTTCTTTAATTAGTATTTCACTTTCTAATAACTTTTAAACTATATATTAATAGAATTTCGACTTTTTAATAACTTTTAAACTATATATTAATAGAATCTCGAAATAGCTGTTAAAAGTACCATAATTAGACTAGTTTTATGCATATTTTTAAAAAGTATATGTTGGGATAAAGTCATACTTTAAAAATCCAAGAGAATCTATTTTTGTATTTGACCTATGGTTCATTGGGTATATATATTTGCAAGTCACTAAAAGGAAATAAAGAGACTTTCATGGTGAGAAATGTGGGAGAAATTGAGCTTTGAGTTGAGCAGTGAGAGCTCTTATCAAAAGCGCTAAGTTATAAGAGAATCTAGGAGGAGGAATTTTGAGTTTTACTTTGGAGGGGGGTTTATGATGGGAAAAAGAAAAAAAAAAAAGTAAAAATAAATGGAAGTGAAGATTCCTTAGGGCATCTACGCATCTTCCTTTGTCGCGAATGCCTTTTTTACACCTCAGCTGCACATGCTTTGGCCTTTTTGGACCAAAATCTTTATGCAATGCCATGATTTGTGGGTTACACGTAATACCACATTTCTTTTTACTACTTTATTGCTAGGATGACACGCCCATGAGAAAAAGGCAAAATCCCGTTTTTCAAGGCATAAATTACTAAGAAAAAAAAAAATGTCTCCCATGTTGAAAAGCCATAGCCACCCACCCCTCCTCTCAAACCATTTGCTTCTTATTTCTATTATTGTTGACAATACATTAGGGTTTTGCGGGTCCAAAGACATTTAGGTGTCACTTGGTTTTCCAACTATGAGAACACAATCTCCCAAAATTTATACGAAAATGCATATTAAATCTTCAGCGTCCTATTTGGTTGACTTGTAAATATTAAAATTATAAGTAAAAGGGATAAATAAATGCACAAAAGATTGAGGAGAAGGAGGAATAAATAAATACACAAAATCATATTTCAAGTAAACTAATCACATATAGTCGTAATTCAATGATATTGATTTAAAACAATATACATAGAAAAGAAAAGAGGTTTATTCCTTTTCCTTCCCCCTAATATAACAAGAAGGTAAATTGCAGGCGTATATCAATTTTGAATACTAAACTATTGATTTATACGAATATAAATCCTATAAATTTTGAAAAATACATATGATAATGTTTTTACATTCCATATACCATAAAAACTCTTTATTAAGAGAAAATCCGAATTATTATAAATATTTAGTAGCATGAAATAGGCAAAATAATGTTCTTCAAATTTTAAGGATTTGTGCGCATATTATCAATAGTTTATATATCAAAATGCAACAATCTCTATATTAACATTGCTTCAGTTAGCATGGCACTCTATAATAATCGAATTATTAGCGAATTTCTATATCAATTGATTAATAGCATTCTTTAGGTATGCCACTTCCTATATTGTTTGACGTTGGAGTTTTTGTTTTTTCAATCACCGCTATTAGGTGCAACCCTAACAGTGATGACTATGAGGAAAAAATATTGGAAAACTAGTGATGTGAAAGCTTCATATCCATGATATCCATGTGGATTTGAGTATTGTTGTGCGTGAGATTTGATGTGGAAACAATTGGACATGCATGAGGTGCAAGGGGTAGAAGCACTTTCTACTTTATACAGTTCATGCTATATATTGCTCTTTCGGTTTACCTAAAAGGCATAAAAGCAAACTTCAAAAGCTTATTATACCGAAATTTATTAAACGGGTTATATTTCTAGGGGCAGTTGCAACTCATTAAAATGTCTTCCCAAATATTTTTGTTTATTTTTATTCCTATATTTTATCCCTTATTCTTTTTTTTTTTTTCCTCTATTTGCATGTCATATTTGAGAACAATGAACGAACGTGGAAAGAGAAAAAAGGGATAACATTAGTAACAAGCACCAAACTACAAGAACTTAATGCGTATGTAATTTTCAATATTGTGAGACCTAATTTAAATGGTTAACTTGAATATATGAGAAGGTTAAAAGTTAAAAGAGTGAAATAGGATTCAATTACAGTTTAATCAAGATTAGATTAGGATTGGATCGAATTACCTTGATGGCCAGATCAAATCAAACAGAATTAAATCGTAAAATTTAACAATATTCTTAATTTTTTCAAAGAATTTAACATCTACGAGCGATTTTCAAAAACCAGTGATTAATGGTCTATAAAAGTCCAATTTCTTATTGCTTATAACAACATTCACCAATCATCCATCTAAAGATAACCAAAAACTAAGGCGGTTTACGTAAAAGGATTTTCAGTAGCTACTACAGATGCCTACTCGTATGCCATTGTCTTGGTTTGTTTGAGCCGGTGAAAACCGAAAACTCCCAATCTAGTGGTTTCGGAGACCCATAAATTAAAGGAACATATGTAGCTAATGTAGGATCTCATAGAGCACGATTTGATTCTTCATGTGGTTCCAGGTACAACAACATTGATTTTTAATGTAGATAACCTAAACATGATCCTAAAACTTACTAGCAGGTATAAAGTAAATAGAATATGATGCCTTACCAATGCTCTACATTGTAAATATAACTCTCAAATTTTGGAATCAAAACTTTCTACAATAGCAAAACCATTCTAAAATTTATACGGTATAAAAATTTTAAGGTACATATATTCTTACAATATAAAATTTTTGAGGTAATGTGCTTAATCACCTATTAACTTTGAGATGTATTTATAACTAGCAAATTCATCAACCTAATAAGGCCAAGGATTTCCCCTTTTTTTTTATATTTCTTTGGAAAAAGGAAACAATTTAACTGTGGTGATCAGCATCAAATAAAATTTAATTAAAAGAAGTTAATCTAATTAAACAATAGACGAGTGATAAATATTTGAAATCATAGAGAAGAAAATATAGTATCCTAACTAATTACAAAGGAATATAGAAAAAAAAAAAAAGAGCGGAGATTATCTAAAAGTCGAGAAAAGTGGGATGGTGACAAAAAGAAAATTAGAGACAAAGGAAATGAGAGTCAAAAGAGTAAAGTAAATAATGGTACTTTAGGAAGAAAAAGGGAGATGGTAAAGCAATAAAGGATGTAATATGCTTTACAGTTTTGACTTCCTACATTGGGCAAATAGATTTGGGTTTAAGCATATGTTGAGTTTAAAATATTATTTTTATATTTAACGTTATTAATTTAAAATTGTCATAGGAAAAAAATTAAAAAAAGAAAAAAATATCCTAAAATTTATATCATAAATACTTTATGATATGATTTTCAAGGTGAGTAAATGATATAAAGATATACGATATAAATACATCATACCTTATATCCTAACTTATAGAAGCTAATTTCAAAAGTTAGAATTAAAACCTATTTTATAACATTTAACACCTATCTACAAACTATCTTAACTATGTAAGGTAGAGCAATTATAGATTCCATCGTAATAGTCCCTTCATCCCTTAATAATTACTAGTATATTTGTCCTATATTTGGCTAATATATAAAACCACATAAATGTTTGTGGTATTTCGAACATGTTTAGAATAATGGTTTGTATGGTCATGAGCTAATTTCATGTAAAGATATAATTGGTTCACCAACAAAACCACATGCCTAAGAGGAATACATGTAAATAAAAAGCTGATACGTACGCTAATTATCGTACTTTTACAAAAGGTAGATCGTAACATAATCTTTTTCCCGGTAAATGCTGTTGGCTAACTTTTCTGTTCGGCTAAGTAACTTCTTTGTTTGCCAATTAAAATCAAAAGCAGCACAAATCACACCAACAACCGGAAAAAGTTTGCTTTTGCTTGTACACCTTTGTCAAAAGTTCCTGATTAGTATTATTCACCCTGTCTTTTCCCAACTATTTGAGTATAATTTTCATGAAAAAAAGAGCTTCATTAAGAGTGATACCCCGTATAAATTGGTTACATAATAAGTAAGAATCAATAATAGTTTGATATATGAGACCGTTTATTATTATTATTATTATTATTATTATTATTATTATTATTATGCTGATCTTGATTTTTGCTTCAACACATGTAAAATATCAAAATTTTATTTGATTTGATCTACTACAAATATTGTACGTAGCATCCCACTTTTAATTGTTTGCTTTTTTCTTTTCGAATATCCAATCACATATACCGGACCAATCCACGCCCAACTGACAATAAAATCACCCAATGTATGGATATCAAATGCCAATTTACAAGCCATCACTGAATCATGACCGTTCTTTGTGATGGCCTTTTAGTATTATTTTAATAATGAATCACAAAGATTCTGGTCATGCATTAGATAATCTTAAACAACTTTTGATCTTTAGGCAATGCTACCTTTTTAGTTTTTCAAAACCTTCATCTTTCTCTTAATTTAAGTCTATTTTGAATTTGTGTGCGCTATAGTATTCTAATACCATATTCGAATACAAATTTCACGAATGAGTGCTTGCGTTGCTGGTTAACGAGTTTAAGAAAGAAGTCTATCACATTCTTACAACTAATCATATATATATAATGTATGAAAAAGCGAATATAATGAAAATATGTAAAAATTTTCTCTTGACAGCTAATATGTTTCTTGGAGCTGGCAATTTCCTTCCAATATAAGGTTGAAGGGTATAGGATAGGGCGGCGGTTTTGAAATCCTAAGTCAGTACCTTATTTTATAAGTCTGACATCTAAAGCATAGGATGAGAACCAACTTAGTAACTTCTTATATCCATTCTAGGACCATAATGCGAAACCTATGAATTGTCTATTTATGTTTGTATACACTTCCTTTAGTTGAAAGTGTACCTCAGTGTCTAATTGGTCATGCCAAAATTTATAATTTCTAAAACTAAGTCTAACGTCGCCTTAAAATAAATTAAGGACTCTACTTAGTAATCACCAGTCATATTTCTGAGGTTTTAGTGTTTATTGTATGTCTAAGTGAGTTGTAAAGTGCACCAATTTTGTCATCAAATAAGTCTATGTAACATGGCATAGGTTACCTAAACATATAACTATTATTTATTAGGATTTATTATTATTATTATTATTATTATTATTATAGCATTGATATAGCATACTTTGTGCCACACCAATAATATAAGGTAAAAAATTATATTTTGAAAGAGCGATACAAAAGATTGTATTTATATTTACTGTTTTAGAAAGATTTCAAAATTATATAATTACAATCTACCATACCCATTTGAAACATCAATTCAAATCATCAATCAATGAAAAATTTTGATTTGGATTATATTTTATCTCTAATTTTGTCCCTATATTAGTTATATTGTATTTCATATGAGTTTCGTCAAAGTTAAAACCAACGTACCGAATGTATTATAAATACGAAAGATATTCAAGTAAGTGAAAGGTTATTTTTCTTTCCACATGAACCAGTAACTGTTTCTATAGTTAATTATTCATATTATCATCGTTCAAAAGCTTAATGACTCTTTTCATACTTTTGGTTTCTTGTAGTCAAGCGTGAATAAATGTGGAAAGCTCATTGCGCGAACGGTCAAAAAAGGTTAGAAAGAACTTTGGAGAAATAACCGGAAGTTCAAAATGAAAAAGACTCCTAGTGATTGGTTATAAATGTGCCTACGTAGTGATTTTTCACTTTTGACTTACAATTATTAGCCACAAAATTGGGAAAAGGCAAAGCGATGTTTAACATGATATGACAAGATTACTTATAATTTCTTTCGCAAAATTAATGATTTTCTTTCTTTCCCAAAATTACTGTTGCTAATCCTATTACAACTAGCAAATGATAAGACTGCCCTGTCATGTACAGCAACAATCCGTTAATAAACACCTCGTGTACAATTGTTTGCTCCCGATCAATACTAATTTTCCCTAATCAAATCGATTATATTTTTTATTTTCTCGCTTACACTGTATAGCACACATAGCTAATTAATAATATAATTATATATACAGTTATAATAATAAATAGGGGAATTTACGTATTTACTGATCAAATAAATAAATATTATATAAATATAATTACGTAATTACTAAACCTATATTGCATGTTGCATGTGAGACATTAATTTTGTATGTTTGTCATACCTATAAAATGCAATATACATATTATACTGATTGTCACAATTAGATGTAGCTATATCGCATTTAAAAAATGCGATTTTTTTATGTAACTAATTCGTATTCGCTAGATGCGATGTAAGTACATGAATAAATTTACAAAATTCCATTTCATAAATGTGACATCCTTTATGATATTAAAATCACATTTTATATATACGATTTAATAACGATATTTTTATAATTAAGATTATCTAATTTATATTTGTGTAATTTTTTTTTCCTAAGGACGATAGATATGCTCTTCACCCTAATAAACATAACAAGAAATAACTTAGGTATTAAAAAACCATACAAAATAAGAAACCTACAAGAACAACAATATTAGCCAAGTATGGGACAAGATTAGTTGATAACACAACATGATGGTTGAATGTAGCTCTCTGGTTGAGCACAATATCCTTATCTAGCTCATATGATAATCCTGCCAATTGACCATTTTTTGAACCAATTCAATTCTTGTGTAAATTCATTATGCAAACTCAATAAATCTCCACTTTTACTTAAATTTCCAAAACTCAACATGTACATATACCTTGCAAAACCTATAATAAAGCTTCCTTGATTTAGTCTTGCTAACCATTTGCCTTTATATTATCTAGTCACTATACATATTAATGTGCTCCTACCATTCTATACCTAAAGGGCGGTATAATTCTACCCTAACTACTATGTTTGACTATAATTGTTATAGAGGGTTATTTTAGTAGATAAGTTTTTAGCTTAAATTGATGTCATAAGTTGGTTTTATGAGCTAGTGATAGAACCTAAGAAATAAAGTCAATTTGATGTTTTAAGGAGATTAAACTTGTTTGACCTAGAACATAGATTGTTAGACCAACTTTTATGCTCTTAACCTGACTTAATTATCTCATGTATGAAAAATAGACTCAATAAGATCTTTTCGGGTTTATTCGAGCTTTATTTAGCGTTAATAGGCCTTTAGAAGACTTAAATAAAATTATATGAAAGATAGGTTCTTCTTCATTATAAAGGAAATAGCCCTTCTTTTATGTTTTATAAGCCTTTAAGCTTATGCAAGCCCTCGTCCAAGTCTATCTCAAATGCCCATATTCATAAGAAAGGAAGGGGTAAATTGCAAACATCGAATAAGTTGGAATGATCCAACAATTATTGGCAACATCAAATCACCATCCATCTCAAAATGATCTAATGTCTAGATCAACCTCTAAAATTCATGGAAGAGGTTGATCTTCTCATTTGCATATATTCTACATGTTGCTAAAGTTTAAGAAGAACATAGCAGCTTTATCAAAACAGCTCCATGGAAGATAAATTAGCTATCTTCTAAAGAATGGAGCAAGAATACTTAAGAATACAAAATTCAATATATCATCACACGCATGCCATGACACATCTAGTTTGTTTGCTTCTCCATTCACTTCTCATCTGACAACATCCATACATATATCTTTAGATCAAAACATCTCTTAGGTCAAATGGCAAACTTTTATATGTGATCGATTGGCTACATACCTACTATACCTCCTTACTCTTGTAGCCAATACGACCTAGTCACCTAATACTCATTAAGCCTCTTCAGTCTATTTTCCTCAAAGTTTTCTTCACCTTAGGACTCTTTATAACACTCTAATGAAGTAAAACAAATTGTTTAGTTACATAACCAATATTTATACTTATCTACAATTGACAACAACAAAAGCACCATGATTTCCTATTGCAAGATTATCATCGACCATAAAGTGCTAAGAATCACCATCCCTTGGAGTAAGAACAAGTTGTTGGACTTAATTCCTCTGTTCTCTAATAGATCTCAAAGAAACACCAATAAAGTAAAACAAATTGTTTGTTTAGTTACATAACCATTTTCCTCTAAGTTTTCTTCACCTTGGGACTCTTAGTAACATTCCATTGAAGTAAAACAAACTATTTAGTTATATAACCAATATATATACGTCTCTAGGATTGACAACAACAAAAGCACGATGATTTTCTATTATAAGATTGTCATCGACCAAAAAGTGCTAAGAATCACCATCCCTTATAGTAAGAACAAGTTGTTGGACTTAACTCCTCGACTCTCCAATGGATCTTAGAGAAACACCTCTATGCTATATGATATTATAACGTAGTGACTAGCATGATAGATATAAACATGTAAAGAATAAAACAACATTGCTACATGAGACTTTAAATTACAAATGATCATAAGGTATTTAAAATCCCTTGACCCAACAATAATATAAGGAAAGTGAATAAAATTCATCTCTCATGAAACAATGAAAGAAAATATGATAAGATAAACTTTCATAAACCAACAAAAATAATCTTCTAGGCTAAATTGACTTTGTAAATAACCTAAACAGCAAAGTGATTTGGTTTACGCAGAAATAGACTCAAATTGATCTATATTGACAACATGATATGGGATGTAGTACTCTATATGGGAAAAGTTATAGTCTCACAAAGTTGACTAATGTAAATTATAAAAATTAGAACTAATGACAAGAAGCTTAAGCATATAAGCTCCACTAGTACTGACCAATGATACTTCTAAGCATTCTTGGGCTTACTTTTGGACAAGACTACCTAGCTTTTGGCTTCTTTCGTCCCTTCTTCCAGCAATCCAATTAATTCATAACTTTCAACTATATTTTATGCACATCATATTATTATACTATAATAATCAGCACAATTTATTTAGCCAAGAGATAAGTGTTACAAGATAAGCCTAACATACACCTTACATATAATACTATATAACTACCTATCATGCAGTCAGACCTAAACTCTACTTTACCAACAATTTTCAACCCATAGCAATTACCATTCTACACAAAAGTACCCTATACAAGCTCATAGCACTTGAACCAATTTTGTCCCATATAACATGTGAAAAACACTTTTAAAATCCAAATCCTAAGCCATGGATTTTCTCTATCCATCAAATGCCACAATAGTATAGCATCTTCTAAATATGCAATTGCCATTTTGGTTTTACCTCTTAATGCACTCGACATATACATTACTTTTCTATTTATAGAGATAATAGATTATACCTTAGTTGTTATACCTATATTTGTAACTATCACCAGCATTGGACTATTGATCTCTAGCAATTAAACCTTCTATAACCTTACTAGACACAGGCCTTATCTTAGTTAAAATGGGTGTTAACAAATTGCTTTCATGGTCCCTTTTAGTGAAAAACTATCATTACGATAGACCATGGTCTATCTAAACCTATAAAATGAAGATGGTAGATCATGTAAATGGATTGTACCCCTATTCTTCATTCTCAACCTTAATATCAATATTTTTCAAATGATTAATAAAAGCCATAAAATCTAAAATATGTCATGTTACTAGTGGCCTCTCACTCATTTGGAGCTAACTTCATTTCGACACTAATTGATTCGCAAAAGGAGTTGTTAAGTATATCTCTTCCCATTTCTTCCATAGTCCTTCAGCCGCCATCTCCCCAATAACTCTTGGAACATACCAATTCATATTGTACATAAGCCAACTAAATTTTTCAAAATAAAATGATTGTGATATTGAATTTTAACAATTTGCTTGTCAAGCAATTGGGCCAATACCACGAAATGCCGGCGGACCACTTATTTCCTTAAAAGCTATTGTTTTTTTCTTTTTTAATTTCCTTATACTTAAATATAGTGAATATCCTAAACCACTTCATTTATTTCTTATTAAACCCAATATCATTTAAAAGTGTCAAATTAGTTTTAAACCCTTTCCAATATCTTTCTCAAATCTTGTTTTCTCGGTCACTTGATGTACATGCTACATGACGTATGGTGTTCAATTAATTAAAGTCGTGTTAGCAAAAAAGACATAAATGTTTAGAAATCTCAATGCAGTTTTCCCTTTCCTAAAGATTTAAGAAAGGAGTTTGTTTGGCCACTGAGGGAGTAGGTGACATATGACAGATTTGAGACGTATAGGCATCATTATAATATCTGGCCATTAAAGGGAATTTGTCCAACAGGCTAACGAAACATTATAACTTTTTTTTTTTTTGCTAAATATAATTACGATAATTTAAAAAAATTTAATTTAATTTATTTCCTTAAAAGATTAATATTATAATGCTGAATTATAAAGATCTTCGTGAAAAATAGTAAAAGAAGTAATGGTCGTAACCAATGAATATGGATCTAGACCTGTCGTTACGGCATTGAAATCTACAGAAACATTTAATAAGTTTTACAGCTGAAATCAATGGTCAGAAGAAAACGACGGTGTCCACATCATGACGCCTAATCATTGAATTGTGTGTCCATGGAAAAGCTAATGTCCCGTTCATCTGTGAAAAAAAAAAAATACACGTATATTTTTCGTCTCTTATTATATTTGTTAGATAGAAGATGATTTTTAAGGAGAAAAAGTTTCTTCATGCGCGAAAAAAAAAATTATTAAATATAATTAGCATTTTACAAGAACATAATTTACGTTTTTGAAATGGAAAGCCGTTTCGGGGTTTCTCTGCAAGTCTTCTAACTCTTATTTCCATATAATTTTTATTGAATTGATTTGTAAATTATATTTTCAACAAAAAAAAAAGAAATAGCGGAAAGAAAAAATTGAATAAAAAAACTTGTTCAAAAAAATAAAAATAAATTGAAGATGTTGTAATTATGAATAATAAAATTCCTTTTCTTCGTGAAACCAAGAACTGATCCATGCCACCGTTTTTATTGGAAACGAAGACAAAATTAGTCCAAAGTAGACTGCCAGTAGTTGAATTAGCATTCCACCCCATCGTGTTAACCTTAAAGGCTATGCCACATCATAAAGCAACGCCTTTGTCGTTGGTCTTATACATGTTTGCGTCAAAAGCCTTGCATTATGCGTAGATGTTCCATTTATTAGATATATGTAAAAGATTACTACAAATAATTTGTGAACAATATGCATCCATAATTTATAATAAATTTGGTGTGGATATTATAATTCAAATATGTTAGCATATATTTACATTTTATAGTTTCATGTAACCATTTGAGTGTCGCTTTACATTAAAATAAATGATACATGATAATTCTTCAAATTGTAAAAATAAGTTATTATGTATCTAGTTATATTGTTTTACATAAAGAAATATAAGAGATTGCAACTTATTGATAGGCCATTTTAGCTGTAGACCTCTAAGCTCAAGCTAACCTCTTTTACATATGGGCCAAGCTTAATGAACCTAACCTAATTGTTTAGGCCTTGTTTGAGCTCTCTAAGCTCTATTGACATCATCATTAAGGCTATTGGTACAAAGGTGCCCTCACCAGCGCCTGTGTTGAGCTACTACAAGCTCACTTAATCTCACTAAGAAATGTTGGTTCAACTCTCTTCTTGCTCCAACACCTTAGAACTTAGGCCAATCTAATGAATCAAAAGAAGATAAGATGAGGATTGTTGGGCTAAATTACGAAAATACACAACTATTACTAACCTAGCTTAAGATTCTCTCCTCAAGATGCAAAGCTTATCTTTTAGATATAGCAAGAGTATCTTATAAAGATTATCCACTTTTCATGAGTATCTCACCACACTTTTATAAATATATGGTAATCCTTATAAGTAAGGGGGTATGAAACCCTTCAATATTAAGTCCTCCTTTTATTTCCCTCAAAATTCTTTGTTAACGTAAACATTAGAATAATCATACCAAAATTACTTTTAATAGCCTTTGAAGCTTACTTTGCTCCTTTTGTAGATTATCTCTAACCTTAGGATTGCAGCCAAAATCTACTAATACAAGGCCTGCAAACAAGTATTCGAGGTTTGGTTCGTAAAATTTAGAATAATCGGATAAGTTATTCGATTGAACCTAAATTTTACGATATAGTTAAAAATATTAGTATAAATGATCCCATGAGTTTGGATTTAAGAAAATAAATAAGAAAATAACTAATTATTATAATAGTAAATTATATGTATATTATCCGCTATTTATTGAAAACACGTAAAACTAATTCTAATAATTAATAAATCAATAGAGATAAATTATATGTATGCTAAAAATTATAAAATAACATAAATATTATTAGGAGTATTTATTTGTACCATATATGTATATGTCGGTAAAAATATGCGAAATCACTTAAAATATCTGAAATATTCTTAAATAATTAAAGGAAATTCATAAATAATTAAAGAAAAATCAAGAAAATTATGGAAATGTATGGAATTGTCTAGAAATGTGGCATGGTAGGCTAGTAATGGAAGTTGGAAAATTAACGATTAATATTAAGCTAAATAGAAAGTAAAAATGGAAGAGGATAAGAGACAATGGGTACAATTTAATTCAAAAGCACACCTAACCAACTCTCTAAATTAAAAGATAACATCTACAATTCATTTGGTCAAGTTTATCATAAAAAAAAAAAAATTAACGAGAGGAGAGAAGAGAAGAAAAACTAATTTTAGTAAAATTAGACAAAATAGTATTTATTTAGGACTTATAAAGAGAACCTATGTCTAATGATCACTTGGGAAGAAATGACCACCACCACCAGACAATAGACCCTATGCTTAGAGCTGGTAAAAATAATGTAGCCACTATTGGTGGCTGGAGATCTTTCAATTGATGAGTTTCGATTTCTTTTACGAATTTATTTAATTTTCCAAAATATCACATATGCATGGAAAATCATGAAATTTGATATTCTAAAATATTTTTGTATTTAAATTTAGGGAAAAACATTAATTTGATAAAATTATGTCTTGGGATGTACTACTCTTAAGAAATTATTAAACTCGAGCTAGTTTTTAATTTAGATTTAAATAGCCTTAAAGATGTAGTTTTGACTTGAAAAATTTTGTATAGACTATTTAGAATATATATTACAGTGTTATGAAGAGTTTTTCTTAAATTTAATTTCCTAAATTTTTACTTTATTTTAAGGCCCTAAAATCATATATAAAAGGCAATATTTGAGCTTAATTTTGTAATTTAATGTCAATTTGATAAAAATTCTTATTTAGTATATAATTAAATATATTTAGATGGTAGTTGCTAATGTAGGATGGTATTTGTGGAGTTGAGGTGTTAGGTGTATATATTATGCATAATATGTACTAAATATGTAGGTAAAATTGTATATTTAAGTTAAATTTGTAACTTAGGGTTAATTAGGTGCTAATTATGACTTAAGATATAATTAGACATCTTAACATGATATTTGATAGTGAAAGGTGATATATGTAATTTTTAAAAATGTTAAATAGGTGATATAAGTGTAAATTATGTAACAATACATAATATGTAAAATTGGAAAATAAAATGACCAGAAAATATTAGGTAAAAATTAACCGTATTATAATATTAAGAATATGATATAAATCTGATTTGGAAGGTGAATTTGTGAAATTATATAAAAAAATTTAAGTCATTCTTACATCGAGTGCTAATTCGAGAATTAAATTAAAAATATAGTATACTGTATTGATAAGAACATTAATTAGAAGCTAAAACAGAGATTTAGAATACTTAAGTGAAATGTGATTTACTACACATAAGGATTCGAAATAAGTTCCTAGAGTTCGCGTATAAAATACGTAATCGAAAATTAGATTAAAACCTAATTTAAAAACCAATTTGGAAATAAAATCATAACCTAGCCTAAATTAAGAATAATTGTAAAAGATTTAAAAACTTAAATAATTAAGTATAATACAACCCTAAACTGAAGATGACATAAAGAATCATAGAATAAGTTTATATAAGATAGTTTTATGAGTATTAAAATAACATTTATATTATAAGGATTATTGGCGATAGCTTGTGTAATTCATACCTTGAGTGAGCAAGTGAAAAGTTTAAGTTAAAATTAATACGTTACTATATTTTAGAATACTAATTTATAGTACTAGGAGGCTAGAGATTGTACTCGATTATATTTGTTAGATAGTTGATTGTATGCGTGCCTATATGTGCTTGTTCTTGAGTTTGATAACATGATTTTGATTTGCTATCTTAGTTTGTATTTGTGTAATTTGTTTGAAATAATTGAACGCCTTAAACTGGATTAAACTAAATATATAACTTATAAGTTTTAAAACGAACCTGCATAGCAACCTAATAGAAGAAATGTTTAGGATTATCCATCTAAATACCAACCCTTACAAAAGGAATAGCACAAAATAGGACAATGGGTTCCTTCTTCATCTTTAGTTAGACTAAATAACAAGAGAGAAGGTCGTGATAAAAGTGAAGTCAATTGTTCGAAAGTAGTTGCAAGAAGAGCAGTGTCTCTACTGTATAAGTTTGGGTTTAGTAGTAAGTTATTGCATAAACATGGAAACTCTTCAACTCAGATTAGAGTAGACGTAATTTCTCTAATCTCTTGACAAACTAGACAACATCATGTGATGGCATTTATTTATACATGCAGTGTATCTAATTAATTTGATTGATAACCCTGTTTATTTTTTATATATAGTTTTAAATTTCTGTCCCAACTTACTAAGCTATTGATTGCTTACATCCCTATAGATGTTGTCACAAGAACTAACTAGGAAGCGGCTTATAATTACCTTGAAGTTAACAAATGTTGGGTCCTACGTGAGTAAAAGTATAAAACTGAAGATCGTATACACTCTCAAGTTTGGATTTTATCTTTAAAACTTTTAATATTAATTTATGTGTTGTTTAAATAGATTAGATTAGGCTACTAAATCTTGTAAATATACTTGGGTTATTCTAGTGTAAATATGTATTTTTTATTATTTTATAGGTAAATAACATATTTAATTTATAAACTGTTTGCTTCAAAGAGAATTAGTCGTAGATACCTTGTGTAAATCGAGTCTAAGATAATAACTGTAAGATCAGGTTCTATCTTAAAATGGTTTGTACAGTAAAACTGTTACGACTCTATTATTTCGGAACATGATAACAAACAACATAACCTTAAAATTAAGTATATTTTTATATAAAACGACTTATCTTTTAAACATATTAATAACTTTTGAGAAAAAAAAGTAATGCTCAATAGTCAGTCACTAAGAGAAACTATTAAAAGGAAAGATAATATAAAAAAAGTATGATAATTATCTATTATATAGATGTAACCTATTTCGTGACAACTTTACTTAAATGTTTATATCATTTAAGGGAAGGAATGTATCACAACCTAAAGAGGTTAGTCATGACAATCGCTATATACCGTACAAAGAATTGTAAATTGATTTTCCTCTCAATCAATAACTCTTCATGTAATATACAAGGCTACAGCTACAGTTACAGTTACAGTTACAACTAACAATTAAGAGTTGTACAGATATAAGTAATATCATTTCATGATAATAATAATAAATTATTGGAACATAAAACATATATATATATATATATAGATTTACAAATAAAAAGATGGTAAGAGTTCATATTACATATTACAAACTGTTCACATATAATATTACATAATAAGGTTCTAAGACTAAATACAATATCCTAAGTGCACTAACTTATATCACCCCTTTCTCCCACATCAACCCCCTGATGTAAAACTAACCTCGATCATACGACAACCCGACTCTACGAATAAATTGGCCTGCGAAAGAAGACTACAATAATATAAGCTAACTAGCTTAATGAGATAATTCTCTCAACCATACAACAAATAAGTTATATGACAAATTAATTCAATAAAGTGAATGCATGATCAATCAGTATGCCAGACAAATACATACAGGTAATTGGATATTAGATTCAACTTAGATTTAACGTCTTCCGAAATTAGGGCTAGAGATACATCGGCAACAATTAGATTTGGGCCTCATACTATAACTTTTACAATAACAAAACTCCATGTTTCATATATAAAATGTAATGGTATATTCATTCTCAGTTTTTTTTTTTAATCAAAAACGAGTTTTACGTATGATTGTGAGTAAGTTAATGCAACCCTCACTCACCTTAAACGGAGACCTCTAGACTCAACCCTTAACCAAACAATTGGCACCTCTAACACCTAGTGATCTCGCGAGCCAAGGTAAAGTCATATTGCACGTATGCATTATACGAAATCTATAATAATCAAATAACCAACCCACGTGTAGCCTCTCGCTACCTCCGTATGATGTGACAACCAAAATTAGTTATACAGTGGATTATTATACTTATTCCAAATTAGTTCTTTTAAGTCAAATAAAATTAGGTCTTATTATTCAGTGATCAACAAGGTCAAAGACAATCATTTCCTATCGAATTTACTATGCAACAACCAATACGTTATTGCACTTTAAAGTAAATTTACTATTAACAAATAGTTATGATACACAAGCATAACCCAGTCCCATACAACATTCAATTATTAATCATAATTTATATTTACTAATTACAAACACAAACAAGTATATAATCATTAAAAAAAAACTCACTTAGCCATAATCAACTCAAGGGTTGTAATAATCCGATGGCAGCTTAGGGTCAAAATCGAAATCACTTGAGAGTGAGGAATACGGAAAGTAATAAGTTTAGGAATTAAAAACAAAACTAGTATCGTAATTCGTATTGTTTACTTTAATTATTTATTCGCTTGAAATTATTAATTCAAGCATTTGATCGAATCGCATATAATTTTTTCAATTTAGCTTAGATCCTTATGAACTTATAGTCTATTTCAATCGTTTCCCAGCGTATTTTCCCGTAGCAAAGTTCATTTTAGACGTTGTAACTCGTAGTTTGGACTATGATATAAAAATATTACAAAGTTTATTATTTTCTTTTATTTTACAGTATACATATATATATATATATATATATACTTATCATCATATTTTATTATTTTTTTCTAATTTACTTAATTATTAACTCTTTTTCCTAATTTACGTTACTCTTGTATACATATATATATTTATTAACTAACTTTATTTATTAAATTAATATTATCGCATATTATATATACTATTTAATTATAATCATATTTTTACATATACATCACTATTCATATATGCATACTATACTTTATGTAATAAATTATTTGACTTTAATTATATACTATATACTATATGTATAAGTATAATATAGATGTATTTGTATTTTATATACATATACGGTTGTATTAAATATATATATGTACAAAAATATGGAACACAACTAATAATAAAATACATGCATATAACGTCTAACCCAATACATATACAAATACATACAAAAATTTTTATAAAATAAAAATGCTAAGTATAAATATACATATATATACCTACTTTTATACATATACACATATATATATGTAATGTAAAATACAATGTTTATACATACATATATATATATATATATAATCATGCCACCTATATATATACACACACACACATAAAGAAATAACTTACATGTATACATAAATACAAGAATACATAATACATATATATATATATATAATATACAAAATACTAATCATCCATACATATATAATACACACATACATATATATAATATATATATTCACGTGTACATACATATATATATATTGATACCTAAATAGTGAAAATACTAAATACATATCCTATGTATTCTTATTTCTACATACATACATATACATAAGGAAATACTTAGTATATTTATATTATATACACATACATGTCCATACTTTGACCATACACAATATACATATTGTAAACTCTAGGAAAAACAGTAGTTGAACTTTAACTTAAGTCCGAGTGTTCTAAACTGTACAATAAGTCGATAAGGCTAGTAATGATAAAAGAATATGAATTTTAATAAATCAAATATAACACCAATAACAAAACCTTAGGAATTGATCGAAACCCTAAATCGCTCACTAAAACTCTAAAACTAATTTATGCACCATTAATCAAAATTAAACCCAAAATTGCTCGAAACCCTAAAGACATAAACATAAACCTAAAAAAAATAGTTAAATATTACACAATAGTGATAAAATTATAGTCGAATGTAAATTTTGACTAAATCGCCTATTCGCACGAAATTATAACGAAATCGTCACAATAACTTGTAAAAATTATAATTGTAACGGGTACCAATTAAATTTATAAAATTTCATAAAAATTTGAAAATTAATTTACGAGGAGAATTGTTATAATTTATGTGATTTGAAAAATTACATATATTTATTAATAACTTTCATTTTCCTTCTCTTCCATTTCCAATTTATCTCATTTTCTTTCTTCCATTTCCAATTCAAGTCACCTCCTACACAAAACGTAAACCAAAATCAGCAAAATGAAAAAAAGAGATAAGCAACTCACATGATAAAATACAATTGCCAAGTGTTGCAATTAGCAAAGGCAAATTAAATACAAAGAGATTAGCTTATCCTTTCTTCATAATTGCTAAATCAAATACATATATATATATATGTAATTATCCTAGCCAAAAGTCGACGTGAAAGTGAAGCAACTAAAATCTAGAAAATTATAAACCAAAACCTGAAAACAAAATGTGAAGACTAGAAGAAAAGGAAAAAGAAAAAGAAGAAGAGGAAAGAAAGAAGAAGAAAATAAAAGAAAAGAAAAAAATTAAAAGAAATAGGTAAGTATTTATTTGTAGATGTATATTATATAGTATATGTATATATAAATCTAGTATTTATAGAGTATTTTCTTATAAATATAATATTGTATGTGTACACTAATTCATAAATTGAGTAGTGTATGCATGTATAAGATTAGATATGTATACATGTATATACATATATATTATACATAAGTAGATGTGTTATGTATATTTTTTTGTGGAATATATATAATGAGTATTATGTATTATATTAAATACTATAGTACATATGTATGTTTTGTACCAAAAATATGTGTATAATTACTTTAGTAAATATATACATATATAATCATATAGTATATATATATATATTAACATACATCCATAAGTAGTAATATGAGATATATAAATATATATGTAATATACAACATAATGTATATGTAATGTATAATATACATATTTTATGATAACTATATGAATATATATATATATGCCGAATATATATATAGGTATGTATACATGTGAGACATATATATAAATAAATACAAAATATATATAAATATATGAATATGTGTATAAGGGTATGTTTTAAATAAATATATATACATGTATAATACGTGTAATAAATAGTGTGTATATATATATGTATATGATACCGTAATTTAAGAATTTCAATAACATAAATTATAAATTATATATTATAAGTATATGAATATATATATATGATTGTGAGGTACATAAGAAAAATAATAAGCAAGAAAATGAGAATAGTGAAAATAATAATAATCATAATAAAGTTAAAAATCTCAAAAAGAGGAAAATATACCTAAAATAATAAAAATATCAAGTATATAATTTAATTAATTATTAAATCATAAATATGTTAAGAAAAGCGAAAATCAATATTTTATAATTTTTAAACTTAAATAATAATTTTTGTGATATTTTTATATCACACTTAACGTTACGAGTCACAACGTCCAAAACGGACCTCATTACGAGAAAATATACTCGAAAACGATCAAAATGGACTATAAGTTCATAACGATCTGAACTAAAATGAAAAATTTACACGCGATTCGATAAAAAGCTCGAATCGACAATTTCATGTAATTAAGTGAAATAAACCTTATAAATTATAACACTAGTTAGTTATAAATTCCCAAACTTAAAAATGTTCATTATTCTTAAGTGATCTCGATATCGACCTTGAGTTGCCTACAAACTACAACGATCCATGAGCTAGTCATGACTAAGTGAGTTTTTCTTTATGATTCCATACCTATTCGTGCGTGTAAATAATGAATTTAAATTATGATTTATAAATGAATGTGTATGGGATTGGGTTATGCTTGTGCATGATAATTGTTGTTAATGATGAATATACTTTAAATTCAATAATATAATGTTTAATGCATAGTAGATTCAATAGATTGATTGTTTGTGACTTGGAATGATCACTGATTAAATATGACTTAACTTTTTATTTGACTAGAAAAAGTCAACTTAGATCATGTATAAATCATGTTCTGCATAACTAATTTCGGGCAGTCACATTACACAGAGGTAGCGAAAAGTCATACGTGGGTTGATTATTGATTATTGTTGATTTCGTACGGTGCACACGTGGGATATGACCTTATCCTGACCCGCAGGATGACTAAGCGTTAGAGGCGCCAACCGCCTAGCTATAGGTCAAGTCTAGAGGTCTTCGTTTAGGGGTGAGTGAAGGCTACGTGAATCTACTCATAATCATATGTAGAACTCATTTTGATAAGATTAGTAATGGATGTATCATTACATTTGAAATACGAAACGCGGATTTTCGTTATGAAATAAGTTATAATATAATACCCGAATCTAACCGTTCCAATGAATCTCCAACCCTGACTTTGGAGGGCGTTAAATCTGAGTTGCATGCAGTACCTAGTCACCTGCATATATTTGTTTGGCATATTGCTTGTTCATGTATTCATTTGGTTAAACTTAACAATTGTATAAACTTGATTGTTGTATGGTTGAGGGAAAATATCTCACTAAGCTTATACCCTTGTAGTCTTCTCTTGCAGGTCGACCTATTCGTGGAGTCAGACCGTTGTATGCCCGAGGTTAGTTTTCTACACGGGATTAGTATGGGCGCAAGATGAGTGCAGAGAGTACTTCTGATAGTTTAGATTTGAATATGTAATTACTATTCTAATTATACTTTAGACATGTTTCAGACTCTGTATCTGTAAACTTTTATGTAAATGGACTATATGTTATGTTTTTATAATATTATTATTTGTCATACAATGATATTACTTAAGCTTGCACATTCTTGATAGTTAGTGGTAGCTATAGCCTTGTGTATCGTATAAAAGGGTCATTGATTGTAAGGGAATTTAATTTGCAATCCTTTGTACGGTATACAGCGACTGCCACGACTAGACCCCTCGGATCGTGACACATATACATACATGTAATACATAAAATAAAATAAAATAAAAATAAAAAATACCTAATATATATGTACATAGTATAAAGTATATATACATGCATAAAATTTAAATAATAACTTACCTAAATCCTTTAGTAATTTAATTAATCCATCCTCTTGGTCTTCTTTTTCTTCCTCTTATTTTCCTAAATGTTTTTGTTGTTTTTGATTTGTGTGTGTATGTTTTTTGTTTTGTTTTTCTTTTTCTCTTTGTGTTTTCAGTTTGGTTTTTTTCTTCCAAATTTTTTTTTAGCTTCCAGACGTATATAATGGAGAAGATATAAAGTAATTAAAAATGAAAAATCAAGGAACAAATCTAAGCAAATCAAATATTAATGAAGATAAGACATATGCTTTAAGGGATTTGTCCTTGTTTCATAATTGTAATGACACTTATAATTTTTTTTTTTCACACATGGGCTACTGTGTTCGAGTGATGGAATTCACGTAGAAACAAGGGGAAAATTGGGAAGAAAGAAAAAGAAAAAGAAAAATAAAAATAATTATATATAATTTTTCCAAACGTAAAAATAATAAAAATAACATTTATAAATAAATTTTGGAATTTTACGAAAATTTATCAATTTAATTAGTACCTATTATAATTATAATTTTTTTAAAGTTATTTTAATGTTTTCATTAAAAGTTTTACGCGATTACGCGATTTAGTCGATAATTGTAATTAACTATAATTATATTACTATTAAGTAATATTTATTCATTTTATAAGTTTAAAATTATAGTTTTAAGGTTTCAATCAATTTCAAATTCGATTTCATGTATTTATGCATACATCAAGTTTAGGGTTTTTGTATATAATTTAGGTTTCAATCAATTTCTAGAATTTTTATTATCGATACTATATTCAATTTCTAAATTTAATAAAAAATTTATCGTTACTAGCCTTATCGATTCATGATAAATTTTACGATATTTAGACTTAAATTAAGGTTCAGATTACTAATTATACAAGATTTATAGAATATTTTAAAAATATATGTAAATTTTTAAAATTTTCTACCTTCTCTTGTTAAAAAAATAAACTAATGATGAGTAGTCTTGCATAAATTATTATTCAAATTTTGAAAAGCTCTTATAAGATTTAAAAATTCATGATCTTTGTTATTTAGGTAAACTACATGTACATTCCCTAAATATCTAACGAGTGTCTCTATAACTTTAATATTCATATACAACCCATTTTAGAGGTTCAGGTACAAAGCATTTAGAATGTGCGTGCTTACCTACTAAGTATAGGTTATCAAACAAAAATCTACTATCGTGTAACATATGGAAACCAACTTAGAACTTATAATGTATGGAACTTATAAAATTTTTCATTATATTTTAATAGTATAAAACTTTCAATGTAAGTTGCTTAATACTTGTCTATCTACCCCGTATTTATAATCAATACATTTATCACCCATTGATTTTTCTATGAACTTGATAATACAACTCAAGATAATTTACTATAGAATGCTATCATAAAATTAAAATCTATCATAAGATATAGGTCTACTTTTTTAGAATAAACAACAAAATTAACACCATTATGATACTTTTGTAGATACAAGATTATCCTATAATAAGCATGATACAATAAAATAAATCAAGTTTAGAACAGTTTCAAATCAAACAAAATCATTCTTTTATATGAGCAAATGAATTAGGAGCTATAACATATGTTAAGTTATAAATATTACATTTTATTATGTTTAGTATTATTAATTAAGAATTTTTATAATGTGAGTATAGGACACTTAAGGACATGTAACTTGAATACATCATAATATCAATTCCAAGAGTAGATACAAATATGAAGATGTCATTGTATCCGCAATCGAATCCTGGATCCTATCCTACAAGAGTGGATTCTAGAAAATTGAAATTAGAACCTATCCCACAACATACCATTAAGGACCTATCGTTCCTTAAACTATGATTAAAACCCAAAAACTATCATTGTATATGGTCTTTTAACAACAATTTTGAAATGCTAGCAATAATTAGGATCTATTTTAAAAAGTTATGAAAGGTGAGATTATATTTTGAAAATTTAAAAGGTTTATGTACATATTTCATGAAGCTCTGTATCTACAATTATTCAAGCAAATTTTTTTTTTTTTGCCCTCAAAAAAGTGTTCATTGCACTTATTAATAACACCCTAAATAAAGCCAATCTCACTCTCACAAATCAACCGATCTAACCTAGTCCGGTTATCCAAGTTAATAACAAAATTTAATTTGTTTAACTTATTCAAAGATTTCTATGTGCTCAAGGGGACAATTGGAAACCTAAACGTTTGGATCATACTAAGGCACACCACAAAACTGTTGTTGGCACAGCCAAAAAACTGCCGACTGGCTTTTTTGTTGGCTAGCAAAAGTGGGAGCATTTGACATAAATTTGATTTGATATCCATAAAGTTGAGATTTTACTTAAAGCGGGACAACGGCAAGGCAATATAGGAGGATGCAACAAGACTATATGTATAGTCGTATATTATAGCAGTACTTCATCGGAAAACAATAAACCAATATGGTCCCATCATGCAATTTCATATCACATCTATGGGAGGAATTTTAGGGAACATCACAACCATCGCTCTCTAATTGAAAATGCTATGCACTACTCTATCTTGACCAGATAATTATTGATTATATGGCCCTTGTTTAAAGAGGGACTACTTACTAGTTGGTCCCTATCATTATGTCAATTATACTCTGGATGGAAATTGTTAAGGTGCCATCGAATTTTGAGAGCTTTTGTTAACAATCTAAAATATTAAATTTAAAAGTCACCTTTTTCTATATATATATATTTTATAAAGTATGCAATTAGTATAATTCATATTTTTAAATTTTTAATGAGTATTCGAGTATACTCGTGGTCCATAAAAGAATCCTTTTTTTTTTTTTTTTTTTTAGATATAGTTGATTTAGGTTTGGACCACTATTGCATGGTTCTTGTTTTTTGACATAGATTTTATGATTTGTTTATGGGTTGTTCATAGAAGTAGAGGATTTATTTATTGCAACTTGTGCAAACAAAAAGGGTGAATGCTTCGTCTTGTTGTAACGCAAATTACTCCAAAATACGTAAAACCTATATAACTACAACTCACAGCTAAATTATTTTATGATTTTTTTCCCAAAAGAATAGAAATTCTTTCATATAAAATCATTATAATATAATGAGAAACCAACAACCAAACCAAATGTGCGAGTTTGAAGACTTAATCAACAACGGGTATATCTCTTTTACAAAATAGAGATTGAGACACCCTTATACAAACAAAATCCTCTAATGACAAGAAAATTCATATAAGGTTAAAAACTAAAAACTAAGAAATTTATTTTTGTGCTTACATTAATAAAGAGGGAAGAGGGAAAAATAGGAGAGAGAACGTGGTAATTACTTAATGAGAAAGTTAAATCATAAAGAATTGAAGGTAAGTTTTTTATAAATTATGTATCAGCTAACGTCACTTTCAAATTTTTTTCATATAATTTTATTTTAAATTAGACTAGTCCTCTTCTTCTTCTTCTTTTTTCCCTTTCCTCCAACATTAACTGGACAACTTGAATTGCAGTTTCATATCATGAGAAAGATTTCCATCCTTAATCTCAGAATTTTCGAAAAGCAATAAATATATCATTCAACTGTTGTCATGTCTTGTATGTATGAATGAACCAACAATATCATCACGATTTCAAATTCCTTTTTCTTTCCAATATTTGGAAGTACTTATAGAAAGTAGAGTCGTAATTTTTTGAAATCTTAAAATCAACGATTCCAGTTTTAAGGATGGATTCGATTCTATTTTTTTAAAACAAAATGGCTATTCTATGTTGCCTTCACTAATTATAATCAATTAAAATTAACTTTCAAACCAACTATGGCATCTAATAATTAAGACATTTTTTTGACAAATACTCTTAAATATCCATTCCATTATATTTTTATATACATTTCCAAACACGAAAATAAAATTTATTATTTTAATTTTTATTTTATTCTTATATACCAAACGTATATCAAAAGTTAAGTGAGATATGTTTCGAGGTAAATTCAAATTATATATGTTAATATAGCATCTCTTTGCACTCTTTTGATTTTTTTTTTTCATTAGAAGAATTCAATTAAGCGTCTGAATTGCATTATCATACCATGACAGAATACCTATTTCCCTTCCACACATCATTGTCCGTACACCATGTGCAAGCACATGAAAGTT
This sequence comes from Lumnitzera racemosa, assembly GCA_024138005.1. Taxonomy (NCBI): domain Eukaryota; kingdom Viridiplantae; phylum Streptophyta; class Magnoliopsida; order Myrtales; family Combretaceae; genus Lumnitzera; species Lumnitzera racemosa. The sequence goes on from JAMXBC010000004.1 coordinate 107,671,616, forward strand.
GGGGTGACCACATAATAGACAACGTTATCCAGTAATCCTTGCCCTCAATAATCTAACTTAAGTTTTCAATTAAAGTAAAATTGTCCCTCTTATACATGTATAAAGTATAAACTCAACAACTAACATGTACAGAATACTATCGATTTATAATCCAACTTGACCACGAGTTGAACATTACGTATTTTCTTACGTTAAAATATGCAATAAAAATTCTTGGAACTTCCATATAAGAAAATAATATATAGGTGTATCCTTGTATAAAGAGCTAAATAAAGGTTTCATAGATAATATATTTAAATTCCAATGTCCATATCAAGACAATATCCATGAATGAAATAAATGAGCAAAGTGTATAGTTGTATACTAGTTGAAAATGGTGCTATGCATGGCGTTCTCCCTTCCCACTCTTTCCTTTGTGGACCTTCCTAGCTAGAATCAAATTGATGGCAATAGGATGGTCCCTGTCTCCCAAGCTTGAGACTACAGGGAAGTGCACAAACTAATTTGTACCACCTTCTTACACTCTCTCTTTTTTTTTTTTTTTTTATGAAGGGAAAAAATAATGATATCTTCTCAATTAACTTAACTGCCTAGTGGGTTTCATTGGAAAATAACTTTGGTAAGACTCGGAAAAGATAAGGTGGACCACAGTATTTTTATGTTACTTTTCATTATTGTGTACTAGATTTGGTTTTTACAATAAATATTTTTACTAATAAATGTTATTTTGGTACAAGGAAATAGATCTGAAATAAAATCGTGATTATGTATTTTATTCTCTTTTTCTCGTTTAGAAATACCGTTAGAAAGTATAACCATAATTTTCTAGAATGGAATTTCAAGAGAACTTAATTCTACCTTTAATTAGGGACAAGCCTTGATCGTCAAGAATAAGAGACTTTTGCAAATAACTTTTGGACTGGACTCTTTATTTCTTTCCTGTGGTCCCCCATGCTCTTTTATTACTGTTTTTTCCTTCCAAATAAGTTTACGTTTTGCAGTGGCTTTGGTCTTTCCAAAGCATATCAATTTATATTAATTTTCTGTTTCTTCTTTTACTAGCTTTAGTCTTTTCCCATACAGCATCTTAATTTTTTTTTTCCAATTATTTCCAACACCGCATGATGGATTTGAGTGCTAAAAGGAAAGTACCAATTGAAAGATACCAATTTTAAATAAAAGAATTTGACAAGAACAATACACAATTTCTTATTGATGATAATTGTGATTATTTATTCAACGAATATTTTAAATGGTTGAAAAAAGAAAATTATTGATTCATTCTTCAAGAAAAATATCCTCTTATAAATTATAGTTATCAACTGCTCTTAAATACTTGCCATAAAGTAGATTTCTATTTATAAAGATAAGAACGGAAAAAAACAATCATATTTAAATCTATTGAAACCCATTTCTTTATTTGATTTTTTTTTTAATTTAGTTTTTCATTGTTGTTTTCTTGTATTCTTTTACAAACAAATTATTTTTAAGATCTACAAATGATAAATACATTGTAATTTAATTTGTATAATCAAATATCGTCTAATGTCATATAATATTATAGAGTTAGCAACTATATTTTATATATGTTATCCATATAGTAAACAAAGTTATAAACCACAGACAAAGTTATATATATATATATATATATATAATGGATGGCCCCCTTTAGTTTGATATTTTAGGAATATAAATGTTAAACTAGAAAAAAAAAAGAGTTATAAGAACATTTTATTGGACAAGAGGTGTATAGAAAAGTTATTTAGACAGGTAAGATATATGGAGGTTATTTACGAAATTGAGATATTAGGAAGTTGCCGGAAGTTATTTATTACTTAATCATTTCTATTTTTTAAACACCCTTAACATGCAATATCTATTAGTATATATAATTTGTAATATGTGACACTCATATCACATATATTATATATTTATAACATAACATAACATGTATTCCACATTGTATCACATATTATAATTAAGTAATTTGAAAAAAAAAGATTATGTCATCTTCACTCGAGTTTGAATTTAGAAATAAATATTATCTTTCCAATAAATTCTTTTTTAATATCTAAACCATTTTTTAATTCTAATTTTCATTAGAAAAATATAAATTATTACAACAAAGCATGAAGTATGTCCTAGTTTAACAAATAAAATGGAAGGAAAATTTCTCGCTATGTGTCTTATAGTTTTCATAGAAAGAAATATTGCTTAAATGATCTATACAGATTCTATCATAAATGACCTTTATGATTGAAAATAGCAACAAGTTAGATTTCAATATTTCTTTTTCTGATTTTGAATTTTAAGGTTGTGTATATATTTTTTATATAATGTTATGGGGCTTTGTGATTTTAATGATATCAATTTGACCCCTCCAATCCTCTAGTTCAACATCCGTCCCTACCTTTGATCAAGTGCCTTTTAACAAGCCAAATCACAACCCTGTTCCACTTTTATTAATTATCCTTGATTGAATTACTTATAATTAAGGGTTTTTTTTTAATTAACAAATACTCTTAAATACATCTGTTCTGTGAGCATTGCCAAACACAAGATTAAATTTATCATCCGGTCTTAATTCCATATTATTTCGTTATATTCGGATCCATTCTAATATATTTTATTTCAGATAAATTTTTTATATCTTTTATATCAAACATAATATAAGGAGGATTTTTTATTAGATTGCAAGACCTCGTAAATCTGATCAATGAATAATGCATCGTTAATTTGAAACCACCAATAAAGTTATCATGTTTGCAGAAAATCGAGAATTGAATCCCAAGAAAACTCGAAGCTCCATTTTAACATGATAATATGGTGTACTCTTGCACTCATCAATTTGAAATTGCCAAAAAAGCCATGGTGTCGACAGAAAGTCCAAGTGGAATGGCAACGAAGTCATCACGTTTGCAATAAAGTTAATAGGTCGATATTATGATAAAGCAATTAAAGCTTTTGATATGTAATTATGTATAAGTTCTGTTTAACAAATGTATAATGCCAAATAAAGATTTAATAAGTATTATATACTATGTGTTATGTATATATATAGTATGTAAATATCAATAAAATATTGATATGCATAATAATAAAAAAAATATTTTTTAAATCAATTATCATGTATGATTTGTACACATTATATATATCAAATCTTATTAATATTTATATATTATATGTACATAACATATGATATGTATTACCTATGATGCCTGTATGCTGATATGGAATGCCAAACCTATCTTCTAATTATTTCCAAACAAATCACCTTACCTTTCATGTGATTCTAAAATTTGATTATAGTTTGCATTGCTGATGAAGGTTTTATGGAGATACACTCTCATCCAGCATGTGAATTTTTCTTTGCTAGTCTTATATTCCTGGGAGAGACCCTACTCCTCGGATTTAAAATGGCCTTTGAATTAAGTATAAAACATAATAAAGAAATTATCTTAATACGAAAGATAACCTATTGATTGGGTTTGGATAAATATCATATCAATTCATATGCTAAATATATAGCGAATCATGGATTTGAAAACTAATCAGATCGAGTTTAGGTTTCAAGAAAACCTATCTTGACTCGTTTGATTACATCTCTACTTTTATTATTAGGATATTGGTTAAAAGAACAATTATATTATTAGGAGTGGGGCATGATACAATTCGGTACACTTTCCTCTCTCATCTAATATAACGGTTTGGTTTTTCTTTTTTAAGTCAAACCTAATCATATGATTTAGTTTGTACATTTTTTAAATCTAATTAAAATCAATTCGATTCGGTTTACAGTTTAAACCGTTTGTATCAAATTTTCATTAAATATTTTTATCTTCAATAAATATGAAATTTCAAATATAATTTACCTAACTTAATTTTAATAATTGATACAAAATTTGATAAATAATAACAAGATATGAAAAATTTGATGGAATTTATGAAGATTGATGAAAAAATATAAAAAAGTATAAAATAATTGTATAAATTTTTTTATTTAACTAAACGGTTTAGTTCCATTCTAAACAATACAAGTCGGTTCAATTCAAACAAACCATTTATACACAATTGAATCGAATAGTAAACCAAATAATTAAAAAAAATTAATTTTTCGATTTAATTTATAGTTTCCTCTGTCGTTTTTTTCCAACCCTAATAACTGTAAATATCGATCTCGTATAAAATAAGAAGAATACCATAAAAAAATACACTCAAACCAGATATTCTAGTAGGCACGTGTCAGTAAAGAAGACAATTATCTTACCAACATTCGCAACACTGGATCCGGCAACATTGATCCATTTCTTTCCCAAGGTGGGGGAAAAAAAATAATAATAAAATTATGAAGTAGCTCTTGTCACCTTCCTGCTTAAGCAAAGATACTAGGATCACCGGTAAAAAAAGTAACGTTTCCGTACGGTCTCAGTCATTATTTTAGCGCACGCCCGCATGCGCTCATAGTGGGAGCAATAGAACAGAACATAGAAAACATGAATATAACGTATTCCAGTTTATAAGTTAAAAATATTAGGTCGCTCTGTCTTATTCTAAAAGTAGAACGGCAAAAGAAAACCTAATTCGCCTTTTTTTCTGAATTCCAGAATTTCATATTTTACAAAGTTATATCATTGTTGATGCCCTAGATCCCATGATATGAGTATTGTTCTTCTAGAAAAACGAAACAAGATCGATCGTATAGGGAGAATTTTTCGCTTTTGTACTTCTCTTGCTTACTCAGGAAGTTTCTCACATTGAATGCTTGGCATTCGATTAAGTCTAGTTTTAAAGTGGTTAACTGGTATTTGAATTGATATAATAAAGAATTATAAACTTAATCATCGTCAATACCCAATTCTCAAAAGTGACTATAAATTATATTATATAATCACTTTTAAATTCAATAAATCATCCTTAATTTAGAGTAAAATGATACCTATCAATAGTAAAAGAAGTCGTTGATTATCGATGGCCTAATTTTTGTTATTTATAGTTTCATTTTTTTTTTGTTGATATATGTAAAATTAAAAGTTACTAATAAGATTACTGAAAAGTGACCGAATCATAAAAAGTCTTCAAAAAACTTAGAAAAGATAAAAGGAAACATAATATTTTATGTTTCTTTTTATTATTGTGCAATAGATGAGGTTTACATAATATATAATAGACTTTTATGGAAAAAAATTAACGGGAATATTTTATTAGGCAGCTTAAAGTTGCAGTGCAATAACGTGGTTAAATCTGATCAATGAATAATGAGTCGTTAATTAAGGTCCTAATGTTTGTAGAAAATTGAAAATGGAATGCCAAGAAAGCTTGAAAGCTCCATGTCAATATGACAACGTGGCACGCCCATTCTGGCACTCATCGATTTGAAATTGCCAACAGTACCATGGTCACTGTAGAAAACCTAGAGTGAGAGTGCGATAAAGTCATGATGTTTGTTAAGAAATTTATAAGAACGAAATATGATGAGGAAATTAAAGTTTTGATTTGTATAATTTGTATTGATATATATGCGAGACATTGCCAAAGCTATCTTATCTTCTAATTATTTCCACAAACAAATCATTCGGTCCTAATTCTGATTCACATTGCTTATGAGGTACGTGAATAATCTTGAACAATGCAATGCTAAAATTCTTCCTAGAGAACTGCTACCAATCGATGTATGAATTTTCCCTTGCTAGTCGTAATGTTTGAGGAAGATGAGAACCAGATCCAAAATGGCTTTTGAATTAAGTATACATAATAACCCGAAAAAGATGTTCAAATACCATTGGGGTGAATATCTAGTGCCCTATATAGCTCATATTTTGATATAGATTTTATAACATATTCATAATGATAACGGGTAATATTTGAGTTTTTAGAAAATCTATTCTAAACTCGTACTTACATCCCTAATTTTGATTATTGATACATTAGCAAGACGACGGTTATATATGCCTCGCTATATAGCTAGGACTCAATTGGACATTTTAGTAAGAAAATTTAACAAATAAACATAATCATGTTGACAACACTGATTGTTGCTCTATTTTTTTCTTTTTTCTTTTTAAGTTGATTCATCTCATTAAGAGATCTATATTTATTCTATTGAGTTATAAAAACTTTTCCAACTCTCTAACTTATCTTTCCCCAAAAAAGGAGAAAAATTATAAAATAGCTAAGAATGCAACCAAGCAGGTGTATATATATAATGACCCAATAAAAATAAAATATTTTTATAAATTTTAAGAGACGATTCAAAACTTAATAAGGTTTAGGATCAAATTTTAGGAATATAAAGGAACATGATGAGAAACTTGACTCGATAAAAAATAATAAATAAAGAATAATATTTGCTCTCAACCTTGACAAAGACCTATTAAGCATATTGAGAATTTGTTTATTGATCATAATATCATCATTTTACCAACTTTATTATAGAGATTTTTGCAAAGAAAATTAATAAATATATTAAGTATTTATAAAAATCCTTGTAAGAATTTGAATAATAATCCTAAAAGGGTAAGTTTTAATAATAGAAGGAAAAACCTTTCAAGGTTTTATAAGATTTTGATAATACTAAACTCAATAATGATGGGATTTGGTTTTAAGAGAAAAAACGTTATAAAACTCTTAGATTGTGGTTGCATTCCTAAAGTAGCACTTTGGACCTCCCTGCTTAAGCAAAGATAGAAGGGTCACTGGTAAAAAGCAGTAGTGCCATACGGTCTCAACCAATAATTTTAGTGCACAGCCACATGTGCTCAAGGGAAAGGTGCAACGTAGAATGTGAACAACTACTTGCGATTTTATAATTTTAAAATTTTAGGTCAATTGTCGTATCCTAAAACGTAAGAGAGTAAAAGAAAAACCGATTCCTCCTTCCATTGCAATCTACACCTAAAATCGGATACAATCAAATGCGGTTTTCATTTTTTTTTTAAATTTATTATAACTTAAAAAAAGCGATTTAAACTTAATCAATTTCAATAATAAATCAATATTTATATTATTAAAAAATAATATCTTTAACAGATATTTTTACATAGTTCATTTTATTTAATTTTAACGTAATATTATATGAATCCCACTAACAAATAATCTCGGTTTATTCATATATATATATATATATTTTTTTTCTTGATAGGCAAATTATCATAATAGAGTTTGTTGCCATTTCCGATCGAAGCACTTTTATTACAAGATATTAAATCGTATCGTATCACCCCTCCAATCATCATTAATGAATATCTGTGTGCATTGACTCATCTGTATTCAGCTTAATCCAAGTTTCGGCGGATGAGTTGAATTTGATTTTTAGTTATATATTTAAATTTTGCATGACCTAGCCAGAGCAGAGAATCTTTATAGCGCCGTCAGCGTGGCTTTAAACACTGTTCGTTCTTTTTTGGGGTGGGGTCAAGTACTGTTCATTGACAAGAAAACTCGTATGTGCAAAACGAAGCTCTTTGGTTGGTATAAAGCAAATTGAGGAGGAAGAGAAAAGGGAAAAAGATGAAACGTACACAACTTTTTGACCTTTTGGACTCTTCTTCCGATCTGCAAATGCAAAAAAACAGAAAAAAAAAACTATAATTTAGAAAATAAATAAAGGTATACAAATCCCCATATCTTGGTCTTAACATTGGATGATAAACTCATATATGAGGTTCCATGATGTAATTAAATAGCCAATTCTTAGGCCATTGTACCGTACAAGTTTTTCCTTGATAAATGAATTTTATAGACGATTTACTATGCCCCTTATGTTTGCCAAAAATTACAATCCCATGGTCAACCCTAATCTCCCAAAATAAAATATTGACCAATCAACTTTCTCTCCACCTTTTTATTAATTTTATACTTTTAATTTAAGTGCTCCTTTCGAAAACAGTAAATAAATAAATTCAAATAAATAAATACTCAGCTGCCACCCCCCACAAGCTACTCTCCCTTTTCCTCTTCATTCCCTTCTTTCTTCCTTCTACTTTATGCTTCACCATATCTTATATGGCCTAGGATAGTATCGAAGTATATGTAACAACAAGACCTCTCGAATCTTATGCGATTGTATAGATTTTAGGATGGATATTAGATGTCTTAAGATATGTTCTAATTTTAAATTTTTAAATTTTATGATCATAGAGTAGAATATAATATATGAGCTTGTATCTATTTTCAAATATTGATTAGAACCCTTATTATGTAGGGTATAGGTCCAAATTTTACGGTATTCTATAATAGGTAAATTTTAAATTTACTCTTTTATATGTGATTCATATGCATTTCGTATCTCTATTTTGTAATTGTACATTTTGCTCTTAAATTTTTGAAAGAAAAAACTAAAAGGTGGTGTTTTTTTTTTTTTTTTACTATAACATGATCTTTTTGCCACTGGTTTTATCCTTTTTATTTTAATTTAATTTAATATTTTACTCTTCATCTAAGGACAAAATGGTAAATAATGTGTCTAAACGTACTTTTCTAAATATTTCGAAGTTTAAGTAAACAATTTTAAAAATAAAGGTTTAAGTTAATTCAAAACAAAGTTAAAGAGTATAATAAACCCTTTTATAATTTCTCATTATATGCAAGATATCATGAAACTAACTTGCACAATATATATTAAATAAATATAATTTTTCTTGACAATTATATGAACATTAATTAAACAATGTGAACCTAACTAAGTCAACACAAAGTCAAATAATTAAATCATCTCATGTCTCCAATTTATATTTATTATATTTTGTTATTATTTTGTATTTTTATTGAAACTTATAATATTTATATTTATTATAATCTAAGTTTAGAGGGGATATAAACTTACAATATGAATTTCATAATTCCCAAACATGTCTTTTTTCTCGGATCGTCCTCTGCACCATGGAAACCCATTTAATGTACCCAGCAATTAATTTGATACTGATTCCTGCATCTTTAACTAGTCAAGAATTTATTAGATCTACTTCTAGCCCTAATTTTGCAAACTAAGTTAGTTTGGAAAATTCCAAGGAAGTGTCGCTATCTCGCACGTAGGATTCCAGGCAACTAGTGGGCCGGGACTTCCATGACAAAAGGCGACTATTGAGAAAAATCATGGAGATTTACAGGTGCAGGAAGTGACATAAGTCGAGTTTGCATTTTCATCTAAGATGGCAGGAAGCATAGAAAAGCTTTGCATGGAATGTAAGATAAGCTAATCAATTACATATTGTTATAGTAATCATCCTTCAACTCTTTTTAAGCTCAATTACTTATCTAGAATGGACTTTTAAATATTCTAATAATGAACTCATTTATCCCTTGATAAATTGTCATGAATTAAGTTTGGAATTCTTAACGCAATGGTTTGGCAAACATTTTATGAACAACATCTAGAATAACTTGTTACTTCATATATTAGATTGATCGAATAATGTTAGGGAAATTAGAGTGTGGGAAAACAATGTACGAAGAGACAAATATACAAAATATTAGCATGTATGAAAATTTTTTCATTAATATTACGATTTATATATCTATTTTGCTACTTTTTATAAGTTTCAATTGTCTAATTATTACATCTAATTAAAGATTTTAATTATTACATTTTATATCTTAGTTAATTCTAATTCATATTATTAATTTAATCAATACGATCAACTAAATGGAATAACCAACTATAACTTAAAAAATTATGTAATTGTCCATAAGTAATTGTCAATTATTTCCTACGAAATAGTAGGCTATGACTTGTTTGAAAAAAATATAGCTCGTAAAACTTATCGGCTATGGTTGGGTGCGTGGAGAAATATCATCTTTATATTTCATGTAACATTTTTATAGAAACAGCAATATAATATACTAAAATATATGAAATCCTATGAAATATTTCTCTTTATTTATTGTGTCTTCCGTGCAATCTTCCTTGGAGAAATTAAAATAGAATGGACTGAAATTTCATACTTAATTTTTAAAGATAATGACAGAAAAGAATGGGTCAAATTGTCTCATTGTGGGAAAGACGATAGAAAGACGATGAAGAGATAATTATTGCAACAAAATCAGGCACAAGTTTCAAAGCCCAATAACAAACCCTTAAAGATACCATAAATATAATAAATAAATATAAATAATTTAAATGAATTATATAACAATCTTTTTCTTCTTTTTTTTTTTTGTTTTTTTGTTTTTTTACCTTTGTAGTGATTTCGCCCGTTATCTATTACTTGTGAAATACAATTTGAAAAGTGATATGTATTTTAATTAATTATTATCATAAAAATGGCAATATGTGATACGTAACTATTTGAAATACGAAAAATTCACCACGAATATTAATTTATTCTTTAACCATGAAACTTTAGAGAGAAATTACTAAAATTATCTCAAATATCAACTTAGAGTCACAGAATTGCTCGCAGAATAAGTTTTATTGACTCCAGATGCTGTAATTCATGTATTTATCAATCACTTGCTGCTATAAACAAGAAATTTATATTACATATCCAACTTTTGAATATATATATATATATAAATATATTTCGTTGTTATGTAATTGAAGGTGATATCAAACAGAAATATGGCGTTTGTAGGAGGATACCACTTTGGAATTGGAAAGGAATACGTGTATATATATATATATATATATATATATATATATATGGAAAACAACAGATTTAGATCCTTTAAGTTTTTGTAAATTAATCTTTTTTAATATATTGCCACTTATAATTAATATTTGAAATTATAATATGACATTACGATGATACTATAAGATATATTAAAAATCTAGGGCTCTCAAAGATATATGTACATATTTATTTATAATGTATAATTGAAGGTGATATCAATTACTAATAGAAATATGGAGTTTGTATAAAGATACCATATTCGAAAAAAACATTGAATTTAGATCCTTAATTTCTTTCAAATTTATCTTTTAAGATTATACGATGTGTAAAATAACATTATAATAATATTATTTAACATCTTATCTATATATATATATATTTCCTGAAAGATCTTAGCTAGTTTTTTTAAGGTACATTTTGAAAAGAGAAATTAAAGGGAACAAAAGTCACCATAACCGGTGACCGGGTGAGTCAAAATTAAAGAAGCCATCAAAGTAATAGTCCAAGGCTGCACTCAAATAATTTATTAACGTCCACCAATGGAGTCCCACACTATAAATAGTGTTAGCAATGGACCAAAATTTTCCATGAAAAGAGAGAGAGAGAGAAGTTTTCCACATCCACACCACAAACACCATACCAAAAACTCCATTGTCTTTTCATTACCTGTCATAGACAAGACAATATCACATTCAATACCACTCCCCCTCCTATATTTTCTCTTTCAATATAAAAATACACACACACACACATGCTATGTTTTTCATGTTAATGTTTCATTTCTTGATTCCCCTAAATCATTCCAAAACTCACATGTTTCATTGTCATCTAAATCCTCCTTGTGTTGTGTGTCTTTGAGGTCAGTTGTTGTTATTATTATCATTTCTTATGCTTCAGCCTGTCTCTGTCTATATCATTGTTTATTTATTACTTCATAGATCACACCATGTTGTTGTAACACCTAGAACAATGACACCTTAAAGCATTCTTGCAATATCAAATTCATCGTAATCATGTCTGTTTTTGTTCCTACGATTCTCAGGGTTGCCACCGTGTACATTTCCTAGGACAACAAAAACAGGTAGAGCATAAAAGTAGGATAGGAGATTAGAAGGATGGAACAGAAGAACATGTTTCTATCAGCCTTGGGGGTAGGGCTCGGGGTCGGTGTTGGTCTCGGGTTGGCTTCAGGACAGAAGGTGAGTAAATGGGTGGGAGGCAGTTCCTCTTCTGATGAAATAACTGCAGAACAGATTGAACAAGAGCTGATGAGACAGGTTGTGGATGGAAGAGACAGCTGCGTTAAATTTGATGAGTTTCCCTATTATTTAAGGTAATGATCTAGGGAGCTGTCCATCTTTTTTCTAGGAATAATGGCTTTATGTAATGCATTAAAGATAGCTTTGGTTTTTGCTTCATGGTAGAAAGGATGAAAACTTCCAAATCAATATTGATCATGCTTTCCTTTCTCATAGTATTGCGTCATCGCGTGTTCAGGCTTGCCATAGATAAATATGGTCTTCTAGGAAGAGTGATTTCAGAATATCTTCATATTATCTTACAGATGTGACTTGTTAGCTTAATGCCAGCTAGAGGCAAGCTGATTTTGCATATTCACAAGACAGAAAGAGTTGTTTTATGCAGAATAATACTTTCACTTGCCGGATGGTTATAAACCGGATCGGTACCTTTCATAATTGCCTTGTTTGGTTGTTCGAACTCTCTCCTTCTTCATGAACCGCTTATGATTGCACGCTGATAGAGATTTCGAATTGCTCTCCTACGTAGGATTCTTGGTCTTTTGGCAAGTTAGGATAACTATTAATTGAAAACCTAAAGTAACTAAGAAAAATTCTGAGTTGTGATGCTAAAAGGTAACTTGTTTCCATGGAAATCCAAGGAGCTTGCAATTTTTTTGAGTTGTCAATTTCAAAGGAGATTAAGATCCTTCTATTGCTCCACCACTTTTTGCTATTTGAAAGGCCTGATGCAGGAAAAACTGCAGATCGCATTAACTCTTGCTTTGTTCGTAGTTCAACTGCATGTACGGAGTATAAAGAGGAGCAAGATCAAGTTTTTGTACATGTTATTATGTATCTGGACATGTCTTGTGCAAAGTTTTTTTATCTTCATAGCGGTACAATCATGCACAACGGTGTGTCGTTCACATATCAGAGTTAATAATCATACAAGTCCTGGATCCTGATTGTGATGAAATGAATTACAGCGAGCAAACTCGAGTTCTATTGACAAGTGCTGCACATGTTCATCTAAAGCATTCGGACTTCTCAAAGCACATGCGAAACCTCTCGCCTGCTAGTAAGACGATTTTACTATCTGGACCTGCCGGTAAGTAAGGTTTCTTGTTCTTCGTCTAGCCTTGATGTGCCTAAATTTCCTGGACAGTCAATGACCTATTTTGATATGAAACTGTTTTATCATTTCGTAGAGCTTTATCAGCAAATGCTTGCCAAGGCCTTGTCGCATTACTTTGAATCGAAATTGCTGCTATTAGATATCAGTGAATTTTCCTTAAAGGTAAGTAGGTGCTCCTGCAAGCTATTTTTGCCGACTCCTTAACCACCCCGCTAATGTTTTCACAACTTTTTTTTTTATTTTTTCCTCCAGATGCAGAACAAATTCGGTGTTGCTAATAAAGAATCGGTGAGCATTTTCAGTTTTGATGTGAGTTGTGCTATGATAATTGTTTTGAAATGGACTACAATGGGCTTTTGAATAAGCTTCATCATACTTGTTGCTTCCTTTCCATATTGCTTTAACAAATTGAACAGGGGTTAAGAGCACTTGCTGATCGAAACTTTATTCTCTGTGTAGTCTATCAAGAGATCATTCTCAGAAGTTGCACTGCAGCGGATGTCGGGTTTGCTTGGTTCCTTTTCGGATTCTCCTCCAAAAGACAGAGGAAGAGGTATGGAGATACTCTATTATCCATTGACGCTGAAACTATGCATATCTATTCTGTAGGGCCATCACTTATATATATATATATATATGCTAGTGCGTAGTGTCAAAAGAATTTCAAGGAGATGGATCTGCTTATTTTCGAAAATGTTGAAGGAATTGTAAGGATTTATCTGCTGCAATGGTTCTTTCGCTAATCTGATAAATCATTCGACTGTAGGCACATTGCGCAAGCAAACCAGTCTTAGTGATTTTAAATCAAGGTATACATGGACTACCAACTACCAACGTCTTCTTGTTCTTGGGTTAATAGCTCCGTTTCTCTTCTATAATAAACAAGAGGTTCTTGTGTTGTCTTAACGTCGTTCTAAATTTCATATTCGTAGGAGTTTGGACGAATCAAGTGACCCTCCCAAGCATCGAAGAAATACCTCTGGTATGTCTGATGCAAGCAGTGTTTGCTCTGAGAGCGGCTACATCAACCCAGGTAACATATGAAATTTCGAAGAAACGTTTGTTGAGTATGCTTCACGTTTCATTGTAAATGTAAATGACCAATGCGAATCCGGTTCTTACTTTTTAATAATTTTTTTTTTTTATCATTTCAGCCTATTCAAAACGAGCTACCAGGTGGTGTTTTGATGAGAAACTATTTCTGCAATCTTTATACAAGGTAAATTCATTGCCGATCTAATGTCTTTCAGTACATCATGTTAACCGATCAATATAAAATCACTCCAAATCTGACAAGTTTACATTGCTAGATAAAATCATCATGGAGTTAAACTTGACTCAGAGCTGTTTCATTTGTCATACAGGTTTTGGTTTCAGTATCAGAAACTACCCCAATCATTCTATACCTCAGAGATGCAGACAAACTACTTCTCCAATCAGAAAGAGTATACAAGTTGTTCCATAGGATGTTGCAGAAACTACCCGGAGGTGTTCTTGCACTTGGTTCAAGGAAGGTGGACAATGATGATGATTGTAGAGATATCGATGAAAGGCTCACCATTTTGTTCCCTTATAACATCGAGATCAAGCCACCAGAAGACGAGACTCACCTTGTAAGCTGGAAAGCCCAATTGGAAGAGGACATGAAAATGCTCCATGATCAGGATAACAGGAACCACATCGCGGAGGTTCTAGCAGCAAATGATATTTTCTGTGATGATTTGGGGTCAATATGCCATGCAGACACAATGGTTATAAGTAATTACATCGAAGAGATAGTGATATCTGCCCTATCTTATCATCTAATGAATAACAAGGAGCCAGAATACCGCAATGGGAAGCTTGTCATATCCTCTCAAAGGTCTGTTAGCTTAATTTACTTGATACAGATAAATAGCTTGAATCTTTTTTTATCCATGCAACAAATTTCTTGATTTATCGGTGATGAGTTGATGGATATCATTTGTTGAACAATCGTTGTTTCATGGAACAGCTTGTCCCATGGATTGAATATATTCCAGGAAGGTAAAAGCGACAAAGATACGCTAAAGCTGGAGCAAAACGCAGAATCTGCAAAGGTTGGTTCTGCTTTCTGATGAGTAAATAATTGATGTTACACTTGGGAAATCCACCGCTAACATATATCGACAATGTATGACCTTTTGATATTAGGAAAATGAAGGGGAAGAGGGCGTTAGTGCAAAGACTGATTCGAAGTCTGATAACCCAGCACCTGAAAACAAGAGTGAGACTGAAAAATCAGGTTCCGCAGCAAAGAAGGATGGAGAGAACCCCCCACCAACAAAAGCGCCAGTGAGTCTAAGTTTTAGGAAACTTCATTTAGAGATGTAAATTCCAACGGTTACCTACTCTGTATGTTCGAGCAAAATGAGGATCAAGCCAGACATTGAGTGCATACTATCCACAGAAGAAACAATCTTTTCATTTACATGCTGAAAAATAGTTGATGTTGCTAAACTTAGACATCCATATTCTATGCTTCCATAGAAAATGGACTTCTCTAAGGGGATAATCTCTTTGCCAATCGTCGAGACATAATAGTCAAGATGAACATTTGCAACTCCAGAATTATCATTTTATTTTATTGTCTGACCAAGCATTCTGATTTTTCACAGGAAGTTCCCCCAGATAATGAATTTGAGAAGCGCATAAGGCCTGAGGTTATCCCGGCAAATGAAATTGGAGTAACCTTTGCAGACATTGGAGCTATGGATGAGATTAAAGAATCACTTCAAGAGTTGGTCATGCTCCCACTTCGAAGGCCAGACCTTTTCAGAGGGGGGCTTCTTAAACCATGCAGAGGTATCTTGCTTTTTGGACCCCCGGGCACCGGGAAGACGATGCTTGCAAAAGCCATTGCTAATGAAGCTGGAGCAAGTTTCATCAATGTATCCATGTCCACCATTACCTCGAAGTGGTTTGGAGAAGACGAAAAGAATGTCCGGGCACTCTTCACGCTTGCAGCAAAAGTTTCACCCACTATTATCTTTGTGGATGAAGTTGATAGCATGCTTGGACAGCGCACGAGAGTCGGGGAGCATGAGGCTATGCGTAAAATCAAAAACGAGTTCATGACACATTGGGATGGATTGTTGACTAAACCTGGTGAACGCATATTAGTACTTGCTGCAACTAATAGGCCGTTTGATCTGGATGAAGCTATTATAAGGCGATTTGAACGAAGGTATCATTTCATATCTGCATTCTACATATAATCTCCCATTATTTAAACCGAGCATGTTACTGATTGATAAACTTTAGACCCGTACCATCATATTTAAAAGCTCAACTTTTGATTGAGGCCCATCAAGCGTACTACCATAATAGGGATAAAATAAGTACCCAGGGGATCAAAATTTTCCACTTGTGCCCGATTGCATTCCCTGTGACTTTAGATTTTGAAAATATATCGTATCTCTTCGGACAGGATTATGGTTGGACTTCCATCAGTAGAGAATAGGGAAATGATCTTGAAAACACTTCTGGCGAAGGAGCAAGTAGACAATCTGGACTACAAAGAACTTGCAACTATGACAGAAGGATACAGTGGAAGTGATCTCAAGGTTAGTTTGCCAGAATTTACATGTAGTAAATGATTCAAATTTCAAATCACTAACCAAGTCCTTTGGTTTTTTGTTGAAACAGAATCTGTGTGTGACTGCTGCTTATCGTCCTGTAAGGGAGCTCATACAGCAGGAAAGACGGAAAGTTTTGGTACAACCTTCTGGCTAACATGCCTCTTGGCCTTTTTGATAGCATCTTCCTTCACACCCTCCAGTTATTATTGCCATCTACCAAACTAATTTGTAAAATGTACTTTGAACAGGAAAAGAAAAAGAAAGCAGTGGAAGCCAAAAACACAGGAGAAGCTTCAGTGGAAAAAGAAGAAAAAGAAGAGGAGAAAGAGGAGAAGGTTATAAGTTTGAGACCATTGAACATGGAGGACCTGAGATGGGCAAAGAATCAGGTAATAATCTTCACACAACTTTGAAACTTCCTATGCAGACGTACAAGACTAATCCCATTACCTTAAAGGTGAAAGCAGATTTCTAGATGTCAAGTAGTGATTTTATGATTGTTCAATTCTATGTGAAGTTACTTTTATCACATTCTCTGGGGCACTCTTTAACAGATCTCATTTACAAGATATTCCATGCATTAGATAAAGCATCCAATACAAAAACCTGCACCCTAATGGTCAACCAAAACAAACGCATGAAACACCTTGTAAATGTAGAATGTGATTTTTTTTTTCTTCAAACAATGCCCTGATAATGAAAATATGAATAACAAAACTTTCTTTATTGTTTTGAAGGTTGCAGCAAGCTTTGCATCAGAAGGATCGATAATGAATGAGCTGAAACAGTGGAATGATTTATATGGAGAAGGAGGTTCAAGAAAGAAGCAGCAATTGACATACTTCCTCTAGGATCGTGTAGTTCAGGCATCTTTTAGCACATTTCATGGACATCCTTTTGGAAGGAAAGCTTTGTGGAAACCGAGCAAGCTGCAACAAGCAAAAACTCAGCCTTCATGATTGAAAGCTACTGCATTGAATTGCCAAAACAGGGAGAAACCACAACATATCATTATAAAACGTGCTCATACCTAGGATTCTGTCAGGTTTTGCACATCGGGCTTAGAAAAGTGAACATTTGAAACTACCGACCACTAGTTTTTGGCTTCTGGATGTGTAGATTGTGTCATTCTAGGAGTGTGACACTAGGGAAAGTTTAAGGGCCTTGCCTTCTTTTTCACTAAGACTTGTGTGCTAGGTTTATATATCATGTAGCTGGCCAATGAACTTGTGGCTTTGTGGACTAGGATTTGTACATTTGTATGATTTTATAGAGAATCTCCATTTTTTTGGTATTGAAAGTTTGTGATTGAAAAATCCCAATCATGCATGCCTAAATTATTTGCCAAAAGATCGACTCCGTGCGGCATCACTGAATGCTAGCATCCTGGGTGCTTCATTGGTCATACCACATTTGATATCCTAAAGCCAATTGTCAAGCATTCTTGTTCAAGTTCGATTGATCATACACCTTAAGGCACTCGTATCTTTCTCCTGATTTGACATTGTACAAATTTTTTTCATAATGAAGGCAATCCTACTGCCCTTGTGAAGCCTTAGGAGTAGGAAGCTAGCAAACTGGAATCGGTTTGCGCATAAATGTACACTTCTTCCACGTGAATTCTCTGTCCATAAATGATGGCCTCCTAGCATAACATTCGCGAAGTACATAGTAGACACCAGATCTCGGACATTTGTAATGGTGTTTGAGTCTAATAAATTGCAGGAATTGGATGTAAATTCTGTAAACTGGTTTGCAAGAACTTTCACAGCGCAGTTGAGCCACTGCTATACATTTTAACAGCTAAATCCAGGACATGAGTTTGGTAAGATAACTGAATTTACGCATGTTTGAAGTTACAGTTGGTGGAAATAGGTGGAAGTGGAAAGAATGAGAGGGGGAAAAAAAAGAAAAGAAAAAGGAAAGAAAAATCTGTATTTGTTAAATTAAAGTGAGAGGCAAAATAGATGGATTTTGTTGATGAGTGATCCCCCTTTGATAGGAGTCCTGCAAAAGGAAACAAACAAAAGTTATAAGAGTGCTCAAGTTAGGTTTAACATAATCATTTCAATATTTAAGCTATATAGAGTTGAGAATCAAGAGAGTTACAAGAGAGAGTGTATTCAGAGTGAAAGAGTTTCCCCCTTTACTAGAAGGAAAGTTGTAATGGAGGGTTTGAAGCTTTGACTTTGAGATCTCTTATTTGACCTTGGATTTTGTAAAGAATCTTGAAGAGTTATTAGCTATTAATTTGCCTTGTATGCTAAACTTTCCACCTATCTTTATTGAGTTGGAAGCTAAGTTTGACCGATTTGAGCCAAGGGTAGACCACCTAAATTAAACCGGATGACTTGGGCCATTTTAGGTAAGTTTGAATCCTATACTCGACAACATAGTCTATAAACGTATTTTTTAACTGATTTGTACCAGCATTAAATAAAAGAGAAAAGTAAATAAGCATTGGTAATTAAATCCATACTTCTCCTTAACAAAGATAATAACATGGGCAAACCCAATATGTAAACATCTCCCAAGCTTAATAAATCCAAATATGACTTCAATTTGAAAATTTTGCCATAAAATAAATCCAAATTGATAATACGGTGTTTCGCGCTTTTAGTATTGATTTATATTATATTTTTCATGTTCATAACTTGGTTTATTAATATTATTATTATTATTCACTTTACTAACCTATGTTATCAATTTTTCTTTTCCCTAAAATATCTCGACCACTCGCTATACCATTATAATTGTACTAATACTCTTTATTTTTATAATTAAGTAATGATAACGCTAAAATAGCTATCAAGTTTATTTTTCAATTATGCGATAGCTTATATGTAAATAATTTATCATATAATCTAAACTACTGATGCAATAGAAACATAAATTAACCGATTACATGGCACCCATCCTAAATCAATTAATTATGCAAAGTCCTACGTATTAAACCCCAAACAAATTAAAACTAAAAAAAAGGGCAACGAGAGAAAGAAGAATTGCTTATCGTATCATAGGATTTAATGATGTTGTTATATTATAATGCCTTATAACGTTTTGTCTAGTATATAAATTCAATGCAAAATAAGAGACGGACATTTCTCTATAGATTTTGACTCATAAGTACATTATGTTCTTTAAAATCTATTGATAGGCTACTTTAAGTTAGGACTAAGGCTTAGTCCAAACAAGGAACGACCAAGCCCTATTGGTAAATGAGGAATCGAGCACCTCATCTCTACTCCAGCACTCTTTTGAACACACCTCACATGAGGCGTAGAATGACTTTTGCTTATTTTTTTATTTTTTTCTAAAGATACACCGTCACATCGCTCACAATGGGCTATCATATGCCAAGAAATCA
Source organism: Lumnitzera racemosa (assembly GCA_024138005.1). Classification (NCBI taxonomy): domain Eukaryota; kingdom Viridiplantae; phylum Streptophyta; class Magnoliopsida; order Myrtales; family Combretaceae; genus Lumnitzera; species Lumnitzera racemosa. The sequence goes on from JAMXBC010000004.1 coordinate 107,691,565, forward strand.
CTAAACCACATATCTAATCGTAAAACATTACACTTCATAATTGGATCATGGCAATGCATCATTCCTTCTCCTCTTTCATTTTCTTTTCCTCCCTTTCCCGCGCTCGAAAGGAGCAACCCCACCAACTCAATGGCCACGGTCCATTATCCGAGCACAGCAACCGCATACACACGTGGTTCACAACACCCTGTCACTGATCTCTCTCTCACCCGACCTTCATCCTCTCGCATAGTCAAAAGAAACAGACCACTCTCCAATACCGAACCCATACCACGCAACAAGAACAGCAGCACACATTCACGCCCTCTGTTGCCATCCTCCGCGCACCATAACCCCACTTCGGCGACACACACACACACACACTCTCTCTCTCTCTCTCTCGAACCCACGAGTAATCGATCGCACTCCAACACCCCCTTCGCCGATCACCTTCCCCATCCTCCAACTGCTCCAATTCGCCTTCCCTGACTACCTTCCTCCTTGCAAATCGACCCCCACAACCGCGAATACATAGCACAGCACATACGTACAGCCACCACATCAGTGGCAACCAATACAACTCGAACCAAATACACACAGAAACACGACACACACAGTCGTGTACCCAATCCGACCCCCAAGAACAGCAGTCTCTCTCTCTCCACCACAATTTCTCTCTCTACGAAACCCGACACCTTCTCCTTCTCCCATCTCTGACCCTCTTCGAACACACCGCGGCTGCTACGCACGCTACCCAAACCCAACTTCACTATCCGACCACCCATGAGCCTCGATTCAACACAGACCCACCACCGACAGTGAGCTAACCGAACCCACACGCAACCCAAGCACGACCATCAACCAAAGCACGACCATCAACCAAACCCAAAGCTCTGCCATTGCTCTTCACTGGACACTACTCAAACGGCCACCGCAAATCACGGCATTGACTCCATTGGAGTTTTTATTAATCACTTTCTCATGAAAGTGAAGCTTCCCCATCGTTTCGCCGCCTGGCTCGATTTATGTTGCGAAGGATCGTATCCACTGGTGAAGGAGGAACTCAACCGACCGACCCGCTGGAGCTCCGACCCGAACCGCTCCAGGATCCGATCCTAACCCGTGCCCTAACTGACCGATCCGCAAGCTTGTTCAAGTTCAGCCTTTTCCTTTTTTTTAATATTTTTTATTTATTATTATTGTGTAATGTAACTTAAAAACCGAAAAAAGAAAAGAAAAAAAGAGAGAGAAGAGAAAAAAAAAATACAAAACAATAAAACGAAAAAAAAAAAGAAAAAGAGAAGGAATATAGTCATTTATTTATTTATTTTTGTATGTTTTAGTGAGAGAATGAAAAAATAATAAAATATATATAAAAAAACATTTTATCACTTAGAAAAACCTATTTTCTAAATAAATCAAATAAAATCAACTCTTTTTTTTCAAATTAGGGCATTTCTAAAACTTTTCAAAATAAAACCCCACTAAGACTCCTTAGAAAAAATTTCCTTGAATAATTAAATCGAATTAAAAACGTAAACTTGATCTTCTTTTAAAAACTAAAATTAATAAATCCACTACGGAAGTTTAATTCCGAGTAATAGGTACGTAGACATCGATACTTACATGTACTTACAAGCTGACTTAAAATATGAAAAAATTATTTTTCCACAAGTATAACTTCAATTGTCGTTTATAAACAAACATTATTAGAAGGGTATTATTAAAAAGTGAATTAAATTTGGAAAGTAAAAGTAGTATTTGTTTAGGGTTTAAAAAATTAATCCCTAATCCAAAATCTTTAGTTTTTAATTCTCTTTTCTAAAAATCGATTTTTTAAGTAGATTAATAGCTAAGTTAAATCAGTCCACTTAATCAGTTTAACCTAACTCGCTTTTGTTTTTTCCCAACTTCGAAAGAGGGGCAACTCTAAAATGTTTTTTGAAAAAAAAAAAAACCAATTTTCTTTTAACTCTTAGTTGATGATCAATATTAAACGGGTTATGATTTGATATTGATTGGGTTAAGAAAAATTTATAAAAAACAAAAAAAAAAAAAATTAAGTTTAACACCATGCCTATACTCAAGCATCTTAAGGGCCTACTCTCCACATGCTTAGCCACTAGGTACCTAATGGTTTATTTAAGCACCTTGCCATCTCCCCAACCATCCCCGAGCTCCATGGTCTCCTTTTGAACATTGAGTGAGCGCTCATCATGCTACATGTACCTTTTACCCTATAAGAGCTCTTCAAAAAGTCAACCCCAACCCTTGGATCGATTGGTGCTCTCTCTCTCTCAAAGTCCTTTTATCTTTTACTTCTTCTTCTCTCCTTATTAATTATGCGCGTAACATACATAATATAACCAATACACCCAATGTCCCCTCAACATGTCAATGTCCTAAGTTTCAAACATAGCTACCAGTGTATTCATGGCCAATCAATTAACAAAGCTACCGTATCACCCCTGCAGTATATGTTCCTTGTAAGCAACAAGTACTAATGAACCTTGGGTTGATACGTATCCTTAGTAGGTGAGCTCCTTACACTACGTATTACAAGGAGCCAAAAGTAAAGAATCTCCTCTTCTAAACCCATACACATCACTTATACACGTTGCAAACCTAGTATTTCTCCTCACAAAGAAGAAGAGTGCTTAGATCCTTACAAATTAGCACACTTCACTCTTCCCATCATTTCTTACTAATTTAAATATTGGAGAGCCCTCTTGGATTGACCCATCAAAGGATTTTTATAGATACTCAAGAGCAGAATACCCAAATCCAGCAATACCCTCCTTAAAGTTCAAGTCTATTCTCTTCACCATATCCAAGTGATCTTTGCATCAATACTATCAATTAATTGGGTAACTCTAAAATATTAAAGCTAAATGTGCTCATAAGTATTTTAGAAAACATTTGATAAAACAAAACGACATAGACGTAGATAACTCTCAAAATTGCTAATACATGTAATCATTCTTTATCTTTATTATTCTCATTCATTTAGCTAATATCATCAGTAAAAGTGTTTGGCATCTTGTCGATTTAGTTTTGTGGTAAATTATTTATTATGAAATATATACGAAGCTTTTATATAAAGGGTATAATCTATATTTATCGATTTTAAGAAAAAAAATTATATATAATTATATATTATATAAAAAAATTACTAAAATATTATTACTATATTGTATTTTCAAGATGCAATATTATTATTTATAAATATAACACTAAATTTTGTGTGTCATAGATACAGATGTACTAATATCACATCTTTAAGATACGAGATGCGATATGTATTATACTAGTATCACTTAAAGATGCAATATTAGTATAAATAATTGTATGGTTTTTTCAAAATGTAATATAAGAACTGTATTTTGGTAATATTTTTTATTTAATTTCAATATTTACTAATTTTGATGATAAATAAGTAAATTTTTCATTAAAGCAGGGACTTTGATATCTATTTTAGGGGCTTAAACTCTTAATTTTAAAAATGAAATATATCCAAATAATTATAATAATTTTAAAAGGTAGGTCACATGATTTACCCCTTTTTGTTAAACTAATTAACCAAAACTTAATTAAACCTACCGTACTTTCCCATGTTCTTTTTCGATGTTGTTCATGATAGAGTTATGTCAAAGTATGTAACAGAAAGAAACATAATAATACAAGTTGGCCAAGTAAAAAGAAGGAAATTTAGATTATAAAAATGGACAAAAATCTACATTAGCAAAAAGGGGGAAAAAAAGAAAGGAGAAAAAAAAGAAAAGGAAAGAAAGCACAAAAACCCTAAGATGATGTAATTGAAAAACTTACAATGGAAATGCAAAAAGTTCAGACCGTTTGTATTACCATTTCTTTCAATTTTCTTGATTTTAAAATTAATTATTAAGATTATTCGAACTCTTAAATTATGTTTAAAGGGTACAATAAATGTTTATGGATTTTTAAAAAAATTATATAATTATAAATTTTATAAGTAAAATTACCAAGATGTAATATTATTATTTATACCAATGTTACATATGACGTTGCCATGATACATAAATATTAATGTAATATCATATTTTGAAGATATAATATTAAGATAAATAGTTAATATAATATAAATAATAATATTTTAATAATATTTTTTTATATAATTTATAATTATATAATATTTATTAATGTTAATAATAAACATATAGATATCTCTATTTGTAACTTATCATTTTTTTATAATCTCAAATATTAATTATATCACAACACAAAGTGAAAGTCTAGAATATTGGTGAAAATAGAATTGAAGTGGATCTGTTTCCGGAATGGACTCTTGAGAATCACAACCAATAGTATAAATAGATAAACCAAACAAACCGTCTAAGTTCGGATTTTTACTTATTTTAATTAAATTAATAATATTTTTCAATATATCAAATCAAAATGAGGCTGTCGTTAGGGTCCCACCTGTAGCCATCATGTTTGAGTTTAAAATAATAAACTGAGTTTAACACCAATAAAAATTTAAAAAGAGTAATAATATGTAAATTAATGGAGAGATTTTATGGATTTATTTTAAATTTGGATGATCTTACTATTTATTTATATATTTTAAAATTTAAATTATTAAATTTAAAATTTATTTGATAGTTTCAATTTTAAAAAATATAAATCAATAATAAAATTTAGAGCAATATAAGTTTCATAAAAAATAACTATCGAAATATAAAAAAATCTAAATTAATAATAATAATAATAATAAAGAAAAAGGAAAAGGCCTATCCGACCTGCCCTAAATATGAAATGCCAAGGAAACTCCTCTTGGTAGGTGCGAAGTAAGAGAATGTCAAGTCCAGAAGGGAGATACCAAAACCTCCAAATAAAAGAATCTCTCCCAAGAATCTGTAGATACCCGATTGCCTGCAAAGAGCTTAGCTTTATCCTTAGGAGAGCTTATGATCAATTCCCCAAAAATCTCCAATCCCTCATCTTACAAGACACGCTCACCGCTTTTCGCCTGTTGCCCGAGTAAGCTCACCTTCTATACAATCATATATTCTCGTTTATGTCATACCTTAGACTTAGAGCATATTTATATAAGTTGAATTATAATGTTGTGTCGATTTCGGGTTCGTAAGATGATTAGCTGTTATAATAGATAAGTATACCTATTGATCAATTTGCGAAAAGTCATGATGCTTTGTTGATTATGTCTCTCGTATCTGAGTCAACGGGTTTATTGGCTGGTGGAGCCTGGTGCAGGTTGGTTTCTTTATGCAGGATAGTTATTGTGTTTTGACGTAACACATTCTACGGCTCCGCTCCCCATGGTTTAGGGTTTTCCACGCAAAATAAAATCTCGTGTCTCTTTTATCTTTCAACTTTTTCTAGACTATTATTGTTGCATTGCAATCACGCAACATGTTTTAACATTGCTCAGGTGCTAAATGATTATAGAGTGTCTCATCAAATTTTTAAAATAATAAATTATAGTGTTTTTTGTTGCGTGAAAATTGGAACTGGGTTGTTGAAGTTATAAGTCCTGAATTTTGAATCCTTGTTACAGTCCCATATAAGAAAATAATATGGATTAAGTATAACACTTAATTTTAGATTGTGCTCTCCCATTAGACTTGGAAAATAACATTTGGTGCTTTCACTGAGAGGCTGACCACGGAAGGGGCTACTTGGGAAAGGACTACTTAGTCGAATGGAGTTTAAGTTACCCAAAGTGGACTAGTCTTTTGGGTTGGGCTTCTTCCCTTAGACTTGGATCATAACAATTCTGTAGTGTCAGGTTTTGACCTTTTTGTAGATTGAGCATTTTGGTTGTAATGGAATCAATCTAGAGAATATTGATTTTTGTATTCATGTTTGGGTCTCAAGGAAATGAAAATGGAATTTAGGATATGCTGAAATGTTTAATAATGAGGTCACATATTTAAAAGGAGGATTTGTGACCAGAAAATTTAGACTGACATGATACAGCATATGCTTCTTTGGTTCAGTTGTTGATGCTATATTACTAACAAATAGGTTCTCTTCTCCTATTGCTCACTGCAAAGTAGTTGTCTTAAAGGTTAACAGCCGATTGAAACCCTAAAACTAAAGAAGGTACCTTTAGTTAAGTTCAACTGATTCTGTATTTCATATCAACAGTGAGGTTTTTATGATATCTAATTCTCTAAGACTGCTGTCATGAGTTATTGTAATATTTGTGGTTCAGAATGCTCAGAAATGAAATACATTCTCAGCATTTAGCTGATATCAATTGTGGATAAATGCAGCTTTTGATTTCTGAATAATTATAATTTCTCTGTTCTTTGTGACATTAGAATCCAGACAAAAGCTGCTGTTTCAGCAGCAACGTTGCTCAGTCAGGGTGCAGAGGCTGTATTGCCGAAGCAAAAGAAGAATTTGGCTTTATCAGAATTTAAGCATGCTAAAATTGCTCATAAGAGGCGATCGAAATTGCTTCAGGAAGAAAAAGGCAATTCCAATTGAAATGATGATTCCCTGTCCTGCTTTCTCTAAGTGTAAAACATGGCCATTAACCAAGTTTTCCAATCACAGATTTTACTCAGCTACCAGAAGATGTTACAGTGCAGATCTTCAGGTTCCTTGATTTCAGGTCTTTGGTTTCTGCAGGGCTTGTCTGCTGGTAATGTTTTCTCCCCTCACTTCCATGTATTATCATTTCAATTGCTAGCATATACACAGTATTATCATGATTATGGTCCAGTATAAGTCAAAACTCATTACCCATTAATATTTGTTGTAATTTTCTTTCTTCTTCTGTTTGGTGCATTGCATATCTGAAGGTCATGGAACATCGCTGCAAATGACAACTCTCTATGGAAGTTGCTGTACAATGGAATATTTGGCCATGATTTAGATTCCCGGCCAAAGCACAAGAACAACTCTAGAATACTCAATCATGTGCAGAATGCACTTGGAAAAGACAGCAGCACAAGTAAAATATTTGTAGACTGGAAGGAGGAATTCAAAAGAAAATGTACAGGTAGATAACACATCTTTGAGCACTAATTATAAGTGTTCTTCCTGTTCATTTAATCGTGCTGCATCATGAGACTCAGTGTATTACGTGTTAGACTACGGACAAGTTTCCTGACGACCTGTTTTACTTTGTTCATGAGCATTTTCTGCCGTAGAGTCAGCTGCACTCTATCTGCATCATTGAGCATTTAATGCATAGTCTCCTAATTTTGTCTGCAGATGCAGTGCACTAGGAAAACCCTCATTCTCCAAAGAAGAAATAACTTTTCACATAGAAGTTCCACATGCACACATCAAGTCAAATGTGCCTACATCATTCATGCTTGTCTGAAGATGTTACTACTGTGTGCCTGTGTGAATGTAATGCAGTGTCTTCATTTCTCATATGATATACCATCCAAGGAGTTAACTTCAAAGTCTTTTGGTTTCCATGTTCTATTCAGAATCAGAAAGAAAGATTCGTTCATGGTGGGACTTTTGCAATCTCTTTTGTGGCACATGTGGTGTGACTTCTTGGTTTAGTGCTTAAGACACTAACATTTTGGTGGCATTCCCAAAGATTTCCCCATTCACTTATAATCCACTGTTTGATGTCCACGACCTTTTGGTTGACCACATTGAAGTACATGTGGCTGGAATTTTTGCTCTAACTGTGAATTTTGATATAATTGTTAGATAACAATTATATAGAATGAAGCATTTCAGTCTTTTTCTTTTCATTCAGCATTTAGGTTGCACTCTGCAATATAGCAATCCAGAACTTGTTTCCTTTCAATTTTTTCCATATTTGGCTCATCCATTGCTTATTTGATTTGCCATACTCCTTACTTATTAAATATACGTATATACCAGGTTCTATGTCGAAGAAACTATTATCTAACAGAGGATATTGTAGACACTGCAAAGCTATAGTGTGGCTAAACCATAATACCTGCTCCAGTCGCCATAAAGGATCTAAATCAAGCAACATTAGCATTAAGCCTGTATCGCCTCAACAGGTATGTATATAGTTGCCCTTTTCTTGGGTATACTTGGTTCCTCATGTGCTTTCTAGGCGATTGCCTCATATGGATGCTTCCTCCTATGTTGTTCTTGCACTTGATGGCATTAGATATCGTGTTATTTTTTAAGGTAACGACTTGCTCTTATAGAACTGCTGTAGACATATTTATTGTTATTTCCAGGTTGTTGATTATTTGTTAGATGAATTTTCATTTTGGGATAGCAACTCATCATCGGATAATGACAGTGATAGTGATTCAAATGGCCATTCATCTTCAAGGCTGTGGGCCTACAGCAAAACACTGCAGTATTAAATTAGCTAAATCTCTTTCTTGTGGAAATGTCCACCAGTGTGTCCGAAGACAATTTCCAGCTTTTATCATATTTGTTTATCTGAATGCAGAAGATCTTGTGCTTATGTGAAGTCCCTTAGTGTGTGTAAGCAATCTCCATAATTTAACCACCTGAAGGAGGGCAATCCTTGTGCATTCTCACTCAATTTCTGTGATGGATTTTAGGCTGACAAAGCAGAGAATACAGAGAGCATGGTTGACGTTTATATATGATAACTTATTATGTGAACAGTCAGGCGGCAAACGTAGAGTGATAGTTTAATGAAGGATGTATTAAGATTTATGTATAATTTGTTCTTAAAAATGTGCCAAAAGGTTGTGCAAGTGCCTGTGCCTGCTCATACAATTTGCAACGTGCCTTTATAAATTAATGATTCAATTTTGCAAATATTCTTATCATTTGTATTTGCATACATATTTTTTAACATCCCTTGTAAACTAGACGCTTAGTGAGAACATGCAATGCAAAGTTGATGTACTAGGTTTATTGACTGAGAAAGTTATGTCAAAAATTAATATGGATGGCTCTTACGATCATACGACAAAGAAAGGGGCTTGGGTATCGTTGCTGGTAAACCACTCAGGCCAAGAGGTCGGAAAGCCTGCTTCTGCTTCATGCTGTCGTAGCTGCTAGTGCAAAGGAAATTGAAGCTTGTGCAGTACTTGATGTTGATGGAGCGAAATTGACAAAAGAAAGATTGGTAAAAAAGGACTATTACAGAATTTGACAGAGCAAATCTCGTTAGGGGATTGAATTCCAACATGCATTCTTATCTTTGGAGGGAGCACACAGCAGATGCTACATTCTGTCAAGCATTTAGTATTTATGTCACATTTGCCTCATCGGATGGGATAAGACTCTTATAAAATAATTGGATAAGATTATAATAGGGTTTTCACAGCAATTGCTTTATTTGATTGGCTAATTAGAATTGTAATTACTTTGTTTAGTTCATTGAATGATATTAGATAATATGTGCTGAATAATTAAAGATATATTAAAATACATTTATTTATAATTATATAACTATATCATTATAGTCATAATAATATAGAGAAATTGAATAAAACTGTAATAAGGCTTGAAAGGCAATTACTTTGTTTAGTTGATTGAATAGAGTTATAATTATTTTATTCAGTTGATGGAATGATATGAAGTAATATGGGGTCTACAGTTAAAAGTGTATAAGAATATCTTTATTTACAATTGAATAACTACATCACAATAGTCCAACTATGTAATTATATTTTATTACTCTATATCTATAATAATATTAAATAAATAATAATTATTAGTTTTTATATTAATATAATATGCTATACCTTCTGTATTACTAAATATTATAAATTTAAGTTATATATGTTGCATATTAATTATTTTTATTGTATAGTATCATAGTTTTTAATAAATTTATATGTATAATTAATATTATAAATAGTTATGGCTATATTTTATTATTTGGTTATTGTAATTTATTAAGTCTTCTAATTTGGTTTTAAGAATAACAAAACATGTAATAAGTTATTACTAATATGTCAGAAAGTATATCAGTAACAGATTAGAATAAAACAGATTGTATATGGCATCGAGATTGGTTGCTTTTTCAAAGTTATTTTTTGAATAATTTATACAGGTTAAGTTGGAAAAATACATAAAAGGCCTATCTCCATTTTATCGAGTATATTTAGGTAATGTGTTCAATTTTGATCTGCTAAAAATGGTTAAATCTATAAAGATTTTAAGTTAGATTCTTTTTATTGCTCAAGGATCAAATTTGTAAATTGAGTGATTAAGGTTTAGGCAATATATTTTTAGAAATAACATTTTCTTATAGTTTTGGTAAGATTCGAAAAATGATTTTATGCTTTAGATTTATATATCAAGATCTCTATATGAGGTTTCATTGGTTGAAGTTGTATTTGAAAATTTTAAATACAAGATTTTAGCAAGTACTTGAGATAAAGATATAGTTTAGTTTGTTAGAAACAAAATCAAGAAGTCTACGATATTTTGTTTAAAATAAGGTTGAATATTTTAGATAAATCCAACCTAATCTTTTATGGGAGTTTTATGACAAAATTCAAATAAAGATATTGAAAAAGAAAGAAGATTTGTTTACAGTAATTAAACAAAAATTGTTTCTTGAAGAATTAGTTATACGAAGTTTTGTTTATATCTTTTCATGCTTATCTTTATTATTTAAAGTGTGTTTTGAATTTCCACATAATTAAAGGAGAGTCAGAGTAAATTATCACGTATAGCAACTTTTAACTTGCATAAGCTTAGCAAAGAAACAAATCAAGATCAGCAGGATTCAAGTTTTAAAAATTTTAAACATTTGGTTTCTATTTTTGTGAGATATTTCTCCAACAACAAAACCAATTGTATTTGAATCAAGATATATCGAAGAAAAATATGAAACTAGATTTTTCTAGCTGTTACACCGGAGTTTATTTAATTTAAAGATGATGTTACACAAGATTCAGAATAATACACTCAAGATCAAAATCGAATTTAAAAAATTCTCTCATACAAGCTGTTAGAAACTGTAAAAGACTGCGTTAGAAACTGAGCAAAAAAAATTTTATTATTTCATTATTATTGTATTTGTGCAAATGTTGCAAAGAGCTATTTGATTTTATTGTCTTATTTTGTTTGTAAACATTATTGATATTGTAAATTGAGTGTATGAGGTTAGAGAGTTCTCTAAGTCTTATGAATAGCTTAAGAAGAAGCTAGTGAGATAAGACAAAAAAGTGACTGGATATCGTTGTAGCCTTTGATTGATTTTTGTTTATTGAAAAGATTGGACTAGTGGAACGATACCAATAAAGAAGAACGGGTTCCCAATGGTAAAGTTAGATTCCCAATGGTAAAGTTAGAAGAAAGCAGTAGACAAAAGATCAAAACTTTATAAATCGATTACCTAATCTTCTTTCTCTCTACTCTATTTAGTTTCTGATTTTTGTTATTTGTGTTGTGCTCAAAGTAACAATCAATCTTCAATTACTTCTTACGCTATTTAAGTTATTAAAAGGGGATTTACTTTAAAAATTGAAAAGTTTCATTTTTTCAAAAGATATCAATTAACCCCTCTCTTGATATCTTACGTAGGACCTTCATAATTATATTGTAAAATACCTTACCTCATGTAATAATTTGATATTTATATTAACATAAAGTCATATTTTATAAATCAATAAATATCATATGATTACTTTATTATATTATTAATATTTACACTAATAAATAATATTAAATTTGAAGTAAAATATTATTTTTTTATTTAGTAGTATAAACATTATAAGTTTAATAATTAGGATTTTTTTTATATTATACAATAATTATATAAATAATATAATATTTAAATATCATTATAAAATTTTAAATAGACATTCAATTATAAAATATGTATTATAATTTAATATAAACTTGTATCTTATATTATTTGCATTATATATTATAAATTTAATATTATAATGTTCATATTTATTAATAGTATTTCTATTATAAAATGATATGCCTTTTAATTACTATATAATTGATTTTTATTTATGTAATATAACAATGTTTGATTGTATATCTACTAAATGAAGAATACTAAGCTAAACTTAAGAGGAAAGGAGGGAGGTGCATGGGAATTGAGTTTTAAGTATAAATTGCAATTCTTTTCAAAATCAAGTACTAAATGAAATAATGAATATGATTAAGATAATGATAAAATAACAATAAGTATGGAAATTAAAAAAAAAATAAGGATAGAAAAGGTCAAGCTCGGATATAACATAGAATTCGAACTACCTTCTACTCTCCATGAGCCCACAAACGCCTCCAATTGAAAACTTCACATCGCTTTATTAATCTTTCAATGTAAAGCTCAATAAGCTACATAAGTTTATACAATCACTGTCACGCCCCGAAAAGGTGAAGTTGTAATAGTCTCGCCGTGTGAACTAATCTAAGATAGAAACCGTCCTCACAGTTACTATCCTAGACCTAGTTCACATAAGGCGTACTCGACTTTAACCTTTTAAATCGTCCAATTCGATACCTGTTTGATATAAACTTGTAGAGTAATCCTATGAATTAATTTATAATAATAAACTTATCATTTAACCTTAAAAAAAAAATAGTAGTAAATCCTAGAGGCAACTGTCATTTTATATACAGAATAAAATATTAACAACTATTAAGCCCTTTGAGGAGTCTTGTATGGTTTTCCTTAAAAATAAAAAGTTAATATTAAGGGTAATAACCGGCCATTTCTCATTGTATCTCGCTCTCCATCCCAATTTGCTAGGGTTCTAATGTTAAGTAAGCACTGATAAGCCATTTGGAACCTACAAAACAAACTATAGGGAAATGAGTGACAACTTACTCAGTAAGTGGGGGTGGAGACAAAAGTATGCATTCAGTACATCACAATTGGGGTTTTCAATCAAGTTAATTAGATACAATATATATACAAGCAAATGCTATCGCACGACCTTATTCGATCGGTCGTGAGATCAGAGAAATTTCACTCGCTCTAATCCGGGTTGAGGAGATTGACGTTACACACTCACGGATCGAAATCGAACTGGGGCTTGTGCAATGGAGAACACTCTCCTCCCATGACCACCTTCGAACTATGGCCCCCAACCTTACAGCAACCTCCTCTCCTGTCACTTAGTTCGACTAAGAGTGAGGAAATGACCATTTCAGCTATCCTCATCGAAGGGAATCCATGTTTGGCTCGAAAATCCTAGTCATTACCCCTAGTGGGTTACGATGCATATCAAATTAGATAATAAGTCGAGTTTGAGTTAGTTCATCTTTTTAGGGTGATCAATTAAGCTCAAAAAATTCAATAATAATATTTACAGAACAATCATATCGTGGAGTTTAACTCCTATTACAACAAATCGAAACCCAACCACAGCATTGCATACGCACAAACAGCTAATTGTATTCGCAAGCCAATACATACCAAATTCTCCAGATATTCTGAAATAATATCCCAAAATGTAGTAAAGTATTGATTCCACTTACTTGTCTTGGCACTCACTTCGAAAAACTTGTGTTGTCAACAATCAGATCATTATGAGGTCCTACATATATAAAACCTAAATTTAATTTTCGTAATGGTTATGAAATCATTAGAGTCCTATCTAAAATAGCTATACATATATATATAAAGTATACTATTATTTTATTATATAATAATATATAGTTTCATTATATTGATCGAGTTAAGTTATTAAATATTAATAATATACGCAATTATACTATTACGTATAATATATTATTCCGATTGTATCAAAACGTACTTTTAGTCGTTTAAATCACGTTTCGATTACGGTGGAGTTATAATAGTACGTAAATTAGTAATATTGTAGAGATATAGGTTATATTACTTAGGTTTATCCGATTTTAGTAAAAATAGTATCGTTTGGCTCGTACAAACTTAACGACACGTATTATAAGTCTTAATTTCTAGAGATAACTTTTAACTGGTAATTCGAGTTTTTAACACAATTATACGTATCTAATCAAATATCATTATATTATACGTAATTTATGTTAGTAAACCATATTTTACCTAATTTGTTAATATAACCTATAATATAGGTATTATCTACCCTAATACCTCTATAATGTATCCCAGTTATTAAAATATCACTAAATATATTAAAAATATAATTTTTATCCAATCTGTATAGTGCACAAATAGATAGTTTTTATTCACCTATTTATCATATTTTAACCTATTATTACTAGAATTGGGTATTGGTTCGTTATTTAAGCTATTTTACTACGTGAATTCGTAATAAATAGCTCGAGTTACTAAATAATTCACCGAAAATTTCTATAAACTCCTAAAAATATGTAGAATTCAGTTAGTACTTAGTTTCAAGTTTTCGATCTATCGTTTATATATTCGTATTTACAATTTTATCCGTGAATTATCCTAAATTACCTAATTAATATCCTTTTTGCACCAAATTGATTTTAACCTGTCTTAACATTATTATTATTTACTAGAAATCAGTACATGTCTATTTCATCATTTAATTTAATAATTTCCTATTTATTTCACAATTTCAGCCTAATTTTTGCCTATTTTCAAGCTATTTTTAGGCCGAAAAATACAATAAATATTAAAAATATTCAAATAAAAAATCAAGCTACATAGAAATTATGTATATATCATAAGTGTCTTACACAAAAATTTTGAGCTAGAAACTACATCATTTAGTCTATTTATTTTAAATTTCAAATTTCAGATGAATAATACATTTGTTAAGGAAGTACATTAAATATTCCTAATTTTGTTAAAATAAATTTATGAAATGAAATTATATATAAAATAACATAGAAATTATTTTTTCCTAATTAATTTAATAATTTTTCAAAAATAAAGAAAAACGGGGCAGATGTTCGGAACTTGAGTTCATCGGAGCTCCAACCACCGTTGGCCGAAAAGAGGTTGTCGGCCGGTGTAGTCGGTGATGGCTCTGCTAGGTGATAGCGGGGCTCCACGTCAGGTCGTTGAAGGGTCAAGGAACTAACTAGGCTCGGTCCTTGCTTTGTTTTTTCCTATTTTTTGTCAAATTTTTCTAATTTTTTCTGAATTTTTCTTAGGTTTTCTTGATTACCAAAATGTTAAATCTGAGTCCTAGGATCCTATTTATAGTAGTTTAGGTCGGTTGAATTTTTTTCTTAATTATTAAGTAATTTATTTTAATATTGTTCTCAAAAAGTGCATAGTATGAGGTGTCAATTTTTTATAAATTTGCTTTTGATGCAACTGCTTATTCTTTTTAAGCTGCTTAACATTTAATCCAATCAAATTTTAGGGTTTTTTTTATTTTTTTATAATTTTTAGATAATATTTTAGGGTATTTTTGGTATTTTATATTAGTATTTAATGATTTTTGTTAATATACGGGTATATATCCTATTATATCATACACGTAATGAGTAATTATATACTTGTAATCATGTTTCTAACATATCTTTTATTTTAAGATACTTTTTCCCTATTTAATTTTTTGCGAATTTAACGCTTATTATGTATAATTATATAGTTTTAGGTTAATTTATGAGTATATTTATTATATGTACTGAGTATACTTATAAAATTACATATATACTCATATAGTATATTATGCTATATTATTTTCTTATATTGCGTAATTAACTTATTTTTAAGTTTTCGTTGCATTCCGAGTTTGGTTTTAGGGGTTTCGATCGTTTTTTACGCTATATTAAGTAATCATACTTCTAGGGGAAAAATTGGGAATTTAGGTGATTGTTTTTAAAATCCAACTTCACCAAATTACTTTAACTAACTTTTCTATTTTACTCGTAAAGTTTGGGTTCAATCGAATAACTTTTCCCGAAAGCCCTAAATTTAGGTACAGATGTCCTCAACTTGGCTTTAGGGTCTTATATGGAGCAAATTCTCCCTATCTCGATTATATTATTAATATTTCATTATATTTTTTACTTCCACAGGTATAAGGATTCCTCAATTAGGTTATTGTATTTCTCGTAAGCTTTCAGCTTGCTCGATTTACTTTCCTAAATGCTCTAGATCAATTATTGATCCTAATCATATAAAAACAGAGTTTTGTCGTAATACTCAGATGTTAATGTCTGGATTGATGATTTATAGGTCATTACAATCACTATTATACACAATAATCTCAAGTGTAATGTTTTTCTCTCCAAAGATTGCTAATACAAAAAACTCTCAAGCACTACACATTAAGTCTCACTTGTTTGATTGCAAGTAAAGAGTGCAAGAAACAAATAGTAAGTAATAAGACAAAAAAAAATGTAATAGAATGTCTTTTTATTGCAATAGAATATTAGTTCTTTATTGTCCTTGGTCGAGTTATTAAGTATTTATATCAATTTATTCAATTCTTTCCATTATCGTATATTAAATGCTTGAACAGCTATTTTAAACAAACTTACTAAGATGATAGTACTATCCTCTTACAGTCATGACAATAAGAGAAACTACTACTGACAATAACATTAACATGGCGACTCAAGGAGATTAGAACACTTTTCATCTTGCTATCTAGGGCTTTATATCGTTAGGTCGATTCTTCCATATACTATCACACCCCAAATTTAAGGAATCATAACAGTTTTACTGTATAAACCAATATAGGCTAAAAGCTATCTCCTTAACTACTGATATAAGTATAGTTTATAGAAGGAAAATGACAACTCAACTAGTTTTGAAGCAGTTGAATAAGCACCTGTAGTATATAAAACCCATGAAGTAACATTTTAGATTATATATTTTCTTATACTTATAGATAAATTAGCTCATTACATAATCTTAAATACATCAAGAGTTCAAAATTTTCAAAGGAAACTTTACATTTTCATAGTAGATCTACATTACACAAGTATATGTACAGCCAACCAGTAAATACTATAAGGCCTTCTAAGAACATCTTATAATCCTTCCACAAAAGAAAAGAAAAAAAGAGAAAAAACAAAAGAGACTTGAGCTTCTTTCCATTCATTATATTTCTTCCCTTTATTCCCCAACTCGTCGAAACTAACCTATAAACAAGTGTAATGAGGTATTTTCTAGTACTACTAAGCACCTGCAAAACAATCTATAGAGATATGAGCTCAACTAGCTTAGTAAAAAAGGACAAAGTCGTAAGAATACATTATAAATATGTTGTTCAATCATTGATTAAATGTTAATGCAACAGACAAATAATATAGTATCTACAATGTTTAACCGGTTATTATGAAGTTAGAGTAATTGCATCCACTCTAACATAAATTCCAAGGAGTTTTAATGCGACCGTATCAGATTAAATCCAAGCTTATGCAATGGAAAATACCCTTCTCCTTAAACAATATTCAAACTACAGATCTCAATCTTGCTATGATCTCCTCTCTTGTCTTTTAGTTTAACTAAGGTAGGAAAAGGATCGTTTCTACTATCCTTAACGAATGTGTTGATATATAGTCTGACAACCTAATCGTTACCTCTATTGGGTTACCGTAAATATTAAGTTAGATGTTTAGTTAACTAAAGATTAGTTCAAATTATAAGGTGAGCAACCAAGTTCGTACACGCAAGATATATTATATGTTTAAGTATAAAATGGCACTTAAAGTTAAACTCCCAATCAATAATCAGTATCCCAAGCACACACATCATACATGCACAAACAATCTAATTACAACCATAAACAAGTACTCTTACTCCTCCAAGTATCTTGATATGATACTTTAATATGTCATTAAGTATCGATCCCAACTTATTTAGATGTAATGTCACATGCTCCTATACATCACATTCATGATCTTTGTTAATAATCCTTAAAAAGTAATATACAACTTCAGTTTTAAATTCACATATGAAGTAAGAACTTATTTTCATTATTAAGTAAGTTTACATTTTGATATAAATAGGTTCTTTAATTATTTATCTAATTTTTAGTTGACTCAAGATAGATTCCAATTAGGTTTCTAACTAAGATTTTGATTAGTTTTTATTTTCTTATTAAACTTCTAACCTATTACCTTAAGTTAGGTTTTTACCTAAGAAGTTCTCCACTTATATTCTGATTCTAATATAATTAGAAAGTTTCGATATCAATTATTTTCTGACCCAAAGCCCATTTTTAGCATAATCAAGTTATTCACTCATAAAGTACATTCTAATTTTCTTTTTGACATAGCTTATAACTCTTCAGTAATTACCATAACTTACTATTTAACTCATACACAAACTTACTTTACATTTTAAGAATTTTCATACTTTGTAATATCAGTAAATATTCACTAAAAACTTCAATTATATACACTAACTCCCAATATACCAAATATTCATTTATACTTACATAATAACTTAGAGATTTAATTTAAAATTCACCAAATACCAACTTTTTACTTAAAATCATCATTTCTTAAATCATAATATTCCACTTCAAGCTATTGTAGTGTAATAATCATATATCACACTATAATTTTACTAAAAATTACTAAAGCTCTTTTGGAAACACCTATCTAGCGCAATGTTTTAATGAAAATGAATTTTTCTCCAAAATCTAACAATATGAATTTTCACAATCTAACCACATAACGTCAAAATTCAACCTCTTAAGAGTATAACCACAAAATTTCAAGTTAAAATTACATTAATTAGTCTTTCAATTACTTACTTAAAATTCGGTGCACAATACGTTTTTCTTAAATACCCCATATCTATACTCAAAATTATTCAATTCCTCATGCAAAAATATGCAGGGAAATCGAATTTCATAATTTTTTATGATTATTTGTTATTTTTTCCTAATTTTTAACGAAATTGAATAAATTTAGTAACTTATTAGAAACATAAGCTTCAGCCACCATGAGGAAGGGAGGGTGTGTTGGCCCACCTTACCACCAACAACTCCTTCAAGTCACCACTTGGTTTCACTTCTAACTACTCATCTTTCTTGGATACTTGTAAAATCCTAAATTTACCTACTAATTTCCTAATATTTATTCTTCGCTCTCTCTCTCTCTATATTTTCCACTTCCAAATTTTTTATAAAACAAGAAATAACTAAACTTTATTCTAAAAAGCAGTAGATGATTTTTATAATACATTTGAGAAGCTTTTGACTTTTTTTCTTCCCATTAGCATATGTAAACGAACATGTTTAGGTGTCGCAAATTCTAATTCCTTATCCTGTACATTCTCGATCCCATTGCCATGCCTCTTATAGCATTCCACATGGCTTTGACAATTTTTTAATTAATTTTCTTTTATTTATTTGGTGATATTTATGTATTTTAGGGTATTTATAATAATTACAGGAAAATATATTTATATAATAATTATACCTGATGTGTATATATGTCTTTTATATTTTATTTCATGTCAAATCTTAACTATATTGCTCTTTTAATATATCTCTAGGTGTTCATTAATTTTCGAAACCTAAGTTGCATGTGTCTAATAATATAATAATGATATAATAAATTATTAATATTTTAGCTATATTTTTAAATTTCAAAATTACGGAATCTCTTTGACTAATATCTCAAGCTTATATATAAGTTTTTACGTTAATTAGGCTCTAAATTTACCCGCTCAATTCATATTCGTCGAGTACAAGACTCACGTATATTATCATGCTGGTAGGGTAAATTGCTCTTGAAATCAACTTTCAAATAACACAAAGAACAACCATATTTTGCAATCTAACTTCAAGGAAGTTTGAACATTATTCAAAAATTAAATATCTTGTAGAGTTAATTGATGTATTTAATTATTAAGCAAAAAATAATCGATTTTATTCAATTAACTCAATATAATCAAATAATAACAAGTTTAATCATGTATTTTGTTTTGTTCTCATCAAAATTAATTAATAAACCTTTAATTCAACACTAAATAATATCATAACTATAACTTAAAGTTTTTTTTGTATTTATAATTATTATATATATAGCCACGGGTTGTGGGTCTGATAAATACAACGACATAGTAATTTAGTAGTGGGTTCAAGAAAAAGCTTCTCAATAACAATATCATTAGGCATAGTTATGAATTCATATTTAACATTTTCGGTAATAAAAATTTATTTTACCATTACATATTCAAAATGTAAGTGAAACAGTAATGGCTGTACTAGAGAGCAAGGGGGAATAAAATTAATATTCTCCCCTAAGTGAATATAACATCAATCTTGTTTCCATTCATCTTAAAGGCATTCGGTGTTGGAGCAGTTAACCTTTTCGCCACATCTATGTTGAGAGGGGATAGACCTCTAGATGAGAGTTTAGTGCCATCATCGCTTTTAGATAGCCCATGGGATGGTAGGGGAGGCGTTCAATCCAATTTAAGTAGCAATGCTTAAAGTTATGGGTATGGCGGATGGATGCACAAAGAAAACCTGCTCGGCTGTGAAAAGTGTGGAATGAGACGTGTCTTTACATGTGCACTTAAAAACATAAGCCGACTAGCCGCAACCCTCCAGGTGCCAGCCACCTGAGAAGAGCAAGTTATTAGGAGCGGCTGGAGCTACCCTGAGCCGAGGGGCAAGGCAGTAGATAAAATAAAATAGAAGAAAAGGGCAAGCTCTGATGGAGCAAAGGAGAGGATTAGGATAATGAACTTTGAACACGTAGTCCAAGCCATTGACGAGCAAGTGGTTAGTGGCCAATCCCACCCTAACCGATGCCATTCCTCCGTACCGCTAGAACTTGAGCAACCATGAGGCACTCTATACGGAGCAATCAAGTTTTAGGGGCTCACACAAGGGCCTAAATTCTCATTACAACGTCGAACAACTTATTGTTTAACAAACACAAGGACCTAAATTCTCATTACAACGTCCAACAAGGAAAAGACTAATACGATTTCTACTTATAGTTTAACAATATTATAAGAAACTGAGAAAATGGAGAGAAACATCTACTTTTTCATTTTTCTTTTCTGGTTAATTTATTTTCGTCTATTTGTAAAATGGAAATTAAGCTACACAAAGTGTATATTCGACAAAGATCTCTCTACTCGATTTTTAGTAACCACTAGCAGAAGTGTACTTTTCAATTTGTCTCATTTTCCTCGTTTCTCTTCAGTTTAGAGAGAGGAGAAATAGGTTCCAAAATGGGAAATTTTGCATCCATCGAGCTGTACGTTTTACGTCCAATTCCTGTACTTACTTGGAATTAATCACTCTTACAACATTGAAACCGATTAACACTACAGGAAATCGGCTACTCAGAAGGAAGCCATTTTATCACTCTTGTTAGAATCCATTACATTCGCGAACTTGTGCATAGGCATGCAAGTGCACCACTTATAATACTTATTATACAAAATTAAAAGCAAAATACAAGATCCAAAGCAAGGCAACGTACAAAGGTCCCTTTCCGGATCATGGGTTTTTGCCTAATTGCTGATGGTAAGTTTTCCCAGGTAGCAAAACTGAAAGGTGAACGAGAATAAACATTTTGACTCGCATCTGTCTCACTGTAACCATCTATGTTCACTTTCATGGTTTCATGAATATTTAAGGAAAGAAAAAAAAAAAAAAACCCGAGAGTTACTGAATGACAAATACTGAGGTTAAGCAACCACCACTAGGGCTAACAAAATGATACTGAGGACAACATTATCCCCAGCTAAGCATTGACTGCAACTCTAATCCATCTTCTTCTCATTCAGTAGTCCTTTTGGGATTTTACTTAGAACCTTCTCATCAAACACTGCGTAGTGCTTCCTGAACTCAATCATCGCCTTCTCAGCAAACGCATCAACTTGATCCTCATATTTCTCATAGAACAATGGTACTGAAAATAGCAGGATAACAGCTATGGCGCAGAAAATATTGTGTCAGAAACCAATGGTGTAACGATGCTATATAACTTCAGTAGACAAGTAAGACAAATCGGATCGAATTTTAAGGAATCGTGGGAGACTTCCTTTTTCTCTAAATTTCACATTATACTATTATTTCATTTGGTCAGGCTTACCTATATAGAACAAGGTAATGAAGTTAAAGCAGCTGCCCAAAATGGACACAAACCATAAGCCTGCAACGACCTGAAATCATCAAGACAGACAGAAGCTGGTGAGAGAACTTAATCTAAAACATAGCTATTGCACGTAGATGCAAAAAGCAACAAAACTAGGATTGTACATCGGCGCAATTGCTTTGCCTAAGGAGGTAAGACTGGAGATCTAATAATATATACAATCAAAATCAAACAGGTATTGATGTAAAATAAATCCAGCTCGGTCGTGGATAACAAAGATTTTATTTAAAAAAATTAAAAAATTAAAAAAAAAAAGCACAAAACTAGAATCGACATACAGCAAAAAACTTCTTCAAATCTTTTCCCGAAGCAATCTCCCTAAGAACAGCCAAACCATGATTCGCTTCAATTCTTAGTGCAGAGGCTACTTCAACAATACATTCCTCAGGGAGCACAACATCTGGAATGCATGGTGGGGCCCTAGTAAAGGAGAATAATCAAGTTAGCATGGTGCAAAATTATGACATTGAACTGATGACTCAGCGTAACTCAAAACGGATAGCAAAAGCATATACTTGTTGATGAAGGTCGAGGCATTAGACCAGAGGAACAGAATAGCCAATGCAAGGATTGATAAATGGCAAACAAGAGTGACCAGATGGTATTCTAGCAATTCGAAGAGAACCCAAATGACAGTGGCACCACCAAGCACTCCACCAGAGAGCCTTTTGTCTCTCCATAGGAAAATGTCAGCAGCTGAACAAGACAATAAAACATGTCGGTTGATCAGATAAGTTCCCCATAAGGTGAAAAGTAACATCATTCTTTCAAAACAGCATCCAGAGAGACAAAAGAGCTAATTTCGCTACAACTTAATACCACAAGCATGCAGTTGTGTCCTGGAGCCCAGATGAATGAAACACAGAGAGAACAACGTAGCTCAAACTTTCAAGTGCATCATATCTAGGTTACGACATTTTCATCTCGCCAATCTTAAGTTTTTCTCTCACGTAAACAATCAAAGTCTATTGAGTCAATATTATGATTCTAGTTGTAACCAATTCATTGAAGGATAATCAATCAGCATATGATACCAAATATAAAGAGATAATAGTAAAACCTAATTCAATGAATCAATGCAAAAAAGAAAAAAAAACGGCAACCAACCAACAATCACATAAAAATAAATCCTCATCATAAAAAAAAATGAACAATCAATGCTCCATTCTATCTTCACACTGTGCATTTCCACTTTTTAGCAGGACTTTCATATCACGCAATCCAAAATAGCAAAAAGCTTTACACCCCGGATAATCAATCATTCATATCGGTTCAGACATAAATAGGACTTAATCATCAAAAAGATGAACAATCTATGCTCTATATAGGTGACATGTATTCCTACTCTTGAAGGACTTACATTACAAGCAGTTCAAAATGTTAATTCAATAAATAAATAAATGCTTGACCAGGATAATAAATCATTGATCTCGGTTTGGATTTATATATAAATATGTATATATATGATGTCAAAAATGACATAAAATCTATGATCTAGAACCTGGATAATTAACCATGGATTTCATTTCTAACAATTATATAACTAAATTTCCTGACATTTCTGCAATAAAAATAACATAATCTGCAATTCTACATAGAATTTGATCTACATATCTGCAATTCAACATAGAATTTGATCCACATATAACCACCTAACCTCAATGGAAAACAATGCCAATGACTCTGTATGAAAAGCACACAACCAGACCGAAATCAACTTAACCACGTAAGATAAAACAGTAATTGTCCATCTCTCCATCAGCATTAATGATTAACAGATGATAATTTACCGACATGATAAAACAAGACAACACGAAACGACACAAAACAAAGTCAACTATTTGTAATATCGATTAATTTTATATACAACACACTGAACACGAATTCAATAAAAAATGCAGTCAAAAACCAAACGTCCTTATTAACAAATAATGACGCCGGTGCACACACATGCACACGCATTTATATTTACATTGATCGATTAACGATTGATGCCGATTTTTTTATTGAGAGAGAGAGAGAAGAGGGAGAGTACTTTTTCCACCACCGAGGACCTTGTGGACAGGCTTCTCACGGCCGAAGAGTCTGTAGACGGACTTCTTCATGGATTCAATGGTAGAAGCCAAATGATCATCATCGGAATCGGAAGAAGACACATCATGGCCATGGATCTTCTCTGCGATCTTCTCCATCAATGATGGCTCTGACTCACCCGTATGATCCGCCATGGATGGATTTTCCCGTCCACAGAGAAGCGTAGGGAGAGACTCAGATAGAGGGAGAGAGCGAGAGAAGTGTGAGAAACAGACCGCGTGTGTTTCGGTTTTTGGCCTTTTGAAGCGAGGTTTACAGAGAGAGAGAGAGAGAGAGAGAGAGGGAGATGGAATCTGGACCGTTGAATTTATTTGAGGATTCCGAGCCTCAGGTTTGGGGAATGAGGAGTAACGGGGCCGTCGGGTTGGAGAAAATAACGGAATTCGAGGACGTGGGAGAGCAGGTCATGTTACCTTACTTAGGAAAACCATTCTCAGCCATTAGCAAAGGTCGCTAATTCGTGCATTAATTAATTAATTACTAAAATTTAATTAAATACAATATCTTCATTGGCCTCGAAAGATCGAAAAACAGGGAATTGTTTCCATAATTAAAACCTGATTAATCGGTAAGTTATTCGAGTCTCCGCAGGAATTGCCATTTGTGTATAGAGATTTGAAAATATTTATATCAACTTATCCGATTTAACCCGATTTGATTATAAAACCAATCTATGTTCCTTTAATCATTATTAACAATAATTCTAATTCAATCCATGTTCCTTTAATCATTATTAACAATGATTCCGATTCAATCCGATTGACCCAACCAATTCAATACATTTCTTATAAGATCAATCAAGTTTTTCGAGTCAAAATGTACTATTTTTTTTTTCTTCCAAAGAATAGATTAATTTTAAACAAATATATAAATTTACGAAAAATAATAAGTAAACTATAAATCTAATTTACCCTCTCATTCTAAATCTAATAATATCGACTAATACAATGCTAACGGATGATAGATGTCAATAATCACCACTAGATTGTGGTGGTTTGTAGCCACTAAAGATGCCTTATTTGACAATCACTTTCTTTATCATCTATTATCATTTTACAACTATAGGTTGCTATCTTCTTCTTTTTTTTTTTACTAATTACAACGGAAATGAAAGATTCAAACTTGATAAATCCCATTAGTATATCAATATTCATATCATTAAATTATAAGACCATCAGCTATAAGTTGCATATTTGTTTACCACCCAATGTTGTTAAAAGCGAGCGCTTTCATGCTTAAGAGAGCGAAGCCCTTACCAATGCCAAGGCAAAGCCAATTCACTAAAGCGTACATCTTGATCGTCAAAGCACTAAAGCACTCGCTTGAAGAAAAAGCTACCAAAGACGAAAAATTTAAAAGCACATTATGGCATATAATAATTATATTTGAAAAATAATAGAAGGGTATGATAATAAATGTACTAAAACAAAAACTTAATAATATAATACTAGTTGGGAGTTTATCTTTATAGTACATATAGTGCCAAAAGTTTTGTTTTTTTATTTCTTCTCTTTTTTCCAAAAGTAAAATAAAAACTATTAAAATAAAAAATTAAACACCAGAATAACTTTTTCAAAATTTTTAACTTCATTCTTTTACATATATTGTACTTGATATGAAAAAATATTTTCAATATTTTGATGTTAATTAAAAAAATAATTAACATAAGGTAGTGCTTATCTTATATTTAACTTATTTAAATTGTTTTTGTTAGTAGTTGAATAGAAGTACAATTATTTATTGAATATTAATATTTATAATTTTATAAATTAAAATATTTTTTTATAATTTTTAATATTTGCACTTTACTTCATTAAGGCAAATGCTTATTTTACGCTTCTTGCCTCAAGTGCTTTTAAGGCATTGCACCTTAAGTGTGCTTTTCACCTTTTGCTACCATTAGAAGTCACTATTAACCATAGTTTCTTGGGATCATTATGATTAATATTGATACTCTCATAGACCTTAACTTGATTGTAATAAATTGAAAAACAATTTAAGAAACATTTTTTATAAAACAAATGATCTCTTATGATTAAAAAAAAAAAACAATATTAAATAGTAATTAGTGAATGCTCCCCTCTTACACAAAATTATCCCTTCCTAATTACAACAATTTATTTCGTCTTTCAATTCAGATAGTCACGAACCAACTAATACATCAGCAAAATCAAATTAATTGAATTTGAATTGCAACAATGTGTTTTGTTAAAGATAGTTTATAAC
This sequence comes from Lumnitzera racemosa, assembly GCA_024138005.1. Taxonomy (NCBI): domain Eukaryota; kingdom Viridiplantae; phylum Streptophyta; class Magnoliopsida; order Myrtales; family Combretaceae; genus Lumnitzera; species Lumnitzera racemosa. Next base: position 107,717,794 of record JAMXBC010000004.1, read on the forward strand.
GTTAACATTTGATGCGCCACCCAACCCCCCACCCCGACACAAACCCAAAAAAAAAAACAAAAAAAAAGGCAAAGTTGATGTAACACTTTCCAAGAATTACTAACATAGGGTAGCAGGTAATTATGATTGAGGTTCGCAATTTTACCTAGAAATTTGCATAAAGAATGCAATGCCCTATAAAGATAGGAGTAAGGACCATGTGGGCATTTGGTGCACTCCATAATAACAGAGTCACTTGCGGTTTACATGTCCATCATCATATCATAGAAGAGAGTGAACTTTAAAGAAACTATTTTCATTTTATTTTAATTTTTTTTTTTTTCATAGATCCCGATTTACATATTTGCATTTTGAATATTTAGATAAGCGGAATTCGCTTAAAAAGGTGACAAGTCTTATAATTCTATGTGAACGATGATGGCTAAACTTTACAAATGTGAGTAGAAGTTCTTCTTCAAGGATGCAGTTTTCATGACAAGAAGTAGGTATGAGTAGGTTATATCTAGTTGGGTTGACAGAAATTTCGGTTAAGTTATTCGCTCACACCTTGATGTCGTAGCTTCAACACTTTCTTGTGTTTGTTGATAGTAACTACCCTTCAATTAGTCCACAAAAATAACTAAACAAGAAAATAAAGCATGGACCTTTCTAAGACTCCAGCGAATAGAAAGGATAATCTCGAAATTAAAATCTTGTATATTCGTAATTCAAATCAGATCAAGAGTAAAATGTGTCGAATTATTTCTACCGTATGAAACTAAACACGAGACATGTCTCTTCAATAGAATGGTAAAATTTTCACATTCCAGAATACCTGAGAGCGAGATTCTTGATATCTCAAACAATCCCTTCGAACCAAGTGGCATAATAAACCATCCTTCCCGATGGCTGGCTGAGTACATGATGATAATGCAGAATTCAACATGTTTTCTAAGAAAAATCTCTATGTTTGCTCCTTTCATCCTCTTTTTAATATAGATTTAACATTTTATGGTTCTTGACATCAGATTTAACATTTTACGCTTTGCTACTGCATTTTCTTACCACCTAACTTTATGGCTAACCCTCCTATATTTACAGTTTGCTCCTATATGTCGGATAATGACAAGGATAAACGAGGACACTTGATCCGAGAAGGGAGAAAAAATAATTCATCTTTTCATACATTATTTATTTATTTATTTATTTGAGCAAGCGTGTCAGCAATTTCACAAAATATAAACATTTGATTCCTGTTCTCATCGATTCAATTAAACGAAGAGTGTATACCACCAGGGTCTCGCTTGTAAGCCCTGCCTTCTTCTGCTGCAGAAATTCGAAAAATTTCCAAAACCGTTCTTAAGAAGTTTCAAGTTTATTGAACTTTATACTCATCAACATTAGATCAAAGTTTCATGCTTCAATTTTCATGGTTAAAAGTCGGATGCATTATTATTTCAGTTTATCATTTTCAATTAGCTAAACATGGAAACTAAGGACAAATTCCTCTTAGGGTTCTTTGGGCCAATCAGACAAGGTACAGCCCAGCCCAACTGTGAAGTACATCAGCAGATGTTAAAATAAGTCATAGATAAGTTTTAATTTTGGATGGTACAATCTTTACTTTAGTTTTGTTTTATTGAAAAAACTTTCTTACTTCTGGACTATTGAGCCAAGTAGTACTAAGGTGAATGATGGGAAGAGTACCGGAGTCTATATAGCACTTGAAAAAACATTCAAGAGCCTCTTAGCAACTAGACAAGATCATAAGACATGTTCACCCAAGTCCATGCAGTGCAGAAGTATAGGACGAATTCGAAGCAAGACTGAGCAAATTGTTCCCCGGTTAAAACAGTAAAGCACGTGCATAACCAGATGATATTTTGTAATGATGGAAGCCCATGTTCATCTTGCAGTTCCATCCCCAAGAATCATTGAGCTTCTTCATAGGTTCTGATCCTTTCAACAGCTAAGAGGCCGAGTTGTTGCAGAACCATCCCCGAGGTGGTAACTTATAGCAGCCATACAGCATTCACATGTCCATGTGTCTAAAGTGAACAGCTAAAACAAACTATACATTCATAATTATGAAAGACATAGAGACAACCTCAACCTTTGCGCCACGCGCTTAGTGAGATAGCTACTACTCTTACATATCTTTCAATCCTAGGAGAGCCCCTCATATCATCTATCACTTGGTATCAGCAGTTATGGGCCAAAGGGACAGTTGTAGTCCCACATGATTCGGTGGAACCAACAAATTCTGCACTAATTAATGCAATGATATTGTGGAAAGATGGCCATTCTCTTTGTTATATACGTTATTGATTCCTTATCATTAGACTGTCCAATCCTAATTCAGAAAACTACCCCAAGTAGACGAACATATGCCATATTATCGTTTGCTTTTGCTTATCAATAATCAACAAAGTGGCATATAGTCATTCACCAACCAAGATCTCTCTTGTTCCATGTTCTAGTTGAATTCCTCTTTTTAACTTGATTCTACATCCAAATCAGTAGTTGGTTTTTAAAGGGCTACCAGATACAGCATCCCTTCTATATAGCGTGAAACCACTCAAAAACTTAACCATTTCATGATTTTCATTTTCTTTCAACCAAGATCTCCATCCTTGATCCGAAATTATATGAAAAAAGGTCTTCCCCCTTAGTTTTTCCTTCTAAACAGGTCCAATGTTGCTTTACGTTAAAGTACTCTCATTTAATTTGTTTACCCTAAGCGGTCACAATTCACACCAATGCTGGGGGGCTCCCCCTGGCAGATAACAGGCAGAGCTTATCTCATCGGCTATTTAATAGGAGTCAATCTTCTTAGAGTGAAGCCAAATCATTTACGGGATTTAGGGAGGATTTGATACCTTGCTTCTGATAAATAACATCATGGATATTGTAGCTAGTGTCGATGAGAAAACCTTTCACTTCTATCTACTTTTTATTTGGCCCTATTTGCATAAGGTTTCAAAAGTGCATAAATTGAAGTGCCATACGTTATGCTGGCCTTCCACAAGATAAGGAGATCATATACAGACAAGAGACAAGGAAAGCTGAGAAAAGGGATCTCCATCAATAACTCCCTCCCTCTTCGTTTCAAGATTAGTTCAGTTACAATCATCTTCTACACTCTTGTTTCCCAAAATTCTGAACTTAACCAAGACTAAAGAGTAGAGAACTAAGAAAACCGTAAAACAGAACCCACCATTGGACCAAAGTAACTACCACCATGATCATATAAAGAAACCCTAGGTCATCCTAGATCAAATAAACGCAATTACTTGGAGAGAGAACTATATCTCCACTAAACATGGCAACTACAGAAACAATCAGGCATAGACCATGTAAGCAGAGAAAGGAGAAGGAAGAAAACATAACATAACCACGTATCTCCAATCATCTACATAAAGTACAAGAAACTCAATACAGTCATGTTGTACTACTATTTCTCATGTTATCGAACCAAGCGATTCATGCCAACTTGGAAGTTCTCTCGGATACTATAAAGAGAGTTCACTTACAGAATTATAAGAGAATTCCAGGAGGAAAGGGGAGGAAGCTGACATTCCCAGAGACGCCTCGGAGGAGCAGTTTGCAATCGAGGAACAGCTTCTTCCATTGTCAAAGCTTGTCTTCATCAAGGCATATCTTGTCGTTTCCCTGTTCATGGCAAGTCGAATAGAATAATGGAACATCTAAAAGGAATATGCTTTGGCTTTGGCTTTGGCTGTCTTTTCAGCCTCAACTGTCTTCTTAGACAACAAATTATACATGAATATATATATATATTAATGGTATCCGAATACCTGTTATAAATAATAAGAAGAAAGCACTTTTTCAGTGAGAGTATACTAGTCACGTATAAAAATATGTCCAAGGTTTTTTTAATTTACTTGATTTTTGAATTTAGGCATGGATAATGAAATTTTAATGGTCAAAATTAGATCCCTTCTTATTACATATAATTTCTTTAAAATGGATCGTCTCTATTTACATATATATTTTAAATTATTTAAATTTAAACAATCTTATAACATTACCGTGATATAATTTATTTTCTTATAATTTCATTAAATAGATTATACATCTCAACATTTTAAAGGATTAATTCAAGAAAATTTGAGAAGTGGAAAAGGAAAAACAACCCAATTCCACTTTTTTTTTTTTTTTGTCAACCACATCGTGCACGTTAGACCTTATAATATGGATGCGTTGCTTTAACCTTTTTTTTTTCTTTGTTAATTTAATTACTTTTTCTTTTCTTTCCTTTTTGTGCTATCTTATGAAAAGGAAATTAATAAAGAGAAATTTTTCAAATTTTTAATATTGATCTAATTAAGCATGTGAACATGTATGGTTTTTTTTATTATTATTAAATTGTGTCATTGAAACATTTTTCCATAATTAATTTAAATTAACACGTGAAATTTAACTCTTGCAATCAATCAATGTTATTAGTCAGACTTGATTTCTTTTATAGAACTTCCTAAATCAAGTATGATTAAATACACTTTAATTCAACACCCAAATCTTACTCAATAGAATAGATTTCAAGTAGGCATTAAAGATTACAAAATAGGTTATGATAACAATTTTTGAAAACATACCCTCATAAGAAGTTAGTATAGAAGTTAAGGTATTTTATATCTATCCCCAAATTTACACTACAACGTATAAAGAATATAAGTTTCACGATACTTTTGTACTTAGTTTATAATAATATATATATTATTAAAGTCGAAAAGGTCTTAAATAATCATTCTTTATAAAATTATTATTTAAACTTCTAATTAAAAATTATATAACGAAAAAACTAATACTAAAAATATTATATATATTATAATATGAATAAATTTGGCATTTTCCATAATTCATCATTCCATCTCTCTCTTTATTTCCAGAATAACTTAAATCATGGTCACATCGACCCTTTCACTTTCAACTGCAATCTTACCCTCACATCTTCCACATATTTTAAAGCTTTCTTGTCTATCTATTATTTATTATATTAAGTAAAAATATTTATTTGTAAGATTTTTTTTATAAATTTTTTGTAATAATTAATACCAAACACAACCAAATCATTAATTAATACATATTCCATTCTTCATTCAAACAAAAAAGAAAAAATTTTATTTTTACAAGCATTTCTATATGCATTGATTTATTTATTTTTTTCCTAACAAATGATTTTATTCAATCATTTATTATTTTTTAGCACTAGTTATGTGGATGCGACTTTCGCTAGTTAAATCATGTTAACAAACATAAGAAATAATACCATTGCATTTTTTCAACCTCAAAAAAATAGTAAAGAAAACCTAACCTAAAAAATATATTTTTTGATTATTTCAGTTTCTCCAAAAAAAAAAATTGTACTCATTACTATTAAGTATTAGAATCATTGTGCAAAATATTAGGACAAGACTAAACAAAATATTTTGTCTAATGTTTGGTATATAATTTCATCTTGATTATTGGACAAAAAATGATCTAAAAGACCTGAATTTATTCATCTAAAATATTGTATACAAGTTGACTTCACTAGAAAAAAATACAAATATTAAGATTATAATTACAACTATATAAATATTAGATTATCGAGGGTATGGATATTGTATAATTTTTAAAATTTATACTTTTTAAATAATATAAAAATATTATAAAATAAATATTAGATAATATTGAGAGTATAAATATCAAAAAATAATATTAAGTCCAATATTTGTACATACTAAATGAAAATGTCACAAAAATTATTGTTTAGTACTATAATATTATATCATACTACACTCTGTATACTGTATAATTTTTCTTATCATGTTACAACCTACCTAAGGAATAAGATTATTAAATAGATGACAAAAATTTGCTTAGAAGTCACTAAAAAGGAAAACTTACTCACTTTAACGTGCTTGGAACTAGAAAGGCACTTAAATTATTTCCATCAACATAAATATATATATACACACAACCATACCAACACGCAAATACGCATACAAATGAGAATACAAGCTCATACGTGCACACCACGCACACTTACGCAACATGATACGATCCTCCTTGCATTGAACGTGAAGGTCGTCATCGCAACGTGGTAGGCAGAGGATTTGAAGAAAATCCTGCTTTACTATCCATGAACCAAAAGTGACTTAAGAACTGTTCCGCGTTTAACAGAAACTAGAGTCTCACTCTACCGTTAAGGTTATTGGACTTTTGCACAAGTCCTAAGGTGTTCGGTTAGGGATTGCTCATTGTCATCCGTACATCGTAAGTATTTAGCTAGGGATGACGCATTGAATGTGTTAAGGTATCATTTAAAAAAAGGAAAAAGAAAAAACCAAACGCTCATGGTGGGAAGGAGTGTCTAAGTCTAATTGAGGAGGGATTATAATTTTTAATTTCGTGGTATTTACTGAATGACCACCGCATGTGATGTTACATTGCATATGCTTGATTAGTAGGTCCCATCACTGACCGACACCTCCTCCATAGGGATATTTGTATTTCACGTCCTCAGGTAGTATGTCACAGCGAGGAAGCTGCCCTCGGTAAATTGTTTATTTCCTTTTGCTAGGCTTGATGTGCAAAGCATACGGAAGAGAAGAGCTAGCAGCAGGCCACTTGTTCTACATTCTCCCTTTCTTTAGTTAATTTTGTGAATTTTTAGTGTTCCTAGCTATGTATTCAAAGAACTTTTATTTAATTAATGAAGTTTAGTATTTTGATTTCAAGTATGTTACCTGTAAAACAGCCATAGTTTAGATGCTTTATGAAATGAAGACATGCAAGGTGGAGTCCTCTCTTTCGATAGTGCTTATGATTGGTGGGGATCGTCATGATTATAACGGTCTAAAAGATGTCATAAATAATACGGATTTTGATTTTTCTTTTTAACTATTCTTTTATTTTGGTGACATCAGAATTCGGAATTTGGTTTTCTAAAAATTTAGAAAAGTGTCCTAGTGTCGCAACAAAATTTAGATTAGTTTTTTTTGGGAGGCTTTTAGAGGCGGGCTCAGTGCTTTTTTCTCTAATCTTTTCAACAGAATAAATACACAACTTGCTTTTGTGTTATCAAAAAAATTTATTGATAAATATATTTATAATAATGAAATAAATAAAGAAACAGTTGATAAAATAAATAAAAATACAATTCGTTTTGTTTCAATTATAAAAAAAAAAATTATTTTTTGATATTAGTAATATAAATTCAAAGATTTTTTTTTTTTTTATCACCTCTCCTCCTTATCCCAAGCATGTCTATTTTACAAATCATACTTTGTAAAAGTAAGATAAAAACAAAATGTGGATACGTAGTTTAATTAAAAATTTATTAGATAAATAAGAACTCAACAAGGTAAATAGGACGAAAATAAGATAAGAGAAAATCCAAACTTACCAACTTTGATAGATGATTCAAGCAATATAAATAAACATAGGAGAAGAAAACTACACGTGTAATCAAGAGATTTTAAATAAGTTCTCGGAGCTTCTCCAAAATTATTAAAAATATACCCTTTTTTCGTTTCGCCACCCACCCAAAAGCCAATGGTGATTGACCCTACGAGGTGGTTGGTCACCTTCTAGCCAGTGGGTGATTGGTCAAGTGTCTAGAGGGTCTAACCTTGATTTTTGGTTTTATGTGTTTAATAATTGTTTTTATTATTGACTTAAATGAATATATTTGATAATATTATTTCATCAAAATAAATAATTATGTAGGACCAATTATAAGTTGATATGTATCAAATTAACTAACAATAATAGTGACAGAAACACAAAGTGAAAAGTGGCGTCAATATACATATGTAAAGTGTAATTTACCCATATACAAACACAACTGTATGTATATGTATGTGTGTATGTATATATATATATATATAAATATCCCTTCTGAGTTGTGATTGGGTTACAAGGTCTATTGATTTGTGATGCACGCAAGAGATATAGCATTCGTGGATATGGCTAATTAGGACAAAGTTTTATTCATCAACATGCCAATATAGAATGAAATCACGACCAAATTTAACCGCACTACAAAACTTAAGACAATACGAAACAGTCGGGGGGAGGTAGAACTATGCTTCGATTTTACATCTCCATGATTGGAAGTGACCGTGACTTTTGATCACAGCGAGAGAGTAAGTAGATAGGGAAGAAAAATTTGTTATTTTCGGTATAATCTTAAGACTCCTTTTGGTTAATCATTTTTTTTAATCTTATTTGGGCCTTTTTTTATCTATTTGAATTTAGCCTTTTGATAAGAATAAAATACAAAAAAAAAAAGATAAAAATATAATTCCTTATATATTCCTCCTTTGAAATTAATTATCCCACAAATCTCAATAAATTTAAATTTATTCATATTTACAAAAATATCAATTAAAACAGCCGTTTTGAATTTATAAAATATATTTTTTTGAATATTTTCCCTTAAGAGTAAATGAACTGACAGTTTAATCACCATATTCATCATAATAATGAAATAAAAATAGATAAAATATATATAAAGCAATTTTTCAAATATCAAATCTCAAATAAATAAAAATTAAATATAAAATACATATAAAAAGGATACAAATTAAATTAAGAAAAGATAATCCAAATAGGATCTTAAGATATAGAGTAAATATCTAATACGATCTAGATAACAGTAAATCCCAACTATCGTACACGAGAAAAACTTCACTGAACATTATATGCTATGTTTCGATTAATGTTATGTAGATACTGGCATATACCATTTATGGTTTAACAGTAATTTCATTCAAAGTTGCACACCAGATAAGTTAACTACAACGTGTGAGGAAAACAAAATACATAAGTATGTGTAAAACTTCACAAGAACAATGAATCTTATTCCATGAGTGCCTAAGTTGCAGAAGAAAATGTCCTTCAGTAACTTATTGGTGAACATGAAGTCTTACGGGCACATCATTCCAAAGCAGTTCCTCAAGATGCTTATGATTAAAAATGCGAGAAGGAAGGGATTTCAAATTTCCACAGCAAGAGACCTTAAGTTTTTCAAGCTTAGGGAGTGCCCCTTCCTCTACAACCAACATGTTTAGTTCATGGAGTTGCTCCAGATGGAGTACCTTCAACTTCGGGAATGTATTAGCCTTGAACACCAATGAGTCCCCTCGATAAGCATCGACCAGCTCGAGCTGCATCAGATTTGGAAGAGCTTGAAGTCGTAGAAGTGGACTAGTATCTAATCTTGAACATCTCAGGGTGATTCTGATCAGGCTAGGAAGTTGATGAATCCACCTTGGCAACTCCTGCAAACATCCTCTGAGGTACAGACGTTGAAGATCTCTGAAGCCAGGCTGATCTGAAACGTGATCCAATTCGAGATACTCTCCTTCATTTTCTGTGATGACATGAAGAGTTGAAAGATGCTCCATCCTTTGGATGGCTTCACAAATTTTTCTTCCATCCTCGCTTTTGAGAAGTATAAGACCCAACTTTCTCAAGTTAGTGAAATCGCCCAATTTTGCCAATAGCAGGGGGTTAGCTTTTACAAGTGACAGTGTTTGGATATTAGGCAAATCGAACAAGCCTTCCATAAGACTATTACCTGGATTCATTTGATCGAGGAAGAAAAAAAAGCCGGTCAAGCGAGAAAAAAATTCTACTTCGTCTTCTTTTGCTCCATCTGATCTAACATAATCAACAAAGCGAGAAACTAAAAGATGACGCAGATAATGCAGTTTGAGAATTTCCCTCGGCAGACGAGAGAGATGAGTCTGCCTAAGATCCAAAGTTTCCAAGCGTTGAAGCTGCATTATAGAATCAGGAACTGAACTTATCTTCGTTTGCCTCAGGCTCAGATACGTTAGGAGGGCAAGCTTGAAGATAGCGGTAGGAAAGTTCTCTAGTGGGGCACCTTCCATTTCTAAGACCTTCAATAGCTTAAAATTAGATGGGAAAGAGGAGCTAGACCTCGAAAACCAGAAAGCAGATCGAATGAGCTTTAGATTCATCTTGCTTAACTCGGTATCACTTTTGACAGAGAGACGCCGAGCATTGCCCAAGTGGCTTTGGCTGCTCGTTTCAGTTAAAATTTTGATGAAGCTCTCTTCCTCGGCCTTGTAAAAAAGAAACTGGTGGACAACATTTAGCAGCCGGCAACGTTTTACCCTCCCATCGATGTTCCTTGCACACACATGAATAAGATTCCTTCGAGCGAGCTCATTGAGATAATCCTCAGCAACATCCTCCCTTGATCTGTTTCCCTGTTCGTTCACGAACCCTTCAGCTATCCATAAGCGTTTCAATCTTTCACGCTGGATAGAATAATTCTCGGGAAACATAGTAAAGTAGAAGAAACAAATTTTAAGATTCCTTGGAAGATCTCTGCAACTAGCAAGTATTCTGCTTCCAATGTTGGGAAGCTCTACTCCTAGCCTATCAGGGACGTTCTTCCATTCCCTTGGAATCTGTCTCTTGCTTGATAGCAAGATACCCGCATCCACAAGGTGCAAGGGCAGTCCTTCACATCTTTTGACTATGTTCTTTGCCAACTCCTCTAACTCGTGCGGACACCGGCAATCGCTGGTTTGAAAAGCCTTTTTGCAGAATAGGGTGAATGCTTTTTCCTCGGGCAACCCCTTTAATTCATGTTTATGCAGGCAGGAAGAGGAAACATCAGAGATTCGGGAAGTGATGATGATTCTGCTATACTGCTGCTTACCCGCAGGTAGTGCATTTACGATGTAGTCGCACTCTTCCTTGCTCCAGATTTCATCAAGAACAACGAGATAACTCGTGTCATGAAAATCTTCCAGTTCTTTCAAGATGACATCCATGTCGGTGAGATTCTCTTGCATACCCTTATGAAATTGGACTGATATGTTCCTCAAAACCTTCTGGATGTTTAGAGGATGGGATGCAGAAACCCAAGCCCGGTGGTGAAATTGTCGTCGTACCCTTTTGCTCTCGTAAACATGCTTAGCAAGAGCAGTTTTACCTGATCCTGCAGGACCAACCAGTGAAATCAAGGTGCGTCCAGGCTCTGTGGATAACAGTTCGCTAATGATGTCTTCTGTCTCGCATTCAAAACCCACAACATCGCCTTCCATTCGAAAATGATGAGCCTCATGTTTTTCCACTCTCCAGGCAGAACTCGCACCTTCCACATGACTGGTGTTTGTACCTTGGTGCAGCAACAGTTGAAATTCTCGCATATTTTCGACTTTCTTTCTGATGTGATCTACCTTGGTATCTATATCGCGAATCACGGATTGATTAGGCTTGGTGGTGTTGCGCCCATGGATATCCTTTGGCACATGGAACGTGAAGTCATCAATGATATCCTCGATTTCACGAGCTAATGTTCGAATATCTCGAACCCGCTGTTGAAGGAGATGGTTACCTCGAACTTCTTCATAATCATTTAGAAATGCTTGACATGACTGTAACCAATCTCTAATAGATTCTATGTCTCTCCTCACTTTTTCTCCGAGATTGATTTCATGGAGGATTTTGGAGCAACAAACATGAGTCAGTTCGATAGCTAGTGTAAATGAAAAATCAGCCATATTTGCGGTCTAGTATAAGGAACTATATAGGATATGTTTGCTGTGTGTGGTATGAATATGAAAGAACAATCTGCCCCCTTTTATAAGCCAACTCAGCTTACCTTAGAAGACTCTTTCGTTAAGAAGACTTCTCGTTGAGTTTTTCTTCATTCATGCAAAGTCAACGAATCTTCTCCACAAAGATGATGCTTATGACGTGTGTGATCCCAGTGACATTGCAAGCGTGTTGATTATAATTAAGAAACAAGGGAGATTCTGTTGAGCGTCCATAGGAACATGCTCTTGTAGCTGATAGTTGAAAAAGGATTAAATTATTAAATATGACGGATCAGTGACAGTGAGTGCTGAGGAGTTAAAAAAGGATAAATTATTTTCATCGTATATGTATTTTAGTTATTTCTGCATGATGAGATGGGGTATATAATTTTTAAACTCTTTAGATCGGTCAGTTTCGGTTGTGGAGTTAAATCGGTCTTGGGCCAATTCTACTTAGGATGAAATGCTGCTAAATACACACACACACACACACACACATATATTATATAAAATAAAGATGGAGTGGTGCAAGGATTGGCCTCAGGTGATTAAAATCAATGACATTATACTGCACCCAGTTTTAGTTTTCATACTAAAGTTCTTCGATTCATGGCGTCATTTTAGCAAAAATAAATTTTAGAATGATTCTAACGGATAGATAAGCAATGACATGAGACTTGCTGAGCCTGAAAATGCATGTTCCGTTCTTGCGTAAGATATCCGCCTCCGAAACATCGAAACCGTTCGCTAATTTATATTTAAACTTAGTGTGTGTCGTGCAACAAGCAATGAAATGAGACTTGCTGAACCTGAAATTGCATGTTTCATTCTTGCGTAAGACATTCCCCTCTGAAAAATCGAAACCATTCGCGAAATCTGTATTTAAACTAGCAACAAGTTGTTCGGACCCTGGATCGTTAGTCAACTTTATACTTGGGATCCGGCATGTTAAAGTTGTTTGGAATGCATATCCAAGACACGGTGAGAGACCAAGAGCCATGTCCTAACAATATATGTAAATAATAAACCGTATCTATTCGCCATCAAGTTTTATGTCTACAAAGACATTCCTACGGAGTACATTATTTGCGAAACAAAATTTGCTTTTACAATATTTTTGGAGTTTTTTAAATCATTTTTAGAAATTTTCTATAATATTTTAGGAATTTTTAGATTATTTAACATATATAATATTTTGACTCCTACACTATAATTTTATTAAGTAAATAACATTGTTATTTTTATTAATTTATATCGTGTATATATAAGGTTTATTTTTATTAAGCACACAAGAATACTTCCATACTATGCATTTTTTTAATAATAAGTAATAATATACCTAAATATCGTGCATGTAGTCATATAATTAATTGATATGTACATATCATATTATACGGATGATGTATTATTCTTAAAGTATCACACAATCATTTTATGTATATATATGTATACATTTTACACATGGACGGTGGACGTATATTAGGAATTTAACTAAACCACTTTCTTTTTTTTTACCAGTTAGTTTAGAATTATTTAAAAATACATTTAAAATTGGAAGTACTTTTAAATTAGGATAACATATAAAAATTTTAAACGAAATAAAAATTTCTCTAAATAATTGAACTCAAGAAATCAGATCATCTAGGGTTAACAAGCTCGAACTTTAAGATAAGATGCAACCTTTAGAATTTCATTAAGACTGACTGACTAAATAAACTATTTGTATTACAAGTATTCTAAAGCCCTGAAAAATGAAAACCCAAGACAGCTAAATGGGCAAATATACAAAAGATTGAATAAAATAAGGTCGTAGCTATAAAAACCTTAAATCTAAAAATGACTTATCAACTGCAATGCTAAACTTTAACCGAAAAAAGAAAACTAAAATGATAAATAAATAAATAGCATAAAATAAAGTAAAAATGTTGCAAGTCCTCCATCCATTTGAGTAAACGTTAGGCCCTCACCTGCAATATCTAAAGATAAAGTAAATAACATAAAACAAAAGAAATTGGCCCAACTCGCTAGATCTAAAGAGAGAGTGACCCGAATGGAAAATCAAGTACACACCATTGAGTACACTTTTGCTACAAGTCGATCTATCCATTGAGTTTAGGAGTTTTTAAGATAAGGCAGGAAATTTAAAAAAAAAAAAAAAAACTATTTGTGTTTTGGATCCTTTACGAAGATATTACTCTGTTTAATATTTTGACAAAGAGGTAATCATTGATATTTAATTTTTTGGTAATTATAAATAAGGACACATGTTGATATTTCATTCATTTACAAAAAAATAATTAAATAAAATAATATTACTAATATTCTTATTCATCCAATCTAATAAAAAATTTAGTAAAAAATCCAAAATTAAGAAAAAAGGAAAATAGAAAAAAAAAAATCAACCCCTCTTTGAGTTTGCACCATTATTTAAGGAGATGCATAGGTCACTTTATATCCTAAACAGCCATGCACCACCTCTAAAAATTACACAACCTTCTATAGTAATAGATAGTTATACATCATCATTTGTAGGTTGTATAACCTACTTATAATAATAGAGTTGCCATATAGAAAAGCTTATTAGCCATTTCTGGCCACTCAAAAGTCAAGGAGTGGTTGTAGCCTCCTTAGGGGGACTGTGCAGCTCTTTTTGGTGGTTGTCAATCACCCCATCTTTATGGTAGCAAAAAATAGCTATGCAATCTTTTTTTTTTCCTGAATTTTTGAATTTTTTTGTATGTTTTATTAAATTATATGAATAAAAATATTTAGGAATATTATTTTGTTTAATTAACTTTTTGCAAACAAGCAAAATGTTGACACGTGTCCAATCTACATTAACATATGCAATGTTTATAGGGGGGAAAAAAAAAGAAAAAAGAAAAACTAAAATACAGCTTGCTAGTATGTAATTTAGCCCAGCAACAACAACAAGGGCTTCATCATCATCATATAAAACAACACAACAATAACTCGAGGAGATGAACGAAGGAATGTAGCTGGCATCACGAAACTCCGAGTAGCAATAGATTGAATTTTGCACTAACAAAGAAAGAAAAGGTACATTCTTTGCATCGGAAGACCCTTATACACACATTTATAGGAGTAGAGATTGCGACTCGACCCTAACCTGAAACGCCGCAAACCTAATGCCAAGAGGTTGCACAACCATGTCGGCACATCTTGGGGATGTTACGTTAAAGGGACTACAACGACGGAAGATTGGTGAGCAAACATGCCGCTAGTCGAATATTCTTTGCTTGACAAATTGGATCTGGTCTAGTACGAAGGAGTAGTATTTTGGAATACCTAAGTTAGAGGAGGAGTTGACATATAGTAAGTAGTTCGACGTAAGTTAATAAAGCTTGCGCATTTGACTTGGGAGCAACAGGTGCTTGAGATCCTGTCGCATCATAGTGGGTTTAGCATAAGGCCTTAAAATCCTTATGAAACATTGAACAAGTGGAACGAGTTAACGACCATATGGATGGGTTTGAAGTTTTGGTTTCGCAAAGTTCACCCTACACCGTTAGAAGTATTATTGCTCGATTATTTCATTTGTGGGTCGAGACAAGATATCAAGTATCGCCTACGAACACTTACTCCGAGAGCACTTCCACTAGTTATTGGGTAAATTTTTATTTTGACGTAGCGTTTGATTTATAGAATTAAATAATTCAATGAAAATAGAATAACAAAATACAAAAAGAATATAATAATATAACTCTTTTGTAACATGTTTGGTGCATATAGTGTAGGACATGGTTTTCTGTAATTGAAAAGTTTAAAAAAATTATATTAAAAATTGCAATGAAGTTCACAAATTGACATATAGGGAATTGATTTTGTAAAATTAGAGGGTTGTAAGTTACCTATAATGGAAAACCAAGAAAAATGTTACTTCCATGTCTAGGAATTTTTTAGGTAAGTCTTGCATGGAATCAAGCACAATTGTTAATGTAAACAATTACCCCTTGACTCTGGAAATTACAGCTTGTTATTGAATTCCATCATAATTCGAATGAAGATGGAATGGAGAAAGCCATTGTCAAAGTTATGTATGTGAATCAGTTTTGATGAAAATGATTTTTGATTAGTTAGAATTGATACATCGGCAGGGTATTTATACAACAATAGTTAACTTAACAAACTCTACTATACACGTGCCTAATAAAAAGAAATATAAATACAACTCAACATTTCAATATCTCATCAGCCTCCCCTCAACTTGAAGGCCTAATTTAGAAACTAAAGTGTGAATATGGTGGTGAGGCAAAGATTTACGAGTAAATATGTAAATCCTGTGAATTTAGTTATTTAAAAATAGAATTAAATTTCAATACTTTAGACGACTTCATGAGTCATTAAAGTTGAGTAAAATAAAAATTTAATAAATTATAAATTTGAATATATTATATGTAATAAAAACCTTAAAAAATTGATCAAAACTTAAATCGCATATAAAAAATTATAAATCCGATGTACATGCAAATACTCGAAATCAAACCCAAACTTAATGGAAATCCTAAAACTATAACTTTAAACTTATAAAATGAATAAATATCATTTAATAGTAATATAATCGTAATCAATCAATTATTGATTAAATCACGTAATCGTGTAAAATTTTTAACGAAAACGTTAAAATAAATTGTAAAAATTATAATTGTAACAAGTACCAATTAAATTAATAAATTTTCATAAAATCTCAAAATTAATTTATAATTATTATTTTTATGTTTAGAAAAATTATGTATATTTAATTTTACTTTCCTTTTCCTTTCTTTTTCTTTTCTTTTTGCTCCTTATTTTCCCTTTATCTTTCACGTGATTTTTCAACTACATGTTCTACAACTTATGCATAATTATAAATTACAAATGTCACAAATTTATGGAATAAAGAAGAAGTTAATTAATGTATATGTCTTATCTAATTTAATGAAGAGATTTAAGTTAGATTATTTTTCTTTTTCATTTTGCTTTTAATCCTAAATTGTCGAATTGTTCACGCATGGAAGCACCCAAAGCTAAGAAAGAAAAAAACAAAGAGAAAGAAAAGAAAAAACAATGCCATTACACATACACAAACTAAAATAAGAAAATAAGAGGAAAAAAAAACAAATACTTAGGAAGAAGAAGAAGAAGAAAGTTAAGGAAATTATCTACTAAGATATTTAGGTAAGTTAATTATTTATTTTGTAAATATATGTATTCCATTCTATGTATATACATATGTATTTAGGAGTGAGTATATATGATATATGTATATAAGTATAAATAGTAGTACATATAATATGTAATTATTTTTACACATGTATTTTTGTACCTATGTATGCGTGTATATTATATATTTATGGATAATTAGTATTTGGTATATGATATATGTAGATATATATGTATAGTATATGTAGGTATACTAAATATTTCCTTTATATACATGTAATATATACTTAGTATTTTACTCAATTAATTACGTATATATGCATAAATATATATAAGTGTATATGTACATAATATTTGTTTTAGTATGTAACATGTATATACATATATTATATAATTTCGTATATATATATATATATATATATATATGTGTGTGTGTGTGTGTGTGTGTGTACATATGTCTATATACATATTTCGTATTATATATATATATGTATGTATGTGTATGTGTATAATAATAAGTATACATTTGTATATTATACTTAGTATGTTTAATTTGTAAAATTTATGTATATTTATGTACTCATTAATTTTAATAAAATATATACATGTATACGTATAATATATGTACATATACTTAATAATTTCTAAGTATATGAAATTTTTATATATAATTATGTATTTATATATGTACTAACATGAATATGTATATATACATACTATTGATAATATTTGTATTTTAGTATATATATACGTATATAGTACAACCATATATATATACATAAGTATGTAAAGTATAAATAAGTATATAATATACTTAGACATAATGTATAAATATGGATAGAATAATTTAATATATAATATATAGTATACGTATAAATGTACATATATAAATGGTAACACACATAAAAATATGAGTATAGTTAAATAGTATATGCAATATACTATAATAATAATTTAATAAATAAAGTGAGGTAATAAATATATATATATAAGAATATCGTAATTTAGAGAAAAAAATAATAATTAAGTAAATTAAAAAATTTGATAAAATATAATAATAAGTATTTATATATACTTATACCATAAAATACAAAAAAATAATAGAAAATTATGAAAAATGTGCAAGTGTGACACGTGATACTCCCACATGCTGCCACGTCATCACTTATAAATATAATTAAGTAATTTTTATAATTAATAATAATAAAATAGTTAATTAATTAGAAAAATAATAAAGTAGAAAAATTCGAATTAATAAATATTAAATCTCAAAAATAGGTAAAAAAAAAATAAGTAATTATTGTAAACCCTACAAATTTAGCTATTTAAGAATATAATTGAACCTTAATATTGTAGATAACTTCATGAGTCGTTAAAGCCGAACAAGATAAAAATCTAATAAATCATAAATTTAAATATATTATAAGTAGTAAAAACTTTAGAAATTGCGCGTACTAAAATCCTAAATTTGATTAATGCACCATTAACCAAAATTAAACCCGAATTTGATCAGAACCCTAAAATTATAACTTTAAGCCTATAAAATAATTAAATATCACTCAATAGTGATATAATTGTAGTCAATTTCAATTATCAAATAAATTACTTAATCACGTAAAATTTTAACGAAATCGATACAATAACTTATAAAAATTATAATTATAACAGGTACTAATTAAATTGATAAATTTTTATAAAATTCTAAAATTAAGTTATGATGATTATTTTTATGATTTTTAAGTTTAGAAAAGTTATGTATAATTATTTTTAATTTCCATTTTCTTTCTTTCTTTTTCTCTTTTCCTATCTTTTCTTCTTTTCTCCGATTTTCCTTACCTTATACGTGAACTTGCAGCTGTAAAATTCAGCACCCTACTTAATTTATGTATAAGTGTCACCAAATCAAGAGATAATGATAAGTTAATTAAAGCATGTATCTTACCCGATTTAATGAAGGGATTTTAGTTGATTATTTTTCTTCTTTTTCTCTTGCTTTTAATCCAACATTTGCTAGAATTGCTCACATTTAGAAGATCAAAATCAGAAAAAAAAAAAAAAAAAAAAGAACACTAAAGCTAACACACAAAGAAACCGAAGCAAAGAAGAATATAAAGAAGAAGGAAAAACAAGAGCTAAGGAAGAGAAGAAAAAAAAAAGAAGAAAGCTAAGGAAATTATCTACTAAGATAAATAAGTAAGTAAAATTATTTTAATAGTATATATATATATATATTATATTATATGTACATGTATATATGTAGTATTTATATTGTATTTTAGTAAATATAACATTACCATTACATGTATGCGTGCATAAATAATTAAATTAAAATATATATGTATGTAGAAAGATATGTATGTAAATTATATGTATCGATAAGCATGCATTGCATACAATGTCCGTACTCTATGCATGATCCATTTAATTTTAGTTAAGTTAAATATAATTAAGTCAATTTATGAGGTAGTCAAACATTATCAACAAATCATTCAAATTATGCAACAATCAATTATATAATCAAATCTTCAACTATCACATTTAACAGTATTTTGTATAGTAATCAATCAATATCAGTTGCATGTATAACTTAAAACCCCATAATCAAGTTATTAATATTTAATTCATGTGCACTAACTATAAGCGCAAAACAAGTATGGAGTTATCGAGAGTACTCACTTGGTCATGAATAATGTTAGGGACTATAATAGTCCAAAGGAAAATCAGTCTCAATCTCAGGATTATCTAACATTAGAGGAATATGGAAAGTAGTAAGTTTAGGAAAATAACTAAACTAGCATGCTAAATCGTGCTATTTACTTAAATCG
Source organism: Lumnitzera racemosa (assembly GCA_024138005.1). Classification (NCBI taxonomy): domain Eukaryota; kingdom Viridiplantae; phylum Streptophyta; class Magnoliopsida; order Myrtales; family Combretaceae; genus Lumnitzera; species Lumnitzera racemosa. The sequence goes on from JAMXBC010000004.1 coordinate 107,737,352, forward strand.
GTTATTAATTTACATGAAATCATGAATTCGAACTTTTTATCGAATCACGTATAATTTTTTCATTTTAGCTCGAATCGTTATGAACTTATGGTCCATTGCGATCATTTTCAAACGCAATTTCTCGTAGCAAGGTCTATTTTGGATATTGTGACTCGCAGTTTGAATTGTGACATAAAAATATCATAAAATTTATTAATTTAATTTAAAAATTATAAAATAATAATTTGAGCTTTTTCTTAATATATTTATGATTTAATAATTATTTAAATCATATAATTGATATTTTTATTATTTTAAGCATATTTTTCCCATTTTTGAAATTTTAGTCTTATTATAATTATCATTATTATTATTGCTATTATTTTTATTATTTATTATTTATTATTTTCTTATTATTCATTTGTATTTTATGATTTATACATACATATTTATGTACTTATACTTTATTTAATTAATTTTATAATTTACTTTAATTTGTAATCCCTAATTTTACGATAATACATGTATATATATTTATATACTAACTTCTTACATATTCATTAATTTATTTTATTTAGTAACTATTATATTATATATACCACTTAATATTCGGTATACTATATATATATATATACACTATATGTTATACATATAATAACATATACTATATATTATATATATTTACACCATAGATAAATATAATATGATTTATGCCATAGAGAAAAATATATATATGTATATATAAAAGATAGCTTACATGTATTCAAAATACTTGTATAAACTATACGAATTCATTTATATATATGCATATGAAAATAAACTTCTATACATATATACATAAATAAGTATTTCACATGTACATATATGTGTATATATCTATATTTATTTTGTAAAAAACAAATACTTAATACCTATTATATATAATCTTATGGATCCATACACATGCCGTATATTATGCCTATCGATACATACATATTTACATACATATCTTTATACATACATATATATTTTAATTTAATTATTTATGCAAACATACATGTAATGGTAATGTTATATTTACTAAAATACAATACAAATACTACATATATACATGTACATACTATATAATATACATATATACTACTAAAATAATTTTACTTACTTATTTATCTTAGTAGATAATTTCCTTAGCTTTCTTCTTTTTTTTCTTCTCCTCCTTAGCTTTTGTGTTTCCTTCTTCTTTATATTCTTCTTTGCTTCGGTTTCTTTATATGTTAGCTTTAGTGTTCTTTTTTTTTTCTGATTTTGATCTTCCAGACGTGAGCAATTCCAGCAAATGTTGGATTAAAAGCAAGAGAAAAAGAAGAAAAATAATCTACTAAAATCCCCTCATTAAATGGGATAAGATACACGCTTTAATTAACTTATCCTTATCTTTTAATTTAGTGACACTTGTACATGAATTTTAACACATGGGCTACTGAATTTTACAACTACAAGTTCACGTATAAGGTAAGGAAAATTGGAGAAAAGAAGAAAAGAAAGGAAAAGAGAAAAAGAAAGAAAGAAAGAAAATGGAAATTAAAAATAATTATATGTAATTTTTCTAAACTTAAAAATCATAAAAATAATCATCATAAATTAATTTTAGAATTTTGTGAAAATTTATCAATTTAATTGGTACCTGTTACAATTATAATTTTTACAAGTTATTGTATTGATTTCTTTAAAATTTTACGCGATTAAGTAATTTAGTCGATAATTGAGATTGACTACAATTATATCACCATCGAGTGATATTTAATTATTTTATAGACTTAAACTTATAATTTTAGGGTTTTGATCAAATTTAGGGTCAATTTTAGTTAATGGTGCATAAATCAAATTTAGGGTTTTAGTACATGATTTAGGATTTTGATCAATTTTTAAAATTTTTACTACTTAGAATATATTTAAATTTATAATTTATTAAATTTTTATTTTACTCGACTTTAATAACTCATTAAGTCATCTACAGTATTAAGGTTCAATTTTACTATTAAATAGCTAAATTTGCGGGATTTACATTCTTCCCTCCTTTAAAAAAGTTTCATTTTCGAAACTTGATTGTAGTAGCTTTATTTTTCCTAATACCCTTCAAATCATCTTTCAGTTTATATTTGAAATCCAAATATCTAATCAAACACTTTATACATCATCATCAGTTTCTTCACAGATACATAATACATTGTTCTTAACCTTAGTGTTACTACTCCAAAAACTTTGAAATATTCATATGTCCCTCTTTTCACTTCTAATAGCTTAATAAAAGACATTATCATCTCCTAATACTTTTTACAATAATATGCTTCATAGATCAAATCATCATCTTTTAGGTAGTTTACTTCTCAAGGCAAGAGGTAAAGTTATGTTTACGATCTCCACAATTATAATATGCCTTACTTTTCATAGGACATTATTGAATCCTATGTTGTCTTTTTTTCTCCACAAATAAAATACTTGTTTTGTAATCGCGAGTAATTCTTTGGGTAGTACTGTTGACTACACTTCCAACATCGTACGTTAGCTATCTTCTTCATTTTCAACTTACTTATATATGACTTTGATTTTCCAATTGATTTCTTTTTCTTTCTATTTGTGTCGTATTTCTTTTTACTATCCATCCTTTTACCATCCACAATCCTACTAAGGTAATATTTTCTCACCATCAGTATTACTTAATAACCTATGTATTCAAATCACCAATCATCACATTTAAACATTATTATATGAATCATCACTTTCTCTTTATCAATTGCTTTAATTCTTTCATCAAAATACTTTTCATGATTCATAGATTCTCAAATTCATTTTCCATAGATAATTCCAAGTCATTAGTCAACTATTACCTTAAGGTTCGTCTAATATATCAAGTTTACATTGATCGTACCTAAATCTTAGGTGTTACTACTAAAAACAAATAACTATTCCTCACAATTTTGTATAGTACATTGCAATCACTTAACATAATCGGAAACTTTCATATCTTAGTAATATCACCTTATATTTCAAAGTCATCAACTTATTCAACCACCAAATCAAATGTATAATCACTATGATAATATCATTTTCGAGATCCACTTATACTATTAAATTCTTGATTCCAAATATTATTGAAACCATTAAACTGGTAACTTCTAAGCAATATATTTTAAACTTCCATCATAAAATTGAAATATCCAAATCTTTAACACAAATATTTCTTCTTAATTCAACACCATCAAGCCCCACAACAATTGCTTCTTATAACCTTGATTTAATGCTTCAAACTTGTAGTTATAAACCCTTTTAGGGAAATCGTATTGACATTACATAGGTTAAGGAAAGAAATATGACACAAATATGATGTCGTATGCAGCACCAGTCAACTGCATATATACTGTTTGGCATACTACTTGTTCATTCATTCATATGTTTGGTAATAAACTGTTTGATAACTTGTTTGTTGGTATAGTATAAGGGATAATTCATTAAGCTCTTATAGCTTACTCCTCAATAGTTTTCTCTTGCAGATTGTTAAATGATTGGGCATGGGTTAAGAACTGAGAGTTGAGTACCAACGTCGAGATGCATAAAAGTTAGAATCTGAGGAAAAATTGTATGGTTCATTTGAATTATTATATATATAATTATTAATGCTACATTTAAATTTTGTGATTTTAGTAAATTTGAGTTTTCGAACTTTACTACCTAATCTTATTATTTAGTAGGGGATACCGATTTTCTATGGTTCTGATAAATTGTGGCTTATCGAATATCCATAGTCACATATATGTAGTTGTAAGTGAAAAAAAATAATAAATAAATAAAAATTTTAATAACTAATTATTTAGAATCTTGCAATCTCTGACTTGCAAGATGATTTTCAAATCATATGTGCACACATAATATGAAAATTTTAGGTAATCCTACTAGGCCCCCTTTAGGGTCATGACAATTATAGTAAAATATACCAACAATAAGAAAATTATCGAGTATATGATATAAATAATTATTAAATCGTAATTATATTAAGAAAAGCCTAATTTGATATTTTATAACTTTGTAAGTCAAAATAATAAACTTTGTGATATTTTTATATCACAGTCAAAACCGCATATTATAACATCTAAAACAAATCTCGTTACGAGAAAGCATGTTAAAAAACAATCAAAATAGACTATAAATTCATAAAAATTAGAGTTAAATTGAAAAAGTTATATGCAATTAATAAAAAAGCTCGAATCGAATATTTCATAAGAATGAATAACTAATTTAAGTAATTAGTATCAAATATATGAATAGATTAGTTATTCCACTTAGATACTCATTACCTTTCCTATTCCCTAAACGTCAAGTAATCCTGATACGAATACTAACTTATCAAGCGGACTACCTCAACCATTGATAGACTCAATGACTGAGTATTCTTCATAACTCTATACTTGTTCCATGCTTATAATTAGTGCACCTAAAGTAAATATTAATAATTTGATGCATGGGGTATGGGTTATGCATGTACTTGAACAATGGTTGTGTATTGTGTAAAAGATTATGAAATATAATAGCTGAATAATTGATTACTTGATTTATTACTGCATAATTGAATGGTTTGTTGATATTTATTGATCATCTCATAAGTCGACTTAATCATATTCGACATAGCTAAAATTAAATGAATCATGCATAAGCATGAACATTGCATATAATGTACCGTCACTTCATGTGATTGGTAATGAAGGATCTTGGAGGGATGGATTCCCACATGATTTGATTAGTATGATATAAGAGTACTGATATAACAAAACCTTACCTTTGGTTTACAGGTTTACTTGGCACCAGAAATGCTAATTGTGAGTAGCTAGGAGTCACGTTTAAAGACTGCCGTTGTGAGATGTAAGCATGAACTGCAAGGGCAACCTCACCACTAAACCCGAATATTTGTACACTATTAACTGTTGCAAATATAAACCTATTTTGTGAAACAGAGAATTTGTATATATATTTATATATAGTTAAAAACTCAGGTGCTAGAGCCCAGTTGTAATTGATGCCAATATATCTTCAACCCTTACTTCGAAAGGCGTTAAATCCAATGTTGTATGTAGCGTCGGTCAACTATATATATATCGTTTAGCATACTACTTGTTCATGCATTCATATGTTTGGTAATAAGCTGTTTGATAACTTATTAAATCTAATGTTGTATGTAGCACTAGTTAACTACGTATATATTGTTTAGTATATTACTTGTTCATGCATTCATATGTTTAATAATAAGTTGTTTGATAACTTGTTTACTGGTATAGTATGAATGATAAGTCACTAAGCTCTCGTAGCTTACCCCCTAATAGTTTTTTTTTTTTTATAGGTTGTTAAATAATTAGACACGGGTTAAGAATAGAGTATTAAGTAACAATGTCAAGGTGCTTAAAAGTTAGAATCTGAGGATAGACTGTTTATTTGGTTTAAATTATTAAATGTAATTATTAACACTATATTTAGATTTTATGACTTTCCTAAGTTTAAGTTTTAAAACTTTACTACCTTATCTTATCGTTTGGTAGGGGATACCGGTTCTCTACAGTTCTGATGGACTGTGGTTTATCAGATATCTTTAGTCATTTATATGCTATAATAAGTTAATTAAATTAAAAAAATCCAAAACTTTAATAACTAATCTTTTAGAGTCTTGCAATCTTTGACTTACAAGGCGGTTTTTGTATTATAGGTACAGATGTGATATGAAAATTTTAGAAAATCCTATTAGACTCCCTTTAAGGTTATGACAAAATTAGCAAGCGGTTTAGTAAAAAAGAACATGAACGAAATGAAGTAAACCAAAGCGCACATGATTACAAACAAAATAAATGTTGATGTCAATGTGCTTAGTGTAACCGTACAAGAAAGGATTATTAGCAATTAATAATGTAAACTTATTATCACAAGACAAAGTAATAGGCATAGGTGGAGGAAAACCAAGATCACGCAAAATATAGGATACCCACATAACCTCTTTCACAGTAGATGCGAAACTCTTATACTCAGCTTCTGAAGGTGAAGTAGTAATAGTGGATTGTTTCTTATTTTTCCAAGAAACAAGACTTCATCCAACTAACAAACAAAAGCCTGAAATTAACTTTCTATCAGAATGACAACTCCCCCAATCTGAATCAAAATATGCTTGAAGTTGAAGATCAGAATTAGTAGGAAAAGACAAACGAAGAGCCAACATCCCTTTAAAATATTGAAGCAGTAGGAAGATAGCATGTAAATGATTTGGTCTTGGATGAGACAAGAATCGACTAAGCTTATGTACTACAAAACTAATGTTTGCATGTGTGATAGTAAGATAAAGAAGTTGTCCAACAAGTCTTTGATAATAAGTCAGATTAAATAACAAATCCTTCGTTTGATCATCCAAACAAAGACTAGTAGCCATAGGAAATGTCATAAGCTTATACGCTGTAAAACCAGTATCAACAAGACAATCAACAATAAATTTCTTCTGACTTAAAAGTGTACTTGCAGTAGTCTTACACAGTTCCAATCCAAGGAAAAACCTTCCTAAACCAAGATCCTTTATAGTAAATGCATCATGTAACTGTTGTTTAATGAAAGAGATAAAAGAATCATTAGAACCTATGATAAGCATGCCATCTACATAAAGAAGTATAGCTATAAAACCATGTGAATCACAAAAGGTAAACACTAAATAATCATGTACAGACTGAGTAAAGCCTCCCTTAAGAAGGAAATTAGATATCTCTAAATTTCACTACTTAGAAGCTTGCTTAAACTCATAAAGAGACCATTTGAGCTTATAAACTTGATTAGGCAAAGCTTTATAGTATCCTTTAGGGGGCACCATATAGATTTCTTCATCCAATTGCCTATGAAGAAAAACATTATTCACATCTACTTGAAATATAGGCCATCCACAAGAAGTAGCAACAGCAATAAGAAAACGTATGGTACTAATTTTAGCCAAATGAAAAAGTATCGTGAAAATCAATCCCTTCTACTTGAGTAAAACCCTTAGCTACTAGTCTTTCCTTATATCTTTCAACATTATCATCTGACTTAAACTTCACTTTAAACACCCATTTACACCCTATAGCTTTCTTCCATTTAGGCAAAAAGGTTAAATGCTAAGTATCATTTGCTTCTAAAGTAATCGAGGTTCAAAACCAGAAGGTGGCGTATCTCAGTAACTTATGCATTGAGGTTTAACATCAAAGCTAGGAGGTGGTGTGCCACAATTATTTGTGTTATGAGGTTTTAAATCGAACACAGGAGGTGGTGTAACTTGTTCTTCCACATTCTTAACCATATTGTGTGCTTTTTACTCATTCAAGTCATACTAGTTATTTAGGTACGTCTGAACGTCGTCAAACCGTTATGGTTCAGGCAATGTACCACTTCCAATGCTTTTGCTCTTGCCCTTACTGCTAGATGAGGAACCATGCTTCTTTTTAAAAAATGTACGACGCAGAAATCTTTCCATAGATATTAAATTTTTTTTTCTCCTATTTACTATAACAAAGATTTATGAATAAAAGATAGAAAGAATATGTAAGAAAAAACAAAGCCGGTATGTGTATGTCAATGTTATTTGCTAGTACAAAGGTTCATTTATGATGGATTGAAAAACTATGTTTAAATATTGGTAGTTAATGGAAGAAAATATTTCTATAACAACGTTTTACAGTTGAAAAAATTCGAAGGCAGAATGGTTGAAGTTGGAGCGTTTTAATTAGTTTGTGGAGTAATAATTATTGTCTATCGACACCATTCAATTTATAAGGACCGGAGAATGTATATACGCGTCATTTGAATTTTGAAACATTTTTGAATTTTTCAATTAAAACCTCGAATTGCATATGCCGAAAATAATGAGACCTTTGAAATTGGCTGATTTTCAAACTTCATGCGCCAAAAATAATCGGACTATTCAAATTTCTAAAGTAGGGGAGCAAGGGGTAAAGGGTAAGGAGTAGGGAGTAGGGAGCAAGGAGCAGGAAGTAGGGACCCAAGGGAGCGGAGGGGAGGGGGTGTTGTTGGGGTAGGTAGGTTAAAAGAACCAGCTTACTTTTTTTTTTCTTCTACATCTACTAAAAGTAATCAAACAATTCAAATTTCTAAACCAAGGGAGCAGGGACCCAAGAACGCGCGCGCGCACCGGGGGGGAGGGGCAAGGAAATCAAAAGAATTGGCTTACTTTTTTTTTTTTGTTGCAATGATCCTTAAACAGGCGAGTTGAACCTTTTCCCCAAGCGAACCACTTGATTCCTTAAGGCTCGGTGGTTCAATCCGATTACTTTCAAGTTGGGCTGGTTCAAAACTCGTTTAGACTGGTTCACAGTTTAAAACCGGCTCTTACCCGGGTCTAAATATATCTACTCATTGGAGCAATAACGAGATACTTCACATTTCTCTTTCTTGTTGAGAATAGAGCATTGATAATATTCCGATTGTATTTTATTAATGAAATGATGAATTATTAACGTTCACCTTTCTCAAAAGAAAACACTGTTCATGTATTTGCTTGTCGTAACTAAGTTTTGACATGTTCTCGTAAGAACATATTTGAGGGTTAAGGCAAATGATTTCTACTCTCAATTTTTTGAATTTCGACCTTAAAGCCAAGGAAAGCTCAACGAGAGAAGATATTGATAGACTCTCTTATGTAATGATGGGTAAGAATTATAAATAAAATAAGAATTTAATAGTAGGAACTGGTAGTGTAAATAAAAAGAAATGTAGCAGTAATGCTGGCAATAAATGCAAATAAAAAGAAAGTTGGATAAAAGGAAAAATGGGGACTGGGGAACAAATATGAGAAGAATTTTTTAGCATAAGAGCCTAGAGGGAAAGGAGAGAGAGGAATTAGTCTATCAGTATTGTTTATGTTTATTTGGAAGATTGAAATGATACTCTTATCTCCATCCGTAATGGAGGGTTTTCATAAGTTCATTTGTTTCATTTAACTAGCCTTTAGAAAAAAATTATAAAAGAAAGGCATTAAAATTTAGGATTTTAAATACGCTTCTTAAAAATTAGATTTCAAGAAGCAAGAGAATTAATAAAATGAAACATAACTATATAAAGATTGCATTAAATTGAATGTCCTAAATTTTGTACATTCTTCAAATTAGGTCTTAAAGCTTCCCAAAAGTATCGATTTAACTGTGAATTCTTTTGAAACTTTTTAGTTCTCATTTCTATCTAACATGAGATGTTACGTATCGATCTACAAGAAAATAACATTAGTGCAAGAACAGCTTAACTTGGCGATACATCTAAAAAACTTCGAACACAAGTCAAATAAATTTAGAGCTTATAACAACCTATCCATGAAAAGTCTTAATACTTAGATGGATTATAGAAAAACTTGTATTGGTTTATAAGGCTAATATAAACTTGGGTAAGGGCCGCTTCTGAATTAGAACCGGCTTGGGCAAGCCTTGAACCAGCTTGGTACGGTAGTGGTTGCGTCGAACCGTTCTAACAAACCACCAGGTTTTAAGGGCCCAAGTGGTTCACTTAGGCGGAACCATCCAAACCGGTGAGTTGGCCCAACTGGTTCACTCCTTAAAAAAAAAAAAGAAAAAGAGAAAAGAGAGGCCATTAAGTTGAAAAAAATAATTGGATAATATCTAATAAGACATTACATATCAAAATTACTTTATTTGCGATGGTAAATGATAATATTTTTAAGAATAATATCATCAAACTAATAATAAATAACTAATCATAAGTTAAATATGTATTAAGGATAGATAGAAAATTTAATTTCAGTTAATATAGGTCTTTTTTGTAAAATTTATCAAATATTAAGAATTTGAATATGAGAAAAAAATAAAATTTGAGAGGAAAAAATAAAAAAGTTAGAATCATATTAAGTTGAAAATTAATAAAAAAATTACAAATTATTAATGAATTAGTATACTTAAAATAAAAAGCAATAGGATATTACATTATTATAAATTATTAATGTATATAAAAAAGAAATTAATAAAATAAAAAATTAAATATTAAAAAATATAGTTTAAGGACCTAATGACCCAAAATCGTTGACTTATAGGTTAGTCACGGTTCACTGTATCACCGATCTGTGAATTGACGGTTCAGAGCCGGTTCGACCTGGTACCTAAATTTAGGCTAATATAGTGAATACCATGTCAACACTAATTAAAATTTTTAGGTTAAATAGTTGAAAAAGATCTATTAATATTTATTGATATGACTATTAGTTACTTTAACTAAAAGAGTTACTTAGATGTTAATACAACACCATATATACCACCCTAAGCACCTTACTAATAAACATGTTTGGAAACTAAAATAAGGAGAGAAAAGAAACTTTCATAAACTTTATATTGTAAAAATAAATTTCATATATAAAAACAGAAACCTTAATTATGAGCTAGACTTGGGCAAGGACCAGGCTAAAACGCCTTAGTGAACCATTGGGCTTTAAGGGCTTAGTACTCGTGAACCGTCGGGTCGACCTGCCATTGAACCAATAGGTCGGTCTAGGTAGTTCACCCCTTAAAAAAAAGAGAAAGAGAAAAAAAAAGGTCAATAAATCAGAAAAAATAATTAGATAATATCTATTAAGTCATTGTATATCAAAGGTACTTTATTTGCAACGGTAAAGGATAATTTTTTTAAAAATAATATTATCAAACCAATAATAGATAATTAATTATAAGTTAATTATGCATTAATGTTAGATAGAAAATTCAATTTTAGTTAATATAGGTCCTTTTTATAAAACTTATCAAATGTTAAGGATTTGAATATGGGAAAAAAATAAAATTTGAGGAAAAAGTATAAAAAAGTTTAAATCGCATTAATTTAAAAATTAATAAAAAAATAGAAATTATTAATGAATTAGTATACTAAAAAATGATATTACATTATAGAAATTATTAATATATTTTAAAAAAATAAATTAATATAAAAAATTAAATATTAAAAAAAAATCAATTCAAAGGTTACGAACCGATCCTTGAACTGTCAAACCTAATGAACCGGTTCGAAATTATTAATTTACAAACCATTCACAGTTCACTGTATTACCAATCCTTGAATTGACGATTTAAGGACAATTTTAAACCGGTTCGACCTGACACCCAACTCTAGAAAGAGCGATCACCACAAAAAACCCCAACATGACCCATGTCTCTTTTCTCATATATGTAGGAATTTTCATATTATGGGATTAAAATCGTCGAATCTTTGTATAAGATGTGTTGGTTTTAAATTACACATTGACAAACTTTTTTCTTCGCTTTCTTATTGCTGGATCATTTTACCAAATACCAATACCGTGTTTATCAGCATTCCCATTGTATTTTGGAGAACTAAATTCATTTCTCTAAAAAAAAAAAAAGCACGACATTTCCACATTTCTATGCATATTATTGTATATTTATTGTTCTCTTACATCATATTTAGAATGTGAGAATAGGCTATCATGATTTTGACTTTAAGGAGAAATTTAAATCTGTCTCATTTTTTCCTCAATTATTATTATTATTCAAATTATTATTTAATTACGACATTTAATAGAAGTATTTTTTTATAATTATTATTATATATATTTAATTTTATTCCATTCTATAAAAGTTTCCAAACTCAAGAAAAATTTATCATTTCACTCCTCATCCCATCACTTTTCATTCTATTCCAATTTTTTCTATTCGAGACAATTTATGCATACTAAAGCAGAACTTGCCAAGGCCTCCAACAATTCGACAATTAACTTCAAAAACAAGAAACCCTTTATCGTTCTGATGTGGAAGTAGTTGGTGCTGAAGACAACAACGCCAGTCTCCTTTACCAGCTTTCGAAATGATAACTGGGGCGATTCATGGTATCCGAATTAGCCAATATGCTCATCATATGTGTATTTCGGTGAGTATATTGTTGGGATTCAATTTATTTATTGTGTGAATTTCTTTAATCAGCTTTAAAAAATCTTCGATTTTGGTTTATCTATCATGTGAATTTCCTAAGGTTCTATTATTTTTTTTTTTTTAAAAAAAAAAGATTAGATTGGAGTTTTACGAGTCGGGATCGTGAAATGCTATCGCATTTTTCGAGTTTTGAGCGTTAAGGATAGAAAAAGGGGAAGAAGAATATATAACAAGGGTAATTTAATCGTTCTAGTTTTATTATAGCTTTATTTTCCGTTTATTTTTTTATTCAACTAAATAAAATAATGACTATTACAGCTTTATTTCATTATTTATGAATTAGAATTCCATTCTTCTGTAGTACAGATTTTACATGTATGGAGTAGGTTTTAGGTTGTTGGATTCTCGGTTGTTGGATGACATATTAGTTGCTGTACCGTCAATAATTTGTACTTAGCTAGTTTTGATAAGATTTAGAATTTTCTCATCCAACTTAAGATTTTGATTTCATTTGATAAAAAAACTAAACCACTCGAATTTCCTAGGATATGAAAAAGACCACATGTTGTCTATGTGCTTTAAAATAAAGAAAATTCATCCAGTATAGCATTATTATGGGTGTATTTTGCTGCATTTATAATTTACTAGAACTATATACTTTAGGGCATAATGGGTAGTTGTAGGTAAGACTTTTTATTTATTTGATAACTCATCTAATTATAGGACATTTGAAGCATTTCAGTGACTCTAAGCTTTATATATGCTTACTAGAAGATGGGGACCCGCAATAAGTTGGCACGTCTTCCGCAGTGGGACTGGGAGCTTGATAATAATAGAAGATGAAACGATCCAATGAGAACATATATCTTAAAAGTCGTATATTTTCTGTCAATATTTAACGATTTATGATGACTTCTATAGTAAGAAATTTCTATAACCTATAGTTATGGTCGGTGCTTAATTTAAAAAAAAAGAAGTTGTTTATGCTGTACGAAAACAGACAAATGAATTTAATCAAATTAGTATAATCCTTTTATTTCATCTAATGAGAAAAACATGATTTATTAAATAATATACGTTCTATCTAAATATATACAGTATATAATTATTAATCAAATTCTATTACATAGGAGCGATAGTGAGTATTTATTTAAAAATTCACTATTAACATTGACATGTAGTTTAGTATAATTGATAGTTAATTATACTCTATATATATATATATATATGTAATGTATATAACTCATTGGATACATCTTTTTCATGCCAATTTAGAAACCAAATTTGAAAACCGAACACTTATTTGTCAAGTTTATATTGATTAACATAGACTTAATCGTGCACTAAAATTTTCTTAGTGCTTAAACATCCGCAAGTGACAAACACACACCAAAAAATCTCAACACAAAACAGCCCCACATTTGCCAACAAAATTGCTATTCCGAATCATTTGACCCGCCATCCATTTGTGAAATATCTCGGCAATAATGAAGAACCCTAATTGGGTTTGTATTGTAATTTTATTGACCCAAACAACAACCTAAAACCATGAAGTACAAAAGTGTCGTGGAAGGCCATCGATTAGAATGGGAATTTTATTTGAAGGACCATAGTTTCGGTACCATCTTCTTAAGCTGACGAGAACAAAGAAGAACGAAAAAAATATGTAAAGTGGAAAAGTGGGGGGGACACATTCTCCTTTTGGAAGCAAAAGCAAGCACCAAATTCCAAGGTTGTGTGTGATATCAATCATTATTATGTGGATACTAATTTTCAAACAAGAGATATTTTATTGGTAACGATCTGGTGAATCTGATCTTGGTTTCAGTTTTTAGGCCAATTATATAATAATGTTTATTCGGTTCTAAGTCTATTTCATGTGAGTTTTATCTCAAGGATAATATAAGACTGGAAATCTCCGATAGCAACGCAAATTCGAATATAAAATTATTGGAAACTTGATTATATAAAGAAAAATTTAAAATTGACTTGAAAGTTGAAACATTATGTATCCGGAATTTAATCAATAAATGACATTTGAATATTTTGGTACAATTGTACATTGAATTCGTTATTTGATATATGTAACGTTTATTTTTGTACAATTTCATCTTGAATCGCGATTTTAAGACCTTGTGGGAAATAGTAGGACAGATGCCTTTTGTCGTAGTAAGATGGACGATTGAATTCAACCAATAAATCCATTCACTATTTCAACCAAACTCGTTTGACATGTTTGTAGGATATTACTTTTTATGATTAAAAATAAAGGTAGAGGAGCTTTACAGTTTAGCTGGTCAGTTACATAAAACAACATTCAATTAAGAAGTCATCCATACCAATACATTATGTTTATATAGATGAGTAATTAATAAGTATTAATAAATATTTTGAAATAAATCAAAATTTGGTAACTAAGATAAAAACTATAATTCTAGATTTAAGAGGCATTAAGACACAATTTATTTTTTTCATTAAAAAATTATAATAAGTTGGATTCTATAAGATTTCATTCCATGCCCAAAAAAATAAACGGATCCTAATAAGATTGACCATTCAATTCCAACAACTACATACAATAAAAAAACATATTAGATTAATACAAGAGACAGAGTTTGATGACTTCAATAACTTTACGATTTCCGTTGGAAAAAATATAAAAGAAGAAGAAGCAAACTTTATATTGAAAAGCACTCTTACTTAGAGTGAAGAACAATTAACCTCTTTTACCTTCGAAATGCTAATTCTCCTTATATCCTAAGTGTATTATTATTGAAAGGTTCACTTAATTGGCCAGAATAAGATTTTTATTGCATTCATGTTCGTTCGAACGGAATAGGTAATAACCATTCCATTACTTTGTTTGCTTTAATGTAAGAAAATGCAAATAAAGAAATAGTAATGGAATGGAAATGAATAAAATGTGGATGCTTTTTGAAAACTAAATATTAAACTTTACCCACGTAACCATCAAACTTTGCCTTCTAATTAGTAAAGAACCGAATAGATCTTTGATGTGAATCTAGCGATAGGCAAAATCGAGTAGACTCATTACAAGAGCCATGGTTCACGAACGAGGCTCTGCGGCAGGGTTTGGTGGATACGGTGGTTCTAGTGATTCAACATGACTTTGGAGGCCGTTTTAGTTTCGAAATAGTGGGAGGTTGAGTTAGACAGTGGCTCAAGCTTATGGTTAGGCTTCCAAAGGTAATTACGGAAAAGAATAAATAATAGCCGATGAATGGTTCCAAGTGTGCAGATCTTGAATTTGAGAAATGCACTAATTGTGTAATATTGATAAATGTTCCTCGTCTAATTGGTTCATATCTTTTGCCCGTCATATGATAAACATTTAATTTTGCGTGATTACACCTAAAGCATCATTAAATGATTGCTTAAGCGCGCGATTATATGTATGCTTGGAAGGAGATTAGAGATTAAACACGATTATAACAATGATTTGACATGACATCCATTATTTATTTCATGTCAATGAAGCGCTTTCCTATATTCCATTTCCATCCATATGAATCCGAGGGCAAATGAAGGAAAAGTTGGCATTGGCACATGGAGACTCACACTCATCGAACCCAACTACAAGTCAAACCTTTTCTTTTCTTTTGGCCTCTTTTTCTTGGTAAAACTAGGACCTCTTAGCCTCATCCAAGGCCTTAGCTTAAAGAAAAATTAAATAAAGAGACTTTAATATGCTTTCAGTAATATTCTTTTTTGCTAAAGTTTTATTTTTGTAACCAAAAATAAGGGGCACTTGGACCTCTCTAAAAACTAAAAGGGTAGGTCTGTGAGCATAAATCATGACATGCGTGACCCATTTGCCAATATCCATTGCCTTGTGAAGAACCCTACTTTTCTGACGCTGCAGATCTTTTAAGACGCTGTAAAAGTACTGTCACAAAAAATAAATAAATAAATGGAGAAAAAAAAAAAAGACACCGTAAAAGAAAAGTATCCCTTCGTATCGACGTATCCAATGTAACATGACCAATGCTTTTCTTTTCCTACTATAATTTTTATCTTTCTCTTTTTAGTCGGTGTCTTTTCTTTTTGGCCACATCGCATTCTTTTTAGTTTTTACTAAACAGATGTGCAAAGGGAAATCTTCGGTCTTGAATCATGCTTTACACCCATTTTATCTTGCACTTTGATTTAATTTTCATCACTTTTATCTCCAAGAATAATTTTCAGAGAATTTTTGCAAAGATTTACTTGATTTTTCAATGACTGACTTGGTAATTTCACTCTTTAAGCTATTTATCAATCAAAATTTGCAACGTTTAGTTAATAATTCAAAGAATGTAGAATTTTTCTTCATAAAATATTTGAAATTAATAAATTACTACGAAAAACCTAAGTTCGATTTGTATTGCGAATGAAGAGCTTGAGTATGATAAAGCATTTTTTTAATTTAGTATGCCTAACAAAAATTTATCGATTTGGATATCCATTAATAACAACTCCTGCCCAAAGTTGATAAGCAATACCTAATAATATTTTGGCATATTGCAATGGTATTTTAAAAAATTACAATTTATATTTTATAAAATACTGTCAAATTTTAAAATTTTATTAATATTTGCGATTGCTAATTCATGGCCATACTATTGAAGTCTTTATTGCTTAGAGTTAGGCTAGACATTGTTGATCGCCAAACTTTATAAATACTTAAGTATTCTTGTTCATTAGAGATGTTTAAAAAATTGAAAGAAGCGTATTGTTAGATTATTATCACAAAAGACCAAGTGGAACTCATAAAGAAAAAGAAAAAGAAAAGCACTACTTTTTCTTAAGAATAATGGGATTGATACAACATAACTCATCCACTTACCGCAAGCACACTCAAATTTCCTAAATTTGTTTCTTCTCTTGCTCTTGGCCATTCCCTTAGAGTTATTGAAGTTACTCCTTTAATGTTAGATGCAGTGCGAAATGTACACTACACTCATTTAGCCACTATAATCTAATCTCCTCCACTAAGAAGACTAAACACCACCATCTCATGTCTAGATTTATGATACCTATTTTTCTTAGATGAGCACTATTTGTTTCTTTCTTTGTTTCATTTAGCTTAAACACTCCTCTAATCATAAGCCCGATTTGCATTAAGGTAAGGGAGAGTAGTTACCCTATTCATCTAATGAGATTAACTAACCATTGTGTGTGGATCAGTTGAAATTTCTAGTAATATCCCTTTGAAATCTCTCATGCAATACCTTGAGCTTCTCCTTACACTATATTAAATATTACCAAGTATACTCATTTAAACAGAGAAGTAATATCTTTTCATATAATAACTATTCTAAAAGCAACAAACCAATATGCATGCTATATATCTCTTCTCCATCTTTATTTTCCATCTTTGTCATCTTTTTTTTTCACATAGGAATTGACCCTTTTCTTGAAAATTATTATGTACAATTAGTATATGATACATTTGATGAATTTTCTATCGTTTTAACACCTCAAAGCATCACAAATTCCCAATTTACTTAGGAATCGGTTTGGAACTAGTTAGCTTTGTTCTAAGTTGATTCCTCAATATAGCAGCTATGTTCCTTCCAAATTGATACTTTGAGATATCCTTTATAAGATAGGTTCCACGCTTAATACTTTAAATCGACATATTTTAGGACCATTTACCTTAGCTAAAAGTCTAGTTGAAGAAATTTTCTTTCATTTGTTATGGTTGTTTAATTTAGGAAACATAACAATAGCGGTATGGTTTTAAGATTAAGGTAGTGATTGTAAATGGTAAGGTGATCATGATAATGATAAAGCGTTTTAAGAAATTTCCACATATAAATAATAAATGACATCTTGTTTATCCAATTTTGTACTAACTTTTTGTTGTAAATCATGCTTCACTAGTCATGACTAATGTCCTTTTTTAAAATTTTATTATATACATATGTTTTTATTATGTAGCTCACTATAGTTAAATTAATTGAATGTTCCTTTAGTTAATTAAATCGATTGCTATGTAATTAATTTTCGATCATTTACTAAAAACATAAAAAATAAAACCCTACATCACATCCACCATCTAAACAAAATGCTACTAAGGCCATTGTAGACCTTGTTACTATTTGAATCTAAAGATGGAACCAAGCTATCAATTCAAAGATCCAAAGTAGACCTTTTCCTACGAGCTTAAACTACCTCTTGACCTAACGAACCTATAAGTTTAAGACGGTTTATCACTTGTAACCATAAACCTACTAGTCCAAGACAAATCTAGAAAAAAAAAACTATAAAAAAGGGAGTAAAAAGGTCAAAGTAAAGAAAAGAAATAAAAAAATATATAATTAAACAACATTGAAAATTTAAACTATTTCCATATATGAATTAGGAAAGCTTATTTCCCATTTAAAAGCATAACATCTAATGTATTGATATTAAATATACAAGAATAAATATACCTTTAAAGCATATCTCCTTTGGTATATATAAATTTAAATTAAAAGGAAAATTTAGACCAAAAAACTTAAGAGGAAAATCTCATCCGTATTATAGCCTTTAAATTTTCATCACATTGCTAATGTTACAATTCAAATTAGATATTATTATATATAAATAAATGTATATATTGGACAACTACTTTTATAAAATAGGCTAAAGAATTTAAGGTTCTTCATTCTTGTATTTAATTTATTTTAAGTTTATATTTTTTTTAAATAATAAATATGAATCATGAATTCAAGTCTTAAACCACGACCTGCTTGCTGTAGGGACCTGAAATCCCATTGTAAGTGTTGGTACAAGTTATGCTAGGTTCAGACCAATGTTGTAAGAGGTGAAAGCTTGAAAGTATGAGAGCTGCCTATTCTAAAGCCTTAAAGTGAAACTAGCTTGCCTTAAGTCGATCTTGGTTCTTCCCCTTAAATTTTAAGGAACTAAGAATTGATGGGTTTAGGTTAGTTTTAAGCTAGATTTGATATATGCTTAAGACTAATAGTAAGAATGTAAATAAATCAAATTACTTGTAAACTATTTGAATTTGACTCGATTTTTACTTAAGTTTAACTCAAAATAGTAAAGTTGAGCTTAAAATTGAGCTTAAAGTCACGTTTTACTAGACTAATTGAGCTTAACGTAAATGAGCCATGATTTTTACTCAAACTTTATAAAGTTTAACTCGATTAGGTTTGCTAAACTAATCAAACTTAAGTCAAGTATAAATGTAAGCCAAGTTCATGCAGGGTCTAAATATTAATATTGTAAACCCTAAATATAAGTTTTATAATTATAGGATCAGCTTTTGTACGTAAGGTTTACAGTGATTGGTTAAATGATCCAATCAAGCCTAAATTATAAAATAAAATTATAAATATTAGTAAAATTGACCTCGTAATTTTGAATTTAAGAAAATAAGTAATAAAATAAGAGAATATAACATTTTTAAATTTTAAGTATATTACTCGTTAATTATCGGAAATGCATAAAATGTATTCCGATAACTAATGAATCGCTAAAGATAAATTATATGTACACTAAAAATCATAGAATGACCTAAATAATATTTAGAAGTATTTACTTATACTCCATATGTATCTACTTATCGTAGAAATATATTTGCTAGAAAATTGCTAAATAATTAAAGAAAATTATAAGAAATCAAAGAAAAATAAGGGAAAAAAAATCAGAAAGGTTGAGATCGATCTAGAATTGGGTTGTGGTAGGTGAGGATTTAAGAAACAAATTTTAGCCAAATAAAATCAAACACTTAAAAAGTAAAAATGGAAGAGAATAATCCATTGTCTTGTTTAATTAATATATTAAAATTTGCTTTACAACTCTATAAATAGTAAGAAAATATTAGGAACTCATTTGGTCAACTGGGGGTTGAAAAAAAACTGGAGAGAACTGAAAATCGAGAGGAAAATTAGAATTTATAAAAAAATTACCTAAATTTGTGCAGTAAGAGTTAGTGAATTGAACCCATATAGTACTACTACCTAGAACCAAACTACACCACCACCCTATTCTAAATCGACTGCTTGGAGTGGCAAACACACCGTGAATCGGTTTTGGTGGTCAAAAGCTCAAGAACTAGGTAAGTCCCAAATTTCATCCGATTTTATAAAATTTATTAAAATTATTAATTTTTATCCATAAAATTACTAATTTTGTTATTCTAATGTTTTATCATATGTAGTTTTAGAGAAAAATAGCGATTAAGTTTAATTATGTCTATAAATATAGGATTATTAAGAAATTAAGCAAATCGAGCATGTTTAGAATTAGAAATAAATAGGTTTAGGAGTATAGTTTTAAACTCAATTTTTTTTCTGTAGACTACTTAAGTAATAAGGAATGGTTTCACGAAGCC
Organism: Lumnitzera racemosa; assembly: GCA_024138005.1. Taxonomy (NCBI): domain Eukaryota; kingdom Viridiplantae; phylum Streptophyta; class Magnoliopsida; order Myrtales; family Combretaceae; genus Lumnitzera; species Lumnitzera racemosa. The sequence goes on from JAMXBC010000004.1 coordinate 107,757,602, forward strand.
CTTTTCAAAAATTAATTTTTGAAAATTTTAATTAATGTTTTTAGCATTAAAATGATGAGAAAAAAATGAGTAATTTGGGACTAATTAAATTACTAATTACTAATTTAGAAAGTAATTAAATATTTAAGGATGTTAATCTCTAATGAGGTAACATAATACTAGCATTTGAAGTATTAATTGCAATTAATATGGGGATTATATAGTAAATGTGAGTAATTTAGTAATTTGTGAAGTTGGAATTTTAATAAATATAAAATAATAGGTTAAATTGGATAATAAAATAATAATATTAGTACTTATTAAATCTAGTACAAAAATTAATTTTTGATAATTATACAAAAAATGTAAATTTTTCTTACAGCGGGAGTAAATTCGGTACACTAATCAAAATTAAAATATACGAAGTGGGTTAAAATACTGAATTAAGACCTAGTATGATATTAGAATACTTGAGTTTGATATGATTAATTTCACATTAAGGTTCAAAATGTAATTTTATGATCATTTGTAGTTGAAACAGAATTAGGGCTTGAACTGGAATCTGATTCTGAAACTGAACCTCGAACTAACATAGAATTAATTGTTAGTAAATAACAAGTATATAAGGAGAATTTAATTAAATCATAACTTAGAATATGTATTGTCAAAGTATAAAAACTAAAAAAGCGAATTTATATTATAAGATACATGAGATGAGCCAATGTGCAATTGAGTGATCGAGCGATTGAAAATTTTAGATAAGTTGGGTTTAATAGTTCATCGTGTTTTGGAGTATTATTTTAGAGTACTCAGAGACTTAGGTTTATGTATGATTGTGATTGTAAATAGTCTTATGCATATGCTTGTGTATCTAATTTCATCATGAAATTTGTGTTATGTTTAATGACTATAGTGATTGGAGTAGTGTGAAATTGTCTGGTCACCCTAAACTGAACTTAATTATAATTGACTTAAATACATTAAAAAGATACGCATTGTAACCTTGTAAAAGATCATTAGGATTCTTCAATCAAACACCGATACATTGGAAAAAAAATAGTGCTGGATAGCAAATTGGTCTTTTTTTTATCCTTAACCTAACTTAGCGACAAAAGAGGAGGTCATGGTGAGGATGAAAGCATTGATTCGAAGGATAGTTTTAAGAAGAGTAGTGTTTCTATTGCATAAATTTAGGTTTAGTTGTGAGTTGCTGCATAATACGAAAACTCTTCAATCTAGATTGGAGCGAGTAAAATTACTCTGATTTCATAACGGATTGAACTATGTTGCATGATGACACTTACTTGATGCATTGTATGAAAATAATTACTTGATAATTTTATTTATACTTGTATATATTCATAGGTCTCCAATTCAACTTATTGAGTTATAGTTACTCATACCCACATAAATTTTTTTGCAGTTTCTGACTTTTGATTATTATGCCATGTTGCAACTATCCGGTGGTCAGTACTCTTTTGAAGTTTTGGGGAGAAAGGATCAACCGGTTAATGATCAAGTTTTATTTAAGGACTTACTAATATCTTTAGGATGAAGAACTGATATATGATATGTAAGTTAGTTGATTGTTATGTTATGGTATAGAATCTCTTGGGAATTCTATGGTAATGTCCATATAATTATATATATTGACTTAAGGTTTTAATAGTTACTGTAAATTTTAGCTAAATTCTTAGTTGAATGTTTATTTCAAAACGAAAGGTTGTCAATGATTAAGTTGAACTTAAGCTAAAAATTTATAACATGATTAAGCTCTACTTTTGGAATTTCCAGACAAGCTCATTTATAGCTTTGATCAAAATGATATATATACTTATTTCCAATGGAATGAATACGATTCAATTTTATGATATATATGATAGTTGAAAAAAACAAAATTCACATAGAATTGTTGAAACAAACTATTCAAATTATCTTAGATGTTTTGTTTCCAATAGCAAATTCAAAGAAGATTATAAATTGGATATGCTCTCTTCATTTTAAAATTTACGAATAGTACCGAAGAAAGAACAAAATATAAATACTTCCCTCTTCTACTGCATTAAATTTGTTCTCCGATGAGAATTATCTTCACTTCCTAGTTCGTACCAGCCCATTCAGAGTTAAAAGTATAAGATAACAAGTAATAAATAACAGTCAAACTATCTTTCATACTGAGAAACCGTTGGTAAAAAAGGTCTGGACCGCGCGTGATGACAACGACCCTTGAATTAAAAAACATACCTCTGACTTCTCAAACTCTGAATACTTATTATGGCCGTATCTGTCTGTAAATTTTTAACCTATTCTTTGAATTTTCTACGACATGTGTAATGTCGAGTCTCCATTCTTTTTGAGTCTTACTCTGACAATGGTATAGATTAAGACCATAAGCTTTGTCTCTCTGCCATAATTCCATTGTCTTGGTCTCCTCTCTGTATCCGTGAAATTACCGAAAAAATTATAGCACGTAGAATCCTTATTTTTTAAAAAAATTAATTTAATTTAATAATATAACTATTAATTTTTCAAGGGGATGTATCAATTCCTTTTACACTATTATGTTTAGATTGAGAGAGGGAAAAGAGGGATGACAAATTTAAAGGGAGAAATAGTATAATTTTTTATTTGGAAAATGAAGGAAAAGGGGAGGAAATTTATTTAGAGAAGAAAGTTTTCCTTTGGACCCTCAACAAAAAAGAATTCTCTCTATACAAAGAAAATTAGAAGAGAGAAATGTAATAAACATTACTAACTTATTCTTGAAACAAATGCATATTTTTATTAAATAGGAACTTTTGTAGTTTTTTAATAAAATAAAATATTATATTAACTTTACTTCTACTTTCTTTTCCTTCATTATCTAAATAAGGAAACTTCTCTTTTTTTTTTCATTGATTTTCTTTCCTTTTTAATTCTTTCCTTCATTACTAATTCCTCTCCTCTTTTCAAACATAGCATTAAAATTGTAAATAATGTAATTAAAGAAAAATTCAAGATTCATTACATACCTTAAAAAAGGAAAATATATATAAAGCTAAATGTTTTCATTTACCTTAATCGTGATATCTATTAACATTTTCTTAATTACTCTCCATGATTTTCTATATGGTATTCTCGGTACATATTTTGTTACTTTTGTCCAACTTATTTAGTTTTTTTTTTTTTTTGTCATAATAGAAGATAATTTTGTAACGAATAAATTTATGCTGTTATATCTTAACTCAATAGCAATAATTGGGTAAGAAAATCATTTACTCGAATATCCTGATTATACCCAATAAACCATGAAAATTTACAGGTCACACGATCACCATACCGTGACGAAAGTCCAATGTCCAGTCAAATACTATGAAAGAACGCACAAACAAAACGAACGAACGCTGAAACCCCCAGCAATTTCAAAAGTGAAAAGACTTCTCAATCTGGACATTGGAAGTGATATGTTCCGTCACTGGCTTAATAATAAACACACATCATTTTTTTTTCTTTTCTTTTTACATAGCAATTATATCTTCCGTGAATTTTCCTATCCATCCCATTAATCGCTTTACGCTAGGAAAAATAATTATAATAATTTTTTTTATCGAGAAATAAATCTACTTTTTAAATTTTTGATAAATTGGTAATTTTTTTTAGTTCAAAAATGCACAGTATAAGATTTTGAAAGTATATTTTAACAAATTCATGTATATTTTTAAACCAAAAGCTTAGGGATTTATTTTCAACCTATACAAATTATTTGTTAATTTAGTAAAATTTATAAAGATGAATTGTAATATTTAAGAGTTTAAGAGACCAATTGATGGCTTAAAAAAATTTAGATGAGTTATTTACATTGTCTTGAAAGACATATAGTTATACCAACATATCATGCAAATCACTCGTGTATATATATATATACTAGTAGACGATATTCTTATTATGTATGTATAAATTAAATAAAATTAAATTTATATATTTAAAATTTATTATTATTTATTCAATGAAAAATCATAATTTTTATTAAATAATATAAACATAAATTTATTTTTTCCCTATTTACACTTATTTTAAATTCTTTAGTTTTTTATTTATGAGCAAATTAAGATTACTGATAGAAATCCATTCACACGAGTGAACATCAATCATCATTATGATTCTATTTTATTATAATCTAAATTTTGCACATACATAAAGTAAGGTGAAAAAGAAAATAGAAAAAGAGAGAAATAATCAAGGACAGTTATCATGAAATAAATACCATGTTGTATTGGGAGATAGTGGATTTTAGAATCAGGAGAGATTAATGAGAGAAAGTGTGTCAATATGCCAATTTTACTCTTATCGTAAAATAATTATAGTTTTAATAAGTTAGTTTTAATATTGATTTTTTTTGCAATAAAATTTTTATTGAAGGGCTAAATAGTAATATTAAAAGGGACGATTACTTAAGGGTCAATTTGTTTTAATAATACTAGCAGATAACTTACTCACGTTACATATGTATAAAATTAATAAAATTATATAATATAATTAAATATATTATAATATTAATAAAAGATAATAATAAATGAGAAAAAGAGAGATAAGAAAGTTGTGGGGATAAGAATAAGGAGTAGTAAGAATGTTGGAGGAGGGAAAGATAGATAAAAGGAAGAGTTATATTTTCTTAAAATCTCTAAATTATTCTATATCTATAATTAAATATATTAAATAATATTATTTATTAATAATAAAAATTTTATTTAAAATATTAAATAAATAAAAACAATTAAAATGTTATTTCAACGGTTACTTAAAACTTTTTTAAAATCCTTAAATTATTCTATATCTATAATCAAATGTATTTAAAAAATCATTTATTAATAATGAAAATTTCATTTAAAAAGGTTAAACAAGTAAAAATAATTAAAATATTATTTCGATGGTTATTGAAAACTCTAAACGCTTTAATAATATAAATAAATATATATAGATACCTAGATGTGAAAATTAATAATAATTTTTTTTTAAAAGAGAACATTTTACGATCTTACCCACCATTTTGACGAGATTAGTCTCCTCCTCTATTTTGCTGTTACTTCTATATTTTAAAATATAAATCATTAAATTTATAATTTATTTTTAATGATTTAATTTAAAAAATTACAAATCAATTATAAAATAAATAACAATATTAATAATATAAAAAATAAAAACGAAAACGTAAATCAACCGACCCGACACCTATCGTCAGGTCTAACTAATAATTTTCCACAAGCACCGTCTCGTCCTTTAACTGCCAAAAACACATAAAAGGAAGTGCAATTCCAAAAGCTTATTTTTCTCTTGTCTCGTACACTCTCTTTTCTCAACTTCCTTCTCTCCCTCTCTTTTTTTCTCTCTCCACCCCCAAAAACATTCCCTTTATAAAAACCCATAAAAAACCTTTCCTTTCTTTCAGAAACCCCCCAACAAAACAACAACACCAACAACAACATCATGGAACCTCTCGCTTTCCTGAAGTTTTGGACACCTACTAACAGCAAAACCACAGTCAATGAAACCATCATGAACCCTAACCCTAATCCGACATACCGTGAGCATGAACAATCCAATGAAGAAGAAGAAGAAGAATCTGAAGAACAAGAAGAAGAAGAAGACTCGTTTTTTGAGTTGGAACTCACCGTACCTAACGACTTTGAAACAACCAAACACAACGTAAACACCACCAAAGACAATACTACTACTATAAACACCGAATTGGAGAACAACCGCATTAATGACCAAAACACCCTCCACAAAGTCAACCCACTTGTTGACTTTTTTGCCAAAGATAACAAGCAGTTCCTCTACAAAAGGAAGATACTTCCCATCGAACCATCTTCCAGGCCTCCTCAGTCTCCCATCTCTTTACTCAAATCCGCTCCTAAATTTCGTGTATTTTTCATGTTTCGTAAAACCAAATCCAGTTCTTCTTCCTTATCTGCTCCAAAAACAGGGGAAACGGAGCATAGGAAACTACATGTGGGAGGTGGAGGCAATAGCAACACGAACACGAATGCAGCACAAAATCTGTTTACTTTGAAGTTTAAGATAAAAGTTGTGCAACCCATTTTCGCTAGGGTCAACAGTTCGAGGAAAAAGGAAAACTTCTTATCTGATGATTCAAGCTCCAAGAGGTTTTCAAAAGATGTGTTGCATAAGTACTTGGGCCTTGTTAAACCTCTGTACGTTAAGGTTTCGAAAAGGAACAGCGAGAAAGTTAAGGTCTCAGAGGGTCTGGTGAAACCGTCGCCGCAGGTCCGTCCGGAGAGTTTGTGGAGGAGAGATACAGACATGCATGGGAAGAAAGCAGATGGGTTTAAGGTGGTTTGTAGACATTTGGGTAAGAGCAAGTCTTCATCATCGACGGCCGTCACCGGAGTTTCGTCACCGGCGAGGAGAGATGATTCGCTGGTACAGCAGCATGATGGGATTCAGAGTGCCATTCTTCATTGCAAAAGATCGTTCAACTCTTCTAGAGGTAATATTTGTCACTTCTTTTTCCCAACTCAGACGGTCGATTATTCAAATTTGGTTCATCTCATTATGAAATTAATATAATTAGTCTTATTAGGTTGGCATTGGCAATGCTTAGGATTCTTTTTATCTAGATAGATGAATGTTTTTCGTTCAGTATTTTTCTTATCACCATCAATATATTTGTTTTTCCTCATATTTTTCTTTTAACTAAATTAGTCCAGTAGGAATTTTGTAATTAATATTTGCTGAACTATGATATCGAACATGTTGAATTTTTGCTACAATTATTTTAAAACTTAATTATTCATGTAATCGCAGTATCGATGTTAAGATTTTAGTGAGTAGTACATCGTGTTAGCGTTTAATCTCGTGTTTAATTTAATAAATTACTGTCTTTTATTTTTCATTTAATAATTATTATTTTTGTCATTATGTCAGATTTTTCTCATCTATCAAGATCTGTAAGCAATCCATGCCAAGAGAAGCTTATTGATTCCGCAAGAAATTCCAATTCAAGTAGCAACGAAGGAGACGGATGGATCCACGAGAAATTACAGTTGAAAGCTTGAAGCTTTGTATGGGAAAATCGAAGTTCAAAGCTAATTATTTACATAAGGGAAAAAAAAAGTGATTGAACAAAAGGAATTTGCTTTTTCTTTTTATTTTTTTTTTGGTGTTTTTAATTTTTCTCTTTTTAAAAGAAAGTAGTAGTGATAGGGGGTTGAGTAGGATCTGTTGGTGATGATATCAGTGAGAGGATAGGGTACCAAAGATACAAGTAGGCTCCCTTGTTATCGTCTGTAAAGCGTTTGGGTCATTCTGAAACAATTGAAAGACATTTGATTACGTAAGATATTAATTTTATCATCTCTTAGTTGATATATTATATGTTTTTTCTGTACCTATCGTCGAACAGGCTGATCTGTTTTACTAGGTTGGAAAAAAAATTACGAGTCGTCGAATAGTATGAAATTTTTTATTATTGGTTTTTAAAAATCATTTAGTTTATGATTCGATATATATATATATATATTGATGATTTGACAAATCGAATTGAATCATCTAATTAAATAAATTAAAAAATTTTATGTAAAATTGTTTTCTACCTTATTTAGAGTAATCTGTTGGATTTGTCAAAATTATATAAAGTTTTTTGTCAAGTATCACTATATATAATTAATAAATGATAATTTAATTGGTATTATATGAAAATTTAATAAAAAAATATTATTAAAGATAAAAAATTTTAGTAAAAATGTGATTTATGCTATTTAAAAAATTCATAAATAATTATATCGTTATATAACTCGATTTTATAAGAAAGAACGGATCGTATATAATTGTATATGTATGAATAGATATATATATATATATATCGTGTATTCACGTCAACCTCATATGTCATGTCATTTCTTCTTTCACTTTGATGGGTGCGTTAGAACAATTATTTTTGATTAAGTTTAAATTTGTTTTGTCATCATACGAATTTCATCTGGTTTATATTTTCTATTACTCGATTCAAAATACATTCCACTATAAAGGAAGAAAAGAATAAAAGAATTTGAAAGGAAATTATATCCCATACCATTAAAACTTTATGTAATTTATTTAAAATTATTTTATTACCTTAAGTAAAACTGCATTTTTTTTTACATTAAAAAAATAATCTTATTATCAATTTTCTATCCACTTTCATTTTTTTCCTTACATAAATAAAGAAATCTATATTCCTCAGTAATTCTTTGCTCCTTCTGTAAGGCATTTTAGTTTTGTTAATATTTCACCTGAATCGGCTTTATATACTTCCCTTTTTAAAAAACCGATGTGATAATGTAAACACTGAATTTTGGATTATAATGTGCCTTTTAGTTTATTAATAAAGTATGCATTGTAACAATAATTATAAAATGATGCATATGTGGGGTGAGATATCCTACAAGTATATAACATGAATTGTGCACCCATAAAGAATAAGCATCTTAATCAATAACTTTTATTAAAAGAAACGGTTAAGTGAATAATACAATAAAAAAATGGGAATATTTCACCTCATAGATTTTTTATTTTTAAAATTAAAGTAACTTAAATTTAAATGCAAGAACCTTTATGTTTCGTTCTTTACTCCAATCTATGAGACATAAAACCTAGAGACTAGCTCCAATAAGTGTGAAACTGGCTCAGAATCGGTCAAAAATTAGGCCTTATGATTATACTACATATGTTAATATATACAATATGTATAATATTTGTTAATATATATAATACATAATAATATGTTAATATATTATATATGTAAAATAATATATATGATATGTATAAATATGTGTAAATTGTAAAAAAAAAAAAAAAATTCCAATTCGAATCCATCAATTGAGACAGGTTAAGGGGCTTGAATCCCTCATATTCATACGAACAGGTGAGTCTTTAGTTGGTTCAAGCTCCCCACAAGTGGGTCAGTTTCGGTTTATTGAACCGATGGACTGATTCTATGACGTGATTCGAAAGTCTAATTGATAGGTAATGTTAGCTAATGTTTTCTATGTTTTTCCATTTGTACTTCTAAAAGATGTTATCCAATAATCTAAAAAGGTTACTGCGACTTCGGAGAAAATTAAAAAAGAAAAATAACTTGCACCATATATATGCCTGATATCACAAAATCTTTTGAGTGCTTTTTAAGTTTGTGGACTATAAAGCGTCCTTGTCCGGAAGGCACAAGTACTCCTACAGTCCCCGCCTCCCTCTCGTCTCTTCAAACCTTTGTCGTAAAATTGTCAACCGTCGTAATATTATGGTGTAAATGCCGTTATTAGACTATCTTTATCCCACCTTTAATATCATATCAAATCTTTTTAGGAAGTCTACCTTTTAATAAACTCTAAATTTTATTTTTGACTTATTTTCATTAAATTTTTTAACACTTTTTTTATATTTTTATGGACCCTATATTATAACTTCTAAATCATTATTTTTTATATTTTGTAAATATAATTTTAGTATCACTAAATGTAATGTTTGTGTTATATAATAAATATTACATTGATTAAAAAAACGAAGGGGCGTCCCTTCCCCCAAGTGGGAGAAGCAATCAGAATAAAACTGGTACTATAGATCAGGTTTCACTTTACCACTGTAAATGAGCTGAATGGGACGATACCGTCTAAAGCTTAAGCTTGAGATTAGTTTAAACTTTTAAAACTCGAGTTTAATTAAGTTTAAAATTTTAAATTCAAGTACAATTTAAAATAACGCTTAATAAATTTGAGTTTGATCGGATTAGATTTATTAAAAATAGATTTATTTAATTTTTTTTTTTGTTTTTATAATAATATTAATATTGAAACTTATTAATATTAATATTATACTTGAAAGTTAGTTGAATAAGATATTATAAAACTTAAACTCAACTTAATTATTTATTTGAATAGTTTAAAATTAAATTTTAAACGTAATTATATATTAAATCGAATTCGAATAATTTATAAATAGTTTGATTTATTTATCTTCAGCTGCTTTTTTTAAACCCTAGTATCGATAAAAAAATAAAAAAAATAAAGAAGACACCTTGGTGTTTAGTGGTATATTGGTAAATTGGGTGGTGGAGAGGACAGTAATAAATGTAGGACGGGCTCAAGACTCTAGTCTTCTGACATACAATCAATCAAAGTTTCCTTGCACAAGTGACCAAACCCATAAAATCAGACTGATTCTGTAAAGCAAAGCAATCTCTTGTATCAGGCCTCATCAACTGGCAAGAACAAGAAGTCTGATATGGAATATCAATCGCAGCTATGAAGACTGAATTCTGAGTATAAATATAGCAACCAAGAAAGGTTTTTTCACCCAACATGTAATTACAATTTTTCCATAGAAAAAATTATTTATATTAATATTATCAAATATGATTCAAATGATTGATTTAAATATATAAAAAAATTAAAGATTTAAAAGATGAAATTAAATTTAACTATGATTTAATTGGGATTGGACTATGATTGAGATTGAACTAACAAATCAATTTGAATTGGATAATACTAATTTACATCCAGCCTAAACTAGTATATGTATATGGGTTGGATTTATACTTATATTTATCTCTTTTTCTTTCTTTTTTTTTAATAGATGAAAAAATGGAATTATTATATGAGGAGAAATTAGTAGTATACTCATATTAATCAAATTTTAATATATGAAAATATAAATGATAATTTTTAAAAGGGTAAATTGCACGGAATATCTCAATTTTTTTTTTATAATTGTATGGATATACCCGTTTTTTTAAATTGAGTACTTACACCCCTAAAATAAGTACTGAACCTATATATATATATATTTAATTATATGGAACAAAATGTTTGGCATGTTATCTAAAATGATGATATGAACCTATATTGTATTATTAATATTTTCCCTTATTTTTCGAGGAAGCATAGATTAAAAGAATCTATTTTTTTTAATGTTTTTCCATTTTAGGATCTATATTTTCAAAACTTTTCTTTTAAGAACTCAGAGTTTATAAAAATTGATCAATATGGGGTCTCCATTACTCTCATTACAAGTATTATTAAAGTTAGATCTTGAAATAATAAAAAGTATATAAAAGCATGGATCTTAAGGAAAAATAAAAGATAAAAAACAAATTAAGAATCTAAGACATTTATACTTATTTTTTTTTTCTTTTGGGAACTATCTTTTTTTATTTTTTCATCTCACGACCTTGCTTTTTCAGATCACTTGCAATAAAAAGTTACGAAGGATCTATTTTGACTTGTTTTTCGAAAACTTAAATTTTAAATTTATAAAAAAGGTGAAAATAAAAATGCAAGAACAAAATTTGAGAAAGCTGAGATGTTTCGGTATATTTTTTCCTCTTTGTTCGGTCATTGAATAAAAATTCATTGATGGCAAATAAAATCAAGCGTGCTTCGTATCGACAAGAAAGCAAGATCTACTAGAGGGGTCGTCGTTCCATAGTAGATAATCTGCATGTAATTCGATTGACTTTGATTAATTTTAAGAGAAGTTTTAAGCATGTGAATGTTGAAGATTAAATAATTTGATTTTTAGCTTGTTACATCATCAATATAGATAATGTAGTAAAATTTTTATTCCAAATAATAAAAAAATATAGGCATTACTCCTATTTTAGAGGAATAAGTGTTTGGTTTTAAAACAAAAGTTTTTAGAAGTGTTCCTTACAATTTATTCTTTTTAAAAATTATATATCAATATTATTAGTTGTATGCTGTATCATGTGAAATATTAATATAATTATTATTATTTTTTCCCCCAAATGTCCTGTTGGAGTAAATTTTTAAAAGAGGGAAATTGACTGTTAGTTGAGAGAGAGAGAGAGAGAGATGAATGGGAAAATTATAACGATTTTGAGGACCAAATCGACTTTTTATTACATCCTGCAACGATTGAACTTTCAAGACGCCATCATAAATAAGAAATGCCATATTGACTGGAAAATAAGTGGCCCCACTATTTGCATCGCGGTTGCAGAATGCAGACTTCATCACCACAACGAACCTTAATGTGTCATAGTCAGGGGTACCTTCTTTGATTCCTACTATGTCTATATGGTGTTTTTCTCGTTGTTGCTCTTGTTGAATTTACCCGCGACAAAACTTGTCCCCCGTTTGGATTATATATTACACAACGCGAGGAAAAACTTAAAAGTAAGAAATTCATTGGCTTGAGATATTCCTTCATCTATCTCAATAATATTTATCATATACTTTAATGTATGTTTTGTTATTTTACAATTTTTTTGATAAGCATAGGATAAGTTTTTGATACCATGACAATTTAAAAAGAAAATGTTAACGACATTGTCTTTCAATGTTGTTTATTCATATTTCTTTTCCATACAGGCAAAAATCTTTTTTCCACCCTAATTTCTTGCTTGTTATATTTTTCCCTTTCCGTTTCCTCTTTTTTAAATATTCCAAACATACCGTTAACTCCGTGTGGAAAATTTCGTCAAATTCTTTGTGATTGAGGTTGGTGGAGAGACAACTTGGAAAGACCTGTCGGAGACAAAACTAATGCATCTTTTATTGACTGGCGAATGGTCTTGATGTGATATGGAATGAGAAGGGAGGAAATGTGATGATCTTCCTGGCTATATGGGAGAATTCCTATTTCCTTCTTGTTTCTTCTTTTTTTTTTTTTTTAATGGTTATCAATTATAATAAGAAAAAAAATCTCTTTTTTAACTACTTATAACTAATTATTATATCTTATAATAGTTATAAAAAAAAATTTCAAACACATCTTTCAAACTTTTTAACTATCATTTTTTACTCATAAATATTTTTAACTATATAGTTATCATTTTCTATCATATTTATTTTTACGATTATTATTGTTTTATTTATTCATTATTTTAATTGTTCAGCATTCTATTAATTTAAAAAATTCATTATACTTTTTATTTAACCAATATTTGCTACTTTTTTTCTAGCAGAAAATTTATTATAATTTTGATTTTATAAACACATATTATTGGCATTTTTCTATATATGAAGTCTAAATTTTTTAATTTTTTTATTTTGGTTTTACACATAACGTAGATGTATCATTTGCTGGTATATCTATTAAACCACACTCTATAATTGCAAATTGAGAACTTTTAGGGTCCCATCATGTTTTTAATGGAATTGATTTGCTACCAATTAAATTTAAACCATCGAAAGAGTTGAATGTTTGAGATCTAATAAATATGAAATAACAAAATAAGATGAAGGGTAGAATTGATTCAATCCATGTTTTTGATAGAACCATAGAAAAATCTTTACAAATTTATTGGTTTCAGGTTACAACTTTCAGGAGGTTTTAAAGTAACGCTAGCAAAATAGCGTTATTAAAATAGCGCTACAATAATATTAATCAATGAAAAACTAATCATTTATTAAAAATTAATTTTTATCATTCATTTTATTAAAATGACTTAATCTATTATTTGGACAATAAATTAATAAGTTTTATAAATAAATAAAAAAACTAATTAACAAATAAATTTAAATAATAAAATTATTTTAAAAAATAATTAAATAAATAATATTAAATAAATAATTACATTGGCCAGCATGATCGTAAAAAAATCCCCTATTAGTTACATTTAAAGGCATTGTTGATTTATTTTTGGATTTGGTACATCACTTTTTTTTTTTTTTTTGGGTCATGTCATCTTATATATATATATTCTAGAAAATTGCTATAACTAATGAGAGATGTGAATGTAAAAAATATAATTGCAACTATCACTATTTATTGATATGATAAATGTGAAATTTTGCAGGAAATAAATGTCTTTGGAGACCATATGTACACACTTACAATGGCACAAGACAGCGAGAGTAGTAAAGAGGCCATAGGCTTTCCATTTAAACTACAGCATATTTGGAATAAGTAATCATACATACCAAGGAAGAACCCGGAGGCCTAATTCAGGAGTAGTCTTCGCATATAATGACATGAATTCCATTATCCCTCCCACCGGATGGTTAGATGACCAAAAGGCCACTCGTGCTAACACGATGGGCTTTGCTAAGTATAAGAACATGGGAGCAGGTTCCAAACCGAAGGGGCGAGTCAAGCATTGAAGCAGCTAATCGACACACGAGTCAATTGTTTCCTTACCTTGTTCTAAATCATAGGTTCCAAGTGGTTGCTCCTACTCCAGAAGGTTTAAATGGCTAAAGGCTGAGACTAAGAATATGACCAAAAACCATCAAAATCTCGGCTTTTATACAATTCTCCTCAGCTGAAGGTTAACCAAAGCAAACATGCTTAATTTCCGCTTTTGCATAAACTATTATGCTGGTGCTATAAATGGTGTAATATAAAAGATCCAACGATTAAATTGGATTAAAACTCTAACCATATTTGAAATTTATGCTTAATTATTGGACTAACAAGGACTTGAAATACAGGTTAAAATACTCAAAATTTATCTCATCTATAATATAGTGTAAAAATTAACTTTATTGGATAAAAACAGAAATGTTGAGGACAATAATATAATTAAATAAATATTAGATAATATTGAGAATACATATATCAAAAAATATCTTAAATTAATACTTTTAAAATAATATAGATATATAGTTAAATAAATATTAGATAATGTTGAGGGTATAAACGTTTAAATATAATATTAAGTTCAATATTTATATATACCAAATAAAAAACATTACAAAAATTTATATTCAATATTATATAAACTAAATATGGTATAATATTGTAATATTTACTCTTTATCCTATTTAATTTTAAACGCTAGGCTTTTGGTCATCATGATTAAGTTAATCGATTGGACTGTAATGACATGATCATATAACAAGCTAATCGGGATATCATAACGACAAGAGATTTGGTTGTGCAATAATCAAATCATGTTGGTTATGGATCCACTCACCATTTCTATAATATTAGATAAACAAAAACCTTTAGAAGGTAGTTATCTCGGTATTTGTCTATTATACTATATTTGTTAGAAGTTAAATGGTTGTATACATATTATACATAAATCAAAATAATTTATTTATTTTAGGATTATAATTAATATTACATTTAACAAAATTTTTAAATAGGACAAGTTTGAAAGGGAGAGAAAACTAATTGAAATGACGTAGGCAATATGATTGTGTTGGCCTACTAGCCTAAGATGGGTGATCTTAGTTTTACATGGATCAAGAGAGTAAATAAAATAAATTTACTCGTAAATTACTAAGATTAAGATTGACATTCACTTGAGTTGGATTCAATAATAGTCAAATAGAGCTTGAGCTTCATGATGAGAATGATTAGGTTAACCTTCAATGTTAGATGAATTCAAGTTAGGTTTGCATGTTATGATTAATATATATTTGTGAAAATCTAAGCCTAAGCATGCTTAATTAGATCGAGTCTAAGCTTGTTGGAAACCACTTTCCATTGAGCTTTATTTCAAATTTCTTAATTTGATCAAATTTGTACTTTAAAATTTTGTGCAAAGATTGAGATTGAGCTTTATACGGTATCATCTCAAGTCAACTTATTTATAATTTAGGCATGATGTCCTATTAAGACTTCCATATTCCTTTTTATTAGTCATGATCTAGTAACTTAGTATTAATAAATATGATTGTTTTACAATAACAATAAACTTGGCTTTCTTATTCTCTATTACTTGCAACTCTCAGGGAAAATATCAATGTTTTTTATAGATGCTCGTATGGTAGATTACAATAGATTTTTGCACTTCCACTTAAAGGATGTAAATAGAGTGGGTCTGGCAAGAGTCATAAGAACCTAAAATCTGTCTTGCCACCTTAATAGTGCTTTTAAACTTATCTCAAAACCCTATATAGTTTTTAGCCATATACTTAGAACCCATCCTGTTATTGTAATGAGGTACCTATTTCTTGACTTGCAAAACCCGTTTATTTTTTTAAAGAACTATTTTTTACTTCATTACTCATTACATGAAAAATTAATTTGCATTATTAATATTTATAAAATACGTGTAAAGGTAATGAGGATATATTAGAGGACAAGCCACAAAAATATACCATATTTCATTTATAATATATTTATAGAACAACAAAATATGAAGCAAAAGAGGCAAACAAAGATTGGAGAAGGAGCTAAGTTTAAGGATGTAGGATAGTGATAGATACTTTAATAACTTTATTTGTCATTTGCTTTTTATTTAGTTAATATTATATTATTAATATATTATTTTTATTGGTTATGGGTATTTCAATGAGGTTTTCTTAAATCTTAAAACTCATTTGATAACCCTAATAGGTTTTTAACTATATCTTAGAATTCATCCCAAAATTCTAACGAGTAATATTATAGAGTTTTTAACGGATTTGACGTGTTGGATACCATATTAAAATCCGCCTCTTTTCATTCCTACTTTCACTATTGTCCCGTCATAGCAAAATCTACTATTATTGAGTATTTACCTTAAAATTGATATGGTTACTTGAAAAATGAAAACCTATGAAAAAGACATTATTAGAACTTTACAAAAGTGGAATGCAATGCTTCATAGTGTATCGCAAGGCTAGATAGATCTACAAATATTACCCTATAGGAAAATTTTTTCCCACTATAACTGCCCCATCGGTATAGAGCATCATGGGGTTCGGTTTTTCCAAGCCAAGTAAATATCCCCGGTTTTCAAGTCTTGAGATGCTTATAGCATATATACTTAGAGGGAGCAAATATTCCATTTCCCCATATTCTATTTGGAAAGGCTGTTTTTTAAGAGCGTAACAGTTACTTCATAAAGAACGTCTATCCTTCAAAAAAGTGACACTTTCACGAGGGGCTCCTTTGTAAATGGAATTATTTGGTATCTAGACCGGTTTATACATTTGTAAAAAGTTAAAATGATATCCCTCAAAATAAAATTTCTGATACTCATATATACTTTAATTCGAGGGAACTTTCAATTGATTTGTGCAATGTTTACATCGAATTATTTAGTTAAAGATTTTTCTTTTTCGTTTTGTAGTTTCTCCGAAACTTTATGTATATTTACTTTCGACTATGATGATGATACTTTTCTAGATTATTTGTAGATATTTTTATGGGATTCCATATAAAATAATTATGTAAATTAGTACAGGAGTTTATGAGCAGATTCTTAAATGGGATTCCATTTAAGAAGCAAGTTTAAGTCATTTTGAAATATGCTGTGATCCTAAACATTCCTACATTGAACCCATAAACAAGCTACAAGCATAGAAGGATTATATAGCTCAATACTGGCACGTTAGAGGCTATAGATGCCCATGCTACTAGTGCGCTTTTTTTTTTTTTTTTTCCTTTTATCTCCATTTTGAGTTTTATCTCTAGGAAACCTTTTTTTCACGAACACGATTTTACGTTCCTTTTTTTTTTCCCCCTTGTGTCACTTAATTATTGAAAAGGGAAAAACCTTGTATGATTCCTTTGAATGTGATTTGATGAAGTTCAGATTACAATTTTCTATCACTTTCTTGGTTTTATGCTAACCAATGAAATATTTTATTTATTTCAATTAATGAAATTATTAATTATCTTATTTATTAATGGCATACTGAGAGTGGTTATGATATTCCATTTAAAGCAAGTATTTTTACATTGTTAATTGTTACTGCTTAATAGACATATAAGCAGTATTATGAAATAACAAAAGGCAAGAAGCCTTCTTGACATCCTCTATATTTTTTAACAGAGAAGTACTCTTAGTCTATCAAATTTATCCTCCTAACATCCTCTATAAGCATCGTTGAAGGCAAGTTTGTTTATATTGTTGATTGTTAGTGCTCAATAGAGATAAAAGCATGTTATTGATCGTTACTGCTAAACAGACATATTAGTAGTGTTATGAAATGACAAGAGGCGAAAAGTACTCTTTGTCTCTTAAATTTATCTTCCTAACATCTTCTATACCTATAAATTATGAGTTTAGCCATGATTGCTAAATTATCTAGGAAAGTGAATGAAGGAATTGAGGCAACCCCCTATCGTAATTGCTGTTTTGACACAACTGTCATATCAAATGCAGCTCTAGTTGTATTAGACGATAATAATGATCCAATTCCTAAGGATAATTTTCAATTAAATATATGGTTTGAAAACAACGTAAAGCCATTGTCGTCTCAAAAAGACAGCATAGACCTAACCCTTGAGGTAGCTAAATCCAATGTAAAGGTGGTTAAGGTTGTGAAAGATGGAAGTGGCAACTTAAAAATCCTCAAATAAGCTATCAATAATATTCTTGCTAGGAGCAGCAAACGAGTCATTATGGACATTGGTCTTGGAGAATATGTTGAGAAGGTCAAGATCGATCGAACCAAGCTTTTGTCACCTTCCGTAGATCACCCAACAATATGCCAAACATTACATTTAATGGCACTACTCATGAATTTGGAACCGTCAATAGTGCCACTTTGATTGTTGAGTCTAATTATTTCAAGGTAGTTAATATGGTTGTTAAGGTATTTGTCCTTCACCTCTTTCATCAACTTTCTCTAACAATAAAAAGTTTATTCATCTTAACTTCAATTATGTGTATATTTTAGTATTTCAAAATTTTGCATCAAAGGTCACAAGCAAACCTGATGAGAAAGCGATTACCTTAAGAATTTTAGGTGATAGCCATATTCTATAATTGCAAATTCTTTAGTTTTTAGGATACACTTTGTGATGATAGAGGATTCCATTTCTACAAGAATTGTTATATTGAAGGCATAATTGATTCCATTTTTGGATCTGGCACATTACTTTAAGTGGTATGTGATCTTATATATATGATAGAGAATTGATGTATCGTTATATTGAAGGCATAATTGATTCCATTTTTGGATCTGGCACATCACTTTAAGTGGTATGTGATCTTATATATATGATAGAGAATTGATGTATCTTATTAGATATATGATACACAAATTATTTGCAACTATCCCTAATCTTAGATATGATAAATATGAAATTGTGTAGGGCACTCAAATAAATGTTCTTAGAGACCATAATTACACATTTACAACGACACAAGATAGAGAGAGTAATAAAGAGGACATGGGCTTTTTATTTGTGTATTGTGGCATAATTGGACCTAGTAATCTTACTTACTTAGGAAGAGCCTGGAGCACTAGTCCAAGGGTAGTCTTCACATATACCGACATGACCTCTATTATCCATCCCACCAGATGGTCAAATAATGAGCATGCCACTTGTGGTAACACGATGGACTTTGGTGAATGTAAGAACACGGGAGCAGGATCTAAACTGAAGGGGCGAGTCAAGTATGCAAAGTAGCTAACTAACGTATAAGTCAAATGTTTCCTTACCTTGTCTTACATCGTAAGTTCCAAATAGCTCCTCCCACCCTACGAGATTCCAAGTAAGATTGGGGTTGAGGATAAGGCTAAGGATGTATCTAAAAGCCGTTGAAATCGTTCTTTCACACAAGTCTCCTAAGTTGAAGATAACCAACGCAGATATGTTTAATTACTACCTTTGCATAAACTATTGTACTTATGCATATAAATTATGCAATGTAGAAGATTTAGTAATTAAATTGGATAAGAACTCTAACCATATCTAACTAATAGTTAATCCTCTACATTCGTGTAACTTAATTTTAATTCCATTTTTTACAATCTTTTTCATTAAGCATGATACGATGAATATAGCACTTATCAAGACATCTTTTTTTTTTAATAACAATAAAATTTGTCCATCAATAGAAGAATATATATATATATATATATATATAGATATATGTCCATATGTCAATGTATATATGCTATAGGTATAGCAAATAAATAAATTATTTATATATGTTGTATAGATAATTCATATATTATATGTAATAAATATATGCTATATAGATATAACGATGTAGGTACATATATATACATAACATTACACAATTATAAATATTACATATGCTACACATATATATATATATACATCTCTCTTTTATCTTTATATGTTAAATACCTACATATACAATGTACTTGTTATATATATAATCAATATGCTATATGCAGAATGTTATATAATATATAACGTATATAACACATACATATATATATCACGTTATATATATGTTCTATATATAATTTATATGTTATATACATAATGTTATGCAATCTACATGTTTTGTAAGTAAATTAAACATTTATATATGTTGTTTATATAATTCATATGTAATATATAAGATACATGTTATATAGATATATTTTCATAAGTTCACGTGCATACATAACAATTTCTTATAAAAATGTGAATTATATATATATGATGGTATATATGCTATAGGTGTAACAAATAAATAAATTATTTATACTTGTTGCATATATAATTCATATATTACATGTAATAAAGTTAAGCTATATAGATATAATGTTGTAGGTACATATATATATACATTACACATAGAACAAGCGAATTATATATATTACTATACTACACACACACATATATATATATCTCTCTCTTCTACCTTCATATGTTATATACTTATATCTATAACTTAATTGTTTATATATGTAATCAATATGTTATATATAGGATGTTATATAATATAAATGTATATAACACACATACATATATATATATATCAAGTTATACATATGTTCTGTATATAATTCATATGTTATATTCATAATGCTATATAATCTACATGTTCTGTAAGTAAATTAAATATTTATATATGTTGTTTATATAATTCCTATGTTATACATAATATAAATGTTATATAGATATGTTTTGATAAGTTCATGTACATACATAACAATTTAGTATAGAAAATGTGAGTTATATATTTATATGTTACATATATTACATATTTATATTTTCAATCTTCATAAGTTATGTGCATACTTATATAACATTATATATACTTATTATATATATAATCAGTGTGCTATATACATAATGTTATATGATATATAATGTATATAACACACATATATAAATATGTATATCACGTTATATATGTTCTGTATTTAATCTATATGTTATATACATAATCATAATAGTCAAACTCACGATTCTATTGAGAATTAGAACGTATAAAATTCCATAATTGTGTAATACCAGTAGAATCATAAGCATGTAGAATCATATAACCAATCATAATTTCATTAAGAAAAACCAAAACAATTTTGACATTCATTTTAACTTAGAAAAACTCATAAAATTATATAATTAGTTCAGTTGATTCATGATTTTAACAATTATGTATATATATATATTTATATTATATGAATCTATGAATAAAATCTACATGTTCTGCACACACAAACATTATATGCATAATAAAGAAAAATAAATTATATATTTAGATACGTAAATATATAATTCATGTGCTATATATGATCTATATGTTATATATATAAATATATTGTTATATAATCTACAATGTTATATATCTACTATATATATAATCTAAAATGTATATAACATACATATATATCTATATATACATAACATTATATGTAATATGTGTATTGTGTATATAACATATAAAATGCGATGGCCCACCATTTAAGGCATCTACTAAAACTTTTTCTTAACATTTGGTGTTTGAAAGATGGTTCGTTATGACATGTTTAAGTTAACGATGAGGTTAACTTATAATTCACATGTTGATTTAACTTCATAAATATATAAATTCTTCAAAACTTCTCTTGATTAACACAACAAATCATAGCAAAAAAACTTATACAACAATGAGTCATACACTAAGTATCACAATTCAATTTATATAGACCCAATTGTTATACTTTAACAATTATAATTTCCTTATAAGATCATTAGAATAGAATACTAACATATTATCTTAAAATGACATCCTTAAACTTGCTAATGAACCTTATAGTTAATCTCTTCTTCTTAATAGAAGCTAACTGCTAGTGTTCTTAAGCCTTTTTGCCTCGCAGTAGTGATACATTGTCTAAACTTCTTCTTGACTTGGGGATAAAACAACTTAGATCCTCTACTTACTATAAATTTAGTAAGATTGGATAAACAAACAACATGATATAAGCACATTTAATAACTACAACATTCCAATAGTTAGTTAATTACATACATAATCATATTACCTAGCCAAAATATTATTACCATAGAAGCATGCTATGCTTATGCATGTGATACGAAAGCAATACTAATATCCTAACCTAGGCTAACACATATCAAGTTAGTTGACATAATTTAGGCATTCGGATTCGAAATCTAGAAACCTAGATGGTAACAAGGAGTTACTTGCGAGTAGAACCCCTAAATCTGAGCTTTATCATTAGACCGTAAGGAGTAGCTAGGTTGCTCAAGCCAATGCAATTTTATATATTTTAAAAACCAAGTTTTATAAACTAAAGTTTTTGCTTAGTAACCTAGCTTTTCAATCAAAACCTAATTTGAAAGTCCTTTTCCTGTCATGTCATGTATGCATCAAACAAAGTATCAAATAATGTTAGTTGTAACAGTTCCGCCTTATAAACCATTCTAAGATAGAAGTTGGCCTTACAACTGCTATCCTAAACATGATCTACATAAGGCGTTCACGACTAACTCGCTTTAAAGTGAACAGTTTGTAATTTAAATAAATCATTTACATAAAAAAGTGAGAATATATATATATACATTGAAATTCAGTTATTATAATTAAAATATATATTTGTTTTTCAAATGTTTTTCCTTACTTCCTAGGATCCAGCAGTTGTTAGCTTTAGAGTAGTTGTATGCCGCTTCTTAGCCAGTACCTGTACGATGCCTATAGGGATGTGAGTAACCATAGCTCAGTAAGTGTAAGCCCCAAAGTTAAGCCAATTGACCATAGGATTGAACTTAGAACATAAGGTTTTGGACGATCGGTTAAGGAATCCGATCAAACCCCAAATTATAAACTAACGAGAAAAATATTAGTAAAACTGACCCCGTAAACTTAAATTTAAGAAAATAAGTAATAAAATAGGAGATTATAAAATTTTCAAATTTTAAGCATAATAAGTACTAATTACTGAAAATGCGAAAAATGTAATCTAATAAATAGTAAATCAGTAGAGATAGATTATATGTATACTAAAAATTTTAGAATGACCAAAATAATAATTAGGAATGTTCACGTATACCCTACATGTATTTACGTGTAGATAAAAATACGCGAAATTATCTAAATTGGCCAAAAACGAAGTAAAT
Organism: Lumnitzera racemosa; assembly: GCA_024138005.1. Taxonomy (NCBI): domain Eukaryota; kingdom Viridiplantae; phylum Streptophyta; class Magnoliopsida; order Myrtales; family Combretaceae; genus Lumnitzera; species Lumnitzera racemosa. Next base: position 107,780,768 of record JAMXBC010000004.1, read on the forward strand.
AATCAAAGAAAATTATAAAATAATTATGGAAAAATAATAAAAAATCAGAAGAGGATAATATTAATCAAAATCAGGTCGTGGCAAGTCCAAAGTTGCAAAAGAAAAATTAGCCAATAAAAATTTGACAACCTAAAAGCCAAAAATTAAGGAAAACGGGCAAAGTCTTCTCAAATTAATGCATATTAATTACAGAAAATGCCTATAAATAGCAGGAAAAATCCAGGAACTCATTTGGCCAGATACAAATCAGAGAAAATTAGAGAGAGGCAAAAATTAAGAGAAAAATTTGGTTTAGAAAAAAATTAGAAAAAACTGTGCAATTAGGTCCTTTAACGGGAGCCCCCACCAGACGCGCAGCTGGGAGTGGACGGCCACCACCACCACACGGTGGTGGCAGAGCCCAGGCCGGACGACAAGGCCACGGTGGCCGGCGGTGGTCGGAGCCACCCAGATCGATGAGTCCGATTTCCAGCCCGATTTTGTGTAATTTTGTAAAAATAGTAAATATCATTAGAAAATTATGAATTTTGTTATTCTGGGATATTTTTGTATTTAGTTTGTAGGAAAAATATTATTTTGATGAAAAAATGTCCTGTAATGTAGGATCCTTAAGAAATCATGCAAAACCGAGCATATTTCGGTTTAGAAATAAATAACCTTAGGAGTGTAGTTTGGAACTCAATTTTTTTTGTAGGATGCTCATGTGATATAAAATAGTGCTATGAAGCCCGTTTTCAAAAATTAATTTTATAAATTTTTAGATAATTTTTAGGCATTAAAATGAGGCATAAAATGGGTAATTTAAGGTTAATTAAGTAATTAAATTATTAATTACTGACTTAGTGAATAAGTAGATGTTTAGGGATGTTGAAATCTGATGGAGAATGATACTTGTAGCTTTTAGGGTGTTAGATGTAATTATTAGGTTAATTATGTAGTAAATAAGTAATATGGAAAAATAGTACATTTTAAGTTAATTTTGTAAATTAGGGTAATTAGGAGTAAAATCTTATTTAGGATGAATTTATATATTTTGAAATGATAATTGATGTTTAGGGATGGTAATTAAAGTGATAGAAATATTAGAAGTGCATTATGTACATAATAGACAACAATGCATAATATGTAATTTTTGAAAATATAATAAATAGAAAATATTAGGATAAAAATTGATATTATATAAATAATAGGGATATATAATAAATCTGATAGGAAACTTGAATTTATGTAATTATATGAAAAATGTAAAAATTTCTCACATCAGGAGTAAATTCGGTACACTAATAAGGATATAAGTGTACCAGATGAAATAAAATACTGACTAAGGGTAATAATGATATTTAGGAGGTCGGGAAGTAATGTGATTAATTTCACATTATGAGTTGAAATGAATTTCTAGGGTTGAAATATAAAACATTACTTAGAAATCGAACTAGAACCGAATTTAGAAATTGATGTGGAAACCGAACCCGAACCTAACCCCAAACCTAGAATAATTATAAAAGACTTAAGACCTAGATAATTAGGTATCTTAAACCCTAAATAAAACATAACAAGAAGCGTTATAGGATAAAATGAACCTATAATAGTTATATGAAAAGCTGAAACCACGTTTGTGTTATAGGGATGATCGACAATAGCTTGATCAAATCGGACCTCGAGTGAATGAGCGAGGAGTCGAGGTAAGTTGGGATTAATACAATGCTATATTTTGGGAGGCTTGAGATTATGCTTGGTTGTGCTTGTTAGATAGTTGGATGTGCATATGTGCTTGATTATGAGTGATGCTATGATTCTGTTTATTGCTCTAGCATGTATTGTATGATTTGCATGAAATGATTGATTACCCTAAACTGGACTTAATCAAATATATGACCAGTAATCATAATCGGACATGCATAGCAACCCGTTAGGGGAACTTAGGACTCTCTGGCCAAATATCGACCCCTTCGAAAGGAATAGCGCAGGATTGCAAAATGGTCCCTTCTTTATCCTTAGTTGAACTAAGTGACAGGAGAGGAGGTCGCGGCGAGGGTGAAGACAGTGGTTCGAAGGTAGTCGCGGGAGGAGCAAGGTCTCCATTACACAAGCCTAGGTTTGGTTGTGAGCTGTTACATTAAAGGCAACTCCTCAACTCGGATTAGAGCTGGCGCAATTTCTCTAATCTCACGACGGGCTGAACAATGTCGTGCGATGGCATTTGCTTGCACATGCATTGCACTTAATAAGTGATTGAAAACCTTGTTGTGTGTATGGTATAGTTTTAAGTCCTTCGTCCTAACTTACTGAGCTGTGGTTGCTCACATCCCTATAGACATCGTGCAGGTGCTGGCTAAGAAGCGGCCACAACTACTCTGAAGCTAGTAACTGCTGGATCCTGGGGAGTAAGGAAAAATATTGAAGAATGAACATATATTTTTAAGGTTTAAGCTTTTACTTTAGAACTTCTCATTTTTTTTAATAATGTAATAACTAGGAAATATATTTTGGAGAAACATTGCAAACGATAATTGTAATCACTAAATTATAGTGAATATATATATTTTCTCACTTTCTTAGAGGAATGATTTACTTAAATTACAAACTGTTTACTTCAAAGCGGGTTAGTCGTTGACGCCTTGTGTAGATCAGGTTTAAGATAGCGGTTGTAAGGCCAATTTCTATTTTAGGGTGGTTTACACGGCGGGGCTGTTACGACTCTGCCGCTTCGGGGCGTGACAGTAAGTTAGGATAAAGGACTTAAAATTATACCATAAACATAACAAGGTTATTAATTAACTTATTCGATACAATTCATGTTCAAGCAAATGCTATCGTACGATGTTGTCCGACCCATCGTGAGATTAGAGAAATTGCGCCTACTCTAATCTGAGTTGAGGAGTTGCCGTTAATGCAACAGTTCACAACCAAACCTAGGCTTGTGCAATGGAGACATTGCTCCTCCCGTGACTACCTTCGAACTATTGACTTTACCTTTGCTACGACCTCCTCTCTTGTCACTTAATTCGACTAAGGATAAAAAACGGACCATTATTGTAAGCCCCACAACTAAGCAATCTGAGGTTTCGATCGGTTGAATGATCCGATCGAGCCTAAATTATAAAGTAAAGCTAGAAATATTAGTAAACCGATCCCGTAATTTTGAATTTAAGAAAATAAGTAATAAAATAGGAGACTACAAAATTTTCAAATTTTAAGTATATAACTTGTTATTTATCGAAAATGCGTAAAAGGCATTCTGGTACTTAACGAATCGCTAGAGATAAATTATATGTATACTAAAAATTATAAAATAACCTAAATAATATTTAGAAATATTTATTTGTACTATATATGAATTTACATGTAAGTATAAATAAGTGTAATTTCTTAAAATACGTAAAATATGCTAAAATAATACAAAATGCTTAAAGAAAATTCATAATTAAATAAGGAAAAATCAAGAAAAATCAGGAAAAATCATGAATGATCTAGAATTAGGTCGTGTCAGCTGGAAAAAATAAGAAAAAATTCGGCCAATTAGAATAAGCCAACATAAAAGCCAAAAATCAAGGGATAAGGCAATTGTCTTTTCCCATTTAATGCACAATAAATCCTCTAAAGCCCTATAAATAGCAGGAAAAATTTAAGAACTCATTTGGATAGTTAGAAATCAGAAAAAATTAGGGAGAGACGAAAATTGAGAGAAAAATTCTGTTTAGAAAAAAAAATTAGAAAAACTGTGCAATTAGAGCTTTCAAAGAGAGCCCACACCAGACGAGGAGCTGGGAGTGGACGGATACCACCACCACACGGTGGTGGTAGCACCCAAGTCGGACGACAAGGCCACGGCGAAGGGCGGTGGCCGGAGCCACCCAAATCGGTGAGTCCGATTTCCAGCCTGATTTTGTGTAATTTTGTAAAAATAGTAAATATTATTATAAAATTATAAAATTTGTTATTCTGAGATATTTTTGTATTTAGTTTGTAGGAAAAATATTATTTTGATGAAAACATGTCCCGTAATATATAGTCCTTAAGAAATCATGCAAAATTGAGCACATTTCGGTTTAGAAATAAATGACCTTAGGAGTGTAGTTTGGAGCTCAATTTTTTTTTGTAGGATGCTCATGTGATATAGAATAGTGCTATGAAGCCATTTTTTTAAAATTAATTTTATAAATTTTTAAGTTAATTTTTAGCCCTAAAATGATGAAAAAATTGGGTAATTTGGAGTTAATTAAGTAATTAAATTATTAATTACTGACTTAGTGAATAAGTAGATGTTTAGGGATGTTGACATCTGATGGAGAATGATACTTGTAGCATTTAGGGTGTTAGATGTAATTATTAGGTTAATTATGTAGTAAATAAGTAATATGGAAAAATAGTACATTTTAAGTTAATTTTGTAAATTAGGGTAATTAGGAGTAAAATCTTATTTAGGATGAATTTAGACATTTTGAAATGATAATTGATGTTTAGAGATGATAATTAGAGTGATATAAATATTAGAATTGTAATATATACATAAAAGGTAATAATACATAATAAGTAATTATTGGAAATATAATAAATAGGAAATATTATAATAAAAATTGATATTGTGATAATAATAAAAATGTACAATAAATCTGATAGGAAATTTGAATTTATGTAATTAAATGAAAAATATAAAAATTTCTCACATTAGGAGTGAATTCGGTACACTAATAAGGATATAAGTGTACCGGATGAAATAAAATATTGACTAGGGGTAATGATGGTATTTAGGAGATCGGGAAATAATGTGATTAATTTCACATTATGGGTTGAAACGAATTTCTAGGGTTAAAGTATAAAACACTACTTAGAAATCGAACTAGAACCTAATTTAGAAATCAATGCGAAAACCGAACCCGAACCTAACCCCAAACCTAAATAATTGTAAAAGACGTAAGACCTAGATAATTAGGCATATTGAACCCTAAACAAAATGTAACAATAAGTGTTATAGGATAAAATGAACCTATAATAGTTATATAAAAAGCTGAAACTACGTTTGTGTTATAGGGATGATCGGCGATGGCCTGATCAAATCGGACCTCGAGTGAATGAGCGAGGAGTCGAGGTAAGTTGGGATTAATACGATGTTGTATTTTGGAGGCTTAAGATTATGCTTGGTTGTGTTTGTTAGATAGTTGAATGTGTGCATGTGCTTGATTATGGGTGATGTTATGATTCTGTTTGTTGTTTTGGCATATATTGTATGAAAGGATTGATCACCCTAAACTGGACTTAATCAAATATCCGACCAGTAATCATAATCGGACATGCATGGCAACCCGTTAGGGGAACTTAGGACTCTCTGGCCAAATACTGACCCTTTCGGAATGAATAGCGCAGGATTGCAAAATGGTCCATTCTTCATCCTAAGTCGAACTAAGTGACAGGAGAGGAGGTCGCGGCGAGGGTGAAGACAGTGGTTCGAAGGTAGTCGCAGGAGGAGTAAGGTCTCCATTACACAAGCCTGGGTTTGATCGTGAGCTATTGCATTAACGACAACTCCTCAACCCGAATTAGAGCGGACGCAATTTCTCTAATCTCACGACGGGCCGAACAACGTCGTGTGATGGCATTTGCTTGCACATGCATTGCATCTAATAAGTGATTGAAAACCTTGTTGTGTGTATGGTATAGTTTTAAGTCCTCCGTCCCTACTTACTGAGCTGTGGTTGCTCACATCCTTATAGACGTCGTGCAGGTGCTGGCTAAGAAGCGGCAAACAACTACTCTAAAGCTAGCAACTGCTGGATCCTGGGGAGTGAGGAAAAATATTGAAAAATAAACACATATTTTTAAGGTCTAAGTTTTTATTATTTTTCATTTCCGAATGATGTAATGATATAGAAAAATACTATAGAGAAATATTGTAAACTTTAACTGCAATAATTGAATTATAACACATATATAATTCCTCACTTTAATAGGTAAATGATTTATTTAAATTACAAACTGTCTACTTTAAAGCGGGTTAGTTGTGGACGCCTTGTGTAGATCAGGTCTAAGATAGCTGTTGTAAGGCCAACTTTTATCTTAGGATGGTTTACACGGCGGGGCTGTTACGACTCTGCCACTTCGGGGCGTGACAATTATGCAATCCTGCGTTATCTCTTTTAAAGGGGTCGGTATTTGGCCAGAGAATTTTAGGTTTCCCTAATAGGTTGTCATGTTGGTCCTATTATGATTATGGGTCGTATATTTGGTTAGGTCCAGTTTAGGGTGATCAATCATTTTATACAAATCATACAATATAGGCCAAAACAATAAACAGAATCATAGCATCACTCAAAATCAAGTACATGCACACAACCAACTATCTAATAAGCACTTACTTCGACTCCTTGCTCACTTACTCGAACTCCTTGCTCACTTACTCGAGGTCCAACTCGCTCAAGCTATTGTAGATCATCCCTATCACACAAATATGGTTTTAGTTTTTCATATAACTATTATAGGTTGGTTTTATCCTATAACGCTTATTGTTATGTTTTGTTTAAGGTTTAATATATCCAGTTATCTAAGTTCTCAAATCTTTTACAATTACTCTAGGTTGGGTTAGGTTCGGGTTTAATTTCCGTATCGATTTCTAAATTATGTTCTAGTTTGATTTTCTAAGTACTTTTTTATACCCGAACCTTATAAATTTTTTCAACTCATAATGTGAAATTAATCACATTACTTCCAGATATCCTAAATACCATCATTACCCTTAGTCAGTATTTCATTCTACCTGGTATACTTAAATCCTTATTAGTGTACCGAATTTACTCCTAATGTGAGAAATTTTTATATTTTTCATATAATTATATAAATTTAAGTTTTCTATCAGACTTATTATATATCTCTATTATTTATATAATATCAATTTTTATCCTAATATTTTCTATTTATTATATTTCTAATAATTACATATTATGTATTATCACCTATTATATATATAATATACATCTAATATTTCTAACACTCTAGTTACCATCTCCCAACATCAATTATCATTTCAAAATATCTAAATTTATCCTAAATCAGATTTTACACCTAATTATCCTAAATTACCAAATTAACTTAAAATGTACTATTTTCCCCTATTACTTATTTATTACATAATTAGCCTAATAATTATATCTAACACCTTAAATGCTATAAGTATCATACTTCATCAGATTTTAACATCCTAAAATATATAAATATTCACTAAATCAGTAATTAACTATTTAATTATTTAATTAACCCTAAATTACCCATTTATGCCTCATTTTAAGGCCTAAAAATTATCTAAAAATTTTGAAAATTAATTTTTGAAAATGGGCTTCATATAATTGTTCTATATCATCTAGTTAGTCTACAAAAAAATTTTAGGATAAAAAATATACTCCTAAGGTTATTTATTTCTAAATCGAAACATGCTTGGTTTGGTATGATTTCTTAAGGACCATATATCACGAAACATATTTTCATCAAAATAATATTTTTAATAAAAACTACATACAAAAATATTTCAGAATAAAAAAATTCATAATTTTATAAGAATATGTACTATTTTTACAAAATTACACAAAATTAGGCTAGAAATCGAACTTATCGATTTGGGTGGCTTCGACCACCATCGGTGGCCATGGGTGTATTGGCCCACCTAGGCACTACCACTACCGTATGGTGGTGGTGGCTGTTGTCAACTCCTAGCTACTCGTTAGGTCTAGGTTCTCCTTACAAGCCTCAGTTGTACAGTTTTTTTATTTTTTTTCCTAACCCTAATTTTTCTCTCAATTTCGTCTCTCTCCATTTTTCTCACTCTTTAAACTAACCAAATGACCTTCTGAAAATTTGGAGTATTTATAGAGTTTTGGAGAAATTATTGTGCATTAATGAGATAAGATAATTGCCTTATCTCTTTTTTCACTTTCTATTTGTTGCATCTTAATTGATTGATTTTTTTTCTTCAATATCAAATTGCCACACCCCACTTCTAGACTTTTCCTCATTTTTATATATTTTTCTTGATTTTTCCTCAATTAATTATGAATTTTATTTAATTATTTATTATTATTTTAGTACATTTCACGTATTTTAAGTAATTACGCGTACTTCTACATACATGTAAATTCATATATAGTAAAAATAAATATTCCTAAATGTTATTTAGGTTATTTTATAATTTTTAGTATACATATAATTTATCTCTAACAATTCGTTAATTATCGGAATGCATTTTACGCATTTTCAATAAATAACAAGTTATATACTTAAAATTTTAAATTTTTATATTCTTTTATTTTATTGCTTATTTTCTTAAATTTAAACTTACGGGATCATTTTGCTAATATTTCTGACTTTATTTATAATTTAGGCTTGATCGGATCTTTTAGCCGATCGAAACCTTGAATGACTGGTTGTGGGGCTTACATTAGGCATAACCTTTTTATTTACATATAAAGCATCATTTAGATTATCTTAGCCTTTACTTAAATTCCTCCTTCTTTCTCATCTATTAACTTCGTAATCGAGTTCATTTAAGTGAACCACTTAGAAGATTTATTTGTTGCCTGGTGTTTTCCAAAGTTAACATATGTCTCAGTCAATATTGCATTTACTGAAGAAAACACTATACGATTCATCAAGCAGCACAACTATTGCAACTAACTCAAGAATTCAACACCAAACTTGATCAAGTCAAACATAACATAACAAATCATAAAGTTGACATTATAAAGATTTGATATAAATCTACTTTAGACATACAAATATCCACTTAATAGGGCTTACCAATTACTTAAGACCTATGCTTTCACACGAGTTTCCTCCTTACCTAGTTCATCTAGGAAACATATATATAACGCCAAGGTCAATTATGAGCGGTGTACAAATTAATAATTAAATAGATAGTTTAAGGTATCCTTTGACTTAACCTTTGATTAATTCACCGAATTAAATTTTCTTTAGGATTTCTTAGTGGAATATCCTCTGACACATTCTCCAAGTCCTAATTAATTAAAAAATCTCACTCAATACCTATGATATAGTATCTTCCTTATATAAAACATACTTAGCGAATTCTCTTATATATATCCTTTGACTAGGCCAAAATAGTATTTAACTTACCAAATTTCCACATTTTGACTAATTCCATGTTATCATCATCCAACAGTAATACTCTCTATTTATTTTTTAGCAATATCTCATAATAACATTAGTAGTGCTAGTCGACAACTAATAATTTAAGCTAATGTATAAGTAAATAGTAAGAAATTACATAGTAAATAGTATGCAAACTCGATTAAATCTCTAATAAATACTGTAAACTTATGAGAATACAGAGTTTAAAGTCTAGTAATTACATAGCTTAAATCTACCTATTGCATATGTTTTCCAAAGTATTGATTTTTGGCTTAAAATTACACAAAATTAGCTTAAATTAAAAAAAATATTAAAATTTATTTATATTAAAACTAAATATTTATAATAATATAATTAAGCTCCAATAGTTATTACAAAGTAGTTTCATTAAGAAATAATTTGCAAAACCATTCATTTCCTTAAATTGAAAAATATGGCACATTTGACAAATTAAATTTAATAAATAATAAGCATGCAGTGTATCAAAAATATTTTCATATAAATTAAGTATAATATATGAAAAATCTCGAAATGCAGTGTATCAAAAGTATTTTTATATAAATTAAGTATAATATATGAAAAATCTCGAAACTAAAAATTAGCTTAAAGTAACGATGCCTACTTATAAAAATTAATAAAAAATTCATTGTACTAGGTTAGTTTCTCAAGGAACCCATATAAACACTTTAAATTTCAAAAATATAGTTTAATTTTTAGATTCTACATGTAAAATTACTTAGAGAAATCAAGTTTCATGATTTTTAAATAAAATTTAGTATTTTTAATAATTGATTGAAAATCAGACTAGAAAATAAAACTCACCAGCGAACGACATTTCAGCCACTGGCTAATGATGTGAAGCTATTAGAAACGCTGGGCAGGGGCAACTCTATTTAAGGTTCGTAGTTTTCCAAATAAGCCGTTCACAATCAAATTCCCTTACCTTTTGTTATTTCTCCCTATGATGTAATTTATAAACAACAAAGGGTTGGTGGAAATTTTTTTTTTTAGTAAATTGACAACACGTGTCTAAAGTCTGAATGGATAACGTATTATTATTATTGGATTGTGTTCCTTTTGGTCATATTTTATTAATTTACTTCGCATTCCTATTCATCCAAAGCTGCCAACGGTCTAATCCTTTAGAAATTTGTTCACATCCTGCACCATTCATTATATATGCTTCTGGTTAGTCATTTTATGGTTGTATATATATGTACTTTACATTAAATATATTTAGCTCGTATGTAGCGCTCCTCAACTATTACATCAATGTCTAAACAATTTATCTAAAAACTTGTTAATTATTGGGATTCAATTCAATAAATAATTATTCATGATTACATGGCAGAATTTATTACTCGAGTTATTAGTAATGGATTCATTTCTCACATTCTAGATATATATTTTAAATTCCATATTCGATAAGGATAACTCTTCGATTTTGATTCAAGTTAGTTGGTCAATGATCAGGGTTTTACATTTCATCCTTTTTACAAAAAATTTCATTCTCAAAACTCTCAATTCTAGACCATACAAGTTCAAAATCTACCACTATGCTTTTGCTTAACTGCTATTAAGGTCCAAACCTTTATAAACTTACTGGTTAACAAAATCACTCATATATCCCATGCTTGCATCGTACAAATACATTCATGAGTCCATATTTTCTTGCCATACCCATTTTCACACGACATGAATGGTGGTACAAGCAACGATAGTGACTTTTTACTGACTAAATTTACTTTCTTGCTACAACATCTTCACGGCCTCACTTTCACATTCTTCAAGCCTTCATGTATAAGTTTCATATTAAGGTCTCAAATGGGTATTGCTTTCATGATTAATACTTGGTTTTATTGTATTTAACTAAGCAATATGAAGTCCAATAGTTTTAGCTTTCACATTTTACTATTCAAATTACTTAGCTCATGAACCTTCTATATTAGCGCCTATACCTTTAAACTTTAAAAGTGACATCTCTAATAACCTTTTGCTCTAACAACTATGCCTCTATACTTATCATCATTAAGCTAATCCCACCTTTTACTTTAGCTACCATATTATGAATGTTGTTGAGCCCGAATTTCAGTTCTTATCTATTTTCTTTAATTTGTTTTAAACTAAATCCTATGCATATTTAATTTAACCCTTGACTAAAATTAAGGAAAATTGTGTTTCTTGTTTTTTAAAATAGATGGAGTTGCCACCTAGTAGAAACAGGGAAAGATGATTAAATTATAACCGATTAGGCAGATCAGTTATAACTTAACCAGTAGTTTGCATTTTGAAAAATCTTTTAAGAAACTAGATTCATGGATTCGATGGGCTATCCTATTAAACTCTTTCGAGTATCACTTTAATCTTCCAAATTTAATTTAATTTTTTTAATTACCCATTTGAGAGAAACAAATAAATAAACAAATAAAAACATATCTAATTAAGAAAATGAAGAAATTGGAAAAATTACTTTAAAAAAGGAAAACAATTTTTTTATGTGTTTTTAGTTGCCTTGTAAATATCTACGTACCTTCTAATAGGGATCAAGCTTTTTGTAATTTGTTTGTGAAAATGTTAGCAAGTTGGTTTATTTTAAATTTGAAAAACGGCCAAGTTTATGTTTATTAATCATTATATTTCATTCTTAAAAAAAGGGTTCTAAATCGGGGTTATTTTATTTTTAAAAAAAATTTCCTAATTTTGAAAAGGATTGATTTATTTGAAAATTGATTTTTCTAGGTGATAAAACAATTTCTTCATTTTTATTATCTTCTTTGTTTTATTTTATTTATATATATTTTTCTTTTTGTGTTTTATTGAAGAAAATAAAGACTATACTAAAGTTCCTTTTTTTCTCTTTTTTTTCCTTATTTTTTTTTGTCTTTTTTGAATTTTTTTAGTATTATAATTACAATAAAATATAAGATTTAAAAAAAAAACAACAAAAGAAAAGAAAAGAGAATTAAAAAAAAAATACAACACGAATTAAAAAAGAAAAGAAAAGACCAAACCAAATGGATAACAGCGCGTGTAGGCTAGGGAAAAACTAGATGTGGATTCGAATTGGGTGAACAGGTCGGTTTGCAAGTCGCGGGTCAGGCCAATGAAGAAGAAGTAGCCACAACCATCTTAGGTTGTTTTAGGTAGCTCAGAGGGGAAAGTGTGGACTCATACGGGTTTTATTGGAGATAAGAGGGTTACAAAAAGTGTCTTTAACTGGTGGTGGAAGTTTAGTGGTGTTTTAGAAATGGCCATTATGGTGGTGGTTTGGTGATTCATGTGGTGGTGGCTATGGTTGGAAAAGGGACTAGGTATGTAGTTCTGAGATACGAAGATTCCAACTGTAAGCTTGGTTTGCTTTGAAAACCACAAGTGGATTTTAGAGAGAGAAAACTGTAGCTCGTAGGTTAGAGAGAGAAAGCTTTGATTTTTGCTTATAGAGTGTTTTGAAGATTCGTTCTGCTGAAATCGAATCCTTGGGTCCCTATTTATACTTGTACATGCTCAAGATCGATCGAGAAACAATTAATTTTGTCAATATTTGAAGGTAAATTTGACCCCTTGAATCCATATGGGTTTTGGAGTTTAATTCAAAGCAGGCTATGCCAACTAGATTATTCCAATAAGAATTTAAGTGGAATCGTGTATTATCTACACGAAAAGGTAGCTTGAGCACAGGCCACTAAGCTAGCTTTTCATGGGAGCTCCATCGAGAATTCTGCAAAAAACGTAAAAAGAATGGAGTTAAAGGAGCCTAGGTACGTGCGTTTGTACGTAAGGACCTGCCTAGGCAAACACGTGAAACGCACGCGCTTAGAGAAAAGAAACAGTAGCACCTGCTTCGTGCGGGCTCCTCTTTTGATAAGGGCCTTTGGCCCTATTTCAAAATTAAATGGACTAATTGTAACCTAGTTTGACACTTCTCCCTTCCTTTTTTTTTTAAATTAATAAAGAAAAAAGGAAAGAAATAAAAAGAAAAAAAAGGTTTAACCTTATATATATATATATATTTATTTATTTATTTTTTATTTGTTTAATAACATTACTGAAAGTGTTGAAGTATCATTTTTTTTAAAATTTTTTGGTGAATTAAACTTTTTGTTTAGGAAAATCCTGTTCGATTCAAAGGGTTTCTCTAAGATTTTGAGTTATGGGTCACCTACCATTGAAGCAAAAGGTACTTAATAATTTGGTTCATTGGATTGGTAAACTAGTATAATTTTACCTGACCTATGCATTATTTTACTAAGTGGAGGATTGGTTTGGATATTAACTTGATCATTTTGATGAATATTAATTAGTGTAGACAATTTAAGAGGAAGTAAAGGTAAATCTACTCATCTTCTAGAGGATGAGGGCATTGATTAGGTTAATCAAAAGATGCCCTAGCAAATTGGGTAGTTACTTTACCTTCAGGGTGCTGAACTACATTGGAGGGTTTCGTATCGTAAATAAGTTGTTTTGGAAGTGAGTTCTCTACTTCCCATTGTTCAGATAGGTTGACTTAAGACCATTGGATCATTTTAAGTATTGATACATTGATTTTGGTTAGGTCTATTTAAATAAAAAGGGTTTGACCTCTCTTATCGATTTTGAAGGCTTTTGAACCAAAAGTAATTTCCATTTGTTTGAAATAAATTCAATATTATGTAAATAAAACCTTTCTTCTAAAAGAGAATAGATTCAAACTATATAATATAAAAATTCTATAGCATCACCTAATATTCATAAAATTTAATTAAATCATTATCATCATTATGTTTAATTATTTGAGACATTGACAACTAATCCTCATAAGAGACAAAACCTAAAATGGAGTTTTTATAACCACCACAAATGGCTTAATCAAATCTTATGGGATTTCATATATTCCATTTACTATCATAAATAATTAAATAATACCATTCTAAAACTTCTATAGCATTATCTAGAAATAATAAATATTCTGACAAATCATTCCCATTATTGTCTCTAATTGTTTGAGACATGAGACATTAAAATATTAAACTAAACATTAAACATAAACAAACACAATTAAGTATGGAACATTAAAGAGAAGATAAATAATAATTAATTATTAAATCAATTAAACATTAAATGGTTTAGGTACATGGTGTTGTATTTGTGGGTCTACGAAGGATCTTGTTGGAGCTTTTTTTCTTTTGACAGTCCTTGTTTTTAGCCTATATACTATAGAACTTATAACATTTAATATTTAATTGAAATATTAACATTATTAGAATAAGTATTCTTAATGTCCTTAATCCATCTAATTATTAGAATAAGTATTATATAGGATCTACTTGTGGTGGTTCTAATTATATATTAAATGTTATAAACTCTATGGTATATAAGTTAGAAATTGGGATTGTTGGAAGAAAAGAAGGTCCTTTAAGATCTTTCGTAGATCTAAAAATATGACGACATGTACCTAAACCATTTAATGTTTAATTAACATCTTATTTAATTGATATTTAATGTTTAATTAATTTAATGTTTGGTTATAATTAATGGTTAAATCTCATAAGATTTGATTTAGCCATTTATGGTGGTTACAAAAACTCCATTTTTAGGCTTTGTCTCTTCTGGAGATTAGTATTTATGTTTCGTTCACTTGAGGGGAATTGGAATTCCATTCCTCACTTATTTCTTATTGTAGTGTTCATTTGGCTTTTTGTTTCCAAATTGTAATTCCTTAGGAATCCCTATTACGTGAAATAAAGTAATAGGGATTCTTTAATTCAATTAAAAAATCATGATTCTTTACAAAATTTTACATTTTTTTTCAAAAATAACTTTATATCAATTTAATAATGACCACCACCACCACCACCACCACCACCATTACTATTATCACCACTACTACTAATTACCAACCATAACTACCACCGCTGCCACCAACACCATTATCACTACTGTTGCCACTATTATCATCCTGTTGCCACCATCACTACCGCTGCTGCCACTGACACTACTACTGTCACTATTATTACCTTTGATCACTGCTATCATCACTACCACCATTGTTGTCATCACCGCCGCAACTACCATCACTAACACTCATAATTACTATCGATCATTACCACCACTTCCACCCCTGTAGCCGATTTCTATCACCACTACCTATTACTTTAGAATTATTTAAAAAAGAAAATAGATTAAGAGTAATTTAGTTATTAAAGTTCTATTGTGTGTTTATTCTTAAATTGCTTATTAATCTAACTAAACAAAGTAATAAGTATTATACCATTATTACATTTCCTAAGAATTCCAATTATATTCTCCTTTTATTTCATTTACTGAAGTGAATGGCTTGTTAATGTCTCAAATATTTAAAGATAATAATAGTAATGATTTAATTAAATTTTATGAATATTTAGGTGATGTTGTAGAATTTTTATATGATATAGTTTTAGCCTCTTCTTTTTTAGGAGAAAGGTTTTATTTGTATGATATATAATTTAGAAGAAATTAAATTTTTTAAACATTAATACCGTATATTTCTGCTATATCATTTAATTTTCATCTGTGTTAAGCCTATTATATACATATATATATATATATATATATATAAGACTAATGCAAACTTAAGTTTTATTCAAACCTAATTTATATGTATATATATATTTTTTAACTTTTTCTAAAGACCCTTAAAAAAAAATGATACGTTCAATTGAAAAGAACTAGAGTTTTTATTTTCCTAAAAAGTCTATTATGAAAACTTATATATTTTCTAAAGCTTCTATTTTTTGTGCTTTTCCTTTTTTTTTTGTATTTTTCTAAAATTTATATATATATTTTTTTGTTTTTCCTTCTTGTTTCTTTAAAAAAAATTAAGACCTTTTACCTTATCAAATAAAAAATAAAAATACTAAGGGACAAAAATAGGATGTCTACAAATGTAATACAACTAACTTCAATCTTCCTCTCTACAATAATCCTCTACTTCTTTTATCCTTCACAAAATTATTTCAATGGACTTATTCTTTTATTACAACTAATTTATCACCTTTGTTTTATTACATTCTTCTCTGAACATTATGACAATCATGTTGATGTTCTTAATTTTTACCTTTGCTTCCATTAAGCACTCTTTTCTCACAGTAGGAACTAATGAGTTTTGGAGCCATCCCCTGATCACTATTCTAACTAAAGCATCCCCTTCTATACTCACTTCATTCCTCTGATTAGCTCAAACTTCCAAGTTAGTGGATTTCTACCAAGTTTACTTCTATCACCAATCGCATTACAAGTTTCTAATTGCTCTGAGTAAACTTGCAAAAACTATCATAATCTCATTACCCCTTAAACATAACACCCTTACTTAACCTCTTGATTCCACCATCTCCTTTAGTCATTACCAACTTTGTGATCGTGATCAACTCTTTTTGTCACATATATTCAATAACTTCTTGTACAAGCTACCTTAATACACCTATCTAACACTTTATTCGTGATATTACTACCTATTCTTAGCTTATTTGCACCATATGGTTGACACTATCTTTTCATCTTACTTAAGCCAACCTAGTTACCACATAATCTGACATGCGTTTCTAAAGTATAATCCTTTACTTAAACAAATTTCTATAATTCTGTTATGATTCCCTTCTCAATACCAGCTTAAATCCATCAGGTTTCTAAGCACTTCTCTTAAACTTTTCCTTAAAACATACTTTTATTGAAGTTGTTCCTTACTGTATTTCATCTTTTCTTCCTAAACAAACCTAATCCATGTTCGTGGACCTAGTTTAAACCTAATCTCCATCCTTATTTTAATTCATCAAATCTACATAGAGGTTTCAATTCTTTAGTCTATCAAACATCTAATCCTTACCCTTAGACAAGTTGTGATAGTCTGAAGCCCCTTCTACAAAAACCATGCTCTAATACCACCTATAATGATCCGATTGAAACACTTGCCATTGATGTATTGTTTGCTTTGGTGTAGTATACCCTATGGTTTTATCTCTTAGTGCAAATATTTCTCATGAGGTCACCCATCTCGGGAATGTTCCCCACTAAGGACGTTTAACTTTGGAGTTCCAACGAACTCCAACCTATTACATCAAAAAGCACTTCGATGATTAGAGATCTGTCACCATCTATTTAAGGGGTATCATAATATATTTCCTTTACAAAATTGATGTCTCACACTAGTAATATCTGTGTGCTTTGCCAATTTAGTATTTAAGTTTCACACCATCATTCAATAAAACTCAACCAACAAGCAAATGTTCTATATTATCGACAACTATGCAACACAATCAATCAAGTCGAAAGGTGTACTAACTTGGGTAAGTAGATCTTAGTGTCCTTGAGTAAGGCCCCCTAAAATATACACCTCCAACATTTTTCATAACATTCAAAATATAAACACATAATAACATATGCTTATTGTTTTGTGTTTTTGCTTTATGCTATTAATTTTCAACAATCATATTCTTCTTATTTCTTATCTAACTCCATTTGAACTTTATATTTTTGTGATCATTATCTTAATACCCATTCAGATATATTGAGATATTGAACATACTAACTTTACCAAATTATCCACTTACATTACTACTTTACTCATACATGACTATATTCCATGTTTGATCCAAATTGTGCTTAATATTCAATTAAGCATCTCGAGTATGTAATTCATATGGTGTAGAGTGACTAAATAATATATATATATATATATATATACGTATGTATGTATGTATAGTGTAAAACTTGCAAAAAATAAAAATAATAAAATAAAAAGAATAAGTGCTAAAGGCAATGACTGGGAAATAGTTAATAACTAATAAGTAAGTTTGAAGACAAAAGGGGAATCTTTTTCTCCTACTATAAAAGCTTTTCAAAGACTTAGGGCTCACTTTTGTCATTTGCTATCTTCTTGGAAATTTTTACTTTGGAGAAGTAAGGTTGTCCATGAAAGTAAGTAAGAACTCTTCCTTGATGGTCATGTAGGATTTTGCTAAGGCAAATCTCATCTAATTAGGTGGCAATCCTTATAGTCTGTTGGTGAAAGAAAACAAACCTAGGGAAGGTTTTGTAGGAACCTTGTTGTGGAAAAACCTTAAGAAGGTAAATCATGTTTATTTCACAAAAAGGGATTTAAATATGAGGAGAGATCGAACTTTAACAATATGTTCTAAATTAAGGTGTAATTTTGATTCCACCAGGGTCTATATCATATAATTATTGTGAGGTTATTAGGTAATCGAAGTATGTATGATTATATGTCCATTGTTTTAAGTCGTTTTGTGATTGAAAGACACACTCAAGTGTCTTTATTTTCTTATTTCAATTTAAGGCTGGCAATTTATATCATGACTCGTATCCTATCGTAACTCGTGTTTGTGTATGAATAAGTTCGTATCTAAAAAACATCAATTTGTGATCTAACTCATTTATTAATCATGTCTAAAAACTTAAACATGTAACTTGACCCGTTTAATAAGCATGTCTCGTGTCCAGATTGAACCTATTTATCAATTAAAAAGTTAGAAACAAATCTACGAAATACTTCTGCATTTAATAAGAGCACTTCGTTGAGATATTGTGACACCATTCTAGTATTTTTTTCCTTCTTTTATTTTTTTCCCCTTATTCTTCTTCTTTCTTTTTATTTTTTTAGGGATAAGTGAACACCTAGCCATTATGTGTTGTAACTTACCAAAGGGTTTTGTAGAGAATATTCTCAAACAATGTATATCCCATATATACAACAAATATTCTAGTTAAAAGGAAGCAAAACTAAGATCAATAATAGACTAATTTTCTTTTTAGATAAAAAAAATTCATGAAAATAACAAATATTTTTCTTCTGTCCTCTAATACTCACATACTTCTAATAATAGCTATTGAACTTTCTCACAATGAGAACCTCCTTCAATTCAATTCGCTAATAAAAATGGTTGTTAAACCCTCATCTGTCGCACACAATAAATAATATATTTTTTCAAAATATGTTACAATAAAAATTAAGTGGAATTATTTATGAGAATAACAAATAGTTTTGTCCTCTTTACCCTTATAACCCCTCTAATGCACATGATTTGTGGTCTTAAATTAAGTGGAACCATGGCTTCAATAAATGTTACCATCATTCATGAGAATAAAAAATAGTTTTGCCTTTTATGTTAATAACTAATTAAAGGTTTTAAGTTTTAGTTCACTATGTCTTTTGATTATAGTCACGAGAATTCTTTTTTAGATGCTATAATGAGGAACTTATGTAAAAATGATTAGTTTTATAGTAACTGAAAAAAAAAGTAGATTACCATCTAATAATAATATAAGTCACGACAAATCATAAAATCGAATGTAAACAATGAAGCAATAACTAAACAACCTTACACAAAAAGAAAAGAAAAGATATGAACAAATACCATGTAAAGTAACCGTGTAGACTTAGAAATGAAAGTACTTGGAAAATGAACCCAGGACAAAGGTGAGTTTTGTGAGAGCTACAGTTGGGAAGTGAAAGACTAAAAGTAAAAAAAAAAAAGTGGTAAAAATCCTAGACTAACATGAAAATAAAAAATTATTGTGAGTGGTTAGTAAAGAAAAATAAGAATAAGATTATGGGGGTATGGGTATGGATGCAAGGGTCACGTATGTATCGTGTGAGAAGTCACGTCACACGTAACTAGGGAAATGATTTGAGTAACTTACGTAGGATGATCAAGAGAGAAGTATAAAGAAGAGGAGTAGGCTATCTCGATGAGGCTCTAATACATATGGTGACAGGTGGAGAAGCATGATGGCATCAAACTTTAAGATTGATGAAGAATAGGGTAAAGTTTTAGAGGTGTTTAAGTGTTTGATCTTTGAGATAAGATTTCAGAAAAGTAACGACGTTAATGGAGGGATTTTCTCTTATCCAAATGAGGATGTGAATGGGATATTTATAAAAAATGATAATTGATCTCATCTATTAGATCATGATAGTGATCAATGGTTAAGATTTAAAACTTTTTATTAATGAATCTTAAGTGGACTATTTTTATGGGTTTAGGCCTAGATAAAGATTTTATTTATTATTTTAATGTAAGTCAAATCAAGAAAGATTGGATTAGATGGACTGATCCAACAGACTCTACTCTAAGTTTACCATACCAAATCTCCCTTGATTATCCTGGTAATTTACGGGCTTAGCTCCTTGGGTCTTATCACTTTAGCTTGATGAGTCAAATTCATTTATAATTTAATTAATAGGCTTGAAGCCCAATATTAAATTTGGCCCTCTATATTTTGCCCCCTGATCAAAGTCCTTCGAACAAAGTTAAAAAGGTTTGGGCATTGAATGAGTGTTTTAGATGACTCAGGCACATGCATGCTATTAAATAGTTGCGTTGTTGCCAAACTAATTTGAAAATTGTCTTAATGCTCGAGTTCACAACACTTCTTATTTATTTGTCATGCCTTAGCTGGATTAGGTTATACATTACCCCTAAGGCATCCCTTTAAAATGAATCTTCTTTAAGCTGTCTCCACTTGAGCTAATTTGTCTCTTTGAGTCGATCCTTATGAGTTATTAGTTTCATTGAGTTGAATTTATACCCTAAGTTCACATTAGTAATATCGTTAGGTCGACTCCATGTATCAATGTTGCCTTGATTTTTATTTTTTTTTTCACGTGAGAGCATTATTCTTGTAATGTCTTCACATATTATGTAAATGCTTTATGTTAATCAAATTTTATTTTTAGTGTTACAATTGGTAAGTGTGACGGTCATAACCATTTTACTCAAAAAGACTTATGAGGCTCCATCCACGTAGACATAACTGGGGGAGCAGCATGTTGTGACCAATTCACTCGTACACCTTAAAGAAAAATCCATAAAGTAGAGGCCTATTAACAATGCTTTTTTAAAAATGCCTTTTACGGCACCTTAGAATAATAAAAGAAATAGGCCTAAAATGTTGGAGTAGAGTTTAGTGCATGTGCTGGCTATTAAAAAAAACCACAGATATCTAGTTTAGCCTTTCATGACCTTCTTCCTCCAGCAAGTAGCATCTTCTTCCTATTTCATTTAGTATAGGTCAACAAAGAAGCAAAAGTAGCCACATTAGTTGTAACCCAGGAGCCATTAAAGTAGAAAAAATGGAGCTTCGAAGATCAAAGCTATAGCGAGGAAGACTGAAACGTCTAAGCACCAGTAGAGTATAATCTAACAATTACTAAAATAGTAGCCCCATGGACAATTGTGACAAATAGAACCACACTTTGCTCTGCATCCTTCCATGTACAACAACACCGACTGGATTTTATGTTTGAAAACAAGTGCCTTGTTGTCAAGTGAAGAACAATTCGGTTCAACTATCGTTATGCTAGTTTTTTACTTAAAACTTCCTTTACTATATGCTGATGAATAGAGGACCCATTAGCGGATGAATCTGGAAGACTAGAATCATCAAAATGGGACAGCCAAAGAGATGAAGCTCCAAACTACAGTTGTTGTAGATTCGATTTGGTGATGTTGTACACTGCTTGGTTTTAGTTTAGTTGCATGGGTTGTTGTACATATCTTAGGTCCTTTAACTCAGTAAAATGCCTCTTTCAATTTGGAGTGCTATTTTCAATAAAATACCAACTTTGTTTTTAATCAAACATGACTTAATAAAACAGAACGAAGCACAAGTGCCCCTAGATGTTTTAATGTAGGTTCTTCTTGCTCCTCTTTTCCTTAAGCTAGTTTCTTAATTTATATTCTTACTTGGAGCAACTGCTTCACACATTTCTTCTTTATTTTGCAGAACCAAGAGCTTGTTGAAGAGCGTTGTAACAATTGAAGACGTCAAAGGCCAGTAGGATCGTACGTAGGAATTAGGTACAGTGGAACTAGTAGTTAGGTTTGAAGATGGAGAAACACGGGGCTAAACTGAAGCTTTTCGAAAGAGGAAAAAGACAATCCAGTAAAGCATTCCCACTCCTCATTCCCCTTTATCCACTTTATCTTTTTTTTTTTTTTTTTTTTTTTTAAGTATTCGTTTTTGACAAAGTGAAGCATTTTCTCATGTTGTTTGCCCAGTTTTTGCAATATTTTTCCAAGTGATTACCAGTACATGTTGCTTGAAGTTAATTGCTCTTTATGCATATGAGATAAGGCTTACGTGTGTTGTCGCATAGGGTTGCTCTGTCTTCATTAATCTTGTATGGTAGATTCCAGAGACAATCGGTTGCTAATTAGTGGAATTCTTAAATCAGCAAGAGATACTCATATTTCAACCAAATAAAAGCAACTAATAGCATGGCAGCAACTTAAATCTGAGCTTCCTTTTCTTTTCTTTTCTTTTTTCTTTTTCCTTTTCAAGACCTTCTTGAATAACTTATTCTTCTTTTTTTCTTTTTCATGATCTAAAGACCCACATTCCTGACTAGATTTCATAGGAATAGCAACAACTTCTTCCTCTTGTCCTTCTTGAGATGCGTTATTATTCCTAACCTCACATTTCTTTTAACCTTCCATTTCTTTATTATTTGCTACTTCCTTTTCTTTAATGTGATATAGCAATCCAGTCCCATTAACATACCTTCAGAAGTAGGGTCTAAACCTTCAGTTTCTGTATGCAGTAAGTTTTTCTCCTCACTAATTCATCTCTTCTTACTTCTCTTTTTTACATAATCTTTTTTATTATGTGATGCTTCCTTTTTCCAACACCATCCATCAATCCAATTCCATTCACATGTTCTACACCAAATTTGGTTTGAACAGCAACTATATGTTTCTCTTGGCTCCCATCTTATGATGCATCATTATCACCTATCTTGCATTTATCACCAGCTTGAATGCCATTTATATCTTTCTGAAGCTTATTTTTTAGTGAAGCTACGAGTAAAACCTTCAATAGTTTCTATATAAGATATAAATGGCTTTTGATCGACTGCATTTACTGTCTTTGTAGACTTCTTTCTTTTCCTTGTTCTTTTATGCTCCTTAACTTTAGTTGCATTTGTTTCTTCACCAGCATGCCCTCTTGCTATTGGCTTATAAATGTCCTCATAGGATGTTTCATTTATATCCATCCCATCAGCTTCCACTACCTATAACAACATCATTCTCTTACTTAGACAATTTAGCACCTTCTTCTAAATGGTTGGTCTCTTTACCAATAGCACTTGGATTGACTTTGCTAGTAATATTGTCAATATGCTTACTATGCTATGAAGTTGATGGAACTTCATAATCATTAGAACTTCTTTGATGATGAACAATTTTGAGATCACCTTTATCATTTGGAAAACTACTGCACATAGCTTGAGGAGTTGGTTGGTCTTCAAAGTTATTGTTTAAGCCATTATGATTTGTATGAATCTCTATGTTACTTGAAGTTTTTATAGAAAGAAACCAATTCTTTCTCATACCAATAAACACAGTACTTACTGGTATCGAATCACATAAGCAACAAAATTTGCCCTTACGTTTAACCTTCACTGAATGAACTCTTATCTCACCATAATTGGGAAACAACATTGGATGTTCCTGAACAATTTTATTTTTGAGGTCGGAAACAGTTTCCGTGTCAAAGATAATCAATATGAAGGGAGTTTCAAGGTTAGTGTTGATGAACACTGCGTGGTAGTTTGAGTGATCAAAGCCAGATTCAGTGTTGTAATTCGAATTCGGCTTTGTCATCTCGATGACTCAATAGATGGGTGAGTCTGTTGTAAAGACAAAAGCAGAGGGTTTTCCTTGGGTTTTATACAAATGTTGTGTCTTAGAGTAATTGATTACTACATCCTTCTCCCCCCCTTTCTCTTTAAAATTTGAAACCGACATCTCTTCATTGTCTATGTTTTGTAGGTAACATAATCAATATTTGAGAATTTGGTTTAAAAAGGATCTCTTCATTGCCTAGACTGTAGCTACCTGCGACTAAAGATTAAAAGTCTACGATTGTAAATTAAATACCACATCTCAAACTAGTAACAGTTAGCAAATCGGCATGGTTTAAAGAGGGTAGACTCTTTACTTCTAGGACCGTGACTGTTTGCTAACCAAGGGTCAAAATTTTGTGATTGTGACTTGAGTACTGATCTTCATCAACAGGTAATATCTTGAGCACGAGTATGTAAGAGTTGAGAGCGAGTCTACGACTTAAGTACCCATGAACCTATTATAAACCTTGTGCATGAACATATAAGAGTCGAACACTTGAATTTCTCATAATCCCTTTGATACGAGTACATGTGAGATTCTAACATGAGAACTTCTATACTTTTGATATGAGTATGTATGAGTTGTGTATATGAATTGAACATGATACTCTTAGCACGTAAGTTGAATATGAGTTGAACATGAGCCTTAAGACATGAGTCTTGATCATGAGTGAACGTAAGGATTGCAATTAGGCATGAAATATTAGGGCGAACACAAGTCTTGAATAGTAGAGTTGAATATGAGTGAGCATGAGTGAATTTAAGAGTTGTACTTACGTATTAGAACATGAGAATGAACACGGATCTTAAATATTAGAGTTAAATATGAGTGAGCCTTGAACATGATTTAACATCAAAATCAAACTTGAACCCTAAACATGATCATTAACCACGATGTGAGCCTTAAACTCAACGTGAGTCTTGAACATGACATAATCCCCGGACATAACATGTAGCTTTGAATATGACATGATTTTTGAACATGTCATAAGTCCCGAGCATGATATAATGTGACGCCTAAACATGATGTGAAGTATGAACATCATGCTAGGTGTGAACACTACATAACCCTTGAATATGACGTAAAGTCTAAACATGACTTGAGGCTTGGACATGACATGAATCTTAAGCACTACATAACCCTTAAACACAACATAAGGCTTGGATACGATGCAAATCGGAACATAACCTTAGGCTCAAACATGATGTGAGATTTGAACATGACATGAGGTTTGAATATGATGTGAGGCTTGAGTGCAAAGTGAGGTCCCATTGTACGAGTTAAACATGAGACATTGATCATTGGTCTTCTAACTTAGATACATGTGCGTAAATGAGTTCAACATGTGAGTTGAGCATAAGTCCTTTGATATGAACATCGGTGAGCTAGATCTTCGAGTTAAACATAAGTCTTCAATAAGGCTTCATTCCTTATATTGCCTTTGTAATTTTTTGTTCAACTTCCTACTTGTATAGTTGTATGATTTTTATCTCATTGGCACTTCACTTTATTAACTTACTTACTTTCCCTAGTTTTTACATGTAATTAACCTTTCCTCCTCCCCTAAGTGGTAACAACTACATGTAGGCATTGCTGCTACTTTCAAGAATCAATAGGAGAAGGCATCATGACATTGTACAGGAGTAGTCTTGTATGTTGAGCAAGTCTAATAGTGTTATCCTTAAAATTGAGCAAATAGGAATGTGTATGAATCATTGGGAGTACTCATGTGTCAAGCGCAGTGTACGCATTAAGCCTTATGCATATGCATGCTTTGAGCATTGTAAGCGTGTATGCATCAAGCCTTGTGAACATATACACATTGATTACCATACATAAGGAGTATCATATAAAGAAAATATTATAAGTAATGATCATCATTACACAAGAATAACCTCTTCATATGTTGCATCCATTTATAATTTTCTTCCCCTAGTTATTGACATGTGGAGAAGGGGCAACTCGACAAGTCTTGATTCACTTCATTCCCTCATGACACCATTGAGGACCTTATGCTGTATTGTAGTACACTAGTTCTTAAAAGTCACTATACTACTTATGATAGGCATTGACTTAAGCCTTGTTTCATATGATCTTCTTGATCACTTAGCTGAAAATCTTATATCTCCTTATAAGTACAAGTTGTACTTGAATATGTAAAATCAATAGCAACGAAGTTCATTGATTGGCTTTTGTGCTATTTTATCTCCTTGACACTTTTGTCAACGTTTATGAAAGTATCTTATCATTATGCATTTGAGGGCAATTGCTTTTCACTTAGCAGTAGTGTGCTAGACAATAATGTAGTAAGGTAGGTCTGATCTCCTTAATGACTTGTAATGTTTTAACAGATAGTAAGAAGCATATCTTAAGGACTTTACATGCTTAGGAGTAATGCCTCATCTAAGTAGTGCTATTGTCTTGTATAAAGTAGTAAAATTGCTTTGTTATCTCTTCTTTCTTCTTAAAAATGAAATCACGTGGTAGGGAGTAAAGGCTCGACCTAGTCACTTAGTTGCAGTGTGCTCAAATTTTGAATTGAAATAACTTCGAGACTGCTTAAACTCTTTGATCTAAGGAGGCTCTTGTACAATAGATATAGTTATGAGACTGCTTATACTCGATGATCTAAGGGAGTCTCCTTTAAGATACGCATAATTATAAGGCTACTTAGACTCGATAATCTAAGGGATCTCACATGTCATCTCACATATTGAAGCAAGACTTTTGCTTATTATTGATAATATAAAAGATCCCTTTTGAGAAGTATTTAATAACTCATACACAGTGACAATGGCATTGATTACTTCAGATCAATAATTCTTTCTCATCAGTTAAGGGAGTATTTCCCACTACTTGACTGCATAGCATGGCGTACTAGGATGTTACTTAGGTTTGAATGTCAAAATGTTAAAGTGCTCATCAATGAGATTATTTCCTCTACTTGATGGCAAGAAACATAGCAATTAGTTGGCATAAAAGCTATACATGATTATTATAGCATGATGTATGTTTGGGAGATGGTGCTCTTACTAATCTACAACATACGAGCTAAGTTCATCATTGTATGCTTAGGAGACTAGGCTCTTATTAGCTAGCAACGATGTGTAACCTATATATCATATTCATGATTACTTTCCTTTGTTTGATTGAAGGTTTTAGTTTCCCTTATTCAAACATAAATCATTTTGTGAAATTAACTTTGCTTGCTAAGGATACTAATCTCTTACTTTGCAATGACAATAGTAAGAAAATGAAGATACCCAAACACTCTTCACATTCTCATTAGAAAATATCAATGATGGGAAAAGGAACTTTCATTGATGAAAAGTAGTCATATTGTGCTTACATATGAAATGAAATGAAAACTGGGATAACTGTAGTGAAAACATATCTTAGCTACCAATAGTTCTCGCACTTCTTAACTTATAATGTGACTTTTGCTTTCCTGATATCATTGGTTTGCTTTCGTTTCTTGGCACCACCGCAACAACCGTTCATCTTCTTCTTCTTCTTGAATGCTCGATTCTAAACCTCTTCCCTTATAGGTAGCTATGCTTCGGGGGGTTCCACTAAAGGTGTCTCTCCTTTATTCACATGCTCATCAAAGAATGTTGCTTTAGTGAAGTGAGGCTCATTAGGTGTGAATGGATTTTTTGTTGCAAAAATGAAGATGTCTTGCTCATTTTAATGACCCTTCATGCATTGATGCCATGTTGAGGGTATAATGTTATGATCATGTAACCATATCCTTCCTTTATGTAGAAGGTAAGATACAGGCACATCGATTACATGGTACCACATGGAGCTGTGGATAGGTCCGATATCAAAGTCTACTTCAACATGCCCCATTGTCTTCATGGAAGACTTATAGAAACTATTTAGTATGATTGGTTGTCTCACTAAGTTTCGAATATCTATCTTTGCAGCTTTAAAAGTTGTCATTAGCATAACATTAAGTGAAGATCCATTATCAATAGTTATCCTCCTGATAGAATGACCATTAAGTACACTTTCCACATATAAAGGGTGATCGTAGTTAAAATTCATCATATAAATATCAACATTAGTAAATGTAATTCCCCCCTTATTTAGTGAAAATATTCTCTTTATGAGACATGCTATAAAATATTTCTTGTATTGGTCTTGTGAGATCCTTGTTAGTGTAGTTGCTACCTAGAGCCAAACATCCTCATCAAAGCTAAGTAAATCAAAGAAATTCTTAACAGTAGTAATCTTCAACAAAGAAAGAGTAGTATTATCATCTCCATTTGTCTTGATCTCAAACCCTTCATGCTTAACTTCGTGTGCCTCAATTGGTTGCATGTCTATACTTTCTGTCTTTGTGGGATTGCGAGTGATGACATTCATAATACTACATTGGGTGTAATGAGCTAGAAGTGGGTTGTTCTCGACATCATTATCTTTAATGATCAATTCTCCATTTTGAACTCACTTATTAAATATCTTCTTCAAAGTCTAGCAATCTTTCGTAAGGTGGCCTATACTCTTGTGAAATCTATAGTACTTAGGGTCACCCTTCTCTTCATATGTTAGTAAACGCTCAACCCTTGGGAGTTTGATATTCTTATCATGTAGTCATTGGTCGAAGAGGGTGTGTACTTTTTCCATTGAGCATGGGTATGCCAAAGATGGTTTAGTGCTTATAAGCTTTTCACTTCTAAATTTTTTTTGCTCCTCTTGAATGAGTTCATTGACGGTGCACGCTTATTAAATCTTGCATTTGCACCTCTTTGTCGTGCTACTTAATTGTTGGTCCTTCGATCGTTCTCTATTATGCCCCAAAGTAGTAGAGTCGTAACAGTCTCGTCATACGAACTATTCTAAGATAGAAGCTGACTATACAGCTGCTATCTTAGACTTGATTTAACAAGGCATCTACGATTAACTAGCTTTAAAGTAAACAATTCATAAATTAAACAAATTATTTGCATAAGAAAGTATGAATATATATATATATACACAATAGGATTCAAATATTATAAATAATGTTTACAAGGTTTCATTATCCTATATTTCCTAAGTAATATATTATTAGAAAATGGAAGATTTTGAAATAAGAACTAAGACCTTAAAAATATATCTTTTTTTTCAGATGTATTTCCTTGCTCCTCAAGATTTAGGAGTTGCTAACTCCAGGGTAAATATAGGCCACTTCCTGACTAGGACCTACAACAACGTCTATAAGGATATAAGCAACCAACAACTTAGTAAGTTAGGACAGAGACTCAAAACTATATTTCAAACATAAATAAGGTTATCAACTAAATTAGTTAGATGCAATGCATGTATAAGCAAATACCATTGCATGACATTGTTTGACCTGTTGTGAGATTAGAAAAATTACATCCGCTCTAATCTGGATTGAGAAATTTCCATTAATATAATAGCTCACAACCAAACCCAAGTTTGTGCATTGGAAACACCACTTCTCCTGCGACTACCTTTGAACCATTGACTTTAGCCCTGTCGCAACCTCCTCACTTGTTACTTAGTTCAATTAAGGATGAGGAAAGGACCAATTATACTATTCAATGCTATCCCTTTCGAAGGGATAGGTATTGGTCAGAGAACCTTAAGTTTCCCCTAATGGGTTGTGATGCAAATTTGAATTAGAAGCATACATCATATATTTAGTTAAACTTAGTTTAAGGTGTTCAATTATGTCAAACCATTTAAACAAATAAAAGCCAAAGCAATAAATCAGAATCATAGCATCAACTTAGAAACAAGTACATGTGTGTAGTCAACTATCTAATAAGCACAATTTCAATCCTCAAAAATACAGTAATATATTAATCCTAACTTACCTGGACTCCTCGCTTGCTCATTCGAGGTATAACTCATACAGGCCATCATCAATTATCCCTATAATATAGATATTGTTTTAGTGTGTATATATAACTATCTTATATAAACTTCATTCTATAATTCCTTTATATTTTATTTAGTTCAGGGTTTTAGTATATTTAATTATTTAGTTTTTTTTAAGTCTATTAAAGTTATTCCTAATTTAGGTTAAGTTCTAATTCAGTTTTGAAGTCGGTTTCTAGATTAGGTTTTTAACTCAGTTTTTAATTACAGGTTTTATAGGAACGTTAAAAATTTATTCCGAATCATAACATGAAATTATTCATGTTATAGTCAGTTATCCTAAATATCATATTTGGTCTCTAACTAGTATTCTAGTATGAATGGTACACTCTAATCCTCATTTAATTATTGAATTTACTTCCGATGTAAGAAAAATTTACATTTTTCATATAATATATAAATTTATATTTAATATCGGATTTATTTTATATTAATACTATTATAATATTATCACTTTTGGTATAATATTTACTACTCATTAATATCCTATACTTACATATTATTTGTTATTACATAATTCACCCCTAAATCACCTATTTAACACTTCTAACACTATCTATATCATCTTTCATCCTCCAATAACATATTAAATGTCTAATCACATCCTAAATAAGAAATTATATCTAATTAACCCTAAATTATAAATTAACTTAAAATATACCATTCATCTACATATTTAGTACATATTATGCTTGGTGCATAGCCTCAAACTCCAATAAATCTATGAAATATATATTATAATCAATAAATTATGACTATTATATTATCATCATGAAAAGTACTAAGATAGTTATATATATATATTATTCTCTGGTATGTCACTTTTAGGTTCAATTTTACTAAAAATTAGCTTAAATCAGGTAAATGACTAAATAAAATTATAAGATTCAAACTAAATATTTATAAAATCATAAATAAGCTTTAGAAGTCATTGAAAATCAGATTCATAAAGGAATTTAATTAAAAATCTATTATTTCTTTCATATGAAAAAAATAATAGATTCAACAAAATAATTTTAATAAATACTAAACGTGTAGTTTATCAAAAATTATTTTTATTTAAATTCAATATATCATATCAGGATTATGTACACCAAAAATTAGCTCAAAACAACAGTATTTACCATTTTTTAAAATTCATACAAAATTCGTTGAAATCAGGCATGTTTTTAAGGAATCTATATAAACACTTCTAATTTAAAAAGAAAACCGGTTTGATATTATGATTCTACATGCAAAAATACCTAGAGAAATCAAATTTCATAATTTTATATGTATATTTGATATTTTTACTAAATTAAACAAATTCAAAAGGGAAATCAAAACTCACTAATCAACAAATTTCCAACCACCAACGGTGGCTCCACCATTGTCTACAGCTTTGGACATATGGTTTACTATCTGTTGGTGGTGGTCGTTCCTCTCCAAGTGGTCGTTGGATGTAGGTTCCTTTTATAAGCTTTAATTGCACATTATTTTGCTAAATTTTTGTAAAAATACTCTCTCCTTTGTTCTTACTCTCTCTCTAATTTTTCTAGAATTAAAACTTACCAAAATGAATTATGGAGGAATTGGTTTGAATTTATAGAAGTGGTTAGGGCTTTCTTTGATTTTATGGGTGATAAATGCCTTTTTACTTTTCTTTTTCATTTTCGATTTGTTTAATTTTTATTGGTTGATTTTGTTTCTTCCACTTTCAGCTTGCTACGACCACTTTCTAGACAATTCCACACATTTCCTAATTTTTTTTTATATTTTCTGTAATTTTCTTGAATTATTTAGCATTAATTTAGTATTTTTCGAGCATTTTACGTAATTTCACATATTTTTATCTACACGTAAATATATATATGATACAAATAAATATTCATAAATATTATTTATGTTATTTTATGATTTTTAGTGTGTATATAATTTATCTCTATCAATTCGCTAATTATCGAAACTCATTTTATGTTTTTCCGATAAATAATGAAAAATTTACATATAATTCAATATTATAATAATTAATTATTTTATTATTTATTTTTATAAATCCAAACTCACAGGATTACTTTTACTAATATTTCTAACTTTATCGTAAAATTTAGGTTGAAACGAATAATTTGCTCAATTACACTAAATTTTATGGATCGAATTCCAAATACTTGATTGCAGGGCTTACATTCTCAACCAACATAGAAAAGAAACCAATGAGAAGTTCTCAAGATGCATTGCATACTTAGTAAACATCTCTTGAATGCAACTCTTGACTAACTCTTTTTCATCATAAAGGTCTCGTATGTCCAAAGAAAACTCTTTGATGCACTTAATGTAATCTATGAGATCTTTCTTAGTCTTTTGTCGGATCCTTCCCATGTTAGTGAGGGTGACTCTTTCTTTAGTGGAGAAGAACTTCTCCAATAATATCTTGCATATGTTTCCCCATGAATTGACTGACCCTAGGGGAAGGTTACCATATTAAGCGTACGCCTTCTCGGTGAATGACTTAGAAAATTCCTTTAGTTTCAAATTGTCATCTAAACCATATACTTTCAAGGCTTGATGAACTTTAACAAGTGTTTTTTGGCACTCCCTTTCTTGCCATTGAACAACATGAACTTCGAATTTACATAGTCTTTAACGTATGGCTTTGTAGCAATGTGTTGGTGATATAGAAGCTTTAATTCCAGTACTACACTCATAGACTTTGCTTGTATCTCCTTCAAATATATGTTCAAATATTTTTGGTAACAAATGAACCTCTTTGGGTGGATGTTTCCACCCTTATTGACATCGCAAATGCGGAATGCATAGGCATAAGATTTACAAGTGTGGAGCTTGTAGGCATGAGATTTATCGGTGTTAGTTGTACAGAGTCAAAAATCGTGGCACGTAGTATAGCATGTGAGGATGATGAATCTTGCATGGTTGTAGGTTCCATAGCAAGAAATTGTTCCTCAACTCTAGGAGTGATATTCTTGTTGGCAACCAGAGGGTTGGGTCGGGTGTGTTGTTGCACTCATTAGAAGGATTTGAGGAAGTTGCTCCTTATTATGTCATAGCAAAGGCAACTAAAGCAGCTGCGTATTGAGCAAACATCGCTATGAGTTTACCTAAGTTCTAATTAGTCTTTGGTAACTCATGCGTTAATTGCGCATTATCAAGGACACCTTCCTATGTGTCATCTCTATGATTAGTATCTTCAATTGGAGGTGGATTTTAGTCATTGGTCACAGTAGCAGCAATTTGCTCTTGAGAAGTTGCATCACACATGACTAGGGAAATAACTTGAGTGACTTGCGTAGGATGATCAAAAGAAAAGTGTAGGAGGTAGGAGAGAGGAATAGGCAATTTTGATAAGGTTCTAACACGTATGGTGACAAGTAGCGGAGTGTGATGGCATTAAACTCTAAGATTAATGAAGAATAAGGTAAAGTTTCAAATGTGTTTAAGTGTTTGATCTTTGAGATAAGGTTCCAGCAGAGTAATGGCGTTAATGGGGGTTCTTCTGTTATTAAAATGAGGATGTGAATAGAGTATTTATAAGAAGTGATAGTTGATCACATCCGTTAAATCATGATAGTGATTAATGGTTAAAATTGAAGTCTTTTATTAATAAATTTTAAGTTGGCTATTTTCATGGGTTTAAGTCCAGATAAAGATTTATTTATTATTTTTGTGTAAGCCAAACTAATAAAGGTTGAATCGAATGGACCAATCCAATGGGTCCTATTATAAGCCTATCGTGCCAAATCTCCCTTAATTATTCTAGTAATTTATAGGCTTAACTCTTCAAGCCCTGTCATCTTAGCCTTAGGAGTCAAATTCATTTATAATTTAATTAATGGGCTTGACACCTCTTGTTAAATTTGATCCTCTACAAAAGATAAAATTAAATGTAAGTATTATACAATTATTAATGATAAATGGGTTCATGGGTTAAACTAGTGACTTGTTTACAAGACTAATTTACTAAATGGGTTAATAGTTCGTAAACAGACCTAGGACGCGAACCAAAACCCAATACGAATTTAAATGCATTGTGTCCGAGTTTGATCTATTTATTATTTGTGTTGGCTTTTGTTGAGCCAAACTCATGTATAACCTTGTTGTGTCATGTCCTAAGTACACAGGTTGGATCTCAAATTGTTAGCACTATTTCGATTTATTTTGGAGAAGTTGTAGAGTGACAATGATGAATCGGGCGTTCAAGGGGTGAGTTTGTGAAGAATTTGTAGAGTTTTGGATCGTAGGAGAAGGGGTGTGATGAACCATGGAATAGCGTGGCCATGCTAGGAAGAAGCATAATCGTGCTAGGTAGAAAGACCGCTATGCTATGGTAATGCGCGGTGTACTGGACGAGATGGAATAGCACTTGTTGGTGCATTACCCTACTGTTCTATTCGCATATCGAGCCGAGAGGTTAGTACACCGTACTATTCTATGATGAAGGCTTTTTTTTTTTTTTTTTTTTTTTTCTTCCGTTTTGCTTATATTCTATTTTCCTTTCATTACTTTAATTATCAGTATTATGATTTTACTTATTCTAGGAGTTAATAGCACTCGTTTTCACTAAGATCTTAGTTATACTATTAGTTTACGCTAGGATAAAATTCGATAATGTTAAAATAACAATTTAGGATTCTAAGATATTGATTCTAAAAGAACTTATTTTATGTATAAATCTTAGGTATAAAATTAGGTTTAGTTGTATTGTCTGTTCAAGATGTAGATAAGTATTTATCCTGATTGTGGTTTTGCTCGTTAGATTTGAGATGAAAATAAACTTTGTATCCTACTATTAAATTGCTCGTTACTTGTCTATGTGGCTCAACCTAATGATAGGTCCTTAACGAGTTCTCCTGTGAGCATTGTGTGGCGTTATCCCTTATGGAGTTGCACTTGAAAATGATCCTTGGTAGTTTAGGAAGGTATTAGGGCCATGAGAGGCAAACCATGCAAGTAATTTTACTTAGGGTCATGGTGGCATCCCCTTTCTAGGAACTTGTGATTGGGATCATATAAGTATCATTTTGTTTTGTGTTAACTAAATTAAGATAATGTCTTGTGATTTGCTATTGCATTATGTGTGTGCGACCAATGTTATGTATGGCATAAGCATGTGTTTATGATACTCAAGTAGTGGATGCTAGGTCACTCTTTTATTCTTTTTCAGCTGTAGAGAATCGTGGAGAACGATAGAATATGAAAATACCGGCAATATTTATTATTATTATTTTTACCATGAGGAAGATTAGTAGTTTTAGTTACGGAGATCCAAGGACTTTATTGAGAATTATGATTAGATGGAGTAGGCTCCAAAGGTTTTATTTATTATTTCCTTTTTAATTGTCAATAAGTAACACTATAGTTATAAGCCTGATTTTGATTTAGATTGTTTTGAGGTTCTAATTTTATTTGTGGTGGTTTATCATTCATGACAATTGATGGATTTACAAAATTGAACGTATTACATATAGCATATATTCCAAGATCATGTCAAGCAGTCACATTCCAACTGGAGCCCAATCAACATGCACGGGAGCATTCATCATTCACAATACTGGAACCATCATGTGTACCTGTGAGGTTAAGACTCACTCGTAACGGACTAACTGCATAATCATTAAAATGAAACTGAATTTGAAGAATATTATTTTGTCTAGTTTAGTTAACAGTAATAGTGGCATAAGCGTGAGAACTTAAAAGGAGTATTAATCATCCCTCCGCATACAGACTAAATTGCAATCCAAATAAAATTCAATTTACAACGCGAATAAAATAGGTCTAATTAAGTTCTTCTGTGGTATCTCTGCTTTAAATATATTTTATTGTAGTAGAAATCTATGGAAAAGTCTGTTATATTCTATAATCATGTATAGCATAAATACAATTCATACAAAAGTTTAATCTTCCGATGGCATAAAGGTATATATGGAGCAACTAAAATTACATTTGGGGACAAAGATAGTGCATGTGTTCTTCATAGCCTCGTATACTATTAATCTCTATCGAGGTTGATTGGATCAAATCCATGTGTATATTCCCACGATGGCCACGAAAGGTTCCAACAGTAGCCCAAACATGCCTGTAGCTTACATATTTCATCATATACCATTGCCAATAGATTTTATCAACACAAATAAATCATGGAGACGTCAGTATTACTATTGTCAAACAAAGGTCATGATCTTTGAAACAATACGAGACATCCGATACTCTGGGCTACTCTGATACCAATTGATATAATAATTGAAGAAAATCTTCAAAGCCTAACACGTAAAATTAAACACCTCATATAAAAAATTATTTAATTCAAAATGAAACAGACATGTACCTTGTTCCATGGATTTGCAATAGTTATATGGGTGGATGGTTTTCTAGCTGTGTGTACAAACTCTCACTTTTAGCAATGGAAGAACTCGTCAGAGTATGTGGATATATATATATATATATATATATATATATAGTGCACATATAGTTAGGGACCATAAATCCAGCAACAAAACATATGAGATGAGCTACTGAAAGAGCCCATTTAGTATTAGTAGCAGCTTAGGGTATCTACACACACATGTTGATATATATAACCCATACTATTAAAAGATGACAAGGCTCATAATATACTAATTTGATCACTAATCTAAGGCCAATAACTCAATTTATTTGTGTTAAACATACAACTACTATTTTGCAATTGCATGCAAGTCCACATGCCTAAATATGTCAAGTTCACAAGTGCACATGAATTAAGTCCATATTCTAACAACCTCCCACTTAAACTATATATTCATGTGCTCAATGTTTATTTAAATGTTGTATGAGAAACACAACTCCTATGAAGTAGCTAGTTATTAAAAGAACGTCTTCTTAACCAACCCTGTCCATTTGCTTTGTTAATTCATGGACCAAAAGGGTGGTAACCGAAACTAATCCTTAGCTAGACCCAACAATATTCACATGTACCACATCATCTAAACGACTTGGATTGAGTGTGGATGTATAGCATGAAAGTTATGTGTCAATTGTGATCTATACATGCTCACTCCCAACTGGTCTTAAAAAATGAAATGATAAATAAAACATCATTTAGAGTAAAAAATAAGTAGAATATTGAATAAACCAAATACAAGTGTAACGATACAATAAAGTAACAAATGAGCAAAACAAATAATACAAACTCCCATTAAACCTAGACATCATCCAACGAAACCACACCCATTCGAGTAGTATGCTTAATAAAAACCCTTAGTGCCAATGCCTTGGTCAATAGATCTACTATAATAGAGTTTACATCTATATGCTTTATACTAACTAAACTATTCTCAACCCTTTTTCTTACAATAAGAAACTTAATGTCAATATGTTTTGACTTTGATGAACTCTTGTTGTTATTCAAGTAAAGGACTACAACACTACAATCATAAAATAATTTAAAAGGTCTCTTAATCTCGTCGACCATACATAGTCTCAAAATAAAATTACGAAGCCAGATAGCCTGGTTATCGCTTTATAACAAGCTACAAATTATGCTTTCATAATGGAGGAAGCAACTAGTGATTGCTTAGCACTCTTTCATACAATTGCTCCTTTTACTAGTAGATTAATATAGCCTTAGGTAGACTTCTTACTATCATGCCATCCAGCAAAGTTGAAATTTGAATACCTAATGACCTCAGCCTTATCCAACTTTTTGTATGTTAGATGTAATCCTTTGCTTTTTGAAGATACCGCATAACCCTCTTAGCTATGGCCCAATGTTCCTTACCTAAATTGCTTTGGTATCTTCCCAACATTCTACAAATAAATGCAAAATCTGGACAGGTACAAACTTGCAAGTACATCAAACTCCCCACTACTGATGCATATCAAATTTTGTTAATAACTTTAGACTTAAAAGCATTCTTAGGACATTGAATTAAACTAAATTTATCACCTTTACTTACGGGGGTATCTTGTGGTTTACAATTTTGCATGTCAAACCTTTATAAGACCTTCTCAATATAGGCCTCTTGTGATAATACTAATTTATAAGAAGTTTTGCTATGATCCTTCATTTCAAAGTTTAGCAACAAACCTAAGTCACTACTAGCAAGCAAAATATCTACATTTAAAAGTAAAAAAATAATGTTGCTCCCATAGAACTGATGATGCACACAATCATCAACTGCATTAACCTCTAAACCAAATGATAAGATAACTTGATGAAATTCGTGATATAATTGACGAGAAGCCTGTTTGAGCCCACATATTAATTTCCTTAATTTGCAAACCATTTGTTTGGAGTTATTGGAACTCAAGCCCTCAGGTTGCACCATATACATTGTTTTATCAAGGTTTCCATTAACAAATACTATCTTGACATCCATCTGATGAAGCTTTATATCAAAATGTGCTGCAAGTGCCAAATGAACATCAAAGAGTCTTTTTAAGAAATCATAGACAAAGTCTCTTTGTGATTGATACCTTCGCATTAAGTATAGATCTTAGCAATAAGACAAGCCTCATATCTTTCCACATTACCTTGTCAATCCCATTTGGTTTTGAAAACCCATTTATACCAAATGGGTCTCACACCTTTTGGCAACTAGACAAGATACCAAATGTCATTTTCCTTCATGGATTGCAACTCTTTTTTTATGACACCAATCTATTTATCACCATTGAAACCTTTGATGGTTTCATGGATGTTGATTGGGTCATTTCTCGATGAGTTGACAATTTCTTATTAGTCATTGAGAAATACAACACAATCATTCAATATTGCACTTCTCCACTCTCTAATGGACCTTCGTAGAGGCACTAAATCTTGAGGTTATTGAGATTGTTGCTCATAAATTACCAATTAAAGAGCAATTATCTGTTATTCTAAATCAGCCAAAGGAAGAGGAACATTGTCCCCAAAATGTTCCTAAACCTCACCAGGACTATGCTCCTAACTTGGTGTTGGAACAAATAAGGGAAGAGAAACATAATGTTGTTTTAGGATTTCATTAGGATTATGCTCTTGACTTGAAACTTGAACAATTGGTAATGTAGCATGTTCATATTCAAAGACAAAGTTTTTAACTTTATTATCCTCCTTAAACTCAACATCCTTAAAGAATTAGGTATTCTTTGTCTCAATAATTGTTCTATTTGAGGAATCATAAAATTCATAGCCCCATAATCTCTCAACGTAACCAACGAAATGACAACTAATGGTCCTTCAGTCTAGTTTCTTCTCATTAGGCCTAGAAGGCTTAGCCTTAGCTAGATATCCTTAAACCATTAGATGTTTAAGAACAGGTTTTTTACTCATCCAACTCATATGGGTTTTAGTTGTCGTATTTGTCACGCTCCGAAACGGCAGAGTCGTAACAGCCCCGCCGTGTAAACCACCCTAAGATAGAAGTTGGCCTTACAACCGCTATCTTAGACCTGATCTATACAAGGCGTCAACGACTAACTCGCTTTGAAGTAAATAGTTTGTAATTTAAATAAATTATTCCTCTAAAAAAAAAGTGAGGAAATACATATATTCACTATAATTTGTGATTACAATTATCGTTTGCGATGTTTCTCCGAAATATATTTCCTAATTATTACATTATTAAAAAAAAAATGAGAAGTTCTAAAGTAAAAGCTTAAACCTTAAAAATATATGTTCGTTCTTCAATATTTTTCCTCACTCCCCAAGATCCAGCAGTTGCTAGCTTCAGAGTAGTTGTGGCCGCTTCTTAGTCAGCACCTGCACGATGTCTATAGGGATGTGAGCAACCACAGCTCAGTAAGTTAGGACGGAGGACTTAAAACTATACCATACACACAACAAGGTTTTCAATCATTTATTAGGTGCAATGCATGTGCAAGCAAATGCCATCGCACGACGTTGTCCGGCCCATCGTGAAATTAGAGAAATTACGCCCGCTCTAATCCGGGTTGAGGAGTTGCCGTTAATGCAACAGCTCACGACCAAACCCAGGCTTGTGTAATGGAGACCTTGCTCCTCCCGTGACTACCTTCGAACCACTGTCTTCACCTTCGCCGCGACCTCCTCTCCTGTCACTTAGTTCGACTGAAGATGAAGAAGGGACCATTTTGCAATCCTGCTCTATCCCTTCCGAAGGGGTCGGTATTTGGTGGGAAAGTCCTAAGTTCCCCTAACGGGTTGCCATGCATGTCCGATTATGATTACTGGTCGGATATTTAATTAAGTCCAGTTTAGGGTGATCAATCCTTTCATACAAGTCATACAATATGTGCCAGAGCAACAAACAGAATCATAGTATCACCCATAATTAAGCACATGCACACATTCTCTATCTAACAAGCACAACCAAGCATAATCTTAAGCCTCCAAAATACAGCATCGTATTAATCCCAACTTACCTCGACTCCTCGTTCGCTCATTCGAGGTCCGATTTGCTCAGGACATCGCCGATTATCCCTATAACACGAACGTGGTTTCAGTATTTCACATAATATTATAAGTTCATTTTATCCGATAACGCTTATTGTTAGGTTTTGTTTAAGGTTAAATATACCTAATTATCTAGGTATTAAGTCTTTTATAATTATTTTAGGTTTGGGGTTAGGTTCAGGTTTGGTTTTCGCATCGATTTCTAAATTAGGTTTTTAGTTCGATTTCTAAGTAATGTTTTAGATTCCAACCCTAGAAATCCGTTTCAACCTATAATGTGAATTAATCACATTACTTTCCGATCTCCTAAATACGATTACTACCCCTAGTCAGCATTTTATTCCATTCGGTATACTTAAATCCGTATTAGTGTACCGAATTTACTCATGTTGTGAGAAATTTTTACATTTTTCATATAATTACCTAAAATTGAATTTTGTTTCAGATTTGTGATGTTCTGACTTTCATTATTTTATTATCTAATTAAACCTAATTTTTTCATATTTATTAATTTTTAATTCTACGTATTCCTAATTTTCTACATTTACCACATAACACCTTCATTACTTATACTTAACACTCCATACACTAGGATCAGGTTTCCACATCAGAGATTAACATCCCTAAACATCTAATT
The DNA here is from genome assembly GCA_024138005.1 of Lumnitzera racemosa. Lineage (NCBI taxonomy): Eukaryota > Viridiplantae > Streptophyta > Magnoliopsida > Myrtales > Combretaceae > Lumnitzera > Lumnitzera racemosa. The sequence goes on from JAMXBC010000004.1 coordinate 107,821,476, forward strand.
ACTATCTAAATCAGTAATTAATATCCTAATCACCTAATTAACTCCAAATTACCCAATTTTTCCATCATTTTAGGGCTAAAAATTAACTTAAAAATTTCAAAAATTAAATTTAAAAAAATGGCTTCATAGCATTGTTCAATATCACATGAGAATCCTACAGAAAAAAATTGAGCTCCAAACTACACTCCTAAGGTCATTTATTTCTAAATCGAAATGTGCTCGGTTTTGCATGATTTCTTAAGGACTCTATATTACGGGACATGTTTTCATCTAAATAATATTTTTCCTACAAACTAAATACAAAAATATCCTAGAATAACAAAATCGATAATTTTATAATTATATTTACTATTTTTACAAAAATTCACAAGATTCGGGCTGGAAATCGGACTCACCGATTTGGGTGGCTCCGACCACCGCGGGCCGCGGTGGCCTTGTCGGCCAGCCTGGGCGCTTCCACCACCGTGTGATGGTGGTGGCCGTCTACTTCCAGCTCCTCTTCTGGTGTGGGTTCCTTTTAAAACTCTTAACTGCACAGTTTTTCTTATTTTTTTTTTATTTTCTGGATTTTCTCTCGAATTTTTGACTCTCCCTAATTTTCTCACTTTCCAAACTGTCCAAATGAGCTCTGTAAATTTTTTTCCTTATTTATAGACATTTTATGTAATTAATATGCATTAATTTGACAAGGCATTGTCCAAATTCCTTAATTTTTGGCTTTTGTGTTGTTCAATTTTTATTGGCTAATTTTTATTTTGTAGCTTTGGACCTGCTACGACCTTATCTTGATTCATCTTATCATCTTCTGATTTTTTCTTATTTTTCCATAATTATTTTATATTTTTCTTTAATTATTTGCTTAGTTTTCGGCCAATTTTAGTAATTACGCGTATTTTTATCTACACGTAAATACATGTAGGGTATACGTGAACATTCATAAATATTATTTTGGTCATTCTAAAATTTTTAGTATACATATAATCTATCTCTAATAATTTATTGGTTATTGTATTACACTTTTTGCCTTTTCGGTAATTAGCAATTATTATGCTTAAAATTTGAAAATTTTATAGTCTCCTATTTTGCTATTTGTTTTCTTAAATTTCAGTTTACGGGGTCATTTTTACTAATATTTCTCTCAATAGTTTATAATTTGGGTGTGATCGGATCCTTTAGCCGATCGCCCTAAACCTTGGTATCTAAATTCAATCCTACGGTTACTTGGCTGAACTTTGGGGCTTACAGTATTAGTAGGTATATAGGTTGTAGTCTTTAATGCTTCACCCTATAGTGAGTGTGGTAATTTTGTACGACTAATCATACTTTTTACCATATCCTTAAAGGTCTTATTTTGTCTTTCAACCACCCCATTCATACTAGGCAAATTGTCATTTCTGCCATAATATTAACCTACACGATCAAATTTAATGGACTTAATTCTTTTACTTAGTTAAATTTCAACTTTAGCCTTAAATATTTTGAATTTGTCCAAGGCTTTTGACTTCTCATATATTAAATATAGGTAACCATAATGAGAGTAATCGTCTCTAAATGTTATGAAGTACTATTGACCATTCCATGAAGTTGTAGGGAATGGTCCATATATCCGTATGAACTAATTCTAAGGCTTCCTTAGCTCTCTCAACTCCAACATTTTTCTTGTTTGTTGTTTTCCCTATTATACATTCAACACAAATTTGATTATTGTTTGAATAGTCAAGTGTATTAAGTATTCCCTTAGTCACGAGCCTATTGATTATCTCTTTAGAGATATGTCCTAATCACTTGTGTAATAATGTATAGGAATTTTGTCAGTTAATTTTCATTTAATACCTCTTGAACTCACATACAAGATTTCATATGCTGAATCAATAGTTTTAAGCATATAAAGATTGTCCATATAAGAAAAAATACTAGTACCAATATAATTAAAATCACTAAAGAGATAACATTGTCCATTATCAAATGACAAAACATAACCTTTTTGTTAAAAATAAACGTGAAAACCAAATTCCATCTAAAAGACGGTGAGAAAAATATCTCATTTAATTCTAAAGTAGAACTAACCTATAAAGACAATCTAAAGCACTAATAGCTTGAACTTCAACTTTACCGACATCTCCCATATAGATTTATTTTTCATCATCACTTAGTTGGCAGTAGCTTTAGTAACCTTACATAGATATACTAATATGAGTAGTAGCTCCTAAAGCTAGCCACCAAGTATATCTAGGCACTAAAACTAAATTAACCTCTAAATAAATAAGAGTCAAAGGCATACCTTTCTTTACTTGCCAAGCATGACACTTAGGGTAGTCCTTCTTCATATGAGAGAGATCCTTGTAGAAAAAGCACTTTTTGTTCTTACACTTTTGTTTTTTCTTATTTGAAGCATTTGTATCCAATTTTCCCTTTCTTTTCTCGGAACCCTTAGAGGTGGAAGCTAAATTAGCTCTAAGTCTTCTTTTGCCTCGTCCTTTCATCCTCTTATACCAAATGAGAAATAAGACTCGTTAACTATCCATTTCTCCTTCTAATAGTTATAACAACCTCAAAATGATTAAATTGATGAGGCAAGGACATCAAAGTAAAGTGTACTACTACTTATATAGGAAGGTCTAAATGTAGTGTCTTTAGCTTTAAAACAAGATGAGACATCTCAACAATGTATTCTCTTATGTTCCCTGAGCCACTGTATTTCATAGAGACCAATTTACGCAAAAGCATGATGATCTCTGGCTCATCGCTTTTTACAAAGCGTTGTTTAAGGAACTTTACTGCACTTGACTGTTCTATCTTGGTTGTAAGGAATGTTTCTAATATTATACTCTTCATGATCATCAGACTTAGGTGGTTCGAGCATTCCCACCGAGCCATTTCCTTTTGTTACTCAAGGGTATTGTTTTTTATAAGCTCAGTAGGATGTGGCTCCCTAAGTGCCAAAGTCTAGATGAATGCAACCCAAATGAATCGCGACCTTCTATTACTAAAGCTTGAAGTTGGTACCGTTAAGTACAGAGATGTTGTTGGAAGAATATGAAGCAGATGTATAAGTAATAACTACAACAAAATAAATTAATAATCAACCAAATGCTCACATACATAAAACAAATGAGGAAAAGATGGGTTAAAACTCATAACAACTACCCTATCATAGGAAAATCGGCATGATACTAACTCAAGTCTTTGAACAAAGAACCAGCTAACAATGATTTTCTTGTTGTAGTGATCAAGCCTAAGTGATCAATTGCAATCAAGCATTAGCCTTCCTTGGAGTCGACCAACGCTTACAATGAATACTTAACAATCACAAGAGTTCACTACCATTTGCATTCATAAGCTTAACCTGACAGTAGAAACCTTCCTTAGGGTCAATTATTACCCATATGAGATTCACAACCATGACATCTGGGTAGCTTCCACCTAATGGTTTTCATAGGAGAGCTCACTTTAGTGAGGTACTGCTTTAATGTGCTAAATATACTACTAGATACGCTCTATAGAACTTCCTTTCTTTGACAATTTCACTTAATGGTATTCACAGAAGAATCTACTTTAGTTGGATCCTACTTCAACCAAATTGAAATCACCGAAACAAGTTTGTAAGGGTAACTCGATGCCCTTATGAGCTTACATGTATACTTGTATAATGTTAAAATGCACAAATATAACATTACAAGTAATAACTAATGCACAAATACTATGACACTTCTAAAACAATCCATAATTAAACATATGGTGTCCAGACATGTTACATAATTTCAATCTCATATTTACATTAAAAAAAAAAAAACTGATAAATAATGCCGTATACGAAGACGTAAACTCACTTACAAAATTATTTTAATTCGATAAAACATATTCTTCAACCCATATTTCATTGCCAATCTCTATTCGATTATCCAAAACGAATAATACTAAATATGAAATCTTTGGCCGGATCTTTATTTGATCGAAGAATACCAAGTTGTTGGATTTAATTTACGAAACCATAATCATAAATTGCACCTTGAAGGTTCCAGTTACAAATCGCACATGAAGAGAATGTAAAAGCAAACCATCTAACACAATCACTTATTACCTAAGATCATGTGACTTACGAATTGCACCCTCCCATAATTGAAAAGTAATTTATCTTGTGGGAAAAAAAAAATGACTTTCACATTAGACCAGCACACATAAGACTTGCGAATTGCTCTTCGAGTTGATGAAATAAAAGGAATTACGAAAGCAAAATTTCACGATGCATAACAATACGAATGCGAAACAACCAAATCTAAATCCATTTTAGCGGCAAAATCGGAAAACTTCTGATTTGAAGAAAACCTTCAAACCTTAATAGCCAAAATCAATCACGTCATATACAAAGTTATTCGGTTTGAAATGAAATAGAAGTGTACCTTGTTCCATGGAATCACAATGATTACTGAATGGATGGTTGTTTAGTTGTTGTGTGTATAGACTCTCTTTTTGAATGATAGGAAAACTCTTTAAAGTGTGTGAAATGAAGGCTCATGTATATATATACATACATATATATCTATTTATATGTGTAGAGAGAGAGAGAGCAGCAATAAAACATATGGGATGAGCTACTAAAAGAACCCTTCTAGTATTAGTAGCATCCTATGGTATCTATATATATATATAATCCGCACTATTAAAAGATGATAAGGCCCATAATACAATAAATTGATTACTAATTTAAGGCTAATAACTCAATTTATTTGTACTAAATATACAACCACTTTTTTGCAATTGCATGTGCCCACATGGCCAAATGCATCAAGCCTATAAGTGCATGTGAACTAAATTTTAATTCTAACAATCTTACCTGATACTGGTGATGAACAAAGCTACTGGTATTCTCATTTTATACCCACCCAGAATAAAGAAGCATGATGCAGTGAATCATGGGTTTCAAAAGAAGTTAATGAGGACGGGATGATGTTTCCATAGTGTGAATAAAGGTTTTAGAAAGTATGGAGAGCTCTGGTGATCGAGAATGGAGAACAATTGAGAGGTACATTTGCTAAGAAGCATACATGCAAAGCAACTAGCTTGATTATTGTCGAGCCATATTTTGATTTTTTAAAATTTATTTTATACTAATTCCAATTTGCTTAATATAAAATACTCGACATTAAATTAAGGTAAAATATATTTTAAAAAAAAGTTTAAAAAGAAATGTTTTGAAAATAGTTAAAAAATTATCAACAAGTAAAACTGATAAAAAAGGGATTAAAGTTTCTAAGGTGGAAGAAATCCTAATCAAGTTACTGACTTGCTAATTTTCTAAAAATATTTTTTAGAAAAATATCAACCAAAAGGCTAGATAAAGGGTAAAGTCATAATAGTTTACCATCATAAGATAGAAATTGTTCTTACTACTATTATTTTAGACCTAATTCACATCAAGCATACTTGACTCTATCCCTTTGAATCATCTAATTCAATACCTGTTTGTTATAAACCTATAAAGTCATTTTCTGAAATAATTTATTAAAAATAAACTTATAATTTGACCTTATAAAAAAGTAATATTAAATCGTATAGGTATCTATAAATTCATATACAAACCAGAATATTAAAAACCAGAATATTGAAATCCATCAAGTCTCTTAAGAAGTCTTAAATAATTTTCCCTAAAAGATAAGAAAGCTATTAATAAGGGCAATAACTAGCCATTTTTTGTTGCATCTCACCCCCCCATCTTAGTTTACTAGTGTTCCGATATTAAATAGGCACTTCTAATCCATTTCAAACCTATAAAACCAATTATAAAAGAATGAACAATAACTTACTGAGTAAGTGAGGCGGAGATAGAACTATGCATTCAATACATTACAAGCAGGGTTTTCAACCGAGTTGATTAGATACAATACATATACAAGCAAATGTCATCACGATGTTATTCGTTCCGTTGTAAGACCAGAGAAATTGTACCTACTCTAATTCAGGTTGAGGAGATTGACGTTGCACACTTCACGAATAAAGACCAAACTGAGGCTTATGTAATGAAGAACACCTTTCTCCTGTGACCACCTTCGAACCACAGCTCTCAACTTTGCCGCAACTTCTTCTCTTATCACTTAGTTCGACTAAGAATAAGGGAAGAACCATTTCAGTTATCCTTATCGAAGGGAGTCCGTGTTTGGCTTAAGAATTCTAATCGTTACCCTAATGGGTTACGATGTATATCGAGTTAGATGTTAAGCTAAGTTTGGGTTAGTTTATTTTTAGGGCGATCAACCACGCTCAAATAATTCAAGCATAATAATATTCACAAAACAATCATATCGTGGAGCTCAGTTCCCATCACAACAAATCGAAACTCAACCACAACTGCTGCATACGTACAAACAGCTAACTATAATCACAAACTAATACATAACAAAGTCCCTAGATATTTTGAAATAATATCTCAAAATACTGTGAAGCATTAATTCTACTTACCTATTCAAATACTCACTACAGAAGACTCGGGTCATTAATGATCTAATCACCGGGGAATCTTATATACATAAAACCTAAATTTAATTTTCATAATAATTACGAAAAATATTAGGATTTTATCTAAAACGGTAATATGTATACATATGTATATATATAAAGCATATTATCATTTTTCTTATATAATAATATATATAGTTTTATTATATAAGTCAAGTTAAGTTATTAATTACTAATAATATATGTAATTATACTATTACGTATAATATATCGTTTTGATCGTATCGAAATGTAATTTTTATCGATTAAACCACATTTCGATTACGATAGGGTTATCATAGTACATAAATTTGTAATATTATAAAGACATAGGTTATAGTAATTTACTTAATAATATTTAACATAAGTAGTTTTATTACTACTTATATTATATCGTGTTGATTATAACGAAACGTATTTATTATTGTTTATATTTCATTTTAATTACATAAAGATCATTGTAAGATGATATTTTTCGTAATATTACAAAAAATATCTGGTTTATTACCTAAAATGATTCGGTTTTGGTAAGATTAGTATTATGGAGTTTATATGAACTCGACTATACGTGTTACGTATTCATTTAAAAGATTATCTCTAAAAGGTATTTCTAATTCTAGTATATAGATAAAACTGTATAACAATCAATACCACGTTGATATCATCTTATGTAATGAAGAATATGCCTTTATACAATTTTGTAACAAAATATAATAAATCGTATATATTCAAATTTTACGGAAGTAATGATATTAAATATGTAGGAATATAAAGTTTAATTTTAATAGTTCTAGTTAATGATGATTACTAAAGATCTGCTCATTTTATAAATAAGTATTAATGATATACAAGTCTCATAACTATCAATATTCTAAGTTTATAATTCGAAAAAGAACGAAATGATACAGATGAAATACTCAATTTAAAATAATAATGAAATAACGGGCATCTCTTATTTGTAACTACTAAATATCAATTAAAAAAAAACAATACTTATAATTATAAAAATAAAATTGCCAGAAAGAATTGAGTCCTCTTTTCTTCTTCTTCTTTTTGTCCTTCTTTATCTTTTTTATTTTATTTTTAGTTTCTTTTTCTTTTTCTTCTTCTTCTTCTTCTTTTCTTTTTTATTTCTCTCTCTTTCTCTCTTACACCATCCCTTAATTCTCTTGCCCCCTCCCTTACTTATGATTTGTGAAGCTCACAAATAACTTTTATAGCCATGAGTTTTTCACTGGCAGTTAACATATTTTTTTTAAGTTATATTATATATTATATTTTATTTAATATTTATCCTATCTTTTAGAATATTAAAAAACTATTTCCTTTTTTTATCATCAATAATTCATAGTCGCAATTTTCTTTTCTCAGATATTATTATTTCGGAAAAATTTTAACGTAATTATTAGTAAAAATATTAGCAATGTATAATATATAGTTCAGTTATTTTAATTATTTGGAACTTATTTATATACATTTTATACGATATTTTACTCACCAATATTAATCATTAAGATTATATAGCTGATTCCAAAAGATTTATCTTAAGCTATATATAAAATTAGGAAACTCTATATTGTAACAATTAGACTTGATAAAGTTAATATTTCTAAAAAAGTTTCATATAAATAATTTTAAATTAAAATATTAAAACTATATGATTATTTCGTTTAAATTTTCTCTTAATTACGAGAATTCAACTTAATTTCACAAACGTTGTTATAAATCATAATTTTTTTAGTATGTCTCAAGTATTAAAATTTTCAATTAATTTCTTATTAATTTATATGATTATATATCTATGTATAGATATAATTCAGATATTCTCACACTATGAATGCTTCCAATCAATTTTATAAAAAGGGGATATCCGATCGATTAGGTTTATACTAATTCAATTACTTTTACGTATTGTCTCGTGTCATTAGTAATATTGTTATATTCATTATTTTATTATCAAGATCCATATTCTTATAGTTACTAGTAACATTAGTACAAACTATTTTATACTTATTGACCTGACTTATAGTTATATTTTTCTATATAAAATATATATATATATATATTACTCGAAAGTTAGTAAGTCGAAGTCGTGTGGTATTACATATTATATATTTTTAAAGTTTTGCGTTAATTTATGGGTATAATTATTATTTATACCGAGTATACTCATATAGTAAGTTATACTATATTATTTTATTTTATAGTTTAATTAATTTATTTCTATGTTCTTGTCTATTTCGAGCTTGATTTTAGGGGTTTTGAGTAATTTGGTATCATATTAAATAATTATATTTTTAGGGGCAAAATTGAGATTTTGAGTAATTTTTTTCAAATCTAATTTCACTAGGTTACTTTAGCTAATTTTTCTATCTTAGTCATAAAGTTTAAACTCAATCGAAATTTTTTTTCCAAAAACTCTAAATTTAGGTACGATTACCTTAAATTCGACTTTAGAGTTTCATATAGAGTAAATTCTCACTATTTTAATTTTATTCTTGATATTCTTATCATATTTTGGATTTTCTAATGTACGAGAATTCCTCGATTTGGGTTATCAGGTTTCTCGTAAGTTTCTAAATTAATTGGTTTACTTTACCCAAATACCCTAGATCAACTATTGACCCTAGTCGTACTAAGATAAGGCTTTCTCCTAACACTTAGATGTTTATGTATGTATTGCTGATTTATGAGATACTACACTAGGTCCAAAGGCTAATTTATTAAGATGTTTGTCGCTATATAGAAATTTAAGAAAAACTAACTAATGGGTATTTATTTTTATAAGTTTTTCTAAAAAATATGAATACATACAAAAATAGGCAAAAACATGCTAAACTAATCTTTTAAAATTTTTATTACGAATTTTCCTAAAAGGAATGAAAAGAAAACAAATATTTTACAAATTTTACAATAGCCCCAAAGATACTTATGTATTCGTTAGTCAAGATTAATCCAATATAGTTCTTATTTTTTAAAAAAAAAACTTTAGTATGTTGGTTCTTTTTATTTTGAAAATGAGTCAAGTTTACATTTTTAACATTTTATTTCCTTATTAACAAAAACCCTAAATTTTATTCCAACTTTTGAAATAGTCTTTAAAACCTAATTTTAAAAAAATAATATTTTTTTAATTTTCTAATAACAATCTAAGTGACAAAACTCTTTCTCTTAAAAATCCTAAGGAGCCTAAAATGCAAACCTTATGAAAAATGCAATATTGATGAAAGTATGCAACTCATGTAGAAATATGTGCATCTTGAAACAATGTAAAAAAGATATGGACTTTCAATGCCATTTTAACGTGAGTCTTAAAAAGACACAATTTTTAAAAGATGCAATTTTTAAATTAAAAGATGCAAATATGAATGAAAATGCAAATCTAATGAAAATACGCAAATTTTTAATGAAAATGTATGATTTTATAAAGACACCAACTTTATGGCATCGAACAGTAATTCTATAAATAATGAACTTGCAAACCGCATTAATATTCTAACTTAACAAAAATATGTTCATGAATATGCTATGCTAATTATAACCAATCTAATAAATCATGATGTTAGTAAAAAACCTACGCAATTAAAAAAATGAAGTTAGTGTGGGTAACTACTAATAAACCATTAAACCTAAGACAATAATAAAAGAATGAAAGGAAGGAAAAATAAATAAATTAAAAGAAAGAACTAAAAAACCTACACAAAAAATGAGCTAAACTCAGTATAAATCTTATAAAATAATTGTGCAGAAAATAATAACAAAGTAAATAAAACAAATTCATCCAAATAAAATTTAAAAAAAAATAGAAAAGAGAAAGAAGGACACGCACCTATTGTTTAATGGGGTCAGCCCAGGGGGTATTCATGCATGTGGGTTAGGTCATTCATGGGTTGCAGGTTAGGTCGTCCAAGCTCCCATGTACAGCTCCCTTCCTGGCTTCTCTTAGAATGATTCAATCACCAAAACAAACGGGAGTTGACACTTTAATGACAAAAATGTAAGCCCCACAACTAACCATTCAATGGTTTCGATCAGTTGAAAGACTCGATCGAGTCTAAATTATAAAATAAAATTAGAAATATTAGGAAAATGATCCTGTAAGTTTAAATTTAAGAAAATAAGCAATAAAATAAAAGAATATAAAAATTCCAAATTTTAAGTATATAACTCGTTATTTATCGAAAATGCGTAAAATGCATTTCGAGATAATTAACGAATCGCTCGAGATAAATTATATGTATACTGAAAATCATAAAATAACCTAAAAAATATTTAGGAATATTTATTTGTATTGTAAGCCCTAAAACTAAGTCAAGTGACCGTAGGATTGAACTTAAAATACAAGATTTAGGGCGATCGGTTAAATGATTTGATCAAACCCAAATTATAAACTATTGAGAGAAATATTAGTAAAAATGACCCCATAAACTTAACTTTAAGAAAATAAGTAATAAAATAGGAGATTATAAAATTTTCAAATTTTAAGCATAATAAGTACTAATTACCGAAAAGGTGAAAAATGCAATCTAATAACTAATAAATTACTAGAGATAGATTATCTGTATACTAAAAATTTTAGAATGACCAAAATAATAATTAGGAATGTTCACATGTATCTCACATGTATTTACGTGTTGATAAAAATATGCGAAATTACCTAAATTGGCTAAAAACTAAGTAAATAATTAAAGAAAATTATAAATTAATTACGAAAAAATAAAAAAAAATCAGAAGAGGATACAATGATCCAAATCAGGTTGTGGCAGGTCAGGATTTATAAAATAAAAATTAGCCAATTAGAATTGGACAACATAAAAGCAAAAAATCAAGGAAATTGGATAAAGTTTTGTCTAATTAATGTATAATAATTACAAAAATCGTCTATAAATAAGGGAAAAATTTTCAGAACTCATTTGGACAGTTTAGCATTAGATAAAAATAGGAAAACTAAAAAAATCGAGAGAAAATCCCAAAAAAAAAAAGAAAAGGAAACTATGCAGATTCAAGTAGTGAGAGAAACCCACACCTCACCACCACTTGGAACCGAGCCACCACTACCACACCACTTTAGCTCCACCGTCTAGGCCGGCCGGCACCCTTAGATCGAGTTTGGATGGCTAGAATACTTCGAATCGGTTAGTCTCTTAAATTTCTCGATTTTGACTAATTTTGTAAAATTAGTTATTTTGCCCAGAAAATTATGAAACTTGTTATTCTGAGGTTTTATTGTATGTAAATTTAGGAAAAAATAGTGATTTAGTTTAATTACATTTAAAAATATAAGGTTCTTAACAAATTGTTCAAAACCGAGCATGATTAAAACGGAAAATAAATAGGCTTGGAAGTGTAGTTTGGAGCTCAATTTTTTTTTCTGTAGGATGCTCATGTGATATAGAACAGTGCTATGAAGTCATTTTTTTAAAATTAATTTTCGAAATTTTAAAGTTAATTTTTAGTCATAAAATGATGGGAAAATTAAGTGATTTTGGGTTAATTAAGTAATTAAGATACTAATTATTGATTTAGATAGTAATTAGATGTTTAGGGATGTTAATATCTGATATGAAACCCTAATCCTATCCTTTGGAGTATTAAGTATGATTAATTTAGGAAATTAGGTAGTTAATATAAGAAATTAGTAATATGTGAAATTGAAAAATTATAAATCTAAAAAATTAAGGTTATTTAGATAATATTATAATAGAAATCAGAAAAATAATAAATCTGACATAGTATTTAATTTTAGGTAAATGTCTCAAAATGTAAGATTTTCTCACATCGGGAATCAATTCGATACCCTAATTAGGACTAGCGTGTACCGAATAACTTAGAATACTAAATTAAGACCCACTAGAATATTTGAATACTCAAGCTTAATGTGATTAATTCAACATTAGAATTCAAACATATTTGGGACTTAGAAATCGAACTAGAACCTAATTTAAAAAATTGATGTGGAAACTGAACCCGAACTTAACCCTAAACCTAGAATAATTGTAAAAGACTTAAGACCTAAGACCTAGATAATTAAGTATATTAAATCTTAAATAAAACATAACAATAAGCGTTATAGGAGAAAATGAACCTATAATCATTAAATGAAAACTGAAACCACGTTTGTGTTATAGGGATGAACGGCGATGACTTGAGTAAGTGGGACCTCAAGTAAGTGAGTGAGAAGTCAAGGTAAGTTGGGATTAATACGATGCTGTATTTTGGAGGCTTAAGATTATGCTTGGTTGTGCTTGTCAGATAGTTGGATGTGTGCATGTGCTTGATTATGGGTGATGTTATGATTCTGTTGTTGCTCTGGCATGTATTGTATGATTTGTATGAAATGATTGATTAACCTAAACTGGGCTTAATCAAATATACGACCAGTAATCATAATCGGACATGCATAGCAACCCGTTAGGGGAACTTAGGACTCTCCAATCAAATACCGACCCCTTCAAAAGGGATAGCGCAAGATTGCAATTGGTCCCTTCTTCATCCTTAGCCGAACTAAGTGACAGGAGAGTAGGTCGCGGCGAGGGTGAAGTCAGTGGTTCGAAGGTAGTCGTGGGAAGAGTGATGTCTCCATTGCATAAGCCTAAGTTTGGTTGTGAGCTGTTGCATTAATGGCAACTCCTCAACCCGGATTAAAGCGGGCGCAATTTCTCTAATCTCACGACAGGCCGGACAATGTCGTGCGATGGCATTTGCTTACACCTACATTGCACCTAATAAGTTGATTGGAAACCTTGTTGTGTTTGTGATATAGTTTTAAGTCCTCCATCCTAACTTACTGAGCTGTGGTTGCTCACATCCCTATAGACGTCGTGCAGGTACTGGCTAAGAAGCGGCAAACAACTATTCTAAAGCTAGCAACTGCTGCATCTTAGGGGTGAGGAAAAACATTGAAGAATCAACACATATGTTATTACTTTTCATTTTTAAATAATGTAATAACTGAATTATAGTGAATATATATAAATTTCCTCACCTTCTTAAGTAAATGATTTATTTAAATCACAAACTGTTTACTTCAAAGCGAGTTAGTCATGAACGCCTTGTGTAGATCAGGTTTAAGATAGCGGTTGTAAAGCCAACTTCTATCTTACGATAGTTTACACGACGGGACTGTTACGACTCTATCGCTTCGAGATGTGACAAAAAACAATTATGAAAATGAGTTCGAGACAGGTATGGGTTATTATGATCATTTTGGTGGTGTCTGAGAATTGGTAGCGGTGACAGTTATTGGGTAGCGACAATGAACTAGTTTCAAAGAAAGGAAATGGTTTTCTAGGGTTTGTGAGTATAAGGAACAAGGTAGTAGTGTTGATTTTAGGTGGGGTCGTGCAACTTGATGGTGCTTGATAGGAAGCCAATGGTGGTGGGTTTAGGTGTTTGAAGTGGTGGTGTTCTTAGTTGATTTTGAGATGATTATTATTATGGCATTGTGCATGGCATAACTATATATGTTAGAGAGAGAGGGTCGGGGGCTTATGCAAGAGAAAGGGTTAGAAGATGGTAGCTGTGCGTGGGTACGTGGTACAACTATGACATGTTATGAAGGTATGCTAACTAACTGTGCTAACTTGTCTTGCACATCAAATTTACTAAAGCCTTACAATATGGGTCAAATTTATGTTAGATTTTTAAGCCTAAATCCAATTCAACCTAAGTTATTTTAAAACTAACCCAAACACTCCTAAGACAATCAAACAATCAAAGTATACATGCTAAAAATATTTTTCAACTCAAGTTTCTTTAATAAACTCTTAGTCTTATTTTTTCATCCAGTTAAAATTATTCAAATTTTCAATTGAACTAAGATTACTTCCATGAGTTTAAATCTTATTAGACTTTTCCCAAAAAATATTCTTCTAACAAAACTTAATTTCCTAATGACTCAGAATTTATTTAATTGCATATATATTTTTTATTGTTGCCTCACCTAACCTTAAACAATTGACTAATTCGGCTTGGACACTTTTGACACTTTGTATTTTTTTAATTTTTATTTTTTTTTTCTTTTGTATTTTTTTCATTTTTAATTTTTTTGTATTTTTTTTATTTTTCCTACAAACCTGGTGGAAAAAAATTCAAAAAGAAAAGAATTTAAAATAAAAAGGTGATAAAAACAAAGTGTTTACAACCATTGGGTTAGGTGTCAACTTATTGCGTTACTAACGATTCAATCTATGACTACTTATTTCCAACTAACATTGACATTTCCAAAGCTTGCATATGCAAATTAAATATTTTCTTAATATCTAGAAAAATTAATAAAATAATTAAGGGTAATTAATTTTTTAAGTAAGGGGGCAAAAGGGTCTTTTTCAAAATTTAAAACCCTACTTCCCTTCCGTAAAATTGCTTTACCTCTCCCTCACATCTACCTTTTTTTCTATTCCAACTTGGTTCGTCCTTCACCCTCTTCTCTTGTCATTTTCCATCCAGCAAACGTAAGAAAGAAAGGAAAATTTCGAATCTTCACAAGAAAATCAAAGAAATTGGAGTAAGACTGGAAGCTAGTCATGTTTTGGGCAAGCTAGTACTTTTGGAAGTCTAAGTTTCCCTTTTTCTCCATTTAGTTGTTGTAAAAGACATATTGTTGTATGTATTCTATAGTTCTTTAAGTTTGTACAATGGTTGAATTTTTCTCAATTAAAGAGAATTGTTGCAAATTAGTATAAGGGTTGATTGTTTAAGGAGTTGTTGTATTCTTTTAGTATCAAGAGATCGAGTGTTGTCGATCTTCGAGGCTGATTGTGATATTGGAAGGGTATTTTTCATAGAAAGTGTTGAGTGTGTAAAGTATAGTAAGGCAATACGACCTATCAATATAGTTGTGTTGATGTCATATTACATGGAAAAAGGGGCTGAAAGGTACATAGCCTCTAAACATGGTCGTATTTAGGCCATGTTGTATTATATTGTTACCTAAACATGATCGTGTTGATGTTGTATCAGTAAGCATGGCCTAAACACAACCATGTTGCTTAGAGAATCGCAAATCCTTGGTCAATGAGATACGTAGGCAATAAGCACGACCATGTTGCACCCACATAGCTCTTGGGTTAGCATTCTTTTCTTATTTTTCTTATCTTCACTTAAAGTAAACCTTAGTATTTATTATTAAGTTAATTTAAGGGGAGTTATTAGGTTTAAAGTAAAGTTAGGATAAGAAAAATGCTTAATCTTAGAGTGAAGATTATTAATTAGTTATTAATGCTTTTGGGTTCAGAAGCTAGAGAAAATTATCTTTTGATTGAATCAATTGACCTTTTAAGTATCTAATATTGTATATGTTGCTTGTATGTACTAGAGTAGAATAAATTAAATGGATTAGTTAATTATTTGGCCATTAATAAATGTGTGTTGCTTATGTTTGGTTCGGCTTCAGGACTAGATATAGCATATGCCTGAGTGGTACCTCAATAATCAATACACGACATTGTCCCTATTGGAGTTCCATACTAAGAGAATCTGAGGTAAATTTAGGTCTATTTAGGTGGAGGTGGCAATTTCAAATACCATTTAAATGGAGCTCACAATGGTAGTTCCCATACTAGGAATTCCTAGGGTTGGTAGTATAGTTCCTAAGTGTATATCTATATATATAATGTAAAGTGTGAGCGAGATTATGGATATCCTTATGTTACTTGTTGGATTAATTAAAAATAACTAAATTGAGTGATTATTATGTCTTGTTCCATTAAAATGCATGTGCTTTGGTTAACATAGGCATGCGTGTGTACATGTGGTATTACGTTTTGGCCTTAGGCTTATCTTTATTTATTTTTTTTTTTTTAGCTATAGGTGATTCTAATGGGCAAGCAAACTATGATGATTCGAGGGACGCGTACTATTAATTTCAAGATGAAGAGAGCAGCGATTCCTATGATTATTATTATGAGGATGATTAGTAGAGTTAGGATGGACTTGATAGAAGGACTCGATGTAATTACTTATACCATGCTTGGTGATTAGACTCTAGATATGTTTAGTGTTTCTTATGTAGTCATTTAGGAGATGCAAACTTCAATAGATGACATCCGTTTTTATTTTTATTCAGTTGAATGGGAGATAGACTTTAGTTGATCTTTTTATTATGGTTGATATTGGAATGACTCACATGAGTCATTCAAAATTTCATTTAACCTGGAGATTCATTATTTGATTACGGTCCCCAATTGAACAGATGAATTTTGGATATGTTAAACTTGTAAATTAAAGCTTAACACACATGGTAAGTTGTGGCATCCTGATCCTAAGGCTCTACAGTTTTACAAATTATTATATTTAAAGAGTTATTATCTTTTTTATATGTCTATTAGTTCACTTGTAAAGTCTTGTTACATTTCAAAACTCACTATTTGAGTTTCCAATTAATAATACCGATAAATTCATATCTATAGCTAAAATAAAGCATTTATAAACATTATTTTAAAACAAACTTTATGAGGTACTTTGTATGACTAGGAAATAGTTTTAGTGAAACCCTTAACTTGTGGTATTGACTAGATTACTCTATCAATACTGCACTTTAGGAAAATTTTTTCTCACTATGATTGCTCCATCGGTTTGGGGTATTATGGGGATCGATTTATCCTAGCCAAGTAAACATCCCAAGCTTTCAAGTCTTTATATGCTTATAGTATATATACTTGGGGAGAACAAATATTCCATTTCCTTATATTCGTTTTAGAAAAGCTATTATTGTAAGTGTAATAGCTACTTCACGACGAATTCTATCCCCCAAAATCATGGTACCTCCATGACGGGCTCATTTGTAAATGGAGTTATCTAGCATCTAGACCGGTTTATACATTTGTAAAAAAATTAAAATGAAATCTCTCAAAATAAAATTTATGGCATTTATATAGACTTTAACTCAAGGAAACTTTATTAGTACACACCATAACTCAAGGGAACTTTCAATTTTTTTTTTTGTTTTTTCGCAGAAACTTTCAGTGGATTTGAACAATGTTTATTTAGAATTATTTACTTCAATACATTTTTTTTTCGTTTGTAGATTCTGTAATATGTATAGTTACTTTCGATTATGATGATACGTATTTACATTTTTGCAGATATTTTTATTGGTTCTGACATAAAATAACTATAAATTAATTTATGGGTTTATCAATAGATTGTTATGTCGAACCAATAGGTGGGTTAAAACCAGAAGTAGGTTTAAGCCATTTCGAGAAATGCTATGTTATATACTACGGGTTTAACTTCTTAAAAGGAACTCCATTTGAGACCTCAAAACGGGATGTGATCAATGAACACTTATTGCTAACCCTAATTCATTTCTCAACCTAAAAGCATAGCTATTCATTGTTGTAATTTTTTTCCTTTAGTACATCTTATTGTTGCATTCCTTTTTTTTTTTTTTCCGTCTTTCACTTAATTATATTGAAGGGAAAAACGTTGTATCATTTCCTTCAATCTGATTTGGTCAAGTTTAAATTACATTTTCTTGGTTTTATGCTAAAATCTATGGAATATATTATTCATTTCAACTAAAGAAATTATTAATCATCTTATTTATTCACGCATATTGAGAGTGGTTATGGTATTCCATTTAAAGTAAGTTTGTTTAAATTGTTGATTGTTACCGTTGAATAGACATATTAACAGCATTATGAAATAACA
The DNA here is from genome assembly GCA_024138005.1 of Lumnitzera racemosa. Classification (NCBI taxonomy): domain Eukaryota; kingdom Viridiplantae; phylum Streptophyta; class Magnoliopsida; order Myrtales; family Combretaceae; genus Lumnitzera; species Lumnitzera racemosa. The sequence goes on from JAMXBC010000004.1 coordinate 107,839,620, forward strand.
AAAGACGAGAAGTACTCCCAGTCTCTCAAATTTACCTTCCTGACATCCTGTATACTGTTGAACGGAGAATTACTCTGTCAAGTTGACCCACCTAACAACCTTTAAAGTAATTTTGTTTATGTTGTTAATTGTTATTGCTTAACAGAGATAAAAGCATATTGTTGATGGTTACAGCTGAACAAACGTATGAGCGATATTATGAAATAACAAATGGCGAGAACTACTCTTTATCTCTCAAATTTATCTTCCTAACATCCTCTATGCCTATAAATTCTGAGTTTAGCTATGATTGCAAAATTGTCTAGGAAAGTGAATGAAGAAAAGGAATATGATGGTGAACGAATTGAAGCAAGTATCTACTGTAATTGTTGTTTTGACAATTGTCATAGCAAATGTTGCTCTAGCTGTATTAGGCGATGATAATGATCCAATTCCTGGGGACAAGTCTCAATTGAATATGTGGTTTGAAAACAACGTGAAGCCATTGGCATCTCGAGAGGGTAATATAGACCCAACCCTTGAGGCAGCTGAATCCAATGTGAAGGTAATTAAGGTTGCAAAAGATGGAAGTGCCAACTTTAAGACCCTCAAAGAAGCTATCGATAGCATTCCTGCTGGGAATAACAAACGAGTCATCATAGACATTGGTCCTGGAGAATATGTTGAGAAGGTCAAGATTGATCGAACCAAGCCTTTTGTCACCCTTCGTGGATCGCCCAACGATATGCCAAACATTACATTCAATGGCACTGCTCGTGAATATGGAACTGTTTATAGTGCCACTGTGACTGTTGAGTCCGATTATTTTAGGGCAGTTAATATTGTTGTTAAGGTATCTATCCTCACCTTTTTCAAAAAATTTCTCTAACAACAAAAAGTTTATTCATCTTAACTTAAATTGTGTGTATATTTCATGTTTCAGAATTCTGCGCCAAAACCAACTGGCAAACCTGATGAGCAAGCACTCGCCTTAAGAATTTCAGGTGATAAAGCTGCATTTTATAATTGCAAATTCTTTGGTTTCCAGGATACACTCTGTGATGATAGGGGATTCCATTTCTACAAGAATTGTTATATCGAAGGCACAGTTGATTTCATTTTTGGATCTGGCACTTCGCTTTATGTGGTATGTCATCTTAGATTCATACATTATTGAGAATTGCCATATCTTATGAGATGTATGATGTACCAATTAAATTGCAACTATCACTAATCATCAATATGAATTTGTCCAGGACACTCAAATAAATGTTCTTGGAGACCTTAATTACACATTTATAACGGCACAAGATAGGGAGAGTAAGAAAGAGGACACGGGCTTTTCATTTGTACATTGTAGCATAACTGGAACTGGTAATCACACGTACCTTGGAAGAGCTTGGAGGACTAGTCCAAGAGTAATCTTCGCATATACCGACATGACCTCCATTATCCATCCTACCGGATGGTCAGATAACGAGAATGCCACTCGTGTTAACACGGTGGACTTTGGTGAATACAAGAATATGGGAGCAGGATCCAAACTGGAAGGGCGAGTCAAATATGCAAAGCAACTAACTGACTCACAAGTCAAACGTTTCCTTACCTTGTCTTACATCGTAGGTTCCAAATGGCTTCTCCCACCCCACGAGATTCAAAGTAATGCTGGGGGTAAGGATGAGGCTAAGGATGTATCCAAAAACCGTTGAAATTATACTCTCACACAAGTCTCATGAGTTAAAGGATAACCAATGTGGATATTTCTAACTCCTACTTTTGCATAAACCATTTTACTTGTTTGTATAAATGGTGTAATAAAAAAGATCCAGTAATTGAATCTAATAAGAACTTTAGACATATTTGACTAATAGTTAATCCTCTACACTTGTGTAACTTAATTCTAAATTCAATTCTATACAATCTTCTTCATTGAGTATGATGATATGAATATAGCATTCGTCAAGATGTCTTGAATTTTTTTTTAGTTAATGTAACTTGTCAATGAAATATAAGAAGCATATATATATAAGTGTCCATATGTTATATACATATTCTCTATGTATAATAAATATAAAATAATTATCTATGCAAATGTTGCATATATAATTCATATTATAAATATAATGTATATGATATATTGATCCATCATCGTATGACAAAAATATTATATTTTTTGGTACATTATTATGGGTTGGATTAGTCTTTCTAGTGGATATCCTTAATTCTCTCATCGTTTGAACTTATTTATTCTAGGGCCAAAAATGAAATGACCCCTCTCTTAAATTCTTTTGATTTCTAAGACATATTAAAATTCAATTCAAATCCTTAAAATGGGACAAAAAAAAAAGTATTAGGGGCTCAAATGTTTTTCAATAATGACCTCTTATTCTTAAAGAAATTTGAGTAATTTACTTTATATTTAAAATATTCAAAATTGAATTTGAAAATAAAATATTTTAAAATGTTGATTAAAATCAAAATTCTATAATATTTATTAATATTCATGAAATTTCTATATAAATATTCTATATATAGTTGTATGTATGACAAACAAATAGGTTATATAGTGTCAAGCCTAATTTTTCGATTTTCTAGTAATTTAAAATTAATTTTCTCATTTCCGATTAATACCAAACTTTAACCCATTTAATATTAATTCTCGACTAAAAAAATTGGGAAATTTTGATTTTTTATTTAGAAAAAAATTTGGAGTCGCCACTCGACCGAAGTCGGAAAAAAAAAAAAAGAAACCGTAACCAATTAGGTGGATTGATTACGATTTGGCCATCGGTCTTTGACTTCAATTTGAATGAAGAATTAAAGTGTTCTAAGTTCAGGAGCTAACCTATTAAACCTTAACGGGTACCACTATTTATTTAGCGAAATTAAGATTATTTTTCTAATTATAATATTTAAAAAATAAATAAATAAAAATAAAAGAAAAAGAACCTAAATTTCTGTATATTTTATCGTCGCCTCGAAAGTGCCTACGTACTCGTTAGTCAGGATCAGACGATCGTAGTTTTTTCCAAAAACTTTAATGTGTTGATTCTTTTTATAAAAAAAAATGATTAGTTGAATTTACATTTTTATTAACCATTTTATTTTTCTTAAGAAAAATCCTTAAAAACCTAATTTTTATTCCTAATTATAAAAAAAAACCTAAAAACCTAATTTTTGAAAAGTCCTAAATTAAGATTTTTATTTAAAAAAAAAACTAAGTAATAATAATTTTTTTATTTTCAAGAAAAACCCTAAAGATTTTATGAAATATACAAGTTTTATGAAATATGCAATGTTCTATATGATGAATCATTTATATAGATAAGATGCTTAAAACATAAAAAAAAAAAAGAAGAAAAAAATTTTCGAATCACAGAAAAAATACCTAAATCATAGAAAAGATACCTAAATCATAGAAAAGATGCCTAAACATAAAAAAGATATCTAAACCATAGAAAAGATGTCTAAATTATGAAAAAGATGTTTAAATCATAGAAAAAAATCTAAATTATAGAAAACGTGTCTGAATCATAAAAAAGAAACCTAACAATGGAAAAGATATATAAACTACAGAAAAGAAGCCTAAATTGTGAAAAAGATGTCTAACCATAGAAAAGATGTCTAAACCATAGATGTTTCAACCATAGAAAAGAAACCTAAAATATAAAATAGACATCTAAACTATGAAAAAAAATCTAAACAATAGAAAACAAGTGTAAACTGTAGAAAAGATGTCTCGTTGTAAAAAAGAAGTCAATTAAAGAATTTTTTTTTATTTTATGAACATCAAAATGACTTTTTTATCTAGAAAACCCTAACATGCCTAATGCAATTTTTCTAAATTAATACAATATGCAAAAAATAAGATTTTGTAAAATATGAGATTTTATAAAAATATCATTTTGAAAATATGAAATCTAAAAAAATAATAAAAAATAAATAAACTAAAACTTAACTTAACACATATTCACTAGACACTAATGCTATAACTAATTACTAGTAATTAAAGACATGATAAAAATAAAAATAAAAAAATTAGTATAAGTTTTAAAAATAACTACACATATACTAAGTGAAATAAAAATAAATAAATAAGACAAGTTATAAACAATAATTAAAAACCACTATTATGTACCTGTAAGACAATGCACACAAAGTTGATGAAAGGGAACATATTGAATGTGTAATTGTTCTTTCTAGCTCGCACCATGTAACCCCTATTTATAAAACTCGAAAACAAATATTTTAAATCGTATCAAATCGAATCGAATCTAAATTGATAAAGATCCAAAATAGATCCGAATCTTACAAATCTTGATTTTATTAGATTTAACGTCATCGTATCAGATTTGCTTTTTTTTTCGACAACTATTTAATCAAGATTTCATCAAATTAATTTTTTCGAATTTTTTTTAGTTTTTTAGTTTTTTTTTTCCTTTTTTTTCCAACAATTTTCTTTTCTTTTCTTTTTTTCTTTTTTTATCATTTTCAGTTTTTTTTTTTATCATTTTCTAAATTACGACCTTTTTGTAAAATAAAAAAATTAGGACTATAGAAGGACAAAAATTAGGTGTCTATGTATAGCACAAATCAATGTAGGATAAAATAGTAGAACATTGTACATTTATCTTAGAATAAAGCCCAATAGGTGGTTTAATTCAATTGGGTTTAAGTAATTTGAATTTGAACTTTTATAAGTAATTTTAGAGTTTATTCATATCAAGTTTAAAGTTTGTAGAGAAATCAGAGGAAACAAATTTGGGTTTTCTAGAAATTAACTTAGGGGTTTCAAAGATTGGTGTCTCAATAGTCCAAAGTTGCCATCCCCATCTTGAGAACAGGCTGAACCGTCTCCAAACCAGCAACAGTTCAATCAATGTGTAAGGATACTAATCTTTCCTTTGTGTGTCGCATTGATTGTTGATTCAAAAAAATCTAAAAAAAAATAAAAGTGTTTTGATCTTTTATTAATATGATTCTACTTAAATAATATGTTTTTACATGATTTGATACATAGTATGTTTTTAATAAATATTGTACTTATGTGAATAGCATGATGATTGATTAGTTAAATGTTAATTCGATAATTTATCATGTTTGATTTTGAAATAAATAATTTGTTTTGAATAATTAGTATGCCCTTTTTGTTATTAATACATTGACTTGATAATTTTAATGAAATCACTAGCATGTTGAATGTTGATTTTACTTATTCTTAAATTAGCTTTTTTTTTTTTAGGAAAAAAATGAGTGATTTTTGAAATTGTGGATGGATACCATGTGAACAAATTATCATATTTAGCTTAGTGTGCGTAATTTTTATTTTGATTGATTGTTGCATGACGAAAATCTTATTTATCTTGTTCATAATGTGTATTTTGCTATGTTTTTGAATAAGGATATTTTTATGTAAAATGAGCTTTTACTTAAAAGTAATTTTCTCTAAAATGCTTTTCACAAATCGAAATTTAATCTAGCCTTTTTCCAAAAATTAGAAATTTTTGTAGAATTTTCCAAATGTTGAAAAAAAGCCATTCTTTTTTAAATTAATAAAATTTAATGAAGTTAAAGTGATAAGAAGTTTTCAATAATAAAATTGCCCTACATACTAAAGTTTTCATAAATTAAGAACTATGTGGAGTCGATCCCACTTTGCAAGTATGCAGGCACTTTGAGCAACCTAAATTAAATAAAATTAAAGGCCTACCCAATTATTTTGTGGATTATTTTATGGAAACCGCTTAGGTTTTAAATAAGTTAGCCTTTGAGGCCATTTGATTTTTGGTTTTTATTATCAAAACTATTCTTAGAAAACTCACAGACTAATAGTTGAAATTATAATCTATCTACCCATTGACCATAATTTTCCTTTTCCTAATTTTGATCAAGTGGCGACTCCTTTTCAAAACTATTTTCAACTTGAAACGTTTTCTTAATTTGGTCTAGAAATTTATATTAAGCGAGCTAGGCTTAATATAAATTAGGTTAAGAAAAGAGAGAGATTGAAATTTTAACTTGACAAATGTGATAGTTCCTAGGTGCATATATGTATTTATATTTGTGTACGGGAAAATAAGTACCCATGTATTGTTTAATGGGCTAAATAAAATATAATTAAATTGATTATTTCTCGGGAAGGATGCCTAAAATACTTTTTTTATCTATGAGTATGAGTTATGAGAGGGTTATTATTGTTTATATATTATTCAACTCATAACAAAATAAATTATGTAAAATATATTTTGAATGGTGTCATGCCCCAAAGCGGCAGAGTTGAAATAATCTCGCTGTATAAACTATTCTAAGATAGAAGCTGACCTCTTAATTATTATCAAAGACTTAATTTACATAAGCCATCCACGACTAGCTTGCTTTGAAACAAACAATTACATGAAAGTAATATAATTTTTTCTTACGGAAGTCTTCAAACATACATTAAAACTCAGTTAGTCCAAGTATTATTTAAATTATTCACTGATCTAGTTTGCTTAAATAATTACATATTTCAATACCAAAAGATTAAAAAACAAGATCAAAAGCTCTAGGAGTTCAACTGTTCTCCAGTTTATATCCTTACTTCCTAGGATTCATCCGTAATTAGTCTCAAGGTACTTATGGCACAGCTTTCTATTCAACACCTACAAGGAAATTATATAGGGATGTAAATAATCAACTGCTCGATAAATGGAGACAGAGACATAAGGCTATAAATCAAGCATAAACAAGGTTATCAACGAGAATTTAAATGTAATGCAACAAAAAAATGTCATAGCATGATGTTGTTCAATCTAGCATAATGTTGTTCAATCCATCATGAAATTAGAGAAATTTATTTGCTCTAATATAAGTTTGAGGAGTTTTTAGTGTGTATGTAACAGTTTAAGACTAAACCTAAGTTTAGGCAATGGAGACATCCCTCCTCCTACGACAATCCCTCGAATCATTGCCTTTATCCTTACTACGACGTCCTTTCTTATTACTTAATTTGATTAAGGATAAAGAAAAAATATTATGCTACGGAGCTATCCTTTTCAAAAGTGTTGGCATTTGATTGGAGAATCCTAAATGTTCCCTATGGGTTATAATGCATGTTTGCTTAAGGTTTTAGGTCGAATATCATTAAGTCTAGTTTAAGATAATCAATCAATATAACAGAATATAAACATTTACAATCCAGAACAGTAAGCTAGTTGTAGATACTCGATTTTTACCTCCTTTTATTTTTTCAATAAGGTAAAGGTTCCTAAATTAGGAAAAAAGCAAAAAAATAAGAAAAAAAAACCAAAAATAAGAAATTTAGAAAATAAAAAAAAAGTAGAAAATTTAAGAAAACAAAAAAAAATCAAGAAAATTTAAAAAAGCCAAAAAAATAAGAAATTTAGAAAAATAAAAAAATAAAAGATTTAAGAAAAATAGAAAAAAAAAAGAAATAAAAAAAAATCACAAAAATATAAAATTTTGAAAAATATAAGAAATAGAAGATTTAGAAAATAATAAATCATTTAGATAGTTTAATAGAATATAATTTTTTATTTATATAAAATAAAGAAAAGAGTTATTGGTCCTAGGCCTAGAATTGAATCCGATCCAGGTTGATCAAGTCCATATGTGCAATTAAGGAAAAACCAATGGCTCATCTGAATAGGCACTTGGACTCGATGTTGCATATGATTTAGTAATCTTAGGTATAATTTTTGAAAGGTGCAAAATGCATCTTTTATTTTCTTTTTTCACTTTATTACCATGTCGTCCCTATGTCATGGGTCACAACTCATTTCTAAGTATAGTAAGCACAATCCTACGTGTGTTGGACATACTCCTAAACGTACAGTTTTGTATTTAACATCACATATTGTCTAGGCTCACGCAAAGAAGAAAATCATATAGCATTTAATATTTTTCATCCCTAACTCAACCATGATATCTATAAATATGGGATTATGTTTTACTACAAACCATCAACTCATCACTCACAATCATCTAAATCAATTCATAACGCTACTCTCTCTTTCTACACGACCACTTTTTTTAGGATTCGTGCGAACTTTAGCTTAGTCTGACTTTACTTTGGTTTTGATTTATGTTTTGTTCTTTATATTTTATTTTATTTGTTTGTATTTATTTTTGAAATATCTTACTTTTTCTTTTGTTGTTGTTGTTGTTGTTATGATTGCATTCTATTTGTAATTGTAAAAAGAAAAAAAAAAAGAGGAGAAAAAAAAAGGGAAAAGGTCTAATTTGTTTGGTTTACTTATTTTTATGTTTTGGTAAAAAAATATATAATAAAAAATAAAAATAAAAAAGTAAAAATAATAATAATGAAAAATAAAGATGTCTTCTCACTTAGAAAAATCCTTATTTTAATAAAATAAATAAACTCTTTAGGCATGTTTTCCATAATTCAGACACCTTTTTCTGTAATTTAAACATTTTTACTATAATTTAGGCTTTTTTCTATTATTAGACATCTTTTCTATGATTAAATATCTTTTCCATGATTTAGGTTTTTTTTCTATAATTTAAGGTTTTTTCTATGATTTAGGTTTCTTTTCCATGATTTAATCTTTTTTTCCATGATTTAGGCTTCCTTTTTATAGTTAGGCTTATTTTCTATGGTTTACGCATGTTAGCCATGGTAATCGTATATTTCAAGGAAAGTTGTATTTAGGTATTTTAAAATTTCTCTAAAGAGTTTTATCACTTAGAATTTTTTTCAAATAAATAAAAATATATGGACATTTTCTTTCAAAAATTAGGATATTTTACAATTTTCCTAAAAAATAAAATCACCTAATTAGAACCTTTTTCTCTCAGGTGTTTTTCTTAAATAAAATGAAATAGTTAAGAGACATAAACTCAATCACTTTCTAAATTTAAATTTAACCAACCTGTTAATATTTTCGAAACGAACTACGAAAGTTTGATCCTGAATAGTGGATACGTAAGCACTTCCACGAGGTGACTTAAAATATGGAAATTTTCCTTTTCCATCTATTGTAAATAATTGATTATTTTGTCTTATTAGAAATTGTTGGTCCCATATAAGATATCAAGAAGGGGCGAATTGATATTTTTTAACTTTTTGAAAACTTTTCAATATAAGCAAAATAAAATTACCCCTTTTAATAACTTATAATAGTGAACAGTGATATTTTAATAATTCAATATGCAACAGATAATAACACAAATTAAAAGAGTATAAGGTAGGAGAATATTAGGTAGAGATTTTATAGAACTTCAGCCTTCTATCTAATGCTCACTTTCAGCTCTACTACTAAAGACCCGAACTACTTCATTAGTGCTGTTCTACTTGATCAACTAAATCAAATCATAAAAAGATTACAAGTACTTGTCATACATGGACTTTACAATACTCTGCGCTACCAATCTAGCCTTTCAACAATTTAAGCTAATATAGAACTACAGAGTACAAATGTACTTGTCTCAACACTCATATAACAAGTAATAATTACAAATTACAAGTGAGAATAAAAGTATAATTCTCAATTAGTTTCGTTTTAGGGAAAAGTGATGAATGTTGAATAATTTGCTTTGGTGGAACTTTCTGAAGAACTTTCTATGACTTTTCAGAAGGTATAATCTGATTACTATTTTTTGTAGCCTTCATATTGAAATCTTCTAATGGCTAAAAATTTGAAGATTATCTTTTATCCAACCATTAGTTATTTAAGATAACTCCTTAAATATTTTTAGAGAGTATCTCGATTATTTGAATTTCAAAAACAATCCTCCTTATCTTGCTTCAATTAAATAACCTTCAATCGGTAACCACCGGATTTGCTTCTGATTTGAAATTGGCAAGATGATATGCCTTATCATAAACTTTTGGATAAAACTCATATTCAATATTTGAATTTCCATAAAATCTGATCCGATCTTATCTTTATCCATATTTGTACATATCTTAATTTTTCAAAAATTAATTCGCTCAAAGATAATTCCCATTGATCTTAATTCCATTTTGAGTGAAACGGGATTAAGTGTATTTTCCTAATACACCCAATCTAGTGGAGCTAGGGCTTAATTAATTCGAATCTGATTTAAAGTTATTTTCAACGTCATACTTCTAGACTTACTTTCTGAACAAGCTTCTACTGAATATCAACCTTTTGTTTTTTAAGTTTTCGAATAAGTTTCTAAAGTGTTGTACCAATTTTTCTTAGAAAAGCTTCTAAAACACTTTCTGAAAATTTTCTAAACTAGTCTATTTTCAATCCATTCAAACCTGCTGAATAAGCTTCTGAATACAACTTAACTTTGCAAAATTATACTTTCTAAAAATCCTTCTGTAAGCCTATATTCTTCAAAGTTCATTAGATTTTAATCCTTTTTGTTATCATTAAAATGTATGAGAGATATTTAATAAATTAAATCAAGTTACATGTAGATAGATTTCATTAAGTGTAATTTTGAAAAGCAAAATTAAAAAAGAATAATCAGAAAGTTAAAATAGTGGTACCTGTCAAAAGTTTAAGAAATTAGCCCCCAAATCCAGATTTTTGGTTTTCAAAAATCGTTTTAACAAAATCGGTTTTATCGACAAATCAATAACTAAGTTATAATGAATCCACTCAATTGTTTATAACTTAACTTTTTTTTTTCCCGACTAAGATTGGATTGCAACTCCAAAGCATTTTCAAAATATAAAAGAAAAAATTAGTTTTCTTTAAACCCTACTTGATAGTCAATATTAAATGGGTAAGGTTTAATATTGATTAATTTAAAGAAGACTAATTTATAAAAATCAAGAAGAAAAAGTCAGGTTCAATAGTTTGGTGACTTTATTGGAGACGTCAAGAGGGCTAACTGCTTAAAATACTTTTTGAAATTAAAATTGTCTTTCAAAATATCCTTGTTATTTATCTATTTGTTTATTCATTTGTTTGTTTGTTTATTTATTTATTTGTTTATTGGTGTATATACTTTACTTTCATTGCCGTAGTTATTTTGCATACAACATGCATTGGGACATGGGGAGATCATTTGTTGTATCAAAGATAAAGGGTAGATGCGATCAAACTCAAATTGTCTTAGGACCTTAATAAGGGAGGCATTATGTATGTTTCAGGTGTAGTGGTGTAACCACTATTTGGGGTTTATTAAGCCACCTTACTTAAGCTTATTGTGACCAATAAAAGTGTTTTCTAAAAGCAAATGAGGTTATAAAGTTTAAAGACCTTTTAGAACCCACTATAATTATAGATACTCTTTTCCAAGCTTGAATTAATACACTACCTCTAAGAATAACAACCCTACTAATGTTTGAAAGATTTAGAAATATAATAAGTATTTTCTAAAGTAAAAATATCAAACTAAATGATAGGGTTACAACTTAAGGAGTAATAAACTAGGCCGAGCGATTCTAGCATATGCATGTTTCCATGATTGTTTTATTGATGAATAATTCTTGTCCATATCTAGGCTTAAAGATAATGTTAGGTAACCAACAAGAGAATAATCAAAAAGACAATACGCTACTGGATGCCTTAGGAGTCCATGAGCAACTGTTACAAGTTGAGGTTACCTACTAGAAGTAAAGGGCTAGATGTGCTGAGCCCTCTAACAGAGCCTTATTAGCTTAAGTTGGAAAAAGCGAAAGGATCATGGATTGGGCTTTAGAGATGCTAGACAAGATTAAAGCCCAACTGTGAGAGTTAGATTAGAAACTTTAGATGTAGTTAAAAGACTTTAAATAAATTTAAAGTTTCATTAAGAATACTTGTTAAGCTCCCTTCCGTTTGTTCTCTATACTCCGATCTTTTCAAAATAACAATTTTTCTCTTAATCTATTGTTCTTCATTCTTTCCTTCCTTATAGATAGTCCTTCAATAGAGCCTACCTAACCATTCATTCTCTCTCATTCAAGGAAATATAAATAAATCTCACAAACTTGTAACTAGAAACAAAAAAGAAAAAAAATCACAGTTTTTATTTGAATTATTTCGATTTCTATAAAATAAAGCTTTATCTTTCTAACAATCAAATGGCCTAACAGTGGCAAATCCTGTTCCTAACAATCACTCCTATCCAAATATCTCAAGATTCAAACCTAAAAAGGAGACTCTTGAATCTAAAAGAAAAGGTAGTCATGATACAGAAGAGCATTACAGACTTAGAAATGGCAATTAGCCCAATACTTAGAAGATTTCAATAGCCGACATTCAATATTGATCGAATGTCGGTAAGCCTAAATAATGAAAGAGGCCTAAGAAGAAAAGAGCCAAGGAGGAGTGAGAAAAAACAAGCTCATGGGACTTAGAAGAGACGGTTCACTCAACTAAAGATCTCAATGACCCAAATCTTTCATTATCTAAAGGACGCAAGGATTATAGCCTATGAAGCCCTTAATCCAAATTATAAACCATAAAGCTTTGACCTAAAAGCACGATGTGACTATCATATGTGTTTGAAGGGACACACCACTGAAAAATGCTAAAAATTAAAGAACAAGATTCAAGACTTGATTGATGCAAAAGTCATTCAACTAGAGTTATAACAAGTTGGTCCTTCTTTAAGTTATAGGGGTAATTCAACTGAAACGCCTAAAGCTCCATTTCTTTTGAATATACCAATGCCTTTTGATAAGCTCATGGGTTATTTTAAGTAGTTGGATGCTTAAATGGATGAAGTTAAGGCAAGGGCAAAGAAGAACCAAGTTGTTTCCAATAAAGTCTGTTTTTTTAATAGCTTTATAACAACTGGAATAATATAACATTATTGTCTTTTCAATTGAATGATTGCAATGTTATTAATACCGGGGTGAATATATCCCTCTCTAAGGAAGCGGTAATTCACTTTTAAAAGGTTTTAGAATTAAAAGAAATGAACTCCATCTCACATTCTAACGTCTTTAAAAAAAAAAAAACTTTGAGAGTTAACTAACATCGAAGTGAGAACATTTCAGGTTATTTCCTTAAAGGGAGTAAATTTTGAATTTGATACACAAATTAAAGTGAAGTTAGGCATTCATTTTCAAATTCTAAACACAGCTATCCATTATTAAACCTGTTGGACCAATTTCAAGAACTTTCAAATTTGAACTCTATCAAGAACCACCCCACAATGGGTCAATTTGGAGGAAAGAATGATAAAATTGGTTTATGTTTGCCTCGATAACGTTAATTCAAAGACAAATTTTATTTCTGATAAGTATATCTTTCTTTGACATGAAAAAGAGACTAACTCTTTTCTAAACACATCAAGCTTACACATGCCTCACTCGAGCTTAGTGGCAAAGTTTTCAATCTATGACACCTAATTTCAAAAAGTTGACAATAATTGTTTGGGTCATTCTTACTATTCCCAAATGAAGGAAAGTATCCCTAAGGTTTTTTTTTTTTTTTACATAAATGGCTTTCAATAAAGAATTTATCTTTAAATACTTTTCAAATTAAGTAGTTTTTTGGACATGTTTGATTTCCTTACTTAGCATCTTTCACTATCGTTAAAGCCAGCTCTTAAAGTGATGACCACTCTTTTAGGGTGAGCTAGATCTTCAAGCATCATCCTGTCTTCCATCCATTAAACTCTGTTCAAGGTCTTAGCGAGCCTGTAAGGCGCTTCCCTTCATCAATTCTTCTCAGTAAGCACATAGGGTGCTTCTCCTCATTAATTGCTCCTAGCCAGCTCGTCCCTTCATCAATTCCTCCTAGCGAGTCCGTAAGGCGCTTCCTTTCATCGATTCCTTTTGGTAAGCCCGTAAGGGTGCTTCTTCTAAAGTTAATTTAAGTTTGCTAGTCTTTAAGAGGTATATCCTCCTAGGTTAGTGAGCTTAGAAAGACACGACTAAGTTTTCCAAATTGATTTTATCTTAAGGTTGTTAGTTCATGAGAAATGCTCTCACTTAGGCTAGTAAGCCTAGAATGGCACAACTAGATTTTCCAAATTAACCCTAACTTAGGGTTATTAGTCTCCGAGAGACGAGCCTACCTAGGTTAATGATCCTAGAAAGGGCATGACTAGGCTTTCTAAATCAATTCTACTTTCGGGTTGCTAGTCCCCTAAAGATACGCCCGCCTAGGATATTGATCCTAAAAAGGCACAACTAGGTTTTTCAGGTCAATTCCAGTTTAAGGTTGCTAGTTCCTAAGAGATGTACTTGCTTAGGTAAGTGAGTCTAAAAGGGTACGACCAGGTTTTTCAGATTGATTTCAGCTTAGGTTTGCTAATCCTCGAGAGACATACTCACCTAATTTAATGAGCTTAGAAGGGTATGATCAGGTTTTCCAAATCAATTCTAGCTTAAGGTTACTAGTCCCCTAAAGATGTACCCGCCTAGGTTAGTGAGCCTAGAATGGTACGACTAAGTTCTCCTAATCAATTCTAGCTTAGGGTTGCTAATCCCCTAGATATGCACCTGCCTAAGTTAGTGATCCCAAAATGGCACGACCAAGCTTTCTAGATCGATTCCAGCTTAGAGTTGCTAGTCCTTAAAAGATGCTCCCGCTTAGATTAGTGAGCCTACAAGGGTACAATTAGGATTCATTTCTTCTTTTCAGCTCTTAGAACACTTTCTCTCTTTTTAACCTTTTCACCAAATCCTTAGCGAATCAAGTCTACGATAGCTAGCTATTTGTTGCACTTCTTAAGTCAAAGTTATCTCCAAGGTAAAAATAGTGTCTTTTTTATCTTTGTAACAAAGTTTTATTTAAACTTCATCACAAAGAGTAGTAGTTGTAGACACTTAATTTTTGTCTCTTCTTTTATTTTTTCTATACTTAAATTAAAATGCAAAAAAAAAATAGAAAAATAAGAAAAAAAACCCAAAAAATAATAAATTTAGAAAAATACAAAAAAGTAGAAAATTTAAGAAAACCAAAAAATCAAGAAAATTATAGAAAGCCAAGAAATAAGAAGTTTAGAAAAAAAAAGAAACAAAAAAAAGAAGATTTAAGAAAAGCGAAAAGAAAAAGAAATTTAGAAAAAAATCACAAAAATATAAAATTTTAAAAAGTACAAAAAATAGAAGATTTAAAAAAGAATAAATCTTTTAAATAGTTTTGTATAATATAATTTTTAATTTAGATAAAATAAAGAAAGAGTCATTGGGCCTAAGCTTAGAATTGAATCCGGTTTAGGTTAATCTAGTGCATATGTGCAATTGCACATATGAATAAAGAAAAACCAACAACTTATTTAGATAAGCACTTAGACTTGATGTTGCATATGACATGGAGATCTTAGGTTCAACTATGGAAGGTATAAAATATATCTTTTATTTTCTTTATTCACTTCATCGCCATGTCATCACTACGTTACAGGTTACATTGTCGCCACCTCATTTACCAACTCACTTTTAAGTGTGGTAAGTACACTCCTACACACGTTAGGCATACTCCGACACACTTCTACACACGCAGCTTTATATTTAGCATTACATATTGTTCAAGTTCGCCTAACCCAAACATGGAAGAAAATCATATTGTATTTAATATTTTCCATCCTTAACTTGATCATGATACCTATAAATAGAGAATTTTATTTCACTACAAACCATCAACTCATTACTCAAAATTACTTAAATCTATTCACAACACTATTCTCTCTTTCTACATGGCCCTTTTTTTTAGGATTTGTGCAAACTTTAGCTTGATCTGGCTTTACTTTGGTTTTGATTTGTATTTTGTTATTCCTATTTTTTTCTTTGTTTTTATTTATTTTTGTAATATTGTACTTTTTTTTCTTTTTCTTGTTCTTGTATTCTATTTGCAATTGTAAAAAGGAAAAGAAAAAAAGAGAAGAAAAAGAAAAAAAAAGGGAAAGGTCTAATTTGTTTGGTTTACTTATTTTTATGTTTTAGTTAGAAATATACAATAAAAAATAAAAATAATTAGAAAAAGTAAAAAAAAAATTATAAAATAAAGATGTCCTCTCATTTAGAAAAATCACTTTTTCAATAACATAAATAAACTCTATAGGCATGTTTTCCATAATTTAGACATCTTTATTATGATTCAAATATCTTTTTTATGATTATACGTTTTATACATGATTAGGCTTTTTTTTTTCATGATTTAGGTTTCTTTTGTATATTTAGGCAATTTTTCCATAGTTTAGACTTCCTTTTTATAATTAAGTTTTTCTTCTATAATTAGGCATCTTAGCTATGATAACTGCATGTTTCATGAAAAGTTGAATATAGATATTTTCAGATTTCTCTAAAAAGTTTTATCACTTAGAATTCTTTTTTAAAATAAATAAAAATAAATGCACCTTTTTTCAAAAATTTGGATATTTTAGAATTTTTCCAAAAAATAAAATCACCAAATTAGGACCTTTTTCTCTTAGGTGTTTTTCTTAAACAAAATGAAATAGTTAAGAGAAGTAAACTAAATCATTTCCAAATTTAAAATCAACCAATCTGCTAATATTTTCGAAACAAAGAATAGCAAGTTTGTAGGCATTCATACGTAAATATAAGGTGAATTAAAATATGGAAATTTTTCCTTTTCCATTTTTTTGTAAATAATTAATCCCTTTATCTTATTAGAATTTAATCAAGTTACGTGTAGATAGATTTCATTAAGGGTAATTTTGAAAAGTCAAATTAAAATCAGAAAGTTAAAAAATTGATACCCCCCATATCTAGATCTTTGGTTTTCAAAAATCGTTTTAACAAAATCAATTTTACCGAAAA
The DNA here is from genome assembly GCA_024138005.1 of Lumnitzera racemosa. Taxonomy (NCBI): domain Eukaryota; kingdom Viridiplantae; phylum Streptophyta; class Magnoliopsida; order Myrtales; family Combretaceae; genus Lumnitzera; species Lumnitzera racemosa. Next base: position 107,856,259 of record JAMXBC010000004.1, read on the forward strand.
ATTAGTAGCTAAGTTATAATTAATCTACCCAATTAGTTATGATTTAACTATTTTTCCAAATTACGGTTAGGTGGTAACTCCAAAGTATATTCAAAATATTAAAAAAAACTGGTTTTCTTTAAACTCTAGTCGAGAGTTAATATTAAACAGGTAGAGTTTAATATTGATTGGTTTAAAGAAGATTAATTATAAAAACTGAGAGGAAAAAACTAGGTCCAACACCAGTAATATGCAACCTAACTTAGAAACATACACAACTAAGCATGCAAATACACAGGCTACCTATATGTACATAATCAAGTATAATTTTAAACTTCTAAGTATTATAAAATAGTACTCCAAAATATAGTTAAGTATCGATTCTAAACGTACCTAGACCTTTCCACTTGCTCACTAAGGAGTAACTTGTAATGTAATGTTGCCTTTAGTCTCGATAATATAAATATCATTTTAGTATCTATATAATTACTATATATAAAGACGTTTATTTTGCAACTCAGATTATTATCTTTAATTTAGGGTTCTACTATACTTAGTTATCCAGATTTTAAGTTTCATGTGATTAGCCTTGCATTTAACTAGTCTCTAATTTAGCTTATTCTATTTCTAATTCTAATCCTGATTATATTTACTCATAAGTCCTAGAAATTCCTTCTGATCCATTCTCTGAAGTTTAACTAACTACATTTTAGATATATAAAATCTCTAATTTAGGTTCTAATCACTCCTTAGTTTGTCATATATACGTAGTCTCTGATCTAGCATTTGAATTAGTCTTTGATCAAAACATGCTCCATCTTTCAACTAAAATTTTCACAACATCTACACATTTTCACTTTCACAACCAAGGTTAGTAACTACATGCTACTTCCAACTTTAGCCTAATCTCATAATCATATTCATAGCTTACACTTTATTATCTACCATTCTTAAAACAAGAGATTATACAATTCCTTCCTCCCAACAATTAATACAGCTAATTAAATGACATTTTACTCCAAGCAACTTTATTCCCTTTAGTTAAATATCTTCAAAAATTAGTAATATTCTGATTATAACATAAACTATATCAATTCGTTAAGTTGCCTTCACCAAAAGTGCCTCAATAACGCAATTTTTTGTGTGAATTGAAATTTCTCCAAAATTCAAATTTACAATTTCAAAAAACTGATCACATATCATGAAAATATAATATGTGAACATCTTATATTCGAAAATTGAGATCAAAACTATATTATTTGTCAATTTAAAAATTTGCCTGAAAATTAGTGCACATGTGCCATTTCTTAAGGAACATATATTTGTACTAAAACTTGACAAAATTGATTTGATTTTTGAAATCCACACATAAAATCACTAAGGAAACCAAAATTCATAATTTTTGGACATGATTTAATATTTATAATGAATTATTGAAAATCAAACGGAAAATTACGAATTACCGACAATAAAAGCTTTGGTTGTTGGCGACACCCCTAAGGTTGTTGACAGCTCTTAGCATGGTGGCTGCTAGCAAGTGGTGGTAATGGTCCCATATCAGGTGTTGGTCATGTGGTGAAACCTTAATTTAGTGCTAATTTCGCCATCATTCTCTAAATTTTTATCTAAATTTTCTCTTATTCCCCAATTGCTCTCCTTATTTTTCCTAATTTCCTAAGTGTTTAAAATGACTCCAAAAGGTGTTGTTTTGAATTTAGAAGGAGAGATTTGTAGGTCGGTGATTTTCCCTAAGTTTCTAAATGGTTAATTCACTTTTCATCTTCATATCCTAATTGTCCAATTTTCTTAAGAAGGTTGCTAACTTATTATGTGGAGTTGCCCCGCCATTGACCACAATTCTCAAGGCTACCACATAGCTTAACTAAATTTTACTAATTTATTTTAATTGTTTTAGTATATTTTAGTATAAATTAGGTATTTTAAGTAATTACAAATATATTTTTTGACACATAAATTCATATTTAATACGTATAAACACTCTTAAATATTTCTCCAGTCATTTTATAATTTTTAATATACATATATTTTATCTCTAGTGGTTCATTAATTATTGGAACCCGCTTCACATGTTTTTAATAAATAACAAGTAAAATACATATATTTTATAAATGTATTATTTAATTATTTAATTTTTTTAAAATCTAAACTCGCAGGACCATTTTTACTAATATTCATAATTTTGTTGGACTTAATCAGAAAAGTTGCACGATTATCCTAAATTGTACATACCAATTCAATATAGACCAATCGTAAACTTACTAGCTAATTTTTGCGGGGTCTCACTAATGGTAATAAGATATATTATTAATTAGAAATCAAGTATCCATATACTCAAGGTTGTCAAACTTGTGATGTTATATAGAATCACTAGAGGGTTAGTAGAATGGAAACGTGAAATCGAAGAGTAAAAATATAAATTTTTACAAATTATATAAAATAGTTTTAAAAAACTATAAAAATGTTTATAATAGTTATTTAAAACTTGAAATACATGATAGGAATAAAGAAATAAAGAGATTAAAGTAATAAAGAGATTAAAGTCTTTTTTCATAAAAAAATTGCTTAATAATATATAATTAAACATGTATGGAAGAAGGCGAAACAAAGTTGAAACTAAACATTTTCTATTATTTTCTTTTGGAAAAAAGAAAAACAATGAACTAAAGAGAATCAAATATCTTTAACTCAATTCAAATTACAGATACTATAAACTAAATTATATAGTTTTTTTAATCTTTACTATTAAAGCTAAAATTTAGGTGAATACTATGAATATAAAATAAGGGACTAAGAAAGAGAAAAATGAAATAAAATAGGATAAGAAAGATGATGTAATGCCTGATAATTAATGGCTTGTAAAATCTTAATTGTATTTTTTTTTAACTCATTCAACTTAGATATATAGAATCGGTAAATTTAGTAAAAAACGTAAGTTTTCATCAACAAAACATAAGTTTCTCTATGAAAAAGAATTTATATATGATTTAACTCAAAAAGACTCTTTAAAATCGTAAACTCATTGAATTGTATTTATAAAATCACGATTTTGATAACTATATATGTACTATTATCTTGTAATATCATTAGCTACCTTATTCAAGTACCAGTTTAGCATGAGGATCTTAAGCAAGCCTTCTTGATTTGCTCCAGCATTTCACTAGGTCTTGGATCTTGCAGTTGGTGTCTTAAAAGTATTCGTCTCTTCTGTCTTTGGCTCTCCTCTCTTCTAGACCACCTCTTCTCCAGGTGGTTTGTTTTCGGGAAGCTCCTTTGACACTCTTGCCTAAGCATACGCCTACACCTCGAGTACCTTTTATGCCTTCCAAACATTTCCTCTTAGAGCCTAAAGAGTGGATTTTTTAGCCTCATCCCACTAGGGCCTACACAAAACATAAGAAATTTTGGGGCCTCATTGGCACTACCAACAATATTTGTTTGATTTATAGTGTATTCATTGATTTGCTATCATAAAAGTAATAAATCACACACAAAATCGATCAATACAATAAATATGAAAATGATCAAAAATAGAACTTGAATGGCTTAAATTGAACTCATATTTTTTTATATTACGTTTGCGTTATTTTTCGCATAACTATTTTTTGTATTTGTGATAGAAAAAGTATGCAAAACCAAAAAAATATACACATAATCTAATACAAATACAGAAATACAAAAGCTGAGCTGGAGCTTTCCAGTCCCAACAAATGGAACACATGAAGCATCTAAAAGAAACTTTTAGATGGAAATCCAATTACCATTCCTGAATTCAAGTAATTGAATTCCTCTTTAAAAAAAAAAAAAGGAAAAAAGAAAAAACGAAATTGAATTCCTCCTGGCCACCATATGCTAATCACGTCAGACCCTGAAGCACCATAATCTCTTTTCACTTCATCACGACAGAACAGTCGATGGAAGATTCAGAATTGTGAAATTGCATTTGAATTTTCTAATGAACATAGTGGGCCCCTTAGGCCCATTTTCATTGGCCTATGAAGCAAGAGATCAGCCCATCCATTGTTAACTTGCAAGAAAAAAGGAGGCCCACGGTAGATCCACTCCACCACAATCCTTCTTTACCCAATGGAAGAGAACGCAGTTCTATGAATAGTTTAACAGATTGTTTTTACGGTGTGTTTCTTTAATTCAATCATATATGTTCAATTATTTTATACGAGAGATTGATGAAATCTAATTGCTAGTTATGCTTGTGGCTTTATTATAATATTCTTAGATGTTTGGATTATTGTTATCTGAATATTAATATTATGATCTTGTGTTTTGGATCTAAAGTTTGGACTATATATTGTGTTCTTGAATTCAAAAGTGATTTTATGACTTAATAAGATTTATGTTCAATTGAGTTAGTGAACTTAGAAAATTGTAACCATTATTGATTAAATTATTTACACTTAAGACTTATTGTGGTGTTCTTGTTAATTTCTAACTAAAGGAATTTAGGAGAGATTAATTTACAACACAAGTCAATTACATATCAGAAGATGTGTAATTGTATTTTTGAATCCATGTTAAATTGACTAGAAGTATTTAGGAATTTAATTTGGTTGTTTGATAATTTAATGACTCGAAAAATGAAAGGTTATTAACCATTAAAAGGACTTTAGGTCTTTAACAAGAAATGGAGGACTTTAGGAAATTCACAAGAATAACTAAGTGGTTAATTATAATTCTAATTATAATTACAGTAAGATCAGTATATTATGGTGGATTCAACTTTACTCCATTGTTAATTGAATCAATAAAAGTTCTCTTTGTATTCATTTTATTATGAATCCTTAAGTTAGCTTTGGTAATTTAGTTTAGTTTTATTTTATTAATTTTTCAAATGTATAGATAATAGTAGAATTAATTTTGGTCTAGTGCTTAATTTAATCCTCATAGGAATGATATTCTACTCACTCTTTATTACTTGATCAATCTAGTTTACTTGCTAATATTCGTGTTTATTTAAAATTTCTATAGATTAGTTACAGCTAATGGAACTACACAGTGTTAACCTTTATCCATGATCATGATGCAATTTGTTTATAGGGTGCTAATTCAATTGAATAAGTCCATACCAAAGTTATCGAAGGGATCACTTTTAATTTCACTTCACCTTATTACGTTAAATTCAATATCTTAGGCTACACTGATATCGGGGACTTCACTTAAGTTCATCATCTTTGGCTTTTCCTTACCCCTTTAAACCTTAAGGCCCAACATCTTAGCTATCTCCCAAGAAATGAATATGTCGTTAGCATTAGTATCTATTGAGGCAACCCATCATTAGTCCACCACAAATGTTTCCCTATGCATCAAGCTTCAAGCCTCTTTAGTGGGCTTCTTCTATGTAGAGCCTAATTGCTTCAAAGCCTAAGGATATAGTTTACTTTAGTCTCCTCTTTTTCCTTCATTATAACCAATGCCACTAACTTATCTCAAACTGAACAATCCTTGGCCTCATGTGTCCCAATACATATGAAGTTAGAAGGTTTCTTCCTAGGTAGCTCCCTTTCATTTCCAAGATGCTTACCTTTCCTGATCATGGTCCTTTGATTTCTTAATAGGCTTAATCCATCTCTTCTTAGGCTCTCCCTCTTTCTCTATGATTACCTTGTGTTACCTTTTTCTCAAGCCACTCAATTGACTTGAATTCTATTAAGCCTTCTGTTACAGCCATAACTTGAGCTACAAGACTCCCCATCTCTTTAGCTCCACCTAGGCCTATTTTACAACCTATCACAAAAAGCAAACATCGTATCTCTATCTCTCATGTTAGGGATTTCTAACAATAGCTTGAAGAATTTTCGTACGTAGTCCTTAATGGACGCTCTATGCTCCAAACATCTAATCTTCACTTGAGCCTCTTACTCGACTCCATTGGTCCTTCTTCTACACCATAGTGTTGCTACATCATCTAAGAACATGAGAGTTACTCTTAGTCTTGATGCGTTGTCGATCATACTGATCACATTAAAGTATTGTTCTAAGCCATAAAGAAAGTTGTCAATTTCCCTAGCATAATAAAATCTACTAAAACCCTTAGGCTTAAGCATATCCACCTTAGCCCCTAAATGAGCCAATTTGTACTTAGCTCAAAGTGTTACTGGACTTAGGTTTATAATTCCTCTGTTCCCTCTTTAAGGTCCCCACCATCTCCTTTAAGGCAGCATTTTACCTTTGGTGATCATTTGTAACTCAATTCAGCATTTCATTTAAGAGCTTCTTGAAGTCTTCCTCAACCTTATAGCTCGATCCAACTTATTAGTTGTGGTTGACTCCACCCTAGCCATCTCGATTTCCAATGAGGCTTCACTTTTATAATATCTTACTTGGAGGGTCAAGTCTTCAATTGTGAAGGTGGATAGGCGGTCAAGGAGCTTATGGTAGGATTATTAATATAGCCCTTCGTATTTTCCTCTCTTTATCATTACAATTCTTTTGCACCCTAAAATGAAGGATAAAAAAATAATTAAATGATAAAAGAGAATTTAAGTGAAATGAGTTAAAAAAAAAAAAAAAGTATATCAAAATTTAAAATTTAATTTTGTACAGGTGAAGCTCAATAAAGAAAACCAATTATTTGTAAGTTACAACCTTATTATATATAAATACTTTCGATTAACGTAGCTAATTGATAATATTGAGACCAGTTGAATTGATTGACTAAACTGGTTCATTTGTTGGGTTCTTTGTTAGAAAATCTAAATAAATTGGTATTGTTTTAACTTGTAATATAATATGTGGAAGATGACCATAATATGATAGCAACTAATAAAATTCTTATTTGTTAAAGTCTATTTATTAGCATATCCTTATTTATATTGTTTATAGTTTACTTGATACTGTATGTGTTAATACTATTATTAGTTATTATCCATCTGTAGATTATAGATATAATGTAATGTTAACCGTTATTAGTATACCTATTCACTGTAATATTATTATGATAGATTAATTATGATTTGATTTGATTTATTCCTTCCTCACTGCTTGTCATCGCGCAAGCTTTCTCTTTCTTCCAAAAAATGCTCCCCTACTCAACTCAGTTTTCATCTCTCCATGTCTTTGTTTCTTTTTCATTTTAATTGAAGACAATCTCCCTCTCTCTCGCCTTACTTTTAGACTTGCGTCATTGCTTACGGATTTGGATGAACCTGGCTGCTCGACCTTCATTCGCCTACGTCGTCTATAAGTAGTGTGGATAAGAATCAGTTCCGGTGGCATGAGGTTTCTTGTATATGGATTCTAGTTGATAAAAGTAGTTGGATTATTAGGCTTGCTGGAGAATGCAATGGCCTGACAAGACAAAGTGTTCCAGGCCTATGGATCTTAGAGCCAGACTAGAGTGGTCTACGGAATAAACACAGGTGAGTAGAATGGTTGGGAATTGTCTTGTAAGTTAAATCATTTTCGAGTAATGGAGAGAATGAGAGAGAATTTCAATAAAGAGTTTGTTAAATTAGGTTTATTTATCTTCAATAGGAGAGGGATTAGAATAATTATAATAAGAGTTTTGAACTCATAACCTATAACTTAAGAATATCTCATTTTAAGTTTTAGAGACTTGAGATTGGTAAAATTTTTAAATATAAATGAAATACTTTAAATTTTATTTTTATATTCTTAAATTTAATATTTTAAAAGAACTATACAATTAAATTAAATTATATAAACTCTCTTAATAAAGTTTTACATATCGTATTGCATTTAATGAATTATGAATGTCATATAAAGAAATAGATATATTTCTATCATAGAATACACAAGCGTTATTGAACTACGCCAAGAGATCCCGAGAGTCACTTCGAAAAAATCAATGCGAAGGGAGGCTAACCCAGAATTCGAGGAGCTTGCCTATAGTCCAGGAAGGTAAGATTTGGCTTAAAAGGCCTACGTCGAAAACTAACCATCAACAAGGTGAATTTCTTCGGTGACTCATTGGTCGAGTTACAGTCCATCCGCGAAGATGGTGATGGTGGAATTGGAAAATGATGATGTAGATTGACCGCCGCTTACTCATGAAGCGAACAACAATGGTGCCTCCACGTTTTCCCAGTCGAAATCGAGTTATGGTGCGCTCGCGTTTGATTGCTTCGCTGTGGACTACGGTATTAGTTGTAGAACTCAAAGCGTGACGGTGACTCACTTTGACGACGTGGCGGTAAAGGGAAAACTCCAGTCAACAATTAAGCATCAACACCTATAGTTTGAAAACAAACGTTTTAAAAAATTCTAATAAAATATTAATATTTTCAATATAATTTAAATAAGAGATTTAACTAATCAACCATTATAATAATGTTGGTTAGTATTGATGTGACGCATTATTACTTCAATTTACGAAGTTATGATATGGCATACTCATAATAAGAAAAAAGGAAAAATAGATAAATAAAATTATAAAAATAAAAAAAATCTAAAAAAAGAAAAAAAGTAAAACTATAAAAGAATAAATAATGAAAGAAATTCATAAAAACATAATAATATCATTATATAAAATATATGTAAAATAATTTAATTAATTAATAAAATTTAATAAAAAAAAAGGGCAAAGAATTTTTAAAAAACATAACTAGACACTTTAAGACTAAAAGGTAACCGATAACTATTAGAGAGGAGTCATATAACCCACTTTAGGTGGTAGGTTCGACCATCAAAATATTAGTTGGATAATAACTTATTTAGTCATTCAACTTATGGACAGTTACCTTTTTTAAATAAATAAATAAGGAGATTTAACGAATTGTACTCGGGTTATATGACTTAATTGAATTTTCATTAAATCTTTTTTTTTTATTTCTTAAAGTAATGGCTATGGTACTTATGGTTGCTTAGTGTGTTAAATGACTCACTTTTTTAAGTAGTCGTGATCATCCTAATATTTTGGTAGCCTATTAGTTACTCTCTAGGTTTGGGGTGATTATATATATGTATTTTTTCTTTTTGTAATTGTTTATATTTTTTTTAATTAATTAAATTATTTTACATGTACTTTTTATAATTATATTATGAATTATTCAATAATATCTTTTCATTAGTTTTTTTATAATTTTATATATTTTTTGTTGTTTTTCTTTCTTTTGTTCCTTTTTAGTTTTTTTTTTCATAATTTTATTTATTTTTCTTTTTCTTATATTATGCATTATATAAGCAAGTCAAATCAACGATCTGTAAGTACTTTATCAATACCAATGAAATCATCATGCTATATAAATACTAACTAACACAATTATAAATCAATTGGATTTTTTATTTGAACTTTTTATTCAGACATAACTCTAAATATTGATGAGAATGATTTTCCTATTTCATAATACAATTGTACGTTACGTATTGTTGCTGTTGAGGGGTAATATTGAATTAAAAAAGGAAAAAACGAATTGCATTGCCCTGCTATTTTGCTTGCGAAACTTCGGTTCGTTTAAACTGTCTTTTCCCGGATGATTGGGGAATTGAGGAAATGGTGATGTGGCAATTTACTAAGCAATAGAGCTGTGTATTTAACTCTGGCTTGTTGTTATTATATGTAATATTATATAAAGTTAATCTATGTTAATGAGTTATTTTATTATTCTGCCTTACGATAAGTTTTATTCAATTAAATCAAGCAAGTTGTAATTATATGTATAATTTTTATCATATTAACAATAAAGATATAACTTATTGTTTTGGAACTTGAGGAAATAATAGTAAATTGAGGGGAAACTAATTTGCTATAAATGTTGTGAATTAATTTAATCATGCATGGTATTTATGCTATCTCTTTTTAGTTATTTTGACTTAAAGTAAGTTTTTGTTAGATTAAATATTATCGAATAGAGTTTACTTTCACACTTAGACTGAATCAATCTAATATCTTCCTAAATTGATTTAGCTTCTCTCATCAGTCTATCACTTATTGAACCGATTAAGTTAATTCAAGTTAGGACATTTAATTAATAAATTAACAATAACAAATAACAATGACAAAAGGAAGTTATAGATAATAATTGGACTAATTATTTAGTAGGCTGGTTTAATCAAGATACTAATGGGCCTATTAGCATCATAAGCAATACTTAGTATATAATCTAAGTTAAAGCCCTTTCGACCTAATATGTGGACTTAAAGATAGTGAACTTAATTAACGACCTTAAATAGAGATTTTAACTTACTATAAGATTAAGAAATCAACTTCCATATGTGATCAACTAATTGATAACTTGTATTTTCTTAATTGCATAAACATTTTGAGTCTTGAAAATGGCTTATTTACTTAGTTTTTGATCGTATTGATTATAGATACGCAATAACTTTATGTGCTACTTACAAAAATAGATTTTTAATAACTGAACCAGCATGTCATATAATGCTTGGTCCTCTCGATCCAGTGAATAAGACCTTTAGACTATGGCTAAATTTGTGAGTCTAGTTTCGGGATAAAATAGTAGTTTAGGTGCTTAGGCCATTTTTGGTGGCTCAATAGGTAGTTGTTAGAAAGGAAAGGAATGACATTAATGTAGCTCTTGGTTATGTAATTTTTGTGATATTAAACTGAACAACAAATTTTGTTCCATGTTTGGTTTATGATTTTGCTTGATGACTAAACAAAATTTTGAGTTGATAGACTGAATAAAGAGTTCATATTTTATCTCATTTATACTGTGGTACAAAAATGAAATTCATTAGATTAAAAAAAATTACATTTTTAAAAATACCTCTCTAAGTTATAAAATTGAGTTAATTAATATTATTTTTATTAAATATTATAAAAAAATATTTATTTTATAATATAAATAATTAGTTTTTTAATATAAATTTTGTATCTTATATTGTTTAAACCAAACATTATATGATAAACTTATACTATCCAATCTTTATAACCAAACGCTACCTGATATAATATTCTCTAAACCAAGGAGAAGTTATAACAGATATTGTACAATGGTATAAAACATACGTACAATGTATTATAGACGGACTGAGATGATGAATAACAATTATCTCCAAAACTACTTCTGTTTTCAATTTGCCATGGAATTCATTTATTTCCTACTATCCCCAATAGTCCTTGTTGTGGTATTGATTCCTAATCTTCCTCATTGTATTGGAGTCATAAGTACTATTGTATTTGTTTACCACTTTCTTTAAACGTTAGGAATATGTTGCTTGGCATACTTAATTTAAATAATTAAATCAATTTTGTTTGATAAATTAGGCTTGGGGGAAGCCTATGATACCTCTACAATTGTTGAATTGTACAATTACTAACTTGATACACTCAATTGAGTACTCTTTAACCATAAACCAAGTGTCTAAGCAGTAGAATCTGGGTACCTTCACTACTCCCAAGCATATTCAACGATGTTTACCCCTTTTTTGATTCAAAAGTATCTATCAAACTCTTACACCTAAGTAAAAAAGCCAAACTCTTTCACTTAAGTAAAAAAGGCATGCACCTACACTTGTACCCGGGCTACGTTTTACTAATTACATGCACAACTGGCTTCCATAAACCAGAATACCTACAGCTTAATTTGGAGCATACAAAACACACTTTAAATATTGCCTCCTTAAGCCTAAGCACCATAGACCAGATTTTGAACTCATACTCTCTTTTTCTTGAATCTAGCTACTCAACCCTTCTCTACTCAAAACAAACCCTAGACCTTTAATCTATTTTTACATAATAGAAAACCATAGATAATACTAAATACCTGATACTACTATGATATGAGTGAATTTTGTATCTGAGTTTAATTGAAATCTAAAATTCTAATAAACTAGATTAGGGTTCTTTTGTGTTAATTTTTATGAGGTTTTTGTTATGAAGAATCAAGGAAATTCAAAAATATAAAGGTAAATTGATATGTTAATATGATAGCACCACTGGCTTAATCTAAATTAGGTTTAGTTCATTACAACTTAATATGGTAGCACAGAATGTAATTAATTGGGTTTTGAAACAAATAATTGTTATGAAAGCACAATTGGTTGGTTCAAAGGAATTGAAATTGCATAATCAATAATAAGATAGGGTTTTGGAAGAATTCTCAATGAAAATATTTGATTCATATCAATGATTAACTATTGGTGAAAAGTATTATTACAATGTTTATATAAAAAACTTAACAAAATATAAGGGTATTATAGGTAATAACCAATAATAACAAAGACCTACATACAATTGACTAATTAAATCACATAATAAAAATACAGCATAGAACCTGAATTAATGCCTCTCCTAATAAAATCAACAATTGAAAATAATATCAATTTCAGCAATATGCTTTACGACATTCTTACAGTTAGATGACACCAATAATATTCCTCATGCAAAGTTACTACAGTGAATATTCATCAAATATGTAGACACACACAACCAAAAAAAAAAAAAAAGAAAAGAAAAGAAATATAAAAGCAAAAAAATTCTAGCCCATTTGGCACGGGTGGATCACAATTTTCGGCCCAATTTTCATGATTCTAATTACAAATTAACAATTTACCTAATGCATTCGAAATTGATGGATAAACGTTTTCCAAAATAAATGCACACGAGTCATCACCAACATATGAGATTATTGCATACCTTACCTTCCGTGTATCTCTAGATGGTGAAAAAATTTAATAGGTATTATAAACCACAGTTATAAGTAAGTGATAAATAAATATCAATAAAATTATTTATTAATCATACATGCATACCCTTAAAATGGGCTATGAAAATTGATTCAACTGAAAGTTACTTGCATGAAAGAATATGAAATTAACATTTCTAAATTATAGCTTAGTTAGTTTGCACCATTTGAAATAAGCACTCTTGATAAGAGTAATAATTCATATCTGCGATAATGTATATTATATAATGAGATGCGTTGAAAATCTTTTATACCTGGACCATGTTAAGTGCCAACTCAGGTTGTTAGGGGTACATCACTGTTTATTAAGACCGTGGAGAAACAATAATTAAGTTAGCTTGTTAGTGTTAGGATGCATGATAAGATGAAATAACTTCTTTATTTTATGATAATAGTTTTTGGTGAATACTCGTTGGTTAGTGATGGTAGTTACTTCATCGAAATTATTAATTAAAATAAAAGGAAATAAATTTCATATTTAAATAAATTGAAATGATTTCTACTTAAATTAATTATTATCATGAGTTATTTTTCCTTTCTTTTTTCATCAACTTTAAAAGAAAAAGAATTCGAATTCTAACCCATCTTAATTGGAGATTAATAATGATGCTCCAATGATACAACTACCTGGGTCATTATCATTAGTTGTTTGACAATTGTTTTTGCTGAGTGTTACTACCAAGTACCAACCACTAAAAACTAACGATAATGAGTGCTGCAAAGTATAAATTACAGGAATCTCTCTCTGTAATTATTTAGGGTTTTCCTCTAAGAAAATCTTGAGGTGGCTGCCATTTTATTTTGGCTATGCACCCTAATTCAATAGCTACGATCGCTTTTTTTTCATCGTGTGATTATTTAAGGGGCATTTTAATTCAAATTTGAGGATTTGTAGTCTTCCTTTATCAACAAATAAAGACCATGTTAGAATCATATAGGTGTTTGTATCGTTTTTATTTTCTATTTTATTTATCATCCCAATTAGAGAGTTTCCAAGCTAAAGTCCTAGGTTTCATTCTACCATTGTGCATGAACTTTTCTAGGTCTATATCATATCACCTATCCTTACCTAAGAAATGCATCTGTTTTTGGATTTGATTTTTGGATCCCCATTTCTTTTAATGTACTTATATGTATTTGTATTTCCATATGTTTCAATGAATAAAATTGACTTCTTAGGAAAAAAGAAAAAATCTTAATTATAACACATTAAAACTAATTTTGGAAACATTTTCCAACAAAGATAAAAATAAAACGAAACTATATAACCAAATATGTTTGTTACTCCACTCCATTACTTTACTTTGATAAATCATCACAATATTTGTTTTTGAGCTAAATATACAAAAATTCCTATATGTTTGTTTTAAAATTCTGTTAACTTCTCTATCATTTTAAGAGAGAAACTTGAATCGTCTATATTTAATCTTGCACCAAATAAATCCTATGGATGCTATTTTCGTTAAGAGTTTGGGAGAGAAGATAGTAAGGCATCCATTAACTGAGACTAACATAATGATATGGTATACAACTAATTATAAGAATCTGAAAGTGTCTAATGTATCCTCCTTTTTAGAGCCACAATATAAGAAAGGTGAGGAAGGAAAAATTAAGAGCGCTATTAAAAGCAAGTTTGGTCAATATATCGTTCTTTTAATCCATGGCTTTGAGTCTTAATTGGTAGATTTAGAAATATGTTAAAAAGATTAAGGAATGGGTATTCTTTTTAATTTATAATAGAATTACAATTCCTTATTTACCAGCAATAAGAAATCAAGTATAAGGATTTTGCAAAATATTGATATTATAAGAGAAGAAGAATTATTCAATTCAACTACTATAAAATTAAACAAACGTGATAGAAGTCAAAATGCATCATACAATGTGTTTATATTACTCAAGATTAAAGCTAAGAAGACGTTGATTTTGAATTATGAATTAACTTGAAATTAATTGATCCATTTAATAAATAGGAAACAACTCAATTGGGGTGGGCTTGAATTGCACAAAAACCCACTAGTTCATGCTAATCCAAGCTGTTCAACCTCCCTATCCTACTTGCATTGACAACCTTGAACCAGATTTTTTTTTTATTTTTTTGTAATTTACATGTATATTATATTAACATATATATTATACACATTAACATATATACTATATTATATATATATATTATAGATACTAATATATATAATATAATATATGTATATGATACAATGTACACATTTTACACATATATATATATATATATTATACAAATTGAAAAAAATAAATACTTTGATAATTAGTTAACAAACCTATGAATGACTCGTGAACCACACCGTACCCAAGCAAGTTGAGCCGTGATTGGATAGTTCTGGACTAAAACCGGGTCTATTGAGGATTAGAATATTACTTGGTCAAATGAATTTTTATGGCAACTTTGCACGGTGAACAGCATCCTAATGCTTCCTATGACACAGCAACAATTTACTAATTTTATTAGGTTCAAATCTATGCTAGAAAAATGATAATCAAGTGGTATTTAGACTCTTGCTGAGGATGATTAAAAGTTAAAATAAAAGACTTGTTACCTTATAAATACACGTATATTTTCATAAAATACGAAATCATCTTTAATCTTAAATTTCTCTTTTAATATTTGCTCAACGATTCAAGAAGATCACGAATTAAACTACACCAAACCAAAACATTTCATGTAACACCATTGATTATATCCTCGTCAGATGGCCGATAATATGTTGTGCTTTTAGGTCCTTGCTTACGAACGTTTAATTGACTCGGCCAACTCAGCGAGTTCCTTCACCGAGTATCCACCTTCACTCACTGCCGCTAATGCTCTCTCTCTCATGGCCATCACTCGCTCTTTCACCGCCTTACCGTTCCCGCTCTCTTGATTCATCAACTCAACAACTCGCTCCGCCAACTCGCTCGCACACACGAACCCACCTTCCGACATATTCAGTCCCAATGCCACCTTGACTTCCTCCACCAAACAAACCTTGTTTATAGGCTGCTCTGCATACAGTGGCCAAGCTAACATGGGCACCCCGGCAACCACCGCTTCAAGCACCGAGTTCCACCCGCAGTGAGTGACGAATCCGCCTACCGAGTTGTGATTCAGTACCTCTACTTGTGGGGCCCAGTTTTCCACTACAAGCCCCCTCCCTTTGGTCCTCTCCATAAAACCCTCTGGCAAGTACGCCTCCACTGCTAACGTGCCGCGGGAATCCTTCCCGGGAGGTGGAGTGCGCACCACCCACACGAACCTCAATTTACTTATTTCGAGTCCTGAAGCGACCTCTTTCAACTGCTCCGGGGAGAATGAAAACCCTCTGCTGCCGAAGCTCAGGAACACGACGCTCCGACTCGGTTGCTTGTCTAGCCAACTCAGACAATCGTGTCCGTCCCGGTCCATGCCATGATCCGCCGCGGCAAGTAGTGGGCCGACACAGTAGATCGGCGGAGTCGGCCCACTTTTCACGCTTCTCCCCTCTCGAATGGCTCCAAGAGCTTGGATTTCGAACGAATCAAACGTGTTGACGAGAATCCCCGCCGATTCTGGCATCCGTTTAGCCAGTTCGACGAAGAGACGGTACGGTGGAAAAGCGCGGTCACGTATCGGAGTTGGCATATCCTTGGAGTGCAACGGAGGGAGTCCGGGGATATTAAAGCGGACGTCGAGGTCTTTCAAGTTGTTAGGGTAAGTCGACTCGTCGATGCAGTTAAAATGGAGCAAGAAGGCGAGACCGCACGCGCCGCTTGTGTACAAATAGTAGGTCGGGATACAGAGTTTGGCGGCGATTTTGGTGGCAGAAGTGCAAAAGAAGTCAATGATCAGGGCCTTGACATTGGGGAGAGACGCCAAGATTTTGTGGAGGTTAGTGTTATGAAGCTCTGTGTAGTGGAAGAAGAAGGTAGGGTCACCGGGGGGAGGGAAGTTGGAGGGTAAGGAAACAGTGGGGACGTGGAGGAAGGTGATGAAGGAGGATTCGGCGGGGGTATCATTGGTGGCGGTGGTGGAAGAGAGGAGTATGGTGATGGAGAAGTAAGGGTGGTGGTGGTGGAGGAAATTGGCGAAGGTGATCATAGGGGTAACGTGGCTTAAAGAAGGCGAAGGGTACATTACAATGTTCGGTTTCGGTTCCGGTTCCGTTTCACTCATGGCTTTCCGGTCGTTCGGTTCTTCTGGGAATATAGAGTTGTAAGAAAGATTGAATCCTAGAGGGAGATGATCTCGTGCCCGATCGATTTAAACTCTGAACAACGTTGCATTGAAGTTTGAATAGCTGATAACTAAAGACTGGGGTCCATGGTTTATTTTTAGACACTGAGTAATTCGCTGGTGACCCCGGTAAAACAAAATAGCTACCTGTTACCACTAACTTATGCCATCACTCGAGGAAAAACCTCCAAAAGTCAATGGAGTCACAGTCCTAAGAAAAGTATTACTAAAGCCACTGTTTATACTTTTACCCAATAGAGTGTCATTAGTACTTGCATATTCTTGATATATCCGTACCATAATAGTACCATTAAAGTGGTGTAATTGGTTCGAGTTTGTATAAAAGTGAAATGTAACTATTATTTTATTTACTTTTTTAAATATAATGAACTTAGATGTGGTTAATTGAATGTTGATATCTTCATTAATTTAACATTTTTTTTTTCAATTATATTACAACTTAAGGAAGAGAATTCAAATATAATCCATTTTATTAAAATACTAATATTTATACTATTAAATTATAATAATTTTTATAATTTACATGAATATAGTAGCTACTGAGTGACTATATAATGGTTGTATATTAATGGGCCTTAGAGATGTGTTTAAGTAATTTTCTCAATACGATATTGCTTTTTTGAACGGGTTACTAGAGTTTTTTAACCATATTTATACACTACAACATTCCTAAATTATAAAGATGTTAAGACAAATTTTGATTGCTTCACAAATTAATTTTCATTTTTTTCTTTTGGAAATCAGAACTTAGATATTTCCAAGTAAAATCATGGTGGTGTTACTGCAAACAATTTAAATATCACTTCTACCATATATGTTATGTGCTTCAAATAATAATTTCGGACAAGTATTTTCTTCTTCTTCTTCTTCTTTTTTTTTTAAAAAAAAGAAATCGATAGGAAATGTTAGTGAACCAAATTCTAGAAAAAGTAAGTTCTGTATATAGAAATAAATATATATGCATATGCCAGCTTTGTAGTTAGATAATTATATCAAGGGGAAATTTGTGTCAAGGATTACAATTTGGATCGCAGGTTATAATCATATATTTCGTATCTTATAAATATCTCTTTTAAGTATTCTTGTTTCTAATCATGTAAGTGTTTATGGTCTTGCTATCATGATGGCAATATCAGAAATTACGAACCGAACGGGAGAATGGATTCACGTTATTGCAAGTGCTGGTTTCTTTTTCCGCCTGGGGAGATTGGCTAAATTGATGAATGGGAGTTACGTGGCTTAAAAGAATTTTCATTCGAGACTTTAAATGGGACAAACGTGGTTTGGTAACAATAACATCATTAATAGTTCTTTCCAAATTGCAATCATATTCAGTTCCGAGCAACGTCACCGTATGTGGCAAGGAGTTTTGATACGTGGAGTCGTACGCTGCCAAGTAGCCTAAGAAGATGTTGGCCCCCCAACAAACCACCAGTCCATGACTCTATCCCTTAATCATATTCACAGAGCGCTTTTATCCTCCAGGAGTAGACTTGTCGTTCCACTTCCACGTACACATGGAAGTATGAAGTATCCGGAAAGACGAAGATGTAGCGACAAAGGACGCGTAAGGTAAGACCTAGATCTGCAAGGCACTACAACGTCCAAAATGAGACAAATGACTAATTAGTGGAACACAATGTCACGGACCAATTTTAGCATGTCCCCGATTGCGACTCCCTAGTACCTTACCATCTTTAAAATACTTGTGAATTGTAAGTCGGGTTGATTTACCGCTCCCCCATTAACCTTTGGAGTGTTTTGGGTGCCGAGCTGGAGCACTTTTGATTAGAGCTTATGTGACAAGTGGCATTAAAACTCAATTTAATAAGGAAAAACAAAAATGTTTGTAGATGTAGAGGTGTGTATTAGGCTAAATTGATCTTAATCGCCAGTTTATGGGTCAACCCTTAAGGTTACGGTTCTAGTTTTAAATTGACTCGTGTAAACTGATATTTCAAGAGTTTATTCAAAAGTTTTTAAATTGTTCTCTTATTTATTTATTTTTTAAATTTAATTTTGTGTATTTTTTTCAATTATTATCAATAATTTACTGCTTACTTGTATATTTTTATTTTCTTCCTAAATAATTTTAATATTTTTATGTAAACATATAGTAATGCGTGAACAATTAACTTTTATTTTTGATAAAAAAAATTCCGTTCCATAATAATTAATTTAGATCCTATGAGCTTGATGGTATTTGTTTTATTTTATTCTTTTTTAAAAAAAGTTGAAATTCAGAAAAAACTAAACAACTAATTCAATTACTTAAAGAATTAGCAGTTCATTAGCCAGTTTAAATCCGTTTTTTATCTAGACCGGTTCATGGTTCAAAACTAACTTTTACACTAGATCATGTAGACATAGCAAAAGAAAGAAAGCACATCAAGAGAGTGCTGTCGGCGAGGGACATGGACGATTTCCTATGGAAGCAGACCGGTACCTTGAGGCTGCCAAGCTTGTGAACAAAGCCAAGTAAGGTATGGAATGCAACTTCATATCTGAACAATCAGCTATGGTTTGGTGGATGAAAGGGGCTAACGAGATAACTTCCTAGCCCAAGTTTGTGCAAAGAGTTTTCTCTCTCTATAATGCCACAAGAGAGGCTTACTTAGACGAGCAATGGATACCTATCCTTAACTTAGACCAACACTTTCATCATATTTCTAAATGAGTAGGAAACTCCAGCTCGATTGTAGTTGGAAAGACGAGGAGTAGACAATGTCTTCACGACAATACGCCGCCTAAAGTGGGAACTGAGTATCTTCCAGTATAAGTCCATGATTCTATCCGTCAAATTTACAGAGAGCTTTTTCTCCAGCAGACCTGTTTATTCCACTTCCATAACCTACTTCTTTAAATGTGCATATGGAATTATGCAGAAATACAAAAATGGAACAACAAAAGGAGGCCTAATACATAGAACCGCAAGGTACTTCAAACAGCCAAATTGAAACAAAGGACAGAAGAAGTTATGCCCCAGTTTTCTTATTGTGATTTATTTACTTCAAATACCTTTTCAACTTTTAGTGTTAATCTATTGGAGGTCATATGCGCCCAAAAGCGACTCATATAAAAGACTATGGACAACGTACTCCTATATTACGTATGCCTCAAAATAAAAAAATAAAAAAAAAATTTAAGCCGTGTAATTATAAATGTGAACTGGTTATATAGATTGATAATACCTAATATAACTACAAATGAAAATTTTAAGTTTTTTTAAAGTAAATATCCACTACTCACACTAACTCACATTCACCATACCGCAACCTTGAAAAATGGTATAATAAACTGTTTCACTTAAAAAATTATTTTTAGTTGGAGAATTTTACCAAACGACCTATCCTCGATAGCATATTAGATTCAAGAATAACGAGTAAATCATTGTTCATTTCTTCTGCTCACTTAACATAACCAACCATTTTTCAAAATTGTAATAACATTGAATGAGAGCAAAAGTTGTCATTCATTGTCATTTTCATACATCGTTTATCAATAATTTGTATTGTATGGAGGATGAATGCACATCATTGCAAGTGCTGGTTCCTTTTTCTGCCTTTCATTCTTTTTTTTTTTTTTTTTTTTCTTTTAACCCATGCAAGATCACATTGCCTGCTTGCATAAATATAATGCCATAAACAAATTCACAAGTTGATGACAGACTTGACGAGAGAAATGAAGAACACTTATCCATCAATATTATGGTTTTTACTTTATATGTAACTATACTATAACGATCTCATAAGAGAATGGATCATCTCAAGTAGAAGAGAGAGTACATCTTTCGACCAATAAACGTGAAAATAGATTTGTCTTTGCTCCATGTACATGAGCATAAAAGGAGGCCACCTGCTCCCCCAATCAATTCACTTGGGCTAACTGCCATGGAAAAGCTGAAGATGAAGGAACAGACCAAAAGGGAGAAAGAAATCCAATTACAGTGACTAGAACACATGCAGGTGACTTCACTCCAGGGGATCCAATAGTTGGATGGAGCTCTTTTAGCGACAAATACATACAAACCCAAGTTAGCCAATCACCTTTTAAGAAATGCTCCTCACATACAGGTCGAGATTCGTATTAAACAGGTCACACCTATACAAAGCAATATCAAATGTCAAGACATAATGCGATTGCTTTTGCATGGATTAAGATACTGATGCAATTGAACCTTCAGATCAAGGATCCACCAAGCAGTTGACATATTCATGTTAGTAGAATCAACAAAATGATACATGCCATACCTAAAACAGAGATCTTACTAACAAAAGCATTTACATTAATGCTTATCATCTATTGACACAGAGATCTTCAGGCTCATCCTGCAATAATATACTTGAAAAAGAAAAAGAAAAAGCAGAATATAAAGTCACCTGACTGGAGATCCTGGAGTGTACACTGGGTTTTTGGCTACATATTCCACGTATAAATTGTAGATATACTTTAAGGCTTCCCTTAGATCACCAGTCCTTGGATGAGTGATCAAAATAATCTGCACATGTAGAGATGCATTAAACGACAAGGAAATGTATTGAACTTTACCCAAGGTTGCTTACAGGCCATCAACTATCAATTCAAGAAAAATTTAATTTGTTGACAAGAATGCACATACCACTCAACCAGAGACTATGTCAACTCAGCAGATTATGTAATCTAAACTCCATTTAGCTTTCATGATTTCTTGAAAACCATTTACTAGGAAGACACCGTATATCAAATTGTATATACAAGCACCTTGCACATCTAAACTCTGAACACATAGAGAGGGTGTAACTGAAGCAGCCTTGCCAAAGTAATGAGCTCAAATCCATTTATTAAGGAAAGTAAAACAGTTGTGCATTACTACTGAAGCAATTAAGAGTTAATAGTTGACATTGTACAAATTTGAAAGGGGGAAAAGAATAGCAGGGGAAAAATATGCATGTTAGTAAGAACCCACTATTCTTTTCCACATGTGTTTTTAAGTTTATTGATCAATGCAAACCTGGTTAAATCCATCAAGAGCAAGCATTCGGGAAGAAAATGGTGAACAAAGTAAAATTTCCAAGAGGTCTCATGCAAATACGGCATCAAGAGTCCACAACAGATTACTTTCAGTATTTTTATGGCAAGCACTAGAATTAAAAAAAAAAAGAAAGAAAAGTTCTCTCTTTTTTTTTTCTTTTTTGGGTTTTTCTGTTGTTTAGGGTGGGGGTGTGGTAATTAATATAAGTTGCTATTAGTTTTCAGTTTTGGATATGAAATATCAAGTCATTTCAAATCAGTTTTATCAGGTTTGCCCCAATTAGATTTCTCAGAAAAGCTCCTTTCTAGACACTACATAAATGTTGAGGGACACATTTGTATGCAATTTTCCTCCCTTACCCTCCAGGTGAGTCCAATTAATCCGTACTCTGGGAATAGTATTTATCCCGTCATAGGCATGTCCCAATTATTACCTCACTAGCCATGTCATTTCTGCAAGCAAAAAGATGCATAAATGTCCATAGTAGAAGCATAATAACGCAAATTTGCTGAAAGCAGCAACGAATGACCAAGATTTCCCATCAAATAGGTTAACATGTCTCATTCTACCACAACATTCTCTTAGGCCATCCACAACAACAACACCACTCAAGCCTTATTCCCACTAGTTGGGGCTTCCACTTAAGGCCATGCCGTCCACAATTCCAAATTTCCAATATCCTTTTCCCTATCTTCCTTGGCCTGAAGATTATCTACTTCAATAAAGACAAATCTCTCATTAAAAACGTTTGACAGTCACATTTATTGTCAACTTCATTACTGTACTTGACCCTTCCTAAACAAACTCATTTCCGATATTGCCCATCTCTCTTTGGCAAGTGATATCGTCCATCTTCCTCCTCCTTTGTCCTTGTAAGCGCACACATCAATAACTGTCCACAAACCACTTCACTTGGAAAAATCTCACCTCAAATCTGCAAACCCATCCTCACCAATTCCTCCCATAGCTGCAGTCTATCCACTAAGATTTTGACTCCTTAAGCATCAGCTGCATATTTAATCTAATGGCATAACTTGGATTATCCCCCACCAAAAGCATCATTATATAAGAGCAAGATGGGAAGATCACTCCACAAATGTTGTATATTCAACTAATAGAATCACATGCTTTAAAAAATAAAAATGTACACATCTATTGATTGTTCTAATAGCACAATGCACCATCCCAAATTTTTCATGAGAAATGCACAGAAGACACCATTCAACAGCAAATATGATCCTATAAATTTGGATCACATAATGAAGGCAGGGGCTCCACAGAATCAAAGAACAGAACACTCACCTTTATCCCAGAAGGACTTTCCATGAAACTAAGTTTATATGTGTTTGTGCGAAAGCTGTGAAATGAACAACCCTGGCCTGGGAACTGAGGCACCCCGAGGTTTCCTTTTTCTGCACTGCAGAGATAAGAGGCAAAACATGTTTGTTTGTTAAAAGAAGCAAAGGGCTAACATATAATGAAAAGCAAAATGGCCCTTTTGCTTTTCAGCCAGTTCTTCATAATTCATGCCATAGGGGGAACATTTCCCACAACTTAGGCATTCGCTCATAGATATAAGAAAATAGGATTTTGACAAGATCATCGATTCAAATTATCAATAAGAGTTAGAAAATTATTGTCTTGCTAGATCAGAGTCAAACTTATGGCTTGTAACTGGGAAAAAGAAAAGACTGCTACAATTGGTTACAACTGCCAAGCTTTGAATTTTATATTAGATCCTACATCTAAATTAACTTTCTTTCCATATGATCTAAATTCTATAGATCTCGCTCCAGACAGTTAACAAAGTTTTGGCGGTTCATTAGCTTAATTTTGACGTAGAGGAAAAGCTGAAGCTGCTAGACACAGATATTAAAGTCGCCATTCCAAGTCATCTGTGATTATTTATTAATGTTTAAATTATTAAGTACATTTTAAGGGTATTAATGGCTACCAATTACCAACTCTTACACTCATGTCTGATAAATATTCCCCATGATCTTGATGATATGCACATTGAACTAAAGAAGTAAAACACAAAAGGAAGAATGGAAAAGCTTTAGGAAATTAAGTTTCCTGATCTCAATAAGCTCTTTCTATCCTCTCTAATCATGTTCCATCACAACTAATTTATGATGTGCAACTTAAATCTAGAACTGATGCAATATGAGAAATTATGGTAACCACCCTTCTGCCAATCTGCCATTATGTGTGCATGTGTGAGATTGTGTCTGATTTAAATTGGAGAATGAAGGAAAGGCATCGTACCTGGTCGGATCCATCTTAGCAGTTAATGATTTAAGTGAGAAAAGAAGACCAAACATGAGCTTGTGGTCTTGCTGTGGATTTAATGTCCTAAGAGGCCGGTTCCACTCTCTATAGAACAAGCACACCCCATTTCTGTTAAACATATAAATCATGTGAGCATTGTGACCAGATGCTGTGGGTGCAGGGGGGGAAGGACTGATATCTGAACCTCCAAAAAACTGCATTCTTCTTTATTGAACAGATAGACCCTGTTATAAAAACAAAAGATTCTCATCATTGAATGCACAAGTGAATTCTCATTTTCGATCTAAGAATAAATAGAATACCTGTTGCCATGGATATAGGTTATAATCAGTCTTTATAAATTAAAGATTACGTCTTGTGGATAAAATAAGAATTGTTCTTGAATGCATGAAATTTTTTACAATGTTGAGTCAATAAAAGGACTTGTTCTGACAATTTTCATTTCTAAGTAAAAAGGATCCTCCAATAATCACTAAAAAAACTATGGATGTAAGAGTGTCAGAAATACACAATTGACATTGACAAGCAACTGGTTTCATCTACAGTGATAAAATTTACATCAGACACAAGACAATCATCCCAATCGGAATACATCTATTTGATTTTCAACTCAAACGAGGTTCAGCTATCCTATGTGGGATGTATTTGACTAAAAGGACGATGGACATGAGAGGGAAAAGAAGAAAAGTTTCAGTATTGTCTAAAGGAAAGATCAACGTCAGCTGGCACACAATTATATCCATCACAAGGTGGAATCCAGAAAACAACTAATCCAACACTGTCCAAAGACCCTCTGTACACTGAAATTAGATTCTTTCCCCCGGTGCATTACTGCATGCAAAACCATACAGATTTAGTTATCTTAAAAGACACATTTGTAACCACACCCTTACTTTCGCTGTATAAGACCACCTCAGTCTACTATTTTGCATTTGGAATTCTTCCCTTCATTAGCCCTTGTTTACGTCATACTCCAAAATGTTCCTCTCTCTCTCTCTCTCACACACACACAGATAGATAGATATATATTGTTAGATGAGTAATTTTGACTAATTCCTATAAGCATAATACCAAGTTTCATCATCCCTTTTCCAATTCTTTTTCTTTTTGGGGCGGGAAAAAGTATTTTTTATGTCAGGAATTCTTTTTCCTTATATTACAAACCACCCATTACTGCTCCCGGTTCCAAAAATAAGTTATCATCAATCTTAAACTAATCCCACAACTTGAAATATCTTATACGTAAAGTCAAGCCCAATTAACCCAAGACCATAGAAACATCCTCAAAATCTCAACTTTTCACAACCGAACAATTCAATTCAAACAATTATACATCGTTCTTCAATAATTAAGTTAAAAAGGAGAAGAATTTTTCGATGCCCTAAATTGATGTGGCAATGCAGAGATCGGAAGAATAAGAAAAGCTAACAAGAATCTGAAGATATAAACTTAGTAAATAAATCAAGCATTTATTCTTCTCAAATTATACATACAAGGAATCTCGGAATATGCAAATTGTGTCTAGGAACAGAGATCAATCGTCAGCGATTACCGAATCAATCGCAAACACAGAGGAGGGAGGGAGGGAGTACCTGGAGTCTGGAAAAGTTCGAGTAAGTTGATAGATGGAAGACACAAAATGAACCCGGCTCTGGGTAGAGTACTGATAAATTATGGGGTTCGGTTCGTTTCTATGGGTCCTTTAACAGAGCTGGCTCAGCCTACTCGAATACCTGATACACTGGCCCTGGACCCTGAAACATTGGATAAGTAACGACACAAGGAAAATGATTTATATCTAGGACTTGGTGGAAGGTTGAGCCTTGTGTTAGGTCTTTTTTTTTTTAAGATATTTATATTAATATAAGGGTTATTTTTTTATATATTATAATATAAGAGGAGATTTTATTTTTATGTAGTTAAGGTTTTATTATTATTAAAAATTTTTATTTTTAAAAATTGATGTCATTTCACCAGTTTTAATGTCTCGTCTTATAAAGCATAATAATGTTTGTAAAGATTTTTATGGAGTGTATGAGTACTCTTTTAGATTGAAGTTCTTATTCATTACGTTAGTTGATCACGACCAACAGTACCTGTTACATATCCTGTATCTCATAAACACACATTGTAATTTTGTATTACTGTCAGAATTAATAAAAATATGCTATTCTTTTTTTAATTCGTACCTGTGTCCTTCATAATCTGTAGACTTTTTTCTTGGTTGTATTGTTTATAGATTTAGGTCTTATTGGCTAGTGTTGCGTGCTAGTTTGACTTACTTACTATTGTAGAGACAGGATAGTAAACACTGTATGATTTGTTTGTATGTTAAAGAAAGCTTCAAAGGAAGGTTCTTATAGGTTGTGTTTTTATTTTTTTTGAGAAGGACCCTCTCCCCTAAGTTATGAGGCGTAGACTCCTTAGTGTAAACTTTAAATTTTATAGTACGCAAAATTAACGTCGGTAATATAATCAAAATTTTGTTATAAAATAATTCTAAATGCACAAATTTTATCGAAAAAGATGTAATATGTATATATTAGTTGCACGTGAAATTAATTATTATATATTTATATGTGAAATTAATTGATAGATTAGCACCTCTATTTTTTATATTTAATACATGAGCTTTGGGTTTGGTTTGGGATGATGTTAGATCCAATTACTTATAAGATATAAGCCAATCTTTAATATAAAAGAAACCTACTACTTTTTAAAATAAACTAAGGCTTGTTAACTCTTATTAAAGGCTATTGAGGCCACAAGTATTTTTCAAGTGTACTTTTCTACACGAGACAAGCCAATAAGATTAAGAGTAGAGAAATCAATCCAATATCTTTGTTATGAACTTATCATGCTAACTCTCATTAGGATATTTTTTAGTAAGATTAATTTCCTAAACCTTATCATTAGCTTATTAAACTAATTAATGGCATTAGATTGGCTCAAAACTCAAATTACTAGAATAATCATGTTTGGGTGAATTTCAAGTTACAAGGGATTAAGTATAGCTTTAGGGGGGTAAAATAGATGGGGATCTATTTTTATTCTATCAATTTTCTTAATTTTATAATCCATGGTATAGGTTGTTTACTCTGTTGTTATGACATAATCTTCTTCCAAAATCTAAAGGGAAGTTAAAAAACAAAAATTGATGGAAACGGATAGAGAATATTTTTTCTAATCATGTTAAAAGGTGCTGTTATAATTACAACAAAATTTACTTAATAAACAAAGATTGTGACCACTGTATTATATTAGTATGAATATTAGTTTTTTAATGGGATGGATTAAGTTTAAATCTTTCTTTCAAAGTTGGACAATTGAAAAAAAAAAAAAGGTAAGAGTTTTCCAACGTAACTAGGATGGTTTTGGACTAAATATTAAAACTTCGACACCAATTAATAAAGAGTCATAAACTCAAACTTAGCATTGAATACAATTAGGACCTGATCTAATCATGTTTTCCCAAAGACATGGCATCTCTCAAATAAGATATTCTAATTTTTTAAGTATAGAAAATTTAAAAAAAAAAAGTCACGATGACATTTACAAAATAAGATAAAATAAAATCAACGGATATTACGTATAATATAAGTATAAAAAATATAGTAAGCTCAGGTACGTAACTCTAGCAATAGTAGAAAGATTGACCTAGTCCTATTTACTAATGGTTAATTCTCATTTCTTACTCATATCTAAGAAGTGATTATGGTGAAATCTTAATACATAATGTAATCCAAATATTTAGAAAAAGCATATCGCCAAGACTAGATAAAAATGAGTGGAATCATGAAGACTTAAAATCCAACAATAAATCCTAAAGGTAAGCCAATGTAGAATCACTCCATGTCTAACCAATCTTTGTTTTTATCATCATTGCTACTCCTTTTGGTAGGTGTTTCCCCTCTAGGATTTCTAAGATCATCATCTCCAGGACAGTGATTAGGAAGTAGATCTCTACAAAGGCTTGGATTACCAGGGAAACTAAGAGCATCAAAACTTTGAAATTGGGTTCTTGATGGAATTTTTCCGAAGTTGTTTAATGAAAGGTTTAAATGGCTCAAGAATGTCAAGTTTGCCATGCCTTGAGGGATAATACCAGATAAACGATTCATCGACAGGTCAAGTGACTCCAGTGATTTCATTGAGCTTATCTTCTCCGGAATAATCCTATGAAGATGGTTCCTAGAGAGGTTCAAAGATAGTAAACTGCATAGTTCAAATAGCTCTTCAGGACTCACACCAGATATGTTATTCCTAGGTAGGTCAATACTATTTATTAATGTAAGAGTTTTGCTATATACATACACCTCTCCTTTAATAACCAAAGAAGCTATTTTTCCACTTGGAGTGGTAAGTTTGCAAATCCAATGTGCTTGCTTGGATTCAGTTACTTAGTCATGACACCAAACTTACCAATGCACTTGGGTATTGGTCTTGATATTCCGTTATCCACTATGTCCAGTATTTTGAGAGATTTAAGCTGACAAAGTCCTGAAGGGATGGTGCCATTGAGGTCATTTGAACGAAGGGAAAGGACAATTAGATCAACAAGGCTTTTCCCTATCTAAGAGGGGATTCTCCTGAAGAGCTTGTTTTCACTAAGATCAATGGTCTTCATCCTCTTGCAATTTTTCAATGCAAATGGTATAATTCTAATTAGGCTATTGTTGCACAGATGGAGTGAAGTGAGTTTAAGTAGATATCCAACGGAAGTAGGAATTTTCCTAGTCAAATAATTGTTTCCCATCCTTAAAACCATCAATTGTGGACAATTTTTCCGACAATTGGGAATTCTCCTTGACAGTCGGTTCCCTATGAGATTTAGAAATCCTGAGCACATGACTTTTCCACGCAAAGCAGGGGACAAAGGCCCTTCAAATGAATTATTAAAGAGATCTAAGGCAATCATACTAGGATGTATGCGTAGCACTGGACCACTAAATTTGTTAAACTAAAGATAAATTACCAGTCCATAAGGCAACATGGGGAATATTGCCATGCAGCCTATTGTATGAAAGATTAAAAACCTTAATTTGATATGCTTTCCAGAACCAATTTGGAATGACATCAGAGATATTTGCATCTAAAAAATTCATATGCAAGCGTGTTTTCTGGTGCCTGAACCATGCAAGAAATAGCATGCCTGCATCCTAAGATCTCATGCTCAAAGTTTCTAGTTGGAATGGAGGAATCCAATCTATTCTCACTTGAAGAGTAAACTTGTTTGAAGATGCTACAAACATTTTCAGTTTAGTCAAATTTGAGAAATGCGCTTTGGCTACAACACCTTAGAGAAAGTTATAAGATATGTCTATTTCCTTAACTTTGTGGAATTATTCCAGTTATCTTATTATCATTAAGCAACAATACTTTCAAGGATGACAAATTTCCTAAAGATGGTGGAATTTGACAAAAAAACGAGTTGTTTTCAAGAGAAAGTGTGGATAAATGATCAAATTTCCCTAACTTAAACAATAGGGTACCACTTAATTGATTAATTTCCAAATCCAAGGTCTCAAGGCTTTACATGATACAAGAAGGTAAATGTCCTAGGTATCTTGAGACTTCCTCACTGAATTTGTTTGATGAAAGATTCAGTCTTTTCACACTGCAAAGATCTCTCGGTGTAATTGGTATTTCACCCTTAAAACCATTGGTTGATAGATCAAACTCAATTAGCGAAGACAGGTTGCTAATAGCATTTGCGATCGTTCCTTCAAAACTATTAAAAGAAAGAAACAATTTTTCTAACCTACTTAATCGTACATCTACTGGGGTAATTTTGAATAAAATCTGTTAAATGAAAGATCGAGATATTTAAGAGTGGTTAGGTTTCGAAAATTGATAGGAAACTGAGTAGGCACATGGTCATGGCTTACATCAAGTTTTTGTAGGGACTGCAAACTTGATAACCAATTTGTTTCTAAAGAAAGAAAATGGTTCCATGAAAGATTAAGGACCTTAAGGGAAGTGAAATTCACATAGGAAAGATCATGAATATTTTCAGCATTAATGCTTAAGATATGAAACTCGGATAACAAAGGCAGCATGTTAATCACTTCCAACCAGTCATAATTCCTTGGAAACCGGATCGAATTAAGATCGAGCATTTTAAGCTGAGAAGACTGAGAAATCCATTGGAGATTCTTAACAAACATCTCAAAGTTGCTTCTGAGGTTAAGATAATGCAACTTTGAAAGGTTTCTGAGTTGGCAAGGAATCTCACCATAAAAACTGCCAACATAAACATTTACGTATCTCAAGCTTGTAAGAGAACCAAGGAACTTAGGAAATGGTACATCTTTAAAGTAGTTTTAGTTTAAGTCTAAGTGTTCAAGCTCCTTTAAGTCTACTATGGAATGACTCACAGTACCACTTAATTGGAACTTGGAGAGGTTAAGCTTCACGACATTCAGGGTAAAATTGTCACAACTAACCCCCTCCCACAAACAGTAGTTGTTTCAGATGCATGAGGATAGCATGTCATAATCATTCCGGAAACTTTGTTTCAACTTAACAAGTACTTGTCTCTCCCTGCCGTGGCAAACTGCTTTAGGCCTCCTAAGGTATGAAGTAAATATTGGAAATGAGATTCAGATTAGATAGAATAACGTGAGAACTAAAAATGATGATGATTGTATGGAGTAATCCATATGGTGAAATGTGATGATGGAGTCGAGAACTCTTGTAAGTTTACATACATTACTTTGCTTTTAATATGTATGAGAGTGGCCAATACTGTGAGCGTAGGGGCAACAAATCCGCCCAAACTCTATTGTCAAAATTGCTATCTTCGTAGTCTTG
The DNA here is from genome assembly GCA_024138005.1 of Lumnitzera racemosa. Lineage (NCBI taxonomy): Eukaryota > Viridiplantae > Streptophyta > Magnoliopsida > Myrtales > Combretaceae > Lumnitzera > Lumnitzera racemosa. The sequence goes on from JAMXBC010000004.1 coordinate 107,887,244, forward strand.
GCAAAATCCAATTTTTCATGGAGAGAAGGAGAGTCGTTGTTTGACCAGCATTGCCTTGTTTGTAACTTTTCATGTCACCTTTTGTTGAGTTTTTGAGTTTGTGTAGCTTTCTATCACTTTGTTGATTACACTAAATAGAATAAATGAGGAATTAAATCCTTATTCAATAGGGATAGAATAAAAAAATAATTATTATTAAATATTAATTGCATTGTTTAGTTTGACATAAAATAATGTAATAAATTAAATTGGGATAAAGTCAAAATATCCATTGTAAAACGCTATTTATGAAAACAGAGAGATTTATGATAAAAGGACATTTATGGTAAAGATGAACCATTAAATAACAATTCATGTGGATGGGAATATGAATTACTGTTTAATATTTTACGTAATAGCAATTCATACCAATATTGTCAGTTCCGATTCAGATGGTTGATTCCAATATACAAGAGGATCAATAATTAAAGGGGTGGAACCAAATTTGATTAGGGCTCTACCAAGGTTGGATAAGTTCGGATCGGTTTTATGAAGACATCATGTTGAACTATAGGGGTTGATATAGATTTGATAACTTTGATTCATACAAAATAGTTATTTACTGCTAAAGTTTAACTAAATGCCTTAATAGAAATTTTATATGAAATAAGAGGGAAATGGAATGATGGTTCCATCCAGATGAATATACTATAAATTATGTTTTCCTTCTATTTAAAAAATTAAAATATATATGTTATTTAAAGGATAACACCATTTGATTAGGTGGCAGGAACAAGTTTGGATTGCATTTTGATTTAGAAATGATTTTATGTAAAAGTTTATGAAATCGTTTAGATATTCTATTCAAGTAATTTACTTAATCTTTTTGTACTTTCACATTACATTTGGGTCAAATTCAAATTAAAGTATCATGACTATTTTGAAATTGGCCCTTCTATATTGTTTATAGATAAATCACAAAAAATATCCCTTAAATTATGTTCTATGTGAGTAGGTTTCCTAAAAACTTTTGGGCATTTTGAAATATAATAACATAAGTTATTAAACAATTGGTCCTAAATTCTACATAAACTAACAGTGGTAGTAGTGGTATCAATGCTAATATGTAAAATTGCAATTAGTGGTAGTGGAGGTATTGATGATAATATGTAAAATTGCAATTAGCAATTGGAATTAGAGAAAAGTTCATATTATTAATTATAAAAATGATTCAAAATTTATGTAAAACTAATTTTAGGGGTTTTCTATGGTAACATGACACAAAAGCTTCTATATTACCGTTCATGACATGATTTACTGAAATCGGATGTAATTTATTACGATGTTACTATGTAATCTCCCTTCAAATTTGATATAACCTTTTTTGGAATGTTGTAAAGGCTGTCTAAATTGATAGTTTCTATTTTTAGATGAGTTAGTTATGATTGGGGTATTAGTTGATGGTGGTAAATAATATGGTTTTTATTATTCAAAAACCAAGTAAATATAATGGGAATCTTAAAAGGACCTCATTTATTATGAGTTTCAGGTGTAAAGATCGATTGAAGCACTCCCAAGTTAGGTTGGAAATGCATCAATCAACCAAGAAATCTATAAGGTCCGCTAGGATGTAAGGCCATCTAATTGCCCAAGACATTTAGATTAATCGCTTTAGTTATCCATAATCAAATTTTCTATTTTTGCTAGTTTTGGATATTTAATGTAATTTTTTAATACTTTATATCGTATCTAAGTTTTTACTGGTAGAGATTTGGTGATTGAATGGGCTTTGTACTTAGGTGTGAGCATGCAAAAGAATAAACAGTGAAGCCTGCTAGGGTATTGTTTAGTATGATCACTCTGATATTTAAGTCAATATGTGTTTGTAGAGAAAGAGAATGTAGGCAAAGTGGCAGAATATAACTTAAGTGCGCAAAGTGGTTGGGTGGTAGTTTGGTATTTATAGAGAAGTAGAGACGTTAGTGGGCAAAGGCTACGTCCATAAGCTGTGGATAGTGAATCTACATGGTTTGACGTTGCCCACAATTGCAGTAGACAGTTAGTTGACCTAATTGTCCAGCCTTCTCTACAATGCCATAACCATTGTGGACCATTGTAGTTGGGTATGCCTTATAGTGGGCTTGGACTGAAGCCGGACGCGAAGGTTAGGAAGCCGAATCTAAAGGAGAGCAACCTAAGTCATAAGCCTAATCAAGTTGGCATTGCTTGAAGGGCCTAGGTCCAAAGGCCCTATCAACACTTACTTCATCCCTCCTTCCCTCGCAGTCTCATTATTGTAGTGGATGTAAGGAGAGAAGAAGGATAGGCTCCTTAGGCGCGTGGCCAATCTGGTCCTAAAGTGCTTACGTTGGCTAGGCATTGTGGTGGTTATACTATTGTGTTGACGTTACAAAGGAGGCACCAACATGGCATGACTGGAATTTGAACTAGAGAAAAGACCAAGATGGAGATGTCTAATAAGCTATAAATTGGTTATATTTTATTTAGTGATTTTTCATGATTTTCTCTTAAATTTTGAGTTTATTTGTAGATAACTATACTTAATTGGGTAAAATTTTATTTTTTAGATTTTACAACGATATATATAAGAAAACAAGAAGATAGAAAGAAGTTTTATTCCATTTCAGAGCTAAAATAAGAAAGTTATGAATGTTTGAAGATTGATATAACCGAATGACATGATTGTATTGTTTGTGAGCAATTTTGGAGCAATTTTTTAATGACCACAATCATTTATATAGCCAAAATACATGGTTGTGTCCTACCTTGTTTTCTTTTTTATTAAAAAAATAAAAGAGAAGTGAAGACTCGTGGGCAATGAGTTATATGACTAAGGATATAACTTATTGTTTGTAGCAGACTTTATTTTTCCCATTTTCTGCATAAAGCTTCTTTACGGTTTTTTAGATAGAACTTTTAGACGACCTTTACGGAGATTTTCAAGAGAGGAACACTCAATAGAGTAAGGGACATTAAGACTTCAAGATTCGAGATTTATTTGATTTCATGATTCACTCTTCTACATTCCTTTATTTTTTTATGCAAGATTGATACTTTATGATGTGTAAGGAGTAGATCTTCGATATCTAAGTCTTGTGAAACCTAGATCTACTCATGTAACGTGGATTTTTATTAGATTTAATTGATTATTTATTTTCTTTCTTAATTCAACTATGTGTGTTTAATTCTTTAGATTGTTATTTCCATCAGTAGTGATCTAAGCTTTGATATCTTATAAGAGAATTGAAAAATTTCTTATAAGATTAAATCTAGGCATAGTTGATAGAGATTTTTGCAAGATCTTTTAGGAATTTTGAATTATATCATAGAGAATTCATTATGTAATAATGTAATCTTAGGTCATATTATTGAGAAAAGATTCTAATAGGTGATTTTAAGATGATGGTTAATTGACTTGAGAAAGTGATTAATTTTAATAGAGAATTCTCCTAATTAAGAAAGATTAAAGAAGACATTAAATATCTTTACAGAAAATCAAATATTAGATTTAGCTAAAGTAAAGTTTTAGATATGGTTTTTAAATCTTGAATTAATTTATACTTTTATTGCTTTCTGGTTTAAGTTTTTTATTATTCATTAATTAGTTGTTAATTTAGCTACTGTAGCAATTTAATTTAGATTCTTTAAGTTTCTTAAATTTAAATTCGCCAGTTAGACAATAAAGATATAGTTAGTATTCGTAGTCAAAGTCCTTGAGGGATCGATACTTGGACTCAATGCATTGCTACGATTTGATAGGGTGCACCTACCTAACATCAATATCTAAGCTAGGCAACTAAAGGGCCAAGCAGGAATGACCAACCCAAGTAGTCTATTACTAGGGCTGAGCTAGGTACTTAAGCATCGAAGTGGAACACAAGAGATCTGATCTCCTAGGACAACAAGTGGTACTGAGCAATTAATGCTTCACTTAATCAGGGTAGAGGTGGTTGGTAGATGATGGTAGGGCTGGACCGGATTGGTGTGTAAGGGATCAGGTGTAGCCTCACTGGAATGTCACCAGGGGGGTGTAAAAGGAGAAAAGACATTGGCAAAACTTCTTGAGGAAGCTAAACTTTTTCAAATTCTTGACTTAGTACACATTTCCTGAATACAATTATTGCTACATGATAACTATCGTATCATACACAGTTGTGTGTACAAGAGTAGTTATCACATTATTTAAATGAGGCCATCCAATCAAAATCCTCGACAAGTCTCACCATCAGGCGACATTAAGAGATCATGTTTGTACGAATCCCCATAACCATCTGTGCGCTTCCTTAGATTTTGTGCCTATAAATACCCCTTAACATAATCATTTACATTCTTTTCTTTTTTCATTTCTGACTCGATATATAGTTATTTCAAACAACATTAACTATATCATAAATGCTCTCATCTTCTCAAGTTTTTAAGCTTTCTATTCCCATCTTAGGTTAAGTTTCTAACTTTCCTTTGGCTTTCATTTCTCTGCATTAGGATGTCTATCAATAGTGGAACAAACACAGGTGAGACGTCTTCTAACATGTCTAAGTCCAATGTAACAACAAACTCCAAAGCAACAAGGAGTGATCCTCCATGTGAAATAGAGGATAGAGGCGCATTACTGGTACAATTGGACGAGAGGTCGAGAAAAGCAATGGAGACACTAGATAAAGTGAGGCTTATCAGTACCATCCCTAAGAATGCTTACGAAAGCAATCCCTTACCAATGGTTATGGACTTGTTTAGTGGGTTTAGGACCAATAAGGGTTCGAGCGATTGAATTAGTAAGAGTAAGCCCTATGTCGTAAATTAGGTCCTGAGTAACTTCATGGTTGGATTAACACTAGGGCTAGGTAGTGCGATTACTAAGAAGGGAGAAGGGGGTGCCTTTGTTGTTAGGGAAGTGCTTTATAGTGTTCAAGAAGTGTTTGGAGTATGGGATGCACTTCCCTCTCAGTGAGTTCAAGAAGGAACTCTTTTACTATTGCTGGTGCAGTTTGGTGCAAATCTCTCTCAATAGGTGAAGGTTGTTGAAGTCATTCCAAGAGCTGTGCAAGTATCTTGGGCCAGCTCTTTAGTCACTTCTTCCAATAGAAGAATTTGAATGGGTAGATGTACCTCTAGAATCGTTCGGGGAGGAAGCCGTTTGGAGGCTTGGTAGATTCTATGAAGGGCTGGTAAGATGAGTTCCTAGTGGTAGAGTTGCCTGGGCAAGTAGACTTCTAAATGTTGTGGACCACACTTATCTGAATTGGTGGTCTAAAATAGCTTGACCCTAGTGACTTCAAAGTCGTACGGGATATAAATGCCTTTATGGCCCCAAGGAATGGCAAGGAGATCAATCTTAAGTAAATGATGGAGAGGTACTTCAAGTTTTCGATCTTCAAGCTCTATCCTAGTATGCATAAAGCTGTAGTGTAGAAACGGGTGGAAGGTACATGTCTGTCCTTAGCGTAAACTGCTTCTTTTGTCATGCCATCATAGGCTGGCTTGAAACTGTGCTTCATTTGACGTCTTTTTGAGGAGTGGGAGGATCTTCCTTGCCTGTGCTAGTCATGACGAAGTTGATAAATAGTCATGGTGAATCTATCTTATGTTAATGCTATTTCTTTGTTCCCTTGCAAGCAAGAAGCTGGCTAAAGAGATAACCCATCCTTTCAGTCCTAAGATGATGAGGCGACGCACAGCAAGGTGCACCTAACCTCAAGGACCACCAACCTTAAGGGTAAGGCTATGAGTCTAAGGTTAGGGGTGGGAGAAATAAGTAGGGTCGACCTAGCAACTTTGCCGCAGGGGGTTCCCTTTAGCTGTATCCCTATCGAGCTACTAGGCGTCGAGCTTGTTAGTACAATTCTTCCTACAATTGTCTCCATTTCTACTCTTATGCCCATCGTTGTAGTAGACAAGAGTGCTAACCCTAATGAGCTGGATGTGGAGATGCTCCCTCCTTTTTCCTAAGGTAGAGGGATGGAGCCTGAGGCCATTATTATAGTTGAGCTAGTGAGATAGAAGAGAAAGGTCCTTAAGACTACTAAGGACAAGGCCCTCAATCCTTTTACATCTTGAATTCACAGAGTTTCAACAGTCTCGCCATGTAAACTAACTTATAATAATAACTGACTTTACAGTACTTATCATTGATATGATCTACACAAGATGTCGACGACTTATTACTTTGAAGTAAATAGTTTAATTAAGAATTCAGCTAAAATTTATAGTAACTACTAAAACCTTAAGTTAATATATATAATTACATTTACATTATAGTAGAATTCCTAAAATATTCTATATCATAATATAACAGTTAACTAATTTACATATCATATATCAGTTACACATCCTAGAGATATTAGTAAGACTTTAAACAAAAACTTAATTATTGGGCCAGTTGATCCTCACTCCCCATAGCTTTAAAAGAAATATAACCTTTTGGTAATTTTATTGCGGCATCACAAATCAAAAGTTAGGACCTGCAAAAGAATCTATATAGGTATGAGCAACTATAGCTTAGTAAGTTGAATTGGAGACTTATGAATGTATACAAACACAAATAAGATTATCAAGCAAATTATTTCATGCAATGCAACAAGCAAGTATCATCATACAACATAGTCTAATCTGTTGTGAAATCAGAGTAATTTCACCTACTTTAACCTGGGTTGAGGAGTTTTCATGTTATGCAACAGCTCACAACTAAACCCAGGTTTGTGAAATGGAGGCACTGTTCCTCCTAAGACTATCATTTGAACCAATGCCCTCATCCTCACCGTAACCTCCTCTTATGTCACTTAGTTCAGTTAAGGATGAAAAAAAGACCAATTTTCTATCTAGTGCTATTTTTTTCGAAGGTGCCAGTATTTAATTGGAGAATCTTAATGATCCCTTACAGGGTTGTAATGCATGTCTCTTTAGGGTATTTAGGTCTATTAGGATTAAGTTTGATTTAGGGTGACTAGAAAATTTCACACTAGTCCAGTCACATCAGTCATCAAACATAACACAAATTTTAGCACAAAATCAGATACATAGGCACATACATAATATTACTTACAATTATAATCATACACAAACCTAAGTCTTCGAATACTCTAAAATACGATGAAGCATTAAACCTAACTTACCTTAAATCCTCAGTTGCTCAATCAATTAGTTATAGCTTCCATTGTCTCCATATATCCTATAATATAAATATATTTTTTAGTATTTATACTTTAATGATACATATTCTAGGTTTTGATTTAACTCGATTCTCCTTATATACCTATTATTTAAAAAAGATTCATTCTATGTTAGTTTGGGGTTCGGTTTTTGAATTTGATTCTAATTCAAGTTTTAAATTGTTTTAATTACGTGTAAATCCTAAAATTATGTTTTGAACCCTAATGTGAAGTTAATCACATTAAGCTCAAGTATTCTAATATTATATTAGGTCTTAATTTAGTATTCTAACCCACTCAGTATACTCTAATCTTGATTAGTATACTGAATTTACTCCTGATATGAGAAAATTTTACATCTTTGGTATAATTAGCTAAAATTAATTTTTGTATTAGATTTAATACGTATTGATATTATTATTATATTATCTAATTTAACCTATTATTTTACATTTATTAAAATTCCAATTTCACATATTACTAAATTACTCACATTTACTACATAATTCCCATATTAATTGCAATTAACACTCTAAATGATAGGATTATGTTATCTCATCAGAGATTAACATCCTTAAATATCTAATTACCTTCTAAATCAGTAATTAGTTATTTAATTATTTAATTAGTCCAAAATTACGTATTTTCTCATCATTTTAGGGATAAAAAATTATTTAAAAATTTGGAAAATTAATTAAAAAAAATGGTTTCATAGCACTGTTCTATATCACTTAAGTATTCTATAAGAAAAAAATCGAGCTGAACTAAACTCCTAAGCCTATTTATTTTTAATCTTAAACATACATAGTTTTGCTTAATTTCTTAAGCACCCTATATTTACAGACATAATTAAACTTAATAACTATTTTTCTCTAAATCTACATATAATAAAACATCAGAATAACAAAATTCATAATTTTCTAGGCAAAATGAATAATTTTACTAAATTTTGAAAAATTAAACTCACCTAACTCTTGGGCTTTTGACCACCAGCGATGGCTTAAGGGTAGTCAGTAGGTCCAAATGCTCAATTTGGAGTAGGCTGGTCTGGTCCAAGGTGGTGGTCATCCGTAAGTTCAGCTTAATTACTCTAATTGTATAGTTTTGTGTAAATATTTTAAACATTAGTTTTTCCTCTCAATTTTTGTTTAACTCCCAACATACCAATGAGCTCCTGTAATTTTATTGCTATTTATAGATCTCTAAAGAAATTTTAATGCATTAATTAGACAAAACTAAGCCTATATCCTCTTCTATTTTACCTTTTAAGTGTTTGATTTTGATTGGCTAAAATTTTATTTTCTTTCCCCTAATTGCTATAACTTGATCTAGATCATTCCCTATCTCTTTGATTTTTTTTTTCTAATTTTTCTTTGATTTTTTGTATAATTTTATTTAATTATTTAACAAATTTCTAACAAATTTTGGGTAATTTAAGTAATTTCACGTATTTCTACTTACATGTAAATATATATGGAGTATAAGTAAATGCTCTTAAATATTATTTAGGTCATTTTATAATTTTTAGCATACATATAATTTATTTTTAATAATTTTTTAGTTATCGGAATGCATTTTATGTATTTTCGATAAATAACGAATAATATATTTAAAATGTGAAAAATTTATATTCTCTTATTTTATTACTTATTTTATTAAATTCAAACTTACGAGGTCACTTTTACTAATATTTTTAGTTTTGTTTCATAATTTAGGTTTAATCGGATATTTAGTCGATCGCCTTAAATCTTATGTGTTAAACCTAATCCTATGGTTACAAGCCTTATATTTAGGGCTTACATTTATACATTTTGATAACTAATAAGTAATATACTTAAAATTTGAAAATTTTATATTCTCTTATTCTATTATTTATTTTCTTAAATTCAAACTTCCAAGGTCACTTTTACTAATATTTTTAGTTTTGCTTCATAATTTAGACTTGATCAGATCATTTAGCCAATCGCTCTAAACCTTACATACTAAACCTAATCCAACAGTTATAAGGCTTATATTTAGGGCTTACAGATCCAAAGAAGAAAAAGGAGAGGAAGCCCATTAACTGGTCATACGTTTATGACTAGCCTTTGGGTAATCCCTATCGTTGTGTTGACAACCTTAGGGAAGCCTTTTATGAGGTCCTTAACAAGTTCCAATGTCTAAGGATAACGTCAAACTTGTTCAAGGATGTGTTATACGAGTTTTGAAATTAGGAGCTGGGCCGTTGAACTTGTGCCTTCGGAGTAACAAATCTGAGACTAGGAAGGCCAAGGGGGAGGCTTCTTAGGGGAAAATGGGACATTCGAAGCTATAACGTTATGTTGCACCATCAAGACCTTAGCCTACAAGCCTCGATGGGGTCCTTCACCCCTAGCAACTGAGCCATCGTTAAAGACTTGTAAAGGATTTGCAGGGATTTTCTCTGAAAATGATGGGTCACTTGAGCTCGTTAATTTAGCAAGTAAGTCATTGTTTTCCTTAAATAATGTTCTTCTTTGCTAATGTAGCTTTAGGTTTTTGCTGAAGCTGCTCATGGTTTGCCATTTTCTTGACAGTACCATGGCTAGGTACTGCTTTAGCTAATGGACTACAACACCTTACTCAATTAGGTAATGGATCTTTGTAAGGAGGTGTTAGGCGCGAACAAGGTTTAGTAAGGCTAACTAACATTTGCATCACTCTTATGTACAGATGACCATGTTAAAAGCTAAACTGTAGATGGAGGAGCACAGTTGGATCAAGGCCGAAAGGGCCGTAAGAGGGGTCGACAAGCTTAAGGCTCAATTAGAGGAGGAGCAGAAGTCTAGCGTTGACTTCTTGAAGATGCTGGAGGAAGAGAAGAAGGCTAAGGAGGAGCTTAGCCGACACAGTGATGAGCTAAGTGGGTCGGCCTTAAGGTTGGAAATCGATATGGTGATGACGGTAGCCAACTGTGAGATTGTTAAGAAGATGTTGCTGGAGCTAGGTGGTCATAAGGTTGAGCTGGAGCAAAAGATCCAAAAGCTCCAAGAGGAAGGTGAAGGGATGAAAGAGATCATCTCTAAGTTGGAGACAGGGGAGGTACTCAGCGAGACTACTACGGATAAGGTTGTGAATGAGTTCTTCACGACCCTTAAGTGGTTTGAAGAGTTAGAGGACATCTCCACTGAATGTGGCCAAGATATTAGAAAAGTCATACTTACACATCATTTCGGGCTTGACGTAAGCTTCCTGGACTAGCCAGATGCTTCAACTCACAAGGAGGAGAGAGAGGCCCAAGCAAGAGAAGAGGTTGCTACCTAAGCAACCGATGTAGTCCAAGGCACCCCTCTCGCTGCTGAAGATAAGCAAGGGGTTCCTCCATCTACCTTTACCTTGACAGCTTAATAAGAGGTCACTCCTAAGAGTGCTTTCAAGGTTCATTAAGGTCAAGGTGATCCTCTTCCTAATTTAAGCTAGTAGACCTTAGCTCCTCCTTCTATAGTTCAAGACAAAACATCTCAAGTGCAAGGATTACAAGCGAATCAATCCTTTGAATGTATTGACATATTGGACTTTTTAGAGCTTTCGAAGTTGGTTGATCCAAAATGATAAATTACTATCCCCTTCCCCCCCCCCCCCCCCATCCCCCCTTTTTTTTCTTTGCACTTGTTTATTTTTCCTTGTATTTAAGTGAGAAAGACTATATGGTAGGTTGGGATGCCAACCTTAACCTTGTAAATGCTTTTGAAGTAATGAAGTTTGGCTTTTCGAATTAAGGCTTTCCCTTGCCTTATGTTCTTTAGTGTAGTTGATACTCTTATTACTTTTGTTTAGTTTGTTGTGCCTGTTGGGTAGCATAGCTTGACACTTAGTTGTTGTGTGCTTATACTTAATTGCTTAGTTGTAGAGTTAACTTATTTGCTTAGAATTATTTAGGGGTAAGATTAGCACGCATCTAATAGGGGGGTGGAGTGGTTCCTCATTTGTGTAAGGAATGTTTCCCTTTATTGAGGTCGCCCAAGAGGGGTTCAGGTCAATAGCGTTTCATCATATTTGATTGTGATAGTTTTCCTGTTGTGTAAGGGGTGTTTCCCCTTATTAAGATTACCCAAAGGGAGGTTAGGTCGGTGGTATTCCGATCTACTTAATTGAGGAAGTTCCTCAATTGTATAAGAATTGTTTCCCCTTGTTAAGGTTATCCAAGGAGAGGTTAGGTCGATGGCGTTCCTTATTTTAACTCTATTGAAGAGAAGATATACTTCCTAAATTTTTTTAAATTTGATGAGGTCGCAAATATAATCTTCTTGATATATTCCTCTCAAACTTTGGTCAATAATATCCTACCATTAAAAAAAAAATAGCTTTCCTTTCTAGATTTGAAAAAATAAATACAATTTTGTAAGTAATATAAGTTTAATCGAGGATTTTGGAACCATGCCTTGCTAAAATTTCATAAAATTAATCCTTATAGATTTGTTCAACTTAGTGAAACGTGTTAAATATATTACTTAAATATATTTAATAGATGGACCTAAGCCTTCACTTGATTTAAAAAAACTTCAATCAATTTCAAAATATGCTATAGATAAAGAATGTTCCTGGACCTTCTAATTCATCCTCTAATGTGTCTTCTGAACTTTTTAGAATTTTAGCTTTGTTCATTTGCACTTTGAAAAGAAATAAAATACATTCAGCATACTTAAAGAATTTAATAGATACATACACACACACATACACACACACATATCCTTTTTGTAAACATAAGACGAGAACTTAGCATTCTCCCCTTTTTTGATGATAACAAAACTTTAATTAAAATATTTGAAGTCCTTATGTTTCTATGGAATTCATACAACTATTCATGTAGCATGGTTTCATGATAAAAATAATTCAACCAAGTTCTTTAGATTCTAATTGTATGAATTCATCACTTTACTCTTCTTCCCCCTTTTGTTATCATCTAAAAAAGATGTATTCCTCCCCCTTAATGATGTTCTCCCCTTAATTATTATAAATACTTATGACGATAAGACTACTTAGAAACATGATATCCATAAATTCATTAGATAAACTTTCTAAAAGTGATCATATATCGCACATAATTGTTTATGAAAATAACACTTCAGACATAACATCTAAGATAGATAATCAATCTATCAAAACCATAAGTATAAAGAACATCAAACTTAGAAACCAAAGATAGTTTTTAAGAAAAGAAAACATAAACAAAAAAGGACATTAGAAAACTAAAATAATCTTCAAACATAAGCCTTGCAATCATGAACAGAGAATTAATTCTTCTTCTTAGGACAAGATTTCTTAACTCTTCTTAAAGGTAAGGGTTAGACCTGTTTCAAAGGAAGTTATGGAAATTGATTTGTTAAGACATGAAGATAAGCAAAGTCATCTAGAGATGGATCAAGTTAAATAATGTTGGAAGGAAGAGATGGTGAAGTGTGATGTTCAGGTTAATCAAGATTTTGGGGTTTTGTGGGAATCTCAAGTTGCTTGGGTGTTAGGGATGAAGGAGATGAGTGTTATACATATGGAATTTCAATAGCAGGAGTATCAGACCCTTTCCCAAATTATGTTTTCATCATGTTTATGAAGGTTGTGAGCTTTTTGAACATAATTTCTTCCACCTCTTTCTTTGAAATACCACTTGTTGAGCTTGCTTTAAATTATTCCCTGCAAGTTTCCATCCTTCAGACTCCTCTTATTCATCCTCTAAATTAAAAACTCTTTTTCTTTCTTCTCTTCATCAATATGAAAATTCCCTCCAATTCTCCGATCATAAATCTTGTTTCTATTTTCCTTAGGTTTGACAACCTTCTTCCCTTTTTCCTTCTTAAGTGTATCTTCACTACTCTTTGATTTTTCCTCTAATGCATCTTCTAATCCTTCTTTTGATTCATTCCCCTCAAACAGAGATTCACACAACTTATCCTTCTTGTACTTATGATGTACATAATGTGCCTAATTATTAACATACCATATCTTGTTCCTTGTGTTAATCCCATGTGATTAACATTCTTTTCACTTATCACTTTGATGGGCAATTGTCTCTTAGCAATAAAGGGCATTTCCAATTTCTTAAACTTAAACAATTTCATTAGGAGATTTCCATATGGTCTCCTAGCCCTCGTTAGAAAACCATGCTTTATAATTTGTCCTACCACATATATTTTCTTTCCTTTCATCATAGCAAGTATTATTAAGGCATCCTTTTTTGAAATAGATGAGGTACTTCCTTTCTTAGGTAGTATGCAACTTATGACCAATTTGTGTAGAAGCCTTATTAGTAGCCTGTAGTCAAACACAAACACTTTCCTTCCATCATGTTTCCATGTTCCATTTATAATTTCACTAAAAACCTGAATTTTACTCATTGCCATTAATTTACTATTGTCATTCACATTAAGTAATCCAAAAAACTTAAGAATATCACTCTTACTTATTTCAATGTCCTTCCCTAACACAATTAAACACAATTTGTCTCTCTAGTCAAGGCTAAATTCTCATATAATTTAAAAACCAGTTCACCATATGCTTGCTTGGCTAGAATTGGAGAATTTGCCCTATTAATCCTTCCAGGTCTCGAGTTTAGTTGTGGGTTAAAGGTTTAGTAGTATGATTCTTATCACAGAGAGAGAGAGAGAGAGAGAGAGAGAGAGAGAGAGAGAGAGAGAGAGAGAGAGAGAGAGAGAGAGAGAGAGATGGAATGTGATTTGATTATGGGAAAAGGTGATTAAAGAGAGAAATGATTAGAGCTTTCATGTTTTTGTTAAGATTTTTTCCGCTCCTTTTCAAGTGCATAGATAGGTTTTGATTCCCGTTTGATAGCATCATATAATCTTTCCTTTCATCAGAAATTTGACCATATTATTTATTATGGAAGGAATCCTTATTTTAACTCTTTTGAAGGAAAGATATACTTGTTAAGTTTTTGAAATTTGATGAGTTTGCAAATATAATCTTCTTGATATATTCCTCTCAAACTTTGGTCAATAATATCCTGGCCTTACAAAAAAAAAAAAAAAAACAGCTTCCCTTTCTAGATTTGAGAAAATACGAGTATAATTTTATAAGTAATATAAGTTTAATCGAGAACTCTCCCTTGGATTTTCAAACCATGCCTTGTTGAAATTTCAAAAAATTAATCCCCGTGGATTTGTTCAATTTAAGGGAACGTATGAATATATTCAATAGATGGAGATCCATCCCTGATTGATTTAAAAAGACTTTAATTAATTTTGAAATGTGCTATAAATAAAGAATGTCTACAGGCCTTTTGATTTATATCTAATATGTCTTTTGAACTTTTCATAATTTTAGCTTTGTTTATCTTGTGCTTTCAAGAGAAATAAAATGCACACTTAAGGAATTTAATAGACACACATATACATTCCTTTTGCTATCATTAAAACATACGAAGAGAACATACCAAGAGCAACACAATGACAACCACAAAGTAGTTGCTAAAGTTCCTCTTACTATTTTTCTTTTTAATTTTAGTTTGATTTAATTTCATTATATTGTATTATGTGAATATATCTTCTCCAAAAATAATTATTTTTATTGTTGTTTTTAAACAAAAATTAGATGTGAAAAATCTTAATTAGTGGTGTAGCATGTTCATTTTGTTAAATGGATTAAGGTTATAATGTAATAGTTATTATTGGGAAATCAAATAAAGCTCTAATAAGCTATGAATGGATATTATATTGTCATTTATTGATTTTTTTTTGGAGTATTTTAGGAAAATAATTAATTCCAATATTGAATAAATATTTATGGATCTAAATAATGAATGATTATATATATATATATATATATAAGAGGGATTCTTTATAGAATTGATATTACAAACTAAAATATAGCTAAATACTGTAGTAACTCTTCCTTAAAAAATAAGAAGGGAATGGAATTGTTGTTACAGTAAAGTAAACGAGCTCTTAGTGTTATTCTATTGAGAGCCTATTTATATTGCCATCTCATTGGTCCAATATGACTCATATTTCACATCACTTAATGGAGTTATTGGAGATATCGACAGCAATTAATAAAATTTTAATTAAATACTGAAATTTGCATTTAAAAAGTTCATGTAATCAACTTTATAGCAACCTATAATTCAGATAGGAACTTTGTTGAGAAAAATACAACAAAAGGACTTGAATTCACACCATATTTATGCAAAACAAGGCCTTGATTTTATAATTTTGCGATTAAGAGTCTACATTTGTAAGATTCTCTTATTTAAGGGTCTTTATCCATCAAATACTAATAGAATCCGACATAGTAGTTTCAAACATTAATTTAGCTGACGTAGATTGCCAACTCATAATGGAGAATCATTATTTTCTCTCTACAATTTTTTTTTTAAATTTTAGAGACTCTTTTTTTAATTAAAATAAAAATTTTCTCTTAGAAGTTAAATTTTCTCCCTCTCTTTGTCTCTCTCTCTCTCTCTCTATATATATATATTATATACCCAGTTTAAAACCATCACAAGATTAAAACTTAACTTGAACACCTTAACCCTCAATAGTTGAAACCCTAACTTAGACTTATGTACTAAAGTTAGTGGAGGCTCCTTAATAAAAGGTGTGTTTTTTTTATCGAAATATTTAGATCTTGAAACCATAAAATACATGACTTCATCAAGGGAACGGGAAAAAAAAAAAATCATGGAAAAGAAAATGTGATGGAACTCTTCAATGATATGAGTCACAAAAAGCAGTTGGTAGATTATACCAAGTATATTAAGTGATTTATATTATAATGGATATATTATTTTATTCCTCTTTAGTTTGTGGGTAGAGTGGCATGATATTGTAGTAGTTGAATATTTTTTTTCCTTTTAAAGATAGGGTTTCAAAGACAAATAGTGTTACGGTTTGTCTTGTTGAGTGATAGCTATAGAAAGGGAAAGGGAGAAATATGGATGTAGAAAGAGAGAAATAAAAGTTAAATTTTAAAAGATACTTTTGGTTTTAATTTAAAAAAAAAAAGACTTTTAGTTGAAATTTTGAAAAAAAAAAATTTTAAAGTACAAAATAACAACATACATAACAGTATCAATTGGTGATCTACATAAGTTAACGTCTAAAAGTGCTATGTCATATTCTTGAACAATTTTTAAATGAGATAATCTTACGAATGTAGGCCTTCTGTGTTCTTCCCGAACTTTATCCTTTCTTTTATATTTTTATTTTTGCGAAAAATACGAGATTTGACATTTAACTTTCGGAAATCATTGTGAGACAGTTAGCAAATATCATTGATCAAATTATTAGAGATTGTTAGGACGTTTCTTTTAATCCTTCTTGAAATACAAGTAGGCGGTATACATCGAGCTCCTTCTTCTTGAGCTGTACATTAACTAACTATTACGTTGACTTTCCCTGCCACCTCTACAACTCTGCTCCTTAGTTTCCTGCTATTTATCTTTTGTTTTTGGTATTAAATAGTATTCTAATCATGTTAAGCCAACGACTCATTATCTCCAATATTTGTAAATGCTTGTTCGTTGAAGTCCTTGTTTTCGTGAGCTTAACCACTCAACCGCACCATTTCTGTTTCTAATTTTTCAAATCTTCGCATGCGCAAGAATTCACCAATTAAGACCGTTAACTGCCTCTCACTAATTTTGGGAGAAAAGTTACAATTACAAAGAAGTCAGAAAGAAATTGAATTTAATGAGAAAGTAGGAAGGAAGTTAGTAATCATTGTTTTTATCCTTTTATGTACCTGTAATTTGGATTGTTTTCCACAAGTACCAAAAAAAAAAAAAAAAAAAATCTTAAACACTCAGTTTTTGAGTCTCAATTGGTTCTAAGGATACAAAAGATAAGGGATACGAAATGGATAACACAAGAAACTCCAAAAGACGTAAGGGGATTGGTCCTTCTTAAATAACAAAGTCGTTTCTCCTCAAATACATAAACCTCCATGAATAGATTCTTATTCTATAGCAGGATGGATAGGTAGATATCTATTCATCTGTAATCACACTATTGAACAATTTGAAGACATTACTATATGTTCACCGGAGGGAATACCCATTCAATTCTTCCCTTATTTCATAGAAAAACTCTATTATCGCGTTTATTCTGCAGAATCACAATTCGACAAATTATTGAATCGCAATTCTGTAGTTAGACTTAGGAATTATAATTCTGTGTTAAAATGACTAGTACTGCCCTTCATCCTTTTTTCCAACAATCTCAATCTTTTACTCTTCATAGAGCGTGAACAGAGCACTACCACCGTTCAAACTTAATGCTTCAACACTCTTCAATGACACTATGCCTAGTGCCATTCTTCAACGACATCATTTTTCAAGATTCAAACAGCTTCCACACAGAGAGAGAGAGAGAGAGGAAAAAAAATAATCGAACAGCTTCAAACATGGAGGTCCATCTAAAGGTAGGAAGTTTTGCATAAGAATCCAAACTTTCTATCTCCAATTTGTTTGTTCTTTAAAAACCCAAAATATTTCATAAAACTTTTTCTCTTCCTTTCTCTTCTACCTCTATCTCCGATTCGTTTGTTGCCCAAATCCCTAGATAGCTTCCATACATAATAAGATGAGTTTCTCATATGTGTAGTTCTCATAAATCATACATTATAAGGTGAATTCGTCATATATACTGTTTCCATGGAGTCGACAGTGGGTTATCAAAAAGAAAGAGAAAGAAAGGTTAAAAAAAAAAAAAAGAAGAAAAAAGAAAAAGGAGGATAGAATGACATATTAAGGATAGAAATAGAAAGAGAACGAAGGGAAAAAGAAAAGAGTATATTTGTCTTTTTAAGTTTAATTCTATATTTGTATTTTCATTCAACTAAACATGCAATATCCACTCTCTCTTTATTCTATTCCCCTTTAGTTCCATTCAGCGGACTGTTTGTGTTATTGCCCCAATTGTTAATAAAGTCACTTTTTGTAGGCACAATAGGTCAATAAGAGACTTCATAAGAAAATTTTCAAAAAAGGGGTTATTAGGATTCAACCGACATTGGCTTTAATCCAGAATATGTATTAGAAATTATTAATAGGTTCCTTAGAATACGTTTTAATTTTATTTTATCTTAAAGTATGCCGTAATTCTCAAAAGATACGCTAATCGGATCTAATTATGAAAAAACTAATACCTCCAAGACATAGGTTAAGGACACTTATCGTGAAATTGACACGACGATTTAGAAATTTCAAGTACAACTGTCCATTCTCGACGGGCAGTAGAAGTTGAGTAAGTAAAAGAAAGACTCGTCCATTAAAACAACATAGTGCATATTCAACGAAATCACTTAAGGGTCATCAAAATCACGTTAGTTAATCCTAATCTATCCGTATGTCCAAGAAACTATACTAAAATATGAACGTAAAACATATAATAATAACAATTCAAGTATACAGAGGATATGGAAATTTAGTAAGAGAGGAAGCACCTACTCTCACCTAAGCTACGACATTATTTGAGTAGTTAATCCTAGTTTGGTGGCTGTGATATCACATCCACTCCCAATATACAAGTATACTTAATTGGCTTTTTCCTTATATAAACAAAGTATCTTCTATACAAGCAAGCTATCCTAAATTATATCAAAGGAAAAGGAAGTTGTTAAAAAAATGACCAATCCTACTCTGGTTTTGGTTTTGGCCAAGGCAACATTATTATTATTATTATTATTATTATTCTACTCCCAGATTTCTCCATGAACTGACCACTCTTTATCTTAAACAAAACTTCATTTGAAACATGTAAAAAGGAAGACTAAGACTTTTTCCTTGTGATTGCATTTACATTTTCAAAGTTTCAATATGAGCAAGCCAAAGAAAAAGATCACATACATCGCGGTTCCGTCACGGATATTTAACAATCTATCATCATCTACTCTTCAATCTCTTCTTGTTTCGCCCAACAATTCTTTCCCTTCGTCGTCCTCAAAGAATCCCAACAGGCGTTTTGCCTATGTTTTGTATAGAGCGCCAAGATTTTGGTTCTTGGCTTTGTTTCTTGTTGGCCTTTTTGGTATGTTGAGGATAGGATACAACATTGAGCCTTTGGTTCCGGGTTCTGCATTTCCTTGCATTACAAGTCAGGCACAGTCGTCGAATTCAGATAGTATCTCGAGATCGAATCTTAGTATGTCTGCACAAATGCATCTAAACAACGTTGGAAATCAATCAAAACTGTTATTAAGTAAAGGGGATTCAGATATGCCGCGTGCAGTGTTGAAGGAGGTGATGAAACCAGAGGAGGAAGAGTTTTGGAAGCAACCGGATGGAATGGGGTATAGGCCGTGTTCGAATTTCAGTGAAGAGTATAAGAGAAAGACTGAGAGAATCATTAAGAACAGAAGAAAGTATCTGTTGGTGGTGGTTTCGGGAGGATTGAACCAGCAAAGGAACCAGATTGTGGACGCCGTGGTGATTGCTAGGATTCTTGAGGCTACTTTAGTTGTTCCCATTTTGCAAGTCAATGTCATTTGGGGAGACGAAAGGTAATTCGAGAAAATTGAGAAAACAAAAAAATAAATAAATAAAAATTCAACGAACCCGATCATTGCTGTGTTTACTATTTATCGGACGCAAATCATAACAATGTTTCATGTTTCAGCGAATTTTCGGATATATTCGACTTGGAGCACTTCAAGAAAGTCCTGGCAAATGACTTGCGAGTAGTTTCTTCCTTGCCATCAACGCATTTAAGGGCTAGGTTTGTTGTGGAGAAACAGACTCCAATGGATATTTCTGCTGAATCGATTCGGTCGCGATACCTCAAGAAGGTAAAATTCAAGAAATTCGGCACAGCTTTACTATATTTTACTGCTTTCATTTAATCTTTAAGCATTTTCCTATATTTGTTTGGTTTCCATGTGAAGTGGTCTAATTCTGATTTCTTGAGGGAGAGCTAATAGTTTCTATTTTTCTGCAGCTTCAAAAGGAAGGAGTTTTGCTTTTACGCAGTTTAGATTCCAGGCTATCCAAAGACCTTGCCCCTGATCTTCAAAAGCTTCGTTGCAAGGTATCTCAAAACATTTCTTGGAATTTTTCCCGAATTCGTTATAATTCAAACATCAAGATTGTTATTTACTATAGTACTAAGGTAATGTTTAGTTACGTAATTTTTGTGAGATTGTTCTTAACAAATGAAATTTTATCTCATATTTGATTCATAATTTTATTTGGTAACTGGATAAAATGAACTAATAAATTAAATAAAAATTTCAAATTTTATCACATCTACACTACAGTACAAAAATGAATTTCATTAGATAAAAACAAAAACATTTTCAATTCTTATTCATTCTTGTCCGATTCTTCTTATCCAATCCAATCCAATCCTTATAATCAACCATTACTTAAATCTCAATAAATCGCAGAAATTAGTGACTTTTAATAGTCTCACCCTTTCAACTACTTCATTCTACTTTCTGCAGGTGGCTTTCCAGGCACTGAGATTTACTCCACGCATATTAGAGCTCGGAAACAAGCTTGTGCAGAGGATGCAAAGCAAGGGACCGTACCTTGCTCTGCATCTGAGAATGGAGAAGGATGTGTGGGTGAGAACAGGTTGCCTTCCTGGTTTAAGTCGCAAGTACGATGAACTTGTGAATTCTGAGAGAAAAAGACATCCTGAGCTGCTAACCGGCAGGTCTAACATGACTTACCATGAGAGGAAATTGGCCGGTCTTTGCCCTCTCAACGCAATGGAGTTGACAAGGTTGGTTTCATATACAATCTCTTACTATGATATAATTGAGATGATCACTTTCGAAATGCCTGGATTTTCTTGTTCTTTCTAATGACGATTAATAATAAGAATAACCAACATATCGGTTTTGGATCTTTTCTCTTTTTTTTTTTTTTTCTCTCAATTTCCTTCGATTTATAAATTAACTGTTGGGATTTTCTAAATTATGAGATTGTAGTGATTGCTATAGATGAGGCACCAAATCGAAAACAATCAAAGTCTAGACACCAGAATGTAAAACCGAGAGAATATCAGAATCATTATTAGACATAACTGAACTAATGAAGAGTAATTGCTATTTTTGCTTGGTCTAGGTTGCTTAAAGCTCTTGGAGCCCCCCAAAATGCTAGAATATATTGGGCAGGAGGGCAACCACTTGGTGGGAAAGGAGCACTTTTGCCATTGATCAGAGAATTTCCTCATCTCTACAACAAAGAAGATCTTGCTTTTCCAGGTGAACTAGAACCATTTGCAAACAAGGCCTCTATTTTGGCTGCCATAGACTACATAATTTGTGAGAAGAGTGATGTTTTCATGCCATCTCATGGAGGTAACATGGGACATGCACTTCAGGTATAATATTTCGAATTTTTAAAATAGTATACTTTGTTATTTTAAAATACATTGACACCGTAAAATTTCTCTTTAATGTAGTAAATAAATTAAATTTTTATACAATATTAAGTATTTTTTTAGAGGTTGTTCGTCATCTACTCAGACTTTGATTTGTGTTATTCAATTAAAATATCGAATTGATAAAAAAAGTCTCAAATGAAATGACAAATCAACCTCGTATAATTGTACATACGTTTATGTAGAAACATTAATTTGATATTGCATTCATGATGTCAATAATTTTATCGTACTAGTGCACTATTTAAATATCCAGGTTGATTTTTATTTTTCTAGTTTTAATTTGATTTAAGGAAATGTCATTAGTTTTTTTTTTTTTTTTTTTTTTATGCTTATACTTGCTTTTAGGAAAGTACCCTCTTGAATTCAATCATCTTTGGTAATTAATTTATATAAGTAAATGCCAATAGGGACACAGGGCCTATGCTGGGCACAAGAAGTACATAACACCCAATAAGCGGCACATGCTCCCATTCTTCCTGAATTCATCTCTTCCTGAGGCAGAACTCAACAGGATCGTCAAGGAATTACATAAGGACTCGTTGGGACAGCCAGAACTCAGAATTGGCAAAACCGGTAGGGATGTCACCAAATTCCCTATCCCCGAGTGCATGTGCAACGGTTCGACAAGGACTCATCAATCATTTTTGAATCGACATATCAAAATCAAAAGATTTTAGCCTATTTATACCCGTTTCATGCATATGGGGTACAGTGCATTGCGTGTGGACAAGAATCACCTAAGCGCAGCATGCTTGTAGTTGTAGCCCTACATTCTTTTTATTCTTTGTGGAAAATGTTATACAGTTAGATTACAACAACATCTCCCTAACCCTAAGCAACTTGTACCACAATCGAATTCTCTCATATGATGAGCCTATACCTATACTATAGATGTAAGTATGTATAGATACTTTCTCGTTCTCAATGCATAGCTTTTTTTTTTTTACCAAAAAATTACTGTTCATGTTCAATAGTATTTGAGGTAAATTATATTGATTGTCTCACTAACATAGTAAAATTATAGAGACATTTCAAATAAGTAAGTAATAATACTACATTCTTAAATACATCATTTTGAACCCATTCCACGATTCAATAGAAGATGTTATCTCCCTTCAAGAGATTTGAATTCAGATGTTCTATCATTTCATGTCAAGATTTAAATACTAATGTACTGCTCATATTCCAAATAAACTTGTTAGTGATACACTTCCATATTTTCTTTGTTGTACTTCTATCCTTAAGAAAAAATGCAGGTTACACTATTTCTACTTAGCTTGCTTACAATAATCTCAATTTATACTACTGATTCTCAATGATTTTATTTTATTTTTCAGATATTTCGGTAAACTACTTCTTGAATAAATTGCAAATATACTCCATACATTTACTTCATGTGTGCTTAATACGCTTATCATTAAAAATATACATTTAGATTCTTGAATATTTAGAAATGGTGCATATAAACGATATTTTTACTATTTTAACATTGTGTAAAATAATAAAAAAATTATTAAAACTTAAAAATACACAAAAAAAATTAATAGTAAAATAGTCATATTAGGAGTTCGAATGCATATATTTCTAAAGATTTGCAAAGATAATGAATAAAAGCACAGGCAAAAATGAGGAAGCGTTTTTGCAGTTTACCTTACTTATTAAAGTATGTCAATTACGGCCAATCCACCATCCAACATGAATTTTAAGGACTTAATTGTTACCAAAGCAGCAAAATTAAACTGATAAAATAAGTGGAGAGAAACTGTAATTGCATTTACTTATATCGAGCGATCACATTCTAGCACAAGGGTTTTGATATTGGGTTTAAATGTTCCAAATTTTGTTGTTATTTTGTGTTTTTCGTTGATAATCAATATGTTCGCATGCGTTATAATTTATATTTTATTTGAAGCAATATCGGCTTTTCAATGTGAATATCATGATTTTGAATTTGCATCGTTACAATTTAAGCAAAAGTGAGTGAAAAAGAAAATTCAGTGGTTCGAAGGAATATTTTAGAACTAGAGATTTTATGTAATACAAGTTTCAGGATGGTTTCTAAAAAATTATAGAGTTGTTTTTTAATTTCAAAGTTTGGAACATATAACTACATGATAAGATATAGGATATAGGATAGAAAATCTTGTTTTATCGACCTCAAGTCGCTCATCCTTAAAATTTAAATAAAGACTACTTGAGATAATTTTGTATCAAGAAGAAGCACTCACCCGTCACCCCTTCAAGCGCACTGTTATCATTCCATTTAATCTTTCTTAGGAAACATACTCTTTTTTTCTCATATTCGATTAATGAATAGCATTTTAAATATTGAATTTGAAATAGATATACCTAAGGTAGCATTGTAGCGGAAATGGAGAAAAAAGAAAAGAGTGGTTAGCACATCTATTTTAATTGGAATTATTGTGTATAACTTATTCATTAATATATTATGGAATTGTACTGCATGCTTGTACCACGTTCTTCCATTCATTTATTAATAATGTCGAGACATAAAGTTTATGTTATATAGAGAATCAACTATGCTATATAAGACATGAACGTGAAGAGTTGAATGAATTGGCGTATATTTGCTTTGATTTGACCTTTTACCATCCGATTATGTAAGCTAAGGACCATCATAATTATTGCCTTACAGTTGTAATTAATTAAGAAAGCCATTATATTATAAGTAGGGAATATTCATTTGGGATTCTCTCCATTTTTTATTTTCATGGATTTCTTGAGTATTTGAAGTTATATGGTTAAAATTGCAAAAAATATTGATTATATATAAAAGTATCTAAAAGAAAATTGATAGAAGTGAAAATAGAGATTCATTTTGAAAATGGATTGTCTTGATTTCATCCTGTCAATTTTTATTGATTTTCAAATCAAATTGTGGTCACCAATATTTTAAATATTTTATAACATCCTTGTGATACCATGTTTATTTATTTATTTTTCAACTACCATCATGTTACAACTTTGCGAGGGAGCAATCGAATTTAGTCCTTTTCATTGAAAGAACATTTTTCATATAACTAAACTATAATGATCTTGATGCCATCTTATTTGCTATAATTTCAATCATTCGTTACATATAACAGCACTTAGAAAAGAAAAACTAATGAAAATTGAGATAATTAAGTCTTTATGTAATTATACATAAATAATCAATCTATGTAGTCATTTTTCATTTAATATTTTTGTTTTTTTTTTTACTTTTAGATACTTACCGATGCATATTCTAATTATTAAAAAAGCGACGACATTAAAAAAATGATATTAGTTCATTACTCCAACTTATTGGTTGTCCCATGCGCTGGCAAACATCGAACACACTCGGTGACACAAAACCGTAAACTTTGAATAATTAGATAACTGGGAAAAATTAGAAAGATATATTACATGCAATCATTGGATTGTCATGTAATCATTTTAGTTCATGACACGCAGCGGAGAACCGACAAAAGTACCGATGTTTAATTTACTAGATAGCACCATCTATATTGTTAATGCGCAAGAGGCCTTTTTTTGACATGTTATGTACACTGATGGATTTTTTTTTTCTTTTCAATTTTACCAAATTAGCCTCAAGATATTGTATAACCACAAGGCTGCTCATATTTATTTTCAATTGTTAAATTGCTAAAATTGTTACCTTATACTTCATTTCTCTTGAAAACCATTTCTTTCTTTTCCTTCTACCTCATTATCACAATAAACTTAAGTATCTATAGCAATCACATTTTTCTCTCAAAAATTACTAGTTTCTATTGGTTATCCTTCCTCTTCTTATTCCATTTTTTTTTTTTAGTAAACTTTTGATTATCATCTAAATTAAGTATATATTACTCTCAAAACCCTAATTTCTTTTGGTTGTTATTTGTATGGCCATTCTCATAAACGATGTTGTATGAGGACGTTGCTTCTCTCTTCATTTTTTACGTATTGAAATCTTTATAATCTCTCTTTATCTTTTCTATACACCGTGAACTTGAGTATATTAGGTTGAGGTTTTTTATTTTGTTTATTGTTCTTCTTATGAAAATTGAGTCTCATATTTGATGGAACAATCGAATTAGACTGATTGGCTATAGTTTTCCCTATAATGGTTTTATTATTCAAAGTTTTTAGGGGTATAAGAAATAATATTTTAAAAGTTTTGGGACTATAGCTTATGTTAGAGTATCTTGCTTTTTCTTGTCAAATTCATTTTAGTATTCTATTTTTTATGTAGTTTTTGCATTTAATATTGCTAGCTACATTTGATTTAGTAATTTCCCTCTATTTCTTTTAGAAATGATTAATTGTATTTAATATTGTGAGCTACTCTGTATCTTTTATTTTTTGGTGAATTGCGCAAACTACTCTTGAAAGCCTTGAAAACTATGCATACCCTCAACTTTTCAAAAGTCGACACTTGTTACCCCTAAAACACTGCCCCACCCCCAAAGTTGTAATATCCATTGAAAGCAATGATTTATAGTCTCTTACATTAATAATATATAAAGAGTAATAAGGGAGTGGCTTTGACCATAAATAAAGTTAGTAAGTTCTCTTTGTAGTATTTATTCCTTAGAGGCTCATATCTGTAGTCTAGATAGTCGATCATCATAACACACCTTTTTACATTTCTCTTCTTCAACCCTTGTTTAAAATTTATACATTACAGTTCAATTATATTCTTTCAAATATATATATATATATATTATATAAAGCACTTAGCAATTTGATTAAAAATATAAAAGATTGTTTTCCTTTTATCTTTATATTTATAACTCAAGAAAGTTTGTTGTTTTAATTTTTTACAATTGCATGTGACTTTTGTCATTTTAGCTTCCCAAATATCTATGAAGTTTCTCCAAGAAAATTTTTTATTATCAAATTTTTATACATTTGTTGTTTCATCATATGTATAGTTTTTTTTCTTTTATGTACATTTTGTGAATTTTGAATCTACAAAGTTTTGTGTTGCTTTGGGGTTTTATAGGCGTCGAAAGTTGCTAAAAATTGAATATTCATTATCTACCTTTAAATGTATTTCTCTAAAGGTATCGTTGTTTAATTTATCCAACTAGAATTTTGATTCTTTACATTAAATTCAAAGCAAAAGCAAGTTAGGTTTCTATTTGTAAATTCAATTCCAATAGAAAGGACAGGTTTATATTATGTTTTATCCTTAAAAGATGTAAATAATTAGTCAATTCCTAACTGTGGTCGTTCCAACCTACTCAACTACTATCATATTTCCTTCAAAGATATTCATTCACTTTCCAAAAACGAAACCTAGACAATAAAGTATTAAAGTCGGGGATCAACTTTTTATATATAAATTATCTGAATTCCTAATACTTATGGATAGCGAATAATTAATAGATGGTACAATCGCGATACATATGCAAAAATAAGGATTTAGATTACTTAATAATATTTGAGAAATGAAGAAACTATTAAATATGAAACCGATGATAATATTTCAAAAGTTAACTCATATGTTGAATGAAAGATGTAAAAATAAATGAAAAAAAAAAATACTCCTATTAATTTGCCGCAGGGGAATTCACACGAAAGGAACAAGGAATTCTGAATGAAAAAAGTGCTCTCCATAGGACTATTATTATTATTATATATTGATCACTATATAGTATCAAATTACAGTAATTACATATTAATGTACCGTAATAAATTAATTTCTATATAATCAAACTATAGTATTATGTATTAATATATAGCAATAATGCTATATTGTGAATTTATAGTAAGTACATATTCTTGTATGGTAACTAGTACGTGCAGAACATAGTAAAGAGATATTAATATGCGAATTAGTGATGTCTAGTAAATATGCATAATAATGTACATTCAAAACATAGTAAATACACATTAGTAATTATTTTCTATTTACACACATGGAATCTTGACTTGTGAATGTGTTCTTCAAATGTCATTCAAGACATACTGATTACGAAAATTAAGGCTAATAAAGTGGACTTTGTGGAGTACAAGAACACGGGAGCTGGATCCAAACTCAAGGGGCATGTCAAGTATGCAAAGTAGCTAATCGACACAGAAATCAAACATTTCCTTACCTTGTCCTACATCATAGGTTCCAAATGGCTACTCTCACCCCCAAAGTTTTAAATGGCTAAAGCTGAGGTTGTGGTTATAACCAAGAAAATCATCGGATTTTCTATTTTTGTACAAGTCTCCTTGCCTAAAAAACAACCAAAGCAGACTTGTTTAATTCCTGCTTTTGCGTAAACTATTATACCAATGCATATAGATGATGTGATATAAAAGTACTGGTAATAAATTGGATTAGAACTCTAATTAACTAATGTTCAATCCTCAACATTTGTGTAACTTATTTCTCCATTAAGCATGTCGATATCAACACAACATTTGTCCAAACATCTTGTATCTTTATCAATATCAGTTGTTTTTAAATTGTTAAAAGTATAAAATATAAAATAAAGTGTATCAGAGAACAAAAATAAGGCCCCTAAGAATAATTGACTATGTGCGAAATAGTAATATAACATATATGAGAAAGAATCCAATATATCCTATATACTTAATTGTTCTAACTCGGATAAATAGTAAAATGGAATATGAAATTTTAGTCTCACATATACTTTGATTCAAGCGATTCTCATTAGACAAAAAGAGGGTCTCCAAACCACACAACTTGATGCCCAGAATATGTTTTGTATATATATTTTGTTCTAACTCGAATAAATAGTAAAATGGAATGTGAAATTTTAGTCTCATATATACTTTAATTTAAGTGATTCTCATTAGACATAAAGAGGGTCGCCAAACCACACAACTTGATGCCCATAATATGTTTTGTATCTATGAATTTGAATTATTATTAAAGTCAAGATTTATTGTTGCTTATGTATTGTAATACCCTAAAACACGGAAGGTTATAACATGCCATACGTTCCTATCATCTGCTAAAACATTAGGTATAACCATTACTAAAATCACTAAAATACCTGTTGTAATCTCTAAATATTCTTAATAAAATTTTATCCTCAAATGAATTCAGATAAACACTAAATAAAATCTATACGAATCTAACTATCCTAATTTAGTTAGATTATTTTGTCTTATTCAACAAAATCGTTGTAGCATGTAAGTCCTTCAGTATTTTGCAGATACTTTCTACCTAAGTCTAAGGCTTCTTTGTAGTTAAGATTTAATTCAATTTTTGTTATGAAACTATTATTCATTAGCCCTATATAAAATGTTTTATTTCTTCTACTAAGTCTAGTATCCTTTGATGATCTTCATGTATTTCTTGTAATTTTTGGTTTATTTCTATATGTTCTTTATGTGATTTTTTATTTGTCTATCTTCTTCTAGTTGATTTAGTTTTTTAATGATCATGTTATTTTGTTCTCTAATAAATTTTTTATTTTCTCTTATTTATTTTATTATATTATTCTTGTCTATCAAAGATCCTTGAGTAGTTTTCCAATTATTAAAGTTTCTTATCTCTTGTTGAGATAATGATTCTGCTAAGGTTATTTGTATATCTTTTCTAAGCCCCAAAACTAGCAATCTGAGCTTTCGATCGGTTGAAAGATCTGATCAAGCCTAAATTATAAAGTAAAGCTAGAAATATTAGTAAACCGATTCCGTAAATTTGAATTTAAAAAAATAAGTAATAAAATAAGAGACTACAAAATTTTCAAATTTTAAG
The DNA here is from genome assembly GCA_024138005.1 of Lumnitzera racemosa. Taxonomy (NCBI): domain Eukaryota; kingdom Viridiplantae; phylum Streptophyta; class Magnoliopsida; order Myrtales; family Combretaceae; genus Lumnitzera; species Lumnitzera racemosa. The sequence continues at coordinate 107,916,463 of JAMXBC010000004.1, forward strand.
TATATAATTCATTATTTATCGAAAATGCATAAAATGCATTCCAGTACTTAACGAATAGCTAAAGATAAATTATATATATACTAAAAATCATAAAATAGCCTAAATAATATTTAGGAATATTTATTTGTATTATATATGAATTTACATGTAAGTATAAATATGCGTAATTGCTTAAAATACGCGAAATATGCTAAAATAATACTAAATACTTAAAGAAAATTCATAATTAATTAAGAAAAAATAAATAAAACTCAGGAATGATCCAGAATTGGGTCATGGCAGTTGGGAAAAATAAGAAAAAAATCGGTCAATTAAATTAAGACAACAAAAAAGCCAAAAATTAAGGGATAAGGCAATTGTCTTATCCAATTTAATGCACAATAATTATTATAAAGCTCTATAAATAGCAAGAAAAATTCAAAAGCTCATTTGGACAGTTAAAAATCAGATAAAATTAGGGAGAGGCGAAAATTGAGAGAAAAACCAAAGAAAAAAAAAAGGAAAACTGTGCAGTTAGGGCCACAAAGGAGAACTCAGATCCGACGGGCAGCTGGGAGTGGACAGCCACCACCACCATACGGTAATGGCAACGCTCAGGTGGGCTGACACACCCATGGCTACCGGTGGCCGAACCACCTAAATTGGTGAGTTCGATTTCCAGCTCGATCTTGTGTAATTTTGTAAAAATAGTAGATATTATTAGAAAATTATTAATTTTATTATTCTAGAATATTTTTGTATGTAGTTTTTAGAAAAAATATTATTTTGATGAAAATATGTCTCGTGATATAGGGTCCATAAGAAATCGTACAAAATCGAGCATGTTTCGGTTTAAAAATAAATGACCTTAGAAGTATAGTTTTGAACCCAAAATTTTTGTGTAAACCACTTAGATGATATAGAACAGTGCTATGAAGCCCGTTTTCAAAAATTAATTTTCTAAAATTTTAGATATTTTTTAGGCCTTACAATGAGGCATAAATTGGGTAATTTTAGGTTAATTAGGTGATTAAGATATTAATTACTGGTTTAGTTAGTAATTAGAAGTTTAAGAATGTTAATCTCTGATGTGGAACCCTAATCCTAGCCTTTAGAGTATTAAGTATAGTTAATTTGGGAAATTAGGTAGTTATTGTAAAAAATTAATAATATGTGGAATTGAAAATTAATAAATCTAAAAAATTAGGGTTATTTAAATAATATTAAACTAAAAATTAGAATAATACTAAATCTGAATTAAGATTTAATTTTAGGTAATTGTATAAAAATGTAAGATTTTCTCACATCGGGGATAAATCCGATACCCCAATTAGAAATAACATGTACCGAATAGTTTAGAATATTGAATTAAGACCCAATAGGATATTTGAATACTTGAGCTTAATGTGATTAACTTCATATTAGGATTCGAGCATATTTAGGACTTAGAAATCGAACTAGAACCTAATTTAAAAATTGATACGGAAACCGAACCCGAACCTAACCCCAAACCTAGAATAATTGTAAAAAACTTAAGACCTAGATAATTAAGCATATTAAACCCTCAACAAAACATAACAAATTAGCATTATAGAATAAAATAAACTTATAAATGTTATATGAAAAACTGAAACTACGTTTGTGTTATAGGGATGATCGACGATGTCCTGAGCAAGTCGGACCTTGAGTGAGTGAATGAGGAGTCGAGGTAAGTTGAGATTAATACGATGCTGTATTTTGGAGGCTTAAGATTATACTTAGTTGTGCTTGTTAGATAGTTGAATGTGTGCATGTGCTTGATTATGGGTGATGCTATGATTCTGTTTGTTGCTCTGGCATGTATTGTATGATTTGTATGAAATAATTGATCACCTTAAACTGAACTTAATCAAATATACGACCAGTAATCATAATCGGACATTCATGGCAACCCATTAGGGGAACTTAGGACTCCCCAGCCAAATACTGACCCCTTCGAAAGGGATAGCGCAGGATTACAATTGGTCCTTTCTTCATCCTTAACCGAACTAAGTGACAGGAGAGAGGTCGCAGCAAGGGTGAAGTTAGTGGTTCGAAGGTAGTCGCGGGAGGAGCGAGGTCTCCATTGTACAAGCTTGGGTTTGGTTGTGAGTTATTACATTAATGGCAACTCCTCAACCAAGATTAGAGCGAGTGCAATTTCTCTAATCTCACAACGGGCCAAACAACGTCGTGCGATGGCATTTACTTGCATATGCATTGCACCTAATAAGTTGATTGATAGCCCTATTGTGTGTTTATGGTATAGTTTTAAGTCCTCCATCCTAACTTACTGAGCTGTGGTTGCTCATATCCCTATAGACGTCGTGCAGGTGTTAGTTAAGAAGCGACAAACAACTACTCTGAAGCTAACAACTGCTGGATCCTGGGGCGTAAAAAAAAAACATGGAAGAATTAACACATATTTTATTATTTTTCATTTCTGAATAATGAATAACTCGGACATATATATTACGGAGAAATATTGTAAACTTTAACTATAATAACTGAATTATAGCGTATATATATATATATATATATATCCTCACTTTCTTAGGTAAATGATTTATTTAAATTACAAATTGTTTACTTCAAAACGGGTTAGTCGTGGACGCCTTGTGTAGATTAGGTCTAAGATAGCGATTGTAAGGTCAATTTCTATCCTAAGATAGCTTACAAGGCGGGGCTGTTACAACTCTGCTGCTTCGGGGCGTGACATCTTTAATACTGTTTAATTGTTTATTACTATTATGCAACCAATGTTCAACTTGTTGAAAATGACACGTATAATTAAATTGTCCTTTCTTTTCTATTTTTCTATTTGGGTTATAAATTTCCAATCCCAACCACTTTAACTTTTTTATGTTCTCAATTCTTATATATTTAGGGCTAATGACTCGTTTGCATAGCCTATTTAATCTTAATCTAATTGATAGTCCTCAAATTGGACAAGAAGCCTTTCATCTAATGAAGAACTTTCTTCTATATACAAATGTTGTAAATACTTAATAAGTAATACTATGTAGATAATCAAGACTACTTCTCTAATTCCAATTATAACCTAATATTTCACAATCTTCTAAGATAACTTCATAATGAAGCAAGATGATCACTTTCTAAGTTTTTGAAATGTTGCCTAAACACTATTAACAATAAACGATAAAATCTATGCCTAGCTATGAAACTTGGAATGTATACTATTTCTTCACCTTCTTTTATTACTAACCTATTGAGCTCTTCTAAATTTGATTGTATTTATTCTCTTATTTTGTGAATGCAACTATTAACTACTCCTATCCTGTCTAATTGTATTTCTTCAATGCAATATATAAGATTGTCCATTAATATTATTTAAGAGGGACATGATTACAAAAAAACTCTTGTTATGTTATACAGTGTCTAATATGTTTTTAGGTTGATTGTAACTCAATTTTTGCTTTGTTTAGGAGTAAATATGCTTGTACAACTAAATTATTATTTTTATAACATATAATGGTTTTAATAATATTTTCTAAATGAACAATTTAAGCTTTTATCGTAAGTTCTTGCTCTTTAAACTTATATATTTTTTGTTTTCTTATATTAATATACCATGAAATATTATTCATAACCATAATATCTGATTTAAAAACCTTAATAAACTTTAATGCTGCTTGGTACTATAGGCATTCATTTTATAATATCTTATGTCTTTCCTTTTCTTTTCTAATTCTCCTCTTCTTCTACTTCTTTAATCTATTTGATTTCAAATCTAAGTTCAAGTTTTCATAAACTAAGACTTTTACTCTTTAGTTAGACCTTCAACCTTAAGAAAAAAAAAAAAAACCTACAAAAGCCATCTATAAGCAATAAAACAGAAATATAAATGACTAGATCCTGTAGGTCTTATCAAAAGATTGTGAAAACTTAATATGGCTCTGATACCAAAACAAGTATCAAGCAAGGAAGTTATAAAATATTAATAAGAGAACAATATTTGTTAAGACACAAAAATTAACAAGGTCGAAAGTAAAGATTGAGAATAAAGAATTCACAGAGCAAAGAAATATATTATATTATTACTTCTAGATTACAAATGTAAGAGATATTTAATTGGACATAATAACATGTAGCTAAGAGATAAGAATATCTATGAGATGAGAACGTAATATATACGAGAGATAAGGATGTTAAGAGATGTTTCGAGAATTTATGAGCTTGTATTTTTCTCTGATAGGTTTTCTGTGCTTCTTCTTATTTTACCTCAAGAGTTTGTATAAAATACCAATGAACCAGCCATACCTTTCTATTGGATTCTCTTTTGAGGGTAAAAATATAAAGATTTCTAAAAAGTACAATAATTTAAAAGGGATGAAGGAATCTACTTTTTTCTACAGTGCAAAATGACAATAATTAAAGCTACTTTATCTGGCCAATAATAACATTGTTCTAAATAGTTAGTCCTGATGAAATCCCTTCTTTTTCATAATTGTCTTTATCCCTCCATTATAGAGCTTAAGTCTTGTTCTTCTTGTATAGGATAATTTGCATATCTCGCTATAACATCCATGACTTTGGTTTCTATATAAGCTCCCACAATGCATGTTAATCTTTAGAGAAGTTGTTGTAAATATTGTTTTGGAAAATTAAGAAATAATCTTATGATTGTTTTGGGATATGAGCTAAATGATAACTTATTCAATTTCTGATATGCTCTACAAAAGCTTTTCTACACAAATAATCTCCATTTACTTTATCTTTATTTTTCTTAAATCATAGATCATATTGAACATCTACGTAAATGGTATGATGTGCTGGTCTTACATCATATTCAAAACATTTTGGAGAAATTCAGTAGAGTGTCATCATTTTTATCTGAAGTGTCATTCCTTTTTCTGAATAATAATAATATGATGCAACTATCTTTAGTACTTCTTTAATTACGGAACTAAATTTTGAGTGCCAAGATTGATCAAGTGTACTTTTAATAATGTTTATTAAGTCATAATTTAATAATGTTTGTTTTGTAAAACAATATCCATCTACAAAAATACTAAAAAAAGTTTCTAATTCTATGTTAAATTTATAAATACAGAGTTCTCCTTCATTGTTTTTGTCCATTGTTTTTAATGCATGGAATTGTAGAACATGAATGGTATTTTACTTGGGGAGAATGGATATGCCATTCCCCCTTTATTCCTTACAAATGTCTTATTATTGTGTTCACTTTCATGAATTACAATCACCATTAAATTGCAATTCTTTAAAACATGGAATTAAGATTCTTTAGTAAGACTTATGAATTAGGATTCCATAGGCAAATTACTCACCTTACCCTCTCCACCATATACACGTACGACTGTTGTCACCACCACCATCTTCCACAACCACTATACCATCGTCGGTAACTACCCACCATTAATGTGTTCTGTATCTCTCTCTCCCTCTAAGATTTTATCTTCTTTTTCTTTTTGTTTGATTTGTTTTCTCTCTCTCTCTCTCTAAGCTTTCTTTTTCTCTCTCCATGTTCAATAAATTCATTAAATTTAGGCAAAAGCAAAATAAATAAGCTTCAATATTGTAGATAATGGTTTCATTAGATCTGGTCATTTCTTCAGTGAGAATGGTGTAAGAGATTGGTGTATTCATCAAATCTGGTCATATGTTCATCAAATCTAGTAGTGTTCTTCTTCAAGGTTGCGTATTCGTCCATATTACTAACTACCTAATTTTTTTCAAATATTAGCCAAAGATCACTATTTTTTTTTCCTTCATCAATTTCATAGAATATAAGATTTCTTTCTTCTTTTGACTTATTTTTTTATGGCGATTTCTAGAAGACATGTGCTTGGCCAAAGAAAGAAACCCTTTTTTTTTGTTTCATTTTTTCATTATTGTAGTTTTAGCTTCTCTTTTATTTTTTTTTATTTTTTATGAATTGTTTGATGAGCAATTGCAAATTTAAATCTAATTGTAATTAAGTGTGTTGTATATGTTATTTTTTTTCTTTCTTTCTTTTTTTTTTAAATTTTCTGTAAGGATGTTAGGTTGCTATAAGTACAAAGGAGAGAGAGGGATGAAGATGGAAGATAAGGTTAGTTTTAGTCATTTTACTTATATTACGAGTCTATTCCTTATATATCATTTTGTCTACTAAACAATGTAATAAATATTAGAGGTTTATTCAACTCCTACTAAATAGAGATTCCATTACGTATCTATTCTATGCGTTGAACTAAACGTATTAGAAATGGTTCCCAAAAGTTCTTTTCTGCTAATTTACTAATGTACTATCTACATTTTGATGATAATTTTTCTATATAAGAATGCTTTTTAAAGAAGATATATGCATATGTCTGTATGAATAAAATATCTTTATCTCCTTCATGTCTTATATAATGTTTAGGAAATGCTTATTTAAAGGTTTTTCATTTGTGTAGAGTCTCTTTCTTTTCTACTAATGGCATTTTTTTCTAACTCGTGCCTATATTCATTGACTAATTGTAGAGCTATTCAAAATCTTCATTCTCGAGGAACTTAATTATTTTTTGTCTTACTTCAGCAACAAAATTACATTCTCTCCAAATTAGCCTAATATAATCTCAAATATGAGGAATTACTTTATACCATTCTATATAAATTCATGGGTTATTCATTATTGCATAACAATAATTTTTTTTACTTTGTGAAAAACGCATACCTTTCTGTATAGGTGTAAATTCATTGTTTATTTTTGTAAAGTAATTTGATAAAACTACATGGACTTTTAATTTATTTTTGTCTATAGCCTAAAGTCTCTAAATGGCATCAATAAGTAGACTTAGGCATTAGTCAAGTCTAAACCATGACCCAGCCTAAAACCGCCTCACCAATTCTAAGACCTGACACAAATCCAACCATACGGTTGGACCCATTAAGCCAAACCATCGAGTTAACGTATCCAAGCTGAGTTAACCTTCAAAACCCGTAGACTCAGCGATTTAAGAATTGGCAACCTAAAAAAAATGGATAAAAATAAAATAATGATAAAATGATAAAATAAAATAAAATAATGATAAAATAAAATAAAATAAATTTAAAATAAAAAATAAATAATATTGAAAACTAAAAGTTTTAACTAATTCAATGTAAATAGGAAAAAAAAATCATTTCCCATTAATAACATTAAATGCATAGTTATTCACAATAAAATAATAAATGTAATTTAAAAAAGTGTGTGATTGATTATATAGACTTTTACTAAAAGACTAATCTTATTCTTAGCAATATGGGATTAACTTTTTTTTTAATTTTTTTGTTACATTTATATCTTTTATCTCATATTGCTAATATGACAATCGAGCTAGATATGATTTTATATAAATAAGTGTATATCCTAAAATAACTATTTTGTAAAATGGGCGAAAGATAACATTTGTCTTGTGCTTAATTAATTTTAATTTAAAGTCTAAAATTTAGTTTTATTATTTTTATGAAAAATGGTTAGTTCACCATTCCTTAAACTACCAGTTGAATTGGTAGGTTTAAGGAACCAGTTCGTGAAATGATCCTATAGGTTAAGGTATGGTTCCCCATTTTAGGAATTGGGAACCGACAAGTCTGGGTCCAATTTCAAGCCGGTTTAGAACCTTGCCTAGGTTTATCAATAAGCACTTTTTAGACTTCGCCTAAATCTACTTTATTTGATTATTTAAATTCTAAAGATGAGCCATTTAGGTAGATAAGCAATTCTATTCTATTATAGTTGATCATGAGAAATATGTTATTATTACTACTAGTGGATCTTAATGTGAGCTTGAAAGTTGTCATCCTTATCTATATGCCATGTTCATTTTTCTTTTGTTGATTGAAAATGCCATTGGCTACCCATTAGATTTGGTTTAATTGTTCTGTTGTTGTAATTCTTCATGGAAAATGTACTAGCTTAAAACATTAAACTAAGTTATTATCTTTTCCTTCTATGTGTTATATTTCTACTTTGTATCAATTATTGATTAAAATATCTATAAACTTAATCTACCCCTCTAGGACACACTTTTATTATTTTTATTTTTATAAAACTTGACAATAGCTTCACTATCAATTCTTACTAAGATTTCAACTTTATTAATAAAAAATAATCTAAAACTATTTAATCCATATATAATAGCAAGAATTTCTATGTCTATACTACTTGTTAACCCTTTTTCCTTAAACATACCACTATTATATCTATAATCTTCTTCTTCATTTTTTGGGATATATTTATGAGGCTTTCTTTTTAAAATTGCTCCCTATCCATTTTCATTGTCTGTTTCTACAATTAAATGATGATAATCTTAGGTTTGATAAGTTTCTTACCAATTCTTTTACTTATTTAAGTTCCTTTACATTTAAAGATTTAAAATTACTTGTTTTTTGGTACAATTGTTTTGTATATTTTCTTAAATTTTTTTATAAATGGCCTTGCATAATTAACTAAGTTTAAAATATTGGTGTAAAATCTTTTTATCAAAATCTTCATTGAATTCTAAAACATTTTTAGAAATATGAAGTTATAGCTTAATTTTTCCATTTCCTATTTCTATACCTAAGAACTCGTATGTTTTTTCTATAAATTTGGACCTTTTCACTACTTATAACTATTCAATTTTTAAGAAATTCAAATAAAATAATTTTTAAATATAACGTATGTTCTTTTTCAATTTTGGAATGTACTAAAAGATGATCTATAAATATACAAACAAATGGATATTTTAAAAAAATCCCATCCATCTCCTTTTGGAAAATAGAAGGAGCATTTTTTAAACCAAAAGACATAACTAACCATTTCAAATGTCCCAATAGACATGTAAATACGGTCTACAAGATTGAATCCTTATGCATTTTTATTTGTCAGAATCCTAACCTACAATCATACTTACTATAAATATTACTACTTTATATTCTGTTTACTAAATCTATTTTGTTAAGGATATCATATGAATCCGTTCTTGTATTATCATTCAAAAGCTTATAATTTATTATCATCATACTTTTACCTCTAACAATTTCACTATGTTTTCTAATAATGAATGTTAAGACTTCTATAGGGGTTATTTGATCTTTTAATGACTCTTAATTTTAATAATCCCCTAATATGCATTTCAAATGTTTTCCTATCTAAATTATCACATTATATTTTCTTTAACCTTATTTCTAATCTAGATTAAAAATATCTAATTTATAATATATTTTATTTCTATCCCGTAGGATTATGGGGTTTTCACTAATTACTTCTTCTTTTTGTAGTTTACTAATAATATTAACTATCTCTATTATTCTCATTTTCTATGAAATTATAGATCTTTCTATAATTTAAACAATCACTTATTATTTCTATATTTTCATAATCTTCTACTATTTGCTCATATAATTCTTCTTTTATCTTTGTGTTTTCTTTTTTCTTCTTTTACTTTTTTATCTACTATTTTTATCTTACATTTGCCTTATACAAAATATTCACATTTTTCTTTTAAAATAGGTATTATAGGAGAGGCTAAAAGTTTTGGTCCTTGTGTATTTAGACTAAATTCATAATTGTTATTTAACAAAAATTACAATCCTATTATGTATACATGTTGACGAAGTTTCATGTCTCTTACATATGATCTAAAGTTATGTAAATCATTTGTCTATCCTTTTTCTATTTCTAAAGTTATCTTATGTTTAGCTAATACTTTACAATATTAGTGTAATCCTTCATCCATTTGTTCTACATATACACATCTATTTATTGGTAATTTTTTAATTAAATATTTGGAAATTTCTTTACTATTTATACAGTTATTAAATGCTCTAGTATCTATTAATTCTATGCTTCTAGAATAAAATCATCTATAATGAATCTTACATTTGTTATTAGTGATCCCAAGTTGCTATCTATTTCTTTTCTAAAATATGTTTTGATTTTATTTAAATAGCTGTTCTCTAATTTATCTTCTAATTTTTATTTTATTACTATTCCTTTCCTTTTTTTTTTTTGCCTGTATTTTACTTCTAAATTTTTTTTACCTGTTTTTTCTACTCTTTCTTCTAATTTTAGCATTCTTCTTTAAATTAAATCATTACTTGCCTTTTTTTTTAGATTCTATTATTTCTCTTTGATTATATAAATAAATTTTACAGGCTTCTATTAAACAGTTAGTATGTCGATACCTAAGCTTTAATTGAGGATATCTGTTGCAAAATTTACAAGGATGATCATCTGAACCTAAGTTCTGGTTCCAGTTATCATTACATTATATTTTATTGTCTACAAACTCTTGAAAATTTATATTGTCTAGCATTTCTTCTATTTCATTTATTTCTTGTAATATGTCTATTTTTCTTTTTGTTCCTAGAATTTCTTAAATAAAATAATCATTTCCTTCATTACTATTAGTTTATTCTCTCTCTTCAATGCTAACTATACTATATTCGGTTTTAGTATAATCCACAAACTTAGCTACTTCTAGTATATCTTCTTTTATACAATTAATTAATATGGAATACCTATCATGAACATTATAACGTCTATGACAATCTCTAGCAAAGTGTCGTTACTTTTTACGATCAAAACATGTTAATGTATTTTTATAATTTCTATTCTTATTATATTTTCTTACATATTTTTCTTTCTTTACTTCTTTTAAGATAATACCTCTTTACAGGATTCTTTTACCTAGGCTTATATTGTCTCCTTCTTGGTCTTCTACTTTCCCTATCTCTATATTTATGAGGTGTATATATATTTCTATAAAAACTATATTCTCCTTTTAATTGTTTTGTTATTTGTATACTTGTATATCATTTTACTAATTTTTGTAATACAAATTGTACTATTGTGCCTAAATTGTTTAATTCTACAAGTAAGGTGGGTTCTTTTTGCTCTTTAAAATCGTTATAAATTTCTCGTCCTAATGGTCTTAGTAATTTTAGGAATAATTTATTTGCTATGTATGTTTCATAATAATGACCTACTATATTACAATGATAAAAGATATCATTCATGAATTTTTTAACATATCTTCAATCCTTCAATTGTAATCATTCTAAAGCTCTTAGAGCATTCATTTGTGCTTTTAGATCATTACTAACATTTGGATGTATACTCATTACTAGCATAGTAATTTTATTTGTAAAATTCTAGAGATTAGTTCTTAATTGCAAATCTGTATGAAATTGTTCTACAAATTTTCTTTTATAGCTTTCCCATAAAGCTCAAGTATTATCTCCTAAAAATTTTTCTAAAAAATTATACATGGTCGTGGCATTATCACTTACGTTATAACTTTCCCATTCTTGAGTCACTAATTAGGTTTAGGTACTTAATATTTATGACCAAAGTTGAGAATCATGGGCTGCTAAATTAAGTATTCTCCCATTGTCTACTAAATTTCTTTTATCAAACGCTTCTAAAGGTAAGCATTTTCCTAGGCTTTGTAATCCCTTTCAAGTTCTCTATAATATGTATACGAAGTTCTACTTGGCTGTCTTGCAGGATTTGTTAACCTTGTGTTAAATATTAGAACATTATTTATATTATTAGCAATTGAATCCATGAGCTCTAACGATTCTCTATTGTATGCGTGTTCTAACATCATCGATTCATTTTCTAGAGATTTTTGTACTTCTCTTACAATATCTTCTAAGGCCTCTAGTTCTTGGGAATCTACTAAATAACTGTTTTCTATCATTTGTTGTTGTTCTTCTTCTTGTTTACTTTCAAATTGAACATTATATCCTTGTATTAATTCTAAATTCTTCAGGTGATTTAATGTACTATGTTTTACGTATGTTTTTCCACCTAAATCACACATAATTGCTACAAAATAGTACTTTTTTTCTTCTTTAATATCCTCCATTTCTTAATTCTTTTATTGCTTCATTAATTTCTTCCTAGTTTTTAAATTAGAAATCTTCCATTATTTAGGCTTTTCTATTATTCCCCAATATCTAGGTCTACTTCCATTAGCGTTTAACGTCATTTCTATCATATTTTATAAATGATCATTTACTGATTCTCTTTCATCTGATATTGTCCTTTCTTTGTAATCTATAAACCTCAGTCCATAAGATCCATTAGGATTTTTATATATTATATTATCTTCATGAATTTTGCTTGCACTTGGGTTTTCTAAACGTTTAGATATGTTCCATTTAGTTCCCTCTAATTCTCTACTTTCTATTTTCATAGGTTGAGAAACCTAATTCCTATGCTAGCTATTTCTTAAATTATATCATCTATATTTAATTTATACCGTATATTATTTCTATTTACCACTTGCTGAGCTTGATTTTTTCTTATTTAAAAATTGATTTCTCATTTCCTGATTAATACTAAACCACAACTCATTTAATATTAATCATCAACTAAAGAAATTGAGAAATTCTAGTTTTTTATTGGAAATAGTTTTTGGAGTCGCTACGCGACTGGAGTCGGGAAAAAGGAAGAGAACCGTAATCAATTGGGTGGATTGCTTATGATTTAGCTACCGGTCTTTGATTTCTATTTTAATGAAGAACCAGAAGGTTCGAAGTTCGAGGGCTAACCTATTAAACCTTTAACGAGTACCACTATCTATTTACTGAAATTAAGATTATTCTTCTAATTATAATATTTAAAAAATAAATGAATAAAATCAAAAGAAAAAAGAATATAAGTTTTTACATATTTTACCGTCGCTCTGATGGTGCTTACGTACCCGCTAGCCGGGATCAGACGATCTTAGTTCTTTCAAAAAAATCTTTAATGTGTTGCTTTATTTTAATTTAAAAAAAATTGCCTGAGTTTACATTTTTAATTTATTCGGTCTATTTAAAAAAAAATCTAAAGAGGTCCTAACTCTTGAATGTTATTATTTTATATAAAAAGAATTTCACTAAAAGTCCTAAAATTTAAAAAGGATTTTTATTAATTTTTATTTAAGAAAAAGACAACTTTCAATATGACAAATCCTTAAACAAGATCAAATCTTAACAAAAATAACCAATCTTAACAACTCCTAAACTAACATAAAATATACATTCACTTAAATCAATACTTAATTTATCTAATCAAGAAATATCTATATCTCTACTTATTATACAATCTTTCACCTAAATAAAATCATATCATACAATATTCTTGATATCTATAAGAAAACTAATACTGAAAAATTTCCTAATATATACATATCTTACACATATTATGTTATAGGAACAAGGATAATAATAATATAATATGATTATAATAACAACTATATAAAAAATATAACCCTAAAAATTCCCTAGGCTCAATATATTTATATGTACAATATTATAGGTAATAAAACATAATATACTTTACTAAAAGAAAATAAATAAATAAATAAAAATAAAAAACTAATCGAAGCTAGGTAAGAAGAACTAAACTTGATGTACTGAACGTAAGCGGATGGATGGATAAGAGAGAGATTTGGGTCGTGGCTCCAATGCGCACTAGTCTAGGTCATCAACAGTGACAATGAAAGCAGCTTCATACAACAATTCGTAATTGCGCATCGAGGATGAAAGGCGGGACTTAATTCTTTGCTGCCATGTAATTCTTTATTTGTCGTAAGTCTGGTGAGTGTGTAATTTTATATAAGCCAAACCATATCATATCTATTGTATCTATTGCATCTGATTTGATCATAATTAAATTAGATCCAAATTAATTCGAATCCGATTTAATAAAATCAAATTAGATTCAAATGTTTTTAATTAGATATGAATCTCGTTTATTTCTTTCGCTCTTATAAAATAGAAAAATAAAAACATAGGTACTTATGGAGACTCGATCTCAAGACTTCAAGTTAAATCTAATCTAAATACTTCAATACTTATCCGTTAAGCCGTTAACCTGTGTCTTAATATTTAATACAATTAAATTATACTTAAACTACCAAATTCTCTAAAATAAAACATTTTAACTAAGTTAAAACTAAAACTAAAACTATTTGTTCCTAATAAATCTACAAAACTCTTTATAATAATTTTTTCTTTTCTTATTTTTTTGTATTTTCATCATTTGTTAATTTTATTATCTTTTTTATCTTTTATTATTTTTTTTGTTATTTTTGAATTAGGACCCTTTTTGTAAAAATAAAAATTAAAACTACAAAAGGGCAAAAATTAGGTGTCTACACCACTTTTCCTATAAATCCTATGTTTATTAATATAATTTCTCCTGTATGATCTTCATATCCTTTACCTTGTAACCCTATTTCTAATTTTTTTTTTATATTATTTATATTGATCATGAAATTTGGTGCACAATAAAATATTCCTTTATTATTATCGTATCTATTGCCATTGTTCCAATTATTGTCTTTCTAATATCATTCTGCTAAGATTTGTCTATCATAACTAATAATGACATTTCTCCCATTGTTTTTTGACTAACCCTTTTATTCTTACCACTATCATTTCTAAATGTACTAATCTTCTGCCTTCTTGTTTTAATTTTCTAATAGTTGTATCACTCAGTAGCTTTGTATTGACAAGTTCAATAGTAAATGAAATAGTTTCTTCTTGATTTTCTCCTATCAATCCCGTTCTTCTTAGGTTACCTTCCTAAGTTTAACCTACCTACCTTATATAATATTCTAAGATTTAATAAATCAATATTTCTGTTGTTATAAATTTCTATGTCCCTATCTATATCTATAATTTTTTTAAGTTGTTTAATGTGATCTTCTGCCCTATGCTTACTTGTTAATCTAGTTATGATTCCTTCACCAATTGATGCCTCTTCCCTAGTTGGATTGTCTCTAAGCATTCTACTATTTCCTATAAAAGGGATAATTCTAGTCCTTATTGTCCTAGTTTCTTGTAAATGCAAAAAATATTGCTAATTTTCTTTGTTCTTTCTATTATTTTTCTTTTTAAAATTTTTATCCCTTAAAGTCATCCTATTATACTTTCTAGTTCTTGCGAATAATCTTTTTTCTACTTTACTTTTGTTTTTAAATCTTGATTCCATCTTATCTAATCTTTTATGTAAGGATGATAATAACATAATTATAGTATTGTTTTGTTTAATGATTAGTTTCTTGTTCAACAAGAGTGTTATAGTTTGTAAGTCTTTCAAGATTTTGCAAATACTTTTTACCTAACCTAGTAAACTCGACGATTTTATCCAAAAAATCAACCAAACTTTATAATTTCTACTTTGTGCCTATACATGAAAAATATAAAATGGGATGAGCCAAAATCCAATATGAAATACAACATGCACTTGCACATGAATATAGAATCTTCCAATCACACATACAAGTGTAGAATGCAATAATGCAACAACCATCCATTTGATTATCTTTATTTTAATCCAATAAATATCACAAAGGTACCAACGACCCTAATGCACATATGTAATCAATACCATATAGTATCAATGTTAGATCCTCCTCATTACCCTACAAACTAAGAAACTAAGAAACATCCTAATTACCCAGATCATTTTCATGCAGAATTCCACTCAAGACAAGTCTTGCATGGAACATCAGGGTAACCAGTTTTCACAGTCCTTTAAGTCCAACCAAGCACATGTAGCACACAAAATTTTATTGCTAAATAATTAATTTATTCTAGATACTTTCATTAACTTAGCAGCTACAAACAGTAAACAAGTATCGCATACCTAAATCAACTGCAACACTTAAATCTAATTCTACAACACTCCTAAAAGCTAATAATAGATCAAACACCAAATTCAAAATTTCTTGTAATAACCTATTATGTTCTTACACCAGCCTCCTACATTAGACTATACATATACTCTTAAAAAATATAGATTTCAATCTAGATTAGAAGTAGTTAATGAAGTGTTAATTATTAATAAAATAATATGAATAGGTGTAACAAATTGTTAGAGTATGTTTTGTGGGATAAGGATTTAAAATAAAAAGAGAACAAAATGTTTTTTGTATGGAATTGAAGACTAGCCGTATCCCTAGGCATGGTCGTGCTCTAAGCCATGCCCCCTAGCATAGCTTAGATCCCACTTTCGCACAATCGTGCACACCACTCTAGATGTGACCATTTGTAATTCACCACTTTGAAATTCCCTGTCTTGCGCTAGAAGTTCATCATCAACACTTTGAAAATCTCCTCTAAACACCACCCAACATGTAAAACTAATCTCGTGTCCCATTCATCCTTCAATAATCCAAATATATAACAATGAATTTTCATCTCCATTCCATATGCTTCCTTAATTATCAATTCCTTATAACTCATTTGAAAACACCTTCCAATCATAGCACCAATGCAACTTCCAGTCAATCATCTGAAACTAAAACACTAATGCACAACATTCAATGAAACATAGTAGATAGGGATTTCAAGGTTAGAACTTACGTTTAGGGCTTGAATCCACATACACTAGAGACGGAAAACCAAAGAACAAATCACAAAACAAAGCTTTATCTTGTTATTATCTAGGCATTGAGAAGAAAAATGAATTTTCTTAATTTAAAGTTTGTAAACTTATCAAGAATCACCCTTTTGTATCTTACCGTGATTTCTCTCCCCTTCATTATTACAGGAAATGGTTGTGTTTCTTATTCTTGATGAGTTTCATACGGTAACCTTAGTTTGAAAGCTACACACATGAGAGGAAGATGCGAGGGAAAGAGATGTGCGGCTTTTCTTTTATTTTTCTTATAAAATAGGGTTATGGGAAGGTGGAAAAGAATAAGGTGTAATGGGACAATTGATCTCTTAAATGACTATCATAGTCCTATTAATCTAATATTACAAGTAGTACCAATCTTCAACGTCCATTATTATTTTCTTAATCCTCTTGTTTTTTATTTATTAATTTCTCCTTTTTGTGCCTTAATTAATCCACCAATTTTCCTTCAATTTATTTTATTTTTTTGAGCTTTACATTTATTATTCAACTCACAATAAAATAAATTAAGTTGAAAATATTTGGAATACTAATGAGATATAGTATTAGTTAGAAGTCAAGTCTATACATACCACTTGACATTATTCCCCATGGACTGAGGGATGGATATTTTCAAGCATACAGGTGGAGATGCAAAAGTAAATGTGGACGGTGGACCTGGTGCTTCCAATCAATTTAGCACACCGCATTAATCTTAGCATCATCAACCACTTCTCTACATAAATAAGCATAAATCAAGTCTACTTGTGAGACTTCGACTTCATGCATTATCACAACTAACCATTAAGCATTGCCGCAGTCAAATACATCCTTATATGATACTATAATTAATAAGATTATTAGGTAATAACGTAGTACATAGGGTATAAATTAGTTATCCATCACTCTTTTATATTAGAGAAGAATTTTGTGGCAGCTTAGTTTAGATAAAAGATGACATTGAAGCTCTTGGCCATCTTGTAAGCTAATGAACAGAACTTATCTCCAGGATTATGAAGATGTAATATGATAGAGGAAGAGATTTACTGTGTCGTAATGAAATCATAGTGAGTATAGATTCACTAACCATGCCTATAATATTTTATTAACAAAAACTGTAGGAAGGCGGTTATCTTGTTATGTATCTAATGATATTATATTTGTTGAGAGAAGATAAAGGGTCGTGTACACACTTTTCATAAATCAAAAAGCTATTTAGCTTAGGATTATAATTAATATTTTATATAACAAATTTTTTAAGTACGGTGGGTTTGAAGGTGAAAGGGAAATAAATGAAATGAGTTAGACAAAATGAGTTGTGTCAGTCTACTAATCTGTGATGGTTGATCCCTTTCTTAAGACAAATCTACTCACTTCCTACTCCGATTTAGATTGACATGTACTCGAGTTCCATTCAACATAATTACGTTGGGCTTGAGTTTGATAATTAGCCTAATTGAAGTCCAGTAAAGCTTAAATGTTAAACAACTTCAAGTTAAATTATTGTTATTATTATTATATGAAAGATACAGTCTAAAACAAGTTTAATCGAGTTGAGCTCAAACTTATAGTAATTAAATCAAAAAATTAGAATGAAATAGAAGAGGTATTAAAAACAAAAGGTAAAGAAATTAAATCTAATCTCAAGCAAAAATGTATATTAGTTTTTCTTGGGGTAACGAATATGTTATATTAATTTGAATTATAGATTTAAAATAATCCAATAAAAGATCTATAGGTGATGAACAGTTGATAAATGAGAGTGAGATGCCATTGTTTTTAGTTTTTACAAGAAGTAATTCAAGGATAAAAGCATCCAAATTTTACGTGGATTTGCTTATACAGACATAATTCATTACACTTATATTAGTTACGGTTAGATCAGGTAGTGCTAATCTCTTATAATCACACCTTATATTACATATATATATATATATATATATATAATACTAGCAAATGAAGCACTTCGCAATGCGTGAGTAGATTAAAAAAAATTAAATTTATATCTTAAAAATTTACCATTATCTATTTAGTGAAAAACTATAGTTTTATTAAATAATATAAATATAGATTTATTTTTTTCCCTATATATTCTCACTTTAAATTCTTTATTTTTTACTTATGAGTAAATCGGGATTACCAATACAAATCCATCTAGGTAAGCAGACACCAATTATCATCATAGTTATATTTCATCATAATCTAAATTTTGGTCATATAATACGCGTACGTAGAGTAAGCCAGGAGAGAAAACCGAAAGAGAGAGAAACCGTCGGTGAAAGAAATCATAAAATAAGCACCACATTGTGTGGTAAGATAACGGAGAAAGTGGGTTCGGGATTAGGATAGATTAATGGAAAAGAGTGAGTTGATATGTCAATTTTATCCTTAATATAAAATAATTATAGTTTTAATAAGTTATTAATATTGGTTTCTTTACAATAAAATTTTAATTGAAGAGTTAAATGGTAATATTTAAAGAGGCGGATTCGCTTTAATAATATAGATAATATAATGGAACTTAATATATATTAGACTTGCAAATTAATGGTTGAGTTATATAAAATCACAAATAGAAAAAACTATGTGAGGTGCTTGGGAAAAAGAAAAAAGAAAGAACACAATAATGTTTTATAGGATTTAAGTATGAGTGGTTACGAACCTTGATGAAGTGATAATAGATGTATTATCATATATATTGTTGTCTCAGGGTATTTGCCAATAGTGATTGAGCTCTATATGTAGTAAGCCTGCAAAACAAGATATTGAGGAGATGTCCGGGTATTGTCCGGCATAACCATTTTGATACTTAAATCAGCAGTGAATTATTGGAGAGTAAAGTAGTAAAGGATACTTGGAAGTAATATGCAAGCTTAATGCGTAAAGTGTAGAGAGTTTTACCGCTGGATAGTGAACCGATATTTATAGTGGAATAGCGTCGACAGTTAGAGAACAATTAGTAGAAGCGATCCTCTTCTGTAAGTATTAGAGAAGGAAGTCATGGTGTCTATGTCATGACCCTAAAGGGGGTCTAGTAGGATTACCTAAAATTTTCATATCATGTATGTATCCATAATTAGAAAATCATCCTGCAGGTCAGAGATTGCAAGATTGTAAATAATTAGTCACTAAAGTTTTTATTTGATTAACTTACGACCACATATATATGACTATAGATATCCGATAAGCCATAATCCAACAGAACCGCAGAGAATCGGTATTCCCTACCAAATAATAAGATTAGGTAGTAAAGTTATAAAACTCAAACTTACTAAAGTCACAAAATTTAAATGTAGTATTAATAACTATATATAAATGAACCATATAGTCTGTCCTCAAAGTTTAACTTCTATGCATCTCGACGTTGGCACTCGGCCCTCAGTTCTTAACCTATGCCCAATTACCTAGCAACCTGCAAGAGAAAACTATTAGGAAGTAAGCTATAAAAGCTTAGTGAGTTAACCCTCGTACTATACCAACAAACAAGTTATCAAACAGTTTATTACTAAACACATGAATGTATGAATAAGCAGTATGCCAAACAATATATATGCAGTTGACCGATACTGCATATAACATCGGAATTTAACACCCTCCGAAGTAAGGGTTGGAGATACATCGGCACTAATCACAACCGGGCTCTAGCACTTGGGTTTTTTCCCTCATATCATTATATAGGAATTCCTTATTTCATAGAATAGGTTTCTATTTCTATCAGTCAATAGTATACAAATAACCAGGTCTAGTGGTGAACGGGCTCATGCAATCCACGCTCCCACCCTACAGCATTAGTTTATAGACGCGACCCCCAGCCACCCATGGTTAGCATCTCCGACGCTAATAGAACCTGCGAACCAATAGTAGGGTCTTATTATACCAATGCTCCTACACTGTACTAATTAAATCATGTGGGAATTCATCCCTCCAAGGCCTCTCATTACCAATCGCGTGAGGTGACGGCCAGAACATTATATGCAATGCTCATGATCTATGCATGATTCGTTTAATTTTTGTTTGGTTGAATATGATTAAATCAATTTATGAGATAGTCAAACATTATCAACAAATCATCTAAATAATGCAACAATCAATTATATAATTACATTTAACAGTATTTTGCACAGTAATTAATCAATATCAGTCACATGCATAACCCAAAGCTCCATGCATCAAGTTATTAATATTTAATTCATGTGTACTAACTACAAGCATAAAACAAATATAGAGTCATCGGGAGTACTCACTTGGTCATAAATAATGTCAGGGATTGTATTAGTTTAAGGGTAAGTCGGTTTCGATCTCAGGATTACCTAACATTAGGGAAATATTGAAAGTAATAAGTTTGGGAATAACTAAACTAGTATGCTAAATCATACTATTTACTTAAATCGGTTATTGACTTACGTAAAACCATTGATTCGAGGTTTTTATTGAGTCGCGTATAACTTTTTCGTTTTACCTCAGATCATTATAAACTTATAGTCCATTTTAATCGTTTTCAAGTGTATTTTTTCGTAACGAGGTCCGTTTTGAATGTTATGACTCGTAACGTAAATTATGATATAAAAATATCACAAAAATTATTATTTAAGTTTAAAAACTTATAAAATATTGATTTTCACTTTTTCTTAACATATTTATGATTTAATAATTATTTAAATCATATACTTGATATTTTTATTATTTTGAGTATATTTTCCTATTTTTGAGATTTTTACTTTATTATGATTATCATTATTATTATTGCCTTCATTATTTTTACTATTTCTCATTATCTTATTTATTATTTCTCTTATGTATTTCACGATTATACATATATATATATTATATACTTATAATATATAATTATGTTATTGAAAATTCTTAAATTACGGTATTATATATATATATAAACATATACACTTTACATATTTACGGATTTAGTAAATATATTATATATACTAATACATATTCGGTATACCACTTATATATTTATATATATATATATATATACTATACATTACACGTATTATATATGTATATGTATTTATTTAAAACATACTCTTATATACATATTCATATATTTATATATTTGGTATTTAGTTATATATGTAAGTCTTCTATACATAAATATGAATACATACATATGTATTCGATATATATACATATAATTACCTCTAATGAAGGTATTCTACAATATATATATATATATATACTATACGATTATATATATGTATACTAAAGTGATTATACAAGGATACACACACATATATATATTGTTACGGTACAAAATATGTATTTTAAATAAATAATACTAAATACATGTATTTAAAAAAAATACATAACACGTATTATATATATTTTCAATACAAAATATACATATGTACTATAGTTATTTAATAAAATAAATAATACTCATTATATGTATTCCTAAAAAAAATATACATAACACATTTACTTATGTATAATATACCTATGTATATACATGTATACATATCTAATCTTATACATATATACACTACTCAATTTATGTATTAGTGTACCTATACATGTATTAACAATATTATATTTATAAGAAAATACTACACAAATACTATATTTATACATATATATACTATATAATATACATCTACAAATAAATACTTACATATTTCTTTTAGTTTTTTTCTTCTTCTTTTCTTCTCCTTTCCTTCCTTCTTCCTCTTCTTCTTTTCTTTCTTTCTTTTCTTCTCTTACGGTTTTTTTTTTAAGCTTACAGGTTTCTTTTCTTTTTTTCTCCTCTTTTCCTCTCGGTTTGATTTGTGCCGAATGTTTCCAGATTTTTCCTCTTTGTTCACGATTGCATTAGTTTAACTTATAAGCTATGATTTTTGCTAATCATTTCAAGATTTTTGCTTGCCTCTTTATTCAACACTTGGAAATTTAATTAATCACGTGGGCTGCTGGTTTGTGGTTTTAATTTGCTGATTTGTAGTTTGGTTTTGTGTAAGACGTGAGTTGAATTGAGAAAAGGAAGAAAGAAAAGAGATAAATTGGAAATTAAAGAGAAGGAAAATGAAAATTATTAACAAATATATATAATTTTTCGAATCATATAAATTATAACGATTCTCCTCGTAAATTAATTTCAAATTTTTGTGAAATTTTATCAATTTAATTGGTACTCGTTACAATTATAATTTTTAAAAGTTATTATGGCGATTTAGTTAAAATTTCGTGTAAATAGGCGATTTAATCAAAAAATTGCAATCGACTATAATTTTATCACTATTGAGTAATATTTAATTACTTTATAGGCTTATATCTATAATTTTAAGGTTTCGATCAAATTCGAGTTCAATTTTGGTTAATGACATATAAGTCAATTTTAGGGTTTTGATTAATTTCTAAGGTTTTTTACTACTTATAATATATTTAAATTTATGATATATTAACTTTTTATCTTCCTTATCTTTAATGACTTATCAAGTCATCTATAGTATTAGGGTTAAATCCTACTCTTAACTAGCTAAATTTGCAGGGTTTACAGTCTAACGTTTCCCATTTATCCCAAACGTGGTTGTTGACTTGATGTCTTATTCTTATTTTATACATTATAATCGTTGCAGAGTTTCTTGGGCTTGGTCAATATAAGTCTAAGGCTTGAGCCCACAGCCTTGAGCCTTAGGCAACAAGTCGTGTCAGATCCAAATGGGCCTGAGGGGCCATGTCTAAAGAGCATCATCAACACATATCCTCCTTTTTTTTTTTTAATTGTTGTTGTATTGTAACACAAATTTGAATATCTTATGTTTATCTCTCCATATTTAGTTATTGGAATATTTAGGAATGAATAGATCGTGAATGGAAAATTGGTGTGGTAATCTTTTATTACGGCATTTGAAAAGGATAGGAATTTTGAAATTATTTAAATTGTTAATCTTTTTCAATCTCCCTTTTTTTTTTCTCCTCTTTGGTTTTCAATTGCTACTGTATTTTAATGCAAATTTGAATATTTCATGTGTATTTCTCCAAATTTGGTTAATTGATAAAATCCTTTTTTTTTTTATCGAAGATAAAATCATTTTTTTTTTCTTTGAGCACTTTTACTACATCAATGACTGAAAGGCTCCATATGCCTGAACAAAACTTGGAAAGAGAATAGAAATTAAATATGGGAGAAAGTTGAAACTGCAATTAATTAAGTGGTTGTAGAAAATTCGTGTCACAAAGGTTGTTGTAGTGTACACATTTATGTGGTTATCTAATAGCATGTTGAGTAGTAATATTCCGTTAGATTATTAAAAATTCGAACTTGGAAAGTGGGGGCATTAACGTGAAAAGGGGGCTATATTGTAAAATAGTTGAAAACAATAAGATTTTTAAAATATTGTAAAATATTATAAGACACAAAATGAAAGTTATTTAAGCCTATTAAGGCTCAAATTATATAGATATATAATATTACACGATCAAATAAAATAACCAAAAAAATAATTTTAATCCCTAATTCTTGCTTATTTGGAAAGATTGAAAAAAAAAAACTAAAATAAGAATGACTTTTCATTGTAATTTTGGAATGATTAAGCAACGTACCATTTTATTTTATTTCCCAAAACATTTTGTAAAATCTTAAAGATAAGACTCTTAGCGTTAATTACTGTTTTAGGCTAATTGCAATTCCATTTGTAAATCTTTGAGCCTGATTTTCAATTTTTTTTTTTCATTAAACCGAAATTTCATCAATCCACTCAAGGCATAGATAAATTAAGAAAAATAACATAAGAGACCATCAACACATGGCTTGTATGAAATAGTTCAATATCCATTAAGTTTGATATATATAGAAAATAATTAATATGAAGGTTATAGAAAAGTACGATTGAAGATAAGAGGTTAAATAAGCATTCTCTTCATTAAAATGACATTAATAATGAAAAAATAAACGGATCATGTTATAAAAAACAATTCAAATTAGTTTGTCTTCAACAAACTCATTATTCTCACAATACGATACAGGAAAAAATAATTCAATTCCCATAATACTTTGAAGTTTCAAAGTATAGAAAAATGTTTGAATACTTATTGCAGGAATAATTCAATATTGCAAGTGGAAAGCATGATTGATATATTAACTCAAGAATCAACTAATCTATATGTTATTACCATTAGATATAAAAAAAATTAAATATTCATCATTAAATTGTAGCATAATAAAATAATACAATTTGAGACAAAATTTAAATCATAAGCAAGTAATCATTAAGAATATGAAATAGTTTACCAAAACAAAGAGAAGAGACGTCATGTTTCGTATTTAGAACTTCTTGTTTAATGACTCAAATATTTAAAAAGAAAAAAAAAAAGAAAAGAAAAGTCATTGACATGATAATGATAGAAAATAAAAATATGTACTGGCAATTACTTAAGCAATTTGTTTTATCTATCCAATTAAATAATTTCTACACATTAACTATAAACATAAAAGGCTGTCTTCTAAACAATTGCAAGTTTTATCAAGAAAGAAGAAAATACCTTGAGAAAGAAATTCTTATTGCACATGAACTCACTAACTCATTATCACCGAATAAAGGAAATAGAATAATAACTCCAAGATTAAATATGGAAGGTTCACACTGTTGTTAAAGCATATGTTTTTATTCGTGACTACACCACATGATCCTCAATTGCCACCTGTATATTTACTGCTAGAATATTCAATGTTTGAAGTGATGATCTATTCTTTGCTAGACTTTTTCCAATGTTCAATCTCAACATCTTCATACTTTTGATGGTTTGGAACACTATACTCATCATCCCAATTGTGCTTTATATTCAATTGACTATCTTCACAAATGTACGAATGCCATTTTGTTAAACCAATGATTTTGCCTAATTGCATAAGAGAGTCGATTGCTTGCGTAAAACAAAGAAAACATCATTACCACAAAAGCAACTAATAGCAAGTAGACATATCAACACAAAAATCAAAAGCCCATGAAAGACCCAAACAAACTACTAAACAGAGTAACATAAACACAATTGGAACTGTAATATGCGTGTAATTCTTTTTTCACACGCTTGATAATAGGCTTACGAAATGCAAAAATTTGCAACAAAACATTGAAAGTAAATGATGAAAAGCCATACCAACAACAAAATGGTCTATTGTACGGAGAGTTCCAACATCTAAAACTAGGAAACCATGAAAATAGACCAATCACAACAAGCAATACTAAAGCCAATACTTCCCCAGCAAGTAAAGCTGCACGCCTAAAATAACACATAAAATAAGACCCTATAAAAATCAATTTTTTTCACTAAACATAAAACGAAAACTTTACGCCTATTAGTTTAACTTAAAAGAGAAATCATTACTAAGTCTTTTTGAATAGTATGACATCTTTGAGAGGGACGATCTCTAAATCAACAAAGGGGTTGTTGCTTGGTCTCAAGGAAGTCATCTGCTTTAGTGTGAGGGTTACTTAAAAGCCTAACAGCTTAAAGTACATAGATAACATGCTCAAACAATTATACATCTGGTTATGGGATATATATATATATATATATGAGTGAATAAATCAAATCGAAACAATATAATATTAAATTTGAGTTAGAATTTGACTTTAAAAATTCAAATTAGTTCGAACAAATCAACCAGTTTTTACATGTGTTGAAATGCATGTTCAAAAGAAAATCCTACACGACGCACAAAGAGATATCAAACCTCTGTAAAAGCTTCAAGAATCGACTCGTAAGAAATTGATGAGTGAAACTGAAATCCTAATTTTTACAAGATCATATGACGGATTCCCGATGAGTGATCATTCACAAATCCATATTGATCCTGCAGGTTCTCCACGCAAGTATTAAGATTCGACAGATCCACATATATGCATTTGTCACGGTCAACTTTGTTTAGATTAAGGATTCATCAAACGTAATACAAAATGATCCTCAATCCCTTTACTAGATATTCTTTGTCATTTTCACATTGCTTAAGCATCGCTGTCAAAAATCCTCCCCTTGTTAAGATACTGCTGGACTCTGTTTGAGGTCGCCCGAGGCCTCACGGAGGAAAATTCTTAGTGCGGGGCTGGGGACGGGCATATAAAAACACGACCCCTAATTGTTGGGACATGTAGCAAGTGTATCATTACTTACATCAAGTATTTTACCATGTGTTGAACACTTATCATATGTAATATAATTTGCAACCGGATCTATAAAATTCAGATCTATATAGATTATAGAGGGCGAGAGAGGGTACTTTCCATCGTTCCATTAAGGTTGAAGGCTTGAAGCTTTTAAGGCAATGTTGTAAGGAAGGAGAATGACGCATGATTTCATCCTTGAGGGCAAACCAGCGGAAAACCGGCTTGGTGGCATCTGTCCCGTACTTCATGCTCACAGGACCGTGTTTGCAGACATGGATTTTCTCATTATAGTTAGGTCAACTCTAGGCAGATGATATTCTGAAAACGCAATTGCATTAGCACAAGGTTGGTTTCGCTTAAGAAGAAACGCTGATTTTGCAGGAAGAGAAGAACCATGAGAAAAATCCGTCTCATCGGTACGAGAAGAATACCTGTAAAAGAGTTATACTTGTGTTCAACGGAGACTTGTTCAGTCTGTATTCGCTTGTATGTGAGCATATTTTCCAAAAAAAAAAAAAAGGTTTATTTCTATAGATCTGAGACTGAGAGTTGAGCGTAGGAACAATCCCTGGGATAGGATCCTAGTGCATCGCATGGTACAAGCACGAGACTAAAGCTGTAAAACTCCAATGCCAAAGTCACAATCTCTTGATAGTACAAGAGCCAAGGGAGAGGAGATGGCCTCTAATGTGTCCTCCGTTCACAACTCCCCTATAACTGAGAATACACTCTCTTAAGCCCTTGCTGGATTAGTTAAGCCAGTGGAGGATCAATCGGAGGACGAGTTTTAGAGTTTAGACCCCTTTTTGTCATAGCTCAGGACACGAACACGGAGCACCACATTGAACCCAAAGAGGAACGTTTCGCTCATTTTGACAGCCAATGATTTTGATGCATAAAATGTTGCATGTCTTCAGATCTCATCATCCTGATATTACATAGCCAATTTGCCGGGAAGCGTATAAAATGTTCAAAAGCACGATCCTATTAACCATAAGACATGAACCAGTAAAGCAGTCGACTCCACTTTGAATGCCTTCCTAGATCAATTTGGTGCTACTTCCTTCAAGGAAAACAAAGACAGAAGAGCAAGTTGTTCTGCCAATCACAGACTTAACTAAAAAGATTAAAACCTCATGTTATGATATTCAAATCGTCAGTTACTTGTAAGCACCATAGCAAACAATTAACATTTTTCCTTTCTGATGCATTGACATCATTCATCATCATCATCATCATCATCATCTCTACATGGCAACTGAAAGTGGCAACACCCATTCATGATACAAAGGGACGATCCGAAACCCTGCCCCCAAATGTAACGTACCTAGTTGGGCTAAAAGAAAAGAAAAAAGAAATACTCTTAATACTAACCGACGATTGTAGTTTTAAATTAGCATTTACCACCTAACCAATTGACCGAGTTGGTCACAGATCAAATTTTTCCCATTTCTAATTCCAAGTATGCTGTTCACTCCAAAAACAAAATGTCTTACCTCTGATTGCTATATTTCGATTTTGAAACTTGCTATTCATCAATAAGAACAGAAGCTTTTGATTGATGTTGTTCTTATTTCAATCAATACATACTTGTCATGTTACAAGACTACATTATTAATGTTTGTATGAAGCACTAAAAAGGAAAAACATGGTGCTTCCTCCTAAAGACCTTTTTGATTTGTGCTCGCATACATCTCATAAACCAGCTGAGCAGCCAATATATCAAAAACTGCAGAACCAACAGATTTAAACACAGTGATCTCATCCTCACTCCTCCTTCCAACCTTCGCACCCTTAACCAACTCCACCAAATCACGACCAATCTCTTCCTTCTTCAACACCCCTCTCTCGAAAGCCCCAACCAATTCTCCAACTTCCACCAAAACCACCTCATTATCTTTACTTAGCGTTTTTTCTATAATTTAAGTATCTTTTACGTTGTTTAGAAATATTTTTAATGGTTTAGACATCTTTGAGAAAATTGCATATTTCATAGCAAATTGCATTTAGATACTTTAAAATTTTTATAAAAAATTTTATCATGTAGAAAAGGCTTTTCTTTAAATAAAAATTTTAATTTGAGTTTTTTAAAAAGTTAGGGTTTTTAAGTTTCTTTTTTAGGAATTTTCTTAATAAAAATAAAATAGTTAAAACGTAAACATGGCTATTTTTTCAAAAATAAAATGAATTCACATACTAAAGTTTTCTAATAAATAAGAACTATAGTTGATTTGATTCCGATTAGTAAGTATGTAGGTAATTTTAGAAAAATCGCAAAATCTGTAAATATTTTATTTTATTTTCATTTTTTACGGAAATTTCATAATAAAAATTTCATTTTATGCATTTTCACATCCTTTGCATGATTCCTTACTTTTCTAAAAAATTATAAAATAAATGATCACTAATTTTTTTCGTAATTTTTAAATGGTGACTTTGTCTTAATAAGTCAGCTCTTGAATTCAGATTTTCTGGTTAAATTTTTTGAAAAATTAATTTTTTAGAAAATCCGTAAACTAATTGCTAAATTAAGGTTTTCCCACCCAAAAATCCTAATTTCATTTTTTACCAATTTTACTAATTGGCAACTTTGAATTATCTTTTATAATATTTTTATTAAACATTTTTTTAAAGAAAAATGTTTTTTCTTAATTTAATATCGAGTAATCTATATTAAGTGAGCTGGACTTAATATAGGTTAAATTAAAGAAAACCGAAATAAAGCTCAATAATAAGATTCAAAGTGATTAAGGTCGACAGTTGGATATCTTGGTTCAAGTCGGAGTCACTAAAGTCCTACAGTATTTAGCCAAGCTACCTGTAAGGTCAGCCTATAGTTGCTAAACTTGTGGGATGGTCAACACTGGATCCTTAGTACCGTACCAAGCTGATCTTTAAACTTAAGACCTTGACTGTTTGGTCACATGGCTTTTGTTAGGTTAGTAAAGATGTTGTCGAGCTATTTGTCTCTCTTCTCTCGGTCGTCTGGTATAAGCTCAGCCTTAGATGAGGCAGGTTGACCTCAACCAAGAATAAGTCTGAAAGGGTTTTTGGGGAGGTCAACCTCGAACTAAAACAAGTCAACTTCGACTTGGAGATTGTCATAGGCTAATTCCTATCAAGCATGATCATACTCTAGGTCGTGCTTCCCAGCATCGCTTAGATTCCACTTTTGCATAGTTGAGCACCCAGCTTTGACCCTTTGAAACACCACTTCCCGTACCAAAACTCCAATATCAACACTTTGAAAATCTCCTCTAAACACCAGCCAACATGCAAAACTAATCTCATCTCCCATTCATCCTTTAATAATCCAAATATATAATAATGGATTTTCATCTCCATACCAAGTGCTTCCTTAACCATCAATTCCATACAACTCATTTCAAAACACCCTCTAATCACAGTACCAATCCAACTTCTAATCAATCATCTCAAACTAAAACACCAATGCACAACCTTCAATAAAACATAGTAGATAGGGATTTTAAGGTTAGAACTTGCCTTTGGGGCTTGAATCCACACACACTGAGGATGGAAAACTAAAGAACAAATCATAAAACAAAGGTTTCTCTCGTATTGTCTAAGCCTTGAGAAGAAAAATGAATTTTCTTAATTAAAAGTTTGTAAACTTATCAAGAATCACCCTTTTGTATCTTACCTCAACTTCTCCCCTCGCCCCCTCATTCTTGCAAGAAACGGTTGTGTTTTTTGTTCTTGATGAGTTTTGTGTGATAACCTTAGTTTGAAAGCCATGTACATGAGAGGGAGAGGTGGGGGAATGAGATGTGGAGCTTTTCTTTTCTTTTTCTTATAAAATAAGGTTATGCAAAGGTGGAAAAGAATAAGAAGCAGTAGGTCAATTGATTTTTCAAAAGCCTATTATGCTTCTACTAATTTAATCAATTATAAGTAGTACCGAGCTTCTACATCCATTATTATTTTCTTCTTCCTTTTTTTTATTTATTTATTAATTTCTCCTTTTTGTGCCTTAGCCCACCAATTTTTATTCTATTTATTTTATTTTCCTGAGGCTTTACATATACTCTTCAACTCACAATAAAATAAATTATGTAGAAAATATTTGGAATATTAATGAGATATAGTATTACTAAGAATTCAAGTATATACATACCACTTGACATTATTATTCCCCATGGATCGAGGGATGTATATTTTTAATTATACTAGAGGAGATGCAAAGTTAATGTGGACGGTGGACTTGTGCTTCCAATCGATTTAGCACACGCGTTAATTTTAGAATCATCGGTCACTCCTCTACATAAACAAGTATAAATAAAGTCTACATTAAGCTTTGCTGTTGTGAAATACAACCTTATATGAGACTATAATTAATAAGATTATTAGGTAATAAAGTAGTAGATAGGGTATAAATCAGTTATCCATCACTCTTTTAGATTAAGAAAGAATTTTATGGCAGTTTAGTTGAGATAAAGGATGACATGCAAGCTCTTAGCGATCATTTAAGCTAATGAATAGAATTTATCCTCGGATTTATGGATCATAACGACATAATCTGGTAAACGAAGAGATTTACTGTGTAGTCATGCAATCATAGTAGTTACGGCTTCACTAATCGTTTCTATAACATTTGATTAACAAGAGCGGTAGGAAGGCGGTTATCTTAGTATGTATATATGAGTCGTATACAAACATTTCATGAATCAAAACGAGCTATTTATTTCAAGAAATAATTAATGTTTTATTTAACAATTTCTTAAAGTATGATGAGTTTGAAAGTGAGAGGAAAATAAATCAAACAAGATAGACAAAATGAGT
The DNA here is from genome assembly GCA_024138005.1 of Lumnitzera racemosa. Taxonomy (NCBI): domain Eukaryota; kingdom Viridiplantae; phylum Streptophyta; class Magnoliopsida; order Myrtales; family Combretaceae; genus Lumnitzera; species Lumnitzera racemosa. Next base: position 107,947,747 of record JAMXBC010000004.1, read on the forward strand.
TGTATCACTCCACTAGTTTATGATGGTTGTTCCCAATCTTACATCCTAAGGCAAGATTAGGAATGTAAATGATGCAAACCTACTCACATGCTACTTGGTTTTAGATTGACATTTCCTCAAGTTTGATTCAATATAATTGAGTTGAGCTTGATCTTAAGCTTCATGATTAGCTTAATCGAGTTCAAGTCAAACTCAAATGTTAGACTAATTCAAGTTGAAGTTTCATATTATAATTACTTTTTTAATGAAAGATGCAACCTAAATAAGCTTAATGGGGTTGAGCTCAAGCTTGTAATAATAAAATTGAAAGAGCGGGACAAAAGAAAAGATGTACTAAAAATAAAACAATCCAATCCTAAGCAAAAAAAGAAGTATAAAAGTTTCCAAGATTAGCATTAGTTTTTAGTGGGATGTCAAATATGTTTGCATTAATTTGAATTATAGATTTCAAAGAATCCAATAAAAGATCTTTTAGATAATGAATTGTCGGTAAAAGAGAGCGAGATGCTATTATTTTTCCCAGAAGAAATTCAAGGATAAAGGTGTCCAAATTTTATGGGGATTCGCTTATAAAGACATTATTAATTGCACTTAAATTGGCCATGGATGGATTAGGTAATGCTAAACACTTATAATCACACCTTATATTATGCAATATAATATGTATCTAGTTGTTGGATATATAAGAGTATAAATAAGTCGAATCCAAGAGAGTATAATATTAAACTTGAGTTTGCATTTGATATTTTGGCTTTAAAAATTAAAAGCAGTTTTTGCATGTGTTGAAACGGATATTCAAAAGAAAAATCCCACATGACACACAAACAGATATCAACCCTATGTCAAAGCTTCAAGAATTGACTCCGAAAAATATCGATGCTTGCAATCCTAATTTTTACATGATCATATCACGGATTGCTGAAGAGTGATCGTTCACAAATCCATATGGATCCTTCAGGTTCCCCACGTAAGAATTAAGACTCAACAGATCCACATACATGCATTTGTTTCGGTCTAACTTTGTTTAGATTAAGGAATCATCAAACGTAATACAGATTAATCCTCAATCCCTTTACTAGACATTCTTTCTGTCATTCACATTGCTCAAGCTTAGCTGTCAAAATCCCTTCCCAAGTTAAGATACCGCTGGACTCTTTTTACATTGAATGTACCAAAGTTTTCTCATTTATAATCTAACATATATATTTTCTACACTAGTCGGTTAAAGCAAGCTATCTTTACTTCTAATTTCTCGAAATCAATACTGAAACATGCTATGCATCTTGAATCAATTCAATTTCATGAAGTTAATATTCATTCTGTTACTCTCAATTGTGTATCATATAATCAAAACTATGCATTGATACGAAGGAATTTGCCACTTTGTATTTCAAGATCATAGAGTCTGAGAGTTGGTACTTTTCATCATTCCATTAAGGTTGAAGGTGCTTTTCAGGCGACGTTGTAAGGAAAGAGATTGCATCCTTGAGGTGCAAACCAGCGGAAAACCAGCTTGCTCGTGTGTCCCGTACTCCATGCTTACCGGATCGTGTTTGCAAACATGGGTTTTCTTAGAAGCTGATCTTTTCGAATCAACCTTCCGATTAATACCTATACTAAAAGCATTGAGTAGATTAGAATCTTGTAAAAAATTATATATTGTTTGTTTGATATATTTAGGTGGAGGACTTCTAGGCAGATGTTCTGAAATGTACTTGCATCAGCACAAGGTTGGTTTTGCTTAAAATGTTGCATGTTTTGAGATCGCATTGTCCTGATACTTCATAGGAAAGTCCCAAGAAATCAGATAATAAAATGTTTAAAAGCATGATCCTGTTAAGCATAAGAACACGAACCAGTAAAGCAATCGGGTCCTCTTTGAATGCCTTCCTAAATCAATTTGCTGCCTACTTCCTTCAAGGAAAACAAGACAGAGATCAAGTTGTTCTGCCCATCACAGACTTGACTTAGATTAAAACCTCATGTTGTAATATTCTAACCATCAGTTACTCATAATCACCATAGCAAACAATTGAATTTTTTCTTTCTGATGTACTAAGATCATTCATCATCATCATCATCTCTAACATGGCGACTAGTTGGGGTAAAAGAAAAGAAAACCAAAAAACTCTTGCACTAACTGATGATTGTAGTTTGCATTAGCATTTACCATCTAACCAATGGCCAGAGTTGGACACGGATCAAGATTTTCCCATTTCTAATTCCAAGTATGCTGTTTACTCCAAGTACAAAATGTCTTACCTTTGATTGCTATATTTCAATATTGAAACTCCGCGATTTATCAAAAAGAATAGAAGCTTTTGATTGATGTTGTTCTTATTTCAATCAATACAAACTTGTCATGTTACACGACTACATTATTAATGTTTGTATGTAAGTACTGAAAAGAAAAAACATAGTACTTCCTCCTAAAGCCCTTTTTGATTTGTGTTCACATACATCTCATAAACCAGCTGAGCGGCCAATATATCAACAACTGCAGAACCAACAGATTTAAACACGGTGATCTCATGCTCGCTCCTCCTTCCAACCTTCGCACCCTTAACCAACTCCACCAAATCACCACCAATCTCTTCCTTCTTCAACACACCTCTCTCGAAAGCCCCAACCAATTCTCCAGCTTCCACTAAAGCTGCCTCATTATCAATAAACACCCTCCCTCTCCTAATAGCCACATCGTCGCACTCCTTCATGGTTTCCTTAAAAGACCCAACTAAATTCAAATGTGCTCCATCTTTCAGCTTCTCCCCCATCACAAGCGGCCTCTCCGAATTCGTAGCACAACACACTATATCTCCTAGCCCCACAATCTCCTCCAAACACCCATTACCCTCAAACACAACCCCACCATCAAAACAACTCTCTCTCCCCATATTCTCAGCCAAGATCCTAGCTTTCTCTATTGTCCTATTCCAAATAATAACCCTTTTAATACTCGGTCTTGCCGCGATGTGGGCTTTGATTAAATGGGGTGCTAGAGCACCAGCACCAACCATGATCAACACTTTACTATCATTCCTAGACAAAATCGACGAAGCTAGACCTGAAACACATGAAGTTCTATAAAGGGTAAGTTGAGTACCATCCATCGAAGCAAGGGTTTGTCCTGTAATGGAGCTAAAAAGGACATAACTTGCGTGGATACCGGGTAAGTTGAGAGTGGAGTTGTTGGGGAAGGAAGTTACAAGCTTTACGCCGATATAAGGGAGAGAAGGGTGCGAAGACCAAGAGGGCATGAGGAGGAGTGAGGAAGTGGGTGAAACAGAGTAGTTTTGGCGGATTGGGGAGTGGATAGTTGGGGAGATTATAGGGAGAGAGGATTTGAAGTGGTGGATTAGGGTTTGGTGAGAGAGAAGGGTGTGGATGGTGCGCGCGGGTATGAAGATTGGGGTTAAGTTAGGGTTTGGAGAAGCCATTGTTGGTAGATGGAGATTTTGTGAATACACTGCAAATTAATGGGCATTATGGTGGAACTGTGAAATCTATTTAGACAAAGAGGAGGACATGGACAACCATTAACAAGGACCAAGACCAAGACAAAAACCAAGACTTATTAGTATATTTGGAAATTTGAGCAAATTTCCCCGAAAGTACATCCTGGTTGATCCAAAATTTCAGAAGGAAAAAGAAAGAGCGTGAGTTCGGAAAAAAAAAATATATATATATATATATATATGAGACCGATGTATGTATAGGAAGGATAAATATAAATTAATAGCTGCACATTATTTATTCATTTATTTATTTTACCACTGCATATATCTGGTAGTTGGCAATGAAATCTTTCGTTTATTATTTGTAATCAAAGATTATAATTTGTACATCAACTCAGATCATCGAACAATAATAGAGCGTTATCAAGTAATGAATATAATTGTTTATACTGAATCTATTATTTTTATTATATAATTGCGATGCTAACCTCTAAACTTAACTCTCCACATGATTAATTTTATTCTCATTTAATTAAATCACCTTAATAGTGTTGTAAATTAATGAATATAATAATACTTCATATAAATCTATAATTTTCAATTTTGTATATAATATAATTGCGATTCAAACCACCAAACTTAATTCTCTATATTTCATCCTCTTTCAATTAAATCATTTAGGTGGTGCTAATGGCAACAAATTTTGGACCATAACTCAAAACCCATACCAAACATAGGTTCGTATGGACTATTAACACTCCATTTAACTTAACCTTTGAGTGCGACGTAATATGCTAGTCCAAGTCATCTGATAAGTTTGTCTGACGAATCAATATGACCTAAAAACATGTCGTTTTCAGTTGAAAATGAGCCACAATCCCCACCAAATGAGGAATGGTCGCACCAAAATCATTCTTTATATATAAATAAGCAAAGCTCATTTCAGTACGTAATTATCAGCACTAATTACATGGTAACTACATGCATGGGGCAGGTACGGATAAGCAGGTAAGATTTCATCGTCATTGATCCAATACCTAATAACGTCGCTTTCATCCATTTTCTAGCTAAATGAACACTTTTATTTTTTACTCACTATATATATATATATATATACAAATATGTATGTATATATCAATTTATTTTTTATATTTTAAATTTTGAAATTTTTATAAAAGTTTTCCTAATTTTTATTCTTTTTTACTTTATTCATTTTTCAAAATATTTATTATATTATATATTTAAAAAAACCAAATAGATTGCGCCACATATTATTACTAAAGGGAACGATGACTCAATTCTAAATTTTTGTAAACATTGGGGACTGAAAAATTAAAAAAAAAATTGATGGCTCAATTTAAAAAAGTGATAAAATTTAAGTATTAAAAGTATAATTTTTATTATTAATGACTTTTTAAATTGTAAAATATTCATGAATAGGCTAAACCAAAACTAAATTTAAAGAATATACTGAACTTTCGTAGTAGTAGGGATTCATTTGGTCAACTACTCTAATGCCCTGCATATTGTTGTCATTTTACCATATTATAAGCCACAATCTTGCACTTAAGAAATAAAATAATATAATGACAAAAATAGTAACTTCGCAAGACAACCCTAACCACAATTTAGGAGCAACATAAGATGTAACATGATCTCAGCAAAATCCATATGGTGCTCAGTGCTCAATAAATTTAAAAACCTTATCATTCTTCATATTAAAATCCAAGCTTTCCTCTAGCTGTCTGAGAGCCTTTGTAAACATAATTATAGACATGTAGGTAGAGTTTAGTTAACCTAACTAAAAATTTAAAAAAAATCGAACAACACGATATAAGATGAACTAAACAGCGTCTAGTATTTGCTATAGGCACAACTTTTTTGATAAAAAAAGTTAAAATAATAAGAAAATAATTATTCATATTATAAATCACATTAAAGTTCAATATTGTGATTGAAAAAATTGATGTAGGATTTTTTGAGATTTTAAAAATATATTGATTATATATTGTAAAATCGATTTCCGTACCACTAAATACATAGTACAAACTTTTTAATTTTAATTCAATATCTCAAAGTTTTTTTGTCTAATAATTTCGGTTAATATGCAAAGCAACCAATGGAATATATACATATATATTTTTTTTCAGAGTTCGCACGTACAAATATTTTAATCAAGTGAAACCATATACCAGCATGCAATGCTTTTTTCCTTTTGGAAATGTGAATATGATTGTCCATCTGCAGATAGTATTACCCCTCATATTGCCGCCAATCAAAGTTTATCACTTTTAGAAAAAATAAGTATAAAGTGGTGTTTGCACCAACTATTTTCCATACTATTGTTACGATAACTTCCGTAGTTTTTCTATCACGTCGGCTATAAATCAATATTTGAAATGTTTTTATTTGTTGATATCTACCACTAAATATTTTAAGACTCTATATTGAAATTATTGAATCTTTAAATTTATATTAGTTTATATTAGCAAACGACACACTTGTATTACATATAGAAAAGGATTAAAAAATTTAGACTTCATAAATAGAATAACGCTAATAATATATGTTTATAAAATCAAAATTATAATAAATTTTTCCTAAAAAAAGTAGCAAATATTAGTCAAATAAAAAGTATGATAAAATTTTCAAATAATAATAATATTGAACAATTAAAATAACTTATAAATAAAATAATAATAATCGTAGAAATAAGTACGACAGAACATGATAACTGTAGAGTTAAAAAAATTTATGAGTAAAAGATAGCAGTTAAGAAGTTTATATGATGAGTTTGAAACTTTTTTTTTTTATAACTATTATAAGATATAATTAGTTAGTTATAGATAGTTAAAAAAGAGATTTTCTTTTAATATAATAGATAACAATGGTTTAAGTAAAAAAAAAAAAAAAAAAAACCACCACTCAGGATGCGTGGCCAACAAACAAAAGCAAATCTTTGTTGACAAGAAACTTATGCGTGCGTGGCTCTTGAAAGGATGTTGGGCTGGCGTTAAACTAAAAGAAGAGGCGATATACTCCATTTGGCAACTAATTCTACTAGAATAAGTGCTTTAACTTAGTCTTAGTTGTGGCAACAGCCTCTGTTACGGGTCATTTAAGGTTTAAATGGGATGACCCTTTTCTTTTCATGTTTGTGTTTTCGTATGATCACCGAAAGCAATTCATTACCCATTAGATTCCTCAGTAGTAAAGGCATAAAAGAGCCCAGCTGGCTTATAAGCCACTCAAGTTCAGTTCTATATATATATATATATATATAGTTATGTTTAATGTGATTCTAATGGAGCCAAGCTAATACATTAGTTTGAACTTATCTGACTTGACAAGCTTGCAAGTCTAAACCAATTCAATTCAAACTTAGGTGGAACAAACATTTATTGAATTCGAGTTGAGTTTGAGCTTTACTATCAAATTGAGATAAAAGGAATATAGTAATAATCAAATGCACACGAACATAATTGAACTACATTTGAGTTTATTAAATAAGTACATTGGGCCGAGCTCGAGCATTAAAATTTAAGATAAATCTAGCTCAATAGCTCATCCAGCTCACATTTGAGTTACTAGTATTCAAATCGATTTGGTTCATTTACGTTTCTACTCAACATCCAACAATTTAGCTTTTTCTTATCGGTGCCCTGATGACTGCTTACACTTCTCTTATTCTTATAAAACGATAATAGGAAAGTGCTGTCACATGCGTATCCAGCTTTAGGATTCAGTTCAATGACGCACAAGGCAGTGTTGTTTATTGTCATTCTAGCAATGCATTCACCCATTTATATAAATAAGTGATCAAGCAGTTCAGCTCACTATACCGAGTGCCTTCAATCCATTTCTCTGCATTAGAGCTGTTAAGAAATGGCTGCTACAGATGTCCCATGTTGCGAGCCAATGTTCTGGCTATACCTTATCATGTGTCTTTTTATTGTGTCTTTTGCAGGTCTCATGTCAGGTCTTACGTTAGGACTCATGTCCCTTAGCCAAGTCGATCTCGAAATCCTTGCTAAAGCTGGCCAGCCCGAAGACAGAAAAAATGCAGGTAGATGCACGGTTCTCATCAATCTATTAATGTTGCTCATTCGTACAACTTGAACACGCTGTTGTTTTCCTCTTTACTGCAGAAAAGATCCTTCCAATCGTTAAAAACCAGCATTTGCTCCTCTGTACCCTTTTAATTGGCAATTCCTTGGCTATGGAGGTACCATATGCTGTTTTTGATATTTTCCAACCACAAAAACTGTACAAATTATTGACTCTAAACCGTTTGTACCAAGGCCCTACCGATCTTCCTTGATGCACTTGTTCCAGCATGGGGTGCTATTTTGATATCAGTCACTCTAATACTTGCATTCGGTGAGGTAAAATAACAGTGCCATCGTAGTTTGGTGTACATTGCACAGTATCTACTTCTTTTGACATAATCTGAACTCTATGTGCGCGGTTCTCTCTTGACAGATCATCCCACAAGCCGTTTGTTCCCGGTATGGACTCAATGTTGGGGCGAAGCTGTCTGTCTTGGTCAGGATACTAATTATTTTAATCTTTCCTTTGTCTTACCCAATCAGCAAGGTAATAATCCCTTCAGACTTCCATGAAAGTATTCGTTTCTCCATAGCTGTGAAAAATTTTTAGAGAAACCGCTAATGACCGAGTAGTTTAGGTAATGTAATAAAGTTCATGATAAACTGCCTCAGAATCAACTTTTCTGCACAATTGTGGTAGGTGTTGGATCGGCTGCTTGGAAAAGGACATTCTGCTCTTCTACGGCGTGCAGAGCTGAAGATGTTTGTTGATATGCATGGAAATGAGGTCTCTGCATGAACAAAAGTTATTCTAATGTTTGTGATTGATGATCTTAAAAGGCTGATGTAAATTGTCAGGCTGGAAAAGGTGGAGAGTTGACGCGTGATGAAACAACCATCATAACCGGAGCTTTGGATTTGACTCAGAAAACTGCTAAAGATGCAATGACACCCTTGCCAAAAATATTCTCTCTGGACATCAATTCTAAACTCGACGGGTGAGCTTCCACTTTCAAAAGCTTACTCTTACTCTTCATTTCTTCAATAAATATCAGATGTCCACCTGACCATAATCTGCAATGCTTAGGACCACGATGGAACTAATACTAAGCAAGGGGCACAGCCGCGTGCCCATATATTCAGGAAGCCCCTCAAACATAATTGGCATCATTTTGGTAACTGTAGTCATGCTTCTAATCTTCCCTTTCCTTTTACTTCTGACAGAATGCACTAAAGGAATTGTGGTTGCCTCCTTTGTCCTAAGGTAAAAAATTTGATGAAGTGCCGCCCTGAAGATAAAACTCCTATTAGAGATGTTACCATTCGCAAAATGCCCAGGTATCAAACCTTTTGGTCTCATCACTCCTCACAGACTAATCTTCTTGCATCTCGTAGCATAGCATATATTTCCAGTTCTTGATCATAACAAGATCTTACAGGGTGCTTGACTGCCTGCCTCTCTATGATATACTAAATGAATTCCAAAAGGGTCACAGTCACATGGCTGTGGTTGTTAAAAGCAAACAAAATCCAACTAGGAGTGTCATGAATCAACAAGGGGCAACGAGAGGTATACTTTGCCCCCAACTTGATGGCTGATAAATTTCATGTGGAATTAGAGAATAACTCTGGATATTTGACGAAATTGAAGGAGAAAAATGGTTATGAAATCACAAGTTCTGTTGCCAAATTTCAGGATTTCATCAGCAACTCAGTCCTAATGGTCAACTTTACATTTCTAATATTGAAAACTGGGGGCCAAAAGTGAAAAGTGCATTTGAGTTGCAGCAAAGTCCTTCGTGTGCTAAGTCGAGGAAAGCTATGCAAGAAAGTAGATATGTTTCTGGTGAAGAGTGGGAACTTACGGGAAATACAGATGACGTGGTTCTTGGCATCATCACTTTAGAGGATGTTATTGAAGAACTTCTGCAGGTTGGTGTACTCAGAATTGATATCAGTCCTTGCAGTTACTCTGTAATCACGCTATTGATAAAATATAGTGTACCCCTCCTTGAATTTCAAGAACATAATTATGCTATACAGTCTTCATGCGCATGGATTTTATCGAGAAAGATATTTTAGGACTAAAATCTCTACAAGTGATAACTCCTTTTGCATACTCAATTTCTTCCCATTCATTTTCTTCAACCATTCCTGTGATATCTAGTCAATTCAGAACTTAGATAGCTAGTGCTATTCATATAGTATGCATCTGCAAAATGTTTCGATTTGCTATGTTACTTCAGAACCAAGCACATAATTTCACCATACAAATAAGCATATGTTTGTATGAATATGAGGTTTGTTCGAGTGTCTTATACTTAATTTTGTCTGTGATAGGAGGAAATACTTGATGAAACCGATGGGTATGTCGAGGTTCACAACAAGTAAGAAAATGATCCGTTGAAACAGTGAGCTTTACCGTTTGAGTTCACTTGACATCATGAAGCCTAAATCTGTTTTTCCCTTCTCCTTCTCAGGCTTAGCATCAACATGCTACCGCAAAGATCACCCCTGTTAAGATCTCCAGCATCTCCACTTCACTGGCGCTCTCCATTGGCCTCTCCAGTTTCACCATATCACCTCAGTCCAGCATCCTCCTGTAACTGCACACCAATAATGAGGTCTCCAGTCACTCACTGCAGCTGGTCTCCAACCATAGGACCACCAGGACAAACTTATAATCCAGCAAGACATGCAAGCATTACGCAGAGCCCGCTACCATTAGTACACAGTCCTTGCCAATGGAAGGATGGGAGAGACTGCTTGCAGGATGAGAGAGAAGTCCTGCACTTGTGAGACATCAGAAAATAAAACCAGGAAGGTGTGATCCATTTGGACAAGTCTCGTTGCCTACTGCATTTAGAGCCTACTGAGAAATGAGAAACCAAACATTTCCAGAACATAAGGCTAACTATGTATTTCCATCACTATGCCTGGTTTTCTTTGCCTGTTAGGTATAAATCATTTGTGGTTAATTTAAGTTGTATCGAAATTTAGCCGTGGGAAGTTGTTTGGAAGATATAACCGAGAAAAGAAAGTACTAATATCAGACCAAGTATACAAAAGCAAAATTCCAGTGAACCCTTTCATTAAACAAAGAGGTTTACAATGAGCAAGGCACTCTTTGATGACACTTTTGGGGACAATTAGAGAAGGGAAAGATCTTCCCCTTCCAAAATACACACTTAAACTGTTAACATCTAAGACAACAAAAGAAGGGGGGAAAAAAAAAGATAAAAGACTATATTCACTTCAAGGGGGGAGGCATAAGACCTATCATGTAAATGTTTAGTCTACTTCATCCATTTTGCTTTCCTCAGCACCATCCTCTTCCAGGGCAGGCATATCAGCATCATCACCAGCCACTTCATCCTCATCAATGCTAAGTCCCAATTTCAGCATCATGTGGATTCTTGCAGCAAAGGTATTGGGGTCATCCAAACTAAAGCCAGAAGTCAAGAGAGCAGTCTCAAACAGCAACAATACGAGGTCTTTGACCAAGTTGTCAGTCTTATCAGCCTCCGCTCTCTTTCTCAGCTCCTCCATAATACCGTTGTCTGGAATTATCTCCATCGTTTTCTTGCTTGACATGTAAGAGCTCATGCTGTTGCCTCTAAGGGCCTGAGCCTTCATGATCCTCTCCATGTTAGCCATCCATCCATACTCTCCTGTCACCAAACAACATGGAGAGTCCACAATCCTGTCTGATATAACCACCTTCTCAACTTGGTCTCCCATGATATCCTTAATGACCTTGCAGAGGTTTTCAAAGGATTTCTTCTTCTCCTCCCTCTTCTTTTTCTCCTCCTCAGTCTCATCAAGTTTCAGACCCTCCTTTGTTCCAGAGACAAGTTTCTTTCCATCATATTCCTTTAATTGACCAACAGCATATTCATCGTTTGCATCAACCATGAAAAACACTTCATATCCCTTCTTCTTGAGCCGTTCTAGGAACGGAGAGTTCTCGACAGCTTTCTTGCTCTCACCGGTAATGTAGTATATATCCTTCTGGCCCTCCTTCATCCTAGTGACATAATCTGTTAAGCTGGTCACCTCATCACTGCTTTTTGAGGAGTGGTATCTGAGCAGATCGGCCAACTTAGCTCTGTTCTGGCTGTCTTCATGTATACCCAACTTCAAGTGCTTTGAGAATGCCTTGTAGAAACTGTTATAATCCTCCTTGCTCTCCACAATCTCATTGAACATCTCAATGCACTTTTTGACAAGGTTCTTCCTAACAAACTTCATAATCTTGTTCTGCTGCAACATCTCACGGGAAATATTGAGTGGCAAGTCATCAGAAATCACCACACCAATCACTCCAGCAAACAATTTCAAGTACTGGCAGCATATGCTTGGATCAGATGCGGATCGAAACACATTCGAAAACATACAAATTTCATCTCTCAATTATTTGACAAATTTTCGAAATTAACCAGCGGCAGAGATGACCAGACCGCCACCTCCCACTATGGGAATATTTTGAAAGTTCCCCTCATTTAAGTTTTACAGATACCTTAACTATGCATTTCAATTCGGTTATCATTGGTGAAATGCTAAATCCTCCTCCGAAATTGGTCACACTTAACCTGAATTTCATTTACTATTAATCAGCACCCCTAATATATATCTGTTGATTAATAGCATCCCTAATATATCTGAATTTCTACCGCTACTGATCAACCCACAAAATTCAACTGCTATTTCAACTAACCAGAAAACAGTACATAAATCCAATATTACTGCAGAAATTGTCTGACAGGAAACAGAAACAAACGTTAATAACACAGAAAAACATTTCCCAGACAACAAGCGTACCCACATTATAATCGTTTGAACTTGATTTCAAGAATAAATTGACTGATGCATTACCTGCTTTGGTCATGCCGACACCACTGACCATAATCGAGAGAATTTTGTTAGCCTTGTCAGGCATGATCCTAGTGAACAATTCCGGTTGCGCATCGAGCTTGCTCTTATCCGTAAGACTCTCATAACGAATCTTGTCCAACACCTATACCCAAAAAACAAGTCCATTAACACTATGCGATCAAACTAAAGAATACTTATTAGTTATCCTACTAACAGAGGCATGAGGCATCTTGAGAAGAAATTTTCTCCATTTTCATGATTGACGACACATCTCATGACGAGAGAAAAGTTCTTTTCTTCTGCCTCTGAGCACCGGTTAATAGTTTCTCAGAGTAGAACGAATGAGGTAACATGAAACAGAGTTCAAAACTTGAAACGTACATCAGATTAGTTGCTAATGAGTTCACGAAGGAAGATCCCCTTGTTGCTATAGAAAGTGTTGATGATCAAACTCGGAAGCTGGTTGATCTCGGCTTGGAATGCGAAGGTCTCGGCTTCACCCATTTGAACATCCGCCATATTGGAGAAATAAACGCATAAAACCAAGCGAGTAATGAGCAAACGCGCGACGCTAAAGAGCTAGACGCAGCGAGTTCTAGAGAGAGGAAGAGAGAGGAAGAGAGAGGGAGAGGATTGAACGGATGCTTTGGCTTTGCCTTTTTTATTTATTTATTTATTTTTTGATCCCGCTGAAGGAAGAAGGAAAGGAAGAGAGGAATTTATAGTAGGAGAAGGGATTGGAGAATAAATTCAATTGGGAAATTTGGAGTGAGCTCTGGATGGTTCTTCGAGGGAAACGATGTCGTTTGACGAGGAAAAATGGCGCCAGGAATTCGTTGGCTGCGTGGATATTGCTACAATATTATAACGGTTCGAGAAGGCTCGTCCAACGAAAGGACACCTCCAGTCGCTCATTGCAGTCAATCTCCTCCCAGAGAAACCTACGAGTAACGTTCGGTATGTTGAAAAAATTTAGGATGGAATGAGTTAAATGAAATGAAGCCAAATGGCATGGAGTGAAACACATGTGGAATATAGAATCATCAATTTTAGTTACTAAATTCGTAATGGAATAGAATACATGTATATGTTGAAAATGCCATTAATTTATATTATCCATATATATATATATATAATGGAGAACCTCTTAAGATCAAAAGAGTACTGGCAGGTTGTTGAATTTGGAGTAGTAGAGCCAGCGGCTGAAGTAGTGTTGTCGAAGACCCAAAGGAAGGAGTTGGATAAGTTGAAGCTGAAGGACCTTAAGGATAAAAAACTATCTTTTCCAAGTTATAGATCAGATAACCTTGGAGATGATTCGTAGTAAAGATACGTCCAAGCAGATTTGGAGCTCCATGAAGAAAAAGTATCAGGGGAATGCAAGGGCAAGGCGGGTGCAACTTCAAGCACTTCGAATAGAATTTGAGACTTTACGCATGAAGTCGGGCGAGTCAGTTTCAAATTTCTTTTCAAGAACGATGACGATTGTTAACAGGATGAGGGTTCACGGAGAAAGAATGGGGAATGTCACCATCATCGAGAAGATTCTTCAATCAATAACGCTAAAATTTAATTTTGTTGTATGTTCTATAGAAGAATCAAAAGACATTGACACGCTGACAGTTGATCAATTGCAGAGTTCTTTGTTGGTTCATGAACAGACGAATGACCAGCAAGAGATGGGGGAGCAAGCATTGGAGGCATCGATAGAAAATCGCTCGACAACAAGAGGATATAGAGGACGAGGCAAAGGCAAAGGCAAAGGTAAATGTAAGTGCTGCAATAAGGTATTCGGAATTAATATGTACAATGTAGGGTTGTTAGGTAAATTAATTGATCGAGCTTAAATTTTGTAATAAAACCAGGAATATTAGTAGAATCGATTCCATAAGTTTGAATTTAAGAAAATAAATAATTAAATATTATAATATTGAATTATATGTATATCACTATTATCTATCGGAAACATGCAAAAAGAATTCCAATAATTAACGAATCAATAAAAATAAATTTTATGTACATTAAAAATCATAAAATGAGATAAATAATATTTAAGAGTATTTATTTGTATCATATATGTATTTACATGTAGATAAAAATATTTGAAATTACTTAAAATATCTAAAATATGCTAAAATAATACTAAATAATTAAGAAAAATCAGAGAAAAATGTGAGAAAATATGGAGTTATCCAAAAATGGGACATGACATGCTGTAGATGTAGGTTTGATAATTAACCAATGAAAATAACCTAAATAGAAAGCAAAAAAGGAAGAAGATAAGGGACAAATGGCATAAAGAAAACTCTCCAACTCATCAAAACAACCCTATAAATTCAACAAACCTCATCTAGAATTCACTTTAGTTAGGCAAGAAGCTAAAAAAATTAAAGAGAGACTAGAGAAAGAGAAGTAAGAAATTATACAAAAATAACATGCAAATAAGACATACAAGGGGAACAAACACCCAATGATCACCTGAAATCAAAAGACCACCACTATTAGATAGCCAGACCACCGCTTGGAGTTACTGACATTAGCAGAGCTAACGCTGGTGGCTAGAGGTCATTTAAATAGTAAGTCTAATTTCTCTATCTATTTTTTTTTAATTTGCTAAAAATATTAAATATATCTGGAAAATTATGAAATTTAGTAATCTAAGGTATTTTTGTATCTGTATGTAGATTTAGGAAAAAATTTCAAATTGATAAAATTAGGTCCCGAGATATATAGTGCTTAAGAAATCCCTAAAGCTCGAGCTAGTTTTCCATTTAGATTCAAGTGACCTTAATAATGTAACTTTAACTTTAAAACTCTTATATAAACTATTTAGAGTATTTATGACAATACTATGAAGAGTTTTTCAGAAAATTTGTTTTCTAAAATTTTACTTAATTTTTAGGCTCTAAAATCATACATAAAAAACAATTTATGGATTTAATTTAGAGATTTAATGATAATTTATTGGAAATTCTGATTCAGTATGTAACTAGATATATTGGGATATTAGTTGCTAATGTAGGATGATATTTGTAATGTTTGAGGTGTTAGATATAAGTATTGTGTGTATTATGTAGTAAATATGTATAAACGGAAAGTAGATAAAAGGGCATATTTAAATTAATTTTGTTATTTAGAGTTAATGAGGTATAAATTCTGATTTGTGGTATAATTAGGTGAAGAAGATTGATATTTATAATGTTAGAAATGTTAGATAAGCGATCTAAGTATAGATTATGTAATAATACATAATATGTGTATATAAGAAATTAAATGAATAGAAAATATTATGTTAAAATTGATAATATTATAATAATAATATAAAATAAATCTAATAGGAAATATGTATTTATGTAATTATATGAAAAATGTAGGTTATTCTCACATTGGTAGCAAATTTGATAATTAAATTAGGAATAGAGTTACTGACCAAATTATTGGCTAAGAGTTAAATAGGAGATTTAAGATACCTAAATATAGTTAGATGAATTTTATATATTTGTTCTACAGGAATTCCTAGGGTTTATATATATATATATATATATATATATAAAACCATAACCAAAACCCAAATTAAAACCTAAATAGGAAACTGATTCAAGAATTAAATACAGAGCCAGCCTAAAATAGATCAGTAATAAGTGATCACTAGAATAATTGAGTAAAATTATAATCTAAAGCATATATGTCATAAGAGTATTGATTCGCTTAAACTATATATATAAAAATAAATTACGAATACTCCAGTAAGTATAGTAGGTTGGAATATGGATGATTACGCCACCCAGGATTATATGTATTCAAATATGGTCCTTGATTGCCATATTCAAAATTGTTGATAAAATTCAACCATTCTCCATTGGTTAGAGCTAAGTGATTCCCAATTAAGCACTCAAGAGTCGAATATGGTCCTGAACACAACTCACAAAAAACAATAGGGTTAACATTAAAAGACTGTATGGAGATGAGTTTACTTACTTAAGTCGTGAGAGCTATAATCTAAGCTGTTAATTGAGATACAGTGCTATTGTCACTGGTTACTGTCACTCCTAACTTGCTCTTCTCGTTTTTCCAGTTATGTGCACTGGAGGCCATTTCTTCTATCTGTGCACTTGTTTCATTATATGTCTTACCCATCAGTGTACCTCCAACTACAATATCAACTAAGGACCTCAATGTCTCGTCCAGACTAAGATAGAAGATTTTGATCGGGAGATTGTCTGGCAATCCATGATGAAGGCATTTTTTGATCTCCTCCTTGAATCTCTCCCGTGCTTCATAAAGTGAATCACCATTAAACTTGGTAAAGTTGGTGATATTGTTCCTTAGTTTTACAGTCCTAACTTGTAGGAAAAATCTCCTTAAAAACTTCGATGAAAGATCAACCCATGTGTTAATAGATTCTTATGACAGTGAATGAAACCAAGCTCTAGCTTTATCCCTTAGTGAAAAGGGAAAGAGCTATAATATGATAATCTTGTCTGTTACACTAGTCATCTTTACTGTATTGCAGTATTGAAGGAATCCTGCAATATGCTCGTCAGGACTTTCATTGGGATATCCTCCAAACCGATTTGCCTGAACCATCTGAATAAGGGATAGCTTCAACTCAAAGTTGTTAGCTTGAATGATAGGCTTCCTTATAGCCAAACCCATCACTATAAGTACTGTATAATCTCGTAATACTGGCGGAACTCCTTATATGTAATTATTACCTCATTACCTGCCATCTCGTCTATTCATCTTTTGTTCTCTTGCCTCAATTAATGCAAAGTGCATTCTATTTCTGAATCTAGTGGTAGAATTTCAGTGCTTTTACTCCTGTACATAAAACACCTGCAAAGAGAAAAAAATAATGCACGTCGTCAAGTGTGCTTAAATTACCAATAAAACTAGAAGGTTTAATGTTTCCAATCCTTAGCAACGGTGCCAAAAACTTAATTCACTTACACTATATATATAAAAATAAATCGCGAATACTCCAGTAAGTATATTGAGTCAGAATCAAGTAATATAGAAAAAGTAAGGTTATTGATCCCTCGAGGATTAAAAAATTACTAATCCTATAGTAGTTCTTATCAATATTTAAGCAATTAAAATTTAATTAATTAATCTAATAATTACTCTAAAACTATTGAAAAGAAAATAACTATGATAAATCTGAAATTAAGCAATCAATTGAGAATTGTAGGAAAACAAAATCCACCCTAAATTATACAAATCAAATTATTATCATATTATATAGATTAATAGCTATATAGTCATTCAAGTGAAATTATTATACCTTAAAACTTAAAGATTCAAACCCCTTATTAATTAATCAGCTTCTGTATCTTCCAATTAACAGTAGACTCTAAATTACAATCATATATCTCCCGATACTATGATTGTCTAATGTCCTAAATTAATTATCTTAATGTCTTAGTGAATAATCGATTACCGAACATCGCATTAATCTTTAGATAATTTCTAATTAATTCAATTAACTCTGTTTCCACATTGATTAATCAAATCAACTAAGAATTTCTAATAAACCCTATATCAACTCCTGTATCATTGAGGTTTCTAACAATTATAATTAATTGAACAATTATAATTGAAATCATAGAAATTGCAATCATGAATCATCCATATATCTCTTAATCCTATAACATGAATACAATTATCATCTTAACTATTTAGGGTTTCATCAATTCCCACAAATAAAATTAACCAGCCATGGATTTGGAAACAAAAATGCAAATACTAATTGAAATTGTAAGGAAATTCATAATTGAAAGCATAAGTAATTAATAGAATTGCATAAGAATAATTGAAATAGATGTCATCAATTCTATATTGGAAAAGATAATCTTTAATTGCAACTTAAACTTAGTCTCTACAGCAAAAGTAAAATCCTCTTAATGATCAGAGTGGTTCTCTCGAAGAATTCATCAAGAACTAACTAAAAATTATTCTACGCCTAAGGAAAAAGTGTTTAAAAGTCTCTCAAACGATTAAACATAAATTATTTATATGAAAAATTAAGGTTGGCTTAAGTGAAGTTTCTTTTACATGAAGGTCGGTGGTGTAAGTGTAAGGCCGGCGTTTAGGTCAGCGACGTGGCCATCAAAAGCCACAACGTAAACATCAAAGGTCACGTATACAAGTTGTAAGTTGTAAGCCAGCTATTAGGCCAGCTGCCTTTAATTCCAATTTGCATGTATTGATTTGGATTTCATTAATTTGTGTAAAACTCCTCTAAATTGTTTGTAATTTCCCTATTGAATCCTCTAATTCTTGCAATGTCCAAATGAAAATAATTAAATACCATTTCTTAATGATTTTTATAAAATCAATAATAATTCTATCTAAATTAGCATTTTAAAACATGAAAAATATGCCTTTATCAAGTATAAATACTAAAAGAGTATTTATATTATAGAATAAGTGGTGATGAGTTGATCGTACAACAAGTTGAGTGGGCAAATCGAGGATTTCAAGTAAGTTGGGATCAATACATTGCTATATTTTGGAGTATTATATTAAAGTACTTGGAGGTTTAGTTATGTTGTTTGTGTTTGTAGGTAGATGTTTGTGTGCATGCCTATATATCTTTGACCATTTGGTTATATATTGATGCTTGGCTATGATGGTTTGTTGTGAATAGTGTAGAGGGAAATTGTTTAATCACATTAAACTAAGTTTAACCATATTTGACCTAATACCTTAATTAGACATGCATTGCAACCCTTTACGAGACAGTTAAGATTCTTCGACCAAATATTGACACCTTCGAAAGGGATAGCACTAAATAATATAATGGTCTCTTCTTCATCATTAGTTAAACTAAGTGGCATGAGAAGAGATCTTAATGGGGATGAGGATAGTGATTCAAAGGATAGTCATAAGGAGAGCGGTGTCTCTATAGTACAAACTTAGGTTTGGTTGTGAGCTATTGCACAATCGTTAAAATTCCTCAACCTGGATTATAACCAATAAAATTTCTTTAATTTCATAATAGATCAAACCACGTTGTGTGATAATAGTTGCGTATTGCATTGCATCTAATTAACTATTTGAAAACCTTATTTTTATTTTTAATATAGTTTTATGTTTTTATCTCAACTTACTAAGCTATTGGTTACTCATACCCTTATAGATTTTCTTGTAGATTACAATTAATATGCCACGTTATAATTATCTAGAGGTTAGTACTCTTTTGAAGATCTTTTGGGGGGTGAGGATAAATTAGAAGACCAATAGTGGTGCGAACTGTTACCAAGAACAAACAAGGTTGGTTGTTGGATGGGTCTAACCTTGCAAAAAGCTCGAAAGAAGGTTAATGGGAAAAGGTACGAAAAGAGTGGCAAAGATGAATGGAACAGTAAGCAAAAACCCATGAATAGCTCTAGAGGATATGATGCACCAAAGGAATTTCCGAAAACTCACGGCACAATTCAATATGATGCACTAATTGGTCTAATGAGATTACTCGTTACCTAACCTTGCTTAAGGGAAAGGATAAGAGTGATATTGAGATTAAATAAGCAGTGTTTATGCAAGGAAAAAAGTACTCAAATGTATTGAATATAATCTCTTCTGTTACAGCTACAAGTACAAAGGTATTTATACCCGTAAGTTAAGGCAACTTGCCTAAAAGGGAAAAGATAATAAAGATATTTCCTAAAGAAGTAATGTACATGATACAAGAGGATAAAAATGAATATACAAGGAAGACAATTATTGGTGCTACAGATTCTCCATACGATACTATATACATGGTGATGCTACATTGGTAAGGTTGTTAGGGAATGCAAACAAAAGTACAGACAGGTGGGCTTGTCTGAGCAAAGATGGCTTAGTCAGTCCGAATTTTTTATCTCTTCACTTCTTGACGAGGATGACATTGAGTGATTGGTCAGCTCAACATTGGAGTAATCATTAACTCGGCATAACACAGAATAATAGGCGATCATACATTACGGTATTAAAGGTGACTGGGTAAGAAAGTACTCGGCCTTAATAGGGGTTAGTTGGAACATAAGGATTCGTTGGGCCAGCCTCTATAATCCTTAGGCTCGACTACAAGTCAGAGGTCCCGTAACTTGATTCCCATCAAATAATGTCTTAAGAGCCTTACTAATGACTGATAGATAAGAAATAGAGTAATCATGTAATTGTTTTAGATTGTTTTGTTATGTAAATATTTCCTCAAACCATAAGACAATATGCATATATATATATATATATATATGAAAATATAAGTTCGGGTTAGTGGATATGTATGTAATTTTATCAATAATCTTGAATGAATTGTTTACTCCAAAACGAAGAGTTGTGGACGTCTTGTGTAAATCGTATCTAAGATAGTAACTATGAGGTTAGTTGCTATAATAAATTGGTTTACATGACGGGACAATTGTAAGTCCATCGCTTTAGGGTATAACAATAAAGGAAAAGGAAACAACAATTGTGGCAATCAACAATAACATCATCAGCACCAAGGAACCAATTTCAAGGAAGAGGATGAGGTAATCATCATAAACTAAGGTCAATAGAGAAATCCAATGTTGACTATTCTAGTATAATATGTTTGGTCATTATAAGTCAGAATGTAGAACCAATCCATCTAAAGGATGAGGTGAAAAATCTCGTTTTGTAGAAAAAGGAGAAGAAGTGTCATTATTGATGGTATGCCATAACAAGGAGGAAATAAACAAGAATTTATGGTACTTAGACACTGGTTGTAGTATCCATTTGTGCAGGGATAAGTCTACGTTCTCCGAGTTAGATGAGACCTTATGTGATAGTGTGAAGTTTGGAGACAATTCCAAAGTCTCTGTTATGGGAAAAGGAAAGGTAACAATCTAAACAAAAAATAGTTCTTCTCAATCTATTCATAATGTTCTCTTTGTTCTGAATTTAAAAACAAATTTACTTAACATTGCGGAACTTTAAGAAAAGGGATATGAAATGTTGATTAAAGATAGAGTTTGTAGAATTCATGAAAAGTTGAGCTTAATTACTTAAGTCAGCTATGACTGCCAACTGAATGTTTCCTTTATATCTCTTCAACACAAGTCATTTATGTTTTTCAACAAAATTGAAGGACGAAGCTTGGCTCTAGCATTTTCATTATGGACACTTGAGCTTTAGAGGGTTGAAAATTCTTCAACAAAATCTTCCTCAAATTGAATTTCCTTCTAAAGTTTGTAAAGATTGTGTTACTAAAAAACATCAAAATCAATTTCCTCAAGGAAAATCTTAGGAAGCAAAGAGGCCTTTGGAGCTAGTTTACTCAAACATTTGTAAACTGATAAATCTATCGTCAAATGAAGGTAAGAGATATTTAATTGACTTCATTGATGATTATACTAGAAAAATATGGGTATATTTTTTTACAAGAGAGATCGGAAGCTCTTACTACCTTCAAGAATTATAAAGTGCTTATAGAAAAAGCGGCAGGCAATCTAATTAAAGTTCTCTATACTGGTCGTAATGGGAAATAGAATTCACAAGAATTTGCAGATTTTTGTGAAACTCATGCATTAAGAGGCAACTTACAATAACTTATATGTAAGCCCTACAATCAAGTGTTCAAGGTTTGGTCCGTGAAATTTAGGAAGATCAAGTAAATTATCCAATCAAGCCCAAATTTTAAAATAAATCGAGGAATATTAATAAAATTAATCCCATGATTTTAGATTTAGAAAAATAAATAATAAAATAATTAATTATTATAATATTGAATTATATGTATGTTACTCGTTATTTATCAAAAACACATAAAATGAGTTCTGATAACTAGTAAATTGATAAAGATAAATTATATACATACTAAAAATCATAAAATAATATAAATAAGACTTAATATTATTTATTTGTACCATATATGTATTTAAGTAGGTAAAAATACGTGAAATTACTTAAAATACTTGAAATATACTAAATTAATGCTAAATAATTAAAGAAAATTACAAAAATATCAAGGACAAATCAAACAAAGTGAGGAATGGTCTAGATCAAGGTGTAACAAGCTAAAAATTAAGGAAAAAAATTATCCAATACAATTTAGCCAAATTGAAAGTAAAAATGGAAGAGGATAAAGGATAAATAGCAATAAATAATTCAACAAATCATCCAAATAGGCCTATAAATTCAAAACACCATTCACATTCCTCATTTTGGTCAATTAGGAGTCAGAAAAAAAAAAATGGGGAGAGGGGAAAAGATAGGAAAAACCTAATTTACAAAAAATTAGAAAATTAGTATACAAAATGTGGGTTACAAGGGGTAACTAAAACTGCCGACCACTTGGGAGTTGATAGCTACCACCACCAGACGGTGGTGGCAACACCTAAGCTACCCAACAAGGCCATAGTGGCCTACAGTGACCAGAGAAACCAATACTAATGAGTCTAATCTTTCCCTTCGATTTTGCTTTATTTATTAAAAATATTAAATAATTATGAAAAATAATGAAATTTAGTATTCTAAGGTTTTTATGTATGTAGATCTAGGGAAAAATTTTGGTTTGATGAATTTATACCCGAAAAAATACCGTGCTTAAGAAATTATGTAAACTCGAGTTTTGTTCAATTTAGAATAAATGACTTTAAGAGTGTAGTTTGAGCTTAAAATTTTTGTGTAAGCTATTTAGAGTATTCAAAACAATGTTATGAAGAAATTTTTTAGAAATCTATTTTTAAAAATTTTAAATAATTTTTAGGCTTTAAAATGATATACAAAATGGGTGATTTTGAATTAATTTAGTAATTAAATAGGTAATTACTAATTTAGTGTATAATTAGGTGTTTTAGGATGTTAATTTTCAATATAGTATGATGTTTGTAGCATTTAGGGTCTTATATGAAATTATTAGGTGTATTATATAGTATATATATAATAGGTAAAATGGTATATTTTAAGTTAATTTTGTAATTTAGGATTAATTAAGTATAATTTCTGATATAGGATATAATTAGACATTTTGATATTTTATTGGATTATGAAAGATAATATATGTAGTGATAGAAGTATTAGATAAGTGATTTAGGAGTAAATTATATAATAACACATAATATGTATATATAGGAAATCAATTGGGAGGAAATAATATGTCAAAAATTGATAATATTATAGTAATAAAAATATAAAAGAAATATGATATGAAACTTAAATTTAAGTAATCATATGAAAAATGTAAATTTTTCTTATATCGGAAGCAAATTCAATAGCTAAATTAGAATTATGATGTACCATACGGACTAGAATGTTATTTAGAGACCAAATATGATATTTAGGATACCCAATTATACTGTAATTAATTTCACATAATGGTTTAGAATGAGTTTCTAAGGTTTGCATATGAAACCCGTAATTAGAAACTGAATTAAAACCTAATTTAGAAACTAATTTGGAAACCAAATCAAAACCTAGCCTAAATTAAGAATAATTATAAAAGACTTAAAAATGTAAATAATTAGGTATGATCAAACCCTAAACTAAAGATAACAATTAGAATTTAAGAACAAAACTTATCCATGATAGTCAGGTGAAAACTAAAATAACATCTATATTATAGAGATTATCGGTGATGGTTTGTGCAGATCGCACCTTGAGTAAGTGAGTAGGGAGTTTAGGTAAGTTGGGATTAATATGTTACTATATTTTAAAGTGCTAATTTATAATACTCGGAGGCTTAAGATTATACTTGGTTATGTTTGTTAGATAGTTGACTGTACGTATGCTTGTATATGCTTATTTCTGAGTTTGATGATATGATTTCGGTTTACTATTCTAGCTTTTATTTGTGTGATTCGATTGAAATGATTAAACACCTTAAAATGGACCTAACTAAATATATGACTTGTAGGTCTAAAATAGACTTGCATAACAGCCCAAAAAAGGAAACATTTAGGGCTCTCTAGCCAAATATCAACCCCTTCAAAAGGGATAAGTTAGATAGCATACAAGTCCCTTCATCCTCAATTAAACTAAGTGAATAAATAGGAGGTCGCGGTAAAACTGAAGTCAATGGTTCGAAAGTAATCGTTGGAGGAACAGTGTCTCCATTGCACAAGCTTGGGTTTGGTCATAAGCTATTACATAAACATGAAATTCCTCAACCCGAATTAAAGTAGGTATAATTTCTCTAATCTCACGACGGACTGAACAACGTCGTACAATGGCATTCGCTTATACATGCATTGCATCTAATTAATTTAGTTGATAACCCTATTTGTGTTTGATATATAGTATTAAGTCTCCATCCCAACTTATTGAGCGATTAGTTACTCACATTCCTATAGATACTATTCCAGGTGCTAGTTAAGAAGCAGAGATATAACTACCCTGAAACAATAATTGCCGGATCATGGGGAGTGAGGATATAAAACTGAGGGTCAATTGCACTCTCAAATTTGATTTTATCTTTAAAGCGTTTAGTATCAATTTATGCATTACTTAAATAAATTATGATTAAGCTACTAAATCTTGGAACATACTCTTGTTAATTTAGTGTAAATATTTATTTCTGCTTTATCATAGGTAAATAATGCGTTTAATTTACGAACTGTTTACTTTAAAGTGAGTTAATCATACATGCCTTATATAAATTAGGTTTAAAATAGCGACTGTAAGGTCAACTTCTATCCTAGAATGGTTTGTAGGGTGGGACTATTACAACTCTACTAGTTTGAGATATGGCAGTTCTAAGTCAGTATCAGAGTATAGTTCTAGTGAACTCACTTTAAAATGTAACGATTAAAAAAAGTAGATGCTTTAAAATGTGATAATTAAAAAAGTAGACATTATTGGAGTACATTGAGAGTAGGTGGAAATAAGTTAGCAGTAAAATATTGTACTACAAATTATAGGGTAGTAAGTAGTGACTATAACACTGAACTGAAATAAACATTAATTGGACTTAAATCTAATTATGGGATCACATGAAGAATTGATAGTTAGTTGAAGTGATTTAGGTAGAATGGAGAAGAGCCTTTAATCTAATACAGAGCTAAGATGTGGAGAATATTGTTAGAAATGGTTAGTTGGGATATGTCAATACTGTGAATAGGATTATTGAGAAGTTTATTCATGGGCTATATTCTAATTGATAAAATGTGATGTAGTAATAAGATTTATAGAAAATAATGAAGATTAATTTGAGTTTTTATAATAATAGAGGTACTAAGATATATACTATTGATTAAAGATTGATGAAAAATAAGGGATTACGACTTAGTGAATGTTAAGTAGAAATTTTTAGTATGACAAAAGAGAAAGACCTTACCCTGTCGATACAACTTATATTCTGATAAGTACATCATGTATCTTTAGACATGTCCAGCAAGGATTAATGATTGGGTCCCATATTTTCTTAGATCAACTATGGTAGGTAAAGAAAAATCTTAAAGCTAAAAGATCTTACCCTATACCAATAGTCTGACAAACTACAGATGAATTGGAACCTATATAAATCCGTAATTAGAACCTAATTTAGGAATGGATCCTATATAGAATGAGAATATAGCATATGAGATAATAATTAATAATAGCACTGAAGAGTCTAATAATGATAAGGTATATGGAATTATTACTATTTTTTTTTTCCTATGGAAGTATAAAGTATTAAAATCAATAAGTGGAAACGATATTGAATTAATTGGAAAACAAAAGTAACAGAATTCTTTTTTTAAACAAAGAATTGTTATTAGTAATTAAATGATTGATATAATATGATAGCTGATTATGTTTTGTCGAGAGTTAGAATTGATCCCGCATTAGTTATTTGTATACATAAACATCCTAATGATCTCTTAATGGATGTAGTTGTACTTCTCAATGAATGTATATTCTTTTAGGTATATACATATGCTACAGCATTTTATATACTTGTGGTTAAGGGTGTAAAAGGATCAGATGTATTTTGAGTGACTAATATTAAAAGTTCTTTACATAAGTAAGAATAATGGTGGAAACTATAATATAAGATTACAATCGAGTTATGAATCATTCAGCTCTTAATAAGTAATGAATTTAAGATTTACATCTTGAGAGTTGTAAACCAGTACAAATGAAGTAAAATAAATATAAAGTGGATAGTGAGATCTTTATCTTGTGTTAAGGTAAATAGAATGATATTATTATATGATAGTTATGCTTGGCTATAAGGAAAATTTGGAAACAAGGAAAATAAAATGAAGGATTGGAATACTTAACAAGTGTTCGATAATAAGTTAGAACAAAATATATTTTTATAATGGTGTCTAGACGAAGATGATATGGAAACCGTTCCTTATAAAATTTGGTTTAATTAGGTACTATAAGTTAGAAGGTTGTTGTTTTACTCCTCATAATGAAGTGATGAATAAGAAAATGCTAATTAGAGGTAGTCATTTCATGATCTAAGCTAAAAGGAGTCAGGAGATAAGCAGTGACTTTAGTAAAAGACTCTCATTCAATTTTAGTTGAATGATAATAAATTTAAACAAAAGAATTGGTTGATAATCACAAGAATAAGTACAATTATTACAAGATATATGTATATACAAATGAATGAAATACAAGTATAATAATGTATTGAGATGTTCATTCTCTACAAATTAGAAACTAGTGGATGGAAAGGGATTGAAGATGATTGGGATTATCGTTACCTATCAGTTTAGAATTTATATTGGAGAAAGAATATTAATCCAAAAAGTTGTAGGATATGAGAATTTAGAACATGAGCTACTAATGATAGATGATGAGAAATCTATTGATATTTATAAGTGAAAGATTGAGGAAAATATCAATAAGTGTTGGATTTATTAATAACATATAAAAATTTAAATGTATTTGTAAAGATTAGCTTGTAGATATTTGAACTTTGTGGTTAAGTTAACAAAGAATCAAACATATAATAGAAATTATGTATTAGATGTTATAAATGAGATATTAGGAATCAAAGAAGTGACTGTGTTTTTCTACAATAACATCGAATTAAAATAATACTAATTTAAAATCAATGCATGGACTGTATTAACAAAATTAGGAGAATCATATATATAACAATTGTATATGAAAACACTTGTTGTAACAATTATTAATAGTATTTTGATATACAAAGTATTTGATAAATTTTGAAAGATTTTACGACATTTAAAAAGTCAATGAAGTTATATGTAGAGCCATGAAATATAAATTATAAAATCACAATAAAGGTTCAAATTAATGAAAATTTTATAAAATGCAAAGTTTTTCTACAAAAAGTTTTGACAAATTACTAATTGCCATGACAAAGTATGAAATTTGTGTGAAATCACGGATGTTTCTAATAAACTATAAAGTATTCTATGAGATATGAAAGTCTAAGTTCGATCGCATAATATGATAAAAGTTATGAAAGTGCGAGTGATTTTACAAATAGAAGAGAAATTACAAATTTATGAATCCTTAAACAGAATACCTTTCATAAAAAGTTCAGCAGAATTACGAAAAAATTTGTACTCTTATGAACATTCAAACACTCCACTAACTATATACCAATTGTAACTTCTTCCACGACATGTCTTATATAGGCATTTTAAAAGTATATATTTATATTTGTATAATCATATAAATTTGTTAAGGAACGAATATAATAGTGGTAATGCAACAACGGATGAAACCCAGTACCATAGACTATCAAGGGACAGTTGAGCATAAGGGCAAACTAATAGCAATATACCCAATTTTCTTTACCTATGGATATCTTTGTTTCATGGGGGGAAAAAAATTCTCAAATGTGGATTGTTGAATCCTAACCTGATTGATTAAGAACTTTAATGCCAAAGCGAAAGATATAAACTATTGCCTATTCAAAGAATGAATGTGAAGAAATAAATTAAGAACTCAAGAGGAGAGTGAATAGGGTTTAATTGCAATTTACTAAAACTTTAACACAAATTTAACAAGTAAGCAAATAAATAGAAGAACTACAAAATAAATAAATTGTTGTAGCTTAAAAGAGAAAGGGATAGAAAAATTAAACCTAATTTTAACATGGAGTTCTTATTATCTCTTACAATCCATGATTATGGTATATTCGGTTACCCTTCTTTATGGTGGGAGTATGTTTATCTCATCAAGTTGTTTTGGGGCTGGCTATAATTTCCCCTGATGGAGGTGACTGGACATAATTTTTCATTATATATACACAACAAGTCAATACTTCACATTCAACTACAGACCATATAGACACAATTTTTGAATGCCAAAATTTAGAGAATTGAGTTGGTTATAGAAGTAGTAGAAGGGATAACGATAGATTTTTTTTTTCTCTCTTTTGGGTAATCACACTTTCTTATCGAAAAAAAAAATTATTTACACGCAAAATAAAGCAAAGATGGTAAATTTATATTATATTATGGTCATATTGTTTAACCAATTAAGCAACTTTGATTTTTATATATGGATCTCGGGATTGCTAGTGCATGTTCCATTAGTTTCAAGTTAAGGATCATCAAGGATGCTATATTTATACCATATTAGAACAACTCTCTCATGCCTAATTTACTAAGATAATGAAGAGTTTTATTTTATTATTATTTTTTTTTTTTTTTGGCCAATAGATAATGAAGAGTTTAAAGATGTAATATCTACGGCAAAACATTTTAAATAAATACAAATATATTGCTGCAAGTTTGATTATGGTATTTATAATCTAAAATGGGTCAACAAGACATGCCTTTTTTTCCTCCCTACTTGGCTTTATAATGAGCTAAGTTATTTACATAAATCCCATTATTGCTTAAGTCTATCTTGAGAATATGATGGTAGTATCATGCCTATGGACCTTGATTGAAATATTATGGTATTGTAGAATCTCCCAGGTATTTGTTAAGTGTTTCAATGACTGAGCTTTCTATAGCCACAACATGAATGACCATGCTTTCACGAAAATCTAATAATAAAATATAGGGTAAGGTATACCTAAAAGCCATCAAAATTATAAAAAGGATCTAAATTTTTTAAATATTATATTGATACCCCTTGAAAAATATTGATATCAAAACTTTTTTATCCAATACAATACTGAATCATTCTTTATATCATACACTGTCGTTTTTATATATCTACTGTATACATACATACATACATATATATATATATATATATTATATAGATATATGAGATACTAACATATTTTATCTCACATACACACAAACGTAAAATAAAGTAAAATACAATACATTATTTTAGATATGTTTTTTTTTTATATGTACGTGTACGTGCATATGTCTTTTCCTTTTCGGTGAATAAAGCTTCATTGAAAAACAGCAGAGCAAATCAACTGCCGTCCACAGCTATCGGCAAAGTACCATGTCTAGTGCAACTGGAAGTACCAACAAAGCAACCATCAACTAAAAAGAGAATTCAACTGAAAATTAGGAACATTGCTGTCAAAAACAAGTCCTTCTTTCAGCTCTAGCTGTCTTCTTCGCCGGAGAATCTGCCATAATGCTATTTTATCATTTTGAGTTGATTTTTCAGATTTAATATATCACAAGTCAAAAACATTCGTTTGATTTGAGTTTTTCCGTACCAAAACAAAGTGATAAACCACAAATTGTTCGGTTCAATCTCGTTCAATTTATCGATTTTCAATTTAAATTATGTTATGCTCGCAATACTCTCTAATCATAATAACTCGCTTGCGTACCAAGGATAGACCAATGGGGGACCAAAAGAGGCCCCGTGCCCCTTCTCCAAAAAAAAATTAATTATTAAAAGTTATTCAAAAAAAGAGAAATAGTATACATAACATATATAATTTTTAAAGAGTAATTCTTAATAATATATATTAGGCATGATTAAGTTGTTAGGTAGTTAGACTTATAAATAAGAAGAGGTTATGGGTCCAAATTTTGTAAAAGGCATTTTATTTTTTCAAGTTCATTCATTTTTATTTATTTATTTTTTTGCTTTTGATTTTATTTTTCATTTTACCTTTTTTTTCACAATAAATAATAACATTAAGTTACGTTTACTAGAAAATTGTAATTAACTTAATGAATTCTCTTTAGCTTTGGTCTACTTATTACTAGATACTAGTGCATAAGTTGTAATTACATTGTGTATATTACAAGTATTTCCGTCTTATTATACAAAGTATTAGTAAATAATAACAAATATAAGGCTTGATATACTAACTGTTTCTTACAACTAATATTATGAGAATAAATGTAGCTTATTGAACGGCCAATTTCAAATCGCTGTATTATGTTAATGTTACTCTTTTCACTCTATTTCTAATTTTCTATTTAAATGTTTTTTGCAGTATATTATTTATATAAAAAAAACTTAAGCAAGTTTTATTTATTCATTTTTATTTCTTTATAAATCGATAACTAAACTTCAAAAAATATGTGTCACAATAAAAAAGATAAAAGTTTATTGCTTTAATTTGATACAAACTGCATCGAATGCTCTTAATCGTTTCCTTAAAATTTAAAGTTTGATCTTATTGAGTATTAGAAAGCTTAGCCAAGGGACTCACTAAAAAATCTGATTGTATGTGTAAGATACAATATAATTACAATAACCAGTGAATATTTTTGTATGACTAATTCTAATTTTAAATTAAATAAGATAAATTAGACCTCTTGCCCCTAATTACACAATTCGCGTCTATTGCTAGCGGTAACCACGAAAAACATTTAAAAAGTTTCTTGATTAGTTTAATCATATAGTTTTTCAGTGAAATATTATCTTATGTTTTGTTAAACCTTATAGCATCTAAATATATTTTTATGCTACAATAACAATATTCCCCTGCAAATTTAATAAAGTAGAACTCATTCATAAATTGTTGATTTTTGCGGTGTAGATGACTAAGCACTAACATTATAGAGGATAAGAAATTTTCTATTTTATACTTAAAAATAGAAGGAAAACATAAATTTTGCAACTATATTTTAAATCTTAGTTATTTGATTATTATGCAAAGGAACTTTAAAAAAAAAAGGTAAAAACATGTGTTCGGAGGAAAAATCACTCATATTACATAAGTAGACATGTTCATCACATGAAAAGAGATGAAGCAGTGTTAGAAAAAAGTAAAAACATGTGTCCGGAGGAAAAACCCAATTTCATGTGTCAACTTAATTGAAAAATTAACCTTTTTACATAATGAATTATAGGGCATGTAATCACATGTCAAAAATAAAATTCCCGCATAAATGAAGAAGAGCCATTTTAACGCAAAAGGCATCCTCAATACAGCAAAAATATATAAAGCAGTCCTGTACACAAAATTTATGTTATATTAATTCTTAAAAATGAAAAGAAAAGGGGAAAAGTATGTTATATTAATATATCATAAAAAAACTATTGACCCATAGTATAATTTAATAATATCATAAATATTAAAGATAGCTAATAACTCTGTCTTATAAAGTATACATTCGAATCTTACTTAATTGAGTAAGTTTCGAGTGAGTATTGAAGATCAAAAGAGGAGGATAAGTTTCAAATAATAATTTCTTGGAACTTGTAAATACAAAGTAAGATACAGGGATGAGATCAAGATATCATGTATCTACCTAAAACTTATATTGTAAAGTATATATAGTATAGATTCCAAGATACCTTATAGTTATATTGTAATAATAATTAAACAAAATTAGTAAATGAAAAAGAATATTATTTCATTTGCATGAGCTTAAAAAAATAACAAAACACTGTCCATGAGAAACCCTAGACTATACTTGATGTGCTTATGTCAATCTCTTCCTCCTCGATATTTTCTTTATTGCATTTACTTTCCGCTCCATCTTCCTTATTTAGTAAATCCAACTCTACTAAAGTTAAAAAGAGAGAATCTGCATAAAGCCACTTAATAAGGATGTTATTAATTTATTTCTTTTGATATAATAATTTTTTTGTATTAGGTTTGAAAAATATCTCGCAATAAATTTATATAATACCGTTCAAGTCGAAATTTAGTCAAGATTAGTATTTATGTATTTTTCCCTTCTCCTAGATTAGTGTTTGTAATAGATTTGAAAAAAATTTAGTCAATAGATTAAGATTTAGTAATTGAGATACATAGAAGATCATTATGGATGCTAACTATGAATTGAGATATTGCAATTTGTAATTTATGAATATTCTTATTGTTAAAATAAATTTGTCTCTAAATGAGTCTAATTTATAATTATTTATTTAGCATTTAAAGTTGAGACCAAGCTTTTACTAAAATGGATATTTTGTATAATAATAATTGGTGAAAAAAAATGATCAAAAAGAAAAATAAATAAAAGAAACTAGAAGGATGGAAAAATAAAATGTAAATTAGCCATATTGAAATTCATTTAAAAAAAAGATTTATAGGTTTTATAAGATATATTGTACAATTTACAAGGTACATGATATAAGGTGATTCTACAGTACCATAAGATTAAGTATTGGTAGCAAAATTTAAGAACCTATACATATAAGATAGGATATCGATAGAGTTTTATATTTTATCCACCATTTACCTACTGACTCTTAATAAATATGTAACTCGAAATTAGTTAAATTAGCAAAAAGTTAAAATGAAATATAATCAAACCTAGATCGTTTTGATTTAAATTTTATCTTGAGTGATCAATTTGAGAACAGGTATCCAATATTATTTGCAAGTTATGCCAAACTTCATAAATTTATTGGTAATATTAAGCTCACAAAGTCGAATATCATCGGTAGAAACCACGTACAATTAATATTCAAGGACTTAGACCTATTTTTTCTTTTTTATTTCCTAATTTTTCATTTTATTATTCTATTGTATCATTATTTTTTAATTTTTATAATATCATTGTAATTTTTAACGGTTACTATAATGAGTAGATTATTTCTCTTTGTTAATAAAGCTAAAGAAATCATCATAATAATAACAATTTTCTTCTTGAGTCTTTCTCTTTAACTTTTTGTTCAAGTTATCTTTTCAAACTGATTGTAAAAAATCTCTTTAACATTTTCAATGTGGATAGTTTTATTAAAAAAAAAAAAAAAAAAGATAGTTCATTCTCAAACTGATATAAGCCCTTCATTGACATAAAAACACTGATGCAAATTGATCACAACTTGAAACCCAATCTGATAACCTAACATTAAAAAACTAAATCCATAAAGTATATCACCTCGAATATAGAAGATAAAGCGTATATAATTTTTTTTTTAAATAATATGACAGATTTAATAAAACTAGAAACAATGAAGTGGTTACGGTATATACTTATACATATGAGATCAAAGGTTATAATTCCATTAAAGTCATTTTACTTTTTCAAGTTATTAGCCATCAGAACAGTGCCTTTTTTTCTTTTGCAATAACTAATAAGATTAAATTCTATTCATTAGAAAATACAACTTAACTAACTAAATTATTCTAAAACATTATTTATCTACTAGTATATACAATATAAATTATAGTTACATTGTTAAACTTTATTTAAATTTGTTGGTCTTCTATTCTTGCATAAATTATTAGTAGATAATAGCTATCGTACTACTTTATGTATTAAAATTATCTATCATAATGAATATTTTTCTATGCGTATTTATGTACTATTTGTGCTTTTATTATTTTTCGAATAATTTTCACGTATAATTTTCTTATTTATTAATTAACTTCACACGTAACTCATTATATTTATTTCAATTTTTTTATAACATTGGTGTACTTACAAATTGTTTCATGTTTTAAATTTGATTACACTACCATACTTAATTTAGTGTTTAAATCATGGAAAATATATACTATTAATTAAAAAATTCCTTTTAATGATAACATAAGGATATACCTATGATACTATAGTATAGGAATATTTATAAATTTCATTTTCAAATTTCTCTTTTCTTCTTAATATTACCTGCTAAGGTGATCTTCAACGCACGTTTCTATGCGCATTACCTAAGAAGTAAACAACTCAATATAAATTCCCTTCCCTTTAGACAAAGTTGTTTAGCCAATGCGAATTGCTTATCTGAGCAACAATTAATAAGAATTTTTTATTATTATTATTTTAAGTTTTGATTGGCTAAATGTATTTGTTAGAATTCATGAAATTTTTTTATAACTATTAAGAAATTTTTATAATAAACTCAAAGATAAAATGATGAGTTTTTGAAAAAAATAATTCTTAACTGGAATCGCATAACCTAAATTATATGGTTACACTTTGCATCTATTTTGTGACTTTTATAAGCAAAAATGGAATTATATATTAATTAAGATGGTTTTTATTCTCTCTCTCTCTCTTCCAACTAATGGTAAAGTTCACGTCTTTCTTCTTCCTCTCTCTCCTATCTTAATCTCCCATGCCTAGTGTTTTGTATGTCGAAGAAGCTAGTTTAGAGCCTTCAAACCCCGACCGACTCTTGAATGATGTTAGGACTAAATGCAAGAATTTGGTGGATTTGAAGAGTCTCGATGAAGCTGAACTTTTATTTAGTCGAACGATCAATTTGAAACCGTTGCCTCCACCAAATGGAGCTCTTGGCTAGCATGTTTAGAAGAGGGATTCGACCAAATGATTTTGCTTATACATCTTTAATTAATGGTCTTTGCAGCATCAGTTGAATCAAAGAAGCTACAGCACTATTGGAATGGATGGTAAGTGAAAGCATCAACCCAAATGTTATCACTTGTAATTTCATTTTATGAGATTTGCGCCATGCTGCTGAATTCGAACGTACTGAAAAATTTCTGAGGGAGATGGTGCAAAAGGGAACTATGCCAAACGTTCAAACCTTTAGTATAGTGCTGGATGCACCCTGCAAAGGGGGATGGGCAATTGAGGCAGAATGCATGCTAGATGAAATGATTCGTGGAGATGAGGAACCTGATATGATTACTTATATGAACAAAATTGAGGGTGCTCTTAGTTTATTTTAACTTGATGGTTGAACAAGGCCAGTTTCCAGTTATCGTTACATATAATACATTGGTGAGTAGATATTGTAAAGTTTCTTTGGAGGAATGTGTGGCATGGGTGTAGCTCCTAATGTCCTCACGTAGAATACATTAATTAATGGATATTGTGAAGTTAAAAGAATTGATGAGGCTATTATTCTCTTTAGAGATATGTGCGACAAAGGGGTAGCTCCTGATGTCATCATGTATAGCACCCTCATAGATGACCTTTTTAAGGCACGCAAAATTGAGGATGCAGAGAAGCTATTTTATGAGATGCAAGCTTGCAATCTACCACCCAATATTCATACTTGCAGCATTGTTGGATGGTTTATGCGAGGATGATCAATTTGATGAGGCCATATCATTGATTAGGTACATGCGAGATGACTTGACATTGTTTCTTATAATGTTATGATTGATGGGCTGTGAAGAGGTGGATATTCGGAAGTGGCAGAGGAACTTTTCCAGCACGTTCCGTAAGGGAGATTGGCAATGCCATTCCCCCCTCATTCCCTTAGTTGCCTACTATTCTCCTGTTCGATTACAAATAGACATCCACTGATCTGGAATTCCGTGAATAACTACAATGTATAATTTGCGACATCTAGACTCCAAGCAGTGTGAAAAGAATTGAAATTCCTTACTTTTAGAATTTTTTTGTCCACAACTGCTCTCCACCAAAATAAAAAATTATAACAACTGTTTAAAAATATCCATCATCAAAACAAAAGATGGACTAGGGTTTCTCCAAGAAGACTCAAACCTGGTCAATTCACCAGGAAGTGTACTTCCGAAGATCGTTCGTTGTCATACATGGCAACCTTATTTCTCAATCAATGGTTTTCTGTCTCCAAATCGATGGTTGTACTCACCGCCATAGTGTTTATTCTTGAAAAAAGATACCCAAACCAACTGATGGATTCAAAGTTGAATGCTGGATCTAAAGCGAATACCCAGTTGTGTCAAAGGAACAAGGATCGAAATAGTAAGCAATCTCCTCAAATTGAGCCACTTCTGTTTTTTTCCTTCCCTAAATAAAGGTCCTCATTTTGCACCATTTACATCCTATTAGGCCGTTAAGGAAGATGCATGATATGTTTTCCAGTAATGCAGTTCCCGTGAAAGTTATGTGTTTTTTCGTTGTTTCTTTTCATACGAGATGCATTGGTTGTTTGTTAATAATTGTGTAGAGCAATTCCAAGGCATATTCCCCGTTGTCCATGATGATACGATGGTGTGCTAGGTTTTTTATCATATTATGATTTCTATATTATGCATTTTATTAACAAGCCAGCAACGAGATTCTTTGTTTCTTCGTTTTGCTGTGATGTCCTACTTCTCTTTCCCCCAATTGAAAGACAAACGTTGTTTGACTTTCACCAACATTAAGCATTAGGAAAAGAAAGAGAGCACTACTTATCAGGGTGTACTTAAAAACGAAAAAGGAATTTTATAGATCTTTTGATTAAGGATATTTTTATAGGGATTTTTAATAAAATGTCTATTAAAATAATATAAAAAAGGACAATCACATCAAAACAATGGCCTACAGTCATCCTTCTGGCAGGGACAACTAATGAATATTCAATACCTACGACAAGCATCCAGCAAGGATAGGCATGTGAAAATGAAAATGAAGAAGAAGAAAATGAAGCTCCTAGAATTGGATGAAAAGCTATTAAGATTGACTATTCTTTTTGGTTTCATATTTTGTGCAGATTTGAGTTTCCCCCTCCATGTAGGGTGTTTTATACGACCCCCTCATCTAGCTTACAATGTAATGGCCTATGAACTAATCAAACACGTAAACAAATGTCAATAAAACTAATTTCAGGATCCATATAAATTTATTTACAACCATATAGAAAGTATCGTAGTGGTCCATAAGCTTTTTCTTATCTTTCACCCACCTAGCTTAGCAAGAGTCTATCCTTGCCACAGAGTCCTCCCAAACTTGGGTAGTAGACGTAACACTTGTGATATATCTTTGTCTAATGGATAAGACTAATTAAAATTTGAAGTTTAATATTTTGTCCAATCCAAAAAGGCCATATGTAGAGCATAATATTTCAATGAGTCAATAACTTAGAGTTGTTTTATCGGTTGTCAATAGAAATAAGACAAGCGGATGGATAAGAAAAATTAATGCAATCCATTAAAATGTCTTAAACATGTAAAGCAGTGGACAATTTGGTAAGTTGCATGCCTTTTAGTCTAGACATAGAGTTGATGCACTAATGAACATTTAAAAGTCCTTCCTTTTGAGTAATAAATTCTTAAAAGTAAAGTTCATGAATATAAAAGTGTTGGAAGTGAGTGACTCATCAATCTCACAGGTGACAATTTCTTAACATGATTTAATAACACCGTAAAAATAAGATCCATATGTCTCTATAATACAATCCTATTCTACTATATTTGACTGCACATTTTTAAGAGTTTTTTTTTATGAAATTTATCTTCTACAATGGAAATATTTTTTATAATACTTAGGTGGTGAAGAGTTTTTTAATTTAATCATATTTATTGAAGGGTCTTTTTGTTTTCTTTAAAATATAATATAATAGCTCACTCATTTTGTAGTCCAAAATTACTGCATGTTTTGTTTAGCTCTTTTAGAATGTCTATGTCACTACATTTGGTTGTTCTTTTCCCTTATAATGGATTGGCATGACTTCTTTGCTCTGGTCTACTATGCTTTAATTAGGGAACATTGTATAGGGTTTTGTAAATGCTGGTTTTGTTCACGATTATTCTTACTTGTTTACTATAATAAAGTCTTGATGTTCAAATTTGATAGCTAAAAGAAAATTGTTATCGATTTAACATTGCTTGTTCAATTTGGTAGGCTCTCAACACAAGGAATGGATATGTATGGCTCTTTTTTCCATTTAAACCTTTGTTTTAACGAAGGAACATAAAGTGGGGTATGGATTAGTAGGTGTGATATTCAATAAATAATCTAATTGATTTCTTTAGAAGTTAATATGGATTTTGCTCGGCAATTAGATATGTATTAGAGATTAAGTTGACATCAGTGACTCCTAGCATTTTCATATTACATATAAGTCAATGGCTAAGCTAAGTTGCATGGGCTAATGGCAAGTATACGAGTGTACATTGCATTTCCATCTTTAAATCTTCCTAGATAATTGAGTTGTGGACCTTTATTTATTTCAATGACTTTCAGTCGTGGATCGATTAACTTTTTATCGAAATGAATTGCAAAAAAGAAAAAAACTTGCATGTTTCATGCTAATCTTATGGCTGGAGTATTGTGAGGTCACAAATCGTCTCGTGTTTCATTTATGTACTCTGGCCTTACATTCATACCATCCATACTTCTGGATATACGAAATAAATTTCTACCAACACCGTGAATAAATTAGGAGGTTAGTTCACAGTAATGATGTCATTTGCATCAAGCAACTAAGAGTACATCAGCGTTCCTTTTTTAAATTATGCAAGCTATTGGAAGGTGTGGGACATTTGAAAGCTAGTAGACATTTGCTCATTGACGAGCAAGTGGCTATATTTTTGCATATACTTACTCATCATGCAAAGAATAGGGTTATAAATCACAATTTCAAGCAATCGGCTGCAACATAAGCCAATACTTCCACTCCATCCTTATTGCAATGCTTCATCTAAGCAATTGTCACGCTCCGAAGCGGCAGAGTCGTAACAGTCCCACCATATAAACCATTATAAGATAGAAGTTGGCCTTACAACTGTTATCTTAAACCTGATCTATACAAGGCGTCCACGACTAACCCGCTTTGAAGTAAACAATTTATAATTTAAATAAATCATTTACCTAAAAAAGTGAGAAAATTTATATATATACACTATAATTCAGTTATTACATTATTCAAAAATGAAAAATTCTAAAATAAAACAAAACTTAGACCTTAAGAATATGTGTTTGTTCTTTAAATATTTTTCCTCACTCCTCAGGATCCAACAGTTGCTAGCTTCAGAGTAGTTGTTTGCCGCTTCTTAGCCAGCACTTGCACGACGTCTATAAGGATGTGAGCAACCATAGCTCAGTAAGTTAGGATGAAGGACTTAAAACTATACCATAAACACAATAAGGTTATCAACCAACTTATTAAGTGCAATGCATGTTCAAGTAAATGTCATCGTACAACATTGTCCGGCCTGTTATGAGATTAGAGAAATTGCGCCCGCTCTAATCCAGGTTGAGGAGTTGCCATTAATGTAACAGCTCACAATCAAACCTAGGCTTATGCTATAGAGACATCGCTCCGCCCGCGACTACCTTCGAATCATTGACTTCATCCTCGCTGTGACCTCCTCTCCTGTCACTTAGTTCAATTGTTTAAGGTTTAATATACTTAATTATCTGGGTCTTAAGTCTTTTACAATTATTCTAGGTTTGGGGTTAGGTTCGGGTTTGATTTCGGATCAATTTCAAAATTAGATTCTAGTTCGATTTCTAAGTACTGTTTTATACTCGAACTCTAGAAACTTGTTTTAACTCATAATGTGAAATTAATCACTTTACTTATAGATATCCTAAATACCATAATTACTCCTAGTCGGTATTTTATTAGATCCAATACACTTAAATCCTTAATAGTATACCGAATTTACTCTTGATGTAAGAAATTTTTACATTTTTCATATAATTACATAAATTCAAGTTTCCTATCAGATTTATTGTATATTTTTATTCTTATCATAATATCAATTTTTATTTTAATATTTTCTATTTATTATATTTCTAATAATTATGTATTATCACCTACTATGTACATAATACACATCTAATATTTTTATTACTCTAATTACTATCTCCCAACATCAATTGTCATTTCAAAATGTCTAAATTCATCCTAAATCAGATTTTACACCTAATTAGCCTAATTTACAAAATTAACTTAAAATGTACTATTTTTCCATATTACTTATTTACTACATAATTAACCTAATAATTACATCTAACACCCTAAATGTTACAAGTATCATACTCCATCGGATTTCAACATCCTAAAACATATAGTTATTCACTAAATCAGTAATTAACCATTTAATTACTTAATTAACCTTAAATTACCCATTTTATGCCTCATTTTAGGACCTAAAAATTATCTAAAATTTTCAAAAATTAATTTTTGAAAACGGGTTTCATAGCACTATTCTATATTATCTAAGTAATCTACACAAAAATTTTGGGTTCAAAACTACACTCCTAAAGTCATTTTTTTCTAAACCGAGACATGTTCGATTTTACATGATTTCTTAAGAACCCTATATCACAAGACATATTTTCATCAAAATAATATTTTTCCTAAAAACTAAATATGAAAATATTCTATTATAACAAAATTCATAATTTTCTAATAATATTTACTATTTTTACAAAATTATACAAAATCGGGCTGGAAATCGAACTCAGCGATTTGGATAGCTCCGGCCACCGTCGGTAGCCATGGGTATGTCAACCCACCTGGGCGCTGCCACCACCTTATGGTGGTGGTGGCCGTCTACTCCCAGCTGCTCGTCGGGTCTAGGTTCTCCGTTGTAGCCCTAACTACACAGTTTTCCTTTTCTTTTTTTTTTCTTTAGTTTTTCCCTTGAATTTTCGAGTCTCTATTTTTCTCAAATCCCTAATTATCCAAAAGAGTTCTCTAAATTTTTTCCCTATTTATA
Source organism: Lumnitzera racemosa (assembly GCA_024138005.1). Lineage (NCBI taxonomy): Eukaryota > Viridiplantae > Streptophyta > Magnoliopsida > Myrtales > Combretaceae > Lumnitzera > Lumnitzera racemosa. Next base: position 107,988,714 of record JAMXBC010000004.1, read on the forward strand.
GACGCTTTTGGTAATTATTTTGCATTAATTTGATTAAACAATTGCCTTATCTTCTTCCAATTTGACTTTTGTGTTATTCTAATTTAATTGGCTAATTTTTTTTCTTATTTTTCCCAGCTGCCACGACCTATATCTGGATTATTCCTTATTTTTCCTGATTTTTCTTTATTTTTTCTTAATTAATTATAAATTTTATTTAATTATTTTTTATTATTTTAGTACATTTCGCGTATTTTCAATAATTACGCGTATTTCTACATACATGTAAATTCATATAGAGTATAAATAAATATTCCTAAATATTATTAGGTCATTTTGTGATTTTTAGTATACATATAATTTATCTTTAGCGATTCGTTAATTATCGGAACGTACTTTACATATTTTCGATAAATAACGAGTTATATGCTTAAAATTTAGAATTTTTATATTCTTTTATTTTATTGCTTATTTTCTTAAATTCAAACTTATGGGATCATTTTATTTATATTTCTAGTTTTACTTATAATTTAGGCTCGATTGGATTTTTCAACCGATCGAAACCTTGAGTGACTGGTTGTAAGGCTTACAGCAATCACTTACTGAAGAAGCCTAAACCAATCAATGACTCTTGCTCGGATATTCAATCAAAGTTTTTCAAGGTATAACCTACTCCTCTCGATAGTAATATAGAATATTTTGATATTTCATACATAACTTCTAATTTGTATGGTTGTAACTATTTACTTCTTATGTAGAACTATTTGGTGCCTTGGATAGGACACATATATCCATTAGAGTGCCCATGAAGGATAAATCTAGGTACAAACATTGCGACCAATGTACTAGGTGTTTGCACTCTTATTATGCACTTTACGTATGTATTACCAGGTTGGGAAGGATCTGCCGTAAATAGTCAAGTTTTACGAGATGCAATAACCAAGCAAAACAACCTATAATATCCTTAAGGTAATATTTCTTAGTTTACGTAAGTATGCATCCCACTTCCTGTGTAATACCTTAGTGCATTGAATCCTTCAAACAGGCTACTATATCTAGTGGATAGAGGTTATCCGAATTGCGGGGGCTTTCTCGCGTAACGATATCACCTCAACGAATGACACAATAATAACCAACTAAGAACCTTAAAGGAATTGTTCAACCTAAGGCATGCTTTTGCTCAAAACATGATAGAGAAGACTTTCGGACTTCTTAAGATATGATGGAGTATTCTAAGAAGTCTGTCCTTCTACCCAATAAGGATCCATAACCGGATCATCCTATCTTGTTGTCTACTCCATGACTTCATTCACACGGAGATGGCATATGACTCCTTCAAGGGGAACATAGATGATACGGATAATATCGACATGGATATTAGTGATGATTTAATCATGACATTGGGTAACAATGATGTGTGGAATACATGGAGGACACAACTAGCCAATGAGATGTTTAATCAATAGAGAGCTACAAGGACTAGAAGCTCTTAGTTTTCCTTTTCCCTTTCACTGCAAACCTTGAAAATGTTCCAATTGTGGTCATGTTCCTTTGTATTATGCAATGTTTCCTTTCCAATGCAAGTGTAACTATTGACTACGATCAGCCATGTAACTTGAATTAGTTTACTTATATGTATTCCTTTATCGTAACAAGAATGGGGACATCCTCTTATAAAGCAAGTTATGAGTAATGATCTATATTTTACCCATCTCTTATGATGTTGTAATATTACACTATCGTTCACTAGTATATACTTTTTGTAATGCATAGATTCTAACCTTTTTTAGTCTACTTTTTGTCCTTCCTTTTTGTTATTTTATGTAATGTAAGTAATACTTAATGGAGGAAGTTTAGTCAACACAAATGGAGACTAAGGCCAAGAAACAAACCAAAAGAAAGTAAACCGTTCCAAAGGATAATGTGTTGGTTGTAGCTATGGTAGATATATACAATAGTAGGACGCACAACGCTAATTGCAGATTTCGCTGTGGATACTTAGGCGAGTTAGAGAGCAAGGTAAGTGTGAGCTTGCCCAATAGTAGGTTGAAGGCTAAGCCCAACGTAGAGTCATGAATTAAGACTTTGAGAAAGGACTGCAGTATTGTCTACAATATGATTTATGGGAAGCCTCTAGATGGGATGACAACCGAAAAATGGTTGTGGCAAAGAAACATATGGGATGCGTATGTTGAGGTACGCAGTATTATATGTTCTGTCAAGTGTTTTAGCCATTGTTTAGTAATTTAACTTGTCATGATTATGCATGCTATGAATTAGTTTTAAGTATAGTTTACATGTACGAGTTGCTGATTTTTTGGATTTTCAAAAAATGCCCCTTCCTTATGTTATTAATGTCTTCCTCACCTTATTTTCCTCATTTATGTATTATGATGGCTGGCCTATTAAGTTTGAGGACATACTTCATTATAGAACTTTCTACATGGTATAGATATCAATCTTATTTCTTAACATATTTGTATAATAAATGTGTCTTTTATTTAAAGTTTCCTGTACTTCATGTATTGTATGCATTTTCTTTCCTCAATGATATTAAGTTAATGTATGTCTAGTACCCATTGCTTTTTATCCTGGTCCCGTTGCATTCCCAGTGTGTTCCATAAGTTCCTTTTCATTAATCCATTAATTTTCCTACCTTTTCATTTACTATATCCTTGCTGATTTTCTATTAATGGATTTGGCAGTCTTTCAAGCACCTGATGGTAAAAGTGCGAAGGGCTTTCTATTTACACATGCATTCATATTTTCTAATATTTTCTACATAGCTGTATCAATTTGGTGACATAAAGTTTTATGTACAATTGAAATTTTGTGTTGAAAGATTTCTTCCTTTTAATATTATGTGGTGTTAGAAATAAAAGATGTTGTTTTATGGATTTTTATGGCTTTCATGGTGTAGCCATGCCATCTTCGCAGTTACCTAAGAAAAAAAGTTGGGATCATCGAGTTCCTTTAGAGGACAATCTCATTTGTGGAATCTCTTTTTGCTAAATTTTTGTTTTTCTTTATTAATTTAATTTATTTTAGCTATTATTAACATAAACAAATGATGTGATGACAATTTTCGAGTGTATGGCCATTTGTTCTCATTATTTTGTCAAATGAAACACAATGTGGTAAGTAGTTATTTTAATAAAGCAAGTACATACGTCTCACCATGTTTGGTTCAAAATGGCACTTCAATCTTAATCTGTAGTGTGGGATTTTGGATGAACTTCAACCTTATAACACGGGGCATGCAATTAAAAACTACCTTCACATGTTGGGGAGTGTATATATTTCATGCCAACAATTTTTGCTTGGGATGTTTAGACTTGTTCGAAGCCTTCGATATCTAAGTATAGTGAGTTCTATTTAATATGTGTACTCTTTTTGTTTTTTGACAGAGCCACCCCGCTGCTGTTGGATTGGTGAATAAGAGCTTGATGTTTGGCTAAATTCTCTATGATATAAGGGAAAGATCGTGCAATAAGCCACGATGCACAGACAACGAATGACATAATAGAGGAGATTAATAGGGAGTAGGTTAAAGCACTGGAGATAAAGGAAGATATTCTGCCAATAGAGGATGTTGAAGAGCCCTCCATTCGCAAAGTGTAACACGGCCTTCTTTAAAGAGGAAGAGATCGAAGCATACAAATGAGGGGGTTATAAAAAATTGTTAAAAGATTTGAGGAATGAATGAAGGAAATAAAGTCTTCAGTTTACAAGTTGGTAGAAAATTGGCAACTAATAAAGCAACAACAAACATAGAGACGTTAAGGAACTTTCTCTATGATGTCGAAGTGTTGACTTGACCAGAAATGTATGAGGTACTATGCAGACTCCCTAAGAATCCGTATAACGTGTCCATTCTATATAACCTACCTAATGGTGAGCACCTGGATTTCATCCGAACATACATACCACACACGTCAACCTAAACATGAAGAATCTTTTGTTTTTTTTGTGAATATGGTAGTTAACTAACCCTTTTGCACGATGCTGTAGTTCACAGTACTAGTAGGATCTAATTTTGGGTATCAATTTTTTGGTGAAGTAAATATCATGTATTATGATACAATGATTGTGGCCTGCAAGTCCATGGTGTCTCGTGTTAATTATCTAGGGAATCCTAAAAAAAAGTAAGTTAATGGTGTATCCATGCCATCTAATCTTCCAAACTGAACCTATAGTTACGTGTAGAGAATGTTTTTGTACAAGGTTTCACACAAGAGTGCTATAATGCCCTTATATTTATGATTAAGTCATTGTTTATTTTGCATTGCATGACCGTATCGTGGAATTAACACATGAATGCACTCAATTTAGTCTAACCTTTTTCCTTTGTTGTATAACTTACAGACTAGGAGGGTGATACTCAACATATCTCCTTTCTATTATTAATAGGACAATTCACGATGAGAGCTCAATGATTTTAGGTAGCTAATTCCTTTTACCAAACTACTGTGCTTATAATTGTGTTATCTGCAACAAACAATAACACAATGTGTACTCTTAAAAGTACATATAAATGTGTACTCTCAAGGCATAAAAACAAAAACTGAAATAATACACTTGGGGGAGGGGTAGTGAATTGAGTTCAATGCCTAAATTTTATTTTAATACCAATTTCTTGATTTAAGCAATTAAAAGGATGCACTATTGAAATAAACCAACAATGAGTCTATATCCTTTTGCAAGAATATATCTCTATTGATTGTCCTTCAACTGCCCACAAACTCACATTTATATCTTTTTGCAAAAAAATAACCATTAGTCCTATTCGTCCTGCATCAAATGCACTGTAATGGCTAATTTCTATGTAGACCAGCCGAATGGTTCAAGTGGGACCAATCAAACAGTCTATTCAAATGATGTAACCATTCGAACGGTCTTCAAGTCATCAGTCTCATGGTTCAACAAGGCTTACTAAACTTCATCAACTAGCTGAATAGTCCATGCTCAACCAACGCATGGTCTAAAACACCACACTAATCTTCATCAACCAGCCATACGGTTCATGTCCTACCATTAATCACAGAATGCCTAAAGCAACCAATCGGACGGTTCATACCAGAATAGCTAAAATACACACTTAAAACAGTGCTTGATTAGTTTTTCTTCTTTCAACAATATTAGAATCAATTTTAATAAGTTGCAAAGATATTTCCAAGTTTAATTGTATTTCCTTTAAAGAAATAATCAACAGAGTTCTTGTGAGAATTTGCAAGTTAGTTTATAACACTATTTGATTAGTCATGACTTGTATGGATTTGTTTTCATTAAAATCACAAATAAGATCTTCTAGGTTCAATAGAAATACCCTTGCTTTCTCTTGTTTTCAACTGTTTACTTCCCTTCAATCTCTTCTGCAATTTGTCTCTACATTACACTATCTCTCTGTTCATTCATCTTTGATTTTGCTTGATCAATTTATATGCAGTAGATCAGTCGGTTACTAGTTGTGTGGGCTACCTTGATCCTAATCAAAGTCTGTCTTTTTTAGTGGCCTTTTGAATTTCAATCATAATTTGCATGAAAATGGAGAGAAATGGAGGGTGAAAAATGGAGATTTAAGGGGTGTTTGTTTTGTGGATAAGGCAATCCTAGCTTATTTTCAATACTCATTGTAATCAAAGGTCAAGGATGATCTAAAGTTGTCGTAAATGTCGCACTCAGTAATGAGATCTACTAGTAGGTAATGACAGCTAGTTGTAGCAATCAATGTATATTTTCAATGGGACTATGAATCGTGTATAGGTTGGTTTCATAATTTGAAAGAGGAAATTATATACGTAAATGATTTGTTTTACACTGGCAACTTTGTTTTCTATTATTAACTTATAGAAAACAATTTCGCTAAAATAATTTAAACTTAGCCATGTGAGTTCTCTTGAAATTTCGAGAATGAAGTCTCTATAGTTTGAATCCTAAGGATGATTGAGTTATACTCACAAGAGAGTTGATTATTTTGCTGTATGGTAGACTATCTTTGTTTCATTTGCTTGTCAGCCCTGAATTTTGATCAAAATTGATTGTTTCGACAATTTTCATACTCATGGAAGAATTATATTATGGAAAGCATCTATGTCAAGAACTCGTTAACAATGCTATATATTAAATCTGTCCTGTAAGCCAACTGTTTCAACTAGTTCTTCGCTGCATGAATTTGTCTGCTCGCCTCAAAGTGCAGAGTGCACTAGTGTTTTCCTGACTCCCCTTAATGCTTTTCTCAAATGTTTTTCTAGGTAGGTGCTGGCTTGAGTCCTTTCGATACAATCATTGATCCACCCTTATTAGAGCTAAGATTCTAAGAGGTCCAGCAATGACATACGGGACAACTATCAGCCGAGCAAGTGGACCATTGCATTCATTTGAGAATTCAAAATTACCAACTTCAGAAATTCAGGCTGTTGACCTTAGACGTTGTAGCAGTGACGGTGGTCTTATGGGTGGGGAAAGAAACTCCGATAAGTGGAGTCTGTGGGACGTGCATTTTAAATTTGCTAAATGCAATTGTTTGCAGGGATCTTCAAGCCAATTTGTTGAGCTTAGACGTTGTCATAGCAGTGGTCTTTGTGGCAGTAGAATCGAACTCATCTAGATGGAATTCCTGGCTCCTATGTAAGAAACCTTCAAGTTACAACAGACTCAAGAGATCGTCAGTCGTATGTTTTTCAATAGGAACAAATAATACTGAAACAAAAGAATGCTTTGGATCTTCAAGTGACCGTTCAAACATAAGTAGGTACATTCTTTGGGGTAAAAATTTTAATTACATACCTGAACTGCATTTGAAGGCATAAAATTCTGGGTTGTCTCCAAAACAACTCCTTTATTTTGTGGAGAATTGATTTCTTCATCTTGAATAGATTACAGAGTTATGAGCTGTTTTAGAAGTAATGGCCCTATATGGACCGATAATGGTTGGACAATTTTTGACAGCATGATGTAAGATAGCAGTAAGGAATAAGTTTTCATTACTCCTAAAGGCTCTTCCACACAAATTCCATGCTTTAGATATATCACAGATAAGTTCATTTAGTTGTTACCCATCGTGGCTTTTAGCCTTTATTCATTTGCATATTTCTTCATTGGTCTCCATGTAGTTTTCTTTTCAACGTTTAAGTTCCTATGATGCTTATACTGATCAAATAGTACGTAGAAGGTTTTTCTGTATCGGTCCAATCATCCAATATTTAATTCAATGCACATATTGGTGCTGACAAAGAGAAGCAGCAAATAGCAACCGAGAGAAATACACAATCACTGCATGGTTTAGCTGATGCTTGCAGATCTGTTTAGAATGATGCTAAATTATTTGGTTGTAGTGCTAACCTTCATATGTTATTAGTTGATATGGCAATCATCTATAGATATAGCAATGTACTATTTATGCAAAAAATAGAACAATCATTTACACATATTGCAAAATACAACCCATCAAGTTTGAGTTACTTGTAAACTAAATTGAAGCCAGCGAGTGTTGCCCGTTTACAAAATTACTTAACTTCATTACGGCAAGCACTAATATGCCGGGTAAAAGCTCTATTTTCTATTGTCTCTAACGTAAGTTATTCATATTGCAATGTGCACAAGTAAGGTGATACACAGTAGTGCGCATAAGATCCTCTGTCTCCTACTAAGCAAAGCATATAATGAGTAGAACCCTTTTTCCGTTTCATTTGTTAAATGCAACTCCATGCACAATTTTTTGATAACTTCACTATGTCTCATTTGATCTATTTGTAACTACTATTCCGACTGATGAAGGCACTGGATGACCTTCTTCCCAAACATCAAGTCGCACTCACACGCCGGTGGATCTATCCACTCAAAGAACCTGCAACCTACCCTATCTTATAAATTATAAGGATTTTAAATGTATAACTGGGTGAAATTGTGTGAAGAAAGTAAAGTTAGATTTGAATCACATACATACCCAATACTTTGGACACCTAAGAAATCTTCTCCTGAAGCTTCGGGGCTGCCAAGACAAAACTACAACAGTTTCATTCCCACAAAAGCAAAGAACAATTTTGCCTCCTAAGACTTGAGAAGTCGAGGAATTGGATGCACAAGACATTATGATGTTGCAACTATCCCCAAAATAAGTTGTTATATACCACCCTCTATATAACATGTGAGAGCATAAATATGTCATTGCTTATGCATGATCATAAAACGTTACAATGGAGGCATTTTATAAGTAAAACCACAAATGATACCAACTCTTAACATATCTCAAACAAAGCTATTCAAAGATCTAATCAATATACAAAATTGACATATAAACATGGGCTAAAATATAAAGGAATTATTCAATTGGATTGAGGTAAAGAAGCAGTAACTTTTATCCATTCATAAAATCAATGGCACAAAATCACTCAACCCATCTACAATAATTATATATGGCTACATCCTCTTCTTAAACAGATACGGTGATAGCATGATGACCTATCTCTAAACAACTACACATTGCAAACATTAATCTTTACAAGAGGATGCAGCTAATGAAAGTGATTATCATACTACTCACTCTATTGCTATTCATGTCATCATCTTGCATCTTCATTGTTTAATTTAACTTGCAATTATGTTATTGGTGCATATTAAATGAATACAGCAAATGTCTAATATTTTGATTGACCTTTTTCACAGTAATTGACAAGTACTCTTTAAAATAACACTCCGTCCGTATTATTTGACAAAACTTGGATATCCAATATATCATGTATGAGTTTCTTTTATGGCACGCTATCTTGATTTAATATGAGTCTAATGGAATAAATATTCATCATAGCTAACCTATTCACTAATATATATATTAATAGTTAAATAACTAACATTACAAGCTTCAAAATTTTGCGAAACCACAAATACTAATTTCTTTATAGAACCAAAGAAATAGCTAGTGTCTGTCTTTGTGTGTGTATGTGTGTATATATATATATAAATTCATATATACACATGGAGCTCAAAGGAGGTGTAAGAAAATTCTATTCTAATCTATTTCTTATGAATTGCTAGTTAGAGGTGTCATTAGTGCTTCTAATTTGAGGATATCTATGTGGATGCAATTTGTTTTGATATGTAGAAGGGAGCTTCTAGCATTGATCATATTCTAAACAAATACTTAAAAGGGGGAAGGTTTGTACTTTTTTTAAGGGTCTAAATATATTTTCCTTTTTTCTATGGATACAAGGCAATGTATAGTAAGCCTCCAAGTCCAGCTCTTGCTTGCATTTATATTCTAAAGAATTAAGTATTTGAATTACAAATGTCAACCCCTTACCTTTATTTCACCTCTTTAGCTAGTCTTATTTTGTTTATGGAAATGAGATATACTTGATAGTGTTTAGATGGCTGTGTTAAAGTGAGGTGCTTTATGGCATTTCTAGCAGTTAGGAGTGATCCATGGTTACTGTAAGCCTTAAAGTTAAGTCAAGTGATCGTAGGATTGAACTTAGAACACAAGATTTAGAGCGATCAGTTAAAGAATCCGACCAAACCCAAATTATAAACTATTGAGAGAAATATTAATAAAAAATGACTCGATCAACTTGAATTTAAGAAAATAAGTAATGAAATAGGAGACTGTAAAATTTTTAAATTTTAAGCATAATAATTGCTAATTACCGAAAAGGCGAAAAGTATAATCTAATAACTAATAAATTGCTAAAGATAGATTATATATATACTAAAAATTTTAAAATGACCAAACTAATAATTAAGAATGTTCACATGTACCCCACATGTATTTATGTATAGATAAAAATACGCGAAATTACCTAAATTGGCAAAAAAGTAAGTAAATAATTAAAGAAAATTATAAATTAATTATGGAAAAAATCAGAAAAAAAATCAAAAGAGGCTAGAATAATCCAAATCAGGTCGTGGCAGGTCAAGATCTGTAAAATAAAAATTAACTAATTAAAATTAAACAACACAAAAGCCAAAAATTAAGGAAATTTGGCAAAGTCATGTCTAATTAATGCATAATAATTACAAAAATCGTCTATAAATAGGGAAAAAATTTTCAGAACTCATTTGGATAGTTTAGCATTAGAGAAAAATAGGAAACCTAAAAAAATCGAGAGAAAATCTAGAAAAAAAAAAAAAAGAAAAGGAAAGGAAACTGTGCAGATTCGAGTAGTGAGAGAAACCCACACATCCCACCACTTGGGACCGAGCCACCACCACCACGCCACTCTAGCCCCACCATCTAGGCCAGCCGATAGCCTTGGACCGGGTTTGGACGACCAGAAAGTTTCGAACCGGTTAGTCTCTTAAATTTTTCGATTTTGAATAATTTTGTAAAATTAGTTATTTTTCCCAGAAAATTATGAAACTTGTTATTCTGAGGTTTCATTGCATGTATATTTAGGGAAAAATAGTGATTTAGTTTAATTATTTCTGAAAATATAAGGTTATTAACAAATTGTTCAAAACCGAGTATAATTAGAACGGAAAATAAATAGGCTTAGGAGTGTAGTTTGAAGCTTAATTTTTTTCTATAGGATGCTCATGTGATATTAAACAGTGCTATGAAGTCATTTTTTAAAAATTAATTTTCGAAATTTTTAAGTTAATTTTTAGCCTTAAAATGATGGAAAAATTGGGTGATTTAGGGTTAATTAGGTGATTAAGATATTAATTACTGATTTAGATATTAATTACTGCTTTAGATATTAATTAGATGTTTAGAGATGTTAATCTCTGATGTGGAACCTTAATCCTAGCCTTTGGAGTATTAAGTATGGTTAATTTAGGAAATTAGGTAATTAATATAAGAAATTAGTAATAATGAAATTGTAAATTAATAAATCTAAAAAAATTAGGGTTATTTAGATAATATTATAATAGAAATCAAAAAAATAATAAATTTGAAATAACATTTAATTTTAAGTAAATGTCTTAACATGTAAGATTTTCACACACCAAGAATAAATCCAATACCTGAATTAGGGTTAGCATGTATCGACTAGTTTAGAATACTACATTAAGACCTAAGAGGATATTTGGACACTCGAGCTTAATATGATTAATTTCACATTAGGATTCAAGCATATTTAAGGCTTAGGAATCAAAATTTAAAATCTAATTTAGGATTTGAACCCCGAAATAGAGTACAACGAATCATTAGTGCGTAATAGATATACACGAAAAAAATGAGTTAAAATATAACTTGGAATATGAATCCATAGAGTATAAGTACTAAAAAGACCTATTTGTATTATAAGACACCCAGAGACAAATCAGCTTGCGACTAAGGGATCGAGCGATCGAGTAATTCCAAGTAAGTTGGGTTATTGCTAACTGTAATAGAGTACTAGTTTTATGGTACTCAGAGATTTAGGCTTGTATATGATTGTGATTATAAGTAGTTTACGCATGTGTTTGATGTATCTGAATTTGTGCTGAATTTATAATATGAGTGATTTTGTGACTGATTGAATTGGTATGAAATTATTTGAAACCTTAAATGAAATTTAATCTTATTCGACCCTAATAACTAAAATGTCATGCATTGTAACTCGTTAGGAGATCATAGGATTCTCCAACCAAATACCGACTCCTTTAAAAGAGATAGCGCAGGATTACAAAATGGTCCCTTCTTTATCCTTAGTCAAACTAAGTGACAGGAAAGGAGATCGCAGCGAGGGTGAAGTCAATGGTTCGAAGGTAGTCACGGGAGGAGCAAGGTCTCCATTGCACAAGCCTGGGTTTGGTTGTGAGCTGCTGCATAACATGGAAACTCCTCAACCCGAATTGGAGTCGGTGAAATTTCTCTGATTTCACAACGGACCGGACTACGTTGTGCAATGACACTTAATTGTTGCATTGCATGAAAATAATTGCTTGATAACCCTGTTTGTGCTTGTATGCATTCATAAGTCTCGAATTCAACTTACTGAGCTGTAGTTGCTCATACCTTTATGAATCCTTTTGTAGGTTCTGATTTCTGAACATTTCAAGTACTATGCCGCCCAACAATTACCAAAGGTTAGTCCGTTTGAAGTCAGGGGTGTGAGGATCAAGTTACTTAGTATAATGTGTAACTAGGGTGACCTTATAGTTAAGGATGAAAGACTGATAGTTATTATGTAATCTAATGAACTGTTGTGTTTAAGTAAAACTTCTTGGGAAGCTCTGTGGACTTATATATAATTATACATGTTTAGTAGAAATCTATATAGTTTATCGTAATTGTAGTTTAATTGTTAATCGAACTGTTTACTTCAAAGTGAGGAGTCGTCGACGCCTTGTGTAGATCATGTCTATGATAGGCACTGTAAGGCCAGTTACTATCATAGAATGGTTTACACGGCGGAACTGTTGCGACGTTGCGACTTCGAGCGTAACAATTACCTCTGCCATAGTTTCAACTAATATAGCAGGATACACCTCCACCAATTCATGTCTTCGCAATAGCAATACATTACACGATTATTGTAATGAAGAAGAGGTTGATGATACGAGAAGATCCAACTGGTAAGTAGGCATATGGATGGTAAATTGAGATTTATTAATGAAATGGAAAATGCATAGTAAAAACAACCTAGCATCAAGTGGAGTATGAGACATGGGACTTGTGAAAATAACCTATCATCAGCATTGTTTGCTAATCCAGTTCGTCCACCCTCATCCAGCATGTAAGCACCAATATTCTCATCTAGATGACCAAAAAAAGGGAGAGGTGGGTATGGAGGTGAAATTTAAAAGAAACAAAGAGCATGCCAAACTATTAAAACAAAAGACTAACATTTGCTTGAATATAAACAATAGGATCAAAAGAAACAATCATAAACATCTATCGAAAGGACTTGTTAGCTAATAATCAACTTTCTAACAAAGGCACCTTCCCTACAACTAAATTCAATTTAGTACAGTTACTCTAGGAAAGCATTGACCTATTTGTCCACTGCATGTGCTAAAATTTTAAGGTACACTATGACCAATATCCCACTTGTACGAAATTAGGACAACAACCATTCCACTAACATTACACTAACAATGGCTAATATCAAGTAATCGAAACTTTAAAGTAGAGTGGAGCAACATGCTTCGTGTGTATGCTAAATATGCACATGTATATGACGAAGAAGTCGCGTGCAGAATGTGCCTTCAAGTGTTATTCAAACCTTTGCTCTACAAATTGAATGAGGGATGATTCTACGAAGATGAATAAAGAAGTGAGTGAAACATCGCACAAACATTGCCTCGATCTATAGGACATAAGGCATGAACAATGGATGAACGAACAAGGGTTAAGTGATTAGGGGGCCCTAGAGTGAGCGAGTCAAGCACAATTAGCAATCAAAATCAGTTAGGCCAATTATCGATTAGTTTGATTAGATCATTTCTAACTTAGCAAGCACAAGCAACAACAAACACCACAAACCTAAAAGAAAACAAATAGCATGTTATCCCTTAAGCATTCTAAAGCTAAGTCTTACTTAAGAATTAACTAAGAGCTTAAGAGTTTAAGATCTATTCAATTAAGGTCCCGAAAGAAAACGTTAAGTCAAAATAATAGTAATAACCTAATATGAGTAAATTAAAAAGGTAACATAACTATATATATAAGATTACTTTTTATAATAACTCGTAGAGTACATAGTATACATATATATATATATATATAAAACAAAGAATAGAAAAGATACATAATTAGAGTATCGAATAATATAAGTTATCGAATCGATATAATAAATAAGTAATACGTACTTAACTAGAAAGTAGTATAATTTGTGAAAACTAGTAAGGAATGGCAAAGTAAAAATAATCGAATAAAACGGATATACTATGCATGATATACTATATAAATAAACAAAAACTTGCCCCAACAAATAAATATATCTATAATCAGCATACCGAATATGATAAAATATACTATATATATTCATAATATTAAGGCTAAGAAAATGCTTTGTTTGGAGTACCATTGATATATAAAAAAAAAAAAGACATACTAACATTAATATAATATAATAATATAGAAGATCGACATTTGAAATTATCATATAAAATACAATCATTAACAAAATTTATAAATAAATAGAAGATAGTGACCTAAGTTAAATGTTTCGTGAGTTTTTCCTTATCCTCTAAACTTTTATGTTTCATGAGTTTTTTCATTTTTACATGTTCCATAAGTCATCAAATGATGTTACTTGATATCAAACATTTCAATTTTACACGTGAAGTTTGAAGTTGTTTAATGCTATGCTCCTTTAATTTATTCTTAGCTTTTCATTTCTTATAAGGATATTTTTCAACTACCGAGTATTGGTCACAGCGTCTTTCCCAAAATAGTGATGAAAGTTAAAATATCATATGCCCTTTTTCCCAAAATAGGGATGAAAGTTAAAAATTAAATATACGCTTTTCCCAAAAATTAAATATGCGCTTTTCATATAGAACCAAATAGACAATTTTAAAATATGACAATATCATATTGTCTATACCTTGATGAGTATTAACAATGGGAAGCTGATGGCGTCAGTGCTATACGTTACTTTGCAAATGTCGTAAGTGAAGATAGATTTTATTATAGTGTAAATCATGGCAAGGATTCATTTTGCGGTAAAAAATTATCCAAAGCAAACATTACAAGAACCGTTCGTGTGGTAGCCTAAAAACAAACGGTTCCCATCAGGGAGTGAGTTATATGCAGACGTCTCTTATCTCTTCTGCATTCAGAGTTCACAGACAGACGACAAGTACAAACATGACAATTGCACGAAATTTTATGGACGGTTGACTGTCTATTCCGTCGCTCCGCCTTGGATTCTGTTGTCTATTTAAGTACGAAATGATTAGTAGTTCCTCCAATCTTTACAATGATAACTCAGCGATAGAAGTACACGGGGAAAAATAAAAATCTCTCGTAAAAATATTTCTTCTTATGTATTTAAAAATTACCGTTTAAAAAGAGAAAAAATACTTCCTATGAAAATGAATTTTCATTACATTTCTTCATAATGGTTTTATATGAAAATTATTTTACTCAAGAAAATTCAAACTCTACAATAGAAGAATAGAAACAAAATAACATAAGTACAAAAGCGATTTCTTCAAAGAGTTAACTTTACCAAAAGAAATAATTTTAGTAAAATTATTAAAGAAAACTTTGCCATAAGGAAAAATAATTATAGACAACTTTGCCAAAAGAAAAAATAAGTATAAACAACTTTGCTAGAAGAAATAACTTCAATAAAATAATGATATTATTCATTATATAAAAGTAGACTCTTCTAACTAAATTATTAATATTTATTATAAAAAGAAATCTTTACATTTTTTATGCCTAATTCATTGGTAGTCTATATATGCTTTAGGTGTAAACTTGAAGCATTTAAATCATTAGAGAAAAAACACAAGTTCTAAAAACTCTTTTTATAAAAAAATTCCAAACACTCTTGTATTCCCATCTTGAAAGCATATTTTGGAAGTAATAATATAATATATTTCTCTATTCAATAAGGTCTTTGCTTTCATTCTCTACTTTTATCGTTTTTTGAGTCTTAGCAAAAGAGAACTAGATCATTCGCTTATTATCTTATGCTTTCTTTCTTTCTTTTTCTATATATCTCCCATAATTTTGGTATTAGAACCTAGTTATGTTTTCATAATCTCTTGATAAGACCTATATGATTTAGCCTTATTTACCCATTTTATTACTTAAGTTGGTGTTTATAGGCTTATTTGTTGGCTTGGGTTAACAGTTTGACTAAGGAGTACAAATCTTAGTTTAAGAAAAATTAAAGGTAGCTTTGAAATAATTAAAATGTAAAGAAAAAAGAAAAGAAAAGAAAGACACCAATATTATACAATGAATGCCTATAATACTAAGCAGCATTAAAAGTTCATTAAAGTTTTCAAATCAAATATTGAGTTTATGAGTAGTATTTCATGGTACATTAAAATACAAAAACAAGCAATATACATATTTAAGGAAAGAGAACTTAAGATAAAAACCCAAATTGCTTGTTTAGAAAATAGTAGTAAAAGTCTTATGTATTGTAAAAGAAAAAGTTTAGTTACAGAAGCATAGTTACTTTTAAATAGAGGAAGGATTGAATTAGAATCAAATCCAAAACATATTAGGCATTGTCATATTGATATGATAAGGGTTTCTTTGTAAATATTATTTTTTTAGAAAATAATAATGAATAATTTAGACAATATCATTTATTCCATTGAAGATACACAATTAGATTGAATAGAAGTTGTTAACAATTGCATATACAAAATAAGAGAAGAAATAGAGTCAAACTTATAAAGGCTTAATCGATTAGTAATAGAAGAAGGTGAAGGAGAAGTATATAATCTTGGCTTCATAGAAAGAGATAAGTTTTACCGATTATTATTAATTGCATTTAGATAGCACCTCAAAAACTTAGAAAGTAATCATATAGTTTCATTAGAAATTTATCTTAGAAGATTAAGTCATGAATAAAATTATAGAAATAGTTTTAATCATCAAATATTTAGAACATTTATATATAAAAGAAAGTTTCTCTTTTGACGAAAGGCTTCAGGCTAAATTTGAAGAACTAGATTTAGATTTAAAAAACTGTAAAAATTAATCTCCAAAATTGAGAATACAAAAAGTTAGAATGATTAAGATTAGAAATATATAATACAAATAAAATGGGATAAAAAAAAAGGATAATTTAAATATATTTGTTATTTTTTACAGGTTGAACAATAGTTGTATGGTAGTAATAGACAACTAAACAACATCATAGACTTACATATAACCTTAGCAAAATCTTTAGCCTAACAAAAATTGAGGAATTTTAATCACTAGAAGATTATACAAAGCTCTTTAATAGATAAAAACAATATACTAAAAGAAATAAAAGAAATTCAAAGATATATTAAAAAACAAAATAGCATAATCATTAGAAAACTAAATCAACTAGAAGAAGATAGACAAAGCATAAAAATGTACGAAGGACATGGAAATAAACCAACAACTCTAAGAAATACATCAAAATGATAATAAGA
Source organism: Lumnitzera racemosa (assembly GCA_024138005.1). NCBI lineage: Eukaryota > Viridiplantae > Streptophyta > Magnoliopsida > Myrtales > Combretaceae > Lumnitzera > Lumnitzera racemosa. Next base: position 108,005,715 of record JAMXBC010000004.1, read on the forward strand.
TAAGAGGCTTAATAAAAGAAATAAAACATTTTGTATAAGGTCAATTAGTAGTAATTTCATAATAAAAGTAGAATCAAATCCTAATTATAAGAAAACCTTATATTTAAGTAGAAAATACTTACAAAATTTTGAAGAACTAACAAATTATAATGCTCTTGCTGAACAAAATAAAATAATCATTAAGCACAATAATACTATAATTTTGTTACTATTATCTCTAGATAAAAAATAAGAGAAGATAATCAGAAACTAAAAATAAAAAAGCAAAGTAGAAAAGGAAGAAAAATACTATTTACAAGAATTAGAAAATATAATAGGACAAATCCAAAAAATAAAAATCTTTATAAAAAACTAGTAGGGAAAGTAAAGAAACTTAGCAATATTTTTTGTATTTATAAGCCATTAGAAAAATAAAAAATAAAAAGTCATAATAAACTATTTCTATAAGGACTAAAACTATTCCATTTACATGAATTAATAGGACACTTAAAAGACAATCTAATTAGAGAAGAGACTTCAATAAAAAGGGAAATCTTGAGTAGATTAACAAGTAGACATAAACATGGAGATCATATTGAATAACTTGAAGAAACTGTAGACAGAGACAGAAACAGAGATGTAGAAATTTATAATAATAGAAATATTGATTTATTAAATCCTAAAATATTATATAGGATAGGATGACTAAATTTAGGAAGAATAAACCGAGAAGAAACTATCTTAGTTACTACTAAACCAGTTAATATAAAGGTATTAAGTGATATGGCTATTAGAAAATTAAAACAAGAAGGAAGAAGACTAGTACATCTAGTAATGGTAGGAATAAAAGAATTAGTAAGAAAACAAACAGGAGCAAAATTATTATTAGTGATAATAGACAAATCTTGATAAAATGATATTAGAAAAGTATTAATAGGTACAATTAGACCTGGGCAAAGGTCAGTTCCGAACCATGAACCAGCCCGCCTCAATAGTGACTGGGCTGAACCACTCTAGCAAACCGCCCGACTTTAAGTCGGAAAAAATAATTGAATAATATCCAACAAGTCATTGTATATTAAAATTACTTTATTTGCAATGGTGAATGATAATTTTTTTTAAATAATATCCTCAAACTAATAATAAATGATTAATCATAAGTTAATTATATATTAAGAATAAATGGAAAATTCTATTTCAATTAATGTAAGTCTTTTTTATAAAATTTATCAAATATTAAGAATTTAAATATAAGGAAAAAGTAAAATTTGAGGGGAAAAAATAAAAAGTTGAAATTGTATTAAGTTGGAAATTAATAAAAAATTAGAAATTATTAATGAATTAATACACTTAAAATAAAAAGCAAAAAGAGATCACATTATTAGAAATTATTAATGTATATAATAAAGAAATTAATAAAATAAAAAAATTAAATATTAAAAAAAAACGGTTCAAGGGTCTCGAATCAGCCTGGAACCGCCAACTCACAGGTCTGTCACGGTTCAGTATATCACCGATCCGTGAATCGGCGGTCCAGGTTCGATTTGGCCTGATGCCCAGGTTTAGGTATAATGGAAATAAACATGAACAATAATAAAGGCATATTTTATTGTGTACCAAATTTTATGATTGGTGTAAATAATATAAAAAACTTAGAGATTAGATTACGAGGTAAAGGATACAAAGACCACATAGGAGATGATATATTAATAAACATTAGATTTATAGAAAGAACAATAAATGGAAATAATATACAATACAAACTAAATATAGATGGTATAATATAAGAAATAACCAGTATAAGAATAAAGTTTATCTAACCTATGAAAATTAAAAGTAAAGAGCTAAAGGGATTTAATAGAACATATCTAAACAGTTAGAAAGTTCAAGTAAAAGTAGGACTCCCGAAAATAGTATAATGTATAGAAATCCTAATGGATCATATATCGGATGAAGAAGATTCAATAAATAAAATTTTAGATAATAGAACAAAGATGATGTTAGATACCAGTGGAAGTAGACTTAGGTATTGGGGTATAATGGAAAATCTAAGTAATGGAAGATTTTTTATTAAAAGTTAAGAATAAATTAATGAAGCAATAGAAGAATTAAGACATAGAGAATATTTAGGAAAAGAAGAAAAATACTATTTTATAGATAATAGATGTGACCTAGAAGGAAAAACATATGTACAACACAATAAGTTAATTCATCCAAAATATTTAGAAATAATATAAAGATACAATATTAAACTAGAAAATAAACAAGAAGAAGAAGAAGAAGAAGAAATTCCCAAAAAAACAGAGTCTTTAGAAGACATAGTATAATTTAGATACAAGAGTATAATTTGTGTTAGAAAAATTGGTGGAAAAATATACAAGTATACAAATAACAAAACAACTAAAAGGATAATATAGTTTCTATGGAAATATCTATACACCTAAGAGATATAAAAATAAAGAGAATAATAGACCTAAAAGAAGACAATATAGATTTAGATAAAGAAAACCTTTAAAAAGATACTATCTTTAAAAAAGTAAAGTAAGAAAACCTTACTTAAATAAAGGAAGACATGTAAGAAAATATAATAAAAATAGAAATTATAAAAATACATTAATATGCTTTGCTTATAAAAAACAAGGATATTTAATCAGTGATTGTGATACAAGACATAATATTCATGATAAATAGACCACATTAATTAATAGAAGAAGAAGAAGATATATTAGAAGTAGATAAATTTATGAATGATATAAAAATTATATACAATATAATTAGTAGAAAAGATAGAGAAGAAATTGACGGTGATAAATATAATGATTATGTTATTCAATAAATATTAGTAGCAGAAAGAGGATAAAAGCATTACAAGAAATAGATGAAGTAAAAAAAATGTTGAAAAATATAAATATTCAAGAGTTTATAGATGATAAAATAAGCTATAATTACAATTGGAATCAAGGATCGAGATCAGATAATCATCCTTATAAATTTTGTAATAGATATCCTCAGTTAAAGCTTAGATACTAATGTAAAAATTATTTATTTTAAGCTTATAAAATTTGTTCAGATAGTCAAGGAGAAATAGAAGAAATATTTTTAGAAAAGAAAATAGTAATAATATAATTGAAAGAAGGATACTAAAATTAGAAGAAAAAGTAGATAAAAATAGAAGAATTATTAGATTTAGAAGTTAAAGAATTAAAACACAGTCAAATAATATGAAAAGTAGTAAGAATAGAAGAAAAATTAGAAAATAAATTAGAAGATAACCATATAAATATAATTAAAACATATTTTAGAAACGAAATTGATAGCAACTTAGAATTATTGATAAAAAAAATATGAGAATTGAAAGATTATTTAGTGCTTATTTATTTGTAACTAACTTGTATTTTTAGTTAACAGGTATTAGCACCTTATTGGTTGTACCGCTGTAAAATAGTTAAGCAATTGTAGTTTGTTAATTAAGTGTATAAATACCTTGTAATGGATCATTAAAATTGATTGATTCATTTTTTTCATTTTTTTAAGCTTCTAATATTCTTTCCTTGCTCTTGTCCATGGAACTTTTGTATTTCTATACTACGACAAGACTAAAGCTACTGAATACTCAACATTTTTAGATGGTATGAAAGCAACTCCAGGTAATTCGGATTCAATAGCTATATAATTGCTTTGAGCCATGTGTACAAATAGTGATTAGAAACATGAACAACAAAGTTGAGTTAGGGTTAAATGATCTATTCTATTTGTCTGGATTGGATAATCTAAGAATGTCTATGGGAAATATAATCTTTAATGGAAGCAATTGCTTATCTTAGAGTAAATCAATGCAATTAGGTTTAAGAGACAAAGTCAAGATTGGATTTGCCGATAGATCAATACAAAAACCAATTAAGAATGCAGAAATTACAACAAATGGTTGAGATGTAATATATGGTTAGAAGTTGATTGCTAAATTCCATTATTACTAATTTAGCACAGAACTTTTTATACACTCAATCTATGAAGGAGCTTTGGGATGAGATCAAAGAGTAGTATGGAACTACTAGTGGATTGATGATCTTTCAATTAAGGCAAGAAATTAGTAATATTAGACAACATAATTCCACGGTTAGTGTCTATTATAATAAATCGCTTCACTACTAGGATGAGCTTCATGAACTTCATACATTTCCTAATTGCGAATGTAATAGGTTAGAGTATTGTACTTGTGCTTTCAAAGAGCAAATGGTTGAATACGAATCTCATATGAAACTTTTACGATTTCTTATGGGACTAAATGAGGCTTACGAAGGTGTGAGAAACTAGATCTTATTAATGGATCTACTTCCATATGTTGATAGAGCCTACTAATTAGTGCAACAGGTTGAGAAATAGTAATAGGTCATTGGAGGTGTCAATTCAACTATTAATGTTATGGCTTTGTCTGTTAGTAAACCTAATACAGTAAAGATGAGAAAGGATAAGAGAGGCATACTATCGACATTGCAAGTCATAAGGACACTCACTTGAAACTTGCTTTCAAATCGTCGAATATCTTAATTGGTATAAGGGTTAGAGAATTATTTCTAAGGATAAATCTAACTCTCAAGTGTCCTTATGTCAAACAAGTGCTAAGATTAGTATGTCAAGTACTCCTTTTGAAGAGAGAGTTTAGTCATCTAACTTGTCTACAAGATCTTATGATAAAGAGTTTTTACAAAATCTTTGTCAAGAGATGGTCAAGTTTATGGAGGAGAAAGACAACCTTTTGGGTGCTTCCAATGTTATGACTTCTGCAGGTATGACAGTATTGAGTTCCTTTTGTTTAGTTGTTGTTGTTGATCCTTCGAACCATGGATTGTGGATAAGAGTGAAACTAATTACATGACACTGTATCTTGATATAATTACTGACATAGAGCACTTAGTATCACCAATTTCAATTAAGTTACCTAATGGAACTTTGTTATCCTCCATTGTTATAGGTTCAGTAAAATTTAATTCCAGAATGTTTCTTAGGCGTATGTTGTATGTTCCATGCTTTACATATAATTTTTCATCAATAAATAAACTTATTTATAATTTTTCACTCAAGGTTGTTATTGATGCTTTTTCCTATCAATTCTAAGATTGGAATAATAGCAATATTGTCACTATTGCTCAAGCTAAGGATGGACTTTACATACTTAGTCTTAGATTCTCTAAGGATGTTAGTAGTTCTTTGAATGTTCCAACTTCAATTTCTTCTCATGTAGATTCTAGTTTTTCTAATAAGGATGCGTATCTATTGCACAATAGATTAAGACACACTTTACTTTCAAAGTTGAATCATTTAGATTGTTGTAAACATTTGGAATTTAAAGACTTTATTTGCGATTCATGTCAACAAGTTAAGTTTCATAGATTTAAATTTCCTATCAGCTTTAGTATAGCTTCTTCTGCATTTGAGTTAATTCATGTTGACGTATGGGGACCTTATCATGTGGTTTATTTGACTTGTACTCAATACTTTCTAACCATTATTGATGATTTTACACATTCTACTTAAACATATTTGACGCACCATAAAACTCAAGTGCTAAGTATTTTGAAGGAGTTTTTCCATAATGTTTTTAATCATTTTTCAGTTACTCCTAAATTTGTTCATATGAATAATGAGGTTATGTTTGTTTCACATTCATGTCAAATACTCTTTCAAATGATTGGGATTGTTCATCAAAAAAAATTTCCATGTACACCTCAACAAAATGGTTGAGTTTAGCGTAAACAAAAGCTCTTGTTAGATACTTCTAGAGCATTGCACATTCATGCAAACTTGCCCAAAGAATTTTGGGGCAAGTATCTTTTAACTACTACTTATCTTATAAATCGCATGACCATGAAATCTTTAGGATGAAAGTTGCCTTTAGAAGTACTTTCTAATAAAAAAAAAAAAGAAAACAAGATTACTCTTTCCTTAAGATAGTAGGGTGCTTGTATTATGCTGCAAATCTTTCTCCTTTAAAGGACAAATTATATCCCAAAGGTTTCAGATGTGTGTTTCTTGGATATGCTAACAGAAGTAAAGCGTATAAAGCTTTTGATCTTGAAAGAAAAAAGTTCTAATCAGCCATGATGTGTACTTTGTAGAGAATGTTTTTCCCTTAAAGGCTACAAGTGTTACAAATTATATTAGAGGCTTGCACCAAGTTTCTTTTGAAACACAAGATGATTTCGATTCTCCTTCATCACGCTTGATAGCTGATTCTTCATCATTTGCTAAGGTTATAGGTTCTTCTACTGATATTTCTGTTCAATCACTTACAAGGTCTAATAAAATCAATCAACTGTTTGGCTTCGAGATTTTGTTTGCTCAATTCACTCCAATAGCAATGATTCTTTTAGTGTTTGTTCTGATTCTATTAGTCTTGTTATCTCTAATGTTGATGCCTATACATTGTCTACTTCTTTGCCTCATTATTATCATGTGCTTTCCTTATCAGACTTTGTCGATTATCCTTTTAACTATATTATTTCCTCTTGTACGTGTTATCTGTTAAAAAACCTAAAAGCTATTCTCAAGTAGCTACTAAAAATGAATAGGTTCAAGCTATGGAACAAGAATTAATTACTTCAGAAAAAAAAATGATCCATGGGAACTTACCACATTGCCACTTAGTAAAAAGGCTATTAGTTACCATTAGGTTTATAAAATAAAATACAAACCTAATGGTAGTATAAAACAATATAAACTTTGGCTTGTTGCTAAAGGCTATACACAAGTTGAGTGTGAGGAATACAATGAAAAATTTTCTCCAGTTGCTAAGCTAACCATTGTTCATATTTTAATTTCAATAGTTGTTGTGTCTTCTTAGCCAATTTACCAAATAGATGTTAATAATACATTTCTGTATAGTCATTTGCATGAAGAAATTTACATGATTTCACCTAAAGGATATCATAAGTCTAGCTCTAATCAAGTTTGTAGATTAAAACGTTCTTTATATGGGTTAAAACAAGCATCTCAATAATGGAATTTGGAAATTTCTAGTTTTCTTATTTCACATGGTTATTCTTAGTCCAAACATGATCATTCACTTTTCATTCAACAACATGAACTTAGTTATGTGATTATTTTGCTCTATGTGGATGATATGTTGGTCACAGGATCAAATGAAGTTCTTATTCAAAAACTTAAAAGTAGTTGCATGATACATTCATGATTAAGAATTTAGGTCTTGCTCATTATTTTGTTGAATTGAAACTCCATCGTACAAGTTCAAGGTGCTTACTTCATCAATGCAAGTTTATTCTTGATGTCTTGTCTAATTGTAGCCTAACTGGTGTTAAACCAATCCCTACTCCTTTGCCCTTTGGATTTCGACTTGATGTCACTATAGGATCTGTTCTTAGAAATCCAACATTCTTTTGCAGTCTAGTTAGCAAATTGTCATATCTTAATCATACACGACCTAATATAAGCTTTACTATACACAGTTTGAGCCAAGTGATGTCCAAACCTTATGAAGGTCACTTAAGTGTTGCCTTCCATGTCTTAAAGTATCTTAAGGGTACTCTTTCTCTAAGGCTTTTCGATTCTTCTTGTGCTTTTGCAACTGGTGGCATATTTTGATGCTGATTGGGCATCTAATACTGCTAATAGGCATTCCATTTGTAGTTACTCTATCTTCTTAGGTTCATCTTTGATTTCGTAGAAAACCAAGAAACAAACAATAGTCTCCATTTCATCTTTGTTGTCATTAAAGAGCTTTTATTGGTATTTTTTATTTTAAGGGATTTTTTAATTTCACTTTTTTTACTTGTTATTGTTCATCGTGATAATAAGTTTACCCTATTAGTTGCTTCTTATCCTTGTTTGCACTTATACACAAAACACATTAATCATTAGAATTGATTGATCCTTTTTTTTTTTTTCATTTTTCAAGCTTTTGATGTTCTTTCATTGTTCTCATCCATAGAGCTTTCATGATTCTATACTGCAACAAGACTAAAACTACTGAATAGTCAACATTTCTAGAAGAATAAATGTAAGATTTATTTTAGATGATTTTATTTTAGAAACAAAAGCTTTAATAGATATTGATGGAGTGTCAAATAATTACATAGACAGTAAACAAATTCTCAAACATTTGATTAAAAAATTACCAATAAGTGAATGTGTATACATTAAACAAATAGATGGTGAACTACATCAATACTGTAAAATATTAGCAAAACATAAAATAACCTTAAAAACCGATAAAGAATGGACAAATGGTTTACATAATTCTAGGAAATATGTAAGAGATATAAAACTCCATAAGCACATATGTATAATAGGATTACAGTTTTTGTTAAATGACAATTATGAATTTAGTCTAAATGCATAAGGATTAACACTTTTAGCTTCTCCTATAGTACCCTTTCTAAGAAACAAATGTGAATATGATGTACAAGGCAAATATAAGATAAAAATAATTGATAAAAAAGTGGAAAAAGAAAAGGAAAATATAGAAATAGAAGAAGGGCCATATGAATAAGTAATAGAAAATTGTGAGAATTTAGAATTGAGAAATAGTTATTTAAACTATAGAAAAATTTACAATTTTATAGAAATAAGCATAACAAAAATAGATGATATAATGAGTAAACTAAAAAAAGAAGAAATTATAGGTGAAAACCCCATAAAATTATGAGATATAAATAAAATATATTGTAAATTAGATATACTTAACCTAGATTTAGAAATAAGGTCTAAGAAAATAGAGTGCAATAATTTGGATAGAAAAAAATTTAAAATGCATATTGAAGAATTATTAAAATCATGAGTTATCAAAAGGTTTAATAGTCTCATAAAAGTCCAGCATTTATTGTTAGAAAGTATAGTAAAATAGTTAGAGGTAAAAATAGAATGGTAATAGATTATAGACGTCTAAATGATAATACAAGAATAGATACAAATGATATACTTGACAAAACAAATTTAATAAGTAGAATACAAAGCAGTAACATTTTTAGCAAATTTGATTGTAAATAGGGATTCCAGTAAATTAGAATGCATGGAGAATCAATTTCATGGACAGCTTTTACATGTCCATCCATTAGGATACTTTGCATAGTAAGTTATGTTATTTGGATTCATAAATGCTCTTTCAATCTTGGATAAGATTTTCTCAAAATATCACTTTATTTATGTACATATAAATAATATTTTAGCACATTCCAAAACCGAAAAAGAACATACATCTCACCTCAAGATAATTTTATCTGAATTTCTTAAAAATGGAAAAAGAACATATTAAAAAAGAACATATTCCAAATATAAAAGGGAATGATAATAATTTAATTGATGTTTTGAGTAGATATATTTTTAATAGAGAATTACAACAATAGGTCAGTTCAACAAAACCTAATGAGCTAAAACTTAATGATATTCTCATTCAATAGTAGACAAATAAATATTTTAAATAGATAATGGAAGATAACTTTTAAGCCTAATCAAAGGCCTAATAATAATAATAATAACATATTCTCCCTGATGAATTATAATAGAATATAACTTCCCATTTACCTAAAAGTTTCATCACTAAAATATACTTACTAATATAGTATAGAGAGTTCAAACCACATATAAGAATAAATTAAAATTTTATGTAGCCTTAATAAATTATTTTACTAAAATAAACAATGACCTTATCCTTAGATAAGAAAGTAAAATCTTTTCACAATATAGAAAATTTCTTTATTATACAATAATAAATAAGTTTAATCTAAGTATATATAAAGAATGATATAAAATAATTCCTCATATTTAAAATTATCATAACTCAATTTAGAGTGATTGTACTTATATTGTCGAAGCTAAATAAAAATTAATTAAATTCTTAAGGAATGAAAACTTTTCTATATATCTACACTTAATTAGTGAATATAGATATTAAATAGAAAAAATATCTCTAATAGAAATCAAAACTTTAGACAAATAAAAAATTTTTAAATAAGTATTTTTTAGAAATTATATTAAATATGAAGAAGATAAAGATATTTTATACAAACAAACATATACATATATTTTCTTTAAAAGACATCCTTATGTTGATAAATTACATTAAAATATAGATAATACATTAGAAAACTAATAGAAAAGAATTTTTAGAAACCATTACAAATCTTACAATTTAATATATTGAAAATCTTTGATAAAAATATTTTCTCTTACATTTTTAGAAATGAAAATAATAGAATAGATTTTTGTATCTATAAATTTGATAGAGGATTAAAAATTTTTCTTAATATGTATATAAATGGATATTATTTTATAAAATAAACATTATTAAATTATAGCTTAATAAACACAATCGGAAAAACTCTAAGACAATTCCACAATTTTGAATTTGGATTCATAATTAAAGATATAGCTAATACACTTCCAACATATTCTAATAGTTCAAAATAAGGCTATTTTACCCTTAGAATCGTTTAAATATGATATAACACCAACTCATCATACTATTTATATAAACATTAAATATGATCTAAATCTTGATAAAAATAAAAATCAAATAAATAAATATTTTTTATAAAAAATTTTAATTGAATAAATTAAAAATTAAACAAGTTGTCGATTAACCCAAATTCTAAAATAAAGGATTAACCTAAATTCTAAAATAAAGGACTAATAAGTTTTTTAAGATAAAAACGAGAGATTTCTATAAAGAGATAAATTAAAAAAAAAAAAACTTTAGCAAAATTATTAAAAACATTATTTCCAAGAGAAGAATTAATTATAAATAACTTTGCAAAGTTCTAATTACATTCATATTAAAGCAAAGTTCTACTCAACTTATCCAAACAGAGGTTTGCAATGGCCAAAACACACTGTTTTTGGGACACAGACGCGCAAAAGTTTTAACATCTATGACACGCCAAATAAAGAAAGAAAGGAAAGAAAGAAAAAGACTATATTCACTTAAGGGGGTGGAGGCATAACAACAATCATGGCAATGTTTAGTCCACTTCCTCCATCTTACTTTCCTCAGCACCATCCTCTTCCAGAGCAGGCATATCAGCATCATCACCAGCCACCTCATCATCATCATCAATGCTAAGCCCCAATTTCAGCATTCTATGGATTCTCGCAGCAAAGGTATTGGGGTCATCCAGACTAAAGCCAGAAGTCAAGAGAGCAGTCTCAAAGAGCAACAATACAAGGTCTTTGACCGATTTATCATTCTTATCAGCCTCCGCTCTCTTTCTCAGCTCCTCCATAATACCGTTGTCAGGATTTATCTCCATTGTTTTCTTGCTTGACATGTAAGAGCTCATGCTATTGTCCCTGAGGGCCTGAGCCTTCATGATCCTTTCCATGTTTGCCGTCCAACCGTACTCTCCTGTAACCAAACAGCACGGAGAGTCCACTATCCTGTCTGATATCACCACCTTCTCGACATTGTCTCCCAAGATATCCTTAATGACCTTGCAGAGGTCTTCAAAGGATTTTTTCTTCTCCTCCCTTTTCTTTTTCTCCTCCTCGGTCTCGTCATCAAGTTTCAATCCTTCCTTCGTCGCAGAGACAAGCTTCTTTCCATCATATTCCTTCAGTTGACCGACAGCATACTCATCAATTGCATCCACCATGAAAAGAACTTCATATCCCTTCTTCTTGAGTCGCTCTAGGAATGGAGAGTTCTCGACAGCCTTCTTGCTCTCACCGGTAATGTAGTAAATGTCCTTCTGACCTTCCTTCATCCTAGTGACATAATCCTTCAAGCTCGTCATCTCATCACCGCTTTTTGTGGAGTGGTATCTGAGCAGATCGGCCAATTTAGCTCTGTTCTGGCTGTCTTCATGAATACCCAACTTCAAGTTCTTCGAGAACGCCTCGTAGAACTTGGTATAATCCTCCTTGTTTTCCGCAATCTCATTGAACATCTCAATACACTTCTTGACAAGATTCTTCCTGATAACCTTTAGGATCTTGTTCTGCTGCAACATCTCACGAGAAATGTTCAGTGGCAAATCATCAGAATCGACCACACCCTTCACAAACCCTAGATACTCTGGCATCAATTCCTCACAGTTGTCCATGATGAATACCCTTCTCACATAGAGCTTGATGTTGTTCATCCTCTTACGGGTGTCAAAGAGATCAAAAGGAGCACGTCTTGGGACAAAGAGAAGCGCTTTAAATTCAAGCTGCCCCTCAACTGAGAAGTGCTTCACTGCAAGGTGATCTTCCCAATCGTTGGTCAAGCTCTTGTAGAAGGACGCATATTCCTCCTTAGTGATCTCTTCAGGTTTTCGCAGCCAGATTGGTTTCTGCTTGTTGATGAGCTGCCACTCATGAGAAACCTCCTTTATCTTCTTCTTCTTGGATTTTTTCTCTTCCTTTTCCTCATCAACATCCTCCACATCTCCTTCCACTTCCTTCTTGGGTTCATCATCTTCATCGTCACTAATCTCTTTCTCGGTAGTCTTCTCAGTCCAGAGATAAATGGGGTAGCTGATAAACTCAGAATGCTTCTTAACTAAATCCTTGATTCTTCTCTCCTCCAAGTACTCCAACTGCATGAACAAAACCAAAGGTAAGAATTAACCGTGATTCATGACACGCGGGTATAAGAGCTCAAAACTGCAACATTGTAATTCAATAGTTAGCATTATAACATATAACACCCAATCTTACAGAGTCTACCTGATCATCCTTGAGGAACAAGGTGATCTTAGTTCCCCTTCCAAGTTGCTCACCATTCACCTCACGGGTTACAGTAAATGAACCACCAGCCTGTGACTCCCAACTGTACTGTTCATCATCATTGTGCTTAGTGGTCACAATTACTTTATCGGCAACCAAATATGCAGAGTAGAAACCAACTCCAAATTGGCCAATCATGCTGACATCAGCCCCAGCTTGCAGTGCCTCCATGAACTCCTTGGTGCCGGATCTTGCTATTGTACCCAAGTTGTTGACAAGGTCTATCCAAATTCATAACAATAATTAAAATCAGCACTCCCCATATCAGAGAAAAATTACATGATACAGCTAGGGAAAAAATCAAACAAGAGGATGCAGTTGTTTTTACATAGCATTATATCAAAACCCAACAATTTAAACATTATCAGTCAATGGAAATATATCTCAAAGCGAGGTCAGTCTATCAAAGTGACAACACGAAATGAAAAAAAAAAAAAAAAAAAAAGAATAAGGAACCCTCCTCCCCAGCAGAGTGACAAGCACATACTTCATTCTAGACTCTCTCTCATCGCTAATTATAATATATAAGAAAAATGCTAAATAATGTTGACGGCAAATGTTTTTAAACTCTGGCAGCATTACACATTTTGAAAATATTTCAATTCGTACATCTCCTCCTCCAGAAATTCTTCTTATACTATCCACTATACAATTCAATTTGTTTCTCATTCGTAAAATGCTCCTCCACTGAAATTAGTCACACTAACAAATTATTTCTGGCAAGAAAAAAAAAAAAATCACTGCATATTGGTAGAAGTATAAACCCGATATTGCTATAGAATTTTCTAACATCAAACAGTAATTAACGTCAACTGTACAGAGAAACATTTCAACGAAACAAGGCAACATTACAATAGGATACAGCTAACATTCATTTACCGATAGACTAACTGCATTACCTGCTTTAGTCATGCCGACACCACTATCGATAATCGAGAGGGTTTTGTTGGCCTTATCAGGCACGATCCTAATGAACAATTCGGGTTGCGCATCAAGCTTGCTCTTATCCGTAAGACTCTCATATCTAATCTTGTCCAAAGCCTACATCCAGAAAGAAACAAACCATTAACACCGAGTAACGATACAAAACAAAACTTAATAATTGTCCTAAGAAAACGTTTCTATTTTAATGATTGATGACACGACATGAAACTGAGTTCGAAACTTTAAAAACGCACGTCGGATGAGTTGCTAATGAGTTCACGAAGGAAGATCTCTTTGTTGCTGTAGAAAGTGTTGATGATCAAACTCAGAAGCTGGTTGATCTCGGCTTGGAATGCGAAGGTCTCGGCTTCACCCATCTGAACATCCGCCATATCGGAGAATTAAACGTAGAAACAAAAGAAAGTGGTGAGGAAACACGTAACGCAAGAGCGAGGGAACGAACTTTGCTATTGCTGTTTTGGTTCTGTTGGAGGAGGAAAAAGCGAGAGAGAGGGTTTTATAGTAGGAGAAGGGCTTGGGAATAGCTTCAGGGGAGAAATTTTGAGCGAGTTCTGGATGGTTCTTCTCGATAAACGATGTCGTTTCGTGAGGAAATGGCGCGAGAATTTTGTTGGTTGGATGGCAGTATAATATTAGATAAAGGTTCCGGAAGGTTCATCCGATGGGGGAGATCTCGAATGTTCCAACATTTTTTACGTGCATGTTGTTTCTCTCTTTATCCCTTCCTTTATGCCATCCGGCCGGAGGCTTGTTAGTAACTACAAAGTATCCCGCTCCTTTGGGAAAGGAAAGCCACTTCCCCGCGATCCTCTCTGGAGTCCCATAAATAGAATCAACAAATGTCAAGGTTTTTATTTAAAAAAGGTTAGGAATAAAGTAGAGAGGGAAAAAAAAAAAGTCATTCAATTTTTTATATAGCATTTTAGGATTTTCATAGTAGCTCTTGATTATCAACTTTTGATAATTAGTGTAGAGAGATAAATATAATTCATCGATTTTAAGTCTAGTAATAAATTGGGTCCAACACTAAAATGATAGGATTTAGAAAGACAAATGATCAAGAAAATTTGGCATAATATGCTTCAAGTACAATCCATTAGATCAGTTCATCTAATATCAACTATTTTTAAGTTGATTTATGCACTAAAAAGGTTTTTATTGGACCTTGATCTAAAAAGAGGGTCCATTTGGAGTTCATCATTAATGAGATTAATTATGATCATTGATTATCAATGTAATAAAATAAATAACATTGACAGCCAACTTCTATAGATACTTAATGTCTTCCTTATCTGAACATTGAGAATTTTGCATAATATCATCTATTATCGAATTCTCTTACTAAAAGATAAGACATTCAATAATTTGAAAAACACATTACTTTTCATCATCAATAATAAAGTTTAGTACTATTAAACTCTTTTACCTATCATAATTGTGTGTTTGAGTCTATTGCATTGCCTACTCTTCATCCTAATCTCCTCTCTCTTAATCATCCCTTAGTGAAACTCGAACCTACCTTTTTAACATATAAAAGCCATTATAGAACTTATATAACTTGTGAAATAGGTAAAATTATAGTTTTACAATATAAAATTATTGAGATAAGTTTTCCAACAACATAATCAATTTCTCAACGTACTTATATATTCATTAAGTTGGTAATTTTCAATAATTAATTTAAATATTTCTCATGAAGACATACATCATGAATCCGACAATCTAGCTTCAAACATTTCATCGCAAAACATTAGCACAAAATTGTAATTTATCATAAGTCTAGGTTTACTTGTTTAAAATAAATATCAACCCCAAAATCTATTGCAATATTTTTATTATCATAGGAATGTCTTATAAAAAATATAATACAGCAAAATAGATAAATTGCAACGAAAAAAAAAAAAGGTATTCAAATACGATTATTTTTCTTCAATCAACATTTACAATAATGCCTTCGTAACAGATGATGACTAATCATATAAGTCTGTGGTGATTCGAATAAAATCTAACATGAACCCACTTATAAATAAGTTAATGCAATCCAACAATCGATGAGTAATGGATATCAAGAATAGTAAAAAAGAGAAGATGGAAATGGAAAAACAGGTCGAGATTATATAAGACTAGAGAGAATCGTGCAATGATAAAATGAAAATAAGGGGTGGTAAATGAAATGACAGCCAAGATTATGATTGTAATGGTACTTTTGGATAGGGAAATAAAAAGGGAAACAAATGACTGAAGAATCTATCACGTTTTAGAAGTTTTACATTTTGCAAGTGTTGAGGAACATGGCCTTGAATATGTTTTCAAATTAGAAAATATTATATATCGTTACGTACAATATCATTAATTCAGAAATTTTTTATTGGATTGGAACAAAGTATGGGGATACTTTAAAACTTATCCCTATATATCTTACTTAACGTCCTAAAACTTGAAATGTTAGAACCCGCTATAGACCCCTATTATCTGTTGACATGTTAAGCGTAAATTTTTGCTAAAACTCCAAATAAAAAAACTAATTATGATATGAAAATATCCTTCTTAAAATTTTAATCCTCGAATAAACTAGAGAAACCACTAAATAAATGTTATGAAATTCTTAACGAGAATTTATTATACATAAATCAAAATCCTAACTATCTATCTGAAAATTTATTCTCACAATAAGTATTCTAATTGCCACTCTCCATTAAGGAAATCTTTATTATTGTATCCCAATCGATAAACTCTACAAATTCCGCCCAAGTACCTATACATGAAAAATATTATAAGGAGAACCAAAGCATGGTGTAAAATATACAATCATATGCGCATGATCAGGTATAAACAATTTCCACATGCATCACAAGGAATAGTAATTGCAATATGCACCAATTTATTATCTTTATTTTAACTTAACAAGTAGCATAGGAGTATTCGCGACCCTAGCACAAATACTAGGTCTTCCCCAACATCCTAAGAACTAAGTAACTAAGAATGACCTAAATCTACTAAGATCATTTCCATAAGGACTTTGCTTAAGGCATCATTGCCCAAGGATCATCGGTATATTACCTCAAGATTATAGGTCCTCCCGATCTCTTAGATCCAATTAAGCACACGTAACACACTCACATTTAAATCCGAATAGTTAATTAAGTCTAGTTGAACAATAAGCCTAGTAAACACACATCAACAAGTAAGTATCCCATACTTGGTTGAGGAAGAAGTAATTAATACTTAAGTCAACCACTTTTCTTGAAGTATCATACAAAAGATAACTTTTTTCTTAATAATATATTTTCATATCATAATTCTATTATTCTATTCTAAACTAGTTACTTTTTAGCTTAATCCTAATTATTTGAACTAAGGTCTATTTTAGGAATCCCTAATTAACCTTTAATATACTAAAATAATTTAGATGTGTTAATTATTAATATTTAAAATAAAGGAAATGAAAAATAATTTATTTAATAAATGAAATACGATTGAAACCATATACGTTGTATGCACTACACACATGGTGTATACACACTTTAACAAATACATGATGTGTGCACTATAATTTACACGATGTGTATACCCCTCACCACACACCTTCCAAAATAGACAACATGTAGTCAAAGCTCCATCTCCTACATGCTGTGTAACTCATTTCTTCCCTTCACATTCACTTTGATCCACTTTGTCTCTCGTTATCTCTTTTTTTTTTTTTCAACACCACTTCAATCTTCTAACATTAATTCAACATTCATATAGGAAAACTTTTCCAAAACAAATTCAAACATGAAACAAAGACACTCAAATGTGTCTTTTAATTACAGATAACTCCAATGAGAAGGACAATGAGGAAAAGATTGTACATACCTTTGTTTTTTTTTTTTTTTTTTACTCAAACTTATGATTGTTGATATAACCCTATTGAGATCTTGAAATCCTTTAATCAAAGCAACAACCTAAAGTCAAAACAATATTCCCCTTTTCTTTTCATATCGCATCACCACTTGCTAGTTAATGTTTCTCCCACAACTTGATCCCTACAATCTCTCTTTCCTAAATCATTTTCTTCACTGCTAAGTTGCAATCAAAGCTCAATTAGTACAGATCCTTTCTTATAAATCTTTAAAAAAAACAAAAAAGCATAAAGGAATCTTACATATCCCTCACATGTTACTCTTACTCCTCCCAATATAGGTATTGCTATGAGGAAAACAATAGCTAAAAGTAAGGTTAAAAAGAAACTATTTATACTTAGAGACTCAAGCTTACAACTCATTTACTCCCCTTACCATTATGTAAATTTTTTGTTTCTTTTATTTTGTTTCATTTTAATTGTGGGTTTTACACTTACACAGTACAAGTTTCTACGGAAGTATGGAATATGGAAAAGTTGTACATTGAACCCTATCTTATAAGAATAAGTTTTAAAAATTTGAAACTCAAAACTACCTCCCAACCTATCCAATCATATAAAGTTTAAGAAAAGTTACCTTTTCACCCCCTTTAGATCACATGGCACTAAATGACTGCTATGATTTTTATTTTATATTTTTAAATTGTGTGATTACAAGTGGCACCATAATGGTCATATTATACATCATCATGGCTAAATCTCTTAACCCACTTATAATAGTGGATTATAACTCACCAAACTTTTTGGTCTTTTCTTACCACCCGAGGTCTAGAGGTAGTCGTTTACTTCTAATTTTGAGGAGACCATCAAGTGGTTGGATATGAAATCTCTTTGTTTTTTTACTTCTTATTTTTTATTTTACCTTTTTTAAAATTTTACTATATTATGTAATTAAATATAATTAATAATATCAATAGAAAATGAATTATTGTGAACCTATAGGAAACCAATACATGTCCCTTAACTAAAAGTAATAAATGATATAAAATAACGGTTATGAATTTATTAAAAGGATAAAATACATATTTGTTGATTATAAAAAGTACCAAAACATGGGTTATGTTTTTATAATTTTCTTTATAATTTTATCAATACTTAGTCCTCAATAAGTAATCTATATAAGATATGGATAGCACTGTTGCTCGTGTCCATTTTATTACACTTGGAGTTTTTAAGGTATTTGTTTAGTGTATCAAGAGTTGCAACTAGAGGTTTTTAAAAGGTATATGAAATGGATATATTGAAAATACATAAAATATTGCATCATAAATAATTATATTGCAGTTGTTAAGTACTAAAAATATAGTTACACTGTCATTGTACATTTTTTTTACTAGAAATAATAGCCTTTTTTTCTTACTGTGTGAAAAAAAAAAGGCTTATTAAAACGTGAAAAAGAGAAATAACTAAAGGTGATGAGCAATGAATAAAATTGGATCGTCAAAATATAGTCTAGTAGCAAGAACACCAATTTTATTATGAGATCAGTCAAGTTCAATTCTCTTTTTTTCAAATTGTAATATAATGGTTAGGAAGGAAAAAAATATATACAATAGTACCAAGGGTCAACTAAAATTTAAAACTGATTAAGCCCAATATGCCTTATAGGGCCCTTACAATTGAGCCTAATTAGAAATTTTAAGCATAACAATTGGTCTTAGTGGGATGTAGAAAATAAAAAGTTTAGGTAAGGTTAAGTTTACTCCTAACAATGTAACCAACAAATAATATTCTATCTTTAATCTCTTCTGTTGATAGGGTACTTTAGACATAGGCCTCTTAGATACAATCATATCCGACACGTCTCATGGCCTATGGCTCACTCTTATGTGCTTAAGCCCTAGGCTTCTATGGACTAAGCCCAGTAAACCCTGTAACAACTAGAATGCATAAAATAAAGATGAAATAACCAAGTCCTAAATAAGCGGGATACGTCGGGCATAAAAACTCCACTCTCCTATACTTACGAGAAAAGATCTCTCCCACTAATTGATCTCTAACCGCCGGCTCCGCTCCGCTCTACTATAAATACCATGTTACTATTCAACAATAAAGCTCTTTAGACTTTGTACATCAAGCTTGCACACTTTCCTACATTGCTTCCTACTCTCAACAACCCACTGCTAACTTAAGCATCGGAGTAATTACATTGAATAATCTCCCGGTGTCTCTTCATTGTGTATTGTTTTGTAGGCCTTATATGTGCAGAGCCTAATCACCTACCGACAAGAACTTAAAGACGACATTTGGCGCTGTCTATAAGAAACTAAATTCTTACACTTAAAACCTCAAACACATTAAACACATACCCCATAAGAAATTCTTTAGACATCATGTCTCAATGCAACGAGTAAAAAAATCAACAGTTGATAAACAACTAACCTGAGGGCAATCAGCCCCGCTTGAAGGCTGTGTTAGAGAAGTACTTGGAGCATTTTGGAATGCTTAGTTAAGGAGTATGCTATATAGAACAAGGTGCTCTGCCCTTTCCTAAACGATACGGAGCAACACAAAGCACAAACTCACCCCCCCCCCCCCCGAAGCTTCGGATGCTCGCACTGGGCGGAACAACATCTAGCAATAGCAATAAAATGGCAAGGATTAGCAACCTGATCCACCATTACATCAGCAACCAGCAAGGTCTGGGACTACCTATGACCGAGCTTTAGTTAGCAATGAACAAGAAGCTGACTTATAGGGAGTGCAGGCTCATTCAACTGCACGACAAGCTTACCCAGCAAACAATGCCAACTTAAATGAGCTCCGTGCCATAATAAGACATCTCTCCAAGCAATAAGGGAGCAAGGTTGCTGGCGACACCGAGCCGGTTACTAACAATAAGACCACCTTCACTAGGGGTGCCCAGGACAAAGTGCTGCCCCTAATGGCAAACTTACATCCTTAGACCAGTATGATGGCACGAACAACCCTGACAATCATCATTTCCACTTCCGCTCCTTTACGAACCTTTACAGTCATGGGAATTTTATAATGTACATGGCCTTTCCAAGCACTCTAAGGAAGGTGGCTCAGACGTGGTTTAACCACCTCCCCAACAACTCTATCAACTCCTTTGATGAGCTAGCACGGAGATTTAGTCTCCACTTCAGGGCTAGCAAGCCCTCATCTAAGGACACATCGTCCTTGTACCTAGTAAGGTAAGGTGAAGGCAAGTCCCTACGCGACTAGGTAGCCCAGTTCAATAACACCATGGTCAAGATCCCTTAGTTGGATAACAGAGTCGTTGTCCATACCCAGCTTAGCATCCAACCCTTGGGAGATTTCTTTCAATCGCTTGCGAAGAGCAAGCCAAAGACCCTAGCCAACTTCTGGAACAAAACTTAGAAGTACACCAACTAGGAAGACAACATTCGTACTAGGTACGATGCCAACCAAGAAAGGTCAGGCGGAAAGCAGGATAAGGAAAAACTGTTCATAAAGGATCACCTCAGTGGTATGATGCTGAGCAAACCAGAAGGGGGGAGCTTTAGGAAGAAGAAGCGTCGAGTAGAGCACTACCCGCTCCCTCATCCCATTTGCACCCAGTACACGCCCCTGAATAGGCCCATCACTCAAGTCTATTCTAAAGTGAAGCACCGGAACTTGCTCTAGAGGCTGCAGAAAAGGCAGGGCAACCCTAGTCGTCGAAATTCTAATAAATACTGTCAATTCCATGAAGACCATGACTACACCGCTAAAGAGTGCTTCCAGTTGAAGAATGCCCTCGAGTACGCCATCCAGAGCGGCTTCTTTAACAAATACGTAACCTATTGGAGGAACAACGACCCTTTTGAACGATGATGGAGATAAGGCACCTCGAAGGCAACAGATCGAGAATGCCCATGCAAAGCAGCATAACGACTATTGCAATGATCGCGCCTCCAATTGTGTCATTAACATGATCATTGGGAGGTCGCACACTGGGAGTCGGTAGAACACCAATAACTCGATTAATGCCCCATTAGAAGTGCTAGCCTTAAGGGAGAAGAGACAGAAGTTAAACACTTCCATCTCCTTCTCCGACGAAGACCTTGAAGAGATTGATACATCCCATCAAAACACCCTAGTGATAAGGGCGAGGATCTCAAAATTTGAGGTCTTAAAGATTATGGTGGACACCGGCAACTCCACCGACATACTCTTTCTCCATACATATGAGAGGATGAGGAAGAAGCTACAAACAAAAATGAAGCTGTACCACCATAACATGATCGGCTTCAACGGAAGTACGATTCGAGCTAAGTGTATCATCACGTTGGATATGAAACTTAGCAATGATGACCACGTAGCACAACGACCCGTAGTAATGCAGATCGTAAGCAAGAACAAACAAGGTCGATTGTTAGATAAGTCCAAGCTTATAAAAAGCTCGAAAGAAAAGTGGAGAGGAATATGCAAAAGGATAAATGTGAATGAAGAGTAAGAAAAACCCACAAATAGCTCCAAAGGATGTGATGCACCAATGTAACTTTTGAGAACTTACGACACAATTCAATATGATGTACGAATCAATCCGATGAGATTACTCGCCACCTAACCTTACTCAAGGGTTAGGATAAGAGTAATGCCGAGAGTAAACAAATAGCATTTGCGCAACAAAAGAAAATACTCAAAAGTGTATTAATGTTCAATCTGTTTGTCTACAGCTATATGTACAAGAATATTTATACCCATAAGTTTGGACAACTTGCCCAAAAGGGGAAAGACAAAAATAGCATTTTCTAAGGAAGTAATATACAAGATAGAAAAGGGTAAAAATGAATATACAAGAAAAACAATCGTTGGTGTAACAGATTCTACACATGATTCTGTACACGTAGCGATGCTATATTAGCGAAGCCATTGGAAAATGTGGACAAAAAGTAAATAGGGGTAACTAAGTCATTCCAGACTCTCTCTCTCTCTTCATCTCAACAAGAGTGATGCCAAGTAAATAGTTGGCCAAATGTGAGTGAGAATGAGGGTTGGCTGTTATCTCGTCCTTCCATTTCTCGGCAAACTATCTATGACAGATCGGCAGTCATATGGCTTAACATGAAAGGTGACTCGATAAAGAAGTACTTAACTTCGGTAGGAGTTAACTGGAGTAGAAGAATCTACCTTGCCAGGCCTTTCAGTCCTTGACCTTGGTTGCGAGTCAAAGATCTAGTAGCCTGATTCCTATCATTCCCTCTAGGTTGATTTAGATTTGGGATCAAATCCAAATGATTTTCAATCAATTCTCTATCAAGGTGATATGGACTAAGGTAGGCAACATTGAAGGTGTCAGAAACCTCATAGTTCTTGGGCAGCTCCAATCTATAGTTGTTATTATAAGACCCACAATCAGCTACCCAAAGTTTGACTCGTAGAATTTAGGGCGATTAGTTAAAAGATCCAATCGAGCCTAAATTATCAAATAAAGTTGAAAATATTATTAAAAATAATCCCGTAAGTTCAAATTTAAGAAAATAAATAATAAAATAAAAGAATATAAAATTTTCAAATTTTAATTATATTACTTGTTATTTATTGAAAATACGTAAAATACGTAAAATGCATTCTGATAATTAACGAATTACTAGAGATAAATTATATGCATACTAAAAATCATAAAATAACCTAAATAATATTTAGGAATATTTATTTGTACTATATATGAATTTACATGTAGGTAAAAATATACGTAATCACTTAAAATATGTAAAATGTGTTAAAATGATACTAAATAATTAAATAAAATTCGTAATTAATTAAGGAAAAATAAATAAAAATTATAAAAAAATAAGAAATGATCTAGATTTGGGTTGTGGTAGTTGGGGAAAATAAAAAAAAAAATTAGCCAATTAAATTTAAACAACATAAAAAGCAAATTGGAAGAAGATAAGGTAATTGTCTAATCAAATTAATGCACAATAATTCCCAAAGATCTCTATAAATACCCCAAATTTTTCAAAAGTTCATTTTGAATGTCAGGAAGCTTATAAAATTAGAGAGAGGCGAAATTGAGAGTAAATTAGGGTTTTACAAAAATTTAGCAAAAATCTGTGCAACTAGAGCTTCTAAGCATAACCCAGACTCGACGAGCAACTGAGAGTAGATGATTACCACCAACACACGATGGTAGCAATGCCCAGGTGGGCCGACACACCCATAGCCATCGATGGTGGTCGAAGTCACCCGAACCGGTAAGTTCGATATCCAGCCCGATTTTGTGTAATTATATAAAAATAGTAAATATTCTTAGAAAATTATGAATTTTGTTATTCTAAAATATTTGAGTATGTATTTTTTAGGAAAAATATTATTTTGATGAAAATATATCTTGTGATATATGGTCTTTAAGAAATTATACAAAACCGAACATATTTCAGTTTAAAAATAAATGATTTTAGGAGAGTAATTTTTAGCCCAAAATTTTTTTGTAGACTA
Source organism: Lumnitzera racemosa (assembly GCA_024138005.1). Taxonomy (NCBI): domain Eukaryota; kingdom Viridiplantae; phylum Streptophyta; class Magnoliopsida; order Myrtales; family Combretaceae; genus Lumnitzera; species Lumnitzera racemosa. The sequence goes on from JAMXBC010000004.1 coordinate 108,029,671, forward strand.
CTTAGGTGATATAGAATAGTTTCAAAAATCCCTTTTTCAAAAATGAATTCTCAAAAATTTTAGATAATTTTTAGGCCTTAAAATGAGGCATAAAATGAGTAATTTATAGTTAATTAAATAATTAAATGGGTAATTACTGATTTGATGTACAATTATATGTTTTAGGATGTTGAAATCTGATGAAGTATGATACTTGTAGCATTTAAGGTGTTAGATGTAATTATTGGGGTAATTATATAGTAAATAAGTAATAGGGAAAAATAGTACATTTTAAGTTAATTTGGTAATTTAGGATAATTAGGTTCAAACTCTTATTTAGGATGAATTTAGATATTTGGAATGTTATTTTATGTTGGGAGATAATATTTAAAGTGATGAGAATATTAGATGTGTACATTTTGCACACATTAGGTGATAATGTGTAATATTTAATTATGAGAAATTAATAATTAGGAAAATATTGGCTAGAATTAATATTATGATAATAAGAGGAATATACAATAAATCTGATAGAAAACTTAAATTAAGGTAATTATATGAAAAATGTAAGATTTTCTCATAATGAAGGTGAATTCAATAATTAAATTAGGATTTGGGTGTATCGTACGGACTAGAACACTAGTTAGAAACTAAAAACGATATTTAGGATATCTAAAGATAATGCGATCAATTTCACATTATGAGTCGGAATGATTTCTTAGGATGTACCTATAAATCTCTAATAAAAAAAAAACTGAGTTAAAAACCTAATTTAAAAATCAAACTAGAACATAATTTAGAAATCGATGCGGAAATTAAACCTGAGCCTGAACTTAGCTCCAAACCCAGAATAATTGTAAAAGATTTGAAAACCTAGATAATTGAACATATTAAACCCTAGATAAAAGATAACAATAAGCGTTATAGGATAAAACCAACCTATAATAATTATATGAAAAACTGAAACTACGTTTATGTTATAGGTATAATCGGCGATGGCCTGAGCGAGTCGGACCTCAAGTGAGTGAGCGAGGAGTTGAGGTAAGTTGGGATTAATACAGTATTGTATTTTGGAGGTTTGAAATTGTACTTGATTGTGCTTATTCTGAGCTAATGATATGATTTTGATTTGCTGCTTAGCTTGTATTGTATAATTTGTATAAAATGATCGATCACCCTAAATTGGACCTAATCAAATATACGACCTGTAATCATAATCGGACCTACATGGCAACCCATTAGGGGAAACTTGGGATTTTTCGGCCAAATACCGACCCCTTTGAAAGGGATAGCGTTGGATAGCATAATAGGTCCCTTCTTCATCCTTAGTCGAACTAAGTGACAGGTGAGGAGATCACAGCAAGGGTGAAGTCAATGATTCGAAGATAGTTATGAGAAGAGCGGTGTCTCCATTGTACAAGCCTGGGTTTGGTCATGAGCTATTGCATTAATGACAACTCCTTAACCCGAATTAGAGTAAGCGCAATTTCTTTAATCTCACGATGAGCCGAACAACGTCGTGTGATAGCATTTACTTGAACATGCATTACACCTAATAAGTTAGTTGATAACCTTGTTTGCATTTATGGTATAGTTTTAAGTACTCCATCCTAATTTACTGAGCTGTAGTTGCTCACATCCCTATAGATGTCGTTACAAGTGCTAGCTAAGAAGAGGCTTATAACTACTCTAAAGCTAGCAACTGTTGGATCCTGGGGAATAAGGAAAGACATTTGAAGAACAGACATATATTTTTTTAAGGTTTAAGCTCTTATCTTAGAATTTTTCTTTTCTAAAAAATGTATTAACTAGGAAATAGATTACGGTAAAATATTGTAAAAGTTAATTGTAATAACTAAATTCTAGCGTATATAACAAATTCTATCTAGGATAGCAGTTGTAAAGCCAACTTCTATCTTACAATGGTTTACGTGGCGAGGCTGTTATGACTCTACCGCTTCGGAGTATGACGGTTATCATTGACCTTTTAGAGAATTCTAAACGGTCCTTCAGCTCTGGCAAATAATTTTTCCTCCTCCTGCTCGAAAACCGCTCTTTGCTGAGGTACAACCATACCAAGTCCCCTTATTGGAATTGTTTAGCCTTTTTACCCTTGGTCTTATCTCGCATTCTTTTAGTAGCTTAGTTGATGTGATGAGTAACTTTGTCATAGATGTGCTTAAGAGATTGCGCTTTAGTTAAAGCGTTAGGGTCCTCTTACGTGGATGCAGGTGTAAGGGTATGATTTAGGGGTAACTCGAGATTGAAACCATAGACCACTTTGAAGGAAGTCTACTTAGTAGTGTCATGCAGAATTTGGTTGTAAGTAAACTCAACCATTGGTAAGCAGACATCCTAATCACCTAAGTTCTTACCCACTGCAGCTCGGAGCAGTGATCCCAAAGTACGATTAACCACTTTTGTTTGGTCGTTAGTTTAAGGGTGATAAGAAGTATTGAATAGTAGTTTGATCTCCATTCAATGTTACAAGGTCCTTCAAAAATGGCTTAAGAACTGCGGGTCTCTATCGAAGACTACACTTCTCAGCATGCCGTATATTCGCACAATCTCCTACAAGAAAAGAAAAGCAATAGCCATTGTATTGTTAGTTTAGAGAAGGGTAAGAAGTGTGCTATTTTGCTAAACCGATCCATGACAACTATTATAGAATCTTTGCCTCGGGTAGTTCGTAGTAGTCTAAGAATAAAGTCCATGCTCAATTTAGTCTACAACTTCATCGGGATAAGCAAAGGCATTACTTTCCCTTGCTCATCTGAGCACTTAGCCTTCTTGCATATGGTATAGCCTTCGATAATACGGTACACATCTCTTCTCATTCTTAGCCAAAAGAATCGACCATTCAGTAATTCATATGTTCTTTTCTCCCTAAAATGTCCGGACAGTCCTCCATTATGGGCTTTCCTAATCAGCAGCTCCCTTAGGGAACAAGTCGGCATGTATAGTTTTCCACCTCAAAACAAGTAGCCATCCTCCACATGATACTCGTCTACTGTCCTCCCATTGACGCATCGTATAACTATAGGTCCAAAGTGTAGATCCTCAAAATACTGATCTTTAATACTTATATACCTAAATAACTTGGTCTACAGTTCAGTTAAAAGCGCATGCCTCCTTGAAAGAGAATCTTCAATTACATTACTCTTTCCTTACTTCTATTTTATTACAGAATTGAATCCTTTAAGGAATTCAACCCATTTCGCTTGTTGCTTAAACAACTTGGTCTCACTTTAGAGGTACCTCAACGATTCGTGATCAGTGTATATAACAAATTCTCTCGATAATGAATAGTGTTGCCATACTTGCAATACTCAAATCAGCGTTAAGAGTTCCTTATCATATATGGAGTAATTTAACTGTAGTCTTTTAAGCTTTTCATTATAGAAGGCAACCAGTCGACCTTCTTGCATTAGGACAATGCCTATTTCAATGCTTGGTAAGGCACATTCTAGCTCAAATTTTTTTGGAAGTCAAGCAGAACTAACACTGGAGTAGAGGTAAATCTTTCTTTTACCTTGGTAAATCTCCTATCCTCCCTTTATATCCATCGAAAGTTGGTATTCTTCTTCATAAGCTCAATAAGTGGTGCAGTGAGGGTATTGAAATTCTTAATGAATCGCCTATAGAATGAAGCTAGTTCATGGAAACTTCTTACGTCGACACAAGTAATAGGAGTCACCCACTCTATAATTGGTTAGATTTTTTCATCATTTACTCATAAGCCTCCTCTACTGACTACGTAACCCAAGAATATCACTTCCTCTTGGCAAAAGCAATGTTTCTTGAGATTGTCAAGTAGTCTCCCTGGACGGTCCCAATCAAATGGCTTAACACGTAGTTCATTAAGTACATGAAAGTATTTAGGGCATTTGATAAGCCGAATGGCATTATCATCCACTCATAAAGTCCATGTTGAGTCTTGAATGTTATTTTCCACTCATCTCCTGGCCTCATTCGAATTTGGTGGTAGCCAAATTTCAGATCAATCTTACTGAAGATCTTGGCTCCATACAGCTCATCTAGCATGTCCCATAGTCTAGGAATGGGATACCTATATTTGATTGTGATCTTGTTCACAGCTCAGCTATCAATACACATCCATCAAGTTCTATCCATTTTTGGCACCAGAATCATCGGTACAGTATAAAGGTTAAGACTTTCTCTTATATATCCTCTCTCTAATAACTCATTGACTTAACGTTGAAGTTTAGAAGCCTGTTCAGGATTCATCCAATAGGCTAGCTTATTCGGAAGTGGGACGCTAGGTGCTAAGTTAATGCAGTAGTCTATATCTCCAGTTAGGGGCAGCCCCTCAGGTAACTATTCTAAGAACAGGTTAGCATACTCATCCAACAACTTCTTGATTTCCTTGGATAGTTTACCCAGCTCCTTCATCTCTAATAGGTGCCTCACTAACATAAGAGTCGGCTCATCACATTGATGGCCTTTTGGTCATCACTAAAGCCTTATTCGATCCGCAAGCAAGTTTTGTTTACAAATTATTAACTTCTCTTGGCGGTATTAGGTTCAGTATGATCTTTTAGTCATCTTTCTCGAACATGTACATGTTCTTGTAGCGATCATAGATAACTCTCCTATCAAACAGCCAAGGTGTACCTAGCAACACGTGAGAAGCACACATAAGCAATACATCACAAAGAATCTGATCAGAGTAATTTCCTATAGTGATCAGCAGTGATATTTGCCAAGTGACATATTGTGCACCTTTCTCACTCAACCAATGCAACTTGAATGGCTTAGGATGTGTAACAATCGGCAACTTCAATTTTGAAATAAGATCGACCAACACCACATCGATGCAACTTTTACTATCCACAATGAGGGTATACTCCTAATTATTTACCTTATAGGTAGTATGAAACAAATTCTCTCCCTGCTCCTCCTCTTATGAAGGTTCCATGTTCATTGTACGTCGAACAACCATGATCAACTGATCTAAGTCCTCAACGAACACGTCTTCTTCAATTAGTTCCTTCTCAACATTTTCTTTCTCGACAGGGATCTCTTCCTCAGGTTCCACATCCGTACTATCTACTGCTAGCTTCAGAACGTTTCCCTTAATCACCATAGTTCTTCAATTCAAGTATTGAGCAGCCATATGTCTAAACCCTTGGCATTTAAAACACTTGATCCAGTTTGTCTTCTTGCTTAATCCTTGCCTTTTCTCATAAGTACGGGTCAACACATCACCGTCATGTCGACCCTTTTGCTCGGCTCAGACATCTATCTTTTGACTCAGCTCGATGACTCACTTGTCTAGGTCAACTAATCGACGTCCTAGCCAGTATTTGGCTCCTTTTTTGCCTTTCTATTCGTTAGGCTATTCTAATGGTTTCATCCATTGTAGTAAATCATTGGAGTTTCACAATGTCTCGAATATCACCTCTCAACCTAATAATGAATCTTGAGACTGTTCAAGCTAGTGGCTCCTCCACTTCGCAAGGGATCATAAGAATTTGAAATTCTCGAATATACCTGTCAATTGTTTAGCCTCCTTATCACAACTCCTGAAGCTAAATGAAGGTATCTTGAAGATAAGTTTCTGGCACAAACTTGTTTCTGAGTGTTCTCTTCATCTCGAGCCAAGTATTAATCTCTTGGTAACCCTCTTACCTCCTCATGGCCTAGAAATTCTTCCACCAAATGGCAACATATCCGAAGAACTCAATAGCAGCAGTACTCACTTTCTCAAAATCCTCGTACTAATAATATTCAAAAATATGCTCCACCTTATCTTCCCACTCCAAATATTCATTAGCATTCCTAGATCTATTGAAGTTCAGAATCCAAAATTTCACATGGTCAGATGCTCGAGGGACTTATATGTGCTCTTCTTCAAAATACTCTTCCTCATCCCCTTCATCCAGTTCTCTCGAGTCTATCCTTCGTCTGACTCGTTCGCCTACTCCTCCACCTTAAATTGGTCAAGCTAGGTTCTAGCCTCTAACGGGTTGAGCAACTTGTAGGGTGTTCTATACGGCCTTAGTGGGTCAGTAAGCCAATGTATGAACAGCCATTGCATGAACAACTTGGGTTAGACCTACCAAGGGGTTAGCCATCTCATCAAGTCTCTCATTAGTGCTTCTCGATATTCCCTATTATTATCGTCCATGGTGGATAACTTTACTATTGTCATCTTCAACACCAACATTTACACTCGCATCTATCATACTTTTAAACCAGAAACTAAACGGTCAGTAGACATAGTAGCTAAAATTGTAGATTCTAAGTTAATTTTGTAATTGAGGATAATTAGGTGTAAAATCTGACTTGAGATAAATTTAGATATTTTGAGATATTAATTGATGTTGGAGATGATATTTGAAGTGATAAGACTATTAGACATGTGTATTATGTATATATTAGGTGATAATGTATAATATGTAAATATAAGAAATAAATGAGTAGGAAAATATTAGGTTAAAATTAATACTTTAATAATAAAAAAAATATGTAATAAATTTGGTAAGAAACTTAAATTTAGGTAATTATATGAAAAATGTAAAATTTTATTACATCGAGAGTAAATTTGATAGTTAAATTAGAATTAGAATGTATCGCACAGACTAAAACATTAGTTAGAGATAAAAAATGATATTTACAATATCTAAAAATAATGTGATTAATTCCACATTATGGGTCGGAATGATTTCCTAAGGTTTACGTAGAAAATCCCTAATCAAAACTAAGTTAAAAACCTAATTTAGAAACCGACTTTAAAACTGAATCAGAACTCAACATAAATTAGAAATAACTTTAAGAGACTTAAAAACCTGAATAATTAAGTATACTAAAAACTTTAAACTAAGGATAATATAAAAGAACTACATAATGAAGTTTATATCATATAGTTATATACACATACCAAAACAATATTTGTAATATAAGGATTATCAACAATAGCTTGAGTGAGTCATGCTTTGAACGAGCAAGCAAAGAGTTCGGTAAGTTGGAATTTATATGTTGTTGTATTTTGGAATGCTTATTTGTAGTACTCAAAGGCTTAAAATTGTACTTGATTATGCTTGTTAAATAGTCAACTACGCACATGTGTTTATTTTTGAGTTGATGATGTGATTTGGTTTACTACTCTGGCTTGTATTATGTGATTTGTATGAAATGATTGATCACCCTAAATTGGACATAATCGAATATATGACTTGTAAATATAAATCAAACCTACATAGCAACCCATTAGAGGAAACTTAGGGTTCTCTGGCTAAATACTAACCCATTCGAAAGAAATAGCATTGGATAGTATAATTAGTCCCTTATTTATCCTTAGTCGAACTAAGTGATAAGTAAGGAGATCGCGATAAGGGTGAAGGTAATAGCTCAAAGGTAGTCATGAGAGAAGCGGTGTTTCAATTGCACAAACCTGAGTTTGGTCGTGAGCTATTACATTAATGGAAACTCTTAGACTTAGATTAGAGCGAGGTGCAATTTCTCTAATCTCATGACAGGTCGGACAATATCGTGCGATGACATTTGCTTGAACATACATTACACCTAATAATTTGGTTGATAAGTTTGTTTATGCTTACTATATGGTTTTAAGTATCCATCCCAACTTATTAAGCTGTGGTTACTCATATCCCTATAGACGTTGCAGGTGCTAGCTAAGAAACGGCTTATATTTACCTTGAAACTAGCAACTACTGGATCTTGGGGAGCGAGGAAATACATTTGAAGAACAAATATATCTTTAAGATCTTAGCTTTTATTTATAATTTTTTATTTTCAAATAATGTATTACTTAGGAAATATAAGATAATAAAACCTTGTAAACGTTATTTATAATACTTGAATTGTAGTGTATGTATATATTTCTATACTTTCTTAGGTAAATAACTTATTTAATTTATGAATTATTTATTTTACAGCGGGTTAGTCATAGATGCCTTGTATATATCAAGTTTAAGATAACGATTGTAAGGTCAGTATCTATCTTAGAATGGTTTGCATGGCGAGACTATTACGACTTTACCGCTTTGAAGTGTGACAGCGATGCTGTATTAGCAAAGCCATTAGAAGATGTAGGAAAAAAGTACAATCAACTTGCTTATCCGAGTAGGGGTGGCTAAGCCATTCCGGAGTCTCTCTCTCATCATCTCAGCAAAGGTGGTGCCAAGTAAGTAATTGGCCAAGTGTGAGTGAGAATGAAGGTTAGCTGCTATCTCGTCCTTCCATTTCTCGACAAACTATCTATGAGAGATATGCAGTTATATGGCTTGGCATGAAGGATGACTTGACAAAAAAGTACTTGATTTTGGCAAGAGTCAACAGGAGTAAAAGAATCAGCCTTGCTAGGCCTTCCGGTCCTCGAGCTCAGTTACAGGTCAAAAGCCTAGTAACCTGATTCCTATTACGTAAAGTTCATTGTAATTTATTACCCTTCCCCTTACAATGCACTCTAAGGAAGACCAAGTCTTAACGTGTTTGGGCTGATCACATCCTCCCTTCATTTGAAGGCCAAATTCCCGACCCCAATTACAGTAGGAATAAAGGTGTATAAAGGGGTTAAACGAGCCAACCTAGCCTAGCCCACTTTGGCCTGCAGGTTAAACAGGTCGGGCTCATTTGGCCCTATCGAGCCTGATTTTTCGGTTTCTTTTATTTAAAATTAATTTCTCATTTCTTAATTAATACTAAACTCTAACCCATTTAATATTAATCATCGACTAAAGAAATTGAGAAATTCTGGTTTTTTATTAAAAATAATTTTTGGAGTCGCCACTCGACCGGAGTGGGGAAAAGAAAAGAAATCGTAACCAATTGGGTGGATTAGTTATAATTTAGCTATCGATCTTTGATTTTAATTTGAATAAAGAACCAGAGGGTTTTGAATTCGGGGGCTAACCTATTAAACCCTAATGGGTACCACTATTTATTTATCGAAATTAGGATTATTTTTTAATTATAATATTTAAAAATAAATAAATAAAATCAAAAGAAAAAAAAAACCTAAGTTTCTACATATTTTATCGTCACCCCGAAGGTGCCTACATACCCACTAACCGGGATCAGACGATCATAGTTCTTAAAAAAAACTTTAGTGTGTTGATTGATTTTAATTTTGAAAACTGCCCAAGTTTATGTTTTTAATTTATTCGGTTTATTCAAAAAAATCTAAAGGGTCCTAACTTGTAAGTGATCAAAACTCTCTAAGATAATATAACCTTTTTGTAAAAATTTTTCTTTTTTTTTCAACTTTTATTTCTAAAAAAAAATATTTTTCTATATGATGATTTCTAAAAAAAATCTAATCCTAAAAGTCCTATGTTAATATATATATATATATATATATACATATCATTACAACTAAATAAGTATACACCTAAATAAGCTAGTGATATCATATACTCTAATGTAAATATATAAAACAAAAACAATACTAATAAATCTCCACAGCTAATATTATCCATATATACATGTACTATGCTAAATAATTATAGAACTAGTAACATAATAGTAATAATATAATAATATAAATAAGAAAATAAAAAAAAAAAACTAACCTGATTACTCTGCGGTGGAATTCCCAACCCATAGATCAAGTGTTGGTGATATGTAGTAGAGTATACGAAGTGCAGCGGCTATCCAATGCGTTTGGCTACAGGGGTTGCAGAAATCAGGGGAAGTATGCCGTTGTCGTTCGTTCGATGTGAGTAGCATCCACTCTTAAGCGAAGCCGGGCGTGGTATGTATCGAGTGTCAATCTGCTGTTTGTAGGACCATACAGGCGTAGAGTGGTCAGCATGAAGTGCAGATCAGTATATACAACGTGTGTGGGCTGAAGCGTACGTGAGTGTAGAGTTATCGTCTCGTGCAGAGGACAATGTGCAGTTTGGTGAAGTCAGGGTACAGCAATGACCGATCGGTGCAAGTAAACGCGGTGTTCGTAGACGGTAACTTGGCGTTGTACGTACTATTCGGTCGTACAGCTGGTCGCTAGGACTGGGCTACTATCAGTCAGCGTGTGTCAGCCTCGAAGCAGCAGAGTCGTAACAGCCCCGCCGTGTAAACCATCCTAAGATAGAAGTTGGCCTTACAACCGCTATCTTAGACCTAATCTACACAAGGCGTCCACGACTAACCCACTTTGAAGTAAACAGTTTGTAATTTAAATAATTCACTTACCTAAGAAAGTGAGAAAAGTTATATATAATCACTATAATTCAGTTATTACATTATTCAAAAATGAAATGTAATAACATATGTGTTGATTCTTCAATATTTTTCCTCACTCCCCAGGATCCAGCAGTTGCTAGCTTCAGAGTAGTTGTTGCCGCTTCTTAACCAGCACCTGCACGACGTCTATAGGGATGTGAGCAACCACAGCTCAATAAGTTAGGATGGAGGACTTAAAACTATATCATAAACACAACAAGGTTTTCAATCAACTTATTAGGTGCAATGCACGTACAAGCAAATGCCATCGCACGACGTTGTCCGGCCCGTCGTGAAATTAGAGAAATTGCGCCCGCTTTAATCCGGGTTGAGGAGTTGCCATTAATGCAACAACTCACGACCAAACCCAGGCTTGTGTAATGGAGACCTCGCTCCTCCCGCGACTACCTTCGAACCATTGTCTTCACCCTCGCTGCGACCTCCTCTCCTGTCACTTAGTTCGACTAAGGATGAAGAAGGGATCATTTTGCAATCCTGCGCTATCCCTTTCGAAGGGGTCGGTATTTAGCCGGAGAGTCCTAAGTTCCCCTAAAGGGTTGCCATGCATGTCCGATTATGATTACTGGTTGTATATTTGATTAAATCTAGCTTGGGGTGATCAATCATTTCATACAAATCATACAATACATGCTATAGCAACACACAGAATCATAGTATCACCCATAATCAAGCACATGCACACATCCAACTATCTAACAAGCACAACCAAGCATAATCTCAAGCCTCTCGAAATATAGCATTGTATTAATCCCAACTTACTTCGACTCCTCGCTCACTCACTCGAGGTCCGATTTGCTCAGGCGATCGTCGATCATCCCTATAACACAAACGTAGTTTTAATTTTCATATAATGATTATAGGTTCATTTTATCCTATAACGCTTATTGTTAGGTTTTGTTTAGGGTTTAATATGGCTAATTATCTAGGTCTTAAGTCTTTTATAATTATTCTAGGTTTGGGGTTAGGTTCGGGTTCGGTTTCCACATCGATTTCTAAATTAGGTTCTAGTTCGATTTCTAAGTAATGTCTTATATTCCAACCTTAGAAATTCGTTTCAACTCATAATGTGAAATTAATCACATTACTTCCTGATTTTCTAAATATCATTATTACCCCTAATCAGTATTTTATTTCATCCGGTACACTTATATCCTTATTAGTGTACCGAATTTACTCCTGATGTGATAAATTTTTACATTTTTCATATAATTACATAAATTCAAGTTTCTTATCAGATTTATTATATATCCTTATTATTTATATAATATCAATTTTTATCCTAATATTTTCTATTTATTATATTTTCAAAAATTACATATTATGCATTATTTCCTATTATACACATAATGCATTTCTAAGATTTCTATCACTTTAATTATCATCCCTAAATATCAATTATCATTTCAAAATATCTAAATTCATCCTAAGATCATTTATTTCTAAATGAAAACGGGCTTCATAGCACTATTCTATATCATCTACGTAATCTACACGAAAATTTTGGGCTCGAAACTATACTCCTAAATAATTTATTTTTAAACCGAAACATGCTTGGTTTTGTACGATTTATTAAGGACCCTATATCACGAGACATATTTTCATCAAAATAATATTTTTCCTAAAAACTACATACAAAAATATACCAGAATAACAAATTTCATAATTTTCTAATAATATTTACTATTTTTACAAAATTACACAAAATAGGGCTGGAAATTGAACTCACCGATTTATGTGGCTCCGGCCACCGATGTCGACCCACCTGAGCATTACCACTACCGTATGGTGGTGGTGGGCGTCCACTCCCAACTGCCCGTCAGGTCTAGGTTCTCCATTGTGGCCCTAACTGCACATTTTTCTTTTTCTTTTTTTTTTCCTTATTTTTTCTCTCAATTTTTGAATCTCTCTATTTCTCTCAATTTTTGAGTCTCTCTATTTTTCTCAAATCCCTAACTGTCCAACGGAGTTCTCTGAATTTTTTTCCTATTTATAAACGTTTAGGGAATTTATTGTGCATTAAATTGGACAAGACAATTGTTTTATCCCTTAATTTTTGGCTTTTGTGTTGTCTTGATTTAATTGGCCAATTTTTTTTTATTTTTTCCCAACTGCCACGACCCAATTCTGGATCATTCCTTATTTTTCCTGATTTTTCTTTATTTTTTCTTAATTAATTTGAATTTTCTTTAATTATTTAATATTATTTTGGCACATTACGCGTATTTTAAGTAATTACGCGTATTTCTACATATATGTAAATTCATATATAGTACAAATAAATATTCCTAAATATTATTTAGGTTATCTTATGATTTTTAGTATACATATAATTTATCTCTAGTGATTCGTTAATTATTGGAATTTATTTTACACATTTTCGATAAATAATGAGTTATACACTTAAAATTTGGAATTTTTATATTTTTTTATTTTATTGCTTATTTTCTTAAATTTAAACTCACGGGATCATTTTACTAATATTTCCAGCTTTACTTTATAATTTAGGCTCGATCGGGTCTTTCAACCGATCGAAACCTCGAATGACTAATTTTTGGGCTTACAGAGGAATTGCCCCAATGGTTAACCTCGGCAAGGGTAAACTCCCTTCGCATAGAGGAATTCTTAAGTAGATATATTTAAAGACACTAACAGGAGAGGAACTTTTAAAAGATATTCATCTATTCGTTCATTGGTTGTCGAATTACATAGTAAAGGTTGGCATCCCTGTCTGACTTATACGTTATAAAAAAATAATAAAAAGTAGATATACACACATTAACTATTCGGATCAGCTAAAGGAGAAATACACATCTTAACTCCTTGGATCAGCTAACTCCGATAATTCAAAAAAGTCAAAGGCATCTATCTACTCGGAGCATTGATTCGTCAGTGCTTCAGGTAATAGGCCTTGACTTGGAGTAGGGCCCACGGAATGTGAACCAGGGGGCATAAGAAGATCATCCGTAAATGGATGGTCTTCAGGAACTACTTCAGGGGTAGCTTCCTATTAGGTTGCTAGGGCAGAAGTAGATGTAGAAGCACCTTGCCTGGCTTCGGTAGTAGAGGGAGTACCTATATCATTAAAGACCACTTAGGCGGTCTCTCGTTCTCATGCCAGGGCTTCCCTCTTCTTGTTAAAGGTCAACGAGTCCAAAAAGTTGAGGAAGCTCAAGTTTAGGTCCAGACAGTAAGATAGAACCTCCCTCTAAGTGTAGCGGGCAGAGTTAATGGCTCCAGCTCGTCTAACTACTCCTTAGTCTTCCTATAGTCGAAAACTGCCTTCTTAACAATAGCGTCGCTAAGGACCTCCCTACTCTCTATCTTAGAGATGAGCTTTTCCATCGCTGAAACTCTGTCCCGTAGCTCCCCGACCAGCTCCAGCGAAGTAGCCTTAACACTTTCACATTCGGACGCCTTCATCGCCAACTTGGTTTGCAGCCTGGCCATGGACGCCTTCACCTTAGCATTCTCTTTCTCAAGTTAAGCCTTGGCTTCGCACTCTTCATCCAGCCTTTGAGAGAGGTGAGCTTTTGTCCTTTGCTTATCATCCAGCCAAGTCTTTAGGTCGTTGGCCTTCTTGTTAGCCTTCTTTGCATTCTCCATCGCCTACTTTATGTCCTTGAGCCTCGCCACCTACACAATAGAGTGACGTAAACGCTTGTTAACCTTAGTGAATTTTTCCAACTATCTCTTACTAGAAGTCTCTGCCTCTCATAAGTACTTATCATTCCAGCGTAACGCCTCCTAAAAGCACTTTACCTCTTTTTAGGTGGCATCGAACTTAATTGTTTGAAGCAGTACTTGGCTGTAGTACTGCAAATTGAAAACGAAGCCTACCATTAATACAATGATAGATAAAGCACAACATAGGAGCAATGAAAACTTACCTACTGCATCATCGTACTCAAGTGGCCCACTATTTGTATGGGGTTGTCCCCACCTTCCTGAGAGAGCCCCTCAAGGATAGCTTAGTCACTAGGGGTATAAGACCCCATCAAAGCTTGATAACTAAGCGTACAGTATTGCAGCATCAGATTGCTAGCACAAACCTCCTACTTTGGCCTAAGGAGCTTCCCTCAGACCTTCTTCATTTTCACCTCAAGGGCTCCTCTCATGAGCTCCTCATCCCAAGAAATGTATAGTACTTCCTAGAATGAGTTTGGCCCTATCCTCATCAGCTTAAAATTGTTGAAGACTTCAAAAAATTCATCCCCTATGTCTTTGATGTTCTAGTAAGGATGAGCCATCGGCTACTCATTCCACTTCCTCCGGTTTAATGTTGCCCTCACCAAGGGCCTTTACTTCTTCGCTCTAGGGCTTAGCTCCCCAGTTATCTCGGGAGCCTTGTATTTCTATCCAATCGCATGATGGAGGGTGGCCCCTTCAACAATCTCTTTCCCCCTCACCTTCGGAAGGGAAAGCATTTGGACCTCAAGCCCCTTAATCTCGAGTCCTTCATCACCTATGACAATGGGCTCAATAGATAGGGTGGTGGTAGAAATGGGCAGAGCCATACCTAAAGGCTCTACATCAATTGTACCTTATTAGTCTCCCCAAGCCTTGCTTCATCCTTACTATCGTTCCCTTTGGCAAGTCTGCCTTAGTTTGCACCTACCATCTTTCATCAGCTTAGCAATTGTTGGATAAAGCATCCTTGGGGCCAAATTTTAGCTTATAAGAAATTCAATCAAAAGTAAGGAAAGGAAAACAAGAATAAACTAAAAGAAACTACAAATACCATTCATGAAACACCGCCATGACTAGCATGGCCAAAGAAGTCCTCCCATCCTATAGGTGCTAAACGGAACACCTCAACAGTAGCACAACTTAATCGGGTATCAGAAATATCAGTACCTTTAGCCCATTTCTCCACTACAGCTTTCTTTATGCTGGGGAAAAGCTCGAAGGTTGGCTACTGAAAATACCTCTCCATGGTCTCTTTAGCATTGACCTTCTGGCCGTATCTCAGTACTATAAAAGGCTAGGATCTCTTGGGCAGCCTTAGCATTATTGGGTCCAAGCCCCCTTCTTACCTTTGGTATGAACCATCCTAGTCCATCGGGTCTAGAAGTCCACTTCCTTAAGTAGTTCAACCACCACATATTCATCCTGCCAGCCTTTAATGGAATCTATAAGGCCGTATAACAACTTCTTCTTTGGGCGTAGTTGGAGGTTTATCTACCCCCTGATGCTCTTTTACATGTAAAAGTGACAGAAAAGCTTGAGAGTAGTCCTTACCACCAAGTATTCGCAGAGTGACTTAAAAACCTTTAGTACCATACATCCATTGGGAAGGACCTACGACAGACTACAAAGGTAGTAGTTAAAGAACTCCTTCTCGAAGCCACTTGGAAGGAGGCGCTACCCAAACTTCAGACACTTCTCAAATACTGCAAAATACTTCCCTGACAGCAAAACCACCCGTTCCTCGTTACCTAGTAACCTAATCTACCACCCAGGGATCACCTCCACAAGAAAGTTGCCTATGATCCAACTGGAGGCAGATTGCTTACTTCTATTCACACGACCATTAGGCCCCTTGCCCGTCTCTGGAGCATCGAATAAATCCTTCAAAGGAGGTAAAGAAACGTATACATATACATCCTTAGAGATGGCATTAATGATTCTAGCCCTATCTAACATCTCCATGGCTACCCTCATAGGTTTGTCGAGCTGTGCTAGTGATGAGACCCCGTCTTCCTATGCTTAAGGGAGATCACTCCTTGTAGACTCTTAACTAGAGAAATGCAACAACAAAGAAGAATTAGTCTCGCCTCTATTAGTTGACATGGCTGCAATACTTGAAAAAGGAAGAAAAGCTTTAAGAAAGTTTGAAAGGTTTCGAAGAAAGTTTTAAGTTTAATAATGGCAGAACAAAGAGATTGCAGAAAAGTAGCCTCTCTTTAGAATCCTCCTATTTATAAGCAAACTACCTGGGAAGTCATACAGGCGGTTATAAGGATTCTTATAAGCACGAATCCTTTAAAATGACGCATAGCAGACATATGGAAAGCATTTTGATCGGATAGTCAACTTTAAAAGGCAAAAGGTATGTAGTTGCACGCTAGTCTGTTACAACACGACAGTTGTCATGTCGCATTTAATGCATGGAATACAGGCAGGCAAAAATCACATTTCGAAAAAGTTCCTTCGACAAGAAGGGCCCATCTTACTTCCACCTAGTTGGCATGATAAGGACATGATACAGTAGCGTCTACTTGGTCCTCATTGAGCTTTGTTCGGATAAGCTGGTCCGTAGCCTTGAAGCGCTTACCTAGTAAGTTGCAAGGTATCCTGCTTTGATACCTTAATCTAAGCCTCGTTCAAGTCTTTAGTACTCCTTTTCGGAACATTTGCTGACTACTCCTACTCATCTCGCCTGAGACGTTTTTAGATCAAGTATCCTTTGCTTTGAAAACCTCCACTGTAACCATCTTCTAGTCCGGACCTATGTGCACACCACATCTGCCCCATAGCGCTAGGTCGAACTCCTTTGAGTTAAATCGATCACGCCTGAGCAGCCTACATATCTCTTCTCCTTGCTTTCACCTCGGTAACAAAACTATAAGGGGGCAAGTGTTAACAGGGCGCTTTAAACATGAACCTCTCCAGCCTAATCGTATCTAACACATCTCATGGCTTAGGACTCACCCTTATGGGCTTAAGCCTCAGTCTTGTATAGACTATGGTTAGTAAACCCTGCAACGGCTAGAATGCATAAAATAAGAATAAAATAGCTATATTTTGAATAAGTGAGACATGTCGAGCATAACGACTCCATTCTCCTACTCTTACCAACTAACCTCCAACAATCGGCTCTATTTCACTGTAAATACCAGGTCATTACACAACAATGAAGCTCTCTAAACTATATACATCAAGCTTGCACACTTTCCTACATTACTATCTACTCTCAAGAACACACTGTTAACTTAAGTATCGGATTGGTAAGCCGAACAACCCTCGACATCCCTTCACTGTATATTATTTTACAGGCCCTATATGAAAAGAGAATCCAATCGCTTACCGGCAAGAAACTAAAGACAACATCTTCTATAAAAAAAAAAGTCCCGATTGCTTTATTTTATTTTATTGTAAATGTCAAGCATTACTATCTAGTGAGTATTTTTAATTTTTCATATTTAACATTTATATTTTTTTATAAATAATATATTATGTCCCTTTATAATTTCTCTTTTCTGCAAAGAGTTGTACTTGTAGTAGCTGCAAAATTTGTTAAACTCAATGCAAAATTATACGGTTGTTGATATATGGTGTTGCATTTGCACAATTTAAAGGCCTTTTCAAATTTGACGTGCCATTTCATATAAATGTATAATGATTATCACCAATCAATTAATCATTTAAAACCATAACATGCAATATCTGTGTTTTAAATGCTTTACTATTGGTTTTATACCTACTTAAAAGATATATTATGCTTGAAATTAGAAAAAAAAAAAAAAAGGTGTACTTTTTTGTTTGATTTATAGTCTTTTGTAACTGTGATCATGCCAAAATCTTAGCGACCGTTTAACCGCCACATATTTAAGTTACATCTAAATTTTTAGGGAGGTGGGGGTTCGTATCGTACCGCGCTAGAATTTATTAAATCAATAAGCTCCCTCGAAAAGAACGAAAGTTGTTTCATGGGAGTCTACGAAAATTATACCATTGTTTCTCCATAATTTTAATTTAGAAAAAATAATGAAATTTAATATTTTATTTTGTAATTTTGTTACTTTGAATTTTATGGAAAATAAAAAAAAGTAGAATTTTAGTGATATAATTTATTCATATTATTCAGGCAATCGTGTGACGATTACAATATATCACATGCAGTATATTATATAATCAAGGAATAATGTTTACACCATCTATAAATTACTTCATAATAATACACTGTCGATATGTTAGTTCTAACAGTTCCATCCACGCACGTAACAAAATGAACCGGTGGAGCATAATAATCATAAGTAAAGCACGAACTAGAATGCAAAGAAACGTAAATAGAATATAATCAAATGAATGAAAATGAAAAGCCCGTGGGATTTTAGCTGGGCCATGATGAAGCCCACTGGGCGTCTGGGTTTATTGCGGGTTTAGGCCATATAGAAGTATTGTTGGACAAAGCTTGCATTTTATACAGCGTGGTAACTCGGCCTTTCAAAAAAAAAAAAAAAAATCGTTAAACACTTCATCTCAATGCGATTAAAATAAGATCTTCTTAAGAATGATTATTTATTAGTATCGTGGAGCTAAGAGCCTGACCTCTAGATAGTGAAAGAAAGATTTAATAATACTAATACGTTATATAGATGGATGAATGATATATAAGTATTAATAAAATTTTAATACATAAAAAAATTAGAATCGTGGAATAATTATCAAATAATATTATGGAGCTAAGAGCTGAGGCTCTAAACAATAAAAAAAAGATTCGATAATACTAATATAGTATATGAATTAATGAGTGGTGTGCAAATATCAATAAGATTTTCATACGTGACAAAATTACTATTGTGAAATAGTTATTGATTAGTATCATAGAGCTAAGAGCCAAGGCTCTAGATAGTAAAAAAAAAATCAACAATACTATAATATCATGTGAATCGATGAATAGTATATAAGTATTAATAAAATTTTGATATATGATAACAAAGGAACGTTCTCTTTAAAAAAAATACTAATTATATTTTTACGTATCAAAAATACCTTTTTCTTCATATAAAAATTTATCAAGTCGAACTATGTTTGTTGAGCAAATCGAGATCACTTTGAAGGTTAAGCTCCGCCTTAGTTCAATTGGGCTTAAGAATTTGTTTAAAAAATATAATATAATATGTGGTAACCATCATAAGACATGACGGAAAATCATTTCATCATCAAGTGTCAATTTTGCTGTAGTGATTAAGCTGTTTGATTCCATTGCGATCTAAGGCCGCCGAGGTCGATGGCTAACAGTGAAGGTAGTGATTTTCCAACCACAGGGAATTAGTAGGAAGAAAAAGAAGGGAAAGGGTGGTATTTGGGGAGTGATCAAAGAATCTTAACTATTATTGTTCTGTTATGGTGTCTCTTTTTCATTCGAACAGACAAAGTAATAAAGCTCAGAATGGTCGGTCCGTAAATCATATTGCCATGCAGCATCCATTTCTACCAACTTCTATATTTTAAAAAGGGACAATATTAATGGACACTACAGAGGCATTGGTTAAGATATTAAATAGAAAGACTTTTTATGATTCCATTTTTAATATATTGTCTTTTGTATAATTTATAACCACTAAAAATATTTTAAAGATTTTTTTTTTAGTTTTCAATATTAAAGAAAAAAAAATTTAACAATATTAATATGCCATATAAATTAATGAATGGCGTATACATATAAATAATATTTAAATACCTGATAGCGAAGGATTGTACTTTTTTAAAAAGATACCAATTAAGTTTTTATTTATTAAGATTTTATTGGTACTTACGTATTGTTTATCAATTCATATGACGTATTAGTACTATTAATACCTTTCACTATTGAAATAATTCTTTTAAGAGAACTCAAATAAAAAAACAATCCTATAAATGTTCTTTTTTTATTGGAAATATCTTCAAATAAGTTGATATACAATATTCAACAAACTTGGTACTTCCTTATTTTCATGTATCAAGTTGTGACGAGAAATGATGCAAATAGTTAATTTATAAAAAAAAAAAATCGAAAAATTACACTTTTAATCTTTACACTCTGCCACTTTTTCTAATTAAGTTTTTGAGCTTTTATATTTTTTGTATTTCAATTCTCAAATTTTCCACAAATTTGTAAAAATGCTCTTCATTGATGAACCAATAGTTTTTGCACTAAGGAACAACTCTATTGCAATTTTTTGAAAATATTAAGAACTAAAATAGAAAAAATAAAAGTTTAAGAACTTGATTAGAAAATGTGGCAAAATTTGAAGACTAAAAGTATAATTTTTCTTTCTTTTTTTTTTTCCTTTTCATCCTTTGTTAATTTTTCTATAAAAAAACGGGTTAAAACTTAGTAAATAAAAATAGTCAATTGTGTTACTAGATAAAATATTAATAAAAAATCATTTATCTTATTATAGGTATAATCATTATTTATATTTTTTAATTTAAAAAAATATAATAATATACTAACTAATTTCATATAGTATCACTAAATTATATATATGATGATTAATTATGTTCACCGTTGTTTATTTAAATTAAAATAAGTATCAAATAAGTTGTTCAATTACTTAATTAAGACTAATCTCATAAGGGGATGAACCAAGTTAGAATGCTTTATCTCCTAAATTGTTGTAATATGTAATGCCGTTGGTGGAAAAAAAAAAGAAAAAAACATTATTATATATGATTAGAAAAATTATAAAATTAAATGCAATTTTATTATGTTAAAAAATGTCAAATCGAATCATCGATTGTTTGAAGGTCTTGTCAACCAAAGTAGAAAAAGTACATTTAAGGACCAAGTTTTTTTTTCCTTACCTTTTTGTTTTAGGATAATATGTTTTTTTTTTTTATTTTATGACCTAAGTTCTTAAAAATAAGCAAAACTAAGATTTTTGTTTTTCTGTGCTACTAAATGTCATTAAAAACCGTGTTCTAAAAGAATAAATATATATATATACATATATAAGATTGACTCTTAAATAAAAAATAAATAAAAATATAGATCATAAAAGAAAAAGAAAAGGTGGAAAATTATAGTTTTTTAGTTTTAGTCCTCAAACTTTATACACTTTCTAATTAATTCATTGAATTTTTTTTTTTTATTTCAGTCTTTAAACTTTTTAAATGTTTACAAAATAGTCATTTATTAATAGAAAAACTAACAATTCTCTAATGGATAACTATTTTGTAAACTTTTGATAAATTTAAAGAAATAGAAAAAAAATAAAAAAGTTGGGAGGATTCAATTATACAAAGTGACAAAGTTTGATGATTAAAAGTGTAAAAATGTATTTAAAGAGAGAGAAATCAAGATAACCTCTCTCTTTAGAAAATAAAAGTTTTTTTTTATTGAACAATTTACTACCTATAATATTAGGTTTGATTGCATCTATTTCCATAAATCCTCTAGTTCAATAGTTTATATATTTATTTTATCTAAACTCTATAGATACGTATATAAATATATGAACATATATATTATGCTTAGAAGAGATGATTATCAACCTCATATGTCGATATATAATAATAACAGCAGTAATTAAAAAAATATTTTATTTATAATTTAAAAATAATTTTATATTATAATTTTATTAATATTTATATATTAATCATGTATAGATATCAAAACTTTTAGTAGAACTTGACCGAAGCAGCCCGACATAATATGGCTTCAATCAATAATGAACAATGGAACCAACCCGACAATACATTATCGTATACAGCGTTCTGTTGGTGCAGTGCATGTAACTAAGGATTGAGGTTACAGGCGGTGGAGCCCATGAGGAGGTGGAGATACATACAGATACAGTCGGCGTTAAAGACACTAACGTCACGGAAAAGGTGCTTTTGAGGTTGTTAGAGATGACAATGGCTGCTACGTGGAGCACTTGTGATTCCAAAGTTCAAATCCAAAATATCAGCCGAGCCGAGCCAAGCTGACTTCTTACTGCAAAGTGATTCGCTGTCGGCTCCTCCACAACCCTCCGGCGGATCACGAGCCTCACAATCTCCCGTGTGACTCTGACATGTGGTCTTTGGTCCGCTGTCCCCATTCCCGCACCTCCACTTTTTCACTATTTGACGCCGACTCCTTCTCAATATTACAAATATGTCCCTCGCCTAACACTTTTGTTGGTTAATGAATTCGGAATTAAATTACGTTTTTAGATTCAATTACCCTTTTCATGATTTAAAACCATTTAAAAAAGGTAGGATTGCAATTCTGACTATGACTAGAAATTCAATTTCACCTTTTAAGATTGTAAAACTATAATTATAATTTTATCTTATTAATTATTGTTAATTAAAATTACTTATTTAAATTTTAAATTAATTATAATATTTAATAATTAAAAATATTTTCAAGAGATGCTATTATATCCATATTTATTTCCATTCTATTACTTAGGTATTTTTTAATATAGAAAGGGATTTACAAATCCATCTCGATTTTCTCTCAAACTTATTCACGTATTAAATATTATGTAAATATGATGATGATTTTAAAAAAAATATATCAAGTGGACATAATACGTAATATAAAAGATATGATTATAATATAAATGAATACGTTTTTATAGAAAACTAATTATTTACTCTCCGTTATTCCATTTTACGTGGTTTTACTAATGGCACAAATTCGACTGAAACAAAACATACAAAGAGGAATACCGACCCTTGGTTATATAAGCAATTTGTCGATTGGTATTCTTTCTGGGGATTGATATTCTGTCTTCTATGTCTGGGCTCCATGAATAAGTGCATGCTTCTCAGCTGTCGTTCTTTGTCTTCTGAACAAAATAACAACATTCATGAAACTCTTACACTGTCGTCATGTGGCAATAAAGAGCGCGTATCACTACAACAAATATTTTTTCGCGGCCAACATGTAAATCGTACCAATGGTTAGAAAGGAGATGGAATCCGACCGTAGGATTCCCCTCATTTTCTTTTACTCCTTTTCATACCAACATTTTCTTTGAAACTATTTAGTAGATGCTCTCGGCGTTATTTTATCGTATCACGGTAAAGTTTAGGCACATTAGTTACATAAAGTAGTAATGGATGGATATAATTATATAGTTATATTAAAATGAATGGATCCATTTTCAGTCTATTAATATCAAGTTTAGTATGTAATAATAGGTTTAAAATGGAGTTATAATTTCAGATTTTATTTTCCCTTTATATTTGGAAGTAATTTTAAATGGTAAAATCACAATTTCTTGAAATTAACCATTTTTGTTTGAAAAAAAAATCGATTCAACTTTTAAGACGATGAAATCATCATTATTTAAAATTGACAATTTTAGCTTTATTGGAGAATTTGATTATGCCTTTAAGAGACCACCTTCATCATCGCTATCAAAATTACTTATTTAATATTCAACATAATTACAACCTTTAATAACTAAGGGCATTTTTAACAATTTCTATACATTCAATTGCATTTCTTGGGAAATTTTAAATACAACATTAAATTTATCATTTTAGCCTTTATCTCATCAATTCATACCAATCATATCTAATCAACTTCATTCTATACTATTCTTCCATACTAAAAGTAACATTAGTGTTTTTCTTTTGTATTTTCAAAACACCCAATCAATATTGAAGTAAGTTAGAAACTCATGGTCCTCTAAACTTAGTTTAACCTCTTGGAATCCTGGGTTGATCTTAAGAGCACATACTGACCTCATCGAGGCCCAATTCGAGCTCCCCATAGGTCAATTTTTCTCACCAAACTCCATGCTAAGTGTCCAACTTCAAGACTACCTCCCTATAGCTCAGCCAACCTCACTCAGGTTCTTGTTTCTCACCTACTTTAAAGGACCTAGGCCTCAAAGCTTAGGTCGATGAAGCCTAACCCATAAGTTTGAATGGAGATTAAGCGAGGATTACTTGTGTGGATAAGATAAGTCAACAACTATTACCAACCTGCCTCTGAGATTCTATGCTTAAAAACTGTAGCTAAAGAGATGATCTTTGAATACTTATCTCCTTTCAATAATAGCTTGGTAAGTTCTATTATAAATAGAAGATCAACACTCTTGGTGAAGGTTTCTGAAAGTCCTTTCACTATACATACGTCAAACATTTTCTCTCTTTCATCTCTAACTTAAGTATCAAAATGATCAAACAAGAACCACCTCTAGCACCCTCTGAAAGCTTATGTTTTTTACTTTGTGTAAATTGTCCACATCATCATTATCCATCTATTAATTATCAATTAGTGAATATAGGAAATATAAGCATTAAAATTGAAAATTCTATATTGTTTTAGGAGTTTTAGCCGAGAGTGATGAGTCTGATAAAAATATAAATTTTTGTATTATATTTTTCATATAAAAAAAGGGTACAAAGACATAAAGCACTAAAAAAGTGATAGTGACTTTAACACTATTGGTTCCATACATAATTATTTATGGAAAAATTATATGGAAAGGGGTTGACTTTTTAAAAAGTTCGAATGAAAGATTCATGTTTCATAATTTTGTTCTACTAAAAGATTTTATTAACTCACCATTATAACAACGTTAAGTTAATCCGATGTGGATGTTAAGTACCAAGTTATGACATTGTTTTGCAGCTATGGGAAAATGGCAAGGTCAAGGTGATGACCACTATTGCCACTACATAAAATTCTCGTAACATTACCATAATTACCATGCCAACCGCCCATCTCCTCTATTGCTACCATAAATAATGTAATACAAAGGTATTAGTATGAGTGGTATAATGATGGTGGCATTGATAATGGTGATAGTAATAGTGTAAACGTTGCGATGGTGCTATTTGTAAACCCTAAAATGAAGCCAAATGATCATAAAATTGAACTTAGCATGTAAAGTTTAGAACGATTGGTTAAAAGATCCAATCAAACCGAAATTATAAACTATAGTTAGAAATATTAGTAAAAAAAAATGACTCCGTAAACTTAATTTAAGAAAATAAGTAATAAAATAAGATACTATAAAATTTTCAAATTTTAAATATAATATTTGTTAATTATCGAAATAGCAAAAAATGCAATTTAATAACTAATAAATGGCTAGAAATAGATTATATATATATATATTAAAAATCATAGAATAACCTAAATAATAATTAAGAATGTTTACTTGTACCTCACTTATATTTACGTATAGATAAAAATGCACGAAATTACTTAAATTGCCTAAAATTAGCTAGAAACTTATTAAATAGTTAAAGAAAATGATAAAATAATTAAGAAAAAAATCAAAGGAATAGAGAATGACCTAAATTTGGTCATGACAGGTCAGGAATTAAAGAAGAAAAATGAACCAATAAAAAAGGTAAAATTGAAGAGATTTGAGTATTGTCTTATCTAATTAATGTATAATAATTACTACAAGGCTCTATAAATAGCAAGAAAAATTAGAGAACTCATTGAGACAGTTAGAAGTTTGGAAAAATTAAGAGTACTGAAATTTGGAGAAAAAAAATTAGGGTTTTAGAAATTTGCCTCAAAACTGTACAAAGGGAGTAAGGAGGCCGAACCTAGACACCACCACCACCACCACTAGAAATCAAACCACCACTACCACCCTACTCCAAACCTACTGCTTGGATCGGTCAACACACCTAAACCGGTGTTAGAGGCTAAAAATCTATCAAGCCGAGTGAGTCTCACATCTTCTCCGATTTCGTAAAATTTTTTAAAATTATTTATTTTGCCCAAAAAATTATGAAATTTATTATTTAGAGGTTTTATCGTATGTAGATTTAGGAAAAAATAGTGATTAAGTTTAATCACATCTATAAATATAGGGTTCTTAGGAAATTAAGCAAAACCGAGCATGATTAGAACTAGAAATAAATAGGCTTAAGAGTGTAGTTTGGATCTCAAATTTTTTTTTTCTAAAGAATACTTAAGTGATATAGAAGAGTGCTATGAAGCCATTTTTTTAAAATTAATTTTTGATATTTTTAAATAATTTTTTAGTCCTAAAATGATGAAAAATTGGGTAATTTTTTGTTAATTAAGTGATTAATTACCGATTTAGATGGTCATTAGATGTTTAAGGATTTTAATCTTTGATGGGAAACCTAATCCTAGTTTTTGGAGTGTTAAGTGTAATTAATATAGGAATTATGTAGTAATTGTAGGAAATTAGGAATATGTAGAATTGAAAATTTAATAAATCTGAAAAATTAGGTTTATTTGGATAATATAATAATAATAATAATAATCAACATATAATAAATCTGAAACAAAATTTAATTTTAGGTAATTATATAAAAAATGTGAAATTTCCTCACATCAGGAGTAAATCTGGTACCCAAAGTAGGATTTAAGTGTACCAAATAAATTAGAATACTAAATTAAGACCTAATGTGGTATTAGAATACTTGAGCTTAATGTGATTAATTTCACATTAGGATTCAAGCGTATTTAGGATTCCTCATAGTCAAAGACAATGTAAAATCAAAATTGGAATATAATTCAGAAACCGAACCTTGAACTAAGATAGAGTAAATCATTAGTAAATAATAGGTATATATGGAGAAATGAGTTAAATTATAATTTAGAATATGTATCATCAAAGTAAAAATATTAAAAATATATATTTGTATTATAGGATATCTGGAGACAAAACGACCTGCAATTAAGTGATTGGGCGACCGAAAATTGTAAGTAAGTTAGGTTATTACTTTACCGTATTAAAGTACTATTTTATGGTATACAGAGACTTAGGATTGTGTATAATTGTGATTGTAAGTAGTTTATGCATGTATTTGAGTATCTAAATTCGTATTGAAATTTATGTTGTGATTAATCATGTGTTATGATTGGATTGGTGTGAAATTGTCTAAACACTCTAAATGGAATTTAATCTTATTCGACTCTAATACCCTAAACAGCCATATTGCACTTTTTTAGGGGATCATTAGGATTTTCCAACCAAACATCGATACATTTGATAAAGATAGCGTTGGATAGAAAATTTGTTTTTTTTTTTCTCATCCTTAACCAAAGTAAATGATAGGAGAGGAGGTCGCGGTGAGGATGAAGGTTTTGGTTTGAAAGATAGTCTTAGAAGAAATAGTGTCTCCATTTCACAAACTTGGGTTTGGTTGTAACCTGTTGCATAACATTAAAACTCTTTAACCCGGATTACAGCCAGTGAAATTTTTTTTATTTTACAACGGACCAGACTACGTTGTGTGATGATACTTACTTGTTGCATTGCATGGAAATAATTACTTAATAATCTTGTTTGTGTTTGTATATATTCACGAGTTTCCAATTTAACTTACTCAGCTGTAATTGCTCATACCCGAATATATCCTTTTGCAGGTCCTGATTTATGAATATTATGAGTAATATGTCGCCCTATAATTATCTAAAGGTTAGTTCATTTGAAGCCTAAGGGTAAAGATCAATTCACCTAATGGTTAATATATATCTAGAGTCTTCTTGATAGCTTAAGATTGAAATATTGATAGCTGATATATAAATTAACTGATTGTTACGTTGATATAAAATTTCCTAAGGAGTTCTGTAGAATGTACATGTAATTATATGTTGACCTAAAGTTTTGATAATTACTATAACTTTAGCTAAATTCTTAATTGAACTGTTTACTTCAAAACGAAAAGTCGTCGACGCCTTGTGTAGATTATGTTTATGAAAGGTACTATGAGGCCGGTTACTATCATATAATGATTTACACAACAGAATTGTTGCGATTCTATAATTTCAAGGCATAATACTATTGATAAAGGTACTTAAGGATAGAGATACTTAGAGATAGAGATGGTGGTATAAGTAATCTAGTAGTCGATACAATGATCTTTGTTTAAAGTTCGTAGTACAACTATGCAGTAATAATATATTGCTAACATGGTAATGGTGACAATAGTGGTGGTAATAATAATGATGCGACAGTAATGGTTTGTGCTAGTAACAATGCAATAGTAATGAAGTTAGAGGTACGATGGATAAAACTTAACAATTATAAAAAAAAATTGCAATAAGATATATAAAAAATTAGCAGAAAATATCTTCTTAAAGTAAACACATCATAAATTTATAGTTAATTTTTCTATTTGAGTTTAGACCAATATTATATTGCTCAACACTAGATAGTTTTTTTTTTTTTTTTTTTTTGTTTTAGCCCACTCAAAATATTGAGAAGAAAGACAATTTTCTTTTTTAAGGTGACCTATAATCAAATCAGTTAAGATAAATCTAAATTCAAACACTAACAAAGTGAAAATAGTCGACATCTAGTTGAATTGACACGAATATTATTCTATTATTATAATGAACCATATTCAATTTTCTCACTCCTTACTAAACTAAAATAATATTGTATATTTCCAATTTGGGGATATCAGCACAAGCATGTAAAAATACAGACCAACAACAAATGCATGGTTGGAGTTTTAGCATTTCTAAAAAAAAAAAAAAAACAGCGCGACGATAAACTTTCTGTTCAAGTTATTTACCTTTTAAAATTTCCATTCAAGTAGTTTATGTATTATTACTTTTCTATTTGAATCACCCATTTATTATTTAATTTATTAGAGTCCTACACGTTTCAGGACGTTAGTAAAGTTCCTTTTGTTGTGTCTATTATTTTTATTTTCTTAAAAAAAATGTGAATTGATAATATAATAAATGAATCCATATTATACAATTTTAACGAAATCATTAATGATATAATTAATCTAGAAAAATAAAGGATTAAGGTTTTTTATAATCAAATGATAAAAATACTGATCTTTTAATAAAATGTACCTAATACTGATTTGATTTCTCTCTGTTGGTAGTTGTTGTAATTGTATTTAATGGAAAATAAAAAATCTAGAAAGATGAAGGACCTTAAGAAAAAAAAGTATGGACCACTTAAATGGAAAAGTAGCACTAGTCACTAGTGGAGACTAAGATAAAAAGTATTAATTCGTAAATGATGTAAATATGAACTGTAACATACATTATTTTCTCTAAATTAAATACGAACCAAAAATGACAAAAAAATAATAAAATCCTAAACAAAAATAATGTCCTCTATTTCGCATTTGGGCATATTATATTAGCACAAAGAAAAAAGCACATTCCAACGCCGAGTGGCATTTAGGCAATTCTAGAGAATAACAATGGCATTTAAGTTACAAAGGTCGAAGCGTCCTAATTTTTTATTTTATTGACTCCCTAAAGGCAACAAACAGAAGGTGTGGTTTTCGTGCATTTAACCTCCCCCAGGCCCCAGGTCTCACTCTGCTCCAAGAATCCCCCGTGCCTCTCTCAAAACTCTCAACATATCTCTCTCTCACTCACACTAGTGCAATTTTCATCTTCTTTCATGGCGGCAAGTCTCTACGCTGCCACATCAACTCCTAAATCCATAAACCTCTTCAAGAACACACCTTTCCTCGCCCCAAAACCACCCCAATTCTCCCTACTCTCTCTCCTCCCGAGAACAAGAAGACAAAAACCACAACCTTGTCTCACCGTATGTTTTGTGGTCAGCAATGAACAAAATCGGATTACCCAACTCACACCACATAAAGAAGAAGAAGAGGAGGAGGAGGAGGAGGTGGAGGAAGAAGGCCTTATCAATGGTGGCACGAGTGACGATCAGATCTCAGTAGCCGCACGTGTGGCAGAGAAATTGGCTAGGAAAAGGTCGGAGAGATTTACATACCTCGTGGCAGCTGTAATGTCTAGTTTCGGGATCACTTCCATGGCCGTTATGGCTGTTTACTACCGATTCGCTTGGCAAGTTGAGGTAATTTCAATCTTAATTCCCCGTACAAGCGGGTTTGGTTGCAGCGGTGGAGACTTGGATGGACTATATCAATTTTTCTTTTCTTTTTCTCTCATTTTTTTTTTTTAAAGTTGAGTTGTATCTTACTAAAGTTAATTTGTATAAAACTTTGGAATAGGGAGGTGAAGTTCCTTTGGCTGAGATGTTCGGTACATTTGCTCTCTCTGTTGGTGCCGCTGTAAGTAATAATAAATTTACTAATCTTGCGGAATATTTAATTGGATTGTCTGTTATTTTTTTATTTTATTATTTTGATGCTCAATAATCGATATGATTATTAAATTGAAGTCTGTAAATTTTCTAAAAAAATTTCAGGTAGGTATGGAGTTCTGGGCAAGATGGGCACATAGAGCTCTCTGGCATGCTTCTTTATGGCATATGCACGAGGTTTTGCTCTCATTTTTCCTAATTTTCTTAAGTTCCCAATTAAAATTACTAATTCAATTTTTTTCTTTTTTGTGAATTAACAAATTGTCTTTATTTTTATTGTAATTTTCTATTATTATTATTTTCTTTAATCCATGGGTTTGTATTTTAGTCTCACCATAAACCCAGAGAAGGTCCATTCGAGCTCAACGATGTTTTTGCAATAATTAACGCTGTACCAGCCATTGCCCTCCTTTCTTATGGTTTCTTCCACAAAGGACTTGTTCCAGGACTATGCTTCGGAGCTGTAAGTTTAATATGTATATTCATTAAATCTTATAATAATATCTTTAATGATTAATAATATATATGACAAATGCTTTCAGATATCTATTAATTCAATACTGGAATTCGCAATCCACGCTATATTCATTTGATTTGGCGATATATGTATCTCTAATAGTAAAAATAATCTTTCGATAACCATCCATTTTTCTTTTTATGATCATTTTTAAATATTTTGATTATCTCCTCTCGTTTGCAATAAAACCAAAACGCAATCATTAACAAAATCCTATTCTATATTTATTGCAATCCCTGGAAAGGAGTCAAAGTCAATTTAATAACTAAACTTAACGGTCATAATTGTGTATAACTATAGTCGCTCCATTTTATTATCTTCACGAGATCTATCTCCTTTTTTTATCTTATTATTAATTTATATGTTTTAAAATTTAAATTATTAAATTTAAAATTTATTTAATGATTAAGAGTATAAATTAAAATTATGATAAATAATGATATTATTCTCCTATAAAAACAAGTGTGTATGCGCCTCCGCGCGTGTTTTTCTTTTTTTCTTTTTTTAAGACCATCTATCACGAGTGACCGTTGACCCTGTGACTCAAATCATGATTAGGGGCTTGGAATCACGGTCTTTGGGATGGCTTATATGTTCGTCCACGATGGTCTCGTTCACAGGAGATTCCCTGTGGGTCCCATTGCCAACGTGCCATATTTTAGAAGAGTTGCAGCGGCACATCAGGTAACCCAATCATTAATTTACACGTCGGATCATATCTTTTTGTGATCAAATTTGATGCTCCTGGTTTTTTCTCTTTATTTTTTTAATTTTTTAAATAAATAATATTAAAAAATTTATTACTTATGTGATTTAGCTGCATCATTCGGAGAAATTCGACGGAGTACCATACGGGCTGTTCCTGGGACCAAAGGTCGGTTCATGTTCCGTGTTTCTTTCCTTTTCTCTTTCTTACTTCTCTGCTTTTTTTTTTCTTTAAGTCACAACAAAATTTTGTTCCGCAACTGTTGATTTTGACAAATCCTATTCCGTGACAACATCAAATTGGCGAAATCGAAATCGTGTTATATTCGGGTGCAGGAAGTAGAGGAAGTCGGAGGACTAGAAGAATTGGAGAAGGAGATTAATAGGAGAATTAAATCATACAAACATTCATGATTATTCTCCACAAACAACATGTTGCAAAGTTTTTACGTATTTTTCTTTTCTTTTCTTTTTTTTATTATGTAAAGGGATGAGAGTATCATGAATGAGAAGAATTAAAAAATGAAAAAGATTTTGACTCTGATTTACTAGAATATAATTCAATATGTACGAAAGATCCTTTTTCTTTAGAATATGATTTGGATGGGTACATCTGGAAATTGCTCGAAGGAGATTTTGATTATTATACTATATAACAATAGTTAATTGGAGGTGATTAAATCATATATATATATTCCTGGCAAAGTTCTCCAATAAGATAATCTTCATGTGTACCATGATACTTGGAGGAGTAAATAATAGGAATTGGATGTTGACATAAGCGTGAAATGATTCTATCCTTAAACCAATTCACATGCCAAAGCTAATAGGAGGAAAGCACTGGGAAGTTCCCAATTAGAAAGAATCTTTCTATTTGCGTATACTATCTATATTACGATATATAGAGAGGAAATAAATAAAATGTTGATGGTTCTATCAAATCTTCTTCATTCATAGCATGTTATGCTTGGAGAGAATACGATGTAGATGTGGATACTGAATGGAGATAAGAAAAATTTAATCCTTTCCTAATGTCTATATACCCATGATTAACTTCAACAAACAAAATTTTATATTATTTTAATACAACGAGAATTATGAAAGACGTTAAAACAAGGACATGAATCTATGGCACTCAATTATTTGGAATTTTGATTTTTCCTTTTTTACGAATCATTGGAATTCTAATAATGGAGGGAAATGAAATTATACATCCTCAGACTCGTATCCTAATTCAACTCACTCTTTCCTTCCAAAAGACAAAGCAAGTGATTAGTAATGGAAGCACGGTGTAATAGAGATTATGGTGAATTTATTATATGCAAACAACCCTTAACCGGTCTTGTTGTTGTGGAAATTTCATTAGTAGAGATCTTCGATTTGGACATTAGAGTATACTTGTGTGTGCAAAACAAAATACCATGGTATCGGGGAGTTATTCAATGTTGGTACTTGGATAATTAACAAACTGTAGGATTGTAGAGAGAGAAAGAAAGTAAGAGAGCTTTAGGTGCGTGTCTAAAATATCCTATCTATGAAGCTAGATTCCCTCTTTATAGAGTTTATGTAGGAGGTATCTATCCAAGAATCGAAATGTAACTTCTAATTTAGACATGGTTCGAAATCCTTGAAGATGATGTGACACGTCGGTAATTCCTACAAGTATATATATCTCCATAGTATGCCTGGAGATATATGTCATGCGACCCTTTTAAGCAAATCTCCAACCTCTAGTAACATCAGGCATAGGTGCCATGAGTCTAAAAGGCTAGGGAATCAAGATCCTAACTTATAATAGGCCAAGTGCATGGTGAAGCTCAATGTGAGGTAGAAATCCTGAATAAGGTTGGAACTTAAGTTCTAGGTCTGGCTTAGTTCAAGTTAGGTTGGCTCATAGTCCATGAAGGTTAGAATGGGTATTCAAAATCTATGTTTCAAAATCGTCCATCAACCGGTCTCATGCTTGATAAGCTACGGAAAATAAATAAGAATTTTTAATAGGAGTCAACAAATTAGAAGAGACAAATTAAAAGCTTAGAAAAGAATTTAGCAAACAAAAAGGTATTTTAGGCTTGGGCATCTCAACCTAGGAAAGAGAATTAATGGTCTTGCTAGTTTCTTAAATGAAGAGGAAAAGATAAAAAAAAAAAGGTTTTTCTTTCATATAGGCCGAGAATATGACAGTCTACTATAGTAAATTACTAATGTCTACGGAAAGTTTGATAAGTAAAAGTGTGATTAGGCATTGTATATAGTAATTTGAAACTCTAAATGTGAAACTAGAAAATTACTCAAAATTCAAATGATAATTTTGATATTGTACCAATAATTTTACTTCATCATATATTCAACATACACCTCTTATAATAATACTTTATCGGAGTTACAAAGTTAAAAATGATTTCCAATACAATAGACCTATATTTCTTGAAAAATGCTGACTTGTGTTCACTCAATAAAACTTTTACCTTATATGCAATACTAAATTAGTTATTCTTTATGTAACTATATAACTATAATTATTCATGTGGCAGATCCATAATCCTATTTAAAGGTTCTTTTAATGATATAATATTTTAGGACAGTACACATGATGAATTGGTCTAAAAAAATTACAATTGTAAATTCAGATAAAAGCTGAAAAAGAAATTTTGTGTTGTTAAAATTTGTAAGATTATTTTTGGCCAAAATTCTTATAACCTAGTGGCATTAATTTTAGTCTCTTAATGAGATAGATCAAAATTTGATTACCCTATCCACCAATAGTTGTACTATATATAGTGCATAACAAAACAAGGGAAATTGTGCTATTTCTAATATTTAGGATTTTTCTTTCTTAAAATTAAAAATTTTTGGAGAAAATTGATTATAATTTACCCTTTTTTAATCTAAAGTTGGAAGGTGGATAATGAAGGTTAGCTTTTGATCATAAGAATGAGATTTAACTATATTCTAATAATTATCGTTTAAGCTTAATTACAAAAAGCATACAGCTATTTTTACCCTCTTTCATTTCACATATATGTATACATATATCATTATATATATATATATATTTTACACTTTGCATAATCTTATATTGTATATATTTTATTCTCTCATACATCCTATTCCCTGATTACTTTACCTCTATCCTTATTACGAAGAGAAGAGATAGATATGTCGAAGAAATAAACCGAAATCAATTTCAATATAAGTGGATTATACTTTTTTCACACGCCAAACCAATCTTTTTTTCAACATATGATACTTAAATTTCAAATTTATGTCTTTATAATCATTTGGTGGTTTTATTCAATTGATGGTATTGATACATCAATCTTTTTCCTTTAGTAATTATATTAACGCAGTGCAAAACTTTTTCCTGTTCTTAATTTATCAATCACGTTGGAGGAGTGAGTCTTTACTATAATGATATTGATAGCACTCAGAAATTGTCTTTAATTAAAATGCAAGAAATTAATAATTCTTTAACAAAGCTAAAATGTTAGAATAATTATAATTTAATGATATAAATATCAATTCTAAAGAGATATGTCATATTTAAATCTCTTTTATTTCAAGTTGTGTTATGTAATATAGTTGATAAAAAAAAAAAAGCTAAAATTCTTATGAAGTAACGATTTTAACGTGGATCCGATTGACTCATGTAGTTTTTGTTGGAGAATAGTATGTTTTATATATAATATGGGTATCATATCTTAATAGGGTTCATATAAATTAGATCTATCGATCAATCTTAGGAGCCAAAGTGAGATTATTTTTAGGAATTAGGATAAGAATAAGACAACATATACCTGCGAACGTGGATACTAGTAAATTGCGTGTTGAATTTGTTGTTCCTTGGATTATTTCCACAAGTGGGAAGCGATTATTTCCACAAGATGAGAACTACCAATCACACTGCATTTAGACATCCGGTTGACCTGGAAAACGCAAAAAAGGTGGAGGCATTTCGTCAAACGTTGCGGGTGCGCTAAAAATAACAAGAATAATAATATAGCCCATGTTTGGTTTGTGCTTACTACTTATGCTAGGTGTCTCCACGGTAGTAAGGGGGCGGTGACCCCTACGCCATTGCAATATAATTGGTTGGACTAATTCTAAAGTAGCTGATGTATAATGTTTTTAATGCCCCAAATAGTGGCATAAAGGCTGTGGACTTTAGTTTTCTTTAAAAGGAACACTGTTGAAGTGCTTGATGTTCTTTCTCTTTCTATTATTAGCATTTTTTTTTTTAAATTTCTTTGTTGTTTTAATTCTGGGTTTTGTACGATTTGGTGCCTTAATTATTTTTATCCAAGAGGAAAATTAATTAGTTTTATCCAAGAAGAGAATGGAATCTCCAATAGTTATATTTAATTTGTATACTTGATGTGTATGCCAAATCTCTAACATCATTTTGAGATGAGTATTTCATAGTATTTCCCTTATAAGTCCTTGTAAAATAATTTGCAAAGGGAAAAAATAATATATTTAATCCTAAAAGTTTACCAACTTTTATAATTAATTCATCGCACTCTTATTCATATCCTCACATTTTACAATTTTACAAAGATAAGTCTTATCTAAGGTTAGAGAAGTGTTGATTCGAAATCGCGAATTGATATGAGAATCAACTTAGCGGTTCTAGTTCAATAAACTAATTCGAGACTTAAACTAGTTTAAAACTTATCGATTTATGTAGCTCTGTATTAAAATTCTTTCTTTCTTTCTTTCTTTTTTTACATATACATATTAACATATATATGTTAATAATAATGCTATTAATAAAGATAAAGCCAATATCCTTACAGTATGGTGGTATCTGGTCTCTTATCGGGATGAACCGAATCCTTGTTCTTTGTCGAAGGTGTCCAATAAGACCCATTGTTGTTGCTTGTTACTTTCTTTTCTATTGTTAAGGTGGAAGACTCTAGAATTCTCTTTACCGAAGGTGTCCAGTGTGGTTGCTCTTTTCAATGTAAGAAGAGATGAATCAAAAACCTCCAAAAACTATTGGATAGTGGTAACTAATTAAGGGTTTTCTTGGATTGTCTTTTTTTCATCCGTATCTTATCTGTATTTATTTAAAATTTGATACTTATAAGACTATTTTATTTGTTTTTATTTTATAATTACATAAAAATGATAATTAAAGTGTCAGAATTGATAAATGAAAATTTATATACTTTTATAAGAAAAATTTAAATATATATATTATGTATTAGAAATAATTATTTTAATTAATATTTTTAAAAAAATATATTTCTATCTTTTCTGTATTTTATTCTTATCAAATATAAATATTTGAATAAATAACAAAAAGACATCAATAAGATGAAAAACAAATGAATTAAAGGAAGCCTAAGCTATTATATTGGTCCATAGATCGCTTATCCTTGTTAAAAGTTAGGCGATAGTTGATGTCATGGGGAACGAACGGGTAACTAAAGATCGGTCACAAGACAACAACGCTTCCTACTTGCAACTTGCAAAGGGCACGTTGCCAAACATCATCATTTGTGTTCAAAAAAGAGGAGAGAAAAAGGAATGGAAGTGGAATGGGAGAGAATAATTCCTTCCATATATTTGGTAAATGAAAAGAATTTGAAGTGTGTGAACAAGGGTAAAGGAAAATGTTACTAACAAGTTTTGAATTTTTTCACAAAGCTAAGGTTTCAAGTACACGTAGTAGAGATGAAAAATAATACTAATTCAAATGCAAAATTAACTAGGTCACTTGATTAAAGAATTTATGAGTTAATCGATGAACTCTTTGAATCTTCGTTGTTGGTTCAACAATATTTATCATTAGTTAATCGAAATAATAGCATTTTGTTTATATCTTCTTCATATGTCTCTTATTGAAGTACAATCAAAACCTAGATTCAATATAATTGAATATTTTTTATAAGCTCTACAAAATTTCGATGCATTAAATCCTTTATATTCCTCTCAAATTCATTCCCTCTCGTTTTCCTCGATTTTGACGTAGCAGTAATCGAAATGAATGTTAATCATATCTTATCTTTGATATTAGAACCTCAGACCATTAATATATCTTATTTAAGCTGCTGGGAATCACATGCTCTTATAAAATATATCTTTCTCGAAATTATAGCTAGCCATACCATGAAGAATGCTTTTCTTTAAAATTATTTCAACATCTCCAATGTATATTGGTCCTAAAGTCCTCTAATACGTTGAATATAACTCCTCTAACGCCTTTCACTTCGTCAAAAGTGTCCAATTCAATTTGTATACTCTCCCACCTTTCAACTTATCGTTAAAAAAGAGTCCATAGATAATGCTTATAACTCGAGCGATCGATTCTTAAGCTGATTCATTGCATCGATACATTATCGATATATAACGTTTTTTTTTTTTTTTTTACCTTTTTAGTATAAACCAATTTATACAAGGATTATTCATCAACAAAATCTTACATTTTAGAATGCGGTCTTTCGTGCAATCATATTGCTCCATGAAGTGTGCATCTTCATTTTCCTTCCTTTCTTTTCTGTATATTAAAGAGATATGCTCTCATAATACTTTTATTTAAAATAAATAAAATGGGACTATTTGATAGTAAGCATGACACCACATCTATTTATATTGATTATCATAATATGATTATAGTATATATATTTAAGTTTGATTTTTCACTTTTATTTTTTCAATGAGGAATCATGTATGATGTTAGCTGTATAAGAAACTATTGTAAGAAATTATCACCACATGTATTGTTTGTGACTCAACAATTTTCAAAATTGTTGATAGGCCTTGCTAACCGTAAGCTCTAAAGGCCTAAACCTAACTATTTGCACCTCCTTGAGTTCTCCTGAGCATTCTTCTAGGATGATAGCTTGGCCCCCTCCAACAGCCCCATTGGCTTACCCCCTCCTTCGTGCGCTCACTTTAGTCCACATCAAACAACCTACTCGAGTTCCTTCTAGTACACCTCCTTATACCCAATGGAGCACCTTGTCCAGTCTGTCGGACACCAGCACAACTTGATGGGCCTACCTCAAGCAATTTTCCATCCCGATATCCTCAAGTACTTGGACGGGCTAAATCCAAGCTTGTTGCATAACCTCAACCTCAACTTCTTTGGCTCATGCCAAGCTCTCAGGACAAGACTCAATGACCTTGATGCCTCTACTATTCTCTTTCTCTCTCTCTTATCATTAAATGCCACTTGATATCCATGATACAGTCTCTATACTTAGCCGCTAAATGTGACGTATGCCTACACCTCAAACATGACAATTACTACTCTTAATGTCCACTAACTAGTAAGATAGCTTTGTCTTCTATTGTACTACATATGCCTTCTTGCACTAATTATGTACAAACCTATCTTAGTTTGCTAGGTCTCTCAAGTAGGTAAGCTCCAAGCCTTATAAATAGGCTATGGGGTCAAAGGTACATGGATTGAACTCTTAAATGCTCTCCTTACACCCATTTAAACACGTAAAACCCTTTCTTTTCCTTCTTTACTAACTTAAGTATTAGAATGCCTTCATGCTTCCGTATAGGTTTGCCACCATACAGAACAATCGAACTACTAGATAACTACACTTTAGTGATCAACAAATCACCAAAAACCATATTATATAAATATATATTATTTGTATCAATTAATAATATAAATATAACAACCATAGTTGTGTCTAGTTCTTTGTATCACTAAATATATTTTTTAGTAAAACCATTACATAACTAGTTAGCCTTTGTTACTGTATATTACGGTTTTCTTCTTTCCCCACATATACATACTTCACATATAGTTGGATAATGTGAGTTTGCTCTCTTTGTGAATTATATCTAATACTTTTAACTTATTCCAATTAGTGAGATAGTTAAGGATCTATGTGAACCCAACAAGAGATAAACAAAGCCCCCATAGATTAACATCCTTAATTAAGGGAGTAATGAACCATCGTTTTTTTTTTTTTTAATTTCAAAACTTTTCGAAAAAAAAGGATATTTCCATTAAATTTGTTAAACTTTCTGTTCATTTTTTGTATGTGTTAACTCCTAATTATCTTGAAGTAGTTAGCTAATGTAGTTAAGGTTTGCACAATTTTCTTCTAATTCCTTTTTCTTACTTCTAATTGATGATTTTTTATTTTCATTATATTATATAATTAAATAATTTAATACTATTTTCACTTTTCAATGAATTTTATAATTAAATATTATCATTTCATCAAAGTAATAATTCTGGACCAACTTGAAGTTGACATCTATCATGAATGGTTTAAAAATGTTTAAGACTGAAATAGGGGGAAAAAAAAAAGGAAAAGTAAGATAAGGACTCAAATAACGAAATAGGTAAACATTTAAGAATGAATGGGAATGGGGAGTAATTAATCTCAAACGGCCTATTGGATTTATTGGTTATCAAGCCATCATACATGGATTAAAAGGAAAGAGAGAGAAAACAAAATAATACGATATTATATTAGTATATGGAAACATCACTAAACTTTCTGTCTACTCTATTACCGCGCATCATTTCTGTGGAAAGTTTAAAAAACCTTGTCTTTTTTTAAAATAAAAATTTAAGTCCCTATTTAAGACATCTATTAACGAAATCAAAGGTCTTATCCTACTTTTCCTTTTCCACGATAGGGTCACGTGTCCTATTCCGTGTGCTCATCTAAAATTCTAGTGGAGCATCTGCCGACGCGAATGTGAAACCCTAGTGGCTGATACACCCACTTCGTTATCCAATCAATGGGGTTGTGATTCCCACAAGCTAATGGCTGTATCGTCCATTGGTTCTTGAGGCGAGACTCGAATTATCGCTATCCTTTTTTACCTGTCAAAAAAAAAAGAAAAAAAAGTTAAGGAGTATGGTCCACGTAGTCCTATTATTTAATCTCCATTATATATTACAAAAAGGTCAAAATAGTTGGGTTAGATCTTTCTGGTTGGGTGATTTGAAAAATCTCGATGCGGTCATGTGTAGGTAATACTTTAATTGGAGCGATTGTAGCACCGTCGGGCCTAGTCTAGTGCTTTTCTGTGTAATAAGTGATCTTCATGTTGACTTTAACCCAAGGAAAGTGTATGTCGCATATTTCCCTTCCATCCTATGAGATTGCTTAACTGTGAGTTGAGTTTGGAGGCCTTTATATAGGTAAATTTATTTATAAATTATTTAAATTTAATTTAATAATTGCTTTAGTTCGGTTTAATATTTATTTGAGATTTAGAGTCATTGAAGTTAAACTCAAGTTGCTAATATTATGATCTTAATAAAGTATAAATTGAACTTAAATGTTCATTGGGTTTAGATACTAATATTATTTTACTTCTTTTTAGATAAATTAAACTTAAAGGAGCTTTATCAAGGCAAGTTGTGCTTGTTGAATGCTAGATTGATTTAAGCTCATCAAGCTTTATTTTAAGTCAAATTTGGATTCAAAATTTTAGACCTGGCTAAGCACGAATCTCAGCCAATGTTAAGTTTAGCTTGGGTTGAGCTCAGCATTGTATTTTGTTGAACTCAATTTATTTGTAGTCTTGTGGTGTTCGTATATCATGCATTATCTTGACTATGGTTACACTTTTCATTCTAATCATATAAATGATTTTCCTATTTGTGTTGTGTTATCTTAGGTTTATCATACCTTAGTATGTATTGTCTTATCATATGATCGTACAACATTGCAAATAACTTGGGCCTTTCCTCTAATGTTGGGTAGACACAAGAACCCAAAGCAGCAAGCGAGGCTAACCAGTTTGGTAAGGTTATGGCTAAAGATCACTACATTTAGGTGCCCACCTAGCTACAATCAATCTTTGTCTAAGCTTATTTGGCTTACAAAACCTGCTAAGGGTGCTATACTAATGCCCAATTCCTTCAATGGTACCATAGTCTATTACTTGTAATGTCTAAATGCTATATGTTAAGGTTTTCTAATTTAAAGTGAGCTTTTTACCATTTTTAAAGTTTTGGAAATCATGATTAATTCGACAAAATACCACTAATAGAAATTTCATTTGCAAGAGAAATATAAACATGAAATACTAAATAATATCATATATAAGTATCGTATCAATGGAATCTCACATGCTTTAACATCATAACTACTCCCAAGCCCATAAAACAAAACTTATCCCACCAAGGTTTAAAACATAAAGTAGAGTAATATCATAAGTACTGTAATCCAGTAACATCTCAAGAGTCTATGGTAATGCATCCATAAGTATGCGAGTAGAACAAAATTAAGAAAATAAGCTATTGCAAATATTGTCATGTACGTTTCACATTGCAATATATCCAAAATAGTCCTCATCTCCCAGTATATCATAATACGTACAAGAATCAGGATTGCATAAGAATTCGGCGATCATCATCATCACCTTAAAGGAAATTAAAAGAATGAGTTTCAAAGAACTCTATACAGCTGTAACCTAATCATACACTACATGTTACATAGGTCTATTCCAATGCAATAAGCAAATCCCATTTAATATATTATAATTAAGTGGAAATACATAACATCAAAGTACTCATGACTCCAGACAACATGGTAAGAAATGAAGGAGGTACAATCTCATTAGGGCCATCAGGGATCGTGGAAACGAATCTAAACTCAAACAAAAAATCCTAAAACTAGTCTCATATGAAAGGTCCCACTATTTAATATAGTCATGGTTTCCTCTTATCGACTATTCATTTAATATAGTTATGGTTCCCCATTGAAGGGTATCGTTACATTGGACCAAGTATAAGTAACACGCAATTTATTTAGCTAAGCTTATGTTTTATTTTGGTTTATGACATCTTAAGTTTCTAGCAAACAATACCCAATAGACACCACATACCTTTTAAGAAGACGTGCGCATTGAGCCCGCCAGACTTGTAACCATCGGTTCACTAACTCGATCATGGCTAACCCATGATTGGCTCGTAAGTGGGTGGAGGGGTAGGTCCAAGCCAGTTCTAATAAGAATTTACCTACAACTATCTTGAAATCGAGGTCAAACTATTTGTGCTAAGGCCTAGCAGTTGCCAGATGACCAAGAGGTAGAAAGGCAAACATTTAGCATCAGGCTTGTTGTCTGCTGAAAAGCTGAGAGAGCACATTGTCGAAAGTTTGAGACCTAAGAACTATTCGACATAGCATGAAAAGATTAGTGCCAACTAATTCCAATACTCGGCAATTATAGGTTGACCTTTCAAATATCTCGACCAAGCACTACAAAAACTTCAAAGACTCCTCATCAGACTCAGACATCTAACTGTTAACCCTATCTAGGTCAAATCCTGCTCCTTTTAAGACTACTTAAGTGACTGCATGCCGACTTCTATTAAACATATATTTTTGTATTATTGTATATGTTTTTTTATTTATTTATTTATTTATGGTCTCATTCTTTAGGGTTTAGAGTTTTGTACATTATTTACAATTTTGCCACTAGAGTTTAGGACTTACTATAAATA
Source organism: Lumnitzera racemosa (assembly GCA_024138005.1). NCBI lineage: Eukaryota > Viridiplantae > Streptophyta > Magnoliopsida > Myrtales > Combretaceae > Lumnitzera > Lumnitzera racemosa. The sequence goes on from JAMXBC010000004.1 coordinate 108,072,251, forward strand.
ATAACATTTGTAATTAGCAGAGATGATCATACATTATTAAAATAGAAAATAATATTTCTCTTTGGGAGCAAGGTTATATTTAAGCTCTAAGAGCTTATATCATTAGATTATTAAATGCTAGGTAACTCCTTAATCTTTCTTATGTTCTTATCAATTTTGACCCTAAAATTGTGGTAAATTTTTATTTGAGCTGGTTAGTGAGTTGCATCTAACTTTTATTTGAATCTTGAGTAACATTTAGTGTTCATGAGTTGTATTGAACTTTATTTCGAGCTCAAACTCCTTATTGTGTTTGTGTCTTAATGCGTGATATCCATATACATTCACCATCGAATCTACCCATTTTACCTCTTGTTTGTCATCCCCACTTAAACCTCAATTGCTTTCATTCTTGGTTCGAAACTTGTTACTATACCAGGTTCAACCCTTGAATATATATTTTTTTAATATTTAATATTTTAATTAATTTTTTTAAATACATTAATAAATTCTCATAATACGACATCTTTTCTCTCTTTTTTTAAGTGTATTAATTTATTAATAATTTATAATTTTTTTATTAATTTTTTACTTAATGTAATTCCAACTTTTTAATTTTTTTTCCTTCAAATTTTATCTTTTTCTCATATTCAAGTCTTTAACATTTAACAAGTTTTACAAAAATGATTTATATTAATTAAAATTGATTTTTTTATCTATCATTAATACATAATTAATTTATGATTAGTTATCTATCATTAGTTTGATGATATTATTTTTAAAAAATTGCCCTTCACCATTGCAAAGAAGGTAGTTTTAACATGCCATACTTAACGAATATTATCCAATTACTTTTTTCCGACTTAATGGTTTACCTTCTCTCTCTCTCTCTCTCTCTCTCTCTCTCTTTCTTAGACAGTGAATCGATTGAGCTGACCCGCCGAAGCAGGTTGTCCCAACGGTTCATGAATTGTTAGTTTGAGCGGTTTCGCCCTTTTAAACTACCTAAACCCTTAGGGATCTACGGTTCAGAAGGGCAGTTTAGCCTATCATCCTACATACTAGGTTGGTTCACGATTTGGAATCGGCCCTTGCATGAGTTTACTTCCGAGCAATCCTTGAATAGCAATGTGGTAGGTGCATCATAATCCCACTTGAGAACTGTTTAATCAATAGTTAAGTATTAATGTTTCTTTCTTGTTAACATAAAACCATATTTCATTAACCTATACTCAAACCTTTCTTGAGAGGCCTTATCCATTTGGGTTATAAGCTTAAAGGTTTAATGACCTAATTGTATTTTGAAGTGAAATCAAGTCGACGTTACATAATTAATTTAATTAGTCCAATTAAGAGAATTATTATTTATTATTAGTTTACTTAATGAAATCTTAACTAATTATTAGTTCATTTGTTATTAGTAACATATTAAATACAGGGCTTTATATTGATTAGGATCCATTAAGATATAGGCCCCAAAGAGAAATTATGTGCCAATGTATTTTAGATGTCCTTAACCCCTTAAGGGTTTGATGCATTTTAAGTGCAACTACGCATAAAAGGTTCTTTTACTGAGGCCCATAGGGGGTTAAGCCTTAATTAGTGAAATGGGCTTAATTAACTTAGAATTAAGTCTATTAGGGTCCTTATTTTAATTTTACATATTTTGGCCGATTTGTGAGGTCACCCATTTTAGTCCCATAGAGAATTTAATTAAGCCAATTTGTTCTAATTTACCATTAAGTACTTTATACATATGGCTTAGGCACATATGATTATGCACCTAGAAATAGGGACACATGGGCTCGTTAGTTTTAAGGTTCAAGTGAGCCCACTCATGTAGTGGTTCAAATTAAATTCCTACCTAAGTCTTTATGTGTAAGCCCATTATTTAACTCTTTAATACTTAGGCATTATATTAGAATTAAAAGAATCCATTTTTTTTTAATTGATTCTTGTAATCTTCTTGCATGTTGATAAGGAGTTGAACCAATGTAATTATTTTGCTTAAATTATAACTTAAACATGCTGGAACTTTAGTACAAGCATCATTAACATGTCAATTTAAACATTTTAGCCTCTCCATAAGCTGATTTTTAACATGTTATGAGGCATCTATCCATCATTTAATTACCAATCCACATTTAACATGAAATCTATCATTTTGGCCATCAACTAAACACATCTAGGATCCAAATTCACAAATCATTCAAGAACATGCACAAGAGGCATTGGTAGTGGCAATAGTGTAATAGGATATGGTTAAATTTCAAAATCAAGCCCTTAACTTGATTTTATTCCACTTAATCGTTGTCTAACATCTAAATTAGCATGTCCAACACTTAATTAACATTTAAATTTACATGAATAAACTCCAAGCAACCCTTAAATGTCTTAGTTTAACAAGAAAGCACCATTATTCATGGATCACTCCTAACTTCAACACCTATACATCTAACAACTTCATTTCATCAAGTTATTAATATTTATCCAACTAAATCACATTTTTGGGTCATGAAACTCCAATATTACGATATGACATCATTGAACATGATTATAGAGGTCTCGCTCTCATATTGTTATATCATTTATTACAATATGCCCATCAATATGCCCATCAAAATGCTTACATAACTTCCAAATTCCCCATATTTTACTAAATTATGTCAGAGTTTGATAAAACTTACCTCTTACCAACCTTTGTAGATGCTACCTCTTTTTAGAGTGCTACCTAAAAATGTCCTCTTCAACTTCTCAAACAAAATCTAAGATTAAAGAAGCTCATAAGTATGTATTATTGGTGATTAAACACCCAAATATCTAGAATCTCAAGAGAGCTTTGATTTTCACTTACTTTTTCCTTTGAATCTTCATGTTCCAACCCCTCTTAATCCCTTATAGTTCTCTTTGTTCTTTAAGGCCTTTGTTAATTAAAAGAACTAAACCTAGTTAGAAAGATAATTAAGATAAACTCTAGGGTTTAGAGATAGGGTGATAGGATTTTAGCGATTTTTTCATCCTTACCTTCAAGAGTCTTTAAGCAAAAACCAAAAAAAAAAAAAAAAAAAAAAAAAACAAAACAAAACAAAAAAGAAAAAAAAGGGGCTATAAGATTTAGTGCTAGTGGGACAACAATCCTAATAAAGGTCTCTTGTGTGTTTAAAACCCTAAAAAGCACATGCCACTTTCCCCGATTTTAGAAAAGTACCACTTTTAGCCCTAATTAGGTTTTAACATGTCTAATCTCTACACGAGACATTGTTTTGTGATCAAGCTTGTTTCAAAACACTTAATTAATTATCTGTACCAAATTTATAGCCTTGGTCCTTAAAATTGGGTATTAAGGCATTTTGGTCATTTTCCGAAAAATATGTCCATAATTTTCCCTTTAACTAACAATTTTCCTTTTAATTAACTTTCAAATAGTTTGAGTTGACTTATTGATCTTAGGTTTTTTTAAAGGGTACATATGGTGAAAGTTTCAAAGCTAATATCTCCTAACCTAAGGGAGGTGATATAGATTCGCTTAATCCCATTCAACGATTATCTCTACCTGCAATCAAGAAGAGCATATAATTGAAAAAAGCAAAACAAAAGGTAGAGACAGATAGATTCAACTATATCTAGCTTAAATTTATTTAAGAAAGAAATGGAGTAAAGAAATCTTGTGGAAATAGTAATTTAGAAAAATGTATTATGAGAGATTTCTCTAAGGAAAATAATTCAAAGAGAAGTCGGTCCCCATATCCTTAAATCCCCCATCACTCTTGCACTACATATTTGCTAATGTCGCTTAGTTACAACCATAAATCTACCACTTTAGATCTAGTTAAGTATCGATTGAATTGAAGCTAAGTAGGTTAAGAGTGCCTTCTTTCAAAAAGATAAGTAATTACTTTTCATATCATATTTTATATCTGTTGTTTCTTTGCTTCTTTTCTTCTTATTCTTCTTTTTTGTTTTTTCATTATATACTCAAGCAAGATTATCCTATACCATATACTAGGTTTATTATGCTTGCTTATATAGTAGGTTTTTTTTCTCTTAATAAATATTTTACTATATACAATATAGAGAATACGAATTTTAAAGACAAGTAATCATGTTTTGCACTAAATTTCCAAATCTTTAATCCTCAATTGTAAGTCCATCTTTACCACTTTTGTGTACCTAATCTAACCTGGTTTTTTTTTTTATTTTTTATTTTAAAATTCCAATCTTGTGGAGGGCGATTTTTATCATATAATTTGGAAATTCCTATATCAATGAAGAATCAAACTCAAAATTCTAGTTGCAAAAAAATTTCATTACAAGGCTGATAATGGAAAACTAAAGTAAAGCTTACATTTTTAGTTTTTATTGCATTTCTATTACATTCTTAAATTTTTATTTTAATTATTATTACTACTACTACTTTTTTTTTTTTTTTGCATTTAAGTCTTCAACATTTGTAAATGTTTGCAAATAATTCTTTTTATTAATGGTGTTTAGTTTTCCATCTATGTATGACACGTGGCTGGACTTGATTGATTGAAATAATTAATTTAATTAAATAAGATAATAATATTCTATAATTATTAAAGTAAATTATAAAATATATAAAAATTAAAATAATGGAAAAAAATTTAAAAACTGCAAAATTAATAAAAATAAGATAATAAAAAATATATATTGCTTAAGTAGATTGATAAAAAAAAAGTTTCAAAAAATCAAAGAAAAAAGAAACAAAGTGAGAAATTGAAAAAACAATCCATTTACAACCACCCCAAGGCTTAAGGGAGGCTGAAGAAGGTCACCATGTAGCAGGTGAATTGCATCCCATTTATAAAAATAGGTTATGTGACTTGCCCCTCTAATTTTTCAAAAGAAGGAAAAAAGTGATGAACATCTGCATTCATAAAATTTGAAAATGTGAACGAAAAGGAAAAAAAAAAAAAAAAAAAGCTCATCTCTTACCATAAAATATTGGAAACTTCCTATATCGATGATGAATCAAGCTTAAAACTCTAGTTGCAAAAAAATACTAATAAAATCTCGTTGAAAAACTAAAAGAATGAAAAAATAATTTTTTTTTCCTTTTTGAGTAACCTATATTAAACCTTAAAAAGCTTTTGTAATAGTAAATTCATCTAGGAACAATGATTAAAAGATTTTCAACTAACCGCTATTTTAAAAGCTTTGAATGGCTTAAAGTCAACCTCAAGATAAAGAAGAGAGAGTTGTTTAAGAAGGAACCTTTTTTGGACAAAAATCAGTGTTTTTGGAGTTTGGAGGATGCATGTTATCAATTGTTTAGAGGATTATGATTCAATTATTCTCAACTGAAATTATTTTTGTTATTAAAATACAAAGCCAAGATTAAGGTTTATGTTATAGGTCAATAAAAATTTATTAAATAATTTACACCCCTAACTCGACCGAATCAACTACGAAGTAATTAGAACTTAAAGAACTGGCCCATAACTCGAATCATTCACCTTGTCCTCTTGGTCCATTTTAGGCCTTAAAACTATTCTAATTTGGGCCGGTAGTGCTGGTACTGTGGGCCTGTTATCTTCCTATAACCGGCCTGTTAGGCCCATGGTTAAGACCCACTGGGAATTTGTCAAACAAAGCGACGAATGATGAGGAAGATAAGATAGTGATTAGGCAATGTATGAGTATAATGCATAGCTAATCCTGTGGATTTTGTTTTGTTATCTAAAATTAGGCACCTAAAACTTCATAAGTGCTGCAAGCAAAGCAGCACAGATTCATGCTTTCCACTATTTTTAATTTGTAAAGGTTAGTCAAAAATATGTTTGTGATTAAATTCCTTTGCATTTTAAATGAGTCATTAGTATTTGTGTTTTTCCACCAAATAAATAATCTATGTTTATTCTTAAAGGATAAGAGATAGTAATGAAGTAACTTGTTAAAACGGTTGCAGTCTAATGGTACGAATATAAGTCTTTCAATAGGATAACTTATATCAGATTTAGTAACTTCTCTAAAATTATAATATGATAGTTAGCCAAAATATATATATATGAAAAGACTTATATGATGTAGAAACATAAACACAACAGACTTAAACGACCCGATTGAAACTTGTAAGACTGAACAATATCTTAACAAAAGTATTGAAAAATGACCAATGAAAACTTATAAGACTTAACAATATTTTAACAAAGTATGGAAAAATTCAACCACACACTTGAGATGTAAACAATTTAAATAATTTTTTTTTTAGTCAATGTAACTTTTAAACATGCTCACATGGTTCCCTATTTCAGCCTCGACTTGGCATTAAGAGCACAAGTGACATATTGGGGGAAATAAAATATTCAAGATAACGGAAAACCATGAATAGATGTTTCGAAGTCCAAAACAAGGACGACTACCACGTTTAGACTTTAACTGGATTATTGAAGTCTATATCCAATAAACAACTAGATTCCTTCTCGATAACTTTTAAAGAAATAAAAGAAGTGCAAGTGAAATTGACATCCGATGGATATACACTGTACCAAACCAAACAAAGATGACTTATCCTCATTGGATACGTATATTAGAGTTGAATTTATTCTAACTAAAAGGTAATATTATATACTTTGACGTGATTACGTAAATCCTCATAGACATGAATTTAACCCTTGTTGATTTTTTTTTTTAAAAAAATTTTCAAAATCATGCCCTATAGTCTAGTTAAGTATTGGATTATGATTTAACTTGATATTAAATGGTTTGAGTATCATCCATCCGGAATCAATTTATATTTGTCGTCTTAGGATATTTATCGGTGGATTCTATATGTAGTAAACCTGTAAAATAAAACACTGTAAAAGGATATCGGGGTATTGTCCAGTATAACTGTTTCAATACTTAAGTTAATAATGAATTTTTAGAGAATAAAAGGTGCTTTAGAGTGATATCTGTCACGCTCCGAAGCGGTAGAGTCGTAACAGCCCCGCCGTGCAAACCATTCTAAGATAGAAGTTGGCCTTACAACCACTATCTTAACCCTATTCTACACAAGGCGTCCACGATTAACCCGCTTTGAAGTAAACAATTTGTAATTTAGATTTAGCATTTATGTAAGAAAGTGAGAAAATTTATATATATATATACTATAATTTAGTTATTACATCCTTCAAAAATGAAAAAAATAATTCTAAAATAAAACTTATACCTTAAGAATATATGTTTGTTTTTCAAATATTTTTCCCCACTCCCCAAGATCCAGCAATTGCTAACTTCAGAGTAGTTGTTTGCCGCTTCTTAGCCAGCACCTGCACGACGTCTATAGGGATGTGAGTAATCACAGCCCAGTAAGTTAGGATGAAGGACTTAAAACTATACCATACACATAACGAGGTTTTCAATCATTTATTAGGTGCAATGCATGTGCAAGCAAATGCCATTGTATGACGTTGTTCGGCCCGTCGTGAGATTAGAGAAATTACGCCCGCTCTAATCCAGGTTGAGGAATTACCGTTAATGCAACAGCTCACGACCAAACCCAGGCTTGTGTAATGGAAACCTTGTTCTTCTCGCGACTACCTTCGAACCACTATCTTCACCCTCGCCGCGAGCTCCTCTCCTGTCACTTAGTTCGACTGAGGATAAAGAAGGGACCATTTTGCAATTCTGCACTATCCCTTTCGAAGGGGTCGGTATTTGGCCGGAGAGTCCTAAGTTCCCCTAACGGGTTTCCATGCATGTCTGATTATGATTACTGGTCGTATATTTGATTAAATCCAATTTAAGGTAATCAATTATTTCATACAAATCAGACAATATATGCCAGAATAACAAATAAAATCATAGCATCACCTATAATCAAGCACATGCATACATTCAACTATCTAATAAGCACAATCAAGCATAATTTTAAGCCTTCAAAATACAGCATCATATTAATCCCAACTTACCTCCACTTCTCGCTCACTTACTCGAGGTCCGATTTGCTCAGGCCATCGCCGATCATCCCTATAACACAAACGTGGTTTCAGCTTTTCATATAACTATTATAGATTCATTTTATCCTATAACGCTTATTATTAGGTTTTGTTTAGAGTTTAATATGCCTAATTATCTAGGTCTTAAGTCTTTTATAATTATTCTATGTTTGGGGTTAGGTTCGAGTTCGGTTTCCACATCAATTTCTAAATTAGGTTATAGTTTGATTTCTAAGTAATGTTTTATATTCCAACCCTAAAAATTCGTTTCAACTCATAATGTAAAATTAATCACATTACTTCCCAACCTCCTAAATATCAATATTACCCCTAGTTAGTATTTTATTTCATCCGGTACACTTATATCCTTATTAGTGTACTGAATTTACTCCTGATGTGAGAAATTTTTATATTTTTCATATAATTACATAAATTCAAGTTTCTTATCAAATTTATTATATATCCTTATTATTTATATAATATCAATTTTTATCGTAATATTTTCTATTTATTATATTTTCAAAAATTACATATCATGCATTATTGCCTATTATGTACATAATGCACTTCTAATATTTCTATCACTTTAATTACCATCCCTAAACATCAATTATTATTTCAAAATATCTAAATTCATCCTAAATCAGATTTTACTCCTAATTTCCCTAATTTATAAAATTAACTTAAAGTTAACTATTTTTCCTTATTAATCATTTACTACATAATTAACCTAATAATTACATCTAACACCCTAAATGCTACAAGTATCATACTCCATCAGATTTCAACATCCTAAAACATATAATTATTCACTAAATCATTAATTAATCATTTAATTACTTAATTAACCCTAAATTACCCATTTTATGCCTCATTTTAGGGCTTAAAAATTATCTAAAAATTTAGAAAATTAATTTTTGAAAACGGGCTTCATAGCACTGTTCTATATCATCTAAGTAATCTACACAAAAAATTTGGGCTCGAAACTACACTCCTAAGGTCATTTATTTCTAAACCGAAACATGCTCGGTTTTGCACAATTTCTTAAGAACCCTATATCACGAGATATATTTTCATCAAAATAATATTTTTTCTAAAAACTAAATATAAAAATATTCCAGAATAACAAATTTCATAATTTTCTAATTATATTTACTATTTTTACAAAATCACATAAAATCGGACTGGAAATCGAAATCACCGATTTGGGTGGCTCCGGCCACCGTTGGTGGCCATGGGTATGTCGGCCCACCTTGGTGTTGACACCACCGTGTGGTGGTGGTGGCCGTCTACTCCCAGCTACCCGTCGGGTTTGGATTCTCCTTTGTGGCCCTAACTGCACAGTTTTCCTTTTCTTTTTTTTTTTTCCTTGGTTTTGCTATCAATTTTCGAGTCTCTCTATTTTTCTCAAATCTCTAACTGTCCAAAGGAGTTCTTTGAATTTTTTTCCTATTTATAGACGTTTAGGGAATTTATTGTGCATTAAATTGGACAAGACAATTGTCTTATCCCTTAATTTTTGGCTTTTGTGTTGTCTTAATTTAATTGGCCGATTTTTTTTTCTATTTTTTCCTAGCTGTCATGACCCAATTCTAGATCATTCCTTATTTTTTCTGATTTTTCTTTATTTTTTCTTAATTAATTATGAATTTTCTTTAATTATTTAGTATTATTTTGACACATTACGTGTATTTTAAATAATTACGCTTATTTCTACATACATGTAAATTCATATATAGTACAAATAAATATTCCTAAATATTATTTAGGTTATTTTATGATTTTTAGTATACATATAATTTATCTCTAGCGATTCGTTAATTATCGGAATGTATTTTACGCATTTTCGATAAATAACGAGTTATACACTTAAAATTTGGAATTTTTATATTCTTTTATTTTATTACTTATTTTCTTAAATTTAAACTTATGGGATCATTTTACTAATATTTTTAGCTTTACTTTATAATTTAGGCTTGATCGGGTCCTTCAACCGATCGAATGGCTAATTTTGGAGCTTACAATATGCAATCTTAGTGTACAGAATATTAAAAACTTTATCGTTAGGTGGTAATAGAATATTTATAATAAAGTAGCGCTAGCAGTTGGAAAACAATTATTAGGGAGAGATTTTCTCCCATAAGTATGAGAGAGTGAAGTTGTAGCATCCAACATGTCCTACTTATCCTATACATGACTGTTGACTTGGTATTTTATCCTTATCTTATGCATTCTAGCTACTGAAGAGCTCATTAGGTTTGGTCAATTTAGGCCCAAAACTTAAGCCCTAAGCAATAAGACGTGTTAGATCTAGACAGGTTTAAGGGGTTCACGTTTAAAGAGCCTTATCAACACTTGCCTTTCTCCCCGCGGTCTCATTACCAAGGCAAAGGCAAAGAGAAGGGATATATGGGCTGCTTAGGAATGTGGCTGGTTTAACTCAAACGGGCTTGACCTAGTATTACTGTGTCGACATAGCGAGGGTGTAGGTCTAGACTAGCAATAGAACGAAGCAAAGATGTCCAAAGCAATGAATACCCAGGTCGAAGATGTCCAAGGTAGGATGGATCGAAGTGGTTAGCAACTATCCTGAAGCAAAGTACTGAAAACTCAAGCAAGACAAATCCTTGATTGGGGTATCAAAGTAAGACACCTTCACATTTTATTGGGCAAACAAATAAAGGCTACAAGCTGGTTTGGCCGAATAACATTCATCACAGATCAAGTAGATGTGATTATACTGTGCCTCTATCATGCTGACCAGGTGAAAGTTGAAGTGACCATAGGGAAACTTCTTATAGAAGAAACCTTCTCAAATTCTAACCCAAATACGCTTGTTTTATGTCCATTTAATGTGATGTGATTGGTGTCCTGTTGTAATAAACTGATGTGTAGCTATATACATTTTTTCTTTTAAAGTTGACCATTCGATCAAAACTCACTCCACGTGTCTACTCTGCATCATTCCAAGGGATTTTTTCTTATACAAATCCCAATAACTACCTATATAGTTTCCCAAGCGCTTAGCATGTAAATATATAATCACAATGAGAGATCACTTTTCTATAATCTCTCTATTCTACTATCATAAATTCCACTTTCTTGTATTGCATCAAACTTACTTCGAAATATTTTTTAACTTCCTACTTCTTCATCACCTTCCGTAACCATATCAGTTAATACAGGTGAGGTGGGGTTTGACTCGTCACAGCATAACCTTACTAACTTCGAATCAACAAGGAGTGATTCGCCCCCCTAGCAGGAGGGGACAAGGTCTCATCATTGGCACAACTGGATGACTTTACTAGAATGGTGGTAGAGGTGCTGGATAGGGCCAGGCTTATTGACACGATCTCGAGGGATGCATATATATACACCCCCCTATCCCCTCCCAAGGATTTGTTCAATGTACCTGGGACGAGCAAAGGGCCTAGCGACCAAGTGAGCAAGAACAAATCTACTGCCCCCAACCTAGGTAGCAAATATGATTATCAAGTAGGAAGGAGCGTGTGGCCCTACTATTGGGGAGTTGCTTTGTAGTTTTTGAGAATTCTTTGGAGTTGGCAATGCCTCCCCCAAAGCCATTTAAAGAAAGAGTTCTTCAACTTGCATTAGTGCAATCCAGCACTAATCCTTTCAATGGGTGGAAGGTGTTGAAAGTTTTTCAGGCATTGTGCGAGTATTTAGTGATAAGGACTCCTCCTGAGCTCTTTAACAACTTTTATATGTAGAAGAGCGTTGAGGGGGAGATTGTGACCGTACTTACAGCCTTGTCCAGGGAAGAAAATATTCTACGACCTTGTAGATTCCATGAAGGGCTAGCAAGACGACTACATAGTAGTCGAACTACCTAGAGAAGCAAATTTTTTGATGTGGTGGATTGAGTTGGATTAGATCAAGGCCTAAAAAGAGCTTAGCCCTAGTGACGCAGAAGTTACTCGAGAGATTAAGGCCTTCATGGCTCTAAGGCATAGCCAAGAGATTAATGCTGCAGAGATAGTAGGGAGATACATTTGCCATCTGATTTTTGAGCTCTTCCTTAGCAAGAAGAAGACTGTAGTTAAGAAGTGAGTCGAAGGTAGAGGTTCATTCTATTTTCAAGCACCTTAGTCTATTGTACTAGCATTAAGATGCTTCATTCGATGCCTCTTTTGTAGAATGGGGGAACTTCCTTAGCTGTACCAATCATAATAGAGTTTTGTAAATGGTGAGAGGGTTTCTCATCCCTCTATGGATGAGCTGATGAGCCGCCATCAAGTAAGAGCTAAAGTAGGCGAGTCATAAGGTAAAACCATACGGGCAAAGCCAGGGGCTAGGGAGACCAGTGATGGCTATTCCTTTAGGGACAAGTCGTTGGATGCAAAGGCTCTGGGCATAGCTCTTTTTGCCCCTACCTTCGTCCCCTTCACAAAGACTATTCTTATGGAGGATAAGGGTACTGATGCAAAGTAGTCGAAGGTTCAAATGCTTATCTCTCTAGAGGTAAGAGAAGAGGAGATGGTAGAGGTCGTACCCTGCCTGAAGTTGCATGGCAAAAGAAGAAGGCTCCCAAAACGATTAGGGAGGCCAAACATGAAGCCAAGAAGTAGAGACCCATTGTGAGGGCACTTTTAAGCCATACCTCTTAGGTTAAGTGGCCAATGGCTCATCTTTTCAGGTGTATAAATGAACTTGGGAATGAGTTTTTTACGTCCTTAACAAGTTTAGATACTTAAGGATTAAGTCGGACTTGATCAAGGGGGTCCCATACATCTCCTAAAATGAAGAGCTACTTAGCGAGGCTCCTGAGTTCGAGATCAATAGGGTCAATGATAGGAATCAACCCCCTTGACCGATTATGCGTAGCCGAGCAAAAGGACTTCAAGGACTCGCTTAAAGAATACTAGCTCTATGCCATAGTCGAGATGGGGATTCCTATCCCAAGGTAGTGATGCAAACCGTAACCAAGAACAGATAAGGCTAGTTGCTGGATGGGTCCAAGCTTACAGAAAGCTCAAAATGGGTTAATGGGAAAAGGTACGAAAGCAGTAAAAATGACGAATAAAATAGTAAGCAAAAACTCACGAAAGCTCTAAAGAATATAACGCACCAAAAGAACTTCCGAGAACTCACAGCATAATTCAATACGACACACGAATTGATCCAATGAGATTACTCGCCACCTAATCTTGCTTAAGAGAAAGGATAAAAAAGATATTTCCTAAAAAAGCAACATACATAATAGAAAAGGATAAAAATGAATATACTAAAAAAAATCATTAGTACTACAGATTCTATACATGATATTGTACATGTGGCGATGCTGCATTAGTAAGGTTATTAGGAGATGTAGATAAAAAGTACGGATAAATGGGTTTGTCCGAGCCGGGATGGCCTAATCAATATGGTCTCTCTCTCTCAGTTTCTCGGTGAGGAAGATGCCGAGTAGTTGGTCGACTCAACAATGGAGAGTAATCGTCAACTCGACATACTACAGAATAGTAGGTGGTTATATGGTACGGCATTAAAGATGACTCGATAAGGAAGTACTCATTCTCGGCAGGGGTTGGTTGGAACATAAGGATTCATCGTACCAGCCCCTCTATTCCTCAAGCTCGGCTGTCGGTTAAGAGCCCCGTAGCTTGATTCCCATCAAGTGGTCTCCTACTAACTTGACTATCAGATTCTTACTTGTGTCAGATTCGCCCTTGTTCAGCATTGATGCTTTATCCCAAAAGATAGCCCAAGAATAGCCAAGGTAAGCTCCTAATCAGACCACAGGCATCCAACCCCAAGTCAAGCTAACTTCTCTTCAAAAGAACTAATTAGTCCCCAGCCTGGTCTAAATCAAATCGACTACTGACTACCAGTACTTCCTGTTTTGCTTACTTTGTATCATAGTCCTAACTTCCATCTACTACGTGATATGCATCTTTTGGCATGATCTTTCTAGAAGGATTTTTCACTTTTTAGCATTGAATATTCTTTGCCTCTTTTACCCTTTTTAGTATGTTTCATTTAACCTAATTGTAGAACATCATTTTGTCTTTTCATACATGTAAAGTAACCCTAATGGATGGGTATATTAACCCCCACTTTCTTGTACGTAGACAATCATCTAATCAACATATAGAATTATTTATGTTGAGCAACCTTAGTATTCTCATTATCTATTAACTCTTATTTATTTCCTTTAGGAAAAACTAGTAACGAGTGACCCTTTAGTTTAGATTAGTGAATTATAAGTTGAGTAGGATCGAGTGGTGCATCATATCTATTCGGTAGCTACCCAGACTTTACTAACTTTTTCTCTATTTGTTTTTTGTTCATTTAGTTGTGATGCTTCTCTGTGTGTTTGACCTCAGAGATGCATCAGCTTTGCTGTTATCAAAACACGATTCTAAAAGGGAGTGTGTAAAGTTTTGGTTCACTTTACTAATAAATTGTTAATCTGTTTGGGAAGTATTGTATTACGTCGGATTCGAGTGTTCAAGGTGTTATCGATGATCAGAGTAATGATGCTCAACCTAGTCATGGTTATAATGGAAGCAATACCCTAGGATCGGTAGATGATAAACTTAACAAATTAAATAATCTTATTAAAAGTCTAGTTACAGCAATACAAGTTAATAGACAACAGCTCCATAGTATACAGTATCATAACCTACAAGAAAATATTCCTAAGAGACACCATAACCAAGGCAATCAAACCAATCACCCAGTTTAACCACAACGAATTGGAGGAGTAGTAAACTGAGTTAATAAACGAATATTGGAGTTAGAGGAGATTCAAGAAGATGATGAGGAGTTAGATATTAAAGAGTTTAGGGAAGAAGAAGAAGAAGCTGACCATTACTAAGTACAGGGATGAGGACGCTAAGCTCCTTAAGGGCTAGATAATGTTAAGGTTCAAATTTTGCCCTTCAGCGAAAGTAGAGATGCCAATGAATACTTGGAGTAAGAAGAGAAGGTCAAGAAGGTGTTTCATTGTTACTGATATACAGATGTTGTCAAGGTTCGACTTGCTATGTCAAAGTTTGCTAGGTATGCCATTATGTGGTTAAAGAATCTGAATGCAGCCACAGCATGGGATGGAAGATGAGGTATTAGAATTTGAGATGAGATGAAAAGGTTGTTAAGAGGAAGATTTGTACCCAAAACTTACTTGTAAGATACATTTGTAAAGTTGCAAGAGGTTCGCCAAGGAAGCCAATCTGTTAATAACTATCTAAGAGAATTCTAAATACTTATGATTTGAGCCGACGTCAAAGAACCAAAAGCCTGTATAATGTCAAGATTCATTTCTAGGCTCAAGTATGAGATTCGTAATATCGTGGAAGTGCAAAGGTTTAATACCTTAGAAAAGGCTATCAAGATAGCGTAGAGAGTTGATAGACAGAGAATAAGTGTTCTAAGCTGACCTAAGCCAACATTCTTATGAATCCCAATACCACGCCAACTCGTTCAAGTTGAGCCGAGGATAGGAACGACCAATTTGATGACAGTTGGGTAAGCTAGCAAGGTCAAGTCGGCCAGATAGGTTGAGTTAAGGTTAGGCTGACCTTGAAGACGTATGAGAAAAGGCAAACCTTTTGACGGAAGACCAGCGAGGTAAAATGCTTTAGATGTTTAGAGGAGATGTAGTCAATGAGTATCTGAACATCGTATCACAATGCTTCGAGGAGATGTAGTCGATAGCACCAACCAGAGCAAGCCTGAAAAAGAAGATGTTGGAAAACCTAAAGCCGAAGATGAAAAGGAGACTTATGTTTATGCTGACCAGAGAGAAGTAATGACCTTAGTTCTGAGATAAGTACGGAGTTCCTTGTCAAACTTTAAAGAAGACTAGAGTGAGAATTTATTCCATACTAAGTATATTGTTGTAGACACTCGATTTTTTCTCATAATAGTTATAATTTTTGTTTTCAAGGTCGTAATTTAGAAAATAATAAAAAAATTTGAAAAATGATAAAAAATACAAAAAAATAGAAAATTGTTGGAAAAAAAACAAAAAATTAAAAAATTAATTTGATGAAATCTTAACTAAACAATTATCGAAAAAAAAATCTGATATAATGACATTAAATCTAATAAAATTAAGAATTATAAGATTCGAATCTATTTTCGATTTTTATCAATTTAGATTCGATTGGATTCAATTTAAAAGATTTGTTTTCGAGTTTTATAAATAGGGGTTGCATGGTGTAAGCCAGAGGAGAATAATTACACATTTGTTAAAAACACACTTGAACCCACTCCTTAGACCAATTCTATAGTTGTGTACGCGATAAGACTTAGGATTCAATCCGTTTTCTTTCATCAGCTTTGCGTGCTTTGCTTTGCAGGTACATAATAGTGGTTTTTAATTATTGTATATAGCTTGTCCTATTTATTTATTTTTATCTTATTTAGTATATGCGTAGTTATTTTTAAGACTTGTACTAATTTTTTTATTTTTATCATGTCTTTAATTACTAATAATTAGTTATAGCATTAGTGTCTAGTGAATATGTGTTAAGATAAATTTTAGTTTTTTTTTGTTAGATTTCATATTTTCAAAATGATATTTTTATAAAATCTCATATTTTACAAAATCTCGTTCTTTGCATATTGTATTAATTTAGAAAAAATGCATTAGGCATGTTAGGGTTTTTTAGAAAAAAAAAATCATTTTGATGTTCATAAAATAAAAAAAAAATCTTTAATTGACTTCTTTTTTACTATGAGACATCTTTTCCATAGTTTAAGTTAGTTTTTCATAATTTAGATATTTTTTCCATAGTTTAGGTTTCTTTTCTATAGTTTAAACATCTTTTCTATAGTTTGAACATCTTTTATATGGTTTAGACATTTTTTCTATAATTAGACATTTTTTCCATAATTTAGGCTTCTATTCAATAGTTTATATATTTTTTCTATAGTTTAGATATGTTTTATATAATTTAGGTATCTTTTCTATTATTAGGAATTTTTTTTTCTTTTTTTTTTTTGTTTTAAGCATCTTTTCTATATAAAAGATTCATCACGTAAAGTATTACATACTTCATAAAAATTGCATTTTTAGGTCTTTAGGGTTTTTCTTGAAAATAAAAAAAAAATTATCATTTAGTTGTTTTTAAATAAAAATCTTAATTTGGGACTTTTCAAAAATTAGGTTTTTAGGTTTTTTTTTTTATAATTAGGAATAAAAATTAGGCTTCTAAGGATTTTTCTGAATAAAAATGAAATGATTAATAAAAACGCAAATTTAGCCAATTATTTTTTTTATAAAAAGAACCAACACATTAAAGTTTTCAGAAAGAACTACGATCGTCTAATCCCAGCTAGTAGGTACATAGGCACCTTTAGGGCAACGATAAAATCTGTACAAACTTAGGTTCTTTTTTCTTTTGATTATTTATTTATTTTTTTTTTAAAATATTATAAATAGAAGAATAATCCTAATTTCGATAAATAGATAGTGCTACCCATTAGGGTTTAATAGGTTAATTCCCCGAATTTGAAACCCTTTGGTTATTCATACAAATTAAAATCAAAGATCAGTAACCAAATCGTAATCAATCTATCCAATTGATTACGGTTTCTTTTTCTTTTCCCGACTCCGGTCCGGAGGTGACTCCAAATTCTTTTTTATTAAAAGAAATCGGAATTTCCCAATTTTTTAGTTAAGGATTAATATTAAATGGGTTAGAGTTTAATATTAATTGAAAATGGAGAATTCGATTTTAAAGAGAAAACCGAAAAGACAAGCTCGACAATCGTCAAAGGCTAATTGTGTACGATCATTATAGATGAAGGAAGTTGTACTAATGTCGTTGCATAGTCCTTTATGGAAAGGTTAGGTTGGCTGACCTCAAAGCATCCTCGACCTTATTGCTACATTGGCTTCATGATAATGGTGCTTTACACGTAACCAAACAAATGACCATACCATTTAGTGTTGAGAATGTGTATAGGGATAAAGTAGTTTACGATGTTATCTCTATGGGAGCTTCACATCTACTGCTTGGACGATCTTGATTGTTTAACCGATGTGTTACTTACGACAGGTATAAGAACACATATGCCTTTGTTAAGGATGGAAGGAAGATTGTATTGTAACCTATGACTTCATCCTAAGTAAATAAAACTCATAACCAGCACACCCAAGATAATAAGAAAAAAGGCCTTGGTAATGAGCCCAAGAGAGGTCCGAGCTATTGAAGGGGCTAAAGAACCCATGTTCCTATGGGTTAAGAGATTGTTGGAGTTCCTATTGGTTAGGAGATTATTAGAGATGAGGGCATTAGAGAATGTTTTAGAAGAGATTCAAAGCTTGCCAAATGAGTTTTCCAACCTGTTTCCAAAAGAACTGTCTTTAGTTCAAGGTATAGAGCACTGTATTAATTTGCAGCCAAGCGCCGCCCTACCAAACCGACTTACATATAAAATGAACCCTAAGCAGGCTATCGAGCTAAAAAAATAGGTGGATAAACTCATAGAGCGAAGATATGTAAGGGAAAGCATGAGCTTTTGTGTTGTACTAGCTCTACTTGTTCTGAAGAAAGATGATTCATAGCATATGTGCATCAATAGCTAAGCAATTAATCGAATTACTATTAAGTACAGATACGCAATACTGAGGCTTGATAATATGTTAGATGAGTTTAATGGTGCCAATATATTTTAAAATATTGATCTGTAAAATAGTTACCACAGATTCGTACGAGACTTGGAGATGAGTAGAAGACTGCCTTTAAGGTTAAGTACAAACTCTACGAATGGTTGGTTATACTGTTCGAACTTACTAATACACCTAGCACATTTATGAGACTAATGAACCATATAATGTGCCCTCTGATTGAAAAGTGTGTGATCATATATTTTGATGACATACTGGTATATAGTGCCGATCTGGACAGTTATGTTCAACATTTCTGTGACTTATTTGATTTTTATAAATTGAGAAGTTATATGAGAATGTGAAGAAATGTGCGTTCTACCAGAATGAGGTGGTTTTCCTAGGGTTTATAATGTTAGGGGAAAGGATTTGAGCAAATGAGAAAAAGATCCAAACTATTCTGAAATGGTCAATGCCGAAGAATGTCATTAAGGTCCGAAGTTTTCATAGCCTAGGTTCTTTCTATAGGTGATTTATTAAGGACTTCAGTACAATAGCCGCCCCATTGACCAAGTTGACGAAGAAGAGTGAAGAATTCAGGTGGAACAACTGGGCTAAATAGAGCTTTAGAAAAATCAAGGAAAAGCTCACCCCCGTACTTGTCTTGTCATCTCCAGATTTTGACAAGCTTTTCGAATTAGAATATGATGCATTTGGGAATTAGAATTGGTGTTGTCCTGATGTAGGAGTGACAACCTATCGCCTACCAAAGTGAGAAACTTATTGGTCTATCCCTAAACTATTATGTGTACAAGAAGGATTTATACTCCCTTTTCCAAGCTCTCACTGTTTGGTAATACTATCTATTACCACGAGAGTTTGTTATTTACATTGACCACGAATTATTGAAACATCTTGGGAGTCATAACAAATGGTTGGAGTTTATGGAAAGGTTTTCGTAAGTCATTCAATACAAAAAGGGAAGTGCAAATGTACTTGCTAACCCTCTGTTACGACTGCAAATTTTCCTGACCACTTTGCAGACAAAATTATTGGGATTCTCACTCATCACTAAGCAATATATTACTAACCCTCACTTTGGTCCTGTTGTTGAACATTACCGAGAAAGGGGTAATTATTGGAGGGTATTATCTTAAGGACGGTTATTTATTCAACGACCGTAGGTTATGTATTCTAAACTACTCCACGCGTGAGCTATTGATTAGGGAAGCTCATAGCGGAAGGTTATCTGTTCATTTTGAGGAGACTAAGACAACCAATCTGTTGAAGGAAAACTTTTTATTGGCCTGGTTTGGCTAAAGATATCCATAAAATAGTTGGGTTTTGTGAGGTGTGCAAGCAAACTAAAGGGAAAAGAGAACCTTATGGAGAGTACATGTCGTTGCCAATATCAACCATATCTTAGGTTAACCTCAGCATGAGTTTTGTCCTAGGTTGCCTCGAATATCCAAAGGGAAAGATTCAATCTTTGTTGTAATGGACTGTTTCTGTAAGATGGTGCACTTTATTTCATGCCATCAAACTAATGATGTTTTATACATTGTTGATTTTTTTTTGTAGGAGGTTATCTGACTACATAAGGTATCAAAGACTATTGCCTCAAATTGGGACACAAAATTTTTTAGCTATCTTTGGAAGAGTCTTTAGAGAAGACTTGAAACTAAACTCGTATTCAACTCCAATAGTCACCCTCAAACCGATGGACAAACTAAAGTGGTGAATAGGAAACTAGGTAACCTACTCAGAGCTGTTATGGGGAAGAACTTAAGGGATTGAGATTTGTGGGCATTAGTTATGGAGTTCGCATGTAAGCTCTAAAGATAAGCCAAGTGACCGTAAAATCAAACTTAGTATACAAAGTTTAGGGCGATCGGTTAAAAGATCCAATCAAACATAAATTGTAAATTATAATTAAAAATATTAGTAAAAATGATCCCATAAACTTGAATTTAAGAAAATAAGTAATAAAATAAAAGACTATAAAATTTTTAAATTTTAAGTATATTACTTATTAACTATCAGAAAGATAAAAAGTGTATCTTATAACTAATAAATTGCTAGGGACAGATTATATGTATACTAAAAATCATAAAATGACCTAAATAATAATTAGGAATGTTTACTTATACTCTACATGTATTTACGTGTAGATAAAAATATGCGAAATTTTCTAAGTTGCCTAAAATTAGCTAAAAACTTATTAAATAATTAAAAAAATTATAAAATAATTAAGGAAAAATTAGAGGAATAAGGAATGATCCATATTTGGTTGTGGTAGCAAGGGAAGTAAGGAAGAAAAATTAACCAATAAAAAACAAGCAATACAAAAGGTAAATTGGAAGAGATTTGTGCATTGCTTTGTCTAATTAATGCATAATAATTCCTATAAGGCTCTATAAATAGCAAAAAAATTTACATAACTCATTTGGACAATTGGAAGCTTGAAAAATTTGAGAGCACCAAAATTGAGAAAAAAAATTAGGGTTTCAAAAATTTGTCCCAAATCTGTGTAGAAGGAGCAAGAAGGCCGAACCCACACACCATTATCACTTTGAACCAAACCACTACCACTACCCTACTCCAAACCCACCACCTAGACTAGTTAATACACCTGAACTGATGTTGGAGGCCAAAAAACCATCGAACCAGGTGAGTTTCACATCTTCTCCGATTTTGTAAAATTTCTTAAAATTACTTATTTTGGCTAGAAAATTATGAAATTTATTATTATGAGATTTTATTATACGTAGATTTAAGGAAAAATAGTGATTAATTCTAATCACATATGTAAATACAGGATTTTTAAGAAATTAGATAAAACCGAGCATGATTAGAATTAGAAATAGATAGGCTTAGGAGTATACTTTAGAGCTCAAATTTTTTATGTAGAATGTTTAAGTGATATAGAATAGTACTACAGAGCCACTTTTTTTAAATTAATTTTCAAAATTTTTAAGTAATTTTTTTAGTCCTAATATGATGAAAAAAATAGGTAATTTTAGGTTAATTAGGTGATTAAATAATTAATTACTGTTTTAGAAGATAATTAGATGTTTGAAGATGTTAATCTCTAACGTGAAGACCTAATCCTAGTCTTTGGAGTGTTAAATGTAATTAATATAGGAATTATGTAGTAATTATAGGAAATTAAGAATACGTGGAATTGTAATTTTAATAAATATAAAAAAATTAGGTTTATTTGGATAATATAATAATAAAATCAGTACAAAATAAATCTAAAACAAAATTTAATTTTAGGTAATTGGATAAAAAATGTAAAATTTCCTCATATCGGGAGTAAATCCGGTACCTAAATTAGGATTTGAGTATATCGAATAAGTTAAAACATTAAATTAAGACCCAGTACGATATTATAATACTCGAGCTTAATGTGATTAATTTCACATTAGGATTTGAGTATATTTAGGATTTCTTGTAGTTAAAGACAATGTAGAATCAAAACTAAAATCTAATTTGGAAACCGAACCCCGAATTAAGGTAGAGTGAATCATTAGTAAATAATAAGTATACATGGAGAAGTGAGTTAAATTATAATTTAAAATATGTATCATCAAAGTATAAGTACTAAAAAGACGTATTTGTATTATATGATACTCAGAGACGAACTGACTTGCAATTGAGTGATTGGGTAACCAAGAATTCCAAGTAAGTTGGGTATATTACTTCATCGTATTAGAGTATTGTTTTATAACTTCGCGTTGAAATTTATGTCGTGATTTATTGTTTATTATGACTGAATTGGTGTGAAATTGTCTAAACACCCTAAATGAAACTTAATCTTAATCGATTTTAATGCCCTAAATTGTCATGCATTACAACCCTTTAGGGGATCATTAGGATTCTCCAATCAAATATCGACACCTTCGAAAAAGATAGCGCTGGATAGTAAATCGGTCTTTTCCTCATCCTTAACCGAACTAAGTAACAAGAGAGAAGGTCACGGTGAGGATGAGGGCATTGGTTCGAAGGATAGTCTTAGGAGGAGCAGTGTTTCTATTGCACAAACCTGGGTTCGGTTGTGAGCTGTTGCATAACATGAAAACTCTTTAATCAGGATTAAAGCGGGTAAAATTTCTCTTATTTCACAACGGACCGGCTAATATTGTGTGATGACACTTACTTGTTGCATTGCATGAAAATAATTGCTTGATAATCTTGTTTATGTTTATATACATTCACGAGTCTCTAATTGAACTTACTGAGTTATAGATGCTCATACCTGAATAGATCCTTTTGTAAGTCCTGATTTCTGAATACTTCGAATATTATGCCGCCCTACAACTATCCAGATGTTGGTTCTTTTGAAGCTTGGGGTATGAGGATCAATTCGACTAATAGTTAATGTATATCTAGAGTCTTCTTAGTAGCTTAAGACTGAAAGACTTATAGCTGATATGTAGATTAGCTGAGTATTATGTTAATGTAGAATTTCTTGGGAAATTTTGTGAAATGTACGTGTAATTATATATGTTCACCTAAAGTTCTTAATAATTAATGTAACTTTAGCTAAACTCTTAATTAGACTGTTTACTTCAAAGCGAAGAGTCGTCGATGCCTTGTGTAGATCATATCTATGGTAGGTACTATGAGGCCAGTTATTATCATAGAATGGTTTACACGGCGGGACTGTTGTAACTCTGTGACTTCGGGGCGTAACATCGCATACAATTGAATTGTCTATAACACAATTGGGAAGACCCCATTCAAGGTCATCCACGACCTTAATCTTGCTATTCCCTTAGACATGATCAATACCCCAGCAACTACTGAAGAAAGTTAATCTAGAGTTGACCGAGCTTAAGATTGCATGAGTTACACTAATTTGTATCCAAGAAGATAGCCAAGTTCAATAAGAGATAGCGAGAAATTGGTAGTCAAGGTCGCTGAACTATTTCTTTCCACCTAGAGACTTAGTATGGATACACTTCAACCAAGAACGATTCCTACACTAGAGATAAACAAAGCTATCTCCTTGTACTAATGGTCTATTTAAGGTTTTGAAGAAGATCAACCGCAATACTTACCAGATCGAGTTGCCTAATGACTATGGTGTTTCTTTGATCTTCAATGTATCCATTCTGATTCCTTACCAACTAATAGAAGAAGACCTTATGAGTGCCTCAGAAGAAAGAGCAGAGACCGCTCCAAATTTGAGGACAAATCTTTCCGACCCCTAGGCAGATGATAGGAATCAACCCCCTGGATTGATCATACATAGTTGAGTTAAAGGACTCCAAGGACTCGCTCAAAGGATACTAGCTCTAAGCCATAACTGAAACAGGGATTCCTATCCCCGAGCTAGTTTCTTGCCGACTTGACTATCAGATCGTTACTTATGTCAGATCTACCCTTGTTCAATAATGATGCTTTATCCCAGAAGATAGCCCAAGTGATAAAGATCAAGGATTGATTACTCGCTTTAGAGCCAGAAGGCTTTCTCACATGGTTTTCCTAGCTATTTGAGGAGAGTTAAGCGTCGAAGAGTAGTGTTTTCTCCAATTCGATCCGACGAGCTACTTCAGTGTCCACACCATCCTGGAAGCTGCTAAGGTAATTAGCCAACTAGTAGATTCGACCCCTCCACAACACCCCAGTCCAAGCACCAAATCAAGAAAACAGCTATCTCCACAGTATCGAGGCTGAATCAACAATTGTGAAGAGCCAACCATTTGAGGCTAACCCTAATGTGAGTTGCCCTTAAGCCAACCTTAATCTAATCCTAGCCGTTAAGGTGCTAAATTGCCAATGTCGAACAAACCTAATCAAAGGCCCACCCCTACTTGACTCATAGTGTTGTTAGGATTACAAATTGAGTAAAATGTGTACGCGTTGTCCTTTCTAATAGAGGATGTTCTTTGCCCATAACTTCATGCTTTCCCTATAAATTATTCTCCTAGCAAGTAGTGATCCATTTTTGTAATTTTCTGTAACTTATGACTTACCCTAACAAGGTATTATAAATACTCACATAATGTAATAGCCACAATGATACATAGAAGAATATACTAAACTTTTTACTCCCTCTTGAGCTAAGTGTCCTATTGCTTACTCTTATTTAGCTCATTCGAGCGCGGATTAGTGGTGAATGATATTCAACCATACTTATGCATCATATTAAGCATAACTCGAGCTTGTATGAAGCATTGGCGCATCATATCCATGACTGGTGCATAGTAACCCCTGCTTATCCTTTGATTATTATTTACTTTTCGAGTTGTCTCACTACTTGGACCCACCACCTTTGGTTATGCGTAATATTAGGTCCATGTGTTCATCTATGAATTCATATCACCAAGAATAGTCGAGGCAAGCTCCGAATCCGACCACAGGCATCTAACCCTAATTCGAGCTGACTTCTTTTTAGAAGAACTAACTGGTCCCTGGCCTGGTCCAAATCAAATCTGCCACTAACTGCCATCACTTCCTATTTTGCTTACTTTGTATTAAAGTCCTAACTTCCATCCACCATGTGATACGTGTCTTTTGGTACGATCTTTCCAGAAGGATTCTTTACTTTTTCACACTGAATATTCTTTATTTCTTTTACCTTTTTTAGTATGTTTCATGTAACCTAATTGTAGAATACCTATTTGTCTTGTATACATGTAAAGTAACCCTAGTAGATGGGTTTATAAACCCATACTTTCTTGTATGCAAACAATCATCTAATCAACATACATAATTATTCATGTTGAGCAACTTTAGTATTCTTATTGTCTTTCAACTCTTATCTATTTCCTTTAGCAATGAACAGTAACGAGTGACCCTTTAGTTTGGAATGGTGTGTCATATCTTGTAGATTGTAGGCCAAGTAGGATCGAGTGATGTGTCATATCCATTTGGTAACTGTTCGGACTTTGCTAAGTTTTTCCCTATTTGTTTTTGGTTTGTTTCGTTGTGGTGCTTCTCTGTGCATTTGACCCCAAAGAAACATCAATTAGGGGGGAGCTCCTGAGGCCTAAGTAGGAGATTCAGGCCAATTACCTTTTGCTCTAGCACTGGACTCTCATCTACCAAGCCTGATTGGGGCCTTATACCCAGCGATTGAACCGTGTTCGAGGGGTTATTCAATGTAGGCGAGGGTAACCCCATAGAGATGGCGGGCCATTCGAGTACGCTCATGCGATAAGTAAACCTTCACCTCTTTATCTTAATATGCTTCATCCCTTTCATTGAACTAACTTCAGCTTGCATTTCTTTACAGTACCACGGCCAGGTGCTGCTTCAGCTAAGCAAGTATGATGCTGCCCAAAAAGAGGTAAAGGGCTTTAAGGAGGCATTGCATGAGGCTAAGAAGTACTTACAAGACGAAGAGTCTTCTATAGATAAACATTTGGAAAAATTCTCTAAAGTTAACTAGCGCCTACATCGCTCTTATGTGCAGGTGGTGGAGCTTCAAGCATAGCTAAAGGATGTGGAACAAAAGAGAGATAAAGCCGAGAAGGTAGTAAAGAATGCCAACGACTTGAAAGCTCAGGTTGAGGATGAGCAGAGGATCAAGGCTCACCTCTCTCAAAGATTAGACGAAGAAGGGAGGCCAAGGCCTAACTAGAGAAGGAAAATGTCAAACTAAAGGCAACAGTTTCCATGTTGCAAACTGAGCTGGAAATGAAGACGTTTAAGTGCGAAAGTGTCAAAGCCACTTCACTGGAGTTGGTCGGTTTGAAGGTTAGGTAGGAATGGCAGGTCCAGGAGCTGCAAGGAAAGGTTTTGGAGATGAAGGAGATAATCTCTAAGATGGAGAGTAGAGAGGTCTTCAGCAACGTTGCTGAGAAAAATTCCGTGGCTAATTATCAGATGACGAAAGAGTGGTTAGAAGAGTTAGAAGACCTATCTGTTGATTATGCTCGTTATACAAAAAGGCAAGTGTTTTCCTACCATCTAGGCCTTGACTTAAGCTTCTTGGATTTCTTGGACTCTCCCACTTTCAGGGAGAAGAGATAGGCCAAAACACGAGAAAAGGAGGTTGTACAGGCAATTAACGAAGTTCCAAGCACCTCTTCTACTGTTGGGGCTGAACAGATTGCTCATATATCCCTTCTTCCCCTAGCAGCATGGCAGGAAGTTGCCTTGGGGGATGCCATTCATTGAGATCAAGATCAGGGCAATCCTTCTACCAACCCTCATTAGCAACTTGTCGCCTCCGCCCCAGCATAAGGCCAACCTCCTCAAGAGGCACTGTTGAATCATCACTCTGAGCAGATCGAAGCTCTACACTTTTTAGAGTTACCAGAGCTAGAAGATCCAAGGCAATAGTATGTTTTTTCCCTTTATTTATTTATTTTTTATATATGTATGTTAGACCAGGATGCCGACTTTAATTGTATAATTTTTCAATCAATAAATGAGATTATCTACTTGCCTTCTCTTATACACTCTCTTTTTCTTATTTTACCTTTAAATATATTATTGTAGGAATTGTTACACCTCGAAGTCATAGAGTCGCAACAGTCCCGCCATATAAACCATTCTATGATAATAACTGGCCTTACAGTATCTACCATAGACACGACTTACACAAGGCGTCAACGACTCCTCACTTTGAAGTAAACAGTTCGATTAACAATTAAACTACAATGATGATAAATAGTGCAAATTTCTAATAACATGTATAATATTATATATATAAGTCTACAGAGCTTCCCATGAAGTTTTACATAAACATAACAGTTCATTAGATTACATAATAACTATCAGTCTTTCATCCCTAATTACATGGTTACTCTAGTTACACATTATATTAAGTAACTTGATCCTCACACCCCTGGCTTCAAACAGACTAACCTCTGGGTAATTGTAGGGCAGCATAGTACTTGAAGTGTTCAGAAATCAGAACCTGCAAAAGGATCTATAAGGGTATGAGCAACTACGGCTCAATTAGTTGAATTGGAAACTCATGAATGCATACAAGTACAAACAGGATTATCAAACAATTATTTTCATGCAATGCAACAATCAAGTGTCATCACACAATGTAGTCCGGTCCGTTGTGAAATCAGAGAAATTTCACCCTCTCCAATCCGAGTTGAGGAGTTTTCATGTTATGCAGCAGCTCACAACCAAACCCAGGCTTATGCAATGGAGACTTCACTCCTCCCGCGACTACCTTCGAACCATTGACTTCACCCTCGCCGTAACCTTCTCTCCTGTCACTTAGTTCGACTAAGGATGAAGAAGGGACCATTTTGCAATCATGCACTATCCCTTTCGAAAGGGTCGGTATTTGGTTGGAGAATCCTATGATCCCCTAAGGGGTTGCAATGCATGACATTTTTGGTTATTAGGGTCGATTAAGATTAAATTTCGTTTAGGGTGTTCAAACAATTTCATACTAATTCAATCAGTCACAAAATCACTCACAATACAAATTCAACATAAATTCAGGACATCAAACACATGCGTAAACTACTTACAATCACAATCATATACAAACCTAAGTCTCCGAGTACTATAAAACTAGTACTCTATTACAATAAGCAATAACCTAATTTACTTAGAATTGCTCGATCGCTCGATCGCTCGATCCCTTAATCGCAAGCTGATTTGTCTCTAGGTATCCTATAATACAAATAGGTCTTTTTAGTACTTATAATTTGTGGTTTCATAGTCTAAGTTATATTTTAACTCATTTTTTCCCGTGTATATCCATTATGTCCTAATGATTCGTTGTACTCTATTTCGGTGTTCGAATCCTAAATGAGATTTTAAATTTTGATTCCTAAGCCTTAAATATGCTCGAATCCTAATGTGAAATTAATCACATTAAGCTCGAGTGTCCAAATATCCTATTGGATCGTAATTTGGTATTCTAAACTATTCGGTACACGCTAACCCTAATTGCGGTATCGGATTTATTCCCGATGTGTGAAAATCTTACATTTTGAGACATTTACTTAAAATTGAATGTTATTTTCAGATTTATTATTTTTCTGATTTCTATTATAATATTATCTAAATAACTCTATTTTTTTATATTTATTAATTTACAATTTCACATATTACTAAATTCTTATGTTAATGACCTAATTCCCTAAATTAACCATACTTAATACTCTAACAGCTAAGGTTAGGGTTCCACATCAGAGATTAACATCCCTAAACATCTAATTAATATCTAAATCAGTAATTAACATCTTAATCACCTAATTAACCCCAAATCACCCAATTTTTCCATCATTTTAGGGCTAAAAATTAACTTAAAAATTTCGAAAATTAATTTTAAAAAAATGGCTTCATAGCACTATTCTATATCATATGAGCATCCTACAGAAAAAAAAAATTGAGCCCAAACTACACTCCTAAGCCTATTTATTTTCCGTTTTAATCATGCTCGGTTTTGAGCAATTTGTTAAGAACCCTATAATTACAAACATAATTAAACTAAATCAATATTTTTCCCTAAATCTACATACAATAAAATCTCAGAATAACAAGTTTCATAATTTTCTGGGCAAAATAACTAATTTTACAAAATTATTCAAAATTGGAAAATTTAAGAGACTAACCTGTCCGAAGCTTTCTGGCCGTCCAAACCCCGTCCAAAGCTGTCGACCGGCCTAGACGGTGGGGCTAGAGTGGTGTGGTGGTGGCGGTTCGGTCCCAAATGGTAGTGAGGTGTGGGTTTCTCTCACTATACGAATTTGCACAGTTTCCTTTCCTTTTCTTTTCTTTTTTTTTTTTCTGGATTTTCTCTCGATTTTTTCAGTTTTCCTATTTTTCCTAAATGCTAAACTGTCCAAATGACTTCTGAAATTTTTTCCCCTATTTATAGACTATTTTTGTAATTATTATGCATTAATTAGACAAGACTTTGCCCAATTTTCTTGATTTTTGGCTTTTATGTTGTCTAATTTTAATCAGTTGATTTTTCTTTTACAGATGTTGACTTGCGACGACCTGATTTAGATTATTCTAGGCTCTTTTGATTTTTTTTTCATAATTAATTTATAATTTCCTTAATTATTTACTTAGTTTTTGGCCAATTTAGGTAATTTGTATATTTTTATCTATACGTAAATACATGTGCGGTACATGTGAACATTCCTAATTATTATTTTGGTTATTCTAAAATTTTTAGTATACATATAATCTATCTTTAGTAATTTATTAGTTATTTGATTACACTTTTCGCATTTTCGGTAATTAGTATTTATTATGCTTAAAATTTGAAAATTTTATAGTTTCGTATTTTATTACTTATTTTCTTAAATTCAAGTTTACGGGGTCAGTTTTACTAATATTTCTCTTATTAGTTTATAATTTAGGTTTGATCGGATCCATTAACCGATCGTTCTAAACCTTGGGTTCTAAGTTCAAGCCTACGATTACTTGACTTAGCTTTAGGGCTTACAGGAATTCCTTTGTGCAAGGGGTGTTTCCCCTTGCTGAAGTTAAGAATCGGGTTTGCGGTGTCCCGACTCGCCTTGTAGTGAGGGTTACTTTACAAGGGACGTTTCCCCTTATCGAGGTAACCTGACGTAGTCAGGTCAGTAGCATTCTAACCTGCTCAGTAGTAAGTGTTACTTTGTGCAAAGGGTGTTTTCCCTTGCCATAGTTACCCAAAGGGGATAAGTAATAAGAATCATTCTACGACGATTCTCAAGTTAAGGTTGACCCGACAAAAGCTAGTTTTAACTTGCCATAAGTTAAAGCTAATTTATCCTCACTCGAGACCGACCTGTTGTTGCCGAGGCCGACTTGATAATTGAAGGACTAAAGGAGGGAAAGGAACCATTCGACATCAGGTTTTTCATCTACTAGGAAGGTAAGAGACTAAGCGATCAGGGCTTCAAGACCAAAGAACAGCTTGGCATAGCACAAGAAAGCTAGTACTTAGTAATCGACAAATGCAGGAACTATAGGCCAACCTCACTAGGAGCTCGGCCAAGCATAATAATACTTCTAAACATCCCACCCCCACTCTAACATTCGACTACCAAACGACCCCTGCTCGAGCCCATAGAAAGCTCGGATGATTGTATGTTGACCACTTGGTTAAGTGCATAGTTTTGTATACTTTGTAAATATTTTTCTTATTTCGATTGTAGGCCATTCTTTAGGATTTAAACCCTTGTATATTATTTACAGTTTTGCTACTAAGGCTTTAAGACTTACTTTAAATAATAACATTTGTAATTATTAATGATTAGACGGTAAAGAATATTCATACAAAGAATTTACACTTGAACGTTCCTTTTGAAAGTAAGGACATTTTTTAGCCCTTTTTGAGTTGACGTTTCGGATTATTGAGTATTGGATAACTCTTTAATTTTTCTTACGTTCTTATCAATCTTATCCTTAAGATTGTGGCAAACCCCTTTATTTGAGCGAGTAAGTGAATCACATCTAACCTCTCATTTGAAATCTCAAGTAACATTTAGTGTTCGTGAGTCATATCAAACCCTATTTTGAGTTCAAACCCTTGATTGTGTTTGTGTCTTAATGCATGATATCTGTACACATTCATTGTCAAAACCCCTTTCTCACTCCCCGTTCTACATATTCCTCTTGAACCTCGAATACCCATTCTTGGTTCGAGACCCATTGTGTGGATTTGCATCATCAGGTGGTAGTGTTCCGACCTGCTCGGAAAATAGGAGTTCCTTTGTGCAAAGGTATTTCCCCTTGCCGAAATTACCTAAGGGAGTTAGGTTGGTGATGTTCTGACCTACCTGATGAACATTTCGTTCGCCCTTTTGAAGGCTTGGATGGCAATAGAAAGAAGGAGTGTGATAAGTGTAAATTACTTTACACTTTCAAAGTATGTTTAGGCATATAATTGATCATAAATACGATTCAATTATGCAAATTGGGTACTTAATTGAATAAAATAATAATTTTGGGTAAATTACGAGTAAAGAGAGGAAATATATACTAGAATAACAACTTTTAAGTTAGTCACGACTGTAAAGAAAAAGAAATAAGTATACAAGCATCAATCACAGGCATGATAGCAAAGCAATAAAGAATCCACTTTGGTCACACTCTCAATCACGGCCGTAATCAAGGGAAGTGTTGTCAATCCCCCTGTCAATCATGGTCGTGATTGAATAGTAGAAGGATGATCATGACCATGGTTACATGTGTGATGAGATTTAATAATTCGATGAGGAGCTTATGGCCTCAATAACAGTCGTAATTGGTGAAAAATAATTCTTTTCAAGACTATCATGCCTCAAGTCACGAGCATGATAGGAAAGGGTACATTTATTTATTTTAATCTTTTTACGCGAACTAGTACATGGGAAGCGTCAAGTAGTGTCGTAGAGGGGTAAATTCAATTCTTTTGATAAAGAGACTTCTTTAGGCAGATATCAAACTTTAGAGGAGAGTAGATCATTTTTAAAAACAACACACCACCTGCTTACGGACATAGACATTTTTAACCATCGTTGTACTAGTTTGTATTCTGTATCAGTTTCTAAGTGTTATACCTTGTACCTTTCCTAGAATCACTCGAGAGAGATGATGGGAATTTGTTGTTCGTGTGTTTATTAGATTTCTACAGTGGAATTCAAAACAGGGTTGCACCCTTCTACTTGTTCTATGTTAATTTTTTTGTTATTTCTGCATTTTATTAATATGTTTTGTTTCTTCATTATGTGTAAGTAGTACGTTAGGACTTGCTACATCAATTAGTATGATCAAGTGCATGAAATAGTGGTTTCTTGATAAATGTTAATTCTGATGAATTGCATTTAACTAATCTCTGTATGGTGTAATGCACAACATTAACTTTATATGGATTTCAATAGAATATGTCGAGAGACAATTCTATTGAATAGATTTAATTCATTGGAACAACTTACTCTTGATAATAGAGATATTACTAGGAAAGTTGCTATATCCTTAGGTGAATCGATACATTAACATGGCATTAATGCGATCCGAGTTAGATGTTAATTAGGAAGAAATTCTAACAGACACGATTAGAATTAGAAGCAAGTAGTTATGAGAAAAATGCTTCCATACTGTAATTTCTCGCAGTTAACAAGCATTAGGATAAAAAGTATGTTGATAAGATTATACTGAATGATGAAGTAAGCCTATATGTTAAGTGTATCTTTGTAGTTGTTCTTGTAATCATTATATTAATCATTCTAGATTGTGGATTAGTGTAGTTTAGTCAACAATTTGAAGTTTCAATAATTTATCACTTAATAAATTGGATTACTAGATAATATGAAAAATTATTTAAGTACTAGTGTTTAAGCCATTTTCATAGTGGAGACGATCTTATACTCATCCGTGCTATAAAACAATAAATACACTTACCTATCGAAATGGGTTAAGGATAGAATATAGGTTTATAAATTGTAAAGCTCGAAAGCTCTGTTTAAAGACGATCAGAGCAAGAGTAAGAGAGATGGATAACTAATTATAAAGCAAATTGTTCATTTCATTATTCAAGAAAGGTGTACACAATAATATGCTAATCAAAATAAAACCGATTATCGGCATTCCATGTGTGTAGGATCAATTCGTCATCTAGTCTGTCCAGTTTGTACGTTCCATTGTCTAATCTTTCCTTAACTCTGATTGGGTCTTCCCAATTGGGTACCAGCTTGCCCTATTCTTCTTACGAACCCGTAGCTTCTAGCTTTCGGTACACTAGGTTACCAACCTTAAACCCCTTATGTTTGACCTTCTGATCGTAGTTTCAAGCGGTACGATGTTGGTATGTAGTTACCCAAGCTACAACGAATTCTTTAATTTCCTCAATGGTATTGATGATGGCTTACAACAGTTACTCATTAATGGCAGTGTCGAAACTTTTGAGTCTGGATATTAGAAAGCTCAAGTTTGATGGGGAAGATTGCTTCTGACCCATGCTAGGCGAAATGAGGTCTTAATTATAAAAGTACAATGAGTAGTCTTATACCCTTACAAGATATTGGGCAGTTCTTCAGCCCAAGCGCGAGATTGTTTCACGTGCTTCTTCAGGCTATCTAAGATAATTCGATTAGTTACCTCAACTTGTCCGTTTGATTATGAATGGGCAATTAAGATGAAGTACGGGATGATGTGGTGCTTGACATAGAACTCCCCAAACTTGGGGATATCAAATTGCTACCCATTGTCCATAATGAGAGCATAGGGGACTCCCAACTGAGAGAGAATGTTATTTCTAACAAAAGATTAAACACTTCTTTCCGTGATCTTTGTCATTGCCTCGGCTTCTACCTACTTCATAAAGTAGTCAATGGCAACAATTACGAATTTATGTCTTCTCAAACCTTTTAGGAAAGCACCGAGAATATTAATATCCCATGGTGTGAACGGCTATAGGCTAATCAGGGGTTAGAGGCTAGTTTTAGGTACATGACTAACTAGTACGTGCTTTTGGTATTGTGGGTACTTTTAGGCTACAGTTTTCGCATCTTGCCTCATGGTAAGTTAATAATACCGAAGTCGTAGTGCTTAAAAGTAGAGGGATTAAGACTAAATATGAGCTCTTTCATGAGAGGCAACCCTTCACCTTCTTGGAGGCATCGGAGCAAGAGAAGGCTGACTCTCTTGCGATACAAGATGCTATCAACCAACGTATAGTTAGTGGCATGATATCGGAGCTTTTTTGCCTCCCTCCTGTCATCCGAGAGCTTACCTTGTGTAAGCCTCGCAATCAAGTACTCGGGGTTTGGTTCATAGAATTTAGGACGTTTGAGTAAATTATTTGATTCAGTCCAAATTTTACGATAAAGCTAGAAATATTAATAAAAGTGATTTCGTAAGTTTGAATTTAGGAAACTTAATAATAAATTATTATAATATTGAATTTTATGTAAATTGCTCATTATTTATTGGAAACGCTTAGAATAAGTTCTAATAACTAAGGAATCGATAAAAATAAATTATATGAACTCTAAAAATCATAAAATAATATGAATAATATTTAGGGGTATTTATTTGTACCATATATGAATTTATATGTAAGTAGAAATATGTAAAATTATTTAAAATACGCGAAATATGCTAAAATAATACTAAATAATTAAAGAAAATTAATAAATAATTAAATAAAAATCGAGAAAAATATGAAAAAATAAATAGAATTCTACTTACATTATTTATTGGAAACGCTTAAAATAAGTTCTAATAACTAAGGAATCGATAAAAATAAATTATATGAACACTAGAAATCATAAAATAATATGAATAATATTTAGGGGTATTTATTTGTACCATATATGAATTTATATGTAAGTAGAAATATGCAAAATTATTTAAAATACGCGAAATATGCTAAAATAATACTAAATAATTAAATAAAATTAATAAATAATTAAATAAAAATCAAGAAAAATATGAAAAAATAAATAGAATTCTAGAAATGAGGTGTGGCAAGTTAGAATTGAAGAAATAAAAGCAACTAATAAGATTAAGGCAACTAAAAAATGAAAATAAGATAAGATAAGGGATACTTGGTAAGGAAAAATTGGAAGAAAAATCCAAAACCCAACTACAAATTTAGCAAACTACTTCCAAAACAACATTTGGTTAGTTTAGCATTAGAAAAAAATTAAAAAGGTGAGAGAAGAAAAGAAAAACCAATATTAGCAAAGTTAAACAAAATGGTTTGTATTTAAAGTTTATAAAAGTAACCCACGTCCAATAACCACCTGGAGAGAAATAGCCACCATCAACAGATAGTGGACCTCACGTCTAGAGATATAGATAACGGTGGAGCCATTACTGGAGGCTGGAGGTTGGAAGCTTGTTGATTGGTAAGTTTTGATTTCCCTTTTGAATTTGTTTAATTTATTAAAAATATCAAATATGCATGGAAAATTATAAAATTTAGTTTCCCTAGGTATCTTTGCATATAGAATTAGAATATTAAACCATTTTTTTTTTTTAAATTATAAGTGCTTATACAGGTTCCTTAAGAACATGCCTAATTCTAATAAATTTTGTATGAATTTTAAAAAATAGTAAACAATATTATTTTGAGCTAATTTTTTTTGTACATATTCCTTATATAATATATTTAATTTAATTAAAAATAATTTTTGATAAACTACACATTTAGTATTTATTAAAATTATTTTGTTGAATTTGCCCTATTTTTCATATGGAAGAAATAATAGGTTTTTAATTAAATTCCTTAATGCATTTGATTTGTAATGACTTCTAAAGCTTATTTATAATTTTGGAAATATTTAGTTTTAATCTTATAATTTTATTTTGTCATTTACCTAATTTAAGTTGATTTTTAACAAAAATCGACCCTAAAATTGGTATACCGAAGAATGATATATTTATAACTATCTTAGTATTTTTCATGATTATAATATAACAATAAAATTTACTAATTATAATATATTTTTCGTAGCCTTATTGGAGTTTGAGGCATTAGTTGTATATATTATGCATAATATGTACTAAATATGTAGGTAAAAGGTATATTTTAAGTTAATTTTATAATTTAGAGTTAATTAGATATAATTTCTGATTTAGGACATAATTAGACATTTGATATGTTATTGAAGGATGAAGGATGATCTATATAGTGTTAGAAGTGTTAAATAGGTGATTTAGGGGTGAATTATGTAATAATACATGATATGTAAATATAGAATATTAATGAGTAGAAAATATTATACTAAAAGTGATAATATTATAATAATATTAATATAAAATAAAATTGATATTAAATATAAATTTATATAGTTATATGAAAAATATAAATTTTTCTCATATTAAGAGTAAATTCAATAGTTAAATGAAGATTAGAGTATACCGTGCAGACTAGAATACTAATTAGAAACTAAATACGATATTTATAACACCCGATTATAATATGAATAATTTCATATTATAGTTAGAATAAGTTTTTAGGGTTCCTATATAACTTGTAATTAAAAATTTACTTAGAACCTAATTTAGAAACTAACTTCAAAACTGAATCAGAACCCAATCTAAATTAAGAATAATTGTAAGAGACTTAAAAAATTGAATAATTAAGTACACTAAAACCCTAAACTAAAAATAATAATAAGTGTTGTAGGATAAAATCAATCTACGACAGTTATATAAAAATTAAAATAACGTTTGTATTATAGGGATTATCAATGATGGCCTACATGAGTTGCACCTTAAGTGAGCAAGCGAGGAATTCAAATAAGCTGGGATTAATACGTTACTGTATTTTGGTATATTAATTTGTAGTACTCAGAGGCTTGAAATTATACTTAATTATACTTGTTAGATAGTTGGTTATGCTTATGTACTTATTTTTGAGTTGATGCTATGATTCTGATTTGTTGTTTTAGCTTGTATTTGTATAAATTATTTAACATGATTGAACATCTTAAACTAGATTTAACTAAATATATGACTTATAATTCTAAAATAGATTTGCATCATAACTTATTAGGGGAAACTTAGGTTTTTTCCGACCAATACTGACCCCTTTGAAAGGGATAGCACTAGATAGTATAATTGGTCTCTTCTTTATCCTTAGTTGAACTAAGTGATAGGTGAGAAGATCGTGGTAAAGGTGAAGACAATGGTTCAAAGATGGTTGTGAGAGGAGTGTTGTCTGTATTACCCAAGCTTAGGTTTAGTCGTAAGTTGTTGTATTAAATGGAAACTCTTTAACCTGGATTAGAACGGGTGTAATTTCTCTAATCTTACAATGGGTCGGATAACGTTGTGCAATAACATTTACGTATACATGCAAGCTTAGGTTTAGTCGTAAGTTGTTGTATTAAATGGAAATTCTTTAACCCGGATTAGAGCGAGTGTAATTTCTCTAATCTTACAATGGGTCGGATAACATTGTGCAATAACATTTACGTATACATGCATTGTGTAAGTCCTAAACTTAAGCTAAGTGACCGTAGGATTAAACTTAGAACACAAAGTTTAGGACGATCGGTTAAAGGATCCGATTAAACCAAAATTATAAACTATGGATAGAAATATTTGTAAAAATGACACTTAAATTTAAGAAAATAAGTAATAAAATAAGAGACTATAAAATTTTAAGTATAATAATTGTTAATTATCAAAAACACTAAAAGTATAATCTAATAACTAATAAATTATTACAGATACATTATATGTATACTAAAAATCATAAAATGATGTAAATAATAATTAGGAATATTTATATGTACCCCGCATGTATTTACATGTAGATAAAAATACGTAAAACTTCTTAAAGTGATTAAAAACTTATTAAATAATTAAAGAAAAATAAGAGAAATCAAGAATGAGATGGATGTAGTCGTGGTAAGTCAGGAAGTGAAGAAAAAAAATTGTCCAATCAAAATCAGACAACACAAAAGTTAAAAACTAAGGGATTTGGGCAATGTCTTATCTAATTTAATGCACATTAATTACCACAAAGCTCTATAAATAGGGAAAAAATTTATAGAGCTCTTTTAGACAGTTAGAAATTAGAGAAAAATAAAGAGCATCAAAATTCAAGAGAAAAAAAAAGAAATGAAAACTATACAGGTAGGGCTAGTAAGCCAAACCCACGTGCAACCATCACTTGGGACCGAGCTACCACCACCACTTCACTCTAGACCCACCACCTAGACCGGCTAACACACTTGGACCGGTTTTGAAAGGCCAAAAGCCATCGGACCGGGGTAAGTCTCTCATCTGCTCCAATTTTGTATAATTTTGTAAAATTATTTATTTTACCTAAAAAATTATGAAATTTATTATTCTGAGGTTTTACTGTTTTTAGATTTAGGGGAAAATCGTGATTAAGTATAATCACGTTTGAAAATATAGGGTTATTAAGAAATTAAGTAAAACCGAGTGTGATTAGGATTAGAAATAAATAGTTTTAGGAGTATAGTTTGGAGCTCAAATTTTTTCTGTCGAATGCTTAAGTGATATAGAATAGTGCTATGAAGCCATTTTTTTAAATTTAATTTTTGAAATTTTTAGTCCTAAAATGATAGAAAAATTGGGTAATTTTGGGTTAATTAGATGATTAAGACATTAATTACTGATTTAAATAGTAATTAGAGGGTTAAGGATGTTAATCTCTGATGTGGAAATCTAATCTTAGCCTTTAGAATGTTAGGTGTAATTAATGAAGGAATTATGTGGTAATTGTAGAAAATTAGGAATATGTAGAATTGGAAAATTAATAAATATAAAAAATTAGGTTTAATTAGATAAGATAATAATAATAATTAGAATATAATAAATTTGAAATAAAATTTAATTTTAGGTAATTGTATAAAAAAAGTAAGATTCCCTCACATCGGGAATAAATTCGGTATCCCAATTAGGATTAGCATGTACCAAACAATTTAGAATACTAAATTAAGACTCAATAGAATATTAGAATACTCGAGCTTAATGTGATTAGTTTCACATTAGGATTCGAGCATATTTAAGATCTTAGAATCAAAATTAGAATTTAATTTAGGAACTGAACCTCGAAATAAGGTAAAATGAATTATTAGTAAATAATAGGTATACATGGAAAAAAATAAGCTACATTATAACTTAGAATATGAATCATTAAAGTATAAGTACTAAAAAGACTTATTTGTATTATAGGATACCTAGAGATGAATCGACTTGCAATTGAGTGATCGAGCGATTGAGAAATTTCAAGTAAGTTAAGTTATTACTTACTACTTTAGAGTACTATTTTATGGTACTCAGAGATTTAAGATTGTATATGGTTGTAATTGTAAGTTGTTTACGCATGTGTTTGATGTATTTGAATGTTTGCTGAAATTTGTAATGTGATTGATTGAATTAGTATGAAATTACTTGAACACCCTAAATAAAATTTAACCTTATTCGATTCTAATGACCAAAAATATCACGCATTGCAACCCATTAAGGGATCATTAGGATTCTCCAGCCAAATACCGA
This sequence comes from Lumnitzera racemosa, assembly GCA_024138005.1. NCBI lineage: Eukaryota > Viridiplantae > Streptophyta > Magnoliopsida > Myrtales > Combretaceae > Lumnitzera > Lumnitzera racemosa. The sequence continues at coordinate 108,111,647 of JAMXBC010000004.1, forward strand.
CCCCTTCAAAAGGGAAAGCGTAGGATTGCATAATGGTCCCTTCTTCATTCTTAGTTAAACTAAGTGACAGGAGAGGAGGTTGCGGCGAGGGTGAAGTCAATGGTTCGAAAGTAGTTGCGGAAGGAGTGGTGTCTTCATTGCACAAGCCTGGGTTTGGTTGTGAGCTGCTGCATAACATGAAAACTCCTCAACCTGGATTAGAGTGGGTAAAATTTCTTTGATTTCGTAACCAATCGAACTACATTGTGTAATGACACTTGATTGTTGCATTGCATTAAAATAATTGCTTGATAATCTCGTTTGTGTTTATATCCTCTCATGAGTCTCTAATTCAACTTACTGAGCTGTAGTTGTTCATACCCTTATAGATCCTTTTGCAGGTCTTGACTTTTGATTACTTCAAGTATTATGCTGTCATATAATTATCCAGAGGTTAGTTTTTCTAAAACCAGGGGTGTGAGGATCAATTTGCTTAGTATGTCTTTTGTAGTTTAAGATTGAAAGACTGATAGTTGTTATGTAAAATTAGTAAACCGTTATGTTTATGTAGAGTTTACTAGGAAATTCTGTAGACTTTATATACAATTATGTATGTTTATTAAAAATTTGTGATAATTACTATATTTCTAGTTAAACACTTAAATGGGACTATTTACTTCAAAGCGAAGAGTCGTCGACACCTTATGTAGATCATGTCTATGATAGGTACTGTGAGGCCAGTTACTATTATAGAATGGTTTACACGGCGGGACTGTTACAACTTTGTGACTTCGGGGCATAACAGGTCCTTGACATGATCATCAGGCTTTTGACTCTTGACGATCATGTCATCGACGTACACTGCCATATTGCGTCTGATTTGGGGCTTAAACAATTTCGTCACCATCTGTTGGTATGTTGCCCCGGCATTTTTCAAACCGAATGGCATTACGATGTAGTAGTATGTATTGTAATTAGTGATGAAAGAGGTATGGACTTTGTCCTTTGGGTCCATTTTGATCTGGTTGTACCCTGAAAAGGCGTCAATAAAGCTCAGCAAGGTGTATCTCGAAGTAGAATTGACGAGTTGATCAATCTTCAGGAGAAGGAAACGGTCTTTAAGGTAGACTTTATTGAAGTTGATGTAATTGATACACATTCGCTACTTCTTGTTCTTCTTCTTGACTATCACCACATTTGCTAGCTAAGTCGGGTACTTTTCCTTTCTTATGAAGTTGACCTTAAGCAATTTCTGTACATCTTCCTTGATCGCGACTTGCCTCTTTAGAGTGAAATGCCTCTTTTTCTGCTTGATAGGCTGTGCTATAGTGTTGATATTAAGGCTATGGGTTGCTAAGTTAGGCAAGATTTTGAACATGTCTGACGCCGACCCCTACGAACCTGTTTGAATTTGCTAGTAGGAGAGCAATGATTTCATCCTTTACTTTGGGTGGGGTCTTAATCCTAACTCTCGTAGTTTGCTCGGGCGAGGGTTTGATATGGACTTATTCTGTTTTTTCCCTTGACTCACCTCTCTTAACTGGCTTCTCTTATTAGTCGGTCTCTAGGGTGAAAACGCCAACTTCCGTAAGAGCTTGTGATCACACCGACATACTCTCACTCTAATCATGGTCGGATATTTAGCCTTTAAATGAAGGGACGATGTAATCACTCTAAATGCATTCAGGCTTGGTCTTCCCGAGAGCGCATTGTAGGGGGAGGGGTAGTCAATCATGATGAACTCTATGAGTTATCATGCCACATAGTTGTTATTGGCAAGTTTTATGTCTAACATGATGGTCTCCTTGGCTCAAACCGTAATTCTGTTGAAGCCAATTAAATTATGGTGGTACGACTTCATTTTCATCAACAGCTTCTTCCTCATCGTCTCGTAAGTATGGAGGAAAAGTATGTTGGTGGAACTACTAGTGTCCACCATGATTTTTAAGACCTTAAAATTTTAGATCCTTACCCTTATTACCAAGGCATCTTGATGGGATGTATCAACCCCTTCAAGGTCTTCATCAGAAAAGGAGATGAAAGTGTCCAACTTTTGTCTCTTCTCCCTTACAGCCAGCACTTTTGATATATCATTAGTCAAGCTAGTAGTGTTCAGTTGGCTCCTAGGGTACGCCGTTGGGGGCGCGATTATTGCGGCGGTCATTGTTTTGCCTGATGTAAGCATTCTTAGTTTGTTACCTCTGAAGTGCCCTATTAATGGCATTCTTCAACTATAAGCACTCGTCGATGGTATAGTTGTGGTCGTCGTAGAATTAACAGTACTTATCGGAGTTCCAACAATTGAGGTTTCCTCACATTTTCTATAGCCTTTGGAGCAAATTCCAGTGCTTCACTTCAAAATAGACCTGAGTAATGGGTCCATTCAGGAGAGAGTATATTCTGTGTAGATGGAAGGAGAGAGCGTATCTCATGCTGTTCGAAGCTTCTTCTTTCCTAAGTTTTCTCCCTTGGGCCTACTCGACACCTTTCTACCAAAGTGATCCTTTACAGATAATCTATTCGTATCCTGCCTCCTACTCGATCTCTCTATGTCGGTGTCATGCCTAGAGCGAATATTGTCCTCCTAGTCAATGTGCTGCTGAGTTTTATTCCAAAAGTCGATTGAGGTCTTAGGCTTACTTTTTGCAAGCGACCGAAAGAAGTCTCTTGAAGGTGTGATGCCGAGTTAGGCGGCATGAACAACAACTCCTTCATATAACTAAGGGATCTCAACTACAACATTATTGAACCAGGTCACATAGTCATACAGGGATTCACCTTTACCTTGCCTTATGAGGTAAAAGAATGACATGTCCTTAAATGGGGGCTTGCTAGCCTTAAAGGGGAGGCCGAATCTTCGTACCAGCTCGTCAAAGGAGACGATAGAATTGTAACTACCTCCGAGCTACTTTCCTCATGATGCCCGGCAAAGCCTTGCACAGTATAGCATCCCCATGACCACAAAGGTTCATGAGGGTGCGGAAGTGAAGGAGGTGATCATCAGGGTCACCTGTGCTATCATACTAGTCTAAGGATGGAAGTTTACTATTGGAAGGCAACACTTTATCTTGGATGCCCTTGGTGAAGGAGCTCTTATTGCTGGCAACCAGCCTAATGTCACTAGCAACCTTTCTCTCCTATTACTCAGAGAGATTTCTTACCATTACATAGAGCTAGTTGAGGTGGGCATTATCTGTCGAATGAGCTTGACATGCTGCTGATTGAGCTAGTACTCCCTACGAGTCAATTGCTTACTTGTTAGCAGCCAAATTTTAGTTGCTGGTAACCGCAGACCTTATTAGCTATTGCTGTAGTAGAGGATTAGGTTGTTGATCCCTACCATTTTGCTGCTGTTGCTAATGGCTATTCTAGCCAGTATAGTCATTCAAAGCTTCAAGGGGATAGGTTTGTATGCTATACCTTTCTGCTTCTTCGAGACAAGCATGGAGTAGCTTATTTTGAGCGGTATACTCCCCAGTCAGGCATTCTGTGCTCTCTAAGTACTCCTCCAACGTCATCTTTGGGAGGGATTGCTTGCCTATGGGTTGGTTATTCACCAACTGGAGGTTCTCTTGTTCATTGCAATGAGATATGATGTTTTGCTCAAGGAGTATGTTCAAGGTATTTAAGGTTTTTTGTATAGGAATTCAAGTTCCTACAAATGGTGCCAAATGTCATCTCAAAATATTTGCCGATAGTGATTGGGCTCTACACGTAGTAGGCTTTACAAAATAAAACACCATGAGGGGACGTTGACGTGTTATCTAGCGTAGTCACTCTAATACTTAAGTGAGTAGTAAATTCTTAGAGAATAGAAAGTGCTTTAAAGTAATAGGTAAGCTCAGTATGTAAAGTATAGAGAGTTTTACTGTTAGGTGGTAACGGGTTATTTATAATGGAGTGGCGTCGATAATTGGAGGACAGTTAGTAAGGAGATATCTTCTCCTATAAGTATAGGAGAGTGAGGTTGTGGCGTCCGACGTGTCTTACTTATCCCGCACATGTTTATTGACTCGGTATCTTATCCTTATCTTTTACATTTAACCATTAATGAGTCCCTAGGGATCGGTCAATGTAAGCCTAGGGCTTGAGCCTAGCGTAGCAAGCTCTAAGTGACAAGATGTATCAAATTTGGATAAGCCGGAGAGGTCAATGTCTAAAGAGTCATGTTAATGATATTCTTTGTTTCTACTAAGTTTCCTTAACATGATATATAATTTTAGTATATCTAATAAGGAGCTTGTTAATCCTTGAAGAGTTTTTCTTATATTTTTAACTAAGTTTACAAACTTATAACCTTTTATCGTTAGCTGGTCTTGTAGGTACCGTAACTTGATTTATCAAAAAAAAAAAAAAAAACTTTAGCGAGTGGTATTTGCATTAAATCACTTATTATATAAGTTTCAAACACAAGTTTTCTTTCCTTTTTTTTTTTTCGTTTTAGAATATCAATTTCACTTGATAAAATGCTACAAGATACAAGTATATATAACATTGGTACCGTAATTACGAACAAAAATATTTGAAGTTTGTAGATGCAAATAGAAGACGAGTTCATTTCTTACGTGAGAAAAGCTGATGTTAACCACACAATATGAAAAATTCCTACCCCGATAAGGGAAGAAACTCGGAATTCTAGAAGCGAGAAAATCCCATATAAAGGATTATAGATAAAACTAAAAAGAGTTAGAAATTATTTATAAAAGTGACTTATAAAACGAAATGCTGCACCCTAACAACTTCTGCAAATATAGGTTTATTCCGATGAGTTTTCATATCCCTAAGCTCTTCATATGTCGATTCTTTTGTACAATGGGACTTGGCCGAAAAGTGTTCTTGGCTCTACCATTAGCTCGGGTAGGGACTTCGATTAGATAACCGATAAGATCATTCGCTGAAGGTTGGATATCATCCTCTTTGTCACAAAGAACATATTCGTCCACGACCAGGATAGTTTACTTTTGAACTTCAAAGGCTTGGGAAATAATTCATCGCCACGTGGCCGACCGATGATTACTGGTTTTGTAGAAAACACAAAGTTCGATTAATATAATTTCTTTTTATTAAATAAAATTTATATTCTAGCTAATAAAAGGGAAAATAAAAAAAAAAAAAAAACTCACTTGGACTGTAACCCTAAAGTAAAATAATGGATGATGTAGCACTTGGGAAGATAAGTTAGTGATTTGGCAATAGGCATTTCATCTTAAGCCTCAAACTAAGAAATTTTTGGAAAACGTTTGACTGGATAAAAAAGATCGGTCCAATACGAATCCAATCCTGTTGATTTCATGCCATAATGCTTAATTAACCACCTAAAACTTCGTGTGTTGTCAGCAAAGCATCGTGGCTCACGCTTTTGGCTATTTTTAATTCGGGTAAGTACATTTTCAATAAAGTACGTCGAATCATTGAGGTTATTGTATTTGTGTTGTTTCATTAAATAAATCACCGATGCCTATGCCATAAAACGTAAGAGGTATTAATAAAAGGATTTGCGTAGTGCAAAAATGAATGTTACTAAATTTGGATTAAACTTTACGGTTTAATACTGTTCAATTTGATGATAATGGAACGGACTTGATTCGATTTTTGTTCAACTCTAATTAAATTCCAATCAAATTTAATTTCATTTATTTAATTCTTAACTTCTTTTTTTTTTATGTTTGAATTAACTATTCGAATCGAATTCCATAACATTAACAAAAAACATAATTGTATAATTTAAATATTTATTAAAAATATATAATATTTAAACTTTTCACTCAAATATAAATAAAAATGTTTAATTAAATTTTTTCTCTCAAAATATGAAAGAGCATTAATATGACTATTGCTTGCTCACACGGTTCTCTATCTCAGCCAAAGTTCAGCATTAACGAGCAAGTCGTCAAAACGTTTAGGTTGGATTATTGAATTTCATATCCAATAAACAGAGCGGATGTTTTCGAAGTGAAGTCTAAAACATAGACTATTGGATCATTGAATTTTATATCCCATAAGCAACCGACTCTTCTCCATGAGACAGGAGAAAAGAAAAGATCGGATAAAGATAGTTACGTCAATATATATATATATATATATATAACGAGATTAGTTCACAATTTTATTTATATTTTTTATGGAATCGATTCAATCCTTAATCTTATTATTAATATAATTTTTATTAGATATAAATTATTAAACCTAATTATATTTTCAATTATTTAAATCTAATAAATATTATAGTAACAATGGAATGAAAAGATAAAGTGTTATACTTGTTTTGTCAGAATAAAAAATGAAATAACAAAAAATTTTATATATAAATGATTGATAAATTTTAATAACATTTTGAAATATGGTAGTATTCATAAAATATGAATAGTTATTTTCTTAAAAACTATTTATTATTATTATTATATTAATATTTACTCATAGACCATATATTATCTAATAAATCTTTAATAAAATAAAGAAGCGCACATAAAGGTAATACCCCATACAAAACAAAAGAAGATGCTTATCCTCATCGAATACGCAAAAATGAATACAAGTTGAAATTAATCTAACCGATAAAGTGATAGTTTTCATCTCCGAAAAGTTGAAGTCCACTCTAGAGAGGAAACGAGAGTGCATTAAAAAATAAATAAATAATAGAATATAATGCACTTTTAACGTTGTCCGACGTTTTCTAACATGCGCTATAATTCAAACTATACGATTGACTGACACGACTGCTATAATTAATAATTGTTGCGGTAAAAATAGTGCGAATACAGTGTTACGTCTTGTTCATGTATTAAAAAAAAAAAACAAAAAGAAAATAGAGCTTTTACCTCCCATCTCTTATTTTTTTATTTCATATTAATTTTAATGATAATTTAAATTTAAATTATTAAATTCATAATTACTTTAATGGTAATTTAATGGTATAGATTTTAAGTAATGTAAATTAAGGGTGGGATGGAGAATTAGATCCTCTATAAAAAAAAATAAGTATAGAATCATAAAAAAATCATAAAAATTGTTTACAAAAATGGAAAAAATGCTTTCTTCCCTTCACTTTTTTAACTTTCTAAAGTAAGTGCACTACTACTCCAATACCTATAATTTTTTACTTGATTAAAAGTCATTAATTATTATTATCTATTAAGAATTCTCTAATAATATTTGACATTAGTATTCAAAAAAGTAGTTAAGTTGATAGAAAAAAAGAAGCCTCTTAAACTTTACATGTTGTTTAATTAAATTTATAAACGATAATTATGTACGATTAAACTGCTTCATATTTACATTTATAAAAATCAATCCTTTAAATCCTTTAAGAGCTTCCATGTAAAAGGCTATTGATTCTGTAGTCCTATGGACAAAACAGTACATTCCCTCAACGCTAATATTATAAGGGCCTAAACACCTATTTATTTATTTATTTTTAGTATTGTCATAGACATAATTGCTAAGACTAGATTAGTACAAGTATAAAAAATATATAATTGTATAATATTATTGTCCCATTTTTTATTCATATAATATTAGACACAATCCTTATTAAGTACTAAACTCACTATGATATTTTAACATTTATATTCTCAATATTGTCTAATACTTATTTAATTATATATTTATATTATTAAAAAAATAGAAACGTTAAATATTATCTACTATTTATATTTATTATACTTTTAATAATGTTTAGTATTTATATAATTATATTTATACCCTTAGTAATTGTACTTGGCTAATAAAGTCAACTTTTATACCACATTTTAAATAAGTCAAATTTTGAATATTTTATCTAATCCTTCAAACTTTTTTTTATCCAATAACTAAGTTGAAATTGCAAACTAAACATTTGATAAAAAAAAATTTATCTAATCTAGTTTTATAAATTTTACACAACTAAATAATACTGAAAAAATAGTAACATTTGAAAACCTGGTTGGCTTAGTTGGTCAACTCAGTTTCTATACCATTTAGGCGAGGTTTTTTAGTACAAAATACAATTTTTTGTTTGTTTTTTCAAGAAAAATATACTAACTTACTAACAAAATTAACATATATCTAAAAAATAAAAAATTAAACTGTAAAATATTACTAACTTTTAAATCTCAAGAAAATGAATAATTTTATCAATTTATAAATGAATACAAACTAATTTTTAATATCTATATTATTAAAGTTAAATCCCATTTTTAAATGTTACAACTATCAAAATTTGGGGTCTTTTGGTTTTAAGGTATTTAATATGTTTCTTATGTATATTTGGCAATTATCATAACAATTTGAAATGGATCCCATAATCTCTCCAATCTTATTCCATTTATTTATAAGATTTGTCAACTTTTTCTCACATAGATAATGCTCACTTTAGAATTTCGCTCATTCAACTATTCCCCGATGATTTGTTTTATTCATCAATTCTCTACTCATCTCATTTTGCATAAGGATTGGCTGGAAATGAAAATATTTTATTTCAATAATAACGAAATGATATAATTCAATTAATACTAATAATGTTAACTTGCTAAAATGAAAAAGTTTTATAGAATTTTTATAATTGGACAGCAAAAGGAAAAAAAAATATTTAAAAACTTTAATTTATTTATTTTTATATTTTAGCATACGTATTACTGATATTTATCAATTCCGGTTCGATATTTAACTTTAATCCCTTCTCGTTTCTGATTTAATCTCTCGATCCTGGCTGATAAGTTGTATTTTTTCTTTTTCTCTCTTTGTTTTTTCTTCAGAAGGTACAATTATAGAAGCGTCAATTGATGGGCCTTTCACGGACTGTCGAAGTTGAGAAGACACCAAACTACTACGTCTGTTCCCCTTCGGATTCTACAAGTTAGCTCACAAAACCTAATCGGGACCGTCCGCTAAACGCATCACCCAATCGAACGGTCACGAAATCACCAACAAGTCTTATCTATCCTGAGAGATATTCTGGATTTTCCCACACAAAGCATTAGAAGACCGACACGTGTCGGTCGGACATTTGTGTTTGGTACGATTCCTCTTTCCTTCGCATTACTTATTCGATAGTTACTTCGTAAACCCTTCTTTGCTGTCTCGCTCTCTTTCGCTCTCTCTCTCTCTCTCTCTATCTCTCTATCTCTCTCGTAGTCTCTGGTTAATCTCTGTCTTCTCGATATCGATCTCGATCTAAACACGACGGGTTTTGGATTAATGTGAGCGGTTTTCACTTGACGCCTTCCTCAGTCAGGTTTCGGACTCACTCTCTCGATTTCTTGATCTGATTTGCTTGGTTTATTAGTCAGGGTTTGAGTTCCGATTTTGTTTGTTTGTGCTTGATAATTAGCGGTATGGATCATTTTTTGTTGAGTTTTGAAGACGCTTTTAATCATATTGAGTGTATTACTTGATTTTGAGCGTTGAATTAGGGTTTTATTTATTTATTTTTATATTTCTGTATTGGATCTAGCAGTTTGATGAATTTCCAGTGTGTGTTTGATATCGCGACGATTTAAGCATGAAAGTGGACGGAATTTAAGTTTTAAGTGTTGGAAATCACTTATTAAGTTAGGGTTTTATTGAATCTACTGCGTCAGAACCAGTAGATTAATTGAACTCTGAGTGGGTGTTTGGTATTTCAATGAATGAAGCAAGAAAAGTGATGGAAATTAGGGTTTTAATGAATCTACCGAATTGGATCCATTGGGTTAGTGAAATTGTATATGTGCAGTCAATATTAGAAGGATGAATTAAGAAATGGAGGGGGCGTGGGTGGTATTAGGGCTTCTATTTTGCATATTTTATAATGAATCTACAATGTTGGATGCAGCAGATTAATAAAATTTTAAGTGGATAATTGATACCACAAAAAGTGAAGCCATAAAAGGGAGGCAATTATAAATTTGGATTATACCTTCTAATGTAGGAAATCACTTGACAAATTAGGCTTTAACTGAATCTATTTTTTTGAATTCAGTGGGTCAATGAAATTGCAAGTGCGTAATTGATATTGTGGTGAATGATGCAAAATAAAGGGAGGATATTAAGGTTTTAGTACAGAAGAGTTTTTGGTGGAACAGTTTTGTTCTATTTACGTCTTACGTTTGAGTTGTGTGATCTGTTGGATCTAATGGATTATGGATTAATCTTGGATCCAGACATGGAATGGATTATTAACTTTGATTGGATTTGCTGTTGTTTTGGATTGACTGGAGCATTAATTGTTCATCAGTATTACACTATTTCGTGGACAAGGAATTTTCTGTTACATGAGAATTTTATTGGGGTAGTGAGTAGGTGATATTTACTTTTGGTTCTATGGTCCTTTCTTGAAGTGCTAAGCCACATATTTCATTTATTGGTTGTGAAATTAGGTCATGTCTCTATTAGTAAGTGGAATGGGGAATTTTCGGTTTTATGAAGATTCTATTGGGGTTATGAGTGAGTATTTTCTTACTATGGTTCCATGTTTCGGTGAAACTTGGTCATTTCTTGTTTAGTTAGTGGAATGGCAAAGCTTTTTGCCAAGCTTCCATCTTTTAAACATTATTCAGATGCAGTCTGAGTAGGTGTCAGTTACAAAGTATATTTATCACTTGTGATATTTAATCAATATATATTTCTAGCAGTTAAATCATGAATTTCTTGGACAATAAATACCCCAAATAAACAATGAAATGAATTCAACATGAAATAGTTCAGCCTGGTAACATAAATTGCAGCCCACTTATTGCATAGAAGTGTATGTTGCTTGCTTAAAAATTGTCGGGGAGGACATTGACAAATTTATAGTTCTTATCTGTCTTTGCTTGAGTGTAAGTTTCCTTTCAATTTATGATGCATCAACTTAAGGAATCTTTTTCTTCTTCTTCCTTTTTTTTCCCTTAGTATTGCTGTAGGAATTGCAATGTAAGTATTCTGATCCGGATAGCGGTTATTGGTCCACGTTTAAGTCAACTCGCCTTTGCTCCTGGTTTCACAAGATGGACAAATGCAAGGGAAGTGGAAAATTAGGAAGAGTGCTGCTAAGCGATGAAAATGTGAACTCCTACAATTTTTCTCTTATGCTATCTCCCATTGTTTCTGTTTGGGACTGTGTTGTTCGTAAGATGAGGTACTCCTACAGACCTGAGTGGGTGTAGTTTATTGAACTTTAGGTTTACATGAGCTTTTGAGTACAGGAGGTTAGAATTTTGTACGGTTAAGAGTAAGAAATCGAAAACATAAAATAGGCATACGTAGGACAATGTATAGTTTTTAGGATTAATATACGTAGAAAAAAGCAGCTGGACAGTGCTTAAAAGTTTGTTATCATGAATAACTCAGCAAACGACAGAGCACAACCTGTTGTAAAGAAAGTGAAGAAAAAACAAAAAAGCAAGGATGAACTTGATCGGCTCAAACAGGCTGAGAAGAAAAGGAGACGATTGGAGAAAGCCCTTGCAACATCTGCAGCTATTCGATCTGAACTTGAAAAGAAGAAACAGAAAAAGATAGAAGAACAGCAGAGGCTTGATGAAGAGGGTGCTGCAATTGCTGAGGCTGTTGCTTTGCACGTTTTGCTTGGTGAAGATTCCGATGATGCATGTAAGATAGTGGAAAACAAGGATGAGGGTGTTGACCCTTGGGACTGTACTGGCTGCATAGACTGGTATGTGGGTGGGACACCGGCAAGCTTATTGGGTCAGGATCATATGAAGAGCTCCATTGGGTGGGTCGCTGATGCTCAAGGATCAAGATTGAATTGGGGAAGCATTGGAGATGGTGGCTGGGCATTCTCTTCTGGTCTTCACGGGGGTATTTTGCAAGGTCCACACACCGAGTGTGAATTTGATGAATTTTCAGCTGGTTTAATGGCAGCACAGGCCGTTTCATCTCTCCAGATAAAAGAGGATGCTCGCGTGGATCCCTTTTCGTATGGAATTATCAGGGGATTTTCCCATTAGGTAGCAACTAATTTATCTTGCAGTCACCTTGAGGAGCCTTTGTTGTTATTGGCTTTGTAATAATGGGTTTCTCTTATGTATATGTTTCGTCGAAGTACTTTTGGTCAGTTGGATTGCTGCGGCAGCTTGCTAGTGTGTTTCTCTGGATGCTTGTTTGTGTGTCTTTATAGACCGTAGAGGTCTGTTGAATCTTGGGAAGTGTTTTGATCTTCTCGCGAATTCAAGTTCTTCGTGTTTATTATAATCCAGTCTGGCATGCACCTCATTTACTATTTTGGAATGTATAATTTCTTATACACTTGATTTATTTTGGAATGTATAGTTTTTTAGATATTGATTATTAAATTTACACGATACGTAGTTGGATCTGACAATATCAAAACCAACTTCTTGAATTTTCATATTCATTTTCAACTGTAGACTTAAAATTTGATAATTTATCCATAGTAGTTGGGGTGTAGATGGTGAGATTTGAGGTTGAGAAATTAGTACGAAGAGGTCCATCTAATCTTGTTATTGTGTATAATCTGAAGGCATCTTAGGTTGAAGAAATTTTGAAATATTTTTCATTTTTTTTCTTTTTTCTGGCGAGTCTCGTTTGCGAGTATTTGTCAAGAAAAACCGTTTTAAACAAAATGAGATTTTATTCGTGAATATGAATAAGGATTGGTCATTTCTCTTGCATATATTTATGTCGTATATTGTAGTTGGAAAAATAAAATAAAATGAAACGCATGGTATAAATAGCTTAACACCCGATAGGAGCTGGTAGATCTATTGCGTCCTTAATTTGGATTAGGGTGATAAGAAACGCTAGGTGAGAGGGAGGAATATGACATTAGAGGACGAGAAAATCCGTGTTAGGAATTTTATCTCCAGATAGGAAAATGAAAGTGGAACCAAAATAATCCACTCAAAGTTTACAATCTTGAATTTTTATAGTATCAAATTGAATAAAAAAATTTGTTTTAGATTTGATTTGTAATTTTACTTAAAAAATAGATAAAAATTCTAAACAAAAGGAGTAGATTTTTATTAAAATGAGGTCGACTAACCGGAATCCTCTATCACCACCATCGTACTGTTGAAATCGATCCGCCACTTTTAGATAATACACTACTAATTTCACCGCCACGAGCACCAACCCCACAAAACCTTACCAATTGTAGCCACCATCATGAAACCTAGCAGAAGCATCAAATGTTGTCGCCACCACCACGAATGCCAAACATTAGTAGCTTCAGCCACCACAACCAAAATTCTAGCTGCACCATCGAGGCATAGCCACTAAGCCACAACTAAACCCTAGTCGCAACGTTAAAAGTCTCACCAAATTCCAGCCATGATATGCTACTTTTAAACCCGATTCCCGTGAAACTTAGCCATCGTACTCCGAATTCCAACTCAATTGATGCAAAACCTAGCCACCACACACTACGTCCGAGTCGATTCGACCTTATTGCCACCTCTAACGCCATTTAACCACAAGCAGCACTGAAAATTTCAGCTTCACATTTTGTGTGGCAAGTCTAAATAAACGTAGTGACATCTGTTAATATAGTTGTCCTACTTTTTCTCTATCCTGGAAAGTCAATTGCTGTGGAATCCAAATCAATTATTACATTACATACATCTTCTATTCTTGGTACTTATTTCTATTGATACATTCATTCTTTCATGGTCAAGGGTTTCTTAAATTATTGACAGGTCACCTTCTAGGGAGATTGAAAAACAGAAAAAAAAAAAAAAAAAAAGTGTAAAACGGGATGAAAATAACCAACAATATCTTCATTTGCTCTAAAGTCTCTGACGAAGCCTCAATATTCAATTTATGCAGCAATTTTTGATACTTTTAAAGAAGTGTGGCATTGCCTTAAGTTATGTCACATTTCAAATAATACTTTTAAGTAAGATGTTTCGGCCAATTTCTTTTAACTGTAACGAGGGGAGATGGATTTTACTAAAATATTATGGTGATAGTAAGAAACATCTGAAGGACAATAATGACTTGATGTCTCTTAGTACCGATCCGAAAGAGTTGCAAAAACAACATTATTGACTTGTGGTTGTCAAACCCCCACGACCTTAAGCATAATTAAAGTAAATGAAATCCTAAGTTTTTGAGTCATTGAAGTTTCCATCTTTAGCTGCCGCTTATTTTGGCTACATAATCCGACACACCTATTAATTCCGGAAATGAATCCTCTAAAATATTTTAGGTAAAGTTATAAATTAAATAGTTAAAATTGTCTCGATTTTGAATTATCAAATGATATCATCACAATATCATATTTTTTTTCACAATATCAACTATTGATTAGATGTATTTATATCTTAAGAGAATAATTTTAGAAAAATAACTTCAGAAGATCCGAATCTATTACTTCTCCCTCTAACCCTTCAACTTTGTTAGTTAGTCATCTAATTGTGTGCATAACGGATCTTCAAGTTAAAGGGGAGGTCATAAAGGTGTGATCAATGTGTCCCCATAGTCATACTCAAAATACTTGTTGGGATTTGCATGGATGTCCTTTTAGGACTTATGTTATTCATTATAAACCCCCTCTCCTTTGATAGAAAATCATGCCAAATTATTTGATATTGCATATTATGAAACTCAAACTAATTCAATTTCTCCACTCATGCTTTTTACGTGGACAATGTTAAGGAATACATGTCCTAATTCCTTTGAGTCATATATGCAAATATATGGTTATCAATCATCAAACATCTTGTACTTAAACTCCACAACAAAACAAAATGGAGCTACAAGACAAAAAATCAACTATCTTAAAGAATTTTCAACACGTTATTGATTTAAATGAATGTACTTATACATATTTATTTAATGACATTCTCACTGCATAATAAGGTTCCATTATGTCTTCTATTAATTTAATCTTCTTTTCCTTTTCCTCATCGTAGACTCTGCTTGTTTGTGTTTTGTTCGTCGGCTATCTTTAGGGATGGATAAGTTTATTCATTAGTCAATTTGTTACACTTTCTTTAGATAATAACAGTATCAGGATTATTCTCCCATACATCATAAGGTTTATGTCAGTCCATATGTATTTGTCTTTAAGTTCATTCTGTATTTTGTGTTTGTCTTTAAGTTCATTCCGTATTTTTTAATATCATCTTTGTCCTTTAGAGAGAAGTCCCTTATAAATCCTACTCCCACTATGTTGCCTTTACCATCTTCCCATGGTTCGTTCTCATTGGTTAAAGCGCTTTTATTACTTTATCATCCTATTAGAGTGTTCTATTACTTTGCCATTCTCTTAAAGGTCTCCTATCTTAACTATTTGGAGACACTAGTTTGTATTCATTGATAGCACATGGGATCCACAAGACTTTTAGCTCCACCAGCTCATCCACCATACTCAAGTCCTCCTAAAAGTAATCTTGATCTTCCAATTACATTTAGAAAGTGTTGACAATTGATTTAAAAAGTTGAATTTGGGAGTAAGATTGGAATTATAGCCTACAAAGGAAAAAAAGTTAAACTAAGGGGGTTATCGAGTTAAATCCAGTGTAGTCATTTTGATACCTAAATAAGAGTTGGAAGTATAAACAAAGAATAAGTAAAAGAAAGCGAATTATGTAGGTTAAGAGAGTTTATCACATGCCCCCCTTGGGTAGTATCTATAGGCAATGGCTTGTAACTGCCCTTTTACTGCTAGTTGAAGGAAGTAGGCAATTACTTATATAGTTATTACCAAACTTTTTGTGCCTCCCTATACTAAGTTTAACATTTGGCCATTATACACTTGATGTCTAACTTAGTCAAACCAATTGGAGGCAATAGCTCTTAATTCTTGAGCCGACCAAAATGGCTTTAAGCTCTTTCTACTTGGTTTGAGCTCTTCACAAGGGAATGGATGTGGCTGTAACATGATTATATGAAATCAAGATTTAGTCTCTAGATTTAGCTCGAAGTTGGTCGACAGAGCTCAAGTCAAACCATACGGATCTTCTTAGGCATTAATAGGCCTTTAGTCAAAATCCCCTATCAGCAAAAAGGGCAGTAGTTTCATTCATCCGCCTATCCATCATCACCATTCAAATGTTTGTATATACTCTTTTCTCTCATCATCTTATATCTCTTTTATCGTATCATCATCAAACTGCTTTTGTTCCAAACTTTATTTCAAAAGTCTTAACTCATCCTAGCGAATTTACCGTTACGATAAAAGAAATTTCTAATCTTCATGAAATATGGGATCTTGTATCTCTTTAGTGGTAAATCCACAATTCAATGTCTCTAGGTATTCTTCATGAATTTGTACTTAATGGTGCCATTAATCACCTAAATGCACGTCTAGTTGCTAAAGATTGCACTTATATTTATGTTATTGCATATCTTTTTGTCAATAGTTGAGCTATTGACCTTTGCATTAATTAAACATTAATAATACATTTCTCCATGGTGATCTTAAAGAAGGTATATACATGGAACAACTTCGAGTTTTGCTATTGGAGAAGGGAAAAAGAGGAGGTTAGAGACGAAGTTAGTTTATCACTTTAAGAAATCGCTATATGAGTTTAAATAGTCTCCCTTAATTTAGCTTGATTAGATTTAGTTTAGTTATGCTGGAATTTGATATTTATAAAGATAATTCCAATCATTCTATGCTTTAATAAAAAATTAAGGACATCACGATTTGAAATATTTTCTTAAAATTGAAGTCGCGCAATTCAAAAAAGATATATATATGTATAAACTTATTATCTTGTACTATTTGAATGGAGCAAACCTAATTAATCCACTTATAGACCATATTAAACCTTATTGAATGAAGGAAATATTTTAAATAACCTAAAAAGATGTAAAAGGTTAATTAATAAGTTTAATTATCCAACTATGGTATGTCGTAATATATCATTCGTTGTAAGTGTTATGAAATAACTCATCAGCTTACCTTGCATCGGATTATCATGCTATTATTCATATTCCATGGTGTCTCAATGAAACCCTGGGTCAAGTTAATTTGTTCAAAGATCATGTTAGTAGACATAAAATGAGATTTGAATCTTCTTAATTTTTCATTTCTCAATTTCCTTCGATTTGAAAATCAATGATTAAGATTATTTAAAATTTTCGAATAGCCTATAATATCGTCATGATATTTTTTTTTTCTTATAATCTCAACCGTTGATTATATCTTAAAAAAATAAATTAAAGAAAATATAGGAAAAATAAATTGAAAGGATCCATTTCTCATAAAATGCTATTAGGCAAGTTCACCATTAGATAGAGGATCATAGGATATTGCATGTCTATTGGTCATGATCTCTTTTAAGAGGAGTACGAAAACAAAGGGTGATAGCATGATCAAGTGAAAAATCCGAATATATAGTACTGGCATTTACAATTTGGAAAATTGTTTCGATTCAAGTAATTTTTAGAGTAACGTGGCTTTGTAGTCATAGTCAATGAAAATGATATGTAATAACAAAATTATTCTGCACATCGCATCAAATCCATGCGTTTCATGAATGCATAAAATACTTTGAAAAATTGTCACTTTTATTCATAATAATAATAATAATAATAATAATAACTATTGAATAAGGAAATTGATACATATTGTGACATAGTCCAAAGAGATTCAGAGGAATTATTCATGAAATAAAATGGCTAATCTACTTGTTTGTTCAAAGCAATCGTGTAGGCGACTTGAAAGATAGATTAAGACTGACTGGATAAACTTGGTGAGGAGAGCAGAAAAACATGAGATGAGTTTTAAGCAATACAAAGTCATTGCGGAAGCAGCACCTGCTGGAGTTTCCCGGGCATGTACTAGGGCTATGAAAGCTTTAACTTAAGCTATTAGCCTATTGCGCATCAAGTTCCTTTCATGAAAATATCTGTACACCATCAAACATTCCGCTGCATAAGAATGCTGTAGATGGGTCTGTCCTCTTCAACCATATATTGGTTTCGCAAAAGAAAAAAAATGGACATTTACTTTGATACACAATGAATACAGCCGATTGCTACCACTAGTACATAACATGACCGAAAGGAGTATCAAGTATCAGACCTAGAATTTTGCCGCAATGGTGCTTCTGCATCCTCCAGTGCTTGCTTTCGTGAAGCATCTGCAGTAACGTTATCAACTTCTGCACTACCAGATGGTTTAGCACCTGTAGTCATGAGGTTTTTAAACCAAGTAGCTTGGAACCGGGGAGACGTTCTGCTTGAATTGCTAGGCGAGTCAGGTGAAACAACAACATTTGAAGTGGCACCCAAAAGGAAGCGATATGCCACTTTGCTGGCAGAAACAATTTCTGTCTTGGCTTGTCTCAACTGCAAAGAACCAGCAAACAATAAAAATCTCTAGGATTGGGCACACAACTCAAAAGGTTGGCTGCATTTAATTGCATCTACCAACACGAAAAAGAGAACACCAGATGAACCATTGAGGATATTTTCATGTATCCACACGTAAATGACGAAATATTAAGACAAGAGCAGCCACTTGAGTAAATGTGATCCATTCTTATCTGTACTTCCCACAATGACACAAATTTCCAGCCCAGGACATTCACTATGAAGAGTGCATAAACTTATGGTCAAATGATAAGCAACTTAATTAGTTTAATTGGACTAGTGTTAATGTTACCAAAATGCAAAATATTTTCACCGAAAATAGTGTCATTTGAGTCATACGATGGAGGGTAGCTCGAAAATTATAGTCTCACCCGAATTGCCGTGTTTCCTGCTACTTCCATGGCAGCATCTCCAGCATTGGCAAATCGATTTACCCAACCTGCAATAAATTATCACCAAGACGAGTGATTCTCTTCAAATGAATGCAGCTTAGTAAGCAAATGCTATGAGTAAATAAATAAACCAATTTAATCTTGTTACTGGAAAACTGCTTGATCCAATTAGGTAGTACTAAAAAGGTTCTATCCAAAATTGTCCGCAAGCATATAAATGACGGCAAACATGAAATGGGACTAAATCATATTTAGAGGTGGTAACTTAAAACCTGTATTTGTGCCCCACTCCTCTACAGTCCTTGTCTTTCAGCATGAACAACTATCATATAATATGTGCTAAGCATGATCATAACCTAGTCAGCCAAACAATTCGCTATTTCATCTCCAATAAAACATTTGATCTCCTGTTTCAGTTGGAAGCATTGCCTAATAGATGTCGGAATTTCATGCAAAGGGCAGCAGGAAAGGAAAGGCACATACAAGAATCTCTTTGGATTCAATATTCAAATAAATTAAAGGCAAAGCACCATAAGGACGAATCTGTAAACTCCTTATCCCTTAACTATTTTTTTATACAAGCACCCAAGACCAATCTGGATATTGCACAGCTTGGACTTCCAATCCCTCTCCCTCTTTTTTATGGATCCAATCTTTTAGAACTACCCATCAGTCAATAAAGCATGCCTTTGTTTTTAATGTATTCCAACTCATACTACCACATCATGTTCTCAATATTTGTGAACCACTTGTAGGTCCAGGATAAATCCATGTTTCATGGTCCACCATATAGGATCTTGAACATGTAACAGTTCCAAATGAATCTCTTTAAAAGGAGATTTTTTGTGCTCTAGTCCCCCTACAGAACTTTCATTGTTGGTCAGCTTATCAATCAATATGTTTCTAGCATTCTGATTTGCTATGGCTATTTTCTGACAATTAGTGAGGATTCTACTTCTATTGAATACATTATGACTGAGGCTATCTTTGGTTGATTAATTCAATGCAACTAATGACAATCACTTTTGGAATAAATAAATAATTTAATTCAAAAAGGAAGAATGGAGGTTTACACAGCTATTCTACTCATATAAAGCAGGAGAATACAAAAAACCTCTGGGACACATCGTAAACTGATAGCTCATGTCTATGTTGATGATAGTTCAAAGACCCCACGGACATTGGGTTAGAGGTATCATTCTAATTGTATTGACAGCATCCCTCATATAAGAAGATGAGAGAATGAAATGATTGGACATTGGTAAAGTGACCCGGAACTACCAGTAAATTTGAATGAAAAACCCTGCGAACTGTGAGTTAAAGAGATGGATTATTTGTACATAAAGGCCCAAGAAAAGTACCACCATCTTAGCACTAATCACATTATAATTCCTCAACTAATACTTAATATTCTCTTCACGATCCAGAGGAAGTATGAACGTAAATCAAAATGTAGGTAACTAAGCATGCTGACCCATGATCATTCACTGAAATGTGGTTGGGAAACCCTCCATGGATGAATTCACCACAAAAATAAAGCAAGAAAAATAGAACCTTTTTTCTTTCAAGTAATTCGAGAAAGAGGAAAAGATAATTGTAGTTAAGATGGAAATAACTTGCAGATCATGCCCTCGCCACCCAGGGGCCAGGGTAGTGGCAGCAAGAAAATAAATTGGCTACCTCCTAAAATTTCTCATTCCTCATTGTAAAATTAACAAATTGCCTTTCACAGCATCCATGCTCATTTGTTTCCAACTTCCAACAGATGTAATTTATTTATCCATCGGGTTACTTCAACAACTAATTTTCCTCTCTGAACACACAATTCACTTGCTTTGATTTTCTTGAAGGATTACCCGCTTGACCATTGATTGCACTAAACATAATGAAAGGGCACAGAAGTTTTTGGTTTTAATCTGGAAGGGTTAAAAGGTCATGATCTTTAAACTGCCATGACTTACCAGCCAATCAAAAACTAGACAATCTTATTAGTGAATAGCATCTAAATAACTTGATGAATGAAGTTCAGACAATCTTCATCATACAACCACAGTGGCATGTGGCAGAACATGGGACTACCAATTTCTCAAATTCTCCATCCTTAATTTTCTTTTGTTGTATTCATATATTAATGGTAGATTATCTTGTAGCAGAAAAAATATAAAAGGCTTCATTCAAGAATATGGTTGCATTTCTTTACAAAAATACAATCCTTCATACATTAGGCAATTTCAAGACACAGCAATGACATCAAAACTTGCCAGTTCCAACAGAGCTTCTCATTGTACTTAATAGAGCATTGATAAAAAATCACAGTGTGGATAGAGAAGGCAGAAAAAAGAGGGAGGGAGGGAGCTGGGGGCTAGGAGGCTTTGTGTGGATTTCCTAATGCATGAAGTACTGTTTTTAACCCACTGCTATGGTATCAATCTGATTCTAGCCAAACTGGAGTAGTAATGATTCATTACCAGACTGGTATATGGTAGGGCATGATCAAGCATATCTCACACTTTACATATCAATGACAGCTATGCACTAACACTAGTTTTCACTTTAATAACTATGCTCTAATACTAGTTTGCTATGCAGCAAAGAGAACAAAATTCCCTTTTATTAATCGGGTGAAGCATGGAATTTTAAAATATGAGCAGACTAAACACCAATAATGGTACAAGCAAAGTACCTGGAAGCTTTTGCACGCCAAGTCTTTCACAGAGGTCATCACAAAAATGATTGCAGTTTCTTGCTAACAAGTCATATGTGTGTCCAGGCCATTCTCTACTAAGTTCTCTCAAAATCTGGTTTACCTTAGAGATAGAAAGGTTGGTAGTTCCAAGAACAATGCGCTCACGATATGTATACATAGGATTTTTTCCAGAAGGACAGCTAAAAACCCCTGTGCCATGCTCACAAAACCCAAAAGACCACTCGTCGTCTCCATAAACCTGTCGACATTTGAAAATTTAGTCCATCAATTCGATGAAGACTATATTAAAATAATCATTATTGACTTGCCATTGCATTACAACTAAAGTGAAGTCAAAACAATAAATCTAACTAAACATAAAGCACCTGAATTAACCAGGAAATACATTCTGGCTTTAACACAAGGGCAGAAGAAAGCAACTAGGAAGCAGATCCTTGTAATTTCAACCTCAAACTTAAGACTCAGCTAACTGATTTTATTCTCCCAAATTAACATTTGAAGATAACAAAAGAATAATACTGGAAAGTGGCAGGCCATAGAAAAATAGCACAATCATGGAAGGCAATATGTTTTCCATGCTATAGTAGAGATAAACAAAAGATCCACAGCACAATATTGCTTCATTGTCTTATCAAAACAAAAACATTGCTTCAACCAGGACTTAACTGCCAGTAATTCAATTGAAAGCAACATCATTCGTCCACAAACCATTCTCTACATTCAAGCAACCAGTATTTCCTCATTCTCGAACACATTTGTAGTTGAAACTACAAGGTAACTAGCTTCAACTAGCCAAGCGTCACTAACATCAATCATCTTGAGCTTAAGCTAACATTCAAAACTAACACAATGGCATGTAAAAAGAATACAATTTAACTCCATATAAGCTAGTCTTTTCTAAGTAAATCAATTCCATAAATACTAGTTGAAAGCGAATTGGTATCAATAACACTAATCTTACTTCAAACACAGTTGATATCTCAACACACGCGTTTCTGGCGTGCACACAGATAAAAACACACTCAATCCGCCGCCAAAATCCATCAAAACCTCAAGTAACTCAACGATCTTAATCTCAAACCCTAAACACGAATCACTTCAAGTAGGGACTAAGATCTGAAACCATCGAATCCTACATTTTCTACTTCATTCTGTTCAAAACCTCAAGATCCACTTGTCCGAAACCCTAGATAAAAACGCACAACCATAAACCTAAAACTTCTGACATATATACTCTATCTAGGGCACGAAATCGCAGAAAGAGATCGAAGAAAGAGAGAAAGAAGAACCTGTACAGCGCTGTGGAAAATTCCACCTAAACCAATCGTATCCTTGAAGATCTTGTTGATCTGCATAATCGTGTTGTTCGTCTTCTCCGATCCACTGTTCGTTACGTCGTATACATGCAGTATCACCTCCTTCATCCTCTCTCTCTCTCTCCCTCTCTCCATCCAAATCCAGATTACGAATGAGCTTCGATTATCGTTCTGCTCGCAAATCTCCAATTTGAATAAATAGATATTGTGAAGAGAAAAAGGGAACGAAAGAAAGATTAAAATAAGATTGAATTTCAAAATAATAAATACGAAAACCCTTTTTTTTCTTTTTACTCTTTTCACTGTCCTTTACCGTTGTCCAATCAGATTTGATTTAAATAAATAAATAATTTTGTCGCCTCGGATTTTTAAATTAAGTTTATATATCATTCTTTTTTGTAAGAAAATTTTAATTATTTATTTTTGGGAAACGCTTTCTTCAAGTTGAGTTGGAATCAAAACTCTGTTAATTGAAGCGCCAAATTGAACAAGCTCAATGCATCGAAGAGCGAGAACTTCGGACAAAATTATGAATTTTTACTTTTGATTGACGAAAATAACCTTAGTGTTGGTAACTAATTACAGAAAGTGGCTTCTGTTTTGTTTTTGTGCAATGATTTTTGTCGGAGAGACGGGAGTTGGTACCCGTCAATGATTATTTAAATCTACGGGATAAAATTTGAAGTATGCTATTGGCTAAACGTTGATGCAATTAGGTTGTTTCTAATTGTTTTTCAAATCAAATTAAATTATAAAAATACGATTGGGTTTTTTATAATTTTAAACTAAATTATATAATTCGAATTAAAAATTTTTCTAAACCACAAAATTTTAATTTAATTTAATTCGATTTATGGAATGATCCATATCTTTTAATTTAGAAAAGTATATTTACGTAATATGTATTTAATTTATTTAATAATAATAAGGGATGAAGCAAATCTCTATTATTTTTTTAAAAAAATTATAAATATGAATTAAATAAAAAATATTATATAAATACAAATTTTAAATCGCATTTGAAAAATACAATATTGAAAATAACAAAAATATCACATTTATGAAATGAAATTTAACAATTGAATTAAAGTAGCTATATCGTATTTAATATATTAATTGTATATGAGATGCGATATAAACATATATACCTATATTACATTTAAGAGATACGATATTAATATAAATGACTGTTTACGGTATTTTTAAAATACAACATAAATATAAATACTAATATCACATTTAAAATATATAAGATAGAATTAGTGAATTATTAATATTTATTATACAATTGATAAATATAATAATATAACTAAAATTCTCTAATAATAAATATTAATGTTATAATAGAAATTGTTTGGTTTGGTTTACGGGTTAACCCAATTTGATCCATCCTTTTTTCGTCTCTTAGTATTTGCCTTTTAACCGTATAAATTAGGAACCATTGGTCCTTCCAATAGTTGTACCATATATATGGCTAATATATATACATATACATGTGTGTCTTTATGAACATTCACCAAAATGGTAAGTACATGCAGATAAAGTAAATGTGAAATATTTTTATAATAATACCTTTTCGCGAATTACATGTTCTTATAATGTCTTTTTCAATGAAGTGTCCGAGAGCTGAAAATGAAATAACAATTTTAACCTTATGGAGCATCTTTTATGGAGTGGACCCTATTGTTGTGTTGGTCATCGAGCCATCGGCACCATTTGGATAGATCCCAGCATAACATATAAGCTTTATTTAAATATGTACTTACTTATATTGTACACTAAAAAAACTTGAAGATAAGACTATTTTGTTTTGTATACACTTATTATGCACGGCAATTAACATAATGCCCCCATTAAGTAATCCTAGAATTAAGTAAAATGGAAAGGGTCCCATCATGATGTGTTGTTTTAGAGCACTAATTAATAATTTTTTTTATCTTTTAAAGGTTTATTATATATTTTCTAGAAATATTAAAAGTATTGATTGAATCGATGACTTCACTTCGATCTCTTCGACTGAACATGAAGGAGACTGGAAATATTCCTTTACTAAATTTCCATCACACGTATACTCGGAACCTTCGTATAAATAATTACTAAAATAAAAGCTTCCATCATCATGCTTGATATATCCCTTTCTTGTAAGACATCACAGCAAATTGCAAAGTAAGCACTTGATTTGACTTAACATTGGTGGGATCACTGGGTGACGTTAGAGCATGAAAGTCTAAATTTCGAGCATTGATCAGTTACTGTCATTCTTGTATTTTTCTACGCTTGTTTCGTGTTAACATGCATAACAAGTTTAGCTAACGGTCTTCTACAAGTCTAATATGGCATCGTCCGAGGAACATATAGGAACTGAAGAATACGCTCTTACGGTTGCTGATATGAAGTTATTTTTGTGTGGTCTGGTCAGGACCATACCATAATTTCTCCACTCCACTCCGATAGACATGGGTGGGCACATGTAAGACCTGGCCTAGCTCATGTCGCATCCCTTTCTACCCTCTCTATATAGACTTGGATAAAAATTGATTTTAAACTTTAAATCGATTTGGAATGAAAATAGCTAGATCAAACCGTCTTAATAAACCGTCGATTTTAAAAACCTAGATGGTTCGTCTAGGCGAAACTGTCTAAATCGATGGTTCACAAACTCAAACCCATCATTGAACTGATCTGTTTATTCTATAGGTTATTAAGTCATAAAAAATAATTAAATAATAATTAATAAGTCATTATATATTAAAACTATTTTATTTACGATAGTGAATTATAATTTTTTTAAATAACATCATCAAACTAATAATAGATAATTAATTATAAGTTAATTATATGTCAATGATAGATAGGAAATTCAATTTTAGTTAATAGAAATCGTTTTTCTAAAATTTAAAAAATATTAAGGATTTGAATATGAGGAAAAAATAAAATCTAAGGGAAAAAAATAAAAAAGTTGAAATCACATTAAGTTGGAAATTAATATAAAAAATTAAAAATTATTAATGAATTAGTACACTTAAAAAAATAAAATGAGATCACATTATTATAAATTATTAATATATGTATATAAAATAAATTAATAAAATTAAAAATTTAAATATTAAAAATAACTGTTCAAGGACCTCAAACCGGCTTGAAACTGCCAACTCATAAACTAGTCACGGTTTACTATATTACCAATTCATTAACTGACAGTTCATCATCAATTTGATCGTGAAGTTACTTGGTATTAGGCATTACCTTAGTCGTTCCTATTTGCGATAGAGAAAATAAATTAGGAAATAAAAAAGATTCATACTATGTCACGTGAAATCTCAATTTTGTAGGTAAAGAAAAAATTGATGGAAAAGCAACTGGATATATCTATCATTTTTTTTCTAAATAAAAAAAAAAAAAGCATAGGGCACATAGGGTCCACATTATTTATATGGTATAAAGATCCATTAAAAGAAAACTATATAGGTATCGAGAGAAGGAAAATATGGAATATCAACTATTTGAGCATTGAAACGGTTTCCTTTCTCCCACCTCTTTCTAAAATTATTAATTGCATAGGTGTTGATTGCTTTTTCTCTCTCCCAGCGCATTGTTTTGAAAAATCCATGCTTTTTGCATTAGTTTTAGCATTTGATACACGATTGAAGCTTGATGAGCTTATTGTTTTATAAAGAGTATATATAAATGGATTGGAAATGAAAGATATGGATTTTTTTTAAAGACAAGTTTGAGAATATGCTAAAATATTATTCGCAGTGCTCCAACTTTGGTCACTCTATTGAGAAATGTTTCGTTAAAGCACCCAATTTGAGAGATTTTCGTAGGAAAAATCTAGGAGTAATCAAGAAGCTGCTCTTACTTAATCAATTCTCAGCCTAAGAAAGTTAAAACCGATCATCCCAACAAAATCTAAACCAACCATTCAAAAATATGTATGAAAAATCGGAGTTCCTCTTTAAGTAAAGGTAAAGCAATTCACATTTATTCAACTCCTAGCTGTTTCTAAGCCTGTCGGTACTAATGCAAACATTGTTAGTCCTTTCGACACTAAAATATTATATTCTGAGAATAGGATTGATGTAAATCCAGCTAAGGTTTGTAGGAAGGGATGAAACTAAAAAATATTAAGGCTACTAACTTTCTTCGGGTAACTAATGTTGGACCAGCTAATATCATAGAAAATACCGAGGAAGATAAGGTTACAACCTCTATTATTGGAATAAATTCTAAATTTACTAAATGATAACTCTTTTGAAAACGAATCTATTAAGTTATAGGATTGTTTTAGGAAATAAAATTATGAGTAATCTTTTAAAAGATAACTCTTTTAAAAACTAATAGTATCGTTGGGAATGGACATAGAAGGAGAACCTTTGGTTCTCATGCACCCGTGTCATTGCTTTATAAAATATTTGGAAGAAATGGAAGAGTGTGGAAAAAA
Organism: Lumnitzera racemosa; assembly: GCA_024138005.1. Lineage (NCBI taxonomy): Eukaryota > Viridiplantae > Streptophyta > Magnoliopsida > Myrtales > Combretaceae > Lumnitzera > Lumnitzera racemosa. The sequence continues at coordinate 108,138,728 of JAMXBC010000004.1, forward strand.
AAGTAATAAGTAGAATTAAGGGTAGCAAAAATAAAAAAAGTTTCAAGACTAAAACGAGTTAAATGTTCTCCTACAAATCTTGTTGAGCATGAATATTGATACCTTCCAACTCTTTTATATCTTAACTAATCGTAGAACTGATGTAACACTCCAAAACTTAGAAAATTATAAAGTTTGAAGAAAGTAAAAGAGGGAGAGGGAGGGGTCAATAGTATAGTAGACAAAAGCTATTTTATTTCGAAAAAGCTATACAGGAACTGCCCCTACCCTCGTCTGTTTTGTTTTTGTATTTCATTAACTGATTTGCGTTTGATTAAGACGACGAAATTCCGTAAAAACCCCCGCCTTCTTTAAAATATCATAAACAGTTCCTGTAGGTTGAGCGCCTTTTTCAAGAAAATATAGAATAGCAGGAATATTTAAATAGGTTTGATTATTTATCGGATCATAAAAACCTACTTATCCTTATAATCTACTAATACGTCAGTCATTTAAATTCAATCCATTAGCATCTCCTTATAAATATCAATCATCAAACCTATAGTGTCTCCACAAAATAACATAGATGTTTATAATATCCTTAGTCCACAAATGTTTCAAAAAGATCAATTTCTCACTTTATTTTATTTAATGAGAAATAAGTTCAACATAATTCTACAACAATTATCTCAATAAACCAAATCAAGAAAACTTGACTTCTCAAATTAACGGAACTTCATAAATAACATACTACCAATGGCGCTGACTAGAGAAGTCTCTAGTGACTTCTCATAGCCCAAGTAACAACATAAAAATAAAAACAACGTCTGACAACTCTTTTCAACAATTTTCATAACTATACAAATTCATTTCCATCATTTAAGTAGCAATCATAGCAATCTGCAACATCACCATAATAATCAAATTTATTGTAGTAATCCTTGTAGTCCCCATAACCAGTGCTTGCATCTAAAAATAAAGATCCCCAAGGTGGTAAGCAAAAGCCTAATATAGGGTAAATAAAGCAAATGCGCGTGTAACATATAGTGATTAGACAATCAAACACATTATCCGACTTAATATAAACATATGTAAAACTACAGTTTATTATCTTTTATTATGTCCGTCAAGCAATATAGTTTCAATGTCCCCGAACTTGGAATAACTCATGACTCTAACACACAATATATATATACATAAATATTGGTATTGGGTCATCCTTAATATCCTAAGAACTAAGGATCACCTACTCTATTTAAATTATTTCAAAGTGAGATTCCAATCAAAACAATGTCCCACTAAGATTATTGAGGTACCACCCCAATGTCTAGTCCTCCTAGTCTCTTAAGTCCTAACCAAGCACAACCAATACACTTTATTTAGGTCAAATATGTATTAGATCCATTTTAATTGTAAGCCCTGTAACTGTAGAATCAGATTTAGTACATTAAGTTTAAAACGATTGGTTAAAGGATCCGATTAAGCCTAAATTATCAAACAAAACTAAAAATATTAGTAAAAGTGATTCCGTAAGTTTGAATTTGAAAAAATAAATAATAAAATAATAGAATATTATAATATCGAATTTTAAGTATATTATCTATTATTTATCAAAAACACGTAAAATGAGTTTCGATAACTAAGGAATCGCTAAAAATAAATTATATGCAGACTAAAAAGCATAGAATAACATAAATAATATTTACGAGTATTTACTTATACTCCATATGTATACATGTATAAGTAAAAATACGTAAAATTATCTAAAATGCCTCAAAAATGCTAGAAAAATACTAAATAATTAAATAAAATTATTTAAAAAATAAAGAAAAAATAAGAAAAAAAATCAAAGAAGTGGGGAATGATTTAGATTAAGGTCATGGCAGGCCAAGGAGGAAAGAAAAAAAATTGGACCAATTAAATTAACCCACTTAGAAGTTCAAAATTGGAAGAGATAAACTCACATGTCAACTCAATTTAATGCACAAAAATCCTTTAGGGCTCTATAAATAGCTAATTTTTTTCAAAAACTCATTCGGACAGTTGATAGAGTAGAAAAAATAAAGAGGGCCGAAATAAGAGAGTTAGAGTATGTTTTCCAAAAATTATAAAAAAAAAAAAAAAATACAATCAAAGCAATTGAACTAAACCTAAGACCTACCACCAACTAGAACCGAACCACTGTGGCCAAGACCAACTGACAACCTCAAGAACACTGCTAATGGTTGGAATCCTAACGATTAAGTGAGTTTGATTCTAGCCTAATTTTATGTAATTTATTAAAATTATTAATTTTATCCAAAAATTATTAATTTTATTATTCTGATGTTTTATTGTACGTAAATTTAGGGAAAAATATTAATTAAATCTAATCACATTTGCAAATATATAGTACTTAAGAAATTGTACAAAACCAAACATGTTTTGATTTAAAATTAAATAGTCTTAGGAGTGTAGTTTTAAGCTTAATTTTTTTGTATAGACAACTTAGCTGATATAGAACGGTGCTATAAATTCTTTTTTTAGAAATTAATTTTCAAAATTTTTAAGTTCTTTTTAGGCCTTTAAAATATGTATATAATTAAGGATTTTAGGGTTTAATTAATAGTAATTGAATAATTACTGATTTACTGAATTATTGTAAGCCCCAAAGCTAAGCCAATTGACTGTACGATTGAACTTAGAACATAAGTTTTGGACGATCGGTTAAGGAATCTGATTAAACCCCAAATTATAAACTATTGAGAGAAATATTAGTAAAAATTGACCCCGTAAACTTAAATTTAAGAAAATAAGTAATAAAATAAGAGACTATAAAATTTTCAAATTTTAAGCATAATAATTACTAATTACTGAAAAGGCAAAACGTGTAATCTAATAACTAATAAATTACTAAAGATAGAGTATATGTATACTAAAAATAATATAATGACTTAAATAATATTTAAGAATATTTATTTGTACTATATATGAATTTACGTGTAAGTATAAATACGCGTAATTACTTAAAATACGCGAAATGTGCTAAAATAATATTAAATGCTTAAAGAAAATTCATAATTAATTAAGAAAAAATCAAGAAAAATCAGGAAAAATCATGAATCATCCAGAATTGGGTCGTGGCGGCTGGGAAAAATAAGAAACAATTCGGCCAATTAGAATAAGCCAACATAAAAGCCAAAAATCAAGAGATAAGGCAATTATCTTGTCTCATTTAATGTACAATAAATCCTCTAAAACCCTATAAATAGCAAGAAAAATTAAGGAACTCATTTGGACAGTTAGAAATTAGAAAAAATTAGGGAGAGACGAAAATTGAGAGAAAAATTCGGTTTAGAAAAAAAATTAGAAAAACTGTGCAATTAGGGCTTTCAAAGGGAACCCACACCAGACGAGGAGCCGGGAGTGGACGGCCACTACCACTACGCGGTGGTAGCAGTACCCAGGCCGGACGACAAGGCTACGGCAGCCAGAGCCACCCAGATCGGTGAGTCCAATTTCCAGCCCAATTTTGTGTAATTTTGTAAAAATAGTAAATATTATTATAAAATTATGAATTTTTTTATTCTGAGATATTTTTGTATGTAGTTTGTAGGAAAAATATTAGTTTGATGAACACATGCCTCGTAACATATGGTCCTTAAGAAATCATGCAAAACCGAGCACATTTCGGTTTAGAAATAAATGACCTTAGGAATGTAGTTTGGAGCTCAATTTTTTTTTTCTGTAGGATGCTCATATGATATAGAATAGTGCTATGAAGCCATTTTTTTAAAATTAATTTTCAAAATTTTTAAGTTAATTTTTAGCCCTAAAATGATGGAAATATTGGGTAATTTGGAGTTAATTAAGTAATTAAATTATTAATTACTGACTTAGTGAATAAGTAGATGTTTAGGGATGTTGAAATCTGATGGAGAATGATACTTGTAGCATTTAGGGTGTTAGATGTAATTATTAGGTTAATTATGTAGTAAATAAGTAATATGGAAAAATTGTACATTTTAAGTTAATTTTGTAAATTAGGGTAATTAGGAGTAAAATCTGATTTAGGATGAATTTAGAATGTTTAGAGATGATAATTAGAGTGTTATAAATATTAGAAGTGTAATATATACATAAAAGGTAATAATACATAATAGGTAATTATTGGAAATATAATAAATAGGAAATATTATAATAAAAATTGATATTGTGATAATAATAAAAATGTACAATAAATCTGATAGGAAATTTAAATTTCTGTAATTATATGAAAAATGTAAAAATTTCTCATATTAGGAGTGAATTCGGTACACTGATAAGGATATAAGTGTACCGGGTGAAATAAAATACTGACTAGGGGTAATGATGGTATTTAGGAGATCGGGAAATAATGTGATTAATTTCACATTATGGGTTGAAACGAATTTCTAGGGTTAAAGTATAAAACACTACTTAGAAATCGAACTAGAACCTAATTTAGAAACCGATGTGAAAACCGAACCCGAACCTAACCCCAAACCTAAATAATTGTAAAAGACGTAAGACCTAGATAATTAGGCATATTAAACCCTAAACAAAACATAACAATAAGTGTTATATGATAAAATGAACCTATAATAGTTATGTGAAAAGCTGAAACCACGTTTGTGTTATAGGGATGATCGACGGTGGCCTGATCAAATCGGACCTCGAGTGAATGAGCGAGGAGTCGAGGTAAGTTGAGATTAATACAATACTGTATTCTGGGAGGCTTGAGATTATGCTTGGTTGTGCTTGTTAGATAATTGGATGTGCGCATGTACTTGATTATGGGTGATGCTATGATTCTGTTTGTTGCTCTAGCATGTATTGCATGAAATGATTGATCACCCTAAACTAGACATAATCAAATATATGACCAGTAATCATAATCGGACATGCATGGCAACCCGTTAGGGAAACTTAGGATTCTCCGGCCAAATACCGACCCCTTCGAAAAGGATAGCGCAGGGTTGCAAAATGGTCCCTTCTTTATCCTCAGTCGAACTAAGTGACAGGAGAGGAAGTCACGGCGAGGGTGAAGACAGTGGTTCGAAGGTAGTCGCGGGAGGAGTAAGGTCTCTATTACACAAGCCTGGGTTTGGTCGTGAGCTGTTGCATTAACGGCAACTTCTCAACCCGGATTAGAGCCGGCGCAATTTCTCTAATCTCACGACGGGCCGGACAACGTTGTGTGATGGTATTTGCTTGCACATGCATTGCACTTAATAAGTGATTGAAAACCTTGTTGTGTGTATGGTATAGTTTTAAGCCCTCCGTCCTAACTTACTAAGCTGTGGTTACTCACATCCCTATAGACATCGTGCAAGTGCTGGCTAAGAAGCGGCCACAACTACTATGAAGTTAGCAACTACTGGATCCTGGGGAGTAAGGAAAAATATTGAAGAACGAACATATATTTTTAAGGTTTAAGCTTTTACTTTAGAACTTCTCATTCTTTTTTAATAATGTAATCACTAGGAAATATATTTCGAAGAAACATTGCAAACGATAATTGTAATCACTAAATTATAGTGAATATATGTATTTCCTCACTTTCTTAGAGGAATGATTTATTTAAATTATAAACTGTTTACTTCAAAGCGAGTTAGTCGTTGACGCCTTGTGTAGATCAGGTCTAAAATAGCGGTTGTAAGGCCAACTTTTATCTTAGGGTGGTTTACACGGCGGGGCTGTTACGACTCTGCCGCTTCGGGCGTGACAATTATTAGGTGTTTTAAGTATGGTATGATAATTGTGGTATTTAGGGTATTAGATGAGATTATTAAAGTATTATGTAGTAAATATATGTAATTTTGATAATACGAGAAATTGGAATTGTGATAAATATAAAATATTATGTTAAAATGGATAATATAATAATAATTTTAATGTGTAATAAATCTGGTAGGAAATATCAATTTAGGTAACTATATAAAAAATATAAAATTTTCTCATATTGAGAGTAAATTCGGTATACTAATAAAGATTTAAGTATATCAGGTAAAATAGACTACTAATTTAGAACCAAAAGTAATAATTAAGATAGTCAAACCTAGTATAATTAATTTCACATTAGTGTTAAGAACGCATTTTTAGGATTTATATATAATACTCGTAGTTAAAATCAATTTAAAACCTAAATCGGAATTGGATTCGAAAATCGAATTTAGAACTAACCTAAAATGAATTAGTAATAAATAATACATATATATGAAAAATTAAGCTAAATTATAACCTAGAATATATATGTATATCATCAAGATATAATACTAAAAACGTATTTATATTATAAATTAACAGGTAAAGAGGTCGCAATAAAAGTGAAGTTAATCATTCGAAGGTAGTCGCGATGTCTCCATTGCACGAACCTAAGTTTGGTCGTGAACTGTTACATTAACTGGAAACTCTTTAACCTGGATTAAAGCGAGTGTAATTTTTCTAATTTCATGATGGACCAGACAACTTCGTATGATAGCATATACTTATACATGCATAGCATCTAACTGATTTAGTTGATAACCGTGTTTATGATTGACTTATAGTTTTAAGTCTCCGCTTCAATTTACTGAGCGATTGGTTACTCATATCTCTATAAACGTTGTTGCAGGTGCTAGCTAGGAAGTGATTTATTTTTACCTTGAAGCTAGCAATTGCTAGATCCTAAGGAGTGAGAAAATACATCTAAAGAACAAATATATCTTAAAGGTCTTAGCTCTTACTTTAGAATCTTTCATTTTCAAATAATATATTACTTAGGAAATACAATACAATGAAACATTGCAAACATTATGTAATATTTGAATCCTAGTGTATATATGTAATTTTATACTTTCTTAGGTAAATAACTTATTTAATTTATAAACTGTTTACTTCAAAATAGTTAGTAATGGACGCCTTGTGTAAGTCAATGATAAGATAGCAGCTGTGTGGTCAGCTTCCATCTTAGAATGATTTGTATAATGAGACTGTTATAACTCAATCGCTTTAAAGTGTAATACTTAAGATTGTATGTAATTGTGCTTGTAGGTAGTTTTATATGCATGTACTTGTGTATCCGATTTCGTGTTGAAAATCTGTATTGTGTCTTGGTGATGTTTGTAATTTGAATGGTATGAGATTGTTTGATCACTCTAAACCAAACTTAATTATAAACGACCTGAATACCCTAATTAGATATGAATCGAAACCCTTTAGGGGACTATTAGGACTTTCCAACCAAACATCAATACCTTTGGAAAAGATAGCATGATGGTCTTTTCTTCATCCTTAGTCAAACTAAGTGACAAAAGAGAAGGTTACGGTAAGGATGAGAGTAGTGGTTCGAAGGATAGTCATGGGGAAAGTAGTATCTCCATCACACAAACCTAAGTTTGGTTGTGAATTGTTACATAAATATGAAAACTCCTCAATTTTGATTAGAGCGGGTGAAATTACTTTGATTACATAATGGACCGGACTATGTTATGTGATGGTATTTGTTTATTGTATTGTATATAATTAATTGTTTAAAAACCAAGTTTATGTTTGTTATGTATTCTTAAGTCTCCATCCTAACTTATTAAGTTGTTCGTTGCTCGTACCCTTATAGATTTTGTTGCAGGCACTAATTGATATGCCACGATATAATTACTTGAGGTCAGGTTTTTTTTTAAAGCGCTATGGGAGAGTGAGAATCAACCGGCTATACGATTGAGTCTTTTGTTAGTACTTTTAGGTTTATAAATAGGTATTATGATATGTTGGTTAATAAACTACCATAGCATGTATAATTTCTTAGGATTATAAGATAATATGAATATAATTATATATATATAACTTAAGATTCTAGCTTTTTATGTAAATTTTAGCATTAATTTTAATTGAGTTGTTTACTTCAAAATAAAGAGTTGTAAACGTCTCGTGTAAATCCTACCTATGATAGTGACTATGAGGTTAGTTACTATCCTAAGTTGGTTTATATAGTGAGACTGTTACGACTCTGCTATTTTGAAGTGTGACATCTATCTCTTAGTATCCGAATACTAAAGGGGATGTCGTTCAGATGCTTGGTTATAGTCTATAGATTTTTACAGGTTGCAGCGACATTTTAACCCCTAACTTTCGACCCTATTCCACCATTCTCAAAAACCACTACTCCTAATTCGATTACCCATCAATAACTCAACCCTACACTCCTTAAAACATCCCACAAACATCAACTTATGATCAAATCTTAGCCCTACTCTTCTTAAATTCAAAATTCTTAATCTATGAAACAATACATTAAAGGCTAGGCAATAATTTTTATCGTTGGGATTGAAAAACCTCACTTCCACCACGAAGAATTTGATATAGGACTTCCAAATAACCTCCCCAAATTTGTTTTAGGTGATGCCCTACGAGGAAAAACGAGTTTCTTTTTTAAATCTGCAAGAAACCTTAAGAAAGAGATCGATTTTACTACTTACCTTGATCTCTTTTACCCTAATCTCGTTAAATTTTGCTGCTTAGCCTTCCCTACTTTAAGAATTCGCATGAAACCCTAAGTAAAGTGTACAACACGTGAGAGAGAGAGTGAAAAAGGCTTTCCCAAACCTTATGTAGCCTTTTTATACTTAAGAGTTCATTAGGACTTTTCTATACCAAAAATGCCCCCCTCTTGTTATTTACAATACCAACTCTTGCCCTTACTATAAATTACTATTTATTTGTTATTTTCCTTTTTATTCAGGTTTTACAACTGTCTTTTATTTTTGGATTTTTACTTAAATTTAAAGCAATAAGGTTCATGTTTCTTGATCTTGTATTTCTTTGAACCATAATAAAAGTTTTCTTTTACTACGTAAAAAACTAATATATATAAATACACATACACATACATATATATATTAAATCCATATTCTATTTTACATTTTAATTAAATAGAGACAAAAGTACGTTTTACATTTTAGTTGTTCTCTTAATTGTCTTAGCTACATTAGGATAGCATTTATCCTTTCTTAATATATTTTAGTTGTACTAATATAAAAGTATAAACAAATTAAACATAACCATTCGCAAACTACTTAAGTTAAAGCTTAAGATATTGCCTAGGTTAGTTTTCACGACAATCAAATTGAACTCGTATTGACTCATATTAGAATTGTCCCTTTGATCAAACTTGTGTTGTGCATAAATATAGATTAAGAGTTGAAATAAAATAATATTAATACCTTAAAAGAAAAAACAATTAGCAAGCTTAATTAGGCCTGTAACCTTGGTGGATACTATTTCTAGTTAAAATCCCTCTAGGATTTTATCTAAAACCCACTAGCTATTCTGTACACACCTACAAAGAATGTTGCTTTCAATCGACAGTGTGTACAATATTGGCTATGCTGATAACACGGACATCGATGGATTGCAACATAGAACGGTTCATATCCCATCGAAGATGAAGACAACTGGTCCACCGAAAGCCTCAAGATGGTGAAATGGTGGAATAACAACATAAGACCTGTCATCCACCATGGTTGCCTTTTACCACAATGCATAACAGATGAGGGGGATGTGTGCGTAGGGCCTCCCAAAAAATACATGTGATTGATAATATTTTAATATATCTCAGAAATATGGGTTGTATACATTTTGAAGTGGTCGGTGATGTCACAATATGTTTAATTTTAAGGATGGAGGTAAGTATTTATTGGGTTGTTAAACCTTTTTACTTGCTAGACCAGTAGATAAGATGCAAATAATCACAAGAAAGCAAGAAGCTGACTACCATTGGCCATTTTATCTTAAAAAATTACCTTGATTTTGGTAGAAAGTGATCTTTCAGATAAATTGTAATATTATAACTATCGAAATTGTAAAGACACTTTAAATTGGAAATGGATCCTTTCAAATTTAACGGTTTAGATAGTCTGAATTTTCTTAAATTCCAAAAACAGGGGCACTTATATCCATTAGAATATGCTAATGACACAACATTTATTTTCTAATGTAGTATTAAGTCAACCTTTTATATGAATAAAGCAATTGCAATAATTTTTTGATGCCAAGCCATCACTGAATTTGTTTTATACGAATCATTCAAATGTCAAATCGTTAAAAAAAAATAAATAAAGAACTCAAATTAGATTATGAACCCCCAAAATAAATTTACAATTATATATCGATAGAAAAGACCGACTTAGCTTAGCATTGCATTTGGGGAGTCAATATTCTTGAAGAAGTGTAAGGGTGGCACTTTTGAAATCGGTGCCTTATATTTTTTATATTGTCACTCCAATATGCCCTAGTTTTTACTAGGGAAAGTTACCATATTAATGTCTGACAAGCAAATTAAAGAGTCCTACGGAACCATGTTCTGCATTTCAAAGTACCGGTAAGGGTAATTAAGAACATTGACGGTGAGTAGGGACGACCTCCGGCTGCTAGAAATAAATTAAAAGCACTAAACACGTACTTAGAAATGATTTATTAAAAATGACTTGAAACAAAATGGAATGGATAAGAATAGACTTTAATGGAGTAAAGAGTGGAATAATAATTTTTTTTTTTTTTGTTTAGAAATATTTATATAATGGAATGAAATAGAATGTAATTAAATGTATATATAATAGTAATTATCAAATTAAGAGAATATTATAATTAAATTAAATATTAAATAAATAATTTGATTAATAATAATAAATACAGGAGAATTCCTCTATACATACTCCTAAACATCGGAAAAAGGGATAAAATCTGAGCTCATGATTTTATTCCAGTCTATTCCATCGGTTCTTTTCATTTATACTGAACCGGCCTATCTATGGATCCAAAAGTCCTCAGGTTCCATGTTCCGAACAAACAGCAAAACAAGCACAAGCACTATGACAAGCAGAAATTATGGTGGTGAAACCACGTAGTTGGATGTTCTGGGAGATAGAATCGCTAAACTAATCCTTTTCCTTGCAACGAAACGTTGCGATGAAATTCAGGACATTATAAATAAATAAAAACCTAGTATTAATCATGAAAAGAGGAAAAAAATAAAATAAAATGTATAGCTTCTATGGATCAGATACTAAGAAAGAAGAAAACAAGTTATAGAGCACCTCTTATTTGCATCTTGGTATAAGCTTCACGAAATAAGATGGCTTGGGGAACTCAGCTGATGTCTTAAGTTGTTTAGCTTGAACCAGAAACTACAACTACCTGCCTTCATTATTCATCAACTGTGAAAATACTTGGCTCGTTGTTATGTCTGATCTACCGCTTTCATCATCTCTCTCTATCCTTCTATTAATAGAAGTTACTCGGGGAACCGATCTAGGGGATGGTATCTCTGCTGCGTTAACATCACTAACTTCATTGGGTTCTTCATGTCGACTATTTTCCTGAAGCTGTAAAGCATATTCCAAATTCCACAAAACATCGCCCATCGTTGGCCTATCGACACCATACTCAGCTAGACATTTCTCAGCGGTTTCGCCGTATTTTTTCAGAGAGCTTGGTGATATCTGTCCAGCAAGATGGGGATCGATTATTTGCTCAAGCATTCCTTTTTTCTGCCATTGCATTGCCCATTCAGCTAGATTAACCTGCTCACGTGCAAGCAATGGATCTACAGCTGATCTGGCACAGAGGACTTCGAAAAGAACAACACCGAATGAGTATACATCTGACTTATCTGTAAGTTGCTGCCGTCGGAAGTACTCTGGATCCAGATAACCAAAGCTACCCTTCACACCAGTGCTGACATGGGTCTCATTCAGGCATGGGCCAGACCTTGAGAGACCAAAATCTGCAACCTTTGCCACATAATTCGCATCGAGTAGTATGTTGGTCGATTTGATATCGCGATGAATGATGCCTTGTGCAGAACCTGTGTGAAGGTAGTGAACTCCTCTTGCTGCACCGATACATATTTCAAGCCGCTGCTTCCAAGACAGGGGCGGGAGTCCCGATCCATACAGATGATATTTCAAGGTGCCCCTCTCCATGTACTCATAGACCAAAATCATTTCTGACCGCTCCTCACAGTAGCCAACCAATGAAACAAGATGCCTGTGCCGAATTTTAGACAGAACCGTTATTTCAGTCTGAAATTCAGGAAGGCCTTGCCTTGATCCAGGCACACCTCTCTTGACAGCAACCTTGGTGTTATCTTTAAGAACCCCTTTGTAAACCATACCAAATCCGCCTGAACCAATAATAAGACTCCTGTCAAAGTTGTTCGTTGCCACTTGAATGTCAGCAAAAGGGATGCGCAAGCTGAGGTATCCATTAGGGCCGGGAGACGTGGTTGCAGTTCCCATAGAAGTTCTGCTGTGGGAACTGCCACCGTAGACACCTAATGGAGTCCAACCAACACTTTCTGAACGTTTCGATTTTGGTTTTTTCTTCTTGCACTTCATCACCAGCAACAGGGCCAATACTACTAAGCATAGGGCAGCAAATCCTCCAACAGCAGAGCCAACAATCACTCCGATATTTTTCTTCCTTGTTTCCCCAGATGAAGGAACAACGTTCACCATTTTCATGATCTCTGCACCATTTAAAATAGCATTGACCCTCGCTGGAATGCTTAAATCGGAAGGGCCAACTGTGACTTGCATAGTCCCTGAACTATCCGAGTCTACCACAAAATCGATGTAGTAAGGAGAGGCTAAAACATGAAACGTAAGGATAGATAGATCTACATTGCTATAAGCAGCATAACCATCAATAAACACATTGAAATACAGCTGGTTAAGCGCTTTACTAACAAAGTCACAGAAATGCAACCGAACCAGGTATCGTGCTGTACGAGCTTCTATTGGGAAATTCCAAGTGATGTTGAACTTTGATATGACCGTTTCATTGTCCCTATTCATTTCCTGGGCTGTCATGTAAACACTGTCAGGAGCAATTTCCGGGCTTGCACCCCCCGTTTGGTAATTAGGCTGGTGAGAGGTGTTTGCGCGTTTCGCAGCTGATTTAAGCACCAAATATTCATCATCGGGAATCCAAGTCCTCCATAAAGTATCATTGAATGGAGTCAATTTTGAACCACCAACATTTATCCTATGAATAGTCTCTAAAACTTGTGATGATAAATCCTTATACTCTTCAGTCCCTGTAGCACTAATTAACCTAGCTCCATCATCGATAAGAAAGTCCTTAGGAGCTGAAAAAACTTCAATTGCATTAACAAACCCAAAACCCGAACCCGAAACTCCACTAGGACTAAACACAACTTCAACATATTCATCCTCTAGTTTTAATACGTACTCCTTCAAGACATAAACTTTAGTACTGAAACTACTCAAAATGGAATACCCATTAACAGAAACACCAAAAGCTGCAGACTTTAAATCGAAATTCCGAGCTTTAAACGGAGAGAAATGGAAACGTAGCAAGTGCAAACCTTTCTCCTTGATGTTGAATTTATAACTTGAAGTGCCCTGGAAGATCCTGGCTGTGTCATATAAAGGAGGTGAATTTACAGGTGGGTTTCGGTCAGTTACGGAAATGGAATTGTCCTTGAAGAGAAAACTCGAACCGGGTTCCGCTGCATCGGCCACAAAAACGCGGTTGTCGTGTGTCGTATTGGTGGTTGAGCCACAATTTAGGAGGTAATTGTCTGCTGGAGGAGTAAAGGGTGTGCAAAAATGAGGTAAGAGAGAGAGAACATCGACAATGAGAAAGCAAAGGAATTTGGTTTCCATGGAGAATATTGGTGTTTGTTTGGTAGTTGAGAGTTACGGAGTGGAGTTATAACAGACTGGTTTTTGGGAAAAAAAAAGAAGAAAGATACCTACTTTGCAGTTGCAGGAGCTGGAAAGAGTTGTTGTACTTGGACTCCGTTTTTGGACCCTTGGTTTAGTGTTAGTCCTGGAAACATTTTGACAGTTGTTGTTGAACTCTGGGGTTTTATAGCGTCTCTTTGGTTTTTGATCTTGAACCGTTCCAAATACTGTAAACTCACGCCGTTGAAAAATCTATGCACATGTTCTATGCTTGATAGTAATGCCATATAAGAGGAAGAATTAATTTATAAATATTAATATATATAACGGTATACAAATTACAAATATCGAATGATATTAATTTGGAAAAATATGTCTTCCAATATTATTATCTATATGTCACGTTTACATTACACGATAAATCTTTTTCCTTTACAAATGAATAAGGAGAAATAAGGTAATAGAACTTTTCAACTGTTTGGAGTATGTAGCATCTTAAAAAACATTTTATTCTTATTTGTTGTTTTTACCTCAGGTTAGTTTTATGGCTAGTGAACAAATGTATAAGATGTGTGATAATGATTACTAGCATATCCTATTTTCTTATTGAGTAATCATTTTGTCTTTTTAACCTGTTTCGTTTGGTGAAGTAAATACAAGCTAGGTCATATCTATAATTCCTTTCTGTGCAAGCAATTTCCAAAAAAAAAAAAAACAAAAGACATCTACTCCACCATATAGGGTTTTGTAAAGTTTTATGGCTTAACACTTGTTTTATAAACACCATGTACTTAGACTAATGATGCCCACCATTTAATTTTTAGAATCATAACAAAAGAAAGGGATTCAAAACTTCTTATAGAGAGTCTTATTTTATGGCCCCTATTATCAAAAGGTTTTCTTTTTTTCTTTTCTTTTTTTCAATTGTGTTACAATTTTGAAAAAGAAATTTAAATCTTAATTCATCCTAATAAAAGATCAATTGTAATACTATTAAGCTATAACAGTCTTGACTATTATCAAAAGTTCAAAACTATAATAATTTTAATGAAGCCCATCATTGAAATTTTATATTAACCTTAAGCATATGTTTAAGATGTGAAGATTTACTATCTGAATTTAATAGAATTTGTGAATATGCATATGTAATGATTAAAGTGTGATTTGTGAAAGTAAAGATAAAAGTTGAAATGGTATAACATAATATCTGTTTTTTTAGGTAAAATAATATAATTCATTTATAAACAAAAGGTACAACATTGCAAACAGTCCTTTAACAAGTATTCACCTATTGATGCAACATTTCATCGATTGAACTATTTATAATAGAAACAAACTTTTCCACTCTATATTATAGTGCATAGGACTACAAATAAGTCAAGTCGAGCCTAACTTCTAAAGACTTAGGCTTGAATCGTTTAAAAGTTATCAAGCTCAAATTTAAACTAAACTTTTTATTAAGCTTATAATTAAGGTTCAAGTTCAACTTGATTAGATGAATGAGTTTCTCTTAAGCTTGAGTTTCGCTCATTTTCTAATCGAGCTAGAGGTAAGTTGAGTTGAGTCTAAAACTAGCCAATCTCAAGCCTAAATATATAAAATAAATAAATAGATTAATGAATAGTGAATAAGGATTAGGTTATATGTTATATATTATATATTATCCTATAAATATTATATATTTATATATATTAAATAGATATTAACCTTTAGATTTTAATAATATATAATATTTATAACATATATAAAAATCGTAAGCATACTCACGAACCTAAATGAGCTAGCTCGAAAGTCTAAGTAAGCAGGCTCATTAGCCTAAACTGAAACTCAAGCTCGACTCGTTTAGATAAATGAGTTTCATCTCAAGGTTAAGCTTGACTCATTTACTAATTAAACTCGAATAACTTATGAGTGGCTCGGCTTATTTATAGCCCTATTAGTACATCATTTACCAAAAGTTATTATACTTATTTTGGATAAAAGTTCCAAAAAACAAAAGAGAAGTGATTATTCTGCATATACCCTGCAATATGATCAGCAACTTTGTTGCATTCTTTTGGATGCGCATCAATTTTCCCATTCTGCAATTTGTAGAGATCTTTCTTGTATACAATTATAGCATTGTAATATTTCAATTTAACATTTGGTTTCCCATGTAAAAATTTTTTGGTAGTAATCGAATTAATATAGATATGTAAGTTAGTATAACCCTGTTGCAAGCGATATTGAATTCCAAAATGAATTACCCAAGGTTTAACATTTAGGGCAAAGGAAAAACAATGCAAAAAGAAAACATTACAAAAATGCAGCATTTGAGAAAATGATCCCAGAAATACTACATTTGAAATTGCCTCTTTAAGGAGTAATTTTAGTACAAATTCAATGCATCCATATTTTACATTTCCATTTACTCTTTCACTTTAAATTTAGTCGAGCTTATATCAGATTGCAGTTGAAAACGTAATCACCTTAAATTTAGTCGAGCCCATATACAATTTTGTCGAGCCTATATACGATTTTAGTTGAACACTTAATTGGAACGCAATGTCCAATAGACAATTATATTTTTAGTCAATTAATCAACTTATATCCAGTTATTTATTTGTGAGATGTTCGGTTTTGTTCTCTTTTAGTACTACATAGATATATGTTTTGAATCGACATCGAAACATGTTAATAACTTTAAATTATGAAAAAATGAAACTATTGTAGGAAATGTAAGTACATTGTCAAAATAACTAAATAGTGTTTTGAAAATAAGGAAAGTAAATCAAAAGTAAAATATCTAAAGCTAATGACGTCGATGCCGACATCGTCATTGAGCCAGTGGTTAAGCATCCTAAAGTTTTGCATTATCCTGAGGCTCAACCATCTAGGTTGCATCCAACTAGGTAATTTGTTCACCTTCATGACTATAAGTACCCTAGAACAATGCATACATAGGGACTAGATAATTGTGTATTTACGTGATTCCCTTGCCCATATTGTACTGAGAATCTCTAACTAGCCTCTTTAATAGTGTAGGGGGTATAGACTTACTAGTAGAGATCTATCCGGCGACAGAAGTGTGGCACATAGGATCCCCAAAGAATATCCTGTGGAACTAAAATCCAAGTAGTTTAGGAGATGTTGGTGGCAAGAAATGTAGGGGCAGAAGTGTGGGGAGAGAAGCATCATTGCAAATCTGCAAGCCAAGCTATCTATGTCTTCGACCCTTAACTCAACGACGACCACATGCCCTACGGCCCTTATCTATTTGTGGCTCGTCTAGTAGGGAATCATCTTTGTCAACATCTAGATCAGGTAAAGCTGGGTCGCCTAGGTGGACCTTAATAATCCCCTGGATGATGTCACCTACTCAATGCTACTCATGTATTATGTCCTCGTATGGAATCCAAACAACCTGAATTGATGATCAACAATGAGAATGATAAAAGTAATAGTTACTAAATGAATAAGGAGAATGGTTTCAGTAAATATGCACTTGCTCCGGATGCTGGAGATCAAATGCATTTCTATACCATCTAACTACATGTACAGGCAACTCAATCACGTCAAACTTGACCTTGCATCGACTCATAAGTGGTCAATTATTGGCAACTATCTTAATCTGACGATGTAAAGGGGCAATATGTAGGAAATACTCCCATGCCCACACCTACAAAATCATCAATTAACCACTAATCACTCATGTATTTACCCTATAAGCTAGACATAATTGGTAGTAAACCTATGTTAAACAAGCTGCTCCCCATGTATATTGCTTGGTCATGGTGAAGTCCGATAAGAGAAGTATACGACATTGTTAGACTTGTTTGGGAACAACATACTCCCAATCAACTGTATGATATGTGCCATCGTGAAACGCTATACCATTTCCTCATCTACATAAAAAGGCAAATTGGTGAAATTATCCTTTAACTACGATAACTTCAATCTGGCACCCTTTAGGGCACTCTTTGGTGGGCAAATTCCTAATAAGCGGTCACATAACTTGGCTTAGCCAATAAAAGTCGTCACTTTAGTAACTGCATTACCATCGGACCTATGAGCAAAGATATATCCTATAGCGCCATTGTCATCTCGCTAGTGTAGAAGTGAAATACATGTATCTCTTCCCTTTATCACTCAACCAAAGCGATAATCAAGTGCCAATCAAACTGTATGAAGGAAACCTGGCATATACCAATAAAGCCTAACTACTCCAGATACGGGAACATACATAAATCTATTAGGATCTCCTAACCATCCCAATGCTTAAATATCGCCTTACGTCTATGACACCTGAGCCATTAGTTTTCCTGTAACTAAGGAAAAAGAACTATTGTTATAATCAGTATAGGAATAGATCGAATTGCAAGTATGTTTTCCATTTGCTATTCCTTACTTGACCACCCCACATTAGGCCAAACCTATGAGATGGCTGCAAGTGAAGTAGTGACCTATATGCCAATCCTGGATCCATTTACTCTTGCACGTACAAAAGAGGAAAAAAAATTATAAGCTTACTAAAAAAAACATATAGTAAAAACAAAAAGTTAGAAAAAAGAAACTACTTTTTAAATAAAATTCCATATATATAATCAATAAATATTATTACAGGTTTTTTCATTTTCACTAAGTCAATTACCAGTAACCCACTCGACGTTAGTTGTCTTCCTCGTTGCAAACATCTTCTCCTATTATATCTATCCCCATCGCATAGTCCATAAGTGTAAGTTAATAGTCCCTCTCGGATGTCCATCTCATTCTAAAATCATTTCTTTTGTGACTTACCTAGATTCCTAACCTTGTCTGATGTTGTAACTGGATGCCATACGGGAACAACAACATATGACCAACTGGACTTATCGACATAGGGCATAAAGGAACATCGCGTATATACGTAGCTAATTCTACAATATGTACTACTACCTAATGTGTACAGCAAAATCCATGCTCATTTTTCTCATAACAGCTATAGGGTGTAAGTATAAAATTTTGTATGTTTGCCATTTATTACAAGTACACTGTGCAATCTTAAGGGCGACTGTGCGGCTATTCTCCCCTTTTTACCTATACATCGTTGGTCTTGGCACCATAATGACCTCGAATATTTGCTCATTATAGTAAAAAATCATGACTCGGTGACTGTTGGCCACTTTACGCCACTTGTCAAACTTTCTATTTGCAAATTTGGTCAACACTTTACCAATGCATGTTTGTTCCACTAACTCAATCCTACATTTTTTGTAGTTGTTGCAATTGTAAAAAGTTTTCTTAAGTAGTGCCACGGCGGTCAAGTTCCTAGCATCATATAAAGCACTGTTATAACTTTCTACAATGTCGGTTGTCCCATGACCAAATCAAGCTCCATTGTTGTACACTAGCATCCACTTTTTAGGATATAGACCTCTAAAGTAAGCTCTAATATAGGGCTTATAGTCTTGGTCTCGTAATAGTAGGTACGAAACTTTTGAGGTTGCAACTAGTAAGTAGCTTTCTTTATTAGCTCTTTGCATTCTTTATTCTTAGCCTGAGTGTTGAAGTTACTGGTGACATGTCGAATACGCCATCGCAAAGGCCAACCTTTTGGCCATACTGCATTCTTACCCTCTACTATAGATTAGATCCTAGCATGACGGTTCGAAATCAAACATATATCAGTATAATCTCTCATAACGTGCATAAGCACATACATTAGGAACCAACTCCAGTTATCGAAACATTCCTCATCAACTAAGGCGAAGCTAAGTGGGATAATGTGATTTTAACCACCAACTCTGGTGATAATCAACAATTTATGCTTGTATTTCCTATACAAGAATGTTCTATCAATCATAACTAGAAGCCTGTAATGTATAAACGCCTCAACGCACGGTTTGAATGCCCATAAGACTCTATTGAAGAACATGTACTTGACAGTATCACTGTCTCGTTATTTCCACTTTACTATAGTACCGAGATTAGCCTCTTGGATCACATTTACTAGATGTGAGAACACTACATTCCTCTCATTTACTGTAAACTTGTTCAATCGCTTTGCACTTCGCTTTCCTAATTCTCTTGATGTAGACAATACAACCATATTGCTTTTAAATAGTCACCTACAAATGTCTTATCTTAATGCTTTATAAAGCTTAAATATCCTTAATCAGAAAATAGGATAACGTATTTGAGTCCAATTTCGAGTGGTCCTAACTAATTGAGGGAATGAGGTACGTGTGTGGACTTGAAAACCTGGTTATCACAAAGCATCCTACATGATGCTTCTTATAAGCTCTAAGTCTCCACCTGCAGCCTTTTCCCCAATCAACGCATTTGATAAACCATAACGTCCGTTCAAACTCCTTCATGATGAAGTCATAGTGATTCATAACATGATGTAGCCGCATAGTTGTATGTAGATGTTTTTTTTTATTTTTTAACCACTTACCCACCTTCAATTCATTGCTAAAGTTCCATTCATCACCACTGACACTATCATCAAACGCCACCAGTCCATCCCCTACACTTGACGTGTAGAAAGGCACAGGTTCCAACATCCTAACCATGTCCACAAATGTTGTTAACCCATGCCTCCAATCATTCTATTAATGTGACCCTTATGCTTCTTTCACTTGCTACAACTAACGTTCACTCGAGCTAATGTTGGCATTATAATCTATATCATTAAAATCTTCATCAATGTCGACAAATGGCAATTCATTCTCCACATCAATATCTTTATTAAACTTGTTGGTGATTAAGAGATTAGGTTTACAGGACGTACGACTGATGCTCGATATGTGACTCGGTAGGACCGCTTAGGATTTGAATACCCTGGCTTCAACTTGCAATCTAAGATCATCGCTAGGCTATCCGACATCGTACTCAACTATAATAGGGACCATTGGTGGTGGGTTCACTTCATGAATTTCAATATAGATCTCCGCAGAACCACTGACTCCACCATGTCTTATTAAGGAAGCCATTAGCTATTGGACATCGTAATCATCACTAATAATGATGGCGCTGAATATGTCCCTAGTCCCGCTTATGAGGAGGCATATGTGAATCAACTCAATTCGGAGTATTGTTGTGTCAACTCGAAACTGTTTACACATCATTCCAACTACCTAGTCATATATGGCCCTAAATGGAACTCTAACTACTATTCTTAGGCATCTATCATACCATACCTTATTCTCTCCTTCCATTATATTTTCATCAACATAACAAACCAACTTCATATTATTTACTGTACACCTGTGTGCCGCATCAACTACATAAACTTCAAGATGCACGTATAAAAGCACGACCTTATGCTATCAAACACACTCTACTCTAGTTCATAAACAAATAACTTCATTTGATTTCACTATCATTATCCCTTAACGGCACTAGAATTAGTAATTATCCAAACTAAAATGAATAAAGAAGTTACACTGCCTTGTAAGTCAATTCATTAACTACACCCCTAAATATTACTTATTTGTATACATATTACCTAATAGACGTGTACATACAATACGTACCTACATACATGTACATATAAACTTAACTAAATAATAAAGACAATGTTCTGGGAAATAAAAATTATACAAACATTAACGTTATACGAAAAATAACAAATTTAGATATGGCACATATATATAATTGACTAGTGAACATATATTTATACAAAAAAATAGCTTAGCTTACATGTAACGGGTAATAGATAACTATTCTATTCAATTATATCTCATATCACATACGAATGTACATACTTGCCAAAAAATTACTAGTAAACAACAATATACCATCATTCATCAAATGAGAATACTATTTCTTTGAAAAACATATACTTAAAATGGATGAAAACGAGTAAAAATCATACATTTTTCTATATTGATATCTAGTGAGAAAAAGTAATGATAACACACCAATTATCTCCCTGTTTCCAAAAACTTTCCACAATATAGACCCGCACCACACAATTACTCCGATTTTATATTTGATTCGTTAAAAAAAGAACCTAGATAATTGATTTAGTTAAGAGTTTTCTCGAATGGTTGAAGAAAGAGAGAGAGAGAGTATTTGAGAAACTGAACATGTAGAGTGAGGAAGAAGAAGGGGCAAGGAATTTCTACATGGCTTGAATTTCAAGACGATTTCAAGTACAGTATTTCTGAGATTAATTTTTTAGATGCTGTATTTTTGTAATTTTTTCTTTCTTACATTTTTTTTTCCTTTTCCCCAAAATTTATTATATCAATATGCCCATTAAAAAACAAAGAATTACGCTTTCTTTTTTTTTTTTTCGAAATTCTATATCTTTATATCTCCTATAATCTATTAATAAAAAAGTTATACAATATTGAATTTCCGGATATGATCAAAGCGGCTCTAGACCCTATTACCTAAGATCTACTATAATTTTCTCTTTTCCTAGATAATAGATAAGCTTTTCGCGTTAACTTCTTTGCACTATAGGAAAGGCCAAAGCGTCATAATCGATAGTGAGCCGATTTTTCAGAACAGCCGAAACATTTACGGAAAGTTTTGCACGTGTTCAAACCGCGTAGTGTAGCTAAGTGAATAAGATGAATCGAATGAGATTTGGTTTGTTCAGCATTTTTATTAGTGTGGATCCTATTTTCAAATTACATTTAAATGGCGTTTAACGTTTATCGATCAAATAAAATTACAAAATCATGTATACAATCAAATTAAAAATCACTATTATAGAAATTTTACATATAAATGAAGTAATTTATAGATCATGTTTTTTGAACTTTATAGATATTATATGTATAGTGCGAGTTCTACACTTCACTTAATAACTGATGAGTGTTACGACTTAAAATAATACTCCAATAGAGTATCATAAAAGAGGAAGAATAGGATATCCTCGCAAATCCATATATTGGTTCGATAGTTATAATAACTAAAACAATTTAGCTTTGCACTGCTTGATCTTCAAAGTAACAATTGCTTGAATGCAAGAAACTTCATGTCTCCAATCTCCCACACACATTGGGAGAGTATAGCAATCAATTACCATAATTATTTTCTTGTAAAAAGGAATAATGTTGCCATGATTGATGGATAAAATTAATAAAACCATTATTAAGCTTTTCGAAAAGAGAAATGTCTACGTAAATATCTTTCGGCCTTAAAAAGATTCTATTTCAAACCCATCAATTTAATCCAAAATATCGTATAATTATTTAGACCCCATCTATTTGTGCTTTCAATCCCTCTATAAACTTTTATATATGAAGCCTATACGGAATAATAGCAAGCTCCATAAATCTAAAGATTCAAGACACAATACATACAGTAATCTACTCCGCCTACTACCGGTGGCTTCTGTTCCACCTACTCTCTCAAGCGTGCATACAGCACAAATGTGTCTTTTAACACGGTCTCGCTAATAATGAAAAGGACCGAAAATTGCCAATTTTCTTTATTATTTAATCCTACGCATCACCAGTTTTCTTATGGGCAATCCCATAAAAGCTGTCACCAGCAATTAACATTGGATGATGGATGTTGACCTCTTTCTCCACGAAGCATAAACAGTTTCTTTTTCTTTTCTTTTCTTTTCTTTTTTTAATTTCCTTTTGGCTTCAAAAGTGTCGATGATTGATTCGATGCCCACCGTAGTAATCTAACTGTAATCCATTTTGCCATATCATTTTGCTTCTCTGTCATCGTAGGTGGGAACGATAATGACTTGCGTTGAATATCTTGATCGACTTGATTAATTTTCTTTTTAACTTCAAAATCATACTTTGATTATAATTATAATCAACGTCGATGTTGAGTGGCAGCCTATCGTCCTTGGACAAATCTTGTCACCATTATTTCAATAAACAAAAGATATTCCACCATAGGTCGGTCACACGGTGCAAGTTCATTTTAGCTAAGAAACTATCCTATTTAACTTTCTCTTTTTTAATGGATTTGAGCCAAAAGAAATTTTGTTTATTTAAAAAACGAGTCAAATAAGTCTGAAAGTAAATCAGTTTAAATCAATTCATTTAATATATTTACACTTTTAACATATGAATCAACCTATTTAAAGATATTTCTTAAATCGATTAGAGCTGATATTTTTTAATCCATTTAAAAAACAAACTAAATAAATCTGATCTATTTATCTCAAAGGCCAAAGTAGATCGGATTAGATCGAATAAACTTGTTTCATCCACTTACACACTTCTACAAACGTTTACATTCTAAGAGCAAGTCTATGATGATTCCTTTATTTAAGGAAAGTTGCTTAATAATTTATTGGTGGTTCCTTCATGAATTTCCAAGCAGCAAATTCATTGTGGATGGAAAGTGACAATTGCTTCTTTCTTTTATTGTTAAAGAAAAATTTTAATTGGATAAAAATATATTATAAAGGTTGTATCGTAAGATCGTTGTTGATGATAAACCATTTATGATACGTGTACAATAGATTTTAGAAAAATCTTGATCCAATGATACATGAAAGGATAATATTAGAGAGAGGCATGAAAGGAGAAACAAACAAGCTTAGTGTCTCGTGATGCATGCATGTGATGATGGATTAAATGTGATGATTTGATGTGTTCATGATCCACTCTTGATAATTTTGGTGTTTAATCTTCTATGAGTTATTTCGGTGGAATAACAATGTTTCTACGAAGCTTACCATTGCTTTAAATGTTGCAAATAAAGAAAAGAAGGCTCAAATATATAGATTTTGACCATTGATCATGATCGTTTGATGAAGTTGAGATTGACTAATTAGATAAGTCGTCTATTACATCCCAAAACAGCAGAATCGTAACAGTTTTACCATGTAAACCAACTTTTGATAATAACTAACCTCACAGTTAATATCATAGGTATAATTTACACAAAGTGTTAATGAGTTTTCGTTTTAAAGTAAATAGTTCAATTAAAATTAATGTTAAAATTTACATTAAAAAAGCCATAAACTTTAAGTCATATATATATATATAATTACATTTATATTATCTTATAATTGTAGGAAATTTATACATGCTGTGGTAGTTTGATAAATAAATATTACAACATTAGTACATAAACTTGAAATTACTAATAAAACATTAAAGAACTCGATCGTACAGTTAGTTGATTCTTACTCCTCTATAACACTTCAAAAATAATCTGACCTTAGGATAATTATATCGTGGCATATCAGTCAGTACCTGTAAGAAAATCTATAAGGGTATAAACAACCAATAACTCAGTAAGTTACGATGGAAACTTAAGAATACATAACAAAGTTTTCAAACAATTAATTATATGCAATGTAACAAGCAAATACCATCATATAACGTAGTTTGGTTCGTTATAAAATTAAAGTAATTTTACCCATTCTAATTTAGGTTGAGGAGTTTTTATGTTTATGCAACAGCTTACAACCAAACCTAAGTTTGTGCAATGAAGACACTATTCTCTTTATGACTATCCTCTGAATCATTGCTCTCATTCTTATTATGACTTCCTCTCCTATCACTTAATTCGACTAAAAAAGAAGAAAAAACCATTATGATATCTAATGCTATCTTTTTTAAATGTGTTAGTGTTCGATTGAAAAATCCTAACAGTCCCCTAAAAGGTTGTAATGCATGTCTAATTAAGGTATTTAAGTTAGTTATAACTAAGTTTGGTTTAGGGCGATCAAATAATCTCATACCTCTTGATTCGTAACAATCACTAAAACACAACACAAATTTTCAGCACTAAGTCAGATACACACAAGCACTTGCACATATAACTACCTACAAGCATAATCACATACAATCCAAAGCCTCTAAGTACTTTAAAAGAGTACTAAAAAATATAATAAAATATTGAACCCAACTTATTTGAAGTCCTCTATTAGCTCACCCTACTTTGTTGCAGGTTACTTATCTTCATATGTCCTATAATATAAATAGTCTTTTAATATTTATATCCTTATAACATATATATTTTAAATTATGATTTGATCCAATTTTCCAAATATACATTCTTATTATCGATCTTATTCTAAGCTAATTTTTGAATCGGTTTCCAAATCCAGTTCCAATTAGTTTTTATGTACGAGTTTTATATGTAAATCCTAAAAATGTATTTCGAACTATAATATGAAATTAATCACATTATACTTGAATATCCTAAATATCATTCTTAACCTCTAACCAGTATTTTAATTCGTGCAATACATCCTAATCTCGATGTAAAGTATATCTTAATCCTAAAATTATAATTTTTCATATAATTACCCTAATTCAAGTTTCATACCAAATTTATTATATATTACTATTATTATATTATAAATTTTAACCTAATATTTTTTATTTATTATATTTCCAATTTTACATATTATTAATTTCCACAAATTCACTACATATTACACCTAATAATTACATCAAACACTTTAAATGCCACAAGTATCATATTGCATCAAATATTAATATCCTTAAACACCTAATTATATACTAAATCAATAATTATCCATTTAATTACCTAATTAGCCCAAAATCATCCATTTTATACATCATTTTAAGGTCTAAAAATAATCTAAAAATTTTGAAAATTCAATTATGAAAAATCTCTTCATAGCACTATTTTACATCCTCTAAATAGTTTATGCAAAAAAATTGAGCTCAAAATTATATTTATAAGTCTATTTATTTCTAAATTAAAATAAATTTGAGTTTATGAGATTTCTTAAGTACTATATATTTTCAGATATAATTTCATCAAACCAATTTTTTTTTTTCTAAATCTAAATACTTAAAAAACCCAAAATACAAAATTTCATAATTTTTTAAACATATTTAATATTTTTACAAAATTAAGCAAAATTGGATTGAAATTGGATTTACTTGTCCGATTGGCTTCTAACCACCAATGGTGGCTCTAAGTATGTCAGAAGCCTTAGGCGGTGGAAATAGGGTATGGTGGTGGCTGGTTAGCTTCCAAGTTGCTATAAGTCGTAAGTTTTCTCTATAAGCCTTAAATGTATACATTTTTTTGCTATTTTAAAAAAAAAAACCCTGACTTTCCCTTTCTGACTTCTCTCTAATTTTTTTAGACGTCTAATTGACCAAAATGAAAGTTAAGGTGTGATATTTGATTTTATAGAGTGATTTAGGCCTGCTATTGATTTTTTACAAGGCCAAGTATCCCTTATACTCTTCCTACTTACTTTCTATTTACCCTATTCTAATTGGGTAATATTTTCTTCTTAATCCCTAGCTTGCCACAACCTTAATCTGGATTAGTCCTCACTTTTTCTGATTTTTCTTTATTTTTTTGTAATTTTCTTTAACTACTTAGCATTAATTTAATATATTTCAGGCATTTTAAGTAATTTCGTGTATTTTATCTATATGTAAATACATATAGAGTACAAGTAAATGATCTTAAATATTATTTTATAATTTTTAGTATACATATAATTTATTTTTTACGATTCATTAATTATCAAAACTTATTTTTACGCATTTTCGATAAATAACAAATAATATGCTTATTATTTAATATTATGATATTTAATTATTTACTTTTCTAAATTTAAACTTACAGGGTCACTTTTATTAATACTTATAGCTTTTTCGTATAATTTTAACTCAATCGAACATTTTATCCGATTGTTGTAAATTTTACATATCGAATTCAAACTTTCAATTGTAAGGCCTACACTGTTAATGAGAGTTGTTGGATTAATCTTGGTGATTGACTATTTAGATTCAAGTCTCTAATTCTTACATAATAAACGTATCTTGAACTTAGGTTTAGGCCAAGTCAAGCCTAATGACTTATAAAATGAGTTCATATTCTTTTAAAATGAACTAAAGGCTTAGTTAAGTGTTTGAAGATTTATGAAGGCCAAACAAGGCCCGAATTGACTCAAAAAGGCCTTTTAAGTTTATTTTTCACGCATGAGACAATTGAGTAAGGTAGAGAGTGAAAAAACTGATCCAGCAATCTCTATTTTGAGCCTATCAAACTAAATCTCCCTAAAACATCTCTAATTGAGGCTCGTTTCCTAAACCTTATCACTAGCCCATTAAACCGACTCATGAAATTAAATTAAACTAAAAACTTAATTACTGAAATAACTCTCTATACAAGTTTATAAAAACTTAAAAAAAATGTTAAATGAACTTTTATGAAAGATTTTCAAGATAAAGTGATGAGTTTCTTAAAACTGAAAATTTCTTATTCAGATATTCATGGGATATCTATAAACCGAAAGTAGATCCTTAACAATAAACATGGCTTAAAGAAG
This sequence comes from Lumnitzera racemosa, assembly GCA_024138005.1. Lineage (NCBI taxonomy): Eukaryota > Viridiplantae > Streptophyta > Magnoliopsida > Myrtales > Combretaceae > Lumnitzera > Lumnitzera racemosa. The sequence goes on from JAMXBC010000004.1 coordinate 108,166,619, forward strand.
GAGATACTTCGTTACCACATCAAGGCCCAAGGGTAACCAAACATGAAAGGTTCAGTTATGATGATTTGGTTGCTCTTAAGGTTTTTTTTTTTCCTTTTAAATCGTGTAATTTTTACTATTTTTCAATTATACAATTTTAGCTAAAAATTACATTCGATAAATAATTTGTTAAATTAACTATTATGAGTCACTAGGGAGATGGTGTAGGGTAACACTCAATTGAATCTTTAATGGAGGGAGCAAATAACTTATTCTGCTTATTTTATTTTATTTTTTATATTTTTGGGTCAAGCAAGGGTTAAAACTTGCAAGTTTCTTAAGATATTCATATGATATTCAAGAACTGAAATCCTTAATAACAAACAAAGCTTAAAAATTGAGATAATTCATTACTGCATCAAGGCCCAAGGGTAGCTTGTTTGCTCTTAAGATTTTTTTCCCTTTTAAATTCTGTAATTTTTACTTTTATTTAATGATACAGTTTTAGTTTAAAATTACATTTGATAAATGATTTGTCGAATTCACTATTATGAGTCAATAGGGAGACGGTGTATGGCAACCGTCAACTAAATATTTAATGGAGTGAGCGAATAATTTATTCTGTCCGTTTCATTATTTTTTTTTTTTTAATTTTTGGGTCAAGCGAGGTCTAAAACTGGTGGTTTTTTTGCTCACCCAAGGGATAAAGGAAGCTATATGAAATTCGAACTTGGGCATTAAAACACCTTAATTAGACGGAGTGTATCTGAAAATGTTTGACGATTCATATTAAAAAAATAATAATAATAATAACATCAACTCATGAATCAAAGAAAGCAAATATAATACCCCCTTTTTTTGTCTGTTTGTAGTTCCAGGAGATTTTTATAAATAGAAGTACCAACTACTATCTACTCTGAAGAAGTTAAATGGCCAATTCGAGTCACACAGAAACTCGATTTCGGCGGATTATAAAAGACTCATAAATGACAGTTTAAAAATGGTAATTAAATAGCAACCATCGTGGAAATAATATCTATTTAAATGCATTATTATAAGTATTATATTTTTTACATTGTTTTTGTTAAATCATAAATGTACATGTTTCAATTCTGAATGTGACCTCAATTTTTAATTTGATTTGGTTTGGTTTCGTTAAAATTACATAACAATTCAATCACAATAACTTAAAATATATTATTTATTTTTTGGCTATTCGACTTAAATATATTATTACAACGATCTTCATGTATGTCTTCTGTAATTTTATATATAATATAATAGATAGTATTAATATAGATTGTGCATAACAATCATGTGAATTTTTATAGATACTATATAATTACATGTGATCTATTTATACGAGAATAGATCTTTTTATTTTCCCTAATAATATTATATAATTATATATGCATAAATAGTCTATAATTATTCATATAGCACATGTTCACTTTACATAATTACTATTAGGTTTATGCTATAAAGTGCAAATACCATTAAACTTGACATAAAATTAAATTTATTAGGACTATATGCATGGATATTATATTAAAAATTCATGAAATAGGTCAGTACCTTATTTATTTCATGTGATTGAATCTTTAGAATTTTAACTTCATCCATAACGATTTTATTGCATTCATCCACATTGAAAATACGATCTACGTCCCTTGGTTGAATTCACGACTATAAACTTCTACAACATGGCTTTCGTTTTCCGTCTAAGAAATCAACTCTGTTTATCTTAGGTTGTTTTGTTTAATTTGTCTAATAATACAAACTTTAGTAATAAAGTAGGTGCTTTTTTTTTTTATTACTATTATTCATGACAGCTCAAATCTCAACTTTGTAAAAAGAGAAGAAGACTCAACTTCCTAAGGGGGAAAAACCCTAATTGTAACCCGAAATATTAAACTCGGTAAAAATAGATTGGGAAGATGAAATATGAATATCCAATAAACAAAAGCGAAGAAATGTTTTGTCAAGTGAAAAATAAGAGTTGAACGGAAAAAGAAGAAGTTAGAAAGTACAAGCAATCGGCCCGTTAAGCGTTTACTTTCCGAAATAGAAAACTTTTAATGGTAATATTTGTAATTAAGGAATGGGATAGAACTGTAATAATGATTTTGATTTTAATGAGGGTATATTGAATAAAAAAATATATCACATTGAATTGCTATTCATAATTTGAATAATGCATGATTACTTGTCGCTTATTATAAGCTTAATATGCAACCAAACACCTAATAGCGTTTCTATAATAAATAATAAAAATGTAATAAAATGATTAATATAATGAAGTGAATAGAAAGTTAATCTAATATGGTCATAAAACTTGTGTGCATTGAGTACATGAGCAAAGTATTTTAAGCATGAGAGTACACATCATTTTACATGACAAAATAATTTATTACTTAATATGCAACACAAGTCCATGGTAGATAAATATTTTGGTGGTGATACTAGGCATAAGGTTGCCATAAGGTAACTTAAAAATAAATCTTAAAGACATGTTTATATTTTGATAATATGACTAGAAAGTACATTGTATCATAAAATGCAAAGAGTTGGTAGGTACCCCTTAGGTTTTACAAGAAATACACTATGTCATTAGAAAAGTGTAAAAAGGCACATTGACTCTTTGAGAAGTGTGCAATTGGCGGCTTCTTTTATATTGAAATTAATAGCTATTCACTCAGGAAAATTGACAATTCTTCACCCTATTACCTTGTTCATTTTCAAGAAATGTAAACATTAATGAATCCCAATTTTTAAAAATCCGAATTGTGATTCCTTACTTAGAGTTACTAATTGGGATTCAAAGAACAAAACAACATCCACTCCCCTTTTTTATTTAGAGTATACAGCATGATCACAACACTTATCCATTACCTCCAACCATTACAACTCCACCACTAGTCCTCACTCATAATCTATCTCCTCTCTCCTCGATCTACTTTCTTTCTTTCTCTCATCAATTTGTTTTCTTTCTCTTTTTCTTCAACTTGCTTTTTTTCTCTCGACCTAATCTGCCTCCTTTCTTTCTCTCTCTCTCTCTCTCTCTCTTTGGTATAATTTCTTTTCCTCTCTCTTCCATATGTTTTCTCTCTCTCTCTCGTCAATCCGCTTTCTTGCTTTCCATTCTCTCTTCGATTTCGTTGCTCATGTTGTTCGCTCTTCTTCCCCTTCTTCCTTTCTTTCATTTTCTTCTCTGCAGTCACAAAAAAAGTTAACAGTAAAAGGCATTGACGATTCCTTTTCGTAGGTGAATGGTGTTGTAGTTATATCATCAATGGTGAGTAGCCCATGTGCATGGGTGAGTGATGGTGGATGAGATTTGTTGGTTGTCAAAGTAGATAGCAGGTGTTGTTTTTATTGAAGATAAAGGGTATTTTGTTCATTTTTAAGTCTATTATAGGTTTATTCTTATATGTCATTTTTGCCCAAATAAACATTATAATAGCCATTATGAGCTTATTCTATTCATTAGGAATTATAGTTCTATTACACATTTATTCTACATAGTGAACTACATATGCTTTACTATACAACAATAAATATATCTAGTAACAGGCCATTAGTGTTTAGTGTGAATGTCGAGTGGATTTCACATCTTTCTTCAATAAAAGATACATATGCTTTACTATACAACAATAAATATATCTAATATCAATAGTGTTGATAGTTGTTTTTGGTATGATGGTTGAAATTGTGAAGAACTTGTAAAATGAACACATGTAAAGGCGCTAAAACTGATTTCGGTATAACCACTTCAATATTTAAGTCATAAAGTGTATAAGTGTATATAGACCATATGATAAGAAAGTTAGAATCTTTTAACTGTAGCCTTCACTAGTTATTCATAAACAAGTTTGACGAGCTATATTTAGAAGGAGAAAACCATCTGAAGATCTTTTCCTTGACTTTGAATCTTGCGAAGAAGATCTTGAGGATAAGTCTGTGCTAATTGTAAACTTTCCTTATTTGGTCAATCCATTCCCTCTTAGTCTTTGTTTTAAGCTTGTAAACTAGGCCTAGCTAATTTAGGCTTGGGTGCCAAGCTCTAAGAAGCAAGAGGATGATAGGAGCATGAGGCTTCAAAAATGTCAGTCGAGCTTTGAGGAGCTTGATGTCTATTAAGATCTTTCTTAACGTTAGAGACTCACTTGGACTTTGGCAAGGTTAGTCGAGCTCTATGGAGCTCTAGACAACTTGACATAGGCTTTGACTCATGCTTTGTGGAGATCGGCCTAGACTTTGAATCTTACATTCAAAATAACTTATCAACAATAAATATAAAACATGTGTTCATTTAAATTTGCCATTTGTCAATCATGGGTTGTGTACATTTTAAGGAAAATGCCACGTAAAATATACACATCAATATTTGGTTTAACGTATTATTAAAGAATGCCACATAAAAATATGGTATCTTGATCATTGGTAAACCTTAAGTAAAATCAAGAGATTTTTTTTTTAATCTTTTTGGGATTTAAAAAACAATTTTTATTTTTATGGTTGCTAAGATGCCTATGCACCAATAATAATTTCTTTTTCTTTTAATAAAAATTTAGTGGGTTGTTATTTATTTATTTTTAATCACAACCGAGCCATGGTATACCGCATGACAATCCATCACCAAATGGCTTTGCAAGATCTTTTTTTTTTAAAAAAAAAAAATTTCAAAACTTTCAATTTTTACTTTTAATTTTCCACTTTTTTTTTTGTGTCTCCTATAATTAATTAAATAAACCACTATTAAGAAAAGCCATTTATTTTTTCAAAATTTTTGTCGCATGGCGTTTGATCCTAAGGTAAAAGTAGTTGGTTCGTTAGGTAGGTTGCATGTCGTTTAATCCTTCCTTAAGTGGGTGGAGTATGTGGGTCATAGGGTAATATATGGTTGTCCTTGCTGGTGCGCCGGAAAGTTAAAGTTAAGTTTAGATATGAAATGCCAATTTTTACGTGGCTTATGAGAAGCAGGTCAAGGAATTTTTTTTTTTTTAATTTTTTTTAATTCATCTTCTTAAAATATTATCACATATAAGTAATGATTAATTTTGCTTAATTTATTTTTTTTTAAATATTATCACGTGTAATTAATAATTAAAATTAAAAAAAAATGTTTACGTTATGATGGTATTATAAGGTACTTAAAAAAAATTAAGATAATTTCAACTATTAAATTATAAATTAAAAAAAAAAGGAAAAGTAAACGAAACAGATCCAAATTCGAAATTGATTAGCTATAATATCCATATGCCTGGTTTCGTTTTTAAACGAAATATTTGGATAAGACTTAAAAGATGCAGGATGCCAACTTCTAAAATGAGATTAGACACGTTATGGGCGGCTGTTCAAGTGGGGAAGTTCAAGGAAGTAACTTAGGCTTATTTATGGTTCTAGCTTTGAGGCATTAGTATTAGGCAAGTTGTACGCAAACTATTGGTCGTTGTCATGACTCATAAGCTGGGAAATTGAAGACAAATTATTCCTCTGAGCACCTAGTCCAGCTATTAGAGACTTGATCGGCAAAGAAACTACAATGAGGTGACTTCAGTTTGCTTAACACTAAGTTTGGATCAAAGGAAAGAGAAGAAAAGGATGGAATCGGGGAGGAAATAATTTCATTTTAATTCCTTTCTGTTTTGTGGAAAGTAAGGAAGAACAAAATGAAGATATATATTTTTTTTTTTCTCAACGAGAATTTGGAATGAAACTTACACATTTTGAAACTTAGAAAACATTTTAGTAATTTAACAAGTTTAGAAAAGAACAATCTAATTAACTTTTCATCCATAATTATTTCTTCCTATTTTCTTTTTATCCAAACAACTATTTGCTCTCCATTTCCTTACCTTCTTATTTTCTGTCATTCCAATTGCTTTCCTTTACCCTAAACATAAGGTAAGTGTGTGATAATGGAATCATTGACTTGAAATTGTTGGCACTGTAAAGCAGAAGAATCAACTATTGCGGACGATATATATGTCCCTGCATATTCTTGTTCGCAGGTAAAGACATATGGTAGGTAGTCATGTCCTTGTTTATAAGGTATGATAATATATATAATTCAATTTTGGTGTGTTATGAATATATAATAATATAAATATATAATACTTGATTTTTCAGCTCGATTTCGAGATCCTTATTATAGTGACCAAAAACAAATATGTCGATGTTAAAATCATTGGAAATTTTTCAAACTGGCTTTTTTGGTTTTCCAATTTGAAAAGAACACCTTTTTTGTGTAAATTAGAATGAAAGAGGTTATCACCAATTGAATCTTGACTTATACGACGATATGTGGTTATATGTAATACGAACGGAACAACAACTGAACAATAAAGAATCTTAGTGCTTTTTTCACCCAAAAAAAAGAATCTTAGTACTTTATATTTACAATGTTTTTATCATAACAAATGTTGTAAATATTTTTCGAAGATATTTTTCATGAAATAGAGACATTCTTGAAGATTAAACTTTCCGTAAATTCACTCTTTGTTTTTCTTATAATTTATAATCTTATTCTCGTGTCTTTCACATTTTGTTTTGTATTCTTAACAAATTATGAAAATAAATAAAATGAAGTTACTCTTTTGGCTTTTTTATTTTCCCTTTTGTTTCTTTCCTTTATTTGATCATTCTATAGCATACTATATTTATCATTTTATCTTTTCGAGTTTGGAATAGTATAAATGAATGGAGTCAAGATGATATAATATAGGGTTTAAGCTTGAACTTGCCCTTAAGTGGTATTCGAAAATTTTAAGCCCAATTAAAGATGATAATAGATAGGTTTAAGCTTGGTTCAATTTTCATGAATTTTTCTATAGTCACGCCTTTATATTTTATGAGACTAGTCCCATCGTTTAGTTTATGCTTGATTTATTCTCTTTTAAATCTAAATTATTAAACAACCTATAAATTTAATGGTTCATATTTTAAAAAATAAAAATGAATTATGAGACCGGTTCTATTAAAATAGAGGATGAGATCAGTCCTATCAAAATAAAGGACTAAATCATAGAATCTCGTAATTTTTCATATAGGTTTTGTCATTATTCAAAAAATAATATGTTTTTTTATTTAACTTCAGTTTAAGTCGTAAGCTTGTTAAGTCACATATAGTGAGGTTGAAACTTAACTAGATAAACATGGTCATATAATCTCATGCTTTACCTCCATCATAGGTTGAGTGGGTACTAAGTGATTATAATAGGTTCTACCTATACCTTATTCTATAGATACCGATTCCTAAATTTTTAGAATTGGGGTTTATTTTATAGTATCGTAGAATCAACTTAAAACTTGACCTTATAGAATGTATAGTACATAAATTACTCTATGGAATTTGTAAATTCTCTATATTTTCTTATATATTCTAACTTTACACCTTCTTTGATAGTAAATTCTGGTTAAATTACTCTTTCATACTATTGACACCCATTTCTAGTCAGCCTGAGGCCCAACTTGTTGGGAAAGCCCATAATAGCCTAGAGGTGAGTACTCTTGCTCCCTTCAAGTACCATGATCTACTTGGACCACATTTTACAAGCACTCGAATGATTGCTTAGATGTAATACTTGCCAAGTACCGAGCTGGCCATGCCTAAATCGGGCACAACAATTGGGGACATATCAACGAATACCCTTAAAAGCTTGGATCATCCTTAGACGAGCACTTGCTTACTCTTAGTGCGTCCTCAGTCTCAGGGTTCATTAATTACCCTATGACATCCATAGTATAGCTAGCATATTTAATAGCCCTTGAAGATGTTAGATTTAGAGATCACAAATGTTATGGCTCAAAATCGCAGAGTTACAACAGTTCTGCCGTGTAAACCAACTTATGACAATAACTGACCTTACAGTACCTATTGTAGATATGATCTACATAAAGCATTCATGATTCTTTGCTTTGAAGTAAACAGTTTAGCTAAAACTTTAGCTAAAATTTACAATAAAAGTTAAAACCTCAAGTCATATATATTTACATTCACATTATTGTAGAATTCCTAGAAGATTCTACATATCAAAATAGTCTGCTAACTTACATATCATATATTAGTTTATAAACCTAGAGATATTAACAAGACCTTAGAAACTTGATCATTTGGTGAGTTGATCTTCACTCCCCCATAGCTTCAAAAGAGAATTAACCTCTAGATAATTGTATTATGGCATATCAGTCAAAAGTCAGAACTTGTAAGAGAATCTATATGGGTGTCAACAATCACAGCTCAATAAGTTGAATTGAAGACTTATGAAAGTATAGCAAATACAAACAAAGTTATTAAACAATTAATTATATGCAATGGAACAAGCAAATGCCATTACATAACGTAATTCAATCCATTGTGAAATTAGAATAATTTCACCCTCTCTAATCCGGGTTAATGAGGTTCTGTTAATACAATAGCACATAACCAAATCCAAATTTGTACAATAGAAACACCACTCCCCTAAGACTATCCTTCGAATCAATGCCCTCATCCTCATCAAGACCTTTTCTCCTATCACTTAGTTCAGCTAAGGATAAGGAAAAAATTATTATGCTACCCAATGCTATTCAGTGTTATCTTTTTCAAAGTATCAGTGTTTGGTTGGAGAATTCTAATGATCCCTTGAAGGATTGTAATGCACATCAAATTAAGGTATTTAGGTTGGTTATGGTTAGGTACAATTTAGGATGATTAAATAATTTCACACTATTCTATTCACATTAATCACTAAACAAAACACAAAATTTAACACGAAATCAGATACCCAAGCGCATGCGTATATAATTACTTATAAACACAATTAAATATAATCCTAAGTTTTCGAGTACTTTAAAATAGTACTAAAAAAATACGATGAAGTATTAAACCCACTTTACTTGGAATCCTTAGTCGCTTACTTAATTAATTACAAGTCGACTCGTCTCCATGTGTTCTATAATATAAATACGCTTTTTAGTATTTATATATATATATATATATATATATCGTAGGTTATGATTTAACTTAATTTTTCATATATATATATTATTTATTACCGATTTATTCTGTAAACCCCAAAACTAGCAATTCGAGGTTTCGATCGGTTCAAAGACCCGATCGAGCCTAAATTATAAGGTAAAGATAGAAATATTAATAAAATGATTTCGTAAGTTTGAATTTAAGAAAATAAGTAATAAAATAAAAGAGTATAAAAATTTTAAATTTGAAGTATATAACTCGTTATTTATCGAAAATGCATAAAATGTATTCCGATAATTAACGAATCGCTAGAGATAAATTATACGTATACTAAAAATTATAAAATGAACTAAATAATATTTAGGAATATTTATTTGTACTATTTATGAATTTATATGCAGGTATAAATATGCGTAATTACTTGAAATATACGAAATGTGCTAAAATAATACTAAATATTTAAAAAAAATTCATAATTAATTAATGAAAAATCAGGAATGAACCAGAATTGGGCCGTGGAAGCTAGGAAAAATAAGAAAAAAATTATCCAATTAAATTAAGATAACACAAAAGCAAAAAATTAAGGGATAAGGCAATTGTCTTGTCCAATTTAATGCATAATAAATTCCCTAAAGCCCTATAAATAGCAAGAAAAATTTCAAAACTCATTTGAATAGTTAGAAATCAGATAAAATTAGGGAGAGGCGAAAATTGAGAGAAAAACCAAAGAAAAAAAAAAGAAAAGGAAAACTGTACAATTAGGGCTACAAAGGAGAATCTAGACCTAGCGAGCATCTGGGAATGGACGGCCACCACCACCACACGATGGTGGTAGCGCCCAGGTGGGCTGACACACCCATGGCCACCGACGGTGGTCGAAACCACCCAAATCGGTGAGTTCGATTTCCAACTAAATTTTGTGTAATTTTGTAAAAATAGTAAATATTCTTAGAAAATTATGAATTTTGTTATTCTGTAAATTTTTATATGTAGTTTTTAGGAAAAATATTATTTTGATGAAAATATGTCTCGTAATATATGGTCCTTAAGAAATCGTGCAAAACCGAGCATGTTTCGGTTTAAAAATAAATAACCTTAAGAGTGTAATTTTGAACCTAAAATTTTTGTGTAGATTACTTAGATGATATAGAACATTTCTATGAAGCCCGTTTTTAAAAATTAATTTTCTAAATTTTTTGATAATTTTTAGGCCTTAAAATGAGGCATAAAATGGGTAATTTAGGGTTAATAAAGTAATTAAATGATTAATTACTGATTTAGGGAATAAGTATATGTGTTAGGATGTTGAAATTTGGTAGATTATGATACTTGTAGCATTTAGGGTGTTAGATGTAATTATTAGGTTAATTATGTAGTAAATAAGTAATATGGAAAAATAGTACATTTTAAGTTAATTTTGTAAATTAGGATAATTAGGTGTAAAATCTGATTTAGGATGAATTTAGACATTTTGAAATGATAATTGATGTTAAGAGATGGTAATTAGAGTAATAGAAATATTAGATATGTATTATGTACATAATAAGTAATAGTACATAATACACAATTATTAAAAATATAATAAATAGAAAATATTATAATAAAAATTGGTATGATAATCATAAAAATATACAATAAATTTGATAGGAAACTTAAATTTATGTAATTAGAGGAAAAATGTAAAAATTTCTCACGTAAGGAGTAAATTCAATATACTAATAAGGATTTAAATGTACCGGGTGGAATAAAATACTAATTAGAGGTAATGATGATATTTAGGAGATTGGGAAGTAATATGATTAATTTCACATTATGGGTTGAAACGAATTTCTAGGATTCGAGTATAAAACAATACTTAGAAATCGAACTAGAACCTAATTTAGAAATCGATGCAGAAATCGAACCCGAACCTAACCCCAAACCTAGAATAATTGTAAAAGACTTAAGACCTAAATAATTATGCATATTAAACCCTAAACAAAACATAACAATAAGCGTTATAGGATAAAATGAACCTATAATAGTTATATGAAAAAATGAAACCACGTTTGTGTTATAGGGATGATCGGCGATGGCCTGAGTAAGTTGGACCTCGAGTAAGTGAGCAAGGAGTCGAAGTAAGTTGGGATTAATACGTTGCTGTATTTTGGAGGCTTAAGATTATGCTTGGTTGTGCTTGTTAGATAGTCTGGGGTGTGCATGTGCTTGATTACGAGTGATGCTATGATTTTGTCTGTTGTTCTGGCTTGTATTATATGGTTTGTATGAAATGATTGATCACCCTAAACTGGACCTAATCAAATATACGACTTATAATTATAATCGGATCTACATGGAAACCCACTAGGGAAACTTAGGACTCTTTGGCCAAATACCAACCCCTTCGAAAGGGATAGCGCAGGATTGCAAAATGGTCCCTTCTTCATCCTCAGTCGAACTAAGTGATAGGAGAAGAGGTTGCAGCGAGGGTGAAGACAATGGTTTGAAGGTAGTCGCGGGAGGAGCGAGGTCTTCATTACACTAGCCTGGGTTTGGTCGTGGGCTGTTGCATTAACGGCAACTCCTCAACCCGGATTAGAGCGGGCGCAATTTCTCTAATCCACGACGGGCCGGACAATGTCGTGCGATAGCATTTGCTTAAACATGCATTGCATTTAATAAGTTGGTTGATAACCTTATTATGTTTGTGGTATAGTTTTAAGTCCTCTATCCTAACTTGCTGAGCTGTGGTTGCTCACATCCCTATAGACGTCGTGCAGGTGCTGGCTAAGAAGCAGCAAAAAACTACTCTGAAGCTAGCAATTGCTGGATCCTAGGGAGTGAGGAAAAACATTGAAGAATCAACACATATTTTATTACTTTTCATTTCTGAATAATGTAATAACTAGGAAATATATTACGGAGAATTATTGTAAACTTTAATTGCAATAACTGAATTATAGTGTATATATATATTTCCTTACTTTTTTAGGTAAATGATTTATTTAAATTACAAACCGTTTACTTTAAAGCGGGTTAGTCGTGAACGCCTTGTGTAGATCAGGTCTAAGATAGCGGTTAAGACCAACTTCTATCTTAGGATGATTTACACGGCGGGACTGTTATGACTTTGCCGCTTCGAGGGCGTGACAGCGATAATCTAGAGTATGTCAGCCGGTTTAAGCATTAGCTTTGGGGTGTGGTGGTTCATGGGTTCAGTTTAATTGCTCCCATTGCACAGATTTTTTGTAAAATTTTAATTTTTTCTTAATTTCGGTTTTCTCTAATTTTCTAAGATCCTAAATTGGCCAAATTAGCTTTTGGTGGAGTTTGGCTATTTATAGGGCTCTTGGGGAATTTTAGTACATTAATTAAAGTCGATATGTGCTTTTATCTCTTTTAATTTGCCTTTTTAAGTTTGTGAATTTAATTGATCCATTTTTTTTCTTCTTCCTTGACCTACCATGACTCAGTTCTAGATAATTTCCTATTTCTTTTTTTTTTCTAATTTTTCATTTATTTTTTAATAATTTTCCTTAATTATTTGGTAATTTTCTAATAATTTTCAGGTATTTTAGGTAATTTCGCATATTTTTATTTACGTGTAAATATATATGGAGTATAAGTAAATATGCCTAAATATTATTTATATTATTCTATAATTTTTAGTATGCATATAATTTATTTCTAGCGATTCCTTAGTTATCGGAATTCATTTTACACATTTTCGATAAATAATAAGTAATATACGTAAAATTTGATATCATAATATTTTATAATTTTATTACATATTTTCTTAAATTTAAACTTACATAATCACTTTCATTAGTATTTCTAGTTTTATTTTATAATTTAGATTTGATCGGATTCTTTAACTGACCGCCCTCCGATCGAGCCTAAATTTTATGTACTGAGTTCAATTTTACAGTTATAAAGCTTACATTTAAGGCTTACAACAAATGTAGCCACTAGTGCAGTAGTGGTAGACTAACCTCCAAAACCATCCTGTCAACTATGTATCGCATGTCTCTTGCTACTTGCCAGTACGAGTGAACCCCAAACCTCCATATGTCTAAATAATCGTACCTCATTATACTATATACAGTGTAGAGGCTATCATGTAAGGGATCGGAACTTAAACCTTCTCTTCAACTAAGAACACCTTTCCATACACTCATGGTAAGCACATCCCATTAAGGTTCTATTGTTTGCACACTTATATCCTTTCTTTCTCCTCTCTTTGCTAACTTGAGCATCAAAGGGCCCTCATAGACGGGGGCTTTCTTGCAAGTCATTGAAAGTAATGTAATACCTAAGATTTTTCCGGTTAGTTCAATAATTTTATGATCCAAGTACCTAAATTTAGGATATCCGACTATGATATTTGTTTTATTTTAAATTTCACAATAAAGTTAGAAAAGTTAGACAAAGTAATTTAAGTAAAGTCAATTTCTCAAAATAATCTATATAAAAATATTAATTTAAGAAAAACGTCAATTTATCAATAAAAGCCGATAATTATCGAAAGCGAGAAATTCGAGCTTTTAAATATAGCAAAACATTAGAAATAAGTTAATTAACTTTTAAAAATAATAAATGAAGTTAAATTATACATAATATATGTATATTTACATATGATATGCATTATGTGTATTAAATACATATATATAATAATAAATTATTATTAAAATATGGTAAAATAATGGAAAATTAATAAAAAGTTGAAGAGATGAGTTATCAAATGATGTGTTAAGCTAGAATTAATTAGGAGTGATGAGCCAATACCTAATTAACTAGAAAATGATACATGGCACCTGAAAAAAACGTAAGATTGATATGTGTAATTTTACTTTTTTACATGCAAAAATTCTAAAACCTATAAATAGGGGTCCAAACATCATTTAAAATATTTTGAAAACCTGAAAACACAAAAACATAATTTTATCAAATCGGAAAAAAATAGAATAAGAAATGGGGTTGGAATTGGGTTAGAGTAGTTCGTATATTAAACTACAACCTGAGTTGGAGCGGCTTGGAGGTCTAACAAAGAGTGGCCAGAGGAGGTGTTCCAACAAGGAGTGGCTGTCAAGTGGTGGCTGGAGGCGGCCGGTTTGGGTGAACCAATTTTTCACCTATAATTTGTTTAATTTGCTAAAAATATCAAATGTTATCAATTAATTATGAAATTTGGTTTTCCAAGGTTATTTTAGGTTTAGATTAATGTAGTAATTTTATTTTAATTAAATTATTAGTTTAAATATGGGCTCCTTAAGAAAATGTCATGTTTGGACAAAAATCAATCTAATTTTTATAAATATTAGATGATATTGTTTGAAGCTCAATTTTTGTATGTAATGGTACCAATATATATATATATATATATATTTAATTTTGGTAACAATAATTTTCAAAATTAAGCATTTTTACTATTTTTTATAATTATTTTGAATAAAATTGCCAGTTTTACTAGGTTATTGAAATAATTAGTTTTTGATGAAATTAATGAATAATCCCTACATGTTAATGATATTTGGAGAATTTAGTTTTTATCTCACTCATATATTTATTTATTTTTCTTAATTTTCCATAATTTAGAGCTAAAACAACTATTTTTGTAAAAATAAATAATAGCTAATTTAGTATAATTAGTAATCAATAACCGAACTACATATTTTTATGAGTATATAGGATTTTTTGTGAAATTGATTGGGCTCGTATGCTATTTATTATGTATTTTACTAATATAAATATATATATTAGCTTAATATGTAATATAATAATTAGTATTATTAGAATATTTATTAAATCCGTGTCAAATGAATACTTTGAGATATAATAAGTATTGCTAGACAAGTTTAGAAAGTATAATTTTTAGGGTTTTTAGTCCAATACTAAATCTTACTCGAGTCAATTACGAAGTTAAGATAGCGTATATTCAAGTCGTAATGAGAAAAGAGTATATTTAGGTTTTTAACAATATTAATTAGTTTTAATTCTTAAGACATAGCGTATATTCAAGTCGTAATGAGAAAAGAGTATTTTTAGGTTTTTAACAATATTAATTAGTTTTAATTCTTAAGGCATATTAATAGTATTAAAAATAACGATTGTAACGATATAAAGTTTACTGAAATCAAATAAGAAATGAGTAAGATACAATAAAATGAAGTTTAAAAATACAGAAATGAAAACTTACAATAATTTAAGTTTGACCCATACTTAATTTAAAAACCATGTTAAGTTTTCATAGGTGTGATAAATAAAGAATGACCGTGTCATGAAGTATAGAGTATTGCGCTATTATTAAGCCTAGGTAAGTGGATCTAACTTATACTTGGAGTAGATATATTGCTACTTATAACACTGTATGCCGTTTGATAATGTGTTGATTGAACATGGGCATATCTTAGGTGAATAGATATGCTACTATAATGGATGTTGATGTGTTGATTTTGAATGATAGTAACTATATTTTTGTTAAACTGTTATGTTGCCATGTTGGCGATGATTTGTACTTATGAATGATTATGCTAACTAAAAAAGTTGAGTTATTACTAACTCAATCTTCTAAGTGTTCACTTGAGTAAACCCTAAGTGAGATACTAGAATTCCACTAGGAAGAGTTCAAAAACCAGAATCAAATCGCTGGGTTGAATAAAACTAGAAGATTGACTGTGTTGAGTGATATACTTGAGTTGTTGTTGCATATCATATCACGATACGGTACAGTGGTTATGGAAAAAGTATGGCTTTATGAATTCAGTTTTTTTAAGCATATAGATTGCATTGCCCAAATATTGTGACTATTTTGATAG
This sequence comes from Lumnitzera racemosa, assembly GCA_024138005.1. Lineage (NCBI taxonomy): Eukaryota > Viridiplantae > Streptophyta > Magnoliopsida > Myrtales > Combretaceae > Lumnitzera > Lumnitzera racemosa. Next base: position 108,182,354 of record JAMXBC010000004.1, read on the forward strand.
TCAAATTTGGTAGACTTTAGTGTATGGTCTAATTTAGCAGTGTTTCCACTTTGATTTGGTGAGGTACAATGTGTAGTCTAAGTTTGTAAAATTGAGATTCTACTCCTAAGCAATCTCTTATTGCCCTTTTTGAAAATAGTAGACTATAATATGTAATCCAATTTGGTGAAAGGTCCTACTCCAATGTAGCTCCTTGTTGCTTTAGGTTTTTGGACATTGAATCCAGATGCCCGGCTATATTGACTAACCGGAAGAAGTTTTAAGGGCATGGGATACTAATACTGAAGCATGCTACGTGCATGAGCATAGTATACTACATTGCTAGCAGTAAATACCCGGTTTGGCAAATACATATGTAAAGTTAAACCTGTGAATTATGATTGAAATGTTTCAGTTATGATATGCAATATTATCTATCGTATTATTTATATTGTGTTGTATGTTATCCACTCTCACTCACCTTTAATTGAGGGAATAAAATATTTTATTCTCAAGTTAACTGTATCATAAAAGGCTCAACGCTAAGGGGGAATATATATATATTGAAAGTGTGAGTTGGAGTCAGTGACTTTTGTATGGAGCTTGTATTAAGTCAAGGATCCGATTACTATGAAGATGACAAAGGAAAAAGCTAGTTTATGTTTGATGTAAATATTATATTATACACATAAGTTGGAAAAGTTGTAATAGGAAATCCAACCGAATTTCGATTTAGAAACCTCTTTATTATATGAACAATGTTGTCTTTTGATGAATGAGCAAGTTGAGTTAGTTTTTAACAAGTATTCCTATATAATGGTGCATTTCATGCTATGCCGAGATGTGACAAGTAAGGAGCCCATCAAGCTCACCCTTTACCAAGGCCCATCCAGCACACTCTAGTCTTTCCTTCAAGTTGAGCCCCATACAATCAACACGTATCAAAAAATTACTTCTCAAATATTAAACCTAATATTATGTTTAGAAAGAGGGGGGAATTAGGAGGGAAGGAAAGTTGGAGGAAAGAATTAAGAAGAGGGAAAAGATTAGAATATTTCATTTCTTCATGCTTGTGTATTTAGAGGAAGGAAAGAAAAGGAAGGAAAATTAATTATTAATAAGAAAAAAAATTATGTGCCATTAAATTTCTAAAATATCCATAAAGATTAATTACGTAATTAATTGTAAAGGGTAAAATGGAAATTGGATACTTTTGTTACTTTTCAAATTCCTTTTACTTTATCTCTATTTTGGGAAAAAGATTTTAATTGTACTAATATGTTACATAAATTGATGAGTGGTATATAGATACTAATAAAATTTTAATACATAAAAACATGATTAGCATTTTTTTGAAAAGTATATTCCTTCACTTAATGTGTTAAAATTTTCTTTATACTTGCATGTTACTGATCAATACCATCGACATACTAGTACAATTGAATCTTTTTTCTCATTTTAAGGAAGGACACATTTTTATGGGACTCATGGAATTGTTTTCACCCAACTTCCATTCTATCCCAATTTTCCTTCTAACCAAACAATGGAAAAGGATTTATATCCCTCGTAATTCCATTACCTCTAATTCTTTTCCTCCCCTTGCCTTTATTCCAAACATAACATAAATATTAAATGACATCTTTTATTAGCAAAACAATTAAATGATATATGCATAAGAGTTGAGGGTGCATGCACAAGACAAGAGAAGATATAATTTTACATTATTACGAACAAAATATAAGATTATATGCTTGATACTTCCTATCATACATTATATTCCAAATACAAGAGAAAGTAAGCGTAACAAATAAAAATAATTAATTGAAGCAGCAAATGATATATTATAGAGAATATCCATCAAGATACGTTGTATAATATAGTTTTTTTAATTGAAAAAAAATCTAAGGTAACTTCTATTCATTAATATATGTTATATAATTTAATAAATCTTCAGGATAGGTATAAAATATTTTGAAATCTGTACTGTATACTTTAAAGTATAAGTTCTACAGTATATTTAACATATGAAGACCTCATGCTTGTACCTTTCCTTGAATGAATAGGTTCCATAAAATTGTTTCTTAAAACTTACTTATAACCCTTAATACCTACAAAAACCTACATGATTGTGTAGAGTAAAGGTGTTGTAAGAGATACCTACTTACCCCTGAGTATAGTTTCATAAAGTTTTGATATATATATATATATATATATATAAGGAATTGTAATACATACCTTCATATCTACTTTATTTGTATTTAACCCACTTATTTTTGATATTATGCATTAGATATTAAATCTTTAAAATGAGTGTATTTAAACCATATTTTATTATTTTACCATTAGATAAAATAACAAAAGAGAATAGAGAAAAAAAAAAGAGACGTGTGAATCAAGAATAAAATGGTCATGTAGTAATTTAGATGTCCATTTTTCTAAATGCATAAAAATAAAAATTTAAGCGCATACAAAATAAATATGAAATTGCCATACTAGATAGTAAACTTCTAGATGCCTTTAAAAAAAAAAAAGAAAGGTAAACTTCATGGATAATCTATAAAAGGTCAAAGAAAAAAAATAAAAAAAGAGAGAAAAGTTTATATATACAAAATAGTTTTTAACTTTTAATTTAACCAATTTTAGTTTACAATGTTTTAATAAATTTATAAAAATATCCTTTCGTTAGTTTTTTCGTTATATATGAATACGTTAAAAACTATAATGACCTAAATGAAACGTTAGGGGACTAATTCATATATACAGATAAACGTTAGGAAATTTTTTATATTTATGTAAACTAATTATTTATTGATACATTTCTATAATAATAAAAAATTTAATAAAATGATTTATTTGATACGATTTAAAAAGGTTGAGATTTAAGATTAATTAAATAAAATATTAAAAATTAATTCATAAAAACGTGAAATATTACGTTATTTTTTCGTTAAAAAAAGAAAAAAGGAAAAAACGACAAAGAGTGGAGTCCACGGTGCCGTTCGAGCAAAGAGGAGTATGATTTTTTTTTATTTTTTATTTTTTATGGGTGGGTGGGTTTCAGGATTAACGAGGAGAGTGAAATGTCTGTCTGTTTAGCTTGTCTTCTTTCCATGCACGCACGACTGAACTGCTATCTCTCAGTCTCTCTTCCATCTTCTCGCAACCTTCGAAAGCTTCTCTCTCTACACAAGGCTACACCTCCGGCGACGGCGAAGGACTCTGATCTCGGTTTTGATCTCTCATATCTACCACCATCTTCCTGCCAAAACCTAACCAAGTTCACAGTCCTTAGCTCACGCTCGCACTCCCAACGTCACAACTTCAACACATCTAAATCCCCCCAAAGAGTTTCCGAAAAAACTTTAGCTTGATGTCGTTTTGGAAGGAAACCGTTGGGCTGGATTGAATCTGAATTTTCCTCCGTAGGTCCTCATGATGTGCGGGAAAATAACGATTTATTTATTTATTTATTTTTTGTCAATAACTATTTATCGTATCAAGTTTGAATTTATTAATAGAAACTTTTTGAGATAAATAAAATTTAACTAGTTAATTATAAAAAAGGATAAAGATTGGTATCAAATGTGATGATTTACTTTGAAAAATGAATATAATAGGTAGAAATTAGTAATATTTTCACATTCTTATTTACCCAAATAAATAAATAAATACACTCTTGAGTACGAACCTTTCCGCAAATTATACTCTTTGGCTCTAAATTTATAATCTTCCATTTATATTATTGCACATTTTTCCTATTAAGAAAATTGTTTTTTTTTTTTCCTTTTGATGATTATTTAATATGTATATTTATCCTTTTAGTTTGTTCCATTAAACATTTAATTTTCATCAATAGTGATATAAACAAATTGAGTCTAAATCCAATAATATAGATTTTAATGTTGTGTTTGATTGGATGGAAATAGAAGAAATTAAAAGAAATTTAATAAAATAAAAGAAAGTTATGTGTTTGAGATTTGAGAAGAAATGGAATTGTTTCTATTATAGTGTCATTTCCTTTCTTTTTAGAATTGACAAGAAATCAAAATAAATGGATAAAAATCATATGCTTTATATTAAGAAGGGGATAGAAAAGAAGACAACGTAAAAAGGATCATCCAATGCAATAATTATTATGTTTTCAAGCGTTTCCATAAATTCCGGTACATTTTCTTCCATTACATTTAAATACAAATAAAAATTATATTTCTTTTACTTTTTAATTTTTTTTTCCTTTTTTTCTATTTTTTTTCGTTTCTAATCTTCTTAAAAGCTAAACATAGGGCTAAACTTGTATAAAAATGGTAACCGATTAAGTCAAACCTAATTTAAATAATTACAGTGTTTGGATGGGAGGAAATATATGAAAATCAAAGGAAATAGAAGGAAAACATGGGTATGGATCATTTAGAAGGAAAAGAAAATGAAAAGAATTTAATGGAAATGAATAAAAACAATTCCATCCAATGCCCACTTTACTGTCTTTTATAAATTTGAAGAGAAAATTATGAAAATAAATGAAAACATAATGAAATCATAAAAATATACTTAAATATTTTTTATAAATTGTGACGCTGTAAAGGATGATTTAGTTAATTTTTTCTTCCCTTTTTCGCTTTTTATATCAAATAAAACTAAAAGTTGTACTTCTTTTGATTGATTTTCCTTTTTACAGCTTTCTTTAGATTTTCACTCTACTTAGAAGGTTATCTAGACACCTTTGATTTCACTAAACTCGACTCAAATGCAAAAAACTTGTGAACGTGGTTTGTCTGTTTCGTTGTCTTCTTCCCTCCGTGCATAATAACATGCTTCCAATGAACCTGGATCCTGGACTACCGTCTCCCTGTCTCTCTCGTCCATCTCCTCCTTAGTCCTCACCTCCAATGGCCTCAAAGCTTCTATATCTACACAAAATCACACCTCCGTCGACGGCCAGGAGCTCCGATCTCCATATCGATCTCGATCGCTCACATCCACCACCATTTTCGTGCCAAAAGCTGATCAAGTTCACGATCCCTCGCAAACTACACTCACGCTTACACTCAGTCTCTCGAATTCACAACTTTAATACATGTACATTGCCTCATGCAGTTCCCAAAATCCCTAGCTTGAAGTCGTGTCGGAACGTGACTGTTCGGTCTGGATTGAATCTGAATCCCCCTCTCGTGGGTCCTCATGATAACTGGGGAAATTGGACTGCCTTGTTCTCCATAGGAGCTTTTGGTATATGGTAACCTCTCTCTCTCTCTCTCTCTCTCTCTCGCTGTTCAAGGACATAAAGATCAGTACATGCAAAAATAATATGATTAATTAGACATAACACAACATAAGTTTTGGTTTGAAATTACATAATAACATGATAAATTAAGAATTTTGCCAAGAAGGTGGAAATGGGTTTAGGTTAATCAAAATGAAAAAAAAAAGGAAACAAAATGGGAAGAGAGAGAGTGTTTTCGTAATAAGTAAGTTTGAGAAAATGAGCACAAGGATTTTTTTTTTTTTAATTTTTATTGTCTGGTTGACATAGGACTTGTACAATTTTACTATGCTTTCCACTCTCTTCTACCAATTTGTCTCCATTATTTAAAAGAAACCATCTAAGATGCATTACTTTCTCGCCATTTTCATGTATTTCCACTTCTATTCAAAATACCAAAGCATAATATTTCTACTTGTTTCTTTCAATTTTCTTCCTTCCATCACTGCAGATAAATAGTTCACTTCCAACAAAAAGAGCCAGCTGAGATTAAGGATATATTTATTTCGTGGAAAATCTTTTCCAGATTTCTTTCACCTTTTGCCATGGATAGTAAAATGTTGTATCGTGTCTGTAGCATGAGTCATGCCTTTTACATGATGTCAAAGGAGTGGTGCGACTTGAGATGAAAGCAAGGAGGGCTTACCGATGTGATAGCCGAAGGAGCTTGTCAGCTGCTATTTCATACTTCTCGATCTTTTGTTATTGAGTCCGGAACTTTGAGCCCTAAAGCTTGATCTCTAAAGTTAGAAGCAATCGGTATTTATAGAACTTAGCAGTGAACAACCATTGTTGGATAATGCCTGCGATGGATGGGCGAGATCAACCAAGACTTCTTATGCTTATCCATATAGCTTGTAGAAGGTACATGCTTTTGCGTGTACCTCTGAAGGGCATAACCCTTACCGGAAAAGGCTAACACCTGGTTTTGAACCCACCAAGTGAATACGTCTTAGAACATCTTAAGGGCTGTGTCTGATCACTTAGATGCTATTGTCAATCTAGATGATTAGTCTAGATTATTATTGTACCCATTTATTTATAATCATATTTTAACCTTTATAACAACCACAAAAAATGATAATGGATAATGAGGAGTATAATTTTCTTTGTTTATAAATGGAATCCTTTTCTCTATTTTCTAAGTACATTTTTCATGCTACTCCCACCTTTACCTACTATTATCACTTGCATTGATAGTGGCGGGTGACAACAACATCTTATGATTATTACAATAATATTTGATAAATTGTAAAGTTTTGATTATAACAATGTCAAAGAAGTGGAGGAAAAATACTCTACAAAGTAAATACTTTGTTTGTTTTGTATTTGAAAGTTTACACCTTTTAGAATAAGATTTTTATGCTTTTCTCTCATTCCAATTTTCAGCTATAACAAAACTTGGAAAAATGTTACATATCTATTCCATTCCTTTAGCGTGCAATTTTTTTCCCCACCAATCATATGTTTTGATTAGACAAAATAATAAACAGGGGCCTACGGTAAGTAGTTATTATAGATGGTAGAATTTGAGAGTGTGCTTGAAAACATAATAGATGGGATGCCAAATGGGAAAGGACATTTATTCCATGCCAAACAAAATTTTTGTTGCAAATATTTTTGCATTATGTTTGATTGCTCATCTGAAGACATCGGGGATCCTTTGACATGCTGAATAACTGAATTCTAACTGATATTAAATCTTTAAGATGAATAAGTGCACTTTAGGAGGAATCTATGGTCATTTGCTTGCTAATTCTCCATCCAAAACCAGGACTTTTTGTCACTTATAGTCTTTTTTTTATATATTTATTTATTTATTAAATTTGGTTCATTGTGCATTTAGCAATTCATGTTACGGCAAGGAATTCTGGGAATGTAGCTGGTTTACACAGAAATCCTGGTGAATATTTCCAGAATAAGCTTATGGCGCATGTTATAGGATCAAATGGAGTTTGTGTCTTTTTAAGCAGTTGGTTACATAGGGTTTGTTTCTTCTATAAATAATATAGTCTTAATAGGTCTCTGTTTGTTAGTTTTGTTATGAGTATTTCCATACAGGTTGTAGTTAGCTGGTTGTGAAGGTTAGTAGTCAGTGGAATACATGATGTATATGCAATCATAAATAGCTCAAGGGTAGTTTCGACACCAAAAAAATTCAATAAAATAAGTTTCACCTCTAGCCTCACTTTTCTCCTGCTTTGATCAAACTACTGTTCATTTTGTTTTTCTTCTCTTGATCTCTTTCTAAGTGCACAATCAATTCTCCACGCTTGACCTTACTTGAGCTAAAATACGTAAATTTTTTCCTGGGCCTACTTTTTATCACATTTTGTTCACTTTACCTTATTGAGGATAGTTTCACAACCATCTTATTGTAAATGTGGCTTGGTCTATTATGTTTGCTACTTATTCTCGTTCTCACTTGTGGGCTGGGACTTTTACTGAAGCCCATCAAGCGGACAACTTAATCAAATAGGTGAAATGACCGGTGTTAATAATATGAGGTCTTCATTTTTATGTTTAGTTGTCATTTTTATTTAGAAGTGGCAAAATCCTTTTACATTTAGTTGTCTTCATTTTTTGATTGTGATTTGATAATATAAGGTCCGAGAAGACCGGTGTTGGGAAAGCACTGAGTGGTGCTTTGGTCAGTACATTGGTGGGACTAGCAGCTAGTAATCTGGGAATAATTTCATCCGATGCATCAGCTTATCGAATTGTTCTGGAGTTCCTGCTTCCATTGGCTGTTCCATTGCTCTTATTTAGAGCAGACTTGCGCCGGGTTATACAGTCAACTGGAAAACTTCTCTTGGCCTTTATTCTTGGATCAGGTGCTTTTTAAATTTATTATTGTTGACTCGTGCAGATCTTCTCAACATATATGATCACACCAGCTAATTTTTAGAAAACATCATGCTTATTAAAGATTTGTGGCAACTCCCTTCCTCACACATGTGAAGTTATTGGCTGACATCATCACATGGAAATTTTAGCTTAGAACCTCCAATTCTGATACAAATGTTTAAATTCTAGGGGATCAGAACCAACTTGTTAAAATGCTTATGGCTCTTTTGCTATGTATTTCAGCATGTAAAAATTTGCATAGGCGATAATTGAATCAACTAAGTATTTAAACCTATGTCTTCTCTCTGATATTTATACCTACCTATTGGCACTTATATATCTGTCTTTCCCAAGAGGTTCCCAATTACACTCCCTTGCATGTGGATTGACACGATAATTAAATGCCATGGTGTAGAAAAAGGATTTTGCTAACAAGTGCCAGGGGAACTTGGGAAACGTACTATATAAGGAAAATGTGCAATAGCTGATTGCCATTTTATTGTAAGAACCCTTACATTAAAATATATAAAGTTTCCATCAATATTTTCTTAACAGGTGCTTGAGTCACACCTTAAACAAACCATTTTTTAATAAGGAATTTCATGGTAATGTCTGAACTTGGACTCAAGACTTCCACTTCAATACCATGTGAAGATCCAAATCCACGATTAAATTTTGAATGTTAAACTTGTTGATATTGTACCTTGATCCATTACTTTTAACAGTTACCAAGATGCTAGAAGTGGTTATTTTTGTTTGTAGCGACTTCTTTACAATATTGGGGAACGACATAGATGGTTTTATGACTCTAACACTAAATCTACTAACTCTCTCCCCTTCTTAGCCAAGCTTTGTTCAAATGTCTACTTTCTCAAGGATTTGGTGAAAACTTCAGCCTCTTGCTCTTGAGTAAGAATGTACACTAGGTTTAAACTGCTTTCTTTTATCTCAGTCTTGATAAAGTTCCTATCTATTCGAACATATTTCATCCTATCATGTTGGATGGGTTCTTGACTATGCTAATTATGGAGTTCTTGTCAGAAGACACTTGAGTAATTAGACTAGAGAGCATATTCCATTCTCTTATCAATCTTTGGAGTTAGATAATCTCATAAAAATCACGTGCTATAACTTGAAATTTAGCTTCTACACTACTCCAAGCCATAGTTGTTTGTTCCTTGCTTTTCCAAGTTACTAAATTAGCCCTTACTTTGGTACAATACCCTGATTTAGATTGCAATTCAAGATTCCTCCTTCAGAATGGGCATTGACAAATCATTTAATACTCCTATCTTTGATATTTTGAATAAATCACCCCTTCCAAGTGATCCTTTTAAGTATTTTAGGATATGATTCATAGCCTCCATGTGATGTTTTATTGGTGCATTAATGACTTGACTCACGATGTGATGTGAACTATTATATTTATTATTTGACACTTCTCCTCACTTATAGTTGGGACTTCCATTGAAGCCATTAGGTGGAAAACTTCATTCAATAGAGTGAAATGAGTGGCGTAGGGATTCGTATCGCAGATTCTATCAATCTCACTCGTAGAATTAGTGTTATCTTCTTGACTTCTTCAATTTGGAAAAAGTGGCATGCTCACTCATTTAAATGGAAGTTTACCCATTTCTCCCAGCATGTCGATAATATATTTTTGCTAGGAAATATAAACTCTAGATCTACTTCTTGGTACATAACAACCATCAAAAGTACTTCAGTTTGTCAAACTCCTTAATTTCAAACTTCAATGTAATGTTTTCCTTCAATCACTTGATTTCCACTAAGTCATCACCTATAATTATAATGTCATCTACATATACAATAAAGATGGACTTCCTTCTTTGTTTACTTTCTCAGTGAGAGGTGTGGTCTGCTTGTCCTCTTGTGTATCTAAGCTTAACCAAGTGGGACAACATCATCTAAACACGCCCTAGCATTGCTTTAATCTATATAGGGATTTATTTAGCTTGTGCACTTTTCTACTTTCCTTTCTAAACCAAATCCAGGGGAAGTGCCACTTAGATTTCTTTTTCAAGTTTGCGATTGAGAAATGCTATTTTTACATTTAACTGGTGAAGTGACCATTCAAGGTTAGTTGTGAGTGATTGGACTCTTACTAAGTTGAGATTTGTGGTTGGAGCAAATGTCTCCTTGTAATCAATCTCATAACTTTGGGTGTATTGTTGAACAACCAGCCTTGCATTGTATTTTTCTAGACTCTCTCTAGCCTTATACTTCACACTGAAAATCCATTCACTCCCTATTGCTTTCTATCTTACAGGCAACTCAATAATGTCCTATGTGTGATTCACCATCCTCCCGCCAAAAGCTGATCAAGTTCACAATCTCTTACAAACTACACTCACGCTCACACTCACTCCCAAATTCACACCTTTAATACGTCTACATTCCCTCATGCCATTCAAGTGATCTAGAGAGCCATTCCCACCTGTTCTTCCAATATCTGTGTGCTTGGGCCACTTGAAGAGGGATAATAAGCTGTGACCCATGAATTGTGGATTGGGATAACGTGATTGTAGGTCTCAAAGCAATGGAATTTATTATAAATATAACAATCCAGTGTTGGAAGATTGCCTTTACAGTTGCAATATGTCATTTGTGGAAGGAGAGGAATGATAGAAGAATCACTGGCAGAACATCCCCAGATGCCTGTCTAGGAGAATCATTTCGTTGTATTTGCTATCAAGCTTGAGTGATCCTTCTTACCAAAAAAAAGCTTGAGCAATCCTATTTTCTGTTAAATTTTGTATGTTCTATCATTGTGAGGGTGTTGAACTATGCAGTAAACCTTGCAGCATAATTTGAAATATTTTCTTCTTTCATCAATGAAATTTTGGACTTACCCAAACAAAGGAAAAAAAGAAAAAGGTTTGTGATCACTGCACAATTTTGTCTTGAATTGCTCACTTCATAAACTCTGCCACATAAATCCATCATTTTAAGCATATGACAAACTGCACATTTGCTTGTTTGTTCAACTGTTGTCTTGTAATATAGCGGACATGACACAATGTGGCATCTCTTACTGCAGTTTCCATTTAGTGTTTGTTTCGTTGCAGTTGTTGAATAGGCATCAAAGCTAATCTGCTACAGCTGACACCTTTTTTGACATTTCATTTAAATGCCAGTTGCGACCATACTTGGGACTTTGGTAGCATATCTCCTGGTGCCAATGAGATCGTTAGGGCAGGATAGTTGGAAGATAGCAGCTGCACTCATGGGCAGACATATTGGTGGAGGTAGCCCATGGACCCTTGTGGCTGGCACTCAGTATAGGGTGTATATCAATTTTAAGTCTGCAGCCAAAGAAGATTCTGGGTTTGTTAATGTATTCTCGTGTTATTTACCAGAGAAAGAAATCCTGCTCATGAATTCTTTCAAAAATTTGAACCAATATAAAAAAATCTTGAGTTTGGGTGTTTGGAATTTGCTTGGTAACATATTTGGCTGCTTTTATAGTGAATGTGCCACAAGGAGTTTCCTATTTAGCTTCTGAATTTTGAGTGATTTTCTCCAGAAAATGAGTCTAACAGAAGTGCTTCTAAATTACCTATCTGTCTGCAAGCAAAATCAGTCACACTAGAACAAGAGTTGTTGTGATTATGTTGTTATTTAGGATCCAACTTTGTCATGCTAAAGGTTTCTCTGTACCTTTGTATTTGCCATGCTTTCTATTGTTACTTTTCTAAAGAGACTTCATATACCTGTGGCATTCAGACCTCACTTTTTAATTGCTCTTTGAAATCCTGACTTGATTATTTTATCCTTTAATATTGCTATATAAAGCTGATCAACTTATGTTGTTATATAATTACTTTTTCTTACAGCTGTAAATTATGTCGCAATTTCTGATGCACTTGGAGTTACACCATCTGTGCTGGCTGCTGGACTGGCAGCAGATAATGTCATCTGTGCAGTATATTTCACAACATTATTTGCACTGGGTTCAAGGGTTCCTCCGGAATCTTCAATGTTGTCCAGTAGTGCGCATTTTTCTACCTTTGCCTCAATATATCTGTTAATATTATCTAACAGTTTTAGCTGATGTCTATGCCTTGAAGGCACCTGGCACCCCTAAAGCAGACGGATGTTTTTCCCTATTATGCAGGAGGGACTTCCGTAGAGGGTGCTCTTGATCCCGGGCCAGAAACTGGTAAAAAGCTTCCCGTGTTGCAAACAGCTGCAGCAATTGCTGTATCATTGCTCATCTGCAAGGCCGGTTCTTCCCTCTCAAAATATTATCGTCTCCAGGGAGGTACTTTGCCTATTGTTACAGCCATTGTGGTTGTTTTAGCAACTATTTTTCCCATGCAATTTGGTCAACTTGCACCGTCAGGCGAGGCTATGGCTATGATACTGATGCAGGTGAACTTTCATTTCTTCCTTTCATTTTGATAGAAAATGTGGGTTCCCAGCCACTTTTTCTGTTCCAAGCCGTTATTTTCATTGGCAATATCATTGAGGTCATGGAATTATTCCTAGCAAATAGAGAATGAAAGAGCTCCTATGTAACTTCATGGTTACTGTCACTGCAAGACCTGCAAGTGTTGAGCAGGTGTTTCATAATATAGTTTCTCTTTTGTCCTTTTTACAAATGCAGGTGTTTTTCACTGTCGTTGGTGCAAGTGGGAACATATGGAATGTCATTAACACTGCACCAAGTATCTTTCTGTTTGCTCTCGTTCAAATTGCTGTACATCTTGCCGTGATCCTTGGCTTAGGAAAGTTATTCCGCTTTGACCTGAAGCTTCTGCTTGTAGCATCGAATGCTAATGTTGGTGGCCCAACAACAGCTTGTGGAATGGCTACAGCGAAAGGGTGGAACTCGATGGTTGTACCTGGTATTCTTGCAGGAATTTTTGGAATTGCAATTGCAACTTTTCTAGGCATTGCTTTTGGTGCAACCATTTTAAAGTTAATGTAGGAGGAAGTGCTAACTATTAGAACTTTTGCTACATCCTATGAAAGTTAGGACATAAGATGAAAAAAGGGGCAAAAAACACAAGACTGAGGAGCAAAAGTTGTTCATGCAAAGTCTCAATACAGGTGCAGCGTCGAAGTGATTCGTGCTCATATAAATATTTCACAGCATAGTAAGTTTTATGTCATACATTGTATTCCTGCTCTTTAATATAAAACGACTTACAAAAACTGCACTGATGTTCTTTAATTGTCCTCATCAAAATCAGCACTTCATGGGACAATTGTTGAATGATTTACGTTTCAGCAGAGTAGTACATATAAATATTTCACAGCATAGTAAGTTTTATGTCATACATTGTATTCCTGCTCTTTAATATAAAACGACTTACAAAAACTGCACTGATGTTCTTTAATTGTCCTCATCAAAATCAGCACTTCATGGGACAATTGTTGAATGATTTACGTTTCAGCAGAGTAAAAGTAGTAGTGGCAGCAGCAAAATGGCATGGTAAGGAGATTAGGGTAGAAGATTGTTTATGCCAAATAATGCAATCATTTGGTAGGTGTTTGAGACAGGTAGTGTCGTCGTCGAAAGAAAGTAATTCAACAGGAGCAAATGGGGCTGACATTCACAGTAAGATTGCAACTACAGAAGAATTGTTCAAGATCCTGTAGCAGGACTTGACAATAAAAAAAAAAAAAAAAAAAAAAAAAACCTCATAGAAACCAACGGTGGATTTTAAGACCATCCACATAAGAGATCTTCATTGCATTGTAGAGACAAGCGTCTCATAAACCTAGACGACTAAAGTTGAATCAATGAGATCGCCAACTTTCTAACCTAAAACTTCAGGATCTTTGGCGTTTCTGCCAACATAAAACTGATATCATCTTCCTTCCAGAGCATGGAATGATAAGGTGATCCGGGACTACGAGGAGGAAATGGCGAGTCAAGTTCCTTAAAGTGCTCACGTTTCTGAGGAGATCCAACATCACCTAGCTGCAGCTCAGCCATCTCTTCATGTTGCATAGACCTTAAAAGATCCTCCATCTGTCAAAAGAAAAAAGTTTAAAAGTACCAATAATTAGCCTCAACGTCCCACTAACTATGAAGAGTGCAAAGAAATAAATGATCCCCAGACTAACAACCTTCAATCTACTGGATGGTGGAGACGCCCAGGACTTCCTCGAAACATCTATAGATAAGATAAACTGGAAAATGTCATTACAACAGCCAACAAGGCAAAATAATGATACAATCAAGTTCGGGTTTAATTAATTACCCTTGTGTAATCCGAGAGTTTCCATGAAATAATTTGTGTCCTTGTGACCAGCTTGCAGCTTCATGCACTCTTGGTGATTGTGAAGGAATTTCTCCTCAGCAATGGAGTTAATATGATATGGTGGTTCCTCAGCAAGAACCTTGAGTTTGGAAATCTTTAGGTTTACTGCCTCAGATCCTCGAGGTTTCTCCGAATTAGAAATATCAGTAAGGGCCTTCCTGGTAGTAGTACTCCTATGGACTCTCTCTGAGGCTTTTACAGTACCGCTCTTTCGGTTCACATCATCAGCAAGGCTCTTTGGTCCTTCCTTTTTAAATGTCTTATCAAGAGAAGGTTTCTGGGCATTGGACAAATCACCTAGAGGCTTCCTTCCACCAAGCCCTCCACCTTTTTTCTGCACTTTGGCAGGATCAATGTTTCCACCAATTGAAGCACCTGAATCATGAAAAATAACCCAGAGGAGTAAGATTAGGTGATCCTGAACCATCTAAGTTTTTAGACATGTCGTCAGATATGACAAAACTAAGCTATATTGTAGGAAGTTTAGAATTAAGCAGTAAAGTAGGTTAGATTACCATTGAAGTTGATGCCATGATTCTGGTTTTGAACCAAGCTAGAATTCCTTAGCGCCATTGAAGCTTTAAATTCGACAAATATTGTTCCACAACCTGCAAAATTTGATAACATCATTTAAAAAAAAAAAAAAAACAGAAAATAAAACAATACACCTAAAGAATCTGACTATGTTAAAAATTTGGATCCCGAAATGTGAAAATGGTAAAATTGGATACTAATTGACAATCACCTCTCTTGGCGTGTCGTATATTAATAGTTACCACGACATCTTTTTCATTAATTTCTACCATAACATCAAAGAGATAAACATGTTGATGTAACCATCCGAAAAAACAGTACGAAAAAACAATTTCTGAAAAATTTGGATGTGCCTTCGATTAAAGCGAATAGATTTTTTAGAACAAAGAAACCCTTGATGTGTATTTCAATCGATAGATTTTAGTTTATTCAAAACATGCATCACAAAGTAAATTGACATTGTTCGAGAATTATGCTGTACACCATTAGCGAAGTACCAGAAAGGAAAATTTATATATAAACAACACAAGATATCAAAGAAATGGGGAAAAAAAAAAAGAAAAAAGGGGAAAGCCCATCACCAAGTAAAACTAGAACCGACATGCTGGGATCGAAGACAGTCATAGGTTTGCGACATCAGTTGATGGAGAAAGATCGAATCAGTAATGTATGTCGTGAAACAAATATTTTACAGTAAGGAAAAATAAAATAAAAATTATAAAGAAAAAATAAAGAAGAAGAAAAATGATGAAAGGACTTACTCAGAAGAAGATTTTGCCAAAATGGTTTGTTGTTGTTGTTTGCTCTGTGTAGTTCTCTGTTTTCGCTGCAAGATTTTTTATGAAAACTTTCACTAAACCGTTGAATTTTGGAATTTATAACGGGCGGATGATTTAAAAATCAAAAGTTCCAACGGTAACATTCTGGAATTTACATAAATGCCCTTCACTCCGCTCTGTCGGTTCTCATTTCCCAAACCGTAATAGTTTCGCCCTTTTGCAAATGAGTGACCATTCGAGTGGAGCCCCACCACCCCCCAAACATGCCATAAATGTGTGTACACATTATAATAATAACTTAACTATCTTTTTACACTGTTAAAACCTGATAAAAAATATTTTAAGAATTATGTATAAGAAAATATTCAAAAATTAAAAGGGAAAAGTGCTTATTTAGTTTTTAACATTTTTTAACTTTTATATTTGACTCCTTAATTCTTCTTAACTTTAATAAAAATAGTACTTTTATAAACCCTATCGGATTTTCCATCTATCTTAAGCAAGCGTAAAATTCTTATTAGCTTGGAGGTGGCTGGCTAAGGTGGCTTATATTTGCAAATTTTCTTACTATTTTTACTTTTTTGTATTTTTAAAATTATTTTATTATATTGTGTAATGAAATCTGTTTAATATTATTTTATTCAAATTAATTATTATGAAGTTGCTAGAAGACGATATATATTAAGGATAGATAAAAAAAGTTTAATAGAGATGACAAAAATCCTACTTTTATAAGATTTTTGAAAATGTCATGACTCAAATTTTAAAGAAAAAAAAATTATTGACTTAAATAAAAAAGTATGTAGAGGTTCGTTATAACTAATTGTATACCTTTTACAATAAAAATATGTGAGTTCTCTTTTTTTTTTTCCGTTGACTTTATGTAATTTTTTTAAGTATGGCTTTGTCTTAATTACTTTATTCAGAGGGAAAATAGTAAAATGGGTTTACGAGAATATATTTAAAAAATTTTTGATCTATGCATATGAAGTAAATATAAAAAAATATATTTGCACAAAACTTTGAAAGTTATGTTTATCTTAAATATTAAATGCCCACCATACATAGGAATGCACGTAGGTTAGGTTAAAGAGTACTTGCTAATTGAATTTAATCGATAAGTACTTCACTAGAGATTCTAAGATAGGTTTCTGGATATATTTTAGTACAATATAGAGTATGGGTTAGATTTTGAGCAACCAACATTTGGCAGATTAGCAAAAATAAAAAATATTAAAAAAAATAATAAAAAATTCGATAAACTTCAAGTTTCAATTTGAAAGACTGTTTTGTCTAAGAATATATAAGCAAAAGTTTGTAAGATTTCGAATTAATTTAATCTGTATCTTTACTTGTAACATTTAGTTTTTCAGGATATTTATTTCTACGTATGAAAGCATCAATTTTTAAGCACTCTAATAATTTAAATTAGCCTATCAACTAGGTTAGGACAAGTTTCGATTATAATGTTACCGGGGAAAATTTTGGAGAGATGCTAATGCTTCTATGTTTGCAGTAAAATCTGATTAAGTTCCATACAATTCAAATAAGTCATTTGAGACTTTTATATTTTTATTTTTGTAATCCCATGGATATTACCACCCTTCCTTTAAGACCACCATAATATAAAGAAGTTATTGGAGATAACGACACATGTATGAACGATTTCAATTAATTACTTTAAATGTCAAGACTGATGTTATCTATTAGCATTGTCATTAGTTAGATCAGGTATAAATCCGTCCTTCTTATAATTGGTTAAAAAAAAAAAGAATTACTTTAGACATATAAATATAATTAAATTTTAGTAATTAATATCTTGATATGCATTAATAGCTACCTTTTTTATGCATTCCTTCTCTTATGAGAAAAAAAAAAAAAGATTTCAGACTTAATTTATTTAATTAAGAGATCAACGTTCATACCAACGTTGTTTTCATATATGCACAAGAGCAATTCTAAGCGTAATTCCCAATCATCGCAACTCCTATAGGAGGCCTAATCAATTGTATGTATGTCATTCCTCCGGCAAGGTTATATTATAGTTAGGAAATAAACCCTAAACTTGCAAAAATCTGTTGGTGTCACATATTCGTGGTAGTGAAATCACACAAGTTGACTGAGAGAGATTACTTATATTCGCATGTTGAAGGATGGCATTTTACTAGCCTAATTTCTTTTCTTCTTCTTCTTCTTCTTTTTTTTTTTTGGTAAGACCCAAAATAAATCAGAACGATTTCTAACTCTTTCTATGTTTTACCGTTCCTTTGTAAGGGTATGTAGATTTGATTGAATACAAACTCTTTCAAAAGATGCTTTTAGAAGATATTTGCGAGATAATTTGGTTCTTGGCCACTGTATTTATAATTATTTCAATTCGAAGTTTATGCCAACTCTAGAATATGAATTATTGCATGTAAGAGGAATAATTTTTTTCTTTTTCAAAAAAAGAATGTGGAACTTTTTCTTAGGAGGAAATGGAGGTTGAAAAAGTGAAAATTGATGAAATCTAGCAATAGAAGTTGATTCATTCGTAACTTAAAAAATAATAATAATAAAACGAAAAACTATAAATTTGAATGCCTAATAAGTTATTTTCCATAATATGTATATCTTTATCCTTTTTTTTTTTTTTAAATACTAGGTTTAAGGCAAAACCAATGTCACATTTGTTAGGTAGAAGTGGATTGGAATGTGCCTTTTAAGGGACAATTCAATTTGCTTTTTCAAGGTTAAAATAGTAATTCCATTCCATCCTCATTAATCACCTATAAGGGCATTTTTGAAATTAATATTATCTATGCATTTAATATCATTCCATTTCATTCCAAAAAAACATGACACAAGATTATACAAAAAGAATTAATCAATTCAACATAAGTCAAATGCAATTTCATAAGAGTGAGACACAAAATTGGACTAATATTTTGATGGGTTGCATTGAATAATTTGAAGTTTGGAGATACTTCTTGTAAGACCCACAATCACGTATTTGAGGTTCGACTTGTAGAATTTAAGGCAATCGAACAAATTATTTGACTCAGTTTAAATTTTACGACAAAACTAAAATTATTAGTTAAAGTGATTCTATAGATTTGAATGTAGAAAAATAAGTAAGAAAATGATTAATTAATATAATATTAAATTTTTTTGAAAATTATCCATTACTTATCGAAAATGCTTAAAACGAATTACGATAACTAACGAATCGATAGAGATAAATTATATACACAGTAAAAATCATAAAATAACTTAAATAATATTTAGGAGTATTTATTTATATTATATATGTATTTACATTAAATTAAAAATACATGTAATTACTTAAAATATGTGAAATAGGCTAAAATAATATTAAATAATTAAAGAAAATGCATGAAAAATTAAGGAAAAATCAAGAAAATTATAGAAAAATAAGGAAATTTCTAGAAGTGGGGCATGACAACCTGGAATTGAAGAAATAAAAACAATCAATTAAATTACAACAAATAGAAAGTAAGAAAAAGAAAAGATAAGACTCATGTCACTTCAATTTAATGTACAAAAAATCCTCAAGACCTTTATAAATACTCAAAAAATTACAAAAGCTCATTTGGTCAGTTTGAAATCTTAGAAAATTAGAGAGCATTGAAATTGAGAGGAAATTAGGGTTTTTACAAAAATTAGTAAAAAATTTGCACAATTAGAAACTTAAAGGATATCCCCAACCAGACGAGTACTTAAGAGTAGACGACCAACATCACTACACGGTGGTGGCACCAATTAAGTTGGTTGATAAGGTCTTGGTGGCTGGCGGTGGTTGGAGCCATCATTTCCGGTGAGTCTGATTTTCTCCCTAATTTTGTGTATTTTGTTAAAAATACTAAATAGTTTTAGAAAATTATGAAACTTGTTATTTTGAGATATTTTAGCATGTATATTTAAGGAAAAAATTTATTTTGATTAATTTGTATCTAGAAATATGCTATCCTTAAGAAATCATACAAATCCGAGCTTATTTCAGGTTAGAAATAAATAACTTTAGAAGTGTATTTCTGAGCTTAAAATTTTTATGTAGGCCAGCTAGAGTATTTAAAATAGTGCTATGAAGCCCTTTTTAAAAAATAAATTATCAAAAATTTTAGATAATTTTTAAGCCTAAATATGATGCATAAAATAGGTAATTTATGACTAATTAAGTAATTAAATAAATAATTATTGATTTAGTGCATAATTATATGTTTTAGGATATTGAAATTTGACGAAGTATGATATTTGTAATATTTAGGATATTAAATGTAATTATTAAGGTATTATGTAGTATATATGTAAATGATATATTTTAAGTTAATTTTGTAAATTAGGGTAATTACGACTAAAATTTGATTTACCATAAATTTATATATTTTGAGATGTTAATTAATGTTGAGGAATGATATTTGGAGTAATATGAATATTAGATGTGTATTGTGTACGTAATAAGGTAATAATACATAATATGTAAAATTTGGAAATATAATAAATAGAAAATGTTAGAATAAAAATTAATATTATACTAATAATAGGAATCTATACAAAATTTGGTATAAGACTTAAATTTAGGTAATTATATGAAAAATATAAAATTTTTTAACATTGGGAATAAATTTAGTACACTAATAAGGATTTTAAGTATATTAGGTAGAATAAAATACTAACTAAGCGTAATTATGATATTTAGGATACTTGAAAATAATGTGATTAATTCCGCATTATGGTTTGAAATAAGTTTTTAGAGTTTGCATATAAAACTGTACTTATAAACCGAACTAGAACATAATATAGAAATCGATGGGAAAACTGAATCAGAACTTAGCTTAAATAAAAAATAATTATAAAAGACTCAAAAAATTAAATAATTGGATATGTTAAACCTTAAACCAAAGATAACAATAAGTATTGTAGGATACAATCAATCTATAATAATTATGTGGAAAACTGAAATAATAATTATATTATAAGGATTTTGGTAATGGCCAGTATAAGTTACACTTCGAATGAGCAAGCGAAAAGTTCACGTAAATTGGGATTAATATATCATTGTATTTTGAAGCACTAGTTTGTAGTATCAGAGGCTTGAAATTACAGTTGATTGTGTTTATTAGATAGCCGACTGTGTGTATGTGTTTGTTTTGGAGTTGATAATGTGATTTGATTTACTGTTCTAACTTGTATTATATGATTTGTATGAAATAATTGATCACCCTAAACTAGACCTAATTAAATATATGACTTGTAAATATAAATTGAACTTGCATAGCAACCCATTAGGGGAAACGTATAATTCTCCGATGAAATACCGACCTATTTAAAAGAGATAGTGCTGAATAACATGATTGATTTCTTCTTTATCTTTAGTCTAATTAAGTGACAGGTGAGGAGGTCGCGGTAAAAGTAAAGTCAACAGTTTAAAAATAGTTGCGGGAAGAGCGGTGTCTCCATTACACAAGCCTGAGTTTGATTGTAAACTGTTGTATTAGTGGAAACTCCTTAACTCGAATTAGAGCATATGCATTTTCTCTAATCTCATAACGGGCCGGACAATGTTGTGTGATGACATTTGTTTGAATATGCATTGCACTTAATAATTTGATTGATAACACTATTTGTGTTTTCTGTATAATTTTAAGTCTCCGTTTCAACTTATTGAGTTGTGATTACTTATATCTCTATAAACTTAATTGTGAGTGTTAGCTAGGAAGTGATTTGTATTATCCTGAAATTAGTAACTACTAGATCTTAAAAAGTGAGGAAATACATTTAAAAAACAAATATATCCTTCAAGTCTTAACCTTTATTTAGAATATCTCATTTTCAAATAATGTATTGTTTACAAAGTATAGGACAACAAAACCTTACAAACGTTAATTTTAATATTTGAAATCTAGTGTATTTGCATATTTTTATACTTTTATAGGTAAATAACATGTTTATTTATAATCTGTTTACTTTAAAATGGGTTAGTTATAGAAATCAGGTATAAGATTACGACTGTATGATTAACTTTTATCTTAAAATGATTTACACAACAGAATTGTTATAACTCTGTTGCTTTAAGGTGTAATACTTCTATAATTACAAAGGTATCAAGAAATGTCAATACTAGTTCATCTTTAAGGGCATTTTTGAAATTAATATTACCTATGCATTTAATACCACTCTATTCCATTCCAATTCAAAAAACATAACAAAAGATGATATAAAAAGAATGAATCAATTCAACATAAGTCAAATGCAATTTCAAAAGATCGAGAGGCAAAATTGAACTCATATTTTGATGGGTTGCATTGAATAATTTGAAGTTTGGAGATACTTATGTGATTACAAAAGTATCAAGAAATGTCAATACTAGTTTACCCTTTGGTTTCTTGTATTTTAAACGAATATTCATAGGGCATTTCCTTATATTTTAGAACAGTCGTATAAAATAATTATATCGTCATGAGAGCTTGTTAACTTTAAAGGGTTACAATTCCACGGCACAATCCAATGATAAAAATAGAGTAAAATTTTTTAATATATATTATTTTAGCTACCAATGTGTTTAATCGTGATTGATAGAGCTTTGATTCCAATAGAGAAATAGGTAAACAACACAAATCTACGAGGATTATGTGTTTTTGTGTACCCTACAAAGTATACCCGTCTTTCCTTCAAACCCCAATTTATTTTTCTCATGACTAGCACTTGTAGAGAAAAAGATTCAACCTAATTCATCTCGATCCAACTTTCGATTGAATCCAGTTTTCTTCCTAATTCTTAACCCTCCCTCTCACATATTTAGATAAATCACCCGATCTAGATCCAATGACAATGCTAAAAAGAAGAGAAGAAAAATATGATAAGGGAAAAGGGGAAAAAAACAAGAAAAACCATTTTCCCTTTTCTTGGTATATAATACATACAAAGATATATATATACTACGTATGATATGGAGCAACCGCTATATCACATGAGGAATGTTCTAGTTTATACAAAAGACAATAAAACTGACAGCTAACTACTTTTAATTTGTCTTCTATGAACCTAACACAATCTCAAGCAAGTGTGTAAAGCTTGGCCACATCAATGTCCAAGTGGACGTAAGGACCACCGTGGCTTTAAGACCACGCACAGGATGCTTCAATAGTTGAAGAAATGGAATTTCCCCATTCTGCTACTGCAGACCAGATTCGAATGTCATTCTGAGACATCTCCATCTGGATTACTGGAGGGTGAATGAAAGCAATACTAAGCACTCAAAGTACTTGGTATTAACAAAGTACTTTCAAACCTGCACCTGCAGCCACAGGATAGTAAACCAAACAAATGGAAGGAAACTGCTGCTAATTAAGATAAACCGCAGAAATTGAAGGATTTGAACAGACTGCTTTCCACTTTCAAGCCCCGTTTTTTTTTTTTTTTTTTTTTTCTCTGCAGATTTAGAGAGAAATGGATCAAATGGAAATGAAAATCACATTTCTTTCCATCGTGATCAAGTCCGCAGTGGCCTTCTCATGATCGGGTAAATATATTTAGACAGCAAAAATGCAAAACTCACCCGGCCGGTAATTAAAAGATCTATAACAAAATTACACCATCAAAGAAGATTGCACGTATACCATGTGATGATCAATGACATCGATAAACAAGTCTATACAAACATTATTCATCCTGGCTGACAGGAGTTAAAAGAAGAGACTAGAACACAGCATCCCCTTAGTGTAATGAAATCTAGGACTTGAGTATCTCTTAGAAATCGAACCAAGTACCATCAGCATTTTTACATTGTTTATCAAAATTTTTCATCAAAATCATTGTCATAACGGACCAGCTAGTTCATATCTTTTGGCTATGATACCCAAGTCTCTTCTGGACAAATACAATTATGCCTGAAACTAAGAAGAAAGGAAAAACTACGTAGCCTCACCAAATGCCGG
Source organism: Lumnitzera racemosa (assembly GCA_024138005.1). Classification (NCBI taxonomy): domain Eukaryota; kingdom Viridiplantae; phylum Streptophyta; class Magnoliopsida; order Myrtales; family Combretaceae; genus Lumnitzera; species Lumnitzera racemosa. The sequence goes on from JAMXBC010000004.1 coordinate 108,205,983, forward strand.
TCCTGCTAGCAAGAACAGTAGAGCCACCTACCAATACGAGCTTTTAGAAGGAATGATGAGCATTCTTTCGGTAATGGGTCCCGGAAAAGCCTACCTTCTAACTGATGAACTCTCGAGAAAGGCATGGAAGAAGTTGGACATCTACTCTGTTATAGAGAATACTCAAACAAAGTGTCTAATCGAACGGCCCTCCAGAAGGCATGGCAGAAAGCATGATATCTACTCCAGTATAGAGAAAACTCAAACAAAGCATAACAAAGGAAAAACTATTGATATCCAAGAATCTGATGTCAAGACGAAAGAGACGCAGACATATTTATACTGCATATCTAGGCCATCTAGCAATTTTGATAGAAGGTGAGGTCGGCTGGTTATTTCAAGGGACACAAGCTCATCTCTGATATGAGCTATGGGACACAAAGAAAGTAAAATCAGGATGATTAACTTGTAAAAGCCTAAGCCAATTATCAGCAGCTCGAAAGAGCGAGTTAGCCCTTAGACACTCGGTGACTCCACTACAATTCCATACAGAGACCTTGAATTTGTACGAAGCAAGTCCAAAAATAGGCAACAAAAATTTCAAGGATGCTGCATCCACACCATGAACTTCCCGTGCCCTCAAGCCACGGGAATCTAATAGGCCATAACATTTACCTGCATAGAACATTGCAATCACATAGTCATTTATTGTACATAAATAAACCCTTCAGAGTAATCAAACAGTCATATACAGAGAGGGGAAGAGTATAACTTACTCCTATGCGAAGTAGATAATGAATGGAAAGTTAGGAAGCAGGCATCCAAGTTTTGTAATGTTGGACCTGTTGGTATCCTGTATATTGGGTACCTTCAAATTGTACCAGATTGTAACTCATTAGTCTATTATTATGCATCAGAGCATGCATTAGCTATTGCCATAAAAGTGACAAAGCATACCATGCAACAGACATCCAACTAGAAGGTAATAGGTCACAGCTCCGACATGTCTTCAGTTCAGGAAACAGAGATGCAAGAACTGAAATCTGTAAAAACCAGGCATGTTAGGTAAGTATAAGGGAGGATGACAAACCCAGCATTTTTCCCAGTGAAAACAAATGTATACCTTATCGGCCAGAGGTTCCCGGCTGTATGGAGGATCTCGTTCTAAGTATTCAAAGATAAGTTGACCTGTCTGGTTGCCCATTTCAGCCTCATCACATGAAGAATCGCTGCAGGACTTATCTTTCAAAGAGAGCCCATTAAAGCTCTGTGCTACCCATACATCAGTACGAGTTTGGCTCCAAGGCCTCCCGTTCCTACTGCCAGGTCCTCTATTTCGCCCACCTTCAAAGCTGCCATCACTACTTGTGTCTTTAGAAGACTCTGTATCACTCTCTTCACCAGGCCTCCTGTCACACAAAGATAACATCAACTGCCCTCTCTCAAGCACATAAGAGATAATGAAGTCTTTTCAAAGATGAGATACATATGCAGGACTCCACAAGAAACATGATATTTCATTGAGAATATAGTGAAACATCCTTACAAATTCTGCTCAAGAAGTTAAAAATGAAAATGTAGGGGAATAAAAGCACTTCCAGCGAAATCTTTCATAATAAAACAAAAAACGCATAAGAACCAAACCAGATACTTAAAAAGCAGTACCATGTTCACCATAACAAGAACTACCAGTTATACTAAAAAAGTAAAGACCTTCAGAGGAGCTTGATTCTAAAAAAGATCAAAACTTTGAAGAGGTGCAATTTACAATGGGTGACAATGAAAAGTGCATTAGGAGTTACATATGACTGCAGCCTTGCGAAAAATATCAGTTAGGATTAGTTTAAGTTAGAGCTATACCCACAAAGAAAAATGTTGATAGTCGGAGCATAGAAACAAAAAGTGATGGATGTTGAAAACAAGAGTTTCCAATCGTTAATGTGAAAAGGAAAGATGTTCAAGAATAAGCTAAATCTTCTGATTAGGATAGTTCACTGGGATAAAACATATAATACTGTAATTTAAAAAGTCATAAAGCCAGAATTTAGCAACATTAAACCAAAAAAGGAGATCTATAAAAGGCTCATACAACTTTCACAAAGGGCTTTCCGATTTACGGTCTCACTTAAATTGTGCTGTGAAACTTTCCATGCTGCTGTAACAGAATTTCTTCTTTGTTTTTTTTTTTGTTTTTTTTTTCAATTTCACTGAAATCCTATCATTGCAGACCATGCAATAAAGATAAAACACATACTTTTGCAATTCTAGTAAAGCGTTTTACTGACACCTCATAAAAAAGATGTTTACACAACTGAATTATGAATGGAATCCAGTATGGTTACTACACAATATACAGGTCCATATATCATGCATCATATCCAGTCCCTACTACTTTTTGAAAAGGATGAAAGGGCCATATTTTATTAGGATCTTGAAGAGACCTTAGGCTTTGCCCAACACCTGTAATTAGATATTCTGTTCTGGTAAAAATCTCCTAAGCAATGCAGAGGGAAGGTAAATAGAATAAGGTATCAAGCAGGGAGATGGATTCTCATAAGCCAATACCTTTGCTAAAGGAAAATGAAGTGATAATGTATCTATTACAATGAATTCAATGCACCAACACCATAAACAACCCACTCCTGTAATTAGTAAAGATAACAAGATTCCGACAAATGCATTTACCAAAAGAATTACTATCAAACCAGCACAGTAGAGTAAGATTCTGGCATAAGCTAGCTGTCTAGGGCACCAACAATGTCAATTCTGAGTCTCCAACTAAAAGAACACAATTATTGCCTACCATCAAAAGAATACCAGTGCCACAAGAGAAAGATAACAGATCAAAGTTTCACATAAAACAACAAAACAACTAAAACTGACAATCTCATGATGTAATGTAACATAAATGGCTGACCTCCTCGTAAGGGGCTTGTTAGGATCTATATATAATTGTATGCCAGACAAGTATGGAACATAATATTGTATCACGGAATCACTGCCATTCAAGATGAGAGGAACCCCAGCTCCATAAGCACTCCACTCTCGAAATGATTCCCACAGATCCTCCAAGATAAAAAACGGATGATAATCAGCTTCAGATATTCTCCATCCACCCAAGGATGACTGCAATTTTCCATTAAAACTGAATTAGGATTTGCAAAAGGCAAGGAGCACAGCAAGGCTATCAACCAGAACAGTGTAGCCATTTGTTCACTTCATAATTTCAACTACAACTACAACCACAACAATTAACCCACGGTACAAATATGAGCAGCTAATGGCCTACTAAGTTCCTGGGTGCAGCTTGATAGAGCTAACTTAGCATTTTGTCAGGGGGTTAGTATGCCATCTGCGATTTTATGCTCCATTTATCATCAATTATCAATATCATTCCTTCCTAATATTAACATACTCTCAATCAATGTCGTTCCCAAGATAAAAGAAGTAAACTTCACAGCCTTGCACAGTACTGAAAGTAACATCTCACTTGAGAGATGAACCCTAAATCCCGAAGTAACAAAATTACTTAAATCCATATTTCCACGAGACGTGGTGGGCCATATAGATCCTAGTTGCCAATGTGCCCTATGAAAAACCTCATCCCTCCAATTCCTAAATATAGAATCAAACCTTATTCACTTAACACCGACATTGTCTTGCCTAGAAACGAAAATTTGGCCTTTTCACATAATAAACCCTCATACCACCCAAACTAACACTGAAAGGATTGCTAGTTTGCACCTAAAACAACAAAATCTCAATCTTATACAGACTCCATTTCTCATCTAAAATTACCAATTTTAGAAATTAGCCGCCCAAAAAGTAAAAATTTGAAAATTTCAACAGAAAAACAGAAGGTTTCAAAGCTCTATTCATTACTTTAGGCAAATACTGAGCCGGAACTGTAGGGGTAGTATACTCCAAGAAGCGATCCAAATTCGACGCTGAAACCGAGCAATTCGATGCTGATTCATCGCAATCCGTAACGGTTCTTTTTTCTGATTCAGTTCCCAAATCAGCAATCTTCTTTACACCCGAGCGTTTATAAACCCTAGATTGCTCTTTTTCTTTTTCCCTCCCTCTTTCCTTCTCTTTCTCCTTCTCTCTCTCTTGCTGCTGCTTTTCCTTCTCTTGTTGTTGTCTCCTCAGTGCAGGTGGGCAATAGAACCGGTTCTCACCTCGGCTCCGACCGGTCGAATTACCTGAACCGGGCATTTTACAACCGCACAAACCCTAGGATTTAGAAGAATCAAATTCCAGATTCTGGGTTTTTGCAAAGTTTTAATCTTTAGGCGAAATGAAGATGGTGTTGAAATTGAAATAGAGAGAAAGTGGGTAGATGGGTTGCTTCTGTGTAAATTAGGGATTTGGGTGGGGGAAAGAATTTGGGGGTTTCGTCTTCGATAATTTTGGAAGTGTCGAGAAAATTTGAAATTCTGTTCGGTAAATGGGAGCGATTTTGTTTTTGATTTTGATTTTGGTTGCTATTTTGGTTTTCCTTGTTGTGATCGATCGAGTAATAATGGATAATGCACGGATAATGGGCATTGGTTTTCTTTTTATTTTTCTTTTCTGTTGGGTGTTTGTGTAATAAGTGAAATGACGATCGTGTCCTGAGGGAGTAGATCCACCGTCACTCGAGGCTAGGGTTTAGGTGGGTAGAATTGGAATCGTGTGTAACTTTTTAGGGCTTCTCAGAGGATCTTCCCTCGTAGATCCGTTAGATATCGAAAATTTTGAAAACTGTTTAAAGTAAATAAATAAGAAAAAAGAAAGGAGTTTTCTTCATCTATCACATATAATTATAGGGAAAAAAAAATAAATAAAACAAAAACCCAAAATTACCTATTTTAAAAAAATATTTTCAAGAATATGGAACCCATCTTTTTGGCTCAATCCTAAATCATTTTTTAATCAAATATATTACCTTAAATCAAATTATATCAATATTATGTTAGTAAAATCTTCGATTTTTTCTTCTTTTTCTATCTCACGTGTACGTCATTTAAAATCAATAGAGAACTTTTTGTTTTGTATCTATATGAATCGATATTATGTTTCGATTATATTGCTTTAATTTTGGTTCAATCCAAAATTTCTAATTCCAACCCAAATTCATTTCCCCTATAAGCAATTTTAAATATGAAAAAATGTCAAGTTAAAATTTTTTTTTCTCAGTTTTTAAAAAGCTTTTCCTAAATTGATCAATACTAAATCTTATCTGTTTAATATTGATCCTCAACTAAGGTTTCAAGAAAACTAGCTTTTTAAAAGAATCTTCTAAGTTTTTGGAGTTGCCATCCAATTGAAGTTGGGAAATAGTTTAGGTTAGAATCAAATAAGTAGATTTGGTTTTAGTGTAGACATTGGTTTAAGTAAGGAAAAACTGATTTTTAAAAAGGGACTTCGAAGAACTAGAGATCAAGTCCAAGGTTAGGTTTATAAACCCTTACGGTTATTATTAACTTTTCAAATTTAAACTTGATTTTTTGAATTCAACTTTCAGGATAAAAACTGACATTTAAATAAGATTATTTTTACTAATTTGAGTAAATTTCTAAAAAAAGGGAAAAAATCTAAAATTTTTATATTTTATTTTTTACTTCTTCTCAGAGCTACCTACATACCCATTCTTTGGAATCAAACATATGTAGTTTTTTTCAAAATTTTAGATATATTGGTTGATTTTAATTTGAAAAAACGGTCGACTTTAAGTTTTTAACTTGATTCGAGTTAATTAAGGAAATCTTCTAAAATAGTCCTAAACTTAATTTGCCTTCTTTATGTTTTGAAAAATCTCTAAAAGGCCTTAATTTTGAAAATTTGTTGATTTATTTTTTGTTTATTTGGAAAATTAACCATTCTAAGTGATAAAACAGTTTTTTATAAATTTTATTATTTTTGTTTGTTTACTTATTTATGTATTAACCAAAGAAAATAAACTAGACTTCACTTATTTCTTTTTTTTTTCTTTTTCTCTATTAGAATCTTTTTTTTTTCTTTTTGTACAATAAGATAAATTTACATATTTGGAAAAAATAATTAAAAAATAAATAAATAATAAAAGAAATGGGCCGAATTAGGTTAGAGGCAAAAAGCACAGGGATTAAGTAGCCTCAGTTGGGGTCAAAGTGAATCGGAGCTTCTGGTTAAGGTTAATCCGAGTGAAGGAATTTAAGTTAAGAGAAGTTGAAGTTGATGATTGCAATGAATTCAAGGGCTCGATTTGTGGTGTTTCATACACCAAAATAAGGGGGAAAAGGCATTTTTATGTATTTCCGATTAGACTTGGGTCAAGGGGGAGGTACGGGGATAAGCTTGATGCTACAACGGTTAGGGATCATTTGGGCAGTGGTCAAAGTTGGGTCATGGGTAGTGGTAATGGCTAGTACTGGTGGCAGTTGCTAGGGCTGGAAGAGAGATTAGGTTAAGGGTTTTGAGGTGTTATAAAACTGGTAGTAACGTCGGTTTAGAAAAGAAATACTCAGAGAGTGGTGGTTGGAAGTTGCGATGGTTAAGGTTCGATGGTAGTAGCTTAATAGCATAACTAGGAGGCATAACCAAGAGTGAAAGTGGTTAAGTTCGACTACTTATGTCATGTGTCATGCTCCAAACAAAAAGAATTATAATTGCCTCGCTGTATAAACCAACCTAAAATAGAAGTTGATCTCATAGCTGTTATTGTAGATATAGTTCACACAAGACATGCATAACTCAACCAACTTGAAACATCCATTCTGGTACCTATAAATAATTAAACTTGTGATATAACTTTACAAAATACCTGTTCTATATAATCTGTTCTTTCATAATACAACAGTATTTACATAAATGTCTCACATCCAGAGTTATAATATACGATCAGAATTTATAAAAAACTGCAGGTTTTACAGACTATACAATAAGTTAGGAAACTAGTGGGTGTCCCAAGGAACTCCCAGTTAGTTTCCTCAAAACTCAAAAGAAAAGCTAAAAACCTAGGTTCAATTGGTTTTTGGTTCCTTACTTTCTCGGTCAATAGCACACTAACTTAGGGGTGGCGGTATCTAAACATCCTGGTCTTTACTTAATACCTATAAAAGAGTTTATAGGAATATGAGCACAACTAGCTTAAGAAGCAAGACGAAGTCAGAAGAGTACTGACAATCACAAGCAAGGTTACTAATTATGATGAAATGTAACGTAATCAAACATATGAAATATCGCATAATGTTATCCTGTCTATTGTAAGGTTAGAGAAATTACATCTGGTCTAACTTGGATTGAAGAGTTTTATTATCACACCCCGAAGCGATAAAGTCTTAACAGTTTCACTGTGCAAATCATTCTAAGATAAAAGTTAGCCTTACAACCGCTATCTTAGACTTAGTCTACACAAAGCATTCACAACTAACTCGTTTTGAAGTAAACGATTCAAAATTTAAATAAGTCATTTACTTAAGAAAGGAAAAAAATATATATTGACTAAAATTTAGTTATTACAATTAATGTTTACAATGTTTTACCGTAATCTATTTTCTAGTTAATACATTATTCAAAAATGAAAATTTCTAAAATAAGAGCTTAGACCTTAAAAATATATGTTTGTTCTTCAAATATTTTTCCTCACTCCCCAAGATCTAGCAATCACTAACTTCACAGTAGTTGTAAGCCGCCTCTTAGCTAGTACCTGCAACGACGTCTATAGAGATATAAGTAATTACAGCTCATTGAGTTGGGACGAAGGACTTAAAATTATACCACCAATACAAATAAGGTTGTTACCTGATTTAGTTATATGCAATGAATGAACATATAAATACCATTGCATGATGTTATTCGGCCCGTTATGAAATTAGAGAAATTATGCCCGCTATAATTTGGGTAGAGGAGTTGCTGTTAATGTAACAACTCACGACCAAACCTAGACTTGTGCAATTGAAACACCGCTCCTCCTACGACTACCATTGACTTCACTCTTGCCACGACCTCCTCATCTATCACTTAATTCGACTAAGGATAAAGAAGGGACCCATTATGCTATCTAGCGCTATCCCTTTCGAAGGGGTTGGTATTTGATCGGAGAATTCTAGGTTTTCCCTAATGAGTTGCTATGCAGGTTCGATTATAGTTACAAGTTATATATTTGTTAAGTCTAGTTTAGGGTGATCAATTATTTCATACAATACAAGCCAGAATAACAACAAAATCATAACATTACTCATAATCAAGGACATGTACACAGCCAACTATCTAACAAGTACAACCGAACACAATCTCAAGCCTCCAAAATACAACAACGTATTAATCTTAACTTATAGACTCCTCGCTCACTCACTCGAGGTCCAACTTGCTTAGGCCATCACCGATCATCGCTATAACACAAAAACGACTTCAGTTTTTCATATAACTATTATAAGTTGATTTTATCCTATAACGCTTATTGTTATCTTTTGTTTAGGGTTTAATATACCTAGTTATCTAGATTTTAAGTCTTTTACAATTCTTCTTAAATCGTGCTAAATTCTATTTCAGTTTTCATATCAATTTTTAAATTAGGTTTTTAACTTAGTTTTTTGTTAGAGATTTATATGTATACCCTAAAAAATCATTCCAACCCATAATATGAAATTAATTGCATTATCTTCAAATATCTTAAATATCGTTTTTAGTCTCTAACTAGTATTCTAGTCCGTACGATACATTCAAATCCTAATTTAACTATTGAATTCACCCCCATTATGAGAAAATTTTACATTTTTCATACAATTACCCTAATTTAAGTTTCTTATCAAATTTATTATATATTCCTACTATTATCATAATATCAATTCTAACCAATATTTTCCTAATTATTAATTTCCCATACTTACATATTACACATTATCACCTAATGTGTACATAATATGCACATCTAATATTTCCATTACTTCAAATATCATCTCTCAACATCAAATAACATTCCAAATATTTAAATTCATCCTAAATCAGATTTTAAACCTAAGTACCCTAAATTACCAAATTAACTTAAAATTTATTATTTTTACATATTACATATTTGCTAATAATTACATCTAACACTCCAAATGCTACAAATAGCATACTCCATTAGACTTTAACATCCTAAAACATATAATTGTGCATCAAATTAGTAATTACTTATTTAATTCTTAATTAACCTTAAATTACCCATTTTATGCATTATTTTAAGGCCTAAAAATAATCTAAAAATTTTGAAAATTAATTTTTAAAAATGGGCTTCATAGTACTATTCTATAACCCATAAGTAGTTTACATAAAAATTTTGAGTCTGAAACTACACTCCTAAGACCTTTTATTTTTAATCCAAACAAAGCTTAAGTTTACATAGTTTTTTAAAAACAGTATATTTCTAAATAAAAAATCATCAAAATAAAATTTTTTGCTAAATATTCATACTTAAAAACCTCAAAATACCCAATTTCATAATTTTTTAAGAATATTTAATATTTTTATAAAATTAAACAAAATCGAGTTGGAAATTAGATTCACTTGTATGGGTGGCTCTGGCCACCGCCGGCTACTGTGGCATTGTCGTCTGGTTTGGGCGCTGCCACCACCATGTGGTGGTGGTAGCTGTCCAGTTGCAGGTGCTCATCAAGTCTAGGTTTTCTTTAAAAACCCTAACTGCATAGTTTTTTTTGTAATTTTTTGTAAAACCCTAATTTTCTCTCAATTTTGCCTCTCTCTAATTTTCTAAAATACCAAACATCCAAAATGAGTTTATGAAAAATATAAGGTATTTATAGAGGTCTTAGGAAATTATTGTACATTAAATTTATTTGACAATTGCTTTATCTTTTCTTTTTCTTTGTTTTTATTTGTTGTAATTTGATTCGTTACTTTTATTTCTTCAATTCCAGATTACCACGCCTCAATTTTGGTTTTTTTTTTTTTTGGTTATTTTTCTTGATTTTTATTTAATTAATTATGAATTTTCTTTAATTATTTAGCATTATTTTAGCACATTTCACTTATTTTAAGCAATTACGCGTATTTATATATATATGTAAATTTATATATAGTAAAAATAAATATCTGTAAATATTATTTAGATTATTTTATGATTTTTAGTGTACATATAATTTATCTCTAGTGATTTGTTAATTATTGGAATGCATTTTACGTATTTTCGATAAATAACGAGTAATTTACTTAAAATTTTTAAAAATTTTATATTTTTTTTATTTTATTACTTATTTTCCTAAATTAAAACTTACAAGATCATTTTTACTAATATTTCTAACTTTACTTTATAATTTAGGCTTAATCGAATCCTTTAACCGATCGCCTTAAATTTTACAAGCTAAACTTCGAGTAGCTAATTGTGGGTTTTACATTTATCATAACTCAAACTAGATCGAACCTAAGCTTATGCAATAGAGAACACCCTCCTCCCGTGACTACTTTCGAACTACGACTCCCACCCTTGTCGTAACCTTCTCGCATGTCACTTAGTTCGACTAAGGATAAGGAAAAGACTATTTCAGCTATTCTTATTAAAAGAAGTCAGTATTTAGCCTAACACTCCTAATTGTTTTCTTTAATGAGTGTTGTGCATGTCCAGTTTTGTTGTAGTCAAGTAATTACTAGTTGTAATCAAGGGTGACTAAACAAGTTCATACAATATAGAAACAATGTGAACATGCAGAACATCACACTAAGGAGTTCAACTCCTAACGCAATTGAATGTCATACATACACATGGCATGCATACAAACAACTAATTACAAGCACATACAGAAGTATTATTGAGTCTTTACATACTTTAATACAGTATTCTGACAAGCGGTAAAACTATATTCCCAACTTATTTGTTTAGAAGCTCATTATGAAAGACTCAGGTTATCAACAATCTGACCACTAAAGAATCCTATTTACATAAAACCCAAATTCGGTTTTCATAATAGTTATGAAAACATTAGGTTCTATCTAAAACGGTTATATATATATATTATCATAATAATTTATAGTTTTATTATATTATATATATATACATCAAGTTAAATTATTAATTATTAATAATATACGTAATTATAATATTAAGTATAATATATCGTTTTGATTGTAACAAAACGTACTCTTAATTGGTCAAATTACGTTTTAATTTCGGTAGGGTTATCGTAATATATGCATTCTAGTAATATTATAGAGTTATAGATTATATTATCTAAAATTGTCCGATTTTAATAAAAACAATATCATTAGGTTTGTACAGACCCGACAAAATATATTACGAGTCCTATTTCTAAAGATGACTTTTAATGGATAGTTTGAGTTTTTAATACAGTTATACGTATCTAAATAAATATTATCGCATTATACATATTTTATTTTATTAAACTGTATTTTACCTAATTTATCAATACAACCCTATAGTATAGGTATTATATGACCTAATACTCTTATAACGTATCCCCGTCATTAAAATATTATTAAATATATTAAAAGTATACCTTTTTATCAAATCTGACCAATACATGTATAGGTAGTTTTATTGTATTATTTATCATATTTACCCTATTATTACTAGAAATATGTCCCGATTCATAAATTAAGTTATTTTACTCTGTAAATTCATAGTAATTAGCTCAAGTTACCAAATAATTCTCTAAAAATTTCTATAGAATCCTAAAAATGTGGGGAATTCAATTAATACTTGGATTTAGGTTTTCAATTTATTGCCTATATTCGAATTTATGATTTTACCCCTAAATTATACTGAATTACTCAATTATGATTCTTTTTTGCATAAAATTGATTTCAACCTATCCAAACATCATTATGCTTCACTATAAATCAATTTAGGTTCGTTTCATCATCTAATTTCATAAATTCTATTTATTTCACATTTTCAACCTATTTTCTGACTATTTTTAAACTAAAAAATATAATGAATATTAAAAATATTCAAATAAAAATTCGGGCTACATAGCAATTATCTATATATCATGTACATCCTACACAAAAATTTTGAGCTAGAAATAGCATCACTTGATACATTTATTTTGAAAGTCAAAATTCGAATGAATAGTGACTTTCTTAAGTAATTAAATATTACAAATTTTTCAAAAATAAAAATATCACATGAAAGCATGTATAAAATAATCTAAATGTATTTTTTTTTTCAAATTTTCTAGGTAAATTTGCTATTTTTTAGAAAAATTATTGAAAAACAGGGCAAATTTTTTACCTTAGTATTCTTGGGGGCTTCGGTAGTCATAGTGTGGTGAGGGTTTGTTGAACTGGCTAGGTGTTGGGGGTCTTCTGTGGTGGTGAAGTGGCTCAATAGTAGATCAAGGATTGCCTTAGGAACTAGCTTAACTCGGTAATTGCTTTGTTTTTTCTAATTTTTTTCTATTTTCCCACAATTTTTTTTTCTAATTTTTCCTTTGAGTGTATTTGGTTTCTAAAGAAGTAAATTGATGTCCTATGTCCTTTATATATCTGTTTGGGTTAGTTGCTTTCCTCTTTCTTTTTTTTTTTTTTAATTTTTCCTTGCTTTTCCTCATTAAATGCTTAAGTAGGATGTGACTAATTCCTACAAATTAACTTTTGAATCAATGCACTCCAATTTCTTCAGTATGCCATGGAAGAATGCCAGCAATTCCTCGTCGTAATTGAATTTGTTGGATAAGATTTGCAATTATTTAGGTATTTCGAGTATATTTTATTAATACTTAGTTATTTATTAATATACGAGTATATATATATATATATATATATATCTCACGTGTAATACATAACTATACTCGTAAGATTATTATTTTAACATCTCTTTTATTTTTAAGATATTTTTCCTAATTAATTTCATGAATTCGACATAATATATATAATTAAGTAATTTATCGTTAATTTACGAGTATAATTATTATTTATACCGAGTACACTCATAAAAATATATTTATATTCATATAGTAAATTATACTATATTATCTCATTTTATAGGTCAATTAACTTATCTTTAAGTTCTTGTTGTATTCCGAGCTCGATTTTAAGAGTTTCAAATAATTTTGTACTAAATTAAATAATTATACTTTTAGGGGTAAAATTGGGATTTTGGATCGCTATTTTTAAAATCTAACTTCACTAAATCATTTTGATTAACTTTTTATCTTAATCTTAAAGTTTGGACTCAATCAAATAACTTTCCTAAAAGTCCTAAATTTAGGCCCAATTGTCCTCAATATAATTTTAGGGGCTCACATTACGAGTAAGTTGTAGTGGTAGTGGTTTTTGTTTGGAGGTAGCTAGAGAGAGAGAGAAGTGTAGAGAAAGAGAGGGGGTTGTTGCGTGAAGAGAGAGAGAGAGCTTTAAAAAAAATATTCGAAAGAGATGAGTGAGGATCGATGATCTATTCGAGCTCAAGGAGGTCGAATTTATAGGTTTTAGAGCTTGAATATACAAAAAAGGCTATTGAATTGAAGAATTAAAGTTTAAGGGGTTTGACTTGTCTCAACTTATTCTTGATGTGTGTTGGTCTCGTATAAGATATCAAGAGGGAAGGTGAATTAATATCTTTGAATTTTTTAAAACTTTTTCAATATAAGAAAAATATAGTTACCCCTCTTAATAACTTATATTGGTGAATAGTGATATTTTAATAATTCAACACGTAACAAATAATAAAGCAAATTAAAAGTATAAGGAAGGAGAAAATCAGGTTGAGATTTTATAGAGTTTTGGCCTTTTGCCTGCTACTTTCTTCCAACTCCACTACTGGGGACCCAGTCTACTTCATCGATACCGTTCCGCTTGATTCATTAAATCAAATAATAAAAGATTACAAACCTCGTCACACATAAACTTTACAATACTCTACTCTGCCTATCTAACCTCTTAACAATCTAGGCTAATATAGAACTACAGAGTGCAAATATATTTATCTCCATACTCAAATAATAAAATAATAATTTCAAATTACAAGAGAAAATAAAAATATTAATCTTAAATAATTTCGCTAAAAAAGATATGATGATTGTTGTAATATTTGCTTCGGTGGAAGGTAGAATTCGATCATAATTTTTTTTTTGTGCAACGAAATTTTTTTCCTCCGAGAGTTGTCAACGACATTTTGAATCCTTTCCTTTTTAAATCGAGATCTTCCAATGGCTAAATTTCTTAAAATTATCTTCACTTTCATATTTATCCAACCGTTAGTTATTAAAGATAATTTATTTGATATTTTGAGAATATCTTGGTAATTTGAAATTCAAAAACAACTCTCATTATCTTGTTTAGATCAAATACACGTCAATCCATAACCACCAAATAAGCTTATGATTTGAATTTAAAAAGATTTGCTTTTGTTAGCAACTTCCAAATAAGCTTCATGTTTAAAAATTTAAAACTCCACAAAATCTGAATCAACCTTATTCTTATCTATTCTTGTGCATATCTTAATTTATCTAAATATATTTTCGCTTAAAATAAATGCCCATGGATCTTGGTACCATCTTAAGTGAAATCGGATTAAGTGCATTTCCCTAATATACTTAATCTATTGAAGCTAGGCCATGACTAATTCGAATTTGATTTAAAACTATTTTCAACGTCATACTTCCAGACTTATTTTCTGAATAACCTTCTAAAGAATATCAACCTTTTGTTTTTTAGGATTTTGAATAAGCTTTTGAAGTGTTATACCAATTCTTTTTATAAAAACTTTTGAAATGCTTTCTGAAAGAATTTCAGAATATTCCCTTTTTTAGTCAAGTCAAAACTTCTGAATAAACTTCTAAATATAACTCAATTTACGATTTTAGACTTTCTGAAGAATTTTTTAAATATCTAAACACTTGTTAATTCATTAGTATTCTTTTTTTTTTGTTATTATCAAAATCCATGAGAGATATCTAACAATGCAATCTTTTACGATTTCAGCTGATGCTAGTAATAAAAAACAAACCCTGGATGTTCGTTTTTTGCTTGAAATACTAATGGAAGCTTCGATTCTCGTTACTATAACTTGATTCGTGCAAATCAATATTGGCTAAAAATCTGGGTAATAAGTTTTTTTTTTTCCAACCTTTCCTAGTAGATTCAATCCCTAAAATGCATGTACACGAATGAGTTTTTAATACCAATGCAAACTAGGCCATGTGTACTTTACGATTTCACCATTAATTTGGTAAAATTTTGAAGTAAAGAGGATGAAAAATGAATGAGAAGTGGGTTATCCGAGTATTTGAGGTGCAAGAAAATGATAAAAAGGGTAAGAAAGGATGAGAAAGAGATGCTGATGTAGTGCCACGTTAGCTAAGAGATTGAATGGCAAGACACGTGGCATGATGATGTGGTAGGGGGGTGGGGTGGGGGGTACAACATGTGTTATGCCACGTAACATGCGTTATGCCACGTAACATGTTGACGTGATCCAATTACAGAGCGCCACGTATCACAACCAAATACGTGACCTAATGATTTTATGATATGTGGTAGACACTTTGTGCTTGTGGTAAGATTCGATTTTAGGACCTTCAAGTCATATGTAATATTAAGTCAGAGTATAGAACTATCAAGCCATTGGTCTGTGGTTTATTTTTTATTATTAAGGCTTAAAAGAAAACTAAAGCCAATTTGAAAATTCCTATTAAACTATTTAAAGAAAAATTCTCTTCTTTTATTCTCTCCTTTTTATTATCGAAAATTTTCATAAATCTTCTATTTTCTGTGATTTTTCCAATTTTTCTATTTTTGTGGTCTTTTCTAAATTTTTACTTTTTTTTTTGTGATTTCCTTAAATTTTCCATTTTTTGTAATTTTTTTTTTGTAGTTTTCTAATTTTTCACTTTTTTGTGCTTTTCTCCTAAATAAAGACTCGTTACCTTATTTTAAAAAAATTTTAAATAAAAAAGAGAGTGAAAATGAGATGTCTACAAAATATATTGTAATTTTTAACACAACTGAAGCACCTAAATTTAGAATGACATATTCAGTCATAACAATATAAAAGCATTATGAAATCTCTAATACAACTTTGAACTATCTACATAGTGTTTAGAAACTAAGGATAAAATACAATATTGAATGTGAAATATGTAAATCCAATGTGTAAGTGGACGAACATCTTGAAGATTTGCATCAACCTAGGGCTACACCATCTATTCCGCATTCAATTGAGTGATCTATGCTTCATCCTAACTATAAGCATCTAAGTATGGTGTATGTAATGGACCAGAGTAAGGTGTACCTGTGTGACTTCCTCACCAATGTTGTCATGATGATCTCTAACTGGCCTTCTTAATAGTACAGGAGGAGTATGAACCTGACTATTAGAAGTCTCTCTGATGATAAGGGTATAGAACATCTAACCGTTGGAACCTTTCATAACAAATGGTGTGCAAAACTCAAATCCTAGTAATCTAAGAAATGTTGGTGGCCTAATGTTAATCTCAACTTATCGTCGCCTTCGATCCTTACCTCAACCTTATCCTAACAGATGACAGCACCTTCCTTGCTAAAGATCGGAGGGCGGAGAGCCACCTTTCTCCATATTTGGTACCGACTTTGGTACATTGTGTAGGTGGATACCCTTGAGCTACTGAATGATGGCATTCACGCCTGGTTGCTTTGCCATGATATCCTCATATGATGTTGAGGTAGCCTGTGGATGAAATCCGCTTGCAAGTTAAAATAAATAAATAAATAAAAGAAAAGAAGGAATTAATTAGTATATAAAGGTAGAGGTGCATTTTTTTTTTCCAATGAGAATGAAGTTGAACACGTATTATATATACCTAAGAGACCCTTAACTAGTTGATATATTGCCGAATAACTTGCTGGTACCACTCATTGTAGTTTAGACCTACACCGAGCGGTGGTATTATAGGAACAATCATGGTATGCCGATCCACCTATTGTTGCAACCATCTAGCGTGAGTGGTAACCTAGTTTGTCTCTATCTGAACACATAAGTCTACGTCGCGTAGCTCTTGGGATATATCAATAGGAGTTGGAATCCTCTATATCCTTTCGAATTGTATGTGACCTAATCCAGGAAATAGAACTTAACCAAATGGAAGCAAATCGGGGGTATAAGTACAATCCATATATCACTACCGACGCGGCAAAAAGTAGGGTGCTTACTAATGTTATCATGAGAGTAAGGCATCCATACGACCTGTAAAATCAATATGAGAATATTTAACCACGTTACATTGTAGAAGAAAATATAATTGTAGTTATTAGCTTTGGACGTTAGCGATCAAACGCATCCTTATACTGGCTAACAACATGTGTGAGAAGTTCTGTAACATCGAACTCGGCACCCCATCAGCTCATCAGCTCTGTAACGTGTGTGACAGCTACAGATTCATTATACCTTCTGATACGATTAACAAAATAAATATAACAAGCATGTTCCTTACAACATTTGGTTATTCTCTAACTGTTTTATTCATATAAGAACTAGCTGACTGAACCAGTTACATTAATATTATATAAGTCTACTCACGTCACATGTTACGCATACATGTAAAATAAACTAAAGCATAAAAATTGGAATGTAAAAAATTTTGATCTACACAACAATATACAGTCCTATTTTCAACGAAAAACCTATTTTACACATTTACATGTTCGTAAAATTGAGCAAAAGAGGAAAAAAAAAATTACCTTTTGATTTGTTGACTTCTAGAGAGAGAAATTAAGGAAATTGCGAGACTTTGGTGTTGTTTTATGAAAAATTCCCTTGTGGATTGTTGTTCATCGTGTTCTTGTGTAAATTTTACAATATTTTTCAAGAAAAATGAGTGGAAAATGATCTTATGTGGAGAGAATATTTATGTAGGGGAAGCTTTAGAGATAGAGAGAAACTTTCTAGAATGAAAATGAAAGAGGAAGAAGAAGGGATGAAGGGATTTTATGCCATGCAAGAGGCGATTTTGGGGGAGAGGGTTTAGAGAGAGAGAGAGAGAGAAACTTTCTATAATGAGACTGAAAGAGGAAGAAGAAGGGACGAGGGGATTTTGTGCTATGAAAAAGGATGCTGCATTCTTAAGAAATATTCTTACGAATTGCATTTTTGGGATTTTTTTTCCTATTTTTTTCCTTTTCTCTATAATTATATGGATAATCTTAAAAACTGTATCATTGAATGTTTGGAAAATAAAATTTCTATATCTTATAACATTAGTTATTTAGGACCAAAATACCTATTTTTAGATTGTATCATTCTGTAAATAATAGTTATTTTTATTAATAAGTATATTTTACAATTAATTACTTGCATTAAGGGTTAATGCAAAAATTGCATCATTTTGAAAGTTATATCACTTTTATTAAAGTATATGTCTCTTAGACAAATTCACTATGAAACTATTTCAAAAAACATAATATTTATTTTATAAAGATGTGAGTACAAAACTAAAACTTTAAAAGATTAAAACAACTTATATTATTTTTATGCAAAGGTGCTACTTAAAAAACATTAAATAAAAAATGTATGATCATAGACAATACTATTTAAAGAAAACGTAAAACATTGGTTGTTTTTGAAGATTTATTATTTAAAAAAAATAATGAAGCATTTTTTTTAAGAGGTCCTTGTGGAGAAAAAATATGATTCCAAAGTATATTGTTAAAAAAAAAGAAAAGAAGTGAGATAAATGAAGTTGTTTTTCAAAGGGGTATTATTTTTAATAAGTTGAATTGCAAAGGTATAATGATGTAGAGGTCTCCAAAATTATATACTATATAGACAAAAAGGTACGTTTATATAGAAAGTTGTTCATTTTGTTCATGAGAGTTTTCGTGCACTATATATGGCCTATAAACGATTTAATACATGGTATTTAATTTGAAATCAAGCTCAATTCATAATTTCAACTCAAACTTGAAGTATTGAACTTCAAATTTAAGTTTGACCTTGACTCTTCTCGTTAAAGTTCAAGTAGAAAATATTTTTCTTTTAATTAAATAATATCACAAGCAAACTCCACTAATAATTCAACTCAGCTCAAAATTGATTAAACTTATAAGCTCATCAAGGTAAATATAATAAAACACAAGTTTGACTTGCCAAATTGATTAATGAAGTTTAAGTCAAGCGATTAGATTGTTGTTGAATCAAAGTCTAGTTAACATTAGACCAATTTTAAATAGCTTGTGAATAGGTTTGGCTTATTCCTAAATATAAAAGGTAAAGATATAAATAACTATGGGACTAAATCAAGATATACAACGTCTATGCTATAAAAGGATTATATTGTCATGTAAAATTAATTAGTGTTTTTGACATTTAGAAATAGTAATTATTTTATTTTGTTTTGATTAATATTATATATTACTAGTAGATAATCTACCTGTAGTATTATTAGATAAAAATATGATAATTATTTGATAAAATTGAAACATAAAAAAATGCATGTTCAAAGTCTAATAACTTCTTTTGTAAAGAGTAAAGAAATGTTTAGTAGATAAAGAAAAATGGCTAATTCTTTATTGTAAGCAGTTAATTTCAAAAAGTGAATAGATAGAGTTGAAGGTAAGAAAGTAGTTTTAGGCATTAAAGCAAAATATGGACAGCTTTATTTGCAATTACCTTGTAATGAGTTCACTGCATGTGATAATTGCAAGCTACTAAGGAAGTTAGAGAATGTTTTAGTAATTTTATTAATATTTTATTTTCTAAATGTATATAAGATACAAAAAAGGCTATAGATCTTTAATAATACTAGCAGATAATATACTCTTTGATTCATTTGCAAAATAAATGATGTTATATAATTTATTAAGTTAACTAATAAAATAATTACATGTGATTTGAATAAAGATTGTTTTGAAAATACCAAAAAAAAATTCCTTAAAAATATAGTTAATAATTTTTATAAAATGGAATAATGCAATTAATAATCTTAAAAAAGTGGAGGAGTTGAGTGATTAAAATGTAAAAATAATAGTAATTCAATTGCCCTTTTTAATTTATGAGTTCTTTTTTTTTTAAACGAGGGTAAGTTATTTTTGTTTTGCATAGTATAAATAAGATTTATCGTTTATTTTTTTTTCTCTAAGAAAATTGAGAATTCTTTTTGATTAATGAAGTTTTAGGTTTAAACTACTAATATGTTTTTCTGTAGCCTAAAATTAATAATAGTATTATGATGATTTCCTTTAAGATTTAGTATGGTTATATTTTAGGTGAAGGAGATGGATGGTGTGGCAATATAAGGTAAGTGAATTATTGTGCAATTAGTATTTGTTGTCTCATACTTTAATAACTTCCACTAATGAAATATTTTCAAAATACAAAAAAGAATATAATACACTAAAGATCCAAGATGGATGTGGGGACTTCATTAATATAGATAAATATGTACAAATATCAACACAAATATGAAATCAATAATCACAATAGTTGAACATCTATTAAACCTTGTTAGAAATAATCATATGTTAGAGCAAAATAGCTCTTCACAAACTATATGGGGTATTAAGGAAAATCCTATGTGGCTGTTATTATTTGTTTTTGGTGATACTCGTAATATGAAAATCGAATAATTAAGTTTGTAGTTACTCTCATCGAATACTGAGCATTATTAAGATATCTCATTTTATTTTTCAGTGATTACAATGAGAATATAGGATTTGAATCTGGTTTATCTCACTTAGGAGATTAGTATTCATACTATTACTTCCTATAGAGGTAAAGTTGCAATAGTCTCGCCTTGTTAACTATCCTAAGATAGAAGCTAACCTCATAGTTATTATCATAAACCTAGTTCACACAAGGTAAACTTAACTCAATTACTTTAAAACATCTAATTTAGTATATGTCTATTTTAAATTTGTGGTGTAATATTTAAAATGATTAGTAAAAACAAATTTATAGCCATATCTTTCCAAAAGAGTTGAGTTTTATAAGTGATCTCAACAACTATTTCATAATCGACTAACATTTACAAAATTATATTTGCATGAAAAATAACAAGTCTAATAAGTGAATTTGTAAAATTCACAGGTTTACAATATCCAGTATATACATCATTAGTAGGAAAGCTAAAGGGTCACTTAAGAAGACCCTAGTAGTTTTCCTTAAAGTTAATAAAATTAACAAACAAGGTAAGAGTTTAGCCTATTCTTCTTGATTCCTCACTCCTCGGCTCCATTTTCTAATCTCCTGGAATTAGGTGGTATGCTTGTAAATCTACCTTGAACCTAAAAACAATTATAAGGGAATAAGTGACAGCTTACTTCTGAAATATTTGTTGAGATTTGAGAAACTTTGCTTGCTTTAATTTGGGTTAAGGGGCTTGACGTCATGCATTCACAAATCAAAGCTAAATTGAAACTTGTGCAATAGATAACATCCCTCACTCAAGACTACTTTAGAACCATTGCCCCTAACCTGTCTACAACCCTCTTTCTGGTCACTTAGTTTGATTAAGAGTAAGAAAACAATCATTTTAGTTATCCTTATCGAAGGGTCCGTATTTGACTCAATAACCTAGTCGTTCCTTTAGCAAGTTGTGATATATATCAGGTTAGAAGTTAGGTCGAGTTTAAGTTAGCTCATTTTTTGGGGTGATTAACTAATTCAAGTAGTTCCAACAAAATAGTATACATAAAACAACCATAACACAAAGTTTAGCTCCTACAACATCAACAAGGTAATAATTAGGCACATGTATAGCACACATATAAACAATTATATTACAACCAGAAGCCAAAAACATACCTAAGCCTCTAAGTATTATAAAATAATACTTTAAAATGTTGTGAAGTATTGATCTTACTTATTCATGTTGATGCTTCTTATCTTTATGTGTTACTCCGGTCTTCTTCAATTATCCCTAAATATTTATTGTAACATCTTCAGTTTCCATCCAATGTATGGAATAAGAATTCTCTTTTTATCATTTAAACATGTTTCTTATTTGAGTTAGCTAAGTTCTTAAGCCATTTATTTAGTATTAGTTAAGGGATGTAAGTTACGACAAACGTTCTAACTTGGCATTTTAGCATGGGTTGCTATCTAAGAAGTTTTTGACTTAGGTTTTGCCTCTAGTAAGTCCTTAAAGTTTATAATCAGGCGACTTTTTGACTTATTCTTGGACTTTAGGTGATATGATATTTAATACTAATCTACCTTCTGACTAAACTTCTAGCTGCTTTTATTCTAGTAATTATCAACCTTCCTCTATTAAACTACTTTTTGATCGAGTTTCTAACCCTGCTATTACTTCAATATTTCACTACTTTACATATAAGTTCAACTTACCCTAAGTTATAAAACTATAATAGACTTGTTTTTGTAGCATGATAACAACTCAATTCCTATAGTCACCTATTATACTTCTTCATCCAAACTTCACATACACATATACGTACATGCGTGTACGTACGCATGCATGTACATATACATGTATATAAATTCCTTATAAAAACTTTAAAATTAAGCTCATATACT
This sequence comes from Lumnitzera racemosa, assembly GCA_024138005.1. Classification (NCBI taxonomy): domain Eukaryota; kingdom Viridiplantae; phylum Streptophyta; class Magnoliopsida; order Myrtales; family Combretaceae; genus Lumnitzera; species Lumnitzera racemosa. The sequence continues at coordinate 108,228,391 of JAMXBC010000004.1, forward strand.
ACCAAATTTCAACTTAAACTAAAAAAATCATTAACTTACAACTTGAATCTACTCACTTTTAGTTGTTGCATGATGATAAATACAGATTAAAACAGGGTTTTGTGAAAATCCAATATAATTCCTTCTAGAAAAACTTACTTCCAACACATTATTTTGTGAAAAACCGAATTTTCCCCAAAATCCAACTACTTAATTTTGAAAATCCAATCACATAACATTAAAGTATAATATTTTGGAAGTTTACTCATAAAAATTCAAACCGAAACTATGGCAATTGGTTTTGGAAAACTCGATCGAAAATTAGCTATTGGGACTTTTTCTTAAGTACTATAGCATTCAAAATTTTGAAAATCTGATTTGATATTTGAATTCCTCATGCAAAAATACTTTAAAAAAATCAAGTTTCAAAATTTTTTAAGGTGGTTTACTTTTTTTCCTAAATTTTGGTTAAAAACAAGGAAGTTCAATCATCTACCTTTACTTAGTACTCTAGCTACTATGGAGAAGGAGAGGGGTGTCTGCTAGATTGGGCATGTAGCAATCCTTTAGGTGGCTACTTTTCGGTTTCAATTGGAGGCGGAGAACCTATACATCCTTAGTTTGTACTTACAACTTTCTATGTAGTTTTTTCTCATCCTTTCTCATCCAATTTTCCTCTTATAATTTTTTTTTTAGATCTCTAATTGTCTAAACTCTACAAAAGTGGTAGGTTGATAATTTTTATAAATAAGTGTGGTAACATTGCTTGGAATTTTACATGGCTAAGTATCACTATTAATATTTATCTTCATTGGTTTGTGTCCAGACCATAGTCCTCCAATTGTCATGCCTTAAGTAAGCTTTTTTGTAGGCCATGAAATTTTTAAAATTTTTTTCCTTATTTTCTTTCATTAATTTGGTAAATTTTTCATGTTTTCGGATATTTTTAGTAATTACGGGTACATCTATTCGTATAATAATTATATCTAATGTATATACAAGTCTTCTACGATGTTTATTAATAATTTTATTATTTTGAGTTATATTTTTAATATTTTATTATGTTTATGAGATCTAACCCTATGGAGAGTCTCCTTTACTAATGTTACTAATCTACTTATAAATTTCTAACCTATTTGAATTATTTTTATAATTGTTCTAAATTGACTGCTCGAAACTTAATCATCAAAATTACGAAACTTTATATTTCCTAAATTAAGTGTTTGGTCCTAGTTACTATACTTACAGCGTATCACACATAACATTGTGTTTGTACGGAGTTAATGGAAGAATAGTTTTTGGATTTTTGGTGAAAACGAGTTGCTAGAGGGCCTCGAAGCCCAAACCTTGGTTTTAGGATGGGACAGTAAGATAAGCCCATAAAGCCAGGTTTTTATGAACTTCATCAGTTATGTCTTATCTTGAAATATATATATATATATATGTTTATGTATATATAATATAGATGTTAAGTTTTAATTTACGGTTTGAGCGGTTAAGATCCTAAAGTAAGCTTAATTTTTTTACCCTTATTACGTAAATATTTGTCTATGAACAAAATTCAATATATTTATTAATGATACAATAGCATACGTGTAACGTATCCTATGTATTATAAATTTATAACGACTTATATGGTGTCCTGCAACTAGGAACCAGTTATTTATATATAGAAGAATAGGTCCAAGTGGGGTATAAGGTCATACCCTGTAATTCCACTTTGCCAAAACGTATAGTGAGGATAGAATTTGCCATATAACAGTAGATACTCCTCCTTAACCAATTTCATTATATAAGGTTGAAGTTTTCTATGCTAATGTTGTGTTATAATAAATTATATTCGATTTCAATAAATTATGGCCACCAATATTAAAAATAAGTCTGTTGATAATTTTTATTTTACCGTTTATGGTATTATTTACTAAAATCAGGTATGATTTATTATGATATTATGGTAACATGACGTTACCATAGAACTTCAAGGTTTTACCGATTTCAAATAGTCTTAAAGAATACCATAACATATCTTTAAAGAGGAGAAAAGAAATAAGTGATCTCAATAATGACATGATCATGAAGCAATAATCTTTTATTTTCAATTTGATGCTTGTAATGCCTTAATCCAAAAATAATTAATAATTAAGCTAATAAGTGAATACCTAGCTTTGAACCATCAATCCCAAAATTTAACAAATAGTGTTGACTTATTATTCATTGTTTTAACATTGTAAGCCACACTACATAGTGTTGTCTTATTATTTAATGTTTTAGTGTACAATTCAATTTATTTATGTCACTCTTTATTTATAGGTCATTTTATAAATCCACTAAGAGTTGCACCTTGATGATATTTCCCAACCTTTTTAAAACTTATGTAGGATTTCGTTCTTTTCACTACTCACACTTGTATTTCAACAATCTCCTTTTGAAGTGTGAGTCTCCTCCATATTAGGTTTTACATTTTGTCCCCCCTTGAGCAAAATCTCTTGTGACTTCAATAAGAGCTCATCAATCAACTTTATTAAGCCTTATTGATGAATAGCTTGTAACTAACCTCACTTACCTAATATCATGGACTCTTACTTGAGTCACCATTACTCAACTCTTCTTTTTATAAGTGAAAACTGTAGCATTCATTTCATCTCGTCCTAATCAAATCATTAGCTCTAATACCATTTGTTAGGAGAAGGAAAGCCTTCAATAATAGGTATAGATGAGAGGATCTGATTGCAGTGATTGCGTGCGTCTTACGCTACATGTAGCTTTAAAAGAGTAACATGAAATAATACGTAAATGATGACTTAGAGAAGAAGAGGCAGGGAGTAAGAATGGCTAGTCTTACAAAGCTTTAAATGCACGTATGACAGGTAGAGGAGCTATAAAGCATCAACCCCATTATTTTAGATGAGAGGTGGTGTATTCTTCACTTTAATCTTTGTTGATCTTATGTGGTAATAGTGTGACGGCATGATGCCATTTATTTAGATAGCTCAATTGTTAAATGAGGAAGATCTCTTGAGTATTTATAGAGTTAGACTATCAATGATTTCCGTTAGATCATGGTAGCAATTGATAGCCTAGATGAGTCTTTTTGTTGATGGATCTTTTTGTGGGCTCATGTTGAGTCTAAACCTATGACAAGCCTCTTTATGTGCATAAGTTTCCCCAAAACAGGTTGAGAGCAAAGGGGCCGATCTAATAGTCGTCGCTCCAAGCTTGCTATTCTACATCTCTCTAAGTTATCCCAAATCCATAGACTCGACCCTCTAAACCCTGTCACCTTAGCCTAAAAAGTTAAGCCTAAACTATTACTAGGTTTGAAGCCTATGAACAATTTTAACCTTCTATAACAGGGAGAAAACCTATGAAAAAATCGACCTTGTAGATTACTATATCCAGCTCAAAACTTTAAGGTATTAGGTTATGGGTTTTTAGTACTTATATATCCTTCACTTTTAAGTTTACTAATAAAGAGATATTTTGTAAACCTATTATTATTAATAGTGGAAGATTTTGCATTATATGGTCTTACGGTTTTTCACTACTCACACTTGTATCCCAACAATAGAGAATTGTCTTATTTAGTAACTTTTTTGGAATCCATTGTTCATGATGAAGATTGTTTATCTGTTAGTATAATTAGTGAAGAGATGTTTTGTAAACCAATTGCTGTTAATATTATAAGATTTTGTGCTTCGTGGTCTTATGATTTTTCTCTAATTTAGAGTTTTTCACATTTAATATTAGTGTTTATTGATCATTTTTATTTTAGTTTATTATATTGTTTATCACTATAGGTAAGAGGAAAAATATTCTATCATTATAGGACATTATTTTTCCTAACAAATCAACACATGACCATAAGCTTTTGTCTTGGTTCCTTTTCAAATTACCCACTTATGATTAGGAGCTTTACTCTAATACCATTTATAATACGCGAACTTAAAAATAGTCAATAAGCAATCGCGCTATGAAGCTTTGAGTTAGTATTGATTTAATATATCGCTGTGTTTGTCTTATAAGCTACTATTAGTACTCTCTCGTAATGCATTTGGAACTTATTTCCATAAAACATCACAATGCTATCCAAGTAAAAATATATTTTGCTTGACTATTACAATTAATAATGTTATTTTTGAGCTAATCTAACTACCTTTACATATGCAACGAATGTAAAGCTTTTATGGGCTATTGTTTCTTCACCTTTTAGTAATTGAGTATTTCTTTCTTTTATTATACATGATACAAAAGATTTTATAAGTCAAAGGAAGGATTTTATTTTATAAAAGAAACGAGTTTTAAAATGTTTTAAGGAAAGAAGTTTAGGATTTTTAATAAACAATTCAACTTGCAAATAAAATGTTTGGCTCCAATCCTCTTGAAGACGTGAAGCCTTTCTCTTAAGGAGCCCTCAGCCTTTTGTATTTAGAATTAAGTAATTAGACTTCTTAATATTTAAAAAGTGTTTCTTAGACCTAATTCACTATTCTACCATTAAATAATATATTAAGAAAACACTAAAACTAAAAAAAAAAAAAAAGAAGGAAAAAGAAGTATAAAACAAGAGCAAAACCATGTACGGGTTTAAATAGTTAATAATTGCAAAGATAAAAGGTTAAGCACATGAAACTTAGATTATTATCAATTCATGAAACTGGATTGAATCAAACCAAATAGGATTAAATTAGAAAATGTGGTTCTTTCATATTTTAGTTTGGTTTAGAAAGGATCTAAAGGCTTTATAATTCATAGGTTGAATTGAATTAGTTGTTTAAACCCAAAGAACAACTTCTTATTATAAAATACAAAATAAGTGGGCTTTTCAAGTTTTGAACATAATTGTAATTTCAATCTAATCGTGTTTATATTTTCTTTCTTATCATCTCATATTTCACTCCCATGAGGATTTACAAGTAACTCCTTTTCCTTCATCGTCGTCTCTCATCATTTAGGTTGATTTGTTCACTTTCACTATCACCCAAGGTACAATGTTATCGTGATAAGAAGTTATATGGCTTTAATTTTTGTGGAACATCCCTTTATTTGAACATCAATCTCTAGTTCCATTGTTTGAGAACTATTAATATCATCAACTAAAATAAGGTATTTTAAAAGTAGTTTAAACTGAATTGGATGAAACCAAATCATAATTAAAATGATTTGATTTCAAATGCCAAACTGTTAAAAGCATTTTGTCTCATCAAGGAGCAAAACTGCATCGAATTGAATAATGAACATTCTATATGGAACAAATATAAAGGATATATTTGCAATTTAACATAAAGTAGACTGTGATGGGTTTACTAACCCAAATAAGCAGCTTATGAGAGCTGGGTGGAGGGAAGGGAAGGGGTTACCCCTCCCCCCTCTCAAGGCTATGATATGGAGCATATTCTAGGATCTTATTTTAACTTCTAAGTTGCGATTAAAGAAAATAACTATTGAGATAGATTCTGAGAAGGGATTATCATTATCTAGGTTTACTAAGTAACCGCCTCACGATTTGGAAAAACAATTTCGTCCATGAAGTTGTATTATGGAGCATATCTTAGGGTTTGGCTTTAACATCAAATTTAGGATTGAAGGAAAAAGTTGTTGAGATAGATTTGCTATTGGGTAATAATATAGGATCTTAATGTAAATTATCTTTTTGTTAATTTTACCTTACCATGTGTAAGGAGAGAGAGAGAGAGAGAGAGAGAGAGAGAGAGAGAGAGAGAGAGAGAGAGAGAGAGAGAGAGAGAGAGAGAGAGAGAGAGAGAGAGAGAGAGAGAGAGAGAATCAAGACTTTTTAACAAATTGAAGTTGAGAAAATCTTAAGAGAGTGCAATGAAGCTATAGATTGGCTTAACTTACATAGAGAGAAAGTGGGCTTGTCGACTTGCTTTTGTTGTAAATGGATTTAATTTCTTATACTGAAAAATGCAATATTGGATTATGTGTTAATGGTATGACCCGTGTGAACTTGGATCACATACATACTGCGAATATTTTAGTTTAAATGCTTTTAAGAAGGTGATTATATACAAAGTACATAATAGTGCAAAACATATAATCCTCTATAATATGGTAGAAGTGAATTATATTTACATTATACATGATTTTGTACATTATCTTCTATAAACTTTAAATTACATATGCAATACAACTTGATAGGCCATTCTGGACCCAGGCCCACTAAGCCTAAGTAGACCTTACCTCCATCTTCAAAAGGCTATAAAGGCCAAAGCGGCATGGACCTTGCCACTGTAGATGATAATAAAACATCCCAAAGCAAAAAAATTAGCCTACTTGGCTTACCCCATAAATGGACCCATAAGCTAAACCCAGGTAACCTTAAGATTGTTGATAGAACACTAGAGTGGCATGTAAGGGGGAAGTTACACTGACTAGAGACCTTTCAAGACCTTGATACCTTCGACCTTGACCAGGACTTTCTTCGAGCCTTTATAAGACCTTATCTCATCGTCAAGTTGGCATCATACCTTGCTAGAAAAGAACCTATCTAGTGAACAATTATGACAAGACTCCAAATAGGAAAGCGGCATGGACCTTGCCACTGTAGATGATAATAAAACATCCCAAAGCAAAAAAATTAGCCTACTTGGCCTACCCCATAAATGGACCCATTGGCTAAACCCAGGTAACCTTAAGATTGTTGATAGAACACTAGAGTGGCATGTAAGGGGGAAGTTACACTGACTAGAGACCTTTTAAGACCTTGATACCTTCAACCTTGACTAGGACTTTCTCTGAGCCTTTATAAAACCTTATCTCATCGTCAGGTTGGCATCATACCTTTCTAGAAAAGAACCTATCTAGTCAACATGTTTCCAATTATGACAAGACTCCAAATAGGAAATTGCCAAATTAAGAAGGTACAACTCAAAGGATGACTTACGAAAAGTATCTCATATCCATTTCCTATAAATAGGAAGGTATGACAACTACACTAATTAGATTGTAACTTTACCAAAATTTTATCAAATCTTAACTTAAGTGTTAGAGTGCTTACATTGGAGTCATCTTTGGTGTGTTTTTGTAGGTATTATGATCAAAAGCTCAAACGCTTGAGCTAAACACTTGGAGATCGAGCCCAATGATCCAACTAGTAGAGTCCCTAGTAAACACAACTATTTATAATTTCAAATATATATTCTCATATATGTATATGTATTATTGTGATGATATATTTCTTATGATAATTTTCTAAGCGATTTAATTGTTATACCATTATACTAGGCTTTCTCTAGTTTCTTCTTTTACATCAAGACTTAATATTTTTAGGGTAAATTACTAAAACATCCCCTTATATCTACTTTATATGTGCTTAACCTCTTATCCTTAAAATTGACTCAAGTTATTGGAAGAAAAAAGTGCATTTGACTTTTAACATAATCATTTTTTTCCTTGTTGATTTCACAGGTCACTTCGTTAAATAAAGAACTCGAATTTTTAAGTCGAGAATTTGTAGAAATTACTATTCTCATGGATAATGTAAGCCCCAAAGTCAAGCTAAGTAACCATAGGATTGAACTTAGAACTCAAGGTTTAGGGCGATCGGCTAAAGGATCCAATCATACCCAAATTATAAACTATTGAGAGAAATATTAGTAAAAATGACCCCGTAAACTTAAATTTAAGAAAATAAATAGTAAAATAGGAGACTATAAAATTTTCAAATTTGAAGCATAATAGGTATTAATCATCGAAAATGCGAAAAGTGTAATGAAATAACTAATAAATTACTAGAGATAGATTATATGTATACTAAAAATTTTAGAATGACCAAAATAATATTTAGGAATGTTCACGTGTACCCCACATATGTTTACGTGTAGATAAAAATACGCGTAATTACCTAAATTAGCCTAAAACTAAGCAAATAATTAAAGAAAAATACAAAATAATTATAGAAAAAATCAGAAAAATCAGAAGAGGATAAGCAGCAACAAGATAAGGTCGTGGTCAGCAAGAAAAAAAATAACCAATAAGAATTTGACAAACAAAAAGCCAAAAATCATGGAATTGGTGTAAAATTCCATCAAATTAATGCACATTAATTTCTAAAATTGTCTATAAATAGGGGAAAAAAATTCCAGAAGTCTTTTGGTTAGTTTATGATTTGAGAAAAATCAAAACACTGAAAAAATCGAGAAAATCCAGAAAATAAAAAAAAAAGGAAAACTGTGCGGTTAGGGATTTTAAAGGGAACCCACACCAGACGAGGAGCTGGGAGTGGACGGCCACCATCACCACACGGTGGTGGCAGCGCCCAGGCCAGTCGACAAGGCCACGGCCACCCGCGGTCGCCGAAGCCACCCAAACCGGTGAGTCCAAATTCCAGTCCGATTCTTGTGAAATTTTGTAAAAATAGTAAATATAATTAGAAAATTATGAATTTTGTTATTCTAGGATATTTTTGTATGTAGTTTGTAGGAAAAATATTATTTAGATGAAAACATATCCCGTAATATAGGGTCTTTAAGAAATCATGCAAAACCAAGCACATTTCGGTTTAGAAATAAATGACCTTAGGAGTGTAGTTTGGAGCTCAATTTTTTTCTGTAAGATGCTCATGTGATATAGAACAGTGCTTTGAAGCCATTTTTTTAAAATTAATTTTTTTAAATTTTAAGTTAATTTTTAGCCCTAAAATGATGGTAAAATTGGGTGATTTAGGGTTAATTAGGTGATTAGGATGTTAATTACTGATTGAGACAGTAATTAGATGTTTAGAGATGTTAATCTCTTATGTGGAAACCTAATCCTAGTCTATGGAGTGTTAAGTGTAAGTAATGAAGGTGTTATGTGGTAAATGTAGAAAATTAGGAATATGTAGAATTAAAAATTAATAAATATGGAAAAATTAGGTTTAATTAGATAATAAAATAATGAAAATTAGAACATAACAAATCTGAAACAAAATTCAATTTTAGGTAATTATATGAAAAATGTAAAAATTTCTCACAACATGAGTAAATTCGGTACACTAATACGGATTTAAGTGTACCGGATGGAATAAAATGCTGACTAGGGGTAGTAATCGTATTTAGGAGATCGGGAAGTAATGTGATTAATTTCACATTATGGGTTGAAACGGATTTCTAGGGTTAGAATCTAAAACATTACTTAGAAATTGAACTAAAAACCTAATTTAGAAATCGATGCGAAAACCGAACCTGAACCTAACCCCAAACCTAAAATAATTATAAAAGACTTAATACCTAGATAATTAGGTATATTTAACCTTAAACAAAACCTAACAATAAGCGTTATCGGATAAAATGAACTTATAATATTATATGAAATACTGAAACCACGTTCGTGTTATAAGGATGATCGGCGATGGCCTGAGCAAATCGGACCTCGAGTGAGTGAGCAAGGAGTCGAGGTAAGTTGGGATTAATACGATGCTGTATTTTGGAGGCTTAAGATTATGCTTGGTTGTGCTTGTTAGATAGAGAATGTGTGCATGTGCTTGATTATGGGTGATGCTATGATTCTGTTTGTTGCTCTGGCACATATTGTATAACTTGTATGAAAGGATTGATCACCCTAAACTGGACTTAACCAAATATCCGACCAGTAATCATAATCGGATATGCATGACAACCCGTTAGGGGAACTTAGGACTCTCCGGCCAAATACCGATCCCTTCGGAAGGGATAGCGCAGGATTGCAAAATGGTCCCTTCTTCATCCTCAGTCGAACTAAGTGATAGGAGAGGAGGTCGCGGCGAGGGTGAAGACAGTGGTTCGAAGGTAGTCACGGGAGGAGCAAGGTCTCCATTACACAAGCCTGGGTTTGGTCGTGAGCTGTTGCATTAACGGCAACTCCTCAACCCGGATTAGAGCGGGCGCAATTTCTCTAATCTCACGACGGGCCGGATAACGTCGTGCGATGGCATTTGCTTGCACATGCATTGCATCTAATAAATGATTGAAAACCTTGTTGTGTGTATGGTATAGTTTTAAGTCCTCCGTCCTAACTTATTGAGTTGTGGTTGCTCACATCCCTATCGACGCCGTGCAGGTGCTGACTAAGAAGCGGCAACCAATTACTCTGAAGCTAGCAACTGCTGGATTCTGAGGAGTGAGGAAAAACATTGAAGAATAAACACATCTTTTAAGGTCTAAGTTTTTATTTTAGAATTGTTTTTCATTTTCGAATGATATAATACTAAGGAATATACTATAGATAAATGTTGTAAACTTTAACTGCAATAACTGAATGATAACAGATATATATAATTCCTCACATTTATAGGTAAATGATTTATTTAAATTACAAACTGTCTACTTTAAAACGGGTTAGTTGTGAACGACTTGTGTGGATCAGGTCTAAGATAGCGGTTGTGAGGCCAACTTCTATCTTAGGGCGGTTTATACGGCGGGACTGTTACGACTCTGCCGCTTCGGGGCGTGACAGATAATTTCTCATTCGGTATATCTAAACTAATTTCCGTACCTTTATTAAGAGTTATATGATATTTGAAAACCATAATGGTTTTTAAAAATAAATAAGAATTTGTTACTCATTTTGTCATGTTAAAAAAGTGATCATGAATGGTGATAAATATTTTTATGTATTAAGATTTTATTCCTCTTTACCTACCATTAGACAATTTTGCGTGGTATCAAATATTTGATTAAATGATATATAGCTCACTCTAGATCCGGACAGCCTACATCATGCTTCGAATCGAGCAATTGATAAGGAGAGTTGAGAAAAAAAAAAAACAAGATTACATGCCTGTCGGCAATTCTATTTAGCCTTCTAAGTAAAAATAATCCTAGGACTTTAAACCTTCATTTAGGTATTAAAGAGTCGCATGTTAGATTAAAGCAAAAAAGGTAAGGAGTACATATGAAGAACTTTGTGTATTCGGGTCGTTTTACGTATGTTAAGGCAATTACACATACTAGAGTAGCTTGTTTAGGTACTAAAATATTAGAGAGTAGCGTGGTTGTACCGTATCAACAAAGTTACCAAAATGTCAGATTATTTATCTAAAGTTAGGGTCATCAATATTCAGATCATGAAGACTATTATTGCTTTTGTTTTTAGGATTTTACATAAATGGGAGAGAAGTGTGACTGCGTTAAGGCTAGTCTTATGGTAGGAAACCTACTGTGAGAAAGAAAAAACTCCTCTAAAGGTGAAAAGGGCTAGTGTTTATAGCATCCTTAATTCTTACCATTTTATTATTTTAAAGGGAAAATGTTAATAAGTGATTTACGAATTTATAAGGTTAAAAACTTTATATCCTTTTTATATATTTATTTACACACACAGATATATATATATATATATATATTACAAGATGAATCTTGAAAATTACGATATGTTTTTAAATTAAGTCTTAACAAGTGCTTGTAGATACTCATTGATAAAATGTTTTGAAAAGGTTACCTTATCATAATGGAAGAGGAAAAGAAAGAAAAGTATACCCAATTTGTATCTTCTATTGACTTTTTTAGACATAGCAAATTTGGACCCTTTAGGTAGAAAAGTGCCCGTCCCTTTGTTTCATATGTTAGAAAACTAGTGCAAGATGTATCTGTTTTTAAGCATTACCAATCTTACTTAACTCTTTTTTTAAAATCAGAAAAGAAAAGCAATCTATAAACTTTTCCTAATTTCTCATTTTTTTTTAAAAAAAAACTTGAATCAAAAGATCTCAATCAATTACTTGTTCATTAAATTGACATTGTCTTGACTTCACTTAAATAAAATAAGGCTGCAAAAGAATAATAATTTCTTTAGTGTTATTTTATTTTATAATCAGTGAAATTTTTGGAATTAAGAGTTACGTTTTATGGGAAATAGTAACCTTGATAGTGAAGAAAAGAACCACGAATTCCTTATTTGCTATGTAATATATGAAATACACCGATTTTTGTGACATGGCCTTTTGTAAATTAATAAGATAATCTGTATTTCATAAGTAAAAAAGTTAGAACAATAATTCCAATCTAATAAATCATATATCATGTGAAATCTATTATATATATAATTTTAGAAGCTTTTCTAATTATCACAATTTCAAAACCTTTTCCAATTATCATAACTTTTCGGTTTCACATTCAAAAAACAAAAATGATATAATTCTTCCTCTTTTTCTATCTTCTTATTTTGCCAACTCTCTTTTTGTAGTGTCTCATATTAAACAATTTTGTTTCTCTTGTCACTCTCCTTGATGTTATCATATTTCCTTCATTAGACCTCCATGATATATGTTGTAGTCATCTTATGCAAATTTACCGATTAATTTGGTTAGAAGATATTGGTTGAACACACTTTCACAATTTCTAATTCCACAATGTTAAATGAAGACAAAGTGACAAAAAAACAACTATTCCTTAGTTTTGTACATTGTGAATTGTTCATTTATTGTTTTATCCTTGTTAAATAATGGTTTCACTTCTTTGTTATTTAAATAAGAAAGACCCTCTTTTATACAGGAGTTCGTCCTAAAGGTATCATGTTTCTTTCTTTTATTTTGATATTTTAAACTTTTCTATTATGCATTTGTTGCTTTATCTTTATTAAACCATGATTTTATTTCTTTTTTATTTAAATAAAAAAGATTGCTCTTTTATATAGGGATTTGTCCTGGAGGTATCATGTTTTTTTTTTTTTTTCTTTTATTTAGCCATTTTAAACCTTTCCATCATGCATTTGGGAAGATTGCACGATAATTATTTTGTTTGTTTAGATATTTCAAGTGTTCTATGTTAACTCTATTATACATGTTATAGTCATCTTATGCAAATTAGCATACTTTAATAATAATGAATATTAGTATTACTTTGGTTGGGAGACATTAGTTGGATGCAAAATAATTTATTTATTCTTATGTTCTTTTGGGTTTTGAAATTTTCTTTTATATAGGGGTTCTTCCCAAAAGTATCGTATTTTTTCCTTTTGTTTTGATATTTTTAACTTTTCTATTATGTATTTATGAAGACTGCGAATGGTTATTTTGTTGATTTGGATATTTTAAATAATTTATGCTAACTTTACGATACATATTACAGCTGTTTTATGCAAATTTACCTATTTTAATGGCTATGAATATTAATATCACTTTGGTTAGGAGAAATTGGTTAAATGTTAACCAATTTATTTTTATTTGTTTAATATTTATTTATTTTTCATATTCTTTTGGATATTGAAATTTTCTTTTTTATATGGGGTTTGTTATGTTAACTCATCCTTCGTTGTCTATTTAGGCTTGCATAATGTCTTAGGAAACTATAATGTCTCGAAACCTAAATATGCATTACAACTCACTACGTAACCTTGCTAGTGGAAATTATGTAAGGCTTTTAAGTACACTAAACATCATCTTAACATTAGCATTCTACAAGTACTTAAAAGATTCCAATAGGAGTAGATAACAACACTTCCTTAAAACATCACGACTTAAAGTTTATACTACTACTTTAATACCCGAAAATCAACTAACACATAACTATAAGTATCAAAAGAGAGCGGCAAAAGTAGCTAAACATCTTGGAATACTCAAACCAGTATAACGTAATGAAAAGGAGTCTATCTCCTCAACAGTGAGAACCTTTCAACATAACATAAAATAACTCCAATAACACATAAGTCAACTCAAGCTAATCATCATAGAAATAAAGGTACTTGATACCTTCCTCCTTTTGAATGTTATCTACAAATGGCTCCTCTTATGTAATATACTCATTTGATTATGTGCCTAAAAAAGAATAAAGAATGAGTCGTAACCCAGTATAGATGCACAAATACATACAAATACCAAACCTAAAACATTCACATGCATATAATATAAAGATAATAAAATATAAGCAAACAATAGTTTAATTATTATTAAATTAGGCTAACAATTAATAAAGAGATACTAATAACTCCGTCACACCATGATCGTTGTCCACATACATCGGTAGATATAATATAAATATTCTTTTAAGTATTTTATGCCTTGAGTCTAGAGTTCAAAAACCTAATATTTTAGTCACATTGTCTTATATACGAGTCCATTAAGTAATTCTTACATACGACCAGTGATTAGTCCTTTAAGGATCTGTTATTGCAGGTTCCTAAAGTAAGCGAGTCAAGCACAACCAACAACCAAATAAATTAGGTCGAATAAAACTTAGTCAAATTTGATTATTAACTCCTAATAAGCATAAGTAACAACTAAGCACCGTGTACTTGGGATAGCTTCTTGACAGACAATTGAAACTCTAAAACTACAAGTCTCGTATGAAACATCTCAAACCAGTTAACAAGAAATGAACTCAATAACCATTAGAATTTGTTTAAAATTAGAAACAAGTATACATATTAACTTTCAAATAATCAATAACTAGGTTTTACCTAAACGTTATTTGTGAACCTAATAATCTATTACTTGTTAATATATAAACTTATCAATTCAAATGTTTCGAGTAAAATTAATCGAATCGATTCATTAGTCCAAATAGGAATTGGAAATAATATAATATATACAATAGAGTAAAAGTTAACCTATATATATATATGTATGTATAATACTACTTATTTACTCATACTGTAAGGGTAAAATATATGGGAGAGAAACAATAAGTAAGCATATAATGAGGATATTAAAATATGTATAGTTTATTAACCAATATAACAAAAAGAATATGTATATTATTAAATAAAACTAGAATTCAGATAAGTATGTAAAAGAAAAGCATTTTAGTAATTAGAAGCTGGAACGGACATATTATACTATTAGTACCATATATTACATAATAATAATAATAATGATGATGATGATGATACAAATATCAACATAAATTAGAAACTTCTATATATATTATTAATAATACAATACAATATATTGGCATAAATCATAATATACAACTTCTATGTAAAATAATGCAATATCATATGTTACGTACTTTATAGTAGGAACTTATTGTTAACACTATAGTTATTTATTAACATAATGGGGGAATTTAAAACAATAGATACGCATACGATACCGATGAAGTGATTGAGTTGACTTGCTTGAAATATGGCTAAGAAAAGGAATATTCGACAGACACGAAATCATCGTCGGGTAATAATTCTACTAGAAAATTATAAAACCAAAAATTACACCTTATTTTACGAAAATTGAAAAAATTTAGTGATAAATAACTTAACCAGAATAGCTCGGAATGGTGGCTGGAAACTCGTCATTGTTGAAAGGATCAAAGAATGACTCGAATCAACTGTCGATGAGAATAAGAAAAAGAGGTTCGTGTGAGGGAATGAGAGACTAGAGGTGAGGATGGGGTAAGGTTTGGTAAGGTGTGAGCGACGAGATAGATGATGAGAGAGTGAGTTGAGAGAGAATGAGGGAGATTGAAGGGTAGGTGGTGAGGGAGAAAAAAGAATAAAGGGGGTTTTGATTGTTTTTGTTTTAAAGGGAATGAGTGAGATTATGAGATGAGGGAAGGAGAGAGAGTGAATGAAAGGGGGTAGGTCCAATAGAGATTAAGAGAGACGAGAGAGATAAGAAGGGGTAGGGTTTGAGAGAAAGGAAGAGTTAAGAGGCAAGAATTATAGCAAAAAAAAAACAAAAAATAATAATAATAAAAAAAGAATAGAGTAAGGTTTAGGGTGGGTAAAATATTCTAAAATTTAGATAAGGTAGGGTTTCAAGAAAGTAGAGAAAAATAAATAAAAATATAAATATAAATAAAATGAAGATAAAGGGAATGAAGGAAAATAAGAAAATAGAAAAGTAATTAAAATATAGGAAGTGATAGGGTGAATATAATAAAATAAACTATATATATACTTTATTTATAGAATAAAATTACCTTATTTTTTTTATTACATATGGTAAGAGTTATTGAAAAATATTATTGAGAACCTTGATTTATATATTTATTTTATAAGAGAAAGTTAAAATAAGCTTGAAATTACAATAAAATTTATAAATCAATTTTTTTTTATTAGCAATGCTTTATATAACGACATAACCTAAGTAAATTTTATTACTTAATTAATATTATTTTAACTTTGACGGAGTGTTTTAAAAACCTATCATCTTTTTTTTTTTTCTTTTTTAAGTTTGTCCAATTGACTTGAGGCCACAAAACAATTCCTCAGTTTAACATCCAATTTACGTGAAAAAATTTGAGTGAATTTCAATAACAAAAGATAAGAAAGGGTGTTCCAATATTCATTTGGAGGGAAATTTATTATTTAATGTTTAGCTTGTATGAAATTTTTAGTTCTTATTTTCACTTTTCATGTGAAAATGATAGTGGAATAAAATGTTATTTATAATATATTTTTTTCCTAATGAGAATATAAATTATGAAAAATGTGTTTATTATTGAAAATGTATATACTCTATATTATTTTAAAGGTATTGCTGATGGATGCTATTAGTACATTTATAGTGTGTAAAAGTAAATACAAATTTTGTACTTTCATTGCACACTTTATAAAAGTACGTATAAATTAGAATTTTTCCTATTTAGCATTTTAATAGATACTTTACAATTTTCCTCTTCTATGTACACATACGGTAATGTAGCAGCTAAAAGTGATGATTTTGTTAATTATTTTTTCTTAATTCAAAAATTTTGAAAAGAGTGAAAGGATTAATTTCTTTAATCATATCTTTAAGAAAATGAGAAAGCTACTCCTATAAAATTCTTGCAATTCACGAATACATCGTGGACAAAATAATTTTTATATTATACGACTTTCATCTAATATAATTTGCTTTTTCTTTTTATATGCTCATGGCATGGTTTTGACTTATGAACTTTATTAGTCCTTTAAATTGCTAATGGTAGAAAGTTGTTCAATTTATTCTACTTTTAGTATTTAGTTACTTATGCAAAACCTTTTTCATATTCTTTTGTTATGTTTGATAGATTTACTTTCTACAATCATCTTAATTTATTAAATTTTTTTATGATTGCATTCTTATTTTTGCTAGGATTGGTAGAGCCCTTTATTTCGCCCTTAGTTTATATTTATTTAAATCTCAACTATTGAAAGAATTGTGGATCTAATGGTTCAAATTTAAAATAGTGTGAATGAATAATGAGATAAAAAGGCGGGACCGGCTCTATAAAAAATAAGGATGGGACCGTAGAATCACCTTAATTTATTATACCTTTTTGATATTATATTTTTGTGTCCCTATGTAGATTGAAAGTACAGTAAATCTATAACTTAATTCTTTTTTAGGAAACTTTTATTACTTGTATCTTTTAATATTAATAGTCAATTCCAAGTATATATTTCATAATAAATCCCAATTTACATGCATATTTTTCATATTTTTAAAAACATAATATATATTTATATTAAGATTTGTGTCCGGGCATTGCACGGACTCATATCTAGTTAAGTTAAATAACCCTTCTTGGCAAAGAGTGGGGCAATCGAATATCGCAAAGAAAGATGGCTAGAAGGCTTTTCCCAAAAATCGGTTTCCATGGATATCAATACCATGCAATCTGAACCACAATATAGGCTTTTAGGGTAAGACAACTATGCAATCCACTCGCAAATGATTTGGGTTCAATACAATATTTATTTAAATTTGATTTAACAGTTAAAATATGAAGCTCAGAACCATTGGGATAGCATACGGAGTCAATCTCGAGCTTCAAACTATTTAATTCAATTAACTTGCACTCTTTTTAGTTAAAATTTAGCATAATCAAATTTCTAATTGAATTCAATCTTTAACATGAACAGTATTAAAAAGATTTGTAATTTTCTAAGACAAACAATATGGTCATACTTGACATCTGATCATAGGGAAAAAAATAAAAAATAAAA
Organism: Lumnitzera racemosa; assembly: GCA_024138005.1. Classification (NCBI taxonomy): domain Eukaryota; kingdom Viridiplantae; phylum Streptophyta; class Magnoliopsida; order Myrtales; family Combretaceae; genus Lumnitzera; species Lumnitzera racemosa. Next base: position 108,246,190 of record JAMXBC010000004.1, read on the forward strand.
AAACCTTACTCCAACTTTTTGGTAAAATTCCGCCGACCCTCTTTTGATGATATGTCCATTTCCATTCTCTTAATTCAAATTAATTAAGCATGCACGTTTGCCATCACCCAGTTAATCAAAATCAAACTAAGCCGTGTTGAATTAGTATCTAAGAATGTCCAATTCTTTTAGATTTCTAGTGTTGCATTCTAAAGGGCATTTCCATAAATCGAATCATGTTAACTTTTAGGGATGGATGTAACACAATCTAGCTCAAGAGAAGTGCTTATTTTTAGGAAAGTAACCGACGACTCATTATAGAGTACTTGATCCGTAAAATATAATTAATAAATTATTTTATTGACTTTATCTTACATATTTATATTAAGAAAATTAACAAATATATTCAACATTTACTTATAAAGATCCTCCAAGATTATGCTTACAACAAGTTAAATAATCAAAAGCAAAATGAAATCTTTTATGTTATTGAGAAGGGGTGGGTTTAATTTTAGGTGATTTTTAAGGACGATTTTACTAAAAAAAATATTTATAAAGTTTTTATAGAATTTTGTGAAATGCTAAATCTTATTAGATTAAATTTTAATAATAATAGAAGGAATTCTATAAGATTTTGATAAATACAAAATCTTGTTAAACCAGATTAAGGTTTACAAGATCATTCAAATATTCCTAGATTGCATCCATAAAAACTTTGAATATTTGTTAAATTTAGTATCACTTAACTCGGTATGATATGCATCTTCATAGCAATAAAACCGATGCCGATGCATATCCTATCGGAAACGACAAGAATAAATGCCCTGTTGGCAGCCTAGCATCAAAGAAGGAAAAAGTTGTTGCATGAGCTGTAATAATTAACCAAAACGTGGCAAACAACAATAATGGAGGTCTTGCAAATTTCTTTATAAAGGTCATCACAATTTAATGGACTCCCGTACTATTTATGAATTAAGAGTCCAGCATTGATAAATTTGAGGTTGAAAATATCAGAATTTGAGCCACAATTATAAACTTATCTCCTGAAGGCCGGCAAATGTTGGTTGAAAAACTTGAAATTATACTTGACTTCCGTCTTCGATCAAACTTCTAGGGTCATTCTTGCCGCCAACCACCTTAATAAATTCGGATTGGTGGTCTTACTCACCTTAAATAAGGACGTGAAAGCAGTGAATCATTGCATGAAAAATCAGATGGCTCACCGCGAATTTTTAAGGACTCGCACAATTTTATCGATGAAACCATTCAGTCTACTATCTAACAATTTGGGATAATTGCCGAGGTTAATGTAATGCGCATTCAACAATCGAGTGATAGACTAGGTGACTCTATAGATAGTTGAACTGTAAACGAGTGAAATCGAAACTATATAATATTAAACTTGATTCGAAACTTTAAAGCTCAAATTTGATTTGGACTTGATTGAGCTTAAGATTTTAAACTCGAACATGATTTAAAATGGTACTTAACAAATTGGAACTTAACTTAGTAAAAATCTTTTTACTTATTATTTGAATTAAAATAATATTAATATATTGTAAACTTTAATTTGAATTCAACTAATATTATACTTAACTTAAGTTCGATTAGACTTATTAATTAATTAAATTGCAGACCTTTTAACTTCAACTTAATAAACTATTTAAGTAGAGAGTGCCCAAGCTCGAATCTACTGCCATCAAGTCGAGCTCGGACTTCTCAATAAACTCATTTTCATTTGCAAACATAATCGATGGTGTTATAGTATAACGACTAATTCTTATGTACTTGAGCAGATAATTATATCATAATAAATACGTTTTTACGATGGGTTTTATCTAGCAGAAGTTCGTCTATAATTTTTTACTTGCCGATGAACATTAATTTTTAGTATAAGGTTGATAAAGTAATTATAGCCTTTGTGGACTTAATTTCTAAATGTTTGGTGGTGGTCCAATCAATTGCCAGCTACAACTTATTTATGAAATTTGGCCTTATCTATCCTATTTAAGGGACAACACCTGAATTGAGGGAAAAAAATGATTTAATGTATTAATATGCTGTATAAATTTATTAGTAGCATATAAGTATGAATAATATTTAAACATGTGATAACGAATAAATATATTTTTTTTTAAATATTAATGATGCTTTTAGGTATCAAAATTTTATTGTTATTTATACACTACTGGTTAATCCATATAGCATGAAGTTTTTGAAATAACACATAGATTTATTAATTTAACATTTACATATTATTTTTTAAACTAACAATTCAAACAAATATAATTGTAATTAACCCAATACCTAAACAAAATTGGAGTTCGAGGCATGAATCAGTGTTTCTCTAACGATTATAATGCATCCTCAATGGTTATAGCAAAGTGATATTAGCGTAAGTCATGTTCTGTTTTATGTATAATTTTCATTTCTAGTTAATCACACACATGTAGTAATTCTGATCCATATTTTCATGTATAACCCTAAACCCTAAAATGAACCTACGATTGGGTTCTACATGCTTTATAATTTTTACTACTTTATAAGAAATGAATTAAAATGATGTAAATAATGTTTAAGCTACAAATTAAGTCTCATATTATCTTAAATTCGAGATTACAACCATATAGCAATATCATTCACCCAAAAAACTATATAGCAATATCAAGAATGTGTTATCCAATGGAATAGCTTTACCATTGACTGAAAAGCAAAAGACATCTTTTAAGAAATTTCGAAGAATGAAATCTTTGAATTTGCATGCACTAAAAGTCTAAAGATAGATTGTTATTTAGTTTAGTAGGCATTATTTCTACTTTACTATTTACTAATTAAGTATCCCTTTCACTTTTAATTTAAGCACTTTTGTAGTGATTTGGGTAGAGTGAATTTTGTGTTAAAATTAGAAGACCATGGGAAGGATGCCAAACTAATTTTAACGAAAAATCCACCCATCATATAATGCTATAGACATGAATTGGAGAATAAACTTTGTAGCAATTCAAGATATGGTGATATAATTGATTTATAGGGTATTTATAGTGTTAGAGTCCTAGAAATATTAAAGAAATAGAACGAAATCTTAATCTCATAAAAATCAAGAGTTAATATAAACTTTCCTAAACTGTTGGGAAAAATTGGACAACTCCACAAGTTGCCTAATCATGCAAGTTTCACTTCCAAAGTGACTCCAAATGACGGAGTGATCTATTTTGGACTAAAGTAAACTTAAATCAGTTTTTATTAACATATTATGGACTTCATAATTCTCCACATATGAAAAATTATGGCTTTTCAAAATTGACTAATTTACAACTAGAATATTAGCTCTTTTGACCTATTGACTTCTCGCTACTTTTGATGGCCTTGAAACTTAGAGTTAGATTTTGATCTCTTTCACTTCTGATACTTGTTGCCTGTAATTGATTTCTTCCTCTATTTTTGCTAATCCATTTGCTCCATATATTTATAATCTTACCTTGTTCATATCAACTACTCCATAGTGTACCTATATTGATAGTGGGTACTCTTTATACTCATGAGTCATAATCATTAATCTCATCCTAAAGTTTTCACTATGTTGGCCATCTGTAAACCAATCTACTATAGCCATCCATATAAGTATCCCATATAACCTATAGAACCTAGCTATGACTTCCTCCTGATGTACTTACTTGTATCACGATGAGTAACCAGTTAACAACCCACTAAATGTTCAACAAGTACACATTGCAACATTAGTACCTCATTGCTCCACTTGAGACAACGACAAAGTGATTTATTTCGGGCTAAAGTAAACTCAAATAAGTCTTTATTAACACATTATTGGCTCCATAATTCTCCATACGTAAAAAGTTATAACCTTTCAAAGTTAACTAATTTACAACTAGAATATCAAAGCTACTCTTTTGACCTTTTAACTTCTTGCTACTTTCAATGGCCTTAAAAATTAGAGTCAACTTTTGATATCTTTCGCTTCTAATGCTTGTTACCTCTAATGGATTTTTTCCTCTACTTTTGCTATTCATTTGCTCCATATATTGTAATCTTGTCTTGTCTGCATCAACTATTCTATAGTCTGCCTATATTAGTAATATATACTCTTCGACACCTAAGAGTCATAGATCATTAATCTCATCTTATAGTTGTTACCATGCCAACCATTTGTATATCGATCTACTATAACCATCCATATAAGTATCCTATATAGCTTATAGAACTTATCTATAACTTCCTCCTAACATACTTACTAGTATCACTATGCGTCACCGGTCAAAAACCCATTGAAAGTCCAACGAGTCTATGTTATAGCATCAATACCTAATATACTACACAATTTAACATCATTGCTCCATATCAGGCAATGCAACTATAGTGTGTAAGCACCATATTTGATTACCAATAGCCATGGATCTTTCAGCCTTTGTTAAGTACACTCAACAATCTAATAAGATTTCAATAAAATTTGATTTTTTTAAGTGTTAACCTAGCAACCACATTCAATAAGCATGGTAATCATGTACTTAAGTCATTCATGTCAACCTCAAACTGATATAACATATTGCCAATGCCAAATAACATATATATCATAAGCAATTAAACTCTTAGTTGTATTATAGATTGATGGTCCTATACGTAAGGATTACTTTTCTACTTAGGTGTTTAAGACTCAAAAGGGAAAAATTAGGACCTTCTATAAGGTAAATAAGTCAACTTATCGTTTAAGAAGGTTGGCCAAAGGAATTAGCCATAACAAAGGGTTTATTGATGACCATAGGGAAGGAGTTGCAATCAACAACAGGTGGGGGCTAACCGATCCACCCTCAAAAAATTGCCTTGGTTAGTGAGGGATTTATAACATGGTTGACTGACTATGATCTCCTTGGTCAACTCTAACTCAAATTTTTCACTCCATATAACCTTACTTCAATTTTCTAGCAAAATCAAGCCCTAAATTCATCTTTTTCCTATTCAACTCCAATGATGCAATCTCAAAGTGTCACATAACCCCAATAGACATGAAAAGCACAAAGTTTTAAGTTGCAAAAATGTTAAATCCACATTCCATACAATAATGACTTTATTCTCCGTCTAATTTAAAGCTTGATCCCAATTATATGTCATATATGCAAATCTACAATTATCTTTAACTTGTTAATTGAACAACAAAGAAGAATAGCATGCCTTCTTGTGTAGAAATTCTACTTACCGTTGAAAGGTAGAATTATCTTCTACACTAATTTTTTGACTTTGCCCTAAATTCACCAAATTCTTATGTTAGGGCTTGGGTATATTCTTAGAAAACCAGCTAAGGAGAAAAGTAGAAGAATTGCCTTAGTTTCTCTTAAAGAATTAAAGTCCTTTTTTTTTTTTTTTTAAGAAAAGGATAGAGAGGTACCTATAATAGAAGGGGGAGGGGGGGGGGGGGGGTGTGGAGAGGGAATACTTTTGTTTTGTAGGAGAGGGTGTTATTGGTTCATAAACTAGGTACAAATGTTGGATCTTCCACATTAATAAAAAAGAAATAAGTTATTTTTATAGGAAACTAAAAAGAGCATAATTACTGCAAGGCCATTTATTTGATTTGTTTTTACAGAGCATTTTAATGTGAAAAAAAGGGTCACATTTTCCATATATATATATATTTGCAAATGTGTAATGAAACTTGAAAAATGTAAAATACATAATATTCTCTTTGTTTAACAAGTGCCTTGAAATACCTTTTTAACAAACTTTTTTTTTCATTTACTATCTTACTTGTAAAATATAAGATCAATAAAAACTGTATTTTCTCTTAGTGGGTAAACTTGGTAAGTAAGGATATACTCATAAAACCTAATACTAAATTCTTTTGGGGATAAGCCCCTTATAGCAACTGTCACGCCCCGAAGCGGTAGAGTCGTAACAGCCCCCGCCGTGTAAACCGCCCTAAGATAGAAGTTGGCCTTACAACCGCTATCTTAGACCTGATCTACACAAGGCGTCCACGACTAACCCACTTTGAAGTAGACAATTTGTAATTTAAACAAATCATTTAAGAAAGTGAGAAAAGTTATATATAGTCACTATAATTCAGTTATTACATTAATCAGAAATGAAAAGTAAAACATGTTTTGATTCTTCAATGTTTTTCCTCACTTCCCAGGATCCAGCAGTTGCTAGCTTCAGAGTAGTTGTTGCCGCTTCTTAGCCAGCACCTGCACGATGTCTATAAGGATGTGAGCAACCACAGCTCAGTAAGTTAGGACAGAGGACTTAAAACTATACCATACACACAACAAGGTTTTCAATCACTTATTAGGTGCAATGCATGTGCAAGCAAATGCCATCGCACGACGTTGTTCGGCCCGTCGTGAGATTAGAGAAATTTCGCTCGCTCTAATCCGGGTTCAGGAGTTGCCGTTAATGCAACAGCTCACGACCAAACCCAGGCTTGTGTAATGGAGACCTTGCTCCTCCCGCGACTACCTTCGAACCACTGCCTTCACCCTCGCCGCGACCTCCTCTCCTGTCACTTAGTTCGACTGAGGATGAAGAAGGGACCATTTTGCAATCCTGCGCTATCCCTTTCGAAGGGGTCGGTATTTGGTCGGAGAGTCCTAAGTTCCCCTAACGGGTTGCCATGCATGTTCGATTATGATTACAGGTCGTATATTTGATTAAGTCCAATTCAGGGTGATTAATCATTACATACAATTCATACAACATGTGCCAAAGCAACAAACAGAATCATAGCATCACCCATAATCAAGCACATGCACACATTCAACTATCTAACAAGCACAACCAAGCATAATCTTAAGCCTCCAAAAATACAGCATCGTATTAATCCCAACTTACCTCGACTCTTCGCTCACTCACTCGAGGTCCGATTTGCTCAGGCCATCGCCGATCATCCCTATAACACGAACGTAGTTTCAGTATTGCATATAATATTATAAGTTCATTTTATCCGATAACGCTTATTGTTAGGTTTTGTTTAAGGTTAAATATACCTAATTATTTAGGTATTAAGTCTTTTATAATTATTTTAGGTTTGGGGTTAGGTTCAGGTTCAGTTTTCGCATCGATTTCTAAATTAGGTTTTTAGTTCGATTTCTAAGTAATGTTTTAGATTCCAACCCTCGAAATCCGTTTCAACCCATAATGTGAAATTAATCACATTACTTCCCGATCTCCTAAATACGATTACTACCCCTAGTTCGCATTTTATTCCATCCGGTACACTTAAATCCGTATTAGTGTACCGAATTTACTCATGTTGTGAGAAATTTTTACATTTTTCATATAATTACCCAAAATTGAATTTTGTTTCAGATTTGTTATGTTCTAATTTTCATTATATTATTATCTAATTAAACCTAATTTTTCCATATTTATTAATTTTTAATTCTACATATTCTTAATTTTCTACATTTACCACATAACACCTTCATTACTTATACTTAACACTCCATACACTAGGATTAGGTTTCCACATCAGATATTAACATCCCTAAACATCTAATTACTATCTCAATCAGTAATTAACATCCTAATCACCTAATTAACCCTAAATCACCCAATTTTTCCATCATTTTAGGGCTAAAAATTAACTTAAAAATTTATAAAATTAATTTTAAAAAAATGGCTTCATAGCACTGTTCTATATCACATGAGCATCCTACAGAAAAAAATTGAGCTCCAAACTACACTCTTAAGGTCATTTATTTCTAAACCGAAATGTGCTCGGTTTTGCATGATTTCTTAAGGACCCTATATTACGGGACATGTTTTCATCTAAATAATATTTTTCCTACAAACTAAATACAAAAATATCTCAGAATAACAAAATTCATAATTTTATAATTATATTTACTATTTTTACAAAATTTCACAAGAATCGGGCTAGAATTTGGACTCACCGGTTTTGGTGGCTCCGGCCACCGCGGGCCACCATGGCCTTGTCAGCCGGCCTGGGCACTGCCACCACCGTGTGGTGGTGGTGTCCGTCCACTTCCAGCTCCTCTTCTGGTGTGGGTTCCTTTTAAAACCCTTAACTGCACAGTTTTTCTTTTTTTTTTTTATTTTCTGGATTTTTTCTCGAATTTTTGACTCTCCCTAATTTTCTCACTTTCCAAACTGTCCAAATGAGCTCTGTAAATTTTTTTCCCTATTTATAGACATTTGCTGTAATTAATATGCATTAATTTGACAAGACTTTGTCCAAATTCCTTAATTTTTGGCTTTTGTGTTGTTCAATTTTTATTGGCTAATTTTTATTTTGCAGCTTTGGACCTGCCACGACCTTATCTTGATTCATCTTATCATCTTCTGATTTTTTTCTTATTTTTCCATAAATATTTTATATTTTTCTTTAATTATTTGCTTAGTTTTTGGCCAATTTTAGTAATTACACGTATTTTTATCTACACGTAAATACATGTAGGGTACACGTGAACATTCCTAAATATTATTTTGGTCATTCTAAAATTTTTAATATACATATAATCTATCTCTAATAATTTATTGGTTATTATATTACACTTTTTGCCTTTTCGGTAATTAGCAGTTATTATGCTTAAAATTTGAAAATTTTATAGTCTCCTATTTTGCTATTTATTTTCTTAAATTTAAGTTTACGGGGTTATTTTTACTAATATTTCTCTCAATAGTTTATAATTTGGGTGTGATCGGATTCTTTAGCCGATCGCCCTAAACCTTGGGTTCTAAATTCAATCCTACGGTTACTTGACTGAACTTTGGGGCTTACAGCAACCCCTTCCCTCCCCTTGTACACCTATCACTATTATAAACTTGGGGCAGATTTTATATCAACTGTACGCATACTTAAATGAATAAACAAAACTATAATGAAATAGTTATTATAAAGTAATGAAATAAGGTTATAATAAATCCTAAATAGTTATTATTTTGTTCACTTGACTGAATAACTAAAATTATACCAAAACACCATCATAAACAATAGTATAATTATAAAATAATATCCATTAATATATTAAGTATACATACACTGATCTTTTATATGAATATAACATGTTATGTATATATATATTATTATTACTAAGTATAATATATTTAAGTTAAAGATACATGTTGTTTTATTTTTATTACATGTATTATGATTTTAATAAATTAATATGTATGATTAATATAAAAATAGTTATAATTTTGTTATTGCACTTGGTTAATTATAGTAATATTATTATAAGTACCTTAACTATATAACTACTATTTATTAATCATACAATATGTAATAATTGTTAATTTTTTATATTGATATCACATGTATTTTGTATATTACTAAATATCTTACTTTATTTATTATACTACATTGTGTGTGTGTGCTAATATTTCTATTTACCATATAACATTAAAAATTTAAGTAAGATACTATTATTTACTAATATTAATATTATAGTTTTAATAATATATTTATATTAAATTTAGTATATTATTTTATATTTTATAACTATGTATAAAATAAGAATATAAATTATAATACAATATCAAATTATAAATGATATGTTATCTTATCATTAAAAATATTATAATTTAATTTAAATCAGTATTTATATTATTAATATTTATTATTTTATGTAATAATTTAATTTAATATTATTTGCATCATTATTTTGTATTATAATGCTAGTAATTATTTATATAATATTATAACAATGTTTTGAATATTCATTACACCATATCAAATCTTCACTTTAAAATTATTTATACTCATTGACATCTGTACCATTATTATTTATATCGCTACGTAAGTGATGGGTGTGGCCGATGGTGGTAAGAGTAGGTATGATGGTAGTGGTAGATTCGAAGTGATTGATTATTCGATGAGTATGTGCAAAGTGGTTAGGATATAGCATTATAGATATATATATATATATATATATATATATCATATCTTATAGTTACATATTCCAAAAATTTAAAAACCAAAATCAACCTTATAATATCCTAAAACCATCTTAGAACTTGTATCCTATTTAAAACCTATATAGTATAAGATATTTTATGGAACATTTAAATTTTGTTGTTATATTTTTATAATATTAAAATTTTGAGGTAAATTGTTAAAGGTTTGAACCCATCAATGTATCCATACGCTCACTTGCCACAGGTTTAGGGAAGTGATATTATAAAATTTACCTTATGTAACATACTAGACAAAGACAACGTTGCCAAATAAAACTCATAAACAATGTGTCCATAAAAAAGTGCACCTTCTACCTATGCAAACTTTACAATCTATTAGAAAATTTAGTTTGCTATCTTAAAATATACAACACAAAATCCACTAAAATAAGTTCACCTAGTAAAAGAATAACATAAAGGTAAGTTTAGTAATGGGAAATGAATGAGATAAGAGATGTAGAAAAATGAAACATAAATATGAGATGAGAGGGAGGTAGAAGAAGTGAAACAGAAAATTTTTTAGGATTTCTTATACAAGATAGGTTTGAACTACAACCTATATGTTTATTTATTTATCTTTTTTTGATAGAACTTAAAAGGGTAAAAATATGATATTATTTTGCATTTGTTATAATTATTATTATTTAATAAATTTTAACAAGGTAAATATAAGTTATTTATCCAGTTAGCTTAGAGAAGAGATTTCAAGTTGCGTATAGGTTTGAGATAGGTACCTTTACACATTCTATGCAAATTGTAATTATTAACTAGTTAACTGTATTTGAAATCTATCATGTAATCTTTAATACTCTCTTAAAACTTGCCTTATCAAATAAGGTATTATGAGTACTTAGTACAATAAAATTACTTGCTTACATTGGTTGTTATAGTTGAGTGATGCATGATTTTTCTTTCAAAAGATGCCATGCTAATATGGAAAGAGCTGAATAACTATTCATTGTAGTATGGTCATTAACTTCTCTTCAACATTTTAACCATGGGGATAATTATTATGTTCACAAAATGTAAGTGAATATAGAAGTAGCTACTCTATGAGGAATAAGATTTAGTTATATTACTTCTAGGTAAACGTAACATAAACGTAGAATGTATACTTTCATTTTTATCCAACTTGAGACAGCTAAGAGTCTCAAGAAAGGCTTTACTAAGAATGAAGCACCCTATGGGCCTATCGATGGTCAGTATAGACAACAAAAAATGAACGATAAGGGTCTACAACGAAGTCTAGTAACTTTTTGTTCTTTCACAAGTGTCAACCCCTTATGTTTGTAGTGAAGAAGAATTGTACTTCCTTTGAGAGGGGAAAAAGAAAAAAAGAAATGAAAAGAAGATTACTTTTGTAGTAAAAGTCGCTGCATCTTTGTTCTCATATTTATTTATTTTGACCTGAAAAAATTATAAAAAAATCATGATATATTATACTATAAATCAAAAAGCCAATCTTTTGTATCTATTCAACAAATTTGAAAACTATATGTATTTAGTGTATTTATACTATGTTTTAATTTAACAATATAAATATTGAGATAAATTAGAATCGAATCCCATTTCCATTAATTATAATAAGTAACTTTTTTTTTTTTAAAAAAAACTATACTTAGTAAAAGTAATCATTAAAGGGGAAAAAAAATGTTGGATTTTAATTTTTACCTCATCCTGGGTCTAATCTTTTTCACACTGTAGTACCAATTTATTAGTCACACCTGCTCTCATGAATTTCATTAATACCCCAACCACATTTTCTGAGCGTTATAAGTACTACCTCACTATTCCCACAGTTCATGCAAAACCAAAAAAAAAAAAAAAAGGGGGGGAAAAAAAAGAAATAACTCTTTTCCCTAGAAGTCTAACCCAATTTTCACTATTCCTTTGATAACTCTAATTTCACTTTGCTATGGCAACCGAAGCAATAATGACGAAAGATGACAACATTATGTCGTTGAAGGTGAAAACCGGCAAGAAAATTCACGTCAAACCCCGGAAAAAGATCGGACGAAGCGAATGTCAATTGGTAACGTTTGATTTGCCGTACTTGGCATTTTACTATAACCAAAAGTTGCTGTTTTACAAGGGAAATGACTTTGACAAGATGGTTGAGAAAATTAAGGATGGACTAGAGTTGGTTCTGGAAGAGTTTTACCAATTGGCTGGTAAGTTGGGACAGGATGAGGAAGGGGTGTTTAGGGTGGAGCATGACGATGACATTGATGGTGTCGAAGTGGTTGAGGCCGTGGCTGAGGAGGTGGCTGTGGAGGATCTGGCTGCTGAGGAAGGGACTGGCATATTTAAGGATTTTATACCTTACAATAATATCTTGAACTTGGAGGGACTTCATAGGCCTTTATTGGCAGTGAAGGTAATAGTCTTATTGTTATTTTATTTTTAATTTTTTTATGATATGATCCTATTTAAGTTGTTAGTGCATAATGCATACTTATAAAAGCTTCGTACTTGGTTTGTGATGCCATTTTTGCTTTACAAATTTATACATTCATAAATGCAATTACTAGAATCCTTGGCATGCAAAAATTAGATCAGACACATTTTATTGTAGGACAATTAACTGGGACACTTTTAAAGAGATATTAAATTATTTGAATACGTAAATATCGCACTTATCACTTGGATTACATCACTAAAGTTTCTCCTCGAACCATAAGAGCCACCAAATTTTCAGTATCTTCTTTTGTATTCCTTTTGCTTTAGATGTTGCTAGGTATCAAGAATCTTCAATGTATATTTCGTTTTTAATTTTTAAACTATATATGATTACATAGGAGACATTAGTAATGACTTTGGAGAAAGACAATGAGACTATCTAAAATATAAAATCACTCTTAAAAGCTTTTATCACCAAGGAATACAAGAATTATATTTTGAAGATTTTGAATTTTTCTTTTAAATAAACTTTAGGTGCGTAATGATTTGCCCCTTTTAGTATTACCGCTAAATTTCAATCTTTCCCACTCTGTATCATCTTAGAAATCATTGTACCGAGAAGCAGCCAGAGCAAAAGGAAAAAAAGAAAAAGGAAAAAAAGGAAATTCAGGAAGCACAACTGGATTGACAGTTATGTTATGTCTGTGATTAATGCTAGCCTGCATTTGCCATGAATGACTTCGGTGTTGGACCAAACGATACCCGTGAAAAATTGTTTAACGGTTGAGGATCATGTCTAGATCACTTGAAAAAATTCAGAGTCCATTTTTATGATAGTAAGATAAGGAATACCTTCTATAAATCCTATATGGCCAGCATGGATCTGATGTCCTTTAACTCGATTAAACATACGTCATATCAATATCAATATCAAGAAGAAGAAGAAAAAGAAGACAAGATTAGAGAGATAGGAAAAAGAATAAGCTGCAAAGTTATTAAACAACCTTTTAACGAGCCACGAATACTAATAAAAGAAAATCTAAGTAAGTTGAAAGGAGTATTTAATATAAACCTAATTATTTGGCACATCTCATCTAAGTTGCCTAGTAATGTTATTAAACTTGGATTAATCTTTATAGTTTAATTCGGTTTGATTTGAATCGAAGATAAAATCGATTCAATTCATTCGTGGTCTGATTTTGATTAAACTATGGTTAAATCTAATTTTATCTATTTAATTTTTGATCCTCAATATTCAAGTCAATTACTTAGTACAGATGTAACAATATTGATGCCTATTGGATCTAAATAATTTATGGTAAAGCAGGATGACATATTGTATACATTTGCATTAAACATGGATCATGTGATGAGTTAAAAGTCTGGATTATAATTGCATCACGATTATGCAACTATTGGAAACATTTGCTTTTCCATGCAAACATGTCTTCACTTTTTTTAACTACAGTAGATTTATAATGTGTAGTTGAATCAACAAGGATTTTCTTCAATCATTTGTCTATTCATTTTTTTTTTTATCAATCCTGTGATTCCTTTTATAGTATTACTTCTCACTACTCTTCCAACTAGTTCCCGTCTTGGCCTATAAATACTGAAATTGGATAAAAAAAATCGCACTATATAAGTATATTAGTTGTATATTTTTTCGTGGAAGTAATAAATTTACTTACAAGATATCACAATTAACATATTAATTATATATATATGTACATTGGATAAACACTATTATTTAATTAAATAAAAAATAGTATAAATTACAGCTTTAAATTATACTGTATGGTTGTTCGTAAAATAATGCACTATCTAAAAGCATAAGAGTGAAACTGTTTTATATTAAATTATACAAAATTGCAAGTAGCAGATGTAGTTCTAGCTAAAAAGAACAAGGGTAAAATTGACGTTGGCATCAACGTTGCAAACGCAAGTTGAAATCTTTAGAAAAGGAAAAGCATCATAAAGAAATTATACCATTAGAAGAAAAGCATGATCGATCACGGTTGTTTTCGTTCCTAGAGGTTTCTCGAAATTCAAATAGTATGTCATACTCTACCTATTTTGAATCCTTTACCGGCTGATTCTTAGATATATTTTTTTAAACCCAGCACCGGTGTGTCCTACGACGAGCTTGGGTTTAGCCTCATTAGGTCTATGGATTTTCCTATATTTCTATTTATTTATTTAAATTTTTAGTCGGAATCCACCAAATTTAGGATGTATATGGATTAGACCCCACCTATGCGGCTACGCCCATGTCTATCTCCACACATAACTTGTAAGTCAGTGCTAGCCCTTGACATAGTTGGATATGATCGTGTCTTAATCCTACAAGACCCCATCCAGGGAAATTCAGTATTTCCACCAACCTAACATTTATTTCGGATGCACCATCCTATCCGATATGTTGGCATTAACTACTCTTGAAGAATATAGGTGGTTCTGAATAGTGACCATGCAAATTGCAATCGGTCCAGCTAGGTCGAACTGGCGTCACCTCCTAGTCAATGACGCCGAGGTTGTCATTTGATCCATCGCGTATTTGCATTTAACATTTTAGACCTACGTTAAACCGCATGAGATGGATACTTTAAATAAATCACATAACCATTATATTCAGGTACCAAGCATTATTGTAGATGAATTTGCATAATTAGCATTGGAGTAGATAAATAATTCGCAAATTGTAATTATATAAAAAAATTGCAGAAATACAAATATTACGCAAATATTTAATTTCTTTAAATACTTTTTAATTGTTTTTTCTTTTTAATTCAATGTTCAATAATTTGAGATTATACAGAACCTAGGCTATTAATAAGATCCCGCTAACAAGTGTCATTGAAATAAATACGAAGAAGCTTAAAAGAAATCTTTTTTTTTGGGGACAATCGTTAACATTTTGCTTAGGAACAAATGAAATCAATGTGTTTTATAATCCGACGTGTGCAGTTGACAAAGCTGAAAGATGGGCTCGCAATGGGACTGGCTTTCAACCATGCAGTCCTAGATGGAACATCCACGTGGCACTTTATGAGTGCGTGGGCTCAGATATGCAGTGGGTCCCCATCCATCTCCGCCCCTCCATTCGTCGACCGCACCAAGTCGCGCAACACACGCGTGAAACTCGATCTGTCCGCTCCACCGGACCCTAGCTCCGTATCCAACGGACAAGACAAGCCCGTGGCTGCACCACCACTCCGTGAGCGCGTGTTCCGTTTCTCCGAATCCGCCATCGACAAGATCAAGTCAATGGTCAATGCCAATCCTCCATCGGACGGCTCACAATGCTTCACCACCTTCCAATCTCTCTCCGTCCACATCTGGCGCCACGTCACGCGCGCTCGTGAGCTCAAACCGGAGGACCACACAGTGTTCACCGTCTTCGTCGACTGCCGTAAGCGCGTGGAACCACCAATGCCGGAGAGCTACTTCGGGAACCTGATCCAGGCCATATTCACCGCCACTGCCGCGGGGCTGCTGTTGTCTCACGCGCCGGATTTGGGTGCGTCACTGATACAAAAGGCGATCGTGGCGCACAACGCAAAGGCGATCGAGGAGAGGAACAACCAGTGGGAGCAGTCGCCAAAGATATTTCAGTTCAAGGATGCTGGAGTGAATTGCGTGGCGGTGGGGAGCTCGCCGAGGTTCAAGGTGTATGACGTGGACTTTGGATGGGGTAAACCGGAAGGGGTTCGGAGCGGTTCGAACAACCGGTTCGACGGAATGGTTTATTTGTATCAAGGGAAGGATGGTGGGAGAAGCATTGATGTGGAGATTGCCTTGGAGGCTAGTGTTATGGAGAAATTGGAGAAGGATAAGGAGTTTTCTCTGATTGAATGATGAAATTTTTAAGACAAATCGTTTGCATGGTTTCGGATGTTTTAAGGATGCATTCTTCAGACACTGAATTTAAGGATTAATTCGACTCATCCAAATGCATATCCAAATGATCCAAAGTATTCAAAGTGTCTGAATCATAACTTACTTATAATTTTATTGATCCAAACCATGCAACTATTTTTAGATCCATTATTAAGAAGTGTATTTGAATAATATAAATGTTAGAAAAAGCAATCTAACTATTATGTTTGTTTAGCTGTCATATGTGATGTTGTGATCTTTTATTATTTCCCTTTGCTTATATCATGTGATATTGTCGGAATCCTGAGTATCTTCTCTTTTCTTTTTTAATTTTTTGTTTTCCCTTCGGATGTTTTTAATTTGGCTTTCTTTGAATATATATGTTGATGGGTGGAGGACTTGTGTACCGTATGACTCAGGGGCATTAATGTTTATGGTTGTGTTAATGTTTTATTATTGATTAAGTGCATAAGTAAATTCCTTCATTTATCTTATGACATCTTCGTAAATTGCATCATGATTCAAAATACTAAGTTTCTTGCCTATCTATTTCTCTGTACGGAGAAATACTTGCATGGCCATATAAAGCCGGATATTCTGCTTGCATTGTAAGGCCTTTTGGCCTCGCTATGAACTACTCTGAGGAGAATTTTTGTCACTTCAACGTTATTTCATAGTTTAAAGTATACAAGGTTAATATTAAAATAATGCGCAAGGCCATTTGATCCGGCAGCCTAGTAGCTCAAAATTATATTTTAGGAAACTACATTATCCTTAACCGTAAAGAGTTAAGACCATAAGTTCCACTGTGTTTGACTAACAAGAGGCAAATCCATGATGTTTGGAAAACACAAGCGTTTCAAGCTTCCAGGCAGCAATTCCAGCGAAGTATTCAGAGAGTGAGGCAATTACGTTGACTATCCTTAAAATCACCCCTTATTTTTATATTTTTACATGACCGCTTTGACAAGCATTTACATGTAACCCACCTTCATAGAACTCATCTAGGCATGTGCATGATTACGAAACTAATCGAAAGAGGTGTCTATGCACTCCTAATAATTATTAAGGGGTGTAATATCATATGATACAGGGACCGTGCACACTAAACTAAACTGGTGGATGCTTACTTACACTAAGAGAATTTCACCAAGGCATCTCTGACTAATAAACGGAAGCAATAGCACTAGACAGACTTACCATGAAGATGGCGTCTGAAACAAAAGTGCAATGCAAGAAAGTTGTAAACAAGAATCAGGTATCGCTTGGTTCTTCAGCTCTCAAGCTCAATTGTGATTTTAACATAACATCTCAAAAATTTTTGGGGGGAAATATATTCACTAATAAGCCTGTATTGGAACACTGCACAAATTGAATAATGCATTGCTTTATAAACATACCAATCCAAAACCAATATAAATTATGCTTGAGATCATCGTATTTCGAGATGTAGTCATTGCTGGATCGGGGGCAGGCAACGATTTAATATTTTTCACTGCTCCTGAATACTACAAGATTTTCGCCTCAGCTATTATGCTAGGTACCTTGAAAAGGGCTTGGTGACCTTCATGCAGTCATACATTCGTGTATTATTCTCAAACTTCATGGAAGGAGGTGTTGTGGATGTAGTGTCTTCCGATGCAGTAACAATTAGTCAGGAGTAGAGGGAGAGCGGGAAAGAGGAGAAGGAAGAAAGGTTGGACAGACCTTGAGGTGTACTCTGAAATTCTGGTTGGCTTTCGCCTGTAGTTGATGGTTGTCCTAGCTGTTGAACGACAGCTGCTGCTTTTAACTGCTCTTGTGTTACCTTCAAATAGTCCTCGCTTGAGAAAGCTTTGGTGGGAGATGCAGCACCATCTGCGTTTAGCAAAAGTCACTACCACATAAATTTTTCCATAAGAGGATTCTGGGGTAAAATAATCCAGGTTTAAATAAAGCCTTCAATAATCAACATACCAATGTGAACACCAGCAGACACAGCGCATGTAGGTGCTGAAGAATCCATACAATATGGAAAAACGTTTTTGAAACCTAAGCATGCAAATCAAGTTACTTTGTCAAACTAATATACTAATTAAATTCTCCTAACATCTGGGATTGGCATCCTGACCTTCACACGGAAAACCATAACCAAATCCTTTTTATCTGGCATTAACTGTGAACCATGTGCATTATACTCCAAGTACAAGCCAGAACTAAAAGTTGAAATAACATTCAAGTCTATGTTTTACAGGCAAAACTTGTCCCATCCATAGCCATGTCTTAAAAATTGCACTACAAGCAGTCAGGTTATTGCTAACCTGCATCTCATTCATTTAAACTAACGGAAATCAGATTTTGTTTGTCTTCTACATTCTATGGTAATAACATAACTTCATCTTTTCACACATCAACTTATAATTCTTTCTTGTGAGCTCCCTCGCTTTCTAGACCCAAAGCAGTGCAGTCTTTCCTGGACAGGTCAAGGATTTTGTGCTTCGTGCTAGCAACATCAATACACGCCTTAATCTCATTTCAGCGCTTCCTTGCAGTTTACACGCATTCTCCATTGCTCTGTTGCTATGCTTGCCAATTGGCATGTATACAATGTATTCTTATAGAAGGTTCCAAAGCGTTTCACCTAAAGTACCAGCTAATCAAGCTAAACAGAAAGAACTGGTAAATGATAATTCTTTTTTGGGTATTGAATATGTTTTAGAATAGAACTTTAGATAGAAGATTTATATTTCACTCACTTGGATCAGCTACATCTTGAGGCTTCTCATCAAGGGCACTTGTTGAAGGTGACGAAGATGAGTCCATAGTGTTGGTCCTGTTTAAATTGTATGTATTTTGTTCCTCGATGTCATCTAGACGAATCTCCTTCTCCAGGGTGCTCTTAAATTCCCTTGAGACTTCCTAAAAGTGGAGGATGTAGAAAATCTATGCCAAAATTTTACACTCAGAATGCAGATGTTTTTTACAAAACTTTGCTTGACTACCTGAAGCTCTCTAACTGTTGGCTGAAAAGAAGCTACATGGTCAAATAAACACAAAGGGAAGAAACAAGATCAACCACTCTAAAAGAGCATATCTATTATTCTAGCTAGATCCTCCTAAGCAAGAGAACTGCAGAACTTTCAAGATGCAATCGAGGCAGGCAAGTTGGAAAAAGTCCTTGCATAATCTTCGCAAATAATATTCTGACCCGATATGGCCTACTAGGCAGCATTTTATTCTGGAAATATTACCTAACTAATTTCCAACTAGTGAACCTAGTAGTAAGATGAAGCCAAGGAAAAAAAGTTCTTCAAACCCGAAGTAAGGAACCATTAAAGAGCTATCCTAGTGGTCTCTGAGCATTGACTAAGCAAACGGTTCAATAATTATCAATGAACCGATTCCACTGGCATTCCCTATGCTCTAATTAGAGATATTTGCTACTTGACGAATTCTGGGTGTAAGCAAACAATAGAAATACCAAATGAAGATCCTAATACAAGATAATACAAATATGTGTCTGTGCATGTATTATCTGCATCATTGTTCAAAAGTTACACCTCAAGAGCCTACGATTGGAAAGCACGATGATCCTAGACTACACTAAAACTGTATCTTAAAGTATTTCCGCATGTATACTATAGAAGAGGACAGTGCTACTATACACATATACCTTCCCATAGCTGGAGCCATCACCTTTTCTTTTTCCTCCCTCGATAGCATGGTGTGCGTAAAGTCAAATGAACATTTTGGTGTTCCCACTTTTTCCATCGCTGCTTTAATTTTTCATTTCACGATTCTTCAAGTACAAGAGTTGAAGAGATATGTTTTCCATTTCGTGGACAATTGAAGGTTATATAATAGACACAAAGAATGGACTCAGTACTATAATATATATTCAGTACTGTCATAAATAGACACTGCCAGTACACTAGTCTAAAGGTTTTTGCTAAAAACTGATTTCAACCCACAACTGTGCATTTGCCGTTGTTTTTAAACTTATTACAAGACATCCAACCAACACAATTCATTTTTAAAGAGATTGTATGACTGCCATCCTCTAAAGCAAGCCATATCGAAAGTTTAAGATCCGCATGACAACACTCGGCACCTTTATCCAATTGCAGTTTTAGCCACTGAAATCTACAAACAAAAGTACATGTACGACTTACCCAAAAACCCCAGAAACTCGAGTTTCTCTTCTTAATCAGAAGATCACATTAAGTTGTCTTCCACTTAAAAGCAAAGCATGTATCTACACTATGTGTTGTAGTCTTTGAAAATCAATTCATGGTCAAACGAAAATACGTTGGAAACCGAGTTTCTACAACTTCGTAGCATTGAGATATCAACCTTGAGCTTGAGCTCGAACATGACACCAAAACTCAGAAAATTGAGCTCAAGAAATTTCGAACCACATGCTTGGGTTGATGTGACATTCTATAAGCTCTAACTTGGGCCTAACTAAGCTTGTTTATCTTTGGCATGACTTAGATAAATGTAAAAGTAAGCTTAAAATCGAGCTTGATTAGTCTCACAAGTTTATTGAACTCATGCTTAAAATGATTTACTCAACTAGAGCTCAAGTTCGAGCGATTATATTCAAATGGAACTCAAATAGATAGCAAGTAGACCTCCCCGTTCTAAACTTGCTTAACTCATTTAGATGGTTATCATAACACTATTCATTTGGAAGAATGCTGCTAACAATATATGAAACTTGTTACAACTATATGAATTGGAAAGAATTTGTAGAAGGCACAAAAGAGTTTTACTTGAAGCATGAAATATGGAGAGCGAATGAGAGAGAATGGAAAACTACTATTCAATACTCAATTAAGTGAACATATATAGTTTCTTGTTAGTTAGTAACTAAAACTAGTAGGAGCTCAACTGTTAGAATAATAAATAACTTATCAAACTAATAAGCTGACCTAGCTAACTAATAATCTAATGTGTCCTACTTAGATGGCTTTGCTAATAAATATTTGCATTGCACATCCCCCCTCTTGATGGGACAAGTTGAAGACCTATCTTGGCAGACAAAAACTGAAGTTGATGTTCACCTAAAGCTTTGGTTAATAGGTCAGCAATTTGAGAATGAGAAGAAACATGATGAAGGGCAAGAAAACCATCGTTGACTTTATCTCAAGTAAAATCCAAGTGAATTTCAATGTGCTCTGTCCTACTGTTTTGACATGGATTAGTTGCAATGAGGATGGCAGACTTGTTATCGCAACAAAAGGAGATTGGTCTTAGAATAGGATCTTGAAGATCACTTAAAATGTAAGAAAGCCAAGTTAATTCCTTAGTAGTAGCAGCTAAATTGTGGTATTTGGCTTTAGCCAAGGAAGTAGATATTATTTTTTTCTTTTTGATTTTCCTTGAAGCAAGTGAAGATCCCAAAAATGTACAGCAGCAATTAAGGGATCGTTGGCTCATTAAATATGTACCCCAATTAGAATCCGCATAAGTAGCAACAATAAGAGAAGAGTTTATGGGAAAAAAAAGTTCATGATTAATGGTTGCTTTAAGATACCGTAACACATGAAACATGGCATCAAGATGAGGCTACCGAGGATTTGAAACAAATTGACTTAAAAAATGAACTGCATAAGATAAATTTGGACATATGAGTGTTAAGTAAAGAAGATGCCCAACCACTCTATGATAGAAGGTAGGATCTACTATAAGTTCACCATCATTAGAATGTAGCTTTAAACCTTAAGGTAAAGGAAATTTAGTTAGTTTGGAACTAGTAACACCAGCATCCAAAAGCATATCTAAAGCAAATTTGTGTTGATTCAACTGTATGCCATCTCCATTTCAAAATATCCTAATACTAAGGAAAAACTTTGTAGGTCCTAAATCCTTGATGGTAAAAACATGATTCATTTCTTGTTTTAACACAAAAATTTGCTGTTCACAAGTGCCAATAATAAGAACATCATCAACGTATACTAACACAGCAAAAAACTAATAAGATTTGAAGCAAGTAAATAGAGAGTAATTACTTTGAGATTGAGAGAAACCAGAAACTTTATAAATTCAATGTTCCATTGATGGGAAGCTTGTTTAAGATCGTATAAAGACCTGGCCAAACGACATTCTCTACTTGGCTTTGCTTTGGTATAACTATAAGGAGGAATCATTTAGATTTCCTCATCTAAACACCCATATAAGAATGCGTTGTTGATGTCCAATTGGTGTAGTGGCCAATTATTAATAGTTGCAAGAGCAATAACAATTCGAACAAAAGCAAGTTTGGTTACTAGTGAAAAAGTAAACTTGTAATCTTTACCTGGCACTTATATATAACTCTTTGCAACAAGCTTAGCGTTATATCTATTGACAGAACCATTAGGCTTGTATTTGATTTTATAAATCCATTTAGATTCTATAGGTTTTTTACCTTGTAGTAAATCAACAACTTCCTAAGTATGATTTGCTTCAAGTGCATGTAACTCAGGTTCCATTGCTTTAATCCATTTATCATCAGATTTTGCATGAAAATAACATATGGGTTTTGGAATAGTCAAACATTTGTGATAAAAGCAACATTTCCAAAAGTATAATGAGCAAAGTCTTTAAGCTGAAATAATGGGTAAAGGGTATTAGATGATGATGTGACAACATTATGTGCATTATGTATGTAGTCTTTCAACTAATGAGGAGTATTATGAATTCGAGATGATTTCCTAACAAATATAAAGTCATCAGCAATGGATGAAGAAACGGATGCTGTATTTGAAGAATCAAGATCAGGTAAGGAAGAGAAAGAAGGAAGATTATGATCAAAATAATGGACTGTAAGTTATAGTGTTTAAGAGCTTATGGCCGTAGAGAATTTGATTGAAAAGGAAAGATCGATTCATGAAAAAGTGCATCTCTGCGCGGTAGAACTCTAATATGATCAATATCATACACCTTGAACCCTTTTTGTCTAAAAGGATTGTAAGCCTTAAATATAAGCTTTGTAATTATAAGATTGGATTTAATATGTAAAATTTATAGCGATTAGCTAAATGATCTAATCAAGCCTAAATTATAAAATAAAGTTAGAAATATTAGTAAAAGTAATTTCGTAAGTTTTAATTTAAGAAAATAAGTAATAAAATGATAGAATATAAAATTTTTAAATTTTAAATATATTACTTGTTATTTATCGGAAATGCGTAAAAATAAATTCCAATAATTAACGAATCGCTAGATATAAATTATATACATACTAAAAATCATAGAATGATATAAATAATATTTAGGAGTATTACCCCATATGTATTTATGCATAGGTAAAAATATGTGAAATAACCTAAATTGTTAGAAAATTACCAAATAATCAAATAAAATTATAAAAAAAATCAAGGAAAAATTAGAAAAAAATCAAAGAAGTAGGGAATTCTCTAGATTTAAGTTGTGGCAGCTAGGGGAAGGAAGAAAAAAATTTAGCCAATTAAAATCATCCATTTAGAAAGGCAAATGGAAGTAGATAAAGCAATTGTTTAATTAAATTAATGCACCAAAATTTCTTTAGAGCTCTATAAATAACCAAATTTTTATAGAAGCTAATTTAGTCAGTTTGCAATCTTAGAAAATTGAATAGTACTGAAATTGAGAGAGGATTAGGGTTTTATAAAAATTTATAAAAATTCTATGCAGTAAGAGCAATCGAACCAAACCTACACACCGCCACCACTTGGAATCGAAACACCACCACCACCTCACTCTAAACCAACCGCCTGGACCAACCGACACACCCTAGACTAGCGCTGGTGGTCGAAAGTTTAAGAAACGGGTGAGTCCGAATTTCCAATTGATTTTGTGAAAATTATTAAAATTAATAATTCTATCTAGAAAATTATGAACTTTATTATTATGATGTTTTAGTGTATGTAGATTTAGGGAAAAATATTGATTAGGTTTAATTACATCTATAAATATAGGGTGCTTAAAAAACCAAACAAAACCAAACATGTTTTGATTTATAATTAAATAGCCTTAAGAGTGTAGTTTTAAGTTCAAATTTTTTTTGTAGCTTATTTAAGTGATATAGAATAGTGATATGAAGCCATTTTTTTAAAATTAATTTTCAAAATTTTTAAGTAATTTTGAAGCCCTAAAATGATGAATAAAATGAATAATTTTGGACTAATTAAGTAATTAAATAACTAATTATTGACTTAGTGTGTAATTAGATGTTTAGGGATGTTAATCTCTGCTGTGGTAACATAATCATAGCACTTGAAATATTAAATGCAATTATCATGGGAATTATGTAGTAAATGTAGGTAATTTGATAATATGTGAAGTTGTAATTATAATAAATATAAAATAATAGGTTAAATTGGATAATATAATAATAATATCAATACGTATTAAATTTGGTATGGAAATTAATTTTACGTAATTATATAAAAAAATATGAAATTTCTTACATTAGGAATAAATTCGGTACACTAATAAGAATTTAAGTGTATCGAGTAGAATAGAATACTGATTTAGGATTAAAAGTGATAATAAGGATACTTTAGTTTGATGTGATTAATTCCACATTAAGGTTTAAAATGTATCTTAGGATTTACTCGTTGCTGGAACTGATTTAGAACTTGAACTGGAATCGAATTTGGAAACCGAACCTAGAACTAACTTAGAATGAATTGGTAGTAAATAATATGTATATAAGAAGAATTGAGTTAAATCATGACCTAGAATATACATATATCACCAAGATATAAATAATAAAGAGCGTATTTATATTATAAGATATACGGAGACGGGTCAACTTGTAACCGGTTGAGTGAGAGACCAAGGATTCCAAGTAAGTTGGCTTTAATATTTCACCATTTTTTGGAGTACTATTTCAGAATACTCAAAGACTTAGGATTGTGTTTAATTGTGTTTATAAGTAGTTCTAATTTCATGTTGAATCCTATGTTGTGATTAGTGATTGATGTGTATGGACTGATGTGAAATTGTTTGATCACCCTAAATCATATTAACTATAACTGACCTAAATACCCTAATTTGACATGTATTGCAACCATTTAAGGAATTATTAGGATTCTCTAATTAAATATCGACACCTTCCGAAAAGATAGTGTTGGATAACGAAATAATCTTTTCCTTATCTTTAGTTGAACTAAGTAATAGGAAAGAAGTCACGGTGAAGATAAGGGCATTGGTTCAAAAGATAGTCTTAGGGAGAATGGTGTCTCTATTGCACAAACCTTAGTTTGGTTGTGAGTTATTACAGTAACAGAAACTCCTTAATCCAGATTAGAGCAGGTGAAATTACTTTGATTTCACAACGAATTGGACTATGTTAAGTAATGACGCTTGCTTATTGTATTTCATGTAAATAATTGCTTGATAACCTCGATTGTGCTTGTATACATTCATAAGTCTCCAATTCAACTTACTGAGCTGTAGTTGCTCGTACTCATATAGATTCTTTTATAGGTTTTAACTTTTAATTACTATGCTACGATACAATTATCCAAAGGTGATGTTTTCTATGATAATTTAGCCATGGGCATTTTATTTATGAGGTAGGTAGCAGTTAAAATGCATTTACCCCAGAATTGTTTGGATAAATTAGCATGAATCTGTAATGATCTAGCAATATCAAGGAGATGGCGATGCTTCCTTTCTACAACGCCGTTTTGTTGGGGTATATATGTTATAGATTTTTGGTGAATAATCCTAAGTTTCAAGAAAAGAGAGGTACAGTGGTTTTGGACTATCTCAGTGCCATTGTTAGATCTATTAAACTTAGGTTGTGAATTGAAATGATTTTGAATGTAATGAATGAATTAAGGAAGAACTGAAGGTAGTTATGTCTTGATTTGAAGAAGATATGTCCAAGTACACCTTGATTTATCCTCAACAATAGTAAAGAAAAATTTAGATTCGTCAATATTAGGAACTTGATATGGTCCCCAAAGTTCAACATGAATGAGTTCAAAAAGATGAGAGGATGTATTTTCACTTTGCATGAATGGAATTCGATGATGTTTTGCCAAACAATATGTATCATAGAAAACTTCTCCTTTTATGACATATTGATAGTCAGACACGTATTTTAGCATGGAAATAGAAGAATGACCAAGCCTCTAATGAAATAGATGTAAATCTATGGTATCATAATTCATATGTATAGTATCAGCAGAAGAAATATGAGGGCTAATAATGTTTTTATTACAATTGCAAATTCTGTTTATAAAGAAATCATTACAAGAATTAGAAGTACTCTTTAATGGTTGAACTTCTAATACATAAAGGCCATGTTTCTTCTTTACAACACAACACTTACGACATCTTTAGAAAGACGGTCCTATATATAGCATGTTGTAGAATCAAAATTAGCTTGCAACTTATGATCTTGTAAGATTTTGTGTGAGGACAACATATTATGTTTGAACTTAGGTATAAACAGGACATCAAGCAAAATGAGATTAGGTTGTACTCGGATATGTCCTGTAATAGAAATTGTTTTACTTGTTCCATCAGGTAGGCTAACAATCAAAGGTTTAGAAAGATGTTTTGTTTCATAGAATATGTGTAAATGTGGTGTGATATGATCTGTTGCTCCAGAATTGACTATCTAGAAATTCAACATATTATTCAAATATGTAAATCCAACATTAAATGAAAATGCAACAAGAATCATACCTACCATGTTTGTCATACGAAAGCTTTCATAATCAGCAATTTGATTTTTCCCTTTCATCATTTTCATCACTTCATGACAAACCATACTTGACATATCCTGTGTAATTACATTATTTCTTAAATTTTCTTTATTTTGATAAGTAGATTCCAAAGGAGTGTCGTAATTTAGCATCACTTCTCCAGTAAATTTCTAACTTCTGTTCACTTATCTACCCTTATATTAGTCCAGATACCTAATTATTTCAAAACACCTATAAATTGTATGTCCTTCTTTCTTGCAATTTTTGCAAAAATAACTTTACTATATTTCGTGGTTTTCTAATTTCCTTTGGAAAAGTTTTATGCATTCTTTTATTTATGTTAAAAGCCGCATTCTCTTGATTTGTGAATGCTAAACTAAAATTTGAGACTTCTCATTGTTTTTCTACTTATTGGATCAAATAGAAAGCCTTGTCTACTAAAGGCAATAGATCCATAGCTAAAATTTTATTTCTAGAAGATTCAAACTTATCTACTAGTCCTATAAGAAACTGGATAAGTTTGTTTCTTGATTTTACTTCCACATATTTATCAAACACATGGCATTCACAATTCCTAAATGCACTATAGTTATAAGTTAATTTACCGTTTAAATTCTGCATCTCATCCCAGCACTTCTTTATTTTATTATAACAGACAGTAACGAAGGTATTACCTCGCCTGATTTTTGAAGCTTCTCGTTGCAGTCGATTGATCTAAGGTTCACTCGTCTACCCAAATCGCTCCACTATATCATTCCATAGATCTTTAGTTGATCGTGAATATGCAAAGCTCTCTAAAATTTCTTAAATTATAGAGTTGATTATCCAACATGCGGCCATATAATTGCATCTCAACTATCTTTGATAATCAGTAGATTCTTCATTTGGTTTGACAATCATCCCATTGACGAATCTGACCTTAAACTTGGCCCCTAGAGCCATTTTGACAAATCCGCTCCAAGATAAGAAATTTGTTCCATTGAATATTACATTTCTAAGAAACAATCCCAGATGATTGAAAGGTGAAAGGTAAAATAGATCAGAAATTGAAGCATCAATACTAGCAACCATGTAGATTTCTACTATACATGAAAAGAATTAATGTTTGACTAGATCTTGTAGCATTAATACCATATGAAACTTGTTACAACTATATGAATTGGAAATAATTCGTAGAAGGCACTAAGAGTTTTATTTGAAGAATGAAATACGGAGAGCAAGTGAGAGAGAACGGAAAACTAGCATTCAATACTCAATGAAGTGAATATATATATATGTTCTTGTTAGTTAGTAACTACAACCAGCTAAAGCTCAACCGTTAAAACAATAAATAATTGATCAAACTAACAAGTTTACATGACTAACAAGTAAATCGAATAAAGTTGCATTCTAATAAATCAAAGCTTTGAGAGCACAAAAAAACTAACCTCAGCTAGACCTTTGGGGCTAAAAACTAACAAAGTAACTACACCAATGACCAAAGCTTCGTGAGCTCAAACTCTAAACAAAGACATACGAACACTCATACCATTGCACCTCCTCTTTCTCTCTACATACCCATTATTCAACAACAAAAACCCAAACCGAGAATTATAAAAAACTTTAAAAGAAAAACGAACAATTACAAAACCCATAATAAGAGAAAGAGTACCTAATTTGAGAGACTTTGAAGATGCCAATGAGATACCTAAATGCTTTAACCTACTCCATGAAGAAAAAGGTCTAATTGAGACATCAAAGGTTGAAACTTTAGGTAAAGAAACTAGTGAATTTGAACAATTTGAAGAAGATAGAGCACAAAGTATGTAGAAACTCCATTTTTGCCATCCTATTTTAGTCTCTTTTTACTTTTAAGCTATATTTATAAAAAAATAAAAAAATGAAAAAATAAAATTGAAAAAAATGAAAATTGAAATAAAAAAAATAGAAAGTATCAATTCAATTCGTTTAGGGTTAGATCGGACAATGGTTGAAAATGAACATTCAATTTAATAAATTCTGAGTCTTAAATAGTCGGGCTTCATTTAAAAAATATTTTTAGACTAGTCCAATATAAAGCAAATATTTATCTAATTTATTTTGGGCTAAATAGATTTAGGAATTATTAAATGGGTTAGCATGTATTTTGGGCTAAATTAAGATTGGCTGAATCGGGCCTAAGATAGAAAGCCTAAATCCATGTAGGGTTTTGGGTCAAATCTTCAACGAATTTAATAAATCCAAATTAGTATCATCGTATCTTATCAATCTTAAATTTGTTAAGATTAAATCTTCATCCAAAAAAGATCTAAAAGATTCAATTGATGATTTATAAGTAGTAGACAATGGGAGCTGAAAAAAGATACGTTTTTACAATTCACATTACATACATAACTCATATCTCCCCACCATTCACATCTATACACTCCACAATTTTTTAATTCACACACTCACCCATACACAGTCCCTCACATCACTTACACTGTTCTCTCATCACTTACACATGGTTGCACAGCACAATACCATAGAACTATGACCAGAAGATACATCCACTTCACAGTCAGCACACTTCATATCTCATGCCCACTGTATTGTCCATGAACATGAACATGCCTCAAATCCAACCTATGCATAAGCCGATTTGA
This sequence comes from Lumnitzera racemosa, assembly GCA_024138005.1. NCBI lineage: Eukaryota > Viridiplantae > Streptophyta > Magnoliopsida > Myrtales > Combretaceae > Lumnitzera > Lumnitzera racemosa. The sequence continues at coordinate 108,275,669 of JAMXBC010000004.1, forward strand.
TCCGACCAGTTATATGGTTTTGGATTCCCCTCTCTCTCTCTCTCTCTCTCTCTCTCTCTCTCTCTCTCTCTCTCTCTCTCTTACGATTATTAGTTTAGTAATGTTAGTCCTCTTTATAAATTTATTTTTGCTAACTTTATTTTTTAATGCAAGTACTTCGTTTTAGTTTTTTTTAGTTATTGTTAACTTCATTAATATTTTGTAATTTTAACATGTAGTATTAATTTTTACAAAGTTGCATAATTTAGATAGTTTATTTACATTAGATAAGTATTAACATGTTTTTTTTTTTTGTAGGTCTTAGCATTAATTTTGATTAGTTGATTTTTTTCATGTTATCATTCTTTCAATAATAAAATATATTTTTGCATAGATATTACATTTTTAGAAGTATCACATTTGCAAGAAAATTGTATATTTTAGCAAGTTGTCATAAGGTTGCATTTTTAGGCTTTTAGGGATTTTTCAAGAATAAAAAAAGCGTTTTATCACTTATTTAGTTTTCATAAAATAAAAAATCTTCAATTGACATCTTTTCCATGGTTTAGGCGTCTTATCTATAATTTAGGTGTCTTTTTGTGGTTTATGCATTTTTTCCATGGTCTAACTATCTTATCTATAGTTTAGATATTTTTTCAATGGTTTAAGCATTTTCTTTTTATAATTAGGCATCTTTTTTATGGTTAGGCATATTGTGAAGTAATTGCATTTTTTTTATTAAACATGCACGTTTTCCATGATAATTACATATTAGCATAATTCATAAAACTTGCAACTTTTATTTATTTATTTTTTTCATTTAGGTATTTTAGGATTTTTTTAAAGTTTTGTCATGTAGCAGTTTTTTTCAAAAAAAAAAAAAAATAACTTGGAGTCTTTTTAAAAATTAAGTCTTTATTTTTTTAATTGGAAATAAAAATTAGGTTTTTTTTTATTTTTCTTAATAAAAATAAATTGGTTAAAAAACATAAACTTGACTGAATTTTCAAATTAAAAAAAATAATAATCAACTCACTAAATATTTTTTAAGAAAAAGAATTATGTTAGTTGATCCTAACCTAACTAGTAGGTACGTAGGTACCTCCGAAACAATAACAAAAAAAGAAAATTTTTTTTTCTTTTTCTTGAAAATTCATAATAAAAAATTCATTTTAGTCACATTTTTGCATATTTGTACATATTTTGGTACTTTTAGAAAAATTATAAAACGATAAAGCCCATTAGTTTTTTTTTTTTAAATTTTACATAGTGACTTAGTCTTAATAGATTAGTTTCCAAACTTACTTTTTCTAGATTAATTTTCTAAATTTTTTTTAGAATATTTATAGATTAGTATCTAAATTAGGGTTTTCTCACTTGAAAATTTTAATTTCATTTTGTTACTAGTGTAATTGGTTGGCAACTCGCATTTTTTAAAGAAAAATGTTTTCTTAATTTAATATTGAGTATTTTGTGTTAAAGGGATTGTGCTTATTATAAAATAAATTAAGACAAAAAAATACGGTTCGATAAAGTATAGGCCTTATGGTTGAAGATGAGGAACATAAATGTAACGAAGTTGAGGTTATGCTCATGCCCATGATCATTAAAGTCACCTTGAAGATGTTTGAACTACTTTCGCATTTGGTTCAGTTAAAAGACGTAATCGACAATCGAAGTTTTGTACCTTTATAGGGTACATTTAGAAAAATAGGACAAAAATGGGGTATTCAAAGTAAATTTTATGGTGTAGATATTTTTTTGTACCCTTTAGTGTAATTAAGAAGGCACAAGCCTTAGGTGTACCTTTAGTTTAATTAAGAAGGCACAAGCCTTAGGCATACCTTTAGTTTAATTAAGAAGGCACGATCCTTATGCACGCTTTCAGTGTAAGCCTTTTTTTAAACTTTAGGTTGGTCTCGACTCCCCCTAGTTAAGTACTTTCAATCTAGCAAGCTAGCTGCTTATTCCGTCCCTAAGTTTTGGACTTTTTTTTTTTGCATACCTTCAATGTAATTAACAAAGCATGATTTAAGCATGCGCTTTCTTAGTTTTCACCTAACATTTCACTTATTTGTAGCAATTAATCAAATAATTCGACTTGTCTTGTATTCGTTATTCCTGAAATAGTGTAATATCATATTAAATCAGTCCTATGAGTTAGGAATATTCATTTAGTCTACTACCTATGAAAAGTATTACTATAACGGGTTAGCTAAAATGTTTGTTAGGCTACCAACTGAACCTGTGAAAAGCAGGTATAGTATATAGAAAGTATATATACAGTAAACTATGAGTAGTAAGTGGATAGTAATTCAATATGAAACACCATTTACAAAAACTATTCACAGAGTAAATAATAGATGTTGAGAATATATAATAATCAAACTAAGTAATAGAAAGGGTTATTTCCAACTACTTCTTCATAGATCCAATTAGTTGTTTTCTAAAACAAGCTAGTAATGATGGCCTGCAAGTAGACGGTCCCTCTAATGGTTGAGGCTTCGATGGATGAGCAGGAGTATTGGTGAACTCTTTAGGAGGAATTGGAGTAGGCAGTAATGATGGTAGTTAGGTGATACCCTCCCCTATATTTGACGTCTAAGGCCAATTGGTATGATGTTTACGAGGAGCTGGCGGTGCTTGTTATAGATAGATTCATCCGTAAGCATCTGGAGTATCGAACGAGGTGTGGCTGGAATTGGAAGCATCGATAGGTGGTACATTACTATCAATCTCTCCCAGGTCAGTGGAACGATGAGATCCCGATGCCATAGCATCGTCTCCCTATCCCTGACTACTTACCTGTCCCGATTAATGTCCTCTCATGCAAAATCTAGCATAAGCATACTGTTGAAGGGCAAGTACAGGGGCCGGATCAGTTGGTTAATTGGGAAACAATATCAGCCCATCGTGCTCTTCAAGATGGTGAAGGCCACCGTTGATGATACGATGAACAGTGTTGAAATCGTTTGCTAGCCTCGCTCGAGATAAAATATTTGCTTATATTTAATTAAGCAGTTAATGTTATGGTCATGCACTTTGCTTTGTAAACAATCATAAGATAAGTGGAAGAAAGGTTTACTAAGTGTCCCATCATCGCCTTATGATGGGTGCTATACCAGTGTGTGTGCTCCCTATACTAGTCTTAGTAAGCCAGATCAACACCCTTCAGTCCTTGAGGATGAACAACCCACATATGACGATCTACCCAAGTTGATATATAGCCCTGATGCACGACTAACCAATCTATGTCCATCTTACCCCTAAGGTCGATTTAGTATAACTCCTTACTTGTGTTAACATTTATGGTATCATTTGGAAGCCTCTAAATTGTCGTATAACATAATCGAGGAAGTAAACTCAACAATTTAGAAGCAGATCAGTAGTACCCTAATCATCTAGATAACTTGATTGGTACTGCAGAATGAAGGTAAGAGATTAATAAGGTCATCTGGGTACGACTCCCACATAACCTACAATGCATTTGCAAAGAAAATGCATTAATAATCCATATATTTTTAATCCAAATCAACTACATAATTAAAATTGAAGAACTACATACTTGTTGACTAATTTGCAAATCAAATGCGGTTCGGTATGCATCGATAACATGCGTAGCATGGTATGTTGTGTCTTATGATATAGTCCAACTAGCAGCTACTGGTAGCCCTTCCTAGATAGCAAACTCGGACCTGCTCCTTGGTGTAATATGGAGGAATCTATCCTATGCCCATATCTATAGCACTATGGCAACGCATCCAATCTCTTGCACTCCTGATTGTGCAGCTCTACATAATTGACGATGTAGTCATGCCAAGCAAGCTAAGCCTCAACTAAACGTACTAACATATGGGAAATACTCTAGTAATGGTAGGAACATCATGTGGACAAGAGAAGAAGATTTATCAGCAAATAGAAAACCACCCAATAACTATAGGATGTACACATGGGTATGCTGCCAAACGGTCTCCTCATCTGCATCTCCAGGAAATTTGCTAAATCTCCCTTGTAGCTAAGCCAAATTAACTTGCCACAACCCTACCCCCTACCCCTCGCGGTTAATGGGGTAGTCCCCTAGCAAACTGTCACGCCTTGAAGCTGCAGAGTCGTAACAGCCTCGCCGTATAAACCATTCTAAGATAGAAGTTGACCTTACAACTGCTATCTTAAACCCAATTTACACAAGGCGTCCACGATTAACCTGCTTTGAAGTAAACAGTTCGTAATTTAAATAAGTCATTTACCTAATAAAGTAATATATATATATACACACACACACACACTGGAATTTAGTTATTACAATTTAACGTTTATAATGTTTCACCGTAATCCATTTCTTAGTTAATCCATTATTCAGAAATGAAAAATTCTAAGATAAGAGCTTAGACCTTAAAAATATATGTCTGTTCTTCAAATGTTTTTCCTCATTCCTCAGGATCTAGTAATTGCTAGTTTCAGAATAGTTGTAAGTCGCTTCTTAGCCAGTATTTGCAACGACATCTATAGGGATTTGAGCAACAACAGCTCAATAAGTTAGGATGGAGGACTTAAAATTATGTCACAAACACAAACAAAGTTATCAACCAACTTATTAGATGCAATGCATGTTCAAGCAAATGTCACTGCACGACGTTGTTTGACTCATCGTGAAATTAGAGAAATTGCGCCCGCTCTAATCTAGGTTGAGGAGTTATCATTAATGCAACAACTCATAACTATCACGCCTCGAAGTGGTAGAGTCGTAATAGCCCCGCCGTATAAATTATTCTAAGATAGAAGTTGGCCTTACAACCGCTATCCTAGAACTGATCTACACAAGGCATTCATGATTAACCCGCTTTAAAGTAAATAGTTTGTAATTTAAATAAATTATTTACCTAAGAAAATGAGAAAATATATATATACACTATAATTCAGTTATTACATTATTCAAAAATGAAAAAAATTTTAAAATAAAAACTTAGACCTTAAAAATATATGCTTGTTCTTAAAATGTTTTTTCTTACTCTCTAAAATCCAGCAGTTGCTAGCTTCAGAGTAGTTGTATGCCGCTTTTTAGCCAGCAATTGCACGACGTCTCTAGGGATGTGAGTAACCACAGCTCAGTAAATTTCGGATGGAGGACTTAAAATTATACCACAAACATAACAAGGTTATCAATCAACTTATTAGGTGCAATGCATGTTCAAGCATATGCCATTGCACGACGCTGTCCGACTCGTTGTGAAATTAGAGAAATTGCGCCCGCTTTAATTCGAGTTGAGGAGTTACCGTTAATGCAATAGCTCACGACCAAACCTAGGCTTGTGTAATGGAGACATCGCTCCTCCTGCGACTACCTTCGAACCAATGATTTCACCCTCGCCGTAACCTCCTCTCCTATCACTTAGTTCGACTAAGGATGAAGAAGGGACCATTATGCAATCCCGTGCTATCCCTTTTGAAGGGGTCAGTATTTGGCCGGAGAATCTTAGGTTCCCCTAATGGGTTGCCATGTAGGTTCGATTATGATTATAGGTTGTATATTTGATTAAGTCTAGTTTAGGGTGATCAATCATTTCATACAAATCATATAATACAAACCAAAACAACAAACAGAATCATAGCATCACTTATAATCAAGTACATGCATACAACCAACTATCTAACAAGCACAACCAAGCATAATCTCAACCCTCCAAAATACAGCAACGTATTAATCCCAACTTATCTCGACTCTTCGTTCACTCACTCGAGGTTCGATTCGCTTAGGTCATCGCCAATCATCCTTATAATACAAATGTGGTTTCAGTTTTTCATATAACTATTATAGGTTCGTTTTATCCTATAACGCTTATTGTTATGTTTTGTTTAAGGTTTAATATACCTAATTATCTAAGTCTCAAGTCTTTTACAATTATTTTAGGTTTGGGATTAGGTTCAGGTTCGGGTTCAGTTTCTACATTGATTTTTAAATTAAGTTCTAGTTCGATTTCTAAGTACTGTTTTATACCCAAACTTTAGAAACTTGTTTTTACTCATAATGTGAAATTAATCACCTTACTTCCAGATATCCTAAATACCATAATTACCCCTAGTTAGTATTTTATTACATTCAGTACACTTAAATTCTTAATAGTGTACCGAATTTACTCATGATGTAAGACTAATGTAAGAAATTTTTACATTTTTCATATAATTACATAAATTCAAGTTTTCCGTCAGATTTATTGTATATTTTTATTATTATCATAATATCAATTTTTATTCTAATATTTTCTATTTATTTTATTTCTAATAATTACATATTATGTATTATCACCTATTATGTATATAATACATATCTAATACTTCTATCACTTTAATTACCATCTCCCAACATCAATTATCATTTCAAAGTGTCTAAATTCATCCTAAATCAGATTTACACCTAATTACCCTAATTTACAAAATTAACTTAAAATTTTCTATTTTTCCCTATTACTCATTTACTACATAATTAACCTAATAATTACATTTAACACCCTAAATGCTACAAGTATCATACTTCATTAGATTTCAACATCCCAAAACATATAATTATTTACTAAATCAGTAATTAACCATTTAATTACTTAATTAATCCTAAATTACCCATTTTATGTCTAATTTTAAGGCCTAAAAATTATCTAAAATTTTTGAAAATTAATTTTTGAAAACAGGCTTCATAGAACTGTTCAATATCATCTAAATAATTTACACAAAAATTTTGTGCTCAAAACTATACTCCTAAAGTTATTTATTTCTAAACTGAAACATGCTCGGTTTTATATAATTTCTTAAGGACCATATATCATGGGATATATTTTGATCAAAATAATATTTTTATTAAAAACTAAATACAAAAATATGTTAGAATAACAAATTTCATAATTTTCTAAAAAATTTACTATTTTTAAAAAATTATACAAAATCGAACTAGAAATCGGACTGAAAATTGAACTTACCGATTTGGGTGACTCCGAGTTTGGGTTCTCCTTATAAGCTAAAACTACATAGTTTTCTTTTTTTTTTTCCCGAATTTTTTTCTTCCAATTTCTATGCTCTTGATTTTTCTCAAATTTTTAACTATCCAAATGAGCTTTGTGATTTTTTTCCCTATTTATAGAACTTTGTGGTAATTAATGTGTATTAAATTGGATAAAACATTCTCCAAATATCTTAATTTTTGGCTTTTATGTTGCTCTAATTTAATTGGCTAATTTTTTTCTTATTTTCCCTAGCTTCCACAACCCAATTTTGGATCATTCCCTATTTTTTGTGATTTTTCTTTATTTTTCCTTAATTAATTATGAATTTTCTTTAATTATTTAGGATTATTTTTGCACATTACGTGTATTTTAAGTAATTATGTGTATTTCTACATACATGTAAATTCATATATAGTATAAATAAATATTCTTAAATGTTATTTAGGTTATTCAATGATTTTTAGTATACATATAATTTATCTTTAGTGATTCGTTAATTATTGGAATGCATTTTACGCATTTTCGATAAATAACGAGTTATATACTTAAAATTTGAAAATTTTATATTCTTTTATTTAATTGCTTATTTTCTTAAATTCAAACTTATGGGATCATTTTACTAATATTTCTAGCTTTACTTTATAATTTAGGCTTGATCGGATCTTTTAGCCGATCGAAATCCTGAGTGACTGGTTGTGAGGCTTACAACAATCAAACCCAAGCTAATAGAGACATCGCTCCTCCAACAACTACCCTCGAACCATTGATTTTTCCCTTGCTGCGAACTCCTCACCTGTCACTTAGTTTGATTAAGGATGAAGAAGGGACCCATTATGCTATCCCTTTCGAAGAGGTTAATATTTTTGGTTGGAGAATCCTAGGTTTCCCTTAATGGGTTGCTATACAGGTCCGATTTATGATTATAGGTTGTATATTTGATTAGGTCCAGTTTAGGGTGATTAATCATTTTATACAAATCATACAATACAAGCTAAGTAGCAAATAAGAAATCATATCATTAGCTCAGAACAAGCACAATCCAGTATAATTTCAAGCCTTTAAAATACAATACTGTATTAATCCTAACTTACTTGGACTTCTCACTGTTACGCTCCGAAGCAGTAGAGTCGTAACAGCCTCGCCGTATAAACCATCCTAAGATAGAAGTTGGCCTTACAACCGTTATCTTAGACTTGATCTATACAAGGCGTCCACGACTAACCCGCTTTGAAGTAAACAGTTTGTAATTTAAATAAATCATTTACCTAAGAAAGTGAGGAAATATATATATATATATACACTATAATTCAATTATTGCAATTAAAGTTTGCAATAATTCTCCGTAAGATATTTCCTAGTTATACATTATTCAGAAATGAAAAGTAATAAAATATGTGTTGATTTTTCAATGTTTTTCCTCACTCCCCAAGATCCAACAGTTGCTAGCTTCAGAGTAGTTATTTGCTGCTTCTTAGCCAGTACTTGCACGACGTCTATAAGGATGTGAGCAACCACAGCTCAGTAAGTTAGGATGGAAGACTTAAAACTATACCACAAACACAACAGCGTTTCCAATCAACTTATTAGGTGCAATGCATGTGTAAACAAATGCCATCGCACGACGTTGTCTGGCCCATCATGAGATTAGAAAAATTACGCTCGCTCTAATCCGGGTTGAGGAGTTGCCATTAATGCAACAGCTCACGACCAAACCTAGGCTTGTGCAATGGAGACCCATGACTACCTTCAAACCATTGACTTCACCCTCGCCGTGACCTCTTCTCCTGTCACTTAGTTCGGTTAAGGATGAAGAAGAGACCAATTGCAATCTTGTGCTATCCCTTTCGAAGGGGTCGGTATTTGGCTGGAGAGTCCTAAGTTCCCCTAACGGGTTGCCATGCATGTCTGATTATGATTACTGGTCGTATATTTGATTAAGTCCAGTTTAGGGTGATCGATTATTTCATACAAATCATATAATACATGCCAGAGCAACAAACAGAATCATAGCATCACCCATAATCAAGCACATGCACACATCCAACTATCTAACAAGTACAACCAAACATAATCTTAAGCCTCCAAAATACAGCATCGTATTAATCCCAACTTATCTTGACTCCTTGCTTACTCACTCGAAGTCCGACTTGCTTAGGCCATCGCCGATCATCCCTATAACACAAAGTGGTTTCAGTTTTTCATATAACTATTATAAGTTCATTTTATCTTATAACGCTTATTGATATATTTTGTTTAAGGTTTAATATGCCTAATTATCTATGTCTTAAGTCTTTTACAATTATTGTAGGTTTGGGGTTAGGTTCGGGTTCGATTTTTTCTAAATTAGGTTTTAGTTCGATTTCTTAGTAGTTTTTATACTCCAATCCTAGAAATTTGTTTCAACCCATAATGTGAAATTAATCACATTACTTCCCGATCTCTTAAATACCATCATTATCCCTAGTCAGTATTTATTTTACCCGGTACACTTAAATCCGTATTAGTGTACCAAATTCACTCCTAATGTGAGAAATTTTTACATTTTTCATATAATTACATAAATTCAAGTTTCGTATCAGATTTACTGTACATTTTTATTATTATCAAAATATCAATTTTTATTATAATATTTTCTATTTATTATATTCTAATAATTACATATTATGTATTATTACCTTTTATGTATATAATACACTTCTAATATTTCTATCACTCTAATTATCGTCTCTACACACCAATTATCATTTCAAAATGTCTAAATTCATCCTAAATCAGATTTTACTCCTAATTACCTTAATTTCCAAAATTAACTTAAAATTTACTATTTTTCCCTATTACTTATTTACTACATAATTAACCTAATAATTACATCTAACACCCTAAATGCTACAAGTATCATACTCCATCAGATTTAAACATCCTAAAACATGTACTTATTCACTAAATTAGTAATTAACCATCTAATTACTTTATTAACCCTAAATTACCCATTTTATGCCTTATTTTAAGGCCTAAAAATTATCTAAAAATTTCAAAAATTAATTTTTGAAAATGGGCTTCATAACACTGTTCTATATCATCTAAGTGGTCTACACAAAAATTTTGGGCTCGAAACTACACTCCTAAGGTCATTTATTTCTAAACTGAAACATGTTCGGTTTTGCATGATTTCTTAAGGACCCTATGTCACGAGACATATTTTCATCAAAATAATATTTTTCCTAAAAACTACATGCAAAAATATTCTAGAATAACAAAATTCATAATTTTATAATAATATTTACTATTTTTAAAAAATTACACAAAATCGGGCTGGAAATTGAACTCATCAATTTGGGTAGCTCCAGCTACCTCTGGTGGCCATGGGTGTGTCGGCCTACCTGGTTGTTGCCACCACCGTGTGTTGGTGGTGGCCGTCCACTCCCAGCTGCCCGTCGGGTTTGGGTTCTCCTTTGTAGCCCTAACTACACAGTTTTCCTTTTCTTTTTTTTTTCTTTGGTTTTTCTCTCAGTTTTTGCCTCTCCCTAATTTTCTCTAACTTCTAACTATCCAAATGAGTTTCTAAATTTTTCTTGCTATTTATAAGGCTTTAGGGAATTTATTGTGCATTAAATTGGACAAGACAATTGCCTTATCCCTTAATTTTTGGTTGTATTATCTTAATTTAATTGGCCGATTTTTTTCTTAGTTTTTCTAGCTGCCATGACCTATATCTGGATCATTCCTTATTTTTCCTGATTTTTCTTTATTTTTCCTTAATTAATTATGAATTTTCTTTAATTATTTAGTATGATTTTAGCACATTACGCGTATTTTAAGTAATTATTCATATTTCTACATACATGTAAATTCATATATAGTACAAATAAATATTCCTAAATATTATTTAGGTTATTTTATGATTTTTAGTATACATATAATTTATCTTGAGCGATTCGTTAATTATCAGAATGCATTTTACACATTTTCGATAAATAACAAGTTATATACTTAAAATTTGAAATTTTTATATTCTTTTATTTTATTGCTTATTTTCTTAAATTCAAACTTACGGGATCATTTTACTAATATTTTTAGCTCATTTTTAGCTCATTTTTAACTCATTTTACTAATATTTCTAGCTTTACTTTATAATTTAGGCTCGATCGGATCTTTCAGTCGATCGAAACCTTGAAGGACTAGTTGTGGGGCTTACATTTCTACCTTTCTTTAAAATAGTTTCGTCTTCGAAACTACTGTATAGCTATGTATAGCTATGTATTGCTTACTTACTAGGTTTAATAGTTTATATATTGTTATAACTCTAAAAATCAAAGAAACCACAAGTAATGCTTTGTCTTCACTACATTAAGTTCTTCTTTAATTTCTAAGTCTAAACCTTCATCCGGTCATATCCTTACCTATTCCATGTCTTAACCCTTGAACTTCTGAACCTAATTATCCAATATTTTTTAGGGTTACTTCATAACCTTAAAACTCATCTTCCATTTTACTGAATTATCTTCAAATGAAACTTCTGTATAGTCTACTTATTAGGTTTTCGAATTGCTTCCTGATTAGCATCTCACTTCTTCTTTACTTGGACCTTTGCTCGATCTTTTAATTTTCCTTCCTTTACATGCCTTACCTTAGTATCAATCAGAGCTTATTTCATCACTATAGTCCTCTAGTCGTATTGTATTATCTTATAACTTAGCTTTATGACTTCGTAAATCTTCTTATTGGTTTATTCTCCATTTATTCCTTATTTGATTGTTTCTTAAGTTTTATTTGTGATCATTAGCGGTTCTAAATTCACTTTTATCATCACCTTTCCTTTCATCCAAAAGCTTCCACTCAAATGATTATATTACTATCATAGCTTCTCATTTGTTCTTCATACAGCTTAGCATAGGATCAACAGAAGCAAATTTGGCAAATCTTGATGCTTCTCCATCTCGAATTCAAATGAGATGGTTAACAACTCAATTTGACTTGACTTGAGAAGGATGAATATGACTATTGACTGACAGACTCAGCAAAAGAGACAGTATTAAGATTATTACTAGACCAGACATGACATGACAAGATATACAGATAGAATGAATATGACATGAGACTTAACAACAACAGTTTGACAATTTTAGATTTGTCATGTCTCTGTTATTTTGCCTATTGCAATTGCTAATATGAAGCACGTTGTAGCTTCATAGCTTCTTTACATATTGGATTATTTCAATGGATTTTTCCTCTAATCACCAATTCAACATTTTTAATATCGACCGAAATCCCTTCTCCAAATATAACGAGCTTGACGAAAACTTATTCTCTCCTTCAAAAATCACATGTCTTCCATTTCAATATACTACTTATGATCACTCAATTTCAATAATGCTATCCATAGATATTTTGTATATCAAAATACTATTGATGAATACCACAACAAGCGTTTTCATGTACAGTTGGCATGCATACGTTTCTCCTAATTCTGTGAAGACAATTTATGCATTGATCCTATCTTAACATCATTCCAATCTAAGATTATTCTAGAATTTGACAGTCACTCCTTTAATTCTTAAAGTCTCCTTTACAATGTCCAATACAGAGTTTCGACCATAAGTTTGATTCTTAATTAACTTAATCATAAAATTGAATATCCACAAAATAATGTTCAAAAATACATTTGAACCCTTATATGTTACTAGTAGATTCACTACTTACTGATATTCTCTTCAGTCTCTTCTTTATAGATATCCACAAACTTCCCATAATCTATCATCAGTAACTTTCCTTGTAAATTTCATTTCCATTATATCTTACGATTCTATGGATTAATATCCTTCTTCCACTATAAATTCTAACTGATAGGTAACAATAACCTTAATCACCTTAAATCCTTTTCCATTTACTAGTTTCCAACTTGTAGGGAATGAATACCTTAATATCATCATTATACTTACATTTCATCCATTTGTATATTCTACGGTTAGGATACTCATCAACCAATCCTTTTGTTCATATATTATTATTCAATTAAGATCAATTGAAAATCCTTCTCTAAAATCACTACTTATCTCTTAACTTCTTTAAGATTTGATCCCTAAACTGTAATCAATATTCCTTATCATCCTATCATAATAGTTTACTAATAGATAATTGTCTCAAAAAATTTACTTTCTAGAGAGTTATGCCTTTTCAGATTGATCCTTAAAATAACTAAGTAACTATTGATCAAAAGTCCCAATCATCTCCAACTTGTTACTTTAATTCTATCTCCACTGTCACTGTTACTCATCCTACTAATATTTTAGGGTGTTTGGATACATATTCAGTTGCAGTTTACGTAGCAATCTTACTTCATTTCTTATGTATCATTTAATAACTATCCATCTTATTTACCACTTATAAGTACTATATCATGATCTCATTGTACTTGCCTCAGCACTACATAAAAATCTCATGATCCATTTCATCTTCATTTGGCTTAACTCACACTTAATTATCACTCTAAACTATAATTCTTCAATTCATGATTCATTAAAGGCCTAAGAATTCTTAATCTGATTATAACTTCATATCACTATTTTTTCTACTGTTCTTACTTATATAAAGGGTTTCCAAGATTGATCACCAAAATACATTTGATCTCTTCACACTCTTAACTACAAATATGTCAATTGTCATTGCATTTGCACATGTCCAAAAGAATACACTTTTATCGAGATGCATAATTACATCCATTAAGAGATCATTAAGATATCCACATATATAAATAACTAACGTATGATCAATTCTAATTCTCAGAAAAACATCATCAACTATCGTACCATATCCATAACTCAAATTACTTATATAAACTATTCATTCAAAAGAATTCCACTATATTTGTCTTCTAATTAATTCAACATCTTTTCCACTTGTTTATTTAATACTTTATATTTCCATAAAAAAAAATTAGAAATGACGATCACTTCGTATACCTTATCATCATCAGACTCTTTAATGTTGTCATCATCTGTCATCTCTTGTACCGCATTTTCATTTTATATAAGGTTTACTCCTAAATTAAGTTTTGATTATATCTTTAATATAGGTTTTGATTCAATTCTGAATCAATTTCTAACTTTTCCCTCTTAATGGTTTGTCTTCTTAGAATCTGCTTCTATACCATGCTTTATTTCACTCCAAATTATACTACCTCGTATTTATACTAAGCACCAAAGCTAAGATCGTCTCAGAAATCCTATAAGTTTTGGATTCACCTTAATTTTCTGTACATATTACCATATCTCTCTTGTTCCAAAACTCAAATTGATTTCCACTATGGTTCATGAGTCTCATTATTTCATCACATCTCACCGATTACAACACAGCTCCATCAACAAACTTCTTAAGAATTTCAGTCCCAATATTAACGTATCCTACTAATCAGTTCTACCAATATTCTTCACATCTCAACTCTATATTGACTTAAAGGTTCTTCTTCATTTAATCTAAATTACTTCAATAAACCACCAATTTTTGCATATATAAAGCACCTCCAAAATCGGTTACCTAAGATGCATCATCATCATCCGACTCGGCTATATCACCAGCTCCTACTCCAGCTATCTTGATATCTGTAATCACTACATAACTACAGCATGTATATCTACACCAGGTTCATCCTCATTCTCTTGCTCCTCTTTAAGGTCTTCTTCTAAATCTTCTTCTTTTAGGTCTTCCTCGGGGTTTTCTTCAACATGAACTCCATCCTCTTAGGGTTCAACTGAAGGTGGGTTTTCTAGTGGTGGTTCGATATCTCAGGCTCAGGTTCAGGGTTAGGGTCCAATGATATCTCTATACCTTTGTCAGCAGGTTCTGGAAACTGAGTAAGCCAATCAATAATCCCTGGTGGGTACTGTTTGGGAATGTATGGAATGTTAGCAAGAATGTGTGCAATACTAGTTGGGTATGGTCTCCCATCCTCCAACCTAGCGGGAAAATACTGTAAGGGCATCATCAAAGTTACAATTCCTTCTGTCTCCAACTACCTCTGCTCAAAAGCTGTTACGGCAGTATATCTATTATATTGAGGTCCTAAACTTATCTCCATCCATGTTCACTCGTCTTTCCAACTATAGCACATCTTATCGTGAAACTTGTCAATAATCTCATCAACTGTCCTAAAGATATTCCAATCAGCTGATTCCATCAATAATTGCTGAAATCTAACCCTATAGTCAATAGGGGATACTTCTTCATTTCACCCGAACCGTATCCAACTATGTATTAGTTCCCCCTATCGACCCTATAATTATATTTAAACCAATTAACATTTAATCGGTTAAAGGATCTGATCGAGCCTAAATTATCAAATAAAGTTAGAAATATTAGTAAAAGTGATCTCATAAGTTCAAATTTAAGAAAATAAGTAATAAAATAAAAGAATATAAAATTTTCAAATTTTAAATATATAACTATTTATAAAAAAAATGCATAAAATACATTCTGATAACTAACGAATCGTTAAAGATAAATTATATGTATATTACAAATCATAGAATGACCTAAATAATATTTAAGAATATTTATTTATACTATATATGAATTGATATATAGGTAGAAATACGTGTGATTACTTAAAATACGCGAAATGTGTTAAAATAATACTAAATAATTAAATAAAATTCATAATTAATTAAGAAAAAATAAAGAAAAATAAGAAAAAATAAGGAATGATCTAGATTTGGGTTGTGGCAGCTAGGAAAAATAAGAAAAAAATTAACCAATTAAATTAGAACAATACAAAAAGCAAATTGGAAAAAGATAAAGCAATTATCAAATCAATTTAATATGTAATAATTTCCTTAAAGATCTATAAATATCCCAAATTTTTCAGAAGCTCATTTGATTAGTTTGAAGCCCTAGAAAATTAGAGAGAGGCGAAATTGAAAGCAAATTAGGGTTTTACAAAAATTTAGCAAAAATATGTGCAATTAGGGCATCTAAAGAGAACCTAGACTCAACGAGCAGTTGGGAGTAGACGGCTACCATCACCACACGGTGGTGGTAGTGCCCAGGTGGGCCGACACACTCATGGCCACCAATGGTAGTTGGAGCCACCCAAACTGGTGAGTTTGATTTCCAGCCCGATTTATTTTGTATAATTTTATAAAAATAGTAAATATCCTTAGAAAATTATGAATTTTGTTATTCTAAAATATTTTAATATGTAGTTTTTATGAAGAATATTATTTTGATGAAAATATGTCTCGTGATATGTAATCCTTAAGAAATCATGCAAAACCGAATATATTTCAGTTTAGAAATAAATAACCTTAGGAGTATAGTTTTGAGCCTAAAATTTTTGTGTAGAATACTTAGATGATATAGAATAGTGCTATGAAGCTCGTCTTCAAAAATTAATTTTTAAAATTTTTAGGCCTTAAAATGAGGCATAAAATAGTAAATTTAGAGTTAATTAAGTAATTAAATGTGTAATTATTGATTTGATGTACAATTATATATTTTAGGATGTTGAAATTTGATGAAATATGATACTTGTAACATTTAAAGTGTTAGATGTAATTATTAAGTAATTATATAGTAAATAAGTAATAGGAAAAAATTGTACATTTTAAGTTAATTAGGTAATTTAGGGTAATTAGATTCAAAATCTGATTTGAGATGAATTTAGATATTTAGAATGTTATTTGATGTTAGGAGATGCTATTTAAATTGATGGGAATATTAGATGTGTACATTTTGTACACATTAGGTGATAATGTGTAATATGTAATTATGAGAAATTAATAATTAGAAAAATATTGGTTAGAATTGATATTATAATAATAAGAAGAAGAATATAGACTAAATCTAATAGGACACTTAAATTAGGGTAATTATATGAAAAATGTAAGATTTTCTCATAACGGGGGAATTCGGTAATTAAATTAGGATTCGAGTGTATTGCACGGACTAGAACACTGGTTAGAGACTAAAAATGATATTTAGGATATCTGAAGATAATACGATTAATTTTACATTACGGTTCAGAATGATTTCTTAGGGTGTACATATAAATCTCTAACAAAAAACTGAGTTAAAAACCTAATTTAGAAATCAATGCAAAAACTGAAATAGAGCTTAACACGATTCAAGAAGAATTGTTAAAGACTTAAGACCTAGATAATTAGCTATATTAAACCCTAAACAAAAGATAATAATGAGCATTATAGGATAAAACCAACCTATAATAGTTATATGAAAAACTGAAACCACGTTTGTGTTATAGCGATGATAGACGATGGCTTGAGCGAGTAGGACCTCAAGTGAGTGAGCGAGCAAGGAGTCTAGGTAAGTTGTGATGAATACAGTGTTGTATTTTGGAGGCTTGAAATTGTACTTGATTGTGCTTGTTCTAAGCTGATGATATGATTTTTGATTTACTGCTTGGCTTGTATTGTATTATTTGTATGAAATAACTAATCACCCTAAACTGAACCTAATCAAATATACGACTTGTAATCATAATCGGACCTGCATGGTAACCCATTAAGGGAAACCTAGGATTCTCCGGCCAAATATCGACCCCTTCGAAAGGAATAGTACTGGATAGCATAATGAGTCCCTTTTTCGTTCTTAGTTCAACTAAGTAATAGGTTAGAAGGTCGCAGTAAGGGTGAAGTCAATGGTTCGAAGGTAATCGCAGGAGGAGTGGTGTCTCCATTGCACAAGCTTAGGTTTAGTCGTGAGTTGTTGCATTAATGGCAACTTCTTAACCCGAATTAGAGCGAGCACATTTTCTCTAATCTCACGACGAGCCGGACAACGTCATGCGATGGCATTTGCTTGAACATGCATTGTACCTAATAAGTTGGTTGATAACCTTGTTTGTGTTTGTGGTATAGTTTTAAGTCCTCCATCTTAACTTACAGAGCTGTGGTTGCTCACATCCCTATAGACATCGTTGCAGGTGCTGGCCAAGAAGCGAATTACAACTATTCTGAAGCTAGCAATTGTTGGATCCTAGGAAGTGAGGAAAAACATTTGAAGAATAGACATATATTTTTAAGGTTTAAGCTCTTATCTTAGAATTTTTCATTTTTGAATAATTTATTAACTATGAAATAGATTACAGTGAAATATTGTAAATGTTTATTGTAATAACTAAATTCTAGTGTGTATATATATATATATATATATATTTACTTTCTTGGTAAATAATTTATTTAAATTACGAACTATTTACTTCAAAGCGGGTTAGTTATGAACGCCTTGTGTAGATTAGGTCTAGGATAACGGTTGTAAGGCCAACTTCTATCTTAGAATGGTTTATACGACAGGGTAGTTATGACTCTGCCGTTTCAGGCCATGACACTGTCTATGCAATACCAAAGGATCACTCGATCTTAGATCCATCTAAACTGCAAAACAGAACAAATATGTTGTGTCATTGATATATGAAAACATAATATAACATGATATGATATATAATATAATGTAAGAAAGCGACGTAAATAATCGTCTATCTATATCGTTCCTATTAAGCTGAAGACACCTCCTCCTATTGTGTCTTTCCATTCTACACACACTACACCTGCTCTTATTGACAGGCTCTCTTAAGTCCATTTCCATATGGTATCTCTTTTTCCTTGGTTTACCTAAACCACATTTCATATGCTCATTGGGTATGAGGAATGGGTAATTGAGACAAAGCCAATTCAACTTATCACCTATTGACATGAAGTGCCTATTGTACACATCTAACCGATGGGACCACTTATACCATCCCCCAATGTATCGACCAGTAATAACTTGAATAGAATTAAGTACCTTGATCACATATGAGCATGGGATTATGTAGATTTACCATTTCTTACATGAACATGTCAATCTATTTGTGTCTACAATGTATGTTCGACCACCTCGTTTCATAACACCATTTGGTTCGTGCCTCCAATTGGTCTTTACCTCCCATATCCCATTTTCCCAGCTATGAGCCTTGATGGTATGAGCACAAGCTCACCTAGCCCATGTGTTAAGTTTCTTCACAGTATACTTTGTATGCACTTACCCAATGTCCATTCCCTTCCTTGCTTACTAGACTCTTCTTTTTCAATAATCGACACAGTTATAGAATATTTTCTTGATAAGTGAAGTTAGAGGTAATCCTTTACAACCTTTTAATACAACATTGTAACTCTCGATGATGTTGAAAGTCATATATTATAACCGATAAAAACCGTTATGAGCCAACGTCCATTTATTCTTGTCAAAGGGTGAGAACCATGACGGTGCATCCTCCTTTACTTTCAACATCAGCTCCATTAAATACTTAAATTTTCTAGGTTGTGCCTGCATAGCAACAATTGTAGCCAGCTTTTTGCATAATTGGTTCTTATGTACCGAGTTGAAATTGCTAGCAATATGCCATATGCACCATCTCCAAACTGTAAATGGTTCCTTTTAGCCAACTTCATCTTTGTTAAGCGTAATTTTTGATACCTGAGTGTCTATTTGTGATTAGGCAAATTGTTTCCTCTTGATTACTGATAATAAGTTGCTTCAATCTTTTTAGAAACCAACCCCATATCTCCATAGAGTCCTTATAGACTAGCACATGACCGTACTTTCCATAAAGAAATGTTTCGTTAATATAAAATACAGGTTGAAAACACTTGAATGCGTGCACGCACGACCTAAAAGTCCAGAAGACTCACTTTATGATAAAAACTCTAGGCCCTGGGGATCCACTCCATCCCTAGACCGCCATTGTTCAAGTATTTGAAATCTTGATTACCTTCAATAGAATAAGAAGCTCATTGTATGCTTTCTCCCAATTACCATGTACCATCTTCATAGCTTTTCTTTTGGCATTCCAAACTCTCTTCCTTGTCACATTATATCTAAACATGGTTAAAATATTTGCCTGTAAGTCTGCAATCTTTATATTAGGATTCTCTCTAACATTATTGATGAAACAATTAGCGATAAGTCTACTGTTGATTTGTTTGTGGTCCTACGTCATATTAGGGTTCACATATGTGTGTGGACCTTCAAGAATTGTTACGATGAATAACCTCATTAACCTTTTATATGATGGATGTAGCTTCCACTTGCATCCGCTCTACTTCTCTATGCATGGAATGACCTATAGGTATGGTTTTGATTCATTAATGTGGTAGTCACAATGGTGATTGATGTAATATCTTTTGATGGTATCAATAAGCTCATTTTCGAACCTGGTTTTTCACCCTCTCGGTTTTTTAAAAATTATATTTTCTTTAAACCAATCAGTATTAAACCATTACCCATTTAATATTGACCCTCGATTAAGGTTTAAAGAAAATCGATTCTTAAATTGAAAACGTTTTGGAGTCGCCAACCAACTAGGGTTGGGAAAAATAGTTAAGTTATAACTAATTAAGTAAATTGGTTATAACTTAGTCACTAATCTATAATGAAACTGTTTTTTGAAACAACTTTTGAAAACCGGAGATCTGGATTCGGGGGTTAGAAATTTTAAACCCTTACGGGTATTATTGACTTTCCAAAATTAACTTTAATCTAAAAGATCACCCTTTTTAAAAAAAAAAATTCATAAGACTCAATTTGTTAATTACTCTAATTAGACAACTAAAAAAGGAAAATTAGATTTTTTTTTTTATTGTCACATCATAGGTGCCTACGTACTTGTTATTCGGGATCAGACGTATGTAATTCTTTTTGCAAAACTTTAGCAGGTTGATTGATGTTATTTTTTTTTTAAACAACTGAATTTACATTTTTACCTATTTTGATTTATTTAAGAAAATTTCCTAAAGGGTCCTAAATTGGATTTTACTTTTTGGAAATTCTAAAACGCCTTAGTTTGGAAAATGTTCAATTTATTTTTATTTATTTTTCAAAGGTTGATTTTCTAAGTGGTAAAAATGATTTTCATTATTTTTTATTTGATTATTATTATTTATTTATTATTTTATCTATTTTTATTATGCTTAAAGTAAATAAAAAAACTAAACTATTCTTTTTTTCTTTTTTCGGTTTCTCTCTTTTTTTTGTTTCTTTTTTTTTTCATTCTCTTTTTTTTTTTAGATTGCAACTACAATATATATTTTACATGGATAACTAAATGGAATAAGTAAATAAATAAATAAATAAATAAAATACAAAATCAAAATAAGGCTAGGACTAGGAAAGGGGACGCTAGTCGGATCTGGATTAGATCGAGTAGGTTAGTTGGGTTTAGGTCAAGTCACCTTGCAACTCCAGTTCAACAGTTCAGTGAGGTATGGTTCAGGCTGATTTGACCACTAAAATGAGCAGGGGAAGATGTTTTCATGGGTTTTTTTTTTTATTGGGTTTGCTGGTATTTTTTAAGTGCCACCGTGTTTGGTTGGTGGTAGAAATTCGGTTGCGAGTGGTAGTGGTGGTTCAACTGTATATGGGTTGCTAGGTGTAATTGGTTGATTAGGTTAGGGGTCTGGGGTCGCCAGGAGCTCGGTTGTGTGGCTAGTTTGGGTCGATGATTTTCGGAGGTGGTGGTTTAAGACGGGTGAATTTGACAGTTAGGGTTTGGGGGTAGTGTAAGCCCCAAAGTTCAGCCAAGTAACCGTAGGATTGAATTTAGAACCCAAGGTTTAGGGCGATCGGCTAAAGGATCCGATCACACCCAAATTATAAACTATTGAGAGAAATATTAGTAAAAATGACCCCGTAAACTTAAATTTAAGAAAATAAATAGCAAAATAGAAGATTATAAAATTTTCAAATTTTAAGCATAATAACTGCTAATTACCGAAAAGGCAAAAAGTGTAATATAATAACCAATAAATTATTAGAGATAGATTATATGTATACTAAAAATTTTAGAATGACCAAAATAATATTTAGGAATGTTCACGTGTACCCTACATGTATTTACGTGTAGATAAAAATACGCGTAATTACTAAAATTGGCCGAAAACTAAGCAAATAATTAAAGAAAAATATAAAATAATTATGGAAAAATAAGAAAAAATCAGAAGATAATAAGATGAATCAAGATAAGGTCGTGGCAGGTCTAAAGCTGCAAAATAAAAATTAGCCAATAAAAATTGAACAACACAAAAGCCAAAAACTAAGGAATTTGGACAAAGTCTTGTCAAATTAATGCATATTAATTACAGAAAATGTCTATAAATAGGGAAAAAATTTACAGAGCTCATTTGGATAGTTTGGAAAGTGAGAAAATTAGGGAGAGCCGAAAAATCGAGAGAAAATCCAGAAAAAAAAAAAAAAGAAAACTGTGCAGTTAGGGGTTTTAAAGGGAACCCACACCATACGAGGAGCTGGGAGTGGACGGCCACCACCACCACACGGTGGTGGCAGCGCCCAGGCCGGCAGACAATGCCACGGCGGCCCGCGGTGGCCGGAGCCACCAAAACCGGTGAGTCCAAATTCCAGCCCGATTCTTGTGAAATTTTGTAAAAATATTAAATATAATTATAAAATTATGAATTTTGTTATTCTGGGATATTTTTGTATGTAGTTTGTAGGAAAAATATTATTTTGATGAAAACATGCCCCGTAATATATGGTTCTTAAGAAATCATGCAAAACCGAGCACATTTCGGTTTAGAAATAAATGACCTAGAAGTGTAGTTTGAAGCTCAATTTTTTTCTGTAGGATGCTCATGTGATATAGAACAGTGCTATGAAGCCATTTTTTTAAATTTAATTTTCGAAATTTTTAAGTTAATTTTTAGCCCTAAAATGATGGAAAATTTGGGTGATTGGGAGTTAATTAGGTGATTAGGATATTAATTACTGATTTAGATAGTAATTAGATGTTTAGGGATGTTAATATCTGATGTGGAAACCTGATCCTAGTGTATGGAGTATTAAGTATAAGTAATGAAGGTGTTATGTGGTAAATGTAGAAAATTAGGAATATGTAGAATTAAAAATTAATAAATATGGAAAAATTAGGTTTAATTAGATAATAAAATAATGAAAATCAGAACATAACAAATCTGAAACAAAATTCAATTTTAGGTAATTATATGAAAAATGTAAAAATTTCTCACAACATGAGTAAATTCGGTACACTAATACGGGTTTAAGTGTATCGGATGGAATAAAATGCTGACTAGGGGTAGTAATCGTATTTAGGGTATCTGGAAATAATGTGGTTAGTTTCACATTATGAGTTGAAACAAATTTCTAGGGTCCGGGTACAAAACAGTACCTAGAAATCGAACTAGAATCTAATTTAGAAATCGATGCGGAACCCGAACCTAAACCCAAACCTAAAATAATTATAAAAGACTTAATACCTAGATAATTAGGCATATTAAACCTTAAACAAAACATAACAATAAGCGTTATAGGATAAGATGAACTTATAATATTATATGAAATATTGAAACCACGTTCGTGTTATAGGGATGATCGGCGATGGCCTGAGCAAATCGGACCTCGAGTGAGTGAGCGAGGAGTCGAGGTAAGTTGGGATTAATACGATGCTATATTTTGGAGACTTAAGATTATGCTTGATTGTGCTTGTTAGATAGAGAATGTGTGCATGTGCTTGATTATGGGTGCTGCTATGATTTTGTTTGTTGCTCTGGCACATATTGTATGACTGGTATGAAAGGATTGATCACCCTAAACTGGACTTAATTAAATATCCGACCAGTAATCATAATCGGACATGCATGGCAACCCGTTAGGGGAACTTAGGACTCTCCGGCCAAATACCGACCCCTTCGGAAGGGATAGCGCAGGATTGCAAAATGATCCCTTCTTCATCCTCAGTCGAACTAAGTGACAGGAGAGGAGGTCGCGGCGAGGGTGAAGGCAGTGGTTCAAAGGTAGTCACGGGAGGAGCAAGGTCTCCATTACACAAGCCTGGGTTTGGTCGTGAGCTGTTGCACTAACGGCAACTCCTCAACCAGGATTAGAGCGGGCGTATTTTCTCTAATTTCACGATGGGCCGGATAACGTCGTGCGATGGCATTTGCTTGCACATGCATTGCACCTAATAAGTGATTGAAAACCTTGTTGTGTGTATGGTATAGTTTTAAGTCCTCCGTCCTAACTTACTGAGCTATGGTTGCTCACATCCCTATAGACATCGTGCAGGTGCTGGCTAAGAAGCGGCAACAACTACTCTGAAGCTAGCAACTGCTGGATCCTGGGGAGTGAGGAAAAACATTGAAGAATCAAAACATGTTTTACTTTTCATTTCTGATTAATGTAATAACTGAATTATAGTGACTATATATAACTTTTCTTACTTTCTTAAATGATTTGTTTAAATTACAAATTGTCTACTTCAAAGCGGGTTAGTCGTGGACGCCTTGTGTAGATCAGGTCTAAGATAGCGGTTGTAAGGCCAACTTCTATCTTAGGGCGGTTTACACGGCGGGGGCTGTTACGACTCTACCGCTTCGGGGCGTGACAGGTAGTTGTTTGGTTGGGTGGCTAGGAGCCATAGTGGTGGTCAAAGGTGGTTGGGTTCTGGAGCTTATGTGATGCTGGAGCTAGTGATGAGTTTTTAATTGCACATATTTTATTGAGTGATTTTTGATGATTTTCCTTGATATTTGAGTTTATTTTTAGATAATAATATTTAATTGAGTAAAATTTTGTTTTCTGGGTTTTGAAACGATCTACGTGAGAAAAAAAGAAGATAGAAATAAATTTTACTTAAATCGAAGCAAAAATGAGCAAGTTATGAAAGTTTGAAGATTGATATAGTCGAATAACACAATCGTATCATTTCCAAGTGCATTTGGAGCTGATTTTTATCTATTACAGCCTATAACATGACCAAAAGACATGATCATGTCGTCGGTCGTGTTATTTCCAGGTCTAATAAAAAAAAGACAAGCATGAAGCACATATTGTTACATGACCAAAAGATACGGTTGTATCCTCGGTCGTGTCTTTTCCAGTTAACCTAATTTTTTTAATTCTTCATATATAAAGCCTTGTTAGAGTTTATTGAGAAGAACTTTTTGACACGACTTTGAGAAAGTTTTCGAAGCTAAGAACAACCAAGAAAGCGAGGAGAAGAGAAGACTTAAAGAATCAATTTTTTTTTTTTTTTAGATTTCATGATGATTTTTTCCATTAGCTTCTACACTTTGATTTTAGATTTCTATTTTAGGATGT
Organism: Lumnitzera racemosa; assembly: GCA_024138005.1. Lineage (NCBI taxonomy): Eukaryota > Viridiplantae > Streptophyta > Magnoliopsida > Myrtales > Combretaceae > Lumnitzera > Lumnitzera racemosa. The sequence continues at coordinate 108,300,763 of JAMXBC010000004.1, forward strand.
GTAGTGAGTAGAATTTTAGTATTTAGGTTTTGTGAAACCTAGATCTATTCATGTGACATGATTAGTATCAATTAGTTTAGTTCTTTATTAATTTCTTGATTTAATTATGTTTACTTCATGATTTAGATTATTATTTCCATAGATTGTAATCTAAAGTTTGATATCTTATAAGAGAATTGAGAGATTTCTTATAAGATTAGATCTAGGCATAGTTGATGAGAATTATTGCAAGATTAAAGATAATTTGCAAGATTCTTCCGAATTTCAAATTTAAGTATAGAGAATTCATTGTTCAATAATGCGATCTTAGATCATGCTATTGAAAAGAGATTCTAATAGGTGATTTTAGAGTTAGGGTTAATTAACTTGAGAAAGTAATTAACTTTAGTAGAAAATTCTCTCGATCAAGAAAAATTAAAGAATAAATTAGATTATCTTTAGGAAAATCACATATTAGATCTAGGGGAAGCAAGATCTAAGTATAGTGTTGAATCTTGAATTAATTAAACTGCTTTCTTATTAATTCTTAAATTTCATCTTAGTTACTCTTTAATTTAATTTTAGTAGTAATTTAGATTTACTTCTTTATATTTTTTGAAATTTAAATTGCCAGTTAGATAATAGAGACCTAATGAGTATTAGTAGTGAAAGTCCTTGAGAGATCAACACTTAGACTTAATTTGCTATATTATAAACTGATAGGTGTATTTACTTATACATCAACTAGCTAGGGTGGTAGGCTACGGTGTTAGGCTAAAGAGAGAGGGACTTAAATAAAGAGAGAGAGAGAGAGAGAGAGAGAGCTTTAGTTAGAGAGAGAGAGAGGGGGGTTAGGAGTGTTCTTGAAATGGTTGTTTGTGTTGTATTGTCTCCTTATTCTCCAATTTATACATGAAACAATCTAGAAAATAAAGGAAAGCTCGAATTTGAATTAATTGAAAGTGCTCGAAAATTAAGTTTTTTTCGAATTTTGGAGCTTGATTCGAATGCTCCTTTGACTGTATTTAGATGTGTTAATTGGTTTGATTCATAGTAGGCTAGGTGCTCAATGAGATCAAAGTAAGAAATTGCATTTGTGTATATGCAATTTGTACGAAAATTGGAGCTGAAGTAAAGCGGTCGGGTGTTCTTGATTGGGGAAAGTAGAGGAAAATCAAGGAAAGGGGAAGAAAGAGATGGAAAGAGAGAGAAAATTGGCTGACGTGGCACCACATCAACCGATCATAGCTTGCTACGTAGTGCCACGTTAGCACGGGTAGTCCAACCCGACGTTGCTATGTGTCAGGACACATGGTACGGGGCACAATGAGATCCTGACACGTGGCAGTCCTTGATGTAATGAAAAAAATGAAAAAGAAGAAAAAAACTTTGTATACTCCTACTAAGATTCTAACTTGAGACTTCATGCTTAAACCAAATGCTAAATCCATGTGTTTAACCGTTAGGCTATTGGCCTATGCCTTGTTCATATGTGCAATTACACAAATGGACTAAGTTAGCTTGGGTTAAATTTAAAGTTAAGCCTATGCTTAACGGCCCAACTTATAAACCTATTTAAAATTTAAAAATCTATTCTAATAAAAAGTTATTTGCTAAATTTCCTAAAATCTTATATTTTTCAACTTTTTCTATTTTTTATAATTTTTTTATCTTTCAAATTTTATTTTCTAAACCTCTTATTATTTTTTTGGGTTTCTTTTTAGATTTCCTATTTTTAATATTTTTCCAAATTTCTTATTTTTTTGTGCTTTTTCTTATTTTTGCATTTTTCCTAAAATTCTTATTTTTTCTAAATTTTCTTCTTCTTATTTTTTTTTTGTTTTCTTTAATTTCCTATTTTTTTTTATGTTTTTCCTAATTTAAGACCTATTGAGGAAATAAAATAAAATAAATGGGGCAAAAATTAGGTGCTTACACTCATCCTCCGTACTAAAGCATTGTTCAAGAAATAAATTCATGTAGTCAACCCGGTTACTACTTTCTGCCTTTATGTCCTCTTTAAATACCATATAATTGCTGCTACTACTAATGTTCATGTATGGAGCTGGATCTCTGACTTGGGATGTCGTCATCCCAGTTTGATTATATTGAGGAGCCATCCCAATCTCTTGGCTAGCAGTAAATTGAGGTATGGATAGAACACTACTCGATATATATTCTAACATAGCTACATAATCTACAGTATTTTCTACTTCTACAATTTCTTCCTCTAACTTAAATTTAACCCCCCACCTACTCCCCTTAAACATCTCTTTCAAGTCCTATGGGAATCAGCTCTTTATCAGGGTCATAGCATGGCTCATCTTGTAAGATTGACTCTGTCTCTGCATTAAGTGTCTCTTTATTGATTTCTTCATTCACACCATCCTCTCTAAAAGTGTGCACTTTCATTGAAAAAGTTTCTGGTCCATCATACATGGGGTAGTCTTCCTTGGTTTACTATACATGAGGTGGAGGGTTATTAGAAGGGCCAACTCGTAAAGTGTTTTGGATAATACTCTTGCTTAGCTTACCAAAACCCTTATCATATATCTTTTGTATATGGTTTTCTCTAAACACATTAGCCATTTCTATCAAGTTTTCCATATTGTCATCATCTGTAATGGTCATCAAAGTGTACAAAACACCTCCTTCAAAATAAGAGGGGTGTCAGTAAGCAAGTTCAAACCTGCTAGAATCAACTCCGATACTTGCATAGATCCGTTGGAGGTAATGACTGAAGTTAGAATCCTTTCTCATATTCAACTTTTTCACCGGGTCACTATCATATTGCGAATCGTTACTTCCATTGACTATGTTCCCTCCCACATATGCAGTTATCTTCGCATAATCAGTCATTGACAACTTGTTGATCCATCAATTACAAAATCAATAAAGCTTATACAATTTTGGGCAGTTCGTAGCACATATACAGTTTCACTTCTTGGTAGGGCGTATCATCTCATATTATAAATATAAGCACTCACACAAGTTTACATTCTTGGTGGGACATCTGATCGCACACACATCACTTCATTTCTCAGTGGGCATCTCATTACCCACACGATTTTACTTTTCGATGTGGTGTCTCATTATGTACCATAAATGCAAGCACCCACATGATTTTACCTCTTGATGGGGTGTCTTATCACATACCATAAATTTAAGTACCTATACGACTTCACTTCTCAGTGGGGTGTCTTATTGTACCGATATAATTTCACTTTTCGATGGGACATCTCATTGTACCTACACAATTTTACTTTTCGATAAAGCGTCTCTCATTACGTACCATAAATGTAAGCACTTATACAATTTTATTTCTTAATGGGGCATCTCATCACATACTATAAATTAAAGTACACGTACAACTTCACTTTTTGGTTGGTTATCTCATCGCACTTACAATTTCACTTCGTGGTGAGGTATCCTATCACATACTATAAATGCAAGCATACTTACACAATTTCACTTCTTAATAGGGCATCTCATCGCATACTATAAATGCAAGTACACCCACACAATTTCACTTATCGATAGGACGTCTCATGACAAACTACGGTTGTAAATGCAAATGTGCTTCACTAATGCATAGGAAAAATCACCTACAATTTACAGGCCGCATCCCTATTTTTTTACATAACCACTATAACTTATATAACTATATATACCATATGAATAATGTACAAAACATAACGTGCATATTAAAAAAATATAAATACTAAAAAAATTATCATGTAACTATAGTTTATATCGACAATATAAATATTATCGTATTAACAATGTAATTTGTCTATGAAAAAATAATTGCAGAATAAATGATAGCCTAAGTGTTACTTACAGATTGGTCAAGAAAAATAAGGTCATGTTATCGCTCAAAGAGAGGAAATAAGAGGGTTTGAGAGCTTTTGGAAATTAGAAGATGTAAGAATGAGGGGGACATGCGGAAATTGGGATTTAAGGAAGCAAACTGAATGCACATGGCTTGGGTGGGCCTTCAGTGGAAATAAGAAGGTACAAGTCAGTTGTGTGTCTTCTATATTGAGGAAGGCACAAGTCAGCCATACGCCTTCCTTGTACGCGCTTTCAATATAAAAAGCAAGTACACTTACTACATCATTCATGTAAAATTTACTCTAGACACCCCATTTTTCATCTTATTTTTTTAAATTCACCCTATAAAGGTAAAAAACTCCGACAATCGTAGCAATGGCTAACTGGCTATGAATTCATAAGCCCAACGTTATCTTTGGGCATAATTTCAACTCTTACGATTTTCTCTTGTCTTTTGTGGGATTTATCTTATTTTATGGTTTATCTATAAGATGGTTAGGGCAAATAAGTTCTATGATGTTCTTGACTTGAGAATGGCCCATAAATTGAAAGATGAGTGTGTAAGTGAAAAATATAAATAGCTCATCAACTACTTTGTGGAATCGAGATTAAATCCTATCAGAGTTCAATATAGATGCAATTTTGTAGATAAAGAGGCCTAAGGCTTTGTAAATTACAGGTTTGATGAGTTGGGTCCAACTACACTTAGGTATCCTAAATATTCGTTTTAGCTCATAACGAGTATTTTTGTTGGTATGGTACATTATATTTCTAATTTAAATACCAAACTAACTTTTGATGTAAAAATAACCTATAGTTTTTATAGAATTTCATAAAATTACTTTCAAAATAAGATTTATATTATATTCCTAATATTATAATATCATAAATTTTTACCTAATATTTTCTACCCATTTAATTCTTATATACACATGTTATGTATTATTACATATAATACACATTATGTATTACTTGTATCACATATCTAACACTTCTAACACTATATATACTATCTTTTACTACCAATAATTTATTAAGATGTCTAATTATATCTTAAATCAAAATTTATACGTAATTAACCTTTAACTTAAATAGTAAATTTAACTTAAATATACCCCTTTACCTACATATTTATTACATATTATGCTTAATATATACAATTAATACCTTAAACTCCAAAAATACCATCCTACATCAACAACTATCTTTTAAAGATATCTAATTACATACTAAGTTAGAATTTTTACCAAATTAACATTAAATTACAAAATTAAGCTTAAATATTACCTTATATATATAATTTTAAGGCCTAAAAATTAAGTAAAATTTTATAAATTAATTTTTAGAAAATCTCTTTATAGCTATAGTTTACATAGTCTATAAAAAAATTTTGAAGTTAAAACTACATTATTAAGGTTGTTTAAATTACTATTGAAAATCGGCTCGAGCTTAATCATTTCTTAAAAGCAGTATATCTCAAGGCCTATATTTATTGAATTGACATTTTTTCCTAAATCTATATATAATAATATTCCAGAGCACCAAATTTCATAATTTTCAATACATTTTTTATATTTTTAGTAATTTAAGCAAAATCAAAAGGAAAAATAGAAATCATTGGCGTTGCTAGCTCCGGCCACCACTAGCCACCTTGCCTTTGTCAGTACCACTAAGCATGAGATCTATTAGGTGGTAGTGGATTTGGTTTCGTCCAAGGTGTTATTTGGGTGTAGGTTCTCTTATAATCCCCTAAATACCCACTATTTTGTATATTTTTGGTAAAATTAGTTTCTCCTTTCTTCTTAATCTCTCTCTAGTTTTTCTAGATTTCAAACTTAGCAAAATGAACTATGGAAGATTTATTTTGAATTTATAGAGGTGGTTAGGATTTTTTTTTAATTTATTTGTACCAAGTATCCATTATCTTCTCTCTTTTTCACTTTTTATTTGTTTCAATTTAATTGGTTGATTTGATTTCTTTAATTTTCAGCTTGCCACGCTTCATATTCTAGACATTTCCATACTTTTCCACATTTTTCTTGATTTTTCCTTAATTTTTTATGAATTTTCTTTAATTAATTAGTATTATTTTAATACATTTTAGATATTTAAAGTAATTTAACATACTTTTACCTACATGTAAATATATATATATTATAAATAAATACTTATAAATATTATTTAAGTTGTTTTATGATTTTTAGTGTGTATATAATTTATCTCTATTGATTTATTAATTATTGAAACTCATTTTATGCGTTTCCAATAAATAACGGGTAATATAGATATAACTTAATATTAATTTTAATTATTTTACTATTTATTTTTCTAAATTTAAATTTACAGAATCACTTTGACTAATATTCTTAATTCTATCGTAAAATTTGAAGTCGTTGGATAATTTATGTAATCACCTAAATTTTACAAATCGTTTCCAAACCAATTGATCGTAAGTTGATCACCAATTTTTGAACAACCTCACATTACTTTAACATTTAAATTGGGATTGAAGAAAATAACTGTAGTGATAGATTCTAATAGGGGGTTATCATTATCTAGGTTCACCGAGTAATTGCCTTACGATTTGGAAAAACAATTCCTTTTCCCGTTCCTATTTGAAGTTGTGTTATGGAGCATATTTTAGGGTCTCATGTTAGCATCTAATTGAAGATTCAAGAAAAAAACTGTTGAAATAGATTCCACTTAGGTTTGCTATTGGTTAATAATACAAGATCTTAATGTAGATTATCTTTCTATTAATTCTAATTTACCTTATGTAAGGAGGGATAGAGAGAGAGAAAATCAAGACTTTTCAACAAATTGAAGTCAAGAAAATCTTAAGAGTGTGCAATTAAGCTATAAATTAGCTTGGCTAACAAAAAGAGAAAGTAGGCTTGTGAACTTGCTTTTATTGTGAATGGATTTTATTTCTTATATTGACAAAGGTAATATTGGATTATGTGTTAATGGTCTAAACTATGTGAACTTGGGTCACATACATAACTCGAGTATTTTAATTTACATGCTTTTAAGAAGGTGATTATATATAGAATGCATAATAGTGCAAAACATATAATCCTCTATCATATAGTAGAAGTGAACCGTAATTGTATTATATATGATTTTGTGCATTATCTTTTATAAACTTTAAATTACATACACAATACAACTTGTTAATAGGCCATTTTGGACTTAAGCCTAATCTAACCTTATCTTTATCTTTAGAAGGCTGTAATGACCCGGCCGGAACTCCTTCCATCGAGATTGTTTGCTTTGGCATGAAATGCCGTACAATTTTGTCCCTTGGTGCAGCTGCTTCCCAGGAGGTCACCCATCCTGGGATTGCTCTAGCATGAGTACGCTTAACTCTGGAGTTTCGACGTACTCCGAGCCGCTACACCAAAAGGTGCCTCGTGATTAGAGTTCCTCTCTTCAGGCATGTAAGGGGTATTACAAAGGCTAAAGCGGCATGTACCTTACCACTTTGGATGATAATAAAACATCCTAAAGCAAAAAATTAGCCCATTTGGCTTACTCTATAATGGACCCATAAGCTAAATCTAGTAGACCTGAAAATTGTCAATTAAACATTAAAGCGACATGTAAGGGGGAAGTTACATAGATCGGAGACCTTTCAAGACCTCGGTACCTTCGACCTAGCCTAGGATTTCCCTAAAGCCCTGATAAGACCCTATCCTGACGTCAAGTCGGCATCATACCTTCCTAGAAATGAACCTATCGGGTGAATATGTTTTTAATTATGATAAGACTCCAAATTAGGAAAGTGCTCCTTAAAGCCCTTATAAGACCTTATCCCATCATCTGGTTAACATTATACCTTCCTAAAAAAGAACCTATCAGGTAAATATATTTCCAATTATGACAACACTCCAAATTAGGCAAGTACCAGATTAAGAAGATACAACTTAAAGGATGACTTGCCAAAAGTACCTCAAATCCATTTCCTATAAATAAGAAGGTAAAGCCCCTAAGTACGACAACTATACTAATTAGACTGTGACTTTGCCAAAATTCTATCAGACCTTAACTTGAGTATGAGTGTTTGTACTGGAGTCATTTCTGGTGTGTTTTTCCAAATATTATAGTCCAAAGCTTAAAAGCTTAGGCCAAACACTTGAAGATCAATCCTAATGATCGAATTGGCAGAGGTTCTAGTCAACACAACTATTTATAATTTTAAATATATATAATCATATATGTATATACAGTATAGTGACGATATATTTTATTGTTAAATCATTGTACAAGGCTCTCTCTAGTTTCTTCTTTTATATCAAGGCATAATATTTTTTATGACAAATTACTAATACATCCCTTTATAGTTACTTGATATGTCCTTAACCTCTTATCTTTAAAATTGAGTCAAATTATTGGAAAAAAATGTGTTTGACTTTCAACATGACCATTTTCTCCTTGTTGATTTCACATATCACTTCATTAACCAAAGAAATCGAATTTCTCACTCAAGAAAATGCAGAAATTACTATTCTTATGGATAATTTCTCATTTGGTATATCTAAACTAATATTTATATCAAAATGGTTTATAAGAATAAATAAGAATTTTCATACTGTCATGTTAAAAATATTATCATGAATGGTTATAAATACTTTTGCGTATAAGTATTTTATTTCTCTTTACTTACCATTAGACAATTTTGCATGTTATAAAATATTTGATTGAACGATATACAGCTCACTGTAGATCACGATAGCCCACGTCGTGCTTCGAATTGATCAGTTGATAAGGAGAGTTGAGAAATAAACAACATTACGTAACTGTCGGCAATTCTATTTAGCCTTCTAAATAGAAATAATCCTAGGACTTTAAACCTTCGTTTAGGTATTGAAGAGTCTCATGTTAGATTACAGCCACAAAGGCCAGGACTACATATAAAGAACTTTGCGGATTCAGGTCGTTTTATGTATGTTAAAGCAAATAGTAGAGTAGCTTGTTTAGGTACTAAAATACTAGAGAGTAGCATGGTTGTACCGGAGAAGTTGCCAAAATGTGATCATGAAGATTATTATTACTTTTGGTTTTGGGGTAGAAGAATGACTGTGTTAGGGCTAATCTTTTGGTAGGAAACCTAACGTAAGAAAGAAGAGTCCTCTTCAGGGAGAAAAGGGCTTTTTTAATATTCTAAAGGGGAAATGTTAATGAGTGATTTAGGGATTTATAGGTTATATTTGTTTTTTTTTTTTTTTTTATAATAGTGCAAGACAAATCTTGAAAATCAGGATGCAATATATGTCTACTAATATTTAAAAAAAAATTACACAATTATTAATTGTACAAAAAATATTACAAAAATACAAATTCTATATTGTATCTTGAAGATGTAATATAAGTATTTATATATATAACAAAGTATTGGTACACCAAAAGTAATGTGAAGATGTGACATGTACAAATACTAATGTCACATATACGATATAAATTTAAATACACTTTTAAAAATGTTGTATCTTATATACAAATACTAATGTTATATCTTCATTAGTATTTTAGTAATATTTTTTTGTACAATTTTTAATTATGATTTTTTTTTTAATTTTGATTGTAAACATATAATTTTCTTTGAAAATCATAATGGATTTTTAAATTAGACTTTAACAAGTATTTCAAGACACTTATTAACATAACAATTTAAAGAAAGTTCCCCTATCATACTGGAGGAGGAAAAGAGAGGTGTATCCAATTTATATCTTGTATTGACTTTTTAGACAAAGGAAATTTAATTTGGATCCTTGAGGTAGAAAAGTGCTAAGTCTCTTTTTTTCAAAAACTAGTATAAGATGTATCTATTTTTAAGCATAACCAATCTTACTTAATTATTATTATTTTTTAAATCAGAGAAGGAAAGTAGTATATAAACTTTTCCTGATTTCTCATTTCTGGAAAAAAAAAAACTTAAAATTTGAATTAAAAGAGCTCAATTAATCTCTTGTTCAATAGAAATAAAATATTGACACCTCTTTAGTTCACTTAAATAGAACAAGGCTGCAAAAGGATAATAATTTCCTTAGCTTTATTTTATTTTATGATCAGTGAAATTTTTGGAATTAAGAGTTAACGTTTTATGGGAAAAAGCAATCTTAACGATGAAGAAAAGAAATACAAATTCCTTATGTACTATATGAAGTAACCGTTTCTGTAACATAACATTTTGCAGATTAATAAGATAATAGTTATTCCATAAGTAATAAAATTAGAATGATAATTCCATTCTAATAAATCAAATATCACTTGAAATTCAGTTAAATAACCCTTCTTGGCAAAGAGTGGGCAACCGAATATCGCAAAGAAAGATGGCTAGAAGGCTTCTTCCCAAAAATTGATTTCCGTGGATACTGTGCAAGCTGAACCCCAAGATATGCTATTAGGCTAAGACTACTCTACAATCCACTCGTAGATCATTCGGGTTCAATCAAACACATTTAAATTTGGAGTTTTATACGAATACATACTCTATTCCAAAAAATATTATGGAAAAAGACTCTTTTTAGAAAAAAAAATGCGAAAATGATATACTAAAAACATATCAAATAAATATATCTTTAGTTACTTATAAAGAATTACACTGAAAACGCATACGATGGATGTGAATCACATTTTCTCCTTTATTTTTCCATTATATTGATGTTGTTATTGACTCTTTACAAATTTTGTGTATATACTGATTATTCGAAATGCAATTCACTTTTCATCGTATGTTGCAATTCAATACATTGTTTATTTATCATAATTTTACAATTTACAATTATTTTTTCTTTTATCCGACTCATATGGTTATTGGATGATCATTCCATGCACTTATTTCTTCCCCTCTTACTATATTTGTTTAGGTATTCCACCAATTATTATTATGTGATTGATTATTGTATCAAACTTTTTGTTAAGTTTGCAAATTAATGGTTGGAACAACATTACTTTATCGTTTTGAACAGAGAGAAGTTAGTAAATTAAATAGAAATTGAATTGAAGGCGTATTAAATGAATGCAACTTCAGTATAAATATTTATGTTGGAGGTGCACTCACTTGATGTACTTTCAGTTCAATTTTTACTAAACTAAGTTACTGAAAGCACGTTTACTATATGTGCCTTTAGTATAAATATGACAACTAATAGAATGTGTATTTACTTAATGCATTTTCAGTATATTATTTTTATATATTTTTTTAAACGAGCCCTTTTCTTAATATTTTTCAGAAAAGTGTCCGTATTTGTATAAAACTCTTAAATTTGATTTGATAGTTGAAATATGGAGCTCGAACCATTTGGATAGCATACAGAGTCAATCAGAGTTTCAAACAATTTAATTCAATTAACTTGCACTCTTTTTTGTTAAAATTTAGCATAATCAAATTTCTAATTGAATTAAATCTTCAACATAAACAGTATTAAAAAGATTTGTAATTTTAACAATATGGTCATACTTGAAATATGACCATGGAAGAAAGAAAGGAGAAAAAAAAAAAAACCTTACTCCAAATTTTTGGTAAAATTCCGCCTACCCCGTTAGAGGATATGTCCATTTTCATTCGTTTAATTCAAGTTAAGTATGCACGTTTGCCAATCACTCAATTAATCAAAATCAAACTAAACTGTGTTGAATTAGTATCTAAGAATGTCCAATTCCTTTGGATTTCTAGAGTCGCATTCTAGAGGGCATTTCAATAAATGGAATAGTGTTAACTTTTACAGATAGATGTAATTAGATCTGTGTATGGAATTTCAAATCGTGAATGGAGTCTAGAAATAGCGTGGACCCATCTTAAGTGGGTTGAACTGATCGATTGATTCAACCTTATTGAATCGGTATGTTCATGGACCATTAAACTATCGGGTTGAATCGTACACTTTGGGGCAAGCCAACTTTGAAAATTAAAAAAATATATATATTAGTAATATATGATATACACTATATATATATATAATGCAAATATACTATAAATATACTATATATAACATATAATATACTATATATACACTATATAATATATATACTATAAATATAATCTATAATATACTATAATACATAATGTGATCCAAATGAATTACTTCGGAATCAAAAATAAAATTTTCAATTTGCGAGCAACAACATAAAATCTTACATTTAATGAAAAAAAAAACATGAATAATTCAAACATTATTTACAATAATTAAAAAAAATCTGAAAAAAAAAAACCAACAATTCAAGGGCCGTTAAACTTACCTGAGGTCAACCCTTTTAGGGCCGAGGTTGGTTCACTTCCTTTTCGATTTTTGAACCAGTATTCTAAGATTAGTTTCAGGTTGGATTGAATCAATGCGTAAGTCTAGATTTAACACAATTTAGTTTAAAAGAAATACTTAATTTTAGGGATGTAATCAAGCGAGTTATTAGAGAGTATCTCATCCGTAATAAACTTATTGGATTTTTATTTTTATTTTTTTAAAGGATATGATTCAAAGCCTTATATGGTTTACATAAAGTTTTGTGATTAAAAAAAAAAAATCAATAGGAAACTTGATGCAATAAAATATAATTAACTTTATTTTACATATTTTTATTAAGAAAATTAATAAGCATACAAAACATTTAGTTATAAAAATTCTTTAAGAATATCCTTACAGCAACTTGTAGAATCAAAAGCAAAATGAAATATTTTATGTTATTGAGAAAGGGTGGGTATAATTTTATGTCGATAATGATTCTTAACGCGGTTTTACTACTAAGAGAAAAATCATATAAAGTTTTTATAGAGTTATGTGAAAGAATATACTTTAGAGGGTTGAATTTTAACAATAATAGAAAATTTTCTATAAGATTTTGCAAAATGCTAAATTTTATAGGAATGGATTAAGATTTACAAGACGATTCAAATCTGCGTGGATTGCATCGCACAGACTTTCAATATTTATCAAATTTAGTATTACCTAACTCGGTATTGTATGCATCTTCATGGCAATGAAACGGATCCATATCCTATCAGAAACGATAAGAATAAATACCCTAATGGCAGCCTAGCATCAAAGAGGAAAGAGTTGTTGCATGAGCTGTAATAACTAACCAGCACGTGTTAAACAACAATAATGGAGGTTTTTGCAAATTTCTTAATAATGGTCATTACAATTTATTGTACTCTCGTACTATTCATGAATTAAGAGTCCAGCAGCATTGATGAATTTGAGGTTGAGAATGTCAGATTCTGAGCCACAGTTATAAACTTATCTACTGAAGGCCGGCATATGTTGGTTGAAAAACTTGAAATTATACTCGACTTCCGTCTTCGATCAAACTTCTAGGGTCATTCTTACCATCAACTACTTCAATAAATTCGAATTGATGGTTCTTACTCACCTTACATAAGGTAAGGACATGAATGCAGTGAATCAATGCATGAAATACCAGCTGGCTTATAGAACCCTAAAATGAGTGTACCATCGGTTGGTCTTTCTAAACCCATGAATGGGTTCTATACGCTTTATAATTTTGGCTACTTTATAAGAAATGAATTAAAATGATTTAGATAATGTTTAAGCTGCCAATTATATAGCAATTTTAAGATAAATTGATTTATCCATGTTTTCATGTACAAATATAGAAAAATATCGACAACGTGTTAACCGATGGAATAACTTTACCGATGATCAAAATCCCAAGAACTAAAAAACAAAAGACATCCTTGAAGCTTGGCATCTTTGCAAGATATTTGGAATGACGAAATCTTTGAATATGCATGCCCTAAAGGTCTAAAGATCGATCGTTATTTAGTTTAATAGACAGTATTTCTAGTTTACTATCTACTAATTAAATTTCCTTTTCACTTTTAATTTGAGTACTTTTGCAGTGATTTGTTGTTAAAATTAGGCATGAATGTTAGACCATGACAAGGAAGTCAAACTCTAATTTTAGCGAAAAATTCATGCATCGTGTAGCATGATAGACATGAATCGGAGAATACACTTTGTATTAATTCAAGATATGATAATACAACTAATTCATTAGGTACTTATATTTTTAGAACTTTAGAATTATTAAAGAAATAGACAAAAGCCTTAATCTCATAAAATTAAGAGTTAAAATAAACTTTCCTAAACTATTAGGAAAATTTTGACCAACTCTGCAACTTGCCAAATCATGTAAGTTTCACTTCCTAAATGGCTCCAAGCAAAAAAGTGATTGAAATTAGGTTAAAGTAGACTTAAATCAATCTTTATTAATATATTATGAACTCCGTAATTCTCCATATGTAAAAAGTTATAGCCTTTCAAAGTTGAGTAATTTATAACTAAAATATCAGAAATGCTTTTCTAACCTATTGACTTCTAGCTACTTTCGATGGCTTTGAAACTTAGAGTTCGGCTTTGATCTCTTTTACTCATGATGCTTGTTGCCTATGATTGATTTCTTCCCTTGCTTTTTCTTACGCATCTACTCCATATATTATAATCCAACCTCATCCATATAACTACTTCATAGTCTACCTATATTGGTAGTGGGTACTCTTCGACACCCATGAGTCATAAATCATTACTCTCATCCTAGAGTTGTCACCATGCCAGCCATTTTACATTGATCCACCATACCTTCCACGTAAGCATCCCATATAACTTATAGAACCTAGCTACAACTACCTTCTAACATACTTACCTGTATCACAATGAGTCATTAGTAAACAACTCACTGAATGTCCAACATATACATGTTACAACATTAGCACCTAATCTACCACATCATTTTAGTTTGCTACTCTACTTGAGACAACAACGACAAAATTTATTTCAAATTAAAGTAGACTTAATTTATCTTAGAATGGTTCGTATGACGGAACATGTAGAGGGTGATTTGGAATCTCAGAGGTTTTGGCAAAGGGTTGAGTTAATGGGGAGGATTGTTGAGTGGAGTTGGGAAATATTAAATAAAATGCTAAACTCAACATTTATATTTTTGCACAATTGCTAAGAGTTACAAAGAATCGAATCATGCTGGAATAGAAGCTCTAAGTATGGGATGTTGTTGATTGTGTATGTTAGGCTAGAACTTTAAAATGGACTTAACTAAACTTAGACTTTAATTGATTTTTACTGCTTGTGCTTAGCTTCAACCATCCACTGGTCAGGTCTAGTAATGTTGGTAAGGCACTTGGTGATTTTTGCGCGACGTTATCTCAAGTGGAGTCTCGTACTAAAAGGACCTAAATAAATTTAGGATGGTTTTAATACTCGAGTGTTGAGGAGTACTCAACATCAATATCTATGTAGTATTATATATTATGTGTGTAGGGGTCACGAGTAATCCTAAGTCTCAAAATGCTGGAACCATGCTACTTGTAGACTTAAATAACAAGATATAATCTATTGATTGTTACATTTGTGATTATTAATCATGTGTGCTTAACTTATTACATGTATATTTATACGCATATGTAGTATTCCATATTGGGTGTTAGCTTACCCTATAGGAGTTGTCATTTTTTAGCTCAAGTTCAGGTGAAGAGATATATGATAAGGTTTATGCTAAGGATTCTAGTTATGATTTTCTGTATTATGATGAAAAGGGAGACTACTATTACTATAATGATGGAGCATGGGCTTTGTAGATTAGTTTTAGGAGCAAACTATATGGACCTATGTTTATTTTTATTGTATTTGAATATATTTTGGACTTATATTGTTATGGAGTTGCCTGTGACTCCTATTGGTGATATCTAGTGGATTGACTTTCATAAGAGTTGTGAGACTCCAAATCTTTTGGTTTGGTGCTTTTATGTTTAGGTTCTTCCTTTAAGTCAGATTTCAGTTATGATATTGAATGCCATTTGTAGATATTGATTGGTTGATGTTTCGCTCTCATACGAATATGAGGTTATCATATTGCGGGTTGACAAATTTTATGTAATTATTTTGTGGATCTCAGATAGTTGTAGGTTCCTAGACGCCTAGCATGTAAGTAGAGGCTAGGGACACGTACGAATTGTAGTGTTCTAGGTTGCAAAGCGTTACACCTACTCCATATATAGTGATCCAACCTCGTTTGCATCAATTACTCTATAGTTTACCTATATTGGTAATGGGTACTTCAACGCTGTGAGTCATAAATCATTAATCTCATCTCATAGTTTTGACCATGTTAGCAACCTATACACTATTCCATTACAACCATCCATATAAGTATCCCATATAACCTATAGAACCATACTTACCTATATAATGATGAGTCACCAGTCAATAACCCACTAAATGTCTAACACGAATATGTTCCAACATTAGCACCTAATTTACCATATTATTTTAGGTCACTACTCTACTTGAGGCAATGCATCTACAGTCCATGAGCACCATATTTGATTATCTGTGGCTACGAATCTTTCTATCTTATTTAAACACACTTAACAATCTAATAAAGTTTCAATAAAATTAGATTTATTGAAGTATTAACCTAGCAACCACACTTAATAAGCATGGTAATCATGTACTTAAGTCATACATGTTAACCTCAAACCGAAATAACATATTGTTAATGCCAAATAACATATATACCAGAAGTTATTAAACTCTTGTATTATAAATTGATAATCTTATATGTAAGGATTTCTTATCTACTTACGCATTTAAGACTCAAAAGGGATTAATTAGGACCTTTTATAAGGTAAGTCAGTCGACTTCTAACTTAAGAAGATTGACTAAGTGCACTCTAAAGGAGTGGACCATAGCAAAGAGTCTATCGACTGAACATGGGAGAGGAGCTACAATAGACCACAAGTGGGGCCTAGTTGATCAACCCTCGAAAAATTGCCTCAGTTAGTCGGGATTTATATCATGGTTGATTGTGATCTCCTTGGTCAACTCTAGCTCGAATTTTCCACTCCATATAAACCCACTTCGATTTTCTTACAAAATCAGTCCCTAAATTCATCTTCTGCCAATTCAAGTCTAATGATCCAATCTCTAAGTATCACATAACCCCAGTAGACATAGTTTTAAGTTACAAAAGTGTTAAAATCTACAATCCATACAACTTTGATTTTATTCTCCTCTTAATTCAAACCTTAATCCAATTATATGATATACATATGCAAAGCTACATTTATCTCCAATACTTATTCATTAAACAACGAAGAAGAATAAAATACCTTCTTATGTTTTCCTTATACCAAATTAAGAGCTTGATGTGATAAATGCTACATTTTCACTATGTATAGCTTTCCCTTTAAAAACTATTACAAAACTTCAATACTTAAAGTAGAAATTCTGCTTATCGTTGAAAGATAAAATTACCTTCTACATCGATTTTTTAAGTTTACTCTAAATTCACCAAATTCTTACATTAGGGTTTAAGTATATTCTTAGAAAACCAACTGAGGAGAAAAACAAAATAATTGCCTTGATTTCTTTTAGAGAATTAAAGTGGTTTTTGATAGAAAATGATAGAGAGATGCCCATAATAGAAGAGAAGAAGCAGGAGAAATACTTCTAGTTTTTGTTTTGTAAGAACCACCTTTAAAACTTAAGAGACCATTATCGGTTCATCGACCTTATATAAACGCTGGATCTACTTTCACATTAATTAAAAAGAAATGAGCTATTTTTATTTTAAAAGAAACTAAGAGGAATTAGAATTATTTAAAAGCCATTTATTTGATTTATTTTTTAATAGCATTTTAATGTGATATAAAAGGGTCAAATTTTCCATATGCTATTTTTTTTTCAAACGTATAATGAAACTTGAAAAATATAAAATGTATATTATTCTCTTGGTTTAACAAGTGCCTTGAAATACCCTTTCAACAAACTTTTTTCTCATTTACTATCTTACTTGTAAAATATAAGTTCTTAGTGGGTGAACTTGGTAAGTCAGTATGGGGATATACTCATAAAACCTAATATGAGCCTCTTCTAGCACTCTCTTCCCTCCTCCTCTACACCTATCACTATTATAAACTTGAGAAAGTTATTATATCAATATTACGTTTACTTAATTAAATAGATAAGACTATAATGAAATAGTCATTGTAAAGTAATGAAATAAGGTTATAATAAACCTTAAATAGTTATTATTGGATTCACTTGGCTGAATAACTAGAATTATACCAAAGCACCATCATATACAATAGTATAATTATAAAATAATATACACTAATATATTAAATAATTATTCACTATTCTTTTATATTAATATAACATGTTATGTATATATATTATAATATTACTAAGTATAATATATATAAGTAAAAGATACAAATTTTTTTATTTTTATTACTAGTACTATGATTTTAATAAAGTAATATGTATGATTAATATAAAAATAGTTATAAATTTGTTATTGCACTTGGTTAATTATAGTTATAATATAAGCACCTTGACTAAATAATTACTATTTATTAATTATTCAATATGTAATAGTTGTTATAATTTTTTATAGTGATATCACATGCTGTATTACGTATATTACTAAATATCTTACTTTATTTATTATACTACATTATGTATGTGTGTGTTAATATTTCTATTTACCATATAACATTAAAAATTTAAGTAAGATACTATTTTATTTACTAATATAAATATCATATTTTTAATAATATATTTATTTTAAATTTATTATATTATTTTATATTTTATAACTATGTATAAAATAATAATATAAATTATAATACAATATTTTGATACAATATCAAATTATAAATTGATACATTATCTTATCATTAAGAATATTATAATTTAATACAAATCTATATTTATATAATTACTATTTATTATTTTATCTAATAATTTAATTTCATATTATTTTATATTATATCGTTGCTAATTATTCACATAATATTATAACAATGTTTTGAATATTTATTACACCATATCATAACTTTACTTTAAAATTATTTATACTCATTAACTCTTATACTATTATTATTTATATCACCATGTAGGTGATGGGTGTGGCCATAGTGGTAAGAGAGGGTATGATGGTAGTGGTAGATTCAAAGTGATTGATTCAATAAGTATGTGTAAAAATAAAAAATAAAAATAAGAAAAAAAGAAAAACAAAATCAACCTTATAATGCCTTGAAACCATCTTAAAACTTGTATCTTATTAAAAATTTATAGGGTATAAGGTATTTTATGAAACGTATTACTGTTATATTTTTACAATATTAAAATTTTGAGGTAAATTGTCAACAATTTAAACCCATCAATGTCTCCATACGCTCAAATTATGTGAAGCCACACTCATCACAGGTTTAAGGAAGTGATATTATAAAATTTACAATTTATTAGAAAATTTAGTTCATTATCTTAAAGTTTATAATGCAAAATCCACCACAATAAGTTCGCCTATACAACATCCGGTAAAAGAATAACAGTAAAGATAAGTTTAGTAATGGGAAATAAATGAGATAAGAGAGGTAGAAAAATAAAACATAAATATGAGACGAGAGGAATATAGAAGAAATGAAATAGAAAATTCTTTAGGATTTCTTATTCATGATATGTTTAAACTACGACCTACATATTTATTCATATGTCTTTTTTTATAGAACTTAAAAGGTAAAAATATGATATTCTTTTGCATTTGTTATAATTATTATTATTTAATAATTTTAACAAGATAGATACAAGTTACTTATCCAGTTACTTAGAGAAGAGATCTCAAGATACGTGTGGGTATTGAGATAGGTATCGTTATGCATCCTATGTGAGTAATAACTACTAACTAGTTAATTATACTTGAGATCTATCATGTAATTTTTAATACTTTCCTAAAAGTTTCCCAATCAAATAAGATATTATGAGTATATAATATAATAAGATTATTCGTTTACCCCGTTTGTTATAGTTGAGTGATGCATGGTTTTTCCTTCAAAAGGTGCCATGCTAATATGGAAAGAGCTGAATAACTATTCATAGTAGTATGGTCATTAACTTCTCTTCAACATTTTAACTAAGGGGATAATAAACGTAGAATGTATACCTTCATTTTGATCCAACTTGAGACAGCCAATAGTCTCAAGAAAGGCTTTACTAAGAATGAAGCATCCTATGGGCTCATCGATGGTAGGTATAGACAATAAAAAATGGACAATGAGGATCTAAAACGAAGGCTAGTAACCTTTTTGTTTTTTCACAAGTGTCAACCCTGAATGTTTGTAGTGAAGAAAAATTGTACTTCCTTTAAGAGGGGAAAAAGAAAGGAAAAGAAAAAAAAAAAGAAAGGAAAAGAAAATTACTTCAGTAGTAAAAGTTACTGCATCTCTGCTCTCATATTTATTTATTTTGATCTGAAAAAATTATAAGAAATCATGATATATTTATACTATAAATCGAAAAGCCGATCTTTTGTCTTTCTTCATGTATTTACTGTATTCAATGTTATGACCATTATAATTTAATGGTATAAATATTGATTTGTTAATAAGATTAATTAAATTCCAATCCCTCTTTCTTAACTTATAACATGTAACTTGAAAAAAATAAATAAATAAATAACTATACTTACTACAAGTAATCATTAAAGGGGGTGGGGTTGGGGAACGTTTGATTTTAATTCTTACCTCACCCTGGGTCTAATCTTTTTCACACTGTAGTGTCAATTAATTAGTCCCACCTGCTCTCATGAATTTCATTAATATCCCCGAACCACATTTTCCATGAGCACTATAAGTACTACCTCACCATTCCTACGGTTCATGCAAACTCGAAAAAAAAAAAGACAAAGAGCCCTTTGATAACTCTAATTTCACTTTGCTATGTCTACGAAAGTGAAACCAGGCAAGATAATTCATGTCAAACCCCAGAAAAATATCGGAAGAAGAGAATGTTAATTGGGAACGTTTGATTTGCCGTACTTGAGATCTTCCTATGACCAGAAGTTGCTGTTTTACAAGGGAAATGACTTCGACAGGATGGTTAAGAAAATTAAGCATGGACTAGAGGAGGTTTTGGTAGGGTTTTACCCATTGGCTGGTAAGTTGGGACAGGATAAGAAAAAGGAGATGAGGGTGGAGTATGACAATGACATGGATGGCGTCGAGGTGCTTGAGGCCGTGGCTGAGGAGGTGGCCGTGGAGGATCTGGCTACTGAGGAATGGGCTGACATGTTTAAGTATTTTATACCTTACAATAATATCTCGAACTTGGAGGGACTTCGTAGGCCTTTATTGGCAGTGAAGGTAATAGTCTTATTGTTATTTTATTTTTAATTTTTTTATGATATGATCCTATTTAAGTTGTTAGTGCATGGTGCATACTTATAAAAGCTTCGTACTTGGTTTGTGATGCCATTTTTGCTTTACAAATTTATACATTCATAAATGCAATTACTAGAATCCTTGGCATGCAAAAATTAGATAAGACACATTTTATTGTAGGATAATTAACTGGGACACTTTTAAAGAAATATTAAATTATATGTATACGTAAATATCACACTTATCACTTGGATTACATCACTAAAGTTTCTCCTCAAACCAAATTTTCAGTATCTTCTTATGTATTCCTTTGCTTTAGATGTTGCTAGGTATCAACAATGTATATTTCGTTTTTAATTTTTAAACTCATACGTGTTAATATATGATTGCATGAGATAAAATAGGAGAAATTAGTAAACCCTAATGACTTTGGAAAGAGACAAAGAGACTATCTAAAATATAAAATCACACTTTAAAGTTTTTTTTTTTTTTTTCAATAAACTTTAGCGGTTGAGGATCTTATCTAGATCACTTGAAAAAATTCAGTGTCAATTTTTATGATAGTAAGATAAGGAATACCTTTTATAAATCCTTTACGGTGAGCATGGATCTGATGTTCTTTAACTCGAATAAACATATGCCATATCATGAAGAAGGGAAAAAAAAAAAAAAATAGAACAAGAAGAAGAAGACAAGATTATAGAGAGAGGGAAAAGGATAAGCTGCAAAGTTATTTAACAGGCTTTTAATAAACGACGGATACAACTGTAATTTTATAAAAGAAAATCTAAGAAGTTGAAAGGAGTATTTAATATAAGCCTTATTATGGCATGTACCATCTACGTTCTAACCCAGGAACCTATATGTATATACGTCATTATAGGGTCAATATGGCATAGTATGTATAGTAATGTTGTTAAATCCGGATTAATTTTTATGATTTAACTCGATTCGATTTGGATCGGTAATCAAACCAATTCAGTTCAATCATGATCTAATTTCGATTAAATCATGATTAAATCTAATTCCTTCCATTTATTTTTTACTCTCAATATTCAAGTCACCTATCCAAGATGGATTTAACAATATTGAACCCTATTCGATCTAAATAATTTATGGTAGGGCAAGATGACATATTGCATACATGTAAATTACATAACCATAATATTCAGGTACCAAGCATTATTGTAGAGGAATCTGCATAATTACTATTAAAATAAATAAATATTATGCAAATGCTAATTATATAAAAGTTTTTTTTACTAAAATACAAATGCTATATCACATAGATATTAAGATTACATATAAGTCACTTGTATACAAATGTCCCATGTTATGTACATATAATGGATTTAAAAGATGTAATATAACTATAGTAGAGAAAACATGAAATCATAGCTTATACATATGATTTTTTTTTAATTTTTAATGTTGCATATTCTAAACACGCTTTAATATTAATATTTATGTAATTAATTTCATGTAATTCATATTTATGTAATTTTTTTATAGGATCGGTAGAGATTGTTACACCTTATTATCATATTGTTATAATCTTTATATTTTTTTTCAATGAAATCAAAAGTGACATCATAATACAGGAATTTCATAACAAAATAATCAGGTAAAGACATGGATAATTTAAATTCTTATATTGCGGTTGCTTAGGTTGTGATCGTAATGTAATAACCATGATACAAACCGAAAAAAAAAGAAAAAAAAAAAACCGATTTTTCCTTGCCAATCGGAGTATTTCCCATTCGGCTCCATTTTAATTTCTTTAAATATTTTTTAATTGTTTTTTTTTAAAGTTCATTTTTGAATAATTTGAGATTACACAGCACCTAGGTTATTAATAATATGGTCCCCCTAACAATTGTCATTGAAATAAATATGAAGAAGCTTAAAAGAAATCTTTTTTTGGGACAATCGTTAACATTTTGCTTAGGAATTTATAATTTAGTAAATGAAATCATATATATTCATGGTATTTTATAATCCGATGTGTGCAGTTGACAAAGCTCAAAGATGGACTCGCAATGGGATTGGCTTTCAACCTTGCAGTCCTAGATGATAAATCCACGTGGCAGTTTATGAGTCAGTGGGCTCAGACATGCAGGGGGTCTCCATCCACCCCAGTTTCTCCATCCCTCGACCGCACCAAATTGCGCAACACGGGCGTGAAACTCGATCTGCTCGCTCCACCGGACCCCAACTCCGAATCCAAAGGCGTGGACCCACCAGGACTCCGTGAGCGCGTGTTCCGTTTCTCCGAATCCGCCATCAGCAAGATCAAGTCAACTGTAAACGCCAAACCTCCACCGGACGGCTCACAACCCTTCACCACCTTCCAATCTCTCTCCGTCCACATCTGGCGCCACGTCACGCTCGCTCGTGAGCTCAAACAGGAGGACCACACAGTCTTCACCGTCTTCGTCGACTGCCGTAACCGCGTGGAACCACCAATGCCGGAGAGCTACTTCGGGAACCTGATCCAGGCGATATCCACCGACACCAACACCACCGCGAGCCTGCTAACGTCTCGCGAGCCGGCTTTTGGTGCGTCACTGATACAAAAGGCGATCGAGGAGAGGAACAAGCAGTGGAAGCAGTCGCAGAAGATGTTTCAGTTTAAGGATGCTGGAGTGAATTGGGTGTTGGTCGGGAGTTCGCCGAGGTTCAAGGTGTATGACGTGGACTTTGGATGGGGTAAACCGGAAGGGGTTCGGAGCGGTAAGAACAACCGATTCGACGGAATGGTTTATTTGTATCAAGGGAAGGGTGGTGAGAAAAGCATTGATGTGGCGATTGCCCTGAAGGATAGTGTTATGAAGAAATTGGAGAAGGATAAGGAGTTTTGTATGATTGGATGACGAAATTTTTAAGACAAATCATTTGCATGGTTTCGGATCTTTTAAGGATGCATGCTTCAGACACTTTGAATTTAAGGATTAATTCGATTCATCCAAATGCATATCCAATTGATCCAAAGTATTCAAAGTGTTGGAATCATAACTTACTTATAGTTTCATTGATCCAAACCATGCAACTATTTTTAAATCCATTATTAAGAAGTGTCTTTGAATAATATAAATGTTAGAAAAAGCCATCTAACTAGTATGTTTGTTTAGCTGTCGTATGTGATGTCGTGATCTTTTATTATTTCCCTTTGCTTATATCATGTGATATTGTCGGAATCCTGAGTATCTTCTTTTTTTCTTTTTTAAATTTTTCGTTTTCCCTTCAGATGTTTAATTTGGCTTTCTATGAATATATATGTTTATGGATGTGTTAATGTTTTATTATTGATTAAATACATAAGTAAAATTAGGTGTATCTATTTTTCATTTAGCTTATAACATATTCACAAATTGCATCATGATTCAAAATACTAAATTTCTTGCCTATCTATTTCTCTGTACGGAGAAATACTTGCATGGCCATAAAAAGCCGGATATTCTGAGAGCAACGTAAGGCCTTTTGGCCTCACTCATTTCCGGACCCATGAGCAGAGTAAATTGTTCATCCGAGAAAGAATCAAAGTCAAGCCCTGTGGCAGCGATAGAGAGAATAGCGATGTGTGGGTTTCCTTTAAAGGATGGGGAATGGAGTCGGAAAAGGCAGAAAGTAATCACTAAGAACAGTAATCCCATATCAAAAATGAAGATTGAAAGGCCGAAAGGAAACAAAAACAAATTTAAAAAAAAAAAAAAAAAAAGAAAAAAGAAAAAAGAGAGAAACAAGTGTTTGAATGTTTCAAGTTCAAGATTTCTCCACCAACCAAATTCAATATAACTACCCAGCAATTTTAGTTAACTAACCTAAATTGGGTTTTTCCTAAAGCCTACAATGCAGTGTAAACTTCCAAAGGCACACATGGTGAATCTAAACACGGCTTTCGTAGGAGTCTTGAACCATGTGTAAAGTTATGCGATTTACTTACGAGTAAAGGCCATAGTACTTGCCCACAATCGTCGCAGCTCAGTTCTTTCTTGAATGGCAGTCGTGTGTATAGAATCAATTTGCTATATCATGTAGCCTTCTCGATAGATGAGACCTTCCTCAACGATGAAAGGGATTAACATTTGGGTAAGTACAAATAAAAAATTAATTACGTTTTACAAAGTAATTTAAGTAATTTTATGAAATAACTCTTACATTATAATCTTATGGTAAACGTATTACTTATTTAAACCATTTTAAAAAACATTATTTTTATAGTATATCAATCTTCTCTCTTATAACTCTATGTTACCAATTACTAATAATGACCACCGACCAATTTAGCGTTACGTCAATTCTCAATATCAGTATACATTTAATTGGCTGCTATGCAACTTATAGTTCATGTCTATTTTCAAGCATCAAAACTGCTCTAAAAAGAATTTTTGTCAATGCAACGTTATTTCATGAGTCATTTCACTTAAATATACAAGGTTAATATTAAAATAATACGCAAGGCCATTTGATCCGGCAACCTAGTAGCTCACAATTATGTTTTAGGAAATTAAATTATCTTCAATCGTAAGAGTTCAAGACCATAAGTTCCACTGGGTTCTACTAACAAGAGGTAAATCCATGACGTTTGGAAAACATAGGCGTTTC
Organism: Lumnitzera racemosa; assembly: GCA_024138005.1. Classification (NCBI taxonomy): domain Eukaryota; kingdom Viridiplantae; phylum Streptophyta; class Magnoliopsida; order Myrtales; family Combretaceae; genus Lumnitzera; species Lumnitzera racemosa. The sequence goes on from JAMXBC010000004.1 coordinate 108,326,378, forward strand.
AATCTTCCACGGAGCAATTCAAGTATTCAAAGAATGAGTAAATTACGCTGACTATCCTTAAAAACACCCCTCATCCTTTTATAATTTTACACGACTGCTATGACAAACATGTAACCCACCGTCATAGAACTCATCTAGGCACGTGCATGATTACGAAACTAATCAAGGAGGCGTCTACGCACTCCTAATAATTATTAAGGGGTGCGATGTCATATGATACAAGGGGCGTGCACAGTAAAGTAAACCGAGTGCATCAGTATAATTTCAAAAGTTTTATTGACGGTGGATGCTTGCTTGCACTAAGAGAATTTCACCGAGGCATTTGACTCATAAATGGAAGCGATGGCACTAGACAGACTTATCATGAAGATGGTGGCATCTAAAACAAAAGTGCAATGCAAGAAATTTGTATACAATAATTAGATACCGCTTGGCTCTTCAGCTGTTAAGCTCTGTGATTTTAATACAACATCTTAAAAAAAAAATTTTGGGGTTGGAACACTGCACAAATTGAATAATATATTGCTTTATAAGCATACCAATCCGAAACCAATATAAATTATGCTCAAGGCCATTGAATTCAAAGATGTAGTCATTGCCGGATCGGGGGTAGACAACAATTTAATATTTCTCACTGCTCTTGAATACTACAAGATTTTCATCTCAGCTATTAGGCTGGGTACCTAGAAAAAGGCATGGTGATCTTCATACAATCATCCATTCATGTATTATTCTCATACTTCACACGGAAGGAGGTGTTGTGGATGTTGTGTCTTCTGCTGCAGTAACAATTAGTCAGGAGTAGAGGAAGAGCGGGAAAGAGGAGAAGGAAGAAGGGCTGGACAGACCTTGAGGTGTACTCTGAAATTCAGGTTGGCTTTCGCCCGCAGTTGATGGTTGTCCTGGCTGTTGAGCAGCAGCTGCTGATTTTAACTGCTCTTCTGTTACCTTCAAAGAGTCCTCGCTCGAGTAAGCTTTGGTGGGAGATGCAGCACCGTCTGCATTTAGCAAAATTCACAACCACATAAATTTTTCCATAACAAAATTCTGGGATAGACTAATCTAAGTTTAACTAAAGCCTTCAGCAGGGAACATTCCAATGTCAACACCAGCAGACATGGCACATGTAGGTGCTGACGAATCCATACAATGTGGAAAAACGTTTTTGAAATCTAAACATGCAAATCACATTACTTTTTCAAAATAATAGACTAATTAAATTCTCCTAACAACTGGGATTGGCATCCTGACCACCACACGGAAAACCATAACCGAATCCTTTTTATCTGGCATTAACTTTGAACCATGTGCATCCAACTCCAAGTACAAGCCAGACTGAAAGTTGAAATAACATTCAAGTCTATGTTTTACAGGCAAAACTTGTCCAGTCCATGGCCCCGTCTTAAAATTGCATTACAAGCAGTCAGGTTATTGCTAACCTGCATCTCATTCATTTAAACTAACGGAAATCAGATTTTGTTTGTCTTCTACACTCTATGGTAGCAATAACATAACTTCATCTTTTCACACATCAACTTATAATTCTTTCTTGTGAGCTCCCTCACTTTCTAGACCCAAAGCAGTGCAGTCTTTCCTGGACAGGTCAAGGATTTTGTGCTTCGTGCTAGCAACATCAATACACGTCTTAATCTCATTTCAGCGCTTCCTTGCAGTTTACACGCATTCTCCATTGCTCTGTTGCTATGCTTGGCAGTTGGCGTGTATACAATTTGAATATAGAAGGTTCCAAAGTGTTTCACCTAAAGTACTAGCCAATCATGCTAAACAGAAAAAACTGGTAAATAATAATTCTTTTTTGAGTATTGAATATGTTTCAGGATAGACCTTTAGATGGTAGATATATATTTCACTCACTTGGATCAACCATATCTTGAGGCTTCTCATCAAGGGCACTTGTTGAAGGTGACGAAGATGAGTCCATAGTGTTAGTCCTGTTTAAATTGTATGTATTTTGTTCCTTGACATCATCTAGACCAATCTCCTTCTCCAGGGTGCTCTTGAATTCCCTTGAGACTTCCTACAAGTGGAGGATTTGGAAAATTTATGCTAAAATGTTACACTTAGAATGCAAATGTTTTTAACAAAACTTTGCTTTACTACCTGAAGCTCTCTAATCGTTGGCTGAAATGCACGCAGAGTTTTCCCCAGATTCCGAGCGACCTGAAAAGAAGCTACATGGTCATATAAACACAAAGGGAAGAAACAAGATCAACCACTCTAAAAGAGCATATCTATTATTCTAGCTAGATCCTCCTAAGCGAGAGAACTGCAGAACTTTCAACATGCAATTGAGGCAGGCAAGTTGGAAAAAGTCCTTGCATAATCTTCACAATAAATATTCTGACCCGATATGGCCCCATAGTTCCTACTAGACAGCATTTTATTCTGGAAATATTACCTAATTAATTTCCAATTAGTGAACCTAGTAGAAAGATGAAGCCAAGGAAAAGAAGTTCTTCAAACCCGCAGTAAGGAACCATTAAAGAGCTATCTTAGTGGTCTCTGAGCATTGACTAAGCAAACAGTTCAATAATTATCAATGAACCGATTCCACTGGCATTCCCTATGCTCTAATTAGAGATATTTGCTACTTGACAAATTCTAGGTGTAAGCAAACAATAGAAATACCAAATGAAGGTCCTAATACAAGATAATACAAATATGTGTCTGTGCATGTATTATCTGCATCATTGTTCATAAGTTACACCTCAAGAGCCTACGATTGGAAAGCAAGATGATCCTAGACTACACTAAAACTGTATCTTAAAGTATTTCTCCAAGTAGGATATAGAAGTGGAAAGTGCTACACTATACACATGTCCCTTCCTATAGCTGGAGCCATCACCTTTTCTTTTTCCTCGCTTGGTAGCATGGTGCACGTAAGGTCAAATGAACATTTTGGTGTTCCCACTTTTCGATCGCTGCTTTAATTTTTCATTTCATGATTCTTCAAGTACAAGGGTTGAAGACATATTTTTCCATATTGTGGACAATTTAAGGTCATGCAATAGACAGAAAAAGACTGCACTCAGTACTATAATATATACTGGTCATTTGAGTATTATATAACCTTCAATCATATATACTGATATTTTTCCATCACAAAGACCAAAATTTGGTTGCTTAGGTTAGTGTAAATTACTATGGTTTATGACTTAGTTAAACTTCCCTGTAGAATACGGCTTTGACTATTCAGTACTATAATATATTTACACGACTAGTACACTAGTCTAAAGGTATTTGCTAAAAAACTGATTTCAACCCACAACTGTGCATTTGCCATTTTTTTAAACTTTTTGCGAGAGACCCAGCCAACACAAATTCATTTTTAAAGAGATTATATGACTGCCATCCTCTAAAGGAAGCCATATCGAGAGTTCAGGATCCACATGACAGTACTCTGCACCTTTATCCAATTGCCGTTTTAGCCACTGAAATCTACAAATAAAAAGTACAAGTACGACTTACCTAAAAACCCCAGAAACTCCAGTTTCTCTTCTATGCATTGCAGTCTTGGAAAATCAATTCATGGTCAAATGAAAATACGTTGGAAACCTAGTTTCTACAATTTCCTAGCATTGACATATCAACCTTGAGCCTGAGCTTGAACATGACCCCAAAACTCAGAAAATTGAGCTCAAGAAATTTCGAACCACATGCTTGGGTTGATGTGACATTCTATAAGCTCTAACTTGGGCCTGACTAAGCTCATTTATCTTCGGCATGAATCAGATAAATTTAAAAGTAAGCTTAAAATCGAGCTTGACTAGTCTCACGAGTTTATTGAACTCGTGCTCAAAATGATTTACTCGACCAGCGCTCAAGTTCGAGCAATTATATTCAGATGGAACTCAAATAGATAGCAAGTAGACCTTCCCTAGGTTCCGAACCTGCTTAACTCATTTAGATAGTTACCATAACACTATTCATTTGGAAGAATGCCGCTAACAACACAATTACTCCTGTTCCGAATCGTAAACCGAATAAAGTTGCATTCTAATAAATCAAAGCTTTGAAAGCACAAAAAAAACTGACCTCAGCTAGACCTTTGGGGCCAAAAACTAACAAAGCAACCACACCAATGACCAAAGCTTCGGGAGCTCCAACTCCAAACAAAGACGCACGAACACTCATACCATTACACCTCCTCTTTCTCTCTGCATACCCATTATTCAACAACAAAAACCCAAACCCGGAATTACGAAAAACTTTAAAAGAAAAACGAAAAATTACAAACCTCAGAATAAGAGAAAGAGTACCCAGTTTGAGAGACTTTGAAGGCGCCAGTGAGATACCCAAATACTTTAACCCACTCCATGAAGAAAAAGGTCTGGTTGAGACACTAAAGGTTGAAACTTTAGGCAAAGAAACCAGTGAATTTGAATAATTTGAAGAAGATAGAGCGCAAAGTGCAGGCCTTGCGGTTGAAGATGAGGAACACAAATGTAATGAAGCTGAGGTTACACTCATACCCATGATCGTTGAAGTCACCCTGAAGATGTTTGAACTAGTTTCAAGTTTGTTTCAGTTAAAAGACATGGATCGACAACCGCGGTGATGGCTAACTGGCTACGAATTCATAAAGTCCAACGTTATCTTTGGGCATAATAATTTCAACTCTTAGGATTTTCTCTCGTCTTCTGAGCGATTCGTCGTTTTTCGTGGTTTATTTATAAGATAGTTTGGGCCAATAATGTCTATGATGCTGAGAATGGCCCATAAATTGAAAGATGAGTGCGAAATTGAAAAATACGAATGGCCCATTAACTGCAGATGATGAGGCCTAGGGCTTTGCAAATTAGAGGTTTGGTGAGTTGGGTCTATAAATGTGGCCGCGTTGGATCCGATTCGCAGTTCCATGCACAATTTTTTTTTATTAGTTACAAGTTAGTTAGGAACTTTTAGATTTTTTGAATAAATTAAATCGATTAAAAACGTAAACTCGAAGGGTTTTTTTAAAAAAAAATTAAAATCAACCAACACACTAAAGATTTTTTATAAAGAATTCCCATCGTCTAATCCCAATTAACGAGTACACAGACACTTTCGAAACGATGATAAAATTTATAAAAACTTAGATTCTTTTTTATTTGAATTTTATTTTTTCTTAAAAATATTATAATTTAAAAAACAATCCTAATTTCGGTAATTAAATAAACGATACTCGTTAGGGTTCAATAAGTTAGCCTCCAAATTTGAAACTTCTAGTTCTTCACTCAAATTAAAATCTAAGACCAATAGCTAAATCGTAATTAATCTACCCAATATCGGTCGGGTGACAACTTCAAAAACTTTTCCTAAATAAAAAACCAGGATTTTTCAATTTCTTTAGTCAAAAATTAATATTAAATGGGTTAAGATTTAACATTAATCAGAAATGAGGAAATTAATTTTAAATAGAAACCGAAAAATCAGGCTCGACAGTTTGACGACTCCACTAGTGACGTTAGAGGGCTAGCAACTAGAATTTACCAAATATAAGATTATTCTTCAAAAACAAAAAGATGAAAAAAAAAAAAAAGAGATCTTAGGTATGTTATTTTATTTGTTTGTTTATTTTATTTCTTTGTTATTAACATTTTCTTGTTGTAGTTTAATTAGAGGGTAGCTTTGGGGGTTTACTTTTATTCTATTTTTCTGCATCATAAATGCATGGTAGATGCAATCAGAACTAGGTCGTCTTAAGACCTTAGGATGGGGGCCATTGTGTAAGCTTCGGATGTTGTAGGGTAACTACCTTCCAAAGTCGATCAGGCTACTCAACTCAAGTTCAGATGCGACCACAAAACCATTGTTTTGAAAAAACGCAATAGTTGCAGAACTTGAGAACTTTTAGAACTTATCTTTTGCATTGCATGAAAAATTTTTTGAAAAAAATTCACAAGAACCTATGATGTGGCGAACCTAAATGGATAAGGGTATTTGTGAAGTTGTAGTTGTAATATTTCCTTGTAAATAATTTGTAATAATTTTGTGCAAAGATTAGAATAGGTTATAATTGTAATTTTGATTTTGATTTTTTTACATAGGCATGGTTAGATCAAGTCAAGAGCCCTTTGAAGAAATTCATGTCTACCTACCGCATTGGCCTCAAAGATTGCTTCAAATGTGGTTCCGATTATTCAACCCAAATAAGCAGGAGTTTATTAAGAACAAAATTAGGTTCATCCTCTCCCTGCAGAAGGTCTTTGTGAACATCACTCTAGTGCGGGCCTTAATCCACCTATGGGAGCTTGAATCCGCCAGTTTCTATATGGGCCTACATTAGCTAAGCCCAACTTTAGAAGAATACTCTCAATTGTTGTGGGCGCCTGTAATCATTGATGATATCTACCTCCCAGACTTGGAAGCTAAGGCACCAAAGACCTTCAGCATAGAGACAAACGGGAGGTTTTTTGCGCAAACTTAAAAGCATGGCACCAGTACCGAGTCAACGCTTTTATATTGGTGGTCTTCAATACTATTTTATTCCCTAATGATAGACATCAGGTCCACTTTAGAATCGCAGAACTCGTAAGCCAATTTCTTGAAGGGAAATCATATGTTCTGGCCCTCCTAGCTGAGCAAATCCGGTCACTGAACCATCTCAAAAAGAAGAAATGAGGATATTTGAAGACTAATACGGTCCTACTAGTAGTCCGGTTCGTCAGCCATACGATAAGTTACCAACTTGATTTTAACAGGGCTGAGCTTACCAGCAATACAATCTCATCAAGTCTTTTGAAGAAAGAACTGAGCTACCAAAAAATATAGCTAGTTGCTACTGAGTCCAATATCTTCAAAGTATGAAAGCGGAAGAGTTACTGTTGACTTCCAGGTGGTTTGCAAGCAGAGAAATGATACCAAGATGTGATGATTTCAAGGCGGTGCCCTTAATCGGCTTCAACCTCTACACTGGATATGTCCTAGCCAATTGACTCATTGAAGACATGATCCCCAGACCATCATTAGAAGCCATCTCATTAGACCTTCATGACCTCAGCATGTTAGTGGTTGACAAAGTAGCCAAGCTCCTAAGCATTCGAGCTCTTTAGTACACAAGAAAGACCACCCTTACCACTAAGGGGATAGTAAGAAAAAGCCAAACAACCAAAGGACTTCTTTATTACCAGTTGAAGAAATTGAAAGATATGGAAGATAGCGAAGAGAAGGGAGAAGTCCAAGTTAAAGCTAAACTTGAGAGAATGAGTGAAAGAGAGCAGGAGTTAGAGAATCGTTGTGAGGAGTATCACCAGAAGATAAAGGCATTGGAAACACAACTAAAGAGGACCAAGGGCAAGGAAGAGGAAGCTTCCAAGATCCAAAAGAGGAAAAAGACGCAAGATGAACCCACTAGCTAAAGGAAGATTAGAATTTAGATTTTAGATTATAAACTCTTTTAATGTTTTCTTCTTTAGGATTCCTTTTTTGAACATAATAAGTGATGTAAAGCTTTACAATTACAAAAATTAATAAAAATTAGTTAGGTCTTGCTACATCAAAGGTCTCTTACCAATCCTTAATTTTTCATTGCATTTGTATGACACGCATCTTGCATTTATATATTAATGACTTCCTTTCCCTAGAAAAATGTAATATATGCTAACCTTTTATTAAGATAACAAAGTTAGGTAAGATCTCAAGATAGCTCCCAAACGTCAAGTCTTTTAGAGAAGTCCGATTAGAATGTGTTCCCAGACCAGGATGGCCACTACTCAAGGTAATGACAGAGAACCCGAGATTAATGATCCCTCCGAGCTAAGGTTTCATTCCATGAAAAAGGCTATGGAGAAGATGGCAGAACAAATGAGCTTCCTAGCAGACAGCATCACTTTGTTGTGAGCCACAACACCGGCTAATGAATAAAGCTCCAAGTCTCGTTATGGGAAGAATACACAGGCTCCCGAAGCAAAGCATGAATATCTAAAAGACCCATTCAAGTCAGAAGGAGTCTATCCGTAAGATAACCCAACCTTTGAACCTGATACATATGTGGCCTCAAGACCAATTGACCAAGGGCCTAGTATAGACAACTTGAAAGAATTGGAAAAGAAATTGATACAATAGATAGTTAAGAAGATGAAAGCACTAATAGGGTATGATGGATTTGAACAGGCAAAGATCACTGAGTTTTCCACAAACAACGTCGGATCATACCTTGAGAAGTTTAAGGTACCAGAGTTTGAAAAGTATAATGGGAGAAACTGTCCTAAGCTCTATACCAAGTTGTACGTCAGGAAGGTAGGTAAATATGTTCAGTATGATTCACTCATCGCACAGACACTCCAAGATAGTCTGATGGGACTGGCCCTAACTTGGTACGCCTAGCTCGATCTAAACCAGATGAATATATAGGAGAAACTTGTTCGGACATTTTACGAACAATATAAGTTCAACGTAGGAGTAGCTCCGACTGTGATGGACCTAGTCGCTTTGTAAAAGAAGAATAACGAGTCGTTCAAAGAATATGCTCAAAAGTAGAGGTCCGTAGCTGCAGGAATCTCTACTTCTACTATCAACAAAGAGCTCACATCAACTTTCATTAACACCTTAGAAAGGGCCTACTTCGTCCATCTCATTGAACAAGCCTCATCAAGTTTTGCTAAAGTGATAGCAGCAGGGTGCAGGATTGAAAGTACTGTCTCTTCCAGCAAGCTTCAAGAGCCAGTAGATAGAAGACCACCAGCATCGTCATTTGGTCCTAAATTAGTTGGTAGCAAGCTTAAAGAATCTATGGTCGGTATAGTAAACTCAAATGTCAAACCAAATGCTCAAGTCACTTTTAGGATGAATCCTCCTTCGACTTAACAACAGTTCAGAGACCAACCTCAAGTTAATAGGACTTATAGACAATTTACCAAGATACCGGTCCCCTCACATCAAGTTTTTAAGAAGTAGTGAAAGGATAATTTGATATGGTATGAACTTCCTAGTGATCGATACCAGCCCAAAATCTTTGACCCTCCAGTAAAGTGTGAATACCATTGTAGACAAGTAGGGCATTCGATTGATGAGTACTAGAGGCTGAGGAATAGAATTTAGGACTTGATAGATGAAGGGATAGTGCAATTAGATTTTGTAGAAGCCTCAGCTCCTAACATTAACAATAATCCCCTACCTAACTACGAACCGATGATTGGTATGATTTTTTATGACTATTCCGTCAACATCGTTAATTCAGCTAAGAAGCCTAAGGTGTTTGAATTTTATACCAACAAACAGACTCTAAAAGTGAAGAGGAACACATTTCACGTACCGTTAGTACTAGAAAATTATAAGGCTGCCCCATTTAACTATCACTTAGTAAGTTAAGAAAAACCTGGTCCTCTGGTAGGGGGCATTACTCAACCGAGAAAGAGTTACCACCCAAGAGAAGAGCATGGGAGAAAGGTTGTACTGGGAGAATCAAATGATAAGATGACAGCCAAATACGTTAAAGGGGTATCGGCCTTTATCAAGATGGTTAAGTCAAAGGAGTATAAGATCATGGACCAACTCAGTAAGATTCCTGCATAAATATCATTGATGAGCTTGTTGATCACATCTGAACCGCACAGGGAAGCTTTGTTTCATACTTTAAAGGAGGTGAAGGTCCCTCATAAAATTTCAACTGAGAAGATAGGACTAGTTACTGATTTCGTCCTCGCAATGGATCAAATTTCTTTTTTAGAAAGAATTAGGTGAAGAAGGGAACAAGCATACGAAGCCACTCTTTATCATGGTAAGGAGTAATGACATAATCATCACCAGGGTGCTCATTGACAACAGATCATTGCTGAACATTTGCCTACTCGCCACCTTGGATTTGTTGGGCATTGACACATCTGCAATTAGGATCTCTTCCATAACAGTTAAGGGCTTTGATGTTTCCAAAAGAGAGATTATAGTAGAGATAGATTTATCTATAAGTATTAGCCCTCAGCACTTTACTATTCGATTCCAAGTCATGGATATTCCAAGATCTTTCAATTTACTCTTAGGAAGACCTTGGATTCACATAGCAGGGGCTATACCCTTAAGCTTGCACCAAAAGCTAAAGTTTATCTTCAATGGCCAGGTGATTACAATTCTAAGAGATCAAGATTATGAAATTTACAAGGAAACAACCATACCCTACATAAGAAGTGAAAGGCAAGAAGAGCTGGGCTTACAAATGTTTAAAGAAGTAAGCATGATTACTAGTTCCAACAGAGAAGAAGATAGAAGAATAGAGTTCAAGGAAGGCTAAATAGGTACCTACGGCCTTGGCTACAATCCTACCCCGGCAAAAGAATTCTAGAAGAAATAAGTGAAGGGCAAAAGAGGCGACAGATTATACCATGCCTCGATGACCTTTCCATTGCTAGTTGAGACATTCATACGAAAAGAGACTCAAGCCTTAGAATTTGCTAATGAAGGAGCAACAAGCTCGGCATATGAGTCCCAGCACCGTTTAAATAACTGGTTCTCCATCTCGGGGAACAGCAATAGGTTTTCCTTAGGGTAAAGGGTGATCTATAGTTAGTATTATTATTATTTTTTTTTTGAATTTTTATTTTCAATAGTCATCGTTTCAAATGTATCGTTAAACCTTTTGTTCAAAAATTAGTTAGCCCTTTATCTCATTTGAGATTCACCTCCATTCATTCAATAAAATCTTAGTTCCTTTCTTTCCTTTGTCGTGTTTTAGTTCTCATTTGCTTACATACACTTTTCTTTATGCGTTTTGCCCAGATCCAATGAACCAAGCGAAAACTAGGAATACCTCGCGCAAGTAGAAAATGAGAATATCGATATCTCTTTCGATTCTACTAGGTTAATCGTTGGGAGCCATGTCGATGACCACAATAATATATAAGAGGAATGACAAAAACATAAACTAGGTAGAATTACTATTGATGAATTGATTGAAACAATTAATGTAGGGAATGAAGAAAATCCTAAGAATCTAAAAATTGGAGGGAATCTAAAAGAGAAACAAAAAACAGAAATGATTACATTGTTAACCGAATATCAACATGTGTTCGCTTGGTCGTATGAGGATATGCCAGGGTTGGACTCGTCGATAGTGGTCCACCGTTTACCCATACAAGAAGGCACCAAACCAAAAAGGCAAAAGTTAAGGAGATTTCAACTAGACGTCCTATTGAAAATCAAGGAAGAAGTTAAGAAACTATTAGAAGTGGGATTTATTGATTTGTTCAACTAACCAAAATGGGTAGCCAATATTGTTCCAGTAATGAAGAAGAATGGGAAAATCAGAGTATATGTAGATTTTCGAGATCTCAACTAGGGAATGCCTAAAGACAATTTTCCATTACCTTACATTGATGTTTTGGTGCATAATACAGCCAGAAATCATCTATTCTCATTCATGGATGGTTTTTCGGGGTATAATTAGATCCAAATGTCTGAAGAAGATAATACAAAGATGACTTTTGTTACAACTTGAGGTATATTTTGCTATAAGGTGATGTCGTTTGGGCTCTGTGATATGTTGCCCCTGCATTCTTGAGATCGAAGTGTATGTTAATGATATGATTACAAAATCTAGGGAAGAGGAAGATCACTTAGAAAATCTGAGGAAACCGTTTAACAGGTTGAGGAAGTTCTAATTGAGGTTGAACCCGGAGAAGTGTACTTTTGGAGTGACGTCAGGAAAATTGTTAGATTTCATAATTAGCCAAAGATATATTGAAGTTGATCCTAATAAAGCTAAGGCTATAATTGATATGCCTCCTCTACACACACTTAAGGAAATACAAGGGTTATTGAGGCGTTTATATAATATAGCTCGATTCATATCATAGCTAATAGACAAATGTTTCCCCTCTATTTAGGCTATTGAAAAAGAATGCGAGGATTAATTAGGATGAGGAATGCGAAAAGGCTTTCACGAAAATTAAAGAGTACCTCATGAATCCTCTAGTATTAGTGGCTCCTATGCCTGGAAAGCCATTGTTTTTATACCTAACCATAATGACCGAATCCATGGAATTTGTGTTTGGTTAAAAGGATGGGGAAGGCAAAGAGCAGGTCGTTTACTATCTGAGCAAGAAGTTCACAGAAGGGGAGCAAAAGTACTCGAAAGCTGAAAGAACCTATTGTGCATTGGTTTGGGTCTTGTATCGGCTCAAACAATGCATACTTTACTATCAAATTGAGTTGATAACACAATACAATCCTTTGAAGTACTTAGTAGAAAAACCAGCTCTCATCGGTAAAGTTTCAAAGTGGCAAATGTTGCTGATAGAATTTGACATCAAGTACGTAAGCCAAAGTTCAGTCAAGGGGGTAAGCCTTAGCAGATCAATTAGCAGTAAATCCCTTTAAGGATACCCGTCAAGAAGCACAAGTTAAGTTTCTTGATGAAAGTATCTTGGCAGTAGAAAATGATTTTAATAGCGAAGTAGTTGAAAAGCCCTCAAGGTAGAAAATGTTCTTTGATGGAGCAACTAATGTGTCCAAATGTGGAGTTGGGGCAATTTTGGCGTCTCCTGAAGGTACACAATTTCCAATAGCTATGAGACTGGCTTTCCCATGTACTAATAATATTGCAAAATACGAGGCATGTATTTTGGGACTCAAAATCGCATTATCTAAGGAGATATAAGAAGTAGATGTGTGTGGAGATTCCTCATTGATCATGAGCCAAGCTCAGGGTAAGTATAAGACAAAAGACCCCAAAATAGTACCTTACCACCAACACTTGACCGAGTTGATAGCCAAGTTCGAAAAGATTACACTCGTATACATACCAAGGGTACAAAACCAATTCGTTGATGCTCTCGCTACTTTGGCATCAATGAACCAGATATCATGAGAAGTGGAGATTTAACTACTTAAAATTGAAATTGAAGAAAAGCCTGTTTTCTGTTTGGTAATGGAAAGTTCACGTGATGAAAAGCCTTGGTATCATGATATCAAAACATTCTTGCAACATGGAACGTACCCCGAAGAGGCTAAGAAGAAAGATAAAAAATAATCGTTTGATGATACGCTTTTACATTGTATAGATGAGAAAGAGGCAGAGGTGCTAATAAAAGAAGTACACGAAAGAGTATGTGGCCCCCACATGAATGGCTACATGCTTGCCAAGAAAATCATGAGGATGGGATATTGTAGAAGCAGATTGTATCATACATATTAAACACTGCCATTTGTACCAGATCTATGCAAACAAGATAAATGCTCCACCTTAAGAATTGCATACATTATCTACACCATAGCCTTTTTCAATGTGGGGGATAAATATCATTAGCCCGATCACTCCAAAGGCATCTAACGAGCATCGATTTATATTGGTAACTATTGATTATTTCACTAAGTGGGTTAAAGCCTCATCCCACTCTAGTATGACAAAAGGGGTAGTGGTCAAGTTCATTAAGAGAGACATACTGGCTCGATACTGTAAGCCCTAAAATTAAGTCAAGAGACCGTAGGATTGAACTTAGAATATAAGGTTTAGGACGATCGGTTAAAGGAGACGATCAAACCCAAATTATAAACTATTCAAAGAAATATTAGTAAAAATAATCCCGTAAACTTGAATTGAAGAAAATAAGTAATAAAATAGGAAACTATAAAATTTTCAAAATTTAAGTATAATACTTGTTAATCATCAAAAAGGCGAAAAATATATTTAATATCCAATAAATTACTAAAGATAGATTGTATGTACTAAAAATCATAGAATGACCTAAATAATAATTAGGAATATTCACATGTACCCCACATGTATTTATGTATAGATAAAAATACTCGAAATTACTTAAATTAGTAAAAAACGTAGTAAATAATTAAGGAAAATTATTAAATTAATTAAGAAAAATTAGGAAAATATTAGAAGGGTGTGGAATGAGGCAAATCTGGTCGTGGCAAGTCAGGATCTGAAAAAGAAAAATTATCCAATTAAAATTAAGTAACACAAAAGCTAAAAATCAAGGAAATGGAGCAATGTCATTTCTAATTAATGCATATTAATTACTAAAAATGTCTATAAATAGGGAAAAATTTCGGAGAACTCCTTTGGACAGTTTAGAATCAAAGAAAAATAGGGAACTTAAAAAATTCGAGAGAAAATTCAGAAAAGAAAATGAAATTATTCAGATAGGGCTAGTGAGCCAAACCTATACCTCACTACCACCTGGAACCGAGCCACCACCACTACCCTACTTTAGCCCCACCGTCTAGGTCGACCGACACACTTGGACTGGAGTTGGACTGCTAAAAAGCATCGAACCAGTGAATCCCTTATTTGCCCCGATTTTGAATAATTTCGTAAAATTAGTTATTTTGCTCAGAAAATTTTGAAACTTGTTATTCTGAGGTTTTATTATATGTAGATTTAGGAAAAAATAGTGATTTAGTTTAATCACATCTGAAAATATAGGGTTCTTAACAAATTGAGCAAAACCGAGCATGATTAGAATGAGAAATAAATAGGCTTAGGAGTGTAGTTTAAAGCTCAATTTTTTTTGTAGAATGCTTATATGATATAGAACAGTGTTATGAAGCCATTTTTGTGAAATTAATTTTCAAAATTTTTAAGTTAATTTTTAGCCCTAAAATGATGGAAAAATTGGGTAATTTTGGGTTAATTAGGTGATTAAGATACTAATTACTGATTTAGATAGTAATTAGATGTTTATAGATATTAATCTCTGATGTGAAAACCTAATCCTAGCCTTTGGAGTATTAAGTATAGTTAATTTAGGAAATTAGGTAGTTATTGTAAGAAATTAGTAATATGTGGAATTGAAAATTAATAAATCTAAAAAATTAGGGTTATTTAGATAATATTAGAATAAAAAAATAGAATAATAGTAAATTTGAAATAAGATTTAATTTTAGGTAATTGTATAAAAATGTAAGATTTTCTCATATCGGAGATAAATCTGATACCCCAAGTAGGAATAGCGTGTATCGAATAGTTTATAATACTAAATTAAGACCCAATAGGACATTTAAATACGCAAGCTTAATATGATTAATTTCACATTAAGATTCGAGTATATTTAGGACTTAGGAATCAAAACTAGAATTTAATTTAGGGTTTGAACCTCGAAATAGAGTAGAAAGAATTATTAGTATATAATAGGTATACATGGAAAAAAGAGTTAAATTATAACTTAAAATATGAATCCTTAAAGTATAAGTACTAAAAAGACCTATTTATATTATAGGACACTCAGAGACGAATAGGCTTGCCACTAAGTGATTGGACGATTGAGAAATTCCAAGTAAGTTGGGTTATTAGTTATTGTAATAGAGTAATAGTTTTATGGTACTCGGAGACTTAGGCTTATATATGGTTATGATTGTAAGTAGTTTACGCATGTGTTTGATGTATCTGAATGTGTGCTAAATTTGTAATGTGAGCGATTTTGTGATTGATTGAATTGATGTGAAGTTATTTGAATACCCTAAACGAAATTTAATCTTATTCGACTCTAATAACAAAAAATGTCATGCATTGCAACCCGTTAGGGGATCATAAGATTCTCCAACCAAATACCGACCCCTTCGAAAGGGATAGCGCAGGATTGCAAAATGGTCCCTTCTTCATCCTTAGTCGAACTAAGTGAAAGGAGAGGAGGTCACGGCGATGGTGAAGTCAATGGTTCAAAGGTAGTCACGGGAGGAGCAAGGTCTCCATTGCACAAGCCTGGGTTTGGTTGTGAACTGCTGTATAACATGGAAACTCCTCAACAAGGATTGGAGCGGGTGAAATTTTTCTAATTTCATAACGGATCGAACTACGTTGTGTGATGACACTTGATTGTTGCATTGCAAGAAAATAATTGCTTGATAATCTTGTTTGTGCTTGTATGCATTCATAAGTCTCCAATTCAACTTACTGAGCTGTAGTTACTCATACCCTTATAGATCCTTTTGCAGGTCCTGATTTTTAAACACTTCAAGTATTATGCCGTCCTACAATTACTCAAAGGTTAGTCCTTTTGAAGCCAGGGGTGTGAGGATCAATTTACTTAGTAATAATGTGTAATTAGAGTGTCCTTATAGTTAAGGATGAAAGACTGATAGTTATTATGTAAATTAGTGAACAGTTGTGAATATGTAGAATTTCCTGGGAAGTTCTATGGACTTTACATATAATTATACATGTTTATTAGAAATTTGTAATATTTATCTTAATTGTAGTTAAACCTTTAACAGGACTGTTTACTTCAAAGCGAGGAGTTATCGACGCGTTGTATGGATTATGTCTATGGTAGGCACTACTATCATAGAATGGTTTATACGACGGGATTGTTGCGACTCTGCGACTTCGGGGCGTAACAGATACAGTACACCAAAGACAATTATCAATAATAATGATACAAACTTGAACAATAAACTGATGTCAGAATTATGCCGGCAGTGCAAGATCATTCATAGAAATTCCACTCCTTATCGACCTCAGATGAATCGGGTAGTAGAAGCAGCCAACAAAAACATCAAAAGGATTATTGAGAAGATGGTTGTCACATATTGAGATTGGCATGAGATGTTACCATTCGCACTCATGGCCTATCATACTTCTATCAGAACATCAATAAGGGTAACCTCCTACTCATTGGTATATGGAATGAAGGTTGTACTGCTACTAGAGGTCAAGATTCCATCACTCAAGATATTGTCAGAGACTCAGTTAAATGAAGCTGATTAGATAAAGAGGCGAATCGAGTAGTTGAATCTAATTGATGAGAGGAGTTTGGCAACTTTGTACCACAACATCTATTATCAACAACGAATGGCCGGGGCTTTTAATAAGAAAGTGCAACCCCGAAGTTTTGAGTAAGGAGACATGGTGCTGAGGAAGACTTTGCCTAATACACATGATTCAAGAGGAAAGTTTTCTCCAAACTATAGAGGGCCTTACATTGTGAAGAAAGCATTCCTTGGGGGAGCTATTATCTTATCTCAAATGGATGGTCCGGACTTGAGAAACCTAGTAAACGCTGATGCATTGAAGATGTATTATCCTTGAAAATTAATAGAATTTTTTCTCAGATTATGAAATGCAAATTATCTTACTATTACTGTGGTTTCATTTTCATTTTCTACATGCAAAGTTGGTGCTCCTAGTGTCATACCCCAAAGCGATAGAGTTATAACAGCTCCACCGTATAAACTATTCTAAAATAAAAGTTGGCCTTACAATCGCTATCCTAAACCTGTTCTACATAAGGCATCTATGACTAACCCGCTTTAAAGTAAACAGTTTGTAATTTAAATAAATCATTTACCTAAGAAAGTGAGAAAATATATATATATATACACTATAATTCAGTTATTACAATTAACATTTACAATGTTTCACTATAATATATTTCATAGTTATTATATTATTCAAAAATGAAAAATTCTAAAATAAAAGCTTAGACTTTAAAAATATAAGTTTGTTCTTCAAATGGTTTTCCTCACTCCCTAGGATTCAGTAGTTGCTAGCTTCAGAGTAATTATAAGTCGCTTCTTAACCAACACCTATACGACATCTATAGGGATATGAGAACTACAGCTCAATAAGTTAGGATGGAGGACTTAAAACTATACCATAAACATAATAAGGTTATCAACCAACTTATTAAGTGCAATCATATTCAAGCAATGGCTATTGCATAACGTTGTCCGGCCCATCGTGAGATTAGAAAAATTGTGCTTACTCTAATCCGGGTTGAGGAGTTGCCGTTAATACAACAACTCACTACCAAACCTAGACTTGTGCAATGGAGGCACTGCTCCTCTCACGATTACCTTCAAACCAATTACTTCACCCTCGCCGTGACCTCCTCTCCTGTTACTTAGTTCAACTAAGAATAAAGAAGAGACCATTATGCAATTTTGCACTATCCCTTTTGAAGGGGTCAGTATTTGGTCGGATAATCCTAGGTTTCCCCTAATGGGTTGCCATGCAGGTCCGATTATGATTACGGGTCATATATTTGATTAGGTCTAGTTTAGGATGATCAATCATTTCGTATAAATCATACAATACAAGCCAGAACAACAAACAGAATCATAGCATCACTCATAATCAAGCACATGCACACAACCAACTATCTAACAAGCACAACCAAGTATAATATCAAGCCTCCAAAATACAACAACGTATTAATCCCAACTTACCTAGACTCTTCTCTCACTTACTCAAGGTCCAACTCGTTCAGGCCATCGTCGATTATCCCTATAATACAAAAATAGTTTCGGTTTTTCATATAACTATTATAGGTTGGTTTTATCTTATAACACTTATTGTTATCTTTTATTTAGGGTTTAATATATCCAATTATCTAGATTCTCAAATCTTTTATAATTATTCTGGGTTTAGGGCCAGGTTCGGGTTCGGTTTTTACCTTGATTTCTAAATTTGACTCTAATTCAATTTTAAAGTACTGTTTTATACCTAAACTCTAGAAACTTGTTTTAACTAATAATGTGAAATTAATCACCTTACTTCTAGATATCGTAAATACTATAACTATCCCTAGTTAGTATTTTATTATATTTGGTACACTTAAATCCTTAATAGTATACCGAATTTACTCCTAATATGAGAAATTTTTATATCTTTCATATAATTACATAAATTCAAGATTTCTATTAGATTTATTATATATCTCTATTATTTATATAATATCAATTTTTATTCTAATATCTTCTATTTATTATATTTTTAATAATTGTGTATTATGTACTATCACTTATTATATACATAATACACATTTAATATTTTTATCATTCTAATTACTATCTCTCAACATCAATTATCATTTCAAATTTCTAAATTCATCCTAAATCAGATTTTACACCTAGTTACCCTAATTTACAAAATTAACTTAAAATTTACTATTTTTCCCTATTACTTATTTACTACATAATTAACCTAATAATTACATCTAATACCCTAAATGCTACAAGTATCATACTTCATCAAATTTTAACATCCTAAAACATATAATTATTCATTAAATCAGTAATTAACTATTTAATTATTTAATTAATCCTAAATTACCCATTTTATGCCTCATTTTAAGGCTTAAAAATTATCTAAAAATTTTCAAAATTAATTTTTGAAAACGGGCTTCATAGTACTATTCTATATCATCTAAGTAGTCTACACAAAAATTTTAGGCTCAAAAATACACTTATAAGGTTATTTATTTCTAAACCGAAATATACTGGGTTTTGAATGATTTCTTAAAGACCATATATCACGGGACATATTTTCATCAAAATAATATTTTTCCTAAAAACTGCATACAAAAATATTCTAGAATAACAAGTTTCATAATTTTCTAAGAATATTTAATATTTTTTACAAAATTGGGCTGCAAATTGAACTCACCGATTTGGGTGGCTCCGGCCACCAGTGTGTCGGCTCATGTGGGTGCTGCCACCACCGTATGGTGCCGGTATCTGTCCACTCTCAACTGCTTGTCGAGTCTGGGTTCTCTTTAAAAGCCCCAACTACATAAATTTTTTGTGATTTTTTCTAAATTCCTAATTACTCTCAATTTCGCCTCTATCTATTTTTTTCACTCTCCAAACTGACTAAATGAGCTTCTAAAATTTTCTTGCTATTTATAGAGTATTATGGAAATTATTGTGCATTAATTAGATAAGACAATTACTTTATCTCTTCTTTTTTTCACTTTCTATTTGTTGCATTTTAATTGGTTGATTTTGTTTCCTCAATTCCAAATTGCCACATCTCAATTCAAGATTTTTCTTCATTTTTCATAATTTTTCTTGATTTTTCCTTAATTAATTATGAATTTTTTTTAATTATTTATTATTATTTTAGCACATTTCGAGTATTTTAAATAATTACACGTATTTTTACTTACATGTAAATACATATATATTACAAATAAATATTCTTAAATATTATTTAGGTCATTCTATAATTTTTAGTATACATATAATTTATCTCTAACGATTCGTTAATTATCGGAATATATTTTACGCATTTTTGATAAATAACGAGTTATATACTTAAAATTTGGAATTTTTATATTCTTTTATTTTATTACTTATTTTCTTAAATTCGAACTTACGAGATCATTTTACTAATATTTCTAGATTTACTTATAATTTAGACTCGATCGGATCTTTTAACCAATTGAAACCCTAAGTGATTGATTGTAAGGCTTACACCTAGTGGTTGTCGACATTGGGTGATATCTTTAGCCCCTTTCTCATTCCACTAAAAGTCTTCATTTCTCGATCTATTCTCTATCCAAATAAACCCTATACATAAAAAGCATAAGAAAAAATAAACGCTTAACTTGAAGCGATGTCTATTGATAAAAAAAATTTTAATACTTTATTACGGTTAACAACCCCCCAAAAAAAATAAAATAAAATAAAAAAATGGGAGATTTGTTTTCTATTTTTCAGGATAGGGCTATGTTTAAAAAGAGTAACGAGTGACACATAAGTAGAAACTTGCTTGAGAATGGAGATTTACTCAAAAAACCGTTAAAGTTGGATCGGAAATTCAAGACGTGATATCTTTACTGGAGAGATGAAGATGTTTCATTTGTTAAAGTCACCTTCCTAAATGCTTCTTTAAGTATAACGTACTTGCATTCATTTTAGGCTTAAATTGCTTTCTAAAAGAAAGAAAGAAAAAGAAAAAGAAAAAAAAAAGAAAAAATTGGAAGAAAAAGAGATAGAAGAAGATAGAAGAACAAGAGCAAGAACAAGAAGAGGTAAAGGAAAGGGTCAAAACCGGTTGGTTCTAATCGGATTGCTTAAGAAAATATTTGACTATTTAGGAATTATTGCTAGAACCAGGTAAGTGGTTCTAAGCTTTATAAAACATCGCATTTGAATTTGGTTTCCCCTTAAGGATGATAGTTTGATTACTAAAAATAGTTAATTCTTAAAAACTCTTGGGACAGCTGGCCCCTAGAGCACAGTCTCAATTCATAAACTCTTAGGGAACTAACTAGTTCGTAGAGTGCAGTCTTAATCTAGAGTTTCTTGGGCCCTCAGTTGCCTGACTCATAGAACATTGCCTGACCCATAATTTCTTCAAGGGATTTAGAAAGCTCAAGAAGCACTATCCTAATTCAAGTTTTCCTTATCTTTAGGTCTTAGCCAGCTCAAAGGATACTTTGATCGCCTTGGTTAGTCAACTCATTAGGGCACGACCAAGTTTTCTTATATTTAGGTTTTAGTTAGCTTAAAGAGTGCTTTGACCATATTGGTTAGTCAGCTCATTAGGGTACGACCAAGTTTCCTAGTCTTTAGGTTTTAGCCAGCTCAAGGAGCGCTTTAACCGCCTTGGTTAGTCAACTCATTAGGGCACAACCAAGTTTTCCTTATCTTTAGGTCTTACCCAACTGAAAGGGCGCTTTAACTGCCTTGGTTAATTAGTTCGTCAAGGCACGACCAAGTTTCTTTGTCTTTAGGTCTTAGCCAATTCAAGAAGCGCTTTAACCTCCTTGGTTAGTCAGCTCATTAGGGCACGATCAAATTTTCTTTATTTTTAAGTCTTAGCTAGCTTAAAGGGTGCTTTGTCCGCCTTGGTTAGTCAACTCATTAAGGCACAACCAAGTTCTCTCATTCTGTTAGGGTTTTAACCAGCTCTAGGAGCACTTACCCATTTCTTTCAGTTAAGGGTTTTAGCCAGCTCTAGAAACGCTTACCTATTTTATCTAGTTAAAGGCCTTAGTCAGCTCAAGGAGCGCTTCGCTTGCCTTGGTTAGTCAATCTATAAGTGGGCACGATAAAGTTCTCATTATTCTTTTTGGGATTCTTGCCAGCCCATAAGGGCACTATCTTCGCTATTCTTTGTTTCAAACTAATCATCGTCAAACGTCTTAGTGTTCCTTAGGATAGAGTAGTCTTGAGACAAAAACGATGTCTTTTGTCTTTATGGAAAAATTTTATTCAAATTTCACCACAAAGAGGGGCAGTTGTAAATATTCAATTTTTGCCCCTCAATAGTTATAGTTTTAGTTTTAGTTTTTAAAATAGAGTCCTAACTCAAAAGTAATAAAATAATAATAAAATACAATAATGATAAAAATTGACAAATGATGAAAATGCTAAAAAATGAGAAAAGAAAAATTAAATATATATATATTTTAGATTTTTTAATAAGAAAATTATTTTAGGGTCAATCGTTTTAGTTTTAGCTTATTTCAAATAATTATTTTAGCAAGTTGTGTGGTTTAAGTATAATTCAATTGTACTAAAAATCAAGATACAAGCTAACGGCCTAATGAATAAGCATTAAAGTATTGGATTGGATTTAATTTAAAGTTACAAGTTCAAATCTCGTTAGATACCTATACGTCTTTTATTTTTTATCTTTTTCATTTTTTACGAAAAAAGCGAGCTAAACAATTAAAGCCATATCTAATCAAATCTTTTTTCGTTGGGATTTGAATCGTAAGAGAATGTTTAAATTTAGTTTGATTTTATTAAATCTTTATTTTTATCTTTTTTCATTTTTTATCAAAAAAGCGAGCTGAACAATCAAGACCATATCTAATCAAATCTTTTTTTCGTTGGGATTTCAATAGTAAGAGAATGTTTAAATCTAGTTTGATTTTATTAAATCGAATTTGAATTAATCTAAATAATTTGAATCTAATTTAATTTTTATTGAATTAGACACAATAGACACGATTTAATATAATTCGATTTGGGTTTTATAAATACACACTAGCCAAAAAAGGAATGGAGTCAATTTTCATATTCAACCGATTCGGCTGGCCAACGCCAAGCAAGTGACGGAAATTTTTTACACACATTCGAAAAGATTGACGACACGTCCCTACTCAACACAAACTCCATCACAACTCGCTACTATGTGGTAATTCCCAAGCTACAAGCCTCTCTCCGATATACGTTGGATCAGCGATGAGCTCCATTCTCGTCCAACGACTCCAGCCAAATTCCCACGAAACAGTCTATCCTCTCGTCCATTGCAATCAACCACAAACAGCAACCTAGCGTCCAATCTCCATCTATGACACACAAGCCCAACAACCTAATCTTACCCCCAATTTCATCCACCCATCGGTACAACACCCACTGCAGCACTATCCTCAACCCAAAACATCAGCATTCCTCGCATAATTCCCTATACGAATTGCAAATCCACACACATGCACGATCAATTTCAGCCTACACATACAATCCACCAAGAAATTATGAGACTTAACACCCTTGCGAGTCAGCAATATCAACATTCCCAATCAACTGAACAGTAACAAAGCCATATTCGCGCTTCATCCTCCGCTGTTGCACCACGCTAACCATCACCAACGCATGACCAGCAATAGTACAGTATGAGCAAAAGACACCTGACAATTGATCCCTCGGCCGTATGTGCACATCGTCGATGAATTGCAACCCCTCCACGCAAATCCGAAGTCCACTGCTTTGCTGAACAGTAGCACACGCACGTTCCGATCACGTCCAAGTTTCAACAACAAACGATAGCAATTGAGCAACAGTATGCCTAGTCAATTTCGATCAATCAGTTTCGGCTGTTAGATTTTGTTTATTTATTATTGTTTTGTTGTTATTGTGTTTTAGTTCCTTAATTGTTTAATAGTATATATATATATATTATTTAGGAGACTTTTAATACTAGTTAAGCAAGTTACATAGTTTATTAATTCATTTAAACAAGTGGTTGTTGACAATAAAAATATAGTTGTAAATATAAATATATATATACATGTATTAGCTTAGGAGTTTTAAGTATTGTTTTGGAATTCTTCACATGGGAAGTTTCTCTTTTGATAAAAATTAATAATAAAAAACCTCTTTTTAAAAAAAATTTAGGTCTTTTAGAGATTTTTTTTTTATCAGTTACGAGTTAGGGCCTTTTAGATTTTTTGAATAAATTAAATCATTTAAAAACGTAAACTCGAAGGATTTTTTTTTTAAATTAAAATCAACCAACACATTAAAGATTTTTGGGAAAGAATTACGATCGTCTAATCCCGACTAGTGGGTACGTAGGTACCTTCGGGATAACAAAAAAATTCATAGAAACTTAGGTTCTTTTTTATTTGGTTTTTATTTTTTCTTAAAAATATTATAATTTTAAAAATAATCCTAATTTCAATAAATAAATAAGTGGTATTCATTAGGGTTTAATAAGTTAGCCCCCGAATTTGGAACTCTTTAATTCTTCACTCAAATTGAAATCTAAAACCAGTAGCTAAATTGTAATCAATCCACCCAATTGATTACGATTTCTCTTTTTCCCAACTTCAGTTGGGTGGCAACTTTAAAAACATTTTCTAAATAAAAAGCCAAAATTTCTCAATTTTTTTAATCAAAAATTAATATTAAATAGGTTAAGGTTTAGTATTAATCGAAAATAAGGAAATCAATTTTAAATAAAAACCGAAAAATCAGACTCGATAGGCCTCAATAAAATCATTAGTTAAAAATAGAAATGAAGTGCATACTAAATGTAGTGTGAGTTTAAGAGGAAAAGAAAGAGATTTAAGGAAGTTTCCATTTTACTCTTATATTATTATGTTAGATTACAATAGCATATGTTTTAATAGGTGTTTCTAATATTGTTTTAGGTTATTTTAAAGAACGAAAAAAAGACATCAAAGAAGGAGGCTCGAGTTTAAATGCTTAGGGTAAGGTAGAGAGAGAGAGTATTAAAAAAAGAAAGAAATAAGAAATGGATGGTTTTGAGTCTAGCCTATACTTATGAACCACTTATTCAAGTGAATGAGCTTAGAATATGAAGGGAAGGGCTGGTCATGGTTCCACATTTTTGGAACCATAAATCAGTGATTCCTAACGTAATTTCTAAGTATATTTGAGGGTATGGCATATGCGTTTTAATTCATAACATTAACATTCTTCCATTCATAGCCAACAAAAAGACCTATATCACTCACATACTTATTTAATTACAAACATGTGACCATATGCACGACACATGGGCTTCAGGAAAACTTTGTGCTTTTAATAAAATCTTTCTTTAGTTTTATCTTTTTAATAGGTTATTTTAGATATGGACCTTATTCGAACCTAAGCCTGCCTCCTCTAACCATGAGCTAAGCTCCTCAAACCTAGACTATATAGAGCTCTCAATAATGTCTAGTGTCTCTCCATCCTAATTGATGATCACACCATATCTCAGGTTGAGCTATATAAAGCTCGACCAACTTCGAAAGAAGTTCGTATGAGCTCTCACAGAAATACGGAAAGTCCTTAAGATTCTTTTAAAATCGTATCTTGAGTCAACTAACTATATCCAAATTAAATGAGTGTTTAAAGGGAGCATGAGTACAAGATCATAACATGCAAATCTATGTCATACTGAGGATTTGGGTTCAAAAAAGATGTACATAATGTAGTCCAAGATAATAATGAATGAGTTATTAAACATGATATGTACTTTTTCGAATACTGCATCCAAGCATCATTGGTTCTTTTCTTAATGAATCAAGTCTTGATATACTTAGTGTATGAAAGCGCAACTTATACAAGCCATTATCAAGCGTATCATTTAGGTATTACTTGAAGCATCCATAATAGTAGCAAGAAGTTAAGATAGAATCTATTTATATCATAACTGAGGATTTCATATTTGAGGCCCCTTATTAGAGGTAAGTGACTCAAAATCCCATCGTTATGACGAAATCCAAATGATTTTGGGTTGCTATAGAAAACTAAGCACAGGTTCCAATTCGTGATGATACACTTACCAAAAGATCAATCATGATGATGCATTTAAGAATGATAAGATATCTAAATCAAAAGGATATGACCACATACATTAGGTTCATGGTAGGTGTAGATTATGGATTTCTTTTCCAAAATGTTGGGTAGTTTAAAAAACATGGCTAGGTATCTTAAGAGTTTACTCTTAGTAGTAGCATGACCATTGTAATGGAGGCTTAAAAATTTGAACAACGATAGCAAAAAGTTCTAATATTGAGAATGAAATGATAAATGTTAGGAAAACTCAAGTTAAAACATTTGAAATCATGTGATTTGATTTAGAGTCAGAACCAATCAAATAATGAAGATGATTTAAATAAATTGATTTATTATGGTTTTAAAGTTAGAATTAATTGAAAGATCGATTTGCTTTCAAAAGTCAAGAAATTAATTATGCGATTGAATTGAATTAAGATAGATTACACAAGATCATGATAAGCCCCCTACATGTAAAATGGTGCCAAGGCCCTAAGGAGCTGTTAATGTAGGCATTTGACTATAGAGCTTGTAGTTGAAGGTACCTACAAAATGAACACACATAACTTAAGAATGGATGTGATAGGTAACTCAAATACGGCCACTCTGATGTTTAATTAATAAAGGTATTTGAGAGGGAGTATTTAAAAGGTATTAGATCAAGTAAGGGTTTTAAGATGCTAAACATGCGGCCTTTACCTTATGGAACTTTATTTTATATTAATGTTAAGAGAAATATACACAATAAGTAACAAATATGCCTTCTCAAATTAAATTCTCAAAAACTTTGTTTAGTGTCTCAACAATATATGCATACATTTTAGGAAAGAAATCCATGATGTAGACCTATCATGAACCTTATGTATATGGTTATGTCCCTTTGATATAGATATCCTATCAATCTTAAATACATCATCATGAATTGATCTTTTGGTAGGTGCATTATCATGAATTGGAACCTTTGCTTGGTTTTCTCTAACAACCTAAACTCATTTGGATTTTGTCATAGTGGCGGGATTTCAAATCACTTACTTCCAACAAGTAGCCTAAAATATGAAATCCTCAATTACAAGATAAGTAGAATTGACTTATCACTACCATTACAAATACTTTAAGTAATACCTAAATGATAGGCTTGAGAATGGCTTGTACAAGCTACGCTTTCATACATTAAGTGCATAATGATATCAGGACTAAATATTAATCTATTAGTTCATTAAAAAATGAACCAATTGTTATGTCTCGAAGTCACAGAGTTGCAACAGTTTTGCCATATAAACCATTATATGATAATAACTAGCCCACAGTACCTACCATAGACATGATTTACACATAGCGTTGAC
The DNA here is from genome assembly GCA_024138005.1 of Lumnitzera racemosa. Lineage (NCBI taxonomy): Eukaryota > Viridiplantae > Streptophyta > Magnoliopsida > Myrtales > Combretaceae > Lumnitzera > Lumnitzera racemosa. The sequence continues at coordinate 108,353,407 of JAMXBC010000004.1, forward strand.
GACTCCTTACTTTGAAGTAAACAGTCCAATTAAGAGTTAAGCAAAAGTTATAGTAATTATTAAGAACTTTAAGTCAACATATATAATTACATGTACATTTCACAGAACTTCTCAGGAAAATTTATATTAACACAATAATCAACTAATTTACATATTAACTATCGATCTTTCAGTCTTAAGCTACTAAAGAGACTCTAGATACACATTAACTACTAAGCGAATTGATCCTCAGATCACAGGCTTCAAAAGAACGAACCTCTGAATAGTTGTAGGGCGGCATATTACTTGGAGTATTCAGAAATTAAGACCTGCAAAAGGATTTATACGGGTATGAGTAACTACAGCTCAGTAACTTGAAGTGGAAACTCATGAATGTATACAAACACAAGTAATATTATCAAGTAATTATTTTCATGTAATGCAACAAGCAAGTGTCATCACATAACGTAGTCCGGTCCATTGCGAAATCAGAGAAATTTCACCTGCTCTAATTTGGGTTGAGAAGTTTTCATGTTATGCAACAGCTCACAACCGAACCTAAGTTTGTGAAACGAAGATACCACTCTTCCTAAAACTATCATTCGAACCAATGCCTCATCATCACCGCGACCTCCTCTCCTATCACTTAGTTCGACTAAGGATAAGGAAAAAATCAATTTGCTATCTAGCACTATCTTTATTGAAGGTATCAATGTTTAGTTGGAGAATCCAAATGATCCCCTAAAGGGTTGCAATGCATAACAATTTAGGGCATTTGAGTCGAATAAGATTAAATTTCATTGAAGGTGCTCAAATAATTTCACACCAATCTAGTCATAATATATAATCAATCACAACACAAATTTCAACACGAATTCAGATACTCAAACATATGCATAAACTACTTACAATCACAATCGTACACGATCCTAAGTCTCCAAGTATCATAAAATAATACTTCAATATGGTGAAGTAATAACCCAACTTACTTGAAATTCTCGGTCTCTCAATCACTTAATTGCAGGTTGGTTCGTCTCTGGGTATCCTATAATACAAATATGTCTTTTTAATACTCATACTTTGATGATACATATTTAAAGTTATAATTTAACACACTTTTCCATGTATACCTGTTATTTACTAATGATTCACTCTTCCTTAGTTCGAGGTTCAGTTTCTAAATTAGATTTCAGTTTTAATTCTACATTGTCATTGACTACGAGGAATCCTAAATACGCTCGAATCCTAATATGAAATTAATTATATTAAGCTCAAGTATTCTAATATCACACAGGGTTTTAATTTTGTGTCCTAATCTATTCAATATATTCTAATCTTAATTGAGGTATCGGATTTGCTCCCAATATGAGGAAATCTTACATTTTTATATAATTACCTAAAATTAAATTTTGTTTTAAATTTATTATGTACTGATTTTTATTATTATATTATCTAAATAAAGCTAATTTTTCATATTTATTAAATTTCCAATTACACATATTCCTAATCTTCTATAATTATCACATAATTCCTGTATTAATTATACTTAACACTCCAAAGACTAGGATTAGATTTCCACATTAAAGATTAACATCCTTAAACATCTAATTACCATCTAAATTAGTAATTAATCACTTAATTAACCCAAAATTACCCATTTTTTTCATCATTTTAGGGCTAAAAAATTACTTAAAAATTTTGCAAATTAATTTTTAAAAAATGGCTTCATAACACAGTTCTATATCACTTAAACATTTTACAGAAAAATTTTGAGCTTCAACTATACTCTTAAACTTATTTATTTTTAATTCTAATCATGCTTGGTTTTGGCTAATTTCTTAAAAATCTTATATTTATAGACATGATTAAACTTAACCATTATTTTTCCCTAAATCTATATACAATAAAACCTCAGAATAATAAATTTCATAATTTTTTGGGTAAAATAAATAATTTTAAGAAATTTTACAAAATCTAAGAAGATGTGAGACTCACTTAGTCCGATGCCTTTTTGGCCTCTAACACTGGTTCAGGTGTGTCAACTAGTCCAGGTAGTGGGTTTAGAGTGAGGTGGTGGTGGTGGTGGTTTGTGATTTCGGTCTTCTTGCTCCCTCTACACAGATTTGGGGAAAATTTTTAAAACCCTAATTTTTTTTTCTAAATTTTGATGCTCTCAATTTTTCTAAGCTTCTAACTGTCTAAATGAGTTCTATAATTTTTCTTGCTTTTTATAGAGCCTTGTAGTAATTATTATGTATTAATTAGACAAGACAATGCTCAAATCTCTTCTGATTTACCTTTTGTGTTACTTTTTTTTAATTGATTAATTTTTTTCCTTTAATTCCTGACCTACCATGACCGAATCTAGGTCATTCCCTATTCCTCTAATTTTTTATGATTTTCCTTAATTATTTTATAATTTTATTTAATTATTTAATAAGTTTTTAGCTAATTTCAGACAATTTAGGTAATTTTGTATATTTTTATCTACACGTAAATACATGTGAGCTACAAGTAAACATTCCTAATTATTATTTAGGTCATTCTATAATTTTTAGTATACATATAATTTATCTCTAGCAATTTATTAGTTATTAAATTACACTTTTCACCTTTTCGATAATTAATAAATACTTATTTTCTTAAATTAAAGTTTAAGGAGTCATTTTTACTAATATTTCTAATTATAGTTTATAATTTAGGTTTTATCGGATTCTTTAACCAATCGCCCTAACTTTGTATACTAAGTTCGATCCTATGGTCACTTGGCTTAACTTTAAAGCTTACACCAATGATGCTTGAATATAATCTTTGAAAACTATATATCATGTTCAATAACTCATTCATTATTATCTTGGACTACATCATATGCATCTGTTTAAAACCCAAATCCTCAATATGACATGGTTTTACCTGCTATCATCTTGTACTCATGCTCCCTTTATTTACTCACTCAATTATGAATCCTTCAAGATTAACATTATATGTTAGCCTTATGAAACTTTATTTTATATTAATATTAAGAGAAACACACATAATAAGTAACAAATACACTTTCTTGGATTAAACTCTTAAAAACTTTGTCTAATGTCTCAATAATACATGCATACATTAACATCTGTAACAAGCACATCTCTTTATAAAGATGCCTTTTAATAATCCTTCAAGATGAAAAGTTCTACTAATAGAATCAAAATTCAATACTCTTACTAAAGAAGAAGCTAAAAGAGGCAAAAAAAAAAAAACAATAGTAATTAAAAATAAAAATAGTAAGAAAAATAGAAACTCATACAATTCATACAGTAAAAATGACAATATATTATTGCGGAATGAAGATACAAAAGTATGTGGAAAAATATTGTACTCGAGCATACATTTTTATTAGCTATGAGAAAAATATGGTTTCCTTCTAAAATTATTAGTATATGGTAGTTCACATTTCATGCCTTAAATTAGATAGGATACTCAAACTTCATTGCATGTTCTTATTGTCTAGTAAATGTCACGCCCCGAAGCGGCAGAGTCGTAATAGTCCCGCCGTGTAAACCATCCTAAGATAGAAGTTGGCCTTACAACCGCTATCTTAGACCTGATCTACACAAGGCGTCCACGACTAACCCGCTTTGAAGTAAACAGCTTATAATTTAGAAAAAGCATTTATCTAAGAAAGTGAGAAAATATATATATATATATACTATAATTCAGTTATTATATCCTTCAAAAATGAAAAAAAAAATTCTAAAATAAAACTTAGACCTTAAGAATATATGTTTGTTCTTAAAATATTTTTCCTCACTCCCCAGGATCCAGCAGTTACTAGCTTCAGAATAGTTGTTTGCCGTTTCTTAGCCAGCACCTGCACGACGTCTATAGGGATGTGAGCAACCACAGCTCAGTAAGTTAAGATGGAGGACTTAAAACTATACCATACACATAACAAGGTTTTTAATCATTTATTAGGTGCAATGCATGTGCAAGCAAATGCCATCGCACGACGTTGTCCGGCCCGTCGTGAGATTAGAGAAATTGCGCCCGCTCTAATCCGGGTTGAGGAGTTGCCGTTAATGCAACAGCTCAAGACCAAACCCAAGCTTGTGTAATGGAGACCTCGCTCTTCCTGCGACTACCTTCAAACCATTGTCTTTACCCTCGCCGCGACCTCCTCTCCTGTCACTTAGTTCGACTGAGGATGAAGAAGGGATCATTTTGCAATCCTGCGCTATCCCTTTCGAAGGGGTCGATATTTGGCCAGAGAGTCCTAAGTTCCCCTAACGGGTTGCCATGCATGTCCGATTATGATTACTGTTCGTATATTAGATTAAGCCTAATTTAGGGTGATCAATTATTTCATACAAGTCATACAATACATGATAGAGCAACTAACAGAATCGTATTATCACCCATAATCAAGCACATGCACCAGCCAACTATCTAACTAGCACAACCAAACATAATCTCAAGCCTCCAAAATACAGCAGTATATTAATTCCCAACTTACCTCGACTCCTCGCTCGCTCACTCACTCAAGGTCCGATTTGCTCAGGCCATCGCCGATCATCCCTATAACACAAACGTAGTTTTGGCTTTTCATATAACTATTATAGGTTCATTTTATCCTATAACGCTTATTTTTAGGTTTTGTTTAGGGTTTAATATGCCTAATTATCTAGGTTTTAAGTCTTTTATAATTATTCTAGGTTTGGGGTTAGGTTAGGTTTGGGTTCGGTTTCCACATCGATTTCTAAGTTAGGTTCTAGTTCGATTTCTAAGTTAGGTTCTAGTTCGATTTTTAAGTAATGTTTTATATTCCAACCTTAAAAATTCGTTTCAACTCATAATGTAAAATTAATCACATTACTTCCCGACCTCCTAAACATCATTATTACACCTAGTCAGTATTTTATTTCATCCGGTACACTTATGTCTTTATTAGTGTACTGAATTTACTCCTGATGTGAGAAATTTTTACATTTTTCATATAATTACATAAATTCAAGTTTCTTATCAGATTTATTATATATCCTTATTATTTATATAATATCAATTTTTATCCTAATATTTTCTATTTATTATATTTTCAAAAATTACATATTATGCATTATGCTTATTATGTACATAATGCACTTCTAATATTTCTATCACTTTAATTACCATCCCTAAACATCAATTATCATTTAAAAATTTCTAAATTCATCCTAAATCAGATTTTACTCCTAATTTCCCTAATTTACAAAATTAACTTAAAGTTAACTATTTTTCCTTATTAATCATATACTACATAATTAACCTAATAATTACATCTAACACCCTAAATGCTACAAGTATCATACTCCATCAGATTTCAACATCCTAAAACATATAATTATTCACTAAATTAGTAATTAATCATTTAATTACTTAATTAACCCTAAATTACCCATTTTATGTCACATTTTAGGGCCTAAAAATTATCTAAAAATTTCAAAAATTAATTTTTGAAAACGGGCTTCATAGCACTGTTCTATATCATCTAAGTAATCTACACAAAAATTTTGGGCTCAAAACTACACTCCTAACGTCATTTATTTATAGACCAAAATATGCTCGATTTTGCACGATTTCTTAAGGATCCTATATCACAAGATATATTTTCATCAAAATAATATTTTTCCTAAAAACTACATACAAAAATATTCTAGAATAACAAATTTCATAATTTTATAGTAATATTTACTATTTTTACAAAATCGGGCTGGAAATCAAACTCACCAATTTGAGTAGCTCCGGCCACTGTCGGTGGCCATGGGTGTATCGTCCCACCTGGGCGTTGCAACCACCGTGTGTTGGTGGTGGCCGTCTACTCCCAGCTGCCCATCGGGTCTGGGTTCTCTTTTGTGGCTCTAACTGTACAGTTTTCCTTTTCTTTTTATTTTCCTTGGTTTTTCTCTTAATTTTCGAGTCTCTCTATTTTTCTCAAATCCCTAATTGTCCAAAGGAGTTCTCTAAATTTTTTTTCCTATTTATAGACATTTAGGGAATTTATTGTGTATTAAATTGGACAAGACAATTGCCTTATCCCTTAATTTTTGGCTTTTGTGTTGTCTTAATTTAATTGGCCGATTTTTTTTTCCCAGCTGTCACAACCCAATTCTGGATCATTCCTTATTTTTCCTGATTTTTTTTATTTTTCCTTAATTAATTATGAATTTTATTTAATTATTTAGTATTATTTTGGCACATTACGCGTATTTTAAGTAATTACGCGTATTTCTACATACATGTAAATTCATATATAGTACAAATAAATATTTCTAAATATTATTTAGGTTATTTTATGATTTTTTAGTATACATATAATTTATCTCTAGCGATTTGTTAATTATCGGAATGCATTTTACGCATTTTCGATAAATAACGAGTTATACACTTAAAATTTGAAATTTTTATATTCTTTTATTTTATTACTTATTTTCTTAAATTCAAACTTACGGGATTATTTTACTAATATTTTTAATTTTACTTTATAATTTAGACTTGAACGGGTCCTTCAACCAATCAAAACCTCGAATGGCTAATTTTGGGGCTTACAGTAAACACACACAAAATTATGAAAATCTTTGTTTTGTACCTATAATATTTTAAAATAAGTCCAAGATTGAGTAAGCTATTAGGTTTAGCATATAAAAATGTCACCAACAAGCATACACAAATGTCACCAACAAGCATACATAAATGTCATGCTACACATGGTAAAAATATACATAATGCAACAAATAAGTACCCATTATACATACTCCTACAGTAGGTTATCTATATTAATTTAGGTAGAGGCAACATATACAATCTTAAACTTCTTTAGTATTGTAAAGCTATCACTAACACTAATATCAAAATTCGCATTCATCTTATATTGACTTCCTGCTTATATCAACCACCAGTAATCCAATCTACTTTGTCTGTATGAAGTCGTGCCACATACAACAATTGCATCTACTAGCAAATGTATTCTAAATCTTGCAACCTCATTAGTTCCATATCAAGAATCCCCTTAACCACATGAAAGTAGCATTGATACCTAATTTTAAGTCATTTAATTTTAATGACTTAAAATAGGCCTTAATACTTAATTTTTCGTAGATGGTTATAGGCTTCAATTTCAACCATAGACAGCACATAACAATATTTCAAGGTTCATATACTAATAGAATTTGTTATCTAATTATATAGGGACGACCAACTTAAAGTTGAAATTCATCCTTACTTGGGACTTACTTGTCGATATTGATATCTTAAATTTCTCTTTTCCTAATAACTCCAGTGATAATTTAATAGAAGAATATTTGATTTCTTTAAAAGCATAAAGAAATTATTTCAAACTTAGAGCAATGATAAATATTATGTTGGGATATTACGAATTTATATGTTGAACAAAACACATAAAGCCATGTTTTAATGTATTTTTAACACACAATAAGGCGTTACTTCATTTTGTTTGCCACATAATTAACAAAATGAGACTCGGTTCATCAAATCAACAAAACCTAATATTTTCATAAACTTATTATGATTTTAGGTTGAGTAATGTGGTTCAAACTAAGTATGAAATTTGGTTCAATAATTTTTGAATCGGTGAAGGGTGGTGGTTGAATGGTAAAAGGGTTGTAAAACAGGTGTTAGGTGGCAGTCAAATGGTATTCTTGAGTTTTGGTTAACTTTACTGTAAGCCTTAAATATAAGTCAAGTAACCGTAGAATCGAATTTAATACACAAAGTTTAGGATGACTAGTTAAAGGATCCAATTAAATCTAAATTATAAATTAAAGCTAGAAATATTAATAAAAGTGATCCGTAAGTTTGAATTTAAAAAAATAAGTAATAAAATAAGAGAATATAAAATTTTCAGATTTTAAGTATATTACTTATTATTTATCGAAAGTATGTAAAATACATTCTGATAACTAATAAATCATTAGAGATAAATTATATGTATACTAAAAATTATAGAATAACCTAAATAATATTTATGAGTATTTACTTATACCTTACATGTATTTACTTATAGGTAGAAATACGTGAAATTACTTAAATTACCCAAAATTAGCTAAAAAAATTGCTAAATAATTAAAGAAATTATAAAAAAAATCAAAGAAAAATTAGAAAAAAAAAAACAAAAAGGTTGAGAACAAGTCAGAATTTGGTTGTGGTGGGTCAAGAATCAAGAACAAATTTTAGCCAATTAAAAACAAGCAATAGAAAAAGCAAAAAAAAAAAAAAAAAAAAAAATTGGAAGAGGATAAGTTAGTCTTGTTTAATTAATGCATAGAATTCACTTTATAGCCTTATAAATAGCAAGAAAATTATAGAAGCTAAGTTGTTTAGTTTGAAACCTTAAAAAATTAGGAAGGATCGAAAATTGAGAGGAAAATTAGGGTTTAGAAAAAATTTCTCAAATATGTACAATAGGAGCTTGTGAACTAAACTCATACATCAACACTACTTGGGACCGAACCACCACTACCACTTCATTCCAAATCGATCGCTTAGATCGGTCGATACACCTGAACCGGTGTTAGAAGCCAAAAAACTTGTGAATTAAGTGAGTCTCAAATCACCTCCGATTTTGAAAAATTCCTTAAAATTATTAATTATGTCCAGAAAATTATGAAATTTATTATTCTGAAGTTTTATTATATGTAAATTTAGGATAAAATAGTGATTAAGTGTAATCATGTTTGTAAATATAAGATTCTTAAGAAATTGGGCATAACCAAATATGTTTAAAATTAGAAATAAGTAGACCTAAAAGTGTAGTTTGAAGCTCAATTTTTTTTTTTTAATACTTAAGTTATGTAGAACAATGCTATGAAGCTATTTTTTTTTAAATTTATTTTTGAAGATTTTAAGTAATTTTTTAACCTTAAAATGATAAGAAAAATAAGTAATTTTTTACTTAATTAAGTGATTAAATTATTAATTACTGACTTAAATGGTAATTAGATGTTTAAGGATGTTAATTTTTGATGTGGAAACCTAATCCTAACATTTGGAGTATTAATTGTAATTAATATGGGAATTATGTGGTAATTGTAGGAAATTTAGTAATATGTGAAGTTGGAATTTTAATAAATGTGAAATAATAGGTTAAATTGGATAATATAATAATAATATCAGTACAAAATAAATCTGATACAAAAATTAATTTTAGGTAATTGAATAAAAAAAGTAAGATTTTTTTACAGAGTGAAATTTGATACCCTAATTAGGATTAGAGTGTACCGAATAAGTTAGAATACTAAATTAAGACCTAGAATGATAATAGAATACTCCAGCTTAATGTGATTAATTTCACATTAGGATTCGAGTGTATTTAGGATTTCTTGTAATTGAAAACAATTTAGAATTAAAACCGGAATCTAATTCAAAAACCGAACTCCGAGCTATTGTAGAATGAATCGTTAGTAAATAATAAATATATATGGAGAAGTGAGTTAAACCATAACTTAGAATATGTATCATCAAAGTATAAGTACTAAAAAGACATATTTGTATTACAGGAAACACGAAAGCGAACTAACCTGCAATTGAGTGATTGAGCGATCGAGAATTCTAGGTAAGTTAGGTTTATTATTTCACCGTATTTGGAGTACTATTTTAGGTTACTTAGAGACTTAGGATTGTGCATGATTATTATTGTAAGTAATTTTATGCATATGCTTGCATATCTGACTTCGTATTGGAATTTGTGTTATGATTAATGACTGTTATGATTGGATTGGTATGAAATTGTTTGAACATCCTAAATCAACCCTAATCTTAATCAACTATAATACTTTAAATTGTTATGCATTACAAATCTTTAAGGGAGCATCAAGATTCTCCAACCAAACACTGACATTTTCAAAAAAGATAGCGCTAGATAGTAATTTGGTTTTTTCCTCATCCTTAGCTGAACTAAGTGATAGGGGAGGATATCGTGATAAGGATAAGGGCATTAGTTCGAAGGATAGTTTTAGGAGGAATAGTATTTCCATTGCACAAACCTAAGTTTAGTTGTAAGCTGTTGCACAACATGAAAACTCCTCAACCTAGATTAAAGCGGGTGAAATTACTTTGATTTCGCAACGAATCAAATTGCGTTATGTGATGACACTTGTTTGTTGCATTGCATGAAAATAATTGCTCAATAATATTCTTTGTGTTTGTATACATTCACGAGTCTCCAATTCAACTTACTAAGATGTAGTTGCTCATACCCGTATAGATCCTTTTGTAGATCTTGACTTTTGATTATTATGACTAATATGTTGCTTTACAATTATTCGGAGATCTGTTCTCTTTTGAAGCTTGGGGGTGTGAAGATCAATTTGCCTAATAGTTAATTTATATCTAGAGTCTCACTAGTATCTTTAAGATTGAAAGACTGATATTTGATGTATAAATCAACTGATTGTTATGATATGATGTAGAATCACTTAAGAATTCTACAGTAATATACATGTAATTGTATATATATATTGACCTAAAGTTTTAATACTTACTGTAACTTTAGCTAAATTCTTAATTGAACTGTTTACTTCAAAGTGAAGAGTCACTGACGCCTTGTATAGATCGTATCTATGATAGGTAATATGATACCAGTTATTATTATAGAATGGTTTATATAGCGAAATAGTTGCGACTCTGCGACTTCGCGACATAACATTCACCTTATTCTTCCAAATTTTCACTTATGATTTATTTGGATTAATATCTAAGATCTAATTAAGGTCTTAAAAGTCCTTTTTTTACCATTTAAAGCCCTATTAACTTATAAATCAAATTCAATTTGTCTCATTACAACCGTAAATCATTACCATGAATTTAGATGTTCTATGTTCCTAGTCCTAAAGGACTTTCATTTTAACTAGTTGTTAATGTTGAGTTTCACTAGGACGATAAGTTTTAAGGTTTGATTTGAAACATTTTCATTATTTTTGTCAAAAATTTCACACATTACGTTTTTAATTTATAATTTTCCTATAATGTTGTTTGATTAATAAACAAGTTTGATTCATCTAGAAGTTGATTTTATTGAGGAGGGAAAAAGTGTTGATATGTTGTAGGTTTTCACATGCATGGGTTAAAGGTAAATTTGGGATTCTTTTTAAGTTTATTTTTAGGGTCTTAATTTATATTTTTACCTTACATTATAATTATTATATTGATTTGAATAATCAAAATTGAATAGAAGAATTTAAAGATGAGTTCATTGTGCTAAATTAGAAATTGGTGTAGCCAATAAGCAATACCTTTTTCTTCTATGGCAACAAGTGGTCTTTTATTAGAGTAAGCTATGAGAAGAGTCCTATGGTCTCATTCATTAAGTTTGAGTTAAGATTAGAATTCGTCGGCTTTTATAGTCAGTATTTAGGTAGAATTTGGTTAACAAAATTGAATAATACAATACTTGATGGCACCTGAGTAGAAGAACAAGACTGTACAATTCTCTTGTAGAACGTTTAGTGTGTATAATGTTGGGCATGATTTTTGTGATTAAAAAATTATAAAGATTAATTATTCATAACAAAAATTACAATAAAGTTCATTATTATGATTGGGGAACTTAGAGTAGGGTTATTTCTGAAATTTTAAAGGTATATTTGTTTTTACTTTGTGAAATAAATTTTTATATTACCAAACTTATAATACAAATTTGTTAACTTTTGTCCAACACCTCAATGCTTTTTTGCTTAGTAACTTTAGCTAATATGTAAATCAAATGTTAGACTAAAAAATTTGTTCAATATTGTACCACAAAAATATAGCAACATAATGATATCTTAGCACCATCTAATTCTTATATTAATTTACTGTCTAAAATAGCATTAAGTTTGAAATTCAATTTAGGTCATTTTCATTCGAGGCATGTGAATAGGTACCTAGGCTAAAACTTTCACATGATGGTTTGTAGCGGATATAATGTACTTCTTAATCTAGTCCCAATCTTGGATACCTTTATACTTCAATTTATAGTTATTACACTAAATGTATTCTAGAAGTGATAATAATATGAGAATAAAAAAAAATAACTAATTGCTAAGAAACTGTTCATAAAAACCTGATGAATGAAGTGAAAAGACACTTAAAAGAAAGAGTTTGTTAAATTATTGATGTAATAGGGATAAAGACGATATTAGAAATTAAACTAATTTTCTGGATCTATATATATATATATTCTGAATCTTTTGGGGTCGCATCACTCTCAGGATAATGCAATACGAATATTACGATCTTAATAGAATATGCAGTGTTAGGATTGGTATTATAATTGAAGCTATTAACATTGAATTCTCCCGTGTTGTCGCCAGCAGAGCATCGGTTTCACAAGAATTAATCAAGCAGCCGTTATGCATAGGTGTTCCAACGCAAATGCCATATATACGTCCTGTCCTACCTAGACAAAGCTCTCGTAGTTAATACATTAGAGCTCTCCCTTATATCCATAATATTAAATGGAATAATGACTTTAGGTGCCTTATATTTGGTGGTGATTTTACAAAATAACGTTTCTATTATTTTTATAAATGATAATTATTACGGGAGAATTATACATAATTTCAAGTAGTAAAAATAAATAATCAATATTATATTTGGTGGTTCAAATAGATGATTGGATTTTTAAGTGATTAAAATAAAGAATCGATATTACGATAAGTGATTCAAATAAATAATTGAAATTGATATAAGATTAGGATTTCAATCATATAACTAAACTACTTATTATAACGTTAAGCCTTTATTTTATCATTTAAAACTTTGATCATCTATTCAACTAATTATTATAATATTGATTTTCTATTGTAATTATTTGAAAATTTTGATCTTCTATTTAAAGTTGATCTCAGACATTAAGCATTTTGGTGTACAATTTTTCCTAATTATCACAGTAAAAGCAACTGTATTTTTTTTTTTTTTCTGAATGATTATCTAGGTATAGTTGCTAGGATAGATATAATATAGCTGTATGATGCATCTTTAATTCAGGATCAACTACCACCTACTAAACCATGTGGGCTGCTGGGTGTTTGCCCTTTTCACGTATTGTCTATGCCGTGTAGGACCATCTCTATTTAAGCACGCTCGCAAGACACACCATGTAATATGTTGGTTTCATGAATATACGTATGCATACGGACATATGTATGTGTTTGAATTTCCGTTTCGAAAACTTCGGTAGATTCGGAGAATGGAGATATAATACAATAAAAATATAAATTTAGTTCTTAATATCTATCACATTTCCTTATTTGAGTCATAAATGTTATAATTTTATTTCAATCATTAACATTTACAAACTTTTACAAAGTGTAAATTTAATATCTCGTTAATGTTTCCCTTAGTAGTGACATATAGCATCATCTTATTTGTCAACATATTTTCACTAAATAAATAATATAATAAAAAATGAAAAATGAAAAAAATAGTAAAGTCTACAAAATAAGATTAAAATTAAGATAATAATATTTCTACATTTAAAAATATTATTTAACTAAATAGATGAATAATTAGAAAATACAAAAACCAAAAAGGAAAAACTAAAATAAAAAAAATTCCAGCCTCATAAGGCTTGGGTTTAGCTAAAATGGTCACCCCATACGAATTGGATCTTGCAACCCATTGAATTGAAACTGTGGTAACTATTGAAACTTTAGAAAAGGAGAGAGAGTAAAGGTCTAAACCTAATCAAGTTGAAGTCGGGTTTATTTTCATGATTATTTATTTTTCTTTTTGTTTTTGGTAGTCTTAAATGGTCACTAATGGATCACAATCTACTTAGAGTGGTTGTTTAGGCATTTTTTCCCCTTATTTTCTCTCTTTTTCTTTTATTTTTCAATTTCTTTTTATTTTTTATTTCACTTAAATTACATATATACATATATTTTATTATCTGATATTTTTATTATATATATTTTTAATTTTTTTTCTATTTTTTATAATTTTCCTTGTTTCTATTTTTGCTATTCTTTTATTTTTTAATTTCTCATTTATCTAATAAAAATATATGGACCAATCACAGGGTAAGGGTTGGTGTGATTTGTTTTGGTTTGATTTTCCCTCTATATCAAACCAAACCATCAAAATGCAATTTAATTTTTCATTACTTTGAACTAAATCGTATGTTGTTAATCAAGAGTTTTCCCAAATCATAAAGTTTCGATTTGATTTACAGATTAAACCATATTTTTTAATATAAAAAAAGTATATTCGCACGATTTGTAATCCCATATAAGAAGTATTTAATTTATTTAATAATAATAAGTATTGATAAAGTCAATACTTATATGACTAAGAAATTTCAAATGCTTATTAATAGTTCATTTCATTATAAAATAAAAAATAGCATAGACTTTGGATCAAATTATTTATATAATTTATAAATTATGGTTATAAAAGTTAATCACATATGCATTTCAATAAATATACACCAAAATTTTTTCAAGTAGTACAACATAATAAAACAAATTCTTTAGTTGCGAGTAAAATGTTACTATATTTTTTATAATACAGTTTGGTTTAATTTATCCTTTTAAATAAATCATAAATTAACGGTATGATTTAGATTGGGAGTTTTCTAAACCGAATTGCATAAACAAAACCACATCTTCAGTTTGTTTTTGTTTAGTTTGTGGATTAATTTGGTTTCATCGGTTTTTTTGCTTGCCCCTATCATATAGTGTCACATGTCTTTCTTAAATGGAAAGATTAATGACAAATTAACTAATCAACATTTGTAAATGTTGAGCACTAAAATAAAAAAAAAAAATCAATAAATATTTAGAACTCAAATAAAAAAAATCCAATAAATGTTAAGGACTAAATTTATATTTTTCTCATTCTATTATAATGAAAATATGCTTATGCTAGTTTTCAATTTTACTATAAATTCACCTTCCTCAAATGTCCAAATTAGCTTTGTTTATTTGGTTGAGTTTAAGGATAAGGTTCACCGGTTGATTGGGACAAATAAACCAAATAAAACTAATAATTTTTACATTAAAATGGAAATAGAAAAAGAAAGCTAAACTACACGTAAATCGAATAAAAAATTTAGTTTTATTTTCTTTTTTCGTTTTCCTTTTGCATTTAGTTATTCCACTCAAGGATAGGTCAAGGTTCGATTTGCATTGTGGAACTAAACCGAATCGTTTATATCTCTAATCTTTTTCATTTATTCTAGCTGTTGGTGGGCCTTAAGTTACTATAAAGCACATTTTTTATCATCATCCTTACATTGTTGAGGCTCTTACTATTCTACGATGACCATTCTTTTATACCGGAATAGAGTAGAATCAATTTTCCCTTAAAAAAATAATTATCATCTTTATATTCGTTCATTTGAAATACTAACTGGTATAGGGTATATTAAGAAAATATATGGTATATGACTGTCTTAGTAGAATTTTTTTTGTTTTTTTCAAGTGCTTTCTAGAGTTATAATTTATCGCTTGAGATACTTGTAATGAACATTTGCATGCTTAATCCGTGGCTTGCCAGCAAAAACCATACACATTATTTGTGAAATAAAGAAGTACAACTAAAGTGTTTAAATATGACTTGGCCCATTCACATGCATTGTCAAGATTGAGACAATGAGGCAATGATAATTGTGTTAACGGATTTCAATTCGATTAATCCCTTCACTATTATGATTAAGTCAACTCGTTTTAACCTATTAATAAAGGATTGAGATATTTAAAGCCAATCTAATTTATTATAATCAAGTCAAATGAGCTAATCCATCAATTTACTAAAATGCAAACACATGTACTTTTTTTTAAAAAAATAATTTAATATATTAAGTAACGTAATATTTATCCATTTAAAATGATTGATTATGAAAATTATTATTTATGGATTTTATGATGATTTGAGAAATATAGTTTAGTAGGTTTAATGAATACTGATTAGTTGGATTGATCATATGCTAGAGCTAACCCACTTTAACCTATTTAAGTAGATTAAGGGGTTTAAGCTACTAGCTACCTTATTATGAACCGATAAAAATTAATGATTAGTATGTTTTAAGTAGGCTAATATGGTAATGCTCAACAAAGCAATTAGCCCGTTAATTAAATTAACTAAAGATATTAAATCTAACTCACTTTTATGGGTTGAATGGACTAATTCCCTTTTAATAATTTAATAAGCTAACAATTTCTCGATAATAGAACTCAATTCAATCGGATAAATAAGAAATTGATACATCCTTTCAAAAAGAAAAAAGAAAAACCGAAAACAAGGAAAGACTTTAAAATTTTCAATTAATCTTTTGATTGTTAATTAAAATGTGGAAAACACTCTCTTTATTGGTTAAATCATTCGCGTATACCACAATCAAATCCAATCACATGTAATCATCATCAAATAATTAACCCAACCATGATTAGAATAACATATCTTCACTTTATTAACAGGTTGAAGAAAAGTTAAACGCTTTCTCTATCCTATCTTTTGGAATAACCTTTTTCAGACCCCCTTTTGCCAGGGGCGTAGATCTCCATATCTAGTGAAAAAAGCTTACATAAAAGGTAAGAATAATGAAGCAAAACCCTAGAAAATGACCATGAAAAAGGCCCTTTTCTAGCTTGCACGGACTCACAGGTAACTTTTAACAGATAGAGAGAGAGAGAGAGAGAGAGAGAAAAAGAGAGGTTGTTTTTGGGACATCATTGTCCGTCCGAGAGACCAAAAAGGATAATAGGAACATGGAAGCACTCGTGCAGGTTCCGAGACTTTTTAGTTAAAAGGTTGTATTACGGAGGAAGAGGGGGAAAAAAAAAAAAAGTAGGGAGAAAAAGAATGAAAATTAAAGAGAGGATGTCCCTATCTTATCTTACGAACGAGAGGTGCCCCAAAAGTGGATCTGCACACGTGCACAATGTTTGACGATAAAGCCCCTTTCTCCCAAAGTAATCCACTAACTAGAGCCAAGAAGAAAAAAATAAGAGAACTTGAAAAAGCTATTTATTGACTGGTATGCCCTCTGAATATTGGCCATATTACAGCCACAAATTTGCTTTCACTTGGACTGTTTTATTCTGGGTTCTTAAGATAAGCATCCTATGAGATCCTTAGTGCCTTGCTTGGGAACAGAGAAAAGGAAAAAGAAAAGAATAGCGAGAAAAGAAGATTGGGAGGAAAATATTTGATTCTGTTGTTTGGGTTCAGGACGGAATTAGGAAGGAAAGAATTTTACGGGAGGATTATTTTTCTAAATCCCATATGTGTTTATTTCCATCCTAATTGAAGAGTAGAAAAAAATATTGTGTTTTCTCATGATGCCTCTCCTTTATTTTCCTTTTCTTTTTCTTTTTTCTAATTCTATGTGTATAATAATAATAATATTAAATTATGTCTTACTTTGGTTTTTGCTAATGATGAGGACTGCTTTCATTTTTTTTAATTCAATCATCCAAGTACATAGGAATTAAATGCCCTCATGATTGGTTAAAAAAACAAAAAAAATCTCTCGTAGTTTTTCCTCTTATATTCTGCCTTCTTTATTCTTTGCGTTCTAAATCTTTTCCCTCCGACCAAATAAGTATAAGAAACGGATAGGTGCCAAACTAGGCCTGGTCCTCCATGAAAGATTTGTTCTAATTTAACTTTGACTTATTTTTTTAATCTTGTTTAAAAAATGCCATACTTGGTCAAATAACGAAGTGTAACTAGAAAGAAAGACAAAGTATAGAGTGTTTCTTTCACTAGAAAAAGAGAGAAGAGGTAATAAGTGGGACATATGAATACTATAAAAATAATTAAAAATAAAACTCGGTTTAAAAATCATATTTATATCCTTGATAGTACTATCATCAATTATATGTTATTACGATTATGAATATAAATATGTCCGATCAAACTTATAAATCAGTCTTTTATAATCTATTTTATAAATTGAATTAGTTTCTTAACTCATTTTAGCTTGTTAAAGAGTTTAATAAGTTATACAAGCCAACTTTCAATAACATGCTTAAAGTAAATATTAGCACAAACATATATCATAATCACCATTTCAACATAATTAACATAAGTATGTTTGATCTGCCATGTTGTTTAATTAATTGAGAGCTAAACCGTGGAAAAAAAATTATTTAATAAGGTAGAATTCAATTTTAGATTGAACATAAAAACTTATTTATTGTACCATAGGTCTTAGGAATGCAATATGTGTCATAAGGTACATTTTAGTTCTAAGTTTTTGGAATTTGTACTCGTAAAATAGGGTACAAGATATGATTTGATACCTACCTTAATTTATTTGGAATCTATATCGTACACAGTACAATTTCTATATTATATAATATCTTAGAATTTTTTAATGCTATGTGGACTACCATATAATTCGCTTATAAAATGTCACTTATGCAATGACTTAATTAGAACTTTTTCTATTGAGGTATTGTCTTTTTTTATATGGAATGCTACACGGTTTTGTCCTTTGAAGTAATAGCTTTTTAGGGGTCAACCATCATAAGATTGTTCAAACCTGAGTAAACTTAACTTCAAAATTTCGATAAACGCTAAGTCACTATACTAAAAAGTATCTCGATGATTATAATTTATCACCTTCTATTTAAGGGGCATCATGATTTACTCCCTTATAGAATCAACGCTTTTATCAGTTTCGCTACACAAGTTTAAGATCACTATTAAGTTAGAACTTTACCTTTCTAGTTTGTGGATTATTGTAATATCACTTGTAACGATTCGACTGAAACTCCTTTTATCAAGGTACCATCTGCTTTGGCGTAGTGCATGTGTATTGGTCCATTAGTATTATAGCTCGCTTGAGGGTTACCTATCATAAGATTGTTTTTGGTTGAACATGTCTAACCTTAAAGTTCTGATAAACTGTAGGTTATTATACCAAAAATTGTTTTAATGATTAGAGTTTCATTATCTTCTATTTAAGAGACATCATAATTTATTCTCTTATATAATCGGTATCCTTATCAGTTTTGTTACATAAGTTTATGATCATTACTAGGCAGGAACCCCACCCTTTTGGCCAGTGGATTGTTTTAGTACCATTTGTAATGATCCGATTGAAACTCCTATCATCAATGTATTATCTACATTGGTGTGACATGCTATATTTGCCATTGGTGCTACAACTCCCCAAAAGGTCACCTAAGGTTACTTTGACTTGAATACGCTTAATTTTGAAGTTTCAACGAATCCTAAATCATTATATCAAAACGTATCTTCATAATTAGAGTTCCATTACATTTTATATAAGGGGGCATTATAACTGATAAATATAATTAAATTTCATAAACATAAAAAATTTGACTTTATTTATAACTTTCTATTTTAGATCATATCTTTAATCTAAGTTTGTATTTAGATTATACACGTAGTATTTCTTATTGTTCTATGTTTTTTTTTTATCGAAATCCATTATATTTGTAATATTTATAGTATGCATTTAAAAGTGATATGGACTTTCAATTTGAATACCATAATATTCATTATGAATTGTTATATTATTTAAAAAAAAATTCAAGCTCCCTAAATTACACTAAAACTTGTAAATTTCATTAGACACAAGTTCTAAGGCCGTTATAAATAATCACAATATTGATTATAATATTAAATACTTTAAACCCATACTTATAAGATAAGAGACAAAATATGAGTTTTACTCTATTTATTAGGATTTGCCCCACCTTCTATATATAAAAATTAATTAAAGAAACGAAAATATAATTCCATTTCTTTTAACATCTTAAGGAATATTCTCAAAATAATCCATCTCTTGAACTTCCATGTAATATAAAAGTCTGTACCCGGCCATCAATGTAGCAAGAAATGATAACTGGTTGTGCCACTACAAAGGAGTCTTAAGATGGCCATTTGACGTCCCGATTTTAAAGTCCTACCTAACAGACACGTGTCATCCAACTATTGAATGGTGGGCCCGTGGGCTCTGAAGCCTGTGTTTTGCCACACCCATAACGATCACGAGACTCATGCGCAATAGGTAATATGCAGTAAATATCGGAAACCGTAGGTTGATCTTTATCTTATGCTTTAAGGCGCTCATGGCATGCCTTGAAGTTCCGCGGCAACTCAAGGGCACTCCTGTCATTTCATATATCTTACATTTTCCAGTTATTGCACCGTTAGTGGTGGAAACTAAAATGTATGATAAAGCTTCAATTCAACGCTCATCGGCAATTATGTGGGAATGATATAAGTTTTTTTGTTACTCAATTAGATGTTTGACCTTGAAAAAGAAAAATGATTATCTCTGAAATAGGAAAAATAAAAAATAAGGTGAGGGAAGACGAACTCAAGACAGCTGGCTATATGTCTGATTTCTTATCCTCAAGTGCGTCTCCTTTTTTTTTTTTTTTTTTTTTCTTTTTTCTTTTCCCTGCTTAAAATGCGATCCAACACTTCCAAGCACTTATTATGAAATCAGACGATGATATTTTACATTTTTCATGTAAGTAATTCTTTTTGAAAATTTAAAAATGTATTCTTTAAACTATTAATTGTTTGTAGGTAAATTTTCAAACTCTAGAGATATAGCTTCATCTCCTCTTATATAACTTTAGAAAGCATGAATATAAAAGTTGAACCAATTGTTAAGATTTTAAAACCATCACTAACAATGTTTTTTAGAAATCCAAACATGTTAAAAGGTTATTTCATATAATATATTTGCAATTATAGGAGTACTTTTCAAAAGTACGTATTTTAAATGAAAAAGGTATAAAATATTCTTTTATTACATCCTTAACAACCACACTAGATTGTCCACGATGGATCCTTATTTTCTTCTCAATATAAACATGCCTATTCAATATTCTAATCGCACATTACCTCTCTAATTTATTAAAAAATAAAACTGACTAGCCAATAAATAATGTGATCACTTAATATTGCAATTTTTCAACAACCTCATAAGTCTATCGTAATATGCTGTTAGCCGGTTTGCACATGATATGTCTACACTTTGACCTTCTTTAATTAATATTCCCCTGCCTATTTCATTATGTAATTTCTGAAGCCCTTCTTTCATAATTGTCATGGGGGAGGTGGAATAAAACCTAGTTTTGTGGCTCCCAATAATTTAAATTTCAATGATCAATAAAAGAGATGCATTAAATTTAAGGGTTAAATGAGCGCGTGTGCATAATAATAATATATATATATATATTACCATTCATAAGCAATATAGAATCAGATTTTATAAAATCATATTCCCTAAACTAACCATAGGGGCATAATGTAATAATGTATATATATGATTTTACTTTAAAATTTCAAAACTTTCTTGTATAGAGTTGGATACATTTATACAAGGACACATGATCCTATACCTACTTTAAAATGAATATTGTACATCATATAAACTGAAGTTCAAGAATATCCTATAACTTATCCCGATATATAGACTATCATGCATCGTTGCTAATGAATCGAATTAAATTTGAAAAATAATGGAAACCCGACCTTATACTTTGTTATTCTGAGGAAACACTTTTTTAAAAATTTTAAAACTATTTCTCATCTCCAATTTTCACCAATATTATCGATAAATTTATTGAAGTTATAAAGATACTAAGCTCTATAAGATACGTGTATATTTATGAATTTTATAGGATTAAGTTTCAGAAAGTTTTAAGAAAAAATACTAATATTTTACGTGAATGGATAAGTAATCTATAAATATTAATAAAATATAACACGTAATAATAAAAAAAAACATATTTTTTATGTATCAAATTTTTATTAATAGTTATATATTACTCATCGATTTATATGATATAATAATATCATTGAAACTTTTCTCAAGTTCTAAAGATTAATATAATAGTTTTTAATCTCAATTTTTTTTAAATTTATACATTCAAATACATGTTAAAATACATTTAAAGATTTACCTCATCCTTCGTACATCCACTTATTTTTAATAGCGATGCTTGCGACTTTGATTGGTGACGAAGAGCATTGGATTTTTTAAGAACAAAGACGCTTGTGAGTGTATAATTATAATAAAAACGATAAAATAATCAGACATCCAAAGTCACGATCTAGAATTCGTTGAATTTACCCTTGAAATCGTTTATTGTAGCAGTGACGTGGCATCAATAAAGACCGAAATGGTACCAAATTGAAAGACAACGACCTGAATAAGAAATTAAAAAAAAAAAAAAGGTATGGGATAGTAAATATAACCGAACCTGGAGAGAGAAAGTTAGAGAAAAGGAAGAGAAGATGATTTACCACCGCTAAGTTTTCCGCTTTTCAAACAGTAATCCCTTTCGATTATTAATGTCCCCGATAAAAATATATTAAACAGTAATATTAAATCACGATAAATCTTATGCTTCAATATAACCTAATTATACGATCGATTGGGTTTAATTTTTACTTAATCTCACATGTATCTTTCGACCAATTCAATTTTATTGGAATTAAATATAACAATATTAATATTAAATAGATATATAAATGCACTTAGTAATGATTAGACAACCCTATATGAATATCTAGTATTGCATCTTTTCCGTATAGGTCATGAATGTACAAAATACTAACAATTTTTTTTAAAAAAATTCCTATGAGATATAACTAGAGTGAGCACGAACCGAAACACGGGAATCTTTATCCGATTATTACTATTAGTGATGAGGTCTTCATTTCATTATTATATGGTCACAGCTAGCTCGGTTTAAGTACCATTATCTCCCTCGCTGTCTCTCTCTCTCTCTCTCTCTCTCTCGTCGTCTCTCACTTCTTGTCTGTCTCCACACATACACATATACATTCGCGCATTCTCTCTCTCCCTCGCTTTGGAGAAGAAGAAGAAGCAGAGGAGAGATAAAGTATAATTTTATTTTCCAGATCGAAACGCAAAACACAAAAACCAAACCATTAATGTTGAACCAAAGTTGTGAGTGTGAAGCAGGATTATGAGAACAGTAAACAGCACCGTCGACACCGTGAACGCCGCAGCTTCCGCTATCGTCACCGCGGAGGCGCGTGTTCAACCTACCGCCACCGTGCCGGTAGGTGTTAAATCAGTAGCAGAGAGAGAGAGAGAGAGAGAGAGAGAGAGAGAGAGAGAGAGAGAGAGAGAAGAACTAATCATGTTTGTCGTTTGTTAATTTGTTTGTTGTGACTGAAATGACTCATCTGGATAATTTTTCAACAGTGTTTTGGATAACTGATCATTAAGTTTTGTTTGGTGATTTAATACTTAAATTAGTGGCTTAAGCTTTCCTTGTTTTCTTAAATTGGAGTGTAGTTTGTATGTTTTGAGTTCTTATTATATAGTCAACGCTTTTCGGTTTTTTGATGCTTCTCAAAATTAAAAAGTGTTTTGATTTTAGCAGCTTATGATTTTGTGAAATTTCATAGTGATACTCGATTCTAGTTTTAGATCTGGAAAAGGTCTAAGCTTTTTGTTTATGGCTTGGAGGCTTGTAATTCAATAATTCACCATACTTAGAGTTGTCTCTTAATCGCAATGTTTTTTAAGATGTATGATCTGTTGATTTCTTTGACCTTGTGGATTAGTTGGTGTAGTCAGTTCATTCTGTAGTAGAATTGCTATTATTTTTTGATAATTAGACTTGAAATGATTGGATTTGGGTATATGAACTGTAACTGAATCATTTATTTTGTTTTCCTGGTTTTTCTTATTGTTAGGTGCTTGCTTGGTTGATAAGATTGTTATCTATATAATTTTAATAGATCAAATAATAGAAAAATTCAGATTTCGGATTACCTTTCTCGATTAATGGTAACTTGCTATAGTGAATTCTAGCTGCATGCTGTGATTACAAGCGATATGCATGTGGTTTGGCACTGTAACGTGGAAGATACTAAAACATTTTTGATTTTGCTTTTGTCTGTTCGATCTAATGCTGAAATGGTGGGAGGTGGAAATACTTTTACCTGATGGAGATTGGAGACGGTGAGATTGCTGCTTGTGATATTTCTGTTGGATATTTGGAAACCTGTTTCCTTTGTATATTTGTATTTGTAAGTATCTGCAATAGAGAGGATAAGGGAATATGAGTGTTACTTCACTAGTCAGGATGTTAAAGTGCAATAACGGGTGCTCCTTTGTGCATTTTCCTCTTTCTTTGTGACATTTTTCGTGCTTATACAATATTTTACAACGTATTGAGGACTTGAGGGATTGGATCATTACTTGCTGGTAGATTCTTTCTCTGATTGAATGTCCCTATTTGATGCAGAAAAGAAGATGGGGAAAATTCTGGAGCATGTATTGGTGTTTTGGATTTCACAAAAACAGCAAACGTATTGGTCATGCGGTTCTTGTTCCTGAACCAACTGGCTCAAGCAGTGCAGTTCCTGCTGCATCGACGTCAGCTTCCTCCACTGCCGTTGTACTACCCTTCATTGCCCCTCCTTCCTCGCCAGCATCTTTTCTTCAGTCAGACCCTCCGTCGGTTACCCAATCACCTGCTGGATTGCTGTCCCTTGCCTCCCTTTCTGCAAATGCATACTCTCCTCGTGGACCTTCCCCCATCTTTACAGTTGGACCTTATGCTTATGAGACCCAACTAGTTTCGCCACCTGTGTTTTCAACCTTCACCACTGAGCCATCGACTGCACCGTTAACTCCTCCTCCAGAATCTGTCCACGTGACTACACCTTCATCACCTGAAGTACCTTTTGCTCAATTGCTGACATCTTCCCTGGAGCGCTCACAGCGTAATGGAGGAGCTAATTATAAGTTTGGGCCGTCTCAATATGAATTTCATGCTCATCATCTGTATCCAGCAAGCCCAGGTGGTCAGCTCATATCACCGGGCTCTGTTGTCTCGAATTCTGGCACCTCTTCCCCTTTCCCTGGTAAACTTCCTATCATTGACCTACGTGTGGGGGAAGCCCCAAAACTGATGGGGTTTGAACATTTTTACTCCCGGAAGTGGGGCTCAAGGCTTGGGTCTGGATCCTTAACACCAGATGGCGGAGTGCGTTCTAGACTAGGTTCTGGATCTGTGACACCAGATGGCATGTTAGGTTCGAGGCTAAGTTCTGGATGTCTGACTCCTGATGGTGTAGCGGCACCTGCTCGAGACAGTTCTCTTCCTGGTGGCAATCAGAATGATAACATGGCATCTGTTGCCACTTCCGAGGAGAAATCTAGGCATGAGGAGAGCATTATGGCTCATAGGGTTTCCTTTGAATTGACTGGTGAAGATGTGGCACGGTGTCTTGCAAATAAATCAGTGCCTTATTTTGGAAATATATCCAGACGCTCCCAGGATAAGGAGACAGATGGCCTGTCGGAAAAGAGGGAGATGGCAACGTCCTTGGAAACTTGTGAAGGAGTTAACGAAATGGCTGATAAAGTACCAGGAGGAGGGGAGAAGGACATTTGCTATCAAAAACAACGATCTATTACACTAGGTTCAGTGAAAGATTTCAATTTTGACAACAGAAATGGAAGTATTCCCAACAAACCGAATGTCGCCTCAGAGTGGTGGGCTGGCGAAAAGGTTGCTGGAAAGGATGCAAAAGGTAGTGAGAGTTGGTCTTTCTTCCCAATGCTGCAGCCGGAAGTCAGCTGATATCATACCCCTGGCTAGAGATTTCACTTGTATGTCCATACTACCAGGATTGGCTGCTCTGCATCTGTTAGCCACTGGAACGATCATTCAGAGGTACATCATTCGTTGGTGCTGCATTGTGTGCTTCTAGTTGGATGACTAATTGTAACGAGTTGGGAGGGACTTCTGGCTGTCTATAACCGAAAATGAGGGAGATTGTTTTTGTTAGGAAGGCAAGTATCAAACAGGGTATTCTTTGTAGTACTGTTTTAGCAAATCACGGAAGGTAGCATGTACTTTTGGTCTCACATTGTGAATTATTTGTTCTTATCGCATGCAATAAGAGATGATGCTTTGATGGTTTATATCTCCAGCTTGCATATTTCTGGTCCCAGGGGATAACATTTGCATTCAGAGAACTAGTTAGCTTCTTTTCAACTTCAGCAACTTTCCTCACTGTTGCGGACTGGAAATTTACCATGAAATCTCCTACTTGGAAATTTTCTTTAAATCTCTCTTTAAAGAAAATAGAGTTTTATTAGATTCGTTAACGGCTGCTATTTTCAAATGCTACTTTCCGTTCATTAATAAATATAAAGTTTAAAATATGGATGTAAAATTTATTATTCTTCATTGAACTAACGATGTAACGCAAAATACGCGAATTCGTTATTCATTGGTTAGTGAAATGTCTTATCCTGCATAATATAAAGGCGCATAAGGTGGGTTTTCCAGTGATTGTTGCGCTGGCTGTGGTTGTGGATAAACTGGGGAAGATGTTTTCTTCATAAAGGCCAAATTGCATGTGTTGGTTATTGACCTACTCGGCCAGACACACACACAAAAAAAAAAAAAAAAAAAAAAAAAGAGACAACCAAAAGGTAAACACGGACAACAAAAGTAAGAACCCCACTCCAAGCCCAGTCAGTCGAGCGAGCTCTCATGTTTGCATAACGTTATGGGAATGTTTTAGGGTCGAATCAACTACAAGCCATGATTTATATAACTTGATTCGTAAATTGGAGTATTAAAATCGAAATATATAAGTTCAACCTTTATATCTATAACATTGGAATGCAAAAGACTCACAAACGGTACTTAAATTAAACTAAAATATAAATTTTACTACTTAGATCAATTTACTTGTTAATTAAAGTTTTCATACTTATTTTTGCTATCTAGACCTAATTTATTAAATTTATTTATTGACATAATATAAGGACAAATTAAGAATTCATCTATGATTTTTTTTAAGTAGATTGTGTTTCATCTAGTCTTAAGCAATTATTTTGGCTATTTTTGATATTCTAGTTTGTTTTTATGTTTACAATTGTAAACAGACTTAATAGAATTAATTTAAATAGTAAAAATAATTATGTAAACTTAATCGGATATTAAATTAATTTTTTTTTAGTATAGACAATAAATTTTACAATTTGGTAATATTTGAATATCATTTGTAACATTAGCCCTATATATTGCTCTCGTATTAAAAATATACCTCTTATCTTACAAATATAACTACAGGTTAATCCATTTTCTTTATTTTGACTGTTTTCACTATTTTTATACATCATTATACTTTAGATAAATGAGATTAAACTCCAGTATATCGAGATACAGATTTCTATTTTTAATATACATTTTTACGTTTCATCTAATATATAATATTAAAGTGTAACTTAGTTTCAGCATCTTATATGATTTAAAAATATATTCTTGAAATAAATTAACAACTAAAGGAAAGAGTTTCATCTATTGAGATGAAAGGGAGTTAATCTGGGTAATAGACATGTTTTATTGCTTGTAAGTGCTGAAAATACACCTTTTTAGATGATACAACATATAATTCATTTTCATAATTATTTAAAATTTTTCGGCACTAGACATGTGGATGTAATATTTGCTACTATTTATAAAAGTCTCCCCATTCACAGTTGCCAAAATACACAAATAAGATTAATCAAAGCTCAAATACGAAATAACTAAGACTTTGATTTTTCAATTTATCGCAATAAAAAGTTCATGGGCTTATTTGGATAAACGTGAAAGTTAAGGCTTAATTACATAAAACTAAAGTACATGGTTTGTAATTGCACAGTGAAAGTGTTTGTATTTTAGTATTATACCTTAAAACTTGAGTTCTGACATAACAACAAGAGTTGTTCAAGGAACATTTGATATGGATTCAATTTACCGAACATCAGTGAAACTTAGGATTTTTATAAGGAATATCATTGGACTTGTACTATGGAGAACAAGAATTCTACAGCATAAAATTTCCCATGAACTTATCGAGAAACGGCAAAAAGGAGGAGAAGAAAGCATGGGTTTCAATAA
The DNA here is from genome assembly GCA_024138005.1 of Lumnitzera racemosa. NCBI lineage: Eukaryota > Viridiplantae > Streptophyta > Magnoliopsida > Myrtales > Combretaceae > Lumnitzera > Lumnitzera racemosa. The sequence goes on from JAMXBC010000004.1 coordinate 108,381,288, forward strand.
TGAAGCAGGGACCATTCCTCCAACAAGGAAAAGAACGCAATGATGAAAGCGGGGCAAGTAATACGTGACCTTGACCCTCATATGCAATTTCTGATATGACTAGACATTCATACAAAATAATTTGGTCCCAATGCGCATCAAATTCTAGGAACATCATAATCGCCAATAAGCTGTACCCTAGAACCTAGCTTGTGTCTAAAAAAAAAAAAAAAAGACTAAAACGATCACAAATATTTCACATTAATGTTTTTTCTTTTTCTATTTTGATTAGGAATTAAAATTTCACATTTTATGAGTCTAATAGCTATGGTCATATGTCATAGTTGGTGTTTTGTTAGAAAAGTAAGAGTATTCAACTTGAGGTTAATGTGATATGAGTAGCATCAATGGACAATTTATTCTTGAAGTTGCGTAATTTTTAAGGGCGAATTTGGTCTGCTATATATAAAATAGTTGAAAGCTTATGTTGCTCTCTTAATGATGATTATTGCAATTAAGCCTCTTAATCCTATGAAGGATGGTAATAATACCAATCGGTACTCCTAAAACTAAAAGGGATTGGAACGGTTTTGAGAGGACATGAAGGGAAAAGGTTGGCTCGCCATTAGTAATATAAGCATATATGATGAGGCAAAGGATGGTCTACATTGCATGGGCACTTAAGGAGAGGGTAAACGACCTACCCCATGACAAGTGATATTAAAGAGCAAAAATTCTAGCCTAAATAAGTTACCTAAATACTATACGACATGCTTAATGAAATTAGTAGTTCTTATTGACAATTAAGCTTATGTGGATGAAGCTCGAGGGAAGGAACAACCACTAAGTGGAAGACATTGTTGCCAATGGAGGCAACTGTATTTTAAGTTGTATTGTAACAAGATTTCATCCTAATCTTAAGAAAATAAAATGTACTTTAAAGGCAGACCCTACTGTTGAGCTACTCAACAAAAGACGATCTTAGAGAATAGAGAAGAGGGTGAGGAAATGCCTGTGGAAGTCTTAAATCTTGGCAAAGATGATCTTGTTGTAGAATTGGAAAATTAAGGAATATGGTCAATGATTTTATAGGAGAAGGGTGGTAGCAGTAAAGAGCTAGCCCTACGACAAGGGTGTTATGAATTTATGTGAAGGAGAATGTTATAGTCTATTTTTTAGAAGGGAAGTAGTAGTGTTCAACTCTAGCTTGACGTGATATGAATAACGTCAGTAGGCGGTTTGTTCATGGGGACTCTTGTAAGCAAACTAGTCAGAAGTTGATACCGCTCTTCTGAGGATAATCATTACAGGCCGAAACCAGTTAAGAAGTTGAGCCTCCCAATATTGATACTCTTAAAATTAGAAGGGCTTGAAATAGTCTTTGGAAGATGGGAAGGAAAAAGGTTGGTTCTATAATACAAGTAGATATGATGAGGTAAAGGACATTTACGTGCCGTAGAGGAACTTAAGTAGGAGGCAAACTTCTCATTCCGTGACACATACGAGTGTGTCATAGGTGTTTCCCTATTGATGCTCCCGTGTGGTACTTAGTTCTCTTAATCTCTCTAAGGAAGGTTAAGTTCAGCCCGAATACCATACACAAAAGATTTTAGAGATAGAAAGTAGAGAGAGAGAAACTTTAAGCATCAAAAGAATTTTACTCAATAATTGGATGAATATAAATGAGGGGAGACCCCCTATATATCCAAATTGCCCCTTATAATGAATGGCTGAATTTTATTCAATCTAATGATTAAAATCAATTCCTCTATACTACCTTACTTACCCTACTTATTATGTTACAAAGATCTATAGTTTTTAGAACCTTTAAGAGTGTTCCTTGCTCTAAAACCTTCTCTTGATCATTAGACCCATAAAATGTTTGGAAGGACCTTGCTCTTGGATCACATCTATTTTATCGCACAACATTGGGTTTGTACTGAGCATCTACTTGAGGTTTTTAAAAATTAGTTTATGACATTCTCTCCCACCTAATCAATGACATCTTCATTGTGGCTTCACTCATGAGTTGTGATTCGTTGCATAACTAGGCCTTAGTATTTTGTATACACTTATATCATGAAGATAACTAACAGTTTTCTTTCTTCCTTTAGCTTAATGCAACATTTTACCCTTTTAGAGCTTGTCTTTAGGGACTTGGTATTGTTTTGTAAGGTCTTTTAGTTCTAAACTTTATGGGTCTTCACCATCTACTTTTTCCACAACCTCCTCCACAAAGGACAAGCTATCTTCTTTTAGTAACATTGTCTTCTTTGTTTCATTCCCTGTTGCAATTTGCATTGAAGTAATGTGATTCATTACTCATCTAGTCTTTTTACTTACTATAACTATACATAGAGATCCTTAGTTGGGCTAACAAATACAGTTGGAGCAAGGGACAATAATAGCATCGTTCCTATTTAGGAAGTCTATATCGATGATAGACTTAAAGTCATTTGTGGGGACTACTTTAATATTTTCCCTTCCCTGCCTGTCTCCAATGATAAACTCCACATTTTTAGCACCCCCATATGTCGATATCTCCTTTAAGTTAAATAAAGCTTTATTCCTCTTAACCTTTAATCCAAGTTTATTAACAGCATCCACTAAAATGAATAAATGTGAGGCTCTCATATCCACCATCGCATTTACCTTCTTTATGGCTATCGTGGCTTCAACACACATTGAGCTCTTTTTCTCCTTTGTATCTTGAGACTTCATGGAGTAAAGAAAATGGATGGTCCTAAGCTAACCTTTTCGTCTTCATTGGGTTTGTATTTGTAAGGAGTTTGGATAATCTCTACAATAGTGTGGTCTATCATAAAAATAACATTTGAGTTATCATGTTCTTCTCCTATCTACCATCTTTCTTTTTTCTCTTAGGGGACTTAGAGATCTCCTACATTCATTATCTTCCTCTTCTTCCCCTTCGTTACTCATCGAAATTCAGTCTTCCTCCATCCATAGTTCTATAAGACCTTCTCCTATAGTAATGGCTTTTGAGATATTCTTTACCCTATGATGCTCTAACTCTTGCTTAGCTTGTGGTTTCAATTCGTCTAAGAACATAATAAGAGCATCATCCAAGTTGAGATCCAATATTTCTAATATTAGTTCATACATTTCTTAGACACATTGCTTTACGTTAGCTCGCTGTTTGAGGTGTCTGTGTTTGATTTTGGCTTCCCTCCCTACTTTTTTTTGGAGAGAATTGGTCTCATAACTTCCTTATAAAGTGTAACCATGAAGTAATCTTATTCGCCGTTCTTTTCTACCAAATCATTGCTGTATTCCTATATCCCTTAAGTATAAGGTTGTCGTTCTTTTGTCAACAAACCCCATCACCCCAAAGTATTGCTCAACTCCTTATAGAAAGTCATCTACCTCTCTTATGGATCGTGTTCCCTTGAAACACTTCGATTTTGGCACTTCTACCCTTATGAATGGTTGGATAGTTTCTCCATCAACAATAGCAGCCTGATATGCTACCAATTGATTCTTAAGGCCTTCAATTTCCTAACGTATGATAAAATGACAACATCGGTCTTAACCTTATAAGCTTCTTACTTGGCACTAAGGGCCTCTACTTGACTCTCGAGGGCTTCCTTATTCTCCTCAGTAGTCTTGTCGTGTTGTCATAGATCTTCTAAGGCTTGGGTCAAGGCTCCTTACAACTTACCTCGAAGTTCCTCCTCAACCTCCTTTATATGAGCTTCGGATATTGCTTCTTTGCCTTGGCTATGTAAACTCCCAAAATTGAGTTTAGAATAACTGAGCTTAGATTTAGGGCTCTTTGGAAAACTTATCCAATTGAGCTTAAATTTTACGACTAGAATAAAAAAGTTAGTCGAAATATTACGGTGAAGTTAGATTTTAAAAATAATGACCCAAAATTCCAATTTTTCCCTTAAAAGTAGGAATATTTCATATAGTACTAAAATGTTCAGAATTCCTAAAATCGAACTTAGGTTACAACGAGAACTTACAAATAAGTTAATTGAGCTATAAAATGAAATAATATAGTATAATTTACTATATAAAAATACACGTAATTTTATGAGTATACCCGATATAAATAATAATTATACCCGTAAATTAACCTTAAATTACGCAATTATATATATTTTGTTGAAATCATAAAATTAACTTTAGAATATATCCTAAAAATAAAAGATATGTTAGAAACTTAATTATATGAGTATAGTTGTATATTATGCGTGATATTTACAAGGGATATATACTCATATATTAAGTAAATAATTAAGTATTAATAAAATATACTCGAAATACCTAAATAATTGCAAAATATTATTCAAAAGCCTTCCAATTGCAGATTCAAGTCTGAAAAGTACTGGAAATCATCAAAGCTGGACAATTGCTGAATCAAAAGGTGAATCTACAAACAAATGATACCTCCTACTTGCAATTAATGGAGGAAAAAGCAAGAAAAAAATTTTAAAAAATAAAGAGAAAAAGAAACCGACCTAAACCCCTATAAATCTATTGAACAACATCACTTTACATCTTTTGAAACTAGAAACAAAACAAAGAAAAATTAGAAAAAAATTGTAGAAAAAAAAAGGAAAAACAGAGCAATTACCGAGCTGAGTTAGTTCCTAGAGTTTCCTTTGATCTGCTATTACGCCACTCCACCACCAAGGAGTACCCCCAGGGTGTTCCGACACCCCCCCCACCCCACAGTTGTCGAAGATACCAAGAACAGTAAGGTCAAATTTTTGCCCTGTTTTTCAAGAATTTTTAAAAATTAGTAAATCCACCCAAAAAATTATGAAAAAAATTGTACTTAGGTTATTTTAAACATGATTTCATGTGATATTTTTATTTTGAAAAATTCGTAACATTTAATATACTTTATTAAGAAATCTACTGTTTACCCGAATTTATATTTATAAAATAAATATACTAAATGATATTGTTTCTAGCTGAAAATTTTTGTGTAGGATATGTATGATATATAGATAATTTCTATTTAGCCTGAATTTTGATTTGAATAATTTTAATATTTATTGCAATTTTAGGCCTGAAAATAGCTTGAAAATAGGCTGAAAATTATGAATTTAATAGGAAATTATGAAATTAATTGATAAAATGGACATGTACTGATCTATAATAAATAATAATAGTATTGAGTCAGATTGAAATTAATTTGGTTCTAAAGGAATTATAATTGGATAATTTATCATAATTTAGGGGTAAAATCGTTAATATGAAAATATAGGCAATAGGTTGGAAACTTGAAACCAAGTAATAACTGAATTTCCTATATTTTTAGAAGTTTATAGAAATTTTCGGGGAATTATTTGGTAACCTGAACTATTTATTATGAATTTATTAAGTAAAATAGTTTAAATTACAAGTCAGAGTGTATTTGTAATATTAATAAGTTAAAATGAATTAAATAGTTAAATAAAAACTATATATAGGATTGCTGATCAGATTGGATTAAATGAATATTTTTATTATATTTATTAATATTTTCTGATCGGGATACACTTTAGGTGTATTAGAATTGGATAATACTTATATTGTTACAATATAGGGACAAATTAAATAAAATACAATTTAATAACATAAATTATGTATAATACGATCATTTTTATATAATTATGTATAATTGTATTAAAAAAAACTCAAACTACCCGTTAAAAGCCATCTCTAGAAACAGGACTTGTAAAATGTGTCGTTAGGTCTATACGAACCCAATGACACTAATTTTGTTAAAATCGGATAACCTTAAGTAATTTAGCCTATGACTTTATCATATTCAAGAATATACATATTTCAGTAACCTTACCGGAATTAAAACGTGAATTAATAAATAAAAAGTACGTTTTGATATGATCGAAACGATATATAATACATAATAGTATATATGATGTACAATATTAATAATTAATAATTTAATTCGATATATAGTGATAACATGACTGTATATTATGGAAATAATATATATATATATATATAACCATTTTAGATTAAACCCTAATGTTTTCGTAATTATTACGAAAACTGAATTTGGGTTTTTATGTAATTTGAACCTTCCAATACAAAGATAGTTAACAATTCAAGTCAGCAATAACGAACATCTAAACAAGTAAGTTGGGATTGTGGCTTTACCACTTGTTTGGGTACTATTTAAAGTATCCGGAGACCCAAGAGTATTTCTAGTTGTGTTTGTAGTTAGATGATTATGCACATGCTGTGTGTATAAATGATACTTGATTGTGACAGGAGTTCAACTCCTTGGTGTGCTGTTCTGCATATTTGCATGGATTCTGTATTGTGTGAACTTGTTAGTCATCCCTGATTAACACTAACGGTTATTCGACTAAAATGTAATTGGACATGCATAATCACTCGTTAGGGGAAACAATTAAGAGTGTTAGGCTAAATACCGACTTCCTTCGATGAAGATAGTTGAAATTGTCATTTCCTCATCCTTAGTTGAACTAAGTGACAGACGAGGAGGTCGCAGCAAGGTTGGAGGTCGTGGTTCGAAGGCGATCATGGGAGGAGGGTATTCTCCATTGTACAAGCCCGGGTTTGGTCTGACTTGAATCGCGATGAAACTCCTCAATCTAGGTTGGAGCGGATGTAATTTTTTTAACCTCACAGTAGACCGATTAATACTGTGCGATATTTCATTTGAGTGATTAAATTGCATTTCATTATAATTATTTAACCTTATTTGTGATTGTACAGTACTCTTCTATGTTACGCCCCGAAGTCGCAAAGTCGCAACAGTCCCGCCGTGTAAACCATTCTATGATAGTAACTGGCCTCACGGTACCTACCATAGAGATAATCTATACAAGGCGTCGACGACTCCTCGCTTTGAAGTAAACCGTTCGATTAATAATTATACTACAATTATGATAATTATCACAAAGTTCTATAAAATATAGATAATTATAAATAAGTCCCCTGGCTTTCAACAGACTAACCTCTAGGTAATTGTAGGGCGGCATAGTGCTTTGAGTGTTCACAAATCAGAACTTGCAAAAGGATCTATAAGGGTGTGAGCAACTATAGCCTAGTAAGTTGAATTGGAGACTCATGAATGCATACAAGCACAAACAGGGTTATCAAACAATTATTTTCATGCAATGCAATAATCAAGTATCATCGCACAACGTAGTCCGGTCTGTTGTGAAATCAGAGAAATTTCACCCGCTCCAATCCAGGTTGAGGAGTTCCATGTTATGCAGCAGCTCACAACCAAACCCAGGCTTGTATAATAGAGACCTCGCTCCTCTCGCGACTACCTTCGAACCATTGACTTCACCCCCGCCGCGACCTCCTCTCCTGTCACTTAGTTCGACTGAGGATGAAGAAGGGATCATTTTGCAATCCTGCGCTATCCCTTTCGAAGGGGTCGGTATTTGGTTGGAGAGTCCTATGATCCCCTAACAGGTTGCAATGCATGACATTTTCGGTTATTAGGGTCGACTAAGGTTAAATGCCGGTTAGGGTGTTCAACAAGTTCATACCAATTCAATCAGTCACAAAATCATTCACAGTACAAATTCCAGCACGAATTCAGATACATCAAGCACGTGCGCAAACTATTTACAATCACAATCATATACAAGCCTAAGTCTCCGAGTACTACAAAACTAGTACTCTATTATAATAAGCAATAACCCAACTTACTTGAATTTGCTTGATCGCTCGATCCTCTAGTTGCGAGCTGATTTGTTTCTGGGTGTCCTATAATACAAATAGGTTCTTTTAATACTTATATTTTATGGATTCTTATTCTAATTCATAATATAACTCATTTTCCTCATGTATACCTATAACGTATTAATGATTCGTTGTATTCTATTTCGGGGTTCGGCTCCTAAACTAGATTCTAGTTTTAATTCCCAAGTCGTAATTAAGCTCGAATCCCAATGTGATATTAATCACATTATGCTCGGGTATTCAAATATCCTATTGGGTCGTAATTTTTATATTCTAAACTATTCGATACACGTTAACCTTAATTGAGGTATTGGATTTATTCCCGGTGTGTAAAAGTCTTACATTTTGAGATATTTAGTTAAAATTAAATGTCATTTCAGATTTATTATTTTTCTAATTTCTATTATAATGTTATCTAAATAACCTTATTTTTTTAGATTTGTTAATTTACATTTTCACATATTACTAATTTATTATATTACTTACCTAATTTCCCTAATTAACCATACTTAGTACCTAAAGGCTAAGATTAGGGTTCCACTGCAGAGATTAACTTCCCTAAACATCTAATTAAGATCCAAATCAGTAATTAACATCCTAATCACCTAATTAACCCTAAATCACCCAATTTTACCATCATTTTAGGGCTAAAAATTAACTTAAAAATTTTAAAAATTAATTTTAGAAAAATGGCTTCATAGCACTGTTATACATCATATGAGCATCCTACAGAAAAATTTTGAACTCCAAACTACATCCCTAAACCTATTTATTTTTCGGTTTAATCATGTTCGATTTTGAATAATTTGTTAGGGACCCTATATTTCCAAACATAATTAAACTAAATCAATATTTTTCCCTAAATCTACATACAATAAAACCTCATAATAACAAGTTTCATAATTTTCTAGGTAAAATAAATAATTTTACAAAATTATACAAAAATCGAGTGAATAAATGACTAACCGGTTTGAAGCTTTTGGGTCGTCCAAACCCGGTCCAATGTTGTCGGCCGGTCCAGGCGGTGGTTCTAGTGTAGGGTGGTGGTGGTGGTTCCACAGTTTTCCTTTTTTTTTCTGGATTTTCTCTCGATTTTTTCGGTGTTTTGATTTTTCTTAGATCCTAAACTGACCAAAGGACTTCTGAAATTTTTTTCCCCTATTTATAGACAATTGTAGAAATTAATGTGCATTAATTTGATGGGATTTTGCCCCAATTCCATGATTTTTGGCTTTTTGTTTATCAAATTCTTATTGGTTATTTTTTTTCTTGCTGACCACGACCTGATCTTGTTGCAGCTTATCCTCTTCTAATTTTTTCTGATTTTTTCTATAATTATTTTGTATTTTTCTTTAATTATTTGCTTAGTTTTAGGCTAATTTAGGTAATTACGTGTATTTTTATCTATACGTAAATACATGTGGGGTACACGTGAACATTCCTAAATATTATTTTGGTCATTCTAAAATTTTTAGTATACATATAATCTATCTCTAGTAATTTATTAGTTATTTCATTACACTTTTTGCATTTTCGATAATTAATACCTATTATACTTAAAATTTGAAAATTTTATAGTCTCCTATTTTATTACTTATTTTCTTAAATTCAAGTTTACGGGGTCAGTTTTACTAATATTCCTCTCAATAGTTTATAATTTGGGTTTGATCGGATCCTTTAACCGATCGCCCTAAACCTTTGGTTCTAAGTTCAATCCTACGGTTACTTGGCTTGGCTTTTGGGCTTACATTCTAACTCCGTCCCACTTATTGAACTAGTTGTGCTCACATCCCTACAGACTTTTTTGCAGGTGTTGAGTAAAGGCAGGATATTCAGGTACCACCGTTCCTAGGTTAGTGTGCTGTTGTGTGGGAAAGTGAGGATCGAGGAATTAACTGAACCTGAACTCTTGACTTTATCTTTAAGTTTTGAGGAAACTAATTGGGAATTTCCTAGGAACCCACTAGTTTTCTAACTTATTGTATATAGACCGCAAAACCTATGGTTTTTAGTAAACTCTAATTATAAACTTTACCTTTAGACGTGAAATGTTTGTATAAATATTGTTGTGGTACTAAATAGTAGGTTGTATAGAATAGGTATTTTGTAAAATCTCTACCATAGGTTTAGTTATTAACAGGTGTCAGCACAGACGTTTTAAGCTGGTTGAGTTGTGCGCCTTGTGTGAACTGTGTCTACTATAGCAACTGTGAAGTCAGCTTCTACCTTAGATTAGTTTACACGGCGGGACTGTTATGACTCTTCTTGCTCGGGGCGTGACAGGCTACACTCAAGCTAGCCTTCTACATCCTGGCATTCAAGGAGTTCAGCAAATCTTTAAACTTATCCTTCTACTTGGTAATGCGATGATTATATCCATTAGCTGCTTGGTCCACTACTTGATTGTTGTTCTCAACTCTAGACAATGACATTCTCCCTTTAATAGTCTTGCTCTGATACCACTTGTCACGGATGTATCCTATCGACACTCCCATATGGCACATAGCGCTCTTGATCTCTCTAAGAAAGGTTAAGTTTAGCTTGAATACTACACATAAGGTTTTAGAGAAAGAAAGTAGAGAAAGATACTCTAACTATTAAAAGAATTCTACTTAATGTTTGGATGAATACAAATAAAGGGAGACCCCTTATATATTCAAATGGCCTCCCCTATGATGGATGCTAAAGATGTATTCAATCTAATGGCTAAGATTAATTCCTACATACTGCCTTACCCACCATGTTACGAAGATCCATAATTTCTAAAACCTTCTCTTGATCATTGGACCCATAAAATGCCTAGGCAGACCTCATTCTAGGATCACATATATCCAATCATAAAGCATTGTCCTATACTGGGCATCTAACTAAGGCTTTGAAAAATTGGTCTATGATACATGCATGGCGTATCTTATGCCATACATAATCACAAAGGAGTGATATAGGATGACATTGACACTTAATGAAAGAGAATAGGGAATAGAAGCAAACAATTTCAAGAGACTTAGACACATGCATGAGAATGGAGGGGCTATTTAAGATTAAACCCCACTATGAGAGGCATTATATTCTTCATTCTAAGTGCTTTCCCTTAAGACACGACATCTCTTTTGATTTCTTGATGATTCAAATGAGAAGAAACACTAGAGATTTACAAAGTTTCATGGTCAATGTCGTTTTGATTGCATTAATAATTGATGATTGATATGTATCCCTTTATTAATAGATCTTTTCATGGCTCTTTTCGGTTTTAAGCTTAGTGAAAGCTTATTATGTGCATGAACCTCCTTAAAGAGGGTTGTGAGAGGATGGTTTGGTTCAATAGTTTCTACTCTAAGTTAAGATCAAATTTCTCTTGATATCTTAAAACCCATAGACTTGACTTTAAGCCCCATCACTTATTGATCTTAAAGCCTACAAATCGGATTTAGCTTTCTAATACACATTAATGTTGATATTTCTTAAGGTACATGAAACAAAACTAGGTAATTTAGCATTTAGCAAGTGCATTCAAAATTACATCAAAACTACAGGAGAAATTATAAATCTACCTCATATGTTTATTGGTTAGGAATTGATAGACTTATTAACTTCTAAAGTATGGTTTTCTTTCTTATAACATTTGAAAACAAGTAAAATGGCCCAAAACCGTTAGCAATGATTTTAGTGATGCTTTAAAGTTATTTGTATGTTTTTAAAACATTACAAAAAGGTGAAACTTATTTTTAAAGTTTAAGTGATCTATTTATATATAACCAATAGTTTAAAGGGTGTATCTATGATAATCTAAAACTATATTAATTCATCATTCGAACATCAAATAATTAGTTAGATTGTTAGAAAGCGGGTAACTTATTAATAAATGACATTACCAAAAAAAAAAAATTTATTGATAAAGATAAATAAGTTCTTATTATAAAATAAAAGAATTAATGAATAAAAATTTAATTTTTTTTTATTCTTTTTACTCTTTTGAATTTCTTTGGAATTTGCCTCATATCCTAGAGACCAATTATGTTCCTTTGCTATTTATTTAATATTTTTTTGAAATTTACATTTTACAGCTTAGAAGTATTAGCACAAATAACATAAAAAAAATGTAACTAAACAAAGCGAATTAATTTTTTCAGGATAAATATAAGTTTGATATGGAAAAGATTAATACATCCTTACAATGCATGTCCATAATATAAAAGAGATTAAACACCTTTATATAAAAAATAGAAACTACCATAAGAGATAAGGAATGTTTCCAATTTTTATACCTAAATGTGAGGTATAACAAATTAAAATCCATTAAAATGACAAAAAATCTAATAGTTTACCGTAATTAGCCTTCTAATATTTGTAGCATAGGAAGCATGCTTTTAATTTAAAGAGTAATTAAAATAATATGTTAGCAAAAGTTAATTTTTGATAGGTCCAACACCAAACCAATCTTTTATGATTTAATATTAGAGATAGGAAGACGCAAATGAATTTGTTTTACCTAGAGCAAGAGCCAAGTCAAACCCTACCCGAACCTACCAAGTTAAGGGCCTAGGTCCCATGGTTTCCTTTAAACTGAAACTAGTCCAGCTTAGTTCGAGTTAGTTTACTTGGCCTATAAGTCAGCTATTTTTTTTTTAAATTTTTATTCTTTTAGAAAAAATATATTCTTTTATTGTTATTTTTTATTTTAGAAAAACCACTAATAAATAATAAGGATTTAAAATTTTGACTGTTTGACCCTATTAATTGTTTGACACTAAGAATAATAATTTATACTTTTTACAGTGCACAACTATTACTATATAACCACAATTGGTGAATTAACTAAAAAAGTTTCTTTTTATAGGCAACACCTCAAGGAAAATTTACCAATATAATCAATGTGGGATTAAACTTGTGACAGACAATACTTATTGTGATTTTTATTTTTTCAAAGGAAACTTTAAAAAACAATATAATTTGCATAGGAGTAAACTAAGTATTGTAAAAAAAAAATATCATCTATCTAATATCTATAATACACTGGCTATTTTATATTTAGTATAAATATGTTCCTTATGACTTTTTATTACATTAAATTATAAATACACTAGTATTTTTGTAAATTATTGAAATATATTAATTTATAAAAGCATTTTCTCTCTAAAAGGTTAGTTAAGATTATATGAAACATGTAATATTTTGTGCCCTAAACTCTTTTAATTATTAAAGTAATATATTTTATATTATAATCATCTACTTTCACCAATATTAAAATATACAGTTTTAATGATTGTTTTTCGTATAAACTCATATATATTGTTTGATCTCTATATCGGTTTATAGATATAAGTAATAATATATATTTAATTTTATTTATATTTTCATTAGAGGAAATATTTATATTCCAAGTTAGAATTGATAAGTTAAACCACTAGTCCTTTAACTTGAGCTTGGACTCATTGGTTCGATAGGTCGAATACATTGAACTGTGCTAACTCGCCAAGCCTGGTGCGTTAGGCTACAGCTTAAGCCCATGACTCATGGTTTGGGCCAGTTCTGGTATGGTTTACAGGTTAGACCTGACCTTTCCTAGGTCTAGTTTTCCCTCTATAAGAGAACGGTCTTCTACCATATGACCTATAAAAGCCTTCGCAAATTAGTGATAGAAGAAAATTATTATGTGTAGAACTTAAAAAAACATAGACATATGTTTTTCGCCCTTTTAGTATACAACCCACGTTCTTATTTACTATAGAATCATCAAGTGCTCTAAAATCCTTTTGTGACATGCATATACCTGAAAAAAGACCTAGATTTATGCATACAAATTAGATTACCGAAATGTCAAACACAATTATCTCTCTTTCAATTGATTTAGGCTTCTTTGTTTAGGATATGGAAATGAAGAGATGGGGTGAAGCATTTAATCAAGAGTTTTGTGATTGTCTTATCATGAAAGTTTTTAATAGAACACTTAATATCATTACATAACGAAAAAGCATGCAAGTTTTGAATTTGTTTTAGGAAAAAAAAATGATAGCAAAAAATGGCCTAAGAACACATGCATATTTCTATAATTTTACCCAATATCTGTGACTGTAGTAGGTTGAGCCGTTGAGATCTTTAGTAAATACTAGAAACCAAAAATAGGGGAAAATGATAACTCAACTTTAAAAATGAGCATAAAGTTTTAGGCTTGTTATTAGTTGCTTCAAGAAAATTTATTAAAAACCAAGTTAAATAAATTCAATTTTCCATTTTACAATAAACTGATATATATAATCTTACATGTGATAATTATTACTGTGTTGAAAAAATTACATATAAGAAAATGTATGTAATGCCTATGATACCCTCTTAACATAATTCAACTTATAGTTATAAGAAAACATATGGTGTAAAAACATGAGAAAATTTGGCAGCAAAAGCAATGCTGAAACATACCAGTCTAAGGGATGAGAAAAAATTGTAAACCAAATAGAATTGACCTAAAGGTATTTCTTTATTTACAGTTTGACTCCAAAAGTTTTCAAATTAAAATGGAATGAAAATTTACAGTTAGATATATCAAAATCAAATTGACGATACACGTCTTTTCTTCTAAAATAAATTACTAATGGAATCATATAGTGATGGGAATTTCATTGATGGTGGTATGTGCTCGTGATGTGAGTTTAAGGTTTGACATTGCCTTAGAGGAGTAATGTGGAGGTTTGTAAGTTGGGATGACTCAAAAAGAGTAATAGGGAGGGGGAATTAATAGTCACAGCGAGTTGATGCACCTATGATTGAGTGAATGAGCTTTGGAACATTGACTTCATTGTTCTTGAGACATGGATAAGAATGAAGAATGACTTGAAAATTTGATCTTCTAAACTATGATTGATTATTAACCACAAATGCTTAGTTCTTGTTCTTTTGATATTGGAATTGTAGATTTTGGTTACAGATAATCACAATGAGATATCTTTGATAGTTGGCGGATGATATGAGCCAACCTTTTCATGTGCTTTTGAAAATCTTAGCCCGATAGTCAGGTCCTGTTAAATGTACAAGCTTTTTGAGATAGATTAAGGATAGTACAACTAATGTTGATAATCCTCCTTTCGAGGCTACCATACTAAATTTCTCTTAATCATCTTGAATGATGGACCTAACTCCTTTTTCATTAGTCTAATATCATGTTTGGTACGCGAAAATGGTTTAAAGTAAAATGGATTGAAATAGAATGGAATGAGGATTGGAGTGACAAGTCCTTTCCTATGTTTGGAAATGCACATAAAATGGAATAGAATGACATTGAATTTGTAAATAGTATTAATTAATGAATGTGATAATAGTTAGGAAAAATATTAGAAAATAAAAAGAAATTAATCTCTTGATAAGAACATACAAGTTTAATCAACTATAAGGAAAGCTTAAAATAGGGCTTGAAATGGGAATAAGTAACAATAATTATGATAGGTGTGAATTCCTATCTTATCATATATACCATTTATAATGAAAATTTTAAATATAAAGGGATGAACCTTTGGTAATGCTAATAAAGAGTTGGAATAATTTTGCAACCAATTACATTTTAATATCTAATGGGGGATTAGATACTATTTTTAATATTTAATTAGAAATAGGAAAATAATTATTAATGATAAATGTATTGATTAAAATTAATGGCAAATGATATCAAGTGCCTTTACCTACTCAGCTAACCTCAAGCATTTCTCTAGACTAATAACTCACCCCCCTTGAGCAGCCCGATTAGTTTGAATCCTCCCCTAAACCATCCGCTTTGCGGGCTCACTCTAACCTTATCTAGCTACCTACTTGAGTTCCTTCGAGCACACCTCTTCGGACAAAATATAATGGAGAATCCTACCTAATCTACCTAGCACTAGCATGTCTTGCTTAAGGCCTACCTTGAGTATTCCACCATCTTGACCTCTTAGAGTGCTTGAAAGCTCTTGCCAACGTCTTCGGTAGCCTAACTCTTCAGGCTTCTCGAAGACGTACAACTAGATCTGAGCTTCGTATGTAGCCTCAACCTTGACTTTCGAGCTTATGCCAAGTGGTCGGGACAAGGCTTGCAGACCTTGAAGCCTTTGTTGCTCTCCCTCTCTTTCTCCCAATTAAATGTTACCTAACATCCATGGTACTACCTTTGCATCTAGCTTACTAGATGTGACGTTTGCCTATACTTCAGACATAATAGCTACTATTCCTAATGTCCACCAATTGACAAGGTAGCTTTGTCCCTTGTTGAATTGCACATGCCTCCTTACACTAACCATGCACAAGTCTATCTTGGCCCGCTATGTATCCGAGGCAGGTAAACTTCAAGCCTTATAAATAAGCCACGGAACCAAAGGTATAAGAATTTGACTTGTAGTGCTCTCCTTACATCTGTCAAAACACACAAAAAAAAAAAAAAAAACTCTCTCTTTTTCCTTTCTTGTTAACTCGAGCATCAAAAGACTCTTATTGGCATATCCACATGGAGCTTTCTTGCAGGTGCATCACAACACATGATAATGGGACTACCAGATAATCACTCCTTAGGAATTAACACATCACCAACACCTTATCATCATTTAGAGTTTATGTTTTTATATTTTAAGATAGCATTAGTTAATTATATTTGTATTGATTCTTATTAAAAAGTGGATAGCATTATTAGGACTATGATTGTAGTGATAATTTGTATTACGTTGGTCCCAAAGTTTGAAGGGATATAATAGTAAGTTTCACATATGGAAATGTAAAATTAAGGTTAGATTCAATTTTCTCTTTATCCGAACGTTAAATTTTAATAATTTATATATCATGATTTTATAAGCTTAACTTTAGGAACTTCAAAAATTTTAAACTTTAAAGGATCCCAATCCTATAAGGATTATCTATAAATGAAATGAAATAAAATGGGATATATATGTAATAGTAGAATTTGTTAAAAACACCCTTAATTATTAGATACCATAAATAGATTAAAGATTAACTCAATTAAGGACACCTAAATCCTGCCCAAACATAGTTTAAAACAGCGATACCAAAATCCTGCCAATACAAATGCAATATGAAGTGTACACGAGCCGCTTTTCAGTCGATTATGGTTTTGCAACCACCAGAACTTAAAGTAGAAAATGTGTTCTTGACAAGGAGCCTCTGGACACCAAGATAACTAGGACCAACGTTATCGAAACTGGCTCGTCAAAACCTCCATATTGCTAATAGTATCATCCCTATATCACATGCTGCAAGACAGAAGTAGCTATTAATAAATTAATGACAACATGTATTATATTAATGGACGCTTAAATCGGTCTTTGAAATTTTTTAATGTTTCGTCGAATTTTATGCTACTGAATAATTATACCACTGGGCCGAATGTTTGAATGCATCTTATCCACGACTAGAAGTGGATCCCTTTCTTTATACATTAAAATTATTTATTTATTTTTATAGTTAACTAACTTAAATATCAATCTGGTATCTATATATCTTTACTTATTATTTGTAAATAACTACTCAAATTTTATTCATTTTTGTAATTAACTACCTATTTTAGGTACTATAAATAATTTCAAAAAATTTATAGGTAATAAATTAACATTTTAAAATTTATGTAATCAATTATAAAAATAAGTAAAATTCAGGTATCAAATGTGATACTAAGCCTTAAAAATCAATAGAAAATACATTTACTTCTAAATACGATACAGCCTATCCCATCTTTTTCTTTTGGCTTTATATGCAACCGATCAACAAACAAGGGGAAGGTGGTGTCATCCATGATAAGTTTTATTGCGAGTGTACTTCAAATACTGCCATAATTTGTGGTGTGTTTCTCTTTATTCAAGAGCAAACCGGTTTCAATTTCAATGTTATCTGGACAAAGTCGAACTCATGATTCAGAATCTGTGCGTGCCAGACATGAAGATAAGGCCCTTTTGATGTTACATATTTGTAGATATATTGTGTGGTCTATCAACTAAAGTTTCGCAACAGCCATTATGCTGATCTTCAGGTACTTCTTTGTCATCTAAATTTCACTTTCAGTTGCATCTAGATGTAGCTGTAGAGGATATGTGCTTGAAAATATCTAAGCAGCCATTTTCGTGGTTAGATCTTGGTATGTTTCCTGTTATTGGTGTTTAGCTTCATTACATAAAAGATCTGTTGTACTAACTTCATTTCACAATTATGTTTCTGTTGTAGAGATCATTTGTGTTATATCTGCAAATATGGTGTTATCATGAGATCGTACATGTTTGCCGCTAAGATCCCTGTTTTCCTAGGAGCTGTCGAAGTTGATTACTGTAGAAATTTTGTTCGACCGATACAAGGTAATACCGGAACGATGAGTCGAATAGGCCTTCAGCTGGGTTATTATTTCCCATGCTCAGAACCACAATTACGTAAAAGCATGTCAAAAGCACATCTTTCTAAATATTGAATAATTTTTGTGTTTATTTCTTTTATGCTGATGCAAACTGTTAAGATCAGTCAGCAGCAGACATTTTAAGAGCTCAAGAAATTTCCAGCTAAGCCAGCAACTTTTAGGCGGCAAAATGGCAATGGCGGCTTCTGTGAAAGTAATTCTGGGTTCAATCGCTTGTGCAATCTTCTGAATTCTAGCTGTTTTTCCTGCCGTACCGATTCTGCCCATTGGAAGGACTGCTGGCTCGCTCCTAGGTGCGATGCTTATGGTCCTCTTCCGGGGTCATTAGTCCGAATCAAGCTTATGCAGCCATCGATCTCCCCATTCTCGGCCTCGGCCTTCTCTTCGGTACAATGGTAGTTAGTGTCTATCTTGAAAGAGCAGATATGTTTAAATACTTAGGGAAATTGCTCTTGTGGAAAAGCAGAGGAGCCAAGGATTTGCTTTGTCGAATATGTATCGTCACAGCGGTTTCGACTGCCCTTTTCACTAATGATACCTCTTGTGTTGTTTCAACGGAGTTTGCACTAAAGATAGCTAGGCAACACAACCTTCCTCTACATCCATTTCTACTTGCTCTTGCCTCAAGTGTGAATATCGGTTCAGCAGCAACTACTATTAGCAATACGCAGAAACTAGTCATTGCTGTGCAGAGTAAGATTTCATTTGGAAGGTTCCTGATCGGAATTCTTCCAGCAATGTTGATTGGAATTTTCTTAAACGCGGTGGTTCTTCTGGGGATGTATTGGAAACTACTGTCTGTCCAGAAGGATGAAGAAGATGCATCTGCTGAATTAGTTGCTGAAGAAGACGTGACCTCACATCGGTTTCCGCCAGCCATGATTTCACACTTTGAAATCCTTGAATTCTCAGGAATGGAACTTGAGGTTGGAGTCGATGAGAGCCTCAGGCTCTCCTATGGGAAATGGGAGCATAAGTCAATGTCAAAAAGCTTAGAAACCGGATCACTTCTAATGAGAATGAAATCCACAGGGCCCCTAGCAGCGAACATGACACTGCAAGAAATTCAAACTCATCAAAAGACACCATGAACGACGATTCTTATCAGCAAAAGAATGAAACTGTTTCTTCATACATAGTGTCATTCCTGGAGAGGCTAGCTGAAGGACTTTTCGTCAGTACTTCGGAAGGGAAGGAAACCCTGGCCACTAGATGGAAAAGGATGTTATGGAAATCCTGTGTCTACCTCATCACTTCAGGAATGCTGGTTTCTTTGTTAGTAGGCTTGAATATGTCCTGGACTGCTATAACCGCTGCGCTCGCTCTAATTGTCCTTGATTTTCAGGATGCATGGCCGTGCTTAGAGAAGGTGCAATCAGCGAACAAATCCTTCCTTCTAGCTGTTTTTGTTAACCAACGAATATATAAAATCACACGGGGGCTTAAACTTTGGATCAGATGGTGATGGATCTAAATTTTACTGGCATTAGGGCAGAGGTCCCGAGTTCAAACCTTGCATAGTTACTTTACATCTATTTAACTAATTGGATCACGCAAGATTTAAATGGTTCAAACTTTTAGCTCATATGGTGACGGATCTAAACTTTGCTATTTTGCTTTCAGAACAACGGATTAATTCCTTTTATGTGCATAGGTATCCTACCCTCTCTCGATCTTCTTCTACGGAATGTTTATCACGGTTGCCGGCTTCAATAAAACTGGAATTCCTAGTGCATTATGGGAGGTTATGGAACCCTGTTCAAGGATTGATCGAGCTAGTGGTATGGCCGTTCTTGCTGCAGTAATACTACTCATGTCGAATTTGGCTGCAAATGTACCTACAGGTAAAAAAATGATATTTTTTACTACATGTTAGATTTAAGCTTTTAGATAAGTCGGTTATGAATCGAAATTCAGCATAGTTTACATAACCAACGCAAATATCATATTTGCTTTCTCTCGCTCTACTTGTAAACTCTCCTGCGCATGGTGCTTTTGCTTGGAGGGCGAGTGGCAGCATCAGCAGCCACAATATTTTTCTTGCGAGAAGGCATGGCTGATTTTAGCTTCGGTGAGAACTGTGGCTAGAAACCTTTCGCTATAATATATATAATAATTGAAAAAAATAAATAAAAAGCTTTTCGTGCAATTGCATGTATGCATTATATGAGCTGAATAGGGAGTCCTCTTTGGTAGATATAATATAAGAATAGACCTAACAAATTACTTATATTTTTATTTTCTTCAGGGTGAGTATAATGAGAAATGGAATTTGAACGGATTCTATTCTATTAAAAGATGAGTATTTATACTACTAAACTATAAATAAATTATATCGCTTACTATAAAATAAAGTTTAAATCAATATATTTGATGCAATACGAAATAAGATCACTGAGCGTAAGATGAATATTACGTGGATAATTATATAAAATATAATATCATATAACAAATACATAATATAAATTGATTTTTATATATATTATATATATATGTTGAAACCTAATATAGTATAATAAAAAATACATATTCACAGTAAAGTACACCTTTTATGCTTTTTTTTTTTAATATATTAATATTCACAGCACTTCAAACTATTTTTAGAGCGG
This sequence comes from Lumnitzera racemosa, assembly GCA_024138005.1. NCBI lineage: Eukaryota > Viridiplantae > Streptophyta > Magnoliopsida > Myrtales > Combretaceae > Lumnitzera > Lumnitzera racemosa. The sequence goes on from JAMXBC010000004.1 coordinate 108,401,952, forward strand.
AAAATTATAGATTTGCACAGTTTATTCTACCCAGGAACCGGGGTGGAACATTTGACAGGAGAATAAAAATCCTCACCTATCTTAGTCGGAAATACTCAATACAATCCCAAATTCTAGTAGGGATTTCCAAAAGTTGTTATAACACAGGAGAAATGGATTGATGTGCTGTCTGTAGTATAATCAATGGAAATGGTTTTCGGTGAAATTATTTAAAATTTTAAAATATCTTATAGTATGAAATTATTATTATATTATTTTTTTTAATTTTTATTATTGGTTATATATGACAATATCTTAAAAGAGATAATTTTAAAAAACTTTACAAGATTTAAATACCTAATCAAAAAATAAGTAGGGGATAAAATTTTATCTATACCCTATCTTATAAATATCAATTTCAAAATTTTGGAAATCAAATAATACAGTATATATTACTTTAGAACTACCTTAAAACTATAGACTATAGAATTTATAAGTCATAAGGTATTATATAGAACTTATGACTTTTTTCTATTTTTTTCATAAATTTCAATTTTACAATTTTTTTTTCAAAAACTAATTTTTGTTATATTTTTTTTGCCAAAAAAATCGCTTTCAATTATTACGCGGAACCAAAATGTTAAATAGCACCCTTTATTGGTAATAAAATTGAAAAGAAACAAAGATACAATTTCTTTAAAACTAATAGCAAATATTGATTCTTGAAGTTTAAAGTTGCTATTTTTAGGTTTAAGTTATAAAAAAAGTGTATTAAAGTAAGCAAATAAAGAATAAAGTTGAAGTTAATGAATATATCCTTTTTCTTATAGCGGTGAATAAACCATGATTACCTGTACAACTTCACTTTAGAGAAGAAGAGGCTGAGAGAGAGTAAGAGAGAAGCAACACAAAGTCATGTCATCAAGAGAAAGAAAATAAATTTTAGGTTTAGGGTTTGTGTGGGAATTAAGCCAACTTTTTTTAACATATATAATATCACTTTTATTTTTTTTAGTTTTGATGGTAAAGATATATATGTATATATATATATACATATATATTTAAGGTTACTTGTTATTCATCAATATTTATTATTTTATTTAATATATTTCACACAATAGGTATAGAATATATTGGAATCTATATTATGTATACATTGAAGTATCATTTTTGAGGTTAATATAAGGTTGAATTATGAAGATATCATATTTATACTCTATTTTATTGGATTAGGTTTAGAAAAAATTATTGCTTAGAACATATTAGGTAACCCTTAATATCCATCTAAACTTGTCTAATTGAGTATGGTACAAATAGATACCTTATATTACAAGTTTACTCGCTTATCTTATCACAAGGTTTGTATTGGCTAGAGTATATTTTTAACGATATCAAATGTATGCTTAACAATTCAAAGATGTTCAATCAATCTTAAACAATCACACTCAACATTTAAAATCAAAACAACATGATTCTATTGGACAAAATACACCCATTTATTTACTTTGTGTATGTTTAGCATAGACTCAAGGAATGTGCCTAACTAGTTTGGAATTGTTAAGCCACAGTTCTAAAACAAATAGAACCCAAGAGATGGAGATCCAAATTAGGTTACAACTGACCATTCCACATCATAACAGATCATCTATATTTATAGTACAAACACATATTTTTATGATTTTGTAAATATATGAATACTAAAAATGCTTAAAACTATTTTTGGAGAAACAAAATATATGTTTAGTCAGTTTATCATAATACGATGAAGCATTTGATAATATAATTAAAAATCGTTACTTATTATATATGGACTCAATCCAATCCCAACTTTTGGTATGGATATAAAAAAACCCAAATGTTTTTTACGATAATAAGTTACTTTCGTTGAAAATAGCATACTTAGTTTAGCAGAAAAGATGAACTAAGTCCCTTCTTGCACACAAAATGGTGGTACAGGACATTGATTAGTCGCGGAAGTTTTTGCACCCAGCAAAATCAGTATTTACAATATCCATGTTCAAAATACTAGCTAAGTCCTCTGATTGTAGAGGCAAAAAGCATTCTTCCACTCCATCAGTCCAAAGTTTGGCAGCAAGCTTATCAACAACTCGATTGACCTCCCATAGAATCACCTTAAATTGCACCTCCATAAGATGCAACAGTTGCTCCCTGCAAGCAGCAATAACAGATTAGTATTTCAAGTGGAGATTTTGGAGATTAGTAAGAAACATAACTGCTACTCTTGAATCAGCTCATATTTGAAGATTAGATATGTTGTGTTGCAAAGCAAAATAAGTGCCCAAATACATGCCCCACATTTCCACAGTAATAATATCAATCATACCCAGTTTTATTCTATAACTAAATATCCATCTCAAATTCTCATCATGAAGAACTCCCCTAGCTGATGCTTTTCCATTTGATAGAATTTGATCCATCTGTATACAACATTGCCTGTCCTTCAAGTACATAAGGATGCTGCAAATTAACAATTTCACATGTATAAAGTTTCTTAGACTTTTGAGCATAAGTTCAAAATTCATGCACAGTAGACCGGATCACATTTAACAAAGAACATAGTAGGTCTTTTCCATGGAAAGCTTTTAAATTTCTTGCTTCCCAAAATTTCACAAAGTAACAGAGAAAATAAACGAAAGAGGGTGGGTACTAATAGATTGCTTTTGTGGCATCCTACAATTCACACAAAGCTATGTTTGAAAATCCCTGCCCGCTTGGGGATTGTCATATGAAATCACAGCCCATCGAGCAGTTAGGCTCTGAATAAGGCTAGCAATGAAGGCATGTTCAACATTTTCATCTTCAGCTTCACTATAAGGACAAGATGCATTTGAATTAATCTGTCGCTTCCTTAAGTTAACTGCTGTTGGAAGGCCATCATGATAAAGCCTCCAAAAAAACAACTGTATTTTAGGAGGAAAAACTGTACTCCATGATCACTTGAGGTTTTGCACTTCTTTTTGCTGGTTTGATTGAAGAAAATCATACAAGTCACTCAAGCTTGGCTTACACCTAACAGACATCTGAAAATATTTAATATCATTTTGCCGATTATTTTAAGACAATTGCCCCAATTCTATCATATAGTAGACTTGATGGTTGAAAACCAATAAAAATGTTTCTCCATGAAGAAGGCGAGGAGCCAACAATCTCTAACTATAAGTTGCTCCGCTTCCATTGGTAAAGGGCCCCAAATGAGTTGCCTTACAGTAATTTTTTTTTTTTTTTTTGGGGGGGGGGGCTGAAAAAGAGTTGCCTTACAGTAAAATTACCTACCCATTTATCAAACTAGAAGCTTGCCTTCTTCCCATCCCTTGAAACGACATAACCAACACCGTTTTACTTTATCTCTACAGTGGCGCATCTCATTTCCCATAAAGGAGATGTGCGTTAGATATTTAGTGGCCGTACCTACAATGTACTTTTTATATTTTACTTTTAACAATGAAGCCTAAAGAACCTTTTACCATTTTATTATTCAACTCCCAAAACCTCTTTAAGGAACGAGCCTCATTTCTCGTATATGGATTTATAAGTCCCAATCCTCCCACTTTCTTAGGCATTGCAATATGATCCCAGCTTATCCAATGCACTTTCCTTCTTTTTTCCACGCCATTCCATATCAAGTTGAGAATGATTAGATAAAGCTTATCAAGAATTTCATGTGGAAGCTTAGTTGCTTGCACATAATACGTTGGTAAAGCCTCTAGAACTGATTTGGCTGGGGTGAGTCTTCCAACCATACTCAATTGTCTTGTCTTCTAGCCGCTTAATTTTTGTCGGGCTTTTTCAAGAATAAAATTGAATTGAGGATGGGTTGGTTTGTTACCATTCTCTAAAGGAAAACCTAAATAGGTACTAAAAGTAAGACTAATTCTAAATCCCAGCATATCTTGGATATCTTCACGCAGCTCTTGAGAAACATTTTTTGAAAATAAAAGAGAAGATTTCTCTTGATTTACCTCAATAAATTTAACACATTTTGCATAGAAGTAGCATTTACAATAGAAGCTTGAGCAATTAAAGTGAGATCATCCGTAAACATCAAATGAGAAATTTGAAAATTCCCCTCCTCCCTAATCTTAAAATGAAGCCACCTCTTAAAATAGATTTCTCGCTCAATAAGATGACTCAACATTTCCATGGAAAAAATGAAAATATATGGGGAGAGTAGATCCCCTTACCCAATGCTCCCTACAAGGAGTGAAAGCGAGCAAAGGATTACCATTAACCAAAATCTCAATAAAAGAGGTAGATAAGCAAGACATAATCGACTCAACCCAATCATCCGGAAAATTTAAGCATTTTAGTGTCCGATGGATGAAGTCCCACTCTAAGCTATCAAAGGCCTTCTCAATATCAAGCTTTATAATCATCCTCTCTACCTTTCCTTTTCCCTATAACATGAGTGAAGAATTTCATTTAACAATATTATGTTGTCTGAAGCTTCTCAACTAGCATTAAAGCTGGCTTGACAAGGGTGAATGAAACTGTCTAGATAAGGTCTTGGTCTTCTGACCAAAATTTTTGTGACTAAATTATAAAGAGTGGTATAAAGACTGTTTTTTGTTTATCTAAATTGTTTAATATGAGTAGCACCCTTTTGTTTAGGTATTAAACAAAGTTGATTGCAATTTATCTGTAATGGAATTGGATGCTCTAAAGAGATCCTTTTAATGAGATAAACTACTGATGGACCTACAATTCCCTAATATTTTTATAGAAGAGAGCCTGAAGACCAACACGAGTCGACGCTTTCTACGAATCTAAAGAGAGAAGACTATCGGATTCTAAGAGATCCTTAGTAAGAGCGACCTTAGCTTCTTTTGAAAGGCAATAACAAAACTCTAGTGGTAAGGGATTTTTTTTAGGAGAAATCGAAGCCGTCCTAGTAGTGAACAAAACATGAAAACAACTTTGGATGATGCCATGAATACCATCGAGAACCATACTCCCAATTTCCCATATTGCCTTTTAAAGCGAAGATGCGATTTTTTTGAACGTCTTGCAATTACTAAAGAGTAATAATGTTTAGTAAACTTATCAACTTCCTGTGGCCATTTATCACGGGATTTCATCTTCCACAATAACTCCTCCTTATACAAAAAATCATGTAAATCATTTCTCAAGTTTGCCTTACATTGCATGAGAAAATAAGTTGGGTGGTAGGCAATATGCAATTCTAGCTATTTTAGTTCCTTAAAAAGTTTCCTCTTTTAACATGCAAAATTCCAAAAACTCTTTTATTCCGTAGCCAAAACTCCTTAGCCAACTTTGCAATGGCCTTAAGTGCATCATTGTCGCTTAATTGCATTTTTTTAAATGGGGAGAAGACATGTATTATTCAAGAACCACATGAGTTGGAAACAAATAATTATATTTTGCATGCAATGTGGATCATAAGGGTTATTTTTTAAAAGCAAGGGACAATGATCAGACAACTATTCCTCAAGATGAAATATTTTGACCTCAGGATAAGGAATTCTCCACTTAGTATTAGCCCAATCTCGATCAATCCTTCTTTGGATTAAAGAGCCAATATTTTGCCTATTGTTCCAAGGGAAATTCGGTCACACAAAGCTTAAGTCTTTTACAATCATTCATGCATCCTAACCCCAGCCCTTATGTGGATAAAGAATATCATTAAAGTCTCTCATTGGACACTAGGGTCGATTCCCTACAATAGCCGGAATATTTCGTAGTCTATTCCAAGGATTGGGTCTAACATACAAATCAGGCAGGACAAATATTGCTGAAAGAAAACCAACAAACATTAAAAAGTCTAATCTTAACCATGACGTGAATTTCTTGCTGCGACTACCTAATGAGCTCAACCTCAAGAACTTCCATGTTCCATAGCATAACAAGATTGCAACTTTAGCCTACAGCAGCTGAGCATAAAAAACCATCCAAGCTTTGACGGGGATTGGTGTGCAAACAAATGAGCAGCATGTGCATCCATCTTTGTCTCCATCAATACTAGAAGATCAGGCGCATGTTCCTCTATTTCTCCAAGTACCTTAAACTGTTTCCTAAGGGAATGAAAACCACTCGCATTCTAAGCCATAATGCATGTATTGCGAGCAAGATATGGTCGAGAGTCCTCCATTTATAACACGTGAACTCTTTACCAAATTGGCTCATCCTCAATGTTATTTGTACTCGTAGGTTCAAATGCAAACTGGGTTAGAGTTCGTCTGATGTCCAGCATTACCATTGATTATACCAGATGCTGAAAGAGGCAAGACATGGAGATCCTTTCTCTCAGTTGATACGATATTGGAACAAATATTTGAGGTGGATGTGGGCTATAAGTTTTGTAGATTTGCTTGACTACAACCTCCAGGGTCCGCACCTACAATTTCATTAGCTGATGTGGATGACACATTGCATGCGAGGTGGGGGCTTGGATCATGACCAAAAACTCTTTCCTTGTTCGAACAGTCAATCTGGACCTAGTCATTGGTGTTGACCCCCTTTCTACTGAAGTAAACACTCTGATCCATGACAATTGGCTCATTGGGATCAGCGCATCCTCCATGCTACATGTCGTTGAGATTGACTAATATTATGTACCATTGGTGATGCCAATCCATGTACAAGAGTTGGTACCGTGGGTTAACCCACGGTAGATCCATATTTTGCTGGAAGATTCGAATATTGAGCATGAGAATTGTTTTCGGTTCCATACTTTTTAAGTTGCCAAGCCAAACGCTTAAGAAAATTAACTACGCTTTCTTTACGTTATTAATTCAAAGGAGGGTGTTTGAAAGATAAATTCCTCTTTAGGAGCTTTAGAATTTATGCTCAAATTAGCAGACAACTTGCTCGTTTCTCATTATTGTGGGAGGTCATGATTTCCTCCCAAGGCAAAACTGTTAGACTTGTGGTGCCTAGCAGGTCCAGCAGACAGCATGAAGCGCCTTACCCATCAAGGAAGCTACCTTTGCTTATTTGGTAATGCCACTTGGGAGCTAGGGTCCTTGACCGTAGTTGATGATGGCTTTAGGTTATCATGGGCATCATTAGCATGCAGTTAATGTGCTTCCTCTTGTGCCCCATGTAATGAACCTTAAAGAATCTGCCCATGGGGTTTTCTATGTACTATAGTCTAGTCCCCATACCGCTCATTCCTCTTAACCGGAGAAAGTCCTAATTGCACACTTGTTATCCATATCAACAAGGACATCACTCTTGTTTACTGGAGCTTGCTCACCTGTCGATGACTCAGAACTAGAGTAATTCACTTCCAAAATATCAGCCTAGTGCGAAGCAGTCTTTGGACTATTAAGAACTAAATGCCAAATACATTCGCAAGATTAACACAAAGCCTTAATTCCTTCATATTGCAACCTATAAACTTTCCTGCTTACTTTGACTATATGTCATAAAGGTTTATTAAAACTCAATTGCATACAAATTGTTGTAAATCGTAATCAAGAACAGACAAAATTGATTGTTGGATGGGTCCAAACTTGCAAAAAGCTCGAAAGTAAGTGATAGGGTGTATGTGTAAAGGATAAAATGTGAATAGAAAAAGGGTAAGCAAAACCTACCGATAGCTCCAAAGAATATGACACACCAATAGAACTTCTGAGGATTCACGGCATAATTCGATATGATGTATGAATCGGTCCACTGAGGTTACTCACCATCTAACTTTGCTTAAGAGAAAAGATAAGAGTAATGCCGAGAGTAAATAAACAGTATTTATGTAAAGAAGAAAATACTCAAGTGTATTAAGAATGATCTGATGATTTACAGCTACAAAATATAAGGGTATTTATACTCGTAAGTTAAGGTAACTTCCCTACAAAGAAAGTAATGTACAAGATACAAAAGGATAAAAATAAATACATAAGAAAAACAATTATTAGTGCAACGAATTCTACACATGATATTATACACATGGCGATACTACATTAGCAAAGTCATTAGAAGATTTAGACAAAAAATATGGACAGTTGGCTTGTCCAAGGAAGGGTGACATGGTCAGTCCAAACTATCTCTCAGCATCTCGACGGGAGTGATGCTGAGTAAGTAATTGGCAAGGCATGTGTAAGAATGACGATAGGCTGTTATCTCAACCTCCAGTTTCTCGGCACCCAACATGTGAGAGATAGGAAGTCATTTGGCTCGGCATGTAGAAAGGGTTGTTAAGGAGATACTCGGCCTCGATAGAAGTCGACTGGAATAAGAGGATCCTCTGTGCTAGACCTTCCAATCCTCGGGTTCGGCTTCAGGTTAATGGTCCGGTAGCCTAATTCCCATCATTCCCTTCGAGTTGTTTTGGATTTAGGATCAAATTTGAATGGTGTTTGCTCAATATTTCATCATGGTTATAAGGACTAAGGTCGATAGTATTGAAGGCATCGGAAACCCCATAGTCTTCGAGCAATTTCAATCTTTAGGCATTATCATTTTTCTTCTAAAGGATTCTAAAAGGTTGTCCATTCTTGAGGATAATTTGTTTTTTCTCTTGTTCGGGAACAGTTCCTTGCTGAAGTGCAGTCACACCAAGTCTCCCGACTGAAATTGTTTAGCCGTCCTACCTTTGGTCTTTTCTTGCTTTCTTCTAACAGCTTAGTCAATGTGTCGAGTGACATTATTGTATATGTACTCTAACCGAGGCATCAGAGTCCTCTTGCGCAGGTATCAGTATAGGAGCGTAGTAGAGGGATAGTTCGGGATTGAATTCATAGACCACCTCAAAAGGGTTTGCTTAGTGGTATCATGTACTGTTTAGTTGTAGGCAAACTTTACCACTAGTAAGTAGACGTTCTAATCAGCCAAGTTCTTGCTTATTGCAACTTGGAGCAGTGATCTCAAAGTACGATTAACTACCTCTGTTTAACTGTTAGTTTGGTAATGAAATGAGGTGTTGAAGAGTAATTTGATTCCTAATCACTGCCATAAGGTTCTCTAGAAATGACTCAAGAACTTCAGGTCTTTATTGGAAATTATACTTCTCAGTACGTTGTATATATGCACAATCTCCTACAAAAAAAGAGAAGCAATAGCCGAAGCATTATTAGTCTTGGTATAGGGCACAAAGTATGCCATCTTGTTAAACCTCTCCATAACAACCATTATAGAATCTTTGCCTTAGGCAATTTGCAGCAGTTTAGGAACAAAGTCCATACTTAATTCAGTCCACGGCTTACTTGAAACAGGTAAGGGCATTGCTATCCTTTACTTAGCTCGATTCTTAGCCTTCTTGCATAAGGTACAGTTTTTGACAACTTAATGAACATATCTCCTCTTTTTCAGCTAAAAGAATCAGTCATTTAATAGTTTACATGTCCTCCTTTCGCCAAAATGTCCGGAGAGTCCTCTACTGTGAGCTTCCTTGATCAGCAACTCCCTTAGTGAACAAATCGACATGCATAATTTTTCACTTCGAAACAAGCAACCATCCTCTACATGATACTTGTTCACTGTCCTCCCATCGACGTATACTGTTCTTTGATACTTACAAACCCAAACAGTCTGATCCGTAGTTCTAATAAAAATGCATATCTCCTCGAAAGAGCATTTGCAACTATGTTACTCTTTCCCTACTTATACTTTATTATAAAATTGAATTCTTCAAGGAATTCAACCCATCTCACATGTCGCTTCGATAACTTTGTTTGACTTCGAAGGTACCTCAGCAATTCATAGACAGTATATATAACAAATTCTCTCGACAGTAAATAATGTTATCATATTTGCATTGCTTAGATTAATGCCAAAAGTTCTTTATCATACATAGAATAATTTAACTGGGGATCTACTGTAGAAGGTAATTAGTTGGCCTTTCTACATTAGGATAGTGCTTATTTCAATGCCTGATGCATGGCATTCCAACTCAAAAATTTTGTCAAACTGAGGTAGCATTAATACTGAGGTGGCATTAATACTGAGGTGGAGATCAATCTTTCTTTTATCTTGACAAAACTCCTCTCTTCCCTTTCGCCCCATTGGAAGTTGGTGTTCTTCTTTGTTAGTTCAATAAGTAGCGCAACGAGGGTACTGAAATTCATGATAAATCTTTTATAAAACGAAGTTAATTCGTGGAAACTTCTTATGTCAGCACAAGTAATGGGAGTCGACCACTTTATATTAGCTCAGATCTTCTCTTCATCAACTTGCAAGCCTTTTCCACTAAGTACATAACCCAAGAATACCACTTTCTCCTAGCAAAAACAACACTTCTTTATATTGCCAAATAGTCTCTCGGCATAGAGAATATCCAAAACTACTTTAAAATATTTACAGTGACTTGGCATATCTGTACTGTAGACTAAGATGTCGTCAAAGTACACCACAACACACTTCTCTATGAGATATCTCAGCATATGGTTCATTAGTCTCATGAAAGTACTTAAGGCATTTGATAAACCGAAGGGTATGATCATTTATTCGTAAAGTCCATGTTGAGTCTTGAACACAGTCTTCCACTCATCGCCTAACCTCATGTGGATTTGATGGTAACTGAATTTAAGATCAATTTTGCTAAAAATCCTGGCTCCACTCAGTTCATCTAACATGTCTTCTAGTCCCAGGATGAGATACCTATATTTGATCGTGATCTTATTTACAGCTTAGTTGTCTACACACATCCACTAGGTTCCATTCTTCTTCGGCATTAGAAGTGCAGGCATGGTATAGGGATTAAGGCTTTCTCGGACATATCCTCTGTTGAGCAACTCATTAACTTGGCGTTGGAGCTCAACAGTTTACTCAGGATTCATTCGATAAGCTGGCTTATTCGGTAATGCGGTGCTGGGTACTAAGTCAATGTGGTGCTTTATGCCTCAAGTTGGAGGCAACCCCTTAAGTAATTGTTCTAGGAATAGGTCTACATATTCATCTAACAACTCCTTGATCTCTTAGGGTAGTTCACCCTGCTCCTTCATTTCTAATAGTCACTTGACCAACAATAAGGTCAGCTCTTCAACATTGATGGCCTCTTGAAGCTTGGCTCTACTCATCATTAAAGCCTTCTTTGATCTGCAAGAAAGTTTTCTCTACAACTTATTAACTTCGCTTAGCGGCATCGAATTCAACATGATCTTTTAGTCATCCTTTTCGAACATATACGTATTCTTATATCTGTCATGTATAACTTTCTTATCAAACAACCACAACCTACCTAGCAACACGTAGGAAGCACACATAGATAGCACGTCGTAAAGAATATGGTCAGATAGTGATATGTAGTAGTATTTACCGAGTGACCTGCAATGCTCCCTTTTTACTTAACCAGTGCAACTTGTACAGCTTTGAATGTGCAACAGTCGGTAATTTCAGTTTTGATATAAGATCGGCTGATGCCACATTAGTACAGCTTCTACTATCCACGATGAGGGCACACACCTGATCATTCACCTTGCAGGTGGTACAGAATAACTTCTCTCTTTGCACCTTCTCTCATGAAGGTTTCATGCTTATAATGCATCGAACAACCATGAATAACTTGTTCAAGTCCTCAAGAAACATGTTCTCCTCAATTAACTCTTTCTCGGCATTTTCTTTTTCAGCAAGAACCTCCTCTTCTTTAGGTTCCTCATCAGTACTGTCTACTTCTAGCTTCAGATAGTCTTCCTTAATGACCATCGTTCTTCAATTCGAGCACTAAACAGCCATATATTTGAACCCTTTGGCATTTGAAGCACTTGATCTTGTTGGTCTTCCTGCCAGACCCTTACCCCTTCTCATAAGTACAAGTCATCATCTCACCATCAGGTTGGCCTTTCTTCTTAGCTCTTACATCAACCTTTCTACTTGGCTTTATATTCGAATGAGTTCGGTGACTTGCCTACTTGGGTCAGCTAGTCGACATTCTTGTCGATACTCGACTCCTTCTTTGCCTGTTTACTCGTTAGGCAATCCTAATAGTTTCATCCATCATGTCAAATCATTGGAGTTCCACAACATCTCGAATGTCTCCCCTTAAGCTAGTAACGAACCTTGAGATTGTTCAAGCTGGTGGTTCCTCCACTTCGCAATGGATCATGAGCATTTGAAACTTTTGTTCATACTCATTAATAGTTCAGCCTTCTTGTCTCAACTCCTGAAGCCTAGTGAAAGTGTATTACAGATAAGTTTCCAGTACGAACTTGTTTCTGAGTACTCTTTTCATCTCAGCTAAGTGTTAATCTCTTGGTAGCCCTCCCGTCTCATCATTGCTTGGAAATTCTTCCACTACATGGTGGCATATCCGGAGTACTCAATGGTAGCAATTCTCACCTTCTCATAATCCTCATACTGATAGTAATCAAACATACACTCCACCTTTTCTTCTCACTCCAAATACTTATCAGCATTCTCAGATCCATTGAAACTCAGAATTTGAAGCTTCACATGGTTAGATGGTTTAGGGATTCGGACACACTCTTCTTCAAGATACTTTTCTTTTTCATCTCCCATGTCTGCTAAATCAATTTTTCTCCTCACTCGTCCGCCTACTCCTTTACCTCGAATAGGTCAAGCTGGGTGCTGACCTCTAACGGGTTGAACAGCTCGTAAAGTGTTTTGCGTAACCTCAGTAGGGCGGTAAGATAACGTATGAATAACTCGAGTTAGATTTACTAAGAGGTTAGCTACCTCATCAAGTCTCTCATTAGTGCTTCTAGGAGTTCCTTGAAACTGTTGTCCATGATGGACAACTCCACTGTCATTACTAATACCAATATTCATACTTAAGTCTATTATTTTCCTTCACAAATTCAAAGCTCAAATAAACACTTTAGGAAATTAACAGTTAACAACACAGCAGTCAAATGAACATAGTAACTTACTCTATTTTACATACGTAAAATAAAGTATAACAGAACTTCAAGAAAAGCCAACAACTCAAAATAAAACCTCCTCTCTGATATCAAAATGTTGCAAATGGTGACCAAGAACAACAAGGTCAGTCGCTGGATGAGTCTAAACTTGCAGAAAGCTCGAAAGTAAGTGATGGGGTGTATTTGTAAAGGACAAAATGCAAATAGACAAAAGGTAAGCAAAACTCATGAATAGCTCCAGAGGATATGACGCACTAATAGAACTTTTGAGGACTCACAACACAATTTGATATGACATACGAATCGGTTTGGTGAGGTTACTCGCCACTTAACCTTACTTAAGGGAAAAGATAAGAGTGATGTCAAGAGTAAATAAACAATGTTTATGCAAAGAAGAAAATACTCAAGTATATTAAGAATGATCTGATAATTTACAGCTACAAAATACAAAGGTATTTATATCCAGAAGTTAGGGCAACTTCTTTAAAAAGGAAAAAACAAAAAGTATATTTCTTAAGGACATTGGTGCAACGAATTCTACACATGATATTGTATTTATAGTAATGCTACATTGGTGAGATCATTAGAAGATGTAGACAAAAAATACGAACAGTTAACTTGTCCAAGCAAGAGTGGCATGGTCAGTTCAGATTGTTTCTCGACAAGAGTGATGCCCAGTAAGTAATTGATAAGGCATGTGCGAGAATAAAGATGGACTGTTATCTCGGCCTCTATTTTCTCAGCACTCAATATGCAAGAGATAGGAAGTCATTTGGCTCGGCCTGTAGAAAGGGTTGTTAAGGAGATATTCTAATGTCTTAAAATTAGGTTCCCATTTTCAAACGGTGAGAAAATACCCATTTACTAATTAAGGACCATCACATATGATATGCCAAACATCCTCCTCGGATTGAAATAAAATAGTATAAAAGCCATTACCTACACTAATCATAGCAAACGATGCAAAAAACCATAAAGTTTTTAACTTGAGCAGTAGTAATTTATAGCTAAGCAAAACTTTATACACTTTGATAATCATAGCCAATCACCATTGCTGACGCATATGTCATTTTTATTCAGAGGTAAGAAGAATTTCCTTATAGCTAACCCAAGCTGCTGAATCAGTTTTTTGTTTTGATGACTTAAGATCACAAGGAGAATCATTTTCATCGTCCATTGCATCATGCCCGTGATAGAAAAAATGTCGTTCGCAAGCTTTGGGAATATTGCTTAAAACTCTATCATAATAAGATTGATTTACACCTAGCCCATTATTGGGATTAGCTATACGTTAAGAGGGAAAGGAAATGCCACAACCTAAGGGATAAAAAGGAAGAGACAAGAAGAATTCAAGCTCTTGATCATGAAGAGGTTTAATGTGTTTTTTAATTCGTTGGGGAGTCAAAGGGTGTATGAGGCAAAGTGACCTATTTGAGAGCATTTTTAACTAAGTATATTTTTACTACCATAAGGTTTATACTAACTTGAGTATATTTTTAATCGTATCAAGTTAATGCTAGACAATTCTAAGATGTGAACATCAATCTTAAGCAACATACTCTCCAATGTTAAAACTAAAATAACATGATTCTATCAACAAAACACATTCATTTTATTTGCTTTATGTACGTTTACCTTTTATTTTTAAATTATACGTTTAGGCACCTAAATTTAAAATATATATATATATATATTTATACCCCCTTATTCTAACTTATTATTAGATGAAATAGTAAAATAAAATAAAAAGGGGAAATTAGGCATAGAGAAGTTGTTTTAAAGATTTGAGACTTCCATATACATAATTTCAAAAATAGTGAGCTAGTACATAAAATGCATAGTGTATATCATGAAATGCCTTTACAATTTATCCTTAAAATAATATTGATATGTAAGTTCACCTAAACTCAACTAGCACTTAAATTTGACTTAAATCCAATTAGGTTTGCATATTAGTTAAGTATTATAAAATTCGAACTCAACTTAAAATATTTAAATAACTCAAGTTTGTGCTTGATTAATTATCATCAAATTGAAGTTAAGTAAACATGTAACTAAGTTAGAGATTTATAAATGGCCTTTAACTTATGGGGGAAATATAAAAAACCCCATTAATTAAAGTTTAATGGATTATTTTCAATTTAGAAGGTTGTTTTATCAATTTATGAAAGTTCAAGAACCAAAAATCACAATTTAAAAGTTTATAAAGATAAATCGTACCTAAATCAAAATTTACGAAAGTTTTATATAATTTTCCCTTTTTAACTTATTTATACCCTTTAAATCAATACAGCAGAACAGAGCCTAAAAACTTTTCTTGCTTACTTGCATTAAAGGATGTCGGAAATTTTATGCATCGAAAGAAACCAAAAAGGCCCATGGGCCATAAATGGACCGACGGAGCCTGTTAGGGCTTGTAACTGGTGGAATAGCAGAATCGGGAAAGAGTCTTCTCACTGTCCACTCCCACAAACTAACACCACGAAGCCAAACCAGAAAAACAAATACAAAACCATAAACTGAAAAAACAAAAACCCAAAAAAAGAAAAAAAGAAGGAAAAAAAAAAAAAACAAACACCAACACCTTTTAATTCCATTCCGCCCCCAAATCTTTGTCCTAAATTCATTATCCCCTGTTTTATGTTTCATTTCCACTCTTATTTCGCAATTTTAATTAAATAAAAAAAATTAATAAAATCACACGTACACGCACACAAACACTCCGCTTCATCACCCATTCCGTTCCCACCACCAGGTTCGAATTCCATTTTCCCTTTCTCTCGTAATTCCATTTTGCCCTAATTCGGAAATAACGAATAAGATCAGGTTATTAGGGCAAGGACAATTCATTTATTTACTTACTTGTTTTTTCTATTTAGTATTACGCTGTAATTTAATTGAAATTTTATAATGTCAAGCATTGCTCTTTTTAGTTATTTTATTTAATTTTTCAAATTAGTAATTTGTATGGAGTGAGAGTTACGAATTATGTTTTATTGTTTATTTAGTTATTTTGATGTAGGAATGCAGTTGTGTGGATTGGTATTGAGAAGAAGAACAATTGAGAAGGAGTTAGTGTTATGGTAATCCTACGAATAAATGAATGAATGAATGCGAGCTTTGCATCATTGTAGCTGCTGCTGCTGCTGCTGTTGTAACCCTGTCAAAGTTAGGAATTTGTTCATTTGATTGATTGATTTATTGATTTGTTGCTCGGAATTTGCTCCCGATTGCTGTATTGTCTTCTGATGTCTGAAGGTTCCATGGCGGTTGTTAAGCCTGAGGTAGTGGACTTGCTCTTTTATGTAATTGTATATTTTCAATTTAAGTAAATTTAATTTCGGATTATTGGATAGTGTTATCACTTATTGTGTAGATGCTAGTATATTGAACAGACTAGGGATGCTCATCCAGTTGGCATGCCGTGTTTGGTATTACTTCTTTATAAATTCTTGTGTATTTTATTGAAAAGTTATGAAATTGATTAGATGTAACAATTGATTTATTTTATAACCGAATTATCTGCGAAAAGTTTAGGTCATATTAGGGTTAGATGTCCCTTTGCATGTCACATCATGTTAGTTTAGGGTTTTGTCTATGTAGTTGCAGCTGTGGTACAAATCATAGTTAGTTCTTATTTTTAAGTTAGTTCTTGTTTGAGACAAGGGCAAGTTCTTAGGGATTGCTTGTGTGGAGTTAAGATTGTTGTTTCTTTGTATATGAACTGTTTATGGTAATCTGTTTGATTTTAATGTTAAGATGAAGTCATATATCTGGCTGCAAACTGCGGATGGTTCAATTCAGCAAGTAGAAGAAGAGGTGGCGATGTTTTGCCCCATGATATGCCGAGAAGTCCTTCAAACTGGCATGGGATCTTCTAAAAACTATGCTATAGTACTTCCGCAACGAGTGAATCCTCCTATCCTTGGCTTGATACTTGATTATTGTCGGTTTCATCAAGTACCGGGGCGCTCTAACAAGGTTCGTTCTCCTATTTTAAGATAGTGTAATTGGTTCCGATCCTGATTTTAGATATCGATCTTTTGTGGGGACTCATCATCTCATCTGTTGGGGATGGGTTTCCTTATGGATAGGCTGAAGCTAACTCGTCTTCTCTGAATGGACAATTTTTTTTTATAGGAGCGCAAAACTTTTGATGAGAAGTTCATCAGGATGGACACAAAAAAGCTTTGTGAATTGACCTCTGCAGCTGACAGCCTCCAGTTAAAGCCCTTGGTGGATCTTACCAGTCGTGCGCTTGCTCGAATTATTGAAGGAAAAACTCCTGAGGAGATAAGGGAGACATTTCATTTACCTGATGACCTTACAGAGGTAATGCTTGCTTTCATTCTGTTATCTTTAATATCTGGTTTAGGCTTGAAAAGTTACTCTGGAAACACCATTGAACTCATAATCTTTAGCTCATTTCTCTTCGACCTAGGACTTCTTTCTTTCCATTTTGAGAATCAAATGAAAGAGGAATGGACCTTATAATTCCAGATAAGCTGTGAATGAGTGCATTTATGATTCATGGAGGCCAAAACAAAAATATGAGAGTTTCACTGATATGCCTATTCTCTATTTATTCTGGCTGTTTACTAGCAATTTTGACATACATTGTTACTCATTTCAGAATCTTTTTTTTTTTTTTTTTGGGTGAAAAAGAAATCTTTTTTCTTGAGTTACTCAAAAGAAAAAAAAAGAAAGAAAGAATAGTAAATGAAAAAAAAAAAAAGCCTTGCCTTTTCTGGTATGAAATTTTAGATTTTATATCCTTTCTATTTTCACCAGGAGGAAAAGTTGGAGCCTTTGAGAAATATTACAGATGACCCACGTATTCGATTGTTGAACCGGTTGTATGCTCGGAAGAGAAAAGAATTGAAAGAGAGGGAGAAATTGAAGGTACTTGTGAGCAGCACTTAATGCAGCTAATTATTCTTTTGAGCCGAAATTGTAATCTTGTTATGGTCAGAATCTTACATGCCTATGTATGGCTGCATTCATAGTTATGTTTTCTGCTCTTCTCTTACAGAATGTAGAGGTTGAGGAGGATCGTGTTGATGAGCGCTCGGTTGATGATCTGTTATCTTTCATAAATGGGGGAGATGGAGGTACTGGGTAGTGTTTTGAATGGATTTTAACATTTATGGTTTTGATTTTTGTGCATGTTAAAGAAGTAATATCCATCTTCCTGCCAGTTTTTGATGGAGAAATTTAGGTCCATATTTTGTGTAAATTTGAATTTGATGTCGTGGGCTTCTAATGCATATGTCCTTTTTGTTGAAAGTTAAGCCATGTTACTAATGGAGTTGCCTATTATATCTCTTTTTCCACAATAGTGTTGCCAAGGACTCTAGCTTCTAATTTTCTTGAGAACTTGATTTGATTTTCTAGCAAGTGTCTTCTCATGACTAGGTGTATTTGATTATGACATGAATTTTGAAGTTGGACAAATGCTTGTATATTAAATGCTTTGGACAAAGTTGTTTATAAAAGAACTTGCCTTCTCTACAGTCAGTCATACCGTGATGTCTCCATAATTGTTGGATGCTGCGAGGAAAAATGCTCAAGAAGTTCCCACTAGCTTATTGGCTGGTGGTAGAATTTCTGTGCTCTAAGCTGGCTACTGGGAGGATTCCCATAAGTTTTAGATATATGGCTTAAATCTTAGTGCCACCTTACCTACCTAAAAAAATATCATGAAGTTGAGTGTGAAGCTTGGATAACATTCCCTAGTGAGTTGTTGAAACTTGTTTGAAGTCTGACCAATCAAGCACATTGTGAAAAGCACTTTGAAGGCCCTTTTGAGATGGCTGTCTGAAGTTGCAAACAGTTTTATGTGTTTTTTTTTTTTTTTAAATAAATAATGGTGGCAATTCTAATTGAATCGACCCATTTACTTTATTAAATAAATTTATGTTGGGGATAGATTCCAGTTATTGTGTCTGTGCATTTTTGTCCATGCAGCCCATAAATAACAGCTACTCTATCATATTTATCAGATATACATTTTTCTCAAGATTGTGAATCTCTTGGTTTGTCTTTTAATTTTCTTAGGCGTTCTGCATTTTTCTTAAAATTAATTGGTGGCATCATCCAGTTTCATGCTGGTATTGCTGCAAGTGTTAAATATTCTCTCAAGATGATAATCTTCTTATGCTAAGCAGATTCAAAGGGAGTCAGAATAAATAAGAATAAGAAAAAGAACCGGAGGAGGAAAGAGCATTCAAAAGAATCTTCCTTAAATCAGATAAATGGAGATGGCTACAAGGTTAGCAGTTAGCCCTGTACAACACTGATCTGTTCCTGCTTCATCAACATATAATCCTGCTTGTTTTGTTTTCTGTTTAATTATGATGATTTAGGAATTGGATAAAGTTTCAACCTCAAATGGCGAGGCAAAGGATATTTTGTTAGCAACTCCTAGCAAAACTTCAAAAGTTCAAGACCCGAGGGGTTGTGCATTTTCACCCAGGCTTGAGTTTGACGATGGTGATATGGATGATGATATAGATCCTGCAATGAAAGAGGAACTTGACAGGTTAGTTATGAGATGCAGTATTTTTCTAATTTTTGGGTGGAGGGGCTTGAAACCAGCTTGTGCTATCTAGGTAGACCAGGAGGTGGGCATGGTGGGTTAATCAATGAACATATGGGATAGATTAAGAAAGATTTGCTTAACCTTTTCATTTATTTATTTATTCCATTTCTTTTCACCTCTTGAAAGCTGCTAGCTCCAGTAAGCAAAATCAATAATGACCATTTTGCAAGTAAGTTTGCTTTAAGTCAAATTTTCCTTTCTACACAATTCAAATGTAACAATTGCAGTGAGAGTATGTTGTTGATATGTGTAGAAACTATAAAACCTGTATCACATATGGAGAGAGAGGAGGGGAGGGAGGGAGGGTGGGAGGGAGGGAAGGGTTAGATGTTGTAAACATAGGGTTTGCATTTCAGTATATGATTGCAAGGGAAGTTGTCTGTTTCTGTAGTATAATGGATTGAGCAGAAGAGAGAGTGACAAAGTGATAGTTCTCCTGTGTTGAAATGGCAGAAAAGGGCTGCAGGAATATGCCATGTTGGCTTCTTGTGAAAAAAGGGTTGCAATAAATGGTAATGGTCACAAATATTTGCGATTAGTGGTTAATATGATTAGAAAGTTTCTGCTGGAGTAAGGAAAGTAGGATGTTAGTTGCAGATTTAAGTTAAAATTACTATCTTCTTGTTCTCTTATCTTCTCAATTTATGTTTTGAAAATTTAGCAACCCAAATCGCTTTGTGATGCTGTGCAGAGAAGTAGAAGACTTTGCTCGGAGATTGAACTCAGATTGGCCTGAGAGGATGCAGGAGATATTGTCTTTGGGTCATGAGAAAAAGCTCATACCAATTTCTAGAAATGGCAATGGTTCGAATCAAGCATGCATAAGTATGTTCCTTCCTTTGACCTAGTTTTGTTCACTTTTTCTTACTTGGGCCTTGATAATATTTCATCTCATCTCCATTCCTGTTCTAGAAAAGGGATTGCATTTGAGTCTTCTTCATACCTTTCTTCATCTGGCATGGCTTTGCTTTCATACGTGCTTTAAGCTTGTGGGATTTGATTTTCTGAGAAGAGTAGGACCAACTTTTGGGAAAAGTAGCAAGTGACGAGGGGATAAAATGGATTTTTTTTTTTTTTTTTCCTCCCTCTTTTACATATATGCTTCAAGCCAGTTAATGGTGAATGCATATCTTTACAGGTCTGGATCAAAGTTAATTACTGAGTTGAAGGTTGGTATTGCTCGAAATCGGGGAAATTCTGGAAAGACGAGAATATGGGATTTCCTGCTTGTTCACTTCAGAAGAGAGTTTTTACCCTTTCTGTCTTGAACGGTGTGGAGCGCGAGTGAAATTTTGAATACCATTCGAATCCCCTTTCACTCGCAAATGGCAACTTCCATGCAGGGAACGATTGAAAACGTCGGGGAGGAAAGAGGAAAAAGTATGAGAATTTGCAGAGGCAATTTGACAAAGTTCTGCTCAAATATGTATGCTGTTTGTCTTCTTGTTGCAGTTTGTAACTTCTCGGCCATTGTTAACTGGCTCAGGATGTACTGGGAATTTTTTCTTTTCAGTGTCAAATATAGAAATTTTGTTCACACGACAAGATCTTGATATAAAATAAATTTTTTGATTCTTTTACAACTTCTGTGTTTTACTATTCTGAAGGATGATTGTTCAGAGATGTCTTTGAGAGAGTCAGTCAAACTACTACTATTTTTTCTTTTTCTTTTCTTTTTTTTTTTTGTTGCATATGTAAATAAACAGTCGACCAATTTTGCCTGGGTTTAGTCTTTAGTGGCAGGGTTAAGGTTGAAGGGTTGACCGAGCTTAATTCATTGAATATTGATTACGAGCTCAATTTGAGAATTCAAATCTCGAAATAAAACAATCTAATTTACCTTCAACCGAATTTGATTCAGAGCTTGCATTTTCAATTGACAATTTAAACTTAATTTTCAATCAAGTTTGATTAGACTCTTGCATGTGCACTTGGATCAAAAACATGGATTAGTGACAATCTGATAAGTTTCTTGACAGACCATTTCCCTAACCACTATATCATTTTCCTCTTATGAAATATTCTTTAGTTTGAAATATATATATATATATATATATGGTGGCAA
This sequence comes from Lumnitzera racemosa, assembly GCA_024138005.1. Taxonomy (NCBI): domain Eukaryota; kingdom Viridiplantae; phylum Streptophyta; class Magnoliopsida; order Myrtales; family Combretaceae; genus Lumnitzera; species Lumnitzera racemosa. The sequence goes on from JAMXBC010000004.1 coordinate 108,423,391, forward strand.
TGTAAATTTATTTATCGATACAGGACAAAATAAGTTATCTGAATATGGACATTTGGTGGTCTTATTATCGACCAAGAAATTTCCATTTTTGATTTACAAAGGGAGTCGCAGATATTGTTGCATAAGTAGGGATAAGCATTAATTTTGGATAAATGCAGCACCTTGCAGTTTACACATACCGAAGCCACTTGTATTAATGAGCAGAAGTTAGCGAAAACAGACAACATTTGGAGAACAATTTTACAGTAGAAACTGCTATTACCATATCACTCTATTACTTCTATAACCAAAATGACCTTTTTAGGGAAACTGATGTTGTTGCCTTACTATATTTTTCACATAATAGCCTTTCATCAAAAAGGAAACTCTACTTCATGCCTAACATCCGCTTGATCTGTAAAATGGAATGAATAGATAGATCATAGTTAGTTGAGAAAATACTAGAATTCAGAAGAAATTTCACGAGAAGGAAAAGACCAAAAGTATGAATTTTTTTTACACAAAATTAAGATAAAAAAACAATAAAATATAAAAAATTTGATGAAATTTATAAAGATTAATGGAAAAAATATAGAGAAGTACAAAATAATTACATAAATTTTTTTTTTATTTAACTAAATAGTTCGGTTTGGTTTAAAACGGTACAATTCAGATTGCTTTTTTGAACAGAACCGCGAACCATCTATATATAACCGAATAATAAACTAAGCGATTTAAAAAAAAAAAAACAGATTTTTCGATTCGATTTAATTCGGTTCACAGTTCGATCTACGATCTACGGTTTACGATTTTTTTTATCCAGCCTTAATATACATTGCAAAAGACTAAAATCAGAAAAAGGATAAAAAGGATAAGGAGTATTGGAGTATGAGGGAAAGGGAAAGAGAGAGAGAGAGAGAGAAGATCACCTGCTTTGCCGAAAGGCCGATATCCTTTAAATCATCAAGCTGCATTTGAAGGAAAAACAAAGAAAGCACAACAACATTATCATTTCAAGATCTTGCGGATTCTGAACAAGTCGAGAAGAGGATGTATTAAAAGGAAATAACAAATAAAAATTACTTGTATCTATTAGTAGCCTTGAAGGTTAAAGGTTAGTGGTAATAATAATTCCGTCAAAGAGAACATGCAGTAGAAGAAGATGAAAGTGGGTTCTCAATATTTGAGAGCAAATACTATTTTCATATTACCAGGCACAGAACCATCCACCAACACTAACCATTACCATCACCTTCTACGAATTTATACCTTAAAAAGCCATAAATTACTACAAACTTCGAAATGAAAAAAAAAAAAAAATACAGCAGCATTTGACAACTTCAAGTTAAATACTTAACAAATATTAAATAAATACATACATACATGTGGAAGCATTTTCCACAAAGCAAATGCATCATAAAATTGATATTCCTGAATCCCAACACTGAGACAATACCTTACGCTCTTAAATGGTTCTGGAGATTCTTCACGAAGTTCAAGAATATACGTGGCTCTCTTCTCCCCAATTCCCTTTCACAAAATCAAACTCGTTAGAAATAAATATATTTATGATGACAACGTGAAAAAGTAAAGGATCAAATACCTTTAGGCCCTTCAGCTCTTCCCTATATAAAGATAAAAATAATAGGATAAAATAAGTCTCATTGTAATGATTGATAACATTAATAGACAACACGATTCATCTAAAATGTGTTCCTTTCACAAGATATATATATATATATATATATATAATAAACCAAATAAAATTAGAAAGGGAGTTTACTTGCTAGTGCTGTTGATAAAACTCAGATATTCTTGAATCGAGGAATGCTGCAGATGACAAGAGACAATTAGCAAGACGGATATAAAAAGTAAAACAGATTACAACATACTGTTTAGGCTTTGTAAACATTTACAACCTTAGCTCCGGAGTAGCACGTTCTTGATGCAGTCGGGCTATTCCGTTCCTCATTTAATTCGAGACTAGATTCGACGATGCAAGTTTTTGGTTCCACTTGACCTGCTGAAGCACCACCATCATTGGCTACAACCTCATCCAGCAATTTGTAAGTTGGAGTTGACAATTGCTTCAAATTGTTAGACATTTCCTGTAATTGGGCAGCAATAGGTGGTGATGGACCTTGCTTGCTGGAAAGAATCTTATTTTCCCATTTTGTGTCCTGCAGTTATGTAGGAAACAAAACATAGTATTATTAAATGGTCTAAGGTCTGAAAGGTAAGAAGTGATAAAATTTAGAATAAAATCAAACAAGTTACCATAAATAGTTCATATACAAAGAAACAACAATCTTAACTTCACACAAGCAATCCCTAAGAACTCGCCCTTGTCTCAAACAAGAACTAACTACGATTTGTAACACTGCTACCACTACATAGACAAAACCCTAAACTAACATGATGTGACATGCAAAGGGACATCTAACCCTAATATGACCTAAACTTTTCGCAGATAATTCGGTTATAAAGAAAATCAATTGTTGCATCTAATCAATTTCCTAACTTTCCAATAATATACATAGGAATTTATAAAGAAGTAATACCAAACACGGCATGCCAACTGGATGAGCATCCCTAGTCTGTTCAATATACTAGCATCTACACAATAAGTGATAACACTATCCAATAATCCGAAATTAAATTTACTTAAATTGAAAATATACAATTACATAAAAGAGCAAGTCCACTACCTCAGGCTTAACAATCGCCATCAGAAGACAATACAACAATCGGAAGCAAATTCCGAGCAACAAATCAATCAGTCAAACGAACAAATTCCTGACTTCGACAGAGTTACAACAGCAGCGGCAGCAGCAACAGCAACTATGATGCAAAACTCGCATTCATTCATTCATAGGATTACGATAACACTAACTCCTACTCACTTTTTCTTCTTCTCAATACCAATCCACACAACAGCATCCCTACATCAAAATAAATAAATTAATAAATAAACAATAAACCATAATTCGTCACTCTTACGCCATACTGATTACTAATTTCAAAAATTAAATAAAATAACTAAAAAGAGCAATGCTCGACATTATAAAATTCCAATTAAATTACAGCGTCATACTAAATGAGAAAAACAAGTAAACGTAAATGAATTGTTCTTGCCCTAATAACCTGATCTTATTCGTTCATTTCCAAATTATGACAAAATGGAATTACGAGAGAAAGGGAAAATGGAAACCAAACCTGGTGGTGGGGAACGGAGCGGGTGATGAAGCGGAAGTTTTTGTGTGCGTGCGCGAGTGTGATTTTGTTTATTTGTTTAATTAAAATTGCGAAATAAGAGCGGAATGTTTGGATTTTTTTTAATTTTTTTTTTTTTTTTGGGTTTTTTGTTTTTTCAGTTGATGGTTTAGTATTTGTTTTTCTGGTTTGGTTTTGTGGTGTTTGTTTATGGGAGTGGGAAGGGAGAAGACTCTCTTTCCCCGTTTCTGCTGTTCCAGCAGTTATAAGCCCTAAAACGCTCCGTCGGTCCATTTACGGCCCATGGGCTCACATCTGTCATTCTCTTCCACGTGTTGCGGTAAGGATTTAGAAATTATCTACTCCCACTTGAGTTGGAATTTTATTCTCCTTACTTCGTCTACTATTCTTCCTTCGGCTGCGTGACTTCACGGAGTTCTACTGTCCATAATCATTCTCTTCAGTTAGCTCATCATTGGCTAACCCTACTAATTCGCATTATCTCTTTGTATCGGTGCATGTGTGCCATCTGTGCTCGTTTGTTGGCGATTTTGTAATTCTCTAACCCTCTCTTCTACAAATTGTGGTCGAGCATCCATAAGATCAGAAGAACCTAATTTTAACTGAAATGGACAATTCTGTTTGTAACGCCCTACCCTCCTACATTTAATTGTTGCCATTTATTTCTATTGTATGTGTAAGTGGCTCTTTAAAACTAATTTGTATACACAGTCGTGCGAATCGACCTCTTTTCAGTTTGTACCATAAAGGTATCCAAGCGAAGTACTGGACAGATAAGATTATCCACCCTGATCAAGTAGCATTTCCAATTAAAGATGGTACAAAACCATCTCCTCAGGACTTTCAGTTTGTTATTGACAAACTTCGTAACAAGCTTGATAGATGGAATGCTCGGCACTTGTCGATGCCTGGGAGGATAATGTTATAGCAAAGTCAGTTTTAGAGACCATTCGTAACTATCATATGCAAGTTAGTGCTTTACTACGCAAAGTTATTGAGCGCATGTCTCCAATTGCGAGAAATTTTATATGGAATAGAAGTAGTCAAAATAAATCTGTTCGCTGGAGAAATTGAAAAACCATTGATTTTGTTAAATTCTAATACAGCAGATATAGATCCAAATTGATCCCCTATAAATCCCAAATACTAATATTAATTTTAACTCTATTATTTAACTGAAAAATTCAATTTTAAGAACTTAAGGATTTAAATTAAAATTATAGCAATTAATAATTTTAACAACTAATCCAAAAACAAAACAAAACAAGAAAACAATTTATTGAAGATTTAATTCAAGACTCGATGAAGTACCTAGATCTTACTTTCCCTAGATTTACACATGCAATTTTCTTTAAAAATAATCTAATTCAATCATTAATTTTCTTGATTAGGAGATTTCTTTATTAAAGCTAGTAGCTTCTCAAACCTATTAACCCCAATCTTTAAATTACCTATTAGAATATCTTCTCGATAATGTAACCTAAGATTGTATTAATACATAACTAATTTTCTTAGAGATAATGTTAAAGATCTAAAAGAATTTTGCAATTTATCTCTAATTTTATGCAAAACTCTCATCAATTATACCTGGATCTAATTATACAAAAAATCTTTCGATTTTTCTATAAAATATCAAATTTTTAGATTAATACTTGCAGAAATACCAATCTAAACATATAAGCACACATAATCAATTCAAGAAAATTAAAGATCTTTATTAGATCTAATAAAAACAATTATCATATAGTAGATCTAGGTTTCGCAAGTTCTAAATACAAAAGATCTACTATTTACTCATGATAAACAAATAATCTTAGACAAAAACTAAAATAAAAGTAGAAGAAATATCCATGGATGCAATAAAAAGACTCTTGAATCTTAAATTCTTGACGATCTATGCCCTCTTAAGTATTTTACTCTTGAACTTTTCTCTAAAAGATGTGTTAAAATAATAAATAAATTTTGGAAAAAAAAAAACCCTAATGAAGCTTAAAATATGAGGAACGAAATAAATGATTCACCGTCGATGACACAACCGTATCACTTGGTCGTATCAATTTAATACGATGCATCAAATCATTTTCGAATCTTTTTCATATCTTTATGAAGTTTGGTAATGATACGACTTAGGATATGGTTGTGTCTTTTGAGTCGTGTCACCCATTTATCGTACACAATTTTACTTCAAATTTCTTTAAAACTTCATAACTTTCTTATTATATCTCCAAATTGAGTAAAACTTGTTTTTATTTTCTCTTTTTCTTTAGTAAATCATTCCAAAATTTAGAAAACAAGATTTTACTTAATTAAGTATCATTTTTTCAAAATAAACTTAAAATTCAAGGAAAAATCGTTAAAAATTACTTTATAAAATATAAGCAATTAGGAGCTTCTCAACCATTAAAAAAAATAAAAGTAGGGGAGGTTTGGGAGTTACTGACTTACACATGCAAAACAAAGCGTAGATGATAAAAAGAGTTTGGGAGTTCAAACTGAAAAGGACTTCTTAGAGTCAATTAAAGAGAGCAAAGCATCATAAGCCAAAAAGGGATGATTGGAGTGCGAAGGCAGTTGGATCGTATCAAGTGAAACAACTATTCAAGGGAGGACTGATAATGAAAAGTAATCACGTTACAACATTGGGTAATAGCCGGTGCACTTAATTTTGGTGAGACAATTGGAGATGACTACATAGAATCCAAGATTTGGTCAAAGGCCCTATACATACTGTAAGACCCCACCAAAAATAAAAAGAGGTTATTAACTTAAATTAGTTCATTTAGAAATGATTCGTAAAATTTAAGAAAATTGTGTAAATTGTCCGATCGAATTTAAATTTTATAATAAAACTAAGAATATTAATAAAAGTGATACCAAGATGTTCAATTTAAGAAAATAAAATAATAAAATAGTAAAACAATATATTTATAAAATAAACGTATTTTATCTATTATTTATAAAAAACGTGTAAAACGAATTCTAATAATTAATAAATTAATAGAAATAAAATAACCTAAATAATATTTAAAAATATTTATTTAAATCATGTATGACTTTACGTATAGGTAAAAGTACCCAAAATTATTTAAAATACCTAATATATAACAAAATATACTAAAATAAATAAAGAAAATTAATTAAAAAAACTCATAAATTATGTAACCATTTAATTTGCAACCTTAAGGGAGTTAGTTTGGTAGCACCTAAAGGGGAATTAGGACATATAACCTCAAGTATAAGTTTAGAATAAGGACACTTGGCAGCTAATTTTTTTTTAACCAACTCAAAACCTTGCTCTATAAATTCAAGGGAGCTCACCTAAAATTAGTTTGGTCACTCCAACATGTAGGAAAAATAGATAGAGGGTAAAGAGAGTTAAGTCAATTTTTTTAAAAAGTTATACAAAATTATAGCATTTTAGGTCTAAATTTGAGTGTGCATACTAAAAGAAGACCCAAGAAGGAGCTACCATGGATGGTTGACAGTTGGATTTTGATTTATTGGTAAATTCAAAATTTTACCTCGATTTTGTTAAAATTAGTAAAAATAACAAATTTTCCTAGAAAATTATGAAAAAAAATTGTTTTTTTGGGTATATTTACAAGTAGATTCCAGAAAAAATTTCATTTTATTAAAATTAAATGTCAAAATATATCACCCTTAACAAATTGCTAAAATCGAGCCAATTTCGCTTTTATTTTCGAAAACCTTATTAATATTATTTTGGCTTCGAGATTTTTCAGTAATACTTCTATGACGTATATTACATTACCATGGCAAGATTTTCATGAAAATTATTTTTCATATTTTTATCTAATTTTCAAACCTTAAAAATCCTATTAAAGCCTATTTTTCTAAATATACTTAAATGGTTTTCTCAGAAATTGAGTTAGATTTTGATTTATTGAGTATTTTTGACATATTATGATGTTAAGTAATATTGAAGAATAAATCCATAGTATTAGGAGTATAAGATTTGAATATTAAGGATGTGGTATTGATTTTGTGGTCAATAGGTGAAGTGCTCAAATGATAGAAATAAATCTAGTTGGTTTAGGTTAAAGTAATATTAAACTGTATATAATAATTACATTCTAATCTTGAATTGAATTATGGAGGAGTTATGTAGAAATACAAAATAGGTACAAATTAGAACCTAATTCAAAACCTAAATTAGAAACAAGGTTACTAATAGTGCATTAAGAAGTTGATCAAAACTTAGACTAAGGACTACATTCAACTAAGTTAGAGATTGTTAACTCTAAAAAATAGGTTACCATGCCTTTTTTTTTTTTACAATCATGAGTAAATATAATCAAAAACTAATTATGGAGTAAAATCAAAACCATGGTACATCCATTACCAGCTTTATCAAAACGAATTCTACATATGATTGTGAGTAGGTTCACGCAGCCCTCACTCACCCCTAAACGAAGGCCTCTGGACTCGACCCATAGCCAGGCGGTTGGCGCCTCCAACGCCTAGTCATCCCGCTGGCAAGGGTAAGGTCATATTGCACATGTGCACCGTACGAACTCAATAACATTCAATAATCAACCCAAGTATGGCCTCTCGCTACCTCCGTGTAATGTGACTGTCCGGAAATAATTATGCAATGCATGATTTATGAATGATCCAAGTTAACTTTTCTAGTCAAATCAAAGTTAAGTCATATTTAATCAGTGATCATTCCAAATCACAAACAATCAATCTATTGAATCTACTATGCAACAAACATTATATTATTGTACTTTAAGGTAGATTCACAATTCATAACAATTTTCATGCACAAGTATAACCCAACCCCATACACATTTATTTATATACCATAATTTAGATTCACTATTTACAAGCACAAACAAGTATGGAATCATAAGGAAAAACTCACTCGGTCATGGCTAGTTCAAGGATCGTAATAGTCGGTGGGTAGTTCAAGGTTGATATCGAGATCACCTGAGAATAAGGAAAATGTGAAGATAGGGAATTTAAAACTAACTAGAGTTATAATGTATAAGGTTTATTTTACTTAGTTACGTGAAACTGTAGATTCGAGTTTTTTATCGAATCGCGTGTTACTTTTTCGTTTTAGCTCGGATCATTATGAACTTATAGTCCATTTTGATAGTTTCGAGCGTATTTTCCTGTAACGAGATCCGTTTTGGACGTTGTGACTCGTAATTTAATTTATGATACAAAAATATCACAAAAATTATTATTTAAATTTAAAATTTATAAATTATTGATTTTCGCTTTTTCTTAACATATTTATAAGTTAATACTTAGTTAATTCATTTATTTGTTATTTTTATTATTTTGGGTATATTTTCCTATTTTTCTCCTTTTCTTATTTATTTATTTATTTTATTATGTACCTTACGATTATACATATATATATATATATATATATATATTCCAATCCTTATAATATATAGTTTATAGTTTATGTTATTTTCAAATCATGAATTATGGTATTATATATATGCATATATACTATATATATATATATATTACTCATATGATATATGTATATGTATTTATTGAAAACATACTCTTATACATATATAAATATATATATATTCGGCATTCATATAAATACATACATATATATATATTCGGCCTACATACCTATATATACATATATATATGTTCGGTATACATATGCTTATATATAGTATTTATCATAAATATATATATACAATATATTTTATACATAATATACCGTATACTATATTACTTATAGCCTATATTATATATTATATTATATTTATGTGTCTCATACTACTACTTATGGAAGTATGTATATATGTACTATACTATACGATTATATATGTATATATATACTAAAATAATTAGACAAGAATAACCACATATATAATTTGGGTATAAATCATACATGTGTACTATAGTATAAAATACATAATACTCATCATATGTATTCTAATAAATATACATAACACATCTACTCATGTATAATATACCTGTATACATACATGTATATATATCTAATCTTATACATACATATACTATTTAATTTATGTATTAGTGTACATATACTATATTATATTTATGAGAAAATACTCTACAAATACTACCTTTATGCATATGTATACTATATATAACATACATCTATAAATAAAATACTTACCTAGTCTTTTAATTTCCTTCCTTTTCTTTTCTTCTTCTTTTTCTTCCTTCTTCTCTCTTTTCTTCCTCTCTGTTTTTCTCACGGTTTCATTTGCTAAATGTGTCCATAATGTTGTTTTATTTTCTTTTTATTTTACTTATTGAGTAGCTTAGATTTTACGCCATATCTTAGATATTAATTGTAAGAGTTTTGTTTGATTTAATTATTCATCACCTGGCAAGATTGTCCGTTACGTGTGCTGTTTCTTTTAACTTTCATTTTGTTGGTTTTGCTTTACTACGCAGGAAAGGGATATGAAATGGGAAAGGGAAGAAGGAAATGAGATAAATTGAAATTAGTAGAGAAGGAAAATGATATTTATAAAAAATTATGTGTAATTTTTCGAATCATATAAATTATAACGAATTTCCTCGTAGATTAGTTTTCAAAATTCTGTGAAATTTTATCAATTTAACTGGTACCCATTACAATTATAATTTGTACAAGTTATTATGGTAATTTCATTACAATGTCGTACTAACAGTCGATTTAGTCGAAAATTATATTCAACTATAATTTTATTACTATTGTATAATATTTAACTATTTTATAGGTTTACGTTTATGATTTTAGGGTCTCGAGCAATTTTGAGCTCGGTTTCGATTAATGATGCATAAACAAATTTTAGGGTTTTAGTAAACGATTTAGGTTTTGATAAATTCCAATGGTTTTGCTATTGGTGTTTTATTTGATTTAGTAAACTTCATTTTCTTTTATTATCATTCGCCTTATCGATTTATGGTACAGTTTAGAATACTCGGACTTGAGTTAAGGTTCAACTACTGTTTTTCCTAGGGTTTACAAGTATAATAGGGAATTGAACAAAAACTAAATTAGATACCATATTCACTTAAATTAAAGTTAGATAAATTCTGGGAAATAGGTTATAAAGTATTTCTAAGAATAATGAACAAAATGAAAATCAGGAGTTGAATTAAAACTTGATTCAGAGGCTAAATCAAAAACAAAATCGGAAGTTAAATCAGACCCTAGCTAAAAACGAGAATGATGACAAGAGGCTTAAAACCTAAATAATTAGGTATAATAAATCCATAAACTAAAGATAATAATCTAAGTTACGAAATAAGACCTATATATATATATATATATATATAGTAGTTATATGAATAATAAAATGATATTTGTATTGTAGGAATTTGCAACCTTAAATGACGTAGCAACTAAGGGAGTTAGTTTGGTAGCACCTAGAAGGGAATTAGGACATATAACCTCAAGTATAAGTTTAGAATAAGGACACTTGGCAGCTAATTTTTTTAACCAACTCAAAACCTTGCTTTATAAATTCAAGGGAGCTCACCTAAAATTAGTTTGGTCACTCCAACATGTAGGAAAAATAGACAAAGGGTAAAGAGAGTTAAGTCAATATTTTTAAAAAGTTATACAAAATTAGAGCATTTTAGGTCTAAATTCGAGTGTGCATACTAGAAGAAGACCCAAGAAGGAGCCACCATGGATGGTTGACAGTTGGATTTGGATTTATTGGTAAATTCAAAATTTTACCCCAATTTTGTTAAAATTAGTAAAAATAACAAATTTTCCTAGAAAATTATGAAAAAAAAAATGTTTTTTTTGAGTATTTTTACAAGTAGATTCTAGAAAAAATTTCATTTTATTAAAATTAAATGTCAAAATATATCACCCTTAACAAATTGCTAAAATTGAGCCAATTTCGCTTTTATTTTCGAAAACCTTATTAATATTATTTTGGCTTCGAGATTTTTCGGTAATACTTCTATGACATATATTACATTACCATGGTAGGATTTTCATGAAAATTATTTTTCATATTTTTATCTAATTTTCAGACCTTAAATCCTATTAAAGCCTATTTTTCTAAATATACTTAAATGGTTTTCTCAGAAATTGAGCTAGATTTTGATTTATTGAGTATTTTTGACATATTATGATGTTAAGTAATATTGAAAGAATAAATCCATAGTGTTAGGAGTATAAGATTTGAATATTAAGGATATGGTATTGATTTTGTGGTCAATAGGTGAAGTGCTCAAATGATAGAAATAAGTCTAGTTGGTTTAGGTTAAAGTAATATTAAACTGTATATAATAGTTACATTCTAATCTTGAATTGAATTATGGAGGAGTTATGTAGAAATACAAAATAGATACAAATTAGAATCTAATTCAAAACCTAAATCAGAAACAAGGTTACTAATAGTGCATTAAGAAGTTGATCAAAACTTAGACTAAGGACTACATTCAACTAAGTTAGAGATTGTTAACTCTAAAAAATAGGTTACCATGCCTTTTTTTGACAATCATGAGTAAATATAATCAAAAACTAATTCAGGAGTAAAATCAAAACCATGGTGTATACTAGTATAATAGGGAATTGAACAAAAACTAATTAAATATCATATTCACTTAAATTAAAGTTAGATAAATTCTGGGAAATAGGTTATAAAGTATTTCTAAGAATTATGAACAAAATGAAAATCAGGAGTTGAATTAAAACTTGATTCAGAAGCTAAATCAAAAACAAAATCGGAAGATAAATCAGAACCTAGCTAAAAACGAGAATGATCACAAGAGGCTTAAAACCTAAATAATTAGGTATAATAAATCCATAAACTAAAGATAATAATCTAAGTTACAAAATAAGACCTATATATATATAGCAGTTATATGAATAATAAAATCATATTTGTATTGTAGGAATTTTTGACAAAAACCTATTGTGAGTCGTATCTTAAGTAAGTAAGTGGAAAGTCCAAGTAAATTTAGGATCAATACATAACTATATTTCAGAGTTTTGTTTCATAATAATTGGAGACTTAAGATTATACTTGTCTGTGGTTGCAGGTAGTTTAATTATGCACATGCTTCTTTATGCATACACTTGGACGTAGTTGTGTATGATTGGCTTGCTGTTCTAGTTTGTGATTATTTGTATTGTGTAGTATTGATTGATCACATTAAATTGGACTTAATATTATACAACCTGTAATCATAACCAAACATGCATCACAACTCACTAAGGGACACTTAGGATCCTTCAGCCAAATACTAAGGCCTTTGAAAGGGAAAGCACTAAAGTATAATAGTCCATTTTTCATCCTTAGTCAAACCCCTTTATCCTTAATCAAACTAAGTGACGAGAGAGAAGACAACAAAGGTAAAGGCAGTAATTTGAGAGTAGTTACAGGAGGAGCGATGTATCAATTGCACAAGCCTAGATTTAGTTGTAAGCTATTGTATGTATGTCGAAACTCCTCAATTTGAATTAGAGTTAATGTAATTTCTCTAATCTCACAATAGACTGGACAATATTATGCAATAGCATTTGATTGTTGCATTGTATCTAACTAACTGTTTGATAACCCTATCTGTGCTAAACATGTAGTTTTATATCCCCATCCTAGCTTATTAAGCAATTAGTTACTTACATCCTTATAGATGTCGTTATAGGTGTTAGCAAAGAAGTTGTTTTATAATTATTTATGAAACTAGTGATTGCTAGATCTTAGGGAGTAGGGATATAAAATTGATGAATAATTACACTTTTGAAGCTTTGGATCTTATCTTTTATTTCTTTCATATCAAACTACATGATACTCAAGTAAATTGGGTTATTTAACCATGTAAATGTTACTTATAGATTCGAATGTTAGTTTGTGTTTTTAGAATTCTACAAGGAAATAATAACATTATTTAGTGAACTATTTACTTCAAAGTAAATTAGTCGTAAACATCTTATATAAATCAGGTTTATGATGGCAGTTGAGAGGTTAATTTCTATGTTAGGATAATTTACATGATGAAACTGTTACGACTCTATCGCTTAATGGTATAACATATAGAAGATTTGAAATGCTTAGTGGTAGAGACTGCTAGAAGGGACCACTCAAGTGGAATGAAGATAAGATCGAGTACCTAATTACAGAACTAATAACAACTATGATTGGTCTAGTTCAACTTGGAGAACATTAAGATAATATTGATTTGACTGCTAAGGCAAGTCTATATCCTTCACTCAAGGAAATTCAGTCATACCTAGAAGATAACTAGTTGCAGCATATACAGGATTGTAGGTGGATATGGCAATCTGTTTCTTCTCTGAAAATTAAATTGTTTATGTGGAGAGTGTTACAAAATAGTCTGCCTACAATTAAGAACTTAAGAAAAAGGAAAATCGACATTACCAATGGCTGTCCATATTGCGGTTCTATGCAAGAGATGATACAACATGCTCTTTATTTCTACCCGAACTTAGCAAGCATATAAGGTCTATGTGAAACTATCTCTATTACCTATTCGAATATTCATGGGAATTTTTTCAGCTGGGTGAAATGGAATTATCTTCTTAAAAAGAAGCAAAATACGGATATTCATCCACCCAAATAGTTTATGTTTGGAATAATGCTGTGGCATTTATGGACATTACAAAATAAGAAAGTCTTAATGCCCATTGGAAAATAGAGAACATGCTATTCGTAGGCTATCCCATGAATACCGGGCTCACCTCCATCGAAGGAAGCAAATAGTTAGAGTTGAAGTAATAAGTTTTAGATGGCAGTCTCCACCACCAAACTGGGTTAAGCTCAGCATCGATGGATCTGTCATCCTTAGCCAAGCAAAAGCTACTCTAGCAGGAGTAATACGGAATAGGGAAGGATATTGGATCTTTGGATTTGCAAAGTGGATCAATTTCTTAGACATTATTGCTGTGGAATTATGGGCCATATTCTTTGGGATCTCTTATTGTTTGCAATTTAATATGTAGTTTGTTCATATTTGCTGTGATTCAGCTATTGCAGTCAAGTTATTACAATCTACAAATGTTCAGATCAAATACTATAAAGTTGTTGTTGCTTGTAGGGCAATTCTCTCTAAGCTGTGCACCTGGCAAATTGAAGTTATCCCATGGGAGAATAATAGAGCAGCAGATGTGTTGGCTAGTCTGATATACAAAAGATCTGAAGATGAATATTTTTTTTACCATCCCCCTTTCTCATGTGTGTAATATTTTAAGGGAGGATGTGTTAGGCTATGTCATGGCCATACAGTATTGTGTGTCTAGTGGTGTGCAAATAATGCGTTCACCCTCCTCTGTAGGACAATATTTTAACAGAGGAGGCTAAGTGTTATGTGCTTCAGTTTCTACATAATATAAATATATCTCCTAATCCAAAAAAAAAAAAAAAATTAGATTTTTGGATATCCGTAACAAAAGTTGGGATTGGATTGGTATGTCCGTATATTATAAGTGAAGATTTCTGTTTCTCCTACGAAATATTCCATCATGTTAGGATAAATTGACTAAATATTTATTCTATCTATCCAAAAACAGTTTTAAATACTTTGAATATTAATATATTTAAAAAATCATAAAATGTGTACTTATACTATGAATATAAATGGTTTATTATGGTATGAGGTGGTCGGCCCCGTTCCAATTTAGGTCTCAATCTCAAAGGTTTTATTTGTTTTAGAATCGTAGCCTAGCAATTTAGGTTATATGCACATGAAGTGAATAAAATTGATGTATTTTGTCCAATAGAATAATATTATTTTTATTTTAAATGTTGAGTATGATTGTTTAAGATTGATTGGACATCTTTAAATTGTTAAGCATACATTTGATAGCATTAAAAATATACTCTAGCTAGTATAAACTTTGTGATGAGTGAACGAGTAAACTTCTAACAGAAGGTATCTATTCATATTCTACTTAACGGGACAAGTTCAGATAGTATTAAGGGTCACATAATATATTCCAAGCAATAATTTTTCAAAACCTATTCTTATAAGATACAATACTAGTATGATGTTTTTTATATTTTAACCTTATATCTCCCTTAGAAACTACACTTCAATGTATATGTGATATAGATTCTAATGTATTATGTACCTATTATGTAAAATATATTTATATATATATCTTTATCATGGAAACTAAAAGATTAAAAATAATATTATATAATGTTAAAAAGAATTAGCTTAGTCCCAATAAAAGTCATAAACCTAAAGCTTATTTTCTTTCTTTTGATGACATGAGTTTGTACAACCTCTACCTTACTATCTCTTGGGCTCTTCTTTTCTAAAGTGAAGTTCTACTGATAATTATGGTTTGCTCACTACTATAAGAAAAAAAGGCATGTTGATTAACTTCAACTTTATTCTTTATTTACTTATTTTAATATACTTTTCTTAATAATTGAAACCTAAAAATATTAACTTTAAACTTTAAGAGCCAATATTTATAGCTAGTTTTGAAGAATTTGTATCTTTTTTTTTCTTTTGTATATGTATCCTTATATGTTTGCCTTTCACTTGTTTTACCTGATACTATTTAATATTCAAATTCCAAGTAATAATTGAAAAGCCATTTTTTTGGAAAAAAAAAATAAATAATATAACAAAAATTTACTATTGAAAAAGGTATAGAATTAAAATTTACGAGAAAATAGAAAAAAAAATCATAAGTTCGACAGAATACCTACAGTGTGTAATTCTAAGGTGGTTCTAAACCTACAATTTCATATCCAAAAATAGTTTGAAGTAGATCTTCTTCATCCTTTTGGACAGAGTAGTTTACAATACATCCCCAGAAGAAGTACCACGTTTAAGAAAATTCCCATCAGTATTGCTGGAAGAATTCCGATCAGGAACCTTCCAAATGAAATCTTACTCTGACTAGGCTCTGTGGATTGCCAATAGGAGTCGCTGCTGAACCGATATTTGCACTTGAGGCAAGAGCAAGTAGAAATGGATGTGGAGAAAGGTTGTGTTGCCTAGCTATCTTTAGTACAAACTCCGTTAAAACAACACAAGAGGTGTCATTAGTGAAAAGGGCACTTGAAACTGCCGAGACGATACATATTCGACAAAGCAAATCCTTGGCTCCTCTGCTTTTCCACAAGAGCAATTTTCCCTAAGTATTTAAACATATCTGCTCTTTCAAGATAGACACTAACTACCATTGTACCAAAGAGAAGGCCGAGAATGGGGAGATCAATGGCTGCATGAGCTTGATCCGGACTAATGACCCAGAAAAGGACCATAAGCATGGAACCTAGGAGCGAGCCAGCAATCCTTCCAATGGGCAGAACCAGTACGGCTGGAAAAACAGCTAAAAATCCAGAAGATTGCAAAAGCGATTGAACCCAGAATTAGTTTCACAAAAGCCACTATTGCCATTTTGCTGCCTAAAAGTTGCTGGTTTAGCTGGAAATTCTTTGAGCTCTTAAAATGTCTACTGCTGACTGATCTTAACGGTTTGCATCAATCACCCTGAGCATAAAAGAAATAAACACAAAAATTGTTCAATATTTAGAAAGATGTGCTTTTGACGTGCTTTTACATAATTGAGGTTCTGAGCATGGGAAATAATAACCCAGCTGAGGGCCTATTCGACTCATTTTTCCGGTATTACCTAGTATCGGTTTGAAACCGGGTGTTTTGGCCAAATAAGAGACAAAGGAGCATAAGACAGATAGCGGGCATAGGATCATACTTGTCGATAAAACATAAGAACAGATACATATTAGATACAAATAAGACAAATAAGAAAAGCAGAGAAACGAATAGGAATCTCGTTTACACGATTCTTGATTGTCTCGTCCGAAATAACTGAGAATAGGCTAACATTTTAGTTGCTACACATGAAATTTTACTTATTGTCTAATATTGTTCAATCATACAAGTGAAAGTTCAGCAAAAGTAAACAAATAAGGTGCTGTCAAAAGAATACTAAAAAAAATTCTAGTAATCAACTTCAGCAGTTCCTAGGAAAACATGGATCTTAGCAGCAAACATGTGCATTCTCATGATAACACCATATTTGCAGATATAAGAAATGATTTCTACTTCAGAAACATAATTGTCAATTGAAGGTAGTACAACAGATCTTTTATGTAATGAAGCTAAACACCAATAAAAGGAAACGTACCAAGATCTAACTGCGAAAATGGCTGCTCAGATATTTTCAAGAACATTTTCTCTACTGCTACATCTAGATGCAATTGAAAGTGAAATTTAGATGACAAAGAAGTACCCGGAGATCAGCATAGTGGCTGTTTTGGAACATGAGTTGATAGACCACACAATATACCTACAAATATTTAACATCAACAGGGCCTTATCTTCATGTCTAGCTGAGGTTCCGGATCATAAGTTCCACTTTGTTTGGATAACATTAAAATTGAAACCGGTTTGCACTTGAATAAAGAGAAACATACCACATCATGGCAGTATTTGAAGTATGTTCCCGGTAAAACTTACCATGGATGAGACCACCGTCCTCTCGTTTGTTGGTTAGTTGCATATAGAGCCAAAAGAAAAAGATCGGTTGGGACGGGTTTAGTATTCCCATTAACCGTCTGATGAAAATCCATTAACATGCAGCAAGCACGAACCACGAATGAGTATTTGATGTTCGAGTGGTATGAGGAATAGGAAGTGAAAGGGGGTTTTGGCTACAAATGTGTATGAATATTACATACCAAGACACAAACACAATTAGGGATTATGCTCGAAATAGATGTAACTCACTAACTCGCTTAAATAAAGAGGTTCACCATAATCTTAAAAACAAGATTGATAAGAATACAAGAAAGATTAAAGAATTATTTGACATTCAATAACCTAGCAATGTTAGCTCTAAGAGCTCAATAATGACTTTACTTGAAAGAAGAAAGTTCCAAGTATGTGTATATTCTTTACTATTTGATCGTCTGTCTACTAATTACAAATGTCATTATTTATAGGAAGTCTTAAAACCCTAATGGTAAAAATATAAATAATGCACGAGGCCTTAAACCTTAAAGAATAACCTATACTTGAAATAAGGAAAATATTTACAGAGTATATAAAATTGTGCATTTAATAGAATGGTCGGCATGTAATCATCCGAGCTATCTATAAGATTAGGCCCGAGTAAGGGTTAGTTGGCAATCGGGTGCCCGAACTGGGGTGAGATATTTGTAAGTCTTATTGTGCTTAGCCGAGCTCTCGATGAGATCGGCCTATAGGTGCTGCACTTGTAGATTGCTTAGCACGAATTTTCCTATTTTATGTTAAGCTATTCTTTAGCCTTGAGGCCTCAATTGTTTGGTCTCTTGCCATCTTAGTAGACAACAAACTTGATGCTGAATAATTCTTTCCCCTCCTTTCGTCCTTTGGTTATTAGTCCGACCTCGACAAAAGCAAGTTGGTCTTAAGTAGGACCATGGCTTCAGCTTTTGGTAGGTTTGCAATGGCTTTTGACAAGTTGGCCTCGGCCTGAGGATCATAGTAGACCGATTCCTATCATCACCATGGGGTTGAAAAGAAGTCGTCCTTGACTTTAGATTTTGAGTGTAGGCCTGGATACCAAGCAAGCTCTTCTCTCCCTTTCTCTTTACAATAGGCGTCAGGTTATTCTAGATCTCTTCGACGCTCATAGGGGTTAAGTAGTAGATCTTCTCGTCCTTCCAAACCATATATGTGTTGACGAAGCCGTCGTGGATCACTTTCCAATCGTACTCCCAAGGCTGGCCAAGAAGCAAATTTGCTACATTCATAAGCACTACATCTAAGTCAACCCTGTCCTCGTATTGTCTAGTCTTGAATGCTATCTGAGCTCTCTTATGTATATAGACCATATCCTTATCATTAAACCACTTTAGTCTATATGGTCAGAGATACGGATAGGTCAGTAATCTCATCTTCTCCACTAGCTTAGCAAAACGATGTTGGTGCAACTATCTCAATTAACTACCAAGGAACAGGTCTTTCCATTCACCTAATATCAGATATGAAAACCTGAGTCTTCCTTCATGTCGACTCATCTGCTTGTCAAGGCTAAGGGTTCTCTCATCGTAGCATCGGTTAACACCGGTGCCATTTCGTCCATTCCCTCAAAGAAACCTCGTGGAGATCCTCCCATCTTGACCTTAAAATTGTGATGAACTTCTCATTTAAGCGAGTTAGTGAGTTACATCTAACCTTCATTTGAAACCCAAATGACATTTAGTACTCATGAGTCATTTCGAACCCTATTTTGAGTTCAACCTTTGATTGTTTTTGTGTCTTATGCATGATATTCATACTCATTCATTGTCAAAACCCTCTTCACTCTACTTTCTTCTAATTTCCTCTAGAATCTCGAATACGCATTCATAGCTTAAGTCTCACTGCATACACTCACGATTTATATCACTTTAGTCTCTATAAATTTCACTTACTTGTACTGAAACTCAGTCCAACAAGTTTGGAACATCAATGCTTCACTCACTTAGAAGTCTTATATATACTAAATCTTATATTCAATTTTCATAAGATTTGCGAAAACATTAGGGCTTTATCTAATTCCTTATATTACTATATAACTTGGTTGAGATATTATTTATCTACTTATTTAATAGAGTTGCACTTATATATACATATTATATATATATAATATATTATATCTTACTATATAAGCTATATTAAATTATTTAAAGTTACTCAATTTTAATAAGTTCGGTATTGTTGGGTTCATTTAAACTCTACGATAAGTGTTACAGGTTTTATTCAAAAGACAATTCTTAAAGGATATTTCTAATCCTAGTATATAGGTAAAGCCATATAATAAGTTATATCATATCAATTTTGTAGTATATAAATAACATATATTTTTACATAATTTTGAGTTAAAATGCAATAAATAATCCCTATCATGTATATATTACAATCCAATACATATAATATTATGAATTATAATAAAAATAATGGATAATCCTAATTGATTCGGGTACTTTCAACCATGATTTAATCAAATAATTAACATATTTTAACCAATTATTACTAATTATATATCCCAATTACTAATTTAGACCATTTATCTAGGAATACTCATAATAAATAGCATGGATCATCAAATAATTTTATGAAAATTCCTATGAACTCAGAAAAATATATGGGATTTAACCAACAAGTAGTTTTATGTAATCAGATTTATCGCCTATATTTATAAATTTACATTTTTTCCCCTAAATCATGGTTAATTGGGCAAATAATATTCTTTTTACACCAAATCAATTCTAACCTATCTTGACATCATTATAAACATTTAGAATTAATTGGATCCTAATTTCATAAATTACTTCCCGTAAAATCAATTTATTTCATAAATTGCTCTATTTTTAACCATTTATAAGGCCCAAAAATGCAATAAATACTAAATATATATAAAATCAAAATCAAGCTACATAATAATAAACTAGATATAATATATATTCTACAAAAAAAATTGAGCTCGAAACAATATCATTTAATTATTTATGTTAAATTTCAAAATTCAAATGAATAATGCATTTGTTAAGCAAGTATATAAAATATTCATAATTTTGAAAAAAATAAAATTATAGTATTAAAGTACATCTAAAATAACATAGGAATAATTTTTTTTCATATTTTTCCTGATTAATTTTTTTTTAAATAGAGAAAAATAAGAAAGATTTTTGGATTTATTGGTTATTGGAGCTTTAGCCACTGTTAGCCGGTAGGTGGTTGTTGACAAAGATGGGTGGTGGGTGCTCTATGGGTAGCTGGTCTAGCATACTAGAAGGTTATCGTTTGGTTTAGGAACGGTGAGGGAGCAGTAAGGTGCTCTGTTTTTCTAATTATTTTTCTTAATTTTCTATAATTTTTTACAAATTTTCTTTAGGTGTCTTATGTATCTAAAATGTCACAAATGAAGTCCTCATAGCCTATATATACTAGTTGAGGTTGGGTAGATTTGCTTAGGAATTAAGTAATTTATTTTGTTTATTGTTTTGAAAAAAATAACATTGAAGGTGGCTAAATGTTATGATTTCTACTTTTGATTTAGCTACTTGAATCTTTAGGAGGTTGCTACTGCAATTCTAGCCTCATTCCATATTTTTCTCCAATTTTTAGATTAGTTTTAGATAATATTTTAAGGTATTTTTGATGTTATATATATTTTATTAATATTTAATAGTTTTATTAATATACAGGTATATATCCTATATATATAATATAAGTAATGAGTAATTATATGCATATAATCATGTTTCTAACATGTCTTTTATTTTTAAGACATATTTCTTATTTAATTTTACCAATTTATCACTTATTATATATAATTATATAATTTCGAGTTAATTTATAAGTATATTTATTATTTGTACTAGATATATTTATAAAAATATAAATATATTTATATAGTATATTATGCTATAATATTCCTTTTTATAGTTTAAATAACTTATCTTCAAATCTTTGTTACGTTTTGGGCTCAATTTTTGGGATTCCGATGAGTTCTACACTATATTAAATAATTGTACTTTTAAGGCTAAAATTAGGTTTTTAAGATATTATTTTTTTAAATCTAACTTCATTATGTTACTTCAATTAACTTTTCTAACTTAATTATAAAGTCTTATTTCAATCAAATAAGTTTTTTTGAAGGCCCTAAATTCGGATATAGTCGCCCTACAAGTGATTTTAGAGGCTCACATTTTCATCCCACCTTGAAAAAGTTTTATCATCAAAACTTTCTTGTAACTAAAATTCTAGAGTAAATTATTTGTAGGATAAACTAAGTTTACAATAAGAGACCACTGACATGTAATTCTAAAGAGCCATGGATACATTTCTTTCATTATAGCTCTTGATTCCCAAGTTACTTGTGCTTCTTAATTGCTATTCTACTGTACCTTAACGTACTCTAGTTCCTTATTTCTTAACTTCTGAACCTGATTATCTAGTATTTTGATGGGTCTGTCTTTAAAAGTCAAATTTTCTCAAAACTTTATAAGTTTCAATCTCATTATTGCATCAAGGTTCTTTACAAATTTCTTCAACATTGAGATATGAAATACATCATGATATCTAAACAAACTTTGGGGTAGTATAAGTTGATATAATACTCTACCCGCCTTCTCCAATATCTCAAGAGATCCTATATATCTTGGGCTTAATTTCCTTTTAGATCTAAATCGCTTAAGTCCTTTAATGGGCTTATCTTTACATATACATGATCTCCAATTTCGAATTTTAATGGTCTCTTCTTCATATCTACCCAACTTTGTTTCTATCTTAGGTTTCCTTCATCTTTTGCCAAATTATCTACACTTTCTCATTCATTTGAAATAGCAGATTAAGTACTAGTATTGCATACTCTTCATTTTCCCAATATAAAAGAGATTGACACTTTCGTCCATACAAAGCTTTACATGGGGCCATTTGCATGATAGCTTGATAACTGTTTTTATAAGCAAATTCCACTATTGGTAAGTGTCTATTCTACTCTTCACTAAATTTCAGTCCACACGTCCTCAACATATCCTCCAAAGTTTGAATAGTCCTTTCAGATTGTTCATTTGATTATAGATAATAAGCAATACTAAACTTCAATTTAGTACCTAAGGCTCCATATAAACTTTCTCAAAATTTAGACATAAATTGAATGTCTCTATCAAAAACTATACTGAATGTTATTCCATATAGTCTAATAATCTCTTGCACATATAAGTTAGCCATTTTCTCCAACAAGTATCATGTACAATATGGTAGAAAATAAGCAAATTTAGTTAATCTATTGACGATCACCTATATGGAATCATGTCTAGCTCATGTTATAAGGAGGGCAACAATGAAATTCATTGTAATGTGATCCCACTTCCATAAAAGCACTTCTAAGGGTTGTGTTGTGCCTCTTAGTCTTTGATGCTTAGCTTTAACTTATTGATATATTATACATTCTATTACAAATTGTGTTATATCTCTTTTCATCCCGTACCACCAAAAAATAGACTTTAAGTATTAATATATTTTGTTTTCACCTAGATGAAGTATACATTTAGAAGTATGTACTTCGTCTATTATTTCTCTTTTTAGGTCAAAAACCTAAGGTACATAAATTCATTCTTTAAATTTTAACGTTCTAGCTTCATCTGTCTTAAAGTTAGGTAATTCTTTCTTATGCACTAATCTAAACTTGATTAACACCAAATCTTTATCTTTATCTTGTAACTCCTTTATTCTATTAAGGAAAGTTGGTTGGATTGTCAAATTCATCAAACACATGCTAAAGTCATGCCACTTGAATCCTATTTTCAATCTTTTAAACTGTCAAATCAGTTTATATTGTATAGTAAAAAAAGATAAAATTTATCTATAGTTTTGGCGGCTGAATGCATCGGTTACCACATTAATCGATGGTTTTAATTAATTTTAATTATCTCGGTTGCTGCAAATTCAACCATTTTTGAGTAAACTTTTATGACCAGTATATACAGTGTAAGATATATACAGTGACGCTTCCTTTATGCAGATTTCATGTATCTCCTCAATTCAAACTCTTTTGACTCGTGTATGCATAAGTACGTTCCTTCCTTTGACCTAGTTTTTGTTCACATTTTTTACTTGGGGCCTTGATAAGATTTCGTCTCATCTCCATTCCTGTTCTGAAAAAGGGATTGCATCTGAGTCTTCATACCCATTTTCATCTGGCATGGCTTTGCTTTCATACATGCTTTAAGCTTGTGGGATATGATATTCTGAGAAGAGTAGGACCAACTTTTGGGAAAAGTAGCAATAAAATGGATGGACTTCCACACCCCCCCCCCCTTATTTTGCATTTATGCTTCAAGCCAGTTAACGGTAAATGCATATCTTAACAGGTCTGGATCAAAGTTAATTACTGACTTGAAGCTTGGTATTGCTCGAAATCGGGGAAATTCTGGAAAGACGAGAATATGGGATTTCCTGCTTGTTCACTTCAGAAGAGAGTTTTCACCTTTTGCTGTCTTGAACGGTGTGGAGCATGAGTAAAATTTTGAATTCCATTTGAATCCCCTTCCACTCGCAAATGGCAACTTCCATGCTAGGAACAATTGAAAAAGTCGGGGAGGAAAGAAGAAAAAATTTGAGAATTTGCAGAAACAATTTGACAAAGTTCTGCTCAATATTTATGCTGTTTGTCTTGTCGTTGCAGTTTGTAACTTCTCGGCCACTGTTAACTGGCTCAGGATGTACTGGGAATTTTTTCATTTCAGTGTCAATATAGAAATTTTGTTCACAAGATAAGATCTTAGATATACAATAAAATTGTTGATTCTTCTACGAATTCTGTGTTTTACTATTTGGGAGTTTTGTACTATTTAGAAGGATAATCGTTAAGAGATGTCTTCGAGAGAATCGGTCGACCAATTTTTTTCTTTTATTTGATAAGTAAATAAACAGTGAACCAATTCGGCCTGGGTTCAGTGGTGTGATTGTGAAGGCTGAAGGATAGACCGAGCTTAACAGTTTTGTGGTATATTTGAGCATCCACAGAGATGTAATTTAGTAGACTTAATACAAAATTATTGAATATTGATTGGGAGCTCCATTTGAGAATTCAAGTCTCAAAATATACCAATCTAATTTACCTTAAACTGAATTTGATTTAGAGCTTGCATTGAATTCATACAATTTAAACTTAATTTATTCAAGTTTGATTAAACTCAAGAACATGGATACCTGGTCTGTGGTTGAACAACAATGTTATAGGTTTCTTACAGAAGAAGTTAGCCACATTATTGTCCTCGGCACTACTTTTCAGTAATTCGTGAAGGTTGATAGATCAATTCCTTGTCCACTAAATCATTTTCCTCCTATGAAATATTCTTTAGTTTTGAAATATATATAAATATATATATATAGATGTAAAACCGATTTGCTTGGTTGCAATATAACTAGGTGTCTTTGGATTAAATAAGCTATTTGAGTTTGGACTTTTGGTAGTCTTATCATCCACCAAGAATAGGGATAAACAGTAATTTTGGGATAAATGCAGCACCTTACAGTTTACAACACAGATCAAAACCGGCCACTTGTATTAATGATCAGATGTTAGTGAAAAAAAAAAAGATAATAACATTTGGAGAACAATTTTGACAGTAGAAACTGCTATGGAACAATAATAAGATACATAATACTAGATCACTCTATTACTCCTATAACCAACTATATTTTTTACAGAAGAGCCTTTCGAGAAACAAGACTCTACTTGATGGCCAACATCCGCTTGATCTGTAAAATGGAATGAATAGATTGATCATAGTTAGTTGAGAAAATACTAGAATTCAGAAGAAATTTCAAGAGAAGCAAAAAACCAAAAGTATGCATATACATTGCAAAAGACTAAAATCAGAAAAAGGATAAGGAATATGAGGGAAAAAGAGAAAGAGAAAGAGAAGGAGAAGATCACCTGCTTTGCTGAAAGGCCGATATCCTTTAGATCATCAAGCTGCATTTGAAGGAAAGACAGAAAAAACACAACAACATTATCATTTCAAGATCTTGTGAATTCTGAACAAGTCGAGAAATAAAAAGTAGTTGGTATTTATTAGTAGCTTTTAGTGGGAGATGATGGTGAAAGGTGGTAGAAACCACCTATATGGTTGGTGGTAATAATAATTCAGTAGAAGAGAACACGCCGTAGAAGAAGATGAAAAGGGTTCCCAATATTTGAGAGCAAATATTATTTTCCTATCAATACTAACCATTACCATCACCTTCTACGAATTTATACCTTAAAAAGCCATTAATTACTACAAACTCTGAAAAAAAAAAAAAATGCAGTAGCATTTGACGGTTAAATACTTGACAAATATCAAATACCTTTTCCACAAAGCAAATGCATCATAAAATTGATATTCTTGAATCCTAACACGGAGACAATACTTACGCTCTTAAATGGTTCTGGAGATTCTTCACGAAGTTCAAGAATATACGTGGCTCTCTTCTCCCCAATTCCCTTTCACAAAATCAAACTCGTTAGAAATAAATATATTTATGATGACAACGTGAAAAAGTAAACGATCAAATACCTTTAGGCCCTTTAGCTCTTCCCTATATAAAGATAAAAGTAATAGGATAAAATGAGTCTCATTGTAATGATTGATAACATTAATAGGCAACATGATTCATCTAAATCGTGTTCCTTTCACAAGATATATATAATAAATCAAATAAAATTAGAAAGGGAGTTTACTTGCTAGCGCTGTTGATAAACCTTAGATATTCTTGCATCAACGAATGCTGCAGACGACAAGAGACAATTAGCAAGATGGATATAAGAAGTAAAACAAATTACTACATACCGTTTAAGCTTGTAAACGTTTACAACCTTAGTTCCTAAGTAGCATGTTCTTGATGCAGCCGGGCTATTCCATTCCTCATTTAATATGAGACTAGATTCGACGATGGGAGTTTTTGGTTCCACATGACCTGCTGAAGCACCATCAACCTCATCCAGCAATTTGTAAGTTGGAGTTGAATTACACAGTTGCTTCAAATTGTTAGATATTTCCTGTAATCGGGCAGCAAGAGGTGGTGATTGATCTTGCTCGCCAGAAAAAATCTTATTTTCCTTATCCATTTTTTGTCCTGCAGCTATGTGGGAAACAAAAGATAGAGCAAAGGATAGTGTTATTGAATAGTCTAATGTCTGAAAGGTAACAAGTGATAAAATTTAGACAAACCTTCTCCATGGAGAGACGATACTTCTATATTGCTGATAATACTTAAATCATCTTCATTTTGATTTTCCTTGTTATCTTTACAAGCAGCCTACATCACCCAAGAAATAGCAAGGCATATGATTTCTTTTCCATAGAACTAAAGTAACAGGGACTACTTAGATTACCACAATTGGAGATGTAACTTTCTCTGTTGTATGAAGCACTGCTGAGGAAGTCACACCCTGATGAGGAAATAAAATAAGGTTCTGCTTCCACCATTTTAAGAATTGTTCTAAACAAGGAACACAATGGAACAAAGAAAGAAACAAGTTACCTCTTCTTCAGATGTTAATTCTTTACTAGTATTTGAGCAAGATATCTCCTGAAAAATAAACAGAAACATATAATTCAAAGTCACGCAATGAAAGCAATCTAGAAAGCATCTAAACATGGGTCCGCCTTTTCAATAATTGTTTCATTAGGAGAAGACAACAGAATAAAGAAAGAAAAAAGATACCCCTTCTCCTAGTGCCAATTCAAGGGCAGTATTTGAACAAGATGTTGCCTGGAAAAATAAATGGGTATTATGTAATGTACAAGAAAATAGCTTTTATTCACGTAGCCTTTACAATACCTCTTCAGAAGATGCTGATTCTTTTCTAACACACAAAGGAGCTTTTTCCTGAAAAACATAAAAATTTAACTTACCACCAAATCAAAATATCCAAGAAGTGTTCCTACTCCCTTATTAGCTACAGAAGAAATACTATGCCGTTCATGGATTATCAAATGCATCTCAATTGATTAAGAGAATTAACCTTT
This sequence comes from Lumnitzera racemosa, assembly GCA_024138005.1. Lineage (NCBI taxonomy): Eukaryota > Viridiplantae > Streptophyta > Magnoliopsida > Myrtales > Combretaceae > Lumnitzera > Lumnitzera racemosa. Next base: position 108,451,086 of record JAMXBC010000004.1, read on the forward strand.
TCTAATGTTGAATGTTCAAGGGATGAAGCAAATGCAGACTCTGTACTCGCCTGCAGGAAATTACACTGCTTAAGTTTAGGATTATAGGGAAACTGTGATATCTGTCTGTATTCTACATTTAGAAGTACACTAAATTAGATTGCTAATCCAAAATCCTCTACATCTAGCCAGGGGAAAAAAAAAAAGCCTAATTCAGTTAAATCTATAAGACAATTTCATACCATTTTCATTCTGTCACCTAAATTTTTTATGAGTAGGAATATATAAGTGGTACCTTCATGGTCCTGTTCAGATGGCTCACTTCATCAAACAGTTTCCTTCATTGAAAACAATAGCAAATTTATTGAGCCACAGGAAGACATAATATCTATCTCTTTGTTTGACAAGACTAGTTCAAGTTACCTTCCTTTAATTGCAGAAACTGAGCTGCTGACATTCTTCTTAAAAATATGCACTCGAGAACCACTTTGCTTCTTAGCCGATGTAGATGAACTTAGGGGTATTCTACTCTTGAATGAGGATACTACTGTTGATTTTGCTGAACCTTTTGCTTTCTTTGTGGAGTTTGCAACACTTTGTTGGTTGTCTTGAAAACAACGAAATGCCAAACTTGCAATGTATAATGAATCTTGGCAAAAGGATGGGTTCTGAACCAAAAAGTCAAAACAATACAAATATGTACTTCATAGGCAAATTGGGACATTGAAAATGAAGTATGTACAATGATAAAAATAAGAAAAGCACTAAAGATAGTATTCTCACCAAACAAGCAACCATTGTCAGTTTGCTCGTGCCTCCAAGTGAATCTTGCAACATGTATGTTAGTTTACTTTCCCTAAATGGGACATGAATCTCATTGGCATTCAATGCGGATACAACTTTTTGAAGAGCATATAATGACTTGTTAATTTTGTTGTTCTCTACCAAACTGGAGCTATCACCATCTTTCCTTCGTGGACCCTCATAACCTAATTTCATCTAGTGTCAACTGAAGAGAACTCAAACGTGTCATAATTTAGACAAGTGTTCAGATACACAAAGAATTCCCCATACCTGTCATGTCGATCAAGTTCAGTTTTCCAAATATTTGAGCTTCTGAATTTCCCCTTGAAGTTAGTACATGTATGGTTAAAACTTTGTGACTCCTTCGAGCTAGTCCTATCCCAAACTTTTGAATTGATTTACTAGAGCTATAACCACTAGGATATAACTTGTTGAAATCTGACAGCGACTTCACCAAAACCTAGACAAATAAATTTTATTAGGGTTTTTTCACTATTATTCTTGTTAAAAGATTCTTTGTTGCAATTTTCCTATGGAAGCACAATAAAACTTACCTGAGAGAGTCCTTTGAGTTGAACTCTGCCATGAGCATCTTTAAGCACTGAAATAGGTGTATGATCCGCATTCAAGAGGTCATGAGCATACTCTTGATATATCTCATAGAAGGAAACTGTTATAAAATATTGAAATCTCTCTACCCTTTCAAGGATATCTTGGATTGCAAGTACAGCCAAACCCGGATGCTTTTCGAAACCCTTCAAGATGGATTTATCTATGATAAGTAACCATTCTTTCTTATGTTAAACAATAAATAATAAAATAAAGAGTAAATTGAAAATTTTTAACCTGAATCAAACATGTTTTTCCACTTCCTCTGGCTCCAAATGCTATTAAAGAAGCGTTGTAACCATCAAAAACCTTAGAAATAAGAGGCTTAATCTCCTTAAAGAAAATTCTATCATTTCCTTGATCACAGTCATAGCAACAGTGTACTCCATAACTTTCCTTCTTACTGCAAAATTAACAAAATTAATAGCTTTCTAACTTCTAACGTTGCATTTATTTTGCTAATTAAAAAGAACATAATTAAAGCTTGTAAATTTCACATTATCAGTAAGTAATAGAATTTTAATCATCTGTCACCAAGCACTGAACTCCCAACCTCATAGTTACACAATACAAACAAGTGAAGTTGCATCTCCTTCCATTCCGTTGCCTTCCTAATCCTTCCATTTCGTTGCCTTCCTAAAGAATAGGATTTAGATCCTCTCAATTTACAAATCAACGTTTGAAATTGTCTAGATTTTTGGACTACCTTGTGATATCATAACATCATATTCATCCTTATTATTTCAAGCATTAATTAAACGTAAAAGATGTAAATTGAGGTAGTAAATTGAGAGAATCCATTTTCAAAAGGAATATCCACTTTACGCACCGCGAAGGGGGGGACAAAAAGCAAGAAAACATCCAATATATCTTTGATCTACAAATGTCCAGCTGTTCTGTTCTTTTCTATTGCATGAAAAATATTCATCGGAAGTGGAAATTTCCTCAAATAGTTTTCTGGATAACTCAACCCAATAGAATATATCAGAAACACAAAAATTTAATCCTTAAGGAACTAGTAAACCTAACCAGCTGCAAATATAACAGGAACAGTTCCTCCCAAAAATTTGCCTATAATCTCATAAATCATAATTCAACACAAAGATAAGATAATACCAAACTCAACTTAATATTATAATAAAATCACTCAAAAGCACACCACTCCTCAACATATTGAGCATGCATGTACACCTTAAAAAAATACAAATTTGATTCCTATGATCAGATTTCCGATCATAATTTCCAGAAATTTGCTGATACTTAGACTCATAATTCATAATTCAACACTTGAGATATTCCCAACCCGGCCTGCAGGCTACTTCTTACAACAATCACTGAGCACGTGCATAGCCCTAAGAGATGTCAAATTAATTGCATTAAACAGACTGCAATCACGATCCTGCCTTTGTTCCCAAATGAAGCAACTGACACAAAGGAGCAAATTAAGCAGAGTCCTATGCGTAACGTTAACAACCCAGTAACCATAATCCTCATGAGATCTACCAAAGAATTAATTGTAAATAACGAAATCTAAAGTAAACTATACTGAAAAATTAAAGATGAAAAAGAAAGAAAAAAAAGAATTTTGTAGAAATTACATCAAATAAAGTTAAATTAGATCAAATTAAATCAAGTACCTAGCAGATTGATCTCCAAGAGTAATAGTAACAGGCTCGGGTCTTTCTCTGTTAGGAAAATCAACGGAAATCCAGGGCTTTGTTTCAGATTCGTTCTTCTCTTGGTTCTTGAAAGGCCTAATTTTGGCTACTACTCGGATCTTTTGATTCGGTTTCAAGATTGTCACAGTTTTGTTCTCTTTGTTGGAATCTGAATTCGTTGAAGCCATGGAAGCTTAAAGAAATTGAGAGAGAGAGAGAGAGGATGCTTTGAGGCAAAATTGATGAAAATTGGGGATTTTTTTTTTTTTGGGAATTGATATGAGTGTTTAAGAAGAAGAAGTAGCCGTTAGGTTTTTTGAAAGTTTGATGTTTATCACTTTGAGCGCTGACGCTCCCTGTTTACTTAATAGAGTGGTTGACACTTGATAGCCCCCATACCGAATCGGGATGCGACTCCTCATGGGCATTTTTGTCAAAACAGCTGGAAGATAGCGTGTGCCGTACTGTAAGGCAATTTAATAATATTCTTCTATTTCATAATACATCGCATGGAGACGGATAATTAACCTTTGGAAACAAGCGCACCGTTACTACTACTCATGATATTCATTGTCCGACTCCTACAATGCAGCCATTGTTATTACAATTACCACTCGATTAATAGGGAAAATAACACAAGTTCCCAAATTTTACCATTTTTATCTAATCGAATCCTCAAGCTCTTTTTTTTTTTTTTTTCTATTTGAATTTTGAAAGTGCGCAAATAAATCCTTTATTGGTCGACTGTTAACTTTTCCATTAAAGTTGATATGTGATATGTTTTGATTAGTCCACATAATAATATATAATAAATAATATAACAAAAATTATGAAAATTGAATAAAAATAATAAAAATTTTAAAAAAATAGAACGATTAAGAAATAATATATATATATATATATATCACTACTAATATGTGCATATATACATAATTATTATAATTTTGGGAAAATTAAAAACAATAAGAAAAAGTTAAGGGAAAGGGGATATGGCAAAAAAAAAAAAAAGCAAAGGGTAAAGAGTGAGTGGAGGCACATGAGGAAAGAGAAATTCACACGACCTCTACAAGTGATTATAGGTCACTTCTTATCTTTGGATAGTTATATCCCTCCCCTTAAGTTATAAGTGATCACTGTAAGTCATCAATGGATTACATAACCTATTTTTTTGAAGTTAGTTGTAACCAATTTTGATATTATTATAGAAATCCAACTATCTAAAGTTTAAGGGGTGGTAAATTTTCTTTATATATATATATATATATAATATTTATACATCTTTTCTTTCTTTCTTTTTTAATTTTTAAAATTACATGTACGCATAAATACATATCTATTATTATATGATTTTATTAAATTTTTTTTACTTTTTCATATTTTTCTAAATTTTCTCTATTTTTTTATTTTTAATATATTATTATATTATTTATTCAACAATAATACTTCAACCAATTAAATCACGCCTTGTGTCAACTCTTATAGGAAAAAGTAATAACTAAATAATGGAGAACTTGTTTATAAACTTTCATAAATATTAAAGAATTAAATAGAAAAAAAAAATTCAAAGACTCAATTAGATAAAGTGATAAAATTTAAAGACTAAAAATATAATTTTTCAAAAATATGTATGATTTTACAAATTTATAATCTTATTAGATTTTTTCCATATAAAATAGATATAAGTGTGAGCTCTCGGTAATACAATTTTACAAATTTATAGTTGGAAACGTTTTTAAAGATTTTGCCTATTTATATGTTCTGATTGTAGTAAAATCAAAGTGTTTTATAACTTTTAATAGAATCATTATGATTTATAGTATTCCTATCTCCAATAGGGCTTTCCTCGATTCATGCGCATCACTACTTGCACATCAGACATTCTTTTAAGTTGCATTTACATTGATGGTTTATACAAGGTAAATTCATTTACATTCTTTTTTTTTTTTTTTGAAATAATATACTTGAAAGGAAAAAAATATATATTTTATTTAAGAAAATCCCTAAAATGGAATCCTTCTAAAAATATCACACTTAAAATTGAGTTTTGAAAACCGAATTAAAAATTGTACTAAAACTGAGTATTGCATACCTAATTTTAGTATAACTTGAAATTGGGTTTTTTTTTTTTTTTTTTTTTTTTTACAACACCCAATGTATTAGCAGATATCAGAAACAAATTACAAGGAGTCCGGTGAGCAAGTAACATGATCAGCCCGCAACAGTTCAACTAAAGGGCTTGGGGGCATTTAACTCTCAAAAACACAGGTACAAACCTTTTTTTCCTCGATTCGCTACTCAATCTGCAATAACATTGGCTATTCTTCTAACTACAGAAAAGGAACGAGAATTGAAATTACTCCTTAGCTATTTAATATCATCCACTATAACAGCAATTGACCACAGCTTCTCTTTATCTTGCACACATCTGAATACACCAGATGAATCCAGCTCCATCACTATGCTACTCCAACCCTTCCATTTCGCCATCAACATTGCTTCTCTTTCCCAACCCAGATGATGTCTTCAATGAAATAATCCAACTATCAACCGAGCTTACTTGCTCTTCTCTAAATTTGCAACCCAGAATCTCAGACCATACTGGATGAGTCCTCTTGCAGCAAAACATCATATGCTCCATTGATTCTTCCTACCCACAGAATTCACAGCAACTTGATTCCCTTATTTTTCGGCTAACAAGGTTCAAATTTGTGCTCACAGCATCGACGCACAATCTCCACATGAAATGTTTAATCTTAGGCAAACACTTAGCATTCCATATAATTCTCTAGATCACATTACTTACATCATTAGAACAGGAATGTCCATAGGACTCAGAATTCGAAGTAAGCTTAAATACAGCATGATACGCAGATTTTATGCTCTACTCCCCATTGCACTCTAATGGCCATATTATTCTATCATCCTCTTGTTCCCTGCTAAGAGGTAGTGAGTCAACTCTTCTGCGAGAAATATTATGATGTTTTGTACATTATAAAATTTTATAGATACCTTTATAACTTGTATACCTTTATATGTAGGGCTACCCTTATATGTTATATTAAAATGATCATCATTTTTGTTTTTCTTAAAATCCAGAAATGTTTAAATATGTGATTGGCATCAAGTAAAATATAAAGTTTAAGAATTACAAATAGACAAAGACGATAAATGCTTTAAATGTCCTGTTGATTTCAATACAAGCGCCGTAAAGTACTTTAGATAACAAAAGAATGTATAGAAAATTTATATAGTTAAATACATATTGCAATCAATATTATAATATCTTTTTATGATGTTACTTAAGCATTTAACGTCTCTGTCATCCACCGATTTTCTTCCACCTAATCTGCTTCTCTTTAGCCATTTTCTTGAGCATCGGCATCCATCAAGTCTTTCTTGAATGGTATGCATGCTCAAGTAAGTAACTTAAATGAAGTGAGTTAGGGAAGAGAAAACTTATGAAGGATGAAGATGGCAAGCACTTAACCCTAACCCTAACTGGTATAAGGCAGCACCACAGAAAGGAATAATAAAAATGATTACAACACATATTTCACTTTGAATAATTTGCATGCATAGTAAAATCAACGTGTCATCAGATCAATCACCATTTTCTTCTTGCTCTTATACTTGACCAAACTTCATTTAAGTTAGGGTTAAGTGCTCACCATCATCATCGTTAAAATATAGGGCCTCTATATTTTGGTTAATGCCATCTCAAGAATACAAAAAGACATACTAATATTTATTACAATACCTACCTTACATCATTTAAGAATGCTTTAAAAATATTAATATAGTAGATATTTTGAAGGAGAAAGGGGGGAAAAAAAAAATCCATAAAACATTTTTGAGAAGAGTTGTTTATGTGAAGTGGATGAGACCATGTGTCTGTGCCTTCATGTAATGCACACGTCGAATATTATTGGAAACTTGATTAATTAAATAGTTCGGTTTATGAGTGATTAAATGATAGATTTGACACTCCAATTTCAGTATAGAGGAAGTATCATGCAGCCACATCAATAAAGTACAATATTAGCAAACAAGCTGCCCAACGTATTTCTAGGTCAATCGAGTCAATCGTGATGATCCATAAGAAAACGGATTGTCCTCGAAGGGTTTAGGCAGGTTCATTTTTCATTTTGAATGCGTGAAGACGGTCCCATTCAAATGGCTCGATGGTGCCACTCGAGTGGCCCCTCTAAAAGGGTGCCCTTCGACTTGGTAGGGACGAGAGATGTTCGGATGCTTACAAGGAGGCGTTTCGTTTGGATGCCTCTATTCCGAAGAATAAGCTTAGCTTTTGGCTAGATGAGCTCTTTCTATGGCTTGAATGAGGAAAGAGAGGAAGAAAAAAGCTACATTGCAAAAGGATCTTCGAATGGTTTTGCAGGGCAATTGTACGTGCGAGCGGGTAATGTGTTACAGAACGCGTATGTAAACCATAAAATTTAATTTTGTTATAGATGTTGATGTTCATTTATCAGTATGAACCCTAAAACCCTGGTTCCAAATTCTGACATTTTTTTCATACGCATTTAGATTTTATTAGGACACTACTGCTGCTGTATTTTATAACGTCCTGTCTTCTATTCATTTTCACAAATATTTGTGCCTTTTTCCTTTCGTTGGTTGCGTTACAGATTAAGATTGAAAAATTTTACGATTCCCAGTATTATTGTCATATAAATAATATTTACAATCTTTAATTGTCCGAAACTTTTGGGACTTCACCTAATCGGACATCAAATTTCGAATCGCACGATGGTAATTCCACAAGCTTATTACCACGTGTTTGTCAAATCAAAGATTAATCAAGCAAACTTACATTTCTTCTCTCTTTCTTTTCCACTAAACACTATTTCCAATCCAAATGAAGTTAGGATCCTGAGCACCCTCTACTTTTCAATCATTAGTAAAACAATGGACCCCTTCAACTTGGTCAAAATGAGCCGGCACAGCAAATAAGATCATTTTGTCCAATAATTTACTGTCACCAAATGATACCATGCTCATAACAAATAACGCCGTTTTTGCATTCCAGGAGATTGGAGAATTCTCCAGATTTGATGCATTAGAGTTAACCTTGACACTTCCACCAAGATGGAAACCCCTCTTGGAGTTCTTAATGCCCCATTTCCAGCAATTCTCCCAGATGTCAGATGTTCATTGCTTCAATACCCTGATCCTCCAAGAAAACACAGCACCCCGACCATGCTGTACGAAAACTTTGAATACAGATGCTGCTGTTTTTCATTAACTAGCTCGTAAATGTTCTGTAGATCATTACAACAAATAAAACTGCGAATACAAATAATCACGGATCTTGTAATAATCGTCACATAAGGGTCCTTCTAGGACAATCTGCTGTGTACCAGACAAACCACCCTGCAAATGGAACCAAAAAAGGCACAGGATTAACTAAACTAAGATAAACTTCAGACAAAAAGTCCGCACATCAATATTGCTAAGACAAAGTTAAACAACTGACCTTCTGGGTTGCATCACCAACCTTGCGCAATGTCACGTAGTCACCACAGCGCAAGGCTCCACCAGCAAATTCCACCTGCATAAATCATGACATCAAATTGAATTGTAATCCAACCAGTTGGCCCATGATAAATGGTAAAATATTATTTCAAAGCCACTTTTAATAAACAAATAAACGGTTGTTTGATCAAAATGAGAACTGCAAAAGTTTACCTGCACACCCTTGCTGGCTAGAAACTGCTTGAAATCTGCCATCTTTAGGTCGCCAACAAGGACTGATTTATGAGGTGGAACTGCAGTAGAGAGGGGAAGCAATGATGGCATTCCATTCTCTGTCTTTCCAACTTCAGCATCAATCCAAGCTATTTCATAATCTCCAAACTGTCATTTCCACAAATGAAACGCCCATAGGAAAATAAGAACAGGGTTTTCAAGATTCATTACACATGAATAACGGTGACTCAACATGCTTACCTTCTTAAAAATTACGTTACTCATGAGCTTCTCAGATAGTTGCACCTGCAATTCACAGGACAAAAAATATCAGAAACTTATATTGTTAGTCAAAATAATGTTAAAAATATTACGTGTGGGACAAACTTAGTGAACCTATTGGTTTCTAGAAGAAGATCAGTTGCCTCAATTAAACAAATTACCTTGTAAGCACATAAATCTGAAGTCACATCAATCGTTTCTTCTATTTGTGGAGCATAAACATGAGGACAAACATGCTTTAAACAGTGTTGCTTCAAATGTTCAGTGGCCTCGGCTGATCCCCGTACCAAAACCTTCAAAGAAATATAGACCAGCATAAACATTTGGCGATATGGTGCCCATATTTGATGGTTTGATGTACAAAATCATAGGTAGGTGTCCAAGTTAAATAGACAGGGGAAAGAACTCAACAACATAACGAGTTTAAACTTTATTCCAAAATTATTTTGTTCCAGTTGCTCCAAAGAGCCCGATGCAGCAATGTACGACCACAAGATAGTTCGAACTAAGTCATGCAAGTAGTGCATATATGTATATATATAGGGGTTAGGATAGGACCACAACATAGTTCCAACTAAACCATGCAAGTAGTGTGTATATGTATACATACAGTTATTTTGAATCAAAGTAGAGGTCTAACATGTCAGAAACAAACATATGCTGGAAGCCTTTGAGAGATTAAGAAATCGAATCATCAACAAAGCATAATATCTGATCAACAAAGCTAATACTCATACTAGCTTCAGGGGAGCCACATGAGCAAGAATTGATTTGATTGCTCGACTGTCAGCACGACCTTCAAAGTCCATACATGCCAAGGAACATTTGACTTGCACCTGACATTATAAGCAACAAATAATTCAGGGTATAGATTAAGTTGTGAATTGTCAAAGATAAGAAGAGGGAAATAGCTAACAGCTAGAATTATCAAGGGATAATCCATATACAAGCAAAAGGTTGAAGGCCAGCAATTAGTATGGGTCCTAAGAAATGACAATCGCCCTTTCAAATATTAATATCCATATACATAAAAACACACATACATACATAAATTCGCATCTTCTCATTGAAATCAACCAAGGAATACCAAATTTTTCTCTATCTCATGTTCTCTTTGGTTATACATTAAAGATTTTATATCATATATCAGACAAATTGGGCCAGAATACTCACAGTCAGTTCGTGTGATACAACTTTTGATGGCTTCGTATCAAGTATCATACTAACAGTGCCTTCATCCAATTTTCCATCCATATTTGTACCCACCTGAAACAGGGATTATCTATGAGCTGCAAACAAGTGGAAGATGTTATATATGAAGCTAACTCAAAGTATGCACTTCAATGCCTAGGCCAACATCCAAAGATTATGCATGTAACGAGTGTGAATAAGAGAAAAGTATCATAGAGTTGAATCAAGAACAAGGAAAACATAACTGAGTAGAGTATCATAACTCATGCCTGAAAATGTCTAGAAAACATCCACTTCTTTTTGCTCCACCTAAGTTATTACAGAATATTAGACAAAGGGGTTGCAATTCTAGCACCTCTGTTGCTCTACTTGTACTAAATGAATGACAAGTACCATATTTTCTTCAAAAGGTATCTGTGAATGAACAGCCAGTAAATATCGATAGCACCCAGAGTTCATCCAGTTGATGGATCCAGCAGAATGGCAAGGAAAACTAGGATAAGAAAGCCAAGAAACATGCAGCATAACTGCAAAAATCATGGGTTTTTGGATCATCATACCCATGTGAAACTAGCATTTTTAATTACCCACTCAAGATAAATGAAGGAAAGCATCTGGAGAATGAAAGTATTGAAGTTCCACAAAAACCTTGTCAGGAATACATAATTTTATCATGTTGTCATCCGAACTAATAGCTTTTAATATTTGAGAAGTTCACATATCTCTTTCTCATGGGTCTCTGTTTTGCTAGCATCATTCCTACTTCCTCTTAAAAAGTAGAGAGAGCATTTTGCAGGATGCATGAGTAGCTAGGGGCTTCATATTAGATGACAAAGATGGGTCAACAAAATTGCAGTATCTGAGGCATAATATTAAAACAATCGAACATATTCTTGCATATATGATTAGTTAAAAAAGTCAACAACTCAGGGAATGTTTTATCCACAAGTATAGATAAAAGCAATCTTCGGTGAGTTACATTTACCAAAACATCCTGACTGAATTCTTCCAAAGCATCATAAATTACAAGAATATGATACATGGGGAAGAAAGAAAACAGCAAGTAATCAGAGCACATAGAAAATTAGAGAAAGCAGGAGAGATATATTGAGTCATAAGATGATTAAAAATTTATTTCCTAAATATGATTACAATTTATAGCTAAGAAGGAATCACATTACCCTAACTGAATTAATGCCTCATCTTGATTATAATTCCTCCAATGACAACTGACACAACCAGCAATACTAATTAAGCAATTATTTTGTTGACAATCCTCCATTCTTGGACTTGCCTCCGTGGTAAGAAAGGATTCGCTTGGACTGACAAGTCATCCATTAGTTTTCCAGGCTAGGATCCACTCTACTCCCAAGCAAGGGCCGAACAGTGAAACCTGTTGTAACTATCCTAGAGTGATGATAGCTCATAGCTATTGATAGAATAATATGTGTCTGTTAGTAGTATACATTTTATACTTGTAAGACCAGTGTTAAAGGGCAGAATAGTACATTTGGCGTTACACTTGTAGTAGAAAAATAATGGCATAATAGCAGAATAGTCATTGTGAACATAACTAGAGTATTAGTATAAATAAATAAGAGAGAGAATTGGATAGGGAGTCATTATTACGTTGGTTGAGTGATATGTTGGAGGCTATTACCTTCACAAAATGGAATGTCATAGAAGATCGTTTGCTTCTTAAACCTATTCTAATTGCTGAAGTCTTTTACTTCTTAATTGATTTAGAGCGTTAGGGTTTCTACCAAGTAATCTTCTACTCATAATTGTGAACTTTTGTTGAAATATTAAGTTATTAAACCCAGGAATGTCTCAATCAGCGCCATCAGTGGGAAACCCAGGGCCGAGATTTAGTGTAAAATTGAGAAGTCTTCTCCTCAGACTGATTCGAGCCCAGCAGTTGGTTGTTTTGAACCTATTACCAGGTAAGACTTGTAAACTGCATCGCATTGAAGAAGTATCGTCGCAAATTGTTTAGGAAACACTGGAAATTGCAGTTGCAAAGTGATTTGTAGTAGATTTTGGAAGAAATTGTAGTCTCAAGGGGATCTATAATAGATATTCAAAATTTTCGACTGGAGATCATTTGACGTTGACTGTGATTGACGGATAGAAGCCTTGTGTGCAGCAAATTCAGTAGTTGAGTTGACTTTAGTAGATTGTGGCTGGAGATTACTTGATTTTGTGTTACCATAAGAGTTGTGGTTTTGTTACCTTTGTCTGGTACTAGTGTGGTGAACGTTTGTATGACGACAGAGAATGTAATTATGTGTGAACAATTGGAGAAGAATGTAAAAAATATGGGTAACAAATTGAAAGAAATCCAAGAAAGTTCTAAATGAATTACTGAGTTGCAAGATTGGATAGCATCATCAGAGAAAAGATCAGCTACCACAGATACTCAACTTTCAAACATTAATAAAAGGATGGCAAATCTGGAAACCATGCTTCACAACCTCTGGAGCAATCGTCTTAAATCATTCCAGCTAAAGATCAAGTGTTGAGTTCAACATATGAAGGAAATCCCAATGGCGTTCTCCCTCAAGGCTCTACTCATGAAACCCTAGGTTGGGCTGTGGCAAGTGAAAGTGGAGGAGATATAGTTGGCATGCAACAACAGGGCTTGACTAGTGAAACCCTACTGCGATCTGCAACAAGCACAACTGAAGGTACTATGGCTGAGGAGACCACACGGTTGAATGCTATTCCATCACTTTGACACTTTTTGAAGGAATAGAACCAGTTCAATGGCACACATTAGCAGATCAATACTTTGAAGCTAATGGAGTTGGAGAAGATCAGAAAGTAATGGAATATCTCCAATTTTGCCATTCTTTTGCACTATTGTCACTTTTGCATTTTATTCTTCTCGGTTGATCCTTCGCATGTGAAACAACCAAAGCACCAACAACGTGCCTAAATTTGCATAATCTTCAATCAACCATATCCAAGGTCTCAATTATATTCAGGCATATGAACAGCAGCAATAGAAACCATAAAAAGTTAAAAGGCAGCAAAAAGATTGGTCATTTTTTCTTTATTCATAAAAAGGCCCACAACCTTTTTTATCTAAAACTTACATTCATAGCTGTTCGGTCCATGTCATCATCCTTGATTACATAATCATCAGGATTAATGACTTCACCAAAATCGTCCCAGTCTGATGCATTTTCATAGAAGGGAAACATGGGTGCAGCAGTGTTTGCGGGAGGAACAAATCCATCAATGAAGATTTCCCGATATCGACCACCGTATGTGCCAGTCACTGTAAATTAAAATCAGAGATAATAGTAAAACTATAAACTGTTAGGCTGTAATACATGCAAGTCCGTTGGTGCACTAGAGAAAGTATTCTTTTGACCATTGGTCCAGACATATCAAAATTTCATGAAGGAGACCTTTCTAAATTTGCCCAAATCCATAAGAATTGCCAGAGTGAAAATGATACTGCCATAAATATTTTAGATAATCAACACCTTTTTCAGACTGTACCTTCTTTGGCTTATTTATTTCAGAAGTTGTCTGATATAAATGTCCATGATGCTTACACATATTTAGAAGACACTATTGAGAGCAGCTAGACAGAACAAATCATCAATAAAATGGCAGCTACAACTATGAATCATATGGAGATGCTGAAGCAACATGAAAAATTAAAGGAATACCATCAGACTGTTTGTTTGCATCAATAACCATTGGGTCAACCAAATTTTCAGATGCACGAACTGCTTTGGACTCCTCTTCTTTAATGATACTAGCTTTCAAAGCTTCTTCCTTTTTTATCCGATTCTGTTCTTCCTCATAAGCAATTAGCTCCTCCCCAACCAAAGGAACCCTCTTAGACATGGTAACTTTGACAGCTTTTGGAGGTGGATCCGCTTGCAGCATACGAGCTAACGTGGCAAACTACAAGAATCCACACAATTAGTATTGATATAACTTTGTCCACAACAAACTTACCGAGGATGTTACTCAAGTATTACTGTTGTCCATGACAAACTTAGGTATAATATGGTTCCATGTGTTTTCCTGTTAGAACTAATCAATCAATTACGTTACAGCAAAGAACTCAAAATGATAAGAATTTGGTGAAATATTCTTCAAATATTTTATAACATTACAATTATGTAAAATAATTTGTTGAGAAATATGGAAAAAGTTTGAACACTACTGTAGAAATTATATTATCATAGTATGCATGTTATAAGACATAAGATCATCAACGTACAACCCTTACAAAGCCAACACATGGAATCAGTACATAAGTTTGTTCTAATATCATAATATGCATAGTATAAAATATAAGATCAGTAACACCTGCAAAAAACCTTAATGTCTTGTACAAAGGACAAATCCATAGAATCGTTATAAGTTTGTGTCTACTCAATAAAACATCAACAATCCGATGTTAAGTATGTGAACAGCCCATGGACAAGTTATGTTAGAACACTGGATATGTGACAATCCTCACCTATACATGACAAATTTATAATGCATCTGCTTACAGAATGATACTGCAATTATGGAAGACCTAATTCCAGAAGAATTTGTACAGAGAGTACAAAATCTAACGATACTAATATTTTTTATAATAGTATATAAACCAGAGCAATATATAAGGACAACTATCGGGGTTAAATTTGTGGATGTTAAGCATGTCTAAGTTGACGTGGTCATGAAGTGATCCAAACGCACACTACCCAAATATTCCTCATAGAAGCAAAGATAATTGGAATGGTTCAATGGACATCTCCAAGTTCAGCATATATAATTACATATTGAGATTCATACTTTTGTGGCTGCAATGTAATATGAATAACTGAAGGTATTTCAAAAAATAGAAGCAACTTATGGAGATATTATTAACACCTTCACAACTATTTTTAAAAGGTTCTCAGTATGCAGTTATGTGCATATAAGCAGTGAACAGTTCAAAGAAGTTAAAAAGGTAAAAAATAATTAGCTTCATAAACCAACTGGCTAAAGCAAATGCAATACAGGAGGAGCCAAAAAAGGTTTGGGGAGTGTACAGGAACAGTTTTTGGGAAGATTTTTATTTCTATCAAGGCTTATATATAAAAAAAAACAAATGCCATCTCAAATTTCAATACAAGTATATACCTGGCCTCTTTCAGTAAAAAGCACGAGATTTTTTGGGTCTGATGCCCATTCCACAAAAATATCATGAGAGAAACCTGCTTCTAAGCTGGCCATCGATGCCATAACAACCTATAATAAGTTGAAATATTTAGGAAAAAAGAAGTGGGTTTAAGGTATTAAGACATCGTGAATGTGATTTCACCTTTGGACCAGCTGGAGCATTGTCAAGACCATCCTTGTTGATTAGAAGAGTGACATGCCTGCAAGTCAAAAATGTTGTGAAGGTAATCAGCACTAAAAAGAAATCAAATTCAAAGGGCAGTTGTCAAACAGAAAAGAGTTGCTTACTTCAGAAGAAAAGCATTATCACGTGTGTGTTCAAAGGACTTCGCAATGCTATCGCTCATCCACTCAAGGAAGCTTTTTGCAAACTCAATAGTGCTTGATGCGACATATGTGAGGAAAAAAACAGGACAGTTCGGAGCATTCTGCAGTCAGCATAACAATTTTAATCAGCCATTCTTCACAAAGCTGAGACCAGAATCGGCCAAATCCAGAAGTGAATTAGCCAAACTGACCTCTTCTAATATTAGGATAAGTTCCAACACTCGTCCAGCAGTATCAACAGGGATTAGCACATTTCCACCTGCTTCTAGAGTTCTTCTTATGGTATCTAAGCCACAGGACAAGGAAAAATGAAAGAAATATAAGCCTTCAGATATGCTGAGAACAAAGATCTTCAAATTCAGTAATTAGTGAATGAAGGGGAAAGAGGCTTTAAAATCTGCATAGAATGAGCTAAAATGACCATAACTAAAAAGTGCTACCCATGAATCCTCTTTCTCGTTGTTTAGTGGGAAGCTGATTGTTCAACGAATTATAAGCATCTGTAATTAAGACAGCAGGCCGGACAAAGGATTCAAGAACAGTCCCATTCAGGTGCCTGATAGAAAATTACACCAGTCATTGCCAAATCAAAGTTATTGCTTTAGAATTTATATGTAAACAAGTAATTTTAAGTCAGGAACTAGCTAAGAGCTTCTACTTTTCTTTCCGGTGATTGAAGTCTACAGCATATAGAACGTCCTCTCCATCCTTCGTTATTTTCCATATGGTGCCTCCCAGTAGATGGCCAGCGACATGTGGAGAAATCACGATCCCTTCTCCTTTTCCTGTCAAGATAAAAAGTATAACCTTAAAAGAAAAGAAGGCATACATGTGACCGCACCATGTCTTATCTAATCATCTCATTACATCACTTCAAGTGATGCTTATGTGGTTCAGTCCAATCATGACTGAAAAGGGGCTAAAAGCAGGAGTGGATGGGCTTTCCTATTCCCCTCGAGCCTTTAATATTGAATGGCACACACAAGATACCTTCAGCTACAGCAATTTAAACAGTATTTTAACCATCAATTTTCTCCTTGGGAGACCCCTAACTGATGATGGTTTCTCAACCTCAGCAAGCTTCATATAATTCTAGTAAATGAGGCACTTGATGATGGAAATGTGCACCTGAAAGATGGTGATTCTGAGAATATGTTAGCCTGGTCACATTCTGAAATGCTGAATCAATATCATCAGGGGTGAACAAATCAAATTCTGACACTTGCTGCAAAATGATATTGATTGCATTAAGATGGTTTTCATTTCATTACTAAGTACCATATAACAAAAGCTTATGGATGATCAATACTATGGCATCACAACTGAAATGATAAGCAAACAAGAGATTGACCGTGCTCACGCCTTAGGCAATCAAAGTTTCAACTTAGAAAGGGGAATAAATAAGATGATTCCTCATTCAAAGTAGAGAACAGAGGCATCAGGTAATTGACAATCAATACAATCATGATCCAGAAAGTGCTGATATATGCAGTAAATAGAAAAACAAGACAATAGAACAAATCAACTATCTACTCATTCCCAAGCTGTGGAAAACCAAGTCCAACTATGAAAATTATTCGATAAAGCCTTGCTCTAGAAAGGTCCTTCAGAATCATATTTCAGTCTTTGAGCCAACAAGGGACCTCCAAGACTCACCTCAACCACATTGAGGCAAAAGTTTCATCTTCAAAAGTTCATAAAACCTGGCTAAAATTTCTAGTCCCAGAATTGATGTTTTGAGAGTGATTACCTTTCCTGAGAAATATTGATAGACCGTATATAGCAAGTAATCCACTTTCCAAGCTCAAAGTTTTCACAACATATGTATGTATGTTTGCATGTATATATGTACGTATGTATTCATTTGACATTAAAGAACCCTACCGATTAAAATTCACTCCTTTCCTCCAATTATCAATCGCCATGACTCTACTTAATCAAACTAATCCACATTATGTAATTTAAAACTCCAAAAACCCTAGGTAACATTTCTTGTCTCAAAATCCATGTCATGAAAGTAGTAACTTACCTTTCCAGAGAGATACCAACCATACATAGCAAGTAGCCTGCCTTTTAAGCTATCATGTTTACAAAAGATTTCACTGTATGTATATATACTCACTCCTCGAAAAAGTACCTGACCAATCAAATTCTACTCCTTTCCTCCAGTTATCAATCTCCATCGCTCCATTTTGTTCAAACTAATCCACTTATGCATATTCAGCACTGCAAAACCCTAGATACCATTTCTTGTCTTGGAATCTATGTTGTGGAAGTAATTTATCCTTTTCACTATATACCAACCGTAAATGGCAAGTAGAATAATTTCTGAGAAGTTATTGTGAGAATCTTAACTACTTGAATATAAGTGGACAACTCCACCTAATCAACTTCGTTTCAACCAAACTGATCCACATTATGCATACTCAAAATGCTGAATCACTAGGTAACATTTCTTGTCTTCAAACCTGCATTCCTGAAGTAGTAATTACCCTCTGCAAGGTATGATAACCATACATAGCAAGTAGCCTACTCTCCAAGCAATTATTAAAGGAAGTTATCACTACAAGTAGACACATTCACTCCTTGAAAAAATACCCTACTGATCAAATTCTACTCACTTTTTTCCAGTTACCAATCTCCACAACTCCATTTAGCAAACTAAGTCACTATATGCACATTCAAAGCTCGAAACCCTAGCAAACAGTTCCTGATTCACTATGTCTACATCAATCGTAATTACACTTCAACTTACCTTTCGCGAGTAATACTGATCATACATAGTGAGTATTCCGAATCTATAAACAGGTTCGGTCGCAAAAACCGGAGCCGAAAATCCAAACTGTTTCATAGCATAAGGAAGAGCTCCTAAGTGAAGTGTATCGGGATGAGATAACAGCACCGCATCTACCGTCGAAGCTACTCTGTAAAGAGCACTGAAATTCCAGTCATAACAAAGAAAATCATCATTAGATCATAAAATGAGAGAAACAGAGAGTGACCTGGAAAGAGGTTGAAGGAGAGAAGTGTCGAAATGGTCGTTCCAACCGCAATCGATTAAGAAGTTGAAGCCATCAATGGAGACAAGGTACGATAATGGATGTTCGTTGTAGACGCCACAGAGTGGTGTTACCTGAACCGAAGTTCCCATTTCGCGCTCCCGTTCTCTCTGAGAACTCCCTCCGTCCGGGGGTTTGAAAGTCTGGGTTTTTCACTGTAACTTCTTGGAACTAGAAAGTGGAAACTCAAAATGACCGAAATTTTTCATCGACAAAAATAAAAGACCGAAATATATGAAGTCACGCGAAGTAATTTCGACATAAGGAGGTCATATCGAATTTGATGAGATTATGTTGTTGTTTATATTATTAAAATCCTTTTAAAGTATAAGTAATTATTAATATTGTAATTATAATTAAACCTTTGAAAATAAATTATGTTTTAAAATTTTTTAACTTTTATATTAACTATCAATTAATTTAATGAAATATAGTTGTCGAATCATAATGTATAAAGAATTTAGATAAATTTCTTTTATAAAGAACCATTTACTCGTGTCTCATAGTAATTACCGATAGTGGATATACTGATAATGAACTGTAACTGTAACTTATGTATGCAATAGTATATAGATACTTCAAATCACAGATAAAATTAAAAGTGAGAATTATATAGAAATTTTTATATCTATATTTTATTTCTTAACTAAAACTAAAATTCTTATTTTCATTTCATCGTTGAATCACTACTTGTAAAATTTTATTATTAAATTTATGATTCGTGATAAGATGAATTTCATATTTTAAAATTATAATTTTATTTCAATAACATTAACGTTTAACTTTTTTTCCATATTTCCAATTCAATGTGAATAAATGTAGACATATGTGTTATTGTTTCATAGTTACAATTTTTTCACCTAAATTTTTTATTTGCACACACATTGTAAGTATATCATCAACTAATTATTTTAGATGTGTGAACTGTAACTAGCGCACTATACATGTGCAATTTATATATATATATATATATATATTTATATATAAAAGGTAAAAATATTAAGATTAATAGAATTATTTAAAAATAAAAAACTACATGTTGTAGATAATATTTAACTTTATAAAGAGGTTATTTTGCAAAATGAAAATGAAAAGCACAATAATCATATTGCATGATGTAATGTACTTTAACATTATGCTAATCAATGTGTATATTATAAGCTCCGCAATCAGTTACTTGGAATTCGGTTCGTAAAATTTAGGAAAATTAAATAAAATTATTCGATTCAGCCCAAATTTTATAATGAAGTTAGGATTATTAATAAAAATGATCTCGTAAGTTTGAATTTATGGAAATAAGTAATAAAAATATTCATTAATATCATATCAAAATTTTATGAAAATTATCTGTTATTTATTGAAAACACTTAAAACGAATTCTAATAACTAACAAATCGATATAAATAAATTATATGCACACTAAAAATCATGAAATAACATAAATAATATTTAAGAATATTTATTTTTATCATATATGAATTTATATATAAGTGGAAATACACGTATTTACTTAAAATACATGAAATATGCTAAAATAAGGTTGATTAACTAAATAAAATTCATAATTAATTAAGAAAAAAATCAAGAAAGATGAGGAAATCTCCAGAAATGGTCGTGGCAACTTAGAAATAAAAGAAACAAAATTAACCAATCAAAATATAACAAATAGAAAGTAAAAAAAAAAAAGATAATTTAAAGTAATTATTTAATCAATTTAATGCACAAAAAATCCCCTAGAGCTCTATAAATACCCAAAAAATTATTGAAGCTCATTTGGTTAGCTTGAAACCTTTGAAAATCTTAAAGCATCGAAATTGAGAAGGGAAATTAGGGTTTTAAAAAAAAAACTACAAAATCTATATGATTAAGGCTTTAGTGGAAATCCCCAACCATACGAGCACTTGGAAGTGGACAGCCACCACCACCACCATACGGAAGTGGCAACACCCATACTGGCCAACAAGGCCACGATGATCAAAGTCACCAATTCTGGTAAATTTAATTTTCCTTTCGATTTTTTATATTTTGTTAAAAATACTAAATAGTTTCAAAAAAATATGAAATTTGGTATTCTAGAATATTTTTTTATATAGTTTTTAAGAGAAATATTATTTTGATAAAAATATGTCTTATCATATATAGTGCTTAAGAAATTATGCAAAATATAGCATATTTCGATTTTAAAAAAAATGACTTTAAGAGTGTAAATTTGAGCTTAAAATTTTTGTATAAACTACTTAAGGGTTATAAAACAACGTTATATAGCCCTTTTTCAAAAAATAATTTTTGAAATTTTTAGATAATTTTTAAGCCTTAAAATGATACATAAAATGGGTAATTTAAGGTTAATTAAATAATTAAATGAGTAATTACTGATTTGATATACAATTATATGTTTTAGGATGTTGAAATCTGATGAAGTATGCTATTTGTAACATTTAGAAGGTTAGATGTAATTATTAGGATATTATATAGTAAATATGTAATAAGTAAAAATGATAAATTTTAAATTAATTTGGTAATTTAGGGTAATTAGGTTCAAAATTTGATTTAAGATGAATTTAGATATTTGGAATGTTAGTTGATGTTGGGAGATAATATTTGAAATGATGGAAATATTAAATATGTACATTATGTATACATTAGGTAATGATGTGTAATATGTAAGTATGAGAAATTAATAATTAGGAAAATATTTGTTAGAATTGATATTATAATAATAATTGGAATATATAATAAATCTGATAGGAAACTTAAATTAGGGTAATTATATGAAAAATATAAGACTTTCTCGTAAGGGGGGTAAATTCGGTTTAGGATTCAAGTGTACTGCACAATCTAGAATACTAGTTAGAGACTAAAAACGATATTTAAGATATCCGAAAATAATGAGATTAATTTTACATTATGGGTTAGAATGATTTCTTAAGATGTACATATAAATCTCTAACAAAAAAAAAAAAACTGAGTTAAAAACCTAATTTAGAAATCAATATGAAAACTGAAACAGAACTTAACATAATTCAAGAAGAATTATAAAAGACTTAAAAATCTAAATAATTACGTATATTAAACCCTAAACAAAAGATAACAATAAGCGTTATAGGATAAAAACCAACCTATAATAATTATAACCACATTTATATTATAGGGATGATCGGCAATAACCTGAGCAAATCGGACCTTGAGTAAGTAAGCGAGGAGTCTAAATAAGTTGGGATTAATACAGTGTTATATTTTAGAGGCTTGAAGTTATACCTAATTGTGCTTATTAGGTAGTGGTTGTATGAATGTGCTTGTTTCTGAGTTTAATGCCATGATTCTGAATTTTTGTTCTGGCCTGTATTGTATGAACTAATTGATTACCCTAAACTGGACCTAATCAAATATATGATTTGTAATCATAAACTAGACTTACATAACAACCCATTAAGGGAACATTAGGATTCTACGGCTAAACACTAACCCCTTCGAAAGGGATAACGCTGAATGGTTTGTTTTCTCTTTTCTTCATTCTTAGCCAAACTAAGTAACAAGTGAAAAAGTCGCGACAAAGGTGAAGTCAATGGTTCGAAGGTAGTAGGGGGAGGAACAGTATCTCCATTGCACAAGCCCGGGTTTATTCGTAAGTTGTTGCATTAACGAGATATGAGTACAAGAAATCCAAAATCTACTACGGATTGAAGTATTAAATGTTAAAATTATGATATGTTAAAAGATTACATTTAAACTTCATTAAGATGCCAAGATTGAAAGAAAAAATCAATTTTTTTTAATTATGTTTTCTTCTATGAAAATTCATTTGTATTTAAGAACCAATTAATAGTATTTTTTTATATTCTATGAAATGAGAAAGAAGCTCTAAAACGTAAATCAAATGCTTGTACAATTATGTAGCTTCTTAAGGGGGGAAATTAGTATTACAATTGAAAGCACATCTATGATGCATGTGTAAAATATCAATTAATTTTTAGAGAAAAAAGAAATTTGCTACATTAATATTCTTGAGTTTGATTTGAATCTTTAAATAAAAGTGTCAAAGTACAAATTCAATCTGTTAATTGATATGCATAATTTCAAATATAGATTGGGGTTGTTGATAGGACAATTGCTTATTGGTGCGTAATGATGACAATTGAAAGAAACTAAATAAAAAAAGGTTGATACAAAAGTTTCCAAAAATAATAAACTAATATGAGCGATAGCATATCATTCAAGGAGATAACAATTATATTTTTAGAAACCATTTTCATTCTTTATGGTCTTACCTAACTAGTAAAATATAAAAATTTCCATACAATGTGTTACAACCTACCTTAAATTTCTAGTTATTGTGAGGTGAAGGAAAATTGTGATTAAAAAGTGAAAATCTTGCAAAGATCTAGTAAATGTTTAGTTAATCAGGCCTTTTGTGTTTGGATGGCGGGTTTGATTAGATTTTTATTGGTTAATGAAGGAGACTTGTCAATTATAGCAAACTATGGAAGAACTAACACTTTAGGTTTCAGTTGTTAGATTTTTATGTAAAATAAAAGGTGAATTGTGCACTCTTCTTTTCTTTTCTATTGTTTTTCCATTAATCTAGAGTTGTAATATTTAATTCATTTAAGAATTAGGGTAGATTAAGCCTTAATACACATTGGAAAATCATTGCTGTTGATAATTTATGACATAATTAATTGTGGATGAACGGTAACTGAAGAAACTTGATGGTTGAATTGCTAAATGTGAACAATAGGTTTGACTTAGTATTGAATTGATGAAAGGTTTGAGTTAAAGTTGGTCTGGAGGTTTTTTCGAGAGAAAGGTTAACCAAAGTAGACTATGTAAATAACCATATAGCCACCCCCAATAAATTGAGGTTGAGGTAAGGGGGACAGTCGACTACCTTCAGTATACCAATGGACTATGCCTCCTCGAGCATGTGTCAATTGACCTTTTTACTCATAGGTTGGTTAAATAAGCTTTTGGGAAGTCTAAGTTAATATGTTTTAAATAATAGTTTGGTTAAGTAAGATATTAAGCCTTATCTCTAGAATTTTAAAACTTTATCATAACTAAGGTTTTTGATATTTTATAATATGTTCAACTTAAGAAGTGGAATCTTCCTTTGGTTATCTTGAAAGCATTTAGTTGGGCTTTATGTATATAGTTATTGTATTTGATGCTTATGTTTGTAGGATCAGTATCTAAATAAACCTAATTGCACCACCTTATGTGATTATAGTCATGTATGGATTGTAAGGGGGAGTTATATTAGTTTATATTAAGGTGGTGAATGGCCTTTAGTATTTACCTAACATCAGTTAGAAGCTTTCAGGTCAAGTGGTTGAAAAAAACTCTTTAGTATTTGTTAGCATGTTTATTAACTATGTTTAGTTTGTAGTGTTATAAATGGAATCAAAGCTAACTCCCTATTAGTAGGTAAACCATTTAAGGTTGTTTTGAACTAGTTTAATGAATAGGTTTGAGGAGGGTAGGAATGTTACTACGATGTAACTTTTGGTAGTAATGAACCGATTCATACATCAAAATAGGAAACTTTTAAGCCAAATAATTGATGAAAGACCCTTTACTCTTTAACCTGAGACATTACACTAATGCTATTGAAATTATAACTTATGTGCTATTTGTGCTTACACTTAAGCCAATAGTACTGAGGTACTGGAGGTTGTAATCATAAACTTATACCTATATCATCTCGTAAGATAGCAATTAGGGATGCAATTGAATAGAATAGGTGCTTATTCCATCATGTTCACAAATTTTAGATTAGCAGGTTATTAATCATAAGTTGTCCCGATACATTTAGTCTACTAGAGTAGAAGTGAGGAGCAAATATCCCCATCTATTTAAAGAACCAGGTACGTCCTATAAGTTTGAGGACAAAATTTCCTTTAAGGAGGAAAGATGTAAACTCAGCAAGCTTTTGGATCCGAATTAGAATTGAACAAGAGAGTCGATGAATAATCCCTAAAATCGCTCAAGATATAATGCTTAAAAACCTAAAGGACATGAACAAACCCTAAATTGATAGTTGGAAACCTTAATGAAGATAAAAATCTTAAACCATAATCATACGTGCAAAAACCTAAACCTTAATATGTGAGAAATTCCAAAGTGACTATAAAACCCTCATAAACCGTCTGAGACCCTAATTGAACATCTAAAATAGTAAAACCCTAACTTAACCATTGAACCATTATATAGCTAAACTATCAACCAATTTTAAACATTTTAGCCGTTCGCACTAAAATCTTAACAATTCCCACTTTATATGTGATTCACTAACAACAAATGGTTCCTACTATTAGAGATCATCAATAATTTAGATAATATAGATCAATACATTTAGTTAGGAGAATTTAGCATAAAAAACCCTAAGTAAACCTTAATTATCACCCTGATACTTAATCGAGATTAAATGTGCTAATTACATCGTAATCCAATAGCTAACCCAATGCATCTTAATCAATAATATGATAAGGATAATTAAGAAGAACATGATAAATAACTAGTTAGCAAATCATGATTGATAATGGCATATCATACCTAGAGGAGACAAGAATCATGCCATAGATGATAGCAAAACAAGTAATACTTATGGTCCCTAAAAGTAAGTGTACTTTTAGCTAAAAAAAGGAAGATCTTATCCCCTCTCTCCTCCTGATTGCTGGCCACCCCTTCTCATCTTCTTCCTTGATTTTTTATCATTTTAACATCCAGCAAAACACTTTCAAACTCTCCAAGAAACAAACCCACAAAGGTACCCCCTACCTACTTCTTAGTACACATACACTCTATGTTGCCACCCTCTTTCTCTACCAAACTGCCACCCCCTTTAGACAACCACTACTCATCACACGTTCCTCTCTCTTCTTCCTTTCTTTTTAACATATACCCCTACTTTAAAACCCAGCCAACTTATGGCAATCCAAGGAAAAGGAGAGGAAGCTCACCACCCATTTCACCTTCATTAAGAGATTGGTATTTCTTCCAATCATTTACACATCTTTACATTTATTAGCACTTAAACTTAGAAATAGATTAGAATACGTTATTAGGGAGTTTATTCATGTGTCCTTATGAGAAACCATGGAAATCTCATGCATTTTCTTAGTAATAAAACATGACACTCAAGTATAATGATGGTTAGATAGTATATTGTGTAACGAAAAGATGAAAGGGTAAGAAAAAAAAAACTTCGAGAACCCAATTCCCCTTTAAATGTTGCCCAATATAGGATGATAATCCCTATGTATCTTCAATGTTACATCTTAATAACAGTCAAATATAAGTCAAAATGTAGCTTAAACTTAAGGAAAACACGTTAGGATAAGTATTACATGGAAATGTAGTAAAGACACTTAAAAATCCCTTAATGTGGTTACTTATACAACATATAACAAGCTAAAAAAAGAAATTAATTAGAAGCCTAACTAAGCTTAAATAATGATTTAGGCATTAAGAAGTCAATTAGAGGTTATAAAAATATTATGTTCCAGACTTGAACTTAAACTAAAAGTAGGCTATATGTTGACCTTGTAGTGGATTTAGGCTTGAAATAATAAATAGAATTGAGTTTAGGGCTTAAGAGGTGAAATGGACTTGAAATTCACTAGAATAACCCATAATAAAGCACATGGCTCAATCAATCAAATCTAACCAATAGCTTGAATTAACTTTTAAGGAATATATTAGATGCCTATTAAGTCCAAAAGACCAATTGGGATACCCCTTATAAGCCCAATATAAAAATAATACCTAAAATTAGTAAAAAAAAAAACTCATATAAATTAATTTAATGGCTAACTAAGAATTCTAGGATATGTTCTAAAAAATTTTCATAAAATTACTTAAATAAAAGCCCAAGAACCCAATTACAAGGCTTAATACTCAAATTTTAACTTAAAGTTTAAAACAAGCCCCAAACCTTGAGGAGTAAAAAACAAGCCTTTCACCAATGAACCTGAATGTTACACTATGAAGTCACCAAGTCGCAACGGTCCCATCGTATAAACTAATTTATGACAAGAGCTGACCTTACAATGCCTATCATAAATATGATTTATACAAGGTGTTCACGACTTCTCGCTTTGAAGTAAACAGTTCGATTAAGATATAAACTAAAATTTACATAAAAAGTTAAAACCTTAAGTCATATAAATATATTTACATTCACGATCTCGCAAAATTCTCAGAAGATTCTATATAATACAACAGTTTTGCTAACTTACATATCATATATCAATCCTTAATCCTAGAGATACTAGTAAGACTATAAAACTTGATCATTGGGCCAACTAAACCCAGATTTATGCAATAGAGACACCGCTCCTCCTAAGACTATCCTTCGAACCAATGCCCTTATCCTCACCGCGATCTCATCACTTGTTACTTAGTTCAGCTAAAGATGACAAAAAAACCATTATACTATCTAACGCTATATTTATTAAAGGTATTGGTGTTTGGTTAGAGAATCCTAATGTCCCCTAGTAGGTTTCAATGCATGTTAAATTAGAGCATTTAGGTTGATTATGATTAGGTTCGATTTAGAGTGTTCAAACAATTCCATACCGATCCAATCATAATTATCATCAAATACAACATAGATTTTAACATGAAATCAAATACATAAGCACATGCATAAAACTACTTATAATCATAATCATATACAATTATAAGTTTTCAAGTACTCTAAAATAGTACTCCAAATTACGTTGAAGTATTAAATCCAACTAACTCGAAATCCTTGGTTGCTTACTCAATCAATTGTAGATTAACTTGTCTCCGTGTATCTTATAATATAAATACGCTTTTTAATATTTATATTTTGATGATATATATTCTAGGTAATGATTTAACTCAATTCTCCTTATATACTTACTATTTACTATTGATTCATTTTACGTTAGTTCGGGGTTTTATTTCTGAATCCAATTCTGATTCAAGCTCTAAATCTATTCCAATTACGAGTAATTCCTAAAATACGTTTTGAACCCTAATGTGAAATTGATTACATCAGGCTCGAGTATCTTAATATTATACTTAGTCTTAATTTAGTATTCTAATATACTTGATACATTCTAAACTTAATTAGTATACTAAATTTACTCTCAATGTGAGGAAATTTTACATTTTTCGTATAATTATCTAAAATTAAGTTTTATACCAGATTTAATACATATTAATATTATCATTATATTATTCAATTTAACCCAATATTTTATAATTACCATAATTCCAATTGTGCATATTATCAAATAACCCCATATTTATTACATAATCCCTATGATAATTAGATTTAATACTACAAGTGCTATGATTATGTTACTACATCAAAAATTAACATCCCTAAACATCTAATTATCCTCTAAATTAGTAATTAGTCATTTAGTTACTCAATTAGTCCAAAATTACTCATTTTATCCATAATTTTAGGGCGTAAAAATTTGAAAAATTAATTTAAAAAAAAACGGCTTCATAGCACTATTCTATATCACTTACGTAGTCTACAGAAAAAATTTCAGTCCAAAACTATACTCTTAAGCCTATTTATTTCTAATTTGAAATATGCTTAGTTTAGCATGATTTCTTAAGCACCCTATATTTACAAATGTAATTAACCCTAATAAATATTTTTCCTTAAATATCCATACAATAAAACATCATAATAATAAAATTCTTAATTTTCTGAATATAATTAATAATTTTAATAAATTATACAAAATCGGACTAAATTTGGCACTCATCTGTCTCTTGGACTTCCGGCCACTAGCGACAGCCTAGAGTGTATTGACTAGTCTAAGCATGGGGTTTGGAGTGTGGTGGTAGCGGTGGTTCGGTTCCAGGTGATGATAGGTTGTGGGTTTAATTCAAATGACCCTATAGTACAAATTTTAATTTTCTCTCAAATTTTTAACCCTCTCAATTTCCTGTAACTACAAATATCCTAAACGAGCTTCTGTAATTTTTTTTGCTATTTATAGAGTACTAAAATAATTTTTGTGCATTAATTTGATTAGACAGTGTACATTATTCACTTCCATTTGCCTTTTTAAGTGTTTAGATTTAATTGGTCCAAATTTGTTTCTTTATCCCCTAGTTGCCATGACCTAAATCTGGATTGTTCTTATCTTCTCTAATTTTTTTTTCTTGTTTTTCCTTGATTTTTTTGTATAATTTTCTTTAATTATTTAGCAATTTTCCAGTAATTTTCAGCAATTTTAGTAATTTCGCGTATTTTTAACTACGTGTAAATATATATAGAGTATAAGTAAATATTCATAAATATTATTTATATTATTCTATGATTTTTAGTGTACACATACTTTATTTCTAGTAATTTGTTAGTCATCAGAATATATTTTATGCATTTTTGACAAATAATAAGTAATATACTTAAAATTTGAAAATTTTATATCTATCATTTTATTACTTATTTTCTTAAATTCAAATTTAGAGGTTACTTTTATTAATATTTTTAGCTTAGTTTTATAATTTAGACTCAATCGGATCTATTAGCCGATCACTCTAAACTTTATGTATTAAGTTCAATCATATAATTACAAGGCTTATATTTAAGGCTTACACTAAATGGCCTAAAACAAACTATTGTGGGTCCAATTGCACCAAATAGACCCCACCACATGATAGAATGCTTAAAAATGATGAAAATTGATTATAAAAACATAAAAATCGTACTTAAAATGAAAAAAAGGGAACACTAAGAAAATAGCGAATTAAGCTAAAATCTTAGTAAAGTAAATATCGATTACATACTATAATTATACTTTTCATATGACTTAGACTTGAGCATTAACACTACTAAGGATTACTGGATTTGTAAATGATGGCCGAGTGAATATACTAACCTCTGTCTTATTTTGCTTTTGCTTATAATATAGTGTACCACTAATTATATGCTTAATGTACATTGATATGCGTTGAGGCCTAGGAAATTCGCATGTGCTTATTACCGAATGCAATTGTGTGAAAAGACATTATAATATATCTAAACAACTCTTGGTTGTTACATTAGTTAATTGATAGGACTCTAAAGTGTCTACTTATCTTAGTTACCTAGAAAACGAACTTAATAACTATCTAATCTTTAATGAATTAGTCATGTATTGCATCTATTGCATTACTAAGTAAGCATTAGATAGTAAGACTGAAGATCATGAATTAGTAGATCCATATTCTCTTAATATTTATTATATGTTATTTTCGCACAATATATTCATATGACATGTTCTTGGCTTAACTTTTAGGATCTAAATTACTACAAGGAGTGCTGCCTTTTACTTAAGGTTGAGTAATGCCTATGAGAGTAGATTGTGTGAGCCCCTCATAGCCACACCCAAGATGATTATGAGAAGGGATCATTTACTTTGATATTGGAATCAGGTGCTGGTACCTAGAATTTGACATACCTAAATACTTCTTAACCCGTAAAATCGTATTGTATATATTTTTGCATAGCATATGGTTGCATTACATTTCACATATTTGTTAATAACTTGCTTATATTTAAGGGTAGGCGCAATTTAGTTCAATACAGTTCATCCTTACTTACCAAACTAAATCTAATATAACGGTTTATTTTTTTTTAAATCAAACCTAATTAAAACCGATTTGGTTTGATTTGAACCCATAATATTAATTTTTTGTTAAATATTTTTATCTCTAATAATATATTTTTCTTTCCAATAAACTTATACCCAGTCAATTTTCCATATATTTATTATGTGTAATGATACTTAGTAAAAAATTAGACAAAATTTTAACAAACCCAACTTGATTGGATGAAAATAAGAGACTCTATTACAACAAATAACAATGGGGAGGGAGAAGTAGATTTGCCCATCTAAAAGTGATACAAAGAAAACAAAAGAGATACAAAAAACCGAAAAAAAGGTGAGAGACACGTAAAGAATACTACGTTCAGATCCTTGATTTGAAAACATATAAAAATAAGACGATTTAGAAAAGGAAAATTTTTAAATGTAAAATTTTATATGAAACTCATTCAACTTAATCTTAATTGTTGATCTAGAAATAAGACAAAAAAGAATAAGATATGAAAAGTTTGGTGAAATCCATGAAAATTAATGGGGGAAAAAAAGTATAAAAGAATTACATGATTTTTTTTTGTTCAAATAAATGGTTCGGTTAAGTTGAAATTGGTTCGCTTTGGTTTGTGTTCACTTTAGTTCAAACCAAACCATTTATATATTACCAAATCAAACCATGAACCAAATAATTCGTAAAAAAACTGATTTTTGGTTCATTTATTGGTTTGATCCGTGGTTTATGATTTTTTTGCTTAACCCTACTTGCAGTTATATGTTGGTTCAATGGGAAGGTTGCTCACAAAGTTGATTATAGCTTATTGTCCTACAATTTGTTGTTGATGCAGGTAGATTTATGGCTAGAGTTGGACCATAGAATACCTAAAGTGAGTAAGCTTTGCATCATAGGAATTTGTAAGGAACACAGAGAATGAGGGAACATTTAATTTATTATTTAGACTCTCTAGTTATTATATTTTTGGGTTAATATTATATCAATATGGATTATCTTTAGTTTCTACAGCACTTATGGTCTATAAACCCTTTTTTTTTTGTGTTAGCCTGAATATTATCACTCCTTATTCTAGTTTATGTTGATTAATGATATATTGATGCTTGGATATTACTTTATGCTTGTCTTCTTGAAGAGGTTAATTTCTTAAGGAGGTTGTAACAAAAGCATTATACATTGTGACTAAGGTTCCCGATTAATAGTAGAGATTGATCTTAAATCTTCTCGTAGTATA
Source organism: Lumnitzera racemosa (assembly GCA_024138005.1). Classification (NCBI taxonomy): domain Eukaryota; kingdom Viridiplantae; phylum Streptophyta; class Magnoliopsida; order Myrtales; family Combretaceae; genus Lumnitzera; species Lumnitzera racemosa. The sequence goes on from JAMXBC010000004.1 coordinate 108,482,699, forward strand.
GATGATATTGCCATGACTTACCATTCCTTCTAATTGTGACATGGCTAATCCAACAATAACTTTGAGATGATATAATTTGTATTAGTTTTAGGGTGATGTGGAATTGGAGAATCATGAGCTGCTTTAGGTCTTAGAACACTAAAATTGTATTATTTCTCTTATTCAAATAAGATAATAAGTGGTTTTTATTGTAAGTCTTATAGTTAGGTATTTGGGATTTGATACATAAAATTTAGGATGATTGAGTAACTAATTCGATTGAGCTCAAATTTTACAACCAAGTTATGAATATTAGTAAAAGTGATCATGTGATTTTAAATTTAGGAAAATAAATAATAAAATATTATAATATTAAGTTATACATATATTACTCGTCATTTATTGGAAACGTGTAAAATGAATTCCAATAATTAACGAATCGATAAAGATAAATTATTTGGACACTAAAAATCATAAAATAAATAATATTTATGAGTATTTATTTGTATTACATATGCATTTATGTATAGGCAAAAATACTCAAAATTACACCAAATACCTAATATATGTTAAAATAATATTAAATTAATTAAGAAAAATTAATGAAAAAATAAAAAATATTGTGGAAAGTGTAGAAAATTCTGGATATAAGGCATAGCAAGCTAAGAATAAAAGAGGGGAAAATTAGCAAATGGAAACTTGACAAATAGAAAGTGAAAAAAGTAAAAGGAAAATGGACACATGGCCACAAATAATTCAAGAAACACCCTAAACACCTTTATAAATTTAACAAACCCTAGCTAAAACTTATTTTGGGCAGTTGAAAGCTCAGGAAAAATTAAGGAAAGGTGAGAAGAGGAAAGAGAGTATTTTAGAAAAATTAAGGCAAAATAATATGTATTTAAGGCTTTTAAGGAGAACGCACACCCAACCACCATAAAAGAGGGAACGACCACCGCACCTGACATTTGACCTATCGTTAATAGCTATCGATAAGGATGGAGCCATCCCTAGTGGCCAAAAGTTATTAAATCAAGTAAGTTTAATTTCCTATCTGATTTTGCCTAATTTACTAAAAATATCAAATTAGTGTAGAAAATTAGGAAAATGGGTATTCTGGAACATTTTTATATGTAAATTTAGGAAAAAAGGTATTAATTTGATAAAATTTGGTCCTAGGATATATTGTTCTTAAGAAATCACTAAACCCGAACTGATTTTCGCTTTTGTTATAAATAGCCTTAAAGATATAGTTTTGAGCAAAAAAATTTTGTATGTATTGTTCAAGGTATATATTATATTGCTATGAAGATTTTTTTTTAAATTAATTTTCCAAATTTTTATTTAATTTTGGGCCTTAAAATCACAAATAAAAGTTAATTTCTTAAGTAGATTTTATGATTTAAGGTTAATTTGACATAAATTCTAATTTGAGATGTAATTAATCATCTTAAAATGCTAGATGGTAATAAGAGATGGTATTTGTAGTATTGGGGATGTCAGATATGTGCTATATGTGTAGATTATGTAATGATGGATAATATGTGAATATAGGAAATTAAATGAGTAGAATACATTATGTTAAATTGATAATATTATAATATTATGAATATAATGTAAATCCGATTTGGAATATAAATTTAGAAAATTATGTGAAAAATGGAGATTATTCTCACATCGAGAGTAAATTCAATAATTAAATGAGAATAGAGTGTATAATATGCACCATAATACTAATTGGGAGCTAAATAAGAGATTTGGGGTATCCAAATATAGTTAAATGAATTTCACTTATTGGATCAGGAGGAGTTCCTAGGGTTTACGAATAAAAACTGTAATTAGAAACTAAATTAGAACCTAATTTAGGAATTGATTCAAAAATTGAATCAAAAACTAGTTTAGGATGGATTTGGTTATAAGTAACATAAAACTTGGGCAATTAGGTAAAATTATGATTCGAAGCTTATATATAATAAGAGTATAAATACTAAAAGGGTATTTATGTTATAAGATCAAGCGGTGGCAAACAAACCTTGCATCAACCTTAAGTGAGGAAATAAGAGATTTCAGGTAAGTTAAGACCAATACGTTACTGTATTTTGAAATACTATATTATGGTACTTGAAGGCTTAAGATTGTGATCAATTATGTTTGTATGTAGATGCTTGTGTATCTTTGAATTTTTGGTTATATACCAATGTTTTGCTGTAATGGTTTGCTGTGGTTTATGTTATGAAAAATTGTTTGATCACCTTAAATTGGACTTAATTATATTTAACCTAAACACCTCAATTGAACATGTATTGCAACCCTTTAAGGAACAATTATGATTCTTCAACCAAATACTGATACCTTTGAAAGAGATATCATTGTAGTATAATGGTCCTTTCTTCATCTTTAATCAAACTAAGTGATAGGAGAGAAGGTCACGATAAGGATAAGGGTAGTGGTTCAAAAGATAGTCATGAAGGGAACAATGTCTCCATTGCATAAACTTAAGTTTAGTTATGAGCTATTACATACGTGTTAAAACTCCTCAAACCTAAATAAAAGCAAGTGAAATTACTTTAATTTCATAAAGAACTGAATAACATTATGTGATAGCATTTACGTATTACATTGCATTTAATTAATTATTTGAGAACATTGCTTATGTTTGTTATACAGTCTTATGTCTCCATTCTTACTTACTGAGCTATTAGTTGCTTATACCCTTATAGATTTTCTTGCAAGCGATATTCCAAATGTTGGGTTATAGTTATCCAGATGTCAATACCCTTTTGAAGAACCCTAGAGGAGTGGAACTAAACTGGATGATCAGTAGAGTTTTGAGAGTTTTTTATAATAACTCCTAAATATGTGAGTAAGTCATGTAACGTTTTACTTATTTAGACTAATATGATGTGTAAATAACTTTTAGTGTAAGCCCCTAAAATCACATTTAAGACAATAAAACCTAGATTTAAGGCTTTTGACGAATCTCATCCGATTGAGCCTAAACTTTATGACTAGAATAAAAAAGTTAGTAGAAGTGACTTAGTGAAGTTATATTTCGAAAATAATGATCCGAAATTCCAATTTTACTGTTAAAAGTGTGATTATTTAATATAGAGTAAAAATGAGTTTGAAATGCAACAAGGACTTAGAAATAAATTAATTAAACTATAAAATGAGATAATATAGTATAATTTACTGTATGGGTATATATGTATTTTTATGAGTATACTCAGTATAAATAATAATTATACCATAAATTAACCAAAAATTACATAATTATATATAATATGTGTTGAACTCGTAAAAATAAATAAGAAATATATCTTAAAAATAAAAGATTTGTTAGAAACATAATTATATGAGTATAATTATACATTACACATGATATATACCTAGGATATATACTAGTATATTAATAAAATAACTAAATACTAACATAATATACATAATATTAATATTTAACCAAAATATCAACTATAAGCTATCTAATTGGCAAACAAAACTCAAGAAATTATTGGAAATCGCCGTAGCATCTCCCTAGCAGCTGGAATTGCTTATTTAAAAGGTAGATTAAGTAAATTGAGGCACCTCATGCTTAGGTTAGAAGGGAAAAAAATGAAGAAAAAAAATTCCATAAGGCAAATTAATTCTTATAAATAGCAAACTACATAAAAACTTCCATGGTTTAGCAAATTGAAAACTAAAATAGAGAGAGAAATTTTTTTTTGAAAAATAGAATTAATTTAGAAGAAAGTACAAAAAACAAAGTTAGAATGAAGCTAAGTTAGTTCCTAAGACAAACCTTGACCTACTGTGAAGCTCTTCCACCATTACAGAGTACCCCCAGTGCTTGGTCGTTTCGACAACCCTCTACTATCCCATGGCCACCAGATCTTCAACGAACATATTGGCCAAATTTCTGCCCTATTTTTCATTTATTTTTTAAAAATAGTAAATCCAACTAGAAAATTATGAAAAAATTTTGTAGTTATGTTATTTTAGATATGCTGTCGTATGATATTTTAATTTTTGTAAAAATTAGAATATTTAATACACTTACTTGAGAAAAATTAGAATATTTAATATACTTACTTAAGAAAGTTACTATTTGCTTGAATTTTGACTTTCAAAATAAATGTATCAAATAATGTTGTTTCTAGCTTGAAATTTTTGTGTAGAATATACATGATAAATAAATAATTGCTATATAGCCAGATTTTTTATTTAAGTTTTTTTAGTATTTAATGTAATTTTAGCCCTAAAAACAGTTAGAATTAGGGTAAAAATGTGAGATAAATAGGTTTTATGAAATTAATTGATGAAAATGACATATACTGACTTTTGGTGATTTATAATGATATTAGGATTTGTTGGAAATAATTTTGTGTAAAAAGGATAATATTTGGGTAATTAAATGCAATTTAGGGATAACATTGTAATTTCAAGTATATAAGTGATAAATCAATGGCATTAAATCAAGTGATGACTGAATTCCCTATATTTTTAGGAGTCTATATAAATTTTCGAGGAATTATGTGGTGTCTCAAGCTATTTATTAGGAATTTATGTAGTAAAATAGCTTAAATTACAAACCGAGGTTTATTTTTAATAATAATAGGCTAAAATGTGATAAATAATAAAATAAAAAACTACATATATACATGTGGGTCATATTTGATAAAAAGTGAAATTTTAATATATTTAATGATAAATTGATGATTGGGATATGTCATATACATATTAAGGTTAAATAATACCTACATTTTTTAGTTACATTGGCAAATTATATAAAATATAGTTTAATTACATAAAATAAATATAATACGATAATATTCATTTAGATACGTATAAGTATATTAGAAATTCGAACTATTCTTTAGAAGTCATATCTAGAAGTAGAACTCGTAATATGTGTTATTAGGTATGTATGAACCCAGTGACACTATTTTTACTAAAATCGAACAATCTTAAGTGATATAACCTATATCTCTAATATTACAAGAATTTATGTATTACGACAATCTTACCATAATTGAAATATGATTTAACTAATTAAAAGTATGTTTCGATATGATCGGAATGATATATTATACGTAATACTATAATTATGTATATTATTAATATTTAATAACCTAACTTAACTTATATAATAAAACTATATTTTATTATATAAGAAAAATAATAATATACTTTGGATATATATATATATATATAATTGTTTAATGTAATATTTTTAAATATAATTTTAATATTTTTATAACTATTACGAAGACTAAATTTAGGTTTTATATATACATAGGGTCTCATGGTGATCGGACTATTAAAGACACGAGTCTTCTATAGTGAGTGTCTAAATAGGTAAGTCGAGATCGTGGTTTTACCACTTATTGAGATACTTTATTAAAGTATCTAGAAGTTTAAGAGTACTTGGATTGCAGTTGTAAATTAGTTGTCTGTGCGCATGTTATGTGCGTGGTTGATATTATGATTGTAATAGCAATTAAACTCCTAGGCATACTGTTCTGCATGATTACTTCATTTTGTATTGTTGTGCATTTGTTTAATTACCCTTAAATGGAAATAATAGCGATTTAACTACTAACAAAACTGGACATGTATAGTAGCCATTAAGGGACCAATTAAAAGTGTTAGGCCAAATATTGACTCTTTTCAATAAAGATAGCTAAAATGGTCATTTCCTCATTCTTAGTCAAATGAAGTGATAGGTGATGACGTCATAATAAGGGTGGAGGTTGTGGTTCGAAGATAGTCACGAGAAGAGGGTGTTCTTTATTGCATAAGCTTAGGTTTGGTCTAATTTTAGTTGTGATAAAACTCCTCGATTTGGGTTGGAATAGATGTAATTTCTTTGACCTCATAATGCTCCAAATAACATTATATGATGTTTTAAGTGATTGATTGTGTTGCATTTCATCATAATTAATAACCTTACTTGTGATTGTTTAGTACTCTTCTGACTCCGTTCTATTTACTAAGCTAGTTGTACTCACATCTCTGTAGACTCTTTTACAGGTGACGAGTGAAGGTCAAGATGTTCAAATATCATCACCTCCAAGTTAGTGTACCATTAGCTAGGAAAGTGAGGAAAGAAATAATCAACTGAATCTGGCCTTTTGATTTTCTTTTGAGTTTTGAGGAAATTAATTAGGAATTTCCTAGGACGTCCTCTAGCTTCCTATTTTATTGTAAATAAACTTCAATACCTATAGCTTTTGGTAAACTCTAATTGTAAATTATAACTCTAGATGTGAAATATTTATGTAAGCACTGTTATGTTATAAGACAACAGGTTATATAGAACAAGTATTTTGTAAAATTATATCACTTGTTTGATCATTCACAAGTATCAGAATGGATGCTTCAAATTGGTTGAGTCGTATATGTCTTGTGTGGACTATATTTGCAGTAATAGCTGTAAGGTCGGCTTCTATCTTAAGTTAGTTTATACGGTTGTACTATTGCGACTTCTTTTGTTTAAGGTGTGATACTTAGAATCTTATATATTTATATAAACATAACTTAAAGTTTTGTATGTAATTTTATTGATAGTCTCATATGAATTGTGTACTTCAAAGCTATTAGCCGTAGATACCTTATATAAATCATATCTACAATAATGATTATAAGGTCAATTATCATCTTATATTGGTTTACATAGCGAGAATATTATGACTTTACTGTTTTGGGGTATAACATTTATTGTATAATGCTAGATATGTATGTGAACTATGTTGCATGGTATGCATATGTCACTAGAAAGATTATGCATCGAGCTTTGGCTTGCCTGTTGGACCTTGTTTAAGTATAAGAGATATCTATTTAATTATGGCTACAAGTTTTGGCATGGGAGTTAGAACGATGTTAGTGACCAAAAGGTTTTAAATTTATTGGTAGATATAACCTAAATTTAAGTGAATTAAGTTCTTAGTTGTTCTGTGTTTGTAACGCCCCAGAACTAACGGAGCTACAACTCACTATGTGTCATCTTTAAAGGTTGACATATAGGAATCTGTAGCTTATCTATAATATACAAATAATAAATAATAATATGCCAACTTTCATATAAACAACTCTTCAATCATTAATAAAAGAATGACATAAATCTAAGTTGCCTAAGATAGTATAATTGTAGCATCTGAACTGAGAAATCTCATAGCTTTAAAACGTAACATAAGATACATAACCAATGGGAGTCATAGGTGAGTCACCCCTCAAATCAATAAGCAATATGAATAATACGTTACAAGTCCCAGCTCCATTCTATGCCTGTCGTCTATTCTAAGCATAACCTAACCCATCATTAAGTAGCAATCTCTAATATCTTCATAATAATAATAATCATAGCTGACATCATCACAAATCTCAATAATATCATTATAACTTAAACCTACAGTTGAAAAATACAAATCTTCGAAGGGTGAGCTATGCCTGATATGAAATACAAAAGTCTATATGCATGAATATCCAAGAAACAACTCACATGCATGACGAGTACCAAAATGCAATACGCAATTATTTATTATCTTTGCTTTAAATTCGATAAGCAACATAATCTTCGAGTCCTAAGACTTGAGGTAACTTGTAAGCTTGAATACAAGCTATATATATATATATATATATATATATATATAGTATTGGTGTAGGTCTTTTTAATGTGAGATTCTACTCGGGATAACGTTACGCAAAGATTACTAGGTGCCTCACTAATACTACTTAATCTCACTAGTGGGTGGTCGAAACTAAACACAAACAACACACTTTATTAAGATCTAAGTTTATTTTAAGTTTGGTAATATTAACTATTCTATCACGCATAACAAAGTAAACGTATATCCTGTACCTAAAATGGATAGCTCACTAGAAATTGTCTTAAACTCTCTACATCTTGTTAAAGGGTGTTAGGATTCTCTCTAACTTAGTTTTGATGGTAACAAGAAGGATTGTTTAATCATGTTTGTATAAGTTAAGTGTTGTAGGTAAAGTACAATAAAACCTTCAATAGATGGTCATACACAAAGAACATAAAAAAGAAATAAGTAAGTAGAAGGTTCGGTAGAAGTTTTTGAGTAAATGAATGAAGAGGGAATGTGATATGCGAAACATTGGTAGAAGCTCAAGTAGAAGGTTAACAATGCTAACAACAAAAGAGCAATAGAAGTACTTGTACAAGTTTCAATGAAATATCCAATGAAAGGTAGTAAAAGTTTCTATAGAAGATTAACTAAAAGGAATGATCAAGTGATACTGTAAGAGAAATGGGTAGAAGTTTTAAATTAGGATGTAATTAAAAGTACATGTAGAAACTCTTGTAGAAGGTTAAGGGTACATAATATCTAAGAAGCTCAAGTTAAAGGAATCTATAGAAGTACTAATAGAAGGTTCACCTAGTATGTTCCAATAAGGATACTAAAGATAGATGGACTTGTAGAAGCTCTAAAAAAAGGGAAGATTAAACATCTCAAAAGGCCTAACTCTACTGGTTAATTATTTGGTGATAACTTCATATCATTACCTAAATCATATGAATTGAGTTTATCCAGATTTTGTGGATCAAATTTAGACTTTCAAAACAAATATCAAACATATTTAAACAGATTTCAGATAAGGCTGAAAAGATCAAATACATATTGTAGATACCTTGTTTTTGCCCCTAGTTATTTTTAGAATTTTTAGGATAGGGTAAAGGGTCTTAATTTAGGAAAAATAAGAAATTTATAAAAAAAAAGAATAAATTAAGAAATTTAGAAAAAAAAAAATGCAAAAGTAGAAACTTTAGGAAATTTAAATAAGTTTTTAAAATAATAAGCTTTAGGTTTTAATAATAATTTTTTTTTTTTTAAGAAAGGGATATTGGGCTTATACTTAGATTTAAATTTAGTGTAGGCAGACCTTGTACTTTTGCATATGAATTAGAGATTTTGGGTTCAATCCATGGAATGTACAAAATATATCTTTTATTTTTTTTCTCTTACTTGGACACTTATCTATCCCTCATTTCACTTGGACACTTGTATATTCTTTATTGGTACATGCATCCATTACGTCACTATACCACATCATGCCACCTCATTCGCCATGTCATGTCATGCCATGTCACTGCTATATTATCGCCACATCATTTACCGACTCACTTTTTTAGACGCTTGTCCATCCTTCATTGGTACATGCATCCATTACGTCACCATACTACGTTATCGCTATGTCATGCCACCTTATCTGCAATGTCACATCATGTCATGTCATTACTATATCACCACCACATCATTTACCAATTCACTTATAAGTGTGGTAGGTACACTCCTACGCATGGTAGACATACTCCGATACACTCTTACACATCATAAGTACACTCTTGGTGCGTGTTAATTATGTTTTCAATGTGTAATTTTGTATTTAACATCACATATTGTCTAGATTTGCTTAATCTAAACATGGAAAAAAATCATATTGCACTTAATTTTTTCTATCCTTAACTCAACTATGATACCTATAAATAGGGGATTCCATATTACTACAAATTGTCAACTTATTACTCATAATCTCTAAAATCTACTCATAAACGCCATTCTCTCTCTACATGCCCCTCTTTTCTCTTTTTAGGATTTACGCAAACTCGGAGTTTTCTGAGTTAGGACAAGTTGTGCTATAAACTGCTCACGGCGAAAGTTTTCCAACTCAATTGAATTTGACCTGCCTTTTAAAGATTCGACTTATGTCCTCCTTAGGTTCATTTGCCTCCCTCTCCTTATTTCCTTTGTCTTTTATTTTGTTTTATTATTTTTATTTTCTTTGTAATATTCTATTGTATTGTTTTTTTTTCTTTTTTGATTTGTTGTATTGTAATTATAACCCATAAAAAAAAAAAGAAAAAAACGAAAAGAAGAAAAGAATTGGAAAAGAAAAAAGAAAGATGAAGAAGTTTTTTTTTAATGTTTTAGTAAAGAAATGAAAAAAATAAAGTAAAATATATAAAAGACAATGAAATAAAGAAAATAAACAAAAACCATTTTATCACTTAGAAAAGCATTTTTCAATAAAAAATAAAAAATATATATTAACCTTTTTAAAGTTAGAATTTCTTAGAATTTTTCAAAATAAATGTATTTTTTTCTTGTAGACATATTTTCTATGATTTAGACATTTTTATTATGATTTATGCTTCCTTTTCATGATTTATGCTTCTTTTCTATAATTAGGTATTTTTTCCATGATTTAGGTATCTTTTCTATAATTAGACATTTTTTCCATGGTTTAAGCATTTTTTCTATAATAAGACATTTTTTCCATGATTTAGGTATCTTTTCTATAGTTAGGCATATTATCCATGGTAATTACGTATTTCATGAAAAATTGCATTTAGGTCTTTTAGGATTTTTTCTAAAAAGTTTTGACATCTAGAATTTTTTTTTTCAAAATAAATGGACCATTTTTAAAAATTAAGATATTTTAGAATTTCCCCAAAAATAAAATCACCAAATTAGGACCATTTTCTCTTAAGTGTTTTTCTTAAATAAAATAAAATGGGTAAGAGACGTAAACTTGACCATTTTCCAAATTTAAAATCAACCAACCTGTTAATATTTTCGAAAAAAACTATGTATGTTTGATTCTGAATAGTAGATATGTATGCACTTACGGGACGACGGTAAAAAACGAAAAAACCCATTCTTCCACTTTAGTTTAAATTGTTCAAATTCGTTAACCAATGATTAAATTTCGTTTTTCTAAGATAATTTTTGAAATGTGATATTAAGAGATTAAATCTAAAATTGGAAAGTTGATGGTACCCATAAGGGTTTGAAGAATCTAACCTTTAAACTTGATTTTTTAGTTCTCAAAACTATTTATAAAATTGATTTTATCGAAAAGACTAGTAGCTAAATTATAGCTAATATACCAAATTGGTTATAATTTTTTTTTCTCGACTTCGATCGAGTGGCAACTCTAAAATGTTTTAAAAAATAAAAGAATTGTTTTTTTTAAACCTTAGTCGATTATCAGTATTAAACGGGTAGAGTTTAATATTGATGGGTCTAAAGAAACTAATTTATAAAATCGGAAAAAAAAAAAATCACGCTCAACAGCTTGACAACTCCACTAATGACGCTGAGAGGGTTAGCTATCTAACTTTCTTAATTAAGAATTAATTTTTTTTAAAATCACCTTACTGTATGTAATTTATTTATTTGTTTGTTCTTATTTTTGTATATAGTTGTACTAATAGTTCTGTAGGGTTAGCTTTAATTTAAATTGTTGGGGGAGGGAAATTTACTATCTGCACCATAAATGTGTGATAGAAACAGTTAAACTTAAATCGTATTAGGACCCTAGGATGAGAGGGCCATTGTGTAAGCTCTGAGTGCTGTGGTGTAACCACCAGTTGAGGTTGATTAGGCTACTCCTATTTAAGTTTGATGTGACTAATGAAAGTGTTTTCTAAAAACAAATAAGGTTATAAAGCTTAAGGACCTACAAAACAAGTGAGGTCATAAAGCTTAAGGACTTTTAAGACCTACTTTAATTGCATTCACAAACCTTTTCCCTAAAATTGGCAAATTGATACAATGTGGCAAGACTCGAAAAAAAAAAAAAGATTAGCTATGAAGTTTTTTAATCTTTTCCTTGTAAATGTTTTTTTTTCTTTAGAATGTCAATGTATTTCTTGTGTAAATAGGATATTGCTAATGTAATTTTCTTTTCATTCCTTTTTGTAGAAAATGGTTAGGTCCTTTTTTACACTAGCCCTTTTCAAATAAGTCCATATTCACGAGCCTCTAGAGTCTAAGGGGATACTTGAAAGATGGTTTCGATTTTTCAATCCAAACTAATAGAAATTCTTTGAAGATAAGATTAAGCCTATCCTCTCACTACTCAAAGTCCACAGTCATATCACCATGATACAGGTCGTAGTCTACTTTTAGGACCTTTAGAGTCAATTTTTTTTTGTTTTGGCCCATGCCAATTAAACCCAACCATTAAAGAATACTCCTATTTATTAGGAATCCCCTTTGTCGAAAAAGGAAGATATATCTTAGATATCATAGCTACCCTGAAAAGATTTTCAAAAAGCTCTTGGGCCTCTGTGAATATGAAGTATGCAAAATATTGGTAGATCCCCATAGGAGAATCATTATGGTGGAAGATCTTTTTACTTAATTTGCGACCCTGTCTAATTACAGTAAAAAACTCTTTTGCGGTAGCTTTGAAAAGATGTGCTTTTGTTAGCAACTTCCGGATAAGCCTCATGTTTGGAATTTGAAATTCCATGAAATCCGAATCAACCTCAACCTTATCCTTGTCCATTCTTGTGCATATCTTAATTTATCCAAATATATTTTCGCTTAAAAATAATCCTCAAGGATCACGATTTTATCTTAAGTGAAACGGAATTAAGTGTATTTTGCTAATACACCCAATCTAATAGAGTTAGGCCTTAATTAATTCAAATCTGATTTAAAGTTATTCTTAACGTCATACTTCCAGGCTTACTTTCTGAACAACCTTCTGAAAAATATCAACTTTTTGTTTTTGAAGTTTTTGAATAAGCTTTTGAAGTGTTGTACCAATTCTTCTTATAAAATCTTTAAAAATACTTTTTGAAGATTTTCAGACTAATCTTTTTTTTCAGTTAATTCAAACATTCTAAATAAGTTTATGAATGCACCTCAATTTGTAATTTTAAACTTTCTAAATGCCTGCACACTTGTTAATTCATTAGTGTTATTCTCTCTTTTCATTATTATCAAAATCCATGAGAGATATCTAACAAAGGCATTTAGAAGTCATGACTTGTTTGAACAGGTTAGCATGACTAACTTTTCTGCATATGATATTGATTCTTATCTTGAAAAATTCAAAGTACTAGAATTTGAGAAATATGACGGACCAAATACCTCAAACTCCACATCAGGTTATATCTATGTAAGATGGCTTGATACATTAAAAACGCGCAATTATTGGTTCATATATTTCAAGACAGCCTCACTGGGCTAGTTTTGTCTTGGTATGCCTAATTAGACTTGAAGCGAGTTGATACATGGGATAAGTTAGCTTAAGTGTTCTTTGAACATTACAAATTCAATGTAGAGATAACATTATCTATTTAGGACTTGAACAACATGAGGAAAGATGACAATGAATCCTTCAAAGAATACGTTAAAAGATGAATGGGCATGGCGACTAAGATCACTTCCTTCTTGTCAGAGAAGGAATTGATTGAATCATTTATATAAACATTGAATGGGTCATATTTTAATTGTCTCTTAAGGTAATCGACCTTTAGCTTTACTGATGTAGTTTTATTAGGCAGTTGCATAGAGGAGGCAATAAAGACATGTAAATTGGTTGAAGATCAAATTATCTTAACAAGTCCTAAAATGGCTATAAATTCAGCAACCTTTGAAACAAAGATGCTTAGAAAGCATCTTATGTCAATCCCGATCCCAAAACTCAACTCCTTCATCAGTTGACAGAGGTCGGAATGCTAAGCCATATACCTCCTCTACTTGAACACAAGCCTTAAAGGCTAGATCCTGGCCCACCATGTGAATACCATATGTGCTCAATGGGTCATTCTATAGAAGACTGTTGGAAACTGAAGCACAAGATTAAAGACCTAATTGATACTGGGTTTCTTCAAATAGACTTTAGCAATCCAAATGAACTAGAGGTTAAGGTAAGTGCTCCTTCACAATATATTAGGTCATGCATCAACATGATAGGAACATCTAAATGGAAGAAGGGTAGGAGTCTAAGTCGAGGAAAATGGGGGTACTTTGATAGAAACCATAGAATGAGCTGTAATTATCAAGGAAGTTCAAGTGCTTCATGATTTGTAATGTTAGAGATTTCCTAAATAAAAATTGTTTGTTTCTTAATATCTCATTTTAAAAGTTTAGAATGAAAAGAGGCAAATCGAATCTCCAAGCACTCACTTTAAACACTTGAGTAATGAATGTCATCAATATGAGGCTATTGTAAACCCCAAAACTAGCAATCCGAGATTTCGATCTGTTGAAAGACCCGATCGAGCCTAAATTATAAAGTAAAGCTCGAAATATTAGTAAACTGATCTCGTAAGTTGAATTTAAGAAAATAAGTAATAAAATAGGAGACTACAAAATTTTAAATATATACCTCGTTATTTATTGAAAATGCGTAAAATGCATTCCAATTTAACAAATCTCTAAAGATAAATTATATGTATACTAAAAATTATAAAATAACCTAAATAATATTTAAGAATATTTATTTGTACTATATATGAGTTTACATGTAGGTATAAATACGCGCAATTACTTAAAATACGCGAAATGTGCTAAAATAATACTAAATACTTAAAAAAAATTTATAATTAATTAAGAAAAAATCAAGAAAAATCAGGAAAAATCAAGAATGATCCAAATCAGGTTGTGGCAGGTCAGAATCCACAAAATAAAAATTAACTAATTAAAATTAGACAACACAAAAGTAAAAAATCAAGAAAATTGGGCAAAGTTATGTCTAATTAATGCATAATAATTACACTAAAGCTCTATAAATAGCAAGAAAAATTCAGAAGCTCATTTGGACAGTTAGAAATCAGAGAAAATTAGGGAGAGGCGAAAATTGAGAGAAAAACCAAAGAAAAAAAACGAAAAGGAAAGCTGTGTAGTTAGAGCCATAAAGGAGAACCCAGACCCGACGGCCAGCTGGGAGTGGACGGCCACCACCACCACACGGTGGTGGCAGTGCCTAGGCCGGTCAATAAGGTCACGGCAGTGGCCAGAGCCACCCAGATTGGTGAGTCCGATTTCCAGCTCGATTCTTGTATAATTTTATAAAAATAGTAAATAGTTTTAGAAAATTATGAAACTTGTTATTCTGAAGTTTTATTGTATGTAGATTTATGAAAAAAATAGTGATTTAGTTTAATCACGTCTGAAAATATAGGATCCTTAAGAAATCGTGCAAAACCGAGCATAATTAAAACGGAAAATAAATAGGCTTAGGAGTGTAGTTTGGAGCTCAATTTTTTTCTGTAGGATGCTTATGTGATATAGAACAGTACTATGAACCCATTTTTTTAAAATTAATTTTCGAAATTTTTAAGTTAATTTTTAGCTTTAAAATGATGGAAAAATTGGGTAATTTGGGGTTAATTAGGTGATTAAGATATTAATTACTGATTTAGATAGTAATTAGATGTTTAGAGATATTAATCTCTGATGTGGAACCCTAATCTTAACCTTTGGAGTATTAAGTACGGTTAATTTAGGAAATTAGTTAATTAATATAAGAAATTAGTAATATGTAAAATTGTAAATTAATAAATCTAAAAAATTAGGGTTATTTAGATAATATTAGAGTAAAAATCAGAATAATATTAAATCTGAATTAAGATTGAATTTTAGGTAATTATATAAAAAAGTAAGATTTTCTCACATCGAGGATAAATCCGATATCCTAATTAGGACTAGCGTGTACCGAATAGCTTAGAATACTAAATTAAGACCCAATAGGATATTTGAATACTCGAGCTTAATTTGATTAATTTCACATTAGGATTTGAGCATGTTTAGGACTTAGAAATCGAACTAAAACCTAATTTAGAAATTGATGCGGAAACTGAACCTGAACCTAACCCCAAACCTAGGATAATTATAAAAGACTTAAGATCTAGATAATTAGGTATATTAAACCCTAAACAAAACATAACAATAAGCGTTATAGGATAAAATGAACCCATAATCGTTATATGAAAAAATGAAACAACGTTTGTGTTATAAGGATAATCGGTGATGGCCTAAGCAAGTCGGACCTCGAGTGAGTGAGTGAGGAGTTGAGGTAAGTTGGGATTAATACAATGTTGTATTTTGGGAGGCTTGAGATTATGCTTGGTTGTGCTTGTTAGATAGTTGGATGTGTACATATGCTTGACTATGGGTGATGCTATGATTCTGTTTGTTGCTCTGGCATGTATTGTATGAAATGATTGATTACCTTAAACTGGACTTAATCAAATATATGACTAGTAATCATAATCGGACATGCATGGTAACCCGTTAGGGGAACTTAGATTCTCCGGCCAAATACCGACCCCTTCGAAAGGGATAGCGCAGGATTGCATAATGGTCCCTTCTTCATCCTCAGTCGAACTAAGTGACAGGAGAGAAGGTCGCGGCAAGGGTGAAGTCAGTGGTTCGAAGGTAGTCGTAAGAGGAGCGAGGTCTCCATTGCATAAGCTTGGGTTTGGTCGTGAGCTGTTGCATTAATGGTAACTCTTCAACCCGGATTAGAGCGGGCGCAATTTCTCTAATCTCACGACGGGCCGAACAACGTCGTGCGATGGCATTTACTTGCACATGCATTGCACCTAATAAGTTGATTGAAAAACTTGTTGTGTTTATGGTATAGTTTTAAGTCCTCCATCTTAACTTACTGAGCTGTAGTTGTTCGCATCCCTATAGACGTCGTGCAGGTGCTAGCTAAGAAACGGCAAACAACTACTCTGAAGCTAGCAACTGTTGGATCCTGGGGAGTGAGGAAAAACATTTGAAGAACAAACATATATTTATAAGATTTAAGCTATTATCGTTGAAAACGCAAATTGTAATAATTGAATTCTATTATATATATATATTTATATTTCCTCACTTTCTTAGGTAATAAATTACAATTTTTTTTACTTCAAAGCAGGTTAGTCGTGGACTCCTTGTGTAAATCAGGTCTAAGATAGCGGTTGTAAGGCCAACTTCTATCTTAGGATGGTTTACATGGCGGGGCTGTTACAACTCTGCCGCTTCGAGGCATGACAGCTATTATGCTTATTCCTTAAAGGAGGTTCATCTTGAAATTGGTACACAAATCAAAGTGACGTTAAACATTCAATTTTCAATGTCTTAAACACAAAATCATTAGTTAACCCCATTGAACCTTTCAATGATGTATTTCAAATAATTAAACCCTGTTAAGGAGAAAATGTTAAAACTAATTTATGCTTGCTCAATCGCCTCAACTCAACTATAATTATTACTTATGGATACTTATCTCCTTTAAGATGAAGAAGGGCTTTCGTTCCAAACACTATACACAAACCACATGTACTGTATGCCATATACAAAAAGAGGGGATGATCACCTTTGTCTTGGATCAAATTGAAAAAAATAAAAAGGGTAAGAGTAGTGTTGGTAGGGGTAAAAGGAAAGATGAGAAATTTTGAAAGAAAAAAAAAAAAAATCCACCCAAAAAAGATATTTACAAAAATAAGGTGATTAAATCCAAAAACCTAAAACTTGAAAATGATTATAGGCATGTATCTTAAAAGGCCCACTTTGAAGTAAGGCGCACCCCTCAAAATAAAAACTCCTAAATCTAAAAGAGTAGAGATGAAAAACTAAGACTCTCAAAATCCATGCATCTTGCAAATTAAGGCTCCCCTATAATTCTACCCTTCCTTAAAAACCTTTTTTTATTAAAGGAAATAACTTATATTTGGTAAAAGTTATATTTGAAACTGGACCAAGCATAATTTAGTTTTACTTATAAGGTTCTTGACTTGTAAACTCAAGTTGAAGAGCGATTTTTTCATAAAAAACCATTTCACTAATATCTGATGACCCAAAGTCTATATTACATTGCAGTCCAAAAAAGACCTGACAGATTGATTAAGTTGTATCACTTGTAAGATAGACCATAATTTTTGGAATTGTAGTTAAGAGCGATAATTTAAACTAAGAGAAAGTAAGGAAGCCCTCTTAGACTAAATTGATCAATTATGAGATATCATTTCTGTGGTTGAAGAGACATTTTAAAGGTATTTAAGAAGACTTATTACCCTTGTGGTCACCTTACGTAACATCAAATGATCACTCGCCTCGAGATTAAAAGTTAGCGCCCTTGAAGGCAAGATTGTCAACTAATTTGAGCAAGGTAAAAAAGAGAGAGAATATATTGGTGGCGTTAGGACATAAAGAGCCTAAACCTGTTAGCAATTCTTACATACACACACACACACACACACACACACACACACACACACACACACACACACACACACACACACACATATATATATATATAAGAGGAGAAAAGGACAAGTTTTCTTTAAGTCGTTTCTAAGTTGGTCTTTTTATCTGGCTTTGGTTATGTTTGGCTTTAGTGTTGAGTTTGGTCACTTTTAAGCATGAGTTCTACCTTAATTTTCTGCCCACTTGGCTTTAGTACCCAGCTTTGCATTTTGTCTCAATATGAGTCTTACCTTTGTTCGTAAATTTCCTTCTTCCCACTCAGTCTTAGTGACCATTTTCATTAGTTTTAGGAGTTTTACCCAAGTTCAAATAAAGTGTCCAATCTAAAACTTTTTTTTTATTAATTTAAGGTAGGGCCTAACCTCTAGCAGCCAGTTTAGGTAACCTTAGTAGCTTAGTTTCTTTCTTAAATCAACCATTGAAGTCAATAGCACCACTTCCAAGTAAATTGCATGGTTAAGAAAACTTTTTTAAGGAACTTCATCAATTTTTCAGTAACCATCAATATGGTGAATGAAATACCCGTCAATATAAGATAACGTTCAAGTTAAAGCCTATCAATCCAAGATACCGATATACTCATTAATCTAAGATGGCGTTCAAGTTAAAGCTTATCAATCCAAGATAGTGATATACCCATCAATCCAAGATGGTGTTAACGTGCTAAGCCCATCAATTCAAGATGGAGATAAGCTTCTAAGCTTATCAATCCAAGATAGTGCTATCTCAATCAATCCAAGATGGCATTCAAGTGCTAAGCCCATCAATCTAAGATGGTGATAAGCATCCAAGCTCATTTATCCAAGATAGTATTAAACCAATCAATCTAAGATGGAGTTCAATTCAAAGCCTATCAATCCAAGATAATGCTATGCCCATCAATCCAAGATGGCGTTCAAGTGTTCAGCTTATTAATCCAAGATGGTGATAAGCTTTCAAGCCTATTAATCCAAGATAGTGTTATACCTATCAATCCAAGATGGTGTTCAAGTTAAAACTCATCAATTTAAGATGACGTTTAAGTTAAAGCCTATCAATTTAAGATTATGTTATATTCATCAATCCAAAATGGTGTTCGAGTGCTAAGCTCATCATTCCAAGATGGTGATAAGCTTCCAAGAATATCAATCCAGGATAGTGCTATACCTATCAATCTAAAATGGTGTTCAAGTTAAAACCCATCAATCCAAGATGGCATTCAAGTCAAATCCTATCAATCTGAGATAGTGTTGTACCCATCAATCCAAGATGGCATTTAAGTGCTAAGCCCATCATTCCAAGATGGTAATAAGCTTATCAATCTAAGATAGCGCTATACCCATCAATCCAAGATGGTCATTCAAGGTTTACTTTGTTTGCTCCAAAACAACCATATTGTATTGTCCATCCAAGATGGTATCTTAAGAATTACTAGTCTCTTAGGGACGTTCTTATCTGGGTTTGTAGGTTTAAGAGAGCATGTCTAAGTTTTCCAAATCGATTTCCTTTGCTAGCTCTTAGGGCACTACCTTGTCAACGTCACTTTTATGGTCTTGTCGACTTTGAAAGTACTTCTCTTCCTTCAAAACCTTTTAAGGTTATATTCAGCTCGTAGGGCATTATGCCCACTTTGTGTTCAAGCAAACTCTTAGAACGCTTTCCTTCTTTTTCACCTTTTTTTTAAGTCTCTAGTGGACCAAACTTAGGGTAGATAGCTAGCTAGCTATACCGCTTCTTAGGGCAAATTCCATCCTTGGGGCAAAAATAGTATCTTATTTGTTTTTATGATAAAGTTTTACTCAAACTTTACAACAAAGAAGAGTAGCTATAAATACTTTATTTCTGCTTTCTTTTATTTTTAGAATTTTTAGGATAGGGTAAAGGGTCTTAATTTAAGAAAAATAAGAAATTTAGAAAAAAATATAAAACTAGAAAATTTAAATAAATTTTAAAATAATAAGCTTTAGGTTTTAATAATAATTTTTTTTAGGAGAGGGATGTTAGGCTTAAGCTCAGATTTAAATTTAGCTTAGGTAGATCTTGTTCATATGTACAATTTAATTACACATATGGATAAGGTACAAGCCAATGACCTAATGATAATATACTTTAACTTGATATTGCATGTGACTTGGAGATCCTAGGTTTAATCCATGGAAGGTGCAAAATATATCTTTTCTTTTCTTCTCTCGTTTAAACACTTGTCTGTTCCTCATTGGTACATGCATACATCACGTCACCATGCCATGTCATCACCACGTCATGCCACCTCATTTGCTAAGTTACGTCATGCTACGTTATCACCACATCATTTATTGACTCACTTATTTGGGCACTTCTTTATCCCTCATTAGTACATGCATCCATCATGTTACCATGTCATGCCATTGCCACGTTATGCCACCTCATATGCCATGTTACATTATCATGTCATTGCCATATTATTTACCAACTCACTTATAAGTGTGATAGGTACACTCTTATGCGCATTGGACATATTTCGACACACTCTTACGCGTAATAAGCATACTCTTGGTGCATGTTAATTATGTTTTTTATGCGCAGCTTTGTATTTAGCATCATATAATGTCCAGGTTCACCCAACCTAAATATGGAAGAAAATCATGTTGCATTTAATATTTTTCTTCCTTAACTCAATCATAATACTTATAAATATGGGATTTCATTTTACTATAAGCCATCAACTCATTACTCATAATCACTAAAATCTACATTATTTACCGACTCACTTATTTGAACATTTGTTCATCCTTCATTGGTATATGCACCCATCACATCACCATTGCACATTATCATTACATCATGCTACATCATTTGCCATGTCGCGTCATGCCATGTTATTGCCACATCATTTACCGACTCACTTATAAGTGTGATAGGTACAATCCTATACTCATTAAACATACTCTGACACACTCCTACGTGTAATAGGCACACTCTTAGTGCATGTTAATTATGTTTTCTATGCATAACTTTATATTTAGTATCGCATATTATCTAGGTTCACCCAACTTAAATATGAAAGAAAATCATATTGCATTTAATATTTTTCCATCCTTAACTCGCCTATAATACCTATAAATAGGGACTGCTATTTTACTATAAATTATCAACTCATTATTCACAATCATTAAAATCCACTTACAAACGCCATTATCTCTTTATGCGCCACCTTTTTCTTTCTCTAAGATTTGCATAAGCTCAGGGTTTTTCGAGCTAGGACAAGTTATATTAGAAACTACCTATGATGGGAGCTTTTCAACCTGATAGAATCGGACCTGCTTGTTGAAGATCTGACCCGTATCCCCCTTAGCTTAGTTTAGGCCCTTTTCCTTGTTTCCTTTGTCTTTTTTTTTTTTGTTTTATTGTTTTTATTGTCTTTGTAATATTATATCGTATTTTTTTTCTTTCTTTTTCAATTTGTTGTATTGTAATTATAACCCATAAAAAAAAGAAAAGACAAAAAGAATTGGGAAAAAAAAAGAATAAAGAGAAAGAAAAATGAAAAAAAAAGAAAAAAGAAAGAGGAAGAATTTTTTTCTATTTTAATGTTTTAGTAAAGAAATGAAAAAAATAAAATAAAATAATAAAATATATAAAGGACAATATAATAAAGAAAATAAATAAAAACCATTTTATCACTTAGAAAAGCATTTTTCAATAATAAATAAAAAATATATATGAATCTTTTTAAAATTAGAATTTCTTAGAACTTTCCAAAATAAATGCATTTTTTTCTTGTATACATATTTTCTATAATTCAGACATCTTTGCTATGATTTAAGCTTTTTTTTTTTTCATAGTTTAAGCTTTTTTCCTATAATTAGGCATATTTTTCATGGTTTAGATGCCTTTTCTATAATTTGATACCTTTTTCATGATATAGGTATCTTTTCTATAGTTAGGTATATTATCCATGGTAACTACGTATTTTATGAAAAATTGCATTTAGGTCTTATAGGATTTTTCTAAAAAATTTTGTCACTTATAATTTTTTTTCAAAATAAATAAAAATCAATGGACCTTTTTTCAAAAATTAGGATATTTTAGGATTTTCTAAAAAATAAAATCACTAAATTAAGACTCTTTTCTCTGAGGTGTTTTTCTTAAATAAAATAAAATGGCTAAGAAACGTAAGGTTGGCCACTTTCTAAATTTAAAATTAACCAACCCACTAATATTTTCAGAAAGAACTATTTATGTTTGATCCTGAATAGCGAGTATATAGGTACCTACAAGATAACAGTAAAGAACGAAAAAGCCTATTTTTCCACTTTAGTTTAAATTGTTCAAATTTGTTAACCGATGATTAATTTTTTTTTTTTATAAAATAATTTTTGAAAGGTAATTTTAAGAGATTAAGTTTAAAATTAGAAAGTTCAACCAATCCGCTAATATTTTCGAAAAGAACTACTTACATCCGATCTTGAATAGCGGGTATGTAGGTACTTATAGGACGATAATAAAAAAACGAAAAAGTCCATTATTCCACTTTAGTTTAAATTGTTTAAATTCATTAACTGATGATTACATTTTGTTTTTCTAAAATAATTTTTGAAAGGCGATTTTAAGAGATTAAGTTTAAAATTAGAAAGTTGATGGTATCCGTAAAGGTTTAAAGAATTTAATCCCTAAACTCAATTTTCTAGTTCTTAAAACCATTTATAAAATTGGTTTTATTGAAAAGACTAGAGCTAAATTATAACTAATCCGCCAAATTAGTAACTTCTTTTCTTGACTTCGATCAGGTAGCAACTCCAAATTTTTTTCAAAAATAAAAGAATTGGTTTCCTTTAAACCTTAGTTGATGGTTATTATAAAGAGATAAGGTTTAATATTGATCGGTTTAAATAAGACTGATTTATAAAATTAGGAAAAAAAAAAATCAAACTTAACACATATCCAAGGATTATAACATTCACCAAAATACCAGGAAAATATCAAGCTCTCGAACGTTGAAGAACAAGATATAAGTATAAAAGCATTTAAACTAGGAAGGAAACATAGAGAGAAAGCTACAGTGTTATCAGTATACTATTTACAAGATCTGGTGCTAAAGCTTAGAAGATTCATATTTTTCTCTTCAATTTGTTTTTTATTTTCAAAGGATTGTTTTGAGATTGCAACTTTGAAAGAGATAATGTGTGTTGTAGCTTATGCTTAGTTTAGATTAGAGACTGGTGAGATATGGAAATAGGTTGTAATGGTCAAAGAGACTAGATTGTGTAATCTCTTTTAAATTTAACTGAATTGATATAATGGAATGATTGGTGAAGATAACTAGATCTCTACCGGTGGAGTTGGAAGAGAAGATTGATGTACGAGGTGAAATCTCTACAAAATCTTATGCCTAATCTTCTATCCTCCTCTCTTTAATTACCATGCTATTATTGCTTCATTGAGATTGTTAAATTATTTCTGTCTTACGCATATCTTGAGGAGTTTCTTATTTTCCTTAAAATTGCTAAAAATCATATTTTCAAAAAAATTATAATAATCAATTTACTCCCTTCTTGATTGTTTAATAGGACTAACAAAAGGCATACATAGTAAGGCTTTATGACACATTCAAAACTTATAGGCAACTCTCCTAAACCCTTACTTTGGTTTTGCTATTTACTCTATCGACCACAAGAAACTTAAAAGAGGAGTTTTAAGAAAGTGTTTTATTTCTTTGGAAAAATATGTTTGAAATTAAGTTATGATATTTAAGATACT
Organism: Lumnitzera racemosa; assembly: GCA_024138005.1. Taxonomy (NCBI): domain Eukaryota; kingdom Viridiplantae; phylum Streptophyta; class Magnoliopsida; order Myrtales; family Combretaceae; genus Lumnitzera; species Lumnitzera racemosa. Next base: position 108,506,422 of record JAMXBC010000004.1, read on the forward strand.
GAAAAGAAGGTTTAAGGGATAAAATATGCTTTAAAAATTAGGTTTGAATGGAAGGAAAATAAGTTAAGAAAAAGGAAAGAAAAGAGATAAAGAAAAGGAATTTGACCTACTCGCTGAATGAGACCAGTTGTGTGGTTCACTCAAGACCAGTCGGACGATTCTTACTAGCATTCTAGGGTCAAGCTAACCAACCCTATGATTCCATAGGAACCAACCGGCTAGTTATAAAACCTTACAAAACTTGCACTCCTCCTTTAAGTACTACATCAAACATCTATTTACCATTTTAAATCAACTTTTCATCATCACAACCCCTTTCTTTTTAAGTTTAATAATATCAATTATTCACTAACAATCAATACAATACACCCCCATTCGAATGAAAAGGAGGTCACATATATGTTTTTATTTTTCAAATTTTAGGGTATTTCAATGTTTTTGAAGAATTGTAATTGTTATAGATAGAACTTATTGTTATGAGAGTTGAAAGAATAATATGCTTATGTTTGATATTGTAGATTTACCGTAAATTTTGAGCCATACATGGTCATTGAATATGAAGCAAAATGTTTATGTCATCTTGTTTCAAGGTATTGCACTTTCATTATGAAAAAGCAGCAAGTTCGATTTATTGAAGTTCTACCATGTGAAATAGGTAAAATGACATACACATACATAGAAACAATTATATTAGATTAAAAGTTTCATCCTTTATTCAAATTATATTAAAGATTATTTCTTAGGATTACCTAAGAAGTGATTAAATGTTATGAAATGGTTGATATGCATTGCATTGATGTGAATGGAGAAAATAAAAATGGTAAATTGTAAATATATCTCCTTATAATAATTTCATATACACTTAATTCTTCCATCTTTAAAATCAAGTACGTAGACCCTAAATAATTCAAAAATGTGTTTTCAGACCATAAGTCATCATTTTGCCTTTAAATAAAACTAGTGGATGATACATTCGTATTGCATGTATAAAAAATATAAAAAAATTTTAGACTTTATAATATAAAAGAACACCAATAATACATATTAGTAAAATAAAAACTATAATAAATTTTATAAAAAGAAGTCCTTACTACAATAGCAAGTTAGTCAAATAAAAAATGTAATGAATTTTCAAATAATAGCAACGTTGTCAAATTAAAGTAATAAATGAATAAAATAATAATAACTGTAGAAGTAAGTATGATAAAAAATAGTAACTATATAATTGGAAAATTTTATGAGTAGCAGGTGGTAGTTAAAAAGTTTATAAAATATGTTTGAATTTTTTTTATTAACTATTATGTGAATATATTTAATGGTCAAAATTATAAGATATTAAGTTGTTACTTATAAATAGTTATAAAAGGACTTTTCCTTTAATATAATATTAAAAAAAAGTACATGAAATTAATATTTAAATGGACTTGTAAAGGTTTAAAGGCATTTTTTTTTTTAAATTCCGAATCTAAGCACTCGGATTTCAAACAGGTATATAAAGGCTCCATTCTCCAATGCTATGCATTTACAATTTCTCGACGATAGCAACATTGCTTCTAAAGCGGGCGAGGGGGTTGGGGGGTGGGGGTGGGTGGGGGCTGCTCAACTTCTTGGAGGCGTCAACTTAGATAACCAGACTAATTCGTCGAAGGATTTGATTTGACAATGATTTGCCCTTTTTCTGGGAGTGGCATATACATATGCGAATGTGCATCTTGTGTGTATAAGCTTGAGTGCCCTACGAAAAAGGGTCCACATCAGGTAAGTTATGATAAAAAGAAGAAATAAGTTGGTGCGACTAAGTCGCTCGTTGCGCCAAAACCCGGGTCCGGTCAACCCCATTACATTCCATTCCATCACAACTGAAACTCGAATTACGCACTCTTGACGCGGAAAAAACTTGTCGCCATATGATGGTGCGACTGCAGTCTTACTGTCCGAAAGATTCAACGTTGTTGTTAAAATTTAATCCTAACAACTTTAGATTTAAATTTTACTTGGGCATGGTTCATCGCATTCAAATTTTAGCAACACTGAGTGTCATAGTTTAATGAATTAGATTTATTTTGATCAACCGTGTATATATTCTCTGAAATATTCTGATGCTGATTGACTTTTCAAAGTTTTTGACGACTACTAAATAGTAAATAGTAAAAGCTTTGCATTAACTCCTCAGGCAATGGATGGTAAACATCCATAAGGAAGTTTCAATGGTCATAAATGTTGCTTTTAGATGACACTAAAATGCTACTGTTATTATAATCTAGTGGTGTCCTTATCATCATTAGTTTCTCATCCAGATGAATCGAAGTTCAAATTCTCTTTTCTTTAAGTTTGTAGCAATGGTTGGCCAATTTGTACTTGATACTTTATAACAATGGTCAAAGTATCAAAATAACCCTTAGTTTTAAATTTTTAAACATGTATCTATAGTGTCGAGTTTGTATATGACCCATATTAATCCTAGAACTTATTTAGAATCTATATTATATATGTTGCAAGTGTTCTACATTATGGGGAACCTTCTAATTTCTTAATATATGTAGTATATCATATACATCACCTTAAAGTATCACTTGTAATTATAGTTCTGATTCAATAAACTTCAGAAAATCCAATCATGCCGATATTACCTATGACCTATTATTTTAGACTAGCACTCATCAATTGGACAAATAAAATTATAAAATAATACCGTATCTTCAATTTAACTTGATACTTGATTCATGTACAATGTATCTCGTTTTTTGTACTTTTACCGAAATTCATTGTATTTGATTGTTTGTAATTTGTATTTAAAAAAATAATGACTTTTATTTTGAATATCAAGGGCGAACATGAATGCTTATAATATTTTAAACGGAAAAAGTAAAGTGAAAAAAAAAAAAAAAATTTCCATATAGATTCTATGTAGGATCTTGGAACCTATGAAATTTAGATAATATAGGTTATTGGGTGATAAGGATCATGGGGAAGGTTTTGGTTCTAAATTTATGGAATTTGAACCTATAGAGAAGGCCTACCTATCAAACCTACTATGTACTGGCTAACCTTAGATAATAAGATAAAAGGCTTTGTTCCCTTAGCTATGGACGAAGAGTGCATCGTCGGATTGGGTCTGTGTGAATCTTTGTGGCTATATTTTTGGCTAGATCCAGCTAGGCTTGTTTGAATCAAAGCTTGGTTTGGATAGCTTGGTCTTGGCTTTGATTAGATTAGATTAGGTCTAGATTTGTCAAATCTTGGCAAGGGATTGGTGATGGCACTTCGTCCAGATGGGGTAGTTGGTGAGATGCTTGGTAGATTTACTACTTTTTTTTTTTTTTTTGTAAGACGGTCATGTAAATGGAATAAAGTAAAATTGGAATTATAATTTCTAAGGAATAATATAAGATAAATGATAGTTTTTACTTTATTTGATTACACTCAAAATGATATTGGTGATGTATCTAGAATATATCTAAAAATATCAATATACTCTTATCTCAATCTGAAAGAATTGAGATTCTTTATTTCAAAATAATAGGAATTTTGTAGAATAACAAAAGCAGCAGTAGTGTTATATAGAAGGAATGTAGAAAGGATAGCTGTTTCATTTCAACCCTTTGAAGTCTACCAAAACGTAGGGAAAAGTAAGGGAGTTGCATCGCTATATCGGGTTTGATTCACACTTCCATTAGGGTACATCGTTAAAGGCTTCCATCTCTTTGGTTTTTGGTGCAACGATATGTTTTATACGTATATTCTTTTAACCTTAACGAATGTAATGCATTTATTTGCAGAAGAAAGTGTCGCATGGTACTCCTCTCGTACTTCAAAACATGTAATACAAATTATTGCTTCGAAGCGATTATCCACCATAATCTAGCTGGCTTCCTCGGACTAGAGATTACTATACTTCAAAATAAGACTACTCTTGGTCTTTGAGGCTGGGTAATATTTCGTTAAAAAAAAAAAAGAATATTTTTCAAGTTTTCTTAAAATAATTGTGTTAAATGAAGATTTAAAATTGTCAAATATTATATTAGTAATTTTAAGACATTGTAGTCACTAATAGCTTTTAAAAAATACTAATACAGGCAGATGGAGATTACAATCATTGGCCATTAGCTCCGTATACGAATATATAGATCATAGATACTCAAACATGAGCATATTTAATCTTCCATGACATTTTGATTACATTTAGAAGAGGAAAATTGAGATAATATTACATAGATTTTGACTTGGGATACAAGCAAGAAGCGGGCTTCACCTTTCTGAATTTTTTTGGTGATATCACTAAACTACTTGACTTATTTTATATAGACTCAAGTAATCCATTCAAAAATGGACAAAAAGAAAGAAAGAAAGAAAAAAAAAAAACAACACATTAAGTACTCATGGTATATCTCTTCTTTTATTTTCATTTATGTAGAGGTTGAACCATCAGAAAACAACCTTGGGATGGTCTAAGTGAGAGCATAAGCGAAGGACGATGGCAGTAATTTGGTGAAACCGAGAAGGAAAACCTAGAAAGGAGCAGTGTTAAAACTATCTTATATTCCATCGTTGTCAAGTTCCTACCGACGCACATTCTTCCTCCAAAACCGAAAGGCAAAAACCCCATCTTGTGTTTGCATCCACCATATAATGGGTCATCCTTAAACCGGTCCGGTTTGAACTGGTTCACGTCTTCACCCCATAAAGCCGGATCGTGGTTCATCGATACAACATCAATCCACATATTTGTTCCATTAGGGATTACCTTGTCTCCTACTCGAATATCTTCCCTTGCTTGTCTTTGTACATTTGGTGCTGGACTGTACAAACGTAGGACTTCACTCATCACCCATCCCATCTGCATTAGCATGCCAAATCTTCACATTAGCAATAACTCAATTCAATCCAACAAGACGTATGTGGAAAAACAAATTTTGTTAGTTTTAACATATATGGTAATCATTATTTATTGACGTCCTGCTGTTATAAGAGATATAATAAAATATTTTAAAACGTTCCCGTAGTAAGGTTTTCATGTGAAGCGCACAGTAAGAATAAAGTTTTCAAATTCATTTATTAGATTAGATTAAATAAACTCGATAAAGGTTCTTAATCTAAAAAAGAATGATAGTATATATTTCGATTGATTATAGTAATTATGAACTTTAACAACAGTGATAATTTTGGTGTGGTTACAAATTATATGATATCTAATAAGTGTTTAATATATAACAAAACATCATTTATAAATATTGAAATATTTATTATATGTTGGTGAATTTATGGTAGAACCCGATTTAACTAAAATTTTTCCCCTGGGAAGGGAGTCGCAGTCCCTACAGTTAATAGTCAAACCACAACGGAATAGGCTAAATGTTCTTTGTTCCGTACTCATGCATGGGCTAGCAATAAGTATAATTATGGGATATGATATGACATGGACACTGTGATATCGTGTCAGCGTCGCTAGTCTGTAAGGTATACCATACTCAAAACTCTCTCCAGTCTACGACTCCGAGTCTCCGACCATCAAAATTTGCGGGTCACATTTGACCTCTCCTGGCAGGTCCTCCACAAAATAAATCTGGCAAACGCTTCCTATTTTAGAAAACATTAATACCATGATTTCAAGGAAAAAAGGATCTTCCATCTCTTGTTATAATAAAATATACACCACCAATGGTATATGACCAATATTTCCCACTCCCAGGCCATACTAGTAATACTTGGTCGCATGTTCTTAAGTTTAGAGAAGTGATTCATACAAATCTAATAATTAAACCTTGTGTAGAAACAATAAGGAAAAAAGAAAATCTTATTATTATCCCCATCGAACTTTTATTTAGGAAGATTAACAAAAAAAAAAAAAAAAACCCGAGGGTATCAAGGAAATTTTTTTTTATAATTGTTAAACTGTTTGATATATCGAAAGTTTAACGAGATTTACAGTATGTGTATAAAACACTCCAGCCGAATATCTATTTGGGATTTGCTCCTCGATTCCAAACTTAGCCAGCTAAATTTCCTTTTCAAGCATAGGCAAAAACACGTTCTCGTAAAATAATTGATCATACGATTAAGACTATTGCTTAAAATTTTGGTCTAGATTCAGATTAATATAGTCATCGCATGAATAACGAGAGCATTCCCGTTTTGATTACCTAAAATTCGAATGATTTGTGAGGGACTAGATTGTTTATGTTATTTTCAGAAAATCAGCATATGAAAAAAAAATAACACAACATGCAACATAAGATAAGGAAGCTTTTTCATTACCTTCTTTAGTCCAGCAAGCAGTGAGGCATCAAGAGCTTTATCTCCAACCACCTCTTTAATCTCTTCCCGCAATAGATCTTGCCACTCCGGATACATGGCCAGTAGCAATAACGTCCACGTCAGCGCGAGCGCCGTGGTCTCGTGGCCACCGAAGAAGAAAGTCTTGCACTCATCGACCAGCTCGCGAGTTGACAGTGTCTTCCCCAGCCGACCGTTTTGGTGGTTTTCTCGTAGCAATAGGCCAAGCAAGTCCTTTTGAGAAATTTGTGCTCCTGCCTCCCTTCTTGAGGTTATAATAGACATCAAGAGATCATCGATTTCCTTCCCTAACATTTTGGCCTCCGCTGTGTGCTTTGGGGTCAAGAATTTATTGAATGGTACCCCAACATAACGATTGGATTTAAATAAAGTGACTTGCACTTCCCTTAGTTTCTCCACAACCCTACGCCCTTCTTCGCTGGTGACACCGAAGCTTGTCCTGGAGATGATTTCACCGGCGGTGGAGACGATTTCCTTCTCGACGTCGATTTCCGGCTGGCCGGAGTTTATGAGAGCTGACCATCTGTCTAGCATTTTTTCCGTGGTATCTACCATCAAACTTGCCATTGCCTGTTGGGAAAAAGTCAATCAGACATTCGTGTGAAAGTTTCGAAGTATGGTCGTAATTCTTCTTGTGAAAGAAGTAAATGGGGGAATTTTCGGTGAATTTTCTTAATTTAGAAATTCCTCACACGTGAAGAGACAAGGAGGATATGGTTCTAGTTAAATCAAATTAAACAATTTGGAAAAGAATTGAAGATTTGAATTCCAAAATGTATCTTGACTAGCTGATGCCCCCCCCCAGTCTTTGGTTTGATTACTCTTTTTCTAATAATAACCTTTTTAATTTCCATTTCCATATTTTCATGAACAAAGTAAAGTATGATCAGACTTGCTTTCTAATATATAAATAAAATGGAAAACGTCCTTTGTTGAAATATAAAATCTGTTGAATATACCGTGCTGACAAAGAATAACTTTATACTAAACCCATCAATATTTAATTTGGTCCGATTGGTAATGAATCTATCTATTCATCTACGTCAAAAATTTTAATATATCAGACAGTAAAGTGATGCACCCATTACTGCATACAGAGAAGAGCGATTTTTTTTTTTTCTTTTTTATCTTTTGAATTTTTTTTTCGGTGAAAAAAGGGTATTTATATCACATCGACGGGTGCACGAGTTTTATGAAAAGGGCCGGGCCGGGTTTTGTCACCTTCAAGTTGGTAGGGGTAAAAGCAGGAGTAATAACATGTCTGTGACGAACCCAATCATCTCCTTCAACCATAACAAGACCACTGCCAAACATGGGTTTCCTGTCCATCTTGAATACCGTTGGCTTACCCCAGCTCTTCCCCATCACTCCAGCAGACATCTCTTTCAAAAACTCCGGATCCGCGATGTACAAAAATGGCTCCACTCCTAGCCAGTACGTAAAAACCTTCCCTGCAAATTATTGAAAGAAAAAAAAAAAAAACACCAAAATTTACTTTTGGTTAGTGAATCAATCTTAACGTTTCATTTTTCATTAGAATAACTAGCGGGATTATGCACCCGCGTGCAAAAGATAAAAGGCAAGAAGAACTTCTAATATAAAATCACCGTCTATTACACGTACTATTTTTTATAGTCCGGTTCTATATAAGAAAAATCCGATAGACGGAGATGAGTTGCATGCAAGAGCTTACCGTGAGACTCTTGCCAGTTAGCAAAGTAGGGAAAAACTTTAGAATGGATGTCATGAGAGATTATAGTATTGCTGTTGTCTGAGGAAGCTCCATTACAGACAGCCCTTTTCATGTCACTAATATTTCCGAGAGGAAAACTAGGAGGAGGTCCTCCAAATCCATTCTTTCGCAGTTTACGGTACGCTTGCATAGGTCTAACCCAGCAAGCAAACAACATTTTCCAGGAAACAAGCAGAAGAAATAACAATACTACAGCAGAAGAAGCTGAAATAAGAAAATCGTACGTAAATGAAGAAAACAGTGCCATATTCTCTCTCTCTCTCTCTCTCTCTCTCTCTCTCTCTCTCTCTCTCTCTCTCTATGTTGGCTTAGTTAAATGCGGTTGTGTTGTTGTGGATGGGATGGAAGAAGAGGAAGAGGGATGGGGGGTATTTATAGAGGGAAAACGCGGGTGTCAAATGATGATTTAAATCAATGTCGGAATATTGACTGGAGATAACTAAATGGCCACGTCAATGGTTTTCATGTGTTTGAACATTTTGCTTTATTCTACTTACTATGCCACGTAGAAAACAGCGTTCCTTTTTCAAATCTCCTCTCTCCCGTTCCACACCTTTCCTCCGGTCATTAATTTAATATATTTGAAAATACAGTTAATTTAATAATTTAAATTTAATAAATATTAAATTAAAGCTGAAATGAAAGAGGAATTGATCTCTATAAAAACATACGTGGTCGTGAGAAAAATCCTAAAAGCTTTTACTACACCTCATTTGTGTTTTTCCATCTTGTGTTCTCGTCAACCTTCCACGGTTTTCTGGTCACATTTTGTTCAATTCTTGCATCCATGGTATTTTATTAATTATCATATATCGTAGAAATTTCATATACTTGTAGTAAATATATTCGTAATTATTTTATACTTGTACAGTATAATAGAATTATTACATACGCGTGCATTATTACTTATTAAATAGATTGTGCATTATTATAATTAAGTAGACAATTCTGCACATTCTGTGGAATCTTATGATATAGTTGTTATAAATAAGAAGTTCCTAATCAAAGTATCAAACAATATTTTGTTGAAATGAAAGTCGAATTAGACATAATACATCATGATTCCCCCGAGTATGATGCAGGTCAATGTGATATATCTAAAATGTATAAATAATTTTATAAATTCTTGATTAGATAAAAATTTGATACAAAATGTAATTTGAAGTGTATATATACACATGTGTGTCTGTATATACCTATATAAAAGCTTTTCTTGAAATAATTTTATTTGATTTTTCTTTTAAAAAAAGAAAAAAAAGAAAAAAGAAATTACATTGGATGATGCATCTTGATTCAATATCCACACCACCACCACCCCAAAAAAAAAGAAAGAAAAAAAAAAAACGAAAAGATATGTCGAAAACCCGAAACATACTAAAATCACGGCATGACTAATCCGAGTACAGTATGAATGTGAACAAAAAATTGGCATGACAATAAATTTATAACTTTTTATGTAGAATATTGAAAAGAGTATATATAGATATTTATGTACACCTAAATTTGACATGAAGTACTGTCCCGACTAGCTAGATATAGTTAACCACGTTTTTTCAAAGAATATATTGTCTTTATTTAAAATATTATATTCTAATTTTTCGGTAAATTATATTCTAATTTTTCAGATGGGAGAAAAAAAAAGAAAAATATTATAGAATGGATTTTGTAGGATTCCTAAGAAACTCTTCAATTTTTCCTTGAAGAAGATGATTATCCATCCTCTTCTCATTTTTCACAGCATGCATATCAAGAAAAAGTTGCAGACATTTTATTGTGAATAACTTTCTAAACTTACTTGATTATGGACAAATTAGTTCCATCTGAAAAGAAAATTTCATAAAATATTAGAAATAATTAAATATGATCTTATAAAAATTCTTTGTTCGAATTTTTTTTTTAGAAAAAGCAATTGGTTTATTTGAATAATAAGCCAAAAAGTGATTATTTTGAATTTTTATACTAAATTTTAATAGGTCTCACGGATCAAAAGAATTTGTAAGATTGGCTGGTTCTTTTTCTTTTAAAAGATTAAATTCATCTTATATAGTAAAAGATTTTCGAAAAGAAATTCCTGCAAATAGATTGATTCGCATAGAGAGAATTTATAGCAGATATGCTTGATACGTGATAGGTCTCTTTATAGCCTGCTTGTCATTTAAAACCAATATAATACTTAAATTACTTAATGATTTTACAAATATTAATGTAGATTCGAGTAGGCAATATATTTCAAACACAATGTCACAATCGATAACAAGTAATATATCCTTGTATTTATATAAAAATAGAAAGGTGTTTTTTAGGATTACCCTACTATTGTAATAATATTTCAATTCCCTAGAATTTTTAGGCAGCTTCAATGATCTCACGAATCATAACTTTTAACATGAACTACGTCACCATAGGAATATATAACTTCTTCCAATCGCAAAAGAAAACCCTACTGACAATCACAATTCACAATAAATTAATCACGTTACTAGTAACATTCCACGAGTAAATTATTCAGACCAGTGAAAAATGCATTCCAGAGAATATTCTACGGTCCTATTGACAGATATTCTATTCCATCATTTTCTCACAAGTTGATATATATTGAAAGGTTATATAGACAAGATTGTATAAGTTATTAAAGCTTGATATAAAGTTGAGCATACCCGTAACAAAAAATACTAATGTTATGGATTAATAAGTAATATATAAGTATTAAATATATAAAAATATAATTAATATTTTTTAATAAGTACATATATCAAAATTTTACTAATAATTCTAAATTATTTATTCATTCATATGACGTATTAACATGTTATTCAATCGTTTTTATCGAGGAAAAGCTATAGGAAGGATAAAAACCACCTATTGGATCGTTTAACTAATGCTACTTTGACTAATGCATTTTCTGGTTTCGATGCTCTATGACATATGAATAGTGTGAAGTTATGTCCAACAGACAGAGGAAAAAAAAAAGAAGAGTGCACAATCGAGTAATAAGATGCAAATTTAAATGATTATGGTAGCAATGATCTCAATAACCTTCGTATCTAGAAAATTACATATCTAATATAAATAAAAAAATTACCTGTTTTCAGCTTAAACTTGTGAAGTGAGGTTCATGTTTGCTGTTTCCTCGTTCATTTCTAAATAGCTGTTTGATTTTTTTTTCTTTAATTTGGTTTATCTAATGCTATTCTCTCTCTCTCTTTTATAAATTGACTGGCTTTTGCATTTATTTTTGAATTATGCCGTAAAACCAAACTAAAAAGAAATATTTCATGGATATAAGTGTTCAAAAATTTCTAAAATTATACTATATTTGAGAGATGTATTAACCATGATGCGTGTACTAAAATAAAGGAAATGAAACTATTTAATATTTATTATGAGTTGATAACAGTTGATTAGATATTATAAAAGATGTAAGCATTCTATTTAAGAAAAAGTATAAAAAGGTTTCTAATATTTACCTATGTATACGAATAAGATTTTAACCTTTCATTTAGTATATTTTAATTCTCAAAGTTTAATAAATTTACAAAAAAGTCACTCTATTAGTTTTTTTATTATGTGTGGATACGTTGAGAACTAAAATGGACTAAATAAAAATATTAAGAATTAATTTGTATATATAAGTAAACGTTAAGGATTTTTTATATTTATGTAGATTGATTATATGTTGACACGTATCTATAGTAGTCGAAAATTTAACAAAGTTGAACGATTTATTTAGTACAACTTGAAAAGTTTAAGGACTAAAATGGACTAAATGAAATGTTAAGGACTGATTCGTAAAAACATAATATATTGTAGACTTTTTTTTGTACTTTTTCCTTCTATTTATCTTATAATTGCATGCCATTAAAATACACAAGAGTTATTTATGGGGAAATAAAATGATATTACCCCAAGTTGCACCTTGAAATTAAATCCAAAAATATAGACTCTAGGAACTTGAGTTTGATATGATTAAACTCGTTTTATTCTAAAAGAATATTTTTCTCTTAATCACGATAATATATTGTCCAAACTTCAATTTGAATACAATTTACTTAAATTGTTTAGTGCTCAATTAGGTTTTGAGAGTTAATCAAATCAAATACCGTGAAACTTAAGCTCCACTTAACTCTCAAGCAAATTTTGAGCTAAAACTTGTATGTAAAGGGTAAGTAGATTTGATTCATTTACAACTCTGACGGATGGATAAGAACCACAAATATGTTTGAATGCTTTTATGTTTGCTAATTGGTCTTCATAAGTTGGGATCATATAGGCTGAAGATCCTTACAGTGTCATATCTACGTTACTTTGTAAATTCTCATAAAGAGATGAAACATGATGGCGAAAGAAGAAGTGCAAATTTGGAAGATTAAACTAAAAGGTAGTGTTGTCCTGCGACTCCGGATAGGCAAAGACACAATGTCACGATTCCTAAAGTCAGCCAAAACCGTCGGTGTTCAAATATGTCCTATGTAGTTCTCCACGGGGGAGGCTATATATTCTAGCCTGCAACTAAGAAAATTTTGAGGGACTTGTTTTCTGCATGCATCTCAATGAAAACGTATGTCATGCCTTGGATTCAAACGTGTTGAGTTTGATAACGTGCTTCATCATTCTAAAGGGCTATGAGATTTAGCTCCAATTCTACGGTTGGCATGGAAATGGAAGCCACAATAGCTCGAGACAGGGGATGCATATGAGAAAATATAAGTAAACAAAAGCCTCCTTCGCATATAAGGATCAAATCGGATACAAATTAAAAATACTAATAAGAATTAAAATATAAGATGAGTAAAAAATGAAACGTTAATCTCATTTTTTAAATAAATCACAAAATACAGTCGAATAACTTTATGTTTTTTACGATCTCTCTTAAACTTTTTTATTTGAGTTAATTTCTTTTTGGTCTTTAAGACAAATATACATTCTATTCAAATAAGTAAGAACATCAAATGTATGAATTATCAACAAGTAAATTAAAGAGATGGAGGTCTAAAATCACGATCCAAAACGAACATATCCTTTTTTTTTTTTTCCATTTAGAATGGTTAATGGTTGAAGTATCATTTTAACCACATAAATTCTATAATGAGAATGAAAAATCAGTTATCTAATCGAAGAAAATCTCAGCAAAAAGATGGAACGTGAACAAATTACATAAGAAGTTACGACTAAACTTTTAAGGCTGAAAATTTAATTTATAACTCCACTTCCTTCAACGTCGTACACCATCTTTAATGCTTAGCTCAAGATAGCAACTAGAAGTTTGGGAGAAGCAATAGCCAATCACTGAAAGGGGAAGAAGCTCTAAAAGATCTTTAAAGAAAGAAAAAAAAGAAAGAAGAGTTTTGATGGAGGAAAAAAAGGAAGAGAAGAATAAGGATTTGAGGATAAGGGTAAGAAGATGGATGAAAGGAGAGACAGATGCACAATTACAGTTTTTTAAAATATCGCCGTGGCATTTTAAGGATTAAGATTAAAAATGCTCTAAAATCATCTTACAAAGGACTCTCAAATTGTTCAAACAAACACTATGTTTAACCAATGCCCACTTAGTTGTATACAACTAAATTTGAAAGGACATTTATAAATTGGAGTATAGCGCAAGAAAACACAAAATACGAGATAAGACCCAATCGCATATGATTACTTGTGATTGAAATTGCGAAAATCGAAAAGATGAACTAAATTGTTGGCCTAAATTTTTATTTTTCTACCCACTGAAAAATTGGCCAATAGTTTATTCGGCCAAAGTTAGCATAAGTACCATTTTTCAAAAGTTAATTAATCGATCCAGCTTAGAGCATAATACTAACTCTTATTTCATATTAGGTTTTGCAAAAGTCCAAGTATCATAAATCATCAACGAACTATTTTAAGCATACTCAATAAATCTCTAATCTTAAATTGAATTCTTTCCAAATACCATCATTGCTCTTCCATTATTAAAAGGTCACCTATAAATATTTTATTTATATTTACTTATACAACCTTTCATTTACTAATCATACAAGATCTTTACTTCATATGTATGATATCACATTATGTATAAACTTTAATAATAGAATCAACAGATAGATAGTTACACATAATACATTTTGCTTTCATCTCTTTCAATTTGCTTTATTGCTCTGTATATTACTATCACATATCTTTAATTTGACTGTTCTTCACATGATATCAAAGCAGGTTTCTCAATAAAATGCGTATCCTCTTCAACTCATGGTTAGATTTTTGTTTGACTCCTGGTGATCATTTCCTCATTTTCTTTCTATATTGAGTATCATTCAATTGAATGAATAGATGGATCTTACATATAATGATCTGTTGTATCTTTTTGTATCATGGAATCGTTCAATTAGACTAGCCCTAGGTGTAAAATGCATTCTTAGTTTTACTTATAGAATATGCTTGAAACTAGAAAATGATAAAATTGATGCACAAAATTGGATATATTATGACTATATGATGAGGTATTGATAGATTCCATGAAAAAAGAATTGGTTGAGGGTTTCATGTGTCTTGTAAAGGAGCTATGGGATAACATTAATGAAAGATTCAGGCAAAAGAATGGTCCCATACCATTCTAGCTTCAATAAGAGATTGTGAATGCTAAATAAGGGAATAGTAGTGTTAGTGTACACTACAATAGATTAGAAAAGTTAGTTACAGGATGAATTAAGTAGCTTAGTTGGTTTCATGAATTGTACTTGTGACATTATTACCAAATTGTGTAAGATAGAAAATGGAAACAAGTTGTTGCAATTTCTCATGGGGCTTAACAAAAAATATGAAAATATACAAAGTCACATTTTATCTTTAGAGCATTTACTTTCAATTAGGAAGGCATACTACTTGATTTATCAAGTTGAAAGTAGAAATAAGTATCGGGTTCTTTTCTTTCAAATGATAATTCCTTTGCTTGTGCTTTTAGAAGTCAACAAAGGAAAATTGCTAGAGACAAGAAAGATAAAAGATAAGGTCTAGATTGAAGGTTAGTTATACTCATTATAAAAGGATTGTCCATTCTACTAAAAGTTTCTTTGAAATTATTGGCTATTTGAATTGGTATAAGGGTAGTAAAGATAAGAAATGGACCAAATTCATAGGTTATGTAATACAACAATCTAATGCACCTTTCAATAGTATTGTCTCTGTTTCCTATTGCCAAAAAACAAAAGCAAAATGAGAGAGATTTAATTTCCAAAATCTATCATAAAGTATTTTGCACAACAAAGGGAACAAATGCAATAGCAGCAATGAAAAATGCAAAACCTTGTTCAATACATTTTGTAAGTTAGATTGCTACTTGTGATTCATTTGTAGCTTCATTTCATAAAACTAAAATCTGTGGACAAATGGATAGTTGGTTGGGAGCTTTTTGACCATATGACATCTTTTTTTATCCTTTTAACTAATAAACAAAATCTAAAAGATCACATACACATCAAATTGCTTGATGGAACTACCAAGGTAGTTAGAACCATTGGAAATTTGTAGCTAACAAAGAAAATTATCTTGAACAATGTCCTTTTTATCCTTTAATTTCTTGCAATCTTTTGTCCATCAGCAAGTTATGACAAAACTCTAAATTTTTTGTATCTTTTTATCCAAAATGCTATCTATTTGAGGACTTAATCACTAAGAGGATTATTGTACAAGTTGACATTGGGAGAGGATTATAAGTCATGAAATTTGAGGCAAGGTCTTTTACATCTATTTCAAATGTTTTAGCTATTCATTTTGCTTGTAATAATGATCACAATGTGTTTTTAAGTTTGTTACATAATAGACTTGGTCATATTTCTATTTCAAAGCTTAAACATGCTTCGAATTGTAATGAGATTGATGTTAATAATTTCTATTGTAATGCTTGCCGAATGGCCATATCTCATTGTTTATATCTTTTCCCCATAGCAATTCTTCTACTTCTCATGTGTTTAAGCTTATAAACATTGGTTTCTAGGATCCTTATAATACATCTTCACTCTTTAGTGCAAAGTATTTCCTAACAATAGTATATGATATGAGTAGAACAATTTGGACCTATTTGATTCATTACAAACACCAAACCTTTTTCATTCTGACTCATTTCATAGTTTACATAAAAAATCAGTTCAATACTACTCCCAAAATTCATTTGAAGGGACAATAGACGTCAATTTCTTTCACATGATTGTAAATGATTGTTTAGTGAACATGGCATCATATACCAAAAAACCATAATTTACATACCTCTACAAAATGGTCCTATTGAAAGAAAACATGGGTACTCAATAGAAATGTCTTGTGCTATTAGACTCCTTGTAAAGTTACTAAAGAAATTTTAGAAGAGTGTATTTTAGCAACACTAAACTCATTAACGAAATACCTACATACAAACTATTGGAAATCTCGTTATTAAATTTTATTCAATAAGCCTCCTTCATATTCTAACCTTAAAACTATTGGATGCTTATGTTATATTACTATTTTTGATAAGTCGAGGGATGAATTTGATTGTAGAGGGTATTGTTGTGTGTTTTTAGGATAACCTTCTAATAAAAAGAGTACAAGCTTTATGATCTTATTAATCATGTTCTTGTTGCGAGTAGAGATGTTTTTGTTGACAATGTGTTTCCTTTCAAGGAACAAGTGTCTAATACCTTTTGTTTTTTCTGAACCATCATTTCCTCTATTGTCTGGAATTGATGAATTCTCATATCCAATTCACTTGCCCTTACATCTCTACATGTTCATTATTCTGTCCAAGACATGGAATCAACCTTTGTCACTCAACTAAACACTTCTGTTCGCAGGTTTAATAGAATTAGAAAAGTCCCATTTGGCTCACTAATTTTGTTCATAATGTGCAATCTAATTCCTCTTTTTTACCAATAACACCTAATACTCTATACCCTTTGTTCAACACTCATACATAAAGTGGATAAATGCTTTATTAGCAAATGTTTTGACTATTCACAAACCATGAAATTATCATGAAGCTAAAAGTGATCATAAGTGGATAGATGCTATGAGGAAGCAACTTTTAGCCTCTGAAGCTCATAGTATGTGGGAATTAGTTCCTTTGCCATCAAGTAAGAAGATTATTGGTTTCAAATGAGTATATATGATCAAGTATAAACTCGATGGGTTAGCTGAAACATATAAAGCAAAATTGGTGGCTAAGAGGTACAATCATATTGAGAGAATTCATTATGTGCATACTTTTTCTCCTTTAGCCAAATTAACTATTATGTGTTTATTGTTAGCCATAGTTACTACTAAGTGTTGGCGTGTTCACTAACTTGATGTGAACGATGCTTTTTTACATAGCTACATAGATAAAGAAACATATATGGATCAACTAGATGGATATGATGCTTCTTCTCCTAAACGTGTGCAAACTCATTCGTCTTTATACAATTGAAATGGGCATCGCTTCAATGGAATAAGGAATTGCTTACTTTATTTCTTCTCTTTGATTTGTTCAATCTAAAAGGGATTATTCCTTATTTACTAGGAAAAATGGAGATGAATTTCTTATTATACATGTTTATGTTGATGATGTACTTGTAGCTAGAAATTCTTTGGATGGAATTATTATTGTTAAGTTAGCATTGGACATGGCTTTTACAATAAAGGATTTAGGAGATGTGGTTTTCTTGAGAATTGAAATATGTGGCATTAGTGATGGCTTTTTATTAAACCAAAGAAATTTTCTCTTTGACATTCTTCATGGCATCAAGTTGACAGTAGCTAAACCAACCATAGCAACTTTTCCTCAGAATGTTTAGCTATATAATGGGTCTAGCACTTTACTCATAGATCCTTTTAACTTATAAACTTATTGATAAGATGGATTACTTTTTGAAAACCATAATAGATGATAACTTCATACTTCTTAAAAATTCGTTTTAGAAGTAACTTCTCTAGTAACCAATAACTTCTTTCATTGCTTAAAAATGTCATAAGTTTCCTTCGTCATTGGTTAGGTGAGAACAAGTCCAAAAAAGCCTTCTAGCTTATTGTGCAACTTGCCATAAGAAAACACATAAAACTTGTCTGGAGAAAACATTTATTGATACTAATATATCATGTGTTTTAATAAGTAATAGATAAATATTAATGATATCCAAACACATAATGGTGGTAGCAATTCTATATTTTTACGTATTAACATTTTATTGGTATTCATCTATCAATTATTAAATATGTAGTATGCAAGAACCATTTTATCAATTATTAAATATGTAGTATGCAAGTACCATTAAAATGGTTCTCGTTTAAAAGAGAAAGAAAGTAAAAATGTATTCCATCAAGCATATGCCAAACTAAGGGGGTAAAACACCAAAAAGTTTAGGATTTGAATTCTTTAAAATTATTTTCCTAAAGTTTTTACAAAGTTATTTTTTTAAGATGTAAACACATATAATCAATGGTTGATATTGTAAGGAAAAATATGATATTATTTGACGATTCAAAAATCGAGATAATCTTAATTATTAAATTTCTAACTTTATCTAAAATACTTTAGAAAATCCATTTTCAAAAGTTCCTTTCCACATTTCAAAATTCTGTCAAGTGCTCCCCAATCAGACATTCAAGGAAATGGCATACACTTGTTAACCGTGCATTAAATGCAAATCAATATAGGAGTGTTCTTTTGATAATATTATTTATCAATATTCCATACTTTGTTAGTATTCATAGCATTACTATACCAACTTTATGCACTGTGGGGATTTAGCTTACGTGTGTTTGGAATCACTTGTCCAAATGACTATATATTTTATAGAGAGCGAAGGAGGAGTTGCATTAATGACTTCTCATTTTGAATAACTCAACGAATTCAATAAATCCTTTTAAGAAAAGATGACCTTAGATTCAACCTATCTAATTTTGTGGTTTGTTGATTTGTCTTATGTTCTCATGTAACTAAAACATATAATGCTAGCTTCCATGATGGTATCCCCTTACTTTGACAAATAAAAAATAATAGAATTTCACATAGTATGAGCTAGGAATTAAAAAATGGTTTAAAAAATTTTCCCATATTGAAGTCTCTTAATTGTATCACTTAATTAATTAGTCAATTTGAACCAAAAATGAATGTACAAAAGAATTTTTCCTATAAATATAGTGACTAAGGATATATTTTTTCCTAGCTATATTTATACATTTTTTTCTTAATTTGGTCATAATTTTTTTTCTTAAAACCATCATCATTACAACATTAGGGTGGAAAAATCGAAATTGGTTCATTATTACTTTACATGCTTTAGTCCAAATTACCTAGTATAGAACTATGTAATTTGTAGATGTGGATGCATTTAATTTGCTTTTGAATAAATGCTATGGTTTTCATTTGACAAAAATTTTGTTACGACATAAAATCTTTGTACTTTAAGAATTCATTTTTTCTAAACTCGATTAAGTAAATTACATGTAATTTTTGAAATGCGACTGCTTGAAGGCAACGTTATGGTAGCTCGAGTTAAGTAAAGTTACATGGTACAATTTTTCTAACAACCAATTTACCTAGTATAGAACTATGTAATTTCTAATGTGGATGCATTTAATTTGCTTTTGAATAAATGCGATGGTTTTCATTGGACCGAACAAAAATGTCTGTTGTACTTGGTACCGAACAAAAAAAATCTGTTGTACTACTTGAAAGCAACGTTATTTTTTTCTTTTCATTAAAACAGCTCGAGTTAAGTAAAGTTACATGGTCTAAATTTTCCAACAACTTGGTCCGTACAAGATTTGTAATGCCCAACTTGTCTTCTGCTTGGTGGGTAAAATTTGAAACTTGAAAAAGTAAAGAAAAACAAAAGTCATTTTTTAAGAAATTGAAGATTACTTCTACTTATAATATAATGATTTTAACAATTACAATATATACTTCGTTTGCTACTGTAATCATCAACTTGAAATTAACACTTATTGATGAACGAATTCAGTGAAAACAACCATATCCGCTTATTTGATTTCTTCATCATTCATATAGAAATTTAACTTACTTTATTCATTTATTTAGTAAATTTTATTTTATCCATAATGTTCCTCTACGAAATAACATTTCTCCTACATATATGTACTCTCGGGGAAACTTTTCCTAGTTCTATGTTAGATGAAAATTTGAAATGTTAATCAAGGAACTTAAATCATATTGATAAAAGTGTATAAACTAAATTTAAAATATTTATTTTAAATAAAATATTATATTACTTAATCATGGATGTTGAAATTTACCTACAATAATGAAATATTTATACATATAAAATATTTTCAATCAGTAACTCTTTTACTGTGTTAAAGTTGATCACCTAATTACCATAGCTTTATATATATTATATTTTATAAATAGTTGTAATTAATCTTTTACTTAAACATGGCATGATTTTCCTAGTTAATTCAATAAATTGATCATTGCTGTCAATTGTGATCATTAATTAAGTTATAATATTGCATAATTTTACTTTTCTTACAAATTAAATGTTGAAAATATCATTAATTTAAAATAAAATATAATTACTTTATTTTTTTTTAAAAAATTTACTAAAGTATTTCTGTTTGGAAAATGTAATCCCAAACATTAATAAGATAATTAATAATATTGACCCAATTAACAATTCAAATGCTAATAACTCTAAATCTTTGGTCTTAAGCTAAATTAACGGATTCCTAAGTTTAAACTCCAATAATCATGATTCTAGATAGATCAATTTAAGGATGTTTAATTGTTATAGATATTGTTTCTGGAAACAGAAAGCAAAAGGTTTGATTATACTAAACTCATATGAATTGTTTTATTATATTTCACGATAATGTTTAAAGTAAAAGTCATAGCTTTGATCATAATGGATTTAGGTTAAAACTGTCTTAGGGTTTATATTTTCTTATTTTTAATGCATTTGCGCGGGAATGGGCCAATTCACCTTGGCAACTGTATTACTATTTATCATAAATTAAAAAGAAATTTCCAACTAACTGGGGAAAAGAACGTTTGGACACGGCGGATTCTTCTGCATGCCGCAATTTCAAGAAGCAATTTTTTGCGTCCACACAGACGGACAAGATGGCTTATCATTCGATTTGAGAGGACGTTCGATAAAATTGATAGCATCCACATGGTGTGGAGGGTGACGACTGACGCAACATACCCTGACATCCATATGAATTCGAAAAGATTCATGGCTAATTCTTCCACACCCATCTGCAAAGAAGAAAGTTCATCACGATGAAATGACAGTTTGTGATCATAAGGTGTTTACTTGGGAGTTAGTGTTCTAAAATTTATTTGGTGGTTGGAGTAGAAATAGTACTGCCTCTTTTCGTCAACCATTATCTGTACTATTGAATACATTCAATGCATATATATATAAAAGCAGCCTCATTATTTTTATTTTTTACTTTTTCTTTTTATAGCAATATGGGTTCAACAAAAATGCTACTTGAAATAGAAGCACTTTATCTTGATGTGATTGTATTTCCAAGTACCATGCAAGCATCACTTCTTCACCCATATAGACAAGTGAAGATTCACTAAATATGGGTTATTATAAGAAAATATTTTAATAATATTAATATATTATATAAATCATTAAGTAGTGTATAATAATTAATAAAAATTTAATATATAAAAATATAGTAGGTGTTTTTATAAAATGTATGCTCTTTTATTATTATGTATCAAATTTTTATTGATATTTATATGTTATTTATTGATTTATATGATATATTAATATCATTAAAATTTTTTTCTATTATTAGGAGAAATAATAATAAGAGAAAAAGTTGAGAATAAAACAATAAAATGCAAAACTCTTTATGAGAATCACATTCATTCTCTCGTGTTTCAACTTTGGACCATATGAGAATCTTGTAGCTTGGCATTAGATAGTTTGTTTTTAAATTAGGCTTCACATAAAAGATCTAATAAATAATGCAAGAACTAATTAAATATCATGTTACGTTATCTAAAGCTCGCAAGATGTCATCTTAGCTTCTAAACAACAAAACCTTTCCTTATCTGCTTTCAAGAATAAACATCTCGTCACTCTCAATTGATGGAAAATTTGCTTTTTGGCTACAAAATATATATATATATATATATGGCTAATAGTGGACGGTACATGTTCCCAGCATTACCGAAATAGTAAATAGATAAATAAAAAGATAACAAAAACATGATATAATGACATTATTTATTTAGTATATACCTAAAAAGTGATAAGACCCCATCTTGTCATATCTAAAATCAACAAATTATATCGTATTGTTATTCGCATAATTTATCGAGTTAACTTATAAAAGCCTAGAACTATAAGTCTCGGAAGCTAGATCACCTCTTATTAAACGTAAAACCTAACTACCCATAAATAATATTTATTAATTTTTTTTTCCTAATAATGAATATATACATATATAATATTTCTTAAAGAGGTTGGTGTCCTTAACGTCCATCTGGGGGTCACAGTCATGGTACTTCTAAAGTACAAAGAGTGAGTGCATGTGTGAGTGCACCACTAAATCAAACGTGTCTCCGTGTTACTTGCGTGTAAATATTTTTGTCATACCATAAATGAAAAAATTGAACTAGCATTTAGTTTGTTTTTCAACAGTGGATGAGGATCAATCTATTTCTTATTCTTCGCACACCATCGTCCTGTTAAAGTTAATGGTGTTCTCAGATGTGGGTCCACCTTATTTTACACGTTAAGATTTATTTATTTTCTTGATTTTTAGCATTTGATACCATCAAAAAGAAAAAACAAGAATAGCATTTGATAAAATATGAGCTTAATTATTATTAATTGTGTAAAATAGTATATATAAAAGCGATTAGAATTTGTCACCCTAGGATATTCGGCAGGGCTTATAATATACTATCTATTTAATAATATAAGTAAATCACAAATACAACCCTTTATGTTCGTTTCATATATACTTGACTCCCTCATCTTTAAAATTGAGGTTTTAAATCCTAAACTTCTGAAAAAAAGAAGAAGTTATCTTTGCTTTCTTACATTACTTTTTTATCGTTAGTTTTATACACATTATTTTAATTTTAGCCATATTTGTTTTATGCCATGACAAAATAGTAAAATAAGCTCAAGTAATATACTCTTGAAATATTTAAGAATGTTTCGCATTCATCATGAAACTAATGTATATGAGTATATTTACAAAATATTATCCCAATAATGTAGAGTAATTAATTTGGTGTGATGTCCTATTAATGGATTTTTTTTTCACAATTTCATCTTTATTTTTTATAGGATCGATACCGCGATTCATCTCACCATTAATTTATATTATTTTAAATTTAAATCATTGAACAAATTTAATGGTTTAGATCTTAAAATATGTAAATAAATAATGAGATGTAGGATGTGACTGTAAAAGTCTCTTATTAACCCTCTTATTTGTATGATTCTTTCAAGAACTTTTGGAGACGTGACAATCAAGAAACTTGTTATGGAATGAAGTTGGGAAAAAACCTATGATGCGAAGTTACTTAATCTACCTCTTTTAGTTGAATTGTTCTCTTATAAAAACACACACATTTTATTTTGCTCGGTGGTGATTTTTTAGAATTATTAATATAATTATTATTTGAATAATGTCTTTCTGATTGTTTTTCATTTTTTTTTTTCATAGTTATTCGTAATGTCTTGCATCAAATTGAAATCAATGCGGTTATTTCTTTTGTATACTCGCTTACCTGCTTTTGTTGTCCCACGTTATCTCTGGTACAGGGGTTACTTTTAGCATTCTCTTAGAGCCTAAATTGTTGTTCAATTCCTTTGATTAGACCAAACAAAATGCACCCTAGGAGCTGCTAGATTGCTTGCTAATTAAAAGAACCATGAAATAATTATGAACCCAATCCCACATGAGCAAATTAGACATAGTATTATTGATGCCGAAATTGACTCGCTTCCTAGTTCCTAGTCATAATGCCCTAAAAAATGATAGAGTGAATAACTACTCTGAATTAAAATAGATTACATAACATTAGGCATCTAATTGTTTGTTTACTTGAAGACGATCGAGAAAGAATATCTACTCCTTGATAGCCATCTATTACCTTGTTCATCTGGAAAAAAAGGTAGGAAATTTTAGTTCTCATAAGCTTTTCCATTCCTACTCTTGGGAGTAGTTGTTATATAAGAAAAGGTTGAATTTTTTATTTTCTCTAGAAGGAGAATAAATAGTTCAGTGACCATTATATTCTCATGAATATTGCAATAAATTACCAAATTGGAACTAATTGGTACTTTTTATTAGTATCGATAATATAATATTGCAATTAAAGATGTAAGGTAAACATTAAAATAAATATTTGCTACAATAAAATGTTACACGAAATAAATATAAAAATAGAAATTTTTAGCATATTCTTGATAATATTTTTTCTTAGGGTATAACTTTCCTATTTCATGTTCATTCTATTACAGAAAGTAAATGGGTTGTAAGTATCGCGGAACATTTGACCATATTTCTCAAGTGGATGTTTGTGAAGATTTATAACTTCCACATCTCTTATTAATTCAAGCTTGATTTTTGCAAGTAAGTATTTGATTGTAGCAACGATTGTTCAGTTATCTACCCCTTGTTTATCTCTGAGAAAAAGAGATGTTAATTCTACTAGTTTGTATAAAGAGTATAAGACTCTTGTTTTGTTTCTAGACGGAATAGCTTGTTAAATATGTAAAGGAACAATGGAACTTCTAGCTCAGTTACTTTTGGGCTTGGCTCTAAGCTAATGGCTAATGTATATATTTGCTTATGTTGAAATCCTGAATTAAAAAATAAAAAAAGAAAGAAGAAAAAAACATTTGATTGCGTGGATTAATAGGAAATTATAGATATGCAAAGTAAAATCTTCTTAAAAGTAGAGGAATGATGCGAATCAGGTGATAAAAAAAGACACAATTGACCATAGTTGATCAGATGAAACTTCTTGAAGATCTAATCAACCAAGGCCCTCTTTAAGATCATCGAATAAGTGCCAAAAATTAAAAAATATTTTGATTTATTTCGTTCCTTATTTTATTTCCCTTAGGGGTTGCCTTTTTGTAATTTTAAATTTCTTTATTTCTTAGTTTTTCTAGTTTCCTTATGAACTTGTTTCCCCAGAAGATTAGGATTTAGTGAGTCAAAAAATGCTTACAATAACGTATCTACACAATTGTTTAAGAGTTGACATTCTGAAGGGCATAACCAACGCCTTCACTTATAGACGCAAGTTTATGTCAATCCTTCAGCTTACAGAAAAACAGAGCGTGTAACGTTTGTTTCAACATGTATACCGTAGGCTTATGACACGTTAATCCTGCCAATTAGTGTTCGATCCCATGTGTCTGCTAAAGAGATGTCAAACCCAAACAATAATATCAATCACAACTTTGCATTTATTTATGTCCACTTTCCTACTAGAAAATACAATAAATATCTTAACGGGTATTTTAGGAGTACTTATTAAATATCAAATGAAAGAATTTTTACCATTTTATATATTTATTTTTTATCTTTTCATATCGTGTTTCTTAAGTATTAGAATTATTTGATTTTTTTTTTAATTTTTTCCGCTCTTACTTAATTGCAGGAAGATACCCGTTAATGGAAGTTATTTTACTAAATTAGTATTGATTTTAGTATCTCATCTGAAACGAGCTATAGCTATCACACTAAATTCATGGTTGACTTCATCATTGTTAATTTAATTAATTATTTGAAATCATTTGCCAAAGTCATTGATCTCATGTCAAGGAAAAACAAATATATGTTATATATGAGCTTTGGACGGCACACGAATTACGACATCATCATATTCGTAAAGATGGCGATAATAATATATTCAGAATATTCGACTGGCCAAGAAAGAAAATTGTTCAAGATGTTCACCGATTTTATTTATTTATTTTTTCTTTTTTCAAATCTTTTTTCTCCTGAGAGTGGAATTTAAGAAACATGAGTAATTCTTGTGTTGATCTGTCGGTGTAATTTTATTATTGTTGAGCCGTCTTTGACTTATAGCTATCTAATTTAAAGTCAAAAAGCTTCCATAATTTTGAAAATAAAAACTACAACAACATTATTTAAGGATTTACTGCCCGCTTAATTACCCAGACTTTTATATCAATTGATATGACTTTAGAAGCGCGGTTTTCTACGTAGATGAAATATGTTGGATTTTCTTCTCTTCACCTGCGATCATCAAAATCGGCATGTTGAGCTAATAACCGTTTGCCAAAATTAAATAGTGACATTAATCGAAAGGAATACCATGTCAGACATCCACATATACATTTGGGTTCCCAGTATAGCAAGGAGAAAAGTTTTACTTCTTATTTTTAATTGATAAAAATAAAACTTTGAATAATAAATTTCAAGAAACAAAATATTTATAATACTTTTATTAATTAAAAACAAGATCTAGTTTTTAAATAATAAATAAAAAAAATCAGTCTGAACAATGTAATACATAGAAAAATTAATAAAATATTGCTATACATTTATATTTAATTAATAAAAAGAGATATTATATTTTCTTTCAAATGAATCCTCATTTCACGACCAATAGATGAACAAGATGTAAAACCTAGAGTAATTGAATTTTCCTCTAATTATTGAAGCTAAAAAGCGAAATCCCAAATTTTACAAAACCTCTACCCTAGATCTAAAACCCAGAGTAATTCTACCTGCTTATGTCTATTTTAAAGCTTTTGAATGCACAACATAGATCGAGCACTTGATGGCTATGTTTCGGCACGAGTAGATCTCTTGTCCATTGTTGTGCTGACAAAACTTGCCCTAACGATTACTTGGAACAACGGGAGATTGATTATGAGTGCCATGCCACAACGTAGCCATATCTTCTACAATCGTTGTGCTTGGCACAGCGGTTGGGAAAAAATCCATCAAACAATCAAACCGCAAACTCAAGCTCAAAATATACTTCTTTATTTTAACCAAATCCAAAATTTATGATTAGTTTCAAGAGATATAAAAAACTAAATTGTGAAATTAAACCAAATTGTTTTGGAAAACATAATAATATTTTTCTTGTAATTTAACCCGTAAAAGAAATTTTGGTTTACGTCTATGGGTATTAAACTTGTATGACCCTATAATTTATAGAATATATATATTCGTTCAAAATTTATACTATGCTAGCTTAAGAATAACATTAGCATTAATAGAAATTTGAAAGATTTTAATTGCATGTATATTGACATCATTAACCTTCTAAATGGTATACATATATGTTGTTGTTAAACAAAATTTAATACTAGTCATGTGAGATTATATATTACATAAATATACTTTAGTTGACAATGAAACGTTTTTTAATCTACAAACTAAAGTTATGTGGTTCATAAAAATTCCTATATTTAATCATTGTATGTGTTTGGTTCAAAATAATTGAATAATAAGTCGCATTTTATGGTCAGATTTGATTTAGATTTGATTTGATTTAGATGGAAACCAAACCAAATTTGGGTGAATCATGTTTAACCCTATCGAGCAAATGTCAACTATTCTTTGGTGGTAGTAGTTGTGTTAGTAATGATGGCAACAGTAGTGACTCTTCTTGTTGAGATAGTAATTTAAAAGATTATAAACAATGTTAAAGTCTAAGCTATCTACCTTTTCAAGGGGATTTTGGAACTCTAGCTTATGAATAAGATTCACTTTTGTATTTCATTTAGGTGAGGTCAAGTATATCGATCACCTTTGACAAGTTTTCAAACTATGTCGTCACATTCAATATATTTATTTATTTTAGTTCTACATTTACATTCTTTTGCCATGCATCACACTCTCCTTTATGAAAATCATCAAGGAATATACTTACAGCTATGAAACTTTTCCGAGGTTTTTATGAATTTTTAACCTTAATAAGCAGTGCATTGCTATATAGATTTGCAACTAAAGAAAACGAGATTGCGGACATAATTTCGAATATCGTTTCAACTGGTTTTTTCGGCCTTTTTATCGGTGGGGGGAGGAATTAATAAACAAAGCCTATATGAAGGTACTTTTTATGGATTACACGAACTATACACTGTAAGAATCTATCACCACTTTACATAGTTATTCATCGATGAGATCACTTGCAATGATGGGATGATTTCTACTTCGTCCTTTCTGGGTGGAATCCATGTGGAATATTATGACATATTATAGGAATCAACCAAATCAAGGAGGTACAACTTTAACTTCCTTTTCACGTTCCAAAAAGGGGAGTCACTTACTAGCTAAGTGATCTACCCATGCATGAGCTCTATCAAGTGGAGAAACCCGGGTTAGGGCTTAGTCTTTAGTGGTGTCCTACAACTGGGGCCTACTACTTGAGTCAAGAGGTGAATTCGGGACTTACACCACCTTGCCATTAGGATCAAAATTGTATCCTTCGTGATTGGATAGGTCTTAAATATGAATGTAAACTTTACAAGATATATGTTTATGATGCAATATATAAATTATTAATGTTGTTAAACCCGAATTGAAAGGTTAACTTGAGAGTAAGAAGGGATTAAGTATCAGGAGGTCAATTGGAATTAAAGCGAAATTGAATTGAGATGAATAAAAATATTATAATATAATTAATATTTATTTATAAAGTAATAAAATTATCTATATTTTTAAGAATTGAAAGTTGAGAATTTTTTATAACTTATTTTTGTTTTTTCTTTGGTCTATATTAATTTTTTTAGCAAAATAGGATATTTTGTAGAAAATATAAGAAGAAAATAATATATTTTAATTTGAAAAAACTCAATGGGTTTTTCTAGGAACCAGGTTGAGGCGGTTAGGTCAATTAGGTAGAATCAGGATTATTGTTAATAAGAGTAAAAAATGTGACTCTTATTAATTTCATGGATGGGTCAAGGCGAATTAGGTCGAACTGGGTAGGTTAACCCGGTTATGATAATACGGTAAATTACACGAAAATAGATGGAATCGCATGCATACCTAGGTAAATTAAAAAAAAATCAAAATTAGGGAATGAGAGAAATTTATTGCATCAATATAGTATTATTCAATAATTGATATCATAGGTACACCATAAAGATCCATTCATAATGATATTTTATAGTAACCATTAACAAACATGAAAGATGCAAAGGCATATACTAGCTTGAAATAAAATGTTCTAATGAGGAAAATCGAGATGGCGATAAATTCTAATATAACTAATCAAATAAGATAATAGGTAGAGATTTATAAAATATATTTCTAATTGAATATTGTCACGCCCCGAAGCGGCAGAGTCGTAACAGCCCCGCCGTGTAAACCACCCTAAGATAGAAGTTGGCCTCACAACCGCTATCCTAGACCTGATCTACACAAGGCGTCCACAACTAACCCGCTTTGAAGTAGACAATTTGTAATTTAAATAAATCATTTACCTATAAAAGTGAGGAATTATATATATATATATATGTTATCATTCAATTATTGCAGTTAAAGTTTACAACATTTCTCTATAGTATATTCCCTAGTTATTACATCACTCGGAAATGAAAAATAATTCTAAAATAAAAAATTAGACCTTAAAATATGTGTTTATTCTTCAATATTTTTCCTCACTCCCCAGGATCCAGCAGTTGCTAGCTTCTGAGTAATTGGTTGCCGCTTCTTAGCCAGCACCTGCACGACGTCTATAGGGATGTGAGCAACCACAGCTCAGTAAGTAGGGACGGAGGACTTAAAACTATACCATACACGCAACAAGGTTTTCAATCACTTATTAGGTGCAATGCATGTGCAAGCAAATGCCATCGCACGACGTTGTCCGGCCCGTCGTGAGATTAGAGAAATTGCGCCCGCTCTAATCCGGGTTGAGGAGTTACCGTTAATGCAACAGCTCACGACCAAACCCAGGCTTGTGTAATGGAGACCTTGCTCCTCCCGCGACTACCTTCGAACCACTGTCTTCACCCCCGCCGCGACCTCCTCTCCTGTCACTTAGTTCGACTGAGGATGAAGAAGGGACCATTTTGCAATCCTGCGCTATCCCTTCCGAAGGGGTCGGTATTTGGCCGGAGAGTCCTAAATCCCCTAACGGGTTGCCATGCATGCTCGATTATGATTACTGGTCGTATATTTGATTAGGTCCAGTTTAGGGTGATCAATCATTACATACAATTCATACAGTATGTACCAGAGCAATAAACAGAATCATGGCATCACCCATAATCAAGCACATGCATACATTCAACTATCTAACAAGCACAACCAAGCATAATCTTAAGCCTCCCAAAATACAGCATCGTATTAATCCCAACTTACCTCGACTCCTCGCTCGTTCACTCGAGGTCCGATTTGCTTAGGCCATCGCCGGTAATCCCTATAACACGAACGTGGTTTCAGCTTTTCATATAATGGTTATAGGTTCGTTTTATCCTATAATGCTTCTTGTTAGGTTTTGTTTAAGGTTTAATATGCCCAATTATCTAGGTATTAAGTCTTTTACAATTATTCTAGGTTTGGGGTTAGGTTCAGGTTCGGTTTTCGCATCGATTTCTAAACCAGGTTTTTAGTTCGATTTTTAAGTAGCATTTTATATTCCAACCCTAGAAATTAGTTTCAACCCATAATGTGAAATTAATCACATTATTTCCCGATAACCTAAATACCATCATTACCCTTTGTCAGTGTTTATTTTACTCGGTACACTTAAATCCATATCAGTGTACCGAATTTACTCATAATGTGACAAATTTTTACATTTTTCATATAATTCCATAAATTCAAGTTTCCTATCAGATTTATTGTGCATTTTTATTATTCTCAAAATATCAATTTTTATTATAATATTTTCTATTTATTATATTTTCAATAATTACACATTATGCATTATTGCATATTATGCACATAATGCATTTCTAATATTTCTATTACCCTAATTACCATCTCTAAACACCAATTATTATTTCAAAATGTCTAAATCCATCCTAAATCAGGTTTTACACCTAATTATTCTAATTTACAAAATTAACTCATAATTTACTATGTTTTTCTATTACTAATTTACTACATAATTAACCTAATAATTACATCTAACACCCTAAATGCTATAAGTATCATACTCCATCAGATTTTAACATCCTAAAACATGTAATTATTCACTAAATCAGAAATTAATCATTTAATTACATAATTAACCCTAAATTACCCATTTTATGCCTCTTTTTAGAGCCTAAAAAATTATCTAAAAATTTATAAAATTAATTTTTGAAAAAGGGCTTCATAGCACTATTCTATATCATCTAAGTAATCTACAGAAAAATTTTGGGCTTGAAACTACACTCCTAAGGTCATTTATTTCTAAACCGAAATGTGCTCGGTTTTGCATGATTTCTTAAGGACCCTATATTATGGAACATTTTTTCATCTAAATAATATTTTTCCTACAAACTACATACAAAAATATCCCAGAATAAAAAAATTCATAATTTTCTAATTATATTTACTATTTTTACAAAATTTCACAAGAATCGGGATAGAATTTGGACTCACCGGTTTTGGTGGCTCCGGCCACCGCGGGCCACCATGGCATTGTCGTCCGGAATGGGCGCTGCCACCACCATGTGGTGGTGGTGTCCGTCCACTTCCAGCTCCTCTTCTGGCGTGGGGTCCTTTTAAAACCCTTAACTGCACAGTTTTTCTTATTTTTTTTATTTTCTGGATTTTCTCTCGAATTTTTGACTCTCCCTAATTTTCTCACTTTCCAAACTGTCCAAATGAGCTCTGTAAATTTTTTCCCTATTTATAGACATTTGCTGTAATTAATATGCATTAATTTGACAAGACTTTGTCCAAATTCCTTAATTTTTGGCTTTTGTGTTGTTCAATTTTTATTGGCTAATTTTTCTTTTTCTTATCCTGACATGCCACGACCTGATATTGATGCATCTTATCCTCTTCTGATTTTTTTCTGATTTTTCCATAATTATTTTATAATTTTCTTTAATTATTTGCTTAGTTTTCGACCAATTTTAATAATTACGCGTATTTTTATCTACACGTAAATACATGTGGGGTACACGTGAACATTCCTAAATATTATTTTGGTCATTCTAAAATTTTTAGTATACATATAATCTATCTCTAATAATTTATTAGTTATTATATTACACTTTTTGCCTTTTTGGTAATTAGCAGTTATTATGCTTAAAATTTGAAAATTTTATAGTCTCCTATTTTACTACTTATTTTCTTAAATTTAAGTTTATGGGGTCATTTTTACTAATATTCTTCTCAATAGTTTATAATTTGGGTTTGATCGGATCTTTTAACCGATCGCCCTAAACCTTGAGTTCTAAGTTCAATCCTACGGTTACTTGGCTGAACTTTGGGGCTTACAAATATCATAGTAAAAAATAAAATAAGAAATGAAGTTTTGTATCAGTATCTTGAATATACACAAGATTCTGACATAAGGAAGAGATGAAATGTTTTATTAAATATATAATCAGGGTCATTATAATCCTAGCAGTTCCATATTTTGTATTTTGTTTATACCAAAGATATTTCCTATCATGTGTATTAGGGGGGTTTATTTTATTTATTTATTTTTAATTCTATGTGTTTTTATGTATGTTGGATTGAGTACATGAAAGAGCCAGGCACTACAAGTAAGAAGAATTTGGTCCCCTGAGATTGTGAAAGAATAATTGCGAGATTGTGAAAGAATAATTGCACAATTGTTGTTGTAGACACCCTATTTTTGCCTCTCTTTTTTATTTTTTCAAAATTTTTAGGATAAGGTAAAAGGTCTTAATTTAGGAAAAGCTAAAAAAAATAAAAAATTTAGAAAAATGAAAAAGAAAATATATAGAGAATTTAGGAAAAGCTAAAAAAATAAGAAATTTAGAAAAATATAAAAATAAAAAATTTAAAAAAGTTACAAGAAATAGAAAAAATAGAGGATTTAGGAAATATAGAAAATTATAAAACTTTTTAGAATAGAATTTTTAATAAAAATAAGTTTAAGATTTAAATTTAACCCAAACTGATTTACTCTAATGATTGCACATGTAGATAAAGCACAAGTTAATGATCTAACAGATAAGCACTTGAACATTATATTGGAGTTTAACATGAGGTCCTAGACTCAAACCTCACCAAAGATATAAAAATGCATTTTGCTGTCTTTTTTAACAAACACACACCACATTGCTATATGTCAGGATCTCATTGTACTATGTATCTTGATACGTGGCATTCATCAATTAGATCGCAACTAATGTAGTGCTATAGTAACGCTACGTTAGCATGGATCTACATGTTCGCCACATGGCATATATGTGGCATGACACGTATCACCATCGCACTACAATAAGTTGCTACGTATCACAATAGGACATGGAATTCTCCTACTGGATGATACAGTTGATGTGGCGCTACGTCAGCGCCACGTCAACCTCTTTTTCTCTCCCTTTCTTCTCTCTTTCTCTCCATTTCCTGCGTTTTCCCTAGATTTCTCTTGTGCAAACTAAGCTGGTCGTCCTTCTTTAACAGCAAAATTAATCCCCTTTTATTGCAGTCTTGACTATATTAGTGGTGGCTTTGCAAACTAGGCAGCGTAATTTTAATCTCAACCAAAATCTTATCTAGATTCAGTTAACTATGCATTTAAAATTAGATTGAAAATTTGGAAAAAATTTAATTTCAAAGTCAAAGTTGTTTAATGCCATTTAATTGAATCTTCCTAAGCTTTCGACATAGCATGAACAAAAGGCACATATATACGATATTGCTATAATTTGGTAGCAGCACGACCCATGCCCAACTTTTGACCCTCTCTCATCGACCTCAACTCCTTCAGTTAAACCTGCATACTGTCACTACAACCTTGTCTCATTGTTGACCACCACTTAGCAAACATAACACATACGCTTACGATACATTGCCTACTCATAACTTAATAGCAGTATACATTTGCACCCATTGCTGCCATCCTTTACGTACACAAACTCAGACCACTTACCATGTTGGCCCTCTCCATTGCGTGACCATCCATCGTATACGACATACGCAGAAACATAATATACACAGCCAACAATCGAGCTCCACTCCAATTGCACAATTAACCCCACTACAAAGCTCCCTACATCCTTAAACACAAACCATCATCATCTAATTGCCCTCAAACACCACCGTGAGCAACAACCTACTCCACCTCCAACCTCAAAGCTTCGACCACTATTGGAAAGAACCTTATTGACTACATCATCACTTCTATAACCTTGAAGCCCAATAAAATTTACACAAAATGCCATCTCCTGCTTAAATTGGTTCTCAGATCCACCTTAGGCGTGTCTTTAAGCAATTGTTGAATGCAGCCCGACTCGAATTACACGCGACCCACCGAAGCTTCAACCTAAATTGCTCTAAACCCGATCTTGACCCATGCTCGAACTAACTAACTCGTAAGCTTGTTTAAGTTCGGCCGTTTCTCTTCTTTTCGATTGTTTTGTATTTATTTATTTATATCTCATGTATTTGTAAATGTAATTATAAAAAACCAACACAAGAAAAAAAAAAGAGAAGAAGAAAAAAAGAAAAGAAAAAGAGGAGGAAGCATAGTTATCTATTTATTGATTTTTGTATTTTTATTAAGAAAATGAAAAAAATAATAAAATATAATAAAGAAAAAAACCTTTTCACTTAAAAAAACCTATTTTCCAAATAAATAAAATAAAATCAACCCTTTTTTTCTAAAATTTTCCAAAATAAAACCCTAGTTATGATCTTTTAGAAAAATTTCTTAAATAAATTAAAAGGGTAAAAACGTAAATGTAATATTTAAAAAAAATTAAAATTAATCAACACAATAAAATTTTTTGAAAACGAATTACGGAAGTTTAATCCTGAATAATGAGTACGTAGATGCTTATAAATATGGAGTGACTTAAAATATGAAAAAATTTCATTTTCTTCTTTTAGAAGATAATTATTTAAATTTTTATTTTTGTAAATAAGTATAATTTTAGTTATCGCTTATAAATAAATATTATTAGAAGGATATTTAAAAAGTAAAATTAAAGTTGAAAAGTTATAAGGTGGTACTCATTTAAGGTTTACAAGATAATAATGGCGAATACTTTATTAATATTAATTATAAACTTTTGAAATTAATTAATTATAAAAAATAGTTAAATTGAGATATAAATTATAATATTAATTTTTTTTTCCTTTTTATCCGTCGGGAAGGAATTAATAAACAAAACCTATATTGAGGTACTTTTTTTGGACGGTACACGAACTATACACTGTATCCATGATTCACCTCTTTACATAGTTATTATTTATTGAGATCACTTGCAATGATGGGATGATATCTACTTCATCCTTCTTGTCAGGGTGGAATCCAAATATGACATATTATAGGAATCAACCACATCGAGGAGGTCCCACTTTAACTTCCTTTTCACGTTCCAAAAGGTATATAGATATATGATGCAGAAGTGACCCATGGATGACATCAATCATCAGATGAAAACCATAAGGTTAGGGCTTAGGGCTTAGGCTTTAGTGCTGTCCTATTACCGGGGCCTACTACTTGAGTCAAGAGCTGAATTAGGACACCAACTTACTTATGTGCAGCACATACACGCATTTGAATTTTGCAAGATACATGTGTATGATGCAGCATCTAATACTCCACGAAAAGAGAAGGATTTGCATGCAATCTTTTGCATTAAGTCGATTGATGGGGATTAAAAAATCCCAAATTCTGAGAATGAGAGAAATTTTCAACATCAGTATACAGTGTTATTCAATAATTGATATCATTGGTACATCAAGTTCTATTTATAGTGATATAAACATGCTAACGAAGAAAACCGAGATGTTGATAAATTATGATATATCTAATCATATAAGATAACAAATTGATTTGTAAAATATATTTCTAATTCAAAGAAAATTGTATTGTAACATCACGTTATTGTAATGTTAAGATAAATTATATTCAATTTTAATAATTCATACATATAAATGGTAAAATAAAAACTGTTAATAATTTTAATTTTATCATTGATAAGAATAATTTATTAAAATCCGATAAAAATATAATATAATTTATTATCACATTATGGTAAAGTGATGTCATCGTAGAAAGACCTTAGCAATAAGAGAGGAAATTCGCATTTATATCTTATTTATACATGAGACTCTAATATGGAAGAGCATTTAATTAGGTGAAGGGCTAAATCAGGGTCGTTATGCTCTCAGCAGTTTTATATTTTGTATTCTATTGATACCTAAGATATTTCCTATTACGTGTGTTAGGATTTATTTCTTCTTGTAACACTATATATGTGTTGCTATTTAATATGTATATGAAGTAGAGTACGTGAAAGAGCAAAAGACACCATACGTTTGTTAGAGGAATTAAATATTAGATTGATTTTATCTTACGAGATGTAGTATTTTTATCCATGTTGTTTTGTTTTTTTTTTTTCCCTTTAAAGTAAATTTCGTTTATCTTTCTTTTGCTCTTTACTTGTACTAGCTATTATATTTATGTTTTCTATGATTGAAACCAAAAATCCAAATCTGCCTGGAGAAGTTGGTATTGCAAGGTTGAGAGGCAATATGCATTGAAGAGATGGCTACTAACAATGATATTAGAAGATTGATGGTTGCATAAACTTTTGGGTTGTAGCAAGCTTGAATGCAAGGGATTCCTATACGGTCATAATTTTAGGTTGAAGAAGGCTTTGGATCATCAACAAAGTTCATGAGGATGGTAATGGAAAAAATTTGATGAGATTTGGTTAAGTTTGAAAAATAGTGTTTTGTAGCAGAGAAGATGATTGCATGATTTCTCGTATTAATGAATTGAAAAATAACAATGTTAAAGTTTAGATTAAAGACCGAGTGATGATTTTATTATGCTCTCTATCGTCCTTATTTAGTGATTTAGGGTGGCCATCATGTATGACAGTAACAGCTTGTTGATAAAAAATGGTAAAAATTAATATGTTAAGTAAGGATCAATTTAATCATAAGATGGAATCTATAAAAAATGAAACTGAAGGTCATCTAATTGTTATAAATCGACATAACAATTAGATGATGGCAACAATATTAGAAGGAGATATAGACGTTGAGATATTTTATGTTATCACTACAAATAAAAGGGTTACATGAAAGAAGAATACTCAAAAAGTTGAGTTGGTTGTACACAAAAAAAGGGACCATTCCATTTTGCTCATGTGCTGCACAAAATCCCAAAATGAAATGAGTCTAGAGGAAAGTGGAACTTAGAGGATCAAAATACTCCATAATGCAAAATGTGCTAATTAAGAAAAATTAACCGAGCAACGTTATTTGGGCATAGGGTGAGGGAGGCTTGTAAGTATGTGCAGTACACTAAATAGCTAGGATGCAGGTTGTTAGCAAGACTGAATCGGAGTAACTAAATTTGTTGCTTAGATGTATGAGGCATTGCTCGGGAATACGAGTAAGAGAATTGAGTTGTGCAAATTCAAGTAAGGTGGGGATTTATTGAATTTATGTCATAAATTTATATAAAACTCTATTAAAGAGCACTAGGTAGAGAAAATACACAAAGAGCTAAACGGGTGTCTTTTATGTCATCGGCAGTTTCATATTTCGTTTTTACTTGGTACATAAGTTATTCCTATTATATGTATAACGGTTTCGCATGTTATAATATATATATAGTTGATAGAGTGAGTGAAAAAACAAAAAATCTTAGAAACTTATCAGAGAAATTAATACT
Source organism: Lumnitzera racemosa (assembly GCA_024138005.1). Taxonomy (NCBI): domain Eukaryota; kingdom Viridiplantae; phylum Streptophyta; class Magnoliopsida; order Myrtales; family Combretaceae; genus Lumnitzera; species Lumnitzera racemosa. The sequence continues at coordinate 108,544,227 of JAMXBC010000004.1, forward strand.
CTACGATCGTGAGTGAACTAGTTTACTATTGCTATCAAACTACAGTTGAATGATTCCATCTTAGCTGAGGTGGTTTTTTTTTTTTTTTTTTTTTTTAAATCTTGCTCTTTAGGGTTTTCAACATAGATTTTGTGTGTTTTTTTTTTTTTTGAAAAGTTGAAGCAGTAAGAAGAAAATTTTTATCCGTACTACATTCTCACACTATGGAAGGGTGTGCATTCTGTGTGACGAGAAAAACTGAAGTGCTCGAAATCTGGCTTTATGATTGGAAGATGTATCGTTGTTAACTTCTTTTCAATGCTGCACATGCTTCAGTTTTTCTCTCACGCACTGGTGAGACAAATCACCAATAATTGCATCCAAGCGAAATTAAAAATTGATAATTCTCTTAGTACATGAGTGTTTATCTTCTACATAATTTGTGAAAAGTCGATTTTAAACATGGACAATATTCGTAGAAGGATTATCAGGAAAAGGAAATAAGATTTAGTATATAAAATAAAAATATGGGCCATGTTATTCATTGTTTCAAATACTTGTTAAACATTTTATGCTTTCTATACAAGTAAATATCACATTTGGTATCTAAAATTAAAAAAAAAAATAGATATTCTCTATAAACTTTTTGAGGTCATTTTCAATACTTGGATTAGGTAATCAATTGTGAAAATGAGTAAAATTGGGTAGTTATTAACAAATATGAGTAAAACTCATGTATCTTAACTACCAAATGATACTTTTAAACTTCATATTGTTAATTATAAAAATGGTAAAATACTTTGTATAGCTAATTATAACATTTACTCCTTTGATTAATATTGCTTACATATTGAATACTCTATTTATTTAATTTTTCAACAAATATTCCTATACGTCAATTAAAAATTTCCAAACATATCAATGGAAACTTTTCTAAGATCTTGGCATGGTGTCAACTTAGAGGCGGGGGAGGACAGGGTGGAATTTTCCAATAAACGGGGTGGGATGGGGATTCCTTTCAACCAGCATAATTAGACTTGGCGAGGATGGGTTTTGAGACTAAACCCAATCCATGGCTCCCCTGCTTATATGTTTGAGTTATGTTTTCATGTTTGTTTTGTTAAAGTTTAGTAGGAATTTTCAATTTCGTAAAATTAAAATAAATTCCATCTTGCCTGCAATCTGATGGTTAACAAATACAATTATGGTTAGGTTTGTGAATGTTTATATTTGGATGGGTGGAAAAAAAACGGAAGGGAAGGAATTAGAAGGAAACAATTCATCTCTAATTATTTCTCCTTATTTAGAAACATAAGGAAAAAGGAAAGGGGGGAATTTTTTAAGCAAAATTTTCCATGGTTCTCGTAAAAAGTACTCCCCTCCAATTTAGAGAGAATTGAAAGGAAAGTTTGTAAATTTACATTAACACCTTTTTACCAAAAACATATTTTGAAATTTTAGGGACATCTTGGTATTTTAACAAGTATAGAAAAAAGATTTATTTAATTTTCCTTTCACAATCATTCCTTGCAATTTTGAATTTTTCTTTCATTTTCTTGCCTCTCTGTTTCTTTGTTTCTCATTTTCTTTTCTTCCATTTCCTTTTCTTCATCCTAAACATAGTGTTAAGAAATTAGTTATACTTTATAATCCTTTAAAATGGTTTTGCTATTTGACTCAGCGTAATATCGAGAGGATAAAAATTATGAATTATTGACTTTGTCCTTTAATGTCTGTTACAAGGGTTTTTGTGTCCCTTCGAACCAACTAACCCTATAGATAATAAGGAAACTGAATAAAATTGAAAAGGAAAGTAAGGAAAAACCTTCCTATAGGGAAAAAAATTCTTTGACAACTCAATACATTAAGAAAAGGCGTAAATTCTAACATTGAAAAACTGCTCAAACGCCGAGGTGTCAAAGTCCATCATATATACGCGAAAAGTCATAGTCCGTCAAAGTTGACCCATCTAGAAAGCCAAAAATTCAAGTTCGCTTGGATTGTTTATGATTTAATATATCCATAAATTAAATACCCATCACATTTGCATCACTATTAACTTGTAATAGAATGATTGTACAATTACCATAAACAACACCGAATCCGCTTATATTTTATGAGCGTGTTAATAAGGTGTAGTTAATTTTCGTAATTTTTTAAATTAACATTATTGTGATTTTGTTGATCGATCACAGATACCTTATAGATAACCTGCAACTGGCATGAGTTAGAGAGAACCAGTCACAATGGCTTGCCTTGCATGGTTCACGAGGGATAAAATTGTTCATTTATGACTGGGCAAGGCACGAAGTTAGCTAGCCTACAACCTGGTGCCGGCCATTGGGACCCCTAAGTAGTTTTAAGTTTCATTTGTTCAAATATTTGAAAGTATTACATCTAGAACAACGAATTACATTTTTTTTTTTTTCATTTCAATCGATATCACTTTTGATATCTAAAATTTATTTAGTGTCAATTTACTATTTATAAAATTTTCGAGGTTACATTTATTATTCATAGTTAAATGTAAAAAGAGCAAAGTTCGGAAGTTAATTATAAAAATGGATAAAGTTCAGGAATCAAATTATTATTTTTAAACTTTAATAGTTAATATCAAATCCAATATTTACCTTTTTTAAATAAGAATTTATTGTTAATTAAGAGAGAACATGATGTGGTGGGTGAATCTAAGTCCCATTTGTTCAAATATTTGAAAGTACTATATCTAGAACAAAGATTTTAACTTTTCTGTTTTTCCTGGTAAATCACATATCTATTTTTATAATTAATTATTGAAAGATAAATTATTTTAAAAAGTTTATAAGTTGTAAAACAACTTATAAACTTTTTGAAATAATTTATAATGAGTAAAATTCGGAATTTAACTTCAACTAGTTAGTAGCAAAAATGAGCAAAATCCAAGTAATTAATTGTAAAAATAGACGAAGTTTAGATACAAAATTAATTTTTTCTAACTTCAGATGGTTAATTATCGAAATTAGGTAAAATTCAAGTATGACATATAATATTTATGGTGTTGCCTTTTTAATCAGAGTTTGTTGCATATTAAGAGAGAACTTGTGTCTGAAACAGAACAGTTAACATATTTCTTACGCTAAACACACACACACACGATGTTTCACGCTTTTATCCTGCTTAAATATTGGTCTGATAAGACAAAAATAAATAGAAAAATCAGAAAATTGAAAGCACTTGAGGAGGAAATAATCGAAAAGTACGGTCGGTGTTTCGGCCCTTAATTATTACATGGTTAGACAAAGAAGTTGAGAAATTTATTTTATATTCCCCCTTTTGCCAATAAAAGAATAAATCAATTTTTTTAAATGAAAATAGGGTATGACCATGCACATTTCTGCTAGGTGTATAGGTGAGTGGCAAAACAAGCGTTAGCGTCTATTAGATTAGGGCAAAAGCCAGTCTCATCATCAACCCCATTTTATGCATGCCCACTGGAGAAGAAGTAAATGTAAAACCATGTCTTACGGGTCATTGCCTGACTTAAAACTCATCATTAAGTTAAAATCTGGTTATATTGCATTACGTTTACCACTATTATTATTATTTCATGTGATTGTAAGCAGGTCAATCCAGTGTTAACGATCTCAATATTATACCGTTTTCAAAGAATTTATTAAGTCATGTAAATGATGTTAGGTAAATTATTTCTTTCTAAATGAATTGGAAAATTAACTCATGAATCACCCTACAAGTTTTATGCATCTGGCATCAGTATGGATTTTTAGTTAGTGTGAGAAAGTAGTTCATTAGTCTTGTTGATGTGATATCAATCTAGAATTTACACAAATTTATCATGAGATCAATTCGCTTGCTTTCTTTGAGCCAAGAGCTGTTCCGGTACTAACAGATTGGTTTTCTTAACTAGTTTATACGGTAGTTTTTTTTTTCAGATGTATTTCATTTTCTTGGTATAAATACATACATGGTAAAAGTTTTTATTCTTGGTTTAGAAGAATTCCTAGAATATCTGAATTTTTATATCAGTTATGGTTGTCAAAATAATGATTTTACCATTCCTTTTAATATGTATAAGTAGTAGAATTGTATGAAACTATATAAAATTCGAAAAAAAATTATAAATTTGTAAAATCATATATCAAAATTCATTATTCTATCAAAAGTTTACTCTTAAATGACTTTATATCCATTTTAAGTAAGAATAATATCATAAAATTATAAACTTGTGAAATTGTATTATTGACTCCGGATTTTAAGGTTGGAACAATTAAAAAAAAAAAATTTCAAGTGAAGAGATTCCCTTATCATATTACTTCTAAAATTTCTTATTTTATATTTTCTTGAAAATATTGTTAATGTCGTGTCTCTCTATATTTTAAGGAACTCATTATTAGTTAAGTGATAAAATATCATTGAATACTAAATGTATTCATATACCTAAAAAGAAATTAAATACTAATGTTGTTTACATTCATCTTTAATATACAAGTAATAAGGTCTATTTTATTCATTTAGGGAGTATTGCTTAATCTATAATATTTATGCTATGGCTACTCATTGTTAATAATTTTTAAGGTATTCCTAATTTCATGTTAATTTGTTAAATACACATATTTTCTAAAATTTAACTTTGACGAGATTCAATTAATAAGATAATTTTTGAAACTCTAATTTGAATGAAATATGATTTCGAGCTGAAACAGATTTGTGAAGGAAGAAGTCGAAATGCTTATTGTACTTTGGTATGAACATGTGACTGTAGAGTATTTGAATGATAAAATCAGTGAAAAATAATTAGCTTTCGACATGGTTCCCTACCGTTTTCGATACTTACCCCATAGCATATATTGAAACACAAATTGAGTACATGATACACATTACGACCAGAAGGCTAATTCTGTCTCACCATTCATATTTTTGTTGTGAGAGTCAAAGTTGCTTGCAAAGTCGTGTTATGATATGATTTACCCATGGCTATTAGCTATTCCTATTCTATCACAAAAAACGTGAAACTTAGGATCCTGAAAAGAATTTCACGCGGCTTACCAAAGAAAGACATAAGAAAAGATTTTCAGAAGTGGAGAAATTAGAGATTATACTCACCTTTCGGTTCTAAATTCTATGCGTTGTATAAAGATATAGACGAACCGAATCAAACGTTACAATGTTGAATTATAAACTCATCCTTGGCTTGAAAATTTAAACTCCAATAAGCTCAAATTCGAATTGGGTTTTGACATTGTGTATGCATTTGATTGAGGGCTTATTTAATTTTCTAGATTCCATCTTTTTAAAAATTCAAATTCAACTAACCATGCAATTTGAAACCAGTCAGTTGATTGGCCAAAAAAAGAAACTTCAATTTGAAGTGTTGATGTAAATAAATGTAAAAAGAGACATTATTGTACATGGCCAAAGTTTGAAGAGTTCTATTGCATAATTGTTAAGACATTAAGCCTTTACTTATGTACACTATACGTCTACTTAGATCTTCATGAAAACCTCACAGTATATGTTACTTTTGATCGAAATCTGCTCATACTACATTATCATACTTCATAGTTTCACGTCTATTCATGTAAAGCAATTATTAGATTCCTAAACCAATTTGCAAAATTACTAAAAGCATTTATCGATAACTTCCTTCAAGGGTTTTTTAAAGTACCACATCAGCATCTTAAAAAACTTTCCTTATTAAAGGACTTTTTACTTTATCAATGGGTTTTTCTTTCTTTCTTTTTTTTTTTCAAAAGAGTTCCTTAATAATTTTAAAATTTTTTTATGGATCTCATATTAAAGTTTTACAAATAAAATAATTACTAGAAAAATGCTTAACGACCCTACATTTAGATTATAACAGAACTTTGCCTGGGTATTAATTATTATGCTTAAGGAACCAAGTGTAATAGTTAGAGTTCCTTAGTCTAAGTTATTGTGCTGAGGGACTCTAAGAAAGTTGCTCTAAGTTGTTATACAAAAACATAAAAGAGACTTATGCTGAAAATAGAGATCTAAAAAATGGATTCATGGATATAGAAATAAAGTTTATAATTCTATCTTCTGTCTCTTATTGCTAGATTTTCCCCTTTGTTTGATAGTAGGTATCATTTTCTCCCTATTCTGTCCTAGTTTGATTTCAACATTTGTAATGTTTCATTTTCTCTTGCATTTGGAAACTTAAGATTTAATGGAGCTACCCGTGTTTAATAAGACAAATCCAATGGGGCGGATTTCGAAGGTTTCTTATTCTCATGCGAGGAACAACAACATTTGGCAAACATGAGGAACAACATTTGCAATAAAAATCACTCTTTTATTAATTTGATTTATCTTAATGAGAGATTGATATTTATACTACTAAATTATAGTAGTCTTATATAATAAAAGTTATTTGTTATTATTTGATTTGTAAAATATAACTTCACGATCGTACCTAGTAAAATAAATTATAATCACGACAATTACAAGATTACCAATCCACTTGTTACTATATCTGAGAGTCATATGTTTTTATTGGGCTTATCAATGCAACTAGATATTTTCATAGAGACACCGAAAATTGGGTTTATCAGACAGATTAGATTCGATGCTAGGGAGACTATAAAACATTTAAGAGAAACGACTGCACTTAACTATTTGTATAGGCCCTCCTTTGATCGAAATTTTAGTTAATTTTATTCCGGAGATATTATTGCTAACCTTTTTTAAACTGAATTTCTATTAGATCAATGTTTTGTCTAGGTCGAAAATATTACTATAGTTTTGTTCATAATAGATTTAGACTTTATCATCCATCATTATTTGGTTTATCCAATAAAAATGAAAATAAGTGTAATGTAATATACTTTTGCTGCAATTCTCCGGGAGTAGAATGCATTGATTATTTCAAATAAATCGTTTATATTTAGGGAAATCACAAAAATTTGACTCGTGTTTTGGGTTTTCTAGCAAACTTATTGCTTGTATTTTTCTCTTTGATAAATATATAACTTGAATTTTATTACTATGCATTAGCACTATTAGGAGACGCTTGTTGGCTTATAATTAGTTTGCAATAATCATATAATAAAATAACATTATTAAATGAGAATATAATTAAATAATTTAATTAAAGTAATTAAAAGTGATATAGAACTAGAGATTAAAAAAAAAAGAAAAAAAAAATCTTAAAAAGAAAAGGCAAAATGTAAACAATAGTCACTGTTCCGAGGATTATCCGGCCACTCCCAAGCCTTAGTGGCCGGAATAGCGGCTATTAGTATAGTAGGTTATGTCTTACTGTAGCGGTGGATAGCCGCTAAAACTCATAAAAGTAAAATTAAATCAAAAGATAAAAAAAAAAAAAGACGCTTTAAATTTTTCAAAGTCACAGCCATACTTCAAATAAGGTTTCTCTTTAATTCAATTTCGAAAATTTCCTCAACTAGTTCGAATTTAAAATTTACAATTCTGATTAGAAGGGCAAATTGAATTAACCAAAAGAACTAACCTAAAATGTTTTAATATCACAATAGTTTTTTATTGATGTAATATTACTGAAAAGAACACATTTATATTGTGTTATTATCTAACGGTTAATCCTCTCATATGCATTCTTCATTAGTTCAGAAGTATCTTGTAGTGTATGTACTAGTCTAATTGGCCTGGCTATAGAATGAAAGTTTCAACTATAAGCATTACTATTTACAACGTGTCCGATAACATAGGAGTTATTAATCGATTTTTTTTTTTTTTGGAAAAAAAAATTGTAAATGGAACATACGATAGTTAATAATAAATTACCTTAAAGTTTAGGTATTAAATAGTATGTAGCTTCAGCTATGAAAAAAATCACTTACCCATAAAATATTAAAAGATGACCTTCTTAAAACACGCATATGCACATCGAATTTGGAAAACCTGTACAACTCTAACACAAATAGAAGGAACACTACACGTAGAAAATGAGTTAATTGCTGGACGGTTAGGTTTGGTTTTAGTCTTCTAAGACTTGTTCTCTGAGGTTTAGTGCAAGCCGTGGAGGCCCGTTCCCATGGAGTGACGCTGATACCATCGAATGGTCCCTATTTGCATGAAAGCGACAGTGGGATCTTAATGGCATATAAAGTTTGTTTTTGTCGCTTTTTTTTTTTTTTTTGATACAATGCATCCTTTAGTATTGTCATATAAATTAAAGTAACCAAACATAGATTCGACTGGCCGGCTCAATCTGAATTGTCCGGAATTGCACCTTAGGTCGGGCCGGTCTATTGCTGGAAACTATATTAATAAAATAAAAATAGAAAAACAAATATCAACAGTAATTAATTATATATGCTTAGAATAGAAATCCCTTATAGCATTTACTTTACAAGGTACCCTTCAATGCAAACTATATGAATAGAAGAGATCAACATACCATAGAATAAAATGAAATATGATATTTAACATGATAAAATAAATAAATTATTTATAATGATTAAACAAGTATATATTTTAAATACTCCATAAATGAAACAAAGATACGTACGTTATAGTGCAGAAAAATGAGTTGATATAGAAGGAAAACTTTATCATGGAAAACAATTTGGAAAATTCGATTGCACCTAGAAATAGATATAGGTTTCATCGTCTTTCTTTACTTTACTTTTCTTTTCTTTTTTTAATTACATAAATAACAAAGAAATTAGACTTTTCACCTATTTAATTTTTTATACCCAAGGCCTAAATATCACATATGTTAAAATTAATAGAAATTGAAACTAGAAATAGATACAACCCAAACATCTATATCTGCCTACTTCTCTCCATAAATTTTAAAACTATACATATATTTCCTAAATAATAGCCAAAATACCAAAATTGTAATTATCCATGGGCTCTTTTAATAACAATCATATTATTTTTGGTGTAATATATATCTACCGACCTTAAAAAAAATTACATAATTAAAAATTATATAAAAAAATTATCAAAATATCGTTATTATATCGTATCTTGAATATGAAGTATTATTATTTGCATTTATATAATATTTTTAAGATATGATATGACTATTTATGTATCGTTGTTGTATCGTATTTAGATGTAAATGTACTAATATTATATCTAAATATAATATAAGTAGAAGTAGAAATATTGTATTTTAAAGATATAATATATATATATAAATATTAATATAATAACCTTAAAATACAACACGATTATAATATTTTAATAATATCTTTTATATAATTTATAATTATATAATATTTATCAATCTTATGATAAATACATGAGTTTCTCCATTATTTTAGGAAATTTTTCGGTGGTAAAGCCACATTTTCTCTGTGATCCTTACAATTATCCTTAAAAACATAGAGTGCCGCTTTAGCCGATATATAGAGTGCTACGTGTTGAACCAGGGTGTGGTTGTTGATTGATGAGGGCCACCGCCAATAATCAGACGGTCCAACACCAATTAAAAAAAAAAAAAGAAAAAAAGAGGAAGGCACGCGGCTTTCGTTTTCGGCCCAAATATGGACCATGATACATGTGCAGGCATAACATACAATACAAGACCGCAACATTTTACCAATCCCTTATTATGTTCGGCTACCAACAACTTGAAAATGATGTTTCGTTGTGCTCTGTCTTGTTTGAAACCCTAAAGAAGGACAATTTCAAAAAAACGTTTCATGATTCTTGTAGGCCTAAAACCTACCATGTTTAATTTGCTCGATAAAGTTCAATTTTTTACAAGAACGTAAGGAATGGTTGATCCTATAAAGTTTTATATCTTTAAATTTTGTTCTCTCTCGTTGCAAAAAAAGAAAAAAGAAAAGATTTTATTTTCTCTGTTTAAGAAAGTAGAAGGTAATGAAATTCAATTCCCTATTTCCTATAATCTTGATGAGGACGTGTCACCATGTGTTAATGTAGCTTGTCTAGGTTTATATTAGCCTTTTTTCCACCTCGTTATTATTAAAATTAACAATTTATGTTAACCCATTATATCTTGTATCCATGTTTGAATGAGTTTATTATTTGACCTGTTTACAAATCGAATATAAAAACTTAAACTTGTAACTTGACTCATTCAATAAATGTATTTTTGTTTAAATTGGACTTATTTATGGATTAAAATGTTGTAACCAAATTAGTAAGAGTTATAAATTCATAGGAAAATGACAATAATAAAAGTAAGATATTTGCAAATAAAAATGACATAATCTTAATGCTTATACATGAAAGTATAACTCAACAAAAGTTTGATAAAGTAAAGTCCAATCAAATATAATAAATTTAAACATTAATTGATTATATAATATCTTAATATTAAATTGAACCATATTTTAGTGGTATACTACCATTATTAGTAATTTCTCTAAAGAGATAATAAAAGAATTTGCATATAAAAAATTGTCTTAATAAAAATAAATGATATTAAAATATTTATAAAAATAATTTAGTTTATTACATTCTTTATAAAATCAATCCTCTCTATATAAAAAGAGTTTCCATAATTTTTGACTTATAAGGAGTTGCTTTATTGATTTAGAATTTGAACACGTGCTAAATATGGATTCTAAAGCTATTATAGGATATTATGTGTCATTTTTTAACTTGCAAATATTGAAATTGATTAATATTCCAATAACTCAAAATAATTGACCCAACCATCACATACAACTTCTCATACAAATACATAGGGATGAGCAAGTACATAATGAATGGTGTAAAGTCTTACTTATACCTATCATATGGGTAAGATTTCAAAACTTTACTACTTATACCCTATGGTACCTTATAACTATTTTATATCTGTAAATTGTATAAGATATAAGATACCCTGTAAAACTTATAGTTTTTTCCTTATGAATTTTAATACGGTTATTTTTTCAAAATATAAACAAACTTGAACTTTTTTTTTATAAAAAAAAATCACTTAATTTAACTAGTCTTCAAATGATGCTAATAAATAGAGTCCATTGAGATTCATTTCTGACCAATTTTTTTTCCTTAAATGTTTTTTTAATCATTATTATTATGGATGAATTTTTATAGAAGTATTATACAAAACATTTTTTAGTAAATAAAACATTCATTTTATAATAATCACGTCGTAGAGATATTTAAGGAAATAAGCACACCATTTTAGAAAATAAAGATGATAAATATCATACTTAATGTGAAATTTACAAAGTTTATTAAAATGTGAATAAAAGATTCACAAGATTATGTAATTCAATAATTATTGATATAATAATAATATAGGAACAAACAATTAATTAGGAAAACGAAAACATAACTTAAAAAATAGAATAAAACATAAATTCTAATAAAAATATTTTTCTTTCTCAAGATAGATGTATTAGTAATATAATTTCGCTATACGCTAAGAAAATTAGATCTCTCTATAGTAATAATACTAAATCTTTTATAAAATATAAAATAAAGAAACTATTTTCGTTATAGAAAACAAGTAACAAATGTACTTTGTAACTTATAGCGTTAGAAGTAGAAATTAAAAACTTAGATTTCCTTTCTCGAAATTTACTAGATGGTGGATTTAACAAATTAGGAAGGAGTAAAAAGAAAATGATAACGAAATAAAAACTAAAGGTAAAAGATGGAAAGGAAATAATTAACAAGTATTTAGTTTAGCATTTCCAATAGCCTAGGTTTTTTTTTTTTTTTAATTTTAATGAGATAGTTCCTTTATTTATTAATTTTATTTAATTATGATTACAGGGTAAGAACCCTACCCTTATGCTTGAAAGTACAAGTTTTAAGGTAGGTATAGAGTATCATAATTTTTTATCTATATCATATTTTCTAAGAATAAGTTCCGAGAAATTACTACCCCAAACTTACTCTGTGGTTTTAATTACTTACCTAAAACCTATTGGTCGAGTAGGGTTCGGTTGAGTACATAGTACAATTGGGTTACTTGTTTACCCTTATAAATATCTCTAATTCAAATTTATTATCATCTCTAAGCATTTACATACTTTTTAAGGATTGAAATTCTTAAATAAAATAAATATTATAAGTATCATAATAAAACATAATAGATAAAAAGTAAAGCTACTTATAGGTTATCTACCCATTTATCATTAACGAAATTCTAAACTCTTAATTTACTGCTATCAATATTTAAACTTATACTTATGCTATCCTTTTTCACATATTCATGAAAAAAGAGAAAATAATGCTCTTATAACTTTCAAAATATTCGTTATTTCAAAATCAAACGTATTTATAAGTCGAACCTAAGACACTTTTACTAGACTTATTTAACAAACGGGGTTCACAAATAGGTTTATGGGTGAATTTGGACATAAGTTTTGTTAGGGTAAAATTGGTTTGAGTCAGTTTGTGATGGGTCTCATTTCATTTTTTTTTCCATATACACACTTGTTTATACTTATATCATACCATGTCCAAGTTCATGAGTCATACCCCAAGCGAAACCTAGTCATTAAGGTTATGTATTACTTTATAAATACATCTTGTACTTTTATTACATTTTGCAGTCAACATTCAATAATACATTAATATACTATTATGTTGAGTAGATCACCATTTGATTACTCATTGTCAACAAAGATTAAAATTTGAAGAATCAAAATTGAAGGATAGGTAAACTATGGTCCAATTAGGGTTGGGGCTCAAATTGAAATTGAATCATATTTTATAATTCAGCTCACAACTCTATTTCAATTTTCAAACTTAACCACTTAAAAATGGTTTGTTTCCATTAAGTGGAGTTTGAACTATATTTGTTTCCTTCCACACACCACCGCCCCCCTCCCCCCAAATTTTAGTTACTCTTTTATGGTGATAAAATATTTATCCTTATTTGCATTTATCATACTCTATTATAAAGAAATATAAGTACTTTTTACTCATTTGGTATACAATTATAGACTAAGTATTCATTGCAAAGTTTTTGTTAGAATAATTTAGATTCAATCGTGGACATACATAGTCATACCTTATTTAACTCAATATTAAAATTTCCTTTCTCAAAAGAATTTATCTAATTGACTGAACATTTCTATTGGATGAAATTTAACATGCGCAAAAAAATGAATGTAAAAAAAAAAAATAAAAAAATGTTATTTAAGCCAAAAAAAAAAAAATTTCTGGTAAAAGAAAAAAAAAAGTGCAAATTGAACTCATGGTCTTATATTTGCAAGGTCCGGCGCCTAAACACTCAACTAATAAACATCATGTTAAGAAGTGGTCTTTAAAACATAAATATCATTCATATTTTACCCGTTACCAATAAATTTAATAATTAATTTTTTCACAAATTTAGAGAAGGCAACCACCACTCGCTTTCTATAGATCCATCCCTAAATTCATTGGCAATAAAATACAATAAAAATAATGAATATAAAATCTATGTAGCATAGAAGTACGTTAGAATTTTTTGTGTTTTCTCAATGAATTTGATCTGCCAGGTAATAAATGTAACCGCTTCAACCGATTGGGATGTGGCCAACCAATCCAAGAATGAAATCATGGGGGTGAAAAACCACATTTCACTAATAAATACCCTAATAAATACTAGTATTATGGTGAACAAGCACAATTTCTCCTACCAAACATTAAAAATTTGGAAAACGTCTTTTTCCTCCCTAATAAATACACCAGCATTACGGATTTTTTTTTTTTTTTTTTAAATATCTGCGTCCACCCATAGATATATGTTTGCACAAAGACATCCATTTTGTTTCCCACAAACGCTTCTTATGAACCCAAAATTCCCGTAGTACATGACCTAATCAATATAATTTCTTGAATAAAAACGAAAAAGGTAAACTATCTCTACTATCCCTTAAAACCATTAAAATTATAACATGCGGCAATTATATGCTTATACTCTTGTCATAAAACTGAGCATCTAATAAGTTCCATAAATCCAGACACTTCTAAATGAATTTCCTAACTCTATGGGCCACCCTTTATAGTTTTCATATAGTACGACAAAACAATGGAAGCGTACAATTTTAGAAAAGAAAAAAATGGACATCCAAGTGTAAATTCATAACTTTTCAGGAACTCGATTATGATAAAGGAATTAGGTTATATAAACTTTTAAGTCGCTGCCTAAACTTTGTTGTCTTTGTAATTTTTATCTTTTCTGACCAAGGAATTGTGTTACACAGTACCTAATAGCATGCATTTAAGAATCGTATAAGCTATTTACCGGTCCTTTTTCGGGCTTTTTCTTGGCAAGGTCGCGTACCGACAATTTAATTTCAGGTAACTATATTATCCTTTCAATAACACTTGTATAAAAGTGGTAATGATAAATATTTAATATTTATTTTTTATGTTTTAATAAAAGTGAAATTTATGATAGTTTTATTAATAAATTGATATGTTTTTTAAAATTTAATATTAAGTAAACTTTCAGTGACTTACTCAGGGAAATAACAATTCTATTTCCCCTAATTCCTCACACCAGCTGTATTCCTTGGTTCACTTTGCTGAATTGTGATTCTATAAAATTGTAATTCAATGAAAATTATGAATGTTGCAATTTAATGAAAATCATGAATTGCAATTCATTATTTCGAATTCAATGAAAGTTTACACTTACTGCTCTTTGCATTTCTCAACAACATAGCACCAGACAAGCACGATTGTATACAACCACCACCACCACACCAACCACTTACCACTGTACACAACCATCACATCACCTACTATCGTGAATAGTTACTCAAGAATTTGATGAATTAGAAAATAAAAGACTATGTTTATTTTAATGACCATACACAACCAATGCTATACACAACCACCATATCTTCTCTAGCACCAATAATTTTTGTGCTTTTTCAATATCAAATGTTGTTCCCAACTTTTCTTTCCAATCAAACCCTCTTTATGTATGGTTGTGGCTTAAAGTTTCAAACTTTCTCCTTAATTTCTCTTTAGAATTTCATTTGTGGCCATTTTAGTTTCGAATCTTTTGTTGGGTAAATTTTTAGTTTTTATTATGGTAGGCTTTTTTTTTTTGTTTTATATTGCACAAAGGGGATTTCTTGCAGTTTCTAGTCGTGTAGATCTCTACAGTAAAACACATTATGGAGTATAAGAGAGAGAGAAAAGCGTGAAATAGCAAGAGAGAATGGAGTAGAAGAGAGAGTTGAAACCCAGGTATAGAGAGTAATAGAGACAGAATTGAAATGGGGGGAGAGAGAGAGAGAGCAAGAGAGAGAGTTGAAATAAAGAGAAATTCTTCATTTTTTTTCCAAGAAACAGAGATAAATTCAAAGGAGAAAATGGAAGAAGACAAGGACAAAAATGTCGCATTAATTTCTATTATGAGTTAATTCTTTTTATTCTTTTTTCCAACAAAACAATGTGATATACATTACTCTTTTGTTACATCCCTAATGAATCCCAATTCTACTCTTCCTTTATTGCATTTAGTGAACAAAATGGATTGTAAGTGTATCCCTTCTTTTCGCACCTATAACAAAGCCATTGTATTGTCATTAAAAGGTTAATACATTTCATGAAGTGAATACAATACCCCCGATAGATTGAACATGTTTGATATGAATTGCATTAGGCATGAAACACAAAATACACAATTCATAATTAGACGACCGGACCATCCTTTTGCTGGTGTCTCATATGTTGATACTCTTTAGATAGGTTTGGTTTTATTTTAAGATACCATTTTGCCAACAATTGCTCCTATTTCTCATTAGTATCCACATCTAGTCTATATTTATGCTAATTAGCCTAAGTTCAAAGGTAAAGAAAAAGAAGAGATATGCTCTTCAGATCGAATCTTTGAATTTTCATTTCTTTGGTTATACCTTGTTAATGTTGTCCATCATGCAACCATTGAATAGAATTACTTTGCCATTTGTACAAAGACAATAACCAAAGCCCACTATTTGGGAATTGAGTAACAATGAACATTATTCTCCCAAGGAGGGGAAAAATTAGTAAAAAGAAAAAAAGCATATATCAAGAGATATAAGTGATTGACATAATCTTGTTAGGGATTTTTCCTATATTTGGAAACAAATATACATTAAAGGATTGTCATGTAGTTTCTTGTTCCAAAATTTTGGGATACTAATGTATGTATACATGCCAAAATGATATTGAAGAGCATTCCATATTTGGTTTTAATATTCAAACAATGGAGAGAAGCATATGTGCATGCAAATATCTGATGTACATATGTGGATATCCTATGCAAAGCAATGGCTTTGAAATAACTCCTAAGCAGTCCCTTTTAAATATGGAGTGTATAGTCCAAGGCTCATGATGCATCAGCAGATCTATAAGACATTTTATAGGGCTTAGGAGAATAGGAAACTTCATCAATTTACTTAACTTTTTCGATAAGATCATTTACTTAAATTGTGAGCTCCCTTCATTTAAATGATGAATGATATTATGTAACTTGTTAGTTGGTGCAGTAACCTAAGACAAGCTAAGAGGGCGCAATATTGAAAATTGAACTAAGGAAAGATACGTAGAAAATACAATGATATTTATCCCCTTAAGTTCCCTAAGAGCAATCACTCACCTAAATAGTGGGCAACGATGACCTAACAAAATTGGCCTTCAAAAGTTATGGAAAAGCATTATATCATTGTTAAGTTTCGTAAGGGAGAATTCTAAGCGAAACTTGACATTTCTCAAATGGTTGTACCTTACCTTCGCCGATTCAATTCTCTTCTCAATAGGGAGCTGCAATATCTACAAGAAAATGAAATAAAAATAATAGTCAATTGTTTTACATTTAAAATGAATTTTGGGTAGAAGGTACAATCCAAAACTCTATGTTTGTTGTTTATTTTTCTACTTGAATTAATTTTCCATGATGAGCCCAAGTCAATATTTAGCCTATAGATGTGAGCAATTGATATGAAGTAAATAACTGCCAATCCATCTATCTTCCTAGATGTGCTGGATTGTGCTCCATCAATTTCAAATGGTTTAACAATTATTTTAGCCAATTTACATAGATACGCGAGTAGATTTGTCTAATATTGATGGTAGCAAGGTGATGACCATAGTATTGACAGTTTGTATGCATTTAATGGGAAGAAATGTGCCAATGTGATTGAAAGACAATGGCCAAATACAAGGCAAGAGCAAGGAAGCATTATCTAAACACAAAATTAAAGGATGATATTCTGTATATTATAAACCTCACTTTCTTGCTCTAATTCATAAGTAACTCTCCAACTTAAACTCAATCCAACATGGTACAAATCACTTAAAAAATGTTGCTTCATGGTGGATTTGTTTATTTTCCACAACAAAAATTATGTTTGTCTAGTTGCTGATACACTAATTTTCGGTAAGATATGATCAAGTCAAACAAAAAGCTTCAACTCCTTAGTTTAGAAAGAATCTAGTAAATGAAGAGTAAATTCAAAAGGTAGAAAGATCTTTCACTTACCTCCATATGTAGGAATTCATCTTTCTAAAGACTATAAAGAATCTTTGGTGTCTCATTCTTATCAACAAATGCAATATTAGCAATCTACATTAAATAAAAACTATTGAACTATACTGTTCTGAAATGAAACATGCCAAAGGTAATACTATTGCTAATAAATTAATAATAACTAGTCAAGTCAAACTACTACATAAACTTTTGGCTACTAATTAGCTCTTAAAAATATTGTTTGGTTGAAAATCTCAATTATAACTTTCTTATGATAACTTCTCTAACTCTCTCTCTCCCCTTCCCCCTACCCAGCTATAACACTCCTCCTTCCTTCCCTCCTCCACTTCCTCTTCTCCCTAAACCCCAGTTTCTCATTTCCAAATAGTAAGTCACTGTTACATTGCAGTATGGATACTACATAGTCTATTGAACACTAAACCATGGGATGTTGCATATTGTTAGTCATTTATAGTACTAAAATCTTTTGAACACAATACCGGGAATATAAGCCCTACAAACTCCATCATTAAATACTGATTTCCATTTTTTCATTTGAATAGTTTGAATTGGGATAAAGATAAAGCCAATGGTCCTTACTTTATTAATGTTAACTAGGCATCCATCCAATAATAGATATTTGAATATTTTGTGGGCATCCCCACCATATTTTTTCACCAATAATAGATATTTGAAAAAATCATTTAGATGGTTTATCACACAAATCTCAATTTTAGATCTTGCAAAAGCTAAATCATATGAACCTCTTCATTCTGAGCTTGTTCAATTATATTCTTCAAATTTGCAAAAGAAAAAAAAATTATAAATTTCAAGAATGACAAAGATAAATCAACTAAATAACTATAGGTCATTAAAGCAAATATTACTAGAGAAAGGTATAAGAAAATAGCAACCTATTCTATATGAATCATCAGCCCCTCTAGTACAACCTAACTTTACAAGGGAAGCTCTCAGATGATCAAAAGTGGCCAACTTCTACCCTCGTCACCTCCTCATAAATAGTATTTATTGACAAGGGAACTGGAAATATAAAAGAAAATTATACAACTAACTAGCATGAAACAATAAATGTTATTTAACCTACTTCCTTTATTAATAAGTAGGAATCTAGTGCTTATAACAAGACATATTGATATAACATAGGGTTCTCAACAACAGGAATTCAACAAAGTAGGTTAGAGCATATCACTTACTTACACTTTAGGTAGGAATCTTACGAAGCAAGTCACTAATAGGCACTTCACAAGCCAAACTTGCAATAAAGTATAGGAGGAAAGTCCTTATTGCTCAAGTCTTCCAACTCAACAATTAACCAACTTCTTAACTAACTAGTATTTCACCTCATCTACTATTTATACTATTAGCTTTAATGACAATTACTATTCTACCCTTATTACTTACAATACTTCTTACCTTACAGCCAACATACTACGCACACCAAATGCAAGCTTTACAGACACCACTACACTACACACATACACGCCACATACACTACAACACAACACTGGATACACACATGCCACATACACTATAACACAACACTTACACATACTCTAATATGTCTTAAAGAATTCATAAGCCTTTACTCCATGTGTATAAGAGGAGATAGGGTGTGTTCATTATGTTGAATTGTATGTGTTGTATTGTGTTGTGTCAGTATGGGATGTGTTGTGTCAGTGTGGGATGTGTTGTATTGTGTTGAGTACATGCGTACATACTGTTGTAGTATATAGTAGGTGTTATGTTGTAGTGTAGTGATTGTATATAGTAAGGTGTATGTTTAGTTGAATATGTAGTTAATAAGAATACTATAAATAGTGAAGAGGAGGGAGTCATTAGTTAGTTAGGAAATTAGTTGGTATATTCGCGAGAAAGAACATAATTGAGTAAAGAGGACACTTGCCCTATATGCTTCTACTGATTTGACTTGTTAAGTACCTTTGTTGGTGATTTTACTTCACAAGGACTAGTCTTTCACTACAAGTAAGCAATCTATCTACTGCATTCTATTGATAGAGAACCTTAGTTGTATCGATTGGCATTGCCTATGGGAAATTTACACTTATGAGAGTAGAAATGATTAGAATGGAGTCTAAGGTTAAATTTGTTGAAAAAAATTTAGGATCCTTGGAGCAAAACGTAAATTCAATGAAGGATAAATTGAGAGGAAATATTAGGAGTTAGAACACTAGATTTCTATTGTAGATTAGAATTCTATAGCTAATATATCTTCCATGAAAGCTTCGATCACTAGGATAGAAATTGCATTAGTGTAAATATAAGCGACGTTGCAAAATTTGGACAAGAATTCCATGATGGATGTAAAAATCAAAAGATTGATGGAATCAACACTGGGAATTGGAATTGATACATGATGGAGGGAGAATGATGAGGAGGTCAACCTTTCTAATTGTTGCTGAATCTATGGGCAGGCAAGAGACAACCTAGCGAATTGATTAAGGTCATAGTGTAATTAATTAAACAATGGAGGTCGGCCTGTAGAGTTGGGGTGTTTTCTTTCCTATTGTTGTAGGCTTGAAAGAGCTCCATTCAACCAATGGAAAAGAAAGCTTAGTTTAAAAGTAATAATTAGTAAGTAAAATGACTAAACGAGTTAAGGGAATGGGCATTATTAGCGAAGAAGAAGCAAGAAATTGGTGTTTATCAAGACCAATGCTATGAGCTTTAGGAATACAATTATGAATGTTACAAAAAATTTGATTGGGAAATCTAATGGCAAAAAGAGAGGGATTCATTAACTCGTTATTTACTCCAAATTAGTGAAATGACATAGTTTATAAAAATTAACTACAAGATCACCACAAGGAAACCTTTAGCATCCTTCCCATTCGCCTATATTTTGATATATTTCTAGCTATAAGTCATTTACTCATCTATTTACACATACATAAGAGCTCCTTTATTTATTTTATGTTAATAGGAAGTTGTACATTATACTAGATTGTCAAATAGGCCTTTTTTGAGTTCTAGGGATACTTTACTTATCTTAGTAAAGCCAAAAATAAAAAATAAAAAAAATTCCGTATTCAATTAATAAAATTCCTATATCTATTCTTGTGGATCTTAATAAAAAAAAAAGAAAAAGCATATACCAAGACTCATAATACTTTAAATTCTGAGATCAAAATTTATAGCTAGTTTCCCGCATCTGACTACTTACTTTATTATAAATAAGTAATAAAAAGAGACAAAAAAAAAGACGGTCTCCTTGTTTGAGTTTGAGGAGTCTAGTCATAAATAGAAATAAAATCTAAAATAATAGAGATTCTATTATATTAAATTTAATATTACATTGAATATCTAATATTAAAGCTAATATATAGAACAGAATAAATATAAGAGCAAATAGAAATAAATATGGATAATCAAAATAAATGGATTTCCATTTCAAATATTTCATTGCATATTGTTACTCTTATGCTTGAAAAGAAGATGGAGAGAGTTGCAATTGAAAGGAAGAAGATGAAACCACGAAGGAAAGATAATGGAAAGAAAGAAGAAAAATTGATGTATTAGGTAGGTGTGTTTTTTTTTTAATCATCTAAATTTATTAACATAAGGTCGATAGAAGACATGAATAATTGGATCGATGAGAAATAGACAATTTTGGTCTTACCGCAATTTGGTTTTTGTTGGAACGTCATTATAAGAAAGAGTTAAACTTAGGATTCTTTCCTATTTCTTCCCTAATTTCTTTTTTTACCTATGCTTTTCTTTTTCTAGTTATGTATATTGTATATCTAGTAGGTGTAATCTAAAAAAAGATTCACATGTGGTTGTTAATGGAGTTTAAGTTTCCAAATTCTAAGGAGCGGTACCAATTTTTGTCTAATTGGTTCACCGTAACCATTTTGAATTTCATTCCAATCAAATGATTTACAAATGATAATGTATCTTGCGGTAACAAAAATGTATTGTTTTGAGGTATATCAAGATTTAGTCTATCGTTTAGCTCATTGATGGCTTTAATCAGTTGAGCTATCATCCGAAATGTCTTGGAAATTAAAGTATCTTAGCCTAATCTTATGAATCTATTCTGAATTCAATTGATTAGAAAAATTCTGGTAAAATCATTGATTTGAAATGGAATTAATTTAGGCATACATAATCTTTATCTTTTTTTTTTTTCATATTCTATATGGATGTATTCAGGTTCTAAAAAAACCTTTTGTTTGAACTCATAAACAAAATTATTTTTTTTTAAAAATCAAAATACTTGCTATTGAAATAACAAAAGGACCATTTTCATATTTTTGATAAAGAAGAAATTTTTCAATTTAATAATTATAGAATAAAAATGTCATTTCTTATTATTTATTATAATCTTATTATTTAGTCTAAAGATTTTCTTGTTTACTACGGATCCTATGTTACCTCCCATAAACTGAAAATCTATAACACCAATAGTTATAGGAATACCATTTAGGCGACTGGTACCTGTTTGAATAGCCTCGGTTAATCCTATATTTATTGAAAAAGAGAGGTAATTTATATCCCTAAACATTAATCTACATTGCCTACGAATCTCAATGACTTAGATTGGGTTAATCTTTCTGGTAGGTATCCTTAATTCTCTCATATCTTGAACCTATTCATTCTAAAGCCGAAATTACTACTACTTAGCTTTTAATTTGCCTCTAACTATCAAATGAAATATGAATAACCATTGATTAAAGAAGAAGGAGAGCTAGCAGAATGCACTAGTTAAAGAAGAGTTAGCGGAATGCTACAAATCGTTCTTTTCAATTCTATTAGTATTTTCTATTCTATCTATTAAGATTAGTTAGTGCTCTTAGCTTAGTGAGTCTTTTCTTTCGTGATTCACTTTTGTGAGCCAATGTTCGAGTACCAAGTGCTATGACGCTGAAGTAACCCATGCCATAATTCCAGGAAAAGCTCGAATGACCTTAAACAAAAGTGTACCTGTACCTAAAATCGATATAGGTGGGTAGTACGAGGTATGTAGAGTTGGATGATGAAATTCGATCAAATGCTTCAATAGGGATTACAATTTCGGCTTTTGAAGGGGATGATCTAATGCATTAGTTAACTATGGTGGAGCAGTATTTTAGGATTCATCATGTCCATGAAGAAAGGAAAGTTACCTTTGCATCCATGGGGCTTAAAGGCAAATATAAAATGTTGAAGAAGTGGATTACTTGATTAGATTAGGAGATTTTCAAGCAAGAATTTTTAACCAAGTATGTTGGTTTATTTGTTAGAAATCCTTTTATTACAATATCTACTCTAAGGAAGACTTCAATAGTTAAGGCCTTTTTGGAGTCCTTTAAGACTTTAACATTGCAAATATCAGATATTACTAAAATGCAAATGTTAGGGTATTTTTTAGGTGGATTAAGGGAGGATATTATACTATAAGCTCAAACTCTACGTCTTATATCATTAATAGAAGCTGTTGAATTGGCTTTTAGTGTAGAAAAAGAATTTAAGCATGGGATTTTCCTCTCTATTGAAGTGGTTTGTCTACTTCTTTTGTTTCATCCTATATCCCGAAGCCTATGACGTATACTCTAACATTAACGCATGTGAATTCTTGTGCAAGTCCTATATGGCGTTCTCAAGGTAGTAGAGTGAGTGGTAATTAGGCATTTTAATCTCATAACTTTCAACCAAAAAGATCTCGTGTATTTTAAGGAGAGTGCCTCTATTATGTCTTTTTGTACCTTTATAGGTAACGGAAGTAATAGACAAAACAACAACAAAGAGGTTCGACAAAAATTGGTGATTAACTCATAATTGATTAGTTTGGAAATGGTTTTTAAAATTTAAGGTGATTGTGTAAATTATTCGATCAAGCTCAAATTTTACGAAAAAGTTAGGAATATTAGTAAAAGTGATCACGTGAGTTTAGATTTAGGAAAATAAATAATAAAATAATTAAATCTTGTAATATTGAGTTATATGTATATTATTTGTTATTTATTGAAAACACGTAAAATAAGTTTCAATAATTAAAAAGTCAATAAAAATAAATTATAGACATACTAAAAATCATAAAATAACTTCAATAATATTTATGAGTATTTATTTATACTATATATGATTTATGTGTAGGTAAAAATACACGAAATTAGTTAAAATACCTAAAATATATCAAATAATTCTAATTAATTAAGTAAAATTCGTAAAAATTAAAGAAAATTGTGAAAAATGTAGAATTGTCTATAATAGGGGGCATGGCATGTTGGGATTTAAAGAAAAAAAAAATTAACAACCAATAAAATAGGCTAAATAGAAAGTGAAAAAGAAAGAGATGAGGGATATGTGGTAATTGGAAATTAAAAGCAAAACCCTAAACTCATTTATAAATTTAGAAACCCTTATTCATAATTCATTTTGATTAATTGGGGGCTCTGAAAAAATTAGAGAAAGGTGAGAAGAAGAGAGAAACTAATTTTACTAAAAATTAACAAATTATAGTCTTGTCACAACTAGGAGGGGGTCGAGTTGTGACGGTACTGCCACGTAATACATGAAGATTCGAGATCAAGCACCATCCTTGATCAGAGGCCTCCAGTGTACTACACAAGGCATTCACAACTACAACTTTCTCTCAATAATTAGCATTAAGTAATAATAAAACATATAAATTAAAATTAGAGTATTTAAATAATCACTAACAAAATATAGATAAGTAGGAATATCAAGTTTTTCCTAAATTAGTCATACAACACTAGGATAAATCACCATAAGTAGTTTATGCTACTCAACAAACTAAAGATATTTAATAATTGGAAATTAAAGAGAGTCCATATAAATATAATTGAATGGTTTGCTTGAGCTCTCAACTTCTTTACATCCTAATTCGAATTGGTCCTATTAACCTCGAGCATCTTATGGCCTGGCTCCATCCACAAGTTTTTCTGCAATAATAAACTATAAGGGGAAAGGCTCGATTTCTTAGTGAGCAACCTACCAACTCTACAACAAGCAATATCAAGTAAGTTATTTAACAAGAGTATGAATGCATGGTCAAGCATATGCATTACAATAGTATATATAGTCTATCAGTAACTATATACAGCATGGTTTTAATGCTTACCGTTGCTTGGGTTAGAAAGTATTTTGGCACATCAAGATCTAGGTATCTACGTCTAATTCAAAGTCTCTTATCATCAATATCACCCTTAGCAGTAGATACGGTATGGCCTCAAGCAGAAGGCGATAATCCCTGAAGTCAAATAATTCCTAAAGGTCGAGGTAAGAACATGTCATACAAAGTACGTCGTACGATGATAACTTTTAATACACAAATTACAATATGAATCCTCTAAGCATGATCCATCGTTTTATTGCATGATGCTGATGCTCATATTATCATTTTATAAGTTGTGATGCATGTTTGGTTTAATTTGGGATCAAATATTCATTAGTTCGACTTATGGGTGATCAATCATAATATATCAACACTCTAAGACCTTAAGCTTTAATGCAGCAAGCATACAATATTCATATCAACTTAAGATGTTTTTGCAAATGAGGTCAATCATATCAAACACATACAATTTCCCATTTGCCCCAACATGCAATAATTTCAGTTATTGGATATAACTAAGTATTTCGCTAAATATAAGCACAAATAAGTAAAGCAGGAGGTGGTGTACTCACTCAGCTATGATGCTCAGCAGTCCTAATAATTCTCTGCAGTGTCCAAGTCAAACTACTCATTCCCTGATGAAGATAATTAAGTTTTATGAGTATTCTATTTGTACCAATTAACTAGGCTTACCACTCATTATCTCGGAGTTTGTTGTTTTCATAATTTGGGCATATCTTCTTCGTTTTCGATGATTTTATAGTCATTTTCATCATTTTCAAATGTTCTTTTATTTGGTGAAGTTATTTTTAAGTTTTAAAATCAGTAAGTTTTCGGTTTGGGCCCTATAAGGTCGTAGGCCCAAGTAGTGAATTGGGTTATTTTAGGATTTGGGCCTAGTTTTGGGCCTTAGGCTTGGTGTTTGACTTTGGGCTTTATGTTTAATAATTTTAGGCTTTTTTTAAGTATTTTAAATGGGTTTTTTTCTACCCAACACTTTAAAATTTTAAAGTGAACCTTGTTGATGCTCTTATAGTTCCAAATGGGTCTTTTTACTAAGTTTAAAGCATGGTTCTTTCGATTATTAATACCATTCTTAAGCCTATAATCACTAACTAAGCTAGTTTAGGGCATGGTTTTTTCGGTTATTAACACCATTCTTAAGCCTATAGTCACTAATTAAGTTAGTTTAGGGCCTTAACCAAACTTTAGCCTACTTAACTTGATTAATTAAGTCCTAAACCATACTTAACACTAAATAAACATGTTATTAAGTTATTAAACAAAAATTTCCAGATTTGGTGGGTCAAAGAAAGTGGTGGCCATGAGTTGCTTTTAGGGTCAAAACCTCCATTTTCATGCAACACTTAATTTTTATGGTGTTTTGACTTGTGTAACCTATGTTTATACTAATCTAAAACTATAATCACTTCATAAAAGTATGTGGAATTGTTATGAGGAAACATATATGGGGTGGCATGCATGGAAAACAAGAGTCTCATCAACCTACTTGAAGATTTTCTACTAACAATTACGCTACTCTATATAACTTAGCATATTTATGTTATAACTTCTACTATTTGTGTTATAACTTCTACTAAAGGTGGTTTTTCTTGTACTTACCTTTGTGGACCTTCTCGAAGTACCTTAGAACTTCTATAGAGTTGCTATAAAATAAGTTTTAAGAAAGAAAATATTAGTATATATCATTATTTTGCAAGAAATCTAAGGAAAAACTTAACTTAAGTTCTTATTGGAGCAAAGTGCGGAAGGCCTTCCTATGTGGAAGTGTACTATGAGCCTTGGTGTGTGTAAGGGGGCGTGAGTGTGTCAAAAAAACAAGGGGAATGTGTATGTGACACATAGGACTTGGTTTTGAGTGATTTGGAGTAGTGGTGGTGAAGTTATGGGGGTTGGTGCTAGGGTGGTTGGTGGTGGCTAAAAAGAGGAAGAAGAAGGAGTTTAGGCTTGATCTGTTAGAGGAAGTTTAAGAAAGTTTTTAGATGTGATTTAGGGTTTGAGAAAATGAAAAATGTAGGAGGGGGAAGGGGATAGCAGGTCATGGAAGTGAGGAGAGGTGGGGGTACAAGTGGTGAGTAATTTGGGAAAATAAGGATAAGTACCAAATGGGGGCCTTGTATTTCATGTGCCTTTTGTTAATTTGGGTATGATTTTGTCTCATAAGAGTACAAGATATTTTAAGAAGGGATAAGAGTTTGTCCTTTGGTTATTAATCATGTTTGAATTGTAGTTAATCAAGATGTAATGGGGTTAGTTAAGTATTAAGGTTTGATTAGGATAATTAGTGGTGATTCGGCATGATTAGGCTAATTAGGTGCAATTAGGATGTGTTTAAGGTTTGGTTGGACTTTGATAGTATAATTTAGCTATTCTAAATGCCCTATACGTGTACTTAGGGTTCCTTTAGGGTTTGGTGTTTGTTTATGGTAATTTGGTTCGTGTACGAACTCGAAAGTTAGGGTTCGAATCGCTTAGTACTATCGATCGCTTATATTGATCGATTCAACCTTATTATTAGTATTTATTGATGACAATAAGGTATTTGATTACTTAATTAAGGTTAGATGGTCATTTTAGGGTTTCAATAATGTTCTAGGGTTTTTCAAGTATTAGGGGTATTGCTCGTTTAGTTAAGTTTTAGGGTTGACTTCAATTAGGGTTTTGTTGAACACTTATGATTTGATTCCTTTATTTAGGTATTATTATCATGTTTAGGGTGGTTCTATGGACTATCCAAGGATTCCTTCATTTGATTACGCTTTAAGGTTATTGAAACTTCATGGGCTTTACAAGTGTAATTAAGATATGATAAGGAAATAAGTACCAAATGAAGACCTGATGTAAGCCTTGTAACTGTAGGATCGAATTTAGTATACAAAGTTTAAGGCGATTGATTAAATGGTCCGATCGAGTCTAAATTATAAAAAAATTTAGAAATATTACTATAAGTGATTATGTAAGTTTGAATTTAGGAAAATAAGTAATAAAATAATAGAATGTTATAATATCAAAATTTAAGTATATTACCTGTTATTTATTAAAAATATGTAAAATGAATTATGATAGTTAATGAGTTTCTAAAGATATGCATACTAAAAATTATAGAATAACATAAATAATATTTAAGAGTATTTACGTGTACTCTCTATATATTTATGTGTTGGTAAAAATATGTGAAATTATCTAAAAAGCTTGAAAAATACCAGAAAAATGCTAAATAATTAAATAAAATTATAAAAAAATAAAAAATTTAAGGAAGTAGGGAATGATCTAGATTTTATTCATGGTAGCTGGGGGAAGAAATAAAAAAAATTAGCCAATTATATCAACACACTTAAAAAGTTAATTTGGAAGAGATAAAGCACTTATCAAGTCAAAATTAATGTACCAAAATTTCCTAAAAGCCTTATAAATAGTCAAAATTTTTTAGAAGCTCATTTGGTTAGTTAGTAAAGTAGAAAAAATAGACAGGGTTAAAATAATAGAGTTAGGATTTAGTTTTTAAAAATTTCAAAAAAATATGCAATAAGAGCAATTGGATTAAACCTACAAACCACCACCAACTGGAACCGAATCGTTACCACCACCACACCCCATACCTACAGTCTAGATCGGCTAATACCTCCTAGATCACTGTTGGTGGTTGGAAGTCTAATAGTTACGTGAGTCTAAATTCCAATTAATTTTGTGTAAATTATTAAAATTATTAATTTTATCCAAAAAATTATGAATTTTATTATTCTGATTTTTTATTGTATGTAGATTTAGGAAAAAAGATTGGTTAGATTTAATTACATTTGAAAATATAGGGTACTTAAGAAACCGAGCAAAATCGAGCATGTTTCAAATTATAATTAAATAGTTTTAGGAATGTAGTTTTGAGCTTCATTTTTTTTTGTGTAAATTATTTAATTGTATAAAATAGTGTTATAAAGCCATTTTTGAGAAATTAATTTTTGACAATTTTAAGTGATTTTTAAACCCTTAAAATATGTATATAATCAGGGATTTTGGGGGTTAACTAATGATTAATCAAATAATTATTGATTTAGTACATAATTAGAGATTTTAAGATGTTCATATTTGATGTGGTATGATAATGCTGGTAGTTAGGGAGTTAGATGTGATTATTAGGTGTATTATGTAATAAATATAGATAATTTTGATGATATGTAGAATTGGAATTATGGTAAATATAAAATATTAGGTTAAAATGAATAATATAATAATAATATTAATACGTATTAAATCTGGTACAAAACTTAAATTTAAGTAATTATAAGAAAAATGTAAAATTTTCTCACTTTGAGAATGGGGATTTGAATGTATTGAGTAGACTAATATACTGATTTAGGACCAACTTGATATTTAGGATACTCGAGCCTGATGTGATTAATTTCACATTAGGATTCATAGCATATTTTTAGAAGTTAGGTATAATAGTTATAGATTGGAATTAATTTAGAACCTGAATTAGGATTGAATTTGGAAACTGAATCTTAACTAACCTACTTAGAATTTTTAATGAATAATATGTATAAATGAAAAGTTGAGTTAAATCATAACCTAGAGTATATATATCATCAAGATATAACTACTAAAACCATATTTATATTATAGGACACATGGAGACGAGTTGACCTGTGATTGGTTAAGTAAACGACCAAGGATTCTAAAAAAGTTGTGTTTAATACTTCATCGTATTTTGAAGTACTACATTAGAGTACTTGGAGACTTCGTAATGTATTTGACTGTGTATATAAGTAGTTATGTATGCATGTGCTTGGGTATCTGATTTCATGTTGAATTCTGTGTTGTGTTTGGTGATTGATGTAAATGGAATGATGTGAAATTGTTTAATTACCTTAAATCGTACTTAATCATAACTAACCTAAATACCCTCATTAGACATGCATCGCAACCCTTTAGGAGGACCATTAGGATTCTTTAACCAAATATCGACATCTTAAAAAAAGATAGCACTAGATAGCATAATGGTCTTTTCCTCTTCCTTAATTAAACTAAGTGATAAGAGACGAAGTCGCAGAGAGGATGAAGGCATTGGTTCGAAGGATAATCTTGGGGGGAGTGGTGTCTTCGTTACATAAACTTGAGTTTGGTTGTTAGCTGTTGTATTAAAAGAAACTCTTCAAGTAGGATTAGAGCAGGTGAAATTACTATGATTTCACAATGAACTGCAGCATGTTGTTTGATGACATTTGCTTATTGCATTGTATATAATTAATTATTTGATAATTTTGTTTGTGTTTGTTATGCTTTTATAAGTCTCCAACTCAATTTACCGAGCTGTGGTTGCTCATACCCATATAGATTCTCTTGTAGGTTTTGACTTCTAATTGATATGTCACTATACAATTATCTGGAGGTTAGTTTCTTTTTAAAACTATGGGGGAGTGAGGATCAACTAGTCGAATGATCAAGTTTCTAAGGTCTTGTTAGTATCTTTATGATAATGTGAATGTAAATGTATATATATATATATATATAACTTAAGGTTGTAACTTTTATTGTAAATTTTAGCTAAATAAATTGAACCGTTTACTTCAAAACAAAGAGTCATAGATACTGTATATAAATCATATCTATGATAGGCATTGTAAGGTCGGTTATTGTCATAGGTTGGTTTACATGACATGATTGTTGTGACTTTAAGGCTTCAAGGCGTAACACTTGACATTGTGGTTGTTGGGGGTCCAATGTCTAACATGGTGGTGATTTCGACTAACTTACCCTTGCTACTGGTGGAGCTTCGATGGCCAAAAAATTGAAAACACGTGATTTTTGCTTGTAAGTTGCTATTTTTATCAAAAATATCAAATAATGTCCAAAAATGATAAAATTTGGTTTCCTTGGCTATTTTTGCATGTAGAATAAAAATATCAAATCACATTTTTAAAATTAGAAGTTTTTATATAGGTTCCTTAAGAACAGGCCTTATTTAAAAGAATTTTGTATGAATTTTCAAAAATAGTAAATAATGTTATTTTGAGCTAAATTTTTATGTAAAAATTCCTCATATGATATATTTAATTTAAATAAAAATAATTTTTGATAAAATGTATATTTAGTATTTGTTAAAATTATTTTTATTGAATCTGCCCTATTTTTCATATGAAAGAAATAATAGGTTTTTAATTAAATTCCTTAATGAATCTAATTTGTAATGAATTCTAAAGCTTACTTATGATTTTAGGAATATTTAGTTTGAATATTATAATTTTATTTAGTGATTTACCTAATTCGAGCTAATTTTTAACAAATCAAACCTAAAATTGATATTCTTGAAAATAATATATATTAAACTATGTTAGTACTTTTCATGATCATAATATAAAAAACATAATTTACTGAGTGTAATATATTTTCCATAGCTTTAATGGAGCTTGGATACTAAGTATTATATATTTTTCCTAGTATTTATGCATATTTTATCAAATATAAAAATATAAGATAAATTTGTATAATTGACATTATACCAAGATGATAGCTACTCAAGTGGAAATAAATTATATAATGAACTTTGAAATTTGATTGTAAGCTAAACTTATGAATTTTTATGCTAAAATATGGAGTACCTTTGGATCAGAAACAAATTTAGAAGCTAAATTAGAAACTATATGTATAGTGCAAATTATGGAGTTGATTAGAAACTAATTTAGAGACTTACTATACCTGAAATATAGTTAGTTGAACTTTACAGAATGAATTAAGGGAAGTTCCTAAGATTTATGTGTAAAACCATAATTAGAAATTGAATAAATTGAGTCCAAACCTAACTCAAAACGAAGATAATTGTAAGAGACTTAAAAACCTAAATAATTAGATATAGTAAAACCTTAAAATTAAAGATAATAATCTTAATTATAGAATAAGTATATATATAATTAATAGTAATATAAATACTAAAATAATA
The DNA here is from genome assembly GCA_024138005.1 of Lumnitzera racemosa. Lineage (NCBI taxonomy): Eukaryota > Viridiplantae > Streptophyta > Magnoliopsida > Myrtales > Combretaceae > Lumnitzera > Lumnitzera racemosa. Next base: position 108,575,658 of record JAMXBC010000004.1, read on the forward strand.
ATTGTATTATAAGGACTATCGACAAAGACTCATAGCAAGCAGCACCTTAAGAGAGCAAGCGGGACCTCAAGAAAGCAAGTGGAAGTCTAGGTAAATTAGATACAATACGTTATTATATTTCGGAGTACTGTTTTATAGTATTTAGAGGCTTGAGATTATACTTAATGGCATTTGTTAGATAGTTGATTGTGTGCATGCCTACATATATATATTTTTAGGTTTAATGGTATGATTTTGATTTGATGTTTTGTATTAAAATTAGTGTGAAATGATTGAACACCTTAAACCGAACTTAACTAAATATATAACTTGTAAGTCTAAAATGAACTTGCATAGCAACTCATTAGGAAAAACGTTTAGGATTTTTTGGCCAAATATTGACCTTTTGAAAAGGATAGCATTGGATAGCATAATTGGTCCATTCTTCATCCTTAGTCAAACAAAGTGACAGGAGAGAAGGTCATGACAAGGGTGAAGTCAATGGTTTGAAGGTAGTCGTGAGATAGGTGGTGTCTGCATTGCATAAGCTTAGGTTTGATCATGAGTTGTTGAAATGTACGCCAAACTCCTAAACTCAGATTAGAACAGATGTAATTTCTCTAATCTCGCGATAGACGGAATAACTTCATGTGATGGCATTTGCTTGTACATGCGTGGTATCTAATTAATTTGGCTGATAACTCTGTTTATGCTTAATGTATAGCTTTAAGTCTTTATCCTAACTTACTAAGCAGTTGGTTACTCACATCTTTATAAATGTTGTTGCAATTGCTAGGAAGTGGTCTTGTAATTAACTTAAAGCTAGCAGCTATTAGATCTTGGGAAGTGAAGAAATAAATCTAAAGAATAGATATATTTCTAAAGTCTTAGTTCTTACTTTAGAATCTTCTATTTTTAAATAAAGTATTACTTAAGCAATATAATGTAATGAAATCTCATAAACATTAATTGTAATATTTGAATCTTAGTATATATTGTTCATACTTTGTTAGGTAAATAACTTGTTTAATTTATGAACTATTTACTCTAAAACGGGTTAATTATGGACGTTTTGTGTAAGTCAAGTTTAAGATAGCAGTTGAAATGTTAGCTTTTATTCTAAAATGGTTTGTACGTTGAGACTATTACAACTCTGTTACTTTGGGGTGTGACATTGTATGTGTGTGGGCTATGTTGTATTGTGTTGTATATGCGTACGTTGTGCTATAGTGTGTAGTAGGTGTTATGTTGTAATAAAGTGATTGTATACAGTAGGGTGTATGGTTAGCTAAATATATTGTTAATGAGAATACTATAAATAGTGAGGAGGAGGTAGTCATCAATTGGTTAGGAAATCAGTTGGTATATTGATGGGAAAGAACAAAATCGAGAGGAGAGGAAACTTACCTTGTGAGCTTCTATTGATTCGACTTGTGAAGTACCTTTATTGGTGATTTTGCTTCATAAGGACTAATCTTTCACTACAAGTAAGCAATCTATCTATTGCATTCTATTGATGAGGGGACCCTAGTTATATCATACTCCCCACTTTTTTGTATTGGCCTAAAATTGATTAATATGCAATAATTTCAACATAATACGAAGATGATCCAAATGCTCATGCATATTATGACTATAGATGAGACTGTCGCAAGATAAGAACAAACTTGGATAAGTGAGGATGAAACACCTCATTCATAATAGATTGGAAATTAGTCGGTGTATTAGCAAGCCTAAAAGGCATTACAAAAAACTTGTAATGACCTTGATGCGTTCTAAAAGCGGTTTTAGGTATATCATCAACATGAATACATACTTGATGATAACCGGAATGAAGGTTAATTTTAGAAAACTCATACATACTCCCTACTAACGCCTCTTAGAAGTGAAGGCTTATAGGGCTTAGGAAATGTATCGCATATCCACTTGTTATTCAAAACCAAGAAAATTATTTGCATGCAAATAAATCCATGTATGAAGAGAAGATGAATGATGTTAAAGGCAAAATAAAGGGAAACAAAGTTTACGTGAACACCATGTAAGATATTGAAACCTTAGCTACATGTATTTGGTTGGACGTATGTCTTAGTTTTCCAAAGAAGTTAGACTGAGATGTTGACTTGTCTACTTTAGGCACATGACATTACCTACCCTAATGGGTTGTTTTCTAGGGAGATGGTCTACGGGGAGATATGGATATGAGAATGTGGAAGCATGTGTGGACTTGAATGAATGGTTGGAAGGAAGAAGTACATGTAGGTTGGTGGTGTAGTATAAAAGGATGTGTTTGGTCTGCTATTGATGGTGTTTTGTTAAAGGATTAGCTATAATTCCTACTATTTATGTCTATTCACAACTTTAGGTTTAACCAATGTTCTAAATGTTCATCTACCTTGTTTCCATATGGTTAGTGATGGTTTTGGGCTCATTAAGGGAGAATATAACAATCTCTAATTGATAACCGTTTTTTTTTTTGGGCCAACAATCAATGTTTTTGAAAACATAAAATCCTTTGAAGGAGCTAAACTCCTTTTTGTTACAGATGGGTATGGCAATTGCTTAACTACACTTTAGACCAATACACACCCATTATTGGCGTATACAACGTGGCTACCCATTAAACCAACCCATAACACCCATCATATAGAGAAGGCACCTAGTGCAACACTTACATCAACTAAACAAATAACCAACATAACCAAACTAACCAACAACATTAATTAAACAATACATGACACTACTAAGGACAACATAACACAATGCAGGACATTGTTTACAATACATGAAAGATAACACATCAAACATTCTTCTTCTTCTTCTTGTAAGTATGAACATGCACATAAGGAGTGATTCGACCATGTGCACTTGAATTTGTTTTGCACGTAACATTTTTCACTCCTTCAAGTTGATGCATGACCTCTTGCGATAATTTAGGCATCGATGTATCATCATCGCAGCATCTTCCCGTGATGCATCGGTTGACAAATACCAATATCCCAATAAATTAGTATCTCCCATCTATTGGCCCCTTTTCAAACTTCAAGCACAACTTTGTAAGTTTGCATGCTTCAACTTTGTAGAAACCCCATTTTTACCTCTTATAGTTTTAGAATATTCTTTTTTTTTTTAGAATTAGAAAAAGGGTCCTAATTTAAAAATATACAAAAAATAGAAAATTAAAAAAATATACAAAAAATAGAAAATTAAAAAAAGGAGATAATTTAAAATAGGATAGGAAAAATTTGAAATAGCTTTGGTATTTTTTAAATGCTATTTGGGTTGGGTCCTAAATAAATGGAATGATGGGCTTAGGTTTAGAATTAAATTTAGTCAAGGCTGACCTAATCTATAATTGCATATATGGACAAGGTATAGGCCAACGGCTCGATAGTAATACATTTAGTCTTAGCATTACAATAAAGAGAGAGGTCATGGGTTCAAGTCTCCTAACAAGCACTTTATGCCTTTTTCTTTTTTCCATAGTAGAGTACGTGTGGCAAAGGGCCATTGGGCTATGTGTTGATGCTTGAAACGTGGTATGCATTTATTCAGCTATGTTCGTTGATGTGGCACTATGTTAGCCAGATCTTTCTCTCCCATTCTTTCCCTTTCTTTCCTTTTCCCACACATTCCCTTAATTTCCTAGCTTTTTCTTGTGCATAACCCATTAGGACTGCTCACTTTCAATCCCATTTTGATCCCCTTTTCTTTGCGATTTCCTTAAATTAATGGTGAAATCGTAATGTGCACTTAAAGTACTGCACATTGAATCTAAAATGTAACTTCATACATTCATTAAATGGGTCAAAATGAGAGTTTAAAAAAAAAAACTTCATTGTTCGGGTTTTACTTTGAATTGAATTTGCTTGATTTGAGCTATTGTATTGAAATCCGAAGCTTCTAATGAGTTTTGTAGGAAAAAAAAAATACTCAAGAATAGTCTTTAACTATTTACTTTAGCAAAAATCGAGCTTAATCTCATCAATGTCAAATTGACCCAATAAATCTTGATTTTGAATTCATTGATGAATTTGAACTTACCATGCTAATGTAGAGTTCATTTACTATAAATTAGGAATTGGGGATTTGTTTCTAGCAACGATCAATAAAAAAAACCTGAATGCATAAATTCTCTCTTTCTCTTTCTATTCCAATGGCATCTTTTCTCTTTAGAAAATTACTCAAGCTCGAAGGCTTTTGAGTTAAACTACCGTATCATCTAAGCTTTCCATGTCCTAAGCTATCCAATTTAACTATTCTTAGCCTCTTAGTACCTTCAACTGAACCACTATTGTGAAGTCCTAATCGTAATTGCACCACTATTTTGAAACTAGTACCACTACGTAACCCCGTCACAAACTAAGGACATGACTAAGCTCGTTGAGCTTTGAAACGCCCAACCTGACCATCTTTAGACATCTAGCCATTACTACCATTGTTACCTAGCCACTACCGCGTCGGCTTGGGATTGAACCACCGTAAAATGACCATCTTCGATTGTGTTACTCACCCTATACCCCTAAATCCAATACAAAAGTCACAAAATTCCCTTTCTGCACTTAACTTGGTGCCTAAATCAATCGGAATTGCCACCTTTAGTTGCAATTACATCCTTTGACTTACGAATAGCAAGCTGACTCGGATTCAACTTGATGAGTCAATTCTTACCTATGTTCGAATCGGCCTATGTGTTGCTATCCAAGTCTAGCTCTCTCTATATTGTTTTTTTTTTTTTTGTGTTTTTTCCATTTTGTTTCATGTATTTTTTTTTTGTAATTTTAATTTATTTGTTGCAGATTTATTATAATTGAAAAAAAAAATCAAAATAAGAAAAAAAAGAAACAAAAGAAAAAAAAGAGATAAGGACGCTTAGGTTATTTTTTTACTTTAATTTAATCAAAACATAAATAAATAAAAATAAAAGTGAAATAATCAAATTAAAAAAAAAGTGAATAACAGTTTGCTACTTAGGAAAATTGATTTAAAAAAAATGATCAACTTTTTCAAAATTAAGGCCTTTTAGAATTTTCAAAAATAAAAACAAAACAATTTAGGACCTTTTAAAATTTTCTTAAATATACTTGAATCGAATTTTTGGGAAGCGACCTATAGAAATTTAATCCCGAATAGTGGGTATATAAACACTTGTTCGTATGGGGTGATTTAAAATATGATTTTTTTAGATAATTTCTTCAATAAATGTTATTTCATTATTCACTTGTGAAATAGATAAATTCTTTAAAGGATATTTTGAAAAATAGAATTAAATTCGGAAGATTAAAAGTGTCACCCATTAAGGGTTCAAAAAAAAGTTAGCCCTCGGACTTAAATATCTGGTTTTCAAAAATTAGTTTTATCGAAAAATCGGTAACTAGGTTATAAGAATTAGATATAACTTAACTTTTTTCCTCGACTTTGGTAAGATGGTAACTCTTAATAGTTTTTCTTTTCAAAATAAAAAAAAAATCAAGTTGTCCTTAACTTATAATTGAAGATTAAGTATTAACGGGTTAGGATTTAATAACAATCAGGTTAAGGAAAATATAAAGAAAAAAGGAAGGGCGTGCGGGTGGGGGTTAGGGGGTGGAGGGTAGTAGGGTGGGGTGTTGGAATAGACCTTACTGAATTTTAAGCATAATTAGACTAGAGATCATGCTGCCTTCATAATTTATAAGGAGAGATGCATGGAAAATGGGATAGTTTTTACTTCAAGGGGTTAAGTGGAGTTGATATGCCACACTTCCAATTTTCTAGTGACTACTTTTAGGAAAGTCAACAAAATTTAGGAGCCAGTTTTTGGTTAGACATTGAACCTACAGTGGACTGGCTATAGGGTTGTCATTTAGCAAAACATTATTGTTGCCTAAATATGGACCTCCCGATGTACTCAATCACACTTATTCTTCATCCTTGTTTGCGTATGTAGTAAGCATCGCCTTAAGTGCTTCCATACTTGATCCATTTCAAGGAAAGCTTTCTTGATTGCTTCAACCTTGCTTCCCCTGAACAATAAGCTAAAAGACATGGGGGTAGTCTTTGGTAATAACTTCAAAGGGAGTAGCCTTGAGTGTGGAGTGAAGGTGTTACAATGAAATTGAGGCTTATCATTGCAAAAACATCTCAAATACATATCTATAGTATGGTTTATAGGTTCATTACTTCCGTCTAACTATCACTTTGAGGGTGATAAGCTAAAGGAAAAGCTAGTTTAGTCCCATGTAATGTAAACAACTTTCTCTAAAAAGTACTGGTGTGAGCTACATACCTATCACTTACTATAGTTTATGACAACCCATGTAAAATGGGTTATATATAGATGACTCATGGGTGTAAAATGAGCATATCTAGAAAATTTGTCAACAAAAACCAACAAGATTGACTACCAATGCAAATATAGTAGCCCCATTTAACATAAGTTTATAGAAACATCGCACCAAGTTTTTGTAGGTAATTGCAAAGGTCATAGCAAGCCAACAGGTTACAAATGTTGAACCTCGCTACATTAACAAGGGGGATAACCTTCTACAAATTCTTTGACTTGTTGTTTCATAACCTTCCAATAGAAATCCCTTGTAATCTTATGAACTGTCCTTTAATATCCTTCATGATAGTAAGTGTAGATTGCTTCCATTACCTAATAGCATAATGATGATTCCGAGTTCAAATAGGCCCAGTTTTCAACAGCACTAGACCCCTTTTATTGACCACTCCTTTTGAAGTTCACCATCCTTAATACATTGTAGCAATGCATAAGCAGCTACTTTGTTTTCATACCCAACTGAATATTCACTCTTGAAATAAAAACCCAGTAACTTGCTTATCCAATGTTATTATAGAGAGGTTGTAATTCGTTGTTCTAATATAAATTTAAGACTATAATGATCCATTTCCACCACAAACTTCCTTTCCCATAAATATGCTCCCTACTATTGTGGCTTTTGCAAGGCCTATAAGTTCTTTCATGAGTTGCCAATTTCAGATGTTGGCAGCCAAAGGGCATGTTGAAGAAAGAAATAGGGCATCCTTGTTGTTGCAAAACAGCCCTTATGCTAGACTCCAATGCATCATATTCCACTATAAACACCTCATTGAATTTTAAAATAGCTAAGAGGGGTGCTTAAGTCATTGTAAGCCGCAATTGTTGGCCTAGTATGAAGCATTTGTGCTAAAAGGTTGTGCAATCTGCCCATAATCTTTGACAAAAGGTCAACAATGTCCTATCAATCCTGAAAATCTTCTCAAAGCCATAATTGGGGAAGGCTTGAGGCATTGAAGTATTTCTTCCATCTTAGTTGATCCACTTTAACTCCTTTAGCTGAAATTAGATGTCCCAAATAAGCCACCTGTATTTGTGCAAAGGTACATTTCTCTAGCTTCAAGAAGAGTTAATTCTCCTACAAAAGTTAAAATACTTCACACGTATTGCATGTGCCTTACCTATGTTCTACTACAAACCAATATATCATTAAAAATAATTGCAGAAAGAAAAATGGATAAATCTCCTCAATATTCCCTTAACAACTTCATTAAGGGCTTGAAAAGTGGACGGAAAGCTATCATCTCCACATCTGCTTCACGCATACTCATTTGGTTATAGCTTCTAATGATCCAATTGAAACTTCTCCCACTGAGATATTGTCTACTTTGACACAGAATGTCGGATAGTTTTGTCCTTTTATGTAATACCTTCCCATAAGGTCACCTATGCTGGAATTGACTTAAACGCTTAACTTCGGAGTTTTGATGAACTTCAAGCTATTACACCAAAAGACATCTCGATGATTAGAATTCCGTCACCTTATACTTAAGGAGTATTATAATCTACCCCCATTATAAAACTAACGTTCTTGTTGGTTTGCAATTCGATATCCACTACAATATACTCCTTAAACCCACTCATTATAAATGCTACCTCTTAGTTAGGTAATAAGGAGAGGGTTTGAGCTACTCTTTACATAAACTTCTTCTAATATGCCTCTACAAACCATCCTTGCTTAAGATTTGCAAGTTCCCTTGCGATGTAAGGGATGACCAAACCACTAATCACAAAAAGTCTTAAACTCTTTCCAACCAATTCGCCACCAATCATACTCCAACTTCAAAAACAATGCCTAAGCATCTCCTTCCTTATGTTACATTTCAATTTACACATTCTCATCCTCTAATGTCTTTTAGTGCTTTAAAGAAGTGGTACCAATGATTTAACTACCAAATCAAATCTTGATGATATCATAAGCCCCATAAAATCACGTATAGGATCTTCCTAGACTTACATGTTAGATTCCGAGTAAATAATTTAGGACGTATGTAAAAGTTAACCGATTAAGGTGATATTTTATGGATGGATCATAGGAGTTAGACAAGGGTACATTGCAAGTTCAGAATATCTAGATATAATAAAATAGTAGAATTATAGTTAAAAAATAGATAATTTTACTAAATTACATTATATTATAAATTACATTGTGAGATTCACATTAATCACAAGAGTTTGAAATATTTCTTCACTAAAAAAGAATTAAATCTAAGATGGAGGTGGTGGTTGGAACTAATCAAAGACTATAATTTGACTATTAACTATCATCTTGGCAAAGCAAATGTAGTTGCAAATTCTTTAAGTTGTAGAAATCATGAGCAAGTAACTTTCTTATTAACCACTCAAAAGAATTTGATCTAGGAAATTGAGAAACTAAGAATTTAGTTTAAATAGCATGATGATGAGGTGCAATTGATGAACTTAATTATTTAACCAACCGTATTGGAGAGAATTAAGGTACAACAGGAACAAGATCCAAGTTTAAAGATTTTGAAAGAAAAGTTGGATTCAAAGGAAATATTGGATTTCCATAAGGATGAAAAAGGACTACCGAGATTTAAAAATTGAGTTTGTATGCTTAATAATGTAGAATTGAAACAAGAAATCATGGAAGAGGCACATATGACTGGATATACATTACATCTTGGAGAAAATAAGATGTACGGAGATTTGAAAACCATGTATTGGTAGAAGGGGATGAAAAAGAATGTAATTCAATATGTCACAGGTTGTACAACATGTCAATATGTAAAAGTTGAGCGTCAAAGGCCTAGTGGAATGTTGCAACCATTAGAAGTACCTTAGTGGAAATAGGATCATATTACGATGGATTTTGTGATAAGACTTCCTAGAACCAAAGCCAACCATTAGAAGTACCTCATTGGAAATGGGATTATATTACGATGGATTTTATGGTAGGACTTCCTAGAACCAAAGCTGGACATGATTCTATTTGGATAGTTGTTAATAGATTGACGAAAAGTGCATACTTCTTGGCTTATCAAACTAGTGACTTAATGGAGAAATTGGCTAAGTTAAATTATTCAGCTACATGGTGTACTAGAAAGTATTATTTCCAATAGAGATAGTTGGTTTGTGTCAAAATTGTGGGAGAGCTTACATCAATCTTTGGAAACAAAGTTACATTTTAGTACAGCCTATTATCTACAGATGGATGGTTAGTTTGAGAGGACAATTCAAATATTAGAAGATGTGCTTAGAGGTTGTATACTGGACTTTGGAGGAGATTAGGATCAATATTTGCCACTAGCAGAGTTTGCTTTTAACAACAGTTATTGAGCGACTAAACAGATGGCACATTTTGAAGGTTGTATAGAAGAAGTGCCGATTACCATTCTATTGGCATAGTGAAGAACATGTAAAGATAGGACCTAAAATGATTTAACAAACTAATGGCAAGGTGGGATTATTTGACAAAGGATGAAAGCAGCCCAAGACTGTTATAATAGTTGGACAGATATGAAGTGAAGGCCTTTGAAATTTTAAGTTAGAGACCATGTATATGTGAAGATAAGTCCATTTTGAGGATTCAAGCGATTTGGTATAACTGGAAAACTAAGTTTACATTACATTAGACCCTTTGAGGTATTGGAAAGAGTTAGACATATGGTGTATAGGCTTGCTTAATCCCCAAGTATATCAAGATATCATGATGTGTTTCATGTATCTATGTTAAGAAAGTTTGTAAAGAATTCAGACTCAATAGTGGAAATAAGGCCAATAGATCTACAAAAGGATTGTACAGTAAAAGAGCAACCTATTCGGATACTTGACAAGTAAGTTCAGAGATTATGAAATCGAGATGTAAAATACATGAAAACTCATTGGGGAAATGGCCCTCAAGAAAAATTGATGTGGTAACCAAAGATGGAAATGCAGAAGAAATACCCATGTTTGTTTTAGAAATCGGGTTAATAAATCTTTCTAATTGTGATTAATGATAGTTAGATAAATGTTATAATAGTAGATATTGTATTAGGTAGAATGGATAATCAAAGTTTTAAGGACAAAACTTTTCTAAAGGAAGGTGAAAATTTGAGCCCTGTAAAATTATGTATAGGATTTCCTTAGATTTACACGTTAGATTCCAAGTAAATGATTTAGGGCATACGTAAAAGTTAATCGGTTAGGGTGATATTTCATATGTAGGTCTTAGGAGTTAGATGATGGCACTTTGTGAGTTTGAAATATCTAAATATAATAAAATAATAGAATTATAGTTAAAAAATAGATAATTTTATTAAATTACATTATATTGTAAATTATCTTGTATAATCGTGCACATTATGTAATGGAAAATATGTAAACATTAGATATAAATTATTTGAATATAAAAATTATAAAGTGACCTAAAATAATATGTAAATATAGTACATGTACCTCGGGTGTAATTATTATATAACCTAAAAATGCTTAAAATACCCATAATTAGCTAAATGATTATAAGAAAAATTATAAAAAATTGCTAAAAAAACACCAAATAGCTAGAATCATCTTAAGGAGGGCAAGGCTTAATAAAGGATAGTTGTGGACTAGAAATAACATTTAAATGACACCTAATAAAATAAGATTAAGAGTACTTAAGGGTTGAAGAGCGAGAAAAAAATGCCATATTTCATTCTAATAACATAGGAATTGTAACCAACACTTTCCAGACGATTAGAAAGCTTCTTAGTAAGTTAGGAATATTACTAGATGAGGAAGAACAAAGTAGGAATAAATTTTGGAAAAATAAGAAGAAACATTGCATAAATTGAGCGATTCGAGGGAACTTATGTATAAATGTAACCTAAGAGTGAACCATCACTACTCTTAACAGTTGAGGCAATGGCTAGCAGTGTCAATAAGGCGGTGGCTAGAGGCTAATTTTCCAATGAGCCTAATTCTACATTTGATTTTAGTTAAATTGATTAAAACGTTAAATTATTTCTGAAAATTATAAAAAAATTTATTTGTACATATTTTTATATATACTTTTAGGGAAAAATATTATGTTGAAAAAGTTTTAAGTGGATATAATACTTCCTTAAGAAATCAGGTAAAATCAATTGATTTTCAAAATTGATTTGAATCATCCAATCGACATAGTTTTTAAGCTAAATTTTTTATGCAAGATACTTATATTGCATGTGAACATTATATGAAGAGATTTCGGAAAAAAATAATTTCCATCATTTTAAGGTATTTTTAAGCGTTTAAATTGGATGTAAATTGATATTTTCTTGAGGCTTTGGTACATGGAGTTTAATGGAACCCTTGGTATCAAGTTCTGAGGTATATTTGGATCATATCTTATTGTAAAGAACAATTTGGAGTGGCGTAGTTTAAGTTAGAGATGAAATTTGGGAAAATTGGTGGTTATGGGTTTAATACATTAATAGAATAGTATGTGAATTTGAAGAATTTTGTAATATGGTATTACTTGGTATGATAATCTTGATTTATGAACATGATATAACTTTTCTATAATCTAAAATATGAAGTTGAATAAGTTATTTTGAGTAAACTTGTAAAATGAGCCCATTTAGATAGATCTTCAAAAAGTTGGTTTGCTAGAAAAGTAAGTTAATTTTTGGTCCAGAAACTTAATTAGAAAGTTATATGATATGAGATACTTAGTTGATATAGTATCCGTAAGCTGATAAGAGAATTCTTAAGTTAGTAAGATTGTTTTCAGATACTTCTTTAGAGAGATCTTAATTAATAAGGAGATTTATAGATGCTTTTTCAGAGAGTTCTTAATTAATGAAATTGTTTCTAGATACTTTCATAGAGAGTTCTAAAATAAAATTGTGTTAATACTATTGATCAGATGCTTGTTCAAAGGGTTCTAAGGCCAACAACTATGTTTGGATTAATGTTTAGAACCTTATTTAGAGACTTCAGTAATAAGTTAAAACTTAATTCAAGATGTGATAATTCTATCTAAACTACATATAAGACATTAAAAAGTAATTATATACTTTCTATTTAGAAAAAAAAAAACTAAAATATTTATATTAATTGTTTAGGAACTTATGAAGGGATTGAGCACAAGAAGCAAGATGAACTCGTGTTGACATTAAGTAAGTTGGGATTGATACTTAAACAGTATATTGGAGTATCTTATTATGATACTTGGAGAATTAAGAGTGCTTGTTTGTGGTTGTAACTAGATTGTTTATGTGCGTACAATGTATGTATTTGTGTTACTAATTGATGGTTAGGAGTGAATTCTGAGTACAGCTTTTTACTTGAGCATAACATATATTGTATGTATGAATTGATTGCTTGCTTTATAATTTAGACTAATCTTAAGATGACTAAGGCCTAACTTGACATTCATGAAAACCCAATAGGGGTAACGATTAGGTTGTTAGAGTTAATACCGATGCATTCGTTAGGATAGCAAAAATGATCCTTTTTGTACTTTTAGTTGAACTAAGTGACAGTATAGGGGGTGGTGGCAAGGTTAGGATCTGTGGTGCAAATGTTATTTAGGGAGGAGAGTGTTCTCTATTGCATAAGTCCGGATTTATTTTGATAGTGTCGCATTGAAACCCCTCGGATTCTAGGTTAGAGTGGACGAAATTACTCTAATTTCATAATGAACCGATTAAACATTGTGGTATGCTCTATCATTTGTCTATTGCATTTTGCATTTAAAAAATGATTAAACAACCATGTTTATTAATGTACTTTTAAGGCTCTGTTCCTTTTTATCAAGTTAGTTGAGCTTACATTCCAATAGATTGTTTTGTAGGTGTGAAATAGTACCTGAGGATGCCTCATTACAGTAATTCACAGGTTAATGTCGACGAGCTGGAAAGCGAGGAGTTGAAGACTAATGAATGGATTAATGTTCAAGATGTTTTTTTTTTCTTTTGTGGGAGGATTATAAGGTTTTCCTTAAAGGCTTTATAGCTTTTGTTGGCTAGCTAATGTATCTATGTTTTGTAGTGAAGTCTTCCTATGGAGTTGTAAGGACTTAAACTATCTGTATATATGGAAAACTATATTTTGTAAAGGGTTACATTACAGGCATTATATATAACAAGTACTCATTTGACTACTTCAAGGCTAGTTGAGTTGTCATTTGCCTTATGTAGACTATACAAACATTAGTAGCTAAGGAGGATAGCTTCTAGCATAAGTAAGTTTACATGGTAGAGTTGTTACAACTCCTCAAGTTGGGGTGTGACATATATTATACTTAAAAAAATCAAGTTTTTCCAACTTAGGCACCATAGTCTCCCATCAATTTTACTATTAGAAACTAAGGTGCCTTCGATTTTTCCTCCCATTTCAATGGCTTCCTCCACTTTGTTCTCCTTCCCTTTCTTAACTAATACATCCTTAAACAAATTTGCTAACTATTGTGACGTGGCATTAACTTGGTCTCAACCACTCTTGTACATAGCTAATAAAGACTTCAAATTGCTACTATAGTTACCTAATTTCTTCCATCATCTCTAGCTCTCATACCAAATTATTAAAGGATTGGCTATAATTTCTACAATTGGTTTTATTCATGACTTCTTCAGATTTAACCAATGTTCATCTACCTTGTTTCCTAATGTTAAGTGATGGTTTCTGGCTCGTTGAGAGGGAACTTGACATCTTCAATTTATAACCAATGCTTATGAAATGAGAAAATACTAGGTGTCTTCCATTTAAGGTGCATAAATACACCTCCTGACCATGTGTGCTTGAACATGTTTCACACGTAACATGTTCTAAATAAGTGTATCTTTTAGGGACTATTTCATAAATAGTAGAGTACCAAGGGGTATCATGTAAATAAAGTAGTAGGGGGGACCATTTCATAAATAAGTGTATTTTTTAGTGAAATTCTATTTGCGGAACATAAATAATGTGAGAGGAGGAGAGAAAGTGTAAGGCCATAAACCACAACAAAAAGGCAAATACTTTTATTAATATCAAATGAAATTTGTAAGTGATTCAGCTATGAAGCATCAACAACTTTGTTAGGGTTTATATCTTTACAATCTAATATGTCCCATTAAACATTTCCATTACTTATAGAGCTATTAGAAAGTACAACCATGAATTCTTTAGAAAGTCTTAGAGAGTTTTAATAGAAATATCTATGAAAATAATGTAACTACTAAAATTACCTTACTATTATAAACTAAAGTTGTTGTAGATACACAACATATCTACATGCCCCCCCTGGATTTAAGGATACACCAAGTATTTAACCTTAAGCGCCTCCTATAGATACACAACGTATCAACATGCACTTACGGACACTTATCGATGCCTCCCTTGATTGACTTGACCTTGTCCTTAAGGTCGAAATAAGGTAATTCCAGTAGGAAAGCATTAATGTCAGTCAAAGTCACAACAATTAGGGAAGAGCTGACCCTTTGGACTCTCACTTAGGGAGCATCAAAACCATCTTGTACATGAAAATGACAACCAAGAACATACAAGGGTTGATGAAAGTCTTTTACATTGTCAAAGTACAGAATAGATGGCAATTTAGAAGAGGCAACAAATGTTCCAATAGAAGATTTAAGCAAGGAAACATGGAGAATTGTAAGGATACACTCACCTAGTCATAACTATAGCTAATAAGCAATGGATCCCACATATTCAATAATCTAGTAAGGTTCAAAATAGCAAGGATCCAATTTAGAGCACCTTACTACTTGGACCTTATGTTAAAGAAGAGGTTGCAGGTGCAAAGACATAAGTTAGTCAAATTTGCAAGAAATATCCAAATGGTGATAGTTAGTAGATGTACAGTTCTGGAGTTGATCCTTCTCCAAATGAAGTTTGAGCTACTTTAGACTGTAAAGAACAGCTGCATTAGAAAAACCCGTAGCTGTAGAATTAACCACTAAAGAGCAAGTTTCTAAGGATGGAGGTTTGCAACCATAAACTAACTTGAAATGAGTACGTTAAGCAAAAGAAAGAAGAGGTGTTGTAAGAATATTCTACCTAATGAATCCAAGGCGCCCAATGCTTCAGTAGCTCAAGAGCAAAGTAATCAAGATAGCATTTTGAACATTGATTAAGTACTTTTTTTTTTTTTTTGCCATCAAACTCTAAATTCTAAGAAGTATTGAAACGGAAAAGAGTCCCTTGCATCTTCAACAATTCACATCAAAGAAAGAGAGAATGGATCCTAATCAATCACAATTGATTCGAATATCCTATGGAGCTGTACTATTTCCTTCATAGACACTTTAGGGACAATTCAAGTTGTGTAAGGATGATGAAGTAAAAAAATGTGCATACTTTGAATGTCGATCAACCAATACTAAAATGAAATCAAACCCTTGAGAATGGGGTAAACCCATGATAAAATCCAGTAAATATGCATGTATAGTGTAGTGTACATATATGAGTATGTGCTGTAACATATATGTATGGTAGTATTTGTATGTGGGTATGAAATAATGTTTTATAACAGATAAGTGCATGGGTTTGGGTGTGTAAAGTTATGAATTGTAGTGTATGTAGTTGTATAGATGAATATATGAATGTGAAAACAAAGGGAAAAGGATGTGCTTAGGTTTGTAGGAGGTGACATGTGTAAGATGCCCATTTGATCTTCTCTCTCTGTACTAAAGGGAATACCCATCTCAATTTCTATAATAATGTGATTCCCTTTTTTATAGCCCTTACACTTAGTTAGAGGCTGTAAGCTTTGCAATCAAGTATTTGGAATCGATACGTAAAATTTAGGATAATTGGATAAGCTATTTGATTAAACTCAAATTTTATGAAAAAATTAGGAATATTAGTAAAAGTTATCCTGTGAGTTTGAATTTATATAAATAAATAACAAAATAATTAAATATTATAATATTCAATTATATGCATATTAGTTATTATTTACTAAAAAAGTGTAAAATGAGTTCCGATAATTAATGAATTTATAGAAATAAATTATATGTATACTTTAAATCATAAAATAATATAAATAAAATTTAGGAGTATTTATTTGTATCATATATGTATTTATGTGTAGGTAAAAATCTCCAAAATTACTTAAAATATATAAAATATGCTAAAACAATACCAAATAATTAAGAAAAATTCATAAAAAATAAAGAAAAATGTTGTAAAGTGAAGAAATGTCTAGATTCTAGGTGTAGCATGCTGGGAGTAAAGAATGGAAAATTAACCAATCAAAATAACACAACTAAAAAGTAAAAAAAGGAAGGAGAGAAGGGATAAATGGCAACAATTAATTCAGTAACTTATCTAAAATCCTTTATAAATTAGGAGACACTCATCTGGAATTTAATTTGGTCAGTTTAGAGCATTGAAAGAATTAAGGAGAGGAGAGAAGAGAAGAAGAGTATTTTTAAAAAAATTAGCAAAATTAGCGTGCAATTAGAACTTGTAAGGGGAACAAACATCTAACGACTACCTAAAATCAAACGACCATCACCACCTGACCCTAGAGCCACTGCCTAAAGTTGACAACACCCTTGGAGCCACTACTAGTGGTTGGAAGCCAATTGAGCAGGTGAGTCCAAATTCCATTCTGATTTTATTTAAATAATAAAAAATATTAAATATATCTAGAAAATTATGAAATTTAGTGTTATGAGGCATTTATATATATAGATTTAAGGAAAATGTCAATTCGATGAAATTAGATCTCAAGATATACGGTACTTAAGTAACCATTAAACCCGAGTTAGTTTTCGATTTTGATTTAAATAACTTTAATAGAATAGTTTTGAATTTAAAATTTTTGTATAGACTATTTAGGATATATATGGTAGTTTTATGAAGATATTTTTCAAAAATTAATTTTCTAAAATTTTACTTAATTTTTAGGTCTTAAAATTATACATAAAGAATGATTTTTGGGCTTATTTGGTAATTTAATGATGAGTTACTGAAGATACTAATCTAATGTGTAATTAGGTATCATGAGATGTTATTTGCTAATGAAGTATGATATTTGTGATGTTTGAGGTGTTAGATATAGGTATTATGTGATGAATATGTATATAGGAATAATGGGTAGAATTGGAAATTTAAATGGATAGAAAAGTAGTAGGTCAGAAATTGATAATATGATAATGATATTAAATAAATCTAATATGGAATATGTATTTAGGTAATTATATGAAAAATGTAGGTCATTCTTACATTAAAAGTAAATTTGATAGTTAAAATAAAGATAGGGAATACCATACCAACTAAAATATTGGTTAGGGGCTAGATAGGAGATTTAAGATATCTAAGCATAATACAAGTAATTTCACATACATAATGGTTGGGAAGGAGTTCCTAGGGTTTATATATAAAACCTGTAATTAGAAATTAAAACGAAAATGGATTTAGAAATTGAATAAAAAAACTAACCTAGAATAGATCGATAATAAGTAATATATATAACTTAGATAATTGGGTAAAAATTATGATTTAAAAGCTTATTTATAAAATGAAGATATAAATACTAAAAGAGTATTTGTATTATAGGGACAAATGAAGATGAGTTGAGTGAGCAAGTTAAGGGTCTTAAGTAAGTTGGGTTTAATACATTGTTGTATTTTAGAGTATTATATTAAAGTACTCGCTAGCTTAGGATTGTGTTGTTTGTGCTTGTAGATAGTTGTTTGTGTCTATGCTTGTGTGTCTTTAACTATTTGCTTGTATACTAATGCTTGTTGTGGTGGTTGTTGTGAATGGTATGGAGTGAAATTGCTTGATTATCCTAAACCGAATTTAACTATATTTGACCTAATACCTTAATTAGACATGCATTATAACTCTTTAGGAGATGGTTAGGCTTCTCTGACCAAATACCAATATCGTCGAAAGAGATAGCACTGTATGGCATAATTGCCCTCTCTTCATCTTTAATCAAACTAAGTGACAGAAGAGGAAGTCGTAATATGGATATGGGCAATGGTTTAAAGGATAATCATAGAAGAAGCAGTGTCTTCATTATATAAATCTAGGTTTAATCATAAGCTATTGCATAAACATTAAAACTCCTCAACTTAGATTAGAATAGATGAAATTTCTCTGATTTTACAACGGATAAGACCACGTTATGTGATAGCATTTATGTGTTGCATTGCATTTAGTTAATTGTTTGAAAATCTTGTTTGTGTTTGTTATTCAATCTTATGTTTCTATCCCGACTTACTGAATTGTTGGTTACTCATACTTTATAGATTTTCTTGCAAGTACTAACTAAAATGTTGTGCTATAACTACACAAAGGTTAGTTTCTTTTTGAAGAGCCTTAGGGAAGTGAGGATTAAATTGGCCGATCAATCGAGTCTTTTAGAGTTTTTCTTATTAACTCTTAGGTTTATGGGATTATTATATAATATTTTACTTACTAGACTACTATGGTGTGTAAATATTCTTGGGATCATAAGATAATATAGGTAAATCTATGTAAAATATTCTTGGGATCATAAGACAATATAGATATATCTATGTAAATATGACTTAAAGTTTCTAGTTCTATATGTAATTTTATCATTGATCTTAAATGAGCTATTTACTTCAAAGTTAAGAGTTGATGATGCCTTATGTAAATCGTATCTATGATAGTGGCTGTAAAGTTAGTTACTATCATAAGTTGGTTTACACGGTGAGATTATTACGATTCCGCTACTTCGGGGTATAACGGTTCTCAGTTGGCATTAAAGTATAGTTCTAGTGAACTCGCTTTGAAATGTCATAATTTAAAACTAGTTTGGGATTTGAAACTGGTGAATCATTACATACTAAAAGAGAGATAGTGTTTGTAAGAATAAAGGATGAACATAACAAAGAAACATTTGAGAATAAAGAAAAAGGCATAGGTGTTGAGCAGGTCACAAAGACAAGCAAAAAATCTTCTGGTTAGAACTGAAAGTATCTACAAGTAAATGAATACTTTAGAAACTTGATTAGAAAGTATGTCAAAAAGTATCAAACTTCAAGTTTAAGGAATATGGTAAGCAATAGGTATAAAATTCAAAAACTTAATGCTTGCTTCTTTTGTAACAAGTTAGGACATATTGAAAAACATTACTTCTATAGAAATTTCAAGCTTAGCATTTATCAAGTGAAAAATCAAAATATGAGCTTGAATTTTAAAGGACCCAAGCTTTGTTGGGTTCGTAAACAAAGTTGATTTGTTTAAGATGTATGCAAGAACACGAACCAAAAATAAAAGGAACATGGTACTTCGATAGTAGCTGTTCGAGGCATATGATGGGTGATGTTTCGTTGTTCACAAACTTAGTTTGGAAAGAAGATGGCTACGTTAAATTTAGAGATAATGGCAAGGGAAAGAAAGTTATAACAAGTACGATTGGTATTCCTCCCCATATAATTGAGAAAGTGCCTCTTATAAAAGGGTTAAAACATAATTCATTAAATATAAGCCAACTTTGTGATAAATGATACAAGATAACTTTTGAACATGATAGGTGCATTGTTTTTGATAAAAGTGGAACTAAGCTTTTTGAACGATCTAGGAAGAAAAACATTTATCTTATTACGTCTATAGAAATTGATTTAGAAAGTTGTATCTTGTTTGTGCATGATAATATTTCTTTATAGCATCAGAAATTGGGATATGTGAACTTCTATCAAATGGAAAAATTATCTAAAAAAAAAAAAAATTAGTAAATAGTTTACCAAAGTTAAGAATTTAAGATAATATTCGTTGTATTGCTTATATGAAGAATAAGATGAGTTTAGTTTCTCATAAAAGTAAGAATGTCATCTCCACTAAACGACCTTTACAATTGTCACATGGATTTGTTTGGTCTTACTAGAACATTAAGTTTAGGTGGAAATAAATATAGTTTAGAGGTTGTTGATGACTTTTCTAGATATTCTTGGATTCTATTTCTTCATAATAAAAGTGATGCATTTAAAAACTTTAAAGTATTTACTAGACAAGTTCAAAATGAAAAAGGAGCATCTATAATCAGTCTTAGGACAAATCATGGAAAAGAGTTTGATAATATTGATTTCAAAACATTTTGTGAGAATAATGGCATACCTCATAATTTCTCTACTACATACATACCACAACAGAATGGGGTACTGGCGCAAAAATAGAACCTTTCAAGAAATGATAAGAACTATATTGAATGACAGTAATAAAGTTGAGTATTTTTGGGCTAAAGTTGCATCTATTGCAAGTTACATTATTAATTGTGTCTACATTAGACCCTTGACAAACAAGACATCATATGAAAATTTTAAAGGTAGGGAATCTATTGTTTCATACTTTCATGTGCTTGGATGTAAGTGTTCTGTTAGGAAAATGGGCAAAATTTGAGGAAAATTTGAGGAACGAGCAAATAAAGCAATATTTCTAGGATACTTATTGAATTCTAAAGCCTTTTGAGTATACAATAAGGTATCCAAAGTAGTTGAAGAATCCATCAATGTCAAATTTATTAAGGAAACAAGAAAAGAGGATTTTTATGATGAAGTACCCATGATCTTAAGAAATATCAAAATCAATAACGTGGTGAAGGAGTGTCAGAACCAATGTTAGAAAGTGCTTCTAAAAATCTTTCTACTCCAAATATCGCCAATAGGCCAAAAGGAAATTTGGATGGTCGAATGACGATTTATATAGGATTTGATGTCATTGGTAAATTAGACTAGCAATTAGATAGTCCATCAAAAAGTAAGTTAGAAAGTTTTAAAGGTTTATATACACCTCCCTCTACTTTGAGATTTAAATTGCATCATCCCCCTGAACAGGTAATTGGCAATATTTGTTTTGGTGTTAAAACCAGATCTAGTCTTCAGAATATAGAAAATCATTTTGCATTGCTTTCTTAGGTTGAACCTAATTCTCTTGATGATGCTTTAAGTAATAACAATTAGATTAATGCTATACAAGATGAATTTAACCAATTTCAAAGGATTCAAGTATGAAAATTAGTACCTAGACTTGGAGATAAATCCATAATTGGTACTAAGTGAGTGTTTAGGAATAAGTTAGATAAAAATGGAAAAATTGTGAGAAATAAAGCTAGATTAAAAGCTAAAGGATATTTACAAGAGGTAAGGATAGATTTCAATGAAACATATGCACCTGTAGCAAGGTTAGAAGCTATTAAATTATTGCTTAGTTTTGTTAGTTTTAAAAACTTCAAATTGTTTTAAATGGATGTAAAAAATGCTCTCTTAAATGGGAATATAAAAAAAGAAGTATATGTTGAGTAATCCTTAGGATTCGAAGATCCATTTAAGTCTTATTATATTTATAAGTTCAAAAAGGCATTATATGGTTTACATGCTTGGTACGAAAGGTTGAGTAGATTATTGTTAAGAAATGGTTTTCAAAGAGGTAAAGTTGATACAATTTATTCTCAAAATATTATGATCAAGACATTTTAGTTGTGCAAATACATGTGGATGACATAGTATTTGGTACTACTAATGAAAGTTTTTATCAAGAATTTTCTAAGCTCATGCAGGCATAATTTGAGATGTTACTCATGGGAGAATTGAATTTCTTCATGAGGCTTTAAAATAAGCAAATTAACCATGGCATATTTGTTCATCAAGAAAAAATATACTAAACAAATGTTAAAGAAATTTAGATTTGAAATTTCTAAAGGATCATCAACCCCAATGAGTACATTAACTAGGTTAGACTTACATGGCAAAGGTAAAAAAGTAAATAAGAAACTATATCGTAGCTTAATTTGCTCTTTGTTATATCTTACTATTTCTCACCCTGATATTTTATTCAGTGTATGTATACGCGAGGTTCTAAAGTGATCCAAAAGAAATACACTTATTTGCTGTAAAGAAAATTTTTAAGTAGATCAATTGTACAATAAAATTAGGAGTTTGGTATCTTAAAAATCATAATTTTGATTTGATCAAATATTCAAATGTTGATTATGTAGGCTATAAAATGAATTAAAAGAATACTTTCGGTACATGTCAGTTTTTAAGGGACAAATTAGTTTCTTATTCTTCTAAGAAACAAAATTTTATCGCCCTCTCTATAGCAAAAGTAGAGTACGTTTCTATTGGTAACTATTATGCTCAAATCCTGTGGTTTAGATAATGATTGTTAGATTATGGGTTGTCTTATAAAAGTATTTCTATTAAGTATGATAATACTGGTGCTATACACTTGACAAAAAATTTGGTTTATCATTCATGATCTACATATATTGAGATAAGACATTATTTTATAAGAGATCATGTGAATAATGGGGATATCAAAGTAGAATTTGTATCAACTGATAATCAGTTAGCAAATATATTTACTAAAACCCTTGAAAAGATTCATTTTGAATATATCAGAAATAAGATAAGGGTTCGTAATCCATTTTGTTAGAAAATTAAATAAATTTGTATATTTTATTTTTTATCTTTTTAAATTTATGTTGTAAAATATTTTTTAATATACTAAAATTTAAGATGTAAAATATTGACTAATAAATTAATCATGTGCAATTAGAAACATGATTATTTTTTTTAAATTGTAATTATGCCCATTAAAAGCAAGTTCCATTTCCATGCTCAAGAAAATTTAAGCATGTTCTGTAGTTAGTTAGCTTCTTCCCATGATCTTTTCCAATATGCGCTGATTTTCTCTTTCTTTAAATTCTTGCTTCATCTTCTATATACAACTTAGGAAATCTACTCTTCATCAAACAAACTTCTTTAAGTCTAAGAAGAAATCACCAATAATCACCATGAATCTTGTTGATAAACCTTCTAACTCTATTGAAATGCCGCACATTGACCTAAGTGAGACTACTCTTGAGTTTAATCCAAACCTTAACCTTAACCTTAATTCGAGCCCTAATTTAATCTTAATTAAGATCCTGTCTTGAATCAAGATATGGAGAATGTAGAAGGAAAAAGTAGCAGTTTAGAAAGTATAGCCATAGACACTAAAGTTTTTGAGGAAGAAGAACAAAAAGAGAAGAGCTTCTTAGTGGACAAAATCAATAATAAAGGCATAAAAAAGGTTTAACTTTGAAGTTTCTTCCAAGAAACCCAAAAAGAGACCTTTTTGTGGTCAAAAGAGAAAGTGGTCAGAGGAGTTTGATGAAGATTAGAAAGAAAGTTAGAAAGTTGTCAAAAAAATCAAAGGTAAACTTATTCAATTGAATTATTTCGATTTTCCATATATTTTTAGGAATAGTTTATACTAAAATAAGATAGTAGATTCATTGGGGTATAAGAAGATGTGTGACATTAATAAAGCAGTGCATGGAGAAGTCATGATAAAGACTTATGAAAATGTAGATTTTAGTAAAAGGGATGTGATAAAGTCAGAAATTAGAGGTAAGAAAGTTGAGATAATACGGCAAGCTTTGATAAAATGTTTCGGTTTAAAGGATGTGAGAGATGATATACAATTAGTTAGTTTGTCCAAAAGGGAATTGTTCTCTATGTTGAATGATGGGGTCGAGGTAAGTAATGAAATGAATGTATTCGTGTTTGATTTTGAGCTGGTTGTGAGGTTGATACATAAATTGATAATGAGTTGTATACTACACAAGAGAGATAGTACCCTAACTATCTCAACTGAAGATGCTCAAATTTTGTTGAGCATTAAATTGAAGAATGATTTAGATATTCTTGGATAGATTCTGAGGCATATAAAGAGAAATCAAGATAGTAAACCCTATAGATAAGTTCTTATGAAATTGTTGAAATTTAAGGGTATCAAGACCCTAAAAGTGTCAAAAATGCCAATCTTAAGCTAGAATATTGGTAAGCTTGTTTTTATGAACATTGGTTTACTAAGGACATGGCTCACTATATTCATCCCATCAATGGGACTAGGACTATAGATTTTTCTGAATATGGTCTTGAGGGGGAGATAGAAGTTCGAGGAGCTAGATTTTATGACTTTGATCTCTCAGAAAGTAAGTCAGAAATTGTAAAGGAAGATCTAAAAGGAAAGGGTAAGCAACCTGAGAAGCCTAAGAAGAAGCAGGAGAAGGACTATATGCCAATGACAGGGAAACCCCAAATTGGAAAAAAAAAAAAAGCTAGAATAAGATCAGGAATTGAGTTAGAAAGTGACTCAGAACCTGATAAAGTTAACCCATGCCAAACATCTTTTGATCCTCTAGGTATAAATAAGTTAGATCTAGAAAAGCTTATTACTAAAATCATAGGAAAAACTTGGTGAATAAAAACATAAAAAAAAAAGACTAGTTCTGAACCCCTTGATAAAGACTTAGTTCCTGATGTTCAACCTTTACCTTAAAAGTCACTAACGCCTGTCCAATCCTCATCTTCACCTCTTGTTCAACCAACTTCTGTTTAACAAAATCATGAATTTGATCCAACTCCTAATGAACCTATTAAACAATTGGTTCCAGAAAAGCACCTTATTGTACTTGAGCCAACATTTACTGTAGCTTTAGAGTCTTCTCTTGCATTAGTACCATATGTATCAATACCTTCCATATATGCAACCATGCCTGCAATAACAATTCCTGTTGAACCTATTCCCCCCTCTTTAGTAACTCACATAAGTCTTGCCAAGAAATATATAAGAACAAAGATTGCAACTCGTAAGAAAACAAAGCCATAGAAGAAGAATCGATCCATCAAGTAATGTTTCTTACTCCTAATAGTCTTGTCAGTGACTTGTTTTGTCTAAACAAGTTTGTTCTTAGTTTAAATGTTAGTCAATTTTTAGCTTCTTAGTTTTAATGTTAGGTATCAGAATGTTAGCTAAATGTTCAAACATGAACTTTTGTCATTTTGATGCTCTTTGCCTTTAGTAGTTTAAATCAATGAATTTCTAAATTTCCTTTCATATCACCTTTTGTGTCTTATATTTAGGGAGAGTAACTTTAGCTTTAAGATGATAACAAAAAAGGGGGGAAGAGTTACAAACAAAATCATTTAAAGTCATAAAGTTTAAAATCAAACATTAATTTCAAACATTCAAGAATTAAATTTTAGAATTTCTATAGTTTCTAATCCAAGTGATTTGTGTTTATGATCTGTTTGATGATTATGATTTGATTAATTGTGAGTGTTGAATGTTTTTGTTGATGTTTTGTTATCATAAAAAAAGGAAAGAGTATTGAGTTCTCTCTTCATGTATTTTGATGATAATAAAAGAAGAATACACTTAACAATATAATGAGTGTGCATGATACTTTAGAGGTTAAAATTTATGCTAGTCAAAATGTGTGTCGAAATGTATGTCAAAAAGTGTATCGGTAAAAGAACTTAAAAGTGCAGAAAGTGAATAGAGTCCATATCAGAAGTAGTTATTAAGCTATTTTTTTATAAGTTAAGTTGGACAAATATGTAGAAGATTTAGCTCTACTTTATTGGACATCAAAAGAATTTAAATGTGCAAAAAGTGGATAGAGTCCATATCTGAAGCAGTTACTAAGCTATTTTTTGACAAGTTAAGTCGAACAAATACGTAGAAGACTTAGCTTCATTTTAGTAGGCATATTTGGGTAATGTGCTCAATTTTATTCTACTAAGTTAGATTAAATCCTTAGGGATTTTAAGAAAATTTAATTTAAAATATTATTAAGAATCAGGTTGAGCAATTCTACAAAGGCATTGTGATAACTCTTTAGCAAGAATAAATCAACTACATTATGGAGAACTAAATATGAATTAACTTGTTACTTTAGTGAAGTATATAAGGATAAAAAAAAATTAATTATAACTATAAGTTATCATTGATAGAGTAGTTAAAAAAAATACTTCATTTGATATAGAGTATATCGAGGATATTTACAAATTTGTCATGATAAGGTTGTGACTTGAACTGATCAAGAAAATATGTTGAAGATAAGTTTTAATCTTGTCGATTTTTATAACCAGATAATATCAAGTATTTAGTCTTTAATTTTTTCAAAAAAGCTATTGATTTATTATGTATATATATTTTTTACAGCCGAAGCAAGAAGAGAGAGCAATATTCAAATGATTGGATAAGGATTGCACTAAATACATCAAAATCTTATTCAAATGATTGGATAAGGATTGCACTAGATACATCAAAATCAGTTTTAGATTTGTGTTCAACTAAATATCAAGTGTATTGGATTTCAAATTCAAATCAAGTAGCTTATCATGCAACATTCAAAAGGATATATTAAGGTCAATTCATCAAATAATAGAGTTATGGTTTGAAATTTCGAACAGTTAAATTCCTATTTTTATAAGATAGTTCTCCAATAAGAAGACCATTTGTTTTTTGAGTACAGATTTCCTGGAGAAACATCATCTCCACCTGATTGCTTATCCAATGCTTCATATTTCCTCTATTAAGCACAGCAACAATGACAACAGCCACTACATAACAGAAATCAATCGTCAGGCGTACCACTTGTACCCCATAAACTATCGCAAGACCAATATATTTCAAGACCAACCTTCTCTCCGATTCCTACTAAAGCTTCTGCAGATTTATCACCATTCTCATCCATGTTGGTATCAATCATAAGTAGAAACCTTTTCAATTCCATTGGAGCTGCTGCAGCCAAAACACGTTGCTCTAAAGTCTCCACTGATGTGACTATCTACAATAAGTGGCCATACTGATAAAGAAAATTTATCTGCCTCCATTAAATAATAGTTACCATTGAAAATAAATCAGTTTATTGATTGCACTGTGCCTTGTATTTTTCAGGGTTCGGAAATTTTCAGTAGGAGATTAAGTAATATAAAGGGATTAACTCCCGATCAGAGCACGTGGCTGTACTATATTTGCTACTCCAATTAACAGATATAGTAAACCAGTATTTAGTGAAGTCAACCGCTTTACAACATAACAAGATGGAAAGAATATATGCGACATTACCCAAGAAAAAAAAGAAAAGAAAAGAAAGAAAGAAAGAAAGAAAGAAAGAAAGAAAGAAAGAAAGAAAGAAAGAAAGAAAAAGGGATGGAAAGAATATAAGCATGCGATATCTGAGAAGTCCAGGGTGCTGTATCATATTGAGGACCTACCACCATTACATGAATTTTTCTATAAGTCATGATCACTAATCATCTCTGCACAAGCACACAACAAAATTCAACAGAGCGAGAATTTTTTTTCCAATAAGCACCTTAGCAGATTTAGGGCCTCGTTTTTTCACAGGAGCTTCTTCTTCACTTCGTGGTGCAAGATGTGGCTCAGGGGCAGGACATCGTTCAACAAAACGAGCACTTACAAGTTCAAAAATATTTTGACATACGGAATCTCGAGCTGCGGCATTTTCTGCTAGAGAGCTAATAAATTACCTCCTCTGTACAAATTGAATTACAGGAACATAGAAAAATCATGTCTAATAGGGCACATAAGCACCTTAGTTAACAAATAAAGAAAGGTCTAAACTTTTCAGAACTCCTATAATACTAATTGTTTCATGCAACAAGTAGAATTTATTCAAGTGATTAGTCACATACTTTAACTTAATCCAATGTCAAGATAATCAAACACCACCTTCAGAAAATAATCCCATATAAATATATTGCATGATCGAACAAAAAAATAAAATAAAACTGAACCTCTCTTGTCCATTAGTGGCACGGTCAATCATTTTCTCCAAGGTAAGACTACCATGTTCCAGCAATCCTCGAAACAACTCTTCACACTGCAAAACAACCAAGAAGTCAATAGGCATTTCTCCTCAACCAACTAACAAGCATAATTCACACATGAACAAGCAAAGTCTAACTTCTTTATCTAGCTCTTGAGACACGATAGCCAAAAACTTGGGAAACCGCGTTCGGTGAATAATATGATCGAACACTGCCATGTACGCAGTACTAGTCCCTTTCGATGCATCTACTATTGCCCCTACACAATTGATAAATCAAACAACAACAAATTCAATCCCTTTTCTCAAAAAAATTCGTGAAACTGAAAATTCGAATAAACTAAGATTTTATTGTAATTGTTTAAGGTTGCGAATAATTGGTTAAGGAAAAATGAGAAACTTTAAAGGACCGTTGAGATTAAGGTAACCCTCACGTATTCCTTAGAATGCCTAAATTTCTTGAATTCTTGACAAGTTTTGATTTTTTCTTTTTAATTATAAACATCATAGAAGTGAATTTTGGAAAGGTTATATTGTTTTGAATCAAGGGTTTGTGATGACGAGTTGTAGAGTGTTACTGTGGGGTTTAGAGAGAAGTTTGCGTGAAAGAAAAGAAAAAGAAAAAAACGTTGACCAGAAAGTGACACGACCGAAAGATACGATCAAAACATACAATTGTATCCCTAGTCGTATCATTTGCAGTGGGTATTGTTGGCCAATAAATCAGAAAGTTACGTGACCAAAAGATACGGCGATATCTTTGATCATGTCCTTGGTTGTGTCCTTTGAGGTAGGTAATGTGGGTTGATAGATCAGAAAATTACACAACCAAAAGATATGACCATATCCTTGGTTGTATCCCTTGTAGTGATGAAATGTAACTCAGTAAGTTACATGATCAAAAGATACGATTGTGTTCTTAATTGTATCATAGGCTTTGCTCCTTTAAGCTAAGTTTTTCTTTTTCTTTTTGTTTTAATCCTTTATTACTTCTAAAGTAAACCCCTTTAATATATTATTAAGTGAATTTAAGGAGATTTAAATTGTCTAAAAGTGAGTCTTAGCTAAGAGACAACGTTTATTCATTATTTAAAGGAGCTTAATGAGTATTCGTTGTTTCTAAGATTTAAAGCTAGCTTTGATTTGTTGTAACAGATTTCAAATATCTACGTACGTGACACGTGCTTGTTGTATGTGAGTGTTAAGATAGCAAAGATTAAAGGAATTAAATGTATATCCAATTTAAATGTCTCCATGTTGCTTGTGTTTGGTTCGTCTTAGGGGCTTGTAGTGGCAAATTCCTAGAGAGGCAACCCCGATGAGTTATGTGACGCGTTATCCCTTGTGGAGTTTCACATGGAAATAATCTAGGGTAGATATAAGTTGTTGTAAAGGGGCTCGAAGAGGCATGCCTAGTATTAGGATGATGTAGAGGTGCCTGAAGAGACATACCCAAATGCTAGGTTGTGGTACGATTATGATGTAATTGGGTCGTGAAGACTATTATTGTGTGTTTATGTGACCAACTTAAATGCAAAGATCATTAAATAAATTTTGTGATTTACTCGTTTTGTATTCCTACGCATGTGAATATGTATCGTTTGATCACGCGCATGTGGTTGTGTGTTATGTACTAGGCTTTGACTCATTATATTATTTCTTTTTCCCAACTACAGGTCAGAACGATATTTATGAAGATTATAGTTATGGAAAATATGCTGTTATGAGAATATTGGAGTTGAAGATTGGAATGATAATTATTTCTATTTAAATGTTAGTTTTGGAGACTATTATCATGATGATATCCAACAGTATTAAGGTTAGTAATAAGGATTGAAATGAAACTGTAGATGATATTTGTTTTATCTTTTAATTTCTATTTGTACTAGTTGTTTGATTTTATTTATGTTATTTTTACCGTAATAGGAAAAAGAGTTTTTTCTTTTTTTTTTTCCTTTTGCTACTTATGGAGTTTGAATTTTATGAATCGGGAGATTTTTTTTTTTATACATCAACATTGATGGTTTTAAATATCAAGTTTGAGATTTTCATTGTGGTGATTAGAACCTGGAGTGTCATTAGAGGACTAGGGACACGTAGCAGTTTGTAGCGTTTCAAGTTCTAGGGCGTTACACCCACCATATTAAATCTCTCCTGATTATCTCAAATTTCATGAGCTTGACTCTCTAGGCTTTGTCACCTTAGCTCAAGGAATCAAATTTATTTCGTTGTTGAACTTAAAGCTCATAAGTTAGATTTAGCCCTTACAAATATATTTAAAATAGAAGAGATCAAATATAATACATATAAAATATCAAATTTTTTTTTTTGATTAGTCAAGCAGATTTATTCATTTATAGTGCAAAAAACAAATACAAGATTTTTATAAACATAGTTACTCTATCATGATTTATGGACTTTACTTTAGTTACTTAAATGAATAACATGATATATAAAAAATAAAAAAACTTATAATTGTTTTTTAGAGTTAACTTTCAACTATTTGTAAAAGAAAATGTACATTTTTAATTTGAATAGTAATTAAAGGAATTTATTAATAAAAAGTTAAATTTTGAGAGGTATACGAAGCCAGTGTGTTATGCATTAATATTATATATATATATATATACACATATATATTATATAGATGGATAATAGAGCCTATGGAGATTATGTAAATACATGTGTATAATTAGTAAGTGACTATTATTACATTTCATATCCATACGGTGTAGTCACGTGAGAAGAGAGGTAGCACTATAAGCTATATTTGTTCTTTATGAAAATTAAAAGTTTATTTTGATATTCATAAATTATATATATATATATATACATATACATGTATGTATGTATGTCAAGGTCGGTGTAACTTAGTGTCATTGATCTCCCATTGGAATATATTATTAGGGTTCAAATTCTTCCTTCCCTTCCCCTTCTAGTTGACTATATATATATATATATATATATATATATATATTAATTAATTATGTAATGACAAACTTCTTAAAAGCATGAAAATCGAAATATTTGATCTAGTTATTATTCATGTAATTACAGCATAACGTCACGTGCATCACATTTTCTATAAGAATAAATATTATGTTAGTCTATAAATACATCCTTCAAATTAAAAGCATGCCTCCATCGGCACAAGCAATTGAAGATTAATTCTAATAATGAAATAAAATTTCTTTATTTCAAAAGATTTTATTTTCTTATATATCATGTCACGCTCTGAAAAGATAAAGTTATAATAGTTTTACTGTGTGAACCATTCTAAAATAAAAATCGACCTTACGGCTACTATAAAAAACGTAGTTTACATTAAGCGTATTCGACTCTACAACTTTGAAGCATCTAATTTAATACGAGCTTGATAGAAACTTATGGAATAATTTTTTAAAATAACTGATAACCAAATTTATATTTTGACTTTTTAGAAGAGTATATGTAAAACCCATAGGTAACAAATGGCTTAAAGCCAACTGTAATAGGCACGTAGCTCATGCCTTTACCACCATAACATATGGTACCCAACTTATTCTATTTTTTTAGTTATAATATATATTATATTTTATTTTATATTCATTCTAACTTTTAGAATATTCAAAGAATATTCCTTCTCTTTATCACCGATATTATCTATAAAGGATATATTCATAGTTGAAATTTTCTTTTTCCATATATTGTTACGTAATTATTAGTAAAAATATTAGTAACATATAATATATACTTAAGTTCCATTAATTATTTGGAACTTATGCATATATATTTTATATATAATTTTACTCATTAATATTAATTATTAAGATCATAATTATTAAGATTGCATAGTTAATTTTACAAGATTTATTATAAGTTATATTTAAAATTAAAAAACTTTATGATATAATGATTAAACTTGATAAAATTAACATTTCGAAGAAAATTACATACATACGAGTTTAATTTGAAATATTAAGGCTATACAGTTCTTTTTTTTTTTAATTTTTATTACCTAATCATGAAAGTTCAACTTAATTCAAACAACGTTATTATAAATCATAATTTTTAGAGTGTGTCTTAAGCACTAACCTTTTTAATCAATTTGTTATTCATTTATATAATTACATATCTAAATCTAGGTATAGTTTTGACATTCCGATACTTATATGTGATTTTATTAATTTATAGGTATGTATTTTATTATGATAAATGAATATAAATTTCTTTTACATATTATCTCATATCATTGATAAAGTTAATATAGACCGTTTTATACCTTTAATCTAACATAGAAGCATATATTTTTCTATAAAGAATATAAATTACTTGAAAGTTAGCAGATCAAAGTTATGTGGCATTATATATCACACCTTTCACTTTAAGACAAAACTAAATTTTAACAAATTAGTGTTTGTAAAACATAAAGGTTTTTATGTCTCATGGTAGTTTTAATTTTTAATAAATATTATATTTGATTTATTTTACTTTTAAGTTTAGACACATGCTCCATCTAATATTATATATACATGATTAGGTTTCCTTATTAAATTCTAAAAACCTACAAAAAAAAAAAATGTTCAATGGGATAAAATTGTTTGATGACATGTTTGATTTGTGGAAGTAAATAAAACAAGAATAAAATGTCAAAGAAATACCTATTCTTTATAATTTCTTTTAGGGTTTCATGTATAGATTTAGAAATATATTAGAAAAAAAAAAAAAAACCAAAGGATGACTATTCTTTTGGTCCCATGAAGAATTGCGATTCATCATTTTGCATCAATAGTTTCAAATACTTATTCCGCCAACTAAAACCAGTGCGAGGAAGGAGTGAAATTGCTTGCCAAATATTTCAAATCAAAGAATAACTTGCAAAAATTAAATCCAAACCCATATTGACAGCACAGCCCAACTCTCAACATGAGCTAAATCAGAGCTCTTTACAGCTATCATGTACCATATCAATCAAGCTCACAAAAACTGGATGATTTTCATATAATTGTAGTGACATATCCTTATGAATATAGTTCATGGCATGGAGAGTTTTCTCTTGTAATTCTTCAAATGAAAACTCATTCATGCCCATTATGTTGGGCTTACTCTCCAATTCTATCTGCTTTTTCACAAACTCAGAGTTGATTCCTCTAGCGCTTCTTGGTGCTTAGTCTCCCATCAAAAATCAACTCGTCACGCTCTATCTCAAATCCTGTCTGCTAGAGCTTCAATAATATTAAATTTAAAACTTACAATGATTTCCAAAGGGACCTCTAAAGCATCAAATTCTCCACATTTAATCTGAATAATCATTATCTCTGGAATCTGTACCACATGAGACTTCTTAAGTGACAATCTGAACCTCCGGTGTGGAATTTTCAAATTCATAATTACATCTTGTCGGCTTTGATTTTATGACCCTGCGAAGTTCACTAGCTTCTCTTACTTTTCTGCTATTGTTGTTGAAATTCATAGCAATGTTATCCCCATTTGTACAATTAAAACGCTCATCATGGCTTTCATTTCCTGAGAATACTTGTCAAAAAGTTTATTTATCCTTTCTTTCGACATAATTGATAGTTACACTTGAACAATTTTTTTTTTTTTTTCCAAATAAAAAGCTTCAACCTTATAAAATTAACTAAGCAACAATCTTAAGAATATTAAAATAGAAAGCCACAAATACCAGTAAATCAATCTAATAACAACACCAATGATTTTGAGTATCACTTTAACCCGAATTATGTGAAGAATATGGAATTGACAATTGGCAACAAGTTCTTCCACGAAATAACGCAGCTTGGAATGCTCTATAATATCAATCATGATATGAACCCAGATGACGAATGATCTAGAGCACAATCAATCAATGAGTTGGATTTAAGGTTTAATAAGGATAAATTTCTCTTTATATACCTAAGTTTTTACTGTTTAATGCTTTATAAGACGTGTTATTGTTTTTAACATTTTGCATGTTCATGTTTTGTCCTATCTGTCACTCCTAACTAATTGATAGTGTAAATTTTGATTTGTCTATAATAATTAAGTTAATAAAACAACGTTATCAGTTATATTTAATTGAATAATATAATAATAATTTAAAAAGAAAAAAGAAAAGAGAAAGTAACTCTACCGAGCCTGCCATTGGAACTATCCTTCCCTCACCGGCAACAAAATCAGACACCGTGACACTTCCTCTAGACAGATAAACAACTCATATTCTTCATTAACACCACCACCACCACGTTCTTGATCACAACTCCTTACGATTGCCTCCGCCACCACTCTCGAATGAAATCCTATGCACAAAAGCGAAGAATCAACCCTCCGGTAGTTGGTTTTCCTCGATGAATACTTAGATTCTATGCGAAGCTTAGTTCTTGGTGAATATCTTCTTGAGGTAATTGTTTTCAGAGAATTAGTCGAGCATAAAAGATACAACTTGGATTCTTAATTATTTTATTATTAGTTTATGGCAATATGACTATTTGCTTGCTTTTATTTCACATACGTTTTTTCTTTTTGTGATACTGTTGAGAAGCTGGAAGACATGGTTTTTTACTCTTATTTTACCCCGTGGGTATGAATAATTTAGTTTGAGATAATCAATGACTTCCCTTTATTAACCTTGTAAGTGAGGCTTTTCGTTGTTTCTGGTGTTTAATTTACATCACATTTCTCAGCCATCATGCTCATGCAGATTCTTATGATGAACTATATTAATATATTTCAAGACAAATGAAATTCGTTTTCTGCTTGTTTGTTTAAATTTTAATTTTTGAGGGCTTCCTTATGATGTTGTGAAACAGAAAGATGTATTAGGGCGTGGTTTAGTTATCTTCGAGTGGATGTGTGTGGTAGCTGTGCCAGATTGCCCCGTTGCTAGCATAAATTGATGCATCGATCTTGTTTCAAGAGTGTTAGAAGTTGCTTAGCAGTGGCGGTGGTGGAGTAGTTGTCGGGATCGATGATTGAGAATCTAGAGGTGGTAGAAGTGAAGTGGATTAGGTTGCATCGCCGTTGAGAGGGAGTGTCATAGCGTTCAATCTTGTTAGTGATAGTCTTGGTGGATATTTTCCCTTCTTTAATTTTAATTTCTTTTCGTAAGTTGTTATTATGTTATATTTACTTTATGATATAATTTTTGCTAATTAATTTAAAATAATTAATAACATTATTTTATTTACTTATTTGTTGTAGACCAATTAGAAACTAATATGTGTCCATTGATTAATAGTGATACATAAATGCAAAACATGAGTATGCAAATGTTAAAAATAAAAATACAAGTGTATGAAGTGTCAAACAATGAAAACTCAAGCATTCAAAGCGAAATCTACCATTTCAATAATGAGGTTTTTGTATTTTTGAGTTTTTGTTTTTTTTTTTTTTAGTAAGGTGTATTAGAAAGTAAAAAATCGAATTAGGATATAAGTTACCAACCTACAAATCAAATTGGCTTTTTATTAACACCTAGATTAATATGGCTTACACCTATATGAATATTATGTTCTAAAGAATTCAATATGATGTATAAATTTCAAATAAGGGCCATTCATCATAATCTATAAAAAGATTGATAAGAATGTATGAATAAATCGTAGAAATCTATATTGTAAATCAATTTATAAAAAAGGAGTTTAACAAAGTCCAAAATAATTGAATTTTTATTACAACTCATACCTTACAATATAGGATAAACAAAATTAATTATGAAAAATAAACAATTTGATTCAGCTAAAAAAGTTAAAGGCCAAAGTTCGATCGACTTAGTCCCACGATTAGACGGCCTAGTTGCATGGTGAACCGTCCCAATTGGCATAGTCTTCAAGTTGATCAACCTAGTCTAAATAAGCCCCCATTAGTCAAACTAATAAATAGTTTCGTTAACTTAGTTGCCTTCTCAACCGTTTATTGGCTTTTACAACTACCCTGGCACACCTACCCTTGATCCCCATGTCTCCCCACTTGGTTGATAATCTAGGGCACAATCCCCTTAATTTTTTTGTTTAGTGCACTGCTGATTGTGATCTTATCAAATTTGAGATTTACATTACTATCAACCTTTGTTGCTAGCATTACAATCCGGAAAATGGCCCATCAAATGCTTGTATTTGGGATTTGAGTAAGTTGGTGTCCAAAGTTCAATTTTTTATATTTAATGACTAATAAAGATATTTGATGAGCCGTTTTTGCGGATTGTATATATTAAATTTTAAAAGAATAAAATTTTAAGTATTAAATTATCTAAATCCCAAAGTATGAATATTTAGTATGCCTTTATATCCCCCATCATAATCTTAATTTGCCTGTAGTTTGAAGGTAGATTGTACCAAACCAAGTTTCTTGATATAGTGTGCATGTTCACAAATGGTCTCTTCCCTCATAATTCTGGTGCTATTAGATCAACCATCCATCATGAATATTAATCACCTAGCTACTCCCTCTCTTACTTTTCCCTTTCTTTGGGACATTAGTACAATAAAATATTTATGGCAATCCAGGGAGAGTGTTTTGACTTGGAACCACTACCTTATAATTACCACAATTTAATTTAATGTAACTATCATCCTTTTCATTAGATTCGGAGGAAGATCCGAACCTTGTCCCGAGAAAAGCATCTTATTTGACTGGAAAACAACATAAAATTACTGTCGTCGGAGCCACCACCATTATATCCTTATAAAAGTAAGCTTTACTTTACTGATTCGAATGATTGGAGGACATAGAAGTGATTTCTCATCATAAGATGATATTTATAAGATTTTTGAAGAGGAATAAGATGCTAGTAATATAAATACATAGATAATTAAAAAAGAAAAAAGTAACTTATGACATCCCAAAAGAATACAAAATTTATGAAGACATCTTGAATTTCTAAAATATTTTATATAATGTTTCAGAACCTAAAATGCTATAGTCTACCACTTGCCCCTAATTTCTATTGATACGTTAAGTATTTAGAAATCTACAACCTGTTTAAGATTCATAAACTAATTACATAAAATATGTTAACTCACAATTTAATAACCTTAAATTTGAATTAAAGTAGAATGTCGACTACCCAATTTCCACATACCGCAATAGTAAACGAACCTAACCGTTATAAGTGAATAGACTTGAATACGATATAACTCTAAGATAAATAACCTAAAGTAACACCATCTAAAAGAGTCACATGTGACTCCTCCAAACAATTAACAGTCTCTAAATATATATAATATCAAACAATAATATACAATCCTCAATAGTTCATTCCTAAAAGCTAAGTTACGCTGTCTCTACTGCATCACCATAATAACGTAGATCACTCTCCTCTTAATAATATAGATAATCATAACTCACATCTCCTACAAAATAACCACCATAAATTTCACACCTTGAACCTGTAACTAACAAACAACAATTTCTTAAAAGGTAAGATAATACCCACTACAGGATATCATGCACATACATGTAACGAGCCAAGCACACTCACTAGTATCAACATAAATACAATAAACAACCAGTTTGAAATCTTGTTATTTAAGTCCACAAACAACACAATCTTAATATCCTGAGACTTGGGGTTACTCATGACCCCTATATATACAATATATAAATACTATAGAAATATTAGTGTTGGGTCCTCCCTAATCACGCAAGTACTAAAAATCATTCTAGATCTACTTCGGTCCTTTTAGTGTGGGACTCCATTGAGGACAGCGTCATGTAAAAATCACTAGATACCTCATTAACACCACTGGACTCAATCAGTAGATAGTATGCTGTGAGATTCAAAGGAAATGAAAAAAACAATTAATTTGCAAAATTTAATAAAATATAGTAATAAATATAATTATGATTCTATGCTTATTTATGTTTGTAGCT
This sequence comes from Lumnitzera racemosa, assembly GCA_024138005.1. Classification (NCBI taxonomy): domain Eukaryota; kingdom Viridiplantae; phylum Streptophyta; class Magnoliopsida; order Myrtales; family Combretaceae; genus Lumnitzera; species Lumnitzera racemosa. The sequence goes on from JAMXBC010000004.1 coordinate 108,613,322, forward strand.
AGCGAATCTAAATAATACGGTGAATTGGATATTATGTAGGGTTAGGAATATGTATGTGAATGATATTATTTGTCGAATTGTAAAATTACTTTAAATACTAGTAACAAGTTGGTTGTTGCATAGTAGGTTGGATAAGAATTGTATTGTTTATGATATTGATTGGTCACACAATAATTGGACATAATTATATGTAACTTATTAAGTAAATTAAAACATGTATTGCATTAAATAATTTCGGCCGTCACATTACATGGAGATAGGGAAAGGTCATATGAAAGTTATTAATTTATGAATATAATGGTTTAGTATCGTGTATACGTACAATATGACATTACCCTGGCTGTGGGAACACTAGGTGTTAGAAGTACCAACTGTTCGACTAAGGATCTAGTTTAGAGACCTTCATTTAAAGGTGAATATGGACTCCAGGAGCCCATTCACGATTATACCTGGAACTTGATTTTTGATAAAAATAAATGGTTTGATTTAAATACAAAACAAGGAGTTTTATAGTAAAGTAAGTTCTGATATAATAACCGGATCTGACTAGCACAGTGTATACTCCAACCTAACTTCGGAGGACATTAAATCTAAATTGCGTATAGTACTTGGTTAACTATACGTATTTGATTAGCATTCTTCTTATTCATGCATTTGTATTTAGTGTAGTCAGTTCATCTACTATTAATGCTTTTTGTGTCCTTTAAGATTAATCTCATTTTAAAAAAAAATTGATTTAGTTAAGCTTTTGTAGGTTTGCTGGATTTTTGTATATTTCGTTATCCTTTATAATCTCTTTAGTTACTATTCCTTATTATTACTATTATAATAATCTAAGTTATAGGTATTTATACGTAATTCTCCTCGAGGCTCGTTATATACTATTAATTTGTTTGTCATTTATTGCTAGGATACTTTATTACATATGTTCCAATCTTTAGTTCTTTAATAATCACTTTACCTATTTTCTCACTTTAGTCTTTTAGTAATGAGGGAATTTCCATATTATACATTTTGGTATAAATATACATAATATGGGCTTAACAAGTAATATAGATAACTAACTCAAAGAAACAATGCCAACAACTTGACTCGACTCACATGATATGACTTAACACAACCTATTGACACAACTAACACATCGACACACTAGAAATAACTCTAACTCACCATAAAAGAAAACGTACTTGATAATTCCATTTCACATGTACACGTGCCAATGTATAAAGGAACGCTAAATCATGCTTTTAATCTTTTACTTGATTTGTCACTATTATTAATTATTAGTCTTTGAATCGGTAACTTTTATTGATTATTGCATCAATACCCACTATAAGTAATTTGGCAAGGTGGGTTTCTATTTTGCCTTGGTGTTGACATTAGTATTTATAGTTCTCTAGTTTCTATTATATCGTAAATTTTTTTTTAAGGTGTCTTATTTATCCTAAGAAGTATTATGATCTATTACTTAAGTTTACTGAATCTTTTGAATTCATTAGTTGGTTATCTTCGCTTATCAAACACTCAAGGTTTTTAATTTTCTCTTTGAGTTTAAAGTTTAATGTTATATTTCTATTATCCATAAAATTACACTATCACATATAATATTTGTGAGTTTCGGTTATGGATATACATATGGGTAGATTATGGATAACTTATTCATAAATTGTCTCTGTATCCTTAATATAAATTAAGTAGTTTATATTTCGTTTCGTATAGAGTATATTACTTGTTTTAAATTACTGAGCATATCAAGAGGATTAACTCCACCAATTCTAGTGTCACCTCTATTGCACTAATATAACTCTTTCTTTATCACACCTAGGTAAACTATAGAAGAATAGAGAAGTCTTGAAAGAGAAGTAGAAAAGAAATACTAGCACTATATATATATATATATATATATATAAATACCAAATATAAAAGTAAAACACAGTGAAAAATCAAGAAGAAAATAGGATAAAGGCAATACAAGGTAAGATAGCAATTAAAAGAGGAACATATACATATTAATTAGCAACAAATAGTATATAATATCAAGGAAAATATATTTAGGTAACATTAAAGCAACTTAACTTAAGCCTTTAGTAAAAACCATTCTTTCAAATTTAAGCTTAGCCCCTTAACTACCTACGCTCCTTATATCTCATTGTTTTAAAGATTCAATACTTAAACACTTGACAATTCATTCTCATATTTAAGCCTAAACCCTAGCTACTCGAGCCCCTTCTCTCTTCTTCTTCTTCTTCTTCTTCTTTTTTGTATCTACCACAGCTCCACTATCACGACCATGATGGGGGTGGGGGGTGTTTGTGGCAAGATTACTTTCCTAATACACAATCACAACCATAAAGAAAAGTGAAATTTCACTCCAACAATAGTCACGACCGTAATGGAGGGAGTGATGGCTGCTGTTCGCTCAATTCTCTTTTATCATGCCGATGATGAAGGGAGTTATGGACACTGATTACTCTAATCCTCCTTGATCACGCCTAGAATAAAGGGGGTGATGGGTTCTGTTCACTTAAATCTTATCTACCTATGAGTCTTCATTCCATTTCCCTAGAGATCTTTAACCTAAGCTCTAATACCACTTAAACTGTACTGCCTTAGAACCTGGAATGCAATAGCCCACTACGTGTCCTTTACTTTTATCGATACATTAGGCGTCTAAGAATCTGCAACCTGTTTAAGATCTATAAACTAATTACATGAAATTTGCTACTCACAATTTAATAACCTCAAATCTGAATTAAAGTGGAATGTCGACCACCCAATTTTGACATACTACAATAGAAAATGAACCCAACTGTTACAAGTGAATGAACTTGAATATAATATAACTCTAAGACAAACAACCTAAAGTAACATCATCTAAAAGGGTTATAGGTGACTCTAAACAATCAATAATCTCCAAATACGCATAACATAAAACAATAACATATGATCCTCAATAGTTTACTCTTAAAAGCTAAACTAACTTGCATCCTCTAGAGAATAACCACCATAAATTGTACACCTTGAACCTGTAGCTGAAAAATAACAATTCTCCGAAGGGTGAGCTAATGCCTAGTATAGGATACCATAACATGCGCATGAACATAAATATAACGAGCCAAGCATACATATGAGTATCAACATAAATGCAACAAATAACCAATTCCAAACTTGTCATTTAAGTCCATAAACAACATAGTCTCAACATCCTGAAACTTGAGGTTACTCATAACCCCTATACACATAATATATAAATACTATATAAGTATTGGTATTGGGTCCTCCCTAATCATCCGAGTGCCAATAACCATCATAGATCTACGTGGGTCCTTTTAGTGCTAGACTCTACCGGGGACAGCATCGTACAAAGATCACTAAGTGCCTCACCAACACCACTGGACCCAACTAGTAGGTGGTTGAAGCTAATCATAAGTAGTAAATAGTTAAGTTCGAGTTTCATTTAAGTTCGATTAATGTACACTAATTTAGTACATATAATCAACAAACACACATCCCATACTTGCTCCTTCTATCTTAATAAGATTTAATTCCTCATAACTTCTAGCACCTGTGCAAAAATATTAAATATCGAGTTTAGCATTTATTAAATTCTTCACAATTCAACTCAAGACTTCTTCCCCTATAACTCAGGCCTCTGCCTCATCCTTTAATCTTTCAAACCACCTTCTATATGTCCTTCCATAATCTCTTATATAATTTTCGACATCTCATAATCTACTCACATCAATACTGACCTACACACACTTACAACATATATGTCGATACACCCACGATCACTTATATACTCATACCCAACACTGACATATACGCTCGCGCAACACATACAAAGGTACGGTTGTACTTTATACACATTGATAAGAATCAACCTACACCTATCTTCAGGCCAAGGCTAACCTACTTAAAGCTGAAGCCAACCTGTTCTAAACCAAAGCCAAATTGTTCAAAGTTGAGGTTGAGCAGCTTTTGTCGAGGCCAAGCTAATACCAAAAGACCAAGAGGAAGAAAATGAGCCACTCGGCATCAAGTTTGTTGTTTGCCGAAAGGTTGAGAGACTTCATAGTTGATGACTCAAGGTTAAAGATCCATTCGGTATGGTACAGAAAGACTAATACCTATTAATTCTAATACTTAGCAATTGTGAGCTGACCTTTCGTGTATCTTAACTAAGCATTGCGAGACTTTAGGGACTCCTCCTTGAAGCCAAACATTCAACTGGTAACCCTGTCCAGTTTGAATCTTGCTCTTTCTAGAATTGGCTAAATGACTGCATGCTAACTTCTTCTGTTAAACATACATTTTTGTATTCTTGTGAATATTTTCTTTATTAAATGGGTCCATTTTTTAAGGTTTAAGGCTTTGTACATTATTTACAATTTTGTCACTAGGGTTTTAAGACTTGTTATAAATAACAACATTTGTAATTAGCAGATAGGTCATTAGATAGTGAAGAATATACATACACTTGAAACTTTCCTCTTTCAAGTAAGGTCATTCTTGATCTCTTAGAGTTAGCATTGTTAGATTATTAAGTGTTGATTAACTCTTTAATTTTTTTTTGTGTTCTTATCAATCTTGTCCTTAAGATTATGGCGAACCTTTCATTTGAGCAAGTTAACAAGTCATATTTAACCTCTCATCTGAAATCTAAGTGACATTTAGTGTTTGTGAGTCGTATCAAACCCTATTTCGAGCTCAACCCTTGATTGTGTTTGTGTATTGATGCGTAATATCCATACACACTCACTACCAACCCCTCCCTCCCCCCTCCCCTCCCCCCAAATTTTAACTTTCTGCTCATTGTTCTCATTTAAATCTCGATTGCCTCATTCTTAGTTTGAGACCTGCTGCGTATCATCTTGGTATTAGAGCTTTAGGAGATACACGTATAGTATTCTTCATTATTTGCTTGTCGTCTGAACATTTGATTAGTTATCATTCTATAATGTAGTGTATTATATGAGTTCTTAGTAGTTGTAGTATTGTATTGTTGTTGAGTCGAGTAACAATAATTTCAGTAGTTGATTCTAGTGACTATGGAAGTGTTTAACAGTCGTAGGTAGCTACAGAAGTAGATTAGTAGTCATTTTTGGGTTACTGTAGTTGTGTTTTTTTGTAAATCGTGTTTGTTCAATTTTCTTTAGAAATTACTGTACAGATACGAGTGTTTGAAGATAGTGTCAATAACAGTGGTAACAGTCCTCGTAGAAGTTTGAGGCGACGTATTGACAACTTGGAACATCAAATTCACAATCTCACTAACACGATTCAGGCTAGTTTAGTTAAAGGCCGCAGGCGTGTTAGTCGAGGTGAAAGAAGGGAATAAACACTAACCAATAGAAGTGGCTCTAATAAGCTCAATAATGATGAGCGATAGCTAAGAAGAGCTACTGAGCTGAAAAGATGAGAAAACCAACCTGTATCAAGAAGAAGCAATGACAGGAGTATTAACTTCGAGGTGAATCATGGAGCTTAAAGAAGAGAGATGGGGTCGAGAAGAAATATGGCTAAGTAGAGCTCTAATAGAAGTGATCGATCCAAGGTGAATCGACTAGTTAGGAATGCACGGGATGAACCCCGAGCACATAGAAGGAAACAAACACCCACTAGTAGAAGTGACTCAAATAAGCTATATGATGATGAGCGATAACTAAAAAGAGCCACTAAGCTGAAAAGGAGAGAAAACTAACTTGTGCCGAGAAGAAGCAATGATAGGAGTGTTGACTCTAAGGTGAATCAAGGAGCTCGAAGAAGAGAGACGATGTTGAGAAGAAATATGGCAAAGTAGAGCTCTTACAGAAGTGACCGATCTAAAGTGAACCGATTAGCTAGGAATGCAAGGGATAAACCCCGAGCACATAGCTAAGGACTTGATAAGATTAAGCTTAAACTACCAACCTTCAATGGAGGTAACCGATCTAAAGAGTTCCTTGACTGGGTTCTTCGAGTTAAGAAGTTGTTTGAGTATTATGAGTGTGATGACTGAACAAAGGTTAAGCTGTCTTCATTATCCCTGATTGAATATGCAAGTCTTTGGTAGGATAAATTGATCCCCAAACGAGATGCTAAAGAAAAAGAGTTGATAAGAACTTGGAGGCTTATGAAGAGGTTGATGAGCCAACGTTTTGTGTTGACTTACTTTAAGTAAGAGATGCTCTATGCTTTCCAACTCCTAAGACACGGTTGAAATACTGTTGAGAAGTACTTGTAAGAGTTTGAGACCTTAATGATAAGATATGAGATTACCTAGCCATAAGACTGCACCATTGCTAGGTTTCTAAGTAAACTTTGAGACAACATTACTGACATAGTTGAATTGTAGCCATTTAACTCATTGTATGAGCTGATCAATCTGGCATTAGAGAAGAAGATGGAGAGAGGTGAGTCTAGCCGACCTGATCAGGTCGAGACAAAGAAGGTAGAGAAAGAGAAAGTACCCAGCATTAAGACTTGAGAAGTTAAGTGCTTCAAGTGCTTAAGCTACAAGCACATTGCTTCTCAATGCCCGAATAAAAGGGTTACGATCTTAAAGGGGGAATGACCCGAAGCTAAAGTAGAGAGTCAGAGCGACAAGAGTTTGGGAAACAAGTTGATAAATGAAAATGTCTATGTTGAAAATCTAGATGAACTCTTGGCCATGACGAGCTAACTAGCCAACTTGAAAGCAGATCCCGAATAAAGGGAAAATTTATTTCATATTCGATGTTTAGTGATAGGAAGACTTGTTCCATGGTTGTTGATAAAGGTAGTTGCACCAACATCGTTTATGTCGAGTTAAAGGAGAAGATGAAATTACCGACCTACCCGCACTCTCGACCTTATGGATTAAAATGGTTTAATGACAAGGGTTTGGTCCATGTGCGTAAAAAACCTTAAATAACATTCACAGCAGGGCAGTATGAGGACAAGATTGACTTCAATGTGGTCGCCTTGAATGCTGTAAATTTACTTCTTGGCCAACCATAGGAGTATGATTAGAAAGTAATCTATGATGGCTTCCTTAACACTTAAACGATTCAGAAGTATGGGAAGAGCAATTGCTTAACCCCTATGAGTGTTAGGGAAGTCTAGAGCAACTCGGCACCAATGGTGAAGAGAAGTCCACAGCAACTCCGCAGGGCCTATGCTCATTGTTTAGTGTTGAAGATGACTTCTTTTTGGTCTCACAGTAATGATAGGAATCAGTATGTGACTATCTTCAAGCCGATGCTGACCTATTTTAATCTAAGGCCGAATTGTTTAAAGTCGAGTCCGAGCTAATACTAGAAGACCAAGAGGAAGAAAAGGAACCAGTCGGCATCAAGTCTATCGTCTACTACGAAGCTAAGAGACCCACATCTGACGACTCAAGGTTAATGATTTACTCGGCTTGGTTTGGAAAGACTAGTTGCAACTAATTCTAGTACTCGGCAATGTAGGTTAAAATTTCAAGTATCTTGGCCAAGTATTGTGAGACTTCAGGGACTCCTCTTTGAACCTAAACATTCAACTGCCAACCCTGTTTAGTTCGGATCCTGCTCCTTCTTAGATAAGCTGAATGACTACATGCCAACTTCTTCTATTAAACATACAGTTTTGTATTCTTGTGATATTTTCCTTATTTTTAATTATGGGCCCATTCTTTAGGGTATAAGGCCTTGCACATTATTTACGATTTTGCTGATAGGGTTTTAGGACTTGTTATAAATAACAACATTTATAATTAGAATACAGATCATCAAATGGTGAAAAATATACATATACTTAGAACTTTCCTCTTTCGAGCAAGGTCATTCTTAAGCTCTTAGAGATAGCATTGTGGGATTATTGAGTATATTAACTCTTTAATCTTTCTTGCATTCTTATCAAACTTATTCCTAAGATTATGGTGAACCCTTTATTTGAGCAAGTTAGTGAGTCATATCTAACATTTCATTTGAAACCCGAGTGACATTTAGTGTTCGTCAGTCATATCGAACCCTATTTCGAGCTCGACCCCTAATTGTGCTTGTATCTTAGTGCGTGATATCCATATACACCCACCATTAAACAACACATCACAACTCCCAACCCTCCTCCCCCCAAATTTACCTTTCTACTTGTTATTCTCACTCGAACCCCAATTGCCTCATTCTTGGTTTAAGACCCGTTATGTATCACATATAGTCCCATACTCATGCATGACGTATATGCACTACTATACCACATACCCTGATACCATACATTCCTATACTGGCTAGGCAATACCAACAATATGCAATTTATGTCGTAACCATATTACCATTGTTTCCCATCCACCTCATCAATTACCTTTACTAAACCCACACCAAAACTACAAAACTAAGAATTCTTTAAAGAAAAAGAGCAAGAACAATATTTACATGTAATTCGTGATAAGAAACACTGTAGACTTGAATTATAAATGCATGAAGCTGCAAAAATGAAAATCTTTATGGTTTTTATGACATCTCCTTAAAGAAAAATGAATTTCTACTTTAAATAGGTGAAGGGCTCATTCAACGTTATCATATCTTCGTGTTTTCTTAAAGATTTGTTAGTTTTATTGTACCTTAGCCCTTAAATCCGAATTTTAGCTTTAAGTATTGAGTAGGGTTTTGTACAGTTTCTACTTTTGGTGGAAAAATAATGTATTGTTGTGGTGAAGACATATAGGAAGCAATAATACCTAATAAGGAGGGAGTGGAGAGAAATATGAGATAGAGAGAAGTTTAAATATTTTTCCATGACAATATTATCTGTGCTATTCCTAGTAAATAATAAGCTATACTGATATTTGAATATTTTCCCCTGACAATATTACCCTTACTATCTTTAGTCAATTACAAGCTATAGATACCTAATTATTTCCCCCTTTATTTTTATTTTATTTTATTTTATAGGTTATAAATTAAGAAAAACACAAGAAATAGAAATTTAAAGAAAATAAAAAAAAAAGGAAATTTAGAAAAAAATAAGAATTTTAGGAAAATTCAAAAATAAGAAAAACACAAAAAAAAAAATGAAATTTGGAAAGATGTCAAAAATATGAAGTTTGGAAAGAAACCCCAAAAAATAAGAAGTTTAGAAAATAAAAATTGAAAAAAATTACAAAAAATAAAAAATAAAAAATAAAAAAATAGATGATTTTAGAGAATTTAGGAAATAACGTTTTATTAGGGTAGTTGTTTTTAATTTTGAAATAAGTTTAGAAGTTGGATCGTCGGGCCTGGGCTTAGATTTGAATTTAGCTTGGGCTTAGATTTGAATCTAGCTTGGGCTTAGATTTGAATCTAGTCTATAAATACAATTTAATTATACATATGAACAAGACATAGACCAACAGTTTAATGGATAAACACTTGGACTTAGCATGGGTTTAAACTTAGAGGTCTTGAGTTTGAATCTTGGTGAAGGCATGAACAAGGTTTTTTGTTTTTTATCACATTAGGGACTGCCATGTGATCCCCTCCAAGTGACTGCCTTCTTCTTCAACAATTGGAAACCGACTTAGATTTGAAGCCTGATCCGCTGACCTGAAGTCCGCTCCAAGTTTGACCTGCATGTCTACTGTTGATTGCCTCTAAACAGAGCTTCCAAGTTTTACAATTTAAAAACTTATATCCTATCCTTAACTCGGTTTGATAGGTAAGTGTACCTGTCATTTTATAGCACAGATAAGTATAAAATCGTCTCCACTGGGAAAAATGACTCAAACATTAGTACTTAATAGTTTTCCAATTTTCTAGCAGTCGAATTTACTAAGTGATTGATTATTAAGACATCTAATTATTAACTAAACTACACTAATGCACAAATTAAAATGATTGAAACAATGATTATGAGAATAACTACGAAAATACACTTACCATGCAGACTTGCTTCATGAATTAACATCATCTTATCAAAAATATCTTTCATTTTAATACTTGTTAACTGCAGGAAATTACGTTATATAAGTATTCTTCTCGGAACTACTTACGTCTAATCTTAATTGGATCTATTGGAATCTCTTCCTAGTTAACAGCTAACTAGGATTGCATTATCTTCGTGTTCATGTATCAATTCTCCTATAGATGCAGCAACTTTCCTAATAAAATCTCTATTATTAGGAGTAAATTGTTTCAATGAACTAGATCTATTGAAATCTATCCTAAATCGATGTCGTGCATTACACCGTATTTAGACTCATTAATTGCAATTCATTGGAATTAACAAACATTAAGAAATTACTTTTTTAGACACTTAATCACATATGATGAAACAATACATATAAATAAAATGTAGCAATAATAGGAAATTAACAAAGAATAAGTAGAAGAGTGTAACCTTGTTTGAATTCCATTGAAGAAATCTGATAAGCACGCAAACAACGAATTCTCCTCGTCTCTCTCAAGTGATTCCAGGAAAGGTACAAGGTAAAACACTTGGGAAAAATGATATAGGATAAAAAAAACTGGTATAAGGATGGAAAAAAAAAATATGTCTATTATGTTTGCTTGTGGAGTGTTCCTTTTGTTTTTTAATTTATATCTATCCCTATAAATTTGATATCTATCCAAAGAATCTCCTCCTCAAAAGACTTGAATTTACCCCCTTTACGGCACCACTTAAAGCTTCCTATGTACTGCTTCGCGTGAAAAGGTCGAAATGAACAGTTATATCCCTTCCTATCACCTCCATGACAAGGAGCATGATAGTCTCGAAAAAAATTATTCTTCACTAATTACGGTCGTTATTGAGACAGTGAACTTCTTGTCGCATTATGAAATATCATTACGCCCGTAACCATGGTCGTGATCGTCCTTCTGTTATTTAATCACAACCGTAATGGACAAGGCGATTGACAAAACTTCCCTTGATCACGGTCGTGATTGAGGGCATGACCAAGTTAGATTCTTTATTATTGCGATATCACGCCCGTGATTGATGCTTCTACAATTATTTATTCTCTTTCATGATCGTGACTAACTTGAAATTTGTCATTCTTGTATATACTTTCTCCCTTTACTTATAATTTACCTGAAATCATTATTTTATTTAATTCAGTATCCAATCTACAAATTTAAATCATATTTATGATCAATTCTATGTCTAAACATACATTCGAAGCTTTTATTTTTTTACTTTCTAGTTGTTTTTTTTTTCCTTTTTTATTTCTTTGTAATTGTAAATGTAAAAGAAGGGAAAAAAAAAGAATAAAGGAAAAGAGAAAAAAAAATTAGTTTATTAATTTAGTTTAATAGATAACATATATATAACAAAATTAAAAAATAAGGTAATTTTAAAAAATATATAGAAAAATAAAATTAAGTAAATAAGGAGATGAATAAAATTAAGTAAATAGACTCATTACAAATTAGGATTATTTTTAAAAAGATAAAGTTTTCGATTTAGGACTCTTTTTTTTAGAATTTTTTCTCAAATAAACCAAATTAAATTAAAAAATGTAAACTCGACATTTTTCCAAAATTAAAATCAATCAGCTTGCTATGTTTTTGATAAACAAATTACGGAAGTCTAATTCCGAATAGCGAATATGTAGGCATCGATATACAAGTACGGGGTGACTTAAAATATGGAAGTTTTTTTTTTTCCATTTTTAGATATTCTTGTAAATTGATTAATTTAGTTACATGTATCATAATTAGCTGTTTTAGAAATTAAAAAGGATATATTTGAAAAGTGATGTTAAATTCGAGATGTTAAAAAGTGATACCTGTTTAGGGTTTAATAAATTAGCCATCGAATGTAGATCTTTGGTTTTCAAAAAACTGTTTTATAAATTGGTTTTTTATTTAATAGATCAGTAGCTAAGTTATAACTAATCTACTTAATTGGTTATAACTTAACCTTTTTTTCCCAACTCTAATCGAGCAGTGACTTCAATACCTTTTCAAATTGAAAAAACAATTTTCTTTAAACCCTAATTAAGAATTAGTATTAAACAAGTAGGTTTTAATACTGATCGGTTTAAAGAAGACTTAATTTTATAAAAGAACCGAATGAGTTAAAAATTAGGCTTCACAGCTTAGAAACTCCACTAAGGACGTTAACGGAGCTAGCCACTTGAAAACTTTCCAAAATAAAAATTGCTTTTCAAAATACCTATATTATTTAGTTGATTGTTTATTTATTTATTTATTTAATTGTATATTTATTTGTGTATTTGTTATTAACTTCATGTATATATTTTGCTTTGATTTATTTTGCATGTCACATATGTCGAGACATTAGGGGTTCATTTGTTGCATTAAAGATGTAGGGTAGATGCGGTTAGACTCAAGCCGTCTTAGGACCCTAGGAGAGGAGTCATTGTGTAGGCTTTGAGTGTTATAGTTTAACTACTTCTCGGGGTTGATTAAATCATCCCATTTAAGCTTATTGTGACCAATGAAAGTGTTTTCTAAAAAACAAGTGACGTTATAAAGTTTAAGGACCTTTTAGAACCCACCTTGTTGTATATATTTTTATTTGAGCTTGAGTTAGTACATTATCCTTAAGAATTGCAACCTTACCAATCATTTAAGAGTTTTAATGCAATCAAATTTTTGAAAATAATAGTAGGGTTACAACTTAAGAGGTAATGTATTAACCCAAATAACCCTAACATCTACATATTTCCATGTACTTTTTTTTGTTGTGTTGATGACTGATTTTTGTCCATAAAATGTGTAGATTTAAAATGACAGACAACCAAGTAAATAATTAAGGGAATAATAGGCTACATGACATCTCTAGGATTCGTGAACAAATGCTAAAAGATGAAATTGCCTACATCAAGGAAAAGCTCGAATGTTCTAAGGCTCACAACTAGGCCTTAAGGTCCCTTTTAGCACAGGTCATTGGAGATACCTATGAGATGATAGAGGACTTTAAGGTTCGTCTATGAGACTTAATGTAAGGTTTTTTCTATTTCATAGAGACTAGAATAAATATCAAGTTTCAAAATAAATGTTAGGTTCGCTACCTTTATTTTTGTATTCTGATCTTTGTTAAAATAATAAAGTTCTCTTTAGTTCATTGTTCTTCATTCTTTAACATTCCTATATTTGTAAATAGTTCTTCAATGAATAATTATCTGACCATTATTCCTTCTAATTTAGGAAGATGTAAATAAAATCTAGTCTTGAAAACTAGAACCCTAAAAATCACCATCCTTATTTGTAAATATTTTTTTTTGTTTGCTCTAAAGTAAAACTTTATATTTTTTTTTTTTGCTCTAAAGTAAAAATTTATCTTTGTCTCTCTCAAAAAAGAAAACAAAACAAAAATTGAAAAATAAAAATGAAAAGAAAGGTTGCTAACGACTACAAATCTTTATGGGCTCAAAGAGCCAACACAAGCTCAAGCCTTTAGCCTACTCATATAACTAACCCAAATACTTGGTTTCCAAACCACACAAGGCCCCTCGACCTATTAAGCCAATACGAGCCCCTTAGCCCATTTAACCTAAATACTAGTCCTTTGGCTATTCAATTTAAACACCAACCTTGGGCCTATTCAAGTAACTTACCTAAACGTAAGCTACTGAGCCAGATAGCTAACCCGAGCACAAACCATGCCCTATTAAGGAAATTGACCCAAATACAATCCTTAGCCCATAAGGGTAACCAAGCTAAGGCAAAACCCTTGGTCCATTTAGAAAGCCAAACCTAATCATAAACCAGGCCAAAACACAAAGTCAAATACTTGGACATGATTTAAGAAAATGGGGGCCAAAGCTAATCTTCACCTTAGGTAAATAAATATATATTCCTTCTTAAGAAATCGATAACTCACTTTTAAAAGATTTAGAATGACAAGAGGTAAACTATATTCCATACACTAACCTAAAATACTTTGAGAGTTAAGCGATATAAGAATGAGGATACTTTGGGCTCATTCCTTAAAAGAGGTTCACTTTGAATGTGATATGTAGATTAAAATGAAATTAGGCATTTATTTTCAAATCTCAAACACGATTACCCTTTGTTAACCCCATTGGACTAATTTGGAGAATTTTCAAATTTAAACTGTATCAAGAGCTACCCTACAATGGAGCAATTCAAAGGTTAGGGTCATTGATTAGGAAATAAGGGTAAGATTAGTTTCTGCTTACTTAAGTAACGTTAATTCATAAATGACTTTTATTTCTAATAAATTATTTTTCTCTGAAATGAAGAAGAATCAATTTCCTTTTCAAGCACCTCAAGCCCATGGATTTAAAGCCTTAAATTATTTAAAAAGCAAAAGCTCGGCAATGTTGGAAATCACTCTTGGGGATAAAAGAAGAGAGAGAATAATAAAAGACAATGGGGCAAAGTAATTAAAAAAAAAAAAGAAAGAAAGAAAATAAAAAAGGCTAAAAGAATTAAGCCTGAGCGTAAGACAAAAGTCTCAAGAAATATTTCACATCCTAGTAGAAGCAATTAAGTAAAATCAAAAGCTCGAAAACCCAAAATCTCTATATCCACCCTGTAGCCTCTCTTACCTATGCTAAATCACACAAGGCCTTCCCACCCATAATACCAACCTTACATAGTAAAAGCTCTTCCAATCTTAAAGGATAATCTATTTTTAATAAAAGTTATTTTTAAAATTGGGGCAAGCATACTTCTAATTTTTCCTTAGGGTTCTTACTTTATACACTTGGGATTAACAAAAGTATTTCTTTCAGGCCTTCTCATTAGTCCTTTTGAAACCCTTAGACTAAAAGCCTAAATTCATAATGTTGAACCAAAAAAGACCTAATAGATTAATCAATATGTATCACCTGCAAAATAGACTATAATTTTTAGAATTATAGCCGATAGCAAAATCTAGACCAAGAGCTAGTAAGGAAGACTTATTCGACTAAACTAATCATAGGTTACCTTTTCCTTAAGAAATGAATGACTTGAAATCACAAAAGCCCTAAGGTCAGCGGCATTGAGAAACTTTATATGATTACCAAGGATAGGGGTGATTATAAGATCATTCCTTAACAAGAATTCATACTCGTTGGCAAAACTTTCAAAAAAAAAAAAAGAAGAAGAAGAAGAAAAAAATGAAAAAAAAAATGAAGGAAAAAGAGAAGAGAGAGAATGTAAAGGCTTGTCACAAAATTCTTGTCCATGTTAGCTTGAATACCCAAGCTTTCAATCCTTATCATTCGTTTTCATTCCAAGTTGGTCACACTTTTTTAAAATTGACCTTAGTAGTTTAGACCATTCTTCCCTAATTGCAATTCTTAATATCCTTTAACTCTTTTTCAAATTAAAGGGCCTATCTCTAATGCATTTTTCATAAATGGTTTTTCAACAATTTCCTTGTAAAAACTTTTTCCAAGACAAGAAATCTTTTAAAACTGGTTACTTTCTTTACTTTACTTCTTCAGTGCTTCATTGATTTCTTTTAGGATCTTAGCTAGCTCTAGGAGTGCTTACCCATTTCATTCAGTTTAAGGCTTTAGCTAGCTCAAGGAACGCTTCGCTTGTCTTGGTTAGGTCGTTCATTGAGGCATAACCAAGTTTTCTTGTTCTTTTAGGGTCTTGCCCATCTCTAAGAGCGCTTATCCACCTCATCCAATTTAGGGCCTTAGCTAGCTTAAGAAGCGTTTCGCCCACCTTGGTTAGTTAGCTCATTGAGGCATGACCAACTTCTCTCGTTCTTTTAAGGTCTTAGTTAACTTTAGAAACATTTACCCATCTTATCTAGTTTAGGGCCTTAGCCAATTTAAGAAGCGTTTCGCTCGCCTTGGTTAGTCAGCTCACTGGCACACAACTAAGTTCTCTCGTTCTTTTAGAGTTTTAGCCAACTCTACAAGCCCTTACCAATCTCATCAAGTTTAGGGCCTTAGCCAGCTCTAGGAGCGCTTTACCTACCTTAGTTCATCAACTCATTGAGGCACAACTGAGTTTCCTCATTTTAGTTTAGGGTCTTGCACAGTTTTAGGAACGCTTTGCTTACCTTGGTTCATTAGCTCATTGAAGCACGACCAAGTTTCCTCATTTTAGTTTAGGGTCTTTCCCAGCTCTAGGAGTACTTTACCTACCTTAGTTAGTCAGCTCATTAGGACACAACCAAGTTAGTCAGCTCTTTAGGACACAACTAAGTTTCCTTATTTTAGTTTAGGGTCTTAGCTCGCTTTAGGAGCTCTTTACCCACCTTGGTTAGTTAACTCATTAGAGTATGGCCAGGTTTCCTTATTTCAGTTTAGGGTTTTAGTCAGCTTTAGGAGCACTTTGCCCACCTTGATTAATCGACTCATTAGGGCATGACCAAGTTTCCATATTCAATTTAAGGACTTAGTCAGCTCTAGGAGCGCTTTGCCCACGTTGGTTCATCGACTCATTGGGGCACGATTAAGTTTTCTCATTTTAGTTTAAAGTCTTAACCAACTCTAGGAACACTTTACTTACGTTGGTTAATCAGCTCATTAGTGTACAATCAAGTTTCCTCATTTTAGTTTAGAGTTTTAGTCAGCTTTAGGAGCGCTTCACCCACCTTGGTTTGTCAACTTAAAATGTACGATCAAATTTCAATTCTTCTTTCAGTCCTTCGGTCAGCTCTTAGAGCACCACTCCTCACCTCACCAAATCCTTAGTAGATTTGACCAAAGATAGCTAGTCGGTTATAGTGCTTATTAAGGTAAAATCTACCCTTGAGGCAAAAATAGTATCTATTTTGTCTTTATGGTAAAGTTTTCATTCAAACTTCACTACAAAAAAGGATAGCTGTATACACTCAATTTTCGCTCTTTTTATGTTTATTTTATTTTAATGGTCCTAAATTCGAAAAAACATAAGAAATAGGAATTTAAAGAAAATAAAAAATAAGGAAATTTAGAAAAAGATAAAAATTTTAGGAAAATCCAAAAATAAGAAAAAGCACAAAAAATAAGAAATTTGGAAAAATATAAAAAATATGAAATCTAGATAGAAACCTAAAAAAAATAAGAAGTTTAGAAAATTAAAAAAAAAGATTACAAAAAATAAAAATATTTGAAAAAATGGAAGATTTTAGGGAATTTAGGAAATAACGTTTTATTAAGGTAGTTGTTTTTAATTTTGAAATAAGTTTAGAAGTTAGGCCATTAGACCTAGGCTTAGATTTGAATCGAGTTTAAGCTGACTTAGCCCATAAGTGCAATTTAATTTCATATATGGACAAGGCACATGCCAAGAGCCTAATGGATAAACACTTGGACTTAGCATAGGTTTAAACTTAGAGGTCTTGAGTTCGAAGTTTGGTGAAGGCATGTGTCTTGATACGTAGCAGGTTCGAATTGGACAACATGCTGACGTAGCGTCACATGTTAAGCTACGTGACATACTACGTCAGCTACCATGTATCACACAATGATACGTAGTAAGTCGTTGTTGGTTCAGTTGGCTGCCGTGGCGTTACGTTGGCACCACATCAGCACTACGTCAACACTTCCTCTCTCTTTCCCTTCTCTTTCTTCCCCTTTTCCTAATTTTCCTCCACTTTTCCTAGTTAAGAACAATTTACTCCCTCCACCTTAGTTCTGATTTTCGCATAAATTGCACATAAATACGTAGATTTCCTTGCTCTGATTGTGTTTACCATATAGCCTAATTTGAATTAAACCCAATAACACATCTAACTTTAGTCAAAGAAGCATTAAAATTGAGCTCCAAAATTTGGGGAAAAAATTTTGGATTTTTAGACATTTTCATTCAAGTCTGATTTTTTATTTCCACGTTTGTTTGATTAATTTGTATATAAAAGGAGTGTTGTGGGAGATCATTGGACATACAACCTCGCGCTAGCAGTATAATCAACTTATAACCACTCTTTCTCTCTTCTCGATCACTCTCTCTCTTTACACTCGCTAAACTACCTCTCTCTCTCTCTTCAATTCTCTCTCCTAAGTTATTCTAGAAACATACCACTACCTTAGGAACACTACCCATGACTTAAGCTCCCCAACTCAACCACTTTCAACCTCTGTCGTAGCCCTTAGTAACACCATTAACTAGCTATCCCCAAAACCCTAACCATTGCACTCTCCGATCATGGTCGTAAGCAGTTGAAGGCAGTAGTTATCTACCCCTGCATCACGCCCATGATCAGTTAAAGCAGCCGTCCACCACTCGATCACACCTGTGATCCCCTCTAAGTGACTGCCTTCTTCTTCTTCAATTAAAAACCAAACTAAATCTAAAGCCCAACCCGAGTCTGACTCGAAGTCCACTCCAGGTTGGACCTGTGTGCCTACTGCATTCGAAACTTTTTTTTTAATTATTTTTTAGTTGTCATTGTAGTTGTTTATTTATTTTTTCTTTTTCTTTTTTCTTTTCTTTATAATTGAAAATGTAAAAGAAGAAAAAAACAAAGAAGAAAGGAAAAGAGAGAAGCAAGAAAAAAAAAGGGAAAAGAAAAAAAAAGTAGTTTATTTAACATATATATATATAATAAAAAATAAGGTAATATAAAAAATATATATAAATAAAAATTAAGTAAATAAGGAGATGAATAAATTTTGTTTTTTAACACACTTAGAAAAATCAAGTTTTCAAAAAAAAAAAAAGTTTACAATTTAGATACCCCTTTTTTTCTAGAAATTTTTCTCAAATAAACCAAATTGAGTTAAAAACGTAAACCTAACATTTTTTTCAAAATTAAAATCAATCAACCCGTTATGTTTTTGGTAAATGAACTACGGAAGTTTGATCTCGAATAACGGATATGTAGGTATCCGTACATAAGTATGAAGCGACTTAAAATATATAAATTTTTTTTTTCATTTTTAGATATTCGCGTAAATTGATTAATTTAGTCATATGTATCATAATTAGCTATTTTAGAAATTAAAAAGGGTATATTTGAAATGCAAAGTTAAATTCGAGAAATTAAAAAGTTGTACCCATTTAGGATTTAATAAATTAACCCTTGTATCTAGATCTCTAGTTTTAAAAAACCGTTTTATAAATTGGTTTTTTAATCGATAAATCGGTAGTTAAGTTATAACCAATCCACCCAATTGATTATAACTTAACTTTTTTTTCTAATTCCAGTCAGGTAGTGACTCCAATACCTTTTCAAATTAAAAAAAAAAAAAGATTTTTTTTAAACCCTAGTCAAAGATCGGTATTAAACATGTAGGGTTTAGTACTGGTCCTTTCAAAGAAGACTTAATTTTATAAAAGAACCGAGAGGATGAAAAATCAAACTTGATATAAGCCATACTATCTCTTCAAACCTTTATTATATTATTATATTCATTCTTTTATTTTGTATTTCTAACACTTATTATTATTATTATTATTATTACTACTACTACTACTAATACTACTATTATATAACCCCTTTTTTTTTATTTCGGAGTTTGAATTTTACACTTTACCTATAGAGCTTGAAAAGGTTTCTCACAATTAAACCCCTGTGATGCAGGATCAAATCGGCCTCTAGTAATATTTACTTATCTATAATATTAAAGCTTGAGAGGAACGGTTTGGTGTCTTTTTCATTATTATCTAATTTATCAAATAAATATACTAATAGTTCATACGATTTACCACTTGTAATTTTACATCATAATCTTTACTATTATTTTGTTATGATTATAATTGTCATTCGAAGAAAAAAATAAAATTTATTCGATATATAGCATCTTTTACATTTGACATCATTATTATTTATTAATATATTTATGGTACCATTATTATTGTTACAATGATTACATTAATTGTATTAAATATAGTGTTTCACTGTCTATAAAAAGATAAATATGTCGAGGATAATCTTTTTTTCATTTTTCTCTTCTATCTTGGCAAAACATCATGTGAATTGGTTTTGAAAACATTATAAGTTTAATACTTTCATCGTTTCTCATAACAAATATTATTGAATAATCTATTTTCTTAGCATATGCATCATGGGTGCATGTTTGTTATTATACTTTTAAATAAATTTATTATATAATTTGCAGTTTTTCTTAATTAGGTTGACATTTTGACAATGTCAATATTTTTCAAGGGTTATAAATTCAATACTTCTAAAATTTAAGTCATTTTTATAATTTTGGTAATTGTAAAAAAGTTCCACTATTATTTACTTATAAAAAATTACCACTTACAATTTTCTGATTATACATTAAGAAAGAAAAATATAGACAGGGCATGTTTTTCATTGGCAAGATGGATAAATGTATTAAAATACACGAATTTTCTGGTATCTATACTTGATAGACACAGTTCGTGAAATCCTATGTGAAAATCTTTTCATGGTACCCATCTGAATGCGATTCAACTTTACTTGCACGCTTAAAACACATACATCCTGTCACAGATATTTTTTCCTTTTGCTGAAATGGGATATAATGATGGTGATAGGTAATAAAAAGAAAGGTGAAATCTAGGCAATAAAAGTCAAATTCATAATAGTGAAAAACCACAAAAATAAAGTTGATGAAGAAACTGAAAACGATAATTCCAGTAAGAAACTCTTTTCTTCGTCCTATTTACTTGTGTGAGGGATGGACATTGTGAGCCCATATGTTTCCTATCGAGGAGGCATTGATTAGATATGTGTGAGCACACTCCAAATTATAGTTAACAATCCGGAGTAATGCGTAGCACGTAAGGTGTAAAAGAAGATTAGGGCAATCAGATTATTATACATATAGTGAAAATAAAAAAAAATAAAAAAAAGAAGGTGGGACATATTGTTTTAATTCATTTAATTTGTAAAAGAAGATTTGGATATTTAAAACATCAGTTTGTGAATTTATGCCATGATGGAGACCGTGTTTGGATTTTACACATAAATCTCGAACTTCAAAGCTTTCATTTATATATACGATCAAACCTTAATTTACTGATTCAATGTGTACTTGTTTCAGATTACGCAAGGATTTTGACTAGGGTACACATGTAATTTTCTTTTTTTTTTTATTTTGGTTTTTGTGGGGTGGGTTAAACTGTAAATAGAGATAGAAAAATAAATAAATGCAAGAGAGAAGCAACAACCTAAAATGTAGATCACCTACACAAACCCATAATATTAGTCGCTAGAGCATCTACGTATATCAGAAGTTTTTGGATATCTAAACTCTTTACACAAGTCAAAACTAGGGTAAGGGTATATGCTAAGAACCTTCATTTTTCAAGTAACTCCCCATATTATAAAAAGTATTTCATTAAAGTTACTTAATAAAATTTTAAATTATTTACGATTCATATTATCATTACTTTTTTATTTTTAAAGCATAAAAAATTATTTTATTATTATATATTATAATTTTAATATGTTATTTATTATTAAAATGAAAAAAATAAAAAAAAAATAGGAATGGTTGGGCAATGCACAAATGCAAAATACAAAAATTAAATTATGACAAAGTCAGACTAAAAATAAAGAGAGAGAGCTATTGGTGCTTCATAAAGCACCTTGACCCTTTTTAAGTACTGTTGGTTGCTCGTGTGTTGTTAATCAGGCCTTTTGAGCCAGAATCCTTTAAACCTATACTGACCTGATTGAGCTCATAACTTAGTTTTTGAATTCAACCTCGTCGTC
Source organism: Lumnitzera racemosa (assembly GCA_024138005.1). NCBI lineage: Eukaryota > Viridiplantae > Streptophyta > Magnoliopsida > Myrtales > Combretaceae > Lumnitzera > Lumnitzera racemosa. Next base: position 108,634,817 of record JAMXBC010000004.1, read on the forward strand.
TTTACTGTCAAGCTTAATCTAGGCCCATAACATGCCTTACCTTGCTACCATGATCACTTACCACTAGATGATTGCAAATAAAGCTAAATGACCAAGTCAATAATTACCTCTTACATTTGTGGACCATGTTGGATATTGCGGCTCTACTACCCATTACTTGCAGATATAACTTTTGTCCACTAGCTCCTCTCTAATTATAAGCTCTATTCTTCTATAAATACAAGATCATCACTCAACGGTAAAATACTTAATATTTTATATACTAGACCTTACCTTTTACATTTAAGTACTTTTACCTTCATCTTATACTAATTTTACTTAAGTATCATAGTGGTTACATTAGATAATACCACAATGCTCCTTATTGTTCTTTGTCTTACAAGCTTACTCAATTACACAAAACCATATTTTACCTAAATCTCTACCTGTCAATATCTAAAGACAAAATGTATTATAAGGAAAATTGGGGTGATTGATATAGAAATCTTTATCAACTATCAAGCACCTCTTATAAACATACTTTTATATCCATCATGTGTAATTATAGATTTTATTTCAAAGTACATCACTTGTTTAGTCACATAGTGTAACTAATATATTGTAAGACCTACTTAAAATGTTTTAGGTCCAAAATTTTGGACAAAGAAGATAAAAATAGCAAACATTTCTAGAATCTTATGCATGCTTACTAGACAATAAGATAAATACACAATGAAGTTGGAAGGCCTTATTAGTTAAACCAACAATAACTATAAGATAGTTATTAGGAAATATTTAATAGAATTTTAATTGATTATAAATGAAATAAGATTATAATAGCTTATTACGTTATTTAGTTAAATAAAAAATAAATTAAAGAATACACCAATAATAATTAGAGTTATGCGAGCAAAATGAGTTATACAAGCCAATCAGTTTAACCCGAAAAAAAAAAAAATGCAAGTTAGGTTTCAAAATTTTGACTCATTTTAATGTAAACTTTTCAACCCACTCTCTGCTAAACTTATGGGTTAAAGCAAGCTAACCTGTTCTTGTTGGGCGAGTTGGGTGCTGACTCATAAGAATTAAAAGAAAAAATATACAAAAATATTCTAATTATGCGTAAGTGTTACTTTATAATTGGTGTAGACGCTATCTTTATTAAGTAAATGAAAGGAACTGCAACTTATAACACCAAACAGAGTTGCTTCTTCTCCATCCTCCAAAGATCTTTTCCTTTTCCTGCTTCAGGTAATGTCGATATTTACATTGTAAATTTATATTTATTTCATCTTCTTATTTATCATGCTTTTCATGGAGTCTACATAAAGAAACAAAAAATTCTCATCCTTTTAATAATGTACACTCAGTAAAGTACTTTAATTGTTGTATTTTTTCTTTTCTTTTCCAATTTTGTGTTGAGATCTGTTTGTTTTTTTACTGTGCTCCTAAAAGTGCCCTAATCTAATGCCATTCTTTTTTTGGCTAAATATTACCTGAATCTTTCGATATTTGTTGACATGTGTAGGTTTTAACTTTTTATTTACATTTTAATTTGTCAAGTATATATTATGCCTGTTATGGATGTTGATTTTTCGAATAGAATTGCTTTTAAGCTTCTTTTATTGATTTCTCTTTTCTCATTATTATTGAACTTCTAGGTTTAGTTCGTAAAATATAGATCGATACATGTCTGTAGAAATGTTGTGGTACGGAATCCATAAAAGGTGTTCAAGTGTGCATTTCACTTGGTTATTTCTTTTAGTATTAGAGCACGAAAATAAGGATAAAGAATGTGAGAAAAGTTAAGATTGATAAGTGAGGTATCAAAGCATGAATGCCACCGGAGAGCTCAGTCTTTGGTGAAACTTGTTTTAGTATCTTGTGTTAATGGTATAGATTTTCATGCAGTACGTGTTGAAACTTCATCAATGAACAAAGACCGGGAAGATGTAGAATAGAAAAAGTATGTCTCGCGGCAGGGTGAGTTAGACTGAAATTTTCGGCCTACATAATAAACTGGCAAAATGAACCGACTTATTTAATCCACAATTTATTATGAGATGAGATATATTGGCACATTTAATCCGTTTACGTACCTCTGTAATAACAACATAAATAATTAAATAGCTCACATCTTCTTCCCTTCATCTTTCTCTCTCATCTATTTTTTTACTGAAACACATCTGATGGAAAAAATATTGCAAGCTTTTTGTTTGAAAAAAAAAATCAACAAACCTATAATTACAAAAATATCAACAAACCCCTTTCAAAGATTCGAACTCTTTGTAATACTAAAAAAAAAAAAATGCTAACTTCAATAATAGAGTAAAGAATCAAACTTTATAACAAATTAAACTTACAAGCGCCAAGTTTTGGAGTGAACAACAATTGGAGAGATGACAAGACATGAGCATAGACATAATTATGGTGGAGTCATGATTATTACAGAGTTTATTTTCGAACTTTCGTGCTTCATGTGGTAGTCTGTGGTGTTTATGCAGTGCTCCACGGTGCTGGTTTGCGATCGTCTGAAGTGAGGTGGTGTCCTGGCGAAATGGTTCTATGCATGGTGATGAAGAGCGGCAGTGATCAATGACGAGGTTGAGAGGAAGCAGAAGAAGAAGAGGGCAATTGGGATAATTTTTCCACTGAATTGCAATTCAGGAGTCTAAGTGAAGAATTGCAACTCAAGATTTTATGCAATAGCAATTCTTTACGAAATTATTATTACTGTGTCAAAATCGAATTAAACAGTGTAATAGCAGTTGCATTCCCTGATAGTGATTCTATAACAAATACGGGGGAAATGTAATTACTGTTATGGAGAAGTGAATGGACGATAAGATTAGAAAGTTGTGGTTGTCTTATTCTGAGAATTAATTTTGGAAGAAGAGCTAATCTCTTAAAGAATATATCTTGTCTTTTTGTAAAATTGAAAAATTGTAAGGACTCAATGTTGGAACCAGTCCACTTCAATCAAAATATTTTAGGCATATAATTTTTCGATATTTTATTTTTATTAAAAAGATTGAAAAATTCCAATAGAGTATGTCCTTGCTTGGTTAAAAAAAAAAAAAAAAAGGTCGACAATTTATCAATCGGCTAGCATAAAAAAAATGAAATAAACAATTTTTACAAGATATATACACTCAAAATAAATCGTAATACATTATTTGGTGAATTTATGGAATAACAATCGAAAGAATTCGAAATTCTGTCATTTTTCATGGAGCTTGATGAGAACACAGTGCAAGATGACTAAGAAACATGATGAGTATGATTTCTATTTGGTTGGAATCCTATCCTAATAGCTATAGAGTTATAAGCTTCTTACAAACAAAAAATTGGGAAGTGCTTGTACATCTGTTAGGCTGTTCCATGGATCCAATCAAACGAGGGTCTGTCTTTTTTTTTTTTCTTTTTTTCAGTTGATTTTTAGGGAACTCGCCTTACCAATCTAGACATATTTAAACAGATTAATCTATCATATGATATTAATAAGTATTGTCATCTAAGGTTGCATATAATAAAGAAAGTTACCTGTAAGAGTCCTATGAATGTATAGATTCCCAAGTAACGACCATGCGAGTTATAGAGCTACTGATGGAAACTTCCCAAGGGATGGCATGATCCAATAGTTGAACCGGATGAGCCGAACCGTCAGGAATCGACGTGGCCATCGACCAACAATGGATCAATGCGATCCCTTTGGAGCTCTCCACCTGCACCCTGGAGTTATGCAAAGCCGGACGTTTCAATCTAGGGAACAAAAGCAGATAGATGAAATTGCACTCTTTCTGTAAAACAAACTAGCCCATGCTTTGGTATCATTTAAAGGGGAAAAAGAAAAGAAAAAAGAAAAAAGAAAAAGGATGGGGAAGAAACATTGCAGTTTTCTTGTTGTGGTTTATGGGTGATAATATTTGTGCCTTAACTAGGTTATTCACCCTATTAGTGTGAGGGAAAGTTTCTAGGATGATGCATGTGGAATAGGAATATCTTTCTTCCCTTATGCCGTGCCGCAAAGGTGGTATTGACAATTTGTCCATAAGCATCTCATCACAGCTATTGTGAGGGCCTCACATAAAGCAGCAGCTTATCGGCTAAGCCAAAGAGGAGATGCTTTTAGTTGTGCATCGCAATTGACAATGTCATGCGTATTATCTCTTGGATTTTCGATAATTCAATTTATAATTTCGATGATGTCGTGATGGTCATTTTTCATTTTCACATTATAAATGAGTCGTGCTATTTACGAGTTGCATGAGTTCAACTCTATTCAAACTCAATTGATAAACAAGTTGAAGTTGAACTGAAAATAATACTTGTTTATTTTAGCAAATCAAGCTTGAACTCCTATTTAGGCTCTCAAATTAGGTCGTGAGTGGGTTTGTTTATATTGTTAATAAATCAGCTCATAAGCAAACTCATGAACAGGTTCGCATACATAGTATATTAGAAAAACTAATGTAAGAATATAAGGATAAGATAAATATAACTTTAAAAATTATGAAGAAAAGAAAAGTTTTAAAAAATTTTGAATTTGTTTCAAGCTTTAATTGAAATTTAAGCTCAAACTTAAGTACAGTACAACGAAGAGTTGTATGCTGCATTTGGAAAGGATAAATCGCTCCCGAAAAAGAATCTATTGATTCTCTCTCAAATTATTGGATCGTTGGTGTAATGATTTACTTCACGAGCAAGGTCTTTAGTTCAAGTGTAAGATAGCTTGACTTGACTTATTTAAGCTTATTTATCTAAATGGACTTGAGTTTATGCTTGTTTTTAATTGAGCTTGTGTTCATTTATCTAATCAAGTCATGCTTGAACTTTAGAGTCTTTAATGAGCTTAAACTTAAGCATATAATTTTCAAGCTCAATAAAAACTTGGTTTAACTCGAGTTCAATAATTTTGAAATGAGTTGAGCCTAAACTCTTAAAAGTTTAGCTTGACTTAACTCATTTACAACCTAACCCCTCTACAATCACACACTCCACCTAAACTTTTGGTTTAGCACCTCACTTAATTGTATGAAGAGTAAGGACAGGCATTATAAACCAAAAACTAAAAGTCATAAACTAAACTGAACTACTATATTAGTTTGGTTTGGCTTTAACAAATTTGAAACGAAGATACATGGTTTAGTTTTTTTGTTTATGTTATCTCTAAATCTAGCTAAAAAATTAATTTATATATGTTATTTTTTGTAATTATAATAAAAAAAAGAGTAGTTATGATTTTATGTATAACATACATAATATTTATATGTACACATACATAAATCTAAAACAGTATAACATGTAACTATATATTGTAAATGTTAGTATATACATTATTCGACTTATAGGATCTATCCATAGACGTAAAATTAGAGGATATGATATAAATTGAACAAAATGTATGATATTTATAAATAGCAATACAAATGTAACATTTACTATATAAGAAACATATTCATGACCGTAGAACATGTGCCTACACAATTTTATAACAATATTACTGACATAAATGCAAAATCTTGCTTATTGAAACCATTTAATGTTTCTTGCTACTTGGTTGAAAAGGAAATGAAATAAAAACCTTTGATGTGGTCTAGTTGCATTTTGGTCTCAAAATTTTTCCAATACAAAACTTTAGTTTGGTTTTAAAAATCATTAGAGACTAAACTAAATCGAACCATTTTATATCGAAAACACTATCATTTTAGGTTTATATTGCTCATTTCCATTTGAAATGATCTCCATAGCAAATAAGAACTAGCTCCATCTTCCAAACATGCATATTTTAATTTAGATCAGCAAAGTGCCATTTTGACATGCGACATGAAATAAGGAGTAAAATATTTTAATAAAATTCGTAATAGAATAGATATTTAACGATGAGACTATGTTTTTTATTTGAAGAGATCACTATAAACAATTAATGTTATGTAAAATATTCAGCAAGAGATACTCTTGTATACAGAGCCAGGCTATGTAGTTGGGGAATTTGCCGCATAGGCAACCCTCTCAGGCACCGTCCAGTTAGGAGGAGGGTATGGGGAGCGTTAACCTATTGCTTGAGTTGGATTATTACGGCTCACCACCTCTAAAATAGGGAAAAGAGAAAATCTGCATTTATAGATGCCACATAGATGGCAAATTGCAATTTTTTAACAGATTACTTATAGTAAACTTAACGTTTTCGCTAACATCTTATTCATCTATTTTTTCACTCATTTTGTGAATAAGAACGAGCACAAAATTTTAGATATGTTCTATAAGGAATATGGAGTAAGAAATAAATATGTTGAAGATATAGTTATCTTTAATTCTCCTTATTTTAATAGGATAAATTTAAAAAAATATATTAGAAAAAGGATAAAAAAAGACTTTAGAGAATCCAAATCCATTCATATACACAATTTTATTCGATTTCAACATGTAAAAACTAAATGCACGTGAATCAAATATAAGAAAAAGTGATTTATAATATATCCTATTTTTATACATGACGCTGCATCATTGTGTTTTTTGTTTCTCTTTGCTTCTCTCGCTGATTGGTCGTGGAGCGGCACGCATTCGCTCATCAAGTTCAAAATTGTATCTTACCTAATGTTTTATTTCTCCCTTTCCCTATTTGCAATTGCTTCTCTGTGTTTTTGTATATAGAAAAATTTTACTTGGTGCCGCTAATACATAAATTGTTGCTGTTAATGATAAGTTGGTTGTTTAAAATAGTGAATAGCGAGGGAACACAAAAGGGTACAATAATTAGCTCTTTGTCTCATCATAAAGGGCGTTTGTCTCTGTAATTGTACGTATGCCCCTTAGGTTGCGCGTAATCGAAAGACGTGTGTGGCCAGATGCTTTCAAATCGGCCCGACAACACTTGGTGCACTGGATTTCTCATGGATCTGATGCTTTGTGTCAATTCATTTTTCCTGTTCCTTCCCACGTCTAAGCGTACACAGCTTCCAACTTTTTCCGTTTTGGCATCTTTTTACTTGTAAAATGACAGCCCAGATAGTCTTATCATCTTTGGAATTTGATACGTGTGTCAGGAAATGGAGCCCAGATGCTCTTATCATCTTATACATATACCTCATTCATAAAACACATAATATTCTGTCATTGAATCTCTTTTATTAAAGATATGGAAATGACTGTCGTACGATAATGATAAACAATTAATACTTTCTCTTTTATTATATGGGAGCATGTGATAAGATTAAAGAAGTTCCACCAAGATGAGAATAATTATTAGGTCATCGTTGTTGAAATATATACTACGCTATTTTTTTATTTTTAAATATTTAAATATTATTAATATTTATATACTATTTATTAATTTATATTATATATTAATATTATTAATTTTCTTTCTATTATCATTAAATTTTTTTTTGTCAAAGATACGGAAAAGCTTATCATACAATAAGGATAACTGATTGATACTTTCTTTTTTTATTATATGGGAGCATGTAATAAGACCAAAGAAACTTCACCGCTTTGAGGATAATTATTGGGTAGTCCATAAATACTATGTTATTAGTACGAGAACATAGTATAACCAACGAATAAAAACGGCAGATCATCGAAGGTAATATTTCGGTAGTCTTACTTTTCCATGAACATGGTGGCTTTTCTCGCGTTCCACTTTCAATTTGGCATATGCCAACATCATTATTTAGTTGGCAATTACAAGGTGATGTGTCAATTGTTTATTGAGCGGATGTACCACGTCATCTTGCGTTCAATCTCATCTAATTGGGTGGAGCTACATTACATGGCATTGTGGCATTAGGTTGGTCTTTTTTGCATTGGTTAACAGTTAACCATTGTTGATAAATAAATAAATAAAAGAGGTCACTATAATTACATCCATTAAATTATAGTCTGATAACAAATATACCTTTCAAACGCCTAAATTATGACTTCGTTTCCCCTAACTCTATATTCTATAAAATATACAAATGGCCTCCAACGATTTATTGGAAGCTTAAAAACACTGGTAAAAAGAATCATATGTAGCTAGGGTTGCATGGTTTAACAAATGTACAATTTCAAAGCTTATAGAGAAGTAAAATAAAAATTCATAAGTTCAAAAAGTTTATCCGTTAAGATTAACATAAACACTGGAAGAGACTGGATAGCCATATCGTTTGCTTGGATGGACGAACCAATTACGTTCTTCCAAGCGGAGCAGCAGAAGCTGTATGATTGGTTTAGGTGACCTGCCACAGAACCGATCCCCATGATGTTCCTTTCTTTTTTACTTAACGTCTTCAAATCATCAACATAGATAAATGGTAGCAAGCGTTGAATTATCGTAAATAGATAATATATTAATAGCATCAGTTACTATGTGAAAGACAATAGCTAGATTTTCTAAAATAGAAATACAATGAATATCTTTTCAATTATATATAGTTATTGTCTAATGCAGTCTTTTGATTACTATTCGATCCACTTAAGATGACTGAGCTATAAAGATATTAATTAAGATCTTCCCTCTATATTATATCATTTCATAAAACGATTGGTTTTATATATATATATATATATATAATCCATTATATTATTATTTTGTATTCATTAGTATTTAAATTTTTTATTGCTACTTATTTGTAATGTATCTTAGAGCTTCCTCGGTTCGTTTTCTATATGTTGAAATATGTGCATCACATTTGCGAAGACACATTTTCTCTACGGTAAACATTGTTAATGGAAACCCTATAAATGTTGTGTATGTTTATAACTAAGCTGCTTTAGAGTTATTGAAAGTGCCATATTAATATTTTAAGCAACTCTCATTTTCAAGCAATTCTATATTTTATAAAGAGTTGCTTAACAATTTTGTTAATAATATTATATAATAAAAGAGGAGAAAAAACAATAAGGTTGAATAGACAAATTAGGCCTAACAGCCATATTAGCCATTGAAATGTTTAACAATGACAAACTTAGGTATTGATGCTTAGGAAGCATCCAGTTACCTTTAAGCACCTCATGGTACTTTCTTAATATAAGGGTGTATGTTTATAAGAGGATATCTAAATAAGGCGTTTAAGGTATCACATTGATATTCTAAGGGTATGCTTATAAAGGATGCTTAAAACAAATTTTCGTGCCAAACTTCTATATGGCCTAACATTTAAATATTGCCATATATGCCTCATCATCAAATTCACTACATCCATTTTCCTTTTGTCCAACATAGCCATCACAACTAAAGCATCTTAGTCACAAAAGTTACATTACCCCTTCCTGGATAGTACAAAAGTATCGACAAACTTGTATAAAATCCTAAGCAACAATTCAAATTCAATGCTAAATATAATTCTACCAACACCTAACTTAATCACGTCATTCAACTCAGTAAAAGTATTTTCTTTAGCCAACTATACCAAACTTTCATCTTCTCGGATTTCTTTAATGTCAAAATACTTTAGGATATCCTTTTTTGAAATCTGAATTTTTTGACTTAACACTACAGATTTCCACACATCCTGATGTTCACTATCTAGCTTTTGATAAAATTCATCTACTACTTATAATAAAATCCATTCTTATAAAAAAAACTCTAAATCTATGAAAAAAAAAAGGTTCTTTGATACATACACTCTTACTTTTCATAGTATACCTCTTGTTTGGCTTATCCTTTTGTTTAGAGGGTGATTTCTTCGTGATCATAATTTTCTAGGGTTCTTGCTCAAATTGAGGAGTAGCATTCAAAGTCTTCTTCATAAGTTATGAAGCCTTAGTCTTATAAACTATTTTCTTTGGTTCGGGTTCAAGAGGTTGTTCAAAGGGATCAGACTTGATTTTAGATTTTTCTTCATAAGACTTTTCCAAAGAACTTGAGTCTTCAGATTCAACGACTTCTTCAAATGAAGAAGATGAAATGAACTTCTATGCATCTTGAGAAGTCTTCTAATTAACTTCTTGGTTTGGTTCAAAATGCGGTTCAAAACCATTCTTTTGGGTCACTTCTTAAATTGGTTTATTTAAAGGTTCATCTCGAAGTTCTAAGATTTTGGTCATTTCAAATGATTCTTGTTGAGGTTCAGTGTATGGATTGGATTGTGATTCCAGTGGATAGTCTCTTATTCAACAAGATTAATAAGGTTATCTAGATTGCTTAGGACTTTGTTCCTTTTGTAGCAATGTGTGAAGATTTTCTGGGAGACATTTTCTTTGAGAGAGAATGAATATGAGAAGATGAAGGGTCTAAAAGAATGAGAAGAAGAAAAGAAAAGAAAAGAATAGCTTTATACATGGAAAATAAAAAAAAAAAACTAACAAATCTAGTGGTCCTTATCCTACATGTGTATAGGCTAACTAATTGGACCCATTTCCAAAATATTTTAAAACTCACTAAGCAAACTTTTAAGACCCACTTCATGCGCTTTTCTTGTGCATTACACACAATTAAAAAACATACGTTCATGCTTCAGACGTAAAAGCTTAGAGAAGGAAAAACTTTATTAACACGTGTCTAATTTGTAAACTTAGGTGAATTAATTAAATATTCTCCATACTAACAACAAAAGTTACACACACCAATTTTATTGCAAATAAATTCAAACCTTAATATATCCAAAGGTTTTGTAAATATCTCTGCAAATTGATATTCAGTGGGTATAAATTTAACAGTCATATCATTATTTACAACATAATCATGAATAAAATAATGTTTTATTTCTATGTGTTTTAACCTTGAGTGATAAACTAGATTTTTTTTGTCAAATTAATGTTACTAGTATTGTCACATTTTATGGATATATTGTTATAATTTATCCTATAATCTTCCAATTATCGTGTTAACCAAACAATTTATGCACAACAATTCCCAATAAAAAACATATTTAGCTTCTACAGTTGAAATGGCAACAAAGGTTGTTTCTTAAAAGACCAAAAAACTAGCTGTAAACCTTAGGAAAACAGTAATCAAACCCTAACTCAAGTTCAAGTGTCCCAAACTGTATAATAATTCGATAGGGTTAGGAACAATAAAAGATTATGAAATTTAATAAATCAAATATAACACCGATAACAAAACTTTAGGAATTGATCAAAACTCTAAATTGCATACTAAAATCCTAAAACTACTTTAAGCACCATTAATCAAAATTGAACCAGAATTTGTTCGAAACCCTAAAATTATAAATATAAACCCATAAAATATTTAAATATTACTTAATTGTAATATAGTCATTGTCGATTTCAATTTTCAACTAAATCGCCCATTCATGTGAAATTTTAACAAAATTACTATAATAACTTGTAAAAATTTTAATTATATCGGATACTAATTAAATTGATAAATTTTCACAAAAATTTAAAAATTAATTTATGATGAGAATTGTTATAATTTTTATATTTTGAAAAATTACATATATTTATTATTAATTTTTATTTTCCTTCTCTTTCTTTTTCATTTTATCTCTTTTCCTTCTTTTCTACAATTGCCACGTTTTGAAATCAAATTTGGAAAAATCTAAACCGGCAGCCGACGTGAGAAAAACAAATTGCCAGGTATTGAGCTTAAATAAAAGAAAAAGATTACATATGATTAACTTTGTCCTATGTTCATAAATGAAGAGATTAGGATAAGATTTAGCTTATCTTTTTCTTTTTTTTTTATTTTAATTGCTGCACATATAAAAAGAGAAGAAACAAATCCTGGAAGAAAAACTTTAAAAAGCAAACTGAAAAAAAAAAAATTATGGAAGTAATAATCGTAAGGGAAAGAAAGAAGAAAAGAAGAAGAAAGAATTAAAAGAAATAAATAAGTAATTTATTTTTCTAGTATATATGTATATTATATAGTATATACATGTATAAATGAAGTATTTGTATAGTATTTTTTTAAATATAACATTACTAATACATGTATATGTCCATAAATACATAAATTGAATACTATATGCATGTATTAGGCTATGTATGTATACATATATATACATAGGTATATTATACGGAAGAGTATGTATTATTTTTTTTTAAGAATACATATAATTAGTATTAAGTATTTTTATTAAATAACTATAGTAGATATATATATTTGTATCGTAAGCTATATATATATACATATGTATCTATGTATAATTATTTTTGTATATATATATATGTAATCGTATAGTATATATATAGTAGTATATTTCCATAAATAATAATATAGGACATATAAATATATGTATAATATAGAGTATATATTGCAGTATACCGCATATATAATAAAATATATGTATAATATATAGTATACATATTTTATAACAAATACTATGCAAATATATATACCGAATATATAATATAAGAATAAGCATTTGTAGATTATTTATATATATATCTAAGTATTTGGAAATTATATAAGTATATTATTATGTATAAATACAAATACATGAATATATATATATGTACATAAGAAGTATGTTTGTTTTCATAAAATAAGTAAATACATACATATAGCGTATAACATATATTATATATAGGTAGTATACCGAAAATATATATATATGTATGTATGTATGTATAAATCATGAAATACATAAATAATAAGAAAATGAGAAGTAATAAAAATAATAAAGGCAATAATAATAATAATTATTATTATTATAATAAAGCTAAAATCTCAAAAATAGGAAAAATATGCTCAAAATAATAAAAATATTGAATATATGATTGAAATAATTATTAAATCATAAATATATTAAGAAAAAGTGAAAATTAATATTTTATAATTTTTAAACTTAAAAAGTAAATTTAGTGATATTTTTGTATCACAATTTAAATTACGAGTTACAACATCCAAAACGAATCTTGTTACGAGAAAATACGCTCGGAAACAATCAAAATGAACTATATGTTCATAACGATCCGAGCTAAAATAAAAAAATTACACATGATTCGATAAAAAGCTTGAATCGATAATTACACATAACTAAGTGAAATAAACCTTACAAATTATGACACTAATTAGCTTTAAATTCCCAAACTTACAAAATTTTTATTATTCTCAAGTGATTTCGATATCAACCATGAGCTACCACCAGACTATTACGACCCTTAAGCTAGCCATGACCAAGTGAGTTTTTCCTAATGATTCCATACTTGTTTGTGTTTGTAGTTGTAGTTAGTGAATATAAGTTATGATTTATAAATGAATGTGTATGGGGTTGGGTTATGCTTGTGCATTATAATTGTTATCGATGGTGAATTTACTTTAAACTTCAATAATATAATGATTGTTGCTTAGTAGATTCACTAAGAATTGATTATTTGTGACTTGGAATGATCATTAAATAAATAAAACTTAATTTTATTCGACTTGAAAAGGTTAACTTGGATCATACATAAATCATGTACTACATAACTAATTCCGGTAGTCACATTATACGGAGGTAATGAAAAGCTATACGTGGGTTGATTATTGATTGTGATAGATTTCATACGGTGCACACGTACAATATGACCTTATCCTAACCCACAGGATGACTAAATGTTGGAGGCGTCAACCGCCTGATTATGGGTCTAGTTTAGAGGCCTTCATTTATGGGTAAGTGAGGGCTGCGTAAACTTATTCACAATTATATGTAAAACTCATTTTGATAAAGCTGGTAATAGATGTACCATTACGTTTTAAATACTAAACGCGGAGTTTCAATATGAAATAAATTCTAATATGATTCCCGGATCTAACTGTACCAATGAACATCTAACCCTGACTTCGAAGGGTGTTAAATGTGAGTTGCATGCAGTACCTGGTCACCTACATGTATTCATTTGGTATACTGTTTGCCATGCATTCATTTGGTTGAACCTAATTATTATATAACTTGATTGATGTATGGTTGAGGGAAACTAACTAAGCTAATAGGCTTATACCCTTATAGTCTTTTTTCGCAGGCTAATCTTTTTGTGAAGTCGGGCCGTCACATACCTGAGGTTAGTTTCTAAACAGGGTTAGCGTGGGAGCTAGATGAGATCGGAGAGTACTTTTGATAGTGTATAGATGTAAATATGTAATTGTTATACTAGTTGAACTGAAGACATGTTTTAGACTTCGTACTTGTAAACTTTTATACAAATAGATAATGTATTCTGTTCTTATAATTTTATTATTTGTCATGAAATGATATTGCTTAAACTTGCGCACTTTAGTCATTAGTAGTAACTGTAGCCTTGTATATCTTATAAAAGGGTCACTGATTGTAAAGGAATTCAATCTCTAATCCTTTGTACAGTATACGACGACTACCATGACTAGCCTCCTCAGGTTGTGACTCTAACTTATCTCCTAAGAACTACTAAGTACCTAAAGTACTCTTCTTATTCACTTTGCAAACTACATAATCAACATTTGAATACCTTATGAGATTAAAATTTTGACTCTTAAAATATCAAATTCCTAATTTTGCAATACTCTTTATATATTTAAAAATGTTTTTAACTAAAGTTAAGTATGTTTCTATTGGTGAACATTAAGATCTAGCATAAACACAAGTACTAAACAAAATATCAAGACGTAAAATTGTTAAGTATAGTAAAGATTCAATGAAGCTTCAATATAATTTTTCATTTACATTTTTTACCATTATCTATGATATTAAGCATTGTTGAGGTATTCATAAGAGTTGAAAAATCCTTAGTATTCATAAAACCAAATTTCTTCAATACTTATCTAGTGTACTTTTTTGGATAAATAAAAATTTCTTTCTCTATTTGTTTGATTTGTAATCTTGAGAAAAAGTTTCATTCTTTTATGAGTGACATCTCAAATTTAGCCTACATTAAGCTTGAAAACTCTTAATAATATTTTTCATTAGTTGTACTAAAAACAATCTCATCAATATAAACTATACAACTAATATATCTTCTCCATGATATTTCATGAATAGTGTAGTGTAAACTTTTCCCCTTCAAAAATCATTTTAATTAAAAATTAACTTAATCCCTAATACCAAGCATGTGAAGTTTGTTTAAGACTATATAATACCTTTTTCAACTTATACACATGATCTGATTTGAATAGATTTTCAAATATAGGTAGTTATTCAACATACACTTCTTTTATAAAATTATTTCAAAAAGCAGTTTTTATATTCATTTGATACAATTTGAAATTTTTTCGATAAGAAAATGCAAGTAGTAATCTTATAACTTCTAGCTTAGCCACAATAGCATAAATTTTATCATAGTCTATTCCTTCTTCTTAAGAATATCTTTTAGCAATTAAACAACCTTTATTTCTTACTATTTTTTCATGTTTGTCCTATTTATTCTTAAAAGCCCATTTAGTGCCTATAATTGACTTATCCTTAAGTCTTGAAAGCCTACCAAATTATCATTTAAAGCTTCATTGATGAGCTTGATTTTTTAATTTTTTACTTTAATTTGATTTTGTTTAACTTGATTTAAATTAAACTCTATACCTATTTAGCTTAAACCCTTTGACTAAAGTAAAAGGAAATCCAATTTTTTTATTTTAAAAAATTTTTAAGTCGCCACATAATAAAACCGAGAGAGGTAATTAAATTAACATTTACTAAGTAGATTGATTTTAATTTAGCCATTAGTCTGCGTTTTAAAAACTTTTTTTAAAAAATTAAAGAAACTTCATTTCTTAAGTTTGAGGGCTACTCTATTAAACTTTTACGGATAGCACTTTAATTTTAGAAAATTAGATTTTATTTTCAAAATTATCCTTTTTAATATTTAACAAAATTTCACTTAACAGTAAATGAATTAAATTGCATTTATCTTTAAAAAATAGTTAATTCCAGCTAAAATTTACAAAAAAAAAAAAAATGGAAAACTAAGGCTTTTATAAATTTTTTGTCATCCCAAAGGTGCCTACGTAACCATAAGTCGAGATCAAATGATCATAGTTTATTATAATAAAAACTATAGTAGGTTAGTTCTTTTTATAAAAAAATCGGGCTAAATTTACGTTTTTATTAACTGTTTTATTTTTATTAAGAAAAATCTCTAAAAGCCTAGTTTTATTCCCAATTAAAATAAATTGAAGAAAAAACTAAAAACGTAATTTTTGAAAAATCCCAAATTAGGATTCATATTTAAAAGAAAAAACTTAGTATAAAAAATTTTTATTTTCAAGAAAAAACTCTAAAAACCTAAAAATGTGATTTTTATGAAATATGCAACATAATAAAACTTTTATATGGTAATAATTCTTAAATTATAAAAAATATGCCTAACTATACAAAATGTGCTTAAATTATTAAAAAGAAGCCTAACTATACAAAAGATGTTCAAAACCATGGAAAATAAGTATAAATCATAGAAAAGATGATCAACTATGAAAAAAATGTCTATTAAATATTTTTTTATTTTATGGAAAATTCTTTAAAATTTTCTTAGTTTGGAAAAGGGTTTTTTATTTGAAAAAAAAAATATTTTACTAATTGAGAAAGTCTAAAGACCTAATGTTTTAAAAAGTTTGAAAAATGCATAATTTCCTACGCTAAAATATTTTTCCTTTTGTATATCTTAAGAGCACCTACTAAACCAATTACTAAATAAACATATGACAAGTAAACAAAGCAACAGAAAGAAAAGATAAATAGATAAAAAGAATAAATAAACAACTCAAGTTACCTGATCGTACGCGAGGTAGAGCAAACATCGTACTTCGCATGCCGTTTTCTATTGTTATTCATTGTTGAGAGAGGACCACGTATAGACGCAAGGGCCAAGTGTGTGTCGCTACGTTGCGCGGGGATAGAGCAGTCGGAATTAAGTGCTATTGTCCATGCTATCGTACTGCTATGCTATAGACATATGTGAGTATAGAAGTACCAGGGTATGGAGTTTAGGACTCAAGGGGGCTAGAGCTCGGGATATGTGTGTAGAGTTTGGGACATGTATATAGGATTAGGCATTGTATAAGAATGATTGTGTATGTGCTATGTGTTTTTTTTTTTTTTTTTATGATCCTCTCCCTTTCATTGCTCAATCCCTATTTACACAACTCAAAAACAAATCTCTTAGATCACTTTAAATCTAAATCAATAAAGACTAATCTAGATTTGAATATGTCCTAATCTTTATCTTAACAAATTTAATATTACTGTTTTAGATTTGTTTTTTTTTAATAATTATTTAGTCACGAATTTTATTAAATCCATTTAAAACAATAATAACAACTCAATCCAATTAATCTTTTTGAATTTTTTTAGTTCTTTTTTTCTTTTTCTAAAAAATTTCTATTCATTTATTATTATTATTATTATTTTACTTTTTATCATTGTTCAATTTTTTTTATTTTTCAAATTAAGACCCTTTAAAAACAAAAGTTAAAATTACAAGAGAGCAAAAATGAGGTGTCTACATTTATCAACTGAATAAGGTTTAATTTCATATATTAAAGTAGAATGGATATCAAGATTTCATAAGCTTGATCTTGTTTTTTTATTCTAGATCTAATATTACCAATCACAAGTTTAGGAGGATGATTAGTTTTAAATTCAAGTGTCGATGGTGCTGTATAAAAGTGTTCAAAACCTTCTGACTTACCTTCTGAACGTGTTTCAACAAACCTTGTATCAATCTCTAGAGAACCTTCTGATCCCAAATCTGTTTTGGACACATTAGGCATTTTTGAAGCTTTTTTCCTTATGATGGGAGTTCTAACTTACCTTCTGAATCAAGTCGTATAGGACTCTTTTTATTCAAGGCAATTGAAAGTTCATCATCTGATTCTTTATTGCTTGTTTTTTCTATAAACTTGACATTTATTAATTCATCTACCACTTTTGTTTCTTTATTGTATACTCTATATGCCTTTGAGTTCATAAAGTAGCCAAGAAAAATGGCTTCATTAGCTTTTTCTTCAAACTTTTCCAATACATTTCTTTTTTTTTTTTCTTTACAAAACACTTACAATTAAATGTGTTAAAGTATGAAACATTAGGTTTTCTTCCTTTATAAATTTTATAAGTAGTTTTATTTGTTAGAGACCTAACATATACTCAATTTATAAGTAGTTCATCATCTGATTCTTTATTGCTTGTTTTTTCTATAAACTTGACATTTATTAATTCATCTACCACTTTTGTTTTTTTATTGTATACTCTATATGCCTTTGAGTTCATAAAGTAGCCAAGAAAAATGGCTTCATTAGCTTTTTCTTCAAACTTTTCCAATACATTTCTTTTTTTTTTCTTTACAAAACACTTACAATTAAATGTGTTAAAGTATGAAACATTAGGTTTTCTTCCTTTATAAATTTTATAAGTAGTTTTATTTGTTAGAGACCTAACATATACTCAATTTATAATGTAATAAGCTATTGATGTTGCTTTAGTCCAAAAATAATTTGCTACACTACTTTCATTTAGTAATGTTCCCGTAATTTCTTGGATAATCTTATTTTTGTATTCAACTAATCCATTGTGTTTGAGAGTATAAAGTGTTAAAAAGTTATGAGTAATGTCCTTTTCTTTACAAAAAGAAATAAAATCAAAAATTTTAAATTCTTTTCCATGATCAGTTTATAGACTAGTAATAGAGAGGCCTTTTTCGTTTTAAACTCTTTTGGGAAATATTTCAAAACTTTTAAAAGTATAACTTTCATGACATAAGAACAAGACCCAAGTAAATCGTGAGAAGTCATCTATTATGACAAATCCATTTATTTCTTTCAAGACATAGAATGCGAGTTGGACCAAACAAATCTAAACACAACAACTTTAAATGTCTTTGAGTAGATATAATTTTCCTACTTTTATGTGATGATGAACTCATCTTATTTTTTAGATAAACAACACAACGAATATTTTCTTGAGCATGCAATTGGCAATCCTTCAATCAAGTTCTTTTTAGATAACTTCTCAAGTTGAGGAAAATTTACATATCATAACCTTTTGTGCCAAAGTATAGTGTTATCATTCATAGATATAAAGCAACTTTTAAATAATACTTCAGATGATTTAATTAAAGAAATATTCTTTTTGAATCCTTCAAAAAACTTAAATCTATCCTTATTAAAACCAGTACATTTGTCATGTTCAAACGTTATTTTGTATCCTTTGTCACACAACTAACTTATACTTAACAAGTTATGTTTCAGTCCTTTAACCAATAATGCATTTTCAATTGTGTATGGTGTCAAACCAATTATACATACTGTAATTATTTTATCTTTACTATTATCACTGAACTTCACATATCCATCATCCTTCCATTCCAAGTTTATGAACTACGAAGCATCCCCTATCATGTGTTTTAAGGATCTATTATTAAGATATTATATTGCTTTTAACTTAGCTTCGTGTTCTTACATATATCATAATACAATCAAATCAATTTATGAACCTAGCGGAACTTGGGTTCGTGAAAATTCAAGCTCAACTTTTGAATTGAACCTTTATTATTGTTGAGCTTATATTTTTTAAAAAAGAAATATTTTTTTTATGTGTCCTCATTTATTATATAGAAAACAAGCATAAGGTTTTTGCTCAATATACATGTTACTTACCACTTTCCTTTAACTTGGATTCTTTCTAACATATACTCTTTTTAACTTTCTGTTGTACCCTCTAAAGAGATACTTATCGTTGTTTTGTGAGTATTGTCTGTTATACCTTCTAACAAGTTCAACCTTTTTTCCTTTATCATTTTCCTTGATTATTTCCTTTTGATTTAACAAACACTATTTCTTTCTCCATTTTATATGTTTCTCCAGATTCAAACAAAGTCCAGATTTTCAATTATCCATTCTTTGACTAAATATCAGCATTTATAGTTTCTTATTACTCTCATTAAACTTTTGAAACGTGTTTTTAATTAACTTAGGCAAATCCTTCATACAATTTTTCAAATTTTTTATTTCTTTTTTCAAAATAATATTTTCATTGACTAAAGCTTCACAAGAAAAATGTAATCCTTCAAAGTTACTTTTCAAGTAATGACTTTCATCTACCAACAATTGATTTGTTCAATTAAGAGCTTACTTTTCATTTTTTACCGTCTTCACTTCAAATTCAAGCTTAGAAATCTTGTCATTTGACTTAAAAAGAGCTTTAAGCAATTTGTTAATTTCAGCACACATATCATCAGATACTTCTATGTCAGAGTCAAAATTAGTTTTAAAATCTACCTTAGAAAGTACCATAAGACATGGATTTACTTCTTCACATTCTTTTGAGCTCTCTGACTTAATTTCTAAATCTTCCAAATTACTTCATGTAGCCATCAAAGATTTGCGATTCTTTTTAAATTTCTCCATCTTCTTGATTAACACTAGATATTCATACTTGATATGTCTTAGTTTTTTACATTCTTCACATATTTTTTCCTTTTTGAACATTTTCTCCTCCTTTTCCTTGATTTCCTTACTTGCATCATTAGACCAGCTTTTATTAGGAGGAAATTTTTTAGTAAAAGTTTTCTTACCTTTCTTCAAATGAGTCTTCTTCTTTAAAATCAACATCTATTTCTTTAGGTTTAAAAGCTATCGTCTTTTTCTTTGTATCCTTTGAAGCAATCAATTTCATATGTCATAAGTTTGCTACGTAATTGACGTAGTATTAATCTCTTTAGATCACAAGCTTCTTCTACGATAGTTTTTTTTTTTTTTTTTTTTTTTTTTGCATTCTAGATTTTAGGAAGGATCTTTAGCATCTTGTGTACCATATTTACATCGCTAATTGTTTTGCCAAGAGAAGACAATTCATTAGTTATAGTAGTGAATTTACTAAAAGAGTCCTTGATTTTTTTACTAGGAAGAATTCGAAAAATTTTATATTGTTGAACCAATGAGTTTATTCTCATCCTCTTCATTGTCTCCATCTCTTCATAAGTTTACACCAAGATGTCCCAAATGTCTTTAGTTGTAGCACAAGAAGCAATTAGATAGAATTCTAATCATGCAATAGTACTCAAAAGTAAATTCTTAACCTTTGAATTAAACTCAACTCTGGTGATATCCTCATTTGATATAATAATGGTTAGAACTTTGAGATCTCCAATTGAAATTATTTGCCAAGCTTGATAATCTGAAGATTGATAATCTGAAGCTTTCACATAAGTTTTCATCCTAAATTTCAAAAGTTAGTTCCATCAAAAAATGATGCCTTGTTAGGTTAAATTGTCAAACTATCACTTGGTTCACCTATGATTTTAAACTTTGAATGATATTAGAGTAAGGGCTTTGTTACCAATTGTTGATCTCATATAAGATATCAAAAGGAGGGGTAAATTGGTATCTTTAAAAATTTTGAAACTTTTTTAATGTAACTTGAAATTACTCCTTTTAATAACTTAATTTGGTGAACAATGGTATTTTAATAATTTAACATACGATTAATAATAAAAATAAAGAACTTAAAGTAAAAGAGATAAAGAGGAGAACATCAAACTCAAGATTTTAAACAGTTTCGGGCTTGTACCTACTACTCTCTTCTAGCTCTACTATTAGGAATCCAATCATCTTCATCGGTATTATTCTACTTGATCTACTAAATCAAAATAAATCATAAGAAGTTTATAAATAATTACCACACTCGGCTTTCACAACTTTCTATTCTGCCTATGTAGCTTCTCTATAGTCTAGGCTAATTAAAGATTTATGGAGTATAATCAAACTTTTCTCAAACAACACTTAAACAATAAAAAAAAAAATGTTTACAAAAAAGAATTGAGAACAATAATATAAATCTCAAATAGTTTAGCATGTAAATAGAAATGAAGATTGATGAATAAGTAGCTTCAATCCAACTCTCTAAAGAAGTATTTGAGAAATGTTCTGTGCTCTTTTAGATAGTAAAAATTTATCACGATCAAGGTGTAATGTATATGTTTTCCTTTTTCAAAATCATTCTAATATATTTTAATCATCTATCCTTTTATACTGAAGTCTTCTAACATATGTATCGTTGATGATTATCTCTATCTCATGTTTATCCAATCCTAACAATGAAAAAATTAAATATAGATATTTGAAGAAAATCTTGAAGTTTGAATTTTAATTTGATCTTATCTCAATCAGATCTCCTTTATTGGATATACTTGATCAATAACTCCAATCAATCTTGAATTTTTAATTTGATATCCCATAAAATTCGAAATCATCCTTATTTTTAACCAAACTTAGATATTTTCTTTAATTATTTAAAAAAATAATTTGCTTAGTAATAATTTCTATGGATCTTAATTCCTACTTAAATGAAATGAGATTAAGTATATTTCTCTAATACACCCAATCTAGTGGAGTTAGGTTTTATTCACTTCGAATATGATGTTGCATTACTTTTTAGAGTTATTCTTCTAAACCAACTATCTAAATAACTTTCTGAAGATATCTTAGTTTACTTATCTTTAAATTCTTTAAACAATTTTCATAAGTGTTGTACTAATTCTACTTATATAAGTCTCTAAAACATTCTCTAAACATTTTTTAAACTTATCTCTTTTTCAATCAATTCAGATTTTCTAAATAAGTTCCTAAATACAACTCAATTTACAATTTCAAACTTCTACAGAACTATCTGAATATATGCACACTTGTCAGTAAATTAGCAATTTTTTCTTTTTGTTACTAACAAAATTCGTGAGAAATATCTAACATAATATTTATGGATATTTTTTAGAATTATTACTACATAAGTATTTAATTTAATTCCATTTTATTACATTCTATTGACATTTCCGAATATGAGAAATGATTTATCATTTCACTTCTTATTCAATTTCATTTCATTTTAAATCATTTTTGTATACAAAACATAATATAAAGTTACTGATATGACACCTTAAGCGCTTTCTTTAAATATTCTTTTATAAATACAATGAAAATGCAACCGCAGATAACACTCATAAATCATGATAGATAGTTCCGTATTATCTATCTCATAACTGGTTTGAAAGTACTAAGCACAACTTCACGGGCAACCTAGTGCCACAACCAACATCAACGCCAAAACTGATACCAAACACCAAAATCAAAGCTTCTAATCCTAACTTTTTAGTCCATATTACCTATAGTAATTCGCTGTACCGCCGCCACACACGATCTCATCTACCACGACCGAGTTCCAGATAGCTTTCATTCAGAATTTCCTTACCTGTACTAGACACAGATTTATTACAACGACAATCCACTTACCCATGTCTCAGAGTCATCGATATCTCACTATAAGCCATTCCCAAGTATTTGATCCGCGATTGGCCATGATACTCAATACATGATTCGTCGATCCTAAATGATTACCAGCTGTGGTGTCAACACACACAACAATAAAAAGTTTTGGGCAGAGAAGCAATCTGGTTGACGACCTCATCACTTATGCTTATATGAAACTCAGTTGCCTAAAATCGTACTTCTAACGGTCATTTCATCGATAACACCTACAATCATAAATTTACAGAAAACTATTTAACTATTTGAAAACAATTAAAATTATTTTGAACTTAGTTTAACATTTTAGGCTGGATAGCTAAGGTTCAAAGTCAAAGATAAGCACTGGAAATCAAAACCAAGAAGTGGGGATTTGATAAGACGAAGGATTTTGTCGGAGGAGGACAGACAATCAAATAGGCTCAAGCTCAATGATCGGTCAATAATTTAGTGAGAGTTCTGGTTATCTGACTTTGCTTCCCTTTTTTCTTCCCATGGTTCACTATGTCATATTGAGTGAGTGGGAATAGATTTAAAAGATAACTACGATTTCGATTCCATTCATTTTTTTTATATTTAGAAGCATTTTTGAAAGGTGGAATTATAATTTCTTGAAATCAGCAATTTCATTTTTAAGAAAATTTTTTATTTCATTCGCATTTCTATTCCATCATTATTAATTATCATAATTAACTTTGACATTTATATAATTATAGACATTTTTAATATATACAACTATATATGCATTATATTCCATTTTGAATATATTATAACCAAACATTACATTGGAGAGGAATCAAGATAGTAGAATCAAGATAATATGTTTGTTTCCAAATATGGGAACAGATTTATCATGCTGTTGATTCCATTGTAAACTTTTTGTTATATCAAACGTATAACATTAAGGTTTTAAATAGGGTGCAAGAAGTAATTTTCCATAGAATTTATAGTCATTTTAGATTGTAAATCAAATCTTACTTATATATATTATATAACTAAAATTGCTTCAACTTTTTCTAGGTTTTCTTGATTTCTCGTTAAAAGAACTACTTGTCAAGGTTGATCACGAATGCAAAATTTCGACAAACTTATAAGTTTTAGGATTTGATTCAATGATTTTTCTTTCTTTCTTTTTTTCGTTATGATGAAAACCACAAATTCGAGCCTCAAATTATAAAGAGGTTGTTTGGTTAAGAAATTTGTTATGATTTTCTAGAAATTAATTTGACAAAAAGTATTGATTGGTTGCAGGTTTACATATGAGTAGATTAGAGTTTGCGTTTTAATAGGTTACTCGTTTGCGGAAGTTCCTAACTTGAATTTGGATCGTGACATGTAGGGATTTAGACGATCGTAATTGTAAGAAGAGCATTCTAACCTCGAATTGCCATAACCTGAAAATGGTGTCTTCTCCCATTTACAGCTAATACTTTCTCACTAGAGCGAGATGTGAGTTATGGAAGACGACGTAAAGTTGTATTTATAGAAACTGAGATGGATCCAAGAAATTCCCCATCTTATGGTCGATATATTGTCATTTATTGTGGTCGTATTTTTTCGGGTTTTAGCAGTTGTAAGGTTGGTAACGTTTAAGACTTTACAAATATCCCATCTTATAACAATCGAATCCCAATTTCAAAACTCAAAACTATCCTACAACATGCATAAATCATTTTAGATCCTATGCCTTATAAAATATAGGGGATACAACGTATCATGTGGATTTACAATAAATTAGTTCGCGAAAAACATTAGAAATCTTCTACCATACGGTTTCTTTTAGCAGCCTATTATATCTAATAAGGTAGTTTCCAACAAATACAAGTTTAATCAAATTCCCCTAGATTCGCTAAGATTACCATTAGAGTCGAAGGTTGTGCAATGGCAAAGTAAGTGAAGATTTAGTTTTTCAAGAATAGGTCACTAACATCATAATAGTATTCGAGAAGAATTCAGAGGTCGTAAATATAGCTTGGGCTATATGTTTAGCTAAGAGTATAATATTTCCTTATGTTTAATATTATTAGTCAAGAGTTTTTATAAATCCTTTACCAATATATATTAAGTTTTAGGATGAATATAAAACATAAAAATGCTACATTTGTATCTTACCTTATCAAAATAAGTTTTGGAAAATTAATAGCGATACTTATCTTATGAATTTCGCTATTCACCTAGAACTGACTCCACTAAATAGAGTAAAGCAAGTTTTAAGTTCTCATAAAGTTATTTGTTCACCCCTACTAATTTGTTTTCATAAATTATTACTTATTTAAATTCTTACATATTTTATGATATCAAATTTCTAGTGTTTCAATTATATCTTCTTCGAGAAATTTTTCTTAACATTTTATTTATGCTTACTTAAGTTATACGAGATAAAATAGGAATAATTACAAACTAAAGAATGAACATTTGAGCTAAATTCTAATAGAAAATAAAACCTTTCAGTTATTTAAATAAATAATGAACTCATTAAAGTCGTATGGAGGATGAATGTTATTGAAATGGTGCCAATGAAGGATAATGTTATGTTCAAATAGAGGATAAAAATTTCACACTAAAGGATAAACTTTTGTTCTTTTTTAATATATCACATCACTAAAATTTGTTATGGTTATACTTGGACTACAATGTCATCACTATTTATATCACATTATATAATGTTCATCGTCTATTTGAATTACTAAAAAAATTCATTCTCTATTTAAACTACACAAAATTTGAGTTTTCTATTTAAACTCGATCTAAAATGTTTATTCCTTGATATGTCATTTTTTCAATAAAGGAAGACAATCTAGCGAAAAACTTGGTCCGAAAGTAAAAGAAATTAAATATAGATCAAACAATCTTTTAAGCATATATCCTATTTCAAAAATATGTAGATAAAATACGTAGAAGATGAACACAGGAGGCGCTTCAAACAATTCTGCTTAAAATGGGATGGAATATACGTATCCTAAATCACTCACTTGTTAAAGAATCAAATATCGTTTTCTTGTCTGTAAATACAATTATTTAACTTTATAATTTATCCAACCAATATTATCATAAACAAACAAGTTGAATATTCATAAGTCGGAAGCTAAAATTCGTGCGCAATCAACAAGATCCAACAAATTTTACAACTAAAGTTATTTTGCGTCAGAAATGAATCAAAGAATGGAACTCAACTAAACCGTAAGATATGGTTGTTTAATCTTACTATACAATTTGGAGATTACCTAAGGGGTTCACAATTGGTTTAAGGATCAAATTGAACCTAACTACTTTTTATTGAAAAAATATATATATGAGAACGGCATTTGTTTGTCATACTATTTCCTCACCTTTTATGATATATTTAAATTATGATATTATTTGGTTCTATTTTCATTTTTCTATTTCATAGACATGTGATCTATTAGTGAGAATGGTAACTAGTTAGTCGTGATGAGTGTTGGCTAGCTTATACTGGCAAAATTATATTTTCAATTCGCTCTTATTTGATCTTTTATACATAGTATGTATTTTTATAATGTAATATGTTGTGAAGCCTAATTTAAAAGTAATCAATAAGCATTAATTGACTTTTTCAACAATCTGACTTAAAAGTTTTCAAATAGTGTCGACAAGATATTTATCACCATAATTTTATAACTAATATTAATTATCTTACATAATTCATGTGGAATTTTAAAGGAAAAAGTATAAAAAAGTTCTTAATGTTTTATGTTTCTATAAATCATTACTTAACTTTTTATTTAGTTTATTTTAGTTTTCAACCTTTTCAAATCGTATCAAATAAATTTTTTTGTAACTCTATTAAATTTTCTATTACTATGGACACGTATTAGTATATAATTAATCTACGTAAATACAAAAAAATCCCTTATACAAATCAGTGCTTAATATTTATCTGTATATACAAATCAATACTTAACCTTTTTCATTTGATCCATTTTAATCCTCAACGTATCTACATATCACGAAAAAACTAACGAAAGGAATTTTTTATAAATTTATTAAAACATTAAAGACTAAAATAGACTAAATAAAAAGTTAAGAATTAATTCGTATATATAAGTAAATGTTAGGAACTTTTCCTAGTTTTAAACATAAAGTATCACAATCAACTGGCTAACCTACCCCACCACCTCTACCCCTACCCCACTTGAAAAAGCAAGAGGTCTCATCGAATCTTTTCTCTAAACTACGTTAAAACAGTCCTAAAATCATCCATGTACTAGTAGATGATTAGTTTTGATATTATTTGTAATGACTTAAGAAAAAGTAAATAATAAGTAAGCCAATAAACATTAATTCTGTTAACATGCATGGTGGTCTTATGCAAACGAAAGAAATATATATATATATATATATTCTGTTAACATGTAGAAAATAGGACTATAAACAAGCCGAGTTAAGCCAAACTTCTAAAGGTTTGGACTTAATTCTTTTAAAAATTATCGAACTTATGCCTAACTTTTTATCGAGCCTAAAATTGAGGTTTAAACTCAACTTGTTTAGATAAATAAATTTTATTTTGAGCTTACATTTAGCTTATTTTTTAATATAGTTCAAACCAAACCGAACTTAAAGGGAGTCAATCTTGAGTTTATTAATGAGTCTAAGTATAAAAAATTAAGAAATATATAAATAAATAGATTAATAAATAGCGAACATAAATTAGATTACATATTATAAATTATCCTATAATATATTATATCTTTACATATATTGTATAGATATTAATCTTTAGATTTTAATAATATATAATATTTATAATATATATAAAATTTATAAATCCATTTACAAGCCTAAATGAGCTGGCTTATGAGACTGAATTGAAGTTCGAACTCAACTTATTTAATTAAACAAGTTTCATCTTGATCTTAAAATTGACTCATTTACTAATCCAGTTAAAATTAAGCTGAATTTTAAACACGCTGAGCTATTCATTTTTAGCCTTAGCAGAGAAACAATAGGCATCAAAATTCCACTTCTTTTATATAAGATCGCCGTTCTGTAGATTAAATAATTAATGAAAAATCAACATTTGAGGGCACTGCATTCTCCGTCAATCAAAGCAAATGTCTGAAATTTCCAAAAAATTAAGAGCCTGGAAGTCTTCCTTTCTTTGTTTCGTAAAAGCGACGTTACATAATTTAAAATAACTTAGTTCTTGATTAGGGTGCTTGTTTGATGGAAAATATGACGCAAACATTGTGCAACGTCTATTATAAGTCAGAATTTACAAATATTAGATGCTACGTCAAAACATTTGTAATAGGTCATATGTCATGGATATTGTTGTCTTCAAAAAAATCAAACATGTATAATTTCACCTGACAGGAGTGTAAATTAACTAATTTGATTCACAAATTATTTGAATTCAACTCGAATTTTATTTAATTTTGATTTTGTTACAGATGATAGAGCATGAACTCTAGATAGTCAAATGGTAAATCAAACTAAACTAAAAATTAATGTCTAGTAATTATCGTGATCTCTTATCACTATTTCGTTTTTTGGGTAAATCTCTTATAACTGATCACCTTTAATGGTTCAATGTAACGACATTATTTTGAAATTACTATAAACCCCGAGATGTGAGAGTGTATTATGGAACAAAATCAAGCATGCGGCAAAACATATGCCAAAGGTAGATGTGAGTAGAGGTGTTGATCGGGCCTGGTTGATCAAAATCGGTCCTCAACCGCCGGTTTAAAAATTGATAAAAGAGTGAGCTTGCCTAGCCCTTAAGGGGACGGCTTCAAGCCGATTTAGTGACCATTAAACCATGGGATTTTCTTTCTTTTTTTTTTCCTTTTGCTTTTTTCAGATTTTGCTTAATTATTGTAAATAATTTGTGAAATATTTATTTTATTTAAACTAAATCTAAAACTTTATATCGTTACTCGTTAATAAAAAAATTTATTCGATTGAATATTTTTTTATCTCGAAATAATTCATTAAGAACGTATGAACATGAATATGTAATATTATATATATAATATATTAATTATTATATATTACATATACTATGTACTTTTTTACATTATATAATATAGTATATATGGTATATTCTATATTATTTAATATATATTACATTTGGATTATATATATAGTATATTAACTATTATTTATATATTTTTATTTTAATTTTTGAGATTACCCCAATCCTAAACTATTGAGCCCAATCATCGGTCCAAAGGCAATTTGACTTGCCGATTTGGTAATGGCCTAAGGGATCGATTTCAAACTAATTCACGGTTCATAATTGGCTCTATGCCTACTATCTTTATTATCGCCGTTTGCCTAGTTTTATGATAGGTCGTCCTGAGATTAGTCTTCGTGCTGATTTATTATGTAGGAGTTGGCTGGGATATTTGCCTTTGTGCCCTCGTGGTTGAGAAAATAGTTAGGTGGTCACCAACCAAACTTTAATAACTCCTTTCATCTTCATTATTATGATATGATATATAGAAAAAGTAGGTTTATAGGACTGCTTCTTCACGTGTATTATAACAAAAATAGGAGGATTTGTTGGAGGGATCACCCAATTATGGTTCATCAAAGCTCCTCATTTGTATCAGAACGGAAAGATTAAGAATATTATAAGCTGAATCACTTTTATGTTTTTCCAGCTATAATTCTTTTCGCTCTACAAAACAATTACTACAATTTTCTCACTGTTAGGCCATGTTCATCATGATTCAACTTAACTCCACCTAAACACCAAATTTTCATGAGAATTATAACAAAAAGAATTATTGCTAATAGAATGGGGACAGAAAAGTTATGATATTAGAATTTTTTTACCCTATTTTATGCAAACAAGGTGATAGAAAGTTGAAATAGAATAGTGATTATATTTTCTTTCTATTGCCTCTATAACGAGGTCGTAACAATGTGGTAGCATGTAATACAAACCAATGAACAATTTCCATTAAAAGTTTGACATGTTACTCATCATATTAGAATGATTGTTTATGTTGGTATATGTCAAATTTTTATTCATTATTACCTACTACTTCACTACCCATGGTGCTTCACCATTTATCACTTCAATATCCACTAATAATGTCAAAACACGTAATAGTAATTCTATGAAAGTAGGACTTTTACGTGGCTTAAATGACTAAAATTTTCCTCCACCATTTAAGGAATTTAAATAAGGCATTATAGAAGTTTGGCCGCCCTTGATTTGACTTGTCCCGAGTTATGACACCATCAAAGTCGTTATTTTGAATATCAAAATTGACCACTTGCTAACGTAAAGACTCCAGCAAAACGATTCTATTTTCCAAATTCGTGTTCAAAGTACAGTCAATCATTCGTGAAGTCTCTAATGGGACTATCTTGTCTTTGTCGAGAAAAAAGAATGACCCATATATTCATAGAATATTCACAGTTAATATGGAAATTAGGAAGGGTAAACTGCAGGCTAATCTCTTTAAATATGCAACCTATGCATTTATCTTTAAATTATTGAGAAAATGGCTCCATAACTACATGAAAAAATGGATTTAACTTTTCAAACCATTACCATTATAAGGGGTGTTAACAAATCATGCCAACTCACAAATTATTCAAACTTGATTTGACATTTACTTATGTTTGAATCAATTATACACGAAATAGACTCGAATTTAAGCTATTTAAATAGTTCATCAGGTCAAAGCTTGAACTAGAGTTTAATTTGGCTCTATTAGCTTATAAACCTATTCGAGATCAAATCAAGGTTAAGCATTTACTAAGTTAGGTTCAATTTCAAAACGAGTTAAATGAGAAGTAGCCCAAAATTCGTAAAGAACCAATTCTAACAAAGTTTAGCCGAGTCAACTTCGAGTTTTACTAGATTGTACTTTGAGTCAAGTATGGTTATTTAACATCACTTGAATTTGAGCCAAGTTCTAATTGTTTGTCTCAATTTGATTTATCTAAGTCTCTAATTAGTATTAGTTTTATAAGACTTTATAATTAGCTGTGATTTAAAAATGTAAAATCTCTTCATGGAGAATCAGGGATGATAGCTATAGAGGGCTAAAATCGTATATGGGCCTTCGACTCATTAATTTTTTGAGCTGATTTCTTAGGATAGGATGATAAGGCTCACGAAGTCAAACCCATAAAATTCAGGATGATCATAGGAAATCTAGCATGACAAACTTAGAGTAAGGCCTAGTTGATTAGTCCATCCAATCCAACATTTCTTAACTTGGCTTATATTAAGAATAAAGTCTTATTAGACCTAAACCCATGAAAAGAACCCACTAAAAGATCCATTAAGGGAAGAGATGAATTCTGACTATTGATTATCATCATCATTAATCCAACGGATGAAATCAATGGCCATCCTTTATGAATACTCTTCTTCTTCCATCATTTGCACAAGAGAGAATTGGCACGAACGCTATTACTCTGCTAAATTCTCATTATGAAAAATCAAATACTTAATTATTTCAATTGCACTTCCATTTCCTTCCTCGATAATGGGGTTTGATATCTTCAAACTCCTCTACATGTCACTCCATGTGTTAGAACCTTATTGAGATCGTCTATCCTCCTCTCTATATTTCTTTCTTAATCATCTAGTACAAATCTCTCAAATTATTTTCCTAGTCATGAATAGCGCGTCTAATATGTAGTATGCACATGACCTTCATATTGTACCCTTACACCCACAATAGCTAAGTCCATATTCAAATAAAAATGATTGATAATACGTATCAATAGTATGAATCCACCGTGACAAAGTACATGCTCATGACTTTGCCTTAAGCTTTATACCTTCATATTTCATGTATTGGTGATTGAAATTTCTAGTATAGTCGCGATGAGGTTAAGAGCCTTATTTTTAATGATGTGCATATCATCTCTCTTATTAAAGGCATGAAACACAAGTTAAGCCAATTGACTACTAGGGGTGGCTTATCATGGATGCAGTAGTAAACAAAAGGATCTTTTCTTTCTCTAGATAAAGCCAAGTAAAATGGCAAGATTTCTGTTCTAAATAATATATAGATATCACCAATGATAAACGTGACAAACGTTTGTTAGAGCACCGAAATTACAAAATAAGGATTTCTTTGTGGACGTGCCAAAAAATTCAGACTCCAACAATTGTTGACTTCATTATAATGGCATTTAGATTCCATTCTTATTCTTTACAAAAAAACTATTATAGCATTTAATTGCATGATAACCTGCAAGAGCAATTTCATAATGAATCTCTATTAAAAAAAAAAAAATTTGCACAACAATTCATTACTCAAACCCATGAATTACTATTCAAAACTAGAATTGATTTTCTTATTCTATTTAGTGTCAATAGTGATTTCAGTCTAGGTTTTCATTCTGTAGAGCATTTTTATATATACATATATACCAGCAATAATGTACCCATGACTAAAATATGTAAACTAATTATAAACACAAAGCTTAATGTTCAATTTCTCCTTACGTAGAATATTTTCTTTTCAATTTTTATCTCTGACATAAGCACTAATTTTCAAATTCTCCTTTTTCAAGTCATAATGTAGTTGGCCATAAAAAAGGAAAGAAATTTAACTATGAAATTACATAAAAGTTTTTTAAAATTCATATTATGAATATTAATGACTATCCCACAATTAGCGTATTTTATTTTAGAAGGAATAAGGCCAATTTGATAATTTTTTACGTGTTATAGCAAATTTTCTACGTTCGTTCTGCATTGCAAGTCTTCTTCAAGCCGACTCTCCCAACTAAGAATAGCATCGTTTTCTTCGTAGACTTATTCATGCTCTTACAAAAAGGAAATTCTTATAATTAATTAATTTTCTTTTAATTTCATTTAAGAAAATGAAAGTTAGGCAGGCAACCTTGACTTAAGACAATTGGTTGAATATATATCCAGCCGAAAATGCACGAAACGATAGATTAGTTATTCCTTCAACAAGTGTTACCACGCTCCCACTAGACGAATTTAAAACTAGTAAATTTAAGGAAAACAGATAATACGGTTAAATTAATTCTGTTCTTTAGTTTGAGTCCTTTCTATGATAAGCAGTCAACTAAAGAAGTGCATTTGAAGATTACTAGGTCTTGATTCTTCAACTTCGAGATAAGCTTAAAATCTATCAACACAAAGGAAAATGGCTTTGGAGGATACCAAGGCCATCTATCATTACCATTTCGATGTTTAAGTTAAGATATAAAGTGAAGAGCAAAGATAATACGTACGAAAGATATAAGAAAGTTTAGAAAAAACTTATAGTAGTCTAGTTTGAGCTACTTATAGGTGGGATAAATGGTTGTTAAAGGTATTGAATTAAACAAAAATGAAAGAAATTTGTAGTAATAAAAGGCTTACTCAAATAGTAGAGAAAATTCAGAGAACACAGTCGAGAACTAGAGAATTTAATATGTATTTTGTTTATTGTTCAATAACATACTATAAGCATAAAGTGCTTTTATATACTCAATTAAGACACATGTAAAAACAACTAACTGATATGTATACACATAGTTAAAGAAATACATACAAAATATTGGGTTTGCCAATTCTAAATGTGAAGGCACATACTAAACTCGAAGAACCCAAAACTAATATGATCCTGAATGAAATGCACCTCAACCTCTATGTGCTAAGTCCTTCCATGAAAGCACGGATTTTCAATAATCATCTTTCCAATCTTGCTATCTATGAAAAATGTAATAAGAAAAGATATCGTATTCCTGAGATTTTACATCAAATATACATCACCAAATGGAGGCTTGAGGCCAACAAATGCCAAATAAGAGGATCACTATGACTATAGCCCTTGGTAAATCTGAGATACTTTACCTTTGACTTGAATCGTTGGGTTATTTAATATTCATATAAAAAATTAATTACAATAAATCTCCTAAAGGGTTGTAATTCATAAGGATTTATCATGCTTGCATATGTGTAACAGGCACAACAATTCTTTAGTCATGACGGCAATGCTCCAATATTTGACTTCAGCCAAGAAAGTGAAAATAACAACTTATTTCTTTGCCTTCCAAGAAACTAGTGAAGTTCCAAGGAAAAACACAAACCTAAAAGTAATTTACAATCTGATGGACAAGAACCCCAATCCACATCACTATAGGCAAATAAATACAATGAACTCTGTAAGCCTCAAAACTAGCTATTCAAGGTTTCGATCTGTTGAAAAACCCGATCAAGCTTAAATTATAAAATAAAGTTAGAAATATTAGTAAAATAATATCGTAAATTTGAATTTAAGAAAATAAGCAATAAAATAAAAGAATAAAAAATTTTCAAATTTTAAGTATATAATTCGTTATTTATCGAAAATGCGTAAAATGCATTCCGATAATTAACGAATCGCTAGAGATAAATTATATATATACTAAAAATCATAAAATGACCTAAATAATATTTAGAAATATTTATTTGTACTATCTATGAAGTTACATGTATGTAGAAATACACGTAATTACTTAAAATACGCAAAATGTACTAAAATAATAAAAAATAATTAAAGAAAATTCATAATTAATTAAGGAAAAATATAGAAAAATAAGAAATGATCCAGAATTGGGTCATCGCAGCTGGGAAAAATAAGAAAAAAAAATCAACCAATTAAATTAGAGTAACATAAAAGCAAAAAATTAAGGAATTTAGACAATGTCTTATCCAATTTAATGCACATTAATTACCAAAAAACTCTATAAATACCCCAAATTTTTCAGAAGCTCATTTAGGCAGTTTAGAGAGCGAGAAAAATAGAGAGCTTCGAAAATTCTAGAGAAAAACAAAAAAAAAAAAGAAATGGAAAACTGTGCAGTTAGGGCCACAAAAGAGAACCCAAACCCGACGACCAGCTGGGAGTTGATGGCCATAACCACCACACGATGGTGGCAACGCCTAAGTGGGCCGACACACTCATGGCCACCGACAGTAGCCGGAGCCACCCAAATTGGTGAGTTCGATTTCGAACCCGATTTTGTGTAATTTTGTAAAAATAGTAAATATTCTTATAAAATTATGAATTTTTTTATTCTGGAATATTTTTGTATGTAGCTTTTAGGAAAAATATTATTTTGATGAAAATATGTCTCATGGTATATGATCCTTAAGAAATCATGAAAAACCGAGCATATTTCGGTTTAGAAATAAATGACCTTAGAAGTATAGTTTTCAATCCAAAATTTTTGTATAAATTACTTAGATTATATAAAATAGTGCTACGAAGCCCGTTTTCAAAAATTAATTTTTGAAAATTTTAGATAATTTTTAGGCTCTAAAATGAAGCATAAAATGGGTAATTTAGGGTTAATTAAGTAATTAAATACTTAATTACTGATTTAGTGAATAAGTATATGTTTTAGGATGTTGAAATCTGATAGAGTATGATACTTGTAGTATTTAGGGTGTTAGATGTAATTATTAGGTTAATTATGTAATAAATAAGTAATATGGGAAAATAGTACATTTTAAGTTATACATTTTAAGCTACATTTTAAGTATGTAGCTTTTTACATCTTTCATATAATTACATAAATGCTACATCTTTAATTATATAACTTAAAATGTACTATTTTCCCATATTACTTATTTACTACATAATTAACCTAATAATTACATCTAACACCCTAAATGCTACAAGTATCATACTCCATCAGATTTCAACATCCTAAAATATATACTTATTCACTAAATCAGTAATTAACCATCTAATTACTTAATTAACCATCTAATTACTTAATTAACCCTAAATTACCCATTTTATGCCTCATTTTAGAGCCTAAAAATTATTTAAAATTTTTGAAAAATTAATTTTTAAAAACGGGCTTCATAGCACTGTTTTATATCATCTAAGTAATTTATACAAAAATTTTGGGTTCAAAACTACACTCCTAAGGTCATTTATTTCTAAACCGAAACATGCTCGGTTTTGCATAATTTCTTAAGGACCCTATATCACGAGATATATTTTCATCAAAATAATATTTTTTCTAAATACTATATACAAAAATATTCTAGAATAACAAAATTCATAATTTTATAATAATATTTACTATTTTTAACAAAATTACATAAAATCAAGCTAGAAATTGGACTCACCAATCTTGGTGTCTCTGGCCACCGCCGACCGCATGGCCTTGTCCGCCTGTTTGGCCGCTTCCATTACCGTGTGGTGGTGGTGATAGCCGTCTACTCCTAGATGCTCGTCTGATATGGGTTCCCTTTAAAGGCCCTAATTGCACAGTTTTTCCTATTTTTTTTCTAACCCTAATTTTTGCCTCTCCCTAATTTTCTTTGATTTCTAACTGTCCAAATGAGCTTCTGAATTTTTCTTGCTATTTATAGAGCTTTAGGGAAATTATTGTGTATTAAATTAGACAACATATTGTCCAAATCTCTTAATTTTTGGCTTTTGAGTTGGCCTAATTTAATTAGCTGATTTTTTTTTCTTATTTTTCCCAACTGCCACCACCCAATTCTAGATCATTTCTTATTTTTCTTTATTTTTCCTTAATTAATTATGAATTTTCTTTGAGTATTTAGTATTATTTTAGCACATTACGCGTATTTTAAGTAATTACGCGTATTTCTACATACATATAAATTCATATATAAGACAAATAAATATTCCTAAATATTATTTATGTTATTTTATAATTTTTAGTTTACATATAATTTATCTCTAGCGATTCGTTAATTATCGGAATGTATTTTACACATTTTCGATAAATAACGAGTTATATACTTAAAATTTGGAATTTTTATATTCTTTTATTTAATTACTTATTTTCTTAAATTCAAACTTACAGGATCATTTTACCAATATTTCTAGTTTTACTTTATAATTTAGGCTCGATCGGGTTTTTCAACCGATTGAAACCTCGAATGGCTAATTATGGGGCTTACACAAGTGCTGGCTAAGAAGTGGTATATAACTATCTTGAAACTAACAACTGCTGGATCTTGGGGAGTGGGGAAAAATATTTGAAGAGCAAACGTATATTTTTAAGGTTTAAGCTATTATCATTGAAAACGATAATTGTAATAACTGAATTCTAGTATATATATATATATATAATTTTCTCACTTTCTTATGTAAATGATTTATTTAAATTACAATTATTTACTTCAAAGCTGGTTAGTCATGGACGCCTTGTGTAGATCAGATCTAGAATAGCGGTTGTAAGGACAACTTCTATCTTAGAATGATTTACACAGCGAGATTGTTACAACTTTGTAATGAACAAAACAAACCCTTATCAACAGTACCCTTTAGATATTTAAGAACATAGATTGCAACTACCAATATGTTATGTATGGAGCTAATATAAATTAGCTAAGCTATTATATGGGAATTGATAGATTTGGTTAAGTAAGAGTCATACACAGTAGGCATCCAACAATGCACCTAAATAAGTTAGGATCACCAGAATCCTATCAATATGCAAACCCTATGAAAAAGGTGTTGAAGTAGGCTTGGAGCCAGTGATTCCTACATCGGTAAGCGGCAATTGAGTTCTTCTCAACTACTTTTCACTTGTCTCTCAATTTTCAAGGAAGTGGGGCAATTGGTGGTTACTTAATGTAATAATTAACAAATTATTCATGCCCTCTATCCCCATTTAAATGTTTAAACTCCACCAACTAGTCTTATAAGGCTTATTCTGGCCAATTCAAAACTCTCTCTTCATAGTTCGAGCTCTCCTCAAGAGTTCATCTAAAGTGTTTTTGGTCTTGAGGCCTCTCAAAATACTAATTGGCTAGCCTAAACATCTGAACTTCACTTTAACCAATAAATTAACTCGATGAGAGATAAGAGAGATCATAAATAAGCCTCAAAAGCTTGTTATAGGCCTATTGGTCCCAGGATGAAAATCTCCTAATGACACTAGGCAATAAAGGAAGATAATTAATAGGAGCAACTATATAGTTAGAAGACTTCAAACCTAATGAGGGCAAGATTTATATCTAATAACAAATTACACTATAAGTACTTTATAAATTTCCTACTTCTTAGAATAGATAAATACAACCTATAATATTATTTTGTTAAATTGTTGCAAAATATGAAAAATGATAAATGACCAATATACCTAAGATTTCTTGGAAACCTAAACCTCGAAGCTCTAGCTACAATCCTTAACCCCAAACCTAGCCCATAATTGATAAACCCAATATGATAAACCATGGTAAATCCTTTTCGCTCAAACTACTTTCTATTGCACCTAAGTTGAACCTTCCTACATATCCATTGAACCTAAGTGAACTTATGTGGAACATAATGTGCCTAAGATCAAGAACTAAAGTAAAATTAATTGTGGAATTCAGATTTTGTGTCTTTGACTAATATGAGATTTTATGTGCCTTGATGATAGAATGGCAAAGGGCCATGGATATTAGACATCGATCCTAGATTGGACTAAGGATTAAATTTAATAATGATATGATGCACAATCTCATAATTAATAAAAAAAAAAATGTGCTAATGCTAACTTCATATGACACATGAGTTCTAATTAACGGTGTTTACCATAATCTTTCAAGAATAATAAAAACAAGGGAATCAAGAGAAATTTCAATGATTTAATAAAAAAAGACTCTGAAATCTAATATGGTCAATGACAAGAATAATCGCTTAATAATGTCTTTACAACCAATAAGAAAGCTTATTAATAAACCTAACTAGTAATAAAGAGCCAAATAGTAATTAAATGAAATAATTAATACATAATTAAGCTTTGGATGAAAAGAAAACATTCGAATGCTAGCTCGAGTCATTCAAACGTCTTTGGTTCGCATTAACATTGTATCATATTGTCCAATGAAGAGTACCTAAAGCTTCAAACTTTATTCTGTGAGACTTTATTCAAACATCTTGAAGAGGTACTCAAGTGAAGTGACTTTGTTCGAATCTCACTAAGAGGCGTTTGAGCAAAGTCTTTCATATTGTCTTTTGATCGGCTCATGTTAACTTTATTAACAAAAACATGTCCTCCATTAACATTTTTTATGCATAGTGATAGGTATGCGGTGTCTCACGTGCGTTATGGCGATGGAGAAGCTGTGGATGTGCCCTAATAGGTGCAGAGTTTGGGACACGGGCATCGGACACTTTTTGATGGAATGAGGTGAGACTTTTGATGAATAAATTATATATCTCCAAATAAAACTTAAAAAGATATCTCAATGATGCATCCCTTTCTTGTCTATAACAATTTTGTCTTTCGTTACAAAAATATCCAAGCTATTTGAATAATAAAAGTGAAATATTGGATGTTATTGATGATATAATAGATTACCCAAATTGAAATTTACAGACTTATTTTTTTTTTAAATATTATTACAACAATTTAGAGGGAGGAGGAAATCTAATATAATCCATCAAATTAAGATATTAATATTCATACCATTAGATTATAAATATTTTGAATTATTGAATTAAAATTACAAGAAAA
Organism: Lumnitzera racemosa; assembly: GCA_024138005.1. NCBI lineage: Eukaryota > Viridiplantae > Streptophyta > Magnoliopsida > Myrtales > Combretaceae > Lumnitzera > Lumnitzera racemosa. Next base: position 108,674,361 of record JAMXBC010000004.1, read on the forward strand.
TATATACACACACATGAATAATCTAATGATGGCTATTTTAAGGCCATGTTGTCTCCTCGGATTCATAAAACCTTCATAACTTGTATTTTCTTTATAATCAAGAATTAGACACTTGTAATTTTTATTGATCTATGTGTGCTTTCGATTTTAAATCAGTCACAATAAATTCCTACATAATTATAATATATATTTCCCTAGAAATATTCCATGTTCGTACAACAAAGCATGAAGCATGCGAGGGACTGGGAAGGCAACAAAATAAAGGTAGGCTATTGACGATTTTTTCAAACTGGCCAAACCTATTGAGAGTTGTATAGTCATACAATTAAGTACGACGGTGGATGGTGGCACGTGGACAGTAGCTAGTTACAATCATCCGCCATTGATCGCGGTTGGCTGACGTAAACCCATCGAAAAATTAAAGCCGACTTTCATCCTCTCTGTGGGCCATACAAGAATGACACCCAACTTAGCTAAAATTTTTTATTGGGCATCTGGAGTCTATAAATCTGACCATATAATTGTGATTCTACTTAAAAATATTAGATGGTTTGTAAAAGCGAATTATAAAAATATAATTTTATATAATATATATAAAATAATTTTTTTAAATTAAGAAATTAAAAAAATTAATTAAGTAAGTATTAATTCTATAAAGCCAAAGAGTTAAAATTAAATTCTTTTTTCATTATTTTCTTTGAAAAAATTATGAATTAAAGAGAATATCAAACCTTTTAACTTGTATTAAATTATTGATAACTTAAACTGAAGTAAATAGGTTTCTTTGTAGACTTTGCAGTTAGAGTTGAAATTTCAATGAACAGTAGAGTAAGAGAGAAAGCAAGAGGAAACAAATTTGGAACACAAGTGGAAAAATATATAATGCACTAACTATTGATGAGCTTCTAGAAATCTAGCTATATTATTTATTTTATGATCCATTTGACTCAAATAAATAGAATTAATAAACTTTATTAAAATTATAAGTTTTTGTCAAGTTTCTTATATGGAACAGTACTTCTATTGAAATCTATCTAAAAAAGATTTTACACGAATTAATTTAAAAAAGTCTTCTAAGATCATAAAATTATAAAATTATATGAATGTAATTACAATTTTGATGGTTATAACCGACCATAAATTATGTTATGTAGAGGGTCAATGTGTATAGTTTAAATTTACAAAACAGTAAGGTGAGTTCGTTATGCATGGGATGTCAATTCATGATTTCTTCGTGGCTGTTTCCGTGGGAAAAAAATGAAATGAGGAATGATATGATGACGCCCTTCAGTTTCACGCAATGCAATAATTATTCCGTTGGAGAAGGAAGCCCACAGTCCAGCCATCGCAAATACTATAAATAGACCCTACCTAGTCTTAAACGCCAAGCTGTCTCAGAACAAAGTTTCATAAACACTTCTCCAAGCTTTCGGGAAGCCACCCATAATACCATTTTAGTTATTCTTATCAATATGGCTAGGAAACTCAGCTTGAACACAGTCTTTGTGCTTGCCCTTGCACTTGTCGCTTGTGTGCAAGGAGCCCTAGGTATACATATACATGAGTCGTTGTTGTCATTGAAACAACCAATTTGATATTAGTTGTGTTGAGCAGGCATTCATCACTGAATTTAGATGCAAATTTTGCAGATTAAAAATGATTTAACGGTTGTTCTTCAATTTGCAGATTACATAATATATATATATAGGTTGTGTTTTAAATATTTACACTCCGTTTAGACAATATTAATTAGGCAATAGAAATAGGTACATGAATACATGCGATGCAAAAGAAAACACCCAAAGACCTTTTCTTCTTCGCTTTTTTAAATTTAAGGTTTATATTATTATGTTTATAGTTTTTACTTTTTTTAATATGTCTACACGTGTTTTCACGTGTTTATTTTTATTGTCTACACAAACACGGATATATAAAGTATAAAACGTCAAAAGTGAAAAAAAATGTAAAGGCCACAACTCTCTTGTCGATAATTAACTTTATGATTCTAAAATCCATCAAGTTATAGGAGAAAAAAAAAAAAACTCAAGTTCATTCATGGAATAAAGGAATACTTTACGCGGTGCATGTAGTAAAAATAAAAAATGCATCATAAATATAGAATCATTACATAGTTTACAACTTATATGAATGTTGCAGGAGAAATTGTTTGTGAAAATCTGAGCGAGGACTCATGTGCCTTCGCTGTGTCGTCAACCGGCAAGCGTTGCCTGCTGGAGAAGCAGGTGAAGAGGAGCGGAGAGGAAGCCTACACATGCCGATCATCGGAGATCGAGGCCGATAACTTGAAGGACTACATCGAGACCGATGAGTGCGTGAATGCATGCGGTCTTGACAGAAAATCGCTTGGGATATCATCAGATTCTCTTCTGGATTCACGTTTTGCACGGAAACTGTGCTCACACGAGTGCTACAACAAGTGCTCCAACGTTGTTGATCTTTACTTCAGTCTCGCTGCTGGTGAAGGTATGTGACCACACTCACAATTCCCATCAGAATATTGCAAAACAATTTACATACCTTGTTAAACTCTAAAACTGCTGGAAAATTCTAAACCGTAAGACTCTCATTTAATGCGATACCAAAATCAGTCTTTGGACTAAATTTCTTCTTAATTATATTTTACGAAATGATTTTTAATCCGGTTTGTGTGTGGATATGCAGGTGTGTTTCTACCAAAGTTTTGCGAAGCACAGAGAGGACATATCCGCCGGGAAATGGCAGAGATTAAGAGCTCCGGTATGATGGCTCCGGGACCAGTCCTTCCTGTGAAACTCATGGCTACCGAAGCACCAGTAATGCCGCCTTTTTAATTATCCTCAGCTCCACCCAAGATCAACCCTTTTCATATACATGGTCTACACACATTAGATGCTTTGATCTTTGTCATTTACCCCGTCATTATAATGTGTAATCATAGTTGTGTTATTAAGGTCTGAATACATAGGAACTAGGATTGGTAAAAACAAATGCATTGAATAACGTGGGTCTTTGTCCCCACTGCAAGTATAGAACGTCTATATATATACACAAGTGCTCTGTTTATTAAAGAAACCCTTGTTGCTTGGTCTATTGGGGGTTTGTATTATTGCTTAATAAAGTTTGATATAATGGATAGTTTTGGCTGTTTCAACTGATGGTCCTGCCTTTTTTCCCCTTTAAACTCTTCCTTGTCGGTAGGCAACTTGAAATAAAAATAAAATTTTCCAATAAAATTCTCAAAACCTGACAAAAAAAATATATATATATATATATATATATAAAAGGTTGGGAGACATTTTGTTACAATTATCAGTCCATTTATGTTTTCATCGAAAATAACATAAAAAAAATATTTGCTAAGTATTATCTACGTATAATTTACACACCATATGTATCTAACGTAACGTATATTATCCATTAAATCATTTCTGTTCATATCACATCTTTATATAGAGAAGTAGGACTCTCGATTTTAATATAAAAAATATTAATGATTATTTTAATATACTAATTAAGAAAGCACTCAAAGTTTTTTTAAACTCTAACAATTTTTAGATTCACTTGGAAGCCTATAATAGCACATATATACATATATATGTATATATGTATAATAGCATATATTAAGCCAATATGTTGACATACATACAACATTATGTAGAAAAATGGACAGCACATCAAACATTATGGCCAAATTCCTTATCTATTTTCTTTTTTCCCCCTAACAGAATCAAAATTCGTAGTTCAAGATGAAGCCCAGCTGTGTTTGGGCAGTTTTCTGGCCGAGATGTAGGATTGGAAGAATAACGTCAAATTTTGAAGAAGCTTATAATCACGGCGATCATATACCTAACTAATCTCGATCATCCGAAAAAATATTCAATATATAATACACATTATAGATTATATATAAATAACATATAAATATTAATAAAATATTAATATAAATTATAATAAAATCAATAATTTTCAAATTAATTACTAAATATAATTTACTTATATTATATATATCAATATCTTATTGATAATTATATACCATATATACATAATATGTTGCGTATATAACTCAAACTCATCACCCATAAGTATGGGTAGGTGTGGTTCGACTCAACAAGGTTCGACCCTACCCTTGTTTCCACCAAGCCAAACTTAATATAATTATTTCTTTTTTTTTTCTTTTAATTGATTTTAATCATATGGTTTGACTTGTAAATTTTTTAAATCTAATTAAAATCAGTTAGATCCACAATTCAAACTATTTACACCAAATTTTCATTAAATATTTTTATCTTTAACAATATATTTTCCTTTCTATTAAACTTCTATTTGTTTTTAATTAATTTTTCATATATTTATCATATATAATGATATTTAGTAAAAAGCATAAAGTCTTAATAAATCTAACTTAATTAAATAAAGATAAAAAAAGAACTCTATTTTAATGAACAACGATAACGAGGGAAACGTGGAGCTGCTCATCTAAAAGTATACAAAAAGGAGACATTAAAAACTAGAAAAAAAAAAAAGGGAGACATTTTTTAATTATTTAAATTTCAATTTGGTACTCGATACGAACAGCTCCAGCATTAGTGAGATTGAGCAACATTTACTCCTAATGTTTGATTCATTTAAGAGTAAAGTCCGCAACATGCTACTGTACATTCCGACGGCATCATATTACATATCGTGCTTTTATTTTTAGTGCATAAACCACCGGACTTTTTTAGTGGTATATATGACACTTTCCGATGATTATTTTATTCTATTTTTATTTTTCCTTTGCCTTGTCCACTTATTATCGAATAAACCATGTAAAATATATGAGTTGCTATGTTTCTCTCATCGATTCAAACAAAATTTAAGGTTCTTAAAAAATGAAATCAAGCTATTTTTCTTTTAATAAAAATAGCTCTAATAGTTGTTCTAAAACTGCTTGTTTAAGGAAAATACTACTCTATACTTACAAGGAAAAAAAGATATGGATATATATTTTAATCAACTTTAGGTACAAATACGTATGAATTCGTGTAAGAGTCAGTTTTAAACCGCGAACCGATCTGGTGGGCCAACGAACCGTCCTGACCCATGGAAAGTCTGATCGAATCACCTCCTCGAACCAATGATTCATGAACTGTCAGGCTAGCTTACCATTAAACTAATAGGTCGGCCTAGCCAGCTTATCTCGTTTAAAAAAGAAAAAGGAAAAAAAGAAAGAGAGGGAGAAAAGGGAAGATTTTAACTCTAAAAAAATAATTAGATGAAATCTATTAGATCATAATATGCTAAAACTACCTTCTTTGTAACAGTGCAGAATAATTTTTTAAAAATAGTATCATCAAACTAATAATAAATAACAAATCATAAATTAATTATGTGATGGTGATAAATCGAAAATTCAATTTAAGTTAATATAAGTTCTTGTTGTAATACTCGTCAAATATTAAAAATTTGAATATGAGGAAAAAAATAAAATTTGAGGAGAAAAAAACAAAAATGTTAAAATCACATTAAGTCAAAAATTAATTAAACATTAGAAATTATTAATAAATTAGTACACTTAAAAAAAAAGAAATAAAGAAAGTCACATTATTAGAATTTATTAATATATTTTAAAAAATAAATTAATAAAAAATTAAATATAAAAAAAAAAAGCTGTTCAACGGCTAAATCAGCCCTTGAACTGACCTAGAACCGCATGCCTTTCCTTACCTTAATAGGCCAGTTACAGTTTAACCATAGTTAAGTACGTAAACCAATGGTTCCAAGCTAACTCAATGCACAGGTTTAGATAAGTATATAAAAAAAAATTATATATTTTTTCAATTGCAATAGAATTCGAATTTTTTTTTAACTACTATAATATTATGAATTCGATCTATCTTATTAAAAAATTAATATTCATACTATTAGACAATAATAATCTTACCTTATTAAAAAGCTTTCTAAATGTTAAAATTAGACTCTTTTGGGCAATATAATGGTTTTTAATAAAACTTTATTTAGTTATAAATCCATTTGGTTGGATTGACCAATCACCAGATTATCGAGATCGCAATTGTTTAGGTTTTTTGTCTTTTTCATTTTTCTATGCTAATTTTCTAGTGGTTTTTAACAAATATTAAATTATGATCATGATAATAATGAAATACAAAGACTACACAGCGACATATCAGACAATATTCATATCTTTTTTTTTTTTCCAACAAGCATAATAATTATTTTATTAAGACTTAACTATTCTCGTACATTTTCCAACCAGTATCACGGGCTATACTATTCAGGAAAAGCCAAAAAAAAAAAAAAAAAAAAGTCCTCATCTAATAACTTCTAGAGCGAGAGAAGGCCCAGCCCACCACTATTCTACCAAACTTATGTCTAAGTGGGTTTTGATCTGCAGGCTGACTCGTTTAACCCACTTTTTAAATGGATTAAAACCAAAATTTTATAACCCGTTTAAAAGTAAATCAAACAAGCCTAGCCCATTTAACTCGCAGACTAAAATGGATTAGTTTAAATTGACTTGTTTAATACATCTATACTTTTTGATCTATAAGCTAATCTATTTAACTCATTTTTTAAATAAATTAGAATTAAGATTTTTTGACCCATTTAAAAACAAATCAAATAAATCCGACCTATTTAACTCGCATATACACCTTTACTCTCAATCCCACTGCATCTAATTGCGATTTCCACGAAGCATCCAACCAAAAGATAATATCAACCTCCTCACAAAAAAGTAGGTTAGGCACCATACTATTACCTTGTACCAAACCCTTACCCTTCTCATAAGCTACTTTTCCATTAGCTGTTTCCTATCAGGTTTAGGCACTTCAACTTTCCTGTTCTTTGTATGGACACCGCTTAAAGACACCAACATCTTCTTCTTTGAGTCTACCCTATCAACCACCGTATCTTCCATCTCCTTCAACGCTAATATACTTCTTCAGACTACGTAGCATGGATCCACTATTTTTCCCCTCATCCAAAGAAGAGCAACGGTCACGCCACAACTCCCGCGAAATCGTACAAATCTGGGCTTTTATAAAGAGGCCCCTTCCTTTGATTTATAACTCAAATCCGCTTGACCTTTCATCCATTCAAGGAACGAACTAACATGCTGTTTATTTAAACACAATCTTAGCGTACTATGACAAACCCTATCCACCCAGTTACACAACAGTACCGCATGCTCAATCAACTCCATTTCTCCAAACCGAACACATTTTGAGATGGCACCACCTTCCTAGCAATAAAGTTAGCCATGGTCAGGTTTGAATTAGAGATAATTCTCTAGATAAAGTGACGAACTTTTGGCAAAACAAGTGATGGGAACGAAGACTAAGGACAAACAAGGCTGATCACAAGGGTAGGTCCAAGCTTGTTGAAAGGGAGAAAGGTCACATGAAAACAATAAAGACGCAAAACCCACGAACCACTCTAAAGAGACGCACCAATGGAATTTTCGAAAACTCACGGCATAACTCAATATGATACATAAGATGGTCCAATGAGGTTAATTGTCACTTAGCCATATTTAAGGATTAGGATAAAAGTAAAGTAAGCAAACAAGTTAGCAAGAGAGATGTTCACAAACAAGAATATTCAATATATTAATGATAAAGGTGATATTTGATGATTATGGCTACATGTACAATAGATATTTATATTGAAAAAATTAGGATAACTTGCCTAAAATGGGAAAAGACAAAAAAGGATAATTTTCCAAAAAAGTAATGTAAAAGGAATATAAAAGAGTAAAAATGACTATTCAAGGTAAATAATGATTAGTGCAATAGATTTTTCATGTAAACTTGGGATACATGGCAATAGTGTATTAGAGATGCTTCTAATAGAAATAGACAAAAGAGTATGGTCAAGATTAGTAGCCTAGCCAAGGTGCTAAGCAGAGGTATCGGGCAAACCTAGGATTGTTCGAAGAGAAGTAGATACAGACATGTGCTAGATCTTTAGGCTTTTCGGCACCAATGTTTCTAAGTTAGGGGTCGACTCAGTCATGGTCAAGCAAGTATGTAAGGGGCCAGGATGTTAGCATGGCATTATTCCAATCGACACACAACTTCTAAGAGATGTGCAACCATTTGATTCAGTATGAAGAGTTAGTTGGTAGCAAAGATCAACTCAACCTTGACAAGAGTTAGCTGGAGTAAGAGGATATGCCTTGTTAGTCCTTTTAAGCCTCAAGTTTAGCTATGAGTCAAAGGTCTAGTAGTCTAATTTATATCAACAGGTGTAGACACCTAATTTTTGTCCCTTTTACTTATTTTTTATTTTTATTATTTTTCTTTCTTTTCTCAGTAGGCCCTAAATTAGAAAAAATTTAAAAAAATAGGGAGTCAAAGAAAACCTAAAAAATTCAAAAATTCGGAAAAACTAAGGATCATGGAAAACTACGAAAATTTTCAAAAATAAGAAAAACATAAAAAAATAAGAAGTTTCATAAAGAAACCCTAAAAAGATAAAATAAAATTAGAAAATGAAGTTTAAATATTTAGAAATTTGAAAAAATTACAAAAAAAAGTAGAAAAATTAAATTCAAATAAAAGATTTTAGAAAATAACATGTTATTAGGATAGATTTTAATTTTTATTTAGAAGTTAAACCGTTGAACTTAGGCTTTAATTTAAATCTACCTCGGGCTGACCGAATCCATATATGTAATTTGATTGCATATATGAATAAGACATAAGCCAACGGTTTGACAGCTAAGCATATGGACATAATATTAGCATTGAGCATGAGGTCTTGAGTTCGAAACTTAGCAAAAGTAAGGAGGAGCCTTTTTTTATTTTCAATCATATTAAGGACTGCCACGTGTTAGGATCTGATTGCTACGTGTCCTGACACATAGCATCGTCTGATTCGATGACCCTGCTGACGTAGCACTACGTAACACATCGAGGTTGGCTGGCACGGCTGACGTAGCACCATGTCAGCCGTCTTTTTCCCTCCCCTTCTTTTCTTTTCCTTTTGTTTTCTTCTCTTTCCCCTTCCTTCCTTCATTTTCCCTAGATTTTCAATGCTTTCCTCTTCAAATTGCCCACTTCAGCACTATTTTTGGATCCATTCCTATTGCAATTTCGCTAAATTAATGGTGAAATTGCAAACTAGACATAGCTTACTATGAATCGATATAGAAAGCGCATCCAAGTTCAATCAACTATGTATTCAAATCGAGCTTCAAAGATTGGGAAAAAACTGAAAATTCAACCACTCCCATTAACTTCGATCCGAGCATTCCTTTGTTGCTAAGTTGAATTCAACTATAAATTAGAGCTCATGAACCATCACCGAGGATGAACAATCACCACAAGCTTCAGAATCAACTCTTAAGTTCTCCCTCTCTCTCTTCAAATCTCTCTTTTTCAAGACCTCCACTACAACCCAACACCACCGCTGTGACCCCCAATCCATTAGCTCCCTAACCCGACTACCTTCGTCTGCTACCTAACCCCTAACGGCTCCTCCGAGCCACCCTCCATCAAACCCTAACCGTCGTCCCTCTCTCCTCGAACCACCATCATCAACCACCCTCGGACCAAATCAATCCTACAATCGAACTCCCCATACTCCAAAAAGCTTACCCCAACTGACCGATCATACCTAACAAACCCCATACGGTCGGACCACTACTGCTACCCAAGACCAACTTTCGAAAACCACCAACCCGAGCTCATTTAGTCGTGACACTTCACTAACCCATCATAAACCCAATAAAATACTCACAAATCCACCCTCACCCCTTAGAAAGTCCGTCCAAATCACCATAAACCATCCAAATCGCAGTAAAGCTTGAAGAATAGGAGTCCGACCCAATCCAACATGCTCAAGTCTGACCCGTACACTCAAACCTGTCCAAAGCCTTTTTTATTTTATTTTGTTTTGTTTATTTATTTATTTGTTTGTTTTACTTGTTTATATAGATGTAATCAAATAGAAAAAAAAAAGGAAGAATAGAAAAAGAAAAAGACAAAGAAAAAGAAAGAAAAAAGAAAAAAGTAATTTTTTATTTTATTAAATAATATATAATAAGTAAAAATAGATTAGGTGATAAAATAGGATAAAGGAAAAAATAAAAAAGGAAAAAATAAATAAAATAAGATTAATCACTTAGAAAAATTGATTTTCTAAAAATAAATGAAAATAAATAGACCTCTTTCCAAATTAGAACTATTTTAGAGTTTCCAAAAATTGAAAAACCGGTTAGGACGTTTTTAGAATTTTTTTAAACAAATCAAAACTGAATAAAATGTAAACTCGATTGTTTTCAAATTAAAACAAAACCAATCTACTAAAGTTTTACAAAAAAAGAACTATGTACGTTTGATCTCGAATAACGAGTACGTAGGCACCAACAGGCGATGATAAAAATTAAAAAACTTAATTTTCTTTTTTCGTTAGTTTAGATTATTTCATTTAACCAATTAGAATAGTTGAATTGAGTTTCTTCTTAAAAAAAAAATTAAAGTTAATTTTGGAAAGTCAATGATTCCCGTAAGGATTTAAAAGTCTTAACCCCCGGATCTAGATTCTTTGGTTTTCGAAAAACCGTTTTATAACTTAGTTTTTTTAAATCAATAGACCAATAGCTATGTTATAATCAATCCACCCAATTAATTATAACTTAACCCATTTTCCTGACTTCGATCAAATGGTGACTCTATATCTTTTCAAGTTAAAAAAATGGTTTTCTTTAAACCCTAGTCGAGGGCTAGTAGTAAACAGGTAGGGTTTTGATACTGATTAGCTTGGAGAAGACCTAATTTTATAAAAAGAACCAGTAGAGTGAAAACCAAGCTCGACAACAAGTAACTTCCAAATTTCTTTCCAATCTTTACTTTCGATTCTTAATGAAGATGAAGCCTTTTCTAATTTTAGGTGTTTTTATAGAGAAAAAATTAAGTGATATGCAAATTTGACGAAACAATTGCTAAAACAATCAAACAACCAAACCACTTCATCTATCTGCTATCTATGTCTTACAAGTATCATTCATATAGCTTCCTTGTCTTCTTTTCTAATAATTTCCTTATTCACCCAAGGTCCTATGTTACGCCTCAAAGTCGCAGAATTGCAACAGTCCCGCCATGTAAACCATTCTATGATAGTAACTAGCCTTACAATGCCTACTGTAGACATGATCTACACAAGGCGTTGACGATTCCTCGTTTTGAAGTAAACAGTCCAATTAACAATTAAACTACAATTATGATAAATAGTGCAAATTTCTAATAACATGTATAATTATATATATAAGTCCACAGAGTTTCACAGGAAGTTTTACATAAACATAACAATTCACTAGATTACATAATAACTATCAGTTTTTCATCCCTGATTACATGGTCATTCTAGTTACACATTATACTAAGTAACTTGATCCTCACACTCCTGGCTTCAAACAGACTAACCTCTGGGTAATTGTAGGGCGGCATAGTACTTGAAGTGTTCAAAAATCAGAACCTGCAAAAGGATCTATAAGGGTATGAACAACTACAGTTCAGTAAGTTGAATTTGAGACTCATGAATGCATACAAGCACAAACAGGGTTATCAAGAAATTATTTTCATACAATGCAACAATCAAGTGTCATCACACAACGTAGTCCAATCCGTTGTAAAATCAGAGAAATTTCACCCGCTTTAATCCGGGTTGAGGAATTTCCATGTTATGCAGCAGTTCACAACCAAACCCAAGCTTGTGCAATGGAGACCTCGCTATTCCTGCGACTACCTTCGAACCATTGAATTCATCCTCGTCGCGACCTCCTCTCCTGTCACTTAGTTCGACTAAGGATAAAGAAGGGACCATTTTGAAATCATGCGCTATCCCTTTCAAAGGAGTCGGTATTTGGTTGGAGAATCCTATGATCCCCTAACGAGTTGCAATGCATAACATTTTTTGTTATTAGGGTCGACTAAGATTAAATTCTGTTTAGGGTGTTCAAACAATTTCATAGCAATTCAATCAGTCACAAAATCACTTACAATACAAATTCAGCACTAATTCAGATACATCAAACACATGCGTAAATTACTTACAATCACAATCATATACAAGCCTAAGTCTCCGAGTACTACAAAACTAGTAATCTATTACAATAAGCAATAACCCAACTTACTTGAAATGGCTCGATCGCTCGATCCCTTAATTGCAAGCTGATGTATCTCTGGGTATCCTATAATACAAATAGGTCATTTTAGTACTTATAATTTATGGTTTCATATTCTAAGTTATACTTTAACTCATTTTTTCCGTGTATACCCATTACATCCTAATGATTCGTTGTACTCTATTTTGGTGTTCCAATCCTAAATGAGATTTTAAATTTTGATTCCTAAGTCTTAAATATGCTTGAATCCTAATGTGAAATTAATTACATTAAGCTCGAGTATTCAAATATCCTATTGGGTCGTAATTGGGTATTCTAAACTATTCGGTATACACTAACCCTAATTGCGGTATCAGATTTATTCCCGATGTGTGAAAATCTTACATTTTGAGACATTTACTTAAAATTAAATGTTATTTTAGATTTATTATTTTTCTAATTTCTATTATAATATTACTAAATAACTCTATTTTTTTTAGATTTATTAATTTACAATTTCACATATTACTAATTTCTTATATTAATTACCTAATTTCCTAAATTAACCATACTTAATACTCCAAAAGCTAGGATTAGGGTTCCACATTAGAGATTAACATCCCTAACATCTAATTAATATCTAAATCAGTAATTAACATCTTAATCACCTAATTAACCCCAAATCACCCAATTTTTCCATCATTTTAGGGCTAAAAATTAACTTAAAATTTTCAAAAATTAATTTTAAAAAAATGGCTTCAGAGCACTGTTTTATATCATATGAGCATCGTATAAAAAAAAATTGAGCTCCAAACTACACTCCTAAGCCTATTTATTTCCGTTCTAATCATGCTCGGTTTTGAACAATTTGTTAAGAACCCTATATTTTTAGACATAATTAAACTAAATCAATATTTTTTTCCTAAATCAATATTTTTCCCTAAATCTACATACAATAAAACCTTAGAATAACAAGTTTCATAATTTTCTAGGCAAAATAACTAATTTTACAAAATTATTCAAAATCGAAAAATTTAAGAGATTAACCGATCCAAAGCTTTCTGGTCGTCCAAACCCGGTCCAAGGCTGTCGGCCGACCTAGACGGTGGGGCTAGAGTGGTGTGGTGGTGGCGGCTCAATCTCAGGTGGTGGTGAGGTGTGAGTTTCTCTTACTACACGAATTTGCACAGTTTCCTTTTTTTTTATTTTCTCTCGATTTTTTCAGTTTTCCTATTTTTCCCTAATGCTAAACTGTCCAAATGACTTCTAAAAATTTTTCCCCTATTTATAGACTATTTTTGTAATTATTATGCATTAATTAGACAAGACTTTGCTTAATTTCCTTGATTTTTGGCTTTTATGTTGTCTAATTTTAATTGGTTGATTTTTCTTTTACAGATCTTGACCTGCCACGACCTGATTTGGATTATTTTAGCCTCTTTTGATTTTTTTCTGATTTGTTTCATAATTAATTTATAATTTTCTTTAATTATTTACTTAGTTTTTAGCCAATTTAGGTAATTTCGCATATTTTTATCTACACGTAAATACATGTGAGGTACATGTGAACATTCCTAATTATTATTTTGGTCATTCTAAAATTTTTAGTATATATATAATCTATCTTAAGTAATTTATCAGTTATTCGATTACATTTTTCGCCTTTTCGGTAATTAGTACTTATTATGCTTAAAATTTAAAAATTTTATAGTCTCCTATTTTATTACTTATTTTCTTAAATTTAAGTTTACGGGGTCATTTTTACTAATATTTCTCTTATTAGTTTATAATTTGGGTTTGATCGGATCCATTAACCGATCACCCTAAACCTTGAGTTCTAAGTTCAAGCCTACGGTCACTTGGCTTAGCTTTAGGGCTTACATCCTACATTCTTACTTCCTTGTCAATAAAGTCTACAACCTTAACATTCTCATCTCCATCTATACTCCATGGAGATAAAGGATAGTCTTTTAGTGCAGGAATCCATCTGTCTTTCCACAATTGAACTCTCTCCCCATCACCAATCTTCTATAAGCCCCCTTAAGCAACCAGTCTCTTCTATCTAATAAACCATACCATCCCCAAGATCCTTAACATCCCCTTCCTGCATCTCTAAAGTCCCTATTGAGAAAATAAAGCCCCTTCAAAAAATGCACCTACAAAGCCTAAGGTGAATTTACAACCCTCCATGCTAATTTAGCTAGTAGAGTAAGGTTGAAAACATGTAAATCTTTAAATCCCATGTCTCTTAAACTCTTAGCTTTAGTCAATTTTTTCCATCCCACCCTATATATCCTACCTTCACCTTATTTCTACCCCTACCATAACTTTGCTATAAGCGAATTAACATCATTGCACCAATTAATCGGGAACTTAAAACAAGACATAAAATACATTGGGATAGTAGTTGCTATAGACTTAATAAGAATTTCATGACCAACTTCACTCAACAATCTTTATTTCCAACAAGACAGTTTCTTTACCACCTTTTCCTTAATGAAAGATAATGCCTTTACCTTAGATCTACCCCATAAAGATGGTAGACCTAGATAGATGCTCAAGTTGTCAAAACATTTGATTCCCAGCTGTTGCACTTTCGCTGGTATGTTGCTATTGAAAAATATGTTAGACTTCTCTAAATTAACTTCTTGTCCAATAGCTTCATGATAAGCCAACATAATGTCTTTAAGTCTTCCCACTTCTTCTTCCTTAGCTTCCAAAAAAGAATAATAAATCATTTGCAAAAAAATAGGAGAGAAAGAGTACATGTATGTTTAATTTTAATCCAAAAGAGCTGGCCAGAATTCACTACCTTTAATATTCCTTTAGATAAAACATTTGTAACTAGGATGAATAAGTATAGAGAAAGTGGATCTCCTTACCTAAGTCCTCTACTAAGTTTGACTCCTCCCACTACCTTACTGTTATATAGAATATTAAACTCCACAGTTTCACTACAGCACATCACCCATTTGATGCATCTCTCTCCAAATCCATATCTCTTTAACACCTCTTCCAAAAAATCCCATTCAACCCTATCATAAACCTTATTCATGTCAATTTTCAAAGAACAAAATTTCCTCTTACCTCTCTTTATATTTTCAAGGAAATGAAATACCTCATGTGCAATTATCACATTATTCATCTTAAAATAAAAGCATCTTGATTTTCTGTTATAAACTCATGTAGGACTAAGTTAAGCCTATGAACTAATACTATAGAGATGGTTTTCTAAATGAAATTACATATACTAATAGGCCTAAATCGACCAACTTTTTCAGGACTAAAAACTTTAAGGATTATGATAAGACCGGTTTTATTAAAAGAGATAAGGAACTTACCTGACTCAAAGAAATGGCAAACTGCTTTAATGAATGAGGATCTAACTATTTCCCATCAACTCTGATAAAACACACTTGAGAAACTATATGGCTCAATGCCTTTAATGCCCTTAATTAAGGAACTACTGATTTGATCTCTTCTACTAAAACTAGACCAAATAAATTGCTATTAACTTCTAGCGTTACCATCTCATCAACCCAACTTAGACGTTCCCCCTAATTCCTCACGTTATTGGTTGAACAAAAGTTTCTGAAAATACTATTTAAATTCTCCTGCAATCAGATCTTCCTCTTCCAACCATCATCTTCCCCCATTCACAATTCTCAAAACCTTATTCCTTTGGTGTCTATACATTGTAGTGCAATGAAAGAATGATGTGTTACAGTTGCTATATTTCAACTAATTTATCCTTGAGCATCGGTGCTAGAATTTCTCCTCTTTTTCCTATACAAAATGTAATTTCTACTACAATTTTGCATCTTCATCAAATTCCACTTCTATATCATAAGCTTGATCTTGCTGTAATTTAGTCATAATCTCATCAATAGCCTTTTTATTGTTAGGAAAATTACATTTGCTCCATTCTATTAAAGATTTCTTGCAATTGTTCTAATTTTTAAACAACAACCCCATAACATTATGTTCCATCCAAGCATTTTAGCTTGATGCCACCACTTCCTTGCATCCATCATCCAAAAGTCACATATTCTCAAAACAGAATTGCCACTTTCCCTTCCTATATCTACCATCCAACTTTAAAACAATGGCTACATGGTCCGAACCTTCATTGGGTTGATGAATAATTTGATAATGAGGGAATTTTTCTATCCACTCCATAAAAGCCAAACCTTATCAATTCTTTCTTTCACATATACACCATCCAACCTCGTATTTGTCCAGATGAACTTAGGACCTTTAAAACCCAAGTCTTGCAAATTTGCATCAAATACCATAGATTGAAAACCATTGAGAACTCTAGCTTCTTTTTTATTCCCTCCAAATTTCTCATGATCCTCCAAAATGACATTAAAATCACCTATACAGATCCATGGTTCAAAAATTACTACTGCCTTATGTCTCCATAGCCACACTTTCTTGGAGAAATCCATATGGGAATGCACCCCAATTATTCTTCCAAGATTTCTTACATCATGATACTACAAAGTAATGTCAATGAATTGAAAATTGTCTTCTACTATATGAGTTTGCACATCATTATTCCACTAAAGGGCAAGCCTACCTGCAATGCCTATTCTTTCCTCATAAAAATTTCCTCTATATTTCAATTCACTATATTTTTTGTTTCCATAAGAAATACTATAGAAGGACTGTATTTATTTATTAAGCCCTTTAGAAAACAAACTATCATGGGTAGCCTTAACCCTTGACAGTTCCAACACAAAAAATTCATTGGTCACTTGTAGCTATTAAAGGCTAGCTACCACCACCCAAAATATCACAACTAACAATTGGAACATCTACTCGCACTCCTTTCATGCTTTCTTCTATTGCTTGTATAACACATACAACCACTAATTTTCTCACTTTGCTGTTCTTTTTTCTTATTACTTTTTTGTAGGACTTCTATAGAGTTTTGCTAAATGTTTTTGGTATAACCATACCTTCCTCAAACTTCTCATTCTCATTATAACAAAAGCCATCCAACCTCGATTTTTTAACATCTTTAAGATTAACTTCTTCCAATTCATCTCTTTCTCTCTTTAATTTAACTTGTTGATAGAATTAATAACTTCTGTTACCTTTGCAAGTACGACTACTATCTACTTGTTATTATTCGAAGTTTCTATACTACTAGACTCTCCTCTCCAGGGTAATCATTTGAACTCAAA
This sequence comes from Lumnitzera racemosa, assembly GCA_024138005.1. Taxonomy (NCBI): domain Eukaryota; kingdom Viridiplantae; phylum Streptophyta; class Magnoliopsida; order Myrtales; family Combretaceae; genus Lumnitzera; species Lumnitzera racemosa. The sequence goes on from JAMXBC010000004.1 coordinate 108,691,662, forward strand.
AGGTTAAGCTTCATAGGGATCTTTGGTTCAGTGGTAAGAGTTGGATTCATTATTATATTTTATTTCTCTGTGTTTTAAGCTATTGAAGTTAGGTTGCTACTTTAAGGAATAGGTAGGTCAATATATGGGATGTATGATGAAGAGTGTAATGCAATTTTGGTTGAGGTTCTAAGGTGTGTTCTATGAAAGGACTAGGTTCATATGTAAGTTTAGAATGATTTAAAGGGACTAAGGTACGGTGATGTTTGGTCATGTGTGATTCATTTGGATGAAAGTTTTTTTAACCTATTTTTCCATTATCTTCTTGATTCTTCTTTCAATCCTTCACCCCACTACCCTTAAACCACTTCCAAACTTCTCGGCTGGGTTAAGATCAAACCCATATGCTAATACAAATCTTCAGGAAGGAAACACATAGCGTTTAGTATCACGCAAATTAGTAGTAGGTCCGAGTCATAAGATGGCCTGAAAAGTAAATGAAAGCCAATGGTTTAACAATCTTACACATTAACTTTATGGGCATGAGGCATTGTAGAATCACACACAAACCTAAGCTAATACTCGATATGATACACAAACAATAAACTTAGAATTGCTCGCCACAATCCTTGCTAAAGGAATTAATAAGAATGGATAAAAAAGAGCTTTCTAAGAGAAAAGACTCAAGGATTTATCATTGTAAATCTATCTAAAACCCTACACATGCATTCTCTTTATATATAATGGTAAACTTGTAAATAAAAGGACTAAAAGAATGCACTAATGGCATTCCCATAAATACAAAAAACACATGAGGGTAGTTTCGGAATAATCTAGGAAATAGGAAGTATAAATAACATAAGTAATCAAATGATATATCCAAGTGAAAAGTTGATAAGATATTAGAGACCTTGGAGATTTGATTTGGGTAGACATGAAATTCTAATTGACTTGAAAAGCAAACCAGACTAGACTAATAAGCCAGACTGGACCAAACCAGTAAAGAAGACTAGACCTGGCAAAGTAGAATGGAGTAGACCGTGTAAAGCATAACAGACTTAGAAAAGCCGAGTAAATTAGCAGAGCAGAACTGGTAAAGTATAGCAAACCAAAGCAAGTCTTCTACATTAGTAAAGCTCATAAATAGGTCTTTCATGCATGAAGAGCTCATGAACAGGTCTCCAACGTAACCCAAAACTTGATCACTGGTTAGCTCGATCCCCTGTACTGTATCACATGCTTTACTAAAATGCCCTAACCTTCTACACTTGAAACACCAATCATTTAATTTCTTATACTTGAATTGAATTAAGTACTTCTCTCCATTACTCCTTCCAATCCAAATCTAAGATCTAAGACTCTTATCACATTTAATACACACACTTTTCCCTCATAAATCCTCTCCTTTCTCCATCAGCTAATGCAATCGACACTACATCCACTACTTCACCAATCTTTGCCCCAAGTATTTCAGCATTTCTCTTAGTCATCTAGCCCAACTTAACACCATGGATCTATACCCAGAAACAAATTGAATCTAGAAGAATAACCTCTATGTTCCAATGGGTTTTCCATTCTTCCATAACAATACAATGACCTAAAATTGCCCAAGGACCCTCCTCCAATAATTTCATACCCATTTCTTTCTTATTAAAACCTACAAAGAAGATATTTGGTCCAATATGAGAAATAATTGGATTTCCATAAGCTTTCTAGGATTTCTTAAGAGTACTTACTACTACAGCTTTATTTAGAACTTTGTATAATATCACTTGAGCCACTAATAGAAATTCCCCTTTTAGTTCTACATCTATATTGATATACAAATTGATTTCCTCAATTAATGTTTTATCAGGATGCTAAGGTAGAGTTGGATTCAAATTCACTGAACTAACTACGGGCAATTTATGAACAAAGATCGAGATTAGTACGACAAACAAAATAAACAAAGGAATACTCAAAACAAAAGAAAGAGCAATTAAGAGACGAGGAGAATTTTGAGAAAATTAAGATATTCTACATATAAGATTTTTGTTTTTCCTATATTTTATAGTTTTTTTTTTTTTACCTTAGAGTGTAGAACAAAATTCAAGACACATATAATGAATTGCAAGAGACGAAGTGTATTAATAGGAAGAATAAATGAGCGAATCATAGAAAATTTGCTCTAAATTTAGTAGAATGAGGTAAAACAATGAAAAAGTGCAAATGGAAAGTGTAAGACTAGGAAGCAAAGTTCCTAACTAATGCCCTCACAATGTAATCGCTCTCTACAATGAGAGAATTTTTCTCTCTCTAAAAAACAAGAGAAGAGAGAGAGACGGTCAAATTGCTTTAGCATAACAAAATTCATATTTGATCAAAGTAATTTAAGTACTAACAAGATGACTTTTCATGTAGTTGTCCAAAATGCTACAAAATGAGTATTTCTTGAAATTAAGTATTATCCATAATAAGTTAAAAAATTATATTTTGGAATAAAATAGATAGGGTATTAAAAATTAATTTCTTGGAAGTAATAGATTAGAAATCTCAATTCCAGTATATACTTCCTATAGATTTTTGTTACAAAAAATATTTATTCTACTATTTACTTTATCTCATTAATTGTAACATTAAGCTAGGAATATGAATAAAGATATCAATATACCCATGTTTAGTCTTTATGGACCATAACCATGAGTTATTAAAGGTATAATTGTCCTATTATTTCAACTTTTTATTTTATATACACGAAGAATAAAGAGGGAACATGTTACATTTAGTACCTAAATTTTGCTTATTTTTTGTAATTCAATACCTAAAGTTTAAAAGTATCAATTTAGTATATAAACTTTATCATTTTTGTAATCAATTGCATTAACTTTATTAATTTTCGCAATTAACTACTAAAACCTTAAAAAGTTTGTAGGTTGTACATTGATACTTTTAAACTGCAAGTAATTAATTGCAAAAATAGATAAAACCTATGTACTAAATGTGATATTTACTAAAACAATTAAAAAAAAAAAACACCTTACAAAAAGGTAATAACCATTCCTTATGAAAAGGAAATAGAGAAGTAAGATAGAATAGAAGTAATAAGTGATTGCAAGCACAAAATCCCAAATCTTTAACAATCAATAAAGTAGACCTTAACTTGTTGAAAAATCTAACCTAAAACTAGCGGTATTGATTAATGTGACCCTATGATTAAGAATCTCAAGAAACTCAATATAATTCGATGGTAGAACCTTAATCCTTTGATTAAGTAAATTCCCAGACCTTGGTATAAAAGATTGTGATCTAGTGAATTATACCAACTAAAGAACTTTAGTACAGCGAAGAACACAATAAGACTAAATCTGATGAGTTTGAAAAATTCTCAAAAGAACCAAAGAAAAGAGATGAAAATTCTTTGAATAATATCAAGGATGTCAACGTATTTATATAGAAATCCTAATAACCCTAAGGCAAATTACGTAAGCAAACTTACTAAAATAAATCCTAAGATAATTACTCACAATTCTCAATAATTAATAATAAAAAAATAAAAAATATATAAGGTAGTTTCATAATAATAATAATAATAAGAAAAACAATTAAAAATCATGGAAAGGCAACATGCATATACACGTCATAGATGTCGGGCCTGATTTTTTCTCATTTTTATAAATCAGTCTTTTTTAAACCAATCGATATTAAACACTGCCCATTTAATACCAACTCTTAACTAGGGTTTAAAAAAAAATCAGTTCTTTTATCTTTGAAAACATTTTGGAGTCACCACCCCACCAGAGTTGAGAAAATGAGTTAAGTTATAATCAATTCATTCAATTGATTATCCGAAGACTATCCTATTAAACCTTAAACAGATACTATCTTTTAACTTTTTTGAATTTAATTTTTCTTTTCAAATATCCTTCCAATAATATTTATTTACAAACGATAACTAAAATTATACCTATTTACAAAAAATAAAAATTCAAAGAATTATATACTAAAGAAGGGAAATAAATTTTTTTCATATTTTAAGTCAGCTCATACGTATGAGTACCTATGTACACGCCATTTGAAACCAGACTTCCGTAGCTCGTTACGAAAAAAGCTTTAAGTGGGTGAGTTGATTCTAACTTCAGAAGACCAATCAAATTTACATTTTAAATTGATTCAAGTTTATTTCAAAAAAACTTTAAAGGGTCCTAATTAGGGTTTTTTATTATTATTGAAAAATTCTAAAAGTGTTCTAATTTTCGAAAAGGGGTTGGTTCATGTTTACTTATTTGAAAATTTGATTTTTTCTAAGTTGTTAAATAATTTTTTTACTTTTTTTTAAATTTTATTTTATTTTATTTTACTTTATCCTATTTTATGTATTAAAAAAAAAGAAAACTAAACTATTCCAATTTATCCTTTTTCTTCTTTTCTTTTTTTGTTTCTTTTCTTTCCTTTTTCTCTCTTTTTTTTATTTTTTTCCTTTCCTTTTTATTACATTTACAAATACATAAGCAATAAATAAATGAATAAAAAATTATGCGGATCGTGTCAGCTTGAGTCGACTTGTAGTGAAGAAGGAAAATAGCAACGCGGTGTTTCTCGAGACAATACAAGTACGCAATCGAGCGAATGAAGTTGGATTTGCAAATTTCTAATTGAACTTGGTAGGGATAACAACAACACCTTGGTGTCCTATTGCCATTTGGGTGGTGATCGGAGTTTGGGTAGTTGTGGTTGAATATGGGCAACTACGATGGTGGTTACTAAAAACAAAAGGGAGGTTAGGTCTTAGTATTTCAATGGTACTAAAGCTCATAGTGGCGGTGGTTTTAGTTGAAAATCACTATAGAGAATGCTACCAAAGAGAGATGAAGAGATCGTATTAGAGAGAGGAAGTTCATATTTAAACTAATATAGAGTGTTTTTTATCGAACTCTGTATTGAAAATGAGTTTGGGATTCCTTATTTATATTAATCTCTACTTAAACGAGCTTAGAAAGCTCATTAATGGAGAAATTGGCTATAAATGGGGATGCCAGTTTAAATTGGCTCATTTGGAGCCAATTTAATGTCGACTTTTGACTGAATTTGGATGAAATTTGGGTCTCAATTCCTAACATGCTACGTCATCTGCACAATTTCACCATTAATTTGGTGAAATCGTGTAAAAACAACAGTAAAAAATGGCCTTAAATTGACCAACTCAAAGAGGCAAGAAACTGGAAGTTCGGATGAGAAAGTAAGAAGAAGAAGAAGCTCCAGACACATGTAGCGTATGTATGGACACACCTAGCTGGCGCGTGCATTGCACATGCTTAGGAAAAAATAAAAAAGGTGGGTACAGTGAAATTCAAACAAGGCAAGCTTGATTTTATGGACTAGGTTTAATCCTGATTCGATCTCCTTCTCTTCCTTTTTATAATAATAATAATAATAATAATAATAATAATAATAATAATAATAATAATAATAATAATAATAATAATAATAATAATAAAATGAATATCACTAAAGCGTAAATCTTAGTTTCCCTTATTCCTCTGTTAATTAATAATTTTATTTTGAATTTTCTATATTTTTTTTATTTTTTCTAAATTTCTTATTTTTTTAGTTTTTCCTAAATTAAAATCCTTTACCCTAGCCTAAAAATTCTAAACAAATAAAAAAAGGGTAGGAGGTGGGGTAGGGGGTGTAAAACTGGGATGTCTACAATTGCATCTCTCTATAGTGAAGTTTGAATAATTATCACAAAGATAAAAAAAAAAAGACATTATTTTTGCCTCGATGATGACTTTAACTTAGGAAATGCAACAACAAGCTAGTTATCCTAGGTTTGATCCACTGTAGATATGGTGAGAGGTGAAAGGGAGAAAAGGTGCTCTAAAATCCAATTGAGTGAGTTTAGAAAGGTCTATATCCTAGAAGCTGGCTAGAAACATCATTTGAGCTAACTAACCTGAATGGGAACGTCTTTATGGGACTAACAAACCTTAAATAGAATTGATCTAGGAAACCTAGTCGTGCTCTTTTGAGCTCACTAACCTAAGTAGGAGCGTCTCTAGGAGACTAGTAACCTTAAGATAGAATCAATTGGAAAAAATCCGGCCATGCTCTTCCAAGCTCACTAACTTAGGCGAGAGCATTTTTAAGGGACTAGCAACCCTAAATTAAAATCGATTTGGAAAATCTGGCCATGCTCTTCTGAGCTCAGTAACCTAGGCAGGAGCGTCTATTAGAGACTAACAACCCTAAATTAAAATCAATCTGGAAAACCTAGTCATGCTCTTCTGAGCTTACTAACCTAGGCGGGAGCGTCTCTAAGGAATTAACAATCCTAAACTGAAATCGATTTAGAAAACCTAGTTATGCTCTTCTAAGCTTACTAACTTAAGCAAAGGCGTTTCTCGAGGACAAGCATCCCTAAATTGGAATCGATATGGAAAACCTAGTCTTGCTCTTCTGAGCTCAATAACCTAGGCGGGAGTGTCTCTCAAAAACTAGTAACCCTAAATTGGAATTGATTTGGAAACTTGGTCATGCTCTTCTAAGCTTACTAATCAAGGTAGGAGTATCTCTAAAGAACTAGCAACCCTAAACTAGAATCTATTTGGAAAACATGATCGTTCTTTTCTAAGCTCACTAACCTAGGCGGGACCATCTCTCGGAGACTAGCAACCTCAAAGTGGAATCAATCTAGGAAACCTGGTCATGTTCTTCTAAACTAACTAACCTAGGTAAGAGCATCTTTCGAGAACTAGCATCCCTAAATTGGAATCAATCTGGAAAACCTGGTCATGTTCTTCTGAATTTACTGACCTAGGTGAGAACGTCTTTAGGAGACTAGTAACCTTAAACTAGAATTGATCTAGAAAACCTAGTCATGTTGTTATGAGCTCACTAACCTAGGCGGGAGTGTCTTTAAAGAACTAACAACACTAAACTGGAATTAATCTAGAAAACTTAGTCATGCTCTTCTACGCTCACTAACCTAGGCGGGAGTATCTCTCGAGAACTAGTAACCCTAAATTAGAATCGATATGGAAAACCCGATCGTGCTTTTCTAAGCTCATTAACCTAGGCAAAAGCGTCTCTAGGGGACTAGCAACCCTAAGCTAAAATTGATTTAGAAATCTTGACCATGCTCTTCTGAGCTCACAGACCTAGGTGGGAGCATCTCTCGGAGACTAGTAACCCTAAACTAGAATTGATTTGCAAAACCTAGTCGTACTCTTCTGAGCTCACTAACTTAAGTAAGAACGTCTCTAAGGTGACTAGCAACCTTAAATTAGAATCAATGATAAGAGAAAGTGCCCTTTAGGCTTACTCAAGAGGAATTGCTAAAGGAAAGTGCCCTATGGGCTCGCTAAAAGCAATTGATGATGAAAGGAAGCGCCCTTTGGCTCGCTAAAAGAATTCAATGAAGAAAAGCGCCCTATGGACTCGCTTAAGAGAAATTAAAAAAAGAAAGCGCTTGATAAGCTCACTAAAAGGAATTAATGGTGAAAGGAAGCGCCATTTAGGCTCGTTAAAAGGATTCGATGAAGAGAAGCGCTCTATGGGCTCACTTGAGATAAATTAATGATGAAAGGAAACGCTCTATGGGCTTGAGAGAAATTAGTGAAGGGGAAACACCCTATGGGTTCGCTACAAGAAATTGGTAAGGAGAAGCATCACATAGGCTTGCTAAAAGGAATTAACGAAGGGAAGTACCTTATAGGCTTACTAAGAGGAATTGATGAGGAGAAGTGCCTTATGGGCTCACTACAGGGAATCAATGAAGAGAAGAACCCTGTGAGCTCACTACAAGAAATTGATGAAGAGAAGTGCCTTATAGGCTTGTTAAAGAGAAGTTAGTAAAGAAAAGTGCCCTATGAGATCGCTAAAAGAAATTAGTGAAGAGAAGCGCCCTATGGGCTTGCTCCAAGAAATTGATGAAGAAAAGCGTCCAATAGGCTCGCTAAAAGAAATCTATGGAGAGAAGCGTCCTATGGGCTTACTCTAGCAAATTGGTGAAGAGAAGCGCTCAATAGGCTTCCTAAGACCTTGAAGAGAGTTTGATGAATAGGGAGGAGCTCTAAAAAGAATGCATGGAAGATGGGACAGCACTTTAAGAGCTGGCTCACCATAAAAGAGATTAAAAGAGGGGACAATGCTCTAAGAGCCGACTAGAACCATATAAAGAATAAAAAAGGGTCAATGCTCTAAGAGTTGGCTAAAATCTCGAAAATGAAAGACGATACAACGCCCTAAAAGCTGTCTAGAACCCAAAAAAGAATAAAAAAAAGGGTTAGCGCTCTAAGAGTTGGCTAGAACCATAACAATAGTGAAAGATGCAAAGCGAAGAAAAAAAAACTCATCTAAAAAACTACCTAATTCGAAAAATATTTACAAACAAAGAATTTTGTAAAAATCATTTATGACGAAAAAGATATTAGGGATAATCCCCTTCATTTGGAAAAGGTAAGAATGACCTAGACTATTATGGTCAATATTTTGGAATTATGTGACATAGATTGAAACCTTAGCCACTTGGGCCAACATAGACTTGGATAAAAGATTTGTAACAAGCTTTTACTTTCTCTCTTCTTCTTTTTTTTTTTTAAGTTTGCTAACAAGTAAAAAATCCCTCCCTTAATGATCACATGATGGCTCTTATGTTCTCCTTGACCTTGACGATGAACCGCCTAGTAGGACCTTGTGATTTCAAATACCCATATTTTTAAGAGAAAGGTAACTCATGACTAGTTTAGTCAAAAAGGACTTCCTTGCAAACTCTTGGTCCAAATTTCACTCTTAACTATAGTCCCAAAATTATAGTCTATTTTGCAAGTAATACACTTTCATCAATCCATTAGGCCTTTTTTTGTTCAACATTATGAATTTAGGCTATTAGTCCAAAGGTCTCAAAGAGGATTAATGAGAATGCCTATTTTAAAATATTTACTTATTCAACTCGAGTGTACAAATCAAGAACCTTTTAGGAAAAATAAGAAGTATGCTTACCCCAGTTTCAAAAACAATTTTTATTAAAGATAAATTATCCTTTAAGATAGGAACTTGTGGGTAGGAAGGTCTTGAGTTTGTGACTAGGGATATGTAAAGGGGATTTGTGTCTTGTGATTTGGGATGGATATGTAGGTTTCACGCTTTCAGGTTTGGCATAAGATTCAAAATAGGCATAAGGGTTTTGTGTTTCTTGGGAATGTTTGGGCTTTAATTATAGGCCTTACATTTTCCAAGCTTTCTTCAATTGGGGCTTTTCCTTTTACACACAAGTCCTAATTTTCAAGCTCTTCTTGTTTTTTTCTTTTTATTATTTTTCTCTCTTTTTTTTTTTATTACCCCCTTCTTTCCTTATTTATCATTTTTCCTTATTATTTCTTGCTCTTCTCTTTTCCTTTAGCCTAAAAAGTGAATATTTATATTGCTAAGTATTTGCCTTTGAGAGATTTAAAACCTTGACCCATGGATTCCAAGCATATGGGTTTTGAGGAGTTGGTCTCTTCTTCATTTTAGAGAAAGATAACTTATCAGAAATAAATTCATCTTTGAATTAATGTTACTGAGGCAAACACAAACCAATTTTATCTTTTTCTCCTAATCAATTATCCTAACCTTCGAATTGACCCATTATAGGGTAGTTCTTAACAGGGTTCAAATTTGAAAATTCTTCAAATTGGTCCAACAGGTTTAACAATGGGTAGCTGTGTTTAAGATTTGAAAATGAATGTTTAACTTCATTTTAATCTACATATCAAATTCAAAATCAAGTTCATTTAAGGAATGAGTCTAAAATGTCCTCACTCCGATGTCATTCAACTGTCAAAGTGTTTTTAGAGGTTAATGTCTGGGATGGAGTTCACCTCTTTTCATTCTAAATCTTTTAAAAATGAGTTACCGATTCCTTAAGGAGGGATTCATTTGCCCCAATATTAATAACACCACAATCACTCAATTGAAAAAGGCAATAAATAAGATTATATTATTCCAGCTGTTACAAAGCTATTCAAAAACAAACTTTATTAAAAACAACTTGATTCTTCTTTACCCCTACCTTAACTTCCTCCATTTAAGCATCCAACCACTTAAGACAACCCATGAGCTTATCAAAAGGCATTAGCATACTTAAAAGAAATGGAGCTTTAGGCAACTCAGTTGAACTACCCTTATGACTTAAAGAAAGATCGGCTTGTTATAGCTCTGGTTGAATGACCTTTTACATCTATCAGATCTTGAATCTTGTTCTTCATCTCGTTCTTCAATCTCTAACATTTTTTAGTAGAATACCCCTTCTAACCCATATGATAATCGCATTGTGCTTTTGGGTCAAAGCTGTATAGTTTGTAATTCGAATTAAGGGCTTCACAAGCTATAATCCTTACTTCCTTCAGATAATGAAAGATTTGGGTTATTGAGATCTTCAATTGAGTGAATTGTCTCCTCTAAGTCCCTAAGGCTTGTTTTTTCTTACTCCTTCTTGGCTCTTTTCTTCTTGGACCTCATTCATTATTTGGGCTTACCAACATTTGATTAGTATTGAATGTCGGGTGTTGAAATCTTCAATGTACTGGGTCCATTTCCATTTTTAGGTGATAAGAATCAATCCACAATGATCTCTCAACTGAGGTCGACTTGTCCCAAGCCAACACTGACCTACCAGAAGCTGAAGCCGACCTATCTTAACTCGAAGCCAAATTGTTTAAAGTCGAGGTAGAACAATTTTTGCCAAGGCTGAGCTAATACCAGAAGACTGAGGGGAAGGAAAGGAGCTACTCAGCCTCAAAACTATCGTCTGCCGAGAAGTCAAGAAACTATACAGCCAAGCACTTAATGCCAAAAAACAACTCAGCATAACATAAGAAAGTTCGCACCAAGCAATCTACGAGTACAGCAACTGTAGGCCGACCTCACTGGGAGCTCGACTAAGCTCAGTAAGACTCCCAACATTCTACCCCGGCTCGGACACCCGACTGGCAACCAACCTTTGCTTAGGCCTACAAACAACTCAGATGACTGCATGCTAACCACTCCGTTAAGTGCACAGTTTTGTATATTTGTAAATATTTTCCTTATTTCAATTGTGGGCTATTCTTTAGGGTTTAAAGCCCTGTATATTATTTACAGTTTTGTCACTAGGGCTTTAGGACTTACTATAAATAGCAACATTTGTTATTAACATAGTAAATTTACACTTGAACATTCCTTCTAGAAGTAAGGACATTCTTGAGCCCTTTAAGCTAGCATTCCAGACTATTAAGTGTGCCTTACTCCTTAATCTCCCGTATTCTTATCAATCTTGCCTTTAAGATTGTGGTGAACCCTTCATTTGAGCGAGTTAATGAGTTGCATCTAACCTCCCATTTGACACTCGAGTGACATTTACTGTTCATAAGTTGTATCCAACCCTATCTCAAGCTCAACCCCTAATTGTGTTTGTGCCTTGGTATGTGATATCTATATACATTCATTGTCAAAAGCCCCTTCTCATTCACTATTTCCCATTTTCATTCGAACTCAAATTGCCCTCATTCTGGGTTTCAAGGTCCGCTGCCGTATATGCATCATTAGGTCCATAATGCTCTTTTATAGCATGGCTAACTTTTCTTCTAAATTTGAAAGTCTCCTTTCTAGGTTTGAATCTCGAGATACTTAGAGAGTAGCGATTATCGGAACAAGATATCCCACTGTTAGGCCATATGATGTACCATCTTTTCTAGAGATGCAATCTTGTCATTAGCGAAGTGAACCTAATTAGAAGAATTCTTTACTAGTTCGCAACTTTTCTTTTTTTCCCCTTTTTTTTAAATTCTTTTTTCGTAAGAGAGATAGACAAAGTTTTATTTCATAGAAACCGAGAAATCAAATTACAAATAAGGATGGTGATTTTTAGGGTTCTATTTACAAGTTTATTATTTACATTTCCTTAAAGGAGAGAGAATGAATGATTATTGAAGAACCTACTTATAAAAGGGCATCTTAAGGAATGAAGGGTCATAAGCTGAAGAGAACTTTTTATTACTCTAAAAAATTCAAGTATAGAAAATAAAGGAAGACAACCAACACTGATTCTCAAAACTTGACATTTATTCTAGGCTCTCTAAACATGAACCGAAAAAAACCTTAAACTAAGTCTCACAGACGAGCCTTAAGGTCCTCCAACATTTTATGAGTTTCCCCAATGACTTATCCTAAAAGGGCCCTTAAGGCCCGGTTATGAGTTTCAAAGCATTCGAGCTTCTCCTTTAGATAAACAAATTCATCCTTCAACAATTGCTTACGAATTCTAAAGATGTCCTATAGCCTATCATTCCCCGAATTGTTTGCTTAGTTATTTGCCATTTTAGGTCTGCATTTTATGGATAAGAATCAATTATCAATGCAAATGCAACAAAAGAAAATATGTAGAACTATGTAGATGTTAGGATTGTTTGGGTTAATACATTACTCCTTAAGTTGCAACCCTACTGCTTGGTTTGGTGTTTTGCTTTTCTCTAAAAAAGATTGATTATATTTTTAAATCTTTGAGACATTAGTGTAGACACCTAATTTTTGCCCTTCCATAGTCTTAGTTTTTATTTTTACAAAAAGGGTCCTAATTCAAAAAAAAATAATAATAATAATAATAATAATAATAATAATAAAAAATAAAAATTAACAAAATAATGAAAATACCAAAAAAAAATAAGAAAAGGAAAAAGTATAAAAATTTCGGAGTAATTTATATTAGGAATAATTTGTTTAGTTCATTTTTTTTTAGGGATTTCGATAGTTTAAATATAATTTAATTGTAATGAATATTAAGAAATAGGTCAATGGCCTAACGGATAAGTAGCGGAGTGCTTGGGTGGATTTAGTTGGAGGTCACGGGTTCGAGTCTCTGTAGGCATCAATTTCTTTATTTTTCTATCTTTGCAAAAGAATCATATCTAATTAAATCATATGGGTCTAGCTAAATCGGATATATTAAGATTTGATTTGGGCTTTATAAAAGGAAGAGAACCACAACGAAAAGGGGGATCAAATTGAAAAAATCTGAGCAGCAGCAACTCCACGCCTGCTGCACATCCATATTCCAATCCAACAGCAACCACTGCTGCCCCAGTTCATCGTCACTGATCCGACAAACAACATGCCACGCAACAATCCACGCCGATCGGTCATACAGCAACAAACAGCAGCCTCATCGTCACTGATCCGAGAAACGCGCGCTATCGCAACAAATTCACGAACAGTAGCAGCCTGCAGGGTGGAAGTGTGTCCGTCTCTCGAAGCCTTCCTGATACAAGCCTCATCGCTGAAGTTCCTGACAACCAACAGATTTATGTACTGAAGTTCCCTGACTCGACTATCCTCGCAATAATCAACGACAAGTTGAAGTTCCACGACCCAATCCGCGACCAAACACGTGTTCCTTCGCCTGGAAATTTGCACACACGCCCAACGAGCTTTGTCCATCACCACTGCTGTAAACAGCAATTCAGGTTTGGTTTAGTTCAGTTTTTTTTATTTAGTTATTATATTATGTTATTATTATTAGATATAGCATATGCATGTATATATTAGTTTAGTGTATTTGTTTTAGCATAATTTTTCTTTATAAGTTAAATATGTTATATTGATTTAAGTAAGTAGCTGTTTGATAGTAGTAGCATAGATAAAAATAAATAAATATATATTTATATGTTAGCCTAGGATTTTTCTTGTAGTTTTTTTTAGAAATCTTCACATAGGAAATTTTTTTCAATAAAAATTAATAATGAAAAACCCTTTTAAAAAAAAATTTAAGACTTTTAGAGAGTTTTTTTTATCACTTACGAGTTAGGACCCTTTAGATTTTTTTAAATAAATCGAATAAATTAAAATGTAAACTTGGACGGTTTTCAAAATTAAAATCAATCAACACGCTAAATTTTTCGAAAAGAACTACGATCGTCTGATCCCGACTAGCGGGTATGTAGGCACATTCGGGGCGACGATAAAATATGTAATTTTTCTAAATTAAAAAATCATTTTGATGTTGATAAAATAAAAAAAAAATCTTTAATTGACCTCTTTTCTATGGTTAGACATCTTTTCCATAGTTTAGGTGTCTTTTCCATGGTTTAGGTGTCTTTTCCATGGTTTAGATGTCTTTTCCATAGTTTAGATGTCTTTTTTCACAGTTTGGATATCTTTTCCATAATTTAGATGTCTTTTCCATGATTCAGATATTTTTTTTATGATTTAGACATCTTTTCTATGATTCAGATATTTTTTCTATGATTAAGGCATCTCTTCTATGATTAGGAAATTTTTTTTTCTTTCTTTCTTTTTTAATGTTTTAAGCATCTTTTCTATATAAAAGTTTCATCATGTAGAATATTGCATATTTCACAAAATCTTTAAGGTTTTTCTTGAAAATAAAAAAATTATCACTTAGTTATTTTTAAATAAAAATTTTAATTTGGTACTTTTCCAAAATTAGGTTATTTTTTATTATTAGGAATAAAAATTAGGCTTCTAGGGATTTTTCTTAATAAAAATAAAATAGTTAATAAAAACGCAAATTCAACCAATCATTTTTTATAAAAAGAACTAACCCACTAAAATTTTTTTTTAAAAGAACTACGATCGTCTGATCCCGGCTAGTGGGTACGTAGGCACCTTCGGGGCGACGATAAAATACGTAGAAACTTAGATTTTTTTTTTCTTTTGATTTTATTTATTTATTTATTTAAATATTATAATTAGAAAAATAATCCTAATTTCGGTAAATAAATAGTGGTACCCGTTAAGGTTTAATAGGTTAGCCCTCGAATTCGGAACCCTCTGGTTTTTTGTTAAAATTGAAATCAAAGACCGGTAGCTAAATCGTAACCAATCCACCTAATTGGTTACGGTTTCTTTTTCTTTTCCCGACTTCGGTTGGGTGGCGACTCCAAAAATTATTTTTAATAAAAAATAAGAAATTCTCAATTTCTTTAGTCGAAGATTAATATTAAATGAGTTAGGGTTTAGTATTAACCAAGAAATGAGAAATCAATTTTAAATAATTAGAAAACCGAAAAATCAGACTCGACAGTTTGGCGACTCCACTGGGGACCGCTAGAGGGCTAGCCACTAGAAGTTGCCAAAAATAGGATTATTGTTCAAAAAATAAATAAAATAATAAAAAATTAAAAAAAAAAAGAACTTAGGTATGTTATTTAATGTATTTGTTTATTTTATTTATTTGTTTATTTTTTTTGTTGTGGCAGTTTATTTAAGGGGGAATTTTAGGGGGTTTTACTTCTATCTTTTATTTAGTTATTTTTATTTTATTTTATTTTCCTTTCTGCATCATAAATGCATGTTAGACACGGTCAGAACCAGGCCGTCTTAGGACCTTAAGAGGGGGGGCATTGTGTAAGTTTCGGATGTTGTGGGGCAACCACCTTCCGGGGCCAATCAGGCTACCTCACTCAAGTTTAGATGCGATCACAGAACCGTTGCTTTGAAAAAACGCAGTGGTTGTAGAACTTGAGAACCTTTAGCACCTAGCCTTTTGCATTACACAAAACATTTTTTCAAAAATTACAAGTACTTATGATGTAGCAAACTTAAATTGATAAAGACAGTTATGAAGTTATGATGGTAATTGTAATCTTCCATTGTAAATAATTTGTTATAATTTCACAAAAACTTTGGAATACGTTGTAATTGTAATTTTAATTTTGATTTTTAATCAGTCATGGTTAGACCAAGTCAAGGGTCTTTTAAAAACATTCATGTCCACCTACCGCATTGGCCTCAAAAACTACTTCAAACGTGATTTCGACTCTTCAGCCCAGATAAATAGGAGTTTAATAAGAATAAGATTGGGCCCATCCTCTCTTAATAGAAGAACCCTATAAATATTACTTTAGCTGCAGACCTTAGTATATCTATTAGGGCTCGAATTTATCACTTTTTGTTTGGGCCTATATCAGTTGAGCCTAACCTTTATAGAGTAAATAAATAAAAAATAATAAAAAAAAAAAAACAAAACCAAAGAATCAAACTTGTAAATTAATAGGTAGCTATCATTGCGCCTAGTATTCTACCCACCAGAAATATTCATTCTTTTAGGTAAATTTAACATTTTGCAAATAGCTTTCTTCATTTGGGATAAATAAGATTTAGTTATTTTCTTTTTTTAATCTTTTATTCTTCAGAATTCCTTATTTGTAAATCGACTCTCAGTAATGTTGTTCTCAGTTTGTATATATTTCCATGAAAGCAATCTTTCGTAATCATCCATTCACAATTCCATCGCTCAGTCTTTGTAATACAAAAGCCCTAACTTTTCCTCTCTCTTTTTTTTTAAAAAAAAAAGGGAAAGAAAAGAAAAGAAAAAGAAAGAAAGTTGCTAACGGTTACAGATCCTTATAAGGTTCGGGATAAACACAATTACTTAGGCCGTTAAGGCAGCTAACCTAAACAAATCCATTTGGCCCGAGAAAATAACCAACCAAACCCGAGCCCTAACTCATCAAGATAGTTGAATTAACTCAAGGTTTTAGCCATCAGTCCAATCATGAGCCGAGTCAAAACATAAAGCCATGAAACACTATCTTAAGCTTCATCCCTGATACAAACAAAAAGGGTAAATCATTAGTCCCTTCTACTTCAAAAGTTGTTAGTTTCAACCCATTTGAAATCTAAAGAGCCTAACCCAAAAGCAGATATGGAAGCTTAAGGGCGTTAAGACCTATAAGTCTGGGGCATGGGGCATTTAGTCTTTGAAATTTCATAACTGGTGCATGTTCCAAGGAATTGGGGAGTAAGGTCCGTCATCACCTTAAGGTTAATCCCTATGTAAGGAATTGGTAACTCACTTTTAAAAAGTTTTGAATGAAAAGAGGCAAGCTATATCCTATACACTAACCCTTAAACACTTTGAGAGTTAAAAAACATCATGGTGAGGATATTTTGGACTCATTCCTTAAAGGAGGCCCATTTTGAATTTGATACGCAAATTGAAATAAAGTTAGGCATTCATTTTCAAATCTCAAACACAGTTATCCTTTGATAACCCCGTTGGACTGATCTGGAGTTCATTTCAAATGTAAAACCTGTCAAGAACCACCCTACAGTGGGGCAATTTGGAGGTCATTAATTAAGAGAGAAGGATAAAACTGATTTGTGCTTACCCCAGTAATGACAATTCAAGGATAATTTTTGTTTTCGACAAATTGTTTTCTTTGAAGAAGAGCTAACATTTTTTCCAAATATCCCAAAGGCCACATATACCTTACCTAAGCTAATGCACTCTAACCCTATACCTATGGATTTAGGGCCTTGATTTATCCAAAGACAAAAACTTGACAAAAGAGATAGTTATTTTTGGGGAGAGAAAAGAAAGAAATGAAACGAAATTAAAAAAAAAAAAGGAAAAAAAAAAGAAGAAGAAGAAAGAAAAGAAAAAGAAAAAGAGAAAAAAAGAAAAGGAAAAAGGAAAATGAAGAAATACCTAAATATCCGGCTTGAGCAAATCCCCAATTAAAGAAGGCCCAAGTTGCTCTAAAAACAAATGGCCTTGAATTGCATTCCCAACCAAAAACACAAAACCTCATATTCATTCAAGATCATGTTTTCAACCGCAAACCAAAAACTTCATATTCAATGCAAAATCACACTCCAAATCATGAACATAAACTTTTTCTATCCACTTAATTTTCAAACACAAGACCTTCCCACCCACAATACCTCCCTACTCAAAGCTCTTCCAATTTTGAAAAATAATTTATCTAAGATAAAAATTATCTTTGAAACTGGGGCAAGTGCACACCTAGTTCATTCCTAAGGGTTCTTGACTTGTACTCCCTGAGTTGGATGAAAGCATTTTTTTTAAAATAAGCCCTTCTCAATTAACTTCTTTTCAAACCATTTGACCAAAAGTTAAATTTACAATACTGAACCCAAAAAGACCTGCAGATCGATCAAAGCGTATCACTTGCGAATTGGACTGTAATTTTCGGAATAGTAGTCAAAAGTGACGTCTAAACCAAGAGTGCGTAAGGAAGTCCTCTTTGACTAAATTAATTGTGAGTTACATTTTTCTTATGAAATGAATGTTTAAGGCCTATCCAAGAACCTCATTTTCTAGGTTACAAACTAGGGTGGATATGAGATACCCTACATGATTATAGCGTTTGCCTTTTAAATAGGAATTTGTATCCGTTAGCAAACTTTCATGGAAAAAGAGAAAAAAAAAAGAATGAAAAGGAGAGAGAGAAAGTGGAGGCTTGTTACAAGTTTTTCCACTCATTTTCCAGTCCATGGTGGCCAAATTTTCAATTCATGTTATAAACAGTTTTCACTAAATCCCTCGTTTGTAAAATTCTCAAATCAAGAGATTTTTTTTTTTTTTTTCAAGTTGGCTATGTTTCTCAGTTTACTTTCAACTCTCAATAGAGCTTAAGCGAATCCGAAGGGTGCTTACCCTTTGTCTGTTTTCTCAAGGATATAGCCAGCACATAGTATACTGTTCCTATCCATATCTTCCTTAGCACTTCAGTCAACTTATGGAGTGCGATCCGGTTCATATTTTCGTTTAGGGATCTAGCTAGTTCATAGAGCGCAATCCTAATCTAAAGTTTCTTAAGCTTCAGGCTGGCTCCCAAAACACAGTTCCAATTTGTAATCTCTTAGGGAGCTAGCCAACTCGAAGAGCGTAGTCCCAATCCAGAGTTTCTTAAACTCCCAGTAGTATGACTCATAGAACGTTACCCGACTCAAAATTTCATCAAGGGATTTAGTAAGCTCAAGAAGTGTTATCCCGATCCAAGTTTTCTTCATTGTTTTTTAGGTCTTAACCAGCTCATGGGGCGCTTTGACCGTCTTGGTGAGTCAGCTCATTAAGGGCACGATCCAAGTTTTTCTTTTATTTTTTAGGTCTTAGCCAGCTCATAGGGTACTTTGACCGTCTTGGTGAGTCAGCTCATTAAGGGCATGATCCAAGTTTTTCTTTTATTTTTTAGGTCTTAGCCAGCTCATGGGGCGCTTTGACCGTCTTGGTGAGTCAGCTCATTAAGGGCACGATCCAAGTTTTTCTTTTATTTTTTAGGTCCTAGCCAGCTCATGGGGCGCTTTGACCGTCTTGGTGAGTCAGCTCATTAAGGGCACGATCCAAGTTTTTCTTCTTATTTTTAAGTCTTAGCCAGCTCATGGGGCGCTTTGACTGTCTTGGTGAGTCAGCTCATTAAGGGCACGATCCAAGTTTTTCTTTTATTTTTTAGGTCTTAGCCAGCTCATGGGGCACTTTAACCGTCTTGGTGAGTCAGCTCATTAAGGGCACGATCCAAGTTTTTCTTTTATTTTTTAGGTCTTAGCTAGCTCATGGGGCGCTTTGACCGTCTTGGTGAGTCAGCTCATTAAGGGCACAGTCCAAGTTTTTTCCGTCATGGTTTTTAAGGTCATTAGCCAGCCATCATAGGGCGCTTTGACCGTCTTGGTGAGTCAGCTCATTAAGGGCACGATCCAAGTTTTTCTTCAAATTTTTAGGTCTTAGCCAACTCATGGGGCGCTTTGACCGTCTTGGTGAGTCAGCTCATTAAGGGCACGATCCAAGTTTTCCTTCATTATTTTTTAAGTCTTAGCCAACTCATGGGGCGCTTTGACCGTCTTGGTGAGTCAGCTCATTAAGGGCACGATCCAAGTTTTCCTTCATTATTTTTTAGGTCTTAGCCAGCTCATGGGGCGCTTTGACCGTCTTAGTGAGTCATCTCATTAAGGGCACGATCCAAGTTTTTCTTTAAATTTTTAGGTCTTAGCCAGCTCATGGGGCGCTTTGACCACCTTAGAGAGTCAGCTCATTAAGGGCACGATCCAAGTTTTTCTTCATTATTTTTAGGTCTTAGCCAGCTCATGGGGTGCTTTGACCGTCTTAGTGAGTCAGCTCATTAAGGGCACGATCCAAGTTTTCCTTCATATTTTTAAGTCTTAGCCAGCTCATGGGGCGCTTCGACCGCCTTGGAGAGTCAGTTCATTAAGGGCACGATCCAAGTTTTCCTTCATGATTTTTAGGTCTTAGCCAGCTCATGGGGCGCTTCGACCGCCTTGGAGAGTCAGCTCATTAAGGGCATGATCCAAGTTTTCCTTCAATTTTTTTAGGTCTTAGCCAGCTCATGGGGCTCTTTGACCGCCTTGGAGAGTCAGCTCATTAAGGGCACGATCCAAGTTTTCCTTCAAATTTTTTTAGGTCTTAGCTAGCTCGTGGGGCGCTTTGACCGCCTTGGAGAGTCAGCTCATTAAGGGCACGATCCAAGTTTTCCTTTAAATCTTTAAGTCTTAGCCAGCTCGTGGCGCGCTTTGACCACCTTGGAGAGTCAACTCATTAGGGGGTACGATCCAAGTTTTCCTTTAAATCTTTAGGTCTTAGCCAGCTCATGGGGCGCTTTGACCGCCTTGGAAAGTCAGCTCATTAAGGGCACGATCCAAGTTTTCCTTTGTATTTTTTAGATCTTAGCCAGCTCATGGGGCGCTTTGACCGCCTTGGAGAGTCAGCTCATTAAGGGCACAATCCAAGTTTTCCTTCATGTTTTTTAGGTCTTAGCCAGCTTAAGGGGCGCTTTGACCGCCCTGGTGAGTCAGCTTATTAAGGGCACGATCCAAGTTTTCTTCATTATCTTTAGGTCTTAGCCAACTTATGGGCCATTTGACCGCCTTGGTTAGTCAGCTCATCAAGGGCACGACCAAGTTTCTCGTTATTCTTTCACAAAGGGACTTCCCATTGTCGTTCTAACCCTCATCAAGTGACTTAACGTTCCTTAGGATAGAGTCATCCTGAGGCAAAAACGGTGTCTCTTTTATCTTTGTGGCAAAGTTTTGCTCAAACTTCACCACAAAGAGGGGTAGCTGTAGACACCTAATTTTTGTTCTTCCATAGTCTTAGTTTTTATTTTTATAAAAAGAGTCCTAATTCAAAAATAATAATAATAATAAAAAATAAAAATTAACAAAATAATGAAAATACTAAAAAAAATAAGAAAAGGAAAAAGTATAAAAATTTCGGAGTAATTTATATTGGGAATAATTTGTTTAGTTAATTTTTTTTTTAGGGATTTAGATAGTTTAAATATAATTTAATTGTAATGAATGTTAAGAAACAGGTCAACGGCCTAACAGATAAGTAGCGGAGTGCTTGGGTGGATTTAGTTGGAGGTCACGGGTTCGAGTCTCTACAGGCATCAATTTCTTTATTTTTCTATCTTTGCAAAAGAATCATATCTAATTAAATCATATCTAATTAAATCATATGGGTCTAGCTAAATCAAATATATTAAGATTTGATTTGGGCTTTACAAAAGGAAGAGAACCACAACGAAAAGGGGGGATCAAATTGAAAAAATCTGAGCAGCAGCAACTCCACGCCTGCTGCACATCCAAATTCCAATCCAACAGCAACCACTGCCCCAGTTCATCGTCACTGATCCGACAAACAACATGCCACGCAATAATCCACGCCGATCGGTCATACAGCAACGAACAGCAACCTCATCGTCACTGATCCGACAAACGCGCGCTATCGCAACAAATTCACGAACAGTAGCAGCCTGCAGGGTAGAAGCCTGCAGGGTGGAAGTATGTCCGTCTCTCGAAGCCTTCCTGATGCAAGCCTCATCGCTGAAGTTCCTGACAACCAACAGATCTACGTACTGAAGTTCCCTGACTCGACTATCCTCGCAATAATCAACGACAAGTTGAAGTTCCACGACCCAATCCGCGACCAAACACGTGTTCCTTCGCTTGGAAATTTGCACACACGCCCAACGAGCTTTGTCCATCACCACTGCTGTAAACAGCAATTCAGGTTCGGTTTAGTTCAGTTTTTTTTTATTTAGTTATTATATTATGTTATTATTATTAGATATAGCATATGCATGTATATATTAGTTTAGTGTATTTGTTTTAGCATGATTTTTCTTTATAAGTTAAATATGTTATATTGATTTAAGTAAGTAGCTGTTTGATAGTAGTAGCATAGATAAAAATAAATAAATATATATTTATATGTTAGCCTAGGATTTTTCTTGTAGTTTTTTTTAGAAATCTTCACATAGGAAATTTTTTTCAATAAAAATTAATAATGAAAAACCCTTTTAAAAAAAATTTAAGACTTTTAGAGAGTTTTTTTTATCACTTACGAGTTAGGACCCTTTAGATTTTTTTAAATAAATCGAATAAATTAAAATGTAAACTTGGACGGTTTTCAAAATTAAAATCAATCAACACGCTAAATTTTTCGAAAAGAACTACGATCGTCTGATCCCGACTAGCGGGTATGTAGGCACCTTCGGGGCGACGATAAAATATGTAATTTTTCTAAATTAAAAAATCATTTTGATGTTGATAAAATAAAAAAAAATCTTTAATTGACCTCTTTTCTATGGTTAGACATCTTTTCCATAGTTTAGGTATCTTTTCCATGGTTTAGGTGTCTTTTCCATAGTTTAGATGTCTTTTTTCACAGTTTGGATATCTTTTCCATAGTTTAGATGTCTTTTCCATGATTCAGATATTTTTTTTATGATTCAGACATCTTTTCTATGATTCAGATATTTTTTCTATGATTAAGGCATCTCTTCTATGATTAGGAAAATTTTTTTTCTTTCTTTCTTTTTTAATGTTTTAAGCATCTTTTCTATATAAAAGTTTCATCATGTAGAATATTGCATATTTCATAAAATCTTTAAGGTTTTTCTTGAAAATAAAAAAATTATCACTTAGTTATTTTTAAATAAAAATTTTAATTTGGTACTTTTCCAAAATTAGGTTATTTTTTATTATTAGGAATAAAAATTAGGCTTCTAGGGATTTTTCTTAATAAGAATAAAATAGTTAATAAAAAAGCAAATTTAACCAATCATTTTTTATAAAAAGAACTAACCCACTAAAATTTTTTTCAAAAAGAACTACGATCGTCTGATCCCGGCTAGTGGGTACGTAGGCACCTTCGGGGCGACGATAAAATACGTAGAAACTTAGATTTTTTTTCTTTTGATTTTATTTATTTATTTATTTAAATATTATAATTAGAAAAATAATCCTAATTTCGGTAAATAAATAGTGGTACCCGTTAAGGTTTAATAGGTTAGCCCCCGAATTCGGAACCTTCTGGTTTTTTGTTAAAATTGAAATCAAAGACCGGTAGCTAAATCGTAACCAATCCACCCAATTGGTTACGGTTTCTTTTTCTTTTCCCGACTTCGGTCGGGTGGCGACTCCAAAAATTATTTTTAATAAAAAATCAGAAATTCTCAATTTTTTTAGTCGAAGATTAATATTAAATGGGTTAGGGTTTAGTATTAATCAAGAAATGAGAAATCAATTTTAAATAATTAGAAAACCGAAAAATCAGACTCGACAATTAGTAAGGTTGCAATTCTTAGGAGTGGTGTATTAACTTAAGCTTGAAAGGAAATATATATAATTAGGGTGGGTTCTAAAAAGTCCTTAAGCTTTGTGACCTCTCTTATCTTTAGAAAATGCCTTCACTTGTCACATTACAGTAAGTGAGGTGGTCTAATCAACCCCGAGCGGTGGTTATCTTACTACACTCAGAGCTTATACAATAGTCCCCCTTCTAGGATCCTGAGATGGCATAAGCCTGGCCACATCTACCCTTCATCTTTGATACAATAGATTATCCCCCATGTCCCAATATATGTTGTACGCAAAAAACAATAATCAAAACAAAGTATATACATGAAATAAAAAATTAATAAATAAATAACTTAGGTATTTTGAAAAGCAAATTTAATTTCGGAAAGTTTTTAAGTAACTAGCCTTCTTGACTTCCCCAATGAAGTCACAATTCTGTCAAGCCTAACATTTTCCTGATTTTATAAATCATTATTTTTTAAACCGATCAATATTAAACTTTATTAATTTAATACTAACTCTCGATTAGGGTTTAAAGAAAACTTGTTCTTTTAACTTTGAAAACATTTTGGAGTTGCTACTCAATCGAAGTCGAAAAAAAAGTTAAATTATAACCAATTGAGTTGATTAGTTATAACTTTGCTACCAGTCTATCAATAAAATCAATTTAAAAATAGTTTTTCTTGAAAATAAATATCTAGATCCGAATGCCATCCTATTAAACTCTAAACGTATACTACATTTTAACTTTTCCTAATTTAATTTTGCTTTTTAAATACCCTTCTAATAATGTTTATTTACAAGCAATAACTGAAATTAGACCTATTTACAAAAAATAAGAATTCAAAAAATTATCTACTAAAGGGGGAAAGTAAATTTTTTCCATATTTTAAGTCATCTTATATGTATGGGTGCCTATGTACCCACTATTCGGAATCAGACTTCCGTAATTTATTACGAAAAAAGCATTAGGTGAGTAAGTTGATTTTAACTTCTAAAGATCAGTCGGATTTACATTTTAAATCAATTCGAGTTTATTTAAAAAAAAAAATTCTAAAGGATCCTAAATTGAGGTTTTTCATTATTATTGAAAAATTCTAAAAGTGTCATAATTTTTGAAAAGGGGTTGGTTCATGTTTACTTATTTGGAAAATTGATTTTTTCTAAGTGGTAAAATAATTTATTTTAATTTTTTTTTTTTCATTTTTCTTTATTTTATTTTACTTTTTCATATTTTATGTATAAAAAAAAAAGAAAGAAAACTAAACTATCCCATTTTATCCTTTTTCTTCTTTTTTTTCGTTTCTTTTCTTTCCTTTTTCTCTTTTTTTTTTGGGGGGGGAGGGGGGGGGGTTCTTTCCTTTTTTTTTACATTTATAAATACATGAGTAATAAATGAATAAATAAATAAAAATGATGTAGACTGGGTCAACTTCATCGGCTTGGACCTACTTGCAGTGAAGAAGGAGCAACAGCAATACAGCATTTCTTGGGACAATACGAGTACCTAATCAAGTGGGTGAAGTTGGATTTGTGAGTTTCTAATTAAACTTGGTGCGGGGTAACAACAAAGCCTTGGTGTCCCACAGTCATTTGGGTAGTTAATGCGGATCAGGTCAACTAGGGTCAGCTTCGTCAACTTGGGTCAACTTATAGTGAAGAAGGTGCAGCAACAACAACGCAACATTTCTCGGGATAATACGAGTACCTAATCGAGTGAGTGAAGTTGGATTTGTGAGTTTCTAATTGAACTTGGTGGAGGTAACAATGACGCCTTGGTGTCCTATGGCCGTTTGGGTAATGATCAAAGTTTGCGTGGTTGCAATTGAATATGGGCGGCTACGATGATGGTTATTAAAGATGAAATGGAGGTTAGGTCTTGGTATTTTAAGTAAGGTTATCAAACTCATGATTCTACCTAAAATCATTAAAAGGTCTGTATAATCGAAACGTAAAAGTGCAAGTTTTTACAACTTATGTAAAATAGCTTTAAAAAATTATAAATATACTTATAGTAGTTATTCAAAACTTGAAATACATGATGAAAATTTAAAAAAAAATAAAGAAATTAAGTTTTTTTTCCTAAAAATTCTTAATATATAATCTAACATATTTGGAAAAAAGGACAAATAGAGCTAAAGTTAAACTTTTTCCAAATTTTTTTTAAAACTATAAATTAAACAAAACCAAACATTTCAATTTATTTTAAGTTATTGATGGTATAAAATAAAGTATATAATATTCTTTACAAACTTTGTTATTGGAGTTGAAACTTAAATAAAAGCTATAAACATAATATAAGAAATTGAGAGAGAAAGAAAGAGATAAAAAAAATTGGAATAGGATAGGATAAATGTTGTAATGCCTTAATAGTTGATGGCCTATAAAAGGCTAGTCGTATTATTTTTTTCTTTAATTTTTTAATCCATTCAACTCAGATATGTAAAATCGATAAACTCGTTCAAAAATGTAAGTTTCTATTGAGTTTATATGTAAACTTGGATAAAAACGTAAGTTTTTATACAAAAAAAAAAAGACTCTACATTTGAGTTAAATCGGAAGAGCCACCTAAAATCATAAACTCATAAAATCGCGATTTTGACAACTATGATTTCAAGGGTACTAGAGCCCGTAGTGGTGGTGGTTTTAGTCGAAAATCACCATGGAGGATGCTATCAAAGAGAGAGGAAGTTTGGATTTGAACTTGTGTGGGGCATTTTTAATTGAGCTTTGTGTTGAAAATGAGTCTAGGAGTCCCTATTTATACTAATCTTTACTTGAACTAGCTTAAAAAGCTCATTAATGGAGAAATCAACCATGAATGGGGATGTCGGATTTTGAGTCTTTTTTTCATTTTTTGGAGCCAATTTAATGTCGAATTTTAACTGAATTTAGACAAATTTGAGTCTTGATTCATAGCATGCCATGTCATCTATACGATTTCACTATTAATTTGGTGAAATTGTATAAAAACAAAGGTAAAAAATTGCCTTAAATTGACCAACTCGAAGAGGAAAGAAACTAGAAATTCGGATGAGAAATCAGGAAGAAGAAGAAGGTCTAGACACGTGTAGCGCATGTATAGACACGCTTAGCTAATGCGTGCATTGCACTGCTTGGGCAAAAATAAAAAAATGCAAGCACAATTCGACCATAAGGTTGATTTTATGGAGTAAGTTTAATCTTGGTCTGATCACCCTCCCATACCTTTTGTTTATAAAAATAAAATGAAAAAAAAAATAAAAATCACTAAAGCATAAATCTTGTTTCCCTTATCCTTCATTAATTAAATTTTTTATTTTGAATTTTCTACTTTTTTTTGTATTTTTTATAAATTTCTTTTTTTTTCCCTAAATTAGGACCCTTTACTCCATCCTAAAAATTCTAAACAAATTAGGGGGAGTGTTTGTGCAAAAATGAGTTCTCTACAATGCAAAATTAAACATAACGTGTCCAATTAAGCACAAATACACAACGTATTTCGAGTTTCCATGAAGATCACATGGTGTGTACTTCCCTATGTCCTTCATACATGGCATGTATTCAATTTAAAGTGGAACTACATGGCGTATTCTTCATTTAGTCTCTATCCATGCCTTTCATCTTAATGACATGCATGTATCATACCCTCCTTCTTTAAAAAGATTCATCTTGACATCTTGGAAAGTCCTATCAGATCTAAAGCAACCTTATAAAACTCAAATAAAGTTCAATAAAATATCTAAGCATTTCAGGCTCAAACCCCATTATACTCTTCGATTCAAGTTTTACTCTTAGAATATCAATACATCCAATAACTCCAATGGCTTCTAATTTGTGCAACTAATCCTAATAAAGTCATGCCATGCATCTCACAACCTCAATAACAAATTTAATAAACAATTTGATGTCATTCCATCCATCAGCTTCGTATTAATTTGATGAACATCAAATTTTAATAAAAGCATAAAAATAATGATGATCCCCTAATGCTCTAGAAGAAATCGAACTTCTCCTAAGCTGATAAAACATTCCCATATCTATTTATAAACTCCTGTATTAACCCATAAAAATTCAATCACCTAAAGTATCCATATAATCTCAATCTCCCCTGTACCATCACAATCCTTATGTTAACACCAAGAGTAATTAATATGTCACTCCAATTCAAATAACCGTCAATAATTTCACAATTAGTTCCAACAAACAACCAATGAAGTTTGATAGGTACAATAGAATTACAACACCCAATACAGCCACATAATCCTCATAATGGATCAAGATATATAAATCGCAAAGTCGAAAGATGAAAACTCAAGTACCTGTAATCTCTAGTATCTATAAGAGTCAATAACAATGCAGGTTCATTAAGAATAACTTTGGTACACAATCGGAATTTATTTTCAATTACCTCATTTCTGCTTAATATTTCTAACCCTACATGATTTTCTAAAATCCTTCGTTCTTCCTTTGCAACGTCCATCTTAGGCTTATCTTTTGTTTGCAACACTATCAACTCATTATTACTATGATTTTGCATAATTTCCTCTTCAAAAATTGACATTCTAGTATTAGTTACCCATATCTCCAACCACTTTAACATCTTTCTCAATTATAGAATTTGCTAAATGTTAAATTTCCACTCTTAATGCCATCAAATTGCTTCTTTCAAAGTATCAAACCCGAGAGAATCAATTTCTTTAGATATTTCACAATTCAAACCCCTTACAAATTTGTCTAGTGTACCTTCGAGGCTCCTCCAACTCACATCGTCTGAAGAGATTTGTGTTCTCCTAAGCATACTCTTCAACATTCACGATTCCTTGCCTCACTGCAAAAGCTTATCATATAGCTCATCTTGATAATAAAGCAGTACAAATTTTCTCTTTATCAATTTCTTCATCAAACTACATGTAATGTCTTTTCCACTAAAAATCATCTATATCTTCAGATTTTTCCACCAAGCTTTCACAAAACTTCTAAGCCACTTACAAAATATATCTTCTTTCTTATGATCTGAATATAGATAATTCCAGAACATTCAACTTATCTGGAATTCCTAATGTAAGTATTCATCTAGAGAACCACATACATCAAATTTTGGTAATAATGCCTTCACCTCTTGAAATGTCAAATCCTCAAACTAAGCATTACAAGCATATTTACCAACATAGTATAACTTAAGTACTAGGCTTTTTTCTTCATTTTCTTTTTTACTCTTTTTTTTTTCTTCTTCTCTTTTTTTTTTTCTTTTATAAGAACAACTACAAATTCAAAAGAACAATATAAAAAATGAAAATATGAGAATAGAGCGAACAACTAAACTAAGGATATGAACGAATTTGGAATTGGTGTTGTAGATATTGATCTCAATTCAAACCAATGAAACTGACTCTTAAATCCTAAGAGCTCTAATACCAAACTGATGTATGCTCACAATCCCAGAATCCCAAATCTTTAGGAATCAGTAAAGCGGATCTCTACCCATTGAGAGATCCAACCCAGAACCAAAGGTATTGTTTAACATGATCCTAAGTTGAGAATCCCAAGAACTTCGATATAATTCAATGGAAGAACCTTAATCCTTTGATTAAGTAAATTCCTGAACCTTGGTATAAAAGACCGCAACCTGATGAATTATTCTAAACAAATAACCTTGATATAGTGAAGAACACAACAAGACTACATCATCAATGAGTTCAAAGAGTTCTCAAAGGAAGCAAAGAAAAGAGAAAAATTCTCTTAATAATATTAAGGATGTCAAAACTAAAATTGTCTTACATGAGACTAAGATATACATTTATATAGAAACTCTAACAACCTTAGGGCGCAAATTAGGTAAGTAGACCTACTAAAATAAACCTTGAGATAATTATTTACAACTCTAAATAAAACAAATCTAAAATATATTAGGTAATTTCATAATAATAATAATAGTATAACATGAATAAGCAAAACAATTAGAAATTGTAGAAAAGCAATACGCATATACATGTTGTGCATAATTAAACACTAAGTGTACAATTAAGCTCAACTATACGATGTGTTTTGAGTTTCCATGCAGATCACACATAGACCTATTCACTGGACCCGGTAAGCCTTGAGTTGCCAATTTACGGGCTGGAAAAGGAATGAATTAGGCTCGACCCTTAAGGGGATAAGTCCAAGTCGATTAACTTAAACAAGCAATTCAAGGACCAATTCACTTAAAAAGGTGGTTCAAAGGTCAATTTAGTGACCCTTGAACCGTAGAACCTTTTTTCTTTTTTTTTTTTTTGCCTTTTCTAAATTTTCCTTGATTATTATAAATAATTTATGAATAATTCGGTTTTTTTTTTCCATCTAAATCTAAATTTTATATCATTACTCATAAATAAAAAATTTTATTTTCTGTTTATTTTTTTTTCAATCTAAAAATAATTCATTTAGAATGTGTGAACGTGAATATGTTATATTATATTATATACAGTATATTAATTATTATATATATAATATATTATATATTATTTGTATATGTATATTTTTTTAAATTTTTGAGATTAACCCGATTATGAACTATTAGATCAAACCTAAGATTTAAAGATGGTTCAATCCATCAATTCGGTGACTCACCACCCCGATGAGTTACTATGCTTAGACCGTCTTGGTCCTTTAATAATTAGTTTAATAACTCAATAAGTCAATTTACCCGGGTTTAATGACACGGCTTATACTTCCCCGTTTCCTTCCTACACAGCATGTATTCAATTTAAAGTAGAAATACATGGCGTGTTCTTTATGTCGTCTCTATCCGTGTCTTTTGTCTTGATCACGTGCATGCGTGAAGAAGCTTTCAATGAACCAATTTATAGATAGAGAACTAAAAAATATATATACATATTTATATTGTTTTATTTCTTCTTTATTACGAAAAATAAACCGATCGTAACTAAGATATTAAAGAATAGACCGTACCAGCATCAAAATTGCACATGACTAATGCAACTAAGAAGCAGACATGAAATTTCCTAGACTTCCACAGCAACCTCCTGATCATCTTCGTGGTCTTAACAAAGCAACAAAATTAAATTCTAATAACTAACATCATAATTTTGCCAAACTGACCGAACTTGGTTGAGAGTTGAAGACATAAGTAGGACGACGGATAGTGTGGCATGTGGAAAGTTGCTATTAAATCATCCGCCATTGATAGCGGTTGATGATGACAGTAACTCCACTCAACCATTAAAGCCGACTTCAATGCTCAGCATTTCATGTGGAATGTGGGCCACACGCTAAAGACCCCAGGATTCAGGAGACTGTTTGAATGCTTTTGCGGGAGCCTAACTGCTTAAATGAGCTAAATCTTTTTTATTAATTACTCGAGTTCGGTCATGCAGGACCTCAAGTTATTCAGTCAATGTATTGCGTCAAACTAAAACTTTATAATATTTATATCACATGAATAATCTAAAATAGAAGTGAATGTAATGAAATAAAATAAAAATTGAAATGATAAATCGTTTTGTGCATTTAAAAACAAATATGAAGTAGAATGAAATAGCATTAATTACCAAAAATATCCTTAATTATTAAGTATCATATTTTATTTAAAAATTAAATAAGTAATTTTAAGTTAATATAATTAATGAAAATAAAATAACATCACGATACTAGTAAAATAGAATGGAATTCTTGCTTAAAGATGACATCAACCATTCCATCAAATCATGAATTCATCTTTGAATTATACTTCTAAATATGGAAAAATAGAATGGAACTTGGAACCGTGATTTTATTCCAATCAATTTTTATGTATCAAATGTGACATTAGTTTAATAATTTGTAAGCTATTTGGACTATCCTAAAACTTAAATATTGGTCGAATTTTAATTTTCAAACTTCTTATATTTTTTATTGTATTTTTTTTATTTTCTTGACTTTTTTATATTTCTTTTTTATGTGTTAACTTTTAATTTTTACACTTTAAATTTTTTTTTTTCAATTTTCATATTTTATAATGTAATTTACTTTTATTAAATTTTCTTATTTTATCATAAATAAACTGGTCACGTCAACACCGCATGGCAAATAAGGTAGTACTTTAGTTCGGGCTATTTGAATTCTTTAATCAAACTTCAATCTTTTATTTAAACATTATAAATTTAATTCCTTATTTAAAATTACCTTAAACGGTAAATCTGTTCCTACAATTTTCGCAACAAAGAACAGTGAAAGTTGAGTTCTGTACGCATGCATTAGATGTCATTTCTTGATTTGTTTCCGGTCGCTTCCGTGGAAAAAATTTTGAAACGAGGAATGATATATTGACATCTTTCTAACAGACTTTACTCCGTTATTAACGCTTGTCTAACCATTGAGTAGTGCCGCTGAAAATACTATAAATAGCCTCCTTAGTCTTAACGTCAAGCTGTGACAAAACAAAATTTGACAAAGAAAAACATTTCCCAAGCTTCTGGCAAGCCGCACCACTACACCATTTTAATTATTCTCCTCAATGGCTTCCAAACTCAGCTTGAACGCACTCTTTGCGCTTGCTCTTGCGCTTGTTGTTTTTGCGCATGGAACCCTAGGTACATATATATGAATATGATGTCTTATTGTCATTGAAATATCCAATATAATATTAATTTTATTTAGTCGGCAATAATCCTTAAATTTAGATGCAAATAATTTATAGATAAATTGTCATATCACAATTGTTCTTCAATTTCAATAGATTCATGATACAATTTTTTTTTTTTTTCATTTATGTGATTTAATAATTTACACTTTGTATATATATATATATATGTTTTCCTTCGTTTAGAAAACACTAGTTAGACAGATAAAAACGTTTGTAGGCAAAAGAAAAGATCCAAAAGCTCTTCCCTCTTTTGTTTTTTCAATCATAATATTTTCAGGTTTTTTTTTTATATTATCTTTTAATGTATAAAAAAAATGTAAGAAATATGGATATATTGTTTATAATTAACTCCTGGACCTAACAGATCAAGTTATGAACAAAATCAATATCCCGTTCATTTCTTTAAAAGAGCAGTCCCCGTTTCAACAGTTAGTGTGAAGAGAAATAATGAAATTTTTTTTAAGTTTATATTAATTACTCAAAAATCTTATAAAAATATAATTTCCTGTAGCCAATGCATGTAGCAAGAACCAAACTACACATAATAAAAATTGAATCCTCACATGGCTTTACATGGTATTATCAAATGTTGCAGGACAAATTGTGTGCGAAGATCTGAACGAGGACTCATGTGCCTTCGCGGTGTCGTCGACCGGCAAGCGGTGCCTGCTGGAGAAGCAGGTGAAGAGGAGCGGAGAGGAAGCCTACACATGCCGATCATCGGAGATCGAGGCCGACAACTTGAAGGATTACGTAGAGACGGATGAGTGCGTGAATGCGTGTGGTCTTGACAGGAAATCGCTTGGGATTTCATCGGATTCTCTTCTGGATTCACGTTTTGCACAGAAACTGTGCTCACGCCGGTGCTACAACAAGTGCTCCAACGTCGTTGATCTTTACTTCAGTCTCGCTGCTGGTGAAGGTATGTGGCCACACTCACAATTCCAAGTGATCTATCAGAATATTGCAGAAACAATTTACATACCTTGCAAAGCATCAATTAGAACGGGATCGTCAATGTCTAAAATAGCGCACCTAACACTGTTCGAAAAATTCTAAACCGTAAAACTCTCATTTAATGCGATTAAATTTCTTCTTAATTATATTTTACGAAGTGAATGTTTGTTGGGTTTGTATGTGTGGATGCAGGTGTGTTTCTACCCAAATTTTGTGAAGCACAGAGAGGACATATCCGTAGGGAAATGGCAGAGATTAAGAGCTCCGGTATGGTGGCTCCGGGACCAGTCCTTCCTGTGAAATTCATGGCTGCTGAAGAACCAACAATGCCTCCTTATTGATTATCAGCAAATCCACCCATGATCAATCTTTTTCATATACTACTATATACATTAGATGCTTTGATCTTTTTTGTTTATCCTTATAGTCATTATAATGTGTAATCATAGTTGTGTTATGGTTTGAATATATAGGAACTAGGATTAGTTAAAAACAAATGGATTGAAATAATGTGGGCTTTGTCACCACTGCTAGAATAGAACGTCTATATATTTTATATATACAGAGAGAGGATGTTCTATTTATGTGAGAAACCCTTGATTGCTTGGTTTTTCGAGGTTGTAATACTGTTTAATAAAGCTTGACGTTGCGTACTTTTGGCTATTTTAGCTGATAGTTCTTTTTCCTTTTTTTAACTCTTCCTTACAAGTCGACAGCTAGAAATAAAAACAAAAATATGAAGAAAAAATCTTCAAACATGACAAAAAAAAAAAAAAAAAAACATATCAAGTGGAAAACAGAAGTAACATATTATTGCCTCCCCCACCCCCCCGTCATGAGCTCTCGTCATGTTCTTCGACATCACATCCATACAAGGAGAAATGAATAGCTAAAAAGTTAGCAAAACCGCGTTTACAATTTCATTATGAAAAAATTTACCCGAAAATGAAAATTTAATATGAAAAATGCTGACGGTTACTTTAAGATACTTATAAAGGTGGAAAAAAAGGTTTTTTCAGATCCTAATAAGTTTTTGAGAATGCTAAATAATAAAATCTAGACCTAGGGCACTGTTGGGGTCTAAATTAAAAATTAATCTAGAACAAACCTGCCAATTCACGAATTTAAACCGAAGTTATTCCCAAAAGTCTGAATCGCCCGTTGATTTGGTAGGTCCATGAGTCTAAAAGCGATCCATCACTCAGAACCAAGGACCCACTAGATTCAAGACTGTTTAAAAAAAATGAAAAAAAATAATAATAATCATAGTGAAGAAAAGAAATTAAGCTAATAGACTTACGGAATATTGAAAAGTTAGACTATTTTCATGTAAATTAGGAAAATTTATTTTCCATTAACAAGCACAGCATTTAAATTTTAAAGGATGTCTAGTTTGGTTTATTTAAAGTTTTACCAAAAGGAAAATTCCATATTGCTTGGGATTAGTTTTTATCTTTTGTTCTTCTTGATAACCTCTAAATTTTTGTCTCACGTTATTAAAAGTTATAGTTTAAGTTGGATATTATTGTATCGAAATAAATGTACACCTTTGTCAACTGCTTCAATAAATGAGCTAAAAACTACAAGGTTCTTAAACTCAATATTTTTAGTACAGAATTTAATTTATTTTAAGTATAAATTTTTCAAAAATAAATAAATTTGCATCGGGATCCAAAACCCAGAATCCTGACACGCGGGTTCAGGGACCCAGCTCGGAAGCTTGCCCCAGACTGTCAACCGTTCCCCTTTACGGAGCGAGGAACCAGCGGGACCCGCCCGGGCTACACCGATCACCTATGCCCACGTCGGGCACTGCTATAGCATAAGCCGATAAATTGATTTAGTAATTTGCGGACAAACGGACGGTGTACGAAACTTTATGGCACAAGCAGACGATAGCCATGCACCACTTATGTTCACGTTTTCGACAGCACATTTCTCTTTCCAAGAGGATTCGTGGCATGTCAAGCCCTAGTTAGATTCTTCACTTTGCATCAAATTAAACCGCATGTTATGGCATGATCTATATCACTTACCTATAAGTATTAATCATCCCCACTTTTCATGAAATTTCTTTTGCTATTTAATCCACTTCATGTCTACAATTTTCTCGAACTTCAACATTAGTTAAGTCTCTTCAATGATATAGATGTTAAAGAATTGTATGCAATTAATTCAATTAAGTGCCAAAAACACAACTTACAACATATATTAAATTACACATGTTTTCCGTATAATCATATGTTTATATGTACCCTATAACATTTAAATAAAAATAAAAATCTGATCGTAATAACATCTTTTTTAAATACTTAACTTTTTTATGAGTTTGACTTTAATAACTCAAGATTTTTAGAAAGGCAATACAAGAAACACTACTAGAAGAAATATTTATGTATATTACAACATCTATGTTATAGAGAACTCCTTGAATTTATAAATGCATAAAAATCTTAATGCATGATACAATTATAAGAGAGGAGCAAGTATGCACGTATAAGTGAGTCACTGGACTTCTATTTTTGGGCACTCTTATGTAGCACTTTGAGACTCCAAAACTTAATGAGGGTGTTAAGTCTGCCTATACACACAAAACAAAAATGAGTATAGAGAGAAAAAGTAATAAAGAAGATATAAAAGAATAATAATTTGCTAACTAAATATATTAGCACAAATGAGAGGAAACCCTACCTATACAAAAAGTCTTCCCAATTAAATAGCTAAGATCAATCTAATCTGATAATTAGGATCAAAACCTACTTACCACTATAATTAATACATCCATGATTCTCCTACTCCTACCTAATGCTATAGTACATCAAATGTAGACAATCAGATTCACAAGTTTGAGTAAACCTCCATCTTGGACACAACTGACTTGACTATCCTTATTAAGTTCCCACAATGCCACAACTAGGAGCTTTAAGTATTTTATTGTGAAATATCTGTGTTTATGTTGGTGAAAAAACTAGGAAAATGATCGTGTGTACATGCATTTATAAGAAAGATGCAAAGTACGTATATAAGAGCTTTTATATGTGCTTGTTGGTGTTATGGTGTATCTATTCATGTTGGTTTGTTTTGTTGCATATAAATTGAAGTGAATGATGGGTGATAGTGAATGAGATGTTAACATGTTTTACATTCTTTTTTTTTTTTTCTTGAAGCGATTTCTTGATGGAATCAAGCACATGATCTATAGGTTTCACTGGTCTAGGTAGTTAATTCAGCATTGACCTATTGATCCAATGAGTCTAAACCTCAAAATGATAAGTTGAATCATTTACAATTCTCAACTCGAAGGTTTGGTTACATGCCAATTCACAATTAACAAGTCCATATGCCTACTTCTAAATTAGAAAATCTTAGACATAAAGTAAAATAACAACTAAAAAAAAAAGGATAGATCATTTTACTTTCGAAATGTCATGATCTCAAATTAGGGGTATAAGTGAACCAAGTTGATTCACAGCTACTTAAGTTCGATTTGAACTTTATTCAAATTTGATTTGGTATCAATTAAGTCAAATTGAAATGTGACCTATTTGAATAGTAAATCAAACCGAGTTTGAGGTTTATAATAATAAGCTCATAACCCTAACTAAGCTTAATGGAGTTTAGTATGACATATAATTTTATAAATATAAGTGAGTTTAATAGAGAGAATCAATAAAATATTTAAGTTTAATTGAATTAATCAAGCGAAACTTGAGTTTTTCATATAGATCTTTAAGTTAAACATAAAGTTATTTTAAAATTACTCTATTCAGCTTGAATTTTTAAATTGAATTTGAGTTAAAACCTAATACTTTATTAATTAGATAGTTAGGTCAACTCTTAAATGAAAACCCAAATATAGTATTTAGAAATAAACAACAACACACCAATAATTGCTAAAAATGGGCAGACGTGAAATTCGCGCATTAAACCAAGGTAACACGAAAAAAGTAAGCTAATAACTAACATCATAATTTTTCCAAGTTGACAAAACTTGTCGAGAGCTGTACCCATAAGTAAGACGGGGGATGGAGTGGCACGTGGAAAGTAGCTAGAATCATCCGCCATTGATAACGGTTGATCCTGACCTCAAAAATTAAGGCCGTCTTTAATGCTACTCGTTTCGCGTGGGTCACGTATCCCATGATTTAAGGGAATATTTGAATTGTATTCGGCGAATGTAAATCAACATTCATGAGCTGACAGAGTTAGAATTGAATATTGATCGGTTCGAGCTCCACTTATGAAATCAAACTCAAACTTCATCATATTTGACTCAAATGGCTCGTTGAGAGCTCCCTTAATTTATCTTGAAGTTAAAGTTAAATGTTAGTTAAAATTAGATTTAAGTTCACATGTTAATATTATAAATTATGTAATTGCTAAGTGAAAAATAATGAATAACTAAACTAACAAATAATAATAAATTTTTTTTAATTATTTAACCTAAAATGTTTACAATTAGTATTAATAAGATATTAATTATTATAGCTTTATAACTCAATATCAATTATCTACCATAATCCCTATAAGTTCTTTTGATTGAGCTCAATCTTGTAATCTTTAAGTCCAGTAAAATTTGATTCAAACTTGAGTTTGAAATATTTTATGAAGCTTTATTTTATATTTAATATTATATTATCTCGACTTAACTTTTTTATAATTTTAAGTTTATAAAAAGAGACATTTTATAGATGTGATAGGGCATATAAACATTATACGGTAAAATACTAGTCTCAAATATTGATCATCTTTTCTTTTCCTTTCTTTTTCTCCATACATCGAACTATTTGAAGCGAAATTTTTACGAACCAGATTCACACGTTAATCTTTCTTAAACCCGAAAATAAGGAACCGTAATAGTTGAGTTCGATAGGCATGCATTAGACGCTATTTCTTGACTAGTTTCTGGTCGTTTGCATAGAAAAAGAATGAAACGAGGAACGATGTATTGACGACGTCTTACTACATTTCACACAAAATTTGTTCCGTTATTGACGCAAGTTTAATCATTATCGTGTAATGTCATATAAATCAGTATTTTCAAATCAAGTTGACTTCTGCAATTCCTTTTGTTTTTTTTTCCTTTATGCTAAACCCATACAAATTTCACTAAATTGGAATCAATTATCTTATATATTTAAATCAACCATCAAAATTGAGTCGGATAATACTTCTATAAATAGCCCTCTTATTAGTCTTAACACCAAGTTGTCACAAAACAAAATTTGACAAGAAAACACTTCCCGCAAGCCATTTTAGTTATTCTTCTCAAATGGCTTCCAAACTCAGCCTAAACACGCTGTTTGTGCTTGTCCTCGCACTTCTTATTTGTGTCCAAGGAACGCTAGGTACATATATGATTTACACTTTGCACATATATTTTTTCTTTGTTTAAGAAAACGTTGGCTGTGTATGAGCAACAATGAATTTTTTTTTCTTTTAGTTTATTTTATTTACTCGATATTTTTTATAAAAATATGACTTCCTGTTAGCCGCAGCCAATGCTTGTAGTAAAAACCAAATACTTACCCATAACAAATATAGAATTCTTTCATAGTTTTAAAACTTATGAATGTTGCAGGACAAATCGTATGCGAAAATCTGAGCGAGGACTCGTGTGCTTTCGCGGTGTCGTCCACCGGAAAGCGGTGCCTGCTGGAGAAGCAGGTGAAGAGGAGCGGAGAGGAAGCCTACACATGCCGATCATCGGAGATTGAAGCCGACAACTTGAAGGATTACGTAGAGACTGATGAGTGCGTGAACGCGTGTGGTCTTGACAGGAAATCGCTTGGGATTTCATCGGATTCTCTTCTGGATTCACGTTTTGCACAGAAACTGTGCTCACGCCAGTGCTACAACAAGTGCTCCAACGTCGTTGATCTTTACTTCAGTCTCGCTGCTGGTGAAGGTATGCGACCGCATTTGCATTTCCATATCATCCATCAGAAGAACATGAATATGAACATCTCTTTCAAACCATAAATTACAACCGTGATTACGAATCGAATAGGTTAATAAGTTGTTATATATAGGAGAATAATCACATTTATAGATTAATTGAGAAGGATGACTTGATACTGGATTGAAAATAGAAATCTTGCAAAGTACTCTACTGTTTTTGAGTTTCGGAAGGTCTCTGTAATTTTAACGGTTTCTTGCCGTAGTTTGACGGACAATTTGTGTTTGGCTTCAATTCAACGATAAATTCTAGAAAAATACAATGGAAGATCTGAAAACTCTGCACTTCAACACCATACATTGATATTAACTTCCATATTACCAAATCGGACAACGTAGAAGATATAAAGTCCTCAAAAGGATGGTTGGATCCTTGTATAATCATATTATGCAACTTTACAAAAAATCTTTAGGCCAAGTTAATGTCGGATTAATACTTGTTGAATTATGATCGAGCCTTAAACCTACGTCTTTTAATTCCATCCATCTTTTAACTTTTCTTAACATTACAAATAATACGAAAAAAAATAACAGATAAATATATCCTGTAATATATGATGGTAAACGTACTCTCTATAATTTTTTTTTTTTTTTTATAAATGGAGAAAATGATTCGATACATGGTGTATATTAATGAATTATATGCAAATATAAATAATTGTACCATGTTTCTAAAAATACTATAATTTATGTTTTCATATATCAGAATTTTATTGATACTTATTTACAATTAATTGCGTCACCTGACATATTAATACTATTGAAACTTTTTTTGAAAAATAAAAATTAAATATTAGATCTGTTTAAACTTTTACCATACATTTTCCTTTATGCCTTTTATTTTTCTTAATAACTTTCGGGGGTTTGTTTGTGGTTCCAGGTGTGTTTCTACCAAAATTTTGTGAAGCCCAAAGAGGACATGTACGCAGGGAAATGGCAGAGATCAAAAGCTCCGGAATGGTGGCTCCAGGACCGGTCCATCCAGCGAATTTCGTGGTTGCACCAGCAATGTCTCCTTATTAGTTATCCTCAAATCACCACATGATTCTATCTATGTACTTCTCCTACACCTTATAATGATATAATATCAATTCCAACCCCGATCTTTCATATTTATCCTAGTCAATATAATGGATAATCGTGGTATTGTTATTTTACTGAAAATATAGGGACTAGGATTAGTGATATAAATGAATTGAAAAATGTGGTGAAAAGTAGCCATTTGTCACCACAGCAAGCATAGAACATCTATACTATATTATATATTATGGATGTTCTATTTATTTAAGAAACCCATCATTTCTTGATATATTAGGGTTCTTAATATTGATTAATGAACTTTGATATTATATACTTTTGCCTATTTCAATTATATGTTTTTTTTTTTTGGGCCCTTAGTAATTATAGTTTTAGTTTTTTAAAATAGGGTCATAACTCAAAAGTAAGAAAAATATAAAAAATAAAAATACAAAAAAATGAAAAATGAAAAAAGAAGAAAGAAAGTTATAAAGATTTTTAGACTTTTTAGAAAGTAAATTATTTTAGGGTCAATTTGTTTTAGGCCCGGTTCAAATTATTATTTTAAAAAGTCACGTAGTTTAAGTACAATTTAATTATACTAAATATCAAAACACGGATCAACGGTCTAACAGATAAATGTCTTTTATTTCTATCTTTTTTATTTTTTACAAAAAAGCAGGGTTGAGCTTACGAGATTCACATCCAATCAAATCTAATCGGATTTGAATTATTACAAAAGATTTAAATCGAATTTGATTTTTATTAAATTAGATTTGAATTAATATAAATGATTTGAATCTAATTTAATTTTTATCAAAACAAATTAAAATTAATATAATAAATTCGATTTGATATGATTTGGTTCGAGCTTTATAAATAAAAAGCGCGCGACAAAAGAATAACAATTACACACACTCTGCTTTTTCAAACCATTCTTGCAATTCTACCCCATTATCTATCAATTACTCCACTGATCCTCTGTCAATCCACGAACTGTATACACGATGCCGGAAGATTGAGTACACACATACGCGGCGATACTTCACGTCCCTTGTCACTTACATCCAAACACAGCCAACTTAACACCGCAAACACACATACTGCTTAAACCTAGTCATACACACACATCATGCCACGTCCAATGCCCACTGCTACGGGCTCTTCATCAACAGACAACCCCTAAATACGCCAAATCTCCAGCAACAAGTCCACGACCAGCTCTCATTGCACGAGCATGAACAACGGATTGACAGCAGCTATACAGATCATGCCGCAACATCCTAATCAGCACAATGCATCACTGTAAATCACAGAACAACCCAACATGCGCATAATTAGTGGCACTCCATACGCCATCTTCACATCCACAAACAATACACCAATCTCCACTTACACAATGACCGAGCAGCACCATCCATGCCCTAATCAACACATCATACACTTCACAATGCCTAAAACCTGATTATCAACACGCCGCGACAGCCAACAGCAAGCTACACAACCTCGTTGATAGCAGCATTCTTCTCTTTGACTGCAATCAAGCGATGCTCCACTATAAAATCATATAGGGGGATAGTAGGTAGGAGCCAGACAACCAAAGGACTTCCTTATCGCCAACTAAAGAAGCTGAAAGATATGGAAGACAACAAGGAGACAGGAGAAGTCCAAGTCGAGGCTAAACCCAAGAAAACGAGTAAAAGAGAGCAAGATTTGGAG
Source organism: Lumnitzera racemosa (assembly GCA_024138005.1). Lineage (NCBI taxonomy): Eukaryota > Viridiplantae > Streptophyta > Magnoliopsida > Myrtales > Combretaceae > Lumnitzera > Lumnitzera racemosa. The sequence goes on from JAMXBC010000004.1 coordinate 108,733,255, forward strand.
AACCGTTGCGAGGAGTATCCCCAAAAGGTAAAGACATTAGAAGCACAACTAAAGAGGACTAAGGGCAAGGAAGAAGAGGCTCCCAAGATTCGAAAGAGGAAAAAGACTCAAGACAAGCTCACTAGCCATAAGAAGATTAGACTTTAGACTTTAGACTCTTTTGGTGTTTTCTTTCCTTAGGATTCTTTTTCAAACAGAATAAGTGATGTAAAGCTTCACAGATGCAAAAATTAATAAAAATTAGTTAGGTTTTTCCACATCAAATGTATCTTGCCAATTCTTAATTTTCATCGCATTCATGTGCTGTGCATCCTACATTCATATATTTAATAACTTTTTATTAGAAAAACGTAATGTATGCTAACCCTTTACTGAGTTTGCATTGGATAAAATCTCAAAATAGCTCCCAAATGTCAAGTCTTTCAAAGAAGTCCGATTAGAACACATTCCTAGACCAGGATGGCCACCACTCAAGGAGATGATGGAGGACCCAAGATCAATGATCCCTCCAAGCTAAGGTTCTGTTCTATAGAAAGGGCTGTGGAGAAGATGGCAAAACAAATGAGCTTTCTAGTAGATATCATCACCTTGCTGCAAGCCACAACACCAGTTAATGAGTTTACCCAAAAGTCAGGAGAAGATGGCAGAAGAAATGAGCTTCTTAGCATAACAAGGCTTGTTATGGGAAGAATATGCAGGCTCTCGATGCAGAGGATGAATATCCAAAAGACCTATTTGAGTCAGAAGGAGTTTACCCAAAACTCAACCCGACCTTCGAACCTGACATGTATACATCGCCAAGACCAGCTGACCAAGGGCTTAGTACAAACAGCTTAAAAGAACTGGAAAAGAAACTGATGCAACAGATAATTGAGAAGATGAAATCACTTATAGGGTATGATGGATTTGAATAGGTAGGGATTACCGAGTTTTCTACATATGACATTAAAACTTACCCTGAGAAGTTTACGGTACTAGAGTTTAAAAAGTATAACGGAACGAGCTGCCCCAAGCTTAATACCAATTTGTACATCAAGAAGATAGGTAAATATGTCTAGTATGATTCACTCATGGTACAAATGTTCCAAGATAGTTTGATAGGGCCAGCCTTAACTTGGTATGTCCAGCTCAATCTAAACCAGATAAATACATGGGAGAAACTTGTTAGGACATTTTATGAGAAATATAAGTTCAATGTAAAAGTAGCTCTGACCATGATGGATTTGGTTGCCTTGCATAAGAAGAACAATGAATCATTCAAGGAGTATGCTCAAAGGTAAAGGTCCTTAACTGTAAGGATATCTACTCTTACTGCCGAGAAGGAGCTAACATCAGCTTTCATTAACACCTTGGAAAGACCTTATTTCTCCCATCTTATCAGGCAAGCCTCATCCAGTTTTGTTGAAGTAGTAGTAGTAGAGTACAGGATAGAAAGTGACATCTCTTCTAGCAAGCTTCAAGAGCCAGCAAATAGAAGGTCACCGGTTTCATCTTTTAGTCCTTGACCAACGAACAGCAAGCCTTAAGAATCCACGGTCAGTGTAGTAAATTCAAATGTTAAATCAAACACTCAAGTCGCTTTCAAAACAAATCCACCTTTAACTTAGCAATAGTTTAGAGACTAGCCTCAAGCTAACAAGACTTTTAAACAATTTACCAAGATACCAGTCTCCTTAAGTCAAGTTTTCGAGAAGTTACAAAAAGATAATCTGATACGACATGAATTTCCTAGTAACCCGTACAGGCCGAGAATCTTTGACCTTACAATGAAATGTAAATATCATTGTGGGCAAGTAGGGCATTTGACCTATTCATGCTAGAGACTAAGGAACAAAATTCAAGACCTAATAGACGAAGGAACAATGCAGTTAGATTTTATAGAAGCCCCAACTACCAATGTTAACAATAATCCCCTACCTAACTAGGGGCCAATAATTGATATGATTTTTTATGACTGTACCATCAACATCATTAGTTCAAATAAGAAGCCTAAGGTTTTTGAGTTTTATACAAGCAAACAAGCTCCAAAAGCGAAGACGTACACATTTCATGTACCATTGGCCCCAGAAAATTACAAGACTACCCCATTTAACTATCACGTGGTAAATCAGGGGAAACTAGGTCCTCTAGTAGGGGGGATTACTCAATCGGGAAGGATTTACCACCCAAGAGAAGAGCATGAGAGGAAGGCCGTACTAGGGGAATCGAATGATAAAACAATGGCTGAATATGTTGAAGGGCTATCAACCTTTACCAAGATGATCAAGTCAAGTGAGTACAAGATCATTGACTAACTCAGTGAGACTCCAGCACAAATATCATTGATGAGCTTATTGATCACATCCGAACCACACAAGGAAGCTTTTATTTTGCATTTTAAAGGAGGTAAAGGTCCCTCATGAAGTTCCAACTAAGAAGATGGGATTGGTCACTAATTTCGTCTTCACCATGGATCAAATTTCTTTTTCAGCTAAAGAATTAGGTAAAAAAGGGAAAAAAATATGAAACCACTCTTTATCATAATAAAGAGTAACGATATAATCATTACTAAAGTACTCATTGACAACGGATCATCGTTGAACATCTGTTCACTCGCTACCTTGGATTTAATAGGCATCAATACACTTGCAATCAGGCCTTCTTCTACAATAGTTAAGGCCTTTGATGGTTCCAAATGAGATATTATAGGAGAGATAGATTTATCTATAAGTATTGGCCCTTAAAACTTCACTATTTGATTCCAGGTCATAAACATTCCAAGATCTTTCAGCTTACTCTTGGGAAGACCTTAGATTTACGCAGCAGGGGCCATACCCTCGAGCTTACACCAAAAGCTAAAGTTTATCTCAAATAGTCGGGTGATTATAATTCTGGGTGATCAAGATTATGAAATTTACAAGGAGATGATCATACCCTACATAGGAAGTGAAAGGCAAGAAGAGTTGTACTTACAGATGTTTGAAGCAGTAAGCATGAGTACTGGTCCCAAGAGAGAAGAAGACAGAAGAATAAAATTCAAGGAAGGCCAAATCGACACCTATGGCCTTTGTTATAACCCCACCCCGACAGAAGAATTCCAAAAGAAACGAGCGAGGGACAAAAGAGGTGACAGATTATACCATGTCCCAATGATCTTCCCGCCACTAGCTAAGATATTCATATGGGTAGAGACTCAAGCCTAAGAATCTGCCAATAAAGGATCAACAAGCTCGCTTAAGCCCCAGCATCATCTGAATAACTGGTTCTCCATCCTGATGAAAGGCAATAGGTTTTCCCTAGGGTAAAGGGTGACCCTTAGTTAGTATTTTTTGAATTTTTATTTTCAATAGCCATTCCAAATGTATCGTTAAACCTTCCATTCAAAAATATTAGTTAATCCTTTATCTCATTTGTGATTCACTTTCATTCATTCAATAAAATCTTAGTTCATTTCTTTCCTTTGTTGTGTTTCAATTCTCTTTTGCTTTTCTTTATGCACTTTGCCCAAATCCATTGAACTAAGCGAAAACCAGGAATATCTCACGCATGTAGAAGATGAGAATATCGATATCGCTTTCAACCCTACTACGTTAGTCGTTAGGAGCAATTTGATGACTACGATGATATACAAGAAGAATAGCAAAAACATAAACTGGGTAAAATTACTAATGATGAACCAATTGAAACAGTCAATGTAAGGGATGAAGATAATCCTAAAAATCAAAAGATCAGAAGGAATCTAAAAGAGAAACAAAAAACAGAAATGATTACATTGTTGGCCGAATATCAAGACGTGTTTGCTTAGTCATATGAAGATATGCCAAGGTTGGACCCATCAATCATGGTCTACCGTTTACTCACACAAGAAGATACCAAGTCAAAAAAGCAAAAGTTAAGGAGATTTCAACCTAACATCTTGTTGAAAATCAAAGAAGTTAAGAAGTTACTGAAAGTTGGATTCATTGGGGTATCTGATTGCCCAGAATGGGTAGCCAATATTTTTCCAGTAAGGAAGAAGAATGGGAAAATCGGAGTGTGTGTAGACTTTTGGGATCTTAACTAGGCAACACCTAAAAATAAATTTCCATTGCCTCACATTGATGTCTTAGTGGATAACATGACCAAGAACCATCTATTCTCATTCGTGGATGGTTTTTTGGGATACAATTGGATTCAAATGTTTGAAGAAGATAAGATTAAGACAACTTTTATTACAACTTGGGGTACGTTTTACTATAAGGTGATGCCCTTCGAGTTCAAGAACAATGAGGCAACATATCAGAGGGTAATGGTTGAAATATTTCATGATATGATGCATAAAGAGATAGAAGTGTAGGTTGATGATATGATTACGAAATCTAGGGAAGAGGAAGATCGCTTAGAAAACTTGAGGAAGCTGTTTAACAGATTGAGGAAGTTCAAACTGAAGTTGAATCCGGAGAAATGTACTTTTGGAGTGATGTCAAGAAAATTGTTAGGATTCATAATTAGCCAAAGGGGTATCAAAGTTAATCCTGATAAAGCCAAAGCCATAATTGATATGCCTCCTCCTCGCACACTCAAGGAAGTAAGAGGGTTATTAGATCATTTGAATTATATAACTCGATTCATATCTCAGCTAACAGACAAATACCGCCCTTTGTTCAAGCTATTGAAAAAGAATGCAAGGGTCAATTGGGATGAAGAATGCAAGGAAGCTTTAATGAAAATTAAAGAGTACTTTATGAATCCACCAGTGTTAGTGGCACCTAAGCTTGGGAAGCCATTGTTCTTATACCTAACCATATTACCCAAATCTATGAAGTCCATGCTTGGTCAGAAGGATAAAGAAGGGAAAGAGCAGGCCATTTATTATTTAAGCAAGGAGTTCATAGAAAGGGAGAAAAAATACTCGGAAGCTAAAAGAAACTGTTGCGCATTGGTTTGGTTCATGCATCGATTCAAATAATACACACTTTACTACCAAATCAAGTTAATAACACAACATGACCCCTTGAAGTATTTAGCAATAAAACCGACCCTCATTGGAAGAGTTTCGAAGTTGTTGTCAGAATTTGACATCAAGTATGTGAACCAAAGCTCAGTCAAGGGGCAGGCCTTGGCAAATCAATTAGTAGAAAGTCCCTCTAAAGATATCCCTTAAGAAGCATAAGTTGAGTTTCTTGATGAAAGTATCCTGGCTGCAGAAAATGATTCTAATAGCGAAGCAATTAAGAAATCCTTATGTTGGAAAATGTTTTTTGATGAAGTAACTAATGTATCAAGAAGTAGAGTTAGGGGAATTCCGATATCCCTTAAAGGTACATAATTCCCGATGGTCGTAAGACTGGCCTTCCCATGTACTAACAATATTGCAAAATATAAGGCATATATTTTGGGACTTGAAATCGCATTGTTTAAGTAGATACGGGAATTAGAGGTGTATAGAAATTCTTTGCTAATCATAAGATAAGCTCAGGGTGAATATAAGATAAAAGACCCTAAGTTAATACCTTACCACCAACACTTAGCTAAGCTGATGACCAAGTTTGAAAAAATTACCTTTGTGTACATACCAAGGGCTCAGAACCAATTCGTTTATGCTCTAGCTACCTTGGCATCCATGATCTAAATATCGGGAGGAGTAGAAATTCAGCCACTTAAGATTGAAGTCGAAGAAAAGCCCAAATAGAAAGTTCATGTGACGAAAGCCTTAGTATTATGATATCAAAACATTTTTACAACATGGAACGTACCTTGAAGAGGCCAAGAAGAAGGATAAGAAGATGATTAGAAGATTGCCTACTCAATACTTGATAAGCGAGTCTAATTTCTACCAACGATCATTTAATGGTGTGCTTTATGGTGTATAGATGAGAAAGAAGCCAAGTTGCTAATGAAAGAAGTGCATGAGGGAGTATGTGTCCCCCACATAAATGGCTACATGCTCGCGAAGAAAATCATGAGGATAAGGTATTATTGGTTGACTATAGAAGGAGACTGCATCAAACATGTTCAACACTGCCATTTGTGCCAGACCTATGCGAACAAAGTTAATGCTCTACCTCAAAAATTGCATACATTATTTGCATCATGGCCATTTTCAATGTGGGGAATATACATCATTAGCCCTATCACTTTGAAGGCATCTAACAAGCACCAATTTATACTGGTAGCTATTGATTATTTCACTAAGTGGGTTGAAGTCTTATCCTACTCTAATGTGACGAAGAGAGTAGTGGTCAAGTTCATCAAAAGAAACATACTGGCTCGATATGGGACACTAGAAATAATTATTACCGATAATGGTATGGACCTGAACAATAAATTGATGTTAGAGTTGTGTCAACAATTCAAGATCATCCATAGGAATTTCATTACTTATCGACCTCAAATGAATAAATCCATAGAAGTGGCCAACAAGAATATCAAAAGAATTATTGAGACGATGGTTGTGACATATCAAGATTGGTATGAGATGTTACCGTTTGCACTCATGGCCTATTGAACTTCTATCAGAACATCAACAGGGACAACCCCCTACTCATTGCTATATGGGATAGAGGTTGTATTACCAATAAAAGTCCAAAATCCCGTCTCTTAGGATATTATTGGAAAACCAATTGAATGAGGTTGATTAGATAAAGAAACCAATCAAGCAGTTGAATCTGATTAATGAGAAGAGGTTAGCAGCTTCATGCCATAACATCTGCTATCAGCAATGAATGGCTAAAGCTTTTAACAAGAGAGTACGGCCCTGAAGTTTTAAAGAAGGAGACATGGTACTGAGGAAAACTTTGCCTAATGTACAAGACTCAAGAGGGAAGTTTGCTTCGAACTATAAAGGACCTTACATTGTAAAGAAAGTATTCCCTAGGGGAGCCTTGATTTTATCTCAAATGTATGGTCCAGACTTAAGGGACCCTGTAAACGCTAATGCATTGAAGATGTACTACCCTTAAAAGATCAATAGAATTTTTGCTCAGATTATGAAATGCAAACAATCTTAATATTACTATGATCTCATTTTCATTTTCTACATGCGAAGTTGGTATTCTTAGTAGTCGTCGACATTGAGTAATATCTCTAGATCCTTTCTCATTCTGCTAAAAGTCCCCACTTCTCGCTCTATCTAAATAAACCCTATACACAAGAAACACAAGAAAAAATAAACACTAAATTTGGAATGATGTCTATTGATAAAAATTCTTTTAATACTTTATTACGGTTCACCACCCGAAAAAAGGATATTTATTTTCTATTTTTCAAAATAAAGCCATGTTCAAAAAGAATAATAAGTGGCACATAAGTAGAAACTCGCTTAAGAATAAAGGTTTACATAGAAAACCAATTAAGTTGGGCTGAAAATTTAAGATGTGATATCTTTACTCAAGAAATGAAGATGTTTCATTTGTTAAAATTGTCTTCCTAAATGTGTCTTTAAGTATGGCATATGTATATTTGTTTCATGCTTAAATTGCTTTCCAAAAAAAGAGAAAAAGAAAAGAAATAAGAAAAAAAAAGGAAAAGAAAGAAAAAGAGAAAAAAAAATAGAAGAAGAAGAGATAAAAGAAGAGCAAGAAGAAAGGGTCAAAACCGTTAGTTCTAATCAGATTGCTCAAGAAAAGATTTGACTGTTTGGGAATTATCGCTAGAGCCAAGTCAGTGGTTCTAAGCTTTAAACATTGCATTTGCATTTGTTATCTCCTTGGGGACTGTAGACACTTAATTCTTAAACTCAATCCCATTTCATAGTTTCTTGGGCTTCCAACCGACTAATAGAGCGTTACCTCGATTCATGTTCTCACTCGAGGATCTAACCAACTCTTAGAACTCGGTCCCAAACCAAGTTTTCTCTTCTTTCTTTTTTTGGGTGAGGGGAGGGGGGGGTGCTTCTTTAGCTAGCTCAAGGAGTGCTTCACCTGCCTTGATTAGTTAACTCATTAGGGTACAACCAAGTTTTCTCTCTTTTTTTTTTAGATTTTAGCTAGCTCTAGGAGCGCTTACCCATCTCATCCAATTTAGGGCTTTAGTTAGCCCAAGCAGCCCTCCGCCTACCTTGGTGAATCAGCTCATTAGAACATGACCAAGTTTTCTCATTTTTTAGGGCTTTAACCAGCTCAAGGAGCGCTTTACCCGTCTTAGTTAGTCAGCTCATAAAGGCATAATCAAGTTTTCTCATTTTTTAGGGCTTTAACCAGCTCAAAGAGCACTTCACTAACCTTGGTTAGTCAGCTCATTGGGGCATTACCAAGTTTTCTCATTCTTTAAGGTTTTAGCCAGCTATAAGAGCTCTTACCTATCTCATTCATTTCAGGGCTTTAGCCAGCTTAAGGAGCGCTTCGCCTACCTTGATTAGTCAACTCATTAGGGTACGACCAAGTTTTCTCTTTTTTTTTTAGGATTTTAGCTAGCTCTAGAAGCGCTTACCCATCTCATCCAATTTAGGGCTTTAGCCAACTTAAGCAGCGCTTCGCCCGCTTTGGTTAGTTAACTCATTGAGGCATTACCAAGTTTTCTCATTTTTTAAGGCTTTAGCTAACTCAAGGAGCGCGTCTCCCACCTTGATTAATCAACTCATTAGGGCATAACTAAGTTTTCATATCTTTTAGGATTTTAGTCAGCTCTAAGAGCGCTTTCCCATCTCATTCATTTTAGGGCTTTAGCCAACTTAAGGAACAATTTGCCTGCCTTGATTAGTCATCTCATTGAGGCACGACCAAGTTTTCATATTTCAGCCAGCTCTAAGAGTGCTTACCCATCTCATTCATTTTAGGGCTTTAACTAGCTCAAGGAGCGCTTCGCTCGCCTTAATTAATCAGCTCATTGAGGCACGACTAAGTTTTCTCATTTTTTTTTCAGGGTTTAACCAACCCTAAGAACACTTACCCATCTCATCTAGTTTAAAGCCTTAGTCGGTTCAAGGAACGCTTCACCTACCTTGGTAGTCAACCCATAATGGGCACAACCAAGTTCTCATAGGGTTCTCGCCAACCCACAGGGCGCTACCCTTACTATTCTTTATTTTAAGCTTATCGTCGTCAAATCTTCAACTATCCATTCATAGCATTTCTTAGGATAAAGTCATCCTAAGGCAAAAACGGTGTCTTTTTTATCTTTGTGGTAAAGTTTTACTCAAACTTCACCACAAAGAAGAGCAACTATAGACACTCGATTTTTTGCCCCTAATAGTTATAATTTTAGTTTTTTAAAATAAGTTTTTAACTCAAAAGTAAGAAAAATATAAAAAATAAAAATAATAAAATTAGAAAATGATAAAAATACAAAAAAAATGAAAAAAAAAAAAAGAAAAAAAGTTGTAAAGATTTTTAGATTTTTTAGAAAGTAAATTATTTTAAGGTCAATTAGTTTTAGGTCCGATTCAAATTATTATTTTAGAAAGTTATATGGTTTAAGTACAATATAATTGTATTAAATATTAAGTATAGGCTAACAGTCTAATAGATAAGCATTGGAGTATTGATATGAAGTTAGCTTGAGGTCATAAGTTCAAATCTCATCGAGCACTTATATGTCTTTTATTCCTATCTTTTTTATTTTTTTATAAAAAAACTAGGTTAAGCTTACGAGATTTACATCCAATCAAATCTAATCAGATTTGAATCATTACAAAAGATTTAAATCTTTATTTTTATTAAATTGGATTTGAATAATATAAATGATTCGAATCAAATTTAATTTTTATTAAAACAAATTAAAATCAATATAATAGATTCGATTCGATATGATTTATTTATAAATAGTAAGCACATGACAAAAGAATAACAATTGCACACACTTTACTTTTTCAAACCATTCTTGCAATTTTACCTCATTATCTGTCGATTACTCCGCTGATCCTCTGTCAGTCCACGAACCACGCATACAATGCCTGAAGACTAAGTACATATGCGTACGGCTATACTTCATGTCCCCTGTCACTTACATCCAAACATAGCCGGCCCAATGCTATAGACACATACACTACTCAAACCCAATCATACATACACATCACGCCACATCCACTAACCCAATACGTCCAATGCCCATTGCTACGACCTCTTCGTCAATGGACAACCCCCGAATACGCCGAATCTGTAATAACAAGTCTACAACCAGCTCTTGTAAGCTCCAAAGTTCAGCTAAGTAACCGTAGGATTGAACTTAGAACCCAAGGTTTAGGGCGATCGGCTAAAAGATCCGATCACACCCAAATTATAAACTATTGAGAGAAATATTAGTAAAAATGACCCCGTAAACTTAAATTTAAGAAAATAAACAGTAAAATAGGAGACTATAAAATTTTCGAATTTTAAGCATAATAGGTATTAATCATCGAAAATGCGAAAAGTATAATGAAATAACTAATAAAATACTAGAAATAGATTATATGTATACTAAAAATTTTAGAATGACCAAAATAATATTTAGGAATGTTCACGTGTACCTCACATGTATTTACGTGTAGATAAAAATACGCGTAATTACCTAAATTAGCCTAAAACTAAGCAAATAATTAAAGAAAAATACAAAATAATTATAGAAAAAATCAGAAAAATCAGAAGAGGATAAGCTGCAACAAGATAAAGTCGTGGTCAGCAAGAAAAAAAATAACCAATAAGAATTTGACAAACAAAAAGCCAAAAATCATAGAATTGGGGCAACATCCCATCAAATTAATGCACATTAATTTCTACAATTGTCTATAAATAGGGGAAAAAATTCCAGAAGTCCTTTGGTCAGTTTATGATTTGAGAAAAACAAAACACCGAAAAAATCGAGAAAAAAAAAACTGTGTAGTTAGGGATTTTAAAGGGAACCCACACCAGACGAGGAGCTGGGAGTGGACAGCCACCACCACTACATGGTGGTGGCAGCGCCCAGGCCGGACGACAAGGCCACGGCTGCCGTCGGTGGCCGGAGCTACCCAAATCGGTGAGTCCGATTGCCAGCCCGATTTTGTGTAATTTTGTAAAAATAGTAAATATTATTATAAAATTATGAATTTTGTTATTTCTGAGATATTTTTGTATGTAGTTTGTAGGAAAAATATTATTTTGATGAAAACATGCCCCGTAATATATGGTCCTTAAGAAATCATGCAAAACCGAGCACATTTCGATTTAGAAATAAATGACCTTAAGAGTGTAGTTTGGAGCTCAATTTTTTTCTGTAGGATTCTCATGTGATATAGAACAGTGCTATGAAGCCATTTTTTTTTTAAATTTAATTTTCGAAATTTTTAAGTTAATTTTTAGCCCTAAAATGATGAGAAAATTGGGTAATTTGGAGTTAATTAGGTTATTAGGATATTAATTACTGATTTAGATAATAATTAGATGTTTAGGGATGTTAATCTCTGATGTGAAAACCTGATCCTAGTGTATGGAGTGTTAAGTATAAGTAATGAAGGTATTATGTGGTAAATGTAGAAAATTAGGAATATGTAGAATTAAAAATTAATAAATATGGAAAAATTAGGTTTAATTAGATAATAAAATAATGAAAATCAGAACATAACAAATCTGAAATAAAATTTAATTTTTGGTAATTATATGAAAAATGTAAAAATTTCTCACAACATGAGTAAATTCGGTACACTAATGCAGATTTAAGTGTACCGGATGGAATAAAATGCTGACTAGGGGTAGTAATCGTATTTAGGGTATCTGGAAATAATGTGGTTAGTTTCACATTATGAGTTGAAACAAATTTCTAGGGTCCGGGTACAAAACAGTACCTACAAATCGAACTAGAATCTAATCTAGAAATCGATGCGAAACCCGAACCTAAACCCGAACCTAAAATAATTATTAAAGACTTAATACCTAGATAATTAGGCATATTAAACCTTAAACAAAACCTAACAATAAGCGTTATCGGATAAAATAAACTTATAATATTATATAAAATACTGAAACCACGTTCATGTTATAGGGATGATCGGCGATGGCCTGAGCAAATCGGACCTCGAGTGAGCGAGCGAGGAGTCGAGGTAAGTTGGGATTAATACGATGCTGTATTTTGGAGGCTTAAGATTATGCTTGGTTGTGCTTGTTAGATAGAGAATGTGTGCATGTGCTTGATTATAGGTGATGCTATGATTCTGTTTGTTACTCTGGCACATATTGTATGACTTGTATGAAAGGATTGATCACCCTAAACTGGACTTAACCAAATATCCTACCAGTAATCATAATCGGACATGCATGACAACCCGTTAGGGGAACTTAGGACTCTCCGGTCAAATACCGACCCCTTCGGAAGGGATAGCGCAGGATTGCAAAATGGTCCCTTCTTCATCCTCAGTCGAACTAAGTGACAGGAGAGGAGGTCGCGGCGAGGGTGAAGACAGTGGTTCGAAGGTAGTCACGGGAGGAGCAAGGTCTCCATTACACAAGCCTGGGTTTGGTCGTAAGCTGTTGCATTAACGGCAACTCCTCAACCCGGATTAGAGCGGGCGCAATTTCTCTAATCTCACGACGGGCCGGACAACGTCATGCGATGGCATTTGCTTGCACATGCATTGCACCTAATAAGTGATTGAAAACCTTGTTGTGTGTATGGTATAGTTTTAAGTCCTCCGTCCTAACTTACTGAGCTGTGGTTGCTCACATCTCTATAGACATCGTGCAGGTGCTGGCTAAGAAGCGGCAACCAATTACTCTGAAGCTAGCAACTGCTGGATCCTGGGGAGTGAGGAAAAACATTGAAGAATAAACACATCTTTTAAGGTCTAAGTTTTTATTTTAGAATTATTTTTCATTTCCGAATGATATAATACTAAGGAATATACTATAGAGAAATGTTGTAAACTTTAACTGTAATAACTGAATGATAACAGATATATATAATTCCTCACATTTATAGGTAAATGATTTATTTAAATTACAAACTGTCTACTTCAAAGCGGGTTAGTTATGGACGCCTTGTGTGGATCAGATCTAAGATAGCGGTTGTGAGGCCAACTTCTATCTTAGGGCAGTTCATACGGCGGGGCTATTACGACTCTGCCGCTTCGGGGCGTGATAGCTCTCGTCGTACGAGCACGGACAGCGAACCGACAATAGCTACATAGATCACGCCACAACGCCCTGATCAGCATGACGCATCACTGCAAATCACAAAACAGCCCAACACGCGCATGATCAATGGTACCCCATACGCCATCTTCACATCCACGAACAGCGCACCAATCTTCACTCACGTAATGACCAAGCAGCACCGTCCACGCCTTCATCAACATACCATACATTTCACAACGCCTGAAGCCTAATTATCAACACGTCGCGATAGCCAATAGCAAGCTATACAATCTTACTGACAGCAGTGTTCTTCTCTTCAGCCGCAATCAAGTGACTCTCCACTGCAAAATCGCACGGATAACTCACAGCTACACTCAAATCCGATCACCACTTCCCTTTTTCGTACACCGATTCACTAACCCCAACGCTACTGGTTCTCACCAACCACTCTCAATTGACTCTCTCTCTTCGACGAACTCAACCCACTACCATGTTCTAGCAAACTCAACCGCGCATGAGCACTCCCATCATCACCTTACAATAACACATGATCAAGTGAGTTCAATTGTTGGTTAGTTTTTTGTTTGTTTTATTTTATTATTATTATATTATTATCATGTTATTAGTTCATTAGTTATTTAATATAGTATATATTAGATATATATATGAATATCTTAGTTTAGAAAACTTTTAGTATTAGTTTTTTATGTTAAGAAAATTTCCTAATATTGTTAATTTACTTAGGTAGATAATTGCTTAATAGTAATATAGATATAAAGCTATATAGATGTTAGATAAGAGATTATTAAGTTTAGTTTTATGTTATCTATTAGTACACATAATATATAATATATGAATATGTTAGTAGAGGGGTTTTAGTATTAGTTCTTATATAAGTATATTATATAAAATTATTTTATTTTAGTAGATAGTTATAGGGGTTGTTAGGATTGGGTTTTTTTTTTAGGAATTGGTCTTATTTAATGATTTATCACATAGAAAGTTTTTTTAAAAAAATAAAAATTAATAAAAGACCCTTTTGAAAAAATAGGATTTTTTGAGATTTTTTTTATAAAATAAAAATACTTAAGAGTTAGCAACCCTTTAGATTTTTTTGAATAAGCTGAATAAATTGAAACGTAAACTCGACCGATTTTCAAAATTAAAATCAACCAACACATTAAGATTTTCGAAAAAAACTACGATTGTCTAATCCCAATTAATGGGTACATGACACATTTGGGGCGACAATAAAACATGTAGAAACTTAAGTTCTTTTTTCTTTTATTTTTTATTTTTTCTTAAAAAGTATTAAAAAATATTATAATTTAAAGAATAAACCTAATTTTAATAAATAGATAGTGATATTCATTACGGTTTAATACGTTAGCCCCCCAATTCGAAACCCTCTGGTTTTTTATTTAAAATGAAATCAAAGAACGATAGCTAAATTGTAGAGAATTCACCTAATTGATTACAATTTTTTTTCTTTTTCCTTACTTCGATAGGGTGATGACTCCAAATTTTTTTTTTAAATAAAAAACCAAAATTTCTCATTTTCTTTAGTCGATGATTAATATTTAATGGGTTTGGTATTAGTATTAATAAAAAAATGGGAAATGAAATTTAAATTAAAAAAAAAAAAACAAATTTCAAGCTCAACATTCATGTACTTCTCCTTAGAATATGTTTATAAAGGAGTTGCTTAGCGAGATTCTATCTTAGGATGTCACATGAATGTTTTATGTAACTTTCCCATCTAAAGGCATCTCCATTCAAAATTGAAATCCCTTAACACCACATCAATATTTTAATAACTATACGTATCAAAAGTAATCAAGAGGGAGATGAATAGGCTACTTAAAAACTTTTAAACCTTTTGCTAGACATTAACAAAATGTTCCCTTTCAATTTCTTTGCTTAAAGTGACATGAAAAAATATATGAAAAATAAATGAAACATGAAATAAAAATAGTTACGTTGAGAAGATCGGACTCAAAAATTATATTGCTTCAGCCTTATGCCTATTGCACTCTTCCAATTTCAATGTCGTTTTGCTATCCATTTTCAATACTTCAACCAAGATAGAAAACAAGTAAAATCATTCTTCTCTATCTCACTAGGCTATCCTTACCTAATCATAAATCTACAAAATAATGTTAACTCTATTCTAACACACAATCCTAATACTCAAAAATGGGATTTACAAATATATGAGGACTAAATACAATATTCATGAAATATAAGCTCAAAAAGAAAAAGAATAAGGAAATCGAATATATAGTGTTGTCTCTGATTTAACTTCTTATTTTTCCTTTGAATTTTCTCTGTATAAATTTGTTGATGAAAGTTGCAGATTAATGTCTCTCAAAAATTTGAATTGTCTTGTTTATATACTCACTCAATATAACATCTCTTTGCTGGATTCCTGAAGAGATCTTTGAAAAATCTTGAAATATCTTTATTGAACCATTAAAGGATGTGTTTCTTAACTTAAGGAAGCTATATCTCCTTTTTGTTTGAGTATAATTAGAACATTGAACACCATATTGATAAGTTACCAAGTCTACACATGTTATAGTATGTAACCTTTGTATCAACTCTGCAAACAATATCCTTCAAAAATTTGAATTCCCTTGCTGATATGGAGTCTTAAAAATCAAAATCATATCTTCTTAGCTTTATAATCTTGAATTTTGAATTCAATCTTCTATTATTTTTCTTATTGATACTTCTTACATGCATCTTGCATCAAATCTAATTGTTTTGAATATGTAAGCCTCAAAAGGTCTTCTTTATCAATTGTTTGAATTTAAATTAAAAATCGATAGCAAACTTGATAAGATTCATCCAATCTTGAAATTGTTGCACATGTCTAACTTAATCTTAAGCTTTGGATAAATCCTTATTTGAATCCCCACGAAATCCTCTTTTTATCTTCATAAATATGTATCAAATATCTTAAAAAATTCTTTTAATCATCTGACAATATATTTCCAATAAAATTCTATCATAAGCTCTTTATCAAGATTTACTTCTCTGAAAAGTAATTTAATTAAAGCTCCTCAATCCCCATAGATGTGTATCTAACTTAGTGGAATGCGTTGAATATATCACCCACATATATCCAACAAATGGAGCTAAACCTTCAAATCATTAAAAGTCTATATAACACTTAATCTATATCGAACTATCAAAGTTTAATTCTGTCCAAATCTTCTAATTTAGTCTTTGAATAGTCTCTAGTTCTTGAAATCAAAACTTAAGTAAAAACCTAACACTACTTAGTAACCTGTACACTTAACGTACTTATTAAATATCTTTATCTCATTTTTGTTATCATTAAAATAATGATGAGAGAACTCAACATTCTCTCCCTTTTTTGTGATAACAAGACCTTTCTTAGAAAGATATTGAATCAAACTTTGCAAGGTTTTGTATATATTATAACAGATACAACCAAATGATCAACTGTTAACAACATTTGTGAAAGTCCACTTGTTAATAACGTTCAATTTCCTGATTTTTCAAAGCAAATCGTACAAGTTAGATATATATAATCAGATTATTAGATTATTCAATACTTTTTCCTATTCTTCTTCTCCTTTTTTGTTTTCATCTTGTAATGAAACTCCCCCTAAACCTGATACAGAAGAGAATTAAAGGAAAGAACTTAAATGGAAAACAAAGCAGTAATATTTCATTGACAAATAACTTATTATATTAGAATTTGTCTCTAAATATGACTCTGACTAAGACTTTGAATTAGAGTAGTAGACACTTAACATAAACAAACTTGGAACAGACATCGAATACATCAAAAATACATTAGAAACATAAACTAGACAAACAGATCAAACACGAACTTAAAAGAAAACAGAATTCACTTCTTTTTCTTTAGATAGCTCTTCTTGATCCTGTCAAAGGACGTAGAAGAGGGTAAACTGGGATCCTTCCATGGTAACAATAAAACAACAGGCTAAGGAACCTAAGGTGTAGTATCCTTAAATGGCATATCAAAAATAGCAGAAAATCCTCAAGGTGTTGAAGATGGAGTAGCAACAGGTGATTGAATAACTCATGTGACTGGATAATGTGAAGCTGGAATAAGTGAAAGTTCTTCAACTAAAGGAATTGAAGTTTGTTCATCATGAACAGATGGTGATTTTTTAGATTTTGGAATTTGTGATTCCACAAATTCTAAAACAAATGGAATGTTTTGTGGTGATTGAGCAGAAGGTGCAGCAAGAGCAATGTTAGGTGGTGTTGGCAATTTGAATGGTGAACTAGGAGGTATAGGCTCAACTTCTTGCAACTTTGTCAACAACCAATCCATTTTCTTCTCAACAATGTATTTAACTTCATTTATAGTTAATCCTCTACTTGAGGAAGCCTCACCAAACTTGTCTTCAAATCCTACCTTTGAATCATCCTCTGAATATTCCTTTGATTCAAAGACTTGTCTTCCTTCCTTGATCTCAAATTTGCCACCTGTTCTCACTTCATAATCTTTGTTACTTTTATTTTTCCTTTTCTTCTCAATCTACTTACCCTTAAACCTTCTCTTTAAGCTCTAATTCAGTCTCCAAATCAAACACCGAATGCTTGCCCTCAAATAATGACCTGGGCAACTTGTTTTTCTTATGTTTTTCATGCACATAAAATTCCCAGTCATCGATAAACCAGATCTTATTCTTCAAATTTATCTCCATGTGCTTAATATGAGCATCACCAACTACCTTAATAGAGATCTTTTTCTTTGTTACCTTACGGAGTCTTAACTTCTTATATTCAAATAATTTCATCAACAAATTTCCATATTGCCTTTTTCTCTTATTCATAAAGGCATGTCTAATTATCTAAGTTGCTAAATCAAGGTTTTTCTTTTGATGCATGGCAAGAATAACCATTGCATCTTCCTTTTAGATACTAGTTGCACTATCCTCTTTAGGAAGAATGTGGCAAATTATGAATTTATATAGCTACCTAATTAGCAAACTGAAATTTAAGATACTGACTTCTTTATCAGCCCATAATCTTTCACCTTGATTGAGCTCCTCAAAAATTTCCTCCCAACTCCATTTCATCAATTGCTTGTCATTGTTCAATCTAGGCAATTTGAAACACTTTAAAATATCATCTTTGGTTGTTACTAATTCCTATCCTAACACATTTGACACCCATTTATCCCTTTGTTTCATCTAAAGATCCCCGTAAAATTCATAAATCAATTCTCCAAAAACTACTACTTCCACATTATACAAAATTTGCAACTCAATACATCTAAAAATTCGTCCCAATAAAAGCCATTTCTTTTGAAATAATCAAAATCAAAAACACGCAGCTCAATATGCTATTTCTATTTAGTAGTTGAAACATGGACTATCTTAGATTTTACCCCTTTTGTCAATCTTAATCTATTCATACTTTACTCCAATTGTCTTTACTTCATCTCTTAAATCAACTTCGGAGTCTACTTCAGAATTTTCTTCTGACTTCTCCAAACTTTCTTCAGCCTCAAAAACTTCCTCCTTTGATTCCTCTTTAAAAGTATTGTCCTCAATCTCTACAATTTCCTCACTCAAAGAACTTATGACCCCTAAAGTTTTCTCCTTTTTCTTCCTTTTGCACTCACTTCGGTTTCCACACCAATAAGGTTAGGATTCGTCTATTGAAGACTTTCTTGAATGGAGTTGGGGTTTTCTTGCTCTATTTTGTTGATTAGAATTATGATTTTTACCCGAATCAGATGGCTCGTCAACAAAGAGTAGGAATTCTCTTTGGTGTTCTTTAGGTCCTTCTTTTTTTTAAGACCCAAATGAGCGGACTTACAAGTGCCATTGATGAATTTTGTGAGCTTGTGAGGTGATCATAATGAGTGAGAGTGAAAGCACAAGAGAGAAACTTGAAATGATCAAGTGATTAAGAGAGAAAGAAGTAGAAATTTAAAGATGTGGAGACCGTGATCATGCCTTAAAAGTACTAAGAAGTGGAATGGTAGAGTAAAGTTAGAGAGAGAACTTGATGCATCACTGGGGTCGGATGTACAGAAAGGTACCACAACGAAGTGAACAAAAATAAAAGAAAAGAAAAGCTAGCAAATCCAGGCAGCTACAAATTGGACATGATACACCAGTCGGATATGACTCACCAATCAATCTTACTTGGCTTACAATCTACCGAATATGACTCATCAATCCAAACCAAAAGGTCACTTGCCACTTCTCCTCACTAAAGGGATTTGATAAGAGTTGAAAGAATATGAGAACACTAGGGTTACTCAAAAGGGAACTTGTGTAAATTCTGATATTGAAGATTCATTACCACGTACAACAAGTTAGGGGTATATATAACCATTCACTAGGGTTCTTTACATGCATGAAAAGAGAAAAGGGTATTCTTACAATTGGGTTATGTAAAACATACTAAAAAGGGTAAAAGGAATAAAAAAAATTAATGCAGAAAGGTAAAGAATCCTTCTAGAGTATCGTACTAGAAGACACATGTCGATTAGTAGCTAATCATCAGAAATAAGGTAAAAGTAGACAAGAAAAGAATTTACAATCAAGGGCTGACCTGACCTACATCAGGTTAAGGCTTAATCAATCCTACTATAAAGTAGTCAACTTAGGTTGGGGTTGAATGTTTGTGGTCGGCTCGGGAGCTTAGCTCAGATAGTCTTGAGGCTATCTTCTCAAGTATCGTATCATAGCAAAGCTGCTCGGCAAGTCTAGCACATGTGAGAGTCCAACAGTTAAGTCAGCAAAAGATCAGGTCAAGATAAGAATTTCCATCTCAAATAAGGCTTCAAGCTAGTGTTCTTTGAGTGAGTCCTTGGAATCCTTTGGCTTGGCTACATATGATTGGTTTCAAAGGCTAATTCCTATCATAATTAGAAAGAAAGCCATTAGAAGGAGACGGCAGTCATTGATCATGGAGCTTACACGCACGAAATGAGAAAAAGTGGGAGTTTTGCTTTATACATGATTATATCACGTGGGTGAGGTGAGAGAAAGAAAAAAATAAACCCTCATTTAATTCTAGTAACGGTATAATAGGGGGTAATTAAATTATAGACTTTTTATTACACCCAATGATTATTATAATGAGTTTTGTTAAATTTCTAAAATAAATATCATGTATAATCAATTACAATATTTAATTCGTAGCTACAAAATTCTTTTTTCTTTAAGCAAACTACTATACATTAAATTAATGAATTAATTAAAATGCTCAAACACTTATTACAAATAAATAAAATTTAAGCAACACTAACATTTATCACATGCTCTTTTAACAATTCAAACATTAAGAATTATTTTCTACTAAATAAATATTTTACATACAACATAAAAATTTTATTGACACTATAAATATGATACAAAATATTAAACACATAGCATGATCCATACTTATTTATGAGAACAAATTCTATACTTATGTTACCATTGTTAACATGGTCCCAAATAAAGTGATGTCTTGCTTCTATATATTTTGACCTAGAATGATGCACAAGATATTTTGTTGAATTAATTACCCTTGCGTTGTCACATTTTATGAGAATATTTTTCAAATTTAAGCCACAATCAAATAATTTTTGTTTGATCCAAAGGATTTAAGCAGAGCAATTGCCAATTGAAATGTATTCAGCTTCAACTATAGATAGGGCAATAAAGTTTTGCTTTTCAGAAGATCAAAAAACCAAGTGGTCTCTTTAAAACTGGCAAGTACCTAAAATACTTTTTGTACCTACGATACTTTTTCTATATTTCTTACAGTTTGAATAGTCGACATATGAGTAATCAATTATATCAAAATTTTGGTTTTTTGGGTACCGGATTCCCAACTTAGCTATGCAAAATATACTTGAAAATACGTTTCATAGCTAATAAGTGAGTTTCAATTGGTTTTTGTTAGAATCAAGCACATATGCACATATAAAACAATATACCAAATCGTGAAGCATTAAGTACAATAAAGATCCAATCTAACTCCTATATGATTTTCCATTAACTTTCTTACCTATATCATTTGGGCTAATCTTGTAGAAGTGGACATATGGTTAGCAATACCTTTCATAAGTCAAGTCCAAACTTCTTTAAGATATGCCTTCTGTACTTTTCTCAATGCACGAAGATCCCATCATCTATTTGCTTTATTTAGAGTCTAAGGAAGAAGTTTAGTTCACCTATGAGAGACATCTCAAACTCAACCTACATAAGTTTAGAAAACTCCTTACAATATGATTCATTAGTAGATCCGAAAATAATATCATCAATATATATCCAAACTACTAATAGATCACTATCGTAATGTTTCAAAAACAATGTCCTGTCTACTTTTCCTACTTGAAATCCATTTTTAATTAGGAATTCGTTAAGTCTCTCATATTAAGCTCGTAGACCTTGTTTTAATCTATCTAAAGTCTTTCTTAACTTATACACATGATCTTCTTTAAACGAATCCTCAAAACCTAGAGGCTATTCTATATACGCCTCTTCTCTAAAATAATCGCTTAAAAAAACACTTTTAACGATCATTTGAAATAATTTAAATCCTTTATAACATACAAATGCAAGTAGGAGTCTAATTATGGATGCAATTGAGGCAGGTTTGACAATTCTATTATTTATAGGGTGTCCCAAAACTCTATAAAATTTTGAGGGTATTACTCAAAACCACTTGATCAACTCGTTGGGAAACCAAGAACCTGTTTTCCTCTTCCCCACCACTCCCAACCACCCCCACCCTACCCAAAACCCAAATGATAAGTTATATAAATTTAATTGCAAACTAAATAGATATGGAATGTAAAGATTAGCAAAAGTAAGGTACAGAAAATCTACAAATGTAAAGTAGTACAACAAATTAGTAATGAAATGCTTTGCTTAGAATTTATTTCAACAAACAGTAAATTCCCTATTCTAGTTACAAGCAAAAAAAACCCCTAAAACTATTAGTTGATCAAATTAAACAAAAGAATGGTATGCATTATAACATGAGCATCTTTATAATTATCATCCACATAGTTTCACCCAACAATGAGGAGGGAAAATGCTTTCATACTGAAAAAATAAATAAATAAATAAACAATTCATAAATAAAAGAATCAACTCTACAAGCGAAGCAAATTTGATACTCACATGTCAAAATGTAGTAGCATCTCTACAAAAGTGTAAACCCAAAACAATTTATCTTTTGCTTTTTTATATCATATTTACCATAATCAAACATAATGACATTATGTCTACACTTAATCAAAAGCACCAATATCAAGAACTTACTAATTTTCTAACCAATAGTTTTTATTTCTTATGATATATAATACTTGAGTTATTGCTTACCTAGTAACGGGTTTTATGAAAAACCCAAAACCTGATAAGGTTTTTAGGCGTTTCTAAAACCCGTCCCAAAACTTTATCAAGAAATACTTTATAGGGTTTTATTGACTTGGAAACTCTATTATAACCCACCCAATTGCATCCTTAAATCTAATAGCCTCTAACCTAGCAATTGGTGTATAAGTCTCGTCCAAATCAATTACTTCTTCTTGTGAGTAGCTTTTTGCTACCATCCTTGCCTTATTTCTTACAGTTTTATCATGTTCATCTAATTTATTCATGAATACCCACTTATTGATTATGATGGATTTATCCTTAAGCCTACGAACAAGTATCCATAATTGGTTTCTTTGGAATTGAGTAAGTTTTATTTACATGGCACTAATCCAACTATCATTACAAAAGGTGTCATCAACAAAGTTAGTTTCAATCTCAAACAATAAGGCAAAATGATTTTCAATATTTTTAAGAATTTTCATTGTCTTGACTCTAGAATATGTAAGCCCTAAAGCCAAGCCAAGTAACCGTAGGGTTGAACTTAGAACCCAAGGTTTAGGGCGATCGGTTAAAGGATCCAATCAAACCCAAATTATAAATTA
The DNA here is from genome assembly GCA_024138005.1 of Lumnitzera racemosa. Classification (NCBI taxonomy): domain Eukaryota; kingdom Viridiplantae; phylum Streptophyta; class Magnoliopsida; order Myrtales; family Combretaceae; genus Lumnitzera; species Lumnitzera racemosa. The sequence goes on from JAMXBC010000004.1 coordinate 108,756,178, forward strand.
TTGAGAAGAATATTAGTAAAACTGACCCCGTAAACTTGAATTTAAGAAAATAAGTAATAAAATAGGAGACTATAAAATTTTCAAATTTTAAACATAATAAGTATTAATTACTGAAAATGCGAAAAGTGTAATGAAATAACTAATAAATTACTAGAGATTGATTATATGTATACTAAAAATTTTAGAATGATCAAAATAATAATTAGGAATGTTCACGTGTACCCCACAGGTATTTACGTGTAGATAAAAATACGCGTAATTACCTAAATTGGCCCAAAACTAAGCAAATAATTAAAGAAAATTATAAAATAATTATAGAAAAATCAGAAAAAAAAAATCAAAAGATGATAAGCTTAATCAAGATCAGGTCGTGGCAGGTTTAGATCAAAAAAAGAAAAATCAACCAATAAAATTTGGACAACTTAAAAGCTAAAAATCAAGGAATTTGAGCAAAGTCTTGTCAAATTAATGCACATTAATTACAAAAAAAAAATGTCTATAAATAAGGGAAATTTTTCCAGAAGTCATTTGGTCAGTTTAGCATTTGGAAAAAATAGGAGTACTAAAAAAATCGAGAGAAAATCCAAAAAATTAAAAAAAAAAAAGGGAAAACTGTGCAGATTGGGCACGTGAGCTAAACCCACCACTCACCACCACCTGGGACCGAACCACCACCACCACCCTACACTAGAACCACCGCCTGGACCGGCCGACAACCTTAGACCGGGCTTGGATGGCCAGAAAGCTTTGGACCGGTTAGTCTCTTAAATGACCCGATTTTGAATAATTTTGAAAAATTAGTTATTTTACCCAGAAAATTATGAAACTTGTTATTCTGAGGTTTTATTGTATGTAGATTTAGGGAAAAATATAGATTTAGTTTAATTACATCTGCAATTATAGGGTTCTTAACAAATTGCTCAAAATCGAGCATGATTAGAACCGAAAATAAATAGGCTTAGGAGTGTAGTTTGGAGCTCAAATTTTTTCTGTAGGATGCTCATATGATGTAGAACAGTGCTATGAAACAATTTTTTTTAATTAATTTTCTAAATTTTTAAGTTAATTTTTAGCCCTAAAATGATGAAAAAATTGGGTGATTTGGGGTTAATTAGGTGATTAAGATGTTAATTACTAATTTAGATCTTAATTAGATGTTTAAGGATGTTAATCGATGATGGGGAGCCCTAATCCTAGCCTTTGGAGTATTAAGTATGGTTAATTAGGGAAATTAGGTAAATAATATAAGAAATTAGTAATATGTGAAATTGTAAATTAATAAATCTAAAAAAATAGAGTTATTTAGATAATATTATAATAGAAATGATAAAAATAATAAATCTAAAAATGACATTTAATCTGAAGAAAAAGTCTCAAAATGTAAGATTTTTACACATCGCGAATAAATCCAATACCGCAATTAGGGTTAGCGTGTACCAAATAGTTTAGAATACCAAATTACGACCCAATTGGATACTTGGACACTCGAGCTTAATGTGATTAATTTCACATTAGGATTCAAGCATATTTCAGGCTTAGAAATGAAAGTTTAAAATCTCATTTAGGATTTGAACACCGAAATAGAGTACACGAATCATTAGGACGTACTGGGCATACACGGACAAAAATGAATTAAAATATAACTTAGAATATGAAACCGTAAATTTTAAGTACTAAAAAGACCTATTTGTATTACAGGACATCCAGAGACAAAATCAGCTTGCGATTAAAGGATCGAGTGATCGAGCAAATCCAAGTAAGTTGGGTTATTGCTTATTGTAATAGAGTACTAGTTTTGTAGTACTCGGAGACTTAGGCTTGTATATGATTGTGATTATAAGTAGTTTACGCATGTGTTTGATGTATCTGAATTCGTGCTGAATTTGTATTGTGAGTGATTCTGTGACTGATTGAATTGGTATGAAATTGTTTGACCACTCTAAACGGAATTTAATATTAGTCGACCCCAAATAATTAATAATGTCATACATTACAACCCGTTAGGGGATTATAGGATTCTCCAACCAAATACCGACCCCTTCGAAAGGGATACCGCAGGATTGCAAAATGGTCCCTTCTTCATCCTTAGTCGAACTAAGTGACAGGAGAGGAGGTTGCGGCGAGGGTGAAGTCAATGGTTCGAAGGTAGTCACGGGAGGAGCAAGGTCTCCATTGCATAAGCCTGGGTTTGGTTGTGAGCTGCTGCATAACATGGAAACTCCTCAACCTGGATTGGAGCGAGTAAAATTTCTCTGATTTCACAACGGACTGGACTACATTATGCGATGACACTTGATTGTTGTATTGCATAAAAATAATTGTTTGATAACCCTATTTGTGCTTGTATGCATTCATGGGTCTCCAATTCAACTTACTAGGCTATAGTTGCTCATACCCTTATAGATCCTTTTCCAGGTTCTGATTTTTGAACACTCAAAACACTATGCCGCCCTACAATTACCCAAAGGTTAGTCTGTTGGAAGCCAGGGGTGTGAGGATCAAGTTACTTAGTATAGTTTTTAACTAGAGTGACCATGTAATTAAGAATGAAAAACTAGTAGTTATTCTATAATCTAGTAAACTGTTATGTTATGTAAAACTTCCTAAGAAGCTCTGTAGACTTATATATATATATATATAATATTGTACATGTTATTAGAAATTTGCACTATTTATCATAATTGTAGTTTAATTGTTAATCGGACTGTTTACTTCAAAGCAAGGAGTCGCCAACGCCTTGTGTAGGTCATGTCTATGGTAGGCACTGTGAGGCCAGTTACTATCATAAAATGGTTTACACGGCGGGACTGTTGCGACTCTACGGCTTCGGGGCGTAACAGAATATATATTACTAATTACTTATTCAAGAGTTAGTGCATCTTAAATCTGATTGTTCCAAAAAGTTCAAATGTTACATGTAATGATTTAATCTCTTGATAAGCTTTTGATTTTGTTCCTACTAAGCTTTCAACTTTAGGCTCTCCAAATGTCCCTGTCTGACCTTTCTGTGTATTCTCTTCCTTACCTTACCTTTTACCTTTAATTGCATCTCATCACCAAAATCGTTAACTTTGGCCTCATCAACAACTTTCACATTTGTAGATTCCTCTACAATTTTTGTTACTTTGTCAAAGACACGATACACTTTGCTATTTAAGTAGTATCCTAAGAATATGTCTTAATTCGCTCGTTCCTCAAACTTACTAAGATACAAACCAGATTTCTTAATAAAGCAAGTAAAACCAAATACATGAAAATAACTTATGGTTGGTTTTCTACCCTTGCATAACTCATATGACCTTTTGTAGGTAAACAACCATATATAAACACGATTAATGTTGTAAAAAGATATTAAGACCGCTTTACCCCAAAAACATTGTGCTATACCACTTTTGTTTAATAAGTTCCATGTCATTTCTTAAATTGTTCTATTTTTACATTCTACCAATCCATTTTGTTGTAGTGTATGAAGCTAAAAAATTGTGAGTAATATCATTTTGTTCACAAAACTTTGTAAAATTATCATTTTTAAACTCTTTTCCATTATCAGTTCATAAATTAATAATGAAAAAGCCCTTTTTGTTTTGTACTTATCTTAAAAAATTTTCAAAGCTTAAAAGGCATCACTTTTATGTCATATAAATGGAATCAAAACATACCGAGAAAAGTCACCAATTATAACTAGAGCATATTTATTTCCACCCAAACTCAATGTATGTGTTGGACCAAACAAATCAAGATGTAATAATTTCAATAGTCCTTTAATTGAAATAACATGCTTAGATATATGTAAGACAACACTCATCTCATTTTTAATGCAAGTTGCACAACAAATGTCATCCTTTATGCTCATTTTATGCAAACCATTAACTAAGTTATTTTTAGATAAGTTATACAATCGATTTAAATTAACGTACCCTAGTTTCTTATGCTACAAAAATACATTATCAAATACAAAACAACGCCTAATTTCTACATTAGCAGATTCAACATAAACATTTTTCTTATGAAAGCCTTCAAATAACTTAATGGCATTTTTATTATATGCATTTACTTCATTTTGATCAAACACCAATTAATAATCTTTATCACATAATTGGTTAATATCTAAGAGTATGCTTTAAGTCTCTTACAAAAGGCACATTCTCTATAGTATGATGGGGAATACCAATTTTACCATTTACCACTATCTTTCCTTTATATTATCTCCGAATTTGACATAAAAACCTTCTTTTCACTCTAAGCTTATGAACAATGAAACATCTCCTGACATGCGACATAAACACTTACTATCTAGGTACCACGTTCGTTTTAATTTTGATGCATGTTCGTATAATCATCAAAACAAGGTTAAGTTCCTTCTAGATAGATTAGCTTGGGACCACTCGAATTGAAGCTCATATTGTTCAACGATTTAACTTGTTGATTATTGAGCACTTTCATTTTATAAAAACAATATTACCCAATATGACCAGATACGTTAAAAAAAAATAAAACAAAAAAGCATGTGGTATTATTAGATGCTTGATACTTGTGAGTAACCTGATTTTCAAATTTTGGGTTAGATAGCCACTAAATTTGTCGCAATTTTAACTAAGGTATCTTTTATTATACCCGTTGTCTAGCACAACAAACTTAGTTTTCTCATGTAGATTACCATTTTTAGTAGATTCAATATCAATTATTTCCTTACCCTTAACAAATACGGTTTTATTACTTGAATTAGAAGATTCTCCATGTTCATAACTAAGTCCATTCTTCGAATAATCTATCCTTTGTGAAGATAACAACAATTGCAACTTTTTGCTACTTTCATTAAATTTGTTAAATGTTGTATCAATCGTGTTAGACAAATCATCTATTCTAACTTTCAATTCTTTATTTCCTCCTTTAAAAATGGATTTTCCTTTTTTAAGCTCTCTTGTCTCATTCTTAGATTTTTATTATCAATTTGCAGAACTTCATTATCATTTCTTAATATATCATTCTCATCAAACAATAAAGAATTAGTTCGAAAAAATGCATCCTTCTCATTTTTTAGTGCCTTTAATTCATCATCTTTTTTAGTTAACCTCACATTATCCTTTTCGAATGGTTTTGATAAGCTTTCAATTTTTCTATGTACACTTTCAGTACTTCATCTTCAGAGTCAAAAATTACATCATAAATAGCCATGAGATACATGTTGGCCTCTTCTTCTTCTTTTGAATTAGCCTCTGAATATGTCTCCGATTTAGCTAGGTCACTTCAAATGGCTAGTAATGCTTTCTATTCCTTCTTGTACTTCTCCAGTTTTGAGTAAGACTATACACTCGTACTTGTTATGCCCAGGCTTGTTGTACTCATAGCATACTAACTCCTTCTCTTTCTTCTCTTTCTTTTCCTTCTCCTCTTCCTTATAACTCTTTCTTGCATCAGATTTGGAACAATCAGAAGAAAAACATTTATTAGAAAACTACTTCTTACCTCTTTTCTCAAGTATTCTACTAAGCCTCATTACCATTTGTTTCTAAATCTTGATGAAGTCTCTACTTTTGGACCCCTCACCTAAGCTCGCCTCTAAAACTTACAATCTCTCTCAAGAAGGATCATGTCTTCTCACTCTAAGGTCCCAGCTCGAATGTATACTACTCAACTTAGACTCTTGTCCAAATGTCGACCTGCCAAGTGACGAAGCCGAGATCACACTATGTTGAGCTCTCCTTTGCCATCCTATTCAGCTGCAATCTCACTGATCAGCTAAACTACTCTCCATACAGCTCAGCGACAACAATACCAACATCAAATCAGTGCAGCCATGATGCCCCAAGATTCCAAAGCATGAACCACTAACAAGCTACCACATGTCCGTCACTTTTCCTGACATTGTACTATATTATCTTTATAGCAATTGTCTCATTTATACTTTTTAGCAATGTACTAGGTTATTATCTTGTATTACCCTTTATTGTAATTACACACGTTTCTTTGTTATCCTAGGTACTAGCTATAAATAGTCCCTTATTTTTTGTAGCCAAAATCATCTTACATCTTACAGTTTACAATTGACAAATATTCCTCTTGCTGTTCTTACGATACCCCATTCTTTGAGTATGTCCCTTTCACACTCTTATCTAGTTTTGCCTAATAGTTTGAGATTAGTGGCAAGTAGACCTTACTATTAGCTTATGCATCATATTAAACAAAGTGCTAAGTCGTGTAGTGTTCTTCAGTAGGTCATATCTTGAAAGCAACTTGACAGAAGCTACTGTGAGTGCCAACCCATCCATTCCCTCTTTCTTTGATAACTCAAATGACCCACTATTACTACTTCCTATGGTTATCCCTAGTGATTAATTGAGCTCCTAAGCACATCATATGCCTCATTCAGACCCTAATTCAACTTCATAAATTTTGAATGCAATTGTCATTTTATTGCTTTCCCATTCATTCATATGCTTGATTTGAGACACATAAGCATGCAGCTTTTCTCCCACTTGACTCATTGTTAGTTTAGATGGATCTTAAACTTATTCAATTGTCGTCTTCTTAGCATCTCAAGCTCTAAGCAAAATTCTCAACATCTTTTGGATAAGATTAAACTCATTGATCCTTTTAACAAGTAATGCCAATTCATTAATTATAGTTGTAAATCGAATGAAAATATCATGTATTTTTTCACTGGTTGCAACTTAAACAATTCATATTATTGAAGAAAAGAATTCATTCGAGTGTCCTCGATCATTGTAGTTCCCTCGTAAGTCTTAATCAAGATATCCCACATACCTTTTGTAATCTTGTAAGAAGAAATAAGATAGTATTTAGATGGAGTTATTGTTATTAATAACAAATTATTTGCCTGATTGTTCTTCTCAATTCTTCTTTTTTTCATCCTTTATGAGCACTAGATCTCCATCAATTCAATTTGAATGTCTCCAAACTTGATGATATCTCATGAATTGAAATCAATTACCTTGCATAAATCTCCATCCCACATTTCTAATAGGCAAAGTTAGTATCATGGAAATAAAGAGTATGATTTGTAGCAACAAATACATTATTTTCTACCACAGATCATTGAACTCTGGATGATCAAGAGCTAAGCTCTGATACCAAACATAGTCCTAAAAGTAACCAAGAAGAGGGTAAATTGGTTTCTTAGAAAACTTTTAGTTTTTGCCAGCCGTTAACAAAATGTCCTCTTTTGAGTACTTTGCTTAAAGTGGCATGAAACAATATACAAACAATAAATAAAACATAAAAATAAAAAGAGTAAGGTGGAGAAGATCATGCTCGAGAATTATAGTGCTTTGGCCTTATGCTTACCGCACTTTTCTAGCTCTGCTATTAGAGACCCAGAATTCTATACCGATGTTAATCCATTATCCACCTTCAATACTTTAATCAAGAGAGAAAATAAGTACAATCCTTCTACTCTATCTCACTAAGCTACCATTACTTAATCATATATATACAAAATAACGTTAACTCTCTTCTAACACACAGTTCTAACCGTCAAAAACGAGATTTATAGAGATATAAAGACTAAATACAATATTCCTCAAAAAATAAGCTTAGAAAAAAAAAAGAATAAGGAAATAGAATAAACAGCTTTGTCTTTGGTTTAACTTTTGATTGTGTCTTTCAATTTTCATTGTATAGGTTTGCTAATGAAGGTTGATCGGTGTCTCTCGAAAATTTCAACTGTCTTGTTTATATACTCTCCCAGTGTAACGTCTCTTTGTTGGATTGTTAAAGAGATCTTTCAGAAATCTTCAAATATCTTAATTAAACCATTGGAATATGCATTCCTTGATTTGAAGAAGCTAAATCTCCTTTTTGTTCGATTTTAATTTGAACATTGAACACCAGATTGACAAGTAATTAAGTCTACACTTTTTCTAGATATAACCTTTATATCAACTTTGCAAACTCTACAATATGCTTCCAAAATTTGAATTCCCTTATTGGTATGGATTCCTACTTCTTAGCTTGATAACCTTGAAATTTGAATTCAATCTTTTGCTATTTTTCTTGTTGATACTTCCCACACATCCTGTATCAAATTTGATTGTTTTGAATTTATAAGTCTTAAACAATTTTCTTTATCAAGTTTATTGAATTTGAAATAAAAATCTATAGCAAACTTGATAAGATCCATCCTTATCTTTAAATTGTTGACTACATCGAATTAATATTATGCTTTGGATAAATCCTAATATGAATTCCCACAAAATCATTCATCAAATATCTCAAAAAATCCTTGTAATCATATATTTCCAACAAAATCCTATCATAAGCTCTTTAGCAAGATATATTTATCCTAAAAATAGTTTAATTAAACCTTCTTAATCTCTATAGATGTATTGCACAAATATGTCACACAAATATATCCAATAAGTGGAGCTAAACCTTTAAATTATTTAAAGTCCAATATAAAACTTAATCTTATAACTCCTCCAAAACCCAAAACACTACAACTAGCTACATGTCCTTAGCCTTTACTGACAAGTTAGGCGTAAATCTTTAACAAAAATCTCCAAATAATCATAATTTAATCTCCAATGATATCACAAGATTTTTTGTTCTCCAAATAAAAGTAGTTCTCTCATAAATATTTCAATAAAATTTTAGACTTGAGTAAAACATATATAAGTACAAAATAAACTTTATAATTTTCTAAACATATCTATATAACTCATATAAGTAAATTTCACTATTCTACTTTAACCATATATTGAAGTCTCAAGTGACTTCTTGTGATCCAACATACAAAAAAGATATAAATAACTAAAAGCTTGATAACACATTTCAACCAATTCTCTCTAACAATCTCTCTAAGTTGTGGGACTTTCCTTAACATATCACATATTAATTAAAAGAGAAAAATATATATTTTTAAGAAAATCGAGCATACATGAGGTTAATCGAGTGTCTTTTATGCTCATTGAGAGCTCCTCCAATTGAGTTTAATCTTGAAATCTTAAGCCTAGCGAGGTTCGATCGAAACTCGGGTTTGAAAAATTTTATTAAACTCTATTTCAAACTTAATACTATATTATTTCAACTTAACTAATTTATAATTTTAAGTTTATAAAGAGATACTTTTTATAGGTCCAATCTCCAACTATATGGCATTGGGCATATAAACATTACACACACCAAGATACTAGTCTCAAATATTGATTATCTTTTCTTTCTTTCTTTTTCATATATCGAACTATTTGTAGCGAAATTCTTATGAATCAGATCCACGCGTTAGTTTTCGCTAAACCCGAAAATAAAGAACAGTAAAAGGTGAGTTCGTTACGCGTGCATTAGACGTTATTTCTTGACTAGTTTCTGGTCGTTTGGGTAGAAAAAGAATGAAACGAGGAAATGATGTATTGACGATGTCTTACTAAATTTCACACAAAATTTGTTCCGTTATTGACGCAAGTTTAATCATTATTGTATAGTGTCATTGCAAATACTATAAATCAGAATTTTCAAACCAAGTTTGACTTCTGTGATTCTTTGTTTATTTTTCTTTTACCAACCATCCCGTAAATTCTACCCGACTCGAATCAATTATCTTACATGTTTGAATTAATCATCTAAATCGGATCTTATAATACTACTATAAATAGCTCTTAATCTTTAACACCAACTCGTCACGAAACAAAATTTGACAAGAAAACACTTCCCAAGCTTTTGGCAAGCCACACCACTACACTATTTTAGTTATTCTTCTCGATGGCTTCCAAACTCAGCCTAAACACACTCTTTGTGCTGGCCCTCGCACTCGTCGTTTGTGTCCAAGGAACACTCGGTACGTACATGATTTACACCTTGCACATATATTTTTTCTTTGTTTAAAAAAAAAACACTAGCTAAATATTAAAAATGGACACGTAGAATGCGTGTAGTGCAAAAGAAAAGAAATAAAAGTTCTTTCTTTCAATTCTTCCAATGATATTTTTGGATTCGGTGTTACTTTTGCCTCACATGTAATTAAACACAAGTACGCTAAGTGGAAAAAATTTGTAAAAGCACAGATATGTTGTTTACAATTATCTCTTAGAAAATTTCCATCCCTTTTTCAATAGGCTGTTGCTGTCTGTGAGCAACAATGACTTTTTTTTTCTTTCTTTTACTTTATTTATTTACTCGAGATTTTTTATAAAAATATGACATCCTCTTAGCCGCAGCCAATGCTTGTAGTAAAAACCAAAAACTTACCCATAACAAATATAGAATTCTTTCATAGTTTTAAAACTTATGAATGTTGCAGGACAAATCGTATGCGAAAATCTGAGCGAGGACTCGTGTGCCTTCGCGGTGTCGTCCACCGGCAAGCGGTGCCTGCTGGAGAAGCAGGTGAAGTGGAGCGGAGAGGAAGCCTACACATGCCGATCATCGGAGATCGAGGCCGACAACTTGAAGGATTACGTAGAGACTGATGAGTGCGTGAACGCGTGTGGTCTTGACAGGAAATCGCTTGGGATTTCATCGGATTCTCTTCTGGATTCACGTTTTGCACAGAAACTGTGCTCACGCCAGTGCTACAACAAGTGCTCCAACGTCGTTGATCTTTACTTCAGTCTCGCTGCTGGTGAAGGTATGCGACCGCATTTGCATTTCCATATCATCCATCAGAAGAACATGAATATGAACATCTCTTTCGAACCATAAATTACAACCGTGATTACGAATCGAATAGGTTAATGAGTTGTTATATATAGGAGAATAATCACATTTATAGATTAATTGAGAAGGATGACTTGATACTGGATTGAAAATAGAAATCTTGCAAAGTACTCTGCTGTTTTTGAGTTTCGGAAGGTCTCTGTAATTTTAATGGTTTCTTGCCGTAGTTTGACGGACAATTTGTGTTTGGCTTCAATTCAACTATAAATTCTAGAAAAATACAATGGAAGATCTGAAAACTCTGCACTTCAACACCATACATTGATATTAACTTCCATATTACCAAATCGGACAACATAGAAGATATAAAGTCCTCAAAAATGATGGTTGCATCTTTGTATAATTATATTATGCAACTTTACAAAAAATCTTTAGGCCAACTTATTGTCGGACTAATACTTGTTGAATTACGATCGAGCCTTAAACCTACGTCTTCTAATTCCATCCATCTTTTGACTTTTTTTGACATTACAAATAAAACGAAAAGAAAACAATAGATAAATAAACCTAGTTGTATGATCTTTTTTCTTTTTGTAGACAAATAGGAAAAATGATTCGATACACAACTTGTATTAATCAATTATATGTAATTACAAATGATAATACCTTACTTTTAAAGAGACTATCATTTATATTTTCACATATTAAAATTTTATTAATATTTAATTAATACTTGTATGCTATTAATTATGTTATCTAATGTGTTCATATTGTTAAAACTTTTTATCGAAAAACAAAAATTAAGTATACTTATTTTTTATCTGATTAAACTCTACCTGATTTCTTTTTCTTTTTCTTTTTTTTTTTTACTTTTGGGGGTTTGTGTGTGGATGCAGGTGTGTTTCTACCAAAATTTTGTGAAGCCCAAAGAGGACATGTACGCAGGGAAATGGCAGAGATCAAAAGCTCCGGAATGGTGGCCCCAGGACCGGTCCATCCAGTGAATTTCATGGTTGCACCAGCAGTCCCTCCTTACTAGTTATCCTTAAATCCACCCATGAATCTATCTATGTGCTTCTCCTACACTATATAATAATATAATATCAAACCCAACCATGATCTTTCTTATTTAATCTAGTCAATACAATGTATAATCATGGTATTGTTATTTAACTGAAAATATCGGGACTAGGATTAGTGATACAAATGAATTGAATAATGTGGTGAAAAGTAGCCATTTGTCACCACGGTAAGGAAAGAATATCTGTATTATATTATATATAATGGATGTTCTATTTATTTAAGAAACTCTTTATTTCTTGATTTATTAGGGTTCTTAATATTGATTATGAACTTTGATATTAGATACTTTTGGCTATTTCAGTTCTTTTTTTTTTTTCTTTTTTCGCTCGTTCTTTCATATACTTCTCCTTAAAACATGTTTATAAAAGAGCTATTTAAAGAGTTGTTGTCTTAGAATGCCACATTAATGTTCTAAGTAACATTCCTATCTAAAGGCATTCCCACTGGTATTAAAATCCTTTAATATCACATCAATAGTTTAATGGCTATAGATCCCTAAAGTAATTAAGAAGAGGGTGAGTAGCTTCCTCAGAAAATTTTAAACTTTTTGCCGGACGTGAAAAAAATATCCACTTTTGATTACTTTGCTTAAAGTGATGTGAAAAAATATATAAACAATAAATACAACACAAAATAATAAGAGAGAGTAAGATTGAGAAAATCAAACTCAAAAATTATATTACTTCGACCTTATGTCTATTATACTCTTCCAGCTGCGGTATCATTCCACTATCCACTTTCAATACTTTGATTAAGAGATAAAATAAGTACAATTCTTCTGCTCTGTCTTACTAGACCATCCAAATTTAGTCATAAATCTACATAATAATGTTAACTTTTTTCTAACAAATAATCCTAACACTCAAAAATGAGATCTAAAAATATATGAGCACTAAATACAATATTCTTCGAAATATAAGTTCTGAAAGAAAACAGAATAAGGAAATTGAATAAACAACGTTTTCTCTAATTTAAATTCTACTTTTGTCTATGAATTTTCTCTATATAAGTTTGCTTATGAAAGTTAGAAATTAATGTCTCTCAAAAATTTGAATTGTCTTGTTTACATACTCTCCCAAAATAACATCTCTTGCTAGATTATTGGAGACATCTTTCAAAAATCTTAATTGAACCATTGGAGGATGTGTTTCTTGATTTACGAAAATCTCCTTTCTATTTGAGATCAGTTTGAACATTGAACACCAAAGTCATAAGTAACCAATTCTGCACATAATCTAGTATGTAACCTTTGTATCGACTTTGCAAACTCTATAATATCCTTCAAAAATTTGAATTCTGTTGCTTATATAAATTCCTAATATTATAAGCATATCTTCTTAGCTTAATAATCTTAACATTTTAATTCAATCTTCTGTTATTTTTCTTGTTTATACTTCCCACGTAAATCTTATAAGAAATTTGATTGTTTTAAATATGTAAGCCACAAAAAATCTTTTTTGTCAATTGTTTGAATTTGAATTAAAAATCTACAGTAAACTTGATAAGATTCATCTTTATCTTGAAATTGTTGCATACATCCAACTTTAATCCTAAGCTTCAGGTAAATCCTTATTTGAACTCCCATGAAATCCTCTTTCTATCTTTAAAATTATGCATCAAATATGTCAAAAAATTATTTTAATCAACTAACAATATATTATCAACAAAATTTTATCATAAGTTCTTTACCAAGATGAACTTATCTTAAAAGTAATTTGATTAAACCTCCTTAATCACCATAAATGTGTATCAAACTTAGTAGAATGCAACGGATATATCACCTAAATATATCCAATAAGTGAAGCCGGACCTTCAAATCATGAGAAGTCCATATAAAACTTAATTTGTACTGACCTGTCAAAGTCTAATTTTGTCTAGAATTTACTTCTTCTTTCTTCTTTTTCTTTAGATAGCCCTTCTTGATCTTACTAGAGGAACTAGAAGAGGATGGAGTAGGATCCTTCCATGGTAAAAGTAGAACAGTAGGTTAAGGAGCCTAAGGTGTGGTATCCTCAAATAATACATCAAAAACAATAGACAATCCTTGAGGTGTTGAAGATAGAGTAACAACAAGTGATCGAATAACTGGTGTGATTGGATAATGTGTAGCTGGACTAAGTAAAAGTTGTTCAACTGAAGAGATTGAAATTTGTTCATCATGAACAAACGGTGATTTTTTAGATTCTAAAATTTGTGATTCCACAAATCTTGAAACAAATGAAATGTTTTGTGGTAACTGAGCAAAAGGTACGGTAAGAGTAGTGTCGAGTGGTATTGCTGATTTAATTGGTGACCTATGTGGTGTAGGCTTAACTTCTTACAACATTGTCATCAGCTAATGCGTTTTCTTCTCAACAATGTATTCAACTTCGTTTCTAGTTAATCTTCCATTTAAGGAATCCTCACCAAACTTGTCTTCAAATCCTACCTTTGAATAATCCTCTAATATTCCTCTGATTCAGAAACTTGTCCTCCTCCCTTAATCTCAAATTTACCACCTATTCTTACCTCATAATCTTTGCAACTTTTCTTTTTCCTACCCTTCTTAATCTACTGACCTTAAACCTTCTCTTCAAGATCTGATTCGACCTTTAAATTAGCTACTAAATGTTCCCCCTTAAACAATGACCTTGGCAGCGTGTTTTTTCTTTTTCTTTTTTTGTGTTTTTCATGCACATAAAATGACCAGTCATCGATAAACCGGATCTTATTCTTCACATTTATCCCCATGTGATTAATATGAGCATCACTAATGACCTTAATAGAGATCTCTTTCTTTGTTTACTTAGGTAGTTTCAACTTCTTATATTCAAATAATTTCATCAACAAATTTCCATATTGCCTTTTTCTCTTAGTCATAAAGGCGTGTCTAATTATCCGAGATGCTACATCAATCTTTTTCTTTTGAAGCATGGCAAATATAACCATTGCATCTTTCTTTGATATACTAGTTGCACTAGCCTTTTTAGGAAGAATGCAACAAATTACGAGTTTATGTAGCAACCTAATCAGCAATCTAAAATTAAAGATACTAACTTCTTTACCAAGCCATATTCTTTCACCTTGATTCAACTCCTAAAAAATTTCCTTCTGACTCCACTTTGTCAATTTCTTATCATTGTTCGACATAGGAATTTTGAAACACTTTAAAATATCATCTTTGGTTATTACCAATTCCTATCCTAACACATTTGATGCCTACTTGTCCCTTTGTTTCATGTCAAGATTCTCATAAATCAATTTTCCAAAAACTACTACTTCTACATTACATAAATTTTGCAACCCAATACATATAGAAATTCATCACAATAAAAGCCATTTCTTTTTAAATAATCAAAACCAAAAACACAGGGCTCGATATGCTAGTTCTATTTTGTAGTGGAAACATAGAATGTCTTAGGTTTTACCTTCTTTTGTCAACCTTAACCTATTTATACTTTATATTAATTGTCTCTACTTCATCTCCTAGAACAATTTCTCAATCTAGTTCAAAATTTGCTTCTAACTTCTCCAAACTTTCTTCATCCTCAAAAGCTTCCTCCTCAAAAGTATCATCCTCAGTCTTTGCAATTTCCTCACTCAAAGAACTTGTGACCCTTAAAGTTTTCTCTTTTTTCTTCCTTTTGCACTCACTTCAATTTCCACACCATTAAGGTTAAGGTATGTTAATTGCAGATTTTCCTAAGTAGACTTAGGATTTTCTTGCTCTACAAGTAGGTTTTCTTGATTGGGACTTAGGTTTTCTCGATTTGAAGTATGATTGTTCTCCCAATCAAATGGCTTATCAACGAAGAGTAGGGATTCTCTTTAGCATTCTTTGGGTCCTTTGTTTTAATACCCAAAACAAGCAAACTTGCAACGTACCATTGATGAAATTTGTGAGCTTATGATGTGATTGTGATGAGTGAGAGTGAAAGCTTGAGAAAGAAATTTCAAATGATGAAGTGATTAAGAGAGAAAGAAGAAGTAAAGAGTGTGATTGTGCCTTAAAACTATTAGGTATGGAAGAGTAGAGTGAACTAAAGAGAAAGCCTTTAGAAAGAGAGGGCAATCACTGGTCATGGAGCTTACACATATGAAACAAGAAAAAGTAGGGATCTTCAGCTCACGTAGTTAAGGGTGAGAGAAAGAAAAAAAATTAACCTTCATTTAATGCTAGTAATGATACTGAGGGGGGGTAGGGTAATTAAATTATAAACTTTTTTATTACACCAAATGATTATTATAAAGAGTCTTATTAAATTTCTAAAATAAATATCTTCAACAGTCAATTACAATATTTAATCCTTAGATAGAATTTTTTTTTTAAAGCAAACTATTGTACATTAAATTAATGAATTAATTAAAATACTCAAACTTTTTACAAATAAATAAAATTCAAGCAACATTAACATTTATTAACCAAATACTAAAAACTATCATACATGCAATATTAACAATTAAAACATAAAAATTTTAGTGAAACTACAAAGATGATACAAAATATTAAACACACATCATGAATTATATAAGATATTATGTAATGTAAGCCCCACAATTAGGTATTCGGGATTCGATGTATAAAGTTAGGCTAATTGAATAAATTGTCCAATCGAACTAAAATTTTATGACAAACTTAGGAATATTAATAAAGGTAATCTTGTGAGTTTGAATTTAGAAAAATAAATAAGTAAATATTATAATATCAAGTTATATATATATATACATATATATTACTCATTATTTATTGAAAACGCGTAAAAAGTTTCGATAATTAATGAATCAATAGAGAAAAATTATATGTACGCTAAAAATTATAAAATAATATAAATAAATTTAGGAGTATTTATTTGTATCATATATATTTATGTATAGGTAAAAATATCTAAAACTACTTAAAATAAAGCTAAATTAATTAAGGAAATTTTAAAAGATCAAGAAAAATGTTGACAAGTAGAGAATTGTTCAAAATAGGGGTATGGCATGTTGGAATTTAAAGAAAAAAAACAACCAATAAAATCAAGTCAATTAGAAAGTGAAAAAGGAGAGAGGATAAAGGACATTTGGCAAAAGTAAAATTAAACAAAAACCTAACCAGCTCTATAAATTTAGACTAACTCTTCCATAATTCATTTTGGTAAGTTGAGAGTCTAAAAAAATTAGACAAAAATTAAGAAGAGATGAGAGAGCATTTTTACAAAAAAAATTAACAAATTAGTGCACAAATAAGACTTATAAGGAAAATGCACGTCCAACAACCACCTGGGGAGAGAGAGCTACCACCACCAAACAATAGATCACCACTTAGAGCTACCGTTGGTGGTTGAAAGCCAATCAAATAGTGAATTCCAATTTCCCTTTCGATTTTGTTTAATTTATTGAAAATGTCAAACTAATGTATAAAATTGTGAAACTTAGTATTCTAGGGTATATTTGAATGTAGAATTCGAAAAAATATCAATTTGATAACCACCCTTAAGAAATTACTAAACCAAGCTAATTTTCGATTTTAATTTAAATGACCTTAATAATGTAGTTTTGACCTCAAGGTTTTTGTGTTAACTATTTGAAATATATATGACAATGCTATGAAAAGATTTTTCAAAAATTAATTTTTTAACATTTTACTTAACTTTTAGGCCTTAAAATCATTGATAAAAGGGTATATTTTAAGTTAATTTTGTGATTTAGAGTTTGTTTGGTATAAATTATGATTTAGGGTGTAATTAATCATCTTAGAATGTTATTTAGGGATGAAAGTTGATATTTGTAGTGTTAAGGAAGTTAGATATGAGTTTTAAGTATAGATTATGTAATAATGTAGATTATTTATATATAGGAAATTAAATAAGTAAGAAATACTAGGTTAAATTGATAATATTATAATATTTAAAAAGTCATATAAATCTGATATGGAATATATATTTAGGAAATTACTTGAAAAATATAGTTTATTCTTACATCGAGAGCAAATTCAAAAATTAAATTAGGAATAAAGTGTACAAAACAAACCAGAATACCAATTAGAAACTAAATAGGAAATTTAGGATACCCAAGTATAGTTACATGAAATTCACATATTAGTTCAGAAGGAGTTTCTACAGTTTACAAATAAAAACAATAACCGGAAGCTAAAATAAAACCTAATTCAGAAACTCATTCAGAATCTAGTTTAGAACTAGCTTTGTTATAAGAAATATAAAACTTGAACAATTGAGAAAAAAATTATAATTTTAAACCAAAACTAATGATTTAAAGCTTATCTATACATATATCTACATACATATATATGAGTGCTTGTATTAAAATATGGACAATTCTCAAATCATAATTAGGGTTAATAGAAGTATATTAGAGAGTTAGTTAAAAACCTAAGCCAAAGGGTATATTCACTAGAATAAACCATAGAAAAGAGGTTAAAAGGGTGACTTTATGATCTTTGAATTAAGTTTTCTCTTGCAGGTGATTGATTAGCAGCATCGGGTGAACCACTTGACTTAATTCCAAAGCTTGACCTTTTGCTTGAAAAGGTAAACTAGAACTTGATTTAGAGGCTGAATCAGAATCGGAATAAGAAGCAAATTCAAAAGCTGGTTGAATAAGTGAAGTAATCCCAAGAAACTTAGGCTTGAATAACTAAATGTAGTAAGACCCTAAACTAAATATTATAATCTAAATTATAGAATAAAATGTATCTATAATAGTTATATAAAAACCAAAACAATATTTGTATTATAGGATTGTCGGTGATGAGCTATTACAAGTTGCACCTTAAGTAAGCAAGCGAGAAGTTTAGGTAAGTTTGGGATCAATACTTAACTACATTTCGAAGTACTGTTTCATAATAATTAAAGACTTAATATTATCCGTGTTTGTGCCTATAGATAGTTTGATTATGCACATGCCTGTGTGTGCAAGTTCTTGAATGTATTATTTACTATTGGCTTGTTGTATTAGCTTACAATTGTTTCATATTGCATAATATAGACTAATTACCTTAACTAGACTTAATAATGTATAGCTTATAAAATTAATCGGTCAGGCATTTCAACCCATTGAGGGATGCATTTAGGGTTCTCTAACCAAATATCGACCCCATTTGAAAAGAATAGCGTTGGAGCATAATGATCTTTTCTTCATCCCTAATCAAAATAAGTGACAGGAAAAGAAGTCGCGGCAGTGATTCAAAGGTAGTTGCAAGAGGAACAGTATCTTCATTGTATAAGTCTGCGTTTAGTCGTAAGTTGTTGAACTATGCACGAGACTCCTCAACCCAGATTAAAGTAGGTATAATTTCTCTAATCTCATGACGGACTAAGGAACATCATGTGATAGCATTTGTTTGATGCATTACATTTAAATAACTAGTTGATAACCCTACTTGATGGGAATCAAGCTACCAGACCTCTGACTCATAGCAGAGACCAAGGACTAGAGAGGCTAGCATAATGAATCCTTTTGTTCCAACCAACTCCTACCGAAGCCAAGGACTTCTTTACGGACTCACCCTTCATGCCATACCATATGACCGCCCATTTTTTTCCAATATGCTGAGTTAATGATTACTCTCCCATGCCAAACCAACCAATTACTCGACATCTTCCTTGTTGAGAAGCCGAGAGAAAAGGTCCAGACTGACTAAGCCATCCTTACTTAGACAAGCCTATCTATCCATACTTTTTGTTTGCATCATCTAACGACCTCGCCGATGTAGTATTATGTGCAGAATCCATTATACCAATGATTATTATTTTTGTATATTCATTTTTAGCTTTTTCTATCTTGTACATTATTTCCTTAAGAAATAGCCTTTTTGCGTTTTCCTCTTAAGCAAGTTGCCCTAACTTATTGATATAAATACCCTTGTACTTGTAATTATGATAACATCAAATCACTCTTAATATACACTCTTTGAGTACTTTTTCCTTACGTAAACATGATTTATTTACTCTCGACATCACTCTTATCCCTTCCCTTAAGTAAGGTTAGGTGGCGAGTAACCTCACCAGACCAATTCGTGTGTCATATCAAATTGAGCCGTGAGTCCTCAGAAGTTCCATTGGTGCATCATATCTTCTAGAGCTATTCATGGGTTTTGCTTACTATTTCATTCTTTGTTTTTGCTCTTTCGCACTTTTCCTCATTGATCCTTTTTCAAGCTTTTTATAAGCTCGAACCCATCCAACAACCGATCTTGTCTATTCTTGGCCACGGTTCACAACGCTACTTATGTATGATGTATAGTCTTATTTCTCCATCCCAACTTACTAAACAATTGATTGCTCACATCTCTATGGATATTATTGCAGGTACTAGCTTGAAAGCAACATTATAAATACCTTGAAGCTAGCTACTGTTAGGTCTTAAGGAATAAGGATATCAAGTAAAAAGAACAGTTACATATGTAAGGTTTAGTTCTTAATTTATAATCTCCTATTATCAAATATGATATCATCAAAGTAGATTATATTACGAAATCATGCTAACATTAATTGTAATATTTGAATTCTAGTTCATATTCTTCATACTTTCACAAGTAATTAGTATTTTAAATTTTTTAACTATTTCCTTCAACGCGAATTAATCATAAATGTCTCGTGTAAATTAGGTCTAAGATAGTGATTGTACAGTTATCTTCTATCCTAAAATTGTTTACAAGGCGGAGCTGTTATGACTCAGTCACTTCAGGCATAACATACAATAAGCTAGTCAACATAAAAATTTTATAAAAAAAGGATTGCACACACCAATTCCATTTCTTATATATTGAAATTTAGCTTTATCTAGAGGCTTTGTAAAGAAGGTCAGCTAACCAATTATCTATGAGAACAAATTATATACTTATGTCACCATTGTTAACACGATCGTAGATAAAGTGACATCTCGCTTTCATATCTTTTGAAGTAAAATGATGCACAGGATTTTTTGTCAACTAAATTGTACTTCTGTTGTCACATTTTATAGAAATTTTATAAATTTAAGCCATAATCAAATAATTGTTGTTTGATCCCAAAGACCTAAGTACAACAATTACCAATTGAGAGATATTCGGCTTTAGCTATGGATAGAACTATAGAGTTTTGCTTCTTAGAAAATTAAGAAACCAACTTGTCTCCTTAAAACTTGTAAGTACCTGAGGTACTTTTTCTATCTATCTTGCAACCTACATGGTCAACATTTGAGTAACCAATTAAATCAAAATTTTGATTTTTTTTAGGATCAAATTCTCAACTTAACTATGCAAAATATATACTTAAAAATAGGTTTTACAACTGATAAGTACATTTCAATTGTTTTTTATTGGAATCGAGAAAAAATGTAGACATCGAATAATATATCAGGTCATAAAGCAATTAAGTACAATATAGATCTAATCAAACTCCTATATAATTTTTCATTAACTTTCTCATTCCTATCATCTGAACTAATCTTATAGAAGTAGACATTGGGGTAGTAGTATCTCTCATAATTTCAAGACCAAACTTCCTTAAGATCTACCTTTTATACTTTTCTTAGTGCATGAAGTTCCCATCATCCATTTCCTTTATTTAGAGTCCAAGGAAGAATTTTAGTTTGTCCATGAGAAACATCTTGAACTCAACCTATATAAGCTTAAAAAACTCATTGCAAAATGATTCATTAGTAGATCTGAAAATAATATCATTAACATATATTTGGACTACTAATAGATTAGTATTATAATGTTTCAAAAACAATATTGTATCTACTTTTCCTCTTTGAAATCCATTTTTAATTAAGAATTTGCTAAGTCTCTCGTACCAAGCTCATGAAGCTTATTTTAATCCATATAAGGTCTTTCTTAACTTCTACACACGATCTTCGTTAAACGGATCCTCAAAACCTAGAGGCTATTCTACATACACCTCTTCTTTAATATAATTGTCTTTAAAAAAAAAAAAAGAACTTTTGAGGTCCATTTGGTATAATTTAAATCCCTCATAACATGCAAATGCAAGTAGGAGTCTAATAGCCTCTAACCTTACAACCGGTATGTAAGACACTCATCGAAATCAATACCTTCTTCTTATGAGTAGCTTTCTGCTATTAACTGTGTCTTGTTTCTTACAATTTTGCCATGTTCATCTAACTTGTTCTTGAATAGCCACTTGGTGCTTATGATGAATTTATCCTTAGGTCTAAGAACAAATGTCCATATATCTGTTTTCTTTGAAATTAACTGAACTCTTCTTATATGGCATTCATCCAACTATCATCAGATAAAACTTCATCAACAAAGTAAGGCAAAACAATTTTCAATATTATTAAGACTTTCCCTTGTCTTAACTCTAGAATATATATTATTGATTACCTGTTCAAGAGGATGGTACAGCTTAAATCTAACTGTTCTAAAAGGATCAAATGTTACCTGTACAGCTCCATATTTTGCCTCTCAATTGGCCTCTGCTTTTGGTTCTATTGAGCTTTTAACTTTAGGCTCTCTAGAAGTTCCTATATGACCTTGCTATGTATTTTTCTTCCGTAACTTTTGCATTGACTTGCATGTCATCATTGGAATCATTAACTTTGGCCTCATCAACAAATTTCACATTTTTAGATTCCTCTACGATTCTTGTTACTTTGTTAAAGAAGAGATAATTTGCTATTTAAGGAGTATCCTAGGAATATGCCTTAATTCTTATTCCTCAAACTTACCAAGACTTAGACCAGATTTATTAATAATGCAAGTAGAACAAAATACATGAAAATAAGATACGATTGGTTTTCTATCCTCATATAACTCACATAAAGTTTTCTTGGTAAAGGGCCATATATAAGCACAATTAACGATATAACAAGATATTGAGACCGCTTCAACCCATAAATATTGTACTACAACACTTTCATTTAACAAGATCCGTGTCATTTCTTAAATTGTTCTGTTTTTACGTTTAACTACTATTATATTATGTAGTATATGGAACAAAAAAAAAATGTGAATGATATTGTTTTGTTTACAAAACTTTATAAAATCACCATTTTCAAACTCTTTTCCATGGTTATTTAGTAAAATAATAATTAAAAAGCCCTTTTTTTTTATTTGTACCCGTTGTGAAAACTTTTCAAAAGCCTAAACGACACCATTTTTATGTCATAAAAACAAAACCAAAATATACAAAGAAAAGTCATCAACTATAATAAGACCATATGTATTTCCACCCAAACTCGATGTACATGATGGATCAAACAAATCAAGATGTAATAATTCCAATGGTCTTTTAGTTGAAATAACATGCTTAGATCTATGTGAGACAACACTTATCTTAATTTTAATGCAAGTTGCACGACGAATGTCATCCTTTATGCTCATTTTAGCCATACCATTAACTAAGTTATTATTAAATAAATTATCCAATTGATTTAAATTAGCATGCCCTAGTTTCTTATGCTATAAGATACATTATCAAAAACAAATAAAAAAATAATTCTCAATTTCTACATTAGTAGGTTCAACAAGATAAATATTTTTCTTATGAAAGCCTTCAAATAACTTAATGTCATTTTCATCATATGCCTCCACTTTATTTTGATCAAATACCAGTTTACAACCTTTATCACATAGTTGGCCTATATCTAATTGATTATACTTTTAAATCTTAGTATAATGAGGAATACCGATTTTACTAATTACCACTATCTTCACTTTATTATCATCTCCGAATTTGACATAAAAACCTTCTTTACACTCCAAGCTTATAAATAATGAAATATCTCCTAACATACGACGTAAACACCCGCTATATAGGTATTACGTTCCTTTTAATTTTGCTCTATCTTCCTATAATCATCAAAACAAAGTAAGTTCTCTTTAGAACCCAGACTAGCTTAGGTCCACCAAAACTCAAGCTCATATTGTTTAATCATTTAACTTGCTGATTATTAAGCTTGTTCATTTTATAAAAACAATATTTCTCAATATTACCAAGTCTGTTACAGAAAAAAACATGCATAAGTATTAAATACTCGATATCTGCAAGTGACCTATTTTTTCATATTTCGGCTTGGGTAGCCTCTGAATTTATCTTGATTTTGACCAAGGGATTTTTTATACACCCGTTACCTTGCACAACAGACTTACCTTTCTCATGTAGGTTACAGTTTTTGGTAGATTCAATACCAATTATCTCCTTATCTTTAACAAATAAGGTTTTATTAGTTGAATTAGAGGATTCTCCATGTACATAACCAAGTCCATTCTCTAAATAATCTATCCTTTATGAAGATAATAGCAACTAAAACTTTTTATCACTTTTATTAAATTTGTTAAATGTTGTATCAATTGTGTTAGACAATTCATATATTCTAACTTTTAATTCTTTATTTCATCCTTTAAAATTAGATTTTCTTTTTCTAAGCTCTCTTAGCTCGTTGTTAGATTTTCATTATCAATTTGCAAAACTTCATTATCATTTTGCAGTATGTGATTCTCATCAACCAATAAGGAATTTGTTTCAAACAATGCAACCTTCTCATTTTTTAGTGCCTTTATTTCATCATCTTGTTTAGGTAATATCACAATAGCCTTTTCAAGTGGTTTTAATAAACTTTTAATCTATCTATGCACACTTTTAAGCACTTCATCTTTAAAGTCAAAAGTTACCTCAGAAATAGCTGTAAGACAAATGTTGGCCTCTTTCTTTCTACTTCTAAATTAGCTACGTCACTCCAAATAGCCAGTAATGCTTTTGTTAAGCCTGATTTTTCGATTTTTGTTTAAAATTGATTTCTCATTTCTTGATTAATACTAAACCCTAACCCATTTAATATTAATCCTCGACTAACAAAATTGAGAAATTCCGGTTTTTTATTGAAAATAATTTTTGAAGTCGTCAATAGACCAAAGTTGGGAAAAAAAAAACGTAACCAATTGAGTGGATTGATTACGATTTGGCTACCGATCTTTGATTTCAATTATAATAAAGAACCAGAGGGTTCCGAATTCAGGGGCTAACCTATTAAACCCTAACAGGTATCTCTATTTATTTATCAAAATTAGAAATATTTTTCTAATTATAATATTCAAAAAATGAATAAATAAAATCAAAAGAAACATAAGAACCTAAGTTTCTACATATTTTATTGTCGCCCTAAAGGTGCTTACGTACTCGCTAGTTGGGATCAGACGATCGTAGTTCTTTCCGAAAACTTTAATGTGTTGGTTCTTTTTATAAAAAATGATTGGTTGAATTTGCGTTTTTATTAGTCATTTTATTTTTATTAAGAAAAAATCCCTAGAAGCCTAATTTTTATTCATAATTATAAAAAAAAAAAACTAAAAACCTAATTTTCGAAAAGTCCCAAATTAAATTTTTTATTTAAAAACAATTAAGTGATAATAATTTTTTTTATTTTCAAGAAAAACCCTAAAGATTTTATGAAATATGCAATATTCTATATGATGAATATTTTATATAGAAAAGATGCTTAAAACATAAAAAAAGAAAAAGAGAGAGAGAGAAATAAGATACCTAAACCACAAAAAAGATGTTTAAACCATAGAATAAAAAAATCTAAATTATAGAAAAGATGTCTGAATCATGGAAAAAAAAAACCTAAACAATAGAAAAGATACATAAACTATAGAAAAAAAAAACCTAAATTATGGAAAAGATGCTTAACCATAGACAAGATGTCTAAACATAGAAAAAATACCTAACCATAGAAACGATGCCTAAACTATAGAAAAGATGTTTAAACCATAGAAAAAAAAATCTAAATCATAGAAAAGATGTTTGAATCATAGGAAAGAGCTCTAAACCATAGAAAAAATGTTCAAACCATAGAAAAGATGTCTGAATCATAAAAAAGAAACCTAAACTATGGAAAAGACATCTAAACTAAGGAAAAGACATATAAACTATAAAAAAGACATCTAAACTATGGAAAACAAGCCTAAACTATAGAAAAGATGTTTCGCAATAAAAAAGAAGTCAATTAAAGATTTTTTTTATTTTATGAACATCAAAATGATTTTTTTACCTAGAAAACCCTAACATGCCTAATGCAATTTTTCTAAATTAATACAATATGCAAAGAACAAAATTTTGTAAAATATGAGATTTTATAAAAATATCATTTTGAAAGTATGAAATCTATAAATAAACTAAAACTTAACTTAAGATATGTTCACTAGACAATAATGCTATAAGGAATTAGTAGCAATTAAAGACGTGACAAAAATAAAATAAAAAATTAGTATAAGTCTTAAAAATAATTGCGCATATACTAAGTGAAATAAAAATAAATAAATAAAATAAGTTATAGACAATTATTAAAAACCGCTATTATGTACCTGTAAGGCAAAGTACGCAAAGCTGATTAAATGGAACATATTAGATCCCCAGTCCTATCGCGCGCATAATTATAAAATTGGTCTAAGAAGTGGGTTCGAGCGTGTTTTTAACAAATGTGTAATTGTTTTTTGTTTTTTTTTTTTACAAAAAGGGTCCTAATTCTTGAATGTTATTGTTTTATAAAAAAATTTTGCTAAAAGCCCTAAAATTTAAAAAGGATTTTTTATTAATTTTTATTTAAAAAAAAATTTCTATATAAAAAATCCTTAAACAAGATCAAATCATAACAAAAATAACCAATCCTAATAACTCCTAAACTAACATAAAATATACATTTACTTAAATCAATGCATAATTTATCGAATCAAGAAAACTAATGTTAAAAGAAGAATACATAAATTAATATATACATATACATATATTATTGTTATTAAACAATTATTTATATATAAAAGACTAAGAGTAAAGTTCCTAAAACTAATATGTTCATATTCATATATATTATATTCAATAACTAAAGATCTAAATAATAATAACAATAATAATAATAATAATAATAAATAAAAAATTAAACAAACAATTTTGTAATTGGAAAGAAATGGACCTAAATTTCTTGATTACGTGATGAAAAACGATGGCCGGAGTATAACGGAGTTGGTGTTGCATATGGCTACTGGCGTCGAATTATTGTTTGAGTTTGCTTCGCTACTATCCGCCTTGCTGCTGTCCTGTTTACTGCTGTCCGCTTTGTTGTTGTCCGCTTTACTACTGTATGCCTTGTTTGCTGTTGTTCGCTTGGTGTTGCTGTTGTTCGCTTGGTCATGCTAAAGAATTCTACAGCAGTAGTCGTTCGACGTACGCAGTCTTGAAGGTATTATAACAATGAGCTGTTTGTGGGACTGTGTTTAGTCGTCAAATTATTGCTGTATCAAGGTGGTCTTCTTCTATTATGTCTCCTCTCTTTTTTTTTTTCTTTATGCACGTGTATGTATGTTTTAAAATCCAAATCAAATCATATCTAATTAAATCTATTGTATCTGATTTGATAATGATTAAATTAGATTCAAATTAATTCAAATCCGATTTAATAAAATCAAACTAGATGCAAATGATTTTAATTAGATATGAATCCTATTTATTTCTCTTGCTTTTATAAAAAAAAAAATAGAAAAATAAAACACATAGATGCTTAGTGAGGCTCAAACCCATGACCTCAAATTACATCCAATCCAATACTCCATTGCTTATCCATTAATCCATTGGCCCATGCCTTAACATTCAATATAATCAAATTGTACTTAAACCACGTGACTCTCTACAATGATTATTTTATTGAACTAAGCTAAACTAAAACGAATTATTCTAAAATAATTTACTTCCTAAAAATCTATAAAATATTTTTTATGTTTATTTTTTTCTTTCATTTTTATTGTTTTTTTATTATTTTTTTATTTTTGAATTAGGACCCTTTTTGTAAAAAATAAATAATAATAATAATAATAATAAATAAAATAAAATAAAAAATTAGGATTACAAAGAGACAAAAATTAGGTGTCTTCAGCTTTCTATTCCTTCTTGTATTTCTCTAGTTTTCAATAAGACTGGACATTGACACTTGATTTACCTAGACTTCTTACACTCATAGCATACCAAATCCTTCTTCTATTTCTTTTTCCTTTTTCTCTTCCTTCTAACTTTTTTTTGCATCATATTTGGAATTATTAGAAGAACAACATTTGCTATAAAACTTCTTCTTACCTCTTTTCTTAAGTATTCCTTTATGCCTCATAGCCAGTAAGGCTATATTCTCATTATTTTTTGTTTCTAAACTTATCTCTAATTCGAACTCTAATTTAACTTCCTAAGCTTTGAATGCAATTTTTTTTTTTTTTTGTTCATTCATATGCTTGAGATAAGATACATAAGCAAGCAACTTTTCGCTTAGTCGACTCATTGTTAGTGTAGATAGATCTTGAACTTCTTCTATCGCTGTCTTCTCAACATCCCAAAACTAAGGCAAAATCCTCAACATCTTTTAGACAAGATTGAGGTCATCAATCCTTTTACCAAGCAAAGCCAATACATTAGTTATAGCTATAAATCAGTTAAAACATAAACAATTCATATTGTTGAAGTAAAAAATTGATTTCAGTGTCCTTTATTGTTATGGTTCCTTCATGAGTCTCACTTAAGGTATCCTATATATATTCCACAGTCCCATAAGAAGAAATAAGATAGTATTCAAATGGAGTTATTGTCATTAATAACACATTTTTTGCCTAATTATTCTTCTCAAATCTTCTTTTTTCATCCTTTGTAAGCATTGGATCTCCATCAATTACAATTTCAATGTCTTCAAACTGGATGATCTCTCTTGAATCAAAATCAGTCACTTTGACATAAGTTTTCATTATGCATTTCCAATAGGCAAAGTTAGTACCATCAAAATAAGTACAATTTATAGCAACAAATATATTATTTTTCACCATAGATATTTCAATTCTAGATCATCAAGCTCTTGATACCAAATGTAGGCATCGACACCTCATTTTTGCCCCAACCCTTTTATAGTTTAGTATTTCATTTGAAAAAAAAAAAACTAAAGATACAAGGAATAATTGAATTTTAGGAAAATAAAAGCTATCGTCTTTTTAGGATAATTGGATCATTTGAAACGGGTCATCTCATTGGGCACGATTTCAAGTTTATTTATTTTATTATGAGTTTATTTAACATGTATGTATGTGATTTTGTTTTAGCTTTAGTCGAGTAGGGTTATTTCTTTATTAGAATTAGGTCTAGTATAGCTTTTATTTTATCACTTCTTTATTTTATTTTATTCTTTTTTAAAAAGTGTGGGGCTACTAAATTAGACATTGTACAAGATCCAGTCGACGTTTGGGAATCAAGGCCGAAGCCCCAGTTATTGCTTAAAGCCTAGGAAAGTGTTACACCAACCTTTATCTTTTAATGCAACATGTATAACTCAAGCACTGGGCAAGCACAAAGGTTACGTACCTAGTACGTAACACGCTTGCTTTCCATCTTATTCTCCCGCATTCTTGCTTTCGGCTTCTTTGATTGGAAAAACAGCTTGGTGGCTCATGTTTGAGCCACTTTTCAAGTATTTTTCACAAGATTCCAGCCAAATTAATGATGGAATCATGTGGTATGCATGGCCTACTTTTATGGGTCCAAAATCAATCATTTATGGGGTTAAATTTAGACCAGGCTTCATTCAAGCTCCACTAATGATTTTCAAAGCTTATAATTAATTCAAATGGCAGTATTAGACTCTGATAAGTTCATTTTGAATAAAAATAAACATATTTTCCATTTCAAATCGCGCATTTAAGGTGATCAACATTACCACATTCAAGCTTGGTGTTATGGTGATTTAAGCTTTGACACTATAAATTGGAGCTCAAACAAGCCTTCTAAACATCAAATTTCTTCATTCTCTATTCGAAACAAGCACACCCAAAGCTTTTTTTTAGAAGTACAATGCTCTTTCTCTCTTTAGTTCCATCATCACGTAAGTCAAATATTATCACTATTTGCATGAATCAACCCCCATTACAGCAGTCACCACCTCTTAAAAACCGAAAACTAACCTTCACTTGAGTTCAATAAGCCACAATATAAGTTGTGCACCACTACCTCCATCGATAAATTTTCAAAAACCTCTTAAACCACCACAATAATCTACAATACTATCACCAAATGGGTTTTTACTAATATTTTTTTCATAAATGTTCAACTTCCCAATCAAGACTATAACCAAAAGTGGCCTCAAGATGTTGGACTAATTGTGGCATCTACACCCATTACAAATTGAATCAAACTACCCACGAACCGACCCATTGATCCTATTCACCTCAAAAAATCTCACCCACGCCTACTTAATATCCAGTTTTTTATTCTAATAATTTTGTCACATTTTTTTTGTTAAAACAGGAAAAAAAAAAAGAACTTGACCTTATAAAGGTTCACAACTCTTCTCCTTTCTTTTTATTTTTTTTTTCTTTCTTCCTTCCTCTTTTCTAATCTCTATTTTTTTTTTCCTTTTCTTCAAAAAAATGATAAATAAATAAAAGGGAACTCCTCTCCCATCTTTCATCAAGATTTTTTTCTCTTTCACTTAGAAAATTGTGTTTTCTAAAATAAAAAATAGCAAGTCACTTTTTCAAAAGTTAAGATCTTTTAGAGCATTTGAAAAAAAAAAATCATAACCCCAAATTAAGATTTTTTTTTTCCCTTAGAAATTTTCTTAAAAACTAAAATAAGTGAATTAAAATGTAAAGTTGATCAGTTTTCAAAAATTAAAAAAAAAATCAATACATCTAAATTTTCAAAATGAACTATGGAAAGTTTGATCTTTACTTAAAGGGATGCAAGCACCTACAAGACGACTTAAAATATAAAAAATAATAATAATAATAATAATCGGTTTCCCTTTTTGTAAGTAATTTTTCAATTTCTTCATTTTCATAATTAGATATAATTTTGTTTGCTTATTTATTTATTTCTCTTAAATGGTAATTGAAAAAAATAAAGTTAAATTTAGAATGTTAAAGTGTTACTTGAAAGAATTTAATAGGATAACCCCCGAGTTCATAAATTTGGTCTCTTGAAAGATTTTTCAAAGCGCAGGATAGTAGCTAAGTTAAAACTAATCCGTCTAATCAGTTCTAATTTAATCACTTCTCCTCAGTTCTAATGGGTAGCAACTCCATTTGTTTTCAAAAATATTAGAAACTAGGTTTTCCTTAATTTTAGTTAAGGATTTAAATAAAATAAGTATAGGGTTTAATTTAAATCAAATTAAGAAAAACAAATAAAAATCGAAAGTTCAAGCTCACCAATAGGTCCTATAGTAACTAAGTGGAAGGTCAATTGGTTACTTAGAAATTTTTTCTCTTTTTGCCAAGCATTAACAAAGTGTCCCCTTCTGAATGCTTCACTTAAAGTGACATGAAAAAATATATGAATAATAAATAAATTACAAAATAAAAGAGAGTAAGGTTGAGAAGATTAAGCTTAAGAATTATAGTACCCTAGCTTTATATCTACTGTACTCTTCTAGCTCCACTATTGAAGATATGGTATTCCACACCAATGTAGTTCGACGATACTTCAATCAAGAGAAAAATTAAGATCTATAGAGATATGAGGATTAAATATCTTACTCCTCAAAATATAACCTCAAATAGGAAAAAAAAAAAAAGAATAAAGAAATTGAATGAATAACATTGTCTCTTATTTAACTTTTGATTGTGTCTTTGAATTTTCTCTATATAAGTTTGCTAATGAAAGTCGCAGAACGATGTCTCTCTAAAATTTGAACTATCTTGTTTCTATACTCTCGCAACATAACATCTCTTTAGTGTATTCTTAGAGAGATCTTTGATAAATCTTGAAATATCTTGATTGAACCATTGGAGGATATGTTTCGATATTTGAGAAAGCTAAATCTCCTTTCTATTTGAGTTAATTTGAACGTTGAACAACAAATTGATAAGTAATCAGGTTTGCACATGTTCTAGTACATAACATTTGTATCAATTTTGCAAACCCTATAATATGCTTCGAAATTTTAAATTCCCTTATTGATATGGATTCCTAAAAATCATAAGCCTATCTTCTTAACTTGATAATCTTGAAATCTGAATCAACCTTCTACTATTTTTCTTGTTGATACCTCCCACATGCATCCTGTATCAAATTTGATTGTTTTAAATTTGTAAGGCTTGAACAATTTTCTTTATTAGGTTGTTTGAATTTAAAATAAAAAAATGTTGCAAACTTGGTAAGTTCATCATTATCTTGAAATTGTTGCACATGTCCAACATAATCTTAATCTTTGGATAAATCCTAATTCGAATTCCCACAAAATTATTTTTTTCATCTTCTTGAATATGCATCAAATATCTTAAAAAATCCCTATAATTATATATTTCCAACAAAATCCTATTAGAAGCTTTTTTGGCAAGATGTTTTTGTCTTAAAAATAATTTAATTAAACTTTGTTAATCTTCATGGATGTATATTGAACATATTAGGACACAAATATATCCAACAAGTGGAGCGCTCCTTTAAATCATTAACACTTAATTCGTAATAAACTATCAAAGTCTAATTCTATTAGTACCTATATTAGTCTCGGATTCTTGAAATTAACACTTAAGTCAAAACCTAGCATTCCTTAATAACCTGCACACTTAACACATTTATAAATATCTTTTAACTCTTCTTTGTTATCATAAAAATAATGATGAGAGAACTTAACAATAATATCTTTTTCTAATGATTTCTTCACTTTATTTGTAAGATTCTTAAATAGATATTCCTAATATTCTTTTATATTATTTATGGAATCTACAGCATACAAATTTAAACTAATATTACACTTACAATAATAAAAAATAAATAAATAAAACATTGCTTTTTGAGGTCCTTACCTAATAACTCTAAAAAGGATGATGATATCTCCACATCTGTTAAGAATCTTACTAATGAATGGGGATGCTCTACAAGCTTTCACTTTATAGATGAGTATTTATTAAAATTATTTATTTATTTTTAAAATTTTTGTATAGGAGCCTTATTACCATTTATTTTCAAAAAATTTATAAAATGTATTTTAGAGATTTTTAAAGTGTATTTCCTTATTACATATTATAATATTCATTTATATTTTAATATAAAAAAATGAAAATAGAAAAAGAAAAACGTAAATAATAATAAAAATAGCCGTGGGTCCACACGTATGGAGTAATCCTCAACGAAAAATTTCCCTACGGCAAAACAATAAAACGGCTAATTATTTAATAAATTAAAAATATATATATGAGTCGAATTTTCGAAGGACCAACTGCCCGGCATGTCAGAAGCAATGCACCAAGGAGTCGGTGCTTCAGTAAGTAACTTTAGCACTTTTAAGTAGTTTTAAGTTTATAAGTTAAATATGGATGCTTGCCTTAAAAGCATCAAATATATATTTTACTTAAAATCTTTTAAATAATATATCAATGATTTAACGAATTTTTTAAGTATTTTTTTTTATTCTATTCATAATGTTACTAAATAGAGGTTTTAAATATTTATTTATATTATTCAAAAAATCCATAAAATATAAATTTAAATTTACATAATATTGAAAGAATAAAAAATAAATAAAGAATTATTTATTGAGATCTTTAGGTAGGGTAAGAATCTTTCTCCATCGGTCGTTATACTTAAAAAATAATAAAATAATAAAAATAAAAAAGCAAAAAAGCTTTTTCATATAGAGTCTCATGTCAACATCTCGGACGGCGATGCGATGCTTACGAGTCTGTAACTACTGGAACGTGAAAATAAATAATCTCAAAAGCAGACAAAGGAAAATCTCGAGGATACAAGGAAGGATTCCCGGCCCCAAGATATCTTTGCTGCCGTACATCATTAAATGGGACAAACAAATAGGTGAAAAGTAACAAAGCAGGCTTGAAATTAAATAAATGTTACGATGTATCTGTTAAAAATTTTAATTTAAAAATCAGTTTTTTTTTTATGTTATAGCCTTTTCATTAATATTAGAAATTTAGATACTCAGTAATTATTTCAAAGATAAAAATTAATTAAACTAAAATAGCGTATATATTAAGTAAATATATTGAGAGTTTTTAATTGATAGAATTTGAATAATTTAGACTCATTTTAGAGACGGTGAGAGTTTTGAATTGATAGAATTTGAATAATTTAGGCTCATTTTAGTGACGGTGAGCGTTTTGTAGCGATAGTCAGAAATTTTAATACATAGGGCACCGTTTGTTAGGGGAAAATACTAACCACTTGATCTTAAGCTTAATTAGCAAGTTTAACTATAAATGATGTTTACTTATCATTAATGCTACCATATACTTTCTTAGTCCACTGCGGGCCTCATACAAAATTAATACCCCATCTTCTTCTTGTTTTTCAACTGTTATATTAACGGCTTTTAATAAGGAAAACCAAAATTGATCCATTCCATTTAAAAGTAATTATACACTTAAAAACATTTTTCTTTAATAATTTCTTGTGGCTTTTTTCATTTAATTACAAACAAAAGTTGTATATATAAAGAACACGTGAAAGCGTTCCCAAGGACTCAAATCAAGCTTGGCTTGGTGTATACTTTTCCTGCTGACCGAATTACTACTGAATCTGACCTATATCAGAAAAATTACATAAACTTTCGTTCAAACAAAGACGACTAACGACCCATTTCCTCCTCTCCTTGTGTATCTGCGTCATCCAATCCCATCCGACGATTCTAATTTAAACTTACATATCTCAATACCCATCCTAGAAAAGTGCAACTCTCCGGATAAATATAATCAAACAGAAGGCCAGCCACATTACCCATCGTCATTATCCATCCTTGAAAAATCAATATAAAAGCAATTCGTGATGATTTACTACCATTACTCCTTGCACTATAAAGTGGCTGCTAAGGACCCTTTAAAATTTCATTAGTGCAGAAAATCCATCGATACAAAAGGGGTCTAAGATACCGACATTTTAAAGATCAAGGTAGATATAATTTAAACTATTTAGGTGATGTTTATGCAATTTACTATATCAAACACCACAGGCATTTACTACGAAACAAATTCAAAAAACGATTAATGAGTAACAAATATTAAATTATAATCATAAAGAAGAATGCAATGCGATTGTAGCAAACTAGGACACGAGACAAGTTTTCATGTAGCAATTTACTAACTAGATAAGTTTTCATGTAGTTATCAACCCCCTAAACGAGAACACGACATTAAAAAAAAAAAAAAAAATGACAGGTCATATCATATCCCATCCAAAATGTCACAACCTCAACCCAAATAAGGTATTCAGGAATAGACAACAATAGCATATAATTGCACACAACAAATGCAACAGACAAGCAGACGCGACATACTCTACTCTCTCCCTATATGTCCTCAGGAACCTCGTCTTCATCGTCGTAGTCATAACCTTCTTCATCAGCTGTGGCGTCTTGGTACTGCTGGTATTCGGATACCAGATCGTTCATGTTGCTCTCAGCCTCGGTGAACTCCATCTCGTCCATACCCTCACCAGTATACCAGTGCAAGAAAGCCTTTCTGCGGAACATAGCCGTGAACTGCTCACTAACTCTTCTAAACATTTCCTGGATTGAAGTGGAGTTTCCAATGAAAGTAGAAGCCATCTTCAATCCAGTTGGAGGGATGTCACAAACGGTGGACTTCACATTGTTGGGTATCCACTCAACAAAGTATGATGAGTTCTTGTTCTGCACGTTAATCATCTGCTCATCGACTTCCTTGGTGCTCATCTTACCTCTGAACATGGCTGATGCCGTAAGGTACCTGCCATGGCGAGGATCAGCAGCACACATCATGTTCTTGGCATCCCACATTTGCTGGGTTAGCTCAGGAACAGTGAGGGCACGGTACTGTTGTGAACCACGAGATGTAAGGGGTGCAAACCCAACCATGAAGAAGTGTAGACGAGGGAAGGGAATAAGGTTAACAGCAAGCTTCCGAAGATCAGAGTTCAGTTGTCCAGGGAATCGCAAGCAACATGTCACACCACTCATGGTAGCAGAAATAAGGTGGTTCAAATCTCCAACTGTAAAGAACGACAAATCCAATAAGTCCCACATTAGAAAAGACTTTATAATTCAAACAATCAAAAAATCAAAATTTTCTATTTTTTTTTGCAAGATATATAAAACAAATGTATCTAGTGAAAACTTTGACTCCAACATGTGATCGCATGAGCCCAAGTACTGTTAGGATCTAGAATCTAAAAAGCACATGGAATTCGAATACAAAACAAGTTCGGAGGATTAAACATGTGCAGATGACCGAAGCACATGCAGCAGGTTCGACTTATGGCCTACAAATAAATAACATTAAAAATTGAAGCCCATCAGATCTGGGTATGAAACCAAGAGCATGTGACCAACGCTGACAGTCCAACCTTTGAAGTAGGTAAAATATCCATATCACTTGTACCAACAGGCCATTTAAATGAATAAAGTATCCATATCCCCTTTGGAATGGGGAAATTATCCACATCACCTGTACCAACAGGCCATCTAGTATTCATACCCTGTACTCAACAAACGCGATTGCTAGAAATGAAGTAAATTCAACATTTGACACACCTCACCATTCCCAAAAATTGTTGGGTGATCCCATCCTCAGAAGGATCATCAAGATCAGGTGCTTCAAATTTTAAACACTAAAAACAAATCTCATTTATATGAAAGTAACAATAGAATACGCAAAATCTAACTAATTCTATGGGTTTGTTTTGGAGAAAATGATTTTCTCACAATTTCCAAGATTTACCGAAACAAAAACATCAAAAAGGTTAAGTCTTATCTGTAATCCAAAAAGATTGCAAGTAGGCTTTAAAGGCGAATGATCATGGGAGTCAAGGAAGGTTTTATAGGCGAATGATTATGGGAGTCAAGGAAGTGACTGATGACAAATAGTGATTGATATGTGCAGATTTATAAACAATGAAAATCAGAGATAATTTTCATTTCAAAGAAAAATTTATTATCCATTTTGTACTAATATTTCCTGTAGCTATAACTTTACAGCTAGTGCCCAGCCGTTACTATATTTCCACCCTTGATAACCGCAAAAAAGTCACTTAAATGTACAATGTTTTTAAATAAGTACAGTAGTATTCAACAATTGCAAAGCTTCAATTTTAACAGATGCTAAAAATAGTACAGAAATCATTTTTTCTCAAAACAACCACACATTATAGTAAATCAAACTGATGAACCCCAGCACATATCTAACTGATCTAATCCGCTTCTACACACTCAGTAGATTTAATACAGGGATTACATTACCGCCAAGCTACAAAGCACAATTCTTAAAAATTAAGACCAATTAACAGAGAAAACAGTAATAACTTAATAAAACAGCACTTTCAAAAGCTTCTTAACAGACCACAACTAATAATGTAAACATCACATGCTAAAAGAATAAATGCCGCAACAACCAATGATCAAGAAAACAATTCGATGCTATTGGCACAAAAAATTAATAGAACAAACTGTAATCTTACAGCTTGGAGTTGTAAGCTTGAGAGTCCGGAAGCAAATGTCATAGAGAGCCTCGTTATCCAAAACCATACACTCATCAGCATTCTCAACAAGTTGGTGAACAGAGAGTGTAGCGTTGTAAGGCTCAACAACAGTATCAGACACCTTCGGTGAAGGGAACACAGAGAAAGTAAGCATCATCCTATCCGGATACTCTTCACGGATCTTGGAAATGAGAAGTGTTCCCATACCCGAACCCGTTCCACCACCAAGGGAGTGGCAAACCTGGAACCCTGAAATCAACCCAAACCCAAATCGACAAATGCTTAACAAATCAAAACAATCGGTATTATAACTTATATAATTCTATAATGCTAATGATACGAATTAAAGAAAATACAATAGATAAAGGATTACAATGTAAAACACAAAGTCGTTCGGCAAAATCACATCCGATAAATTCAAAATTACTCAGTTTGGTGACTTAAATACTACAGAAAAAGAAATAAACACAGAATCAAATACAGCACAAAATATATGGAGACAAGTATTAAAATCCAAGACAAATTAAACATCGTCTTGGCTTGTATCGGCAACTGAATAAGATCATCCAGCAGAAATTTAGCTTAATTATGGCAAATACGAAAACATAAAATTTAAGTAAATACAAAATCACAATAAAAACAATAAGACTACAGTAGAAATGCACCGACGTATCCTGATTCTGCATTTTATAGATTTTTATCACAACTACGACAATATTGTCCATAACTCGCTAGGGAACAGTAACCTAAGTTTAGTAGAAAATGAGTAAACGCATAGTCAAAAATAGCCAAAACATGGTAAATATTAAGTAAAACCACGAAACCCGAACAGATCTATAGCACTGTTAACTATTTTTGCCACGACTACATAAGATTTACCATAACGCAACAAAGAGCGGTAGCGAATTAACGGGAGAACTAAGTAAATATAGTCAAAACCATCAAAACAGTAAAACCTCTGCAAAAGATCCAATAAAGCTCTAAACCCTAACCAGATCTACATGATGCAAACTTCATTTATTGAAACAAATCAACGAATGACAAAAATAACGCTAATCCCTACCCCTGACTTACCTTGCAGGCAATCACAATTCTCGGATTCCTTCCTCACGACATCAAGAACCGAGTCGATCAACTCAGCACCTTCCGTATAGTGTCCTTTAGCCCAGTTATTCCCGGCACCGGACTGACCAAACACAAAGTTATCTGGCCTAAAGATCTGACCGTAGGGGCCAGATCTGACACTGTCCATGGTACCTGGCTCCAGATCCATGAGCACTGCGCGTGGAACGAACCTACCGCAACTTGCTTCGTTGTAGTAGACATTCACGCGCTCAAGTTGGAGATCATTGTCGCCTTGGTAACGTCCGGTGGAGTCGATACCGTGCTCGGCACAGACGACTTCCCAAAATTTGGATCCGATCTGGTTGCCACATTGGCCACCCTGGATGTGGAGGATTTCACGCATTTTGAGTAACTGAGTCGAGGTGACCGAGTTCTTGTGAGTAGGAGAGCTAGTAGGGGAGAGAGAAGGGCGAGGGATGGACAAAAGATGTGTGGGGTTTAGGGCGTTTGTGAGAGGGAATTTATAGGAAGGGCTTGAGGGACGTTAAGATCGGAGACGGAAAATGTGACGGCGTTAGATTTAAGTGGGAATTTCGAAATTTGAAATAATTTGAGAAAACCCTAGTCGGTACGGGGATTGCGAGAAAAGCAAGAAAAGTTAGTTTTAGTGATAGTGAAACGGGTAACGCGATTTGCTCGGGGGTTGTAGTTCACGCTCTATGGAAAGTGACTGTTTGAGGAAAATAAAAATGGAAAAGAAAATTTTTTTATTTTTTTGCCTAATGAAAGGAAATTGAAAAAAAAAACAGAAAAAGAATGAGATATTTTAGTTGGTGGGGCGGCACGTGATAGTCTCTCGATTTTTTCGTAAAATATCGGTTGGCTTGAATCAGGACAGAATATTTTTTCATTAAATTAAAAAAAAAAATTCATTATTCTTGTTTTAACGTATTCAACCTCAGTGTCTTTAAAATTGTAATTACAACTTAAAATATAAGGATTCAAATTCGATTCATTTACTGGTAAATTATAACAATTTAACTAAAATTAAAAGTTTTAAACCTTAAAATATGCCAAAATTGTATTCTTTTAACATATTTTATTTTATATTTTTTAAAGAAACAAAATAATAAAAAAATAGAATACCACAATTAACAAAAATGCTTAAGATCATTATAATGGAGAAAACTCCTTTTTTATTTTTAATATTGTGTTACACTTAGTGTTTATTGTTGGAATATCCTAAACCTATACATTAGTTTCTTTTATCTTATATTATAGCTTTTGTTTATTTAATTTTAGTAACAAGGGTGTTTATTAAAAAAAATAAAGAGTAAATATTGTAATTGATACCTAAATTTTTGTCTAAATTTACAATTAACCACATAAAATTAAAAAGTATTAATTTTGTACTTAAATTTTTCTCCCTTTTTCTCAATTAATTATATGAATTTTGTCTATTCTAACAAATTAGTTACTTGAACTTTTTTAACAACTAACTAGCTAATCCAAGTATTATAAATGATCTCAAAAAAATTATAAATAATAAAATAATACTTTTAAACTTCAAATGACTAATTTAAAAAAAAAAGTAATGTTCAAGTACCAAATATGTATGTTTTATTATGTTTTAAAGCAATAATTTATCATGTAAAAGTATTTTAAGATAAAAGTTAATTTTATAGTTGCTATCGTAAATATAGTTTACATAAAATGAACAAGACTAACCCATTTGAAACAAATAGCTTGACAACTAAAAAATGCATTACACTTGTGAAGAAGAGTCGAAACTTATATTTACATAACTTACATATCTGAGTTTAAATTACATTATTTAGTAGTTTATTGCCATTAATATAGGCCAATAAGCGAAACTAACTTTGTCGCCTAGAGTACCTAATTAGTTTCCCAAAATACCTTAAATAAATGTTTACCTTATGAAAAGAAACAAAAAAAAAAAAAACAAAAAACAAAAAGACTTTGAAAGCTTTACAAGTCTAACTAGCCTTCAATTCAATCCCTTGCTCTCCATTTCCTATTGCTACTAACCTAAGGACAAGTGTACTACGGCATCTAATCTATGCTTGTAAAAGAATCTATAAAGATATAAACAATTGACAATTTGATAAGTGGGACGGAGATATAAGAATGCACAAATAAGAACAAATAGGTTTTCAAGCAATTATACAAACATAATGCAACTAAGCAAATGTCATCGCATAATAATATCCAGTCCGTCATAAAACTAGAGAAATTCCGTCTACTCTAATTCGGATTTGAGGAATTTCAACACAATACAACAATGATAACCAAACCTAAACTTATGCAATAGAGACAACCTTCATCGTACGATTATACTGGAATCCTTGCCCTCAACCTTACCACAACCTCAAATTTTATCATTTAGTTCAACTAAAGGTAAAGATAGACCTTTTCATCTATCCCTTCGATGAGATCGGTATTTAGTCAGAAAATCTTAATCTTTCCCTAATGGATTGCCGTGTATGGTAAGTTAAGTCCTTAGATAAAATATAATTTCATCTAAGTTAAAGTAGACCAATCAATTCAAACAATCCATCATTAACATTCTAGCCACAACATAATAATCAAGGTTCAATTAATAACTTAGAAAACCA
Source organism: Lumnitzera racemosa (assembly GCA_024138005.1). NCBI lineage: Eukaryota > Viridiplantae > Streptophyta > Magnoliopsida > Myrtales > Combretaceae > Lumnitzera > Lumnitzera racemosa. Next base: position 108,796,982 of record JAMXBC010000004.1, read on the forward strand.
ATTAAGTCACCTAGGGTGCCCAACTAATTTCCCAAAAGACCTTATATACATGTATATCTAACCAAAAGAAAAAGACTCCAAAAGCTTTATTAGTCCAACTAGTCTTTGATTCATTTCCTTATTACCCAGTTCCTACTACTACTAACCTAAGGATAAGTGTATTATCTAATATGTACTTACTAAAAGATCTATAAGGATATAAGTAACTAACTACTTAGTAAGTGGAATGATGACACAATAATATATAAACAAGTACAAACAGGGTTATTAAGCAATTACATAAACGCAATGCAAGAAAACAAATGCCATTGCATAATATTGTCCAGTTCGTCATGAAATTAAAGAAACCCGAACCACTTTAATCCAGATTTGAGGAGTTTTAGCGTGATACAACAATTTATGACTAAACCCAGACTTGTACAATAGCAACATCTATCCTCTCCCTACTACAGTAGTACCAATAGCCTTAATCTTACTAAACCTCATCTCCTACCACTTAATTCAGCTAATAATAAGAAATAAACCCTTCTAGCAATCCCTTTTAAGAGATTGGTATTTAACTGGAGAATCCTAATTGTCCCTTAATGGGTTATAGTGAATGGTAGGTTAAGACCTTAAGTCAAATATAATTTAATTCAGGTTAGATGTGATCAATCAATTTAAACAATTTGACAATCAACATTATAGCTAAAACATCATAATTAAGGTTTAATCAACAACCAGAGATACACTAACATGTACACAACCAATTATCTACAAGCATAATCAAGTATAAACTTAGGTCTCCAAGTACTCTGAAATAGTACTCGAAAATATAGTTGTATATTGATCCAAATTTATTTGGATTACTTGTTTATTCGACTATGTGTGGTTGTAATGTATTCCTTCATTGCAAATGCCTATATTGTAAATGACATTTTCTAGTATTTATACAAGCTATAAAATATCACTATTCTATTTGTTATTATTAGTGTTAAATACATTAACCTAAGTTCAAAAAGTTACTACACTTAAGTACTCAAGTTTTAAAGTCATTTTAGTCCAATTCTTACTTAAGGTATCATCCAAGTCATCTTCTGAACTATCATCTAGAATATCCTCCAAATCTAGTTAACTTTAAATTTCTTAAAAAATCCTCTAACCAACTCTTCGTGTCAAACCTAATTGTAAATCACATTTTAACTCCTTATGATTCAGCTACCTAAGTAAGGTTTTAGTATATCATTTACATAACGAATCCTCTAAAATATCCTTTGAATTAGCATGAATATCACATTTTCAACCAAAATTTCTATGGCTCCTCCTCGCTTTTTGCTAGAGATCGGCAATTGAACACTAATTCCAACCTTAGTTCATCCCTTATTTTAACTAAACCCCAATCAACTCATTATTTATGCAAAATTTCAAAGTTGCATAATTAAGAATTTCAATACAGATTTTCCGTATACTTCAAATCCATGGCTTTTACCAATATAATGTGCTCCATATTACCATCCATCACTACACTATATCTCAAATCAACCAAATTCACATGCTAAGTAAATTTCTAAGAGAAACTACAACTTAAACCTTCAAACCAAATTTTTACCATAATTTAAGAGTTGGAAAATTAGTAAAATGGTTTTAACATAACTCTTTACATAGCAACATAATATATATATATAGTTATAGTTATTTCGAAAATAACTTTGAAATATGCTTGGTTTTAGTAATTCTTAGGGACGATATATATAGCTATTTAATTTTAATAAAATAGCATTTTTTTTTCAAGATTCTAACCACAAAATAACGTAAGATTAATTTTTCTTAGAATTTTCTAACCTGATTTAACGTTAGAATTTTATTGAAAATCGAAGGAAATTTGATGACTCACCTATGTTCACTATTCTTACCACTATTGGAGAGTTGTATATGTTGGACCACCTAAATGGGTGGTGCTCCTTTAAGACCAAGTGTTGGTTTACTTTCGGAAGGTGGTTAGGCCTGCATACTTCAATGCACCTAAACCAACACTAATTTTTGGATAATTTTCCTCGAATTCTTTTCAAATTTTTCTAAAGCTTCCTATATTTTTTCTTTACTCTTTACTCGCCAAAATGAATTATCACGGTGATTTGCTCATATAACCAAGCTAAGTTTGGTTGGATTTAGTTTTCACTAACAAGTGTCCTAATTTGTCCTTTTAGGTGCTAAATATGTGCCCTAAACTAAGTTTACGTGTTCCTAAATTAAATTGTTGTATTGCTACACCTCAAATAGGACTTCCATTGCCTCTACCTATATTTTTAATATTTATTTACTAATTTTCTTTATTCATTTAACATATTTTAGCATTTAGTATATAATTAGGTTTTTAGGTAATTATGGATATATACACGTATAATACATTTGATACAAGTACATAGTTCTAAATATTATATCATATCATTTTATTAATTTTAGTTCCAATAATTTATTTTTAAATACTCGTTAATTACTGAAACTCGTTGACTCATTTTCAAAAAACAACGACTAATATGTTAAGAGCTAACTTTTTAGCTATATTATTATTTAATCATTTTATTTTCTCAAATTAAGCTCACAGGACTACTTCTACCAATTTTCCTAATCCCACTGTAAAAAATGAGCTTAACCAAGAAACTTCCTCAAACTCCTTAAATTTTACATATTACACCACGTTTGCCGAGCTACGAGGTTTACATTTATTTAAGAGAAAAAAATTCTTCTTCCCTCATCTCCTTTATATATATAAGGAAAGTCAAAGGTAATCTTCTTCTGCTTTAAAGAATTTATCTCCTTGTTAAGTCATTATCTCTAATATAGTGTTAGTAGAAAATCCTATCAAACCTAAGAATTTCTCGTATTAAGAAGAAGGGTAGATTTATAGTTGTCATGCCCTAAAAGCCATCAAGCTATAACAGTTTGTCGTATATATCAACTTTGATAGGAATCAAGCTACTGAGCTTTTGACCCATAGCCGAGCCTAAGAATTGGAAGGCTTGGCAAGGCAAATTCTTCTACTCCAGTTAACTCCTACCGAAACCAAGTACTTCTTTACCAAGTTACTCTTAATGTTAAGCCGAATAACTGCCCATCTCTCTAAAGTATGGCGAGTTGTATATTACTCAATCGCGTCTAAGTTGACCAATGACTCAACATCTCCCTTGTCGAGAAGTTTGAGAGACAGAGAGATCGGATTGATCCTTAGCCACCCTTACTCAAATAAGCAACTTAATCGTACACTTTTGTCTACATTCTCCAATGGCTTCACCAATGTATCGCTACCACATATAGAAAACTACATGTAGAATCTCCTACACTAATAATTACTTTTTTTGGATATTCATTTTTACCCTTCTATATTCATGTACATTACTTCTTTAAGGTAATACCATTTTTGTCTTTTTCTTTTTAAGCACGTTGCCCTAAATTCTCGAGTACAAATACCCTTATATTTATAGGTGTAGAACATCAGATTAATTATCATTAATAAACTTGAATATTTTTCCTTCCCTGCATAAATACTCTGTTTACTCTTGGCATCACTCTCATCATAACTCGTAAGCAAAACTAGGTAGCAAGTAACCTCATTGAACCAATTTGTACGTTATATCGAATTATGCCGTGAGTTCTCGGAAGTTCTATTGATACGTTATATCTTCTGGAGCTATCCATAGGTTTTTGCTTACTTTTCATTTACATTTGTCCTTTTGCACGTTTCCTATCACTTCTTTTTCAAGCTTTCGACAAGCTTAAACCTATCAAGCAACCAGTCTTGTTTGTTTTTTATTACAGCTCGCAACATCTTGGTATTAGAGTAGAGATTCTGTTTAAGTTATAGTGTTTTTGAAGTTTTGTTTATACTTTATTTTATGTGTATGAAATAGAGCATATTATTGTGTTCATCCTAGCTGTTGTGTTTACTAACTGTTAATTCTCTAAAGTGTTTATTTAAGTTTTGAATCTATTAAGAAAATGACTGACCCAAGTGTGAACATTAGCGTTGGAGATGACAACTATAAAGTTGTCCATCATGACTGACAGTCTCAAGGAACTCCTAAAAGCACTAACAAGAGACTGGATGTGGTGGCCAACCTCTTAGTAGACTAAACCTGAGTTGTTCATGTGTTAGCTTCCCGATTAATCGAAGTCACGCAAAATACCCTACAAGCTACTCAATTCATTATAAGTCAAAACCCAACTCGACTAGTTCGAGGTAGAGAAGTAGCCAAACGAGTAAGACGAAAGATAGACCTGAGGGAAATTGAATGAAGAGGACGAGAAAGAGTACTTTGAAGAAAAGCGAGCTTAAGCCCCTAAAGCATCTAACCATGTGAAACTTCGGATTCCGAGTTTTAATGGATTTAAGATTGCTGATGAATATTTGAAAAAGGAAGTGATAGGGAACGTACGAAAGGACAAATGCAAATGAAAAGTAAGCAAAAACCTATGAACAACTCCAAACAATATAATACACTAATGGAACTTCCAAAGACTCATGAAACAATTCAATATGACACATGAATTGATGAGGTGAGGTTACTCACCACTTAACCTTACTTAAAGGTTAGGATAAAAGTGATGTTGAGAGTAAACAGAGTATTTACGTAAAGAAGGAAAAATACTCAAGTGTATTAACGATAGTTGATCTGATGTTTTACAGCTACAAATATAAGGGTATTTATTCCCGAGAATTTAGGATAATATGCCTAAAAAGGAAAAAACAAAAAGGATATTACCTTAAAGAAGTAATGTACAAGAATACAGAAGGATAAAAATGAATATTCAAGAAAAGTAATGATTAGTGTGGGATATTCTATATGTGGTTCTATACACGTGGCGACGATACATTGGCGAGGCCATTGGAGAATACAAACAAAAGTATACGATCAGGTTACTTATCCAAGCAGGGGTAACCAAGGATCAGTTTAGTCTCTCTATCTCTCAACTTCTCGGCAAAAGAGATGCTGAGTCATTGGTTGGTTCGGGCACGAGTGAGTATATAAACCTTAGCATACTTCAGAGAGACAGGTAGTCATTCGGCTTGGCATAAAAAATGACTTAGCAAAGAAGTTCTCGACTTTGGCAAGAGTAGAAGAATCCACCTTGCCAGGCCTTCTAATCCTCGGGCTCGACTGCAAGTCAAAGGCCCATTAGCTTGATTCCTATTATTCCCTCCGAGGTGATTTGGATTTGTGATTAAATCCGAATGGTCTTCTATCAGCTCTCCGTCATAGTAATATGGACTAAGGTTGGCAATGTTGAAAGTACTAAAAACCTTATAGTTCTTGAGTAGCTCCAATCTTTAAGCGTTATCATTAATCTTCAGGAGGATTCTGAACAGTTTGAAAATAATTTGTTCCTTCTCTTACTCGAAAACTGTTCCTCGTTGAGGTATAACCATACCAAGTCTTCTTACTAGAATTGTTTAACCGTCCTACCATTAGCCTTCACTTGCATTCTTTTAATAACTTAGTTGATATGCTGAAGGGATTTTGTTCTGGCTATTGCGTCTTGGTCTTCTTACACAGGCACAAGTACATAGGTGTGATCAAGGGGCAACTCAAGATTAAAACCATAAACAACCTCAAAGAGGGTCTACTTAGTGATGTCATGCATTATCACAAATATATAAATATTTATATAAGTGGCAAGCTTATATTAATAATAAGGTTCTATCAATAAGATTCTACTAGTAGAAAATAAGGTAACTAGCCTTTGCAGAAGAGTATAGTGGGCTTGCAAAAGAAAACATAGTAAGGGGCGACGGGATGTTTACTCCAATGCTTAAGTTAATGTTTAGTTGTAAAGAAGTAAGTAAGAACACTCAAGAGAGTTTAGAGAAGGCCTTGTGCACAAAGAAGTTAAGGTACTTTACCATTGGGATGCTTAGGCGATTTATAGAGAAGAGTCGCTATAAATGTAGGAGCATGTTCAACACATTAACATGTCCATGTAATCTATATAATGGGATCATGTAAGCCAATGTGTTCCAAAATCATAGAGAGATGGTTGTTGACTATGTCTTAGAATCTTATCCACTTGTCTCGTAACTATTATGACCATTTTATTATTAGGCTGATCGCTAAAGGGTATCAAGTCCTTGTCTAAAGATTCTTCAAGCCAATCAATTGTAAAGTTGATAAGATCGAATGCTAGATGATTGTTAAGCCTGATTTTTCCCAATTTTATAAATTGGTCTTCTTTAAACCAATTAATATTAAACCTTACTCATTTAATATTAATCCTCGAATAAAATTTAAAGAAAACCAGTTCTTTTAACTTTAAAAATATTTTGGAGTTACCACCCAATTGGAGTTGAGAAAATAAGTTAAATTATAACTAATTGAGTTGATTGATTATAATTTAGCTACTGAACTTTTGATAAAACCATTTTTTAAAATAGTTTTAAAACTAAAGATCTGAATCCAAGAGCTATTCTATAAAACCTTAAACGGGTACCACTTTTTAAGTTTTTTAATTTAACTTTACTTTTCAATAATACCCTTTTTACATTTCAATTTCTAAACAAAAAATTATATCACATGCAACTAAGTTAATTAAATTGATTATTTACAAAAGATGGAAAAAGAAAATTTTTCAATATTTTAAGTCGCTCTATAATTACTACGAGTGCTTATGTATTTACTATTCAAGATTGGACTTTTGTAGTTCATTTCAAAAATATTAGTGATTTGGTTTATTTTAATTTTTGAAAAAAATTAAGTTTACGTTTTTCCCATTTCAATTTATTTAAGGAATTTTTTTTTTCTAAAAAGTCTTAATCAGGGCTTTATTTCTTAGAAACTCTAAAGTAGTTTTAATTTGGAAAACAAGTTGGTCTATTTTTTTAATTGAAAAGTAGGTTTTCTAAGTTATAAAACATTATTATTATTTTCCTTATTTTATTTTATTTTACTTTTATCTAATATTTTTATTTATGCATTAGTCGAAAATAAAACTGGACTAAGCCCCTTTTTTTTTGCTTTTTTGCTTATCTTTCTTTTTCATTTTTCTTCCTTTTCTTCTTTTTTTTTTCTTTTACAATTACATTTACATATTACACAAATTAATAATAATAATAATAATAAATGAAATAGCAAAACAAAAGGAGTAAGTTAGATCGAGAGCTTCAGGCGCAAGTTGGATCAGCCTAATTAGGTCGAGTTTGGAGCATGGATTTTGGTCGGCTTGCAAGTCATGCTTAGGGAAGAAACAATAACAATGTGAGAGGTGCAATGAAGGTGATTTTTGGCCGAAACTTCAGCGAGTAATTGAACTTTCATGTGTTTCTAATTGGAGAATGTGAGTTATATACCAATGTCTTGGCCATTGGTAGTTGTTTGTGGGTTGTATAGTTTGGGTCAAATATGGTGATGGCGGTGGTCATTACTTAGAGTAGTTGTTAGAGGTGAATGGAGTATGTGGGTAGGGATTTTTTACGTTTGCAAATCTTATGATGGGGTTGTTTTGCTTCATAGTGGTTGCTTTGATGGTGTTTCGAGGAAAGAAAGAGAGGCGGCAATGGCGTGAAGAGAGAGAAAGAGGTCAGGAAAGAAAGAGAGAGAGTATGAGAGTGAGAGCTGATGATGGGAATGCTTCCTCAATACCTTATTTATATTGAGGAGAGTTGACTTTAGCTTGACAAGCTCGAAAACTTCGAAAATCAACTTAAATGGCATCAACCCAAAATCAAAATTTTTTAAAATTTCAAGTTTGATATAGACCACGTAAATGGATGAATTTAGACAGGTTTTTTATTCTAATTGATAGTATGCTAAGTATACTACACAATTTCACTATTAATTTGATAAAATCATATAATAAATGAGGTCAAAAATGACCTCAAATCGAGCATACCAAGGAGGGAAAAAAAACTGGAAATCAAGGAAGATGACAAAAGAAAGGAGAGGAAGAAGGGGGATCATGTGTAGAGCACGTAACACGTGCCCCCATGTATGTGTGCATTGCTTGCGTGCTCTAAAAAAAATGGGGGCATGCTAAAATGCCCTTCTCCTCAACAAAAATTAAACAAAGCTTTGCGCTCTGTTTCTTAAATTGATCGGGGCCTTCGACCCTAATTGCAATTTACATAGACTAGGCTTAGATTCGGTCTGATCCAATTAGTTCCACTTTTTTTTTATTAGATAAAAAGGAGTAAAGAAAGGCACTTTTTGTGTTTGTTGCAAGATTTAAACCCTAAACCTCTAATTCTTATGCCAAGTTAATCAAAGTGTTTATCCATTAGGCCGTTGCCCTATACCTTATTCATATGGGTAATTAAATTATACATATGGATAAGGTTAACTTGGGCTAGATTTGAATCTAAGCTTAGGCCCAACACCTTTCACCTATTAAAAATAAAAAAACTCATTATTGAAACACAAAAACTTATTTTTTAAAAAATTGATTTTTTTGTATTTTCTAAATTTCCTTTTTTTTTTGTAATTTTCTAAGTTTTCTACCTTTTTTGTATTTTCATTTTTTTTTGTAATTTTTCCTAATTTTTTTATTTTTTGTATTTTTTCCAAACTTCTTATTTTTTGGTTTTTCTTAAATTTTCCATTTTTTGTATTTTTTTTTCCAAATTTCTTACTTTTTTTTTGTTTTTCCTAAATTAACACCTTTTACCCTATCCTATAAATTTAAAAAAAAAAAGAATGGCAAAAATGAGGTATTTACGAGGATCATATCAATCTTAGGCTTGATTAGGTTAGCACGAGGCCTAGATAGGCTGATGTAGGCTTAAGGGAATCATGTCCAAAATCTCCTATCAACACTTACCCACTCCACTCCCCACCCCCTTACCCCATTACAGGCGCACAAGATATCTTTGCCTTTAAGGTGGCAAGGAGAGTAGGTAGTTAAATGGATTCCTTAGGTACACAGCTAAGTTGATCTTATGCTTTAAAGCTTTTTAACTCGTTGGAAGAATGGCTGGAGATACCTATCATGCTGAATGGCTGATCTAATATGGCAAGAAACTGCATTGATGGCCATCAAGGGGAAGGCCATCATGTTTAGCCTAAAATCCATCCTGGGCAAAACATCATTCCGAGTCAACTAAGCTATTCACATTCTATCGTCCTGAAGTTCTAATGGGTCATGTGCCAAACTTATGAAGTGATGTACCGAAGTCATCAATTATGGTGGAGTATTGAGCTATTGAGTTGTCCACTATTGGTAACATGAATGCACCTGCACCAGCTTTAGTTGAGTTCATGTCCCTAGGACTGAGCAACTTTAAGTCTCCTGAACTGGGCAAATATACTTATCCGAGCTGTCTAATGGGTAGGATGCCATGACAGGTTGAGGAAGGGATGAATCATTGAAGAAGCTTATCAAAGAAGACAAACCCTTTCAAATTCTTAACTTAGTGCATGTTTCCAAAGTGTAATTAATACCATTTGGTAGCTATCATGTTCGTGCAGTTAAAGATTTTTTGTCACATTAATCTTCACCATCTAATTCATACCATAGCCACATAGAAACATCTTAACAGTGCGAGGTAATTATATTGCTTCAAATCTAAAAATTGTGGTTTTTCTAATGCATAAGGCTTCTAAATACCCTTTAGGCTAACATTTCGCACGCTTTACATACTTGCGCTCTTAATCTTTCTTGCAAATTACCTTTGTTCTTCAATATTCTATCTTGCTTTCACTTTCCTTCTGCAATCACTCTTATCAACACAACTATGTTGCACTTCGAGTCAAAAGCAAGCAAGGAGCTTATTCCCCCCTATAATGACAACAGGCAAGTTTTCTTTGGCACAGACGCATACGAACGAGAACGATATGAAGGATGTAGTAATGGAGATCAATAAGGTGGCGCTTATTAATGCTATCTCTCGTGATGTGTATCCCCTTGATAAGGTGAACGAAGAGACAATAGTTAATCTATTTGAGGATCTAAAGATCGGTTCAGGGCCAAACGGGTGTGTCAATAATCGCAAACCATCCAATGTAATCTATTACTTAAAGAATTACTTTATAAGGAGTTCAACCAAAATGGTACTTCGAATGCCAATTGTAAATAAGAGGGTTATTGTCCTCTTTGGGAGGCACTTCGTCATTTACTAGAAGTTCTTTGAGTTTGGGATGCACCTTCCTTTCATCAAGTTCGATAAGGAGCTCTTCGATTACCATCTGGTCTAACTTACTTAGACCCCACCCAACGAATAGAGAATTTCAAGGTCATTTTAGGCCCTATGCATGTGCCTAATAGTTTGAGCAAACCCATAGCAGTTTAAGCAGTTTTATTTATGAAAGAATGGTGATAGGTAGGTGTATCTTTAGATACGCCCAAAAAATAAGTTATTGTGTAGTCTAGATTCTTTTGTTAAGTTCTAGAAGAATGAGTTCATAGTTGTTGAGTTGTCTAAAGAAGTTGACTTCTAGATTTGTCATGAAGCTTAGTGTGAGTGACGTTGAAGTTACAATGGAGATTGAAGCCTTCATGGCCTTAAGATATGAAGAGTCTATCAATATGAATGAAATAGTGGAGAAGTACTTTTTTCGGACCAGTCTCTAAGTTGTTCTTGAATATGGAGAAGGTTATGATGAAAAAGCCACTGGGAGGTATTATATGCCCTACAATTTAGTGCTCGGGGTTTGAATTGTAAAATTTAGAGCGATTGAGCCTAAATTTTATAACAAAATTAAAAATATTAGTAAAAGTGATTCCGTGAGTTTGAATTTAGGAAAATAAATAATAAAATAATTAATTATTATAATGTTAAATTATGTGTATATTATTCGTTATTTATCAGAAATGCGTAAAATAAGTTCCAATAACTAGCGAATCGATAGAGATAAATTACATACACAATAAAAGTCATAAAATAACTTAAATAATATTTAATAATATTTATTTATACCATATATGTATTTATATATAGGTAAAAATATGCAAAATTTCATAAAATAACCGAAATATGCCAAAATAATACTAAATAATTAAATAAAATTCATAAATAATTAAATAAAAATATGGATAAATGAAGAAAATTCTAGAAATGAGACGTAGGAAGTTGGAATTGAATAATAAAAATTAAACTAACAAAAGTAAGCCAAATAACAAGTGAAAAAGTAAGAGATAAAAGATACTTAGCAAGAAAAAAATTGGAAGAAAAATCTAAAACTTAACTATAAATTTAGCAAACCACTTCCCCAACCTCATTTGGTCAGTTTAGCATTAGAAAAAAATTAAGGAGAGGAGAGAAGAGAAGGAAAACCAATTTTAATAAAATTAGACAAAATGGTGTGTATTTAGGGCTTATAAAAAAAACCTACATGCAATGACTATTTAGAGAGGAATGGTTACCACCAACAGATAGTGGACCCTACGTCTAGGGCTGTAGACAATGGTAAAGCCACTATTGGTGACTAGAAGCTTGTCAATTGGTAAGTTTCGATTTCACTTATAAATTTGTCTAATTTAGTAAAAATATCAAATATATATGGAAAATTATGAAATTTGGTCTTCCTTGGCATTTTTACACGTAAAGAATATCATACCATTTTTTTTAAATTATAAGTTCTTATATAGGTTCCTTAAGAATAGGCTTGATTCTAACAAATTTTGTATGAATTTTAAAAAATAATAAACAATATTTTTTTGAGCTAATTTTTGGTGTACATATTCCTTATATGATATATTTAATTTATATAAAAATAATTTTTGATAAAATATACTTTTAGTATTTATTAAAACTATTCTTGTTGAATTTATCCTATTTTTCATATGAAAGAAATAATAGGTTTTTAATTAAATTCCCTAATTAATCCAATTTATAATGACTTCTAAACCTTAGTTATGATCTTGGAAATATTTATTTTGAATTTTATAATTTTATTTGGTCATTTACCTAATTTAAGCTAATTTTTAGCAAAATCGAACTTAAAATCGGTATACCGAAGAATAATATATATATTAAATTATCTTAGTACTTTTCATGATCATAATATAATAACCATAACTTACTGATTATAATATATTTTCCATAGCTTTATTGGAATTTGAGGCATTAGTTGTATGTATTTTATATAATATGTACTAAATATATAGGTAAATGGTATATTTTAAGTTAATTTTGTAGTTTAAGGTTAATTAGATATAATTTTTGATTTTGGATATGATTAGATATTTGATATGTTATTGGAGGATGAAGGATGATATATATAGTGTTAGAAGTGTTAAATAGGTGATTTAGGAGTGAATTATGTAATAATACATAATATGTAAAAATATGACATTAATGAGTAGAAAATATTATGCTAAAAGTGATAATATTATAATAATATTAATAGAAAATAAATCTGATATTAAATATAAATTTATATAAGTATATGAAAAATGTAAATTTTTTTTACATCGAGAGTAAATTTAGTAGTTGAATGAGGACTAAAGCATACCATGTAGATTAGAATACTAGTTAGAGACTAAATACAATATTTATGATACTCGATTATAATATGAATAATTTCATATTATGGTTCGGAACAAGTTTTTAGGGTTCTTGTATAACCCGTAATTAGAAACTGACTTAGAATTAGAACCTAATTTAAAAACCCACTCTAAAGCTAAATCAGAACCCAACCTAAATTAGGAATAACTGTAAAAGACTTAAAAACCTGAATAATTAAGTATTCTAAAACCTTAAACTAAAGATAATAATAAATGTTATAGGATAAAACTAATCTATGGTAGTTATGTGAAAACAAAAATAATATTTATATCATAGGGATTATCAGCGATGGCTCAAGTAAGTTGCACCTTGAGTAAGTAAGCGAAAAGTCCAAGTAAATTGGGATCAATACGTTATTATACTTCGGAGTACTAATTTATAGTACTCAGAGGCTTGAGATTATATTTGGTTGTGATTGTTAGATAGTTGACTATGCAGATGCTTATATATGCTTGTTTTTTAGTTTGATAATATGATTTCGATTTACTACTCTGGCTGTTATTTGTGTAATTTGTTTAAAATGATTGAACATCTTAAACTGGATTTAATTAAATATATGATTTGAAATTCTAAATCGGACGTGCATAGCAACCTATTAGGGGAAACTTTGGGTTCTTTGGCCAAATACCGACCCTTTCGAAAGGGATAACACTGGTTAGTATAATTGGTCCCTTTTTCATCCTTAATGAAACTAAGTGACAAGTGAGCAGGTCACGGTAAATGTGAAGTTAATGGTTCAATGGTAGTCATGAGAGGAGTAGTGTCTTTATTGCAGAAACCTAGGTTTAGTCATAAGCTGTTGCATTAAATGGAAACTCTTCAACTCAGATTAAAGCAAGTATAATTTCTCTAATCTCACAACGAACAAGATAATGTCGTGCGATGATATTTGCTTGTATATGTATTGCATTTAACTAATTTGTTCGATAACCCTCTTTATGTTTAATGTATAGTTTTAAGTTTCCATCCCAACTTACTGAGCGGTTGGTTACTCACATCTCTATAGATGTTGTTGTAGGTGCTAGCTAAGAAATGGTCATACAACTACTCAAAAGCTAGCAATCTGTTAGATCTTGGGGAGTGAGGATGTAAACCTGAGGAGCAATTACACTTTAAAGTTTAGATTTTATCTTTAAAGCTTTTATTAATAATTTATGTATTCTTCAAGTTAATCTAGTTACTAAATCTTGTAATATACTCAAATTATTTTACTGTAAATATGAATTCTCTATAATTTCATAAGTAAATAATATATTTATTTATATACTATTTACTTCAAAGCGGATTAGACGTGGACGCATTGTGTAAATCGGGTCTAAGATAGTAACTGTATGAATTACCTCTATCTTATAATGGTTTGTATGGTAGGACCGTCACGACTCTGTCACTTTTGGGCATGACAGGTATGGGCTTTAGATCTGATGTGCTTAGTTCCCCCATCGTTTCAGTACAATATTGAGGAATAAGGTTTCCATCTTACCCATACTAGACTTGATATAGTCTATAAGTTTTCTTACATTGTTTGCCATAGTGCTGAAATGTGTTTGCTTTCTTGTAGGTGAGAAGCTTTTTCACCTTGGTAGGGTGACCTCCTTAAAAGGAGGGAGACCGAGGTGAAGCCGAAGATCAAGAAGCAGTGGAAAAAGTCTGGACTATCAAGAAGCGTCCTTTGTTGGGGCTAATTAAGGGGAGTTAATAATTCTAGATGTTGCCCCTTTACTTACATTTGTGACTAGGTTAATGATGTCTGTATTGTTGGAGACTACCATTGTTGATATGATACAAGCCAAGGATTGACAAGGCCAGTCATAAAGGGTGGGTGTCTAAGCTTGTAGAAAGCTTAGAGACGAAGATGGAAAGTACACAAATACTGGAAATGAACAAATAAGCAAATCACGATTAGCTCCAAGGATATGATACACTAAGGAACTACTGGGGACTCACAAAACTAGCTTGGTATGATACAAAGCTAACTTTGTGAGGGTACTTGCCACTTAGCCTTACTTAAAATTAAGATAAAAGTGAATCAAGTAAGCAAAGAAAATGGCTACAAAAATGGCTACAAAAATGAAGTATATTACATATTGAAGGTATCCAATGTGTTTACAACTACCTTTACAATGGGTCTTTACAATTGCAATATTAGGACAACTATTACAAATGGAAAAGACTAAAAAGGATAATATTTGAATTAAGTATTATATGAGGAATCCTTGAAGGGCATAAATGAAAATCCAACAAAATGGCATTTTGTATGAAAGATTCTATCACAAGGGGTGCTTGGATACGTGGTGAATGATCAGCTAACTTGGCTGTTGTTGAGTAACGATGTTGATCTAATCCAAAAGTTCTGCATTGCTTAGTAGAGGAGGTAACTATTCCAAGGTGAATTCAGCTTGGATGGCCTTGGTATAGCTTGGATTCAAATCGACTGGGAAGATGGTTAAATGGTCCAAAATATTGTCCAAGTGTACCTTTGGTTGACAATTGGAGACTATTGATAAGCATAAGAGAGTTCGTCTCAGGGAGGGCATTAGGTTAGCAGATTGCAGCATCTTAGACTCTTTAGTTATGGGACTTAAAGAAAAAACTCATCTTGCCACGCTCTCTAATCTTTAGGCTCGAGTTAAGGGGCTAACTCGGGTTAAAGGTCCGATAGTCTAATTCCTATCATCTCCATCAAGTTAATTAGGATTTGGGATCAAATCCGGTTAATCTTCATCCAAGTCTTCCTCTGGTCGATAGGGACTGAGGTTGGCAACATTAAATACATTAGATACTCTGAAATCCTTTGGTAGCTCAATTGGTAAGTGTTATTATTAATCTTCTAAAGTATCATAAACAGTCCTTCAACTTTAGTAGAAAAGTTGTTATTTCTTTTGTTAGGAAACCTTTCCTTACTCAACTATAATCGCACTTGGTCACCAAGTTAAAATTGCTTAGTCTTCCTTCATTTGTCTTTCTCTTTTAACTTCCTTGCAGCTCAATCAATGTATTGGGCAACTCATTGGTAAATCTTTTAAAGGGACTGAGTTATAGTTCTTGCTTTTAGATCTTCTTAGTCAGTCGAAGGCATTAGGGTGTGATTAAGGGATAGGTCGGGGTTGAAATCATAGATGACATCGAATGAGGTGTATCCAATGGTGGCATGTGTTGTCTTATGGTAAGCAAATTCTACTACAGGCGGGCAAATGTCCCAGTTAGCTAAGTTCTTTCCCACTATAGCTCTAAGTAGTGATCTTAGGGTACGGTTGATAACCTCTGTCTAGCAATCGATTTGGATATGGCAAGAGGTACTGAACAGTAGTTTGGTTCCCACTTGATACCAAAACGTTCTCCAGAAATGGGTCAAGAATTTTGGGTCTCTATTTGATACCATATTCTCTACACTCTATGTAAGTGAACTATTTCCTATAAAAGCAAAGAAGTAATAGCTGAAGCGTCGTTAGTCTTGGTATGAGGCACAAAGTGTGCTATCTTACTGAACTTATTCACAACAAACATTACAAAGTCTCTGTTCGGGTAGTTTAAGGTAATTTAATAACAAAATTCATACTCAAGTCAGCCCATGATTTGGTCAAAACAGGCAAAGGCACAGCCTTCCCTTGTTCTGTTAAGCTTTTTCTTATAGATAGCACTTCCTTCAATCACACGATGCACATCACGTTCCATTTTAGGCTAGAAGAACATGTCATTCAGGAGCTTATACATCCTTCTTTCTCCCAAGTGCCTAAAGAGTCCTCCCTTATGGGCTTCTCTAACCAACATTTCCCTCATTGAACGGGTTTACACGCATAATTTGCTACACTAGAACATATAGTTATCTTCCACATGGTTTTCATCTACCATTCCTCCTTCTTCACATTATCCAAATATAGGACTAAAATGAGAATCATATCGATACTATTCTGTAATGCTTGTAAACCCTAGCAATCTAGTTTGCAACTTGGTAAGAAGAGCATGTCTTCTCGATAGATCATTGGCAACTACATTTATTCTTGCCTTACTTATGTTTAATGACGAAATTAAATCCTTTCAAAAATTCGATCAATTAAGCTTAGCATTTAGAGAGCTTTGATTAGCTTCATAAATACCTCAAGGAGTCACGATTCGTATATATGACAAATTCCTTTTGTAGAAGATAATGCTGCCACATGCAAAGAGCTTTGATTAATGCCAAGAGTTCTTTGTTATATATAGAATAGTTTAGTTGTGCTCCCCTAAGTTTTTCGCTATGCTAAGCAACAGGCTTACCTTTTTACATTAGTACAACTCCGATACTGACACCTAATGTGTCGCATTCAAGCTTAAACACTCTATCAAAGTCTAATAGAGCCAAGATTATGGTAGATGTCAACCTTGCTTTTGCCTCAACAAAACTCTTTTCCTGTCTCTCTCCCTACTTGAACTCTACATTCTTCTTAGTTAGTTCAGTCAGAGGTGTAACTATAGTATTGAATCCTTAGATGAAGCATTGGTAGAATGATGCCAATATGGAAGCTCCTTACCTTGGTACATGGAGTTAGGGTCGGCCACTCAACAATAGCTCAAACCTTCTCTTCATCAACTCTAGATCCTCCTCTACTAACCATATAGCCTAGGAAGATCACCTTTTCCTAACAGAAGTAGAACTTCTTCATGTTTCCAAACAATTTCTTTGCTTGGAGAACATCGAAAACAACTCGGAGATGGTCAATATGACTTACCAAGTCAGCACTATAGACAAAGATGTCATTAAAGTAAACAACGATAAATTTCTTGATTAGATTCCTTAAAACATGATTCATTAACATCATAAAAGTGCTTAGGGCATCCGTTAATCCAAAAGGCATGACCATCAACTCATATAAGCCATGTCGGGTTTTAGAAATAGTTTTCCATTCATCCCCTTGCCTCATTTGAATTTGGTGGTATCCCGTTTCCAAGTCGATCTTCCTGAATACCTTGGCACTACTTAATTCACCTAACATATTGTCCAACCTTGGAATGGGATACCTGTACTTGATCATGATCTTGTACGCCAAGTACCATCCTTCTTTAATTCAAGCAATGCAGGTACAGTACAAGGGCTAAGACTTTCTCTTATGTATCCCTTCTCTAATAGCTCATTAACTTGTCTTAGGAGCTATGCAATTTGCTCGGGATTCATTCTATAAGTAGATTCGTTAGGCAATGCAATGCTAAGTATTAAGTCAATGTAGTGCTCAATACCTCGAAATAGGGGTAATCCCTTGTATAACTGCTTAAGAAATAGATTAGAATATCCATCGAGCAACATCTTAACCTCTTCTAGTTGCTTCACTTATTCTTTCAATTCCAGTAGTCTCCTTACTAATAGGAAGGTCGGCAGGTCAAACTTAATGGCTACTCGAAGGTCAACTCTACTCAATATCGAAACCTTCTTCGATCCTCTAACTAATTTGGCTAGTAATTTACTTACTTAACTCGGAGTCATAGAGCTCAGGGTAATTTTCCTCTTATCCTTCTCACATTCATGTTCCTAAAACCGTACGAATAACCCTTCAATTAAAAGGCTAAGGTCTGCCTAGTAATACATGAGATGTATACATGGGCTGTACACATGGGCTGCACATTACAAACAATTTCATCAGAACAGTTTCCAATAGAGATTGATAGTAACACCTATTGAATGACATATAGTGCTCCCTCCTCATTTAGCTAATGTAACTTATATGGCTTCTTATGTGAGATAGTAGGCAACTCGAGCTTCTTAACTAGGTCAACAAATGCCACATTGGTGCAATTTCTACTATCCATTATGAGCTCATAAACCTACTCATTTACTTTATAAGTGATGTGGAATAAGTTCTCTTTGCTCCTTTTTAGTAGAGGGTTCTATACTTATCGCACGTCAAACAAACAAAGTTAGTTTGTCCAAATCCTCAACGAACACATCTGATAAGAGTAAATTATTCTATACTTTCGAGACATATTTAGGCATAAATTGTTCATAATTGTGTTTGTTTCTAAAATTCTTTATACTTAATTGTGTAATATATCAATTTCAAATGATTTAAGAGTAAAGAGATGAAGTTTGCATAAAAACAATGCAATTTAAGGTAACGATAGCCTTAAGGAGAGGAAAACTTTGAAGGAAAACCAAGACACATTCAATTACGGGCATAATAATGAAATATGTGAATATCCAGCCCTGATCATGCCCTCTATCACGAGCGTGACTAAGAGAGTTATTATGATCCTCCTGTTCATTACAGCCGTTATTGTATATCAGGAGGGTAATCACCCCCTTGATCACAAGTGTGATGATATGGAATGTTTGTGACGAGGAACCCATGTCTACGATTATGGCCTTAATAAGTGGAGATTGTTATTTTTTTATACTATCACACCTTGAGCCACAGGCATGACGGAAGTGGATATGACTATTTTTCTTTAACTTTTTCAAACAAACTGGTGTAAAGAATAGGTCTTAACATTAAGGGGTATCTTGAAGTGGTGAATTTCGAGCCCTTTGATAAGAAGAATATAAATATACCACAATTTTCAGACAAAAGAGAAGATCATCATAATCAACATCATTACAAACATTACACCATAACACATCACATCACCAACCCACAACACACTTATTCATCCATCCTTATATCATTTTGTGTTTTCTTCAGTTTTTCTTTTGTACAATCATTAATGTATATCGTACTCTTCTCAGAAATACTTGAGAGAGCCTGTAGGACTTTATCATTCATGTATTTATGAGACTTCTACAGTGAAATAAAAAGGGGTTTTACTTTTTACATATTCCATGTTTTTTTTTTCTTTTTAATTATGATTTCTATTAATTTATGTTATTGTTTTGTCATGTGTGAGTAATACGTTAGGACTTACTATATTCACTTAGTATGATCAAGTGCATTGAATATTAATTTTCTGATGTTTATTATTCCTGATAAATTGATCTTAATTAATCTAAGTACAGTGTAGTACACGACATTTACTTAGGCCATATTTCAATAGAATATGTCCTGAGACAATTCTATTTAATAAATTTAATTCATTGAAACCACTTACTCTTGATAATAAAGATAATATTAGAAAAGTTGCTACATTTTTAGGAGAATCAATAAATTAACAAGACATTAATACAATCCAAGTTGGTTGTTAGACATAATTAGGATTAAGAGTTAGTAATTATGAGAGGAATGCTTACAAACCTGTAATTTCCCACAATTAACAAGTATTAGGACAAAAAGTATATTGGTAGTATCATACTAGGTAGTGAAGCAAGTTTGTATGTTAAGTGTATTATTAGTAATTGTACTTATAAACATTATTTTAGTTGGCATTAGCTTGTGGGTTAATGTAATTTAATTAGTAATTTAGAGTTTTAATAATTAATCACTTGATAATTTAGTTGCTAGATAATAGGAAGGTTAATTAGTACTAGTGTTTGTATTCATTCTCAGTGAAAATGACCCTATAATCATCTGTACTATAAAATGATAGGTACACTTGATTGTTGAACTAAATTAAGGATAAAATATAGGTTTATAAATTTTAAAACTTGAAAGTTCTATTTAAAGGTGATCAACATCCTCTTCAATAAGCTCATCCTCTTAGGCGATATCCTTATTAGGAACAACCTCCTTCTTAAGCTCCTCATTAGTATTTTTTACATCGAGTTTCGAAACGTCCCTTCTAATAATCATAATTCTTCGGTTCAGGCATTTAGAAGCTATGCACCCAAACCCTTTACACTTTAAGCACTTGATTTGACTCGTCTTCCTCCTAGATCCCTGTCCCTTTTCATAAGTTCTCGGTAGCACTTTTCCATTAGTTGGTTGGCTCTTTTGTTCAGCTCTAACATTTATTATTCTATTCGACTTGACACTTGCTAAGCTCGGTAGCTTCCTTGAGTGAGTCAATTTGGCTCATTGGAGGTTGATTCGGCCTATTCCTCTTCTGTCTTTCCACATGTTGGGCTATTCTTATAACTTCGACCAATGTAATAAATTATTAAAGATTTACGATATCTCAAATGTCACTCTCAATCTAGTGAGAGATCTGGATATTGTTCAGGCTGAGGGTTCATTTACTTTACATTGAATTATGAGTATTTAGAAATTCTAAATATATTCATCAACAGTTTGGCTTCCTTGCCTCAACTCTTGAAGGCGAGCATGGGTGTCTTGTAAGTAAGTATTCGGTACAAATATGTTTTTAAGTATCCTCTTCATCTCAGGCCAAGCCTTATATCCTTCTTGTCTTCTTATAATTTCAAAGTTCTTTGACCACATTGTGGAGTAACTTGAGAACTCTAAAGCAGCAACCCTCACCTTCTTACAGTCCTCATACTAGTGATAATAAAAAATATGCTCTACCTTCTCTTCCTAGTCTAGATGGTCATCAGCGTTTCCAAAACCATTGAAGCTCGAAATTCAAAGCTTCACATGGTCTGCATCTCGAGGTGCTTGAGCTCACTCTTCTTCCTCATTGTACTTCTCTTCTCCTTCTTCATCCATATCACCTAAATCAATTCTCCTCCGTATAGTCCTCCTACTCCTCCACCTCAATCTTGTCGAGCTAGGATCTAATTTCGTAAGTCAAAGGCTTGGGGAGTATTCTATAAGACCTCAGTAGGTCGAAAGGCCAATATGTGAATAGCCTTGGTCAAATCAACTATAAAGTTAGCTATCTTATCAATTCGTTGATTTGTATATTTAGGTGCGCTTTAGGGTTATGTCTATTGTGGACAATACTGATATTATTATCTCTAATGCTAGCATTGACACTTGGATCTATCATATACATGACAAAGCTCAATAAATAAACTCGAAATCCACAAAACAATAACCATTGTTCCCCTATGTCAAACAACTCACACATATACTTCTCTACACAAAAGTTTAGTGGGAAATACCGTTATTATTATCTTTAATGCTAACGTTGACACTTGGATCTGTCATACTCTTGAGAAAGCTCAATAAATAAGCTTAGAATCCATAAAACAACAAACACTGTTCCCTTAGGTCAAACAACTCACAGACATACTTCTTTACAAAAAAGTTTAGGCTAATTGTTAACACAACAACCATTCTGAAGAACAATAAACCCAATTGGAAACCGCTCTATTTTCATGAGCTTGAAGTAGAGTATAATAGAGTATACAACAGCAGCAAACTACTATGTCTTCTACTTAATCGAACACTTATAGCTAACCTCTTTACAACCACAACATACTATCACAACAAATACGATTTCACAAGAAAGCTTAAACACAACCTACCCAAACGAACCTCTACTCTAATACTAAGATGATACAATCCGAGGCAAGGATTGATAAGGTCAGTCGTAAAGGGTGGGTCCAAGCTTGTAAAAAGCTTAGAGACAAAGATGAAAAGTGTATGAATATCGGAAACAAACAAGTAAGCAAACCGCAATCAACTCCCAGGATATGATACGCTAAGGAATCACCAAGGACTCACAAAACTAGCTCGATATGACACATGAGCTAACTCTATGAGGGTGAGGGTACTCACCACTTAGTCTTACTTAAGGGTTAGGATAAGAGTGAATCAAGTAAGTAAAGAAAATGCCAATGAAAATGAAGTATATTTTCTATTGATGGTATCTAATGTGTTTATGGCTACCTTTACAATGGGTATTTATATTCGAAATATTACGACAACTAATACAAATGGAAAATACTAAAAAGAGTAATGTCTGAAATAAGTATTGTACAAGGAATGTTTGAAGGGCATAAATGAAAATCCAATAAATGGCCATATGTAAAAAAGATTCTATTGTAAAGAGTGCTTAGATACGTAGTGGACGATTTGTAGTTGTACACCTAGCAAAATAAACAAATTGTACAGCTAGCGTAGCTGTTGTTAAGTGATAATGCTGATCTGATCTGAAAGTTTAGCATTACCTAATAGAGCAAGTAACTCTTCTAACGTGAATTCAGCTCAGATATACTCAGTATAGCTTGGATTTAGGCCAACTAGGCAAATGGTCGGATGGTCTAAATTATTATCTAAGTGTACCTCTAGTCGATAACTGGAGACAATCGATAAGTACAGGAAGGTTTGACTTGGGCAAGACATCAAGTCGGTAAACTACAGCAGCTTGAACCCTTTGATTACGGGGCATAAAGAAAGAACTCTTCTTACCATACTCTCTATTCTTTGGGCCCAAGCTTAGTTTTTTTATTTATTCTTATCAATTGTGGTGCTACTTACTAAGCCATAGGGAGTTCAAGAGACTTCCTCTTTTGCCATTCCTCTTCCTCTTCTACTGCTCCTTCCATTCCTAAAGTTTCCTTGCTTGCCTATTAGTGAAGATCGTAGAAACTTAAAACGTATGGCAGTTATGGAGCTCAAAGTGAGGAAGGAGCCACCTAAGAAGGCTCGAGATGAGTTCTTTATCCTCCTAGAGACCTCCAAAGAAACGAGGGCGCTCTGTAAGATGAGAGTTTGTGACCTCCCCAAGGTACACCCATAGAAGGTGACTAATTAGATGGGTAACACCCTTTAAAACAAGTTAGAATAGAGCCTCTAGTTAAGGGTATATCCTAGGAAGTTCTAAGCAGCGTATACTTATCGTGACTTTCCCTTGCTAAAGATAGTGAGATGGTCACTAGGAGGGATAAGAGTAAGTTGTTGTAGCCAATGTGGAATGTCTATACTGGGAACATAAGGCCATCCTAAGTTCCTATACTCTTGCAAACTAGACTGCCCTGGAGAAAAAATTTTAGAGGTTCCTTAATACGTCAGACTTAGTGGGGCATTTATGTGCCTTGGGTCTTGAGGTTAAGCGATATACTTTTGAGGTTTGTTAAATATGATTTTGTTTATGTAAATATGTGGAATGATGTCCTTGTTATGTTTTGCAGTACAATGGCCTACTATTGAAGTAGTTTAAGCACTTTGACTCCAGAATGGAGAAGGTAAAGGTCCTGAAGGTGAACCTTGAAGTTGCGAAGGTTCGTTGTAAGGACACCAAGTTTAAATATTTGCGTTAGTTTAATAGATGTAAACTTTTGTAAGAATAGGCCAAAGATATGGAAGCTGAGTTAGAGAAGGTTCAGAGGGAGGAAGGGAAGGCTTTAAGAAGGCGACCACTGAGAACTTCAAGCTCTAAAGATAGCTAGAGGTCGAGTAGAAGGCAACAGTTGAGCTACATAAGGAGCATGAGGAAAAAAAAAAGGTTTGGGTTGAGCTAAACTCTTGTAATAAGGAACTCAACACTGCGATAGCGAAGGTGAAGGCTGAGTTGGCCTTAGAAGAGTAAAAACTAGGGACGTTGTCCACCTTATGGTAGAGGAGAAGCTCGTGTAGAAATTTCATAAAGACTTCTTCTCAAGCAAGGAGTAGATGGATGAATGTGAGGATATAGCAATGGAGATGGGCCGAGAGATCAAGGACAAAGTAGCAAAAGCCTTTCAAGGCTTGGATCTAAGCTTTTTAGGCTTCTTTGAAGGGCTTACCCATGTTGAAGAGAAAAAAGATGTTTTAATGAGTAACCAAAGTAAGACTAATCTTCTCCTCCCCCGTAAAGCAACTTCTCGACTGGTGACCTTGAATCAGCCATTTGAGCCAGTGATAGATTTCAGATGTAGTCAAGTTAGTTGATCCAAAATAGGGCTTAGTGGAAGTTTTTAATTTTCTTTGTTATATTTTTCCTTCCCCCCCCCCCCTTTTTTTTGTTAAGAAATGTACTTTGTAAGAACTTTGTACAGGTTAATATGCTGGCTGCACTTCGTGTACATCTATTAAATGTAATGAAAGGTTTCCTTTCTTCCCTTATGTTCTCCTTGTTACAATGCTTGTGACACTTAGCACATTTTTTAGGGAGCCAGTTGCAACTCAAATTACTTTGTTGAAGAGTTAGGGTTACTCATCAATAAGATCGCTTGGCCAAATATGGCATAGGTCGTCTTTAAGGCTGGGCTGGTAGTATTCAAATCAATGTAATAAGAGTTCCTTGGTTGCATGGAGGGAGTGCCTTTTTGCTAAGGCTACCCAATGGGGTTAGGATGGTGGTGTTTCGACCCATCTACACTTGAAGAGGCGTGATAGTCAGGAGTCCTCTTGAGGACTTAACTCATATGTCCATTCATGACAACAAGAACTAAGATAAATATAACACTCAAGTAAAAATGAACACAGAATATTCAGAGAATGAACTTTCATTATTGATAACATTAGGTGAATACATAGATAGAAATTATATCAACCAATCAAAATATAGTCTAAGATTGTCGACATTCCATGTGGAAGGGATGAGTTCAACATCTAGCTTCTTGAGTCAATAGGCACCATTTCCCAAGTTCTCTCTTATCTTGACTAGGTCTTCCCAATAGGGGGCTAATTTTCTTTATCCTTCATAATATCTTATAGCTTGCAATCTTTTGTAAACCACATCTTTAACTTTCAACTTTTTGTATTTGACCTTCTTGTCGTAGCACTTAGTCGCCTTGCGTTTGTAAGCAGCCACTCGAGCTGCAATAAAGTCTCATATCTCTTTTATCATGTTTACACCGGCTTGTAGGATGGACTCATTTGCAAATATGTTGAAGGAGTAAGTTCTGAGGTTGGGAAGTTCTAAACAACTTTTAAACTAAAGCTTAGGTAGAAAGGAGTCTCACTAATTAATGAATGGTAGGTGGTCTTATACCTCCATAAAATGTTTTAAAGTTTATTTGTTCATCTGCCTTGAGCTTAATCTACCTTCTTTTGATGTTGTCGAGGATAGTCCTATTAGTTTCCTCAACTTAGGCATTGGATTAGAGGTTTGTGCTAAGGTGAAATGAAGGTAGCTGTAGTACTTGACATAGAACTCCCTAAACTTTGGGTTGCCAAGCTGATGCCCATTATCCATTATGAGGGCATATGGGATTCCATACACCTCTTTGTAATCTTGGCAACAACCTTGGCCTTAACCAACTTTATGACTACTACGATTATGAATTTTCATCTACTTGATGCTCTTGGGAAGACACCTAAAACGTTAATACCCCACTAAGCGAAAGGCTAAGGCTAGTTAGTGGTTGAAGGTTGAAGTAGGAGGCAAAAGTAATCGGAGTGTACTTTTGGCACTATAGGCAGTTCTAGGCCACTACCTTCACATCCTAAACTTGTTGGATGATGAGCATAGAGTTAGAAAAGACTTCTAAATGCTCGATGTCGATCTCTTTAGCTAACTTGAAGTCGATGATTAAAGCCTCATACTAAGATTAGCATTGCTCATGTTGAATCCAATTTGAGGGCATAATAGATGCTCGTCTTGTGTGACCCATACCTCCCCTTTAGAGGTGGATGAGCTGTTGATGTAGAGAGTCTACATCGACTTGTCGTCCCTTACGATTCTTCCTCCTCTTCAATATATTCCATGATTAATTCGACCGGGATTCATGCTTTATAGGTTGTTTGTAGCTTATATCGATTTCCATAAGTACTGAGTTCAAGCATGTACTTTACCATTCATCTAGATGCATTGAGCTTCTGAAAGCACTGAGCATAAAAGTTGATTAGTTGGCACGATGATCCGGTACGCTTAGAAATATGGTCAAAGTCGTTGTACTAAGATTACTATGGTTAAGCAAACTTTTTTATTTTGGAGTATCTGACCTTAAGCCCCTAGAGGATGTGATTGATGTAGTATACAAATCTATGTTCCCTTCCTTCAGCTTTGACTAGCACGGATGATAGTGCTTGGTTGCTGATTACTAGGAAAAGATATAGGCCTTCCCATAGAACAAACTTCAATAGTATCGGTAAATGCTTTAGGAAGTTCTGCAATTCCATGAAGGTGACTTGATATTAGGGGTTCCATTCAAATCCTTTAAGGTTTTTGAGGATTTTGAAGAACTCCACGCTTCAAGAGATGAATTTGCTCAATACCTCCATCATGCCGATAAACCTCTACATTTCCTTTACTGTGGAAGGGGACTTCATGCCCCTTATCCTGGTGATCTTCTCAAGGTTTGCTTTGATACTGCGCTAGGTGATTATGAAGCCAACGAACTTGTCGGAAGTTACCCTAAAGATGCATTTTTAGGATTCAGCTACATGTTGTACTTCTTCATTAGATCGAAGGCTTCCTGTAAGTTCTTGATGTGGTCGTCGAGTTGCTTATTTTTGATGATCATGTTGTTAACATATACCTCCTTGTTCCACCCTAGTTAGGGTTGGGACAAAATTGGTCACCATTCGTTGATATGTTGCCTCAACATTTTTAAGGCTAAAGGGCATCAACGTATAGCAATATGTGCCGAAGTCCGTTTACAAAAGAGGTATGGACTTTGTCCTTTAGGTTCATCTTGTTTTGTTTGTAACTCAAAAAGGCATCCATGAAGCTCAAAAGCGTATGGCCCAACGTAGAGTCCACTAATTGATCTATACTTAGGATGGGGAAATAATCCTTTGGGCATATTTTATTGAGGTCAATGTAGTCGATATACATCTTATTTTTCTTTTTGACTTGCACCATGTTGGCTAACTAGGTTGAATATTTTTCTTCCTAAACGAAGCCGACCTTTAGTAGCTTCTATACTTCGTCTTCAATGGCCTACCATTTTAGGGCAAAATATCTCTTCTTTTGCTTAACAAGCTGGATCTTTTCATCAATTTTGAGGCTGTAGGTTATTAGGTCGGTTGATATGTTAGGCATATCTAACAACGACAAGGCTGTAGGTTGTTAGGTCGGTTGATAGCCTCTTTTGGCATGGGGGTAGGGGGGGATACGGAAGTGGTTTAGATGTTAACCTTTATGGTCTGATTTGGATTGTCACCAATCTATACCTACTCTGTTTTTTCACCTAGCTCGCCTCTCTCAACTAGTTCTTGTTACAGGGTTTCTAATGTAAAGATGTTGTCTCCTCTAGCTGTCTTCACATAAAGCTCCCTTAAGAGCCTTTCCATCGACAAATTCTCACCCAGGTTAGAGTAAAGAGTTTGGCTTTAAGATAAAGAGATGACGTGATGACATTTACATTGGTAAGGATTGATTGTTCCAAAATTGCATTATAGGGGGACAAACAATCCATTACCATAAACTTTATCGGTTGCTTGGCAACATCATCATTATCACCAAGTTCCATGTCTAGGACCATAATGTCTTTAGGTCAAACAATACCCCTATTGAAATTGATCAAACAATGGTGGTACAACTTCGTTTGCACGGGCAGCTTTTTCTTCATCTTGTCATAGATGTGTTAAAATAGGATATTGATGGAGTTTCTAGTATCAACCATGATTATGAAGACCTTGAATCCCTAGATCCATGCCCTATTGTGAGGTCATCTTGATGAGGGGTATTAACCCCTTTAAGATCTTCGTTAGAGAAAGATATAGTGGTATCTCGCCTCTGTCTTTTATCTCTCATTAACATGACTTTAGATGGGGTATTAGTTGAGCTACTAGAGCTCAACCAGTTCCCAAGTTGAGGTCCCCCCAATTATAACGTTGATTATACTGTAGGGCACTCGATTGTTGTAACGGTTGTTATAGTCTTCTTTTCGGGCTTCTTTAGTTCATTGTCTTTGAGGAGCTTTTTCATCATTTTCGTTGGCATTGGCAATATACTCCTTAAAAGTAGCCTCTTTAGATGATGCATTCCATAACATTCTTTAGCTAGAAGTACTTATCTGTGGTGTAGTTATATTCTTCATGAAATTGGTGGTATTTATCCAAATTTCTACGCCTGAGGTTGCCCCTTATTTTGGAGGGATTCCAAAGCAAACCCATCCAATGGATCTCCATGTATACTTAGCCTAAAGGCCACTTGAGAGGGGTATGTAGTGAATACACCGAAATGGGTGATGAGTGCTTCCTATCTTTGTGATTTCCTCCATTAGGGCGACTTAATGCTTTGTTGCTAAGGTGGTCTTTAACAAACCCCTTATCTTTGTCCTTTTTTTTTCCTCCCAACCTCTTTAGATCGGTTTTGCGCCTGGCATGGATATTGTCCTTCTAGTCCATATACTTATAGGTTTTGTACTATAATTTGTTTAGAGTCTTTAGTTTGCTCTTGTAGACAAAGCATAAGAAATCTCCAGATAGCCTTACGTTAAGCTAGACAACATGAACAACGACTCCCTTATCTAGTTGAGGGATCTTAACCATGGCGTTGTTAAACCATACCACCATAAATTCTTGAAGGTTTCCCCTTCCTTAACCAAATTAAGCACAACGATGACGTATCCTTGAATGGAGACTTATTAGCTCGAAAGCATAGATTGAAATGATAACTGAACTCGTCAAATGAAGAGATGGAGTTCTCAAGTAGATGATTAAGTCACATTTAAGCTGCCTTCCTTAGGGTGCTTGTAAAGGTCTTATACATAATAGCCTTCTCATGACCATGGAGATCTATGAAGGTATGAAAATGGAGCAAGTAGTCATCAAGGTCACCTGTTCCATTATATTGGTTTAAGGTCTAAAGCTTAGAGTTCGGAGGAATAACCTCATCCTATACACCCCAAATAAAGGAAGTTTTGTTGCTAGCAACCTGGCAAGTGCCTTTAACAGCCTTGCTCTCCTACTTCTTGAGGAGCCTCTTTACCATTTTACAGAGCTCATTCAAGTAAGCGTTGTCAAACAAATGGCATCCATGTATTGTAGAGTGAGCAACACTTCTATGGGAGATAGCCACTTGCTCATTGTTAGTGGACTACACTTGCTGATTTTGCACCGAGGGATATGGCTAAGTAGCCTTATTCTCCTCTTGTTAAGGGTGATGATTTTGGTTACCTCAGGTATCTGAGGTGTCGATAAGGGAAAACACCTTACTTTGCCTTTCCACCTTATCCAACCTAGCTTGTAACTCCTTATTTTGAGCCTCCATTTGAGTGTTTTTAGCTAAGAGCACTTTATCTTCTTAAGCAACTCCCATTGGTGTTGCTTAACAATGGACTTAATTGGGGTTTGGTCGTCAGTTGTGTTTGAAGTTTTTGACATGATGAATAAAGTAGGGAAAGTGCGTTTAGGGAAGATTATTTTGTAGTTCAAAGAACAGAGTGAGTTGACTTTCTCAGAGATGATGTGAAATGTTGTTAGTAAGATTCTACTAGTAGAGAATAAGGTGACTGGGCTTTATGCAATAGTGCAATGGGCTTACAAAAGAAAACATGGTGAAGGGCACTAGGGTGTTTTCAAACATAGGTACTCTGATGTTTAAGTTAATGTTTGGTTGTAAGGAAATAAGTAAGAAGACTCATAGAGTTTAGAGAAGGCTTAGTGCACAAAGAAAGTCAAGGTGCTTTACTATTGGGGTGTTTGGGCTATTTATAGAGGTGCAAGTAGACATGTTTTGAAATCATAAGGATATGGTTGTCGACTAGGTCTTGGAGCCTTATCTACTTATCTCGTGACTGTTATGATTTCTTTGTTGCCATGAAGTGGTTAGAGGTGTCAAGTCTTTGTTTGGAGACTCTTCAAACAGGTCGGTCACTAAGCAAATGAGGTTAGATACAAAAGGATCACGTTAATCTTGGGCTTAATCAAGTCGGTGTAGATTTAAGGGATTTACATCCAAAATCTCCTATCAATAATGTGTTATCCTATATTGATGAGTCATGTCCAGTATACCCATTTAATTTTAGGCGCTCACTTGTATAACTTGAATATATTTCTCTTAGCCGAGTAAGAATGACCTTAGTTATACAATGCATTTGTTTAAATATCTATATTCCCTTTCGATGTTTATCTGACCAGGGACAATTTTTGATAATATAATGTCATGAAATCCGATTGATAATACACCTTCATTGTTATTATTTCATAGATACTCTAATTATTTGTGGAGCTTAAGCTCTCAAGTCTCTTTATGTACCTATCATCTTAAGTACATGAGCCTCAACTTGGCTTCCTTTAGCTATTTTTTAGTTAAGTAGGCCCCGAAATGTGTTGTATCGCTCAATACTTTCCTAGAATAACTCCTGTAAGTGAGTATACATCTCTCTTGCAAACATATTCTCATGTTCCTTCTATAATTTAGATGATGTTGCGAACAATATGAAATATTAGACATTAATAGAGTAAGCCAGGTATTTATGATATTACTTATATTGTGTTATGTTGGTATCCTCACCTAGTTTTTTAATCTCTTCCTCTATTCGAATATAATTTCCTTCCATGCTTAAGGACAATTTTTATTGCCCAGCTTATCAAGGAAATTTGGTCTAAAAAGGAGATTATTTTTGTTAAGAGTAGATCGTAATGAAAGATTGTTATTATTTTCTACTTTAGATCTACACAAAATAAATACAAAGTTTAATATTTATGAATAGTTCGTTTCATAAAAAGTCTTTTAAAATAACTGCAATTAGTTTCTTCAAATCCAATAACCCCCTCCATTACATTCCAAAATCCCTTGGAAGGTTCTCTAGTAGATTTAAAAACCCGAATAAAGTTAATATGCATGTAGTCGAGATATACCTACAGATTATATTATTTTAGGTTGACTTTAATTAACTTACCAATCATAAATCTATACGAATTTTTGGATTTATTGTTGGGCAAATAACTCTTTAAAACAATTTCATATCTTAAAATCTAACACTCATCCATTGAATTGTAAATTTTAGTTGAACTAACAAATCAATAATTTAATTTGAGTCGACCTAGCGATAAGTCATAAAAATAATGGGAATTTAATGTCGGCCTACAACTAGCTATACCAACTCACGTAAAATACGAACTATTTTATAGTTTATTCTAAAGATGATATTATTTTATCTTGACTTAATATATTTATGGAATTTATTATTATGTCTCACCAACATGTGAACTACTATTTTATTATCAACAATGATATGATATTAATGATTTAATAATAATACAATAATCATGAGTTAACTAAGAGAGCATAGATCGAAGTAGGCTCACTCTTAAGGGTTATGGCCTCAAACATCCATTTACTCGAATTTCAGCTTCTTTTGGGTTTCGTGGACATTTTTCTTTCTTGAATAGCCATAGGCCTCCGGTCTTCAAAATATAGTACTAATATTTCTAAATTTCTAAAACACCTGCTAGAAAATAAAGAGAGAAAATATAAACAAAACTCTAACATGGCGTATTAAACTTTACATTTTATTTATGATTATTCAAACCTAAATAACATATAAAATTATGATAGTTTTTCGAATTCAACATGTCCAAAAGTATATGCAAGCCTTATTTAATAGAAACTAATCGTTCACACAATGTCCATCTAATCCTAGATCCATGATCATGCAAAATAATTCTATAAATTGATCATATTAGCCTATCAATTCAAAATAATTGTTATAATCTTGATATAAATTGGGGATAAAAAGTACGACCAATTTTCATCCGTGAAAATCTCTCAATCCAAATGTATTATAGTATGATATTTCTGAATGGCGAAATTAGCTTTGACTCGATGAACTAAAGGCATATTACATGTTATATAATTTTATTCAATGGATTTGTGAATGACTTCAACAAATTTAATTGCCTTAAACAAATTTCTGACAATTGGCAAAAGATTTCAACGACCGTCTCGACCTCGAATTTGAAAGGCGATCCAAGATATCACTTTCAAAATGCCGGCAGCTCCATCCCTGCCGAAAAAGTTAATAGCAAAGTACAGGTCTGGAATCTGACTTCAACAACATCTAAAGTTACATGTATAACCTTCCGATTCCATAAAAGCATTTTAGCCAAGTTTTAAAATAAATCCATAGATTAATACATGCTAAACCAAAAACCTATAACATATCAAGATTATAAACAACCATTTTATGACCTAATTTTAAGATATAATAAATATTTTATATATAAATGCAAAATGCTCTAATACCACTTTAGGTTTTGTAAATTAAAATAATGCAGTGGAATTTGAAATTTTTATAAGATCTACTCCTCATAAATGTGTAACATATAAAAGAGAACAAGATCGAATAATTTATAAGAAATTTACCTTTTTTCTTATCAAGAATATAGCGTTCTTCTCTTGAGGTGGAGTTGAAGTCCAATTCAAGTATCACTTTCCCTTTTGTCAAAATCGTGAAATTGTATCACTAAAATACTCCAAATGTACTTCATATAACGGTTTCCACATACGAGGTAATAGAAAATATTCAATCCTTACATTGCCATATTACTTGGATTAAAAAAAAAGTATATATATATATATATATATATAGTATGTCTTTTAGTATACATTTCTTTGGTGCACCTCTCATCCAAAACCAAAACCCATTATATTCTTTTGTTCTCACAATCCAAACTCTTAAATCACATTTGAAGGATATTAATTTTGTCCTCATCTACCCCCCTTTTTCATATTATAAAACGTTAAGTTGTTTCTTATAAGGAAAAAAAAAAAAACCTATTTTAACTAGGGTATTTTAGTCCACAAATTAAGAAGTTGGCAATGGTTAAAAACAAATGATCCCGATTTCATTTAATTCCTATTAATTAATTAATTCAATCGCAAGGCTTTAAATTGCTTCCAATTCAATATTAAATCGTCCTTTCACCATTTCGAAATAATAAATCAATTCTAATCCCAAATTAATTATTGAAAAGATTTTAGTATCTATTAAAATCTCTAGTCAATTATCTTGTTCTTATTAATCGTGTTATTATGGATGGTCCTCTAAATTTATACATACCAAAGTAGTATTTATTTGGATCAAGTCAAGGTAATCATCTGATAACAATTATTAATTACCCAACATAATAAAGATATTATCAACCATTGTGTAATCAAATCTATTCATTAAATAATATTTTAATTAAACTATTGCATGTCATACTATCAATGTTTAATCGTTTTATTTAGTTTCTAAGACAAATTTGGCTGACAAAACTTATTGTGGATATTGGCTTATGAGTCACTATTACCTCAACCAAACTATCATAGATATTGACTCCTTAATTTTTGATAGTGATGAATTATATCTAAGCTCTTCACTGTCCTTTAGATAATATGATGTTACGAAATCTTATTAATAATACATGTTTATTATTATTCCATATATGCTTTAATTATTTATGGAATTTTATCGTAATATATATATAAGCAGAAAAGTATACATATCTAATAAATACTTACCTTCTGTTAATAATATTTACAAATACATTAAAGTGCCTTGGTATACTATACAATGCAAAAATTACAATAGTTGGGGCATTAAATGCATCATTACATGTAGAAGAGATCGAAAACAAACATTAAGTAAGTTTTATGTATTATTATTTTCATGTTAATTTCAAAGATGTTATGGACAACTAAAGTTTCAGTATGATAAAAACAGTAAAATCAATGGTGTTTTATGTTTATTAGGTAGCCAAGGAATGATGGTTTGCAAAATGGAAACTTATAAGGATGAATAACTTCTAATGCACATGCTCTAGAGCACATTGATGGGCTCTAGAGTTCACTATGTATGTTTCTACAATGTTCATATGAAAAGAGATAAAGTAGACGAATTAAGCTGTAACGTTTGCTCTGGTTTTTTTTTTTTACACTTGTCTACTCTTAGTAAGGCTAGGTAAAAAAACCGCGAATTGCTGATCGAACTATAAACTGAACGAAACTGAACAAAAAAATGGTTTTTTTTTTCTTTTTGCAAACCATTTGATCATGATTTAATTCAGTTATATATAAACAATTCCTAGTTTAGTCGAGACAGTAAACCGAATTGAACCATTTGGTTAAACAAAAATAATTTTATATAATTATTTTGTTATTTTTTCATCAAACTTTATGGATTTCATCAATTTTTTCATATATTCTTCTTTTTTGTCTTATTTTTACACAAATTATTAAGATTAAGTTGATGAGTTCCATTTGAAAATTTACATTTACAAAATTTCTTTTTTCTAAATTGTCATTTTCTTATATATTTTCAAATAAGAGTCTTATCTTGGTATTTTTTATGTATCTCTAATTTCTTTTCCGGTCTTTAGTGTGTCTCTTTTGTTTTCTTTATATTTCTTTTTTATAGGCAACTTTACTTCTCCCTCTTTGTTATTTATTTGTTAGAATAAAGTCTTTTATCATTGTTCAATCAAGTTAAGTTTGTTAAGATTTTGCACAACTCTTTATTAAGTATCATTACACATAATAAATATACGAAAAATTAATTGGAAGCATATGAAAGTTTAATGAAAAGGAAAACATGTTATTGGAGATAAAAATATTTAGCGAAAATTTGATATAAATGGTTTAAAACGATCGAACCAATTTTAATTAGGTTTGAAAAATTTATAAACTGAATTACATGGTTAGGTTCAATTTAAAAAAAAAAAAGAAGAGAATTGTTATATTAGGTTCGATTTGGTAAGAAGGGATAAACTATATCAAACTGAATTACGCTCACCCCTAACTCTTAGTGAGGGAAGCTTTGAAGCATGTTTAGTGAGCTCTTGAATTTGCTTACTTTTGCAAATCTCTTCTTGGTACAGATAGTAGTTTCTTATTTAGAATCACCGATTTCATAATCTTAATTATATTTCAATTACTTTATAATTCTTTTAATAGTTAACTATACCTGGATGGCCCTTTGTACATCAAAATTCTTATTATGGCCATATTATTGTAAAGAGTAAGACTTTAATGGAAAAACTTGTAGCTAGTTAGTTTAAGCAAGAGGATGTTTAAGGGTAGATTAGTTGGTGTTTGGCAATAGTCATGATTAATACAATTAGATTACTTAAGTGTTTAGGAATCACATATGATATTTTAGAATCAAATTGCTTGGAATTGCTAAATTGATTGTAATTGTGATTTCATATCAGATCTTAGAGTTATGGAAACTTGGTTGCTATTTAAAAGGCATGATTTAGGTATGTAATTACCATGTGTGCTACATGTGTATGTTAGGGTAGAAACATTAATGAACTTAAAAACTATTATATATCTAATTAACATGTTGCTTGTGCTTTGCCATGGTTAGCAAACTAAGAGTACCTATGGTATCAATATGACAAAGAATGATGATGTATGTTGTGTCTTGAATAGAGTTTCACATCAAAATAATCTAGTAGACAAGGTTGATCTTAGACTCATGGATGTTGGGAGGTACCAAACATTGTATATGTATAATATATGCTTGTGCATTAGTTATTACGATTGCATTTATATTTGGTGTATGTGACATTCACATGTATTTTGTAGTTATTATGTATTAGGTTTTAGCTCAACACTCTATGGGAACCTTCCTTTCTAAGAACATATACTACCAATATTGCTGGCTATTATGATGATTTAAGGTACAATATATACTATGTCCATGGAGATGATGTGTGGTATGTCTATTTTGAGGAGTAGATAGCTAGTGTAGGATGCCGTTAGTAACTGATTTATGTGATTTAGTTGATATTGGTGTCATTAGAGATTAAACTCTTCTATTTGTAGGTCATTTCAGTTGTATTCGTGGACTTACTATGTTTGACATATGTAGTGTGATGATGTTACAATTAAGTTGAATCTAGCTTTGTCTTTGTATTGATTTATTTTATTTATGGTAAATGTGAAGTTTTCTAAATCCACTCAATAATTTATTATATGTCAGTAGATTTTAAGGTTACTTTTAATATCTTAGATAGCTCTTAAGCCTTTACGTATCCTTATTGAAACAAGGACTGTAACAAGTTATTACTTTTTTAATTCTTAAGCATTAAAATTATTTTATTCTTTGTTCATTTCATTTGTTTTGTCAGAAATGGAACAATCATATAAGAGTTTGTAAATATGTATTTGAAAGTATGGGATCTAAATGTTATTTTTTTAAAAAAATAAAACTAAATGTATATACAACAAAACAATACGAGTATGCTTGTAATTTTTCTTTTTCTTTATAATAAAAATAATGATTTAAAATTTTTTAATTATGAAAAGTCTTAAGATTCAAGATAAAATGCTACTATTGACTTAAACCCCTCTTAGTATCTAAATAAGTCCTAAGCATCTTAAAATGATGGGGGAGAAGTGTGAAGCGGGGAAAAAGCCATTGTAGCTCATGCCATTAAAATACTGTTAGAAATTTTCCTCTCTATTTTAGGTCTTTTCTACAAGTCTTTGAAATATCAAACATTTATGGTCCAAAAGAATCAACAAATGGAGCTATCTACATTTTATGTTCGATGATCTATTACATGATTAATGTATTTCATGGCTATTTTACATTCTAACTAATGCTTCTCATAGAAGATTTAACATTCCCCAAAGCTATTAGTCATCATTTGAAAGGTAAAATAGGGTGTTTTATCAAGCTAACAATTAGAGATTTAATCTATTCACTTGAACACACAATTATAAGTTATCTATATGAGTAAAATTTCACACAACTAATAAATGAGTCAAACTTGTTTGAACTCATTTATAAGTATGTGCAATTTTGGTTTTAGTGTTTACATTTGTTTGAACAAGTCCCATGTACATTATAAATTTGTCTCTTATAATCTAAACTTTTAGGATAATCGATCGATTAATAAAGAAATCTAACTTAGGTTCGATTAATTATAATCTATGTAATTAGTTGATAAAGATGGAATTTCAAAGAAGAATTATGAGTTAAAGAGGAGATGTCGGAATAATTGATATTAATCGATATTCGTAATGAAATGAACCATGGATTAGAGACAAAATTTTGTATATTTAGGATAATTGATCAATTAATGAAGCAATCTAACTTAGGTTTAATTAATGATAATCTATGTATTTAGTTGATAAAGTTGGAGTTTCAAAGAAGAATTATAAGTTAAAGAGGAGATGTTGGAATAATTGATATTAATCGATATTCGTAATGAAACGAACCATGGATTAGAGGCAAAATTTCATAGAGTTGCGATGCAATATTTTATACCATGAAACCTTATAAAGAATGGCATAATAAGGCTTAAGCGAAATTAGGATTTCTACTTTTTGAAGGTAAGGTTGCTTGAATGAAAATCTAAAAACCAGAAAACCTTGTTAGGATAGTTAACTACGCTTAAACCTAAGATTAATTGATCGCTACATTAAAATTGACCAACATTTTTCCTTTAAGCTCAGTCGATTGCCCTCTTTCCTTTAATCTAAGTTGATCCCTTGCGTTCTTAAGTTAATTGAGCAACCTTCTTAGTGACCTTTCCATAAACCTAATGGGCTTTAAGTACATTGAAGTACATTAGAGGAAATGGGTTTCTACTTAAGATTTATCAAGTACATTGAAGTATTAATTGATTGAATATATTGGACAAGGTATTGGTATTAATATCAGTGGCATCAAGGGTATGCATGGAATTTGGATCCAAAACGTTATTATCGAATTAATATGTGTGTGGGGATAGTGAAACATGACTAATGACTAATATGGTTATGATACCCCATGTCAGTATAGTACCATGTGGATTAAGTAAATGAATTGTACTTGTTTATAAGGATAGGTTGGTGAATGCTATGTTAAGATAAGCTAGAAATTTTTGTGTCAAGTGATTAGAATGAGCATATTAATGTTTGGCTTAGTTTATTCTAGTCTAAATCGTTACAAATGATATTAGAGCTGACACCTTACTAGTTAACCAACTATTTAGGAACTGTTTTGACTTTGGTTTAGGGAAAAGTTCGAAGGAAGGCGAAGAGTATTAATGGGGTAGTATGTAAACTCTAAAGTTAAGCCAATTGACTGTAGTATTGAACTTAATACACAAAGTTTAGGAATGATTGGTTAAAGGATTCGATCAAACCTAAATTATAAATTATAGATAGAAATATCAGTAAAAATTATTTTGTAAACTTGAATTTAAGAAAATAAGAGGTTATAAAATTTTCAAATTTTCAAATTTCCTTGCCCACTCTACTAAACTTGTAGCTAAAGCGGGCTAACTCACTGCAGTGTGTGTTAGTATGCGAACTTACAAAATAAAGAAAATAAGGATTTCTTAAAGAAAAATATATGATACTAACTAATTTAAGGAAGTGGTATTCTAGTTATGATATGTACATTGTATATGTATACCTAAGATCGATATAGTGAAATTGTAAAACTAATTCTAATGGGATTGTCTATTTTTTCCTCCTCTATGTAAGTACTATCTTTTGTAAAATTTCTCTTGAAAATATTATATTTATTTTTAGTAAGTTTATTTTATAATATAAATTTCTTATTAGAAAAAAAGGTTTAATGGATCGATGATTAATGTACTTGTATAGGAAGGTTAAATATTACGAATATATTCTAACCCTCCAACCCGTAATAGATGAATCGAGCCTAAATTTGTAGCCCGCTTCTTAAACGGATCGTATACATGCAGGCAGAAACAAGTTGAGACCGCCTCGCCAGCTCAGTACCCTTGTATATAGCTCTATTTTTAGGCAGACAGTCACGTGATCGAAAGTTTACACCGCGTTAAGAAGTCTTTATTCGCAACAAACTTTCGGAAAATTGCTTCGACTGATGTATCGCAGTACATATAGGTAGCATATGGCTACAATGATATTCTTCGGAGAAAGGGCGTTTTGAGACAAATTTAATAACTATCGCTAGTCGCTACAAAACAGGGCTTTCTTTACCTTTGCGCTATAAATCGACGCAGGTAATCGCCAATCGAACATTTTCGGTCACATTAAAGCTCAAGTTTTTAAATTTTTTTCTTTTTTCTTTCCCCCCAACCAAAAGGCCTAGGAATTAATTCGTCGGCGAGTGAAAGGGAAACGGAGGCCCACTCAGGAGCCAGTAAAAGCCAGATTCCATGGTGACCCACGAACTCATTGCACCTTTATGACTGATAAATATCAAGCGCCCATGAAAAGACGTACATTTCACTCCAAGCAATGTACTTGGCAGTTGGCATCCACACGAGCGACCTTTCAAATTGACGAAAATTAATAAAACAAAGCAGTGCCAAGTGCACATCAACGAAAGAATTTGAACGATGACCTAGAATGTTAAGAGTTATTTGAGTTTAAATATCGTGAAAAGATATAAATAAGTATGATTTTATTGTTTTGACTCGTTATAGGTAGTTATTTAACTCTCTTTTTTTTAAATCGATTATTATGAATTTTTTAGATAAGTATAATTTTATTGTTTTGACTCTTTAGGAGTAATACTAACTCTTTTTGACCGAGTTAAAGAAAAAAAGGCATTTGAGAAGGAAAAATGAAAATTCTACCTTTCTGCGAAAGTAAACGATTTTAGTCTCACTTCTTGGGACCAAAGCCCAACTAAACGCAATCATTTTGACGTGATCAAAAAGTGCTGCTTAGGTTGTACTCCTTTTTGAGACATCCTACGTTAAAATTATTTGCATTGATGCACATATGAAAGCTTTTGGAAGCAACCTCTGTGTGCAGCATGAGGGGCGATCTAATTACATTTTGGGGATATTGATTGACTCCTTAGCAATTAATGTTAAGAGGAAAAGATGCAAAATTTTGTAAAATTGCAAGAGCACAAGCACCGTGATGTTTGGTTTATCAATCATTAGCCAAAAAAGATGAATTAAGTGCCCCCATGTTTACAAATGATAAAAACTTATACTATTCTTGCATCAGACCAAATATCGGTCAATAATTACATAATCCATTTTCCCCACCCCCTTAATTCTATTTGCAAAATTAGAAATTTTTTTTT
Source organism: Lumnitzera racemosa (assembly GCA_024138005.1). Lineage (NCBI taxonomy): Eukaryota > Viridiplantae > Streptophyta > Magnoliopsida > Myrtales > Combretaceae > Lumnitzera > Lumnitzera racemosa. The sequence continues at coordinate 108,837,025 of JAMXBC010000004.1, forward strand.
TTTCTTTCCCAACCAAATATACTTCTATTAATAAGAAAATATTCCCAGTGGGTAAGAGTTTTAATCTACAAATAGCATATAGCAAATAAGATAATTAGAACTCGTTTTTTTTTTTTTTTTTAACCCAAAAACTATGGCACATTTTATTAATAAAAAAAAATGTCAAAGTGGATAGAAACTCCAGTGTACAAGTAACAAATGAAAAACCTAAAATGCAGGCTTCTTCAATTCAAAAACTGCAACACGTTCTTAATTAACTTGCTGAAATTGCTTAATGCAAGTACTTGAAATAATCCTTATAAATCTATATTAGTTAGATATATTACAGAGATATTTTATTCATTAGTAATAATTATTATATTATAGTTTTATTTCATTAAACGAAATGAATATCTTAACGGGATTAAGATTGCTTTTCATCATATGCGATAAGGAGTTGCTATATGTAAACAGCCTTGCCATCTTGCTACAAACTTGGGGTATTTGATTCGCTTCCCTATACATTATTTTATTGTTGTTATAGTTCAAAGCAAAGTAATAATATTATTATTAATAATATGAAAAAGAAAGGGAATTAGCCATTGTTAAAACAACGATAAAGTGGTTGAGAATGAAGAAAGTATGAAGATGTGTCAAAGCCAAAAAAAAAAAAATGAAAAAGAAAGAAAAAACATGATGAATTCTTAAACAATTTTACTTTATTATAGTTGTTATATCAGTATTTTAAGAAAATTTTTACTATTATATTTACTTCATTAAATTGAAATTCCTAAAGAATTGCGGTCCGATAAATCTAAGAATTGTGATTCCTTAACCAAACCTAAAAACTCCAATTTTTAAGATAAAAAACCTAAACTATTGCTTCTTGTCACCAAATCATCCACTATTGCATCACCACTATCTCACTTGGTTTCTTCTTTTCTCTCCTTCTCTTCAATCTATTCCCTCTCTTTCTCTCTCTTCAAGCTTGTCTCTCCCTCTTTTTGATTTGTTTCTCTCTCATCAAGTTTGTCTTTCCTCCATTGAACCTATCTCTCTTCAATCTCTCTCTTTAGGCCTTTATATCTCTTTCTCTCTATGAATTTATCTCTCCCTCTCTCTCTTCGATTTGTCTTCATCTCTCTTCGATTTGTGGATAAGGCCATCAAACAATTTTGGTAAAAAATTTAGAGAAATTTTCTAGATAAATAAGGCTGTAAATGAGTTAAGTTACTTACGATATGTGCAAGTATAAGTTGAGCTCAATAAGTAAATGGACTAAATTCAAACTCAAAATAAAACTCATTTATCTAAATGAATCAAACTCGAGTTAATTAATCAACTTGTCTAGGCTTATGAGTAGGTTTATGAGTTTTCTATATATTACTAAAATTCAAAAGTTAATATCTATATAATATACATAAATATATAATATGTTATAGGATAACATATATTAGATAATTTAATTTTTATTTACTATTAGTTAATCTATTTATTTATATATTTCTCCATTTTATACACTTAGACTTGTAAACATACTTAAGATTCGTTTATTTTAGGTTCAACTTAAGTTTGATTAGTAAATAATCTGAGTTTGAGCTCAAATCTCAGGTTCGATAAAAAGTTTAACTTGAGCTCGAGCAAAATGATTTTTTAACAAGTCGAGCTTGAGTTTTTAGAAGTTTAACTCGACTCATTTGTAACTATATAAGTAACGAAGAATATAAGGGTAGTACTATTTTCTAATTTCTATTTTGGTTCTATTTATTATTGTCCATTTTGTTCAACTAAACAATTGGAAGTGTGCAAGTGGGTTTTGGCCTGGAGGCCAGTTTATTTAACTCACTTTTAAAATAAGTTTGAGCCAAGATTTTTTGACTTGTTTAAAAGCGGGTTAAATGAGCTCAACCTATTTAATTTGTAAACTAAAGTGGATTGGTTTGGGTTAGTTTATTTAACACATTTATATTTTTGACTTGCAGATTAGCATAGTTAAATAAGTTAAGGTCAAAGTTTTTTAACCCGTTTAAAAAGTAGCCAAATAAGGTCTAATTTATTTTTAAAAGGCAGATTAAATGAGCTTGACCTGTTTAAAGTGAGCTAGGCTAGATATTCATTCTTTATAAATAATACAATAAGTATCCTCTCCCTTATTCAATGTTCTAATAATTGTAATTCTGTTATCCTTATTCATTCAGTAAAGTAAATGGACATAAATTTCCTCCCATTTCTTTTCTAGGATTCTTAAATATAGTGTTATTAGAATTTTTGGATAATTTTGTAAGTCACATTTTATAATTACTTTTTTTTTAATCAATATCATCAATGTTTTCATAACATCATTATAGTGATTTGAGAGCTTCGATTCATTTGAAAAATTTAAGAACTTCCGGAAGTTATCTAATAGAGCGTATTTGCTTTTTTAAAAAAAAAAGAAAAGGAAAGACCAAAGTGAGAATGAATCACGTCCCCTTTTATCACATGTAGAAGAAAAAAAAAATTATAATATTGCTAGCATGGGCTTAGAGAAAGCAGCAAAAGTTGCTTTGTTCTGTAATTGGCATGAGGAAAGGGAAGAAAAAGAATGGGAAGGGAAGATTATCAAATTTGATTGTTTGATTAGAGAATAATAAGAAAAAGAGTGAAAACAATTCTATAGGCCCCGCCAATTTTTATTTCCTAATAGCTTGTTCATTTTATTGTATTAGTAATTCTATTTCTACCTTATAAAGAAAATATTAAACATAGTCTATCCAATTTAAAAGAATCAATATTCATGTTACTAAACTACAAAAGTTTTTAGCTCTCTTATTCCTTATTAAAGATTTATTATAGTATTCACTTACATTTTGGGCTTGTGATATTAATTTGATAATGAAGCTCTATTACGAAAAAATATCAAAAAGCAATTCATAACTTAGAACATGCTCATGGAATTGATTTTTTCCTAAAATTCCATTATAAAAAAATTGGATACATATTCCGTACTCATGCAACTCTACTATTATATTATGGTCTTATTTCATTTAATGAAGTGTATAAAATTGAAGAGAAGAGGAGAAAAAGTGAAATTATTGAATTTTCCATTACACCCTATCTTTACCTATCTTTTATTTTTTCCTTAATAATTTATGCATTTGTTTTGTAAATGATGTTATTTCTCATGCGTATATTAGAAATATTTATATTACATCTTGTTTTGTTTTTAATAATAATTTTTTTAAATTTTTTTTCTCTTTATTATTTAAACACATCGAATAGAATAGAATAGAATTCCTTCATACAATTCTATTTGAAACAGATATGCCATGCTGTGTCAACTAGTTATGTGTTTGTGTTTATTTGCCTTCTTAATAGTCATTTTTTCAATATGTAGAGTTTCATATACAACGTAATCCCTATTGCCACATAATGGACGCAGACTTCCTTAAAAAATTGATGTGTGTAGAAAAGAAAAAAAAAATAAAAAATCTCATATGTGTGGCAACTCCTACATTGCTCTCTTAACTTCGAAACCCTAGGTGAATAAGCTTCTAATAAGATGAAAGTGTGGAATTTAAGGATTACTACTTTTAGGTTATATAAAGACACATGATTTGCAAGTTTTTTAGGGTTATTTATACATCATATGAAATCTCAATCAAGTACTTGATGCTTGCGTAACATAGAAGAATATAGGTCATAAATTTATTACAAAATATTTAACAATTTAAAAAAATTATCACAAAATGTAGAGTAAATTACACTATACATGATTTCTCTATATTTTCATTTTTTCTAGACTTTATATATTGTGTTCTATCTCTATTTGTCAATATTAATTAACTAAAACATGTCATCTTTTAATTAATTCATAATAGGTAATTTAATAAAATAATATTATTAAATATATATATATATATATATACATATATATTTTCAGTGGAATGCATAATATACAAATTAAAAGGAAAGATAAAGGAGATTAACTCCTAGTACATGATAGTGTAGGGCTTGAAGCTCTTAAAACAAAGTTCCCAGCTAGAAGATTAGCAACAGTAGAAATACTAGGTTTTTTGGAAGGAGTTTTCCTCTCCTCATAAAATCCTAAAGTGTACACGTCCTGCTTCAAAAGACATAAACAAAAGGCGGGAGGACTTGGGGGCTCAGCAAAAGTTGGGAACCCATTCAATTATCAACTGATGTAGTTGGGAGAGTTTCCTTTCAACCCAAAATTACACTCTGATAAAAAATATTTGAAATTCTGATGATCTTGTAGCATTGCAACAGCAACTGAGGAATCTGTACAAATTTTAACATTGAAGATCTTAGCTTGAAGACAAAAATGCAAGCCGCAATAAATGGCCCAAAGCTCGACAGTAAAAGATGTCGATGCACCCAATTTTCTCAGCAAAATAAAAAATTCATCTTCCTGCATTGTCTCTTAAAACACCTGCAATGGTTGCTTGACCATTAGCATATACTGAACCATCCGTGTTGAGCTGAAAGAAAGATTCTTGAGGAGGGTTCCAAAGATGATTTTTTTTTTTTCATATAAAAGAATTCCCTCCTCCTTTATAAGAAAACCCAATGTTCATGAGATAAGGTTCTAATGATATGAGGCAGAGCAGAAGAACATGGTGCTTGGTTGTGAAGCCACGAGTTTCTATCATGCCAGATTTTCCAAATCATAACCCCAAAGATAAATTGCTTGGGAGGTGAGGAGCTATTCGTATCTTGCTTGCTAATCATAGCGTTTGATCTGATCCATTCTTGAAAATCAGGTTGTTAATCACCCTGTGAAAGAGATTTAATTTGATTAGAAATGATAAGATCATGAATGCCAGGGCAATCTAATAGGGCATGCCATATTGATTCCTCTGTTGATCCACATCTGGGACAATGAGTAGATGCAGCTATAACCCTCTTAATGAGCTCTGTACCAGTTGGCAAAGAAGAATCAAGGACCCTCAAGTAAACTTTAACTTTTAGGGGGACAGGGGAACTCCATAGCCAGTTCCAATAAGAAGATTCAAGCGGCAATGTTGACATAAAACCTTGTAGATATTAGCTAAAGAAGGAATAACTCTTAATTGCATGTCCAGGATTTTATGGTCTTGAATGTATCTATTTAAGCAGCAAGGTCTACTGTTTGAAGATAAAAGAAGAGAGACGGGAAAGCCTATCTTCTCTTCATCTACTGTTGTTCAAATATTCAATAATAAAAAACTGTTAGCTTTTCAGCACCTAGTGGTAATGGTCCAACAATGAAGTTTCTTAGCTGTCCCAGTCTAGACCAATTGTCTATCCAAAAATTGGTTTTCCTACCATTGCCTACTAGAACAATGTTTGAATTCAACACTTCATTATTGCTTCCGATCATTTCTCTTGCTGTGAATGACATAGTAGAGGATGGATTGATTCTCTCTGAATTTAGTGCTTAACAGATTTTCATACTTGTTTTCCATTAATCAAACCCACAACACTCTCCTACTTTTCAGCTTAAAAAATCTTTTAAAGGAGGAGGCTGTGCTCCTAAGTTGAAGATCGAACAGTCCTAATCCATTGTACTCTTTTGGTTGAGTTACAGTATCCCAATTAACCCAATGTATGTTCCTATTATCATTTGTCCCTTGCCAGATGAAGTTGTTAATGACTTGTGTCAATTTATGAACCATCCTCTTTGGGAGCTTGCATGACTCCATGTAATATGAGGGCCGAGCTTGAACGATGGATTGAGCCAGGATAATTCTACCAGCCATGCTAAGACAATTGGATTTCCAAGCAGCTAATTTTTGTTGTGCTTTCTCAATGATAAAATTGAAGTCTTGACTTTTTGGCTTTAAACCATTAGTCAGAGGAAACCCCAAATATTTACCAAAAGAGTGGATTTGTTTGAAGCCTAACATTGAAGATAAAAAATTGTCTTTGTTGCTGCTGAATGTTAGAGGAAAAGAAAACACCAGATAATGCTTTATTAACTTTCAGACCTGTAAGACTTTGAAAAAGATCTAAAATCCAATTAATAGTTGAGACATTCATCTCATCTACTTGAGCACATAGGACAACATCATCTGCAAATGCAAGATGAGAGAGATGGAAATTTGAACCTCTAACATGAAAGGGTTTCCACTTATTTTCTGATACATTGAATTCAATAATTCTGCTTAGAAACTCCAGGTAGAGGATAAGTAAGTAGGGTGATGAGGGATCACCTTGTCTGATTCCTCTGCTTGGTTTGAAAGTAGGTAAAGCACTGCCATTTACTACCACTTCATATGTTGAAGATGGAAGTTGAAGATGATACGCAGCTCAAGATCAATTTTATCCACCAGGGGGGGAAATTATGACTGACTAAAGCCCATTTGATGAAGTCCCATTCCAGTAAATCAAAAGCTTTTTCCAAGTCCAGCTTGACAGTCATCCAACCTTTCCACTTGTCTTATTATGACGAGAATGAAGGACTTCATTGAGAAGCAGAACATTATCAGTTGCATTCCTATTAGGAATGAAACTAGACCGGGCTGGGTGAATGAGCAAATCAAGATGAGGCCTTAGCCTGCGAACAAGGATCTTTGTGATTGGCATGCTTGTTTTTTGGAATGAGGCAAATCAAGTCTGACTAAGAGGTGATGGAACCTGAACTTCTTGAAAGATTTTTAACAGAAGCTGCTAAACTGAACTTCCTATAATCTCCCAAGAAGACTTGCAAAATATTGCATGAAGACCATCTTTCCCAGGAGCTTTTAGAGATCCTATAGTATTAAGAGTTGCCCATATTTCTTCTTTAGCTGGGGGTTGAGCTAAAATGGCTCTTGTTTCTTCTTTCAAACCTTGCTATAACTCAGAGGAGATGGGATTACACAAAGACACTTCTGTTTTGGTAGAAAAGAAGAGATTTATAAAACAAGAGCTAATAAGTCTCCTAATGTTTTCATGGTCATAAAACCAATTCCCCCAATCATCTTGTAATCCCAGAATCCTATTTTTTGACCTTCTGATGAGCACTGTAGTATGATAGAATGCAGTGTTTCTGCCGCCTTGAAGGATCCATTTCTGCTTAGCCTTAGTCCTCCACAAACATTCTACGGTATTTGGAATGCATTATAGGGATTGCTTAAGTTCTTTCTTTATTGCTATTAATTGGCCAGTTGGATTAGAGGAGATGTGCTGCAGTACTTGTTGAAGCTGGCCTAAAATATCGATCTTTTGCTTATGAATAAGACCAATGACATCTCTGTTCCATCTTCTAAAAACTCTAGGCAACTTTTCCATGGCATTAAGACAGTTATTTTCATTTTGTTGCCATATATATTATGAACTAGGGGTAAGCAATCAGCATGACTTAGTCACATTGGCTGGAATCCAAAGAGCTTGCTTCTAAAGTTTAATACTGGATAGGGATGAGTGTCCAGAAGGAGTGCATTAAGGTCAGAAGGCCATTTTCTTATATGAAAAATTTTACATCATGGGTACGTGTGCCACCAAGCAGCATTACACCATGCTGTCAAGTCCTTTTTGTATGAGAGAGGAAATGCTTTGATTATTTGTCCATGTGAAATTAGGGCCAACATATCCCATATCCCAAAGTCTACAATTAGTCATGCAGCTAATTGTAATTGAATGCTTTATTTCTATGAAAAGGTCCTCTACCCCATTTTTCACTAGGAGCTATGATGTCATTAAAGTCTCCAATAACGTTCCTAAGCATATTAGAAACAACAAGAGCCATTTTCCTTAAAAATTGCCATAGCTCAGATTTTTTTGAAAGATTGGAGGAGCCATAAACAGCAGTTAAATGCCGTATAAAGGAAGAGTTTCTGACCTTGCAAAGGATGTGAAAGGCTTGAGCCATCTGATGAATGACGTCTATGTCCAGCACTGCTGAGTTCCACATAAGAAGAATGCCTCCACTTTGACCCTCTGATTCTTCAATTGCAAGACCATCGAATTGTGACATGTGATACACAGAATAAGCAGTTAAGGAATCTAGCTTCATCTCCATGAGGATAAGTAAGTCAGGCATGTAATTGTCAACTAGCTCCATGACATCCTCTTGCTTCCTTTGCGAGTTCATTTCTCGCACATTCCAAGCCGTGATCCTAGTCTTTCTGCTTGAGGATGATGTTGTGTCTTCCTCCATGGTTGATGTCAGTAATCCATACCACATGAACTCGCCTGCAACTGTGCCTGTCCCTTTAACCTCAACCTAACATTTGCTGGGGTTGTTTTCCATGTCTAGCAGAGTTAGAGTGTGTTCCGGGTTCTGGAATATGAAACGACATGGGGTTAGTTTCTTGATAATGCTGGCTACTTGTATGGGATGTTGGGGAAGGACTAGATTGTCTGTTTTTAATGATCTCCTAGAATCGGATTTGCATCGCTCTTTGCCATTTCCTCATCAATAACCCTGGTTTGACGTTGTTCCTTGGAGCTGGAACATTCATTTGAATTGAAAAGTTCCTCCTTGTGCTATTGTCAGTTCTGAATTGTTCGTGATGACTTCCCCATCTGGATGAGTCACTTGAACTAGGACTGTCGGTACTAGGTCGGGATCCCCCAATTGCCCCACTAGCCTCCTGACGTGCATTAGTTCCACCACTACTCTGTCAACTGTGTAATCCCAATCTATTAGGAATATCGTTTGGCTCGAATCTAAGTTAGGGATATCCGAGTGGGGGCGAAGCACTCTGATTGCAAAAGTAAGAATTGCTATCTGATCCATTGTGCTTTTTGTTCCTAGCAATGTTTTTGAAAAGGGTAACTCTTCTCTTTGTAGAAGAAGATGAAGGAGAATTTAAAGAAGAAGCTTGAAACAAGAAGGCAGGTGAGGGTTAGAAGGACGTGTTAATGTCCTCTTTAACGACTGTCTTTTCAGAGGAATTTTCATCAATATTAGCCGGCATTTTTGCCTTACCATTACTAGATTGATCAGTCCTTGGAGAAGGAGCTGCCATAGATTTAAATTCTTGGTGTGCCTACTGTTTTTGGAGCTATTTATGGTATTACCCGAGGATTTCCTTCTCGTTAACTCTTCCATTCTTAGTAGTGGGATGACCTGTGATTTAACTACACACAGGTTTCTTAAGATTGGCGGCATCGTTATTATTATTCCCTTTTGATTTCTTCGCATTCTCTTTCTTTCTGCTAGCGGCTTTAGCATCCAATCGCCATAATGATCACCAGATTCCGAATTTTTATTAGAATCAATTATTTGTTGGGCCTCAGAAGATGGGCTAGGTTGGCTTGGGGCTTGGGGCCTTGATCAGTAGCTATTATTGGGCTTATTAATTTGTGATGAACCATTAGCAGGGTCCAGTCTCTTTCGATGAGGTGACACGATCATCTATCCTTTGGTGTTGTGTCCAATACAACCTCAAGAATGACACAAGGATCTAATCCCATCATATAGTAAGTGTCTATTCTATTTGAGTGAATTGGAGGCTCCTAAAAGTTTACTTGGTTACTAGCCTTGCAAACTTGCCACGTTCAGCATTCGAAGCGTAAGTGTCTACTCTCGGAACAGGACCGATTGCCTTCCTATTAACTCAAGTGCTTCTAAATCATAAAATTCTAAGGGTAACTCATAAATTCGCACCCAAACAACGATTGAGTTAAGAGCAGAAGAGGAAGGCCTAAAATTCAGCTCCAATCGCTGATTGTTAGAAAATGTCCATTAATAAACCAACTCCATCCCTACTATTAAATTCAAGTCTTCCGGGTTTTGGAAGGAAATAACATAGAACCCCGATCCTAGTCTAATCATGGAAAATTTACTTTTGAAGCTCCAATATTTTGTTTTAATTTTTGATAGAGGAGCTTATATCCCAACGAGAGCCCAAAAAATTTAGTTATTATAGTATGTTTCCATTTAGCATGTAGTTTGTTCTTTTGTATAGGAGAAAAAGGTATAGTTCTCATTCTTGGTGGATCATTTGTCTGCAAAGTTGAGTCCTTCAAAGATTCCTCTTCTTGGTCATCTTGATTATCTTCCATATCTTCTGCCTCATCAAGGTCTTTTAAGTCCAAAAGCCCTTGCATGGTCAGATTCCATATTACTAATCACAGAGCCTTTGTAAGTCATCTTGTTTGTAACTTGTTCAGCGGATTGAGTATCTTGATGCTTTTCAGGATCAGGATCTTGTGAGCTAGTAATAAAATTTGATCTTAAATCTTACTCTAGGTCCTTAATAGGTTTGAATCTTTTCTTCTTAACAAAAGAGAAGATGCCAATTTGATTGGAAACTGGGTAAGGTTTTCGTGACATGGAGAGAGTTCCAGAAGCGTATTTAACTAAATAGTATAATAGAAAATAATTAAGAATAGTAAAAAAGGAAAAAAAATGGTACAAGAAAAAATAATCCTTGCCGGCTATGTGGTAGCCAGCTATTACTAGCACTGTGCGTCTATTTTGTATTTTCTTCCTCTTCTGCCATTTTTTGTTTTTTTTGGGATCGCATTAACATAGCTGCTGTGTTTGGTAACGATGAAATCGTTGAAGAGGTATGAGAATGGGATAAAATAAGTGAAAATGCTGCATTTAAGTATTAAAAGTGAGGATAGAAATGAATAAAAATAAAAAGAAATTAATAAAAATCTTTTTACATTAAAGGTTATTTAATTTTTCTTCATTTTTAAAGAGAAATTAGTAAAAATGAACGGAAATTCATTATAATTATAAAAGTATTATTGAATTTGATTTTTCGGTTTTTATTTAAAATTAATTTCTCATTTCTTGATTAATACTAAACCCTAACCCATTTAATATTAATCATCGACTATAGAAATTGAGAAATTCCAGTTTTTCTCTTAAAAATAATTTTTTTTTTTTTAAATTTTTGGAGTTCCCACCCGATCGAAATCGAGAAAAGAAAAAAAAAACGTAACCAATTAGGTAGATTGATTACGATATGGCTACCGGTTTTTTATTTTAATTTTAAATGAAAAAAACTAGAGGGTTCTAAGTTCGAGGGTTAACATATTAAACCCTTAACGGGTACCATTATTTATTTACCAAAATTAGGATTATTCTTCTAATTATAATGTTTAATAAATAAATCAAATCAAAACAAAAAAGAACCTAAGATTTTACAGATTTTATCGTTGCCTCGAAGGTACCTACGTATTTGCTAGCCGGGATCAGACGATCGTACTTCTTTCAAAAAATCTTTAGTATGTTAGTTTATTTTAATTTTTGAAAACCGTCAAAGTTTACATTTTAATTTATTTCGATTTATTTAAAAAAATTTAATGAGGTCCTAACTCTTGAATGTTATTGTTTTATAAAAAGAACTCTTCAAAAATCCTATTTAAAAAAAAATATGATTATTATTTTCTTTTCAAAATAAATCAATTTTCTAAGTGAGGAAATCATAAAAAAAATTTAATAAAAAATTAAAAAAAACCTAAGTTAATATATATATCTATATTGTTATTAGCAAACAACTAGCTACAGTGGAATATAATACATTTAACTTATAAAACTAATACTTAAAAGAATCTCCTAAACTAATATACTCATATATATATATATATATCTATGTTAAATAACCGAGGATCTAAAAAATAATGATATAAACAAATAATTAACTAATTAATTAACTAAAGAAGAAAGAAAAAAAAATAAATAAAAAAAAGAAAAGAATCGAACCTGAACTTGTTTGGTTATTCACTTATGCGATGGTGCGTGTGACTTGTTGTTCGGGTTGTGAACTTGTCGTTGGTCAGATAGAAAATAGTTTTGTTCAAGGCCTATGTTTAGGGCGGTAGATGTGGAACAGTATTGGTCCAAGTTATTGCTGTTATTGGCTTAATTAAAGACAGGCGTCGGTGGGCGATTTGTTTCAAGCGTCGGTGGCTGATCTATTTCAGGTGTTGATGGGGGATCTGTTCGGTTGTGGACTGACTGCGGCTGGTACTACTGTGTGGGCTACTGTTCTGCTGCTGCAGACGTTGGCTGCAGATGGGTGGATTGATTATGTTGCTGTTTCTGTTTTTTTTTTTGTTGGGTTTTTTTTTTCATCCCTGCTATAGCCTGTGTGTGTGTTTATATAATCTCCATCGTATCATATCATATTTTATGTAATTATATCCGATTCGTTAATTAAATTAGATTCAAATTTAATTCAAATCTAATTTAACTAAACTCATATGATTTAATTAGATATGAAACTGATTTTCGTCTCGCTTTTGTAAAGTTAGAAAAATAAAGACATGGGTGCCTGCTGAGACTTGAACCCGTGACCTCCAACTAAATCCACCCAAATACTCCGCTACTTATCCGTTAGGCCGTTAACCTGTGCCTTGACATTCATTACCATTAAATTATATTTAAACTATCCGATTTCCTAAAATAAAAATTTTAACTAAACTAGTAAAACTAAAACTAACACTAAAACTAATTATTCTTAATATAATTACTTCATAAAAATTTACGAAATTTTTATAATTTTTCCTTTTCTTATTTATTTATTATTATTATTATTTTTGTATTTTCATCATTTGTTAATTTTTTTGTTATTTTTATCTTTTATTAATTTTTTTGTTTATTATTTTTGAATTAGAACCCTTTTTGTAAAAAAATAAAAACTAAGATTATGGAAGGGCAAAAATTAGGTGTTTACAACTGGCCCTCTTTGTGGTGAAGTTTGAGCAAAACTTTGCCACAAAGACAAAAGAGATATCGTTTTTGCCTCAGGATAACTCTATCCTAAAGAACGTTAAGTCACTTGACAAGGTTTAGAACGACAATGGAAAGTGCCTTTGTGAATTAGCAAAAATCTTTAAAAAAGAATAACGAGAATCTTGGTCGTGCCCTGATGAGCTGACTAACCAAAGTGGTCAAAGTGCCCCTTGAGCTGGCTAAGACTTAAAAATATGAAGAAAACTTGGCCGTGCCCTTAATGAGCTGACTAACCAAGGATGTCAAAGCGCCCCACGAGCTGACTAAGACCTAAAAATAAAAGAAACTTAGTTGTGCTCTTAATGAGCTGACTAACTAAGGCGGTCAAAGCGCCTCACGAGCTGGCTAAGACCTAAAAATATAAAAAAAAACTTGGTCGTACCCTTAATGAGCTGACTAACCAAGGCGGTCAAAGCGCCCCATGAGCTGGTTAAGACCTAAGAATATGGAGAAAACTTGATCGTGCCCTTAATGAGCTGACTAACCAAGGCGGTTAAAGCGCCCTATGAGCTGACTAAGACCTAAGAATATGGAGAAAACTTGGTCGTGCCCTTAATGAGCTGACTAACCAAGGCGATCAAAGCGCCCCATGAGCTGGCCAAGACCTAAAAATATGCAGAAACTTGGTCGTGCCTTTAATGAGCTAACTAACCAAGGCGGCCAAAGTGCCTCATGAGCTGGCTAAGACCTAAGAATATGGAAAAAACTTGGTCGTGCCCTAATGAGCTGACTAACCAAGGTGGCCAAAGCGCCCCATGAGCTGGCTAAGACCTAAAAATATGAAGAAACTTAGTCGTGCCCTTTATGAGTTGACTAACCAAGGCGGTCAAAGTGCCCCATGAGCTGGCTAAGACCTAAAAATATAAAGAAAACTTAGTCGTGCCCTTAATGAGCTGACTAACCAAGACAGTCAAAACGCCCCATGAGCTGGCTAAAACCTAAAAATACGAAGAAACTTGGTCGTGCCCTTAATGAGCTGACTAACCAAGATGGTCAAAGCGCCCCATGAGTTGGCTAAGACCTAAAAATATGGAGAAAACTTGGTTGTGCCCTTAATGAGCTGATTAACCAAGGCGGTCAAAGCGCCCTATGAGCTGGTTAAGACCTAAAAATATGGAGAAAACTTGGCCGTGCCCTTAATGAGTTGACTAATCAAGGCGGTCAAAACACCTCATGAATTGGCTAAGATCTAAAAATATGAAGAAAACTTGGTCGTGCCCTTAATGAGCCGACTAACCAAGGTGGTCAAAGCGCCTCATGAGTTGGCTAAGACTTAATAATATAGAGAAAACTTGATTCGGGATAGAGCTGCATGAGCTTGCTAAATCCCTAGGAGATTATAATTTGAGACTGTTTTAGGAGTTAGGCAGAAGCTTAAGAAATTCTAGATTAGGATTGCGCTCTATGAGCTGGCTAGATCCCTAAATGAGAATATGAGTCGAAATAACACTCTATAAGCTAATCGAAGCACTAAATCCCTTGAAGAAATTTTGAGTTGAATAAAGTTCTGTGAGTTCGACGATTGGAAGTTGAAGATACACTGGGACCATGCTCTACAAGCCAACTATCTTGCTAAGAAATTGTTTTTTGGAAAATAAGCTATTATCCTTAGGGGGGAAACCAATTGTAAATGCAATGTTTTTTTTCTGGTTTAGAACCACATACCTGGTTTCAATGATAGGTCCCAAGTCGTCTCATGTCTTATTGATTAGTCCGATTAGAACCGATGATTCTGACCCTTATTATTACTTTTTTTTGTTCTCGTTCTTCTTCTTCTTTCTTTTGCCGTCTCTTTCCAAACCAACCACCTCCCCCTCCCTTTTTTTTTAAAACAACTTAAGCTTGAATCAAATTTAAAACGTATTCTTCTCAAACAAGGATATCCTGTATTGAACTTCCGGTCTAAACATTGGCTTTCCGAGCAAGCATTTGTTCTCAAACGAGTTTCCACTTTCACGCCACATGTTATCCCCTTTCGAACATCGCCCTGTCCTAAAAAATAGGAAACAAATCTCCCTTTTTTTTGTGAGGGGGTTAACCACAATAAAGTATTAAAAGAATGATTATCAATAGTCATCGCTTTAAATTAAATGATTATTTTTCTTGTGGTTCTTTGTGTGCAAGGTTTATTTGGGTAAATAATAGAGCAAGAAGTGGGATCTTTTAGTGGAATGAGAAAAAGAAAGGCTAAGGGTATTATCCAATGCTAAAGACTACTAGGAATACCAACTTTGCACGTAGAAAATGAAAATGAGACCATAGTAATAGTAAGATTATTTGCAAAAATTTCATTGATGTTTAAGGATAGTACATCTTCAACGCATCAGCATTTACTGGGTCCTTCAAATCTGGACCATCCATTTGAGACAAGATAACAACCCCTCCAGGCAATACTTTCTTCACAATGTAAGGCCCTTTATAGTTTAGGGCAAACTTCCCTCTTGAATCAGTTGTGTTAGGCAACACCTTCCTCAACACCATATCTCCTTACTCAAAACTTCGGGTCGTACATTTTTGTTGAAAGCCCTGGCCATTCTTTACTGATAGCAAATGTTGTAGCATAAAGCTGTCAGCCTCTTTTCATCAATTAGGTTCACCTGCTCAATACGCTTCTTTACCCAATCAGCCTCATCTAACTGAGTTTCCGACAAGATTCTGAGAGATGAAATCTCAACTTCTACTGGCAGTACAACCTCCATTCCGTATACCAACGAGTAGGGGGTTGCCCCTGTTAATGTTCTGATAGAAGTTTGATAGGCCATGAGTGCAAATGGTAACATCTCATGCTAATCTCTATACGTAATGGCCATCTTCTCAATAATTCTTTTGATATTCTTATTGGCTGCTTCGACGGCTCCATTCATCTGGGGCCAATAAGGAGTAGAATTTCTATGAATGATCCTGAAGTGTCGGCATAACTCGAACATCAATTTATTATTCATATTCGTACCGTTGTCAGTAATAATTGTTTCTGGCATACCATACTGATCCAGTATGTCTCTCCTGATGAACTTGACCACTACCCTTTTCGTCACAGTAGAGTAGGATGATGCTTCAACCCACTTAGTGAAATAATCAATAGCTACCAATATAAATCGGTGCCCGTTAGATGCTTTTGGAGTGATTGGGCCAACGATATCTATTCCCAACATCGAAAAAGGCCATGGTGTTGATAGTGTATACAACTCTTGAGGTAGGGCATTTATCTTGTTCGCATAGATCTGGCACAAATTGCAACGTCTAACATGTGCAATACAATCCGCCTGTACAGTTGACCAGTAATATCCCATCCTCATGATTTTCTTGGCGAGCATGTAGCCATTTATATGAGGGCCACATACTCCCTTGTGCACTTCTTTCATCAGCATCTCTGTTTCTTTCTCCTCTACACAATGTAAAAGCGTACCGTCAAACGATTATCAGTATATCACAGAATCGCTCATCAAGTACTGAGCCGCCAATCTTCTAATTAATTTTTTATCCTTCCTCTCTGCTCCTTTGGGATACATACCATGTTGTAAAAATATTTTGATATCATGATACTAAGGCTTTTCATCACACGAACTTTTCATTTCCAAACAAAAAGCAAGCTTTTCTTCAATTTCAATTTTAAGTGGCTGAATCTCCACTCCTTTCGATATTTGAATCATTGATGCCAAAGTAGCAAGAGCATCGGTAATTTGGTTTTGAACCCTTGGTACGTACACAAAGGTAATCTTTTCAAACTTGGTTATCAACTCGGCCAAGTGCTAGCGATAAGGCACTAATTTAGGGTCTTTCGTCTTATATTCACCCCGAGCTTGGCCTATAATCAACAAAGAATCTCCATACACCTGCAATTCCCGTATCTCCTTAAACAATGTGATTTTGAGCCTCAAAATACACGCCTCGTATTCTGTAACATTATTGGTGCATGGGAAAACCAATCTCACAGCCATTGGAAATTGTGTACCTCCAGGTGATACCAGAATTGCCCTTACTCTACATCCAGACACATTAGCTGCTCCGTCAAAGAACATTTTCCACCTTGAAGATTTTTCAACTATTTCACCATCAGAATCATTTCCCGCTACTAGGATGTTTTCATCGAGAAACTCAACCCGTGCTCCTTGGGGGGTATCCTCAGAAGGATTTTCCGCTAATTGATCCGCCAACGCTTGCCCCTTGATCGAACTTTGGCTTACATACTTAATGTCAAATTTTGTCAACAACATCTGCCACTTTGAAACTCTACCAATGAGAGCAGGCTTTTCAGATAAGTATTTCAAAGGATTGCGCTGTGTTATCAACTCAATCTGATAATACAAAGTATATTGCCTGAGCCGATGCATAACCCAAACCAATGCACAATAGATCCTTTCAGCTTTTGAGTATTTTTGCTCCCTTTCTGTGAACTTCTTGCTTAGATAGTAAACGACTCGCTCTTTCCCTTCTTCATCCTTCTGGCCAAGCACGGATCCCATGGATTCCGTCATTATGGTCAGGTACAAAAACAACGGCTTTTCAGGTTTAGGAGCTACCAACACTGGAGGTTTCATGAGATATTCCTTGATTTTCGTGAAAGCCTTTTCGCATTCCTCATTCCAGCCGATCTTTGCGTTCTTCTTTAACAGCTTAAAAAGAGGGCGACATTTGTCCATTAACTGTGAAATGAATCGGGCTATGTAATTTAAACGACCCAGCAATCCTTGCACTTCCTTGAGCGTTTGTGGAGGAGGCATATCAATTATAGCCTTGGTCTTATCAGGATCGACTTCAATACCTCTTTGGCTGACTATGAACCCCAATAATTTTCCTAATGTCACACCAAAGGTATACTTCTCCGGATTCAATTTCAAGTGGACTTTCTCAGTCTATCAAACAACTTCATCAGGTTTTCTAAATGATCTTCCTCCTCTTTGGATTTCGCGATCATATCATCAACATACACTTCTATTTCTTTATGCATCAAGTCATGAAAGATTGCAACCATAGCCCTCTGATATGCTGCTCCCGCATTTTTCAGCCCGAACGGCATCACCTTGTAGCAAAATGTTCCCCACATCGTAATAAAAGTCGTCTTTGTCTTATCTTCTTCGGACATCCGAATCTGATTATATCCTGAAAAATCATCCATGAAAGAGAATAGATGATTTCCAGCAGTGTTATCCACTAAGACATCAATGTGAGGCAATGGAAAATTATCCTTAAGCGTTGTCTGGTTGAGATCTCGAAAGTCTACACACACTTTAACTTTCCCATTTTTTTTCATTACTGGAATAATATTAGCTACCCATTCCGGGTAATCCGACACTTCAATGAATCCAACCTCCAGTAGTTTCTTCACTTCTTCTTTGATTTTCAGTAAGACGTCAGGTCGAAATCTCCTCAATTTTTGCTTTTTTTGGTTTGACGTCCTCCTATGTGGGTAAACGGTGGATTACAATCGACGGGTCCAACCCAGGCATATCTTCATTCGACCAAGCGAACACGTCTTAATAATCAGCTAACAACGTAATCATTTCTGTTTTTTGTTTCTCTTTTAAACTCGCCCCAATTTTTAAAGTCCTAGGATTTTCTACATTCCGCACATTAATTATCTCAATCGGTTCATCAATAGTGATCTTATCCAGTTCATGTTTTTGCCATTCCTCTTGTATATTACTGTGGTCATCGACATCGCTCCCGACGACTAACCCAGTAGGGCCGGAAGCGATATTGACATTCTCATTTTCTACATGTACGAGGTATTCCTTGTTTTCGCTTGGTTCATTGAATCTGAATGAGATATGAAAAAATGCATGTAAACAAGAGAGAACTGAAGAGTAACATGGGAAAGAAACGAACTAAGATTTCATTGACTAAATGGAGGTATGGTCTCAAATGAGATAAAAGCCTACCTAATTTTGAACGAAAGGTTCAACGATACATATAGAACGATGATTATTGAAAATAAAAATTCAAAAAATACTAACTATGGGTCACCCCTTTACCCTAGGGAAGACTTGTTGCTATTCATCGGGATAGAGAACCAGTTGTTCAAATGATGCTGAAACTTGGGTGGCGAGTGTGTTGATCCTTCTTTATCAAATTCTCAAGCTTGAGTCTCTTCCTATATAAACGTCTCAGCTAGTGGTGGAAAGGTCATCGAGGCATGTTATAATCTGTTACCTCTCTTGCCCCTCGCTTGCTTTTTCTGGAATTCTTCTGCCGGAGTAGGATTGTAGCCAAGGCTGTAGGTATTGATTTGGCCTTCCTTGAATCTTTTCCTTCCATCATCCTTTCTGCCGGGACCGATAATCATGTTCACTTCTTCATACATTTGTAAACCCAGCTCTTCTTGTCCCTCACTTCCTATGTAGGGTATAGCCATCTCCTTATAGATTTCATAATCTTGATCTCCTAGAATTGTAATCACTTAGACATTGGAGATAAACTTCAATTTTTGGTGCAGGCTCGAAGGTATGGCCCCTGCTGCATGAATCCAAGGTCTTCCTAACAGTAGATTGAAAGACCTTGGAATTTCTATGACTTAGCATCAAATAGTGAAGTGCTGAGGGCCAATACTCACGGATAAATAAATCTCCTCTCTGATTTCTCTTCTGGAATCATCAAAGGCCCTGATTGTTGTAGAAAAATGCTTAATTGCAGATGTATCGATGCCTAGCAAATCCAAGGTGGCGAGGGGGCAGACATTCAGTGACGATCCATTGTCAATGAGCACCTTGGTGACAATTATGTCATTACTCCTTACCATGATAAAGAGTGGTTTCATATGTTTGTTCCATTCCTCGCCCAATTCTTCAGCCGAAAATGAAATTTGATCTATTGTAAAGATCGAATTAGTAACTGGTCCCATCTTCTCAGTTGGAATCTCTCGAGGGACCTTCACCTCATTTAAAGTATGAAACAAAGCCTCTCTGTGTGGTTCAGATGCAATTAGTAGGCCCATCAGTGATATTTGTGCAGAAGTCTTATTGAGTTGATCCATGATTTTATACTCACTTGACTTGAGCATTTTGGTAAAAGCCAATAGTCCCTTAATGCGTTCGGCTACCGTCTTATCATTTGATTCTCCCAACATGACTTTCCTTCCTTGCTCCCCTCTTGGGTGATAAATATTTCTAGATCGGGTAATGCCTCCTACCAGAGAACCTGGTTTCTCCTGATTTACCAGGTGATAGTTAAATGAAGCAGCTTTGTAATTTTCTGGTGGCAACAGTACGTGGAATGTATACCTCTTTACTTCTGAAGTCTGGTTGCCAGTATAGAACTCAAAAACCTTAGGCTTCTTATCTGAATCAATGACATTAACAGTACAGTCATAAAAAATCATACCAATCATCGGCCCATGGTTGGGTAAAGGGTTGCTATTAACATTAGGAACCGGGGCTTCCACGAAATCCAACTGCATTGTCCCTTCATCTATTAAGTCCTGAATCTTATTCCTCAGTCTCCAACATGCATCAGTTGAATGCCCCACTTGTCCACAGTGGTATTCACACTTTACTGTGGAGTCAAAGAATCTCGGTCGATATCGATCGCTAGGAAGTTCGTACCGTATCAAATTATCCCTTCGCAACTTCTCGAAGACTTGACTCAAAGGGACTGGTATCTTAGTAAATTGCCTATAAGTCTTGTTAGTTTGAAACTGATCTCTGTACTGTTGCTGAGCAGGAGGTGTATTCACCTTAAAAGTGACTTGAGCATTTGGTCTGGCGTTTGAATTTACCATACCAACGATAGATTCTTTGGGCTTGCTGGCGACTAGTCTAGGACCAGATGATGACACTAGTGGTCTTCTATCTATTAGGTCTTGCAGCTTACCTGAAGAGACGACACTTTCAATCCTGCACCCGGCCGTTATTACTTCAGCAAAATTGGATGAGGCCTGCCCGATGAGATGGGAAAAATAGGGCCTCTCCAAGGTGTTAATGAAAGCTGATGTAAGCTCTTTCTCAGTCGTTGAAGTAGAGATTCTTGCAGCTAAGGACCTTTATCTTTGAGCGTATTCTTTGAACGATTTATTATTCTTCTTCCATAGGGCAACCAAGTCCATCATAGTCGGGGCTACTTCCACATTGAATTTATATTGTTCATAAAATGCACGAACAAGTTTCTCCCTTGTATTTATCTGATCAAATCAAGCTTGGCATACCAAGTCAGGGCCGGTCCGGTCAGGTTATCCTGAAATGTTTGTACCATGAGTGGGTCGTACTAAACATATTTTCCCATCTTCCTGACATACAACCTGGTGTGAAGCTTGGGGTAACCCGTCCCGTTATACTTTTCGAATTCCAGTACCTTAAACTTCTCAGGGTATGATCCCATGTCATACAGGGAAAATTCTGTGATCCCCGCCTGTTTAAATCCATCACACCCTACAAATGCCTTCATATTCTCAATGATTTGTTGTGTTAATTTCTTTTCCAATTCTTTCAAGCTGTCTGTACTTAGCCCATGGTCGACAGGTCTCGGGGCCGTATACGTGTCAAGTTCGAAAGTTGGGTTATCTTTTGGGTAAACTCCTTCTGATTCGAATGGGTCTTTTTGATATTCATGTTCTGCTTCAGGAGGTTGTGTATTCTTCCCATAACGGGTTTTGGAACCTTCTCCATTAGCTGGCGCTGTAGTTCGTAGCAAAGAAATGTTGTCTACTAGAAAGCTCATTTGTTCTGCCATTTTCTCCATAGCCTTTTCTATGGAACAAAGCCTTAGCTCGGAGGGATCATTAATCTTGGGGTCTCCATCATTTCCTTGAGTGGTGGCCATCTTGGTTTGGGAATGGGTTCTAATCGGACTTTTTTGAAAGACTTGATATTTGGGAGCTATCTTAAAATTTTACCTGAACTTGTTTTAAACAACTCAACAAAGGATTAGTACATATTATATTTTCCTAAAAAAAGGTAGTTAATCGTTCAAACATAAAATGCATGTCACACGGGTGCAATGAAAAATCAAGAATTGGGGAGAACCTTTGATGTGACAAAACCTAACTAACTTTTATTAATTTTTGCAATTGTGAGGCTTTACACCCCTTATTCTGTTCATAAAAAATGAATTCTAATGAAAACATGAAAAACCTAAAATCTAAAATTTAATCTCCTAGTGGCTAGTAGGCTTATCCCGCGTCTTTCTCTTCTTTCGGATCATGGGAGCTTGCTCTTCTTTACCCTTGGTCCACTTCAGTTGTGCTTCCAACGCCTTTATCTTCTGATGGTACTTCTTGCAATGGCTTTCCAACTCCTGCTCTCTTTTACTCGTCCTCTCTGGTTCAGCTTGAACTTCCCTCTTCTCTTCATTGTCTTCCATATCTTTTAGTCCTTTTAGTTGGTGATAAAGAAATCCTTTGGTTGTTTGACTCTTGGCTGTTATCCCTCTAGTAGTAGGGGTGGTCTTTCTCGCGCACCAAAGTGCTCGGATGCTTTGAAGCTTGGTTATTTTATCAACTATCGTCATACCAGGGTTAAGGAAGTCCAGCAAGGCAGCTTCTAATGATGGTCTAGGGATCATGTCCTCAATGAGTCCATTAGCTGGAATGTATGCAGTGCAGATGTTGAAGCCGATCAGAGGAATTGCTTTAAAGTCTCTACATCCTCTTATCATTTCCTTGCTTGCAAACCACCTGGGTATCAACAACAATTCTTCCGCTTTTATACTCTGAAAGTACTAGACCCAGTAGCGGCTAGCCATATTTTCTGGCAGCTCGATTCTTTCTCCAAAAGATTTGATGAGATCATATCGCTGAGTAAACTCGGACCGATTAAAATCAAGCTGGTAACTTCTCATGTGGCTAACGAACTAGACCACTAGTAGGACCATGTTAGTTTTCAGATCTCCTCGTTTCTTTTTTTTAGATGGTTTAGTGACCGGACTTGCTCGGCCAGAAAGGCCGGGATATATGATTTCCCTTCAAGGAATTGGGTTACAAGTTCTGCAATTTTGAAATGGACTCGACGTCTTTCATCAGGGAATAGGATGGTATTGAAGACTACCAGTATAAAAGCGTTGACTTGGTACTGGTGCTACGCTTCTAAATTTGTGTAAAAAACCTCGCATTTTTCTCTATGTTTCACTTCAGTAGAAAACCAGTCCATGACATTCTCTAATCGAATGGTCTTTCCTTGATTTAGAACCTGGTTTATTTCGGTTTTTCTGATTCCCAGCAACTTGCTGAAGATCTTTGGTACTGCAACTTCCAAGTCTGGGACATAAATATCATCCGTGATTGTAGGAGCCCACAACAATTGGGAGTATTCTTCTATAGTTGGGCTTAACTGATGTAGGCCCATATAGAAACTGATGGATTCGGGCTCTTAAAGGTGGATTAAAGCCCGCACTAGAGTGGTGTTCACAGAGATCTTTTATAAAGAGAGGATGGACCCAATCTTATTCTCAATAAACTCCTGTTTATTTAGGCTGAAGAGTCGAAACCACGTCTGAAGTAGCTTCTGTGGCCAATGCGGTAGGTGGACATGAATATCGTCAAAAGGCCCTTAAATTGGTCCAGTCATGACTAATCAAAATTAAAATTACAATTACAATGTATTCTAAACTTTACATAAAAATAATATCACAAATTATTTACAAGGGAAGATTATAATTACAATCACAACTTCACAACTGCTTTTTATCAATATAGGTTTGCCATATCATAGGTTCTTGTGATTTTTGAAAAAGTTTTCATGTAATATGAATGGTGGGTTCTAAAGGTCCTCAAGTTCTGCAACCACTACATTTTTCAAAGCAATGATTCTGTGGTTGCATTTGAACTTGAGTGGGGTAGCTTGATCGGCCCCAGAAGGTAGTTACCCTACAATATCTGAAGCTTACACAATAACCCCCCTCCTAAGGTCTAAAGAAGGCCTGGTTCTGATCGTGTCTAACATGTGTTTATGATGCAAGAAAGAAAAGAAAAGAAAAGAAAATAAAATAAATAAAAGTAAAAAAAAAGAAAGAAAAACCCCAAAATTCCTCCTTAAATAAACTGCTACAGATAAAAAAAAAATGTTAGTAAAAACAAGTAAACAGATACATAAAATAACATGCCTAAATTCTTTTTTTTTTTTATTATTTCATCTTTTTTTTTTGAAAAATAATCCTACTTTCAGCAATTTCCAGTGGCTAGCCCTCTAGCGGTCCCTAGTGGAGTCGCCAAACTGTTAAGCCTGATTTTTCGGTTTTTGTTTAAAATTGATTTCTCATTTCTTGATTAATACTAAACCCTAACTCATTTAATATTAATCATTGACTAAAGAAATTGAGAAATTCCAGTTTTTTTTATTAAAAATAGTTTTTTTTTTTTAGAGTCGCCATCCGACTTAAATCAGGAAAAGAAAAAGAAACCGTAACCAATTGGGTGGATTGATTACGATATGGTTACCGGTTTTTTATTTCAATTTTAAATGAAAAAAACCAGAGGGTTCTAAGTTCGGGGGTTAACCTATTAAACCCTTAACGGGTACCACTATTTATTTACCAAAATTAGGATTATTCTTCTAATTATAATGTTTAATAAATAAATCAAATCAAAACAAAAAAGAACCTAAGATTTTATAGATTTTATCGTCGCCCCGAAGGTGCCTACGTACCCGTTAGCCGAGATCAGACGATCGTACTTCTTTAAAAAAATCTTTAGTATGTTGGTTTATTTAATTTTTGAAAACCGTCCAAGTTTACATTTTAATTTATTTCGGTTTATTTAAAAAAATTTAATGGGGTCCTAACTCTTGAATGTTATTGTTTTATAAAAAAAACTCTCCAAAAATCCTATTTAAAAAAATATGATTATTATTTTATTTTCAAAATAAATCAATTTTCTAAGTAAGGAAATCATAAAAAAATTTAATAAAAAATTAAAAAAAAACCCTAAGTTAATATATATATCTATATTGTTATTAGCAAACAACTAGCTACAGTGAAATATAATACATTTAACCTATAAAACTGATACTTAAAAGAATCTCCTAAACTAATATACTCATATATATTATATATGTCTATGTTAAATAACCGATGATCTAAAAAATAACGATATAAACAAATAATTAACTAATTAATTAACTAAAGAAGAAAGAAAAATAAATAAATAAAAAAAGAAAAGAATCGAACCTGAACTTGTTTGGTTATTCACTTATGCGATGGTGCGTGTGACTTGCTATTCGGGTTGTGGACTTATAGTTAGTCAGATGTAAACCCTAAAACCAAGCCAAGTAACCATAGGTTTGAACTTAAAACCCAAGGTTTAGGACGATCGGCTAAAGGATCCGACCAAACCCAAATTATAAACTATTTAACAAAATACCAGTAAAAATGACCCTGTAAACTTAAATTTAAGAAAGTAAGTAGTAAAATAGGAGACTATAAAATTTTCAAATTTTAAGCATAATAACTACTAATTACTGAAAAGGCAAAAAGTGTAATATAATAACTAATAAATTAGTAGAGATAGATTATATGTATACTAAAAATTTTAGAATGACCAAAATAATAATTAGGAATGTTCACGTGTACCCTACATGTATTTACGTGTAGATAAAAATACGCGTAATTGCTAAAATAGGCCGAAAATTAAGTAAATAATTAAAGAAAAATATAAAATAATTATAAAAAAATCAGAAGGAGAGGTCTGCAACTGGATCAGGTCGTGACTGAAAAGAACAAAAAATTGGCCAATAAAAATGTGCCAAACTAAAAGCCTAAAATCAAGGAAATGGGCAAAATCACATCAAATTAATGCATATTAATTACTATGTTTGTCTATAAATAAGGAAAAAATTCACAGAAGACATTTGGACAGTTTGTAATCTGAGAAAAATCGAAACACAAGAAAAATCGAGAGAAATTCCAGAAAATAAAAAAAAAAGAAAACTGTGCAGATTAGCAAGGTGAACTGGAACCACCACCCACCACCACCTGGGACCGAACCACCACCACCACCCTACCCTAGGACCAGCGTCTGGACCGGCCGACAGCCTTGGACCGGTTTTGGAAGGCCAGAAATCCTTGAACCGGTTAGTCATTTACTCATCCCGATTTTTATATAATTTTGTAAAATTAGTTATTTTGCCTAGAAAATTATGAAACTTGTTATTCTGAGGTTTTATTGTATGTAGATTTAGGGAAAAATATTGAATTAGTTTAATTATGTCTGGAAATATAGGGTTCTTAAGAAATTGTTCAAAACCGAGCATGATTAAACCGGAAATTAAATAGGCTTAGGGATGTAGTTTGGGGCTCAAAATTTTTCTGTAGGACTCTCATATGATTTAGAACAGTGCTATGAAGCCTTTTTTTTAAAATTAATTTTCGAAAATTTTAAGTTAATTTTTAGCCCTAAAATGATGGTAAAATTGGGTGATTTGGGATTAATTAGGTAATTAGAATGTTAATTACTGATTTGGATCTTGATTAGATGATTAAGGAAGTTAATCTCTGCAGTGGAACCCTAATCCTAGCTTTTAGGTACTAATTATGGTTAATTAGGGAAATTAGGTAAAGAATATGAGAAATTAGGAATATGTGAAAATATAAATTACTAAATTTAAAAAAATAAAGTTATTTAGATAATATTATAATTGAAATCAGAAAAATAATAAATCGGAATTAATATTTAATTTTAAGTAAATATCTTAAAATGTAAGATTTTTACACCTCGGGAATAAATCCGATATCCCAATTAGGGTTAGTGTGTACCGAATAGTTAGAATACCAAAATCACGACCCAATAGGATATTTGAATACCCGAGCATAAGGTGATTAATGTCACATTGGGATTCGAGCCTAATTACGACCTAGGAATTAAAACTAGAATCTAGTTTAGGAACCGAACCCCGAAATAAAATATAACGAATTATTAGTATGTTGTAGGTATACATGAGGAAAATGAGTTACATTATAAATTAGAATAAGAATCCATAAAAATAAGTACTAAAAGGACCTCTTTGCATTATAGGACACCCAGAAACAAATCAGCTCGCAATTTGAGGATCGAGCGACCGAGCAAATTCATGTAAGTTGGGTTATTGCTTATTGTAATAGAGTACTAGTTTTGTAGTACTCGGAGACTTAGGCTTGTATATGCTTGTGATTGTAAGTAGTTTGCGCATGTGTAATGTATCTGAATTCGTGCTGGAATTTGTGCTGTGGGTGATTTTGTGACTGATTGAATTGTTGTGGTCTTGTTTGAACACCCTAACCGGAATTTAATCTTAGTCGACCGTAATAACCGAAAACGTCATGCATTGCAACCCGTTAGGGGATCATAGGACTCTCCAACCAAATACCGACCCCTTCGAAAGGGATAGCGCAGGATTGCAAAATGGTCCCTTCTTCATCCTCAGTCGAACTAAGTGACAGAAGAGGAGGTCGCGGCGGGGTGAAGTCAATGGTTCGAAGGTAGTCGCGGGAGGAGCGAGGTCTCCATTGCACAAGCCTGGGTTTGGTTGTGAGCTGCTGCATAACATGGAACTCCTCAACCCGGATCGGAGCGGGTGAAATTTCTCTGATTTCACAACGGACCGGACCACGTTGTGCGATGACACTTGATTGTTGCATTGCATGAAAATAATTGTTTGATAATCCTGTTTGTGCTTGTATGCATTCATGAGTCTCCAATTCAACTTACTGAGCTGTAGTTGCTCATACCCTTATAGATCCTTTTGCAGGTTCTGATTTGTAATTTCTTCAAGTACTATGCCGCCCTACAATTATCCAGAGGTTAGTCTTTTGAAGCCAGGGGTGTGAGGATCAAGTTATTTAGCTTAATGTGTAACCAGACTGACCTTGTAGTTAAAGGATGAAGACTGTTAGTTATTCTGTAAATTAGTAAACTGTAGTTATTATGTAAATCTTCCTGGGAAGCTCTGTGGACTTATTTATATGATTATCTATGTTTAATAGTAATTTGAGTTACTCATCATATTTGTAGTATAATCATTAATTGAACTGTTTACTTCAAAGCGAGTGGTCGTCGACGCTTTGTGTAGATTATCTCTATAGTAGGAACTGTGAGGCCAGTTTCTATCATAGAGTGGTTTACACGGCGGGACTGTTGCGACCTCGCGACTTCGGGGCGTAACATCAGATGGAAAATAGTTTTGTTCAAGGCATATGTTTAGGGTGATAGATGTGGAACGATATTGGTTCAAGTTGCTGCTGTCGTTAGCTTAATTAAGGATAGGCGTCGGTAGGGTTTTGTTTCTGGCATCAGTGGTTGATCTGTTTCAGGCGTCGGTGGCTGATCGATTGTGGACTGACTGTAATTGCTGCTGCTGTGCGGGTTGTTGTTCTGGTGCTGTGTGTGCTGCTGCAGACATTGGCTGCAGATGGGTGGATTGGTTATGTTGTTGTTTTTTTTTTTTTTTTTCGTCCCTGTTGTAGCCTGTGTGTATGTTTATATAATCTCCATCATATCATATCATATATTATGTAATTATATCTGACTCGTTAATTAAATTAGATTCAAATTTAATTCAAATCTGATTTAACTAAACTCATATGATTTAATTAGATATGAAACTGATTTTCATCTCGTTTTTGTAAAGTTAGAAAAATAAAGACATAGGTATCTACTGAGACTCAAACCTATGACCTGCTGTTCGGGGGTTGTGGACTTGTCGTTGGTCAGATGAAATTTTTTTTTGTTCAAGGCCTATGTTTAGGGCGGTAGATGTGGAATGGTATTGGTTCAAGTTGCTGCTGTCATTGGCTTAATTAAGGATAGGCGTCGGTGGGGATTTGTTTACTGTTTGTCTGCTGCAGACGTTGGCTGCCAATGGGTGGATTGGTTATGCCGCTGTTTCTGTTTTTTTTTTTTTTTTTTTAGATATGTTTATATAATCTCCATCGTATCGTATCATATCATATCTTATGTAATTATATTTGATTTATTAATTAAATTAGATTCAATGCCTGCTGAGACTCGATCCATCCACTCAAATACTCCGCTACTTATCTGATAGGCCGTTGGCCTGTGCCTTGACATTCATTACCATTAAATTATATTTAAACTATCTGATTCCCTAAAATAAAAATTTTAACTAAACTAAAACTAATTATTCCTAATATAAATTACTTCCTAAAAATCTATGAAATTTTTATGATTTTTCCTTTTCTTATTTATTTATTATTTTTTTAGTATTTTTATCATTTTTTAATTTTTTTGTTATTTTTATCTTTTATTAATTTTTTTGTTAATTATTTTTGAATTAGGACCCTTTTTGTAAAAAATAAAAACTAAGACTATAGAAGAGCAAAAATTAGGTATCTACAAGTATATTTTTATATATATATATTATTATAATAATATGACCTTTCATTTTTTTTATAAATTTAAATAAAAAATTAATGTTACATTTTTCTTTCTTCCATTTCTTTTCATTTCCTTTAAATTATGGATTATGGACCATGACCTGGGCTCAACTTCACATAAACTTTGGTTCACAGATTCGTATTTTCTGAGTCGAGTTCCTGGGCCAAAGCTCCGATTTATTTTCCGAACCAAAATACCCGATTGGAGACTCCTAAAGAACCCTAAACCAAAACCAAACCGTTAAACCTTTGTTCTTTTTTCGTCGATCGTGTCGAGTAGAATGGCAAACAAAAGACAGAGAGAAGCTAGAAAGAGGTACAAGCAACAACATCCTGAGTTGTTCCTAGAACCACAACCAACACAGCCTAAAGACCCTGACAAGAAGAAGAAGAAGCAAGAAAAATATTCCAAATTTAAACAAATCAAAGCAAAAGCAAAAGCAGCGGCAGCAGTAGCAAGTGATTCTTCTGATGGGCCACTAAAACCCAATAAAAAGATACTGAACAAACACCCACTTAGGGTTCCTGGCATGAAACCGGGTGAAGGGTGTTTCATCTGTAAAGGGAATGACCATATTGCAAGACTTTGTCCTGAAAAATCTCAGTGGGAGAAGAATAAGGTTTGTACTTGTTTACCCACTTGTCAAGTTTTGATTTTTCTTTTCCCGGAAAGTCGACTTTCTCTTGGTTTAGATAGATTTTCTCTGAATTGGATAACTTGTAACCTGAACGCCATAGCTTTGAAAGTAGAAATAATACGCTGTTTCAGTTCTTTTTTTTTTTTGGGTAGATTACTTTGTGGGAAGGTACCATGTAAAGTTTGCAGTTTAGTATTTTGCAAAAAACAAAACTGAGATATTCAGTTGCATAAGCTTGTAAGTCACTCGCACCATGATAATTCTATTTTATCTTAATGAAATATGGACCAGACAACAAGATGAACGATTTTTCAATTCAGTTCTGTAGTCTGTGTACTTCAAAGTATTGCACTTCCATGGTTTTTTCATCTTGTTGTATCTGCATCTTTGCTTCACATTGTATTTGGTGCTAATAATCTTTTTTCCATAGCCTTGCAATGGCAAAAATTTTGACTGTTCAACCTCTTTTATAAGTAGAGTTTCGATTGTTTTCATCCCTTGCTCATATATTCTTAACACACTTCAATCTTTGGCTTCAAACTATTACTTATTTCTTTGCTTTAATTTATCCATTTTCCATGTATAGAAAGTTCATTGGTTGAGTTCAAGCTCCTTTCAATGACTGCATCACTTCAGTATCATGGGATCTTGAACACAGTTTCCGATAAAATGCATCAGTCCTGTCAAGTCAATCAAGTACTTATATATAATTGACTTCAATGCAAACCATAGCAATGCAGATGATCTCGTGATAATGTTGATTTATTTGTACATGGAAACTCCCAGGTTACCCTCCAGCAACATTACAAAGCATATTGTGGATTTATGTTTCTCGTTTTGATTTATATGGGAACTAGAATGGCCTGTCACATTTGATATGTGAGCTTGAATGCTAATAATCACTCGACAGCGCTAGCATTTCTAAACTTGATTTATCTTCATTACATAACTCTCCCCAAGTCCCCTCAAGTTCACAGTAAGAAGAATTGCATCCTAAAGGTGGATCACCCATTTTTTGCTATATAAATCAATTTCTGATCTTTTCTGTAAATATCCATGAATTGCGAGGAAGATGAGTCAACATCTACTTCATGGTGGAGGCAGTAGG
Source organism: Lumnitzera racemosa (assembly GCA_024138005.1). Taxonomy (NCBI): domain Eukaryota; kingdom Viridiplantae; phylum Streptophyta; class Magnoliopsida; order Myrtales; family Combretaceae; genus Lumnitzera; species Lumnitzera racemosa. The sequence continues at coordinate 108,867,701 of JAMXBC010000004.1, forward strand.
ATGTCAGAAGCATGCATTAAGTCATTGATGTGTAATGAAAGGATAGTTGATAGATGAAGTTGTAGGTATAGTTCAAGTTAGTTAAGGCCACAATCTAAAGGCAGTGCTAAATATGTTATAGTTGATAAAATTTTAGCTGCACTCTATTTAATCATTATAGTTTCTCTGTGTAACGATGAGTGCTTGATTGGGTAGCCTCTGGATGGCATGTCTTGGGATCTGAACTGGCGATGTTGGCTTTGATACAAATTGCTGGATCAAGTGCCTAATATTGCAGCAAAGCTGTAACTTTGATTGTTTGAACTAAAAAAGCTATAATTTTGTGATTCAGCATAATCTAAAAAGACGCCGCTTTTAACCTAGTTCTCTTGCCAACTTATCAATAAATAATTAGGAAGTAACTGGGACTTTTGGAAATCCAAAGTCACATGTCTGTAGCAAAGTGACAGAAGTGTCACTTGCATGTGGTCATTCCTCGAGTTTGACTCAGTGCCTCAACTGATTCCCTGCAACATGATGCTCTTTGGTCCATTCATTATTTCCTGTTCATACACTAAATGTCATGCAGGGGTTAACATTATGTCCTCTAAATTAGCTCCATTGGTGAAGGAAATTTCTCATATGCTATTTATCTGATTGGAGTAATTTTGTCAATTCCTTAGGGAACCATAGCATAGATTCAAATTGAGAAAGCAAAAATAGCCAACTCAACAAACTGTTACTTCCTTTGATTGTCAATTTTGTTTACATTGATGTCTTTTAACTTGGCCAAAGCAAATGCTGGCATTTCATTTTACTTCATCAATAAAGGATGCAGATCCCTCTTGATTGAAATTTCTTATACGTCAAATGTATTGGTAAAACCTGGATTTTTAAGAGAGAATTTTACAAACATATTTATAACTTTCTATTACTTGAACATCAAATTACTACTGCATGAAGACCATCAGAGAATAAGAGGATGGCAAGTTTGTGATCTTACGATTGGCCAATTTATATTATACACTTGGCTGACTCTCATATGTATCAGTGAAGCTTTCCTAATCTCTCCCTGTCTCTTTCTCAATCTCTCTTTGTTTAGAATGTTAGTAGCAAATATTAATGCTCTAAAGGGTTTTCTAATGGTGAAAGTCCCTGTACAATTTGATATATGCAGATCTGTTTGCTTTGTCGTCAACGGGGCCATTCTCTTAAAAATTGTCCAAACAAGAATGAAGAGTCAGCGGGTCCAAAGTTGTGCTACAACTGTGGCGAGACAGGGCATTCTCTTGCTAATTGTCCTCAGCCTATTCAAGATGGTAACATATTCTCATTATCCTTTATTCTAGCTGGAAGGTTTTTCAACTTCTATTTTTTTTTATATATTAATTTAATAAATTTGTTTTGGATTTGTTGTTTGCCTAGTTTGTAAGATGAGATAAGTCTTGCACCAAGGGGCTATTGGTTTTCTTATCATTAAGGGACCTCGAAATCTTGTGGTGGTTGTTCAATTCTTGAAATGACAACTTCTTGCATGAGTGACATGATCTTATGCCAATCTCTATGTTGTTAGGGGGAACTAAGTTTGCTAGCTGCTTTATCTGCAATGAACGTGGACACTTGAGCAAAAGTTGCCCCAAGAATAATCACGGCATTTATCCGAAGGTTGTTTTTGTTACAAATCCACTGTATCATCTTCTTTTGAAACTTTGATCCTTCCTTGTTTCTTGTATCTTGCTTGAAAAGGTGCTCAATCATTCTGGGCCAGAACAAAAAGAGTGCAATCTTGATGAATATTTTGTTGGTTTTTTCTAGGGTGGTTGCTGCAAGATATGTGGTGGTGTAACACATTTGGCCAGAGAGTGTCCTGAGAAGGGCAAGAAAGACTCCGTTGCTGCCCCTAGACTTGGTAAGACACGTAACCTTTCACCAGAACATCTTAATATCTAACTTTTCTGTCTTCACTACCACTGTGAACATATGATTTACATTGCTAGTTTATTCTCTTTGATATTGATGCTGAGTGGTCAGACTTGGCTTTTAAGGTGTAAGAGCAATCCCTCTTGTAAGTGAGAGGCTTTCATAATGTGAAGTATATTCTTAGTCCATTTCCATTTGCATTCGAAACATTGGTAGTTTTATACTGCGGAGCCTTTTTTCCAGCAGCAATTGCTTTACTTTTAGTCATTGGGGAATACTAGTTTATGAAGGAGATGCATTGTTTGTGATTGTTTGTTAAATTACGGGATGGGTGTTTGTCAAATTATTTTGCCTTTTTTGTTTGTTACTAGACTTTGATGTAATGATAGAAACCAAGGGACTCCAAAACTGATTCTATTAAAGAACAAGTAATTACTAACTGTAATCTGATGAAATTAGGTCCAAATCACACTGAGGAATAATACCCCTGGACAGAGCTAATAACTCTAAAAATCAATAAAAATGGTTAGAAAATTGACTAAATGCCTAATGCGATCTCTCTAAGGCTATTTTTGGGTCCAAATTCTAAATGTAGCATATGGAATGCTTATGATTAAGAAATATTAAGAGAATAAGAGCAAATGTAAGTGCGGCTAATTTTGGACGATTGGGAAATTATTGTGAAATTTTTGGAATGCTCAAAGCTACTCCTGACTAGTTCTGGCATTAACTCTATTGTGTTAGATAATTTCATGATGATTACTGTCATCTAAAGATAGTTATATTTTGTTACAATTGTAGCTGCTGATGTGTTCAAGGCATAGCAGGAGTATGTGTGTGTGTTTATGAGGTGTATTGTTGTAATTTTAGGTGTTGGTTATCTGTGTACTTAATTGATATGTTTAATTGTACGTACTTTGTCGGTTGTGGGGGTGTATGTGTCCAAAATAAGGTTTTGTGTGTGCAGCCAAGTGTAAAGGGCAATTATGGGCAAGTTTTATATGTTAGTTGCGTTAGAGTAAAATAGGAGAGAAATTGGGCAGTGGGGGTTAGTCTATAACCGCTACTTGATGGATTATATTTAAATGGCAGGAATAAATAATAAAAGACAAGTCCTATTTCAGAAAAATTTCACAACTTTGGGAGTTTGAGAGATTGTAGGGTTTCCCTTAAAGAGATTGTCAGGTTCTTTCAATTAACAAGCCTGAAAATTTAATTAATATTTTTTAATGTCTTTCTATCCCTCAATAACTTAAAATCACATTTAAAATGCTGTATTCTGTATTTGAAGCCAAACATAGTGTGACAACATTTATACTAACTCCATTCCCTTAAGTTGTTGCCACACGGCTATGCTTATTGGCCCATCATTACAAGGCTTTTCAACTTACTAATATTATTATCTATGTATCAAGTTAAAGATACCACTTCAGATAGGTGTTGGTGGTGTTAAAAAATTCATACATCTTATATGTTTTGTAAGAAAGTTCAAAAAAAAAAAAAATAGGAAGTTTAAAATAAAAAGCTCATTTTTATATAATTTTGGATGGTGTGTTTGTAGAGAAGGCCATATACACTTTATAGAGTGCCCCCTGACACCTGTTAATGGAACTGTTGCCTATATATATAGGGGATTATGTGAGCAAATCTTCAGATCGAGACCTAACAAATTGTAAAATCGAACACATTGGTAATGGTAACATGGTGGGGAAGAAAAGTTGCTTAAGGATGAGCTCCCATTGCTGCCGTTATGATGTAGTTTTATGATTGTTTTCTTCTGCTCAATTGTATTCTATGTTTGCTGTCCTATAATTTTGCTAAATTTTTTGAATTATATACCCGACATCTTAAATATTTCAGAAGCTAACTCCACTTCCTTTGTCTCCAGCACATGAAAATGAAGAGGAGCAACGACCGAAAGTAACCAAATTTGTGAGTGGAGATGATCTGGACGATGATTTCATGGCAGAAGAAACATCTAATATTAAGAAACAGAAGTCTTCTACATCTACAATGGATCCTTCTTCCGGTTCAAACGACAATGTAAAAGCTAAGAAAGCAAAGGGATCAAAAGTTGTTAATTTTGTTGGATAGCAGAGCAGACAATGTGGATGAGAAATTTTTTCTATTATTCTCATGCCAGCAAGGACAATAAAATTTTGAAAGAGCAAGCTTGAGTCTCCTGTGCCTTTCATTTTTGAATCAAATTTCAGTAGGTCTTTTTGATGATGGGAGAATTTTCTGCGCTGTCATGCTGGATGGAGGTGTAAACTGTTAATGATCTCCGATAGTACTGGGGTAGGTAGGTGGGATTGCATTGCGAGTGGTTGCTCGATTTTCGTTAGTGAGAGCATGCCATGCTGAGCTATTTCGCATTGGTAAAACTTTACTTCTGGTTGAACCGTGGGTAAATTGATCGAGAGGAGAGTAAGATGAGTACTAGCAGTGAAACTGGTTAGATCAATCAACTCTGTCCCTTTGTCCGATCTCAAGTAGGGTTGAAGGTAGCAGTGGGAAAATTACCTGGCGGTGGATGAAGTATTCCGGAAGAAAAACTTATTATATTAAGATAAGAAATCTAAATGGACCAGTAAGCTTATTAATGAGTGATGTGATACGATATCAAACGATGTATAAATGGCTATATTTTTCTGGCAACTACGATAAAGCTCTCCTCTAATTGAGGAAGGTTGTGGGATAGATTTAGATATTACTACTTGATATCTTTCGTTACCAGAAGTTATCATCATAGTCGGTTCCATGAAGTTCGTTGGGTCTCGTTAATGCGCCTTGTGCAATATAAGACCTTTTTATTGAATAAAATTAACTGAAAAGAATTAAAATTGATTAACATCTGTTAATTTTACAAAAGGGCATAATAATGAATCATAAAAGGCTTGCAATAATATGTTATCACTAAAAAACTTCTAAAACTTTTAATCAAAACTCAAATACATAATTTATTTATAAAGATAAAAGGTAATACGTTGTACATGTGGGCAAAATGGCTCTATACAATTGTCTAATGGGAGTTTTTTTGCCTATCGCAATAGTCCCATCGGTTAGGAGCACCGCGAGAGTCAATTTTTCCACCTGATGATGATCCCTCTATTAAACGATGAATATTATATAGAAAAAACATATTATTATTAAAACCACAGGAAACAACAAATTAAATACGTTGAGAACAACAAAAAGGAGAGAAAGCTTTTCGAGTTTAGAATTCATTCATTTCAAATCCACATTCAACAAGAATATTTCCACGGGAGGTTTATAACTTTTTCTATTCCGCAAAATTGGATGAGAAATAAATTATTGAAATACTTTAAACATTATTATTAGGGTAAAATTTTGTTATTCAATTTCTCACCATGGCATATATAGCATAATCATTATAATAGAATTGTGGTTTCTTCCGAAATTAACTTTTCTATATATCAAATATTATGTATGCTTAAGTTTTAAATTTCACAAGTTCTTTATAGTCAAATGATATAAATATTGATATTCCAATAGAATAGATTCAATTTTATTTTCCTTTTATTTTCATAATTTGTACTATATAGTAGTTGAAAGAAAAAAAAAAAAAAGGTTTTTGGGTTTATGTATTGTTGAATATATGTATGTGGGCGTATATTTTTTCTCTCTTTATCTTTTTGTTTATTTATTTATTTTTGGACAAAGAATTGTAACAATGCATAATTGGCATAGGCATGTCATGCAATGCCTAAAATAAAACGTGGCAGGATGGAAGTGTAATTGAGAGCATGACCGATCATGAAGAGCAGTTGGGAGGGTTTTTTCTCAACCCTTCAATTTCTCTACTTCATCCGCATTTTCCTCCGCTCTTTGGAATTCCCCACATTTCAGGATCTCATCCCATTTCTAGTTTGTTTCCCCCACCCCCTAAATTCCTATCATTTCTCTCTCACTTGCCTCTTTTTGTTATTTTTCGTTGGTTTCTCCTGGTTTCTGTCTCTTCTTGGAGGACAACATGGTACGTTCATTCCAACTTCTTCACTTGTTATCGTTTTGCGGGTTATATTCTTCAGTCTATATGGAACCGTCCAATCAATCTTCTGTATTGAATTCTTTATTATATTAACTCTACGGTCATTTCAACAATCAGATAGATTGGACGGGATGTAGAAGCCCACTATTTTAGAAGATTGTTAATGTTTCCTTGTGGCTTTATTTGCATTTCGTTTGGCAAAACAGGCTTTTCATTGCCATAATATGTATCCATTTATGGGAAACTTTTAGAAAGTTATGAACATTCATTGAGTGTCTGAGGAAAATTCCTGGAATGGCTTGTGAAAGCGCAGTTTTGCCTGTTTTTGGTTGAAGCAGAGTTTATGAATTTGTTGGTAGAAAATATGGCTAAAATGTTGGCAGGTTGAGGATGATTATGCCTGAATATGTAAGCTTTATTATCTTAATGCACAAGACATTAGATGTAATGTACTATTTTTCTAAGGCATAAAATTGCATTTTGGGAACTCTTTGTTTCGCCATGTGAAAAGTTTAACTAAAAAAAAAAAAAAAAAAGAGCATGGTGAGATAGAATAATGTATTATTTCATTTTTAATCTGATGGTAATTGGTTGGGACACAGTTAAGATAAAAGATGATGGCACAATGAATATTCATCTTTGGTCAGCAAATTTGATGCTGTTAGGACAAGAATATGCCACGATTTCCTGGCAATAGAATTCGATTCGATTCTATGCTCATAAGCTATTTTTTTTGGGTAATTTCTATGTTTTTATCTGTATTTTTTTTTTTTGTAAAGCCAATAAAAATTTTAGTTTTCTTTCATAATATCTCATGTCAAAGAATTATTAAACCGATTCATATAGAGAAGTGTCAATTCTAGCGAGTATTATCAATTCATGTTATGCCTATTCATTTTGTAAATATTATACTTACTGTTGGAATCAGGCGAATTCGGCGTCTGGAATGGCTGTTGATGATGCTTGTAAGTTGAAGTTTCTAGAGCTCAAGGCAAAGAGGAACTACAGGTTCATCATTTTCAAGATTGAGGGTCAGCAGGTTGTAGTCGAAAAGCTTGGAAGTCCAGAGGAAACTTACGATGATTTCACTGCTTCTTTGCCTTCCGATGAATGCCGTTATGCTGTCTTTGACTTCGACTTTGTGACCGATGAGAACTGCCAGAAAAGCAAGATCTTCTTCATTGCATGGTACCTCCTTACTTTAAATTATTCTGATACGCCAATCCAAGTGTTTCCTTAACTATCGTCCTATGTGTTTCATATAGTGATTTTTATTTTATAAATAATTCGTGTATTGTTGTTTGTTGATAGGTCACCTGATACATCCAAAGTGAGGAGTAAGATGGTGTATGCGAGTTCGAAGGACAGGTTCAAGAGGGAGTTGGACGGCATCCAAGTTGAGCTGCAAGCTACGGATCCAAGTGAAATGAGCATTGATATCATTAAAGGAAGAGCTCTGTAGACATTTCAGAATCTTTCTTCATATGGATGATCTTTCTGCAAAAATTAAAAAAAGAAGAAGAAGAAAAGAAATCGTGTCCGAGTGTCATGGTTTAATTTAAAGTATTCATTCCTTTTGTCTGTCTACTTAATTCAATTTATTGGGAGTTCTATTGTAGACGTTGTAGCTTCATGCATACCATTTTGAGTCCTGTATGATATCATCATATTGCTTAACACGTTTGTTTAAGCCCATAGCTCAATTTATTCATTCTGCAAAGTTTTGATTCTGTATTTTTTCTTTTATATGATATGCTTTGTCTATGTTTTAAGCGAATTAGTTAAATCCTCTATGTATGTGTTGAAATTCTGTTAGTTTTGTATGTTTTAAGTCCTCTTTCACTGAATTTGTTGCGGTCTTCAATTAGTATCTTCTATGATTTATTTAAGAGAGTATACTTGATGGCTTCAATCCAAGTCTCAATCCACAAGTGAGAGACAGTTAATCAGTAAATACAGGTCATACAAGATTCAATTGGCTGAAACTTTTGGACTAACAAATAAGAACCTACATAGTAGCTTTTGTGGCAAGATGTATTTTCATTAGTCCTAGAATTGGTTGTCGAAACAACTATTTTGCAGAATTACTATGTAAGATGAGAAATTGTAATTTCTTTATATAATTAAAAGAGTAATTATTCTTTAGACTTTTCTAACAAATTTTCATAAATGAGAGCTCAGAGGAACTATAAGGAATATGTACTACTACTTTATTTTGTTCTTTAAAAATTGCAACTTTAATCTATTTTATTTTATTTTGCAAATCAAACATGTTAGTGAGTGAATTTGTTTTAAACTACCCTAAGAGTGCAAAGTTTGCAATGCATTTTTAAGTCTTAGTTATTTATACTTTGCATACCTTCTATGGCTATAAAAATGCAATCAGTGTCTTTGGTGTTCTTTAGAATAAAATGTGTAAAAAATGAAAATATATTAATTATATTCACTCTCCTTATACTATCGCTAGAAGTACTGTCGCGCTTAAAAAATTGGAATCATAATAGTCCCATTGTGTGAGCCATCCTAAGATAGAAACTGTCTTTACAGTTGTTATCCTAAATTTAGTTTACATTAGGTGTACTCGACTCTACTCTTTTGAAATATCTAATTTAATAGAGGTACCTATCGTTTCATATACAAACTAGAATATTGAAAACTATTAACCCTCTCGAGGAGTCCTGTGTAGTTTTTCATAAAAGATAAGAAAGTTAATACTAAAGGTAATAACCAACCATTTATTATTACATCTCAATTCTCGTTCTGGTTTACTAGTGTTATGGTTTTGGGCAGGTATTTGTAATCTATTTGGAATCTATAAAACAGCTATTGGGGAATGAGTCACAGTTTGCTCAATAAGTGGGGTGGAGACAAATATACATCTAACACATCACAAGTAAGGTTTTCAACTAAGTAGGTTAAATGTAATGCATGTATAAGCATATGCCATTATACAGCGTTGTTTAGTCTGTCGTGAGATTAGAGAAATTGTGCTAGCTTTAATCTGAGTTGAGGATATTAACGTTACACACTTATGAATTGAGACTAAACTGGACTTATGTAATGGAGAATATTCTCCTCCTGTAACTACCTTTGAACCATGACCCTCAACTTTGTCGCAACTTCCTCTCTTGCCACTTAGTTCTACTAAGGGTGGGGAAATGACTATTTCAATTATCTTTATCGAATGGAGTCCGTATTTAGCTTAAGAATCCTAATTATTACTTCTAATGGGTTGTGATGCATAGCAGGTTAGGTATTAAGTCGAGTTTGAGTTAGTTTATCTTTTTTAAGGGTGATCAATCAAGTCCAAACAATTTAGGTATAATAATATTCATAGAACAACCATAACATAAAGCTTAGCTCTCATCACAGCATTTGAAACTCAATTACAAATACTACGTACGTACAAACAGCTAATTGTAGTCACAAGCAAATACATATCAAAGTTTTCAAGTATTTTGAAATAATACCCCAAAATACTATAAAGTATTGATCTCACTTACTTGTCTTGATATTCACTGTGGAAAACTCGTATTGTCAACGATCTAATAATTGAGATACCCTATATATATAAAGCTCAAATTCAGCTTTCATAATAATTGCTAAAATATCAGGGTTTTATTTAAAACGGTTATATATATAAAATATATTATCATAATAATATATAGTGTTATTATATATGTATATCGAGTTAAGTTATTAATTTTTTATAATATACGTAATTATGCTATTATGTATAATATATCGTTTCAATCATATCAAAACATACTTTTAATAGGTTAAATCACATTTTAATTCCAGTAAGGTTAGCATAATACACACATTCTAGTAATATTATAGAGTTATAGGTTATATTACCTAAGATTATTTGATTTTAGTAAAAATAGTGTTGTTGGGTTTGGACAGACGTAACGACACGTTATTTCTAGAGATGACTCTTAACGGGTAAGTAGAGTTTTTAACACAGTTTTTAATGGGTAGTTTGAGTTTTTATTTTTAAGATATATTTTTGAATTATTTTCATGAATTCAACACATAATATATATAATTAAGTAATTTTGGGTTAATTTACGGGTATAATTATTGGTTATATAGATATTCATAAAAATATGTGTATATTCATATAGTAAATTATACTATATTATCTAATTTTATAACTTAGTTAACTTATCTTTAAGTTTTTATTGTATTTCGAATTCGATTTTAGAAGTTTCGAATAATTTAGTATTATATTAAATAATCATATTTTTAGGAGTAAAATTAGGATTTTGGATTATTATTTTCAAAATTTAACTTCACCAAATCACTTCGACTGAATTTCTTATCTTAATCGTAAAGTTTGGGCTTAATCATATAACTTTTCTCAAAAAACTCGAAATTTAGATACAATTTCCTTCAATTCAATTTTAGTGTCTTATATAGAGTAAATTCTTATCATTTTGATTATATTCGTTATATTTTTATTATATTATAGATTTTTAAATAGACGGAAATTTCTTGATTGAGATTATTATGTTTTTCGTAAGTTTCTAACTTAATTGGTTTACTTTTCTAAACGACCTAGATCAATTATTAACTAAAATCGTACAAAGATAGGATTTTATTCTAATACTTAAATATTCATATCTTAATTGTTTGATTTATGAAGTATTACAAGTAATATTTTGGTATTCGCTAAATATTTTCTCAAAAGCACAAGCATGATCGCTTCGTACATTCTTCAATCTTGCTATTTATACCAAGTTACGTTGGCGTAGCGTTCGAAGATGCAATTATCTTTTGTCATATAATGAAGTGGATAATACCTAGCAATATTAGGTACTTTATTCACATGACTGTTGCATGATCTCCACTTTCATTTTCTTTCTTTAGATTTTATACTTAGAGGTCTAAAGTCGGTGTAATATATATGATTAAAATTTTGTTCATTAAATTTACTATTTCTTTTTATATTTTAAAAAATACACTATAACCTATAAGTTTATGTACCGTGGTAACGTTATTTAAATGTATTGGAGTTCATCAGTTGATTATGATATTGAGTAGTTCTAACTTTTAGGTTTAAAATTTGATACATAGAAATTTGATTAAACATAATGTTTAACAGTTTTAATTTGTAAATGTAAAAATAAAGATTAAATTTTGGAGAGGTTAAGTTCATCAAGGCTTAAGGAACATAGATATCAAGCATATTTTTTCCTAAGAAATCCATTTCATATTCTTAAATACTATATTAATATATAGAAAGTAGTCTTGTTAAAGACACATCCCTCAAATAAGAAACTCGCCTTAATGCTTAGGAATGCCAAGTGAGTTGCTAGGCTCTATTGAAGCTCGTCAAGAAACGAGCGATACTAATGCTCTAATGGTCCTTTCCATTATATAAGGAGCATGGCCCTCTCTTGAGTTAACATTAATAGGATTATCATAATTTGTAACCGATCCGTTTAACTCGCTTTTTAAAAAGTTTTGAGTTAAGGTATTTTAGTTCGATTAAAAAATAGGTGAAATAAATTCGAGCTGTTTAATCCATGAAATAAAGTGAACTGGTTTAGCCTTACTTATTTAATACATTTATTCCTTTAGCCTATGGATCAACTCATTTAACTTATTTTTTAAACGGGTTAGAACTGAGATTTTTTAGCACGTTTAAAAAGAAAATCATATGAGTTTAACTCATTTAACCTGTATATCAAAATGGGTCGAGTTAGATCGACTTATTTAACTCAATTGCACACATTGACTTGTAATGAAGAAAATTAAGAAGGTTTAATCAAGTTTAGCATATTATTTTGGAAACGATACACTTTTTATCCACTATTCTATTGGAGTCTTTAATCTTTTTTTATTATATCCAAGTCTTCAACATTTTTAAAACCTTATGAAAATATGATTTTTATTAAATATAATAAACTTTCATTCTATTTCGGACATATATTAGCTTCTAATTGGTCTTGGGCTAGTCTATGGAGATAGCTAGGTTACTCGTACTTTTTTCCTAACCTTTTTACCTACTTTTGTTTATTTTTTTTATTTTATACTATTTTTGTATATACCGTTATTATTAATTTTATTTTTTATTATATTATATAAATAAGTACTATTATATAATTTTATTAAATTAATTAATACGAATATTTTAAAGCGAATGCATGTCATGAATGGACGTAAAACTTAATAAATCTGATAGAAGTCAAATTATTTTATCTTTTTTAGCATTCTTCATTGCAAATTACAAAAAACAAAAATGAAAGAAAAATTAATTTTGGAGGGTAGCTTTTAAAGCCGTTGGATGCAAATTGTTTTTGATGGTCAGGCTTATGCTTTTTCCACAAGTTATGGTTAGAAAAATTGTTCTGGATAGATCAACATCACTAAAGAGCTACAAATGCTTTTAAGATGTTTGAAAATTCTTTGGCACTTTTTCCTATTAAAATTTAAAAGGTGTTTCTAATATATAAAATATTACCCCATGCTAACATATTTTAACTAATTTCAAAGGTCCTGGTTTAAAGACTCAAATAGTCATAGTTAATGGGTTTACTTGAGTTTAAGTTAATAATAGTTAAGTCTATTCGAGTAATTTATTGAGTTGAGTTAAAGTATTAAATTATTTAGTATGATTGGTGAATATTAGTCAACTTTTAAGTCAAGTTTAGATATGGATATTATTTTAATTAGAATAAAATATCTTTTAATTGAATTGAAGACAAACGAGCATATGGAGTTAATCTTGAGTTTGTTTCTGCTATTTTAAATCAATCTTGAGTTCAAAATTTTAAACTTGATTGAACTCAAGTTAAACTCAAACTTTGATACTTTGCATTGAACTCATACTCTAATGGTACACCTTAACGTTTTGATTTAACTCAACTCATTTTCAGTGCTGGACATTTGAAAAAACATGAGTAAGGACATTCTAAAGCCATTTTCATTTTCAGTGAATAATTTTAAAGCCATTGAAAGTCATCATTGATAGATGGAGTCAATGTCTTTTGGATCATCTATCGACGTTGATGCTTGTGCCCTTGTGTAGACTTCTACTTTCTTTGGGAAGAAAGATGTCCTCCAATCATACAAGTTTTTCAAATATTGGTGTAAAATAAAGGAAAGTTAATATTGTATGGTCGTAAATGTTTCATATTTTACAAAATATGGCAAAATATCTCCATGGCATATGGTACAGCTTGATTTATGGATTGTTTTCACTTTCTCTTCGAAAGTATACCTGTGCAAAATTTGAGTCTAAATAGGGAATCAACCTATTGATTCATGGATCCGAACTGGATCTGTTCCCACATGTTCAAACCGCCCGTTGGCCCGACACCAAGTCCTTTCCTTACCATTAAGTTTTATGATGATCTAGGTGAACAGATAACCGACTATCGCTCCAACACCTCCCAGTCGAGTTACTTTGTCCCTACTCTCGTGGAATCTCTTTTATCATCCCTCTCATTCGGTTCGGGTAGCTAGGTACTTCTCACTTTGCTTGACTCTATCTAGGGAATTTTCTATCCTCCTTTAAGGACATATTTGAGGCATCCCTTATATAAGAAAAAGCAGGTATTTAGATTCAAGAAAATAGGAATGATTTGGCTACCTACCAATCCATGGAATTTCTTTGTATTACTCAAAGGGAATAGGTTATTTATTTTAATATATGCTCAGCTTTGATCTGCAGCACATAAGCCAGAGTTCTCGACCCTACTAAGTCCAAGAAAGTAGTTAAAAGAAATTCATGATACAAAAATCATCGTAAAGACAAGAAAAAAAAATATATAATTAAACAATATAAGAAATTTATACTACTTTCATGTGTATTAGGAAACATTGTTTCTTATTTATAGTCATGATATTTAATATGTTCATATTAACATCACAAAAAATAAAAATTTATACTTGTATTGTTTGATATACATAGACTTCTACCAAAAGGAAAATCTCATCCCTTAATAGTTTTGTCTTTTGATCTCTTTGTAATTTTTAAACTTTTATCCTACATTATGTTAGAAAATTATAACAGAGTAAATCAATGTTTGGAGTAAATTCAAATAGAAGATTAATATTTCGAAAAGTTTAAATAAGAGATTAATACTTTATAAAGTTGTTAAAATAAATGATCAAGGTTTTGAAAAGTTTAAATAAAGAATCAATATTTTATAAAGTAGTTCAAAAATTTTATAAATTGACTATTTGAATCATTTATTTGAGTCGCTTTATAAAACGTTTTTTATTTAAACATTTCAAAACATTAATTTTTTATAAAATTTTTTTGAAACGTTAATTCTTTAATTGAACTTATTTTTAAATATTGATGTCTTTCGTTATAGTTCTCCCTGCATCCCTATAATTCAAGTTAATTTTAGTTTTATATATAAAATGGTGCATCTTTGATGCTTAATAGATGGGTTAAAGAGTATAAGGTTCTTAGGGCTCAATTTTCCTTAGTTTAGAATATAATTTATTTAAAATTTATTGTTTTTTATTTAAAGAAATAAATTTGCATCGTGGTTCTTGGGTCCAAGATCCAGAACGGTGATCCACTAGTTCTAGGGTTAGCCAGGCACTTCCTTTTGTAGATTGTGAACCAGTGGGGTCGGGCCGATCCCAGCTGGGTTTGCCACGTGCCCAGGTAGAAGCACCGTATTGAATAGGATTAATTATAAGAAAATAAACTTGTGTTTAACCACTCCTTTTCTTTCGCTGTCTTTGTATATTGGTTTTTACTACTTTACACACTTAAGATTAGTTCGTCAGACACGTATATAAAACTATTACCATAGTTCGATTTAATTCTGATATATACAAGGAGTATATTTTTTTTCAGTGTAATTCTGTTTATTGAGAGAAATGGCATTTAATTTGGTGCCTTTTCCTCCCTTTTATTAGTACCCATCGAAGTTTGTATTGAAACTTGCACTAACTAGCCGATATATCTTTATGAATGTTACGTAAATCGATTATTAGTGTTTAAATACTAATAAAATTTTGATACAGAATGATTGATGATAAAGATATATTTTTTAAAAAGATATCAATTATATTTTTATGTATCAAAATTTTATTTGTATTTATATATCACTTATTAATCTATATATCATATTAAGACCTTTAAAACCTAAAAATGAGTAGTTTATATTTTAAGTGAAGTAGTTAAGTTCGTTGTATACATACACATATATGTTGAAATTTAGTTAAATTTATATATTTTGAGTTCCTCGATTGAACTTGTTGCGATGGTTGAATTAGTATCTCTTACTATTTATTTAAGAAAGTATTTTTGATAGGTTCCAATCAAAGTTGATTCCATAACTGAGAGGAGAAACATTAACCTACAAATATAAAATCATGCAGAATTCCTTCTTCCATGGCTATTGAAAATTTATCCTTTCTTTGTGTTCAATTTTTATTAGAAAAAATTAAATGTGTGAAAAATAAAAATGCATTAACTGCATATGTTTTTTTACCCTATACTATTTCTAGAAATATTATTTCAAAATCCACCTTCCAATAATTTTTTTAAAAGCATAATGAATCTGTACATTATTCAATCTTGCAATTTACAACACGCTACATTTATCTTGCGTTCCAAGGTGAATTTATCTTTTGCTTTAATGAAGTGAATAATACCTTATAAACAGTATGCTACAAACAACAATACTAGGTACTTTATTCATATGCTAATTGCATACGGAACAACGTTAAAATCATTGTTTCCACTTTATTTATTTATTTTACATTTTATACCTAATATTTAAAGTTATTAGTACCGTACTCAAACAAAATTTTGCTTGTTAATTTTGTTACTTTACTTCTGATTATTTACATTTATACACTCTTACCAATAAACATTTTATATGACATTATTTTTTATGTAATGGAGGGTTGATTTATGATGTTTATCAATATCAAACTTTTAGATTGTAAAAATTTGATTAGATATAAATATAATAAAATATTATAAACTTATAGATGTAAATTTGAAAAAAAAAAAAAGGGAATTTCAAGGTCGATAATATTATAACATCTAGGCATTCCTTTATCTTTCCCATAGTATGCAAGTTGTTCTGGATGTAGATACTTATGCTTTTTCCATATGCTGTTTTGGATAGATGAAAACCACTAAAAAAAAGTCACGAATGCTTTTAATATGCTTGAAAATTCTTTGGCGGTTTTTTTACATTGGAATATTTAAAAGGTATTTCAATTGAGGAAGATTTTATGATATCGTTTTTTATTTTAATAGGATTGATTTTATCTATCATTTTATTATTTATTTTTATATTTTAAATAGTAAATTTATATATTTAATGATTCAAATTTAAAAATAACTAAATCAAAAATAAAAAAATAGCGATATGGATCAGTGAAAAAACCGAACAAGATCATAAAAAAATCCTCCAATATAATGGATATTACAATTGCAGAATGAAACTGCTAGCGAGATGATAATTCCATTGCCAACAATTCAAACAGCAATACCAAGTCCAGGATGGTTGTCATCTCTGAATAAGACGCGTGCGTGTCCACCTGATAGTTGGGATGGAGCCATCGATATTGATGCTTCTGCTTTTTCTACGCGTCTTTGCTTGGAAATTTGTTAGGGAACACCAAAGTCAACATAGTCTTGTAATTTGTCGACATCTGACATGGATATCTTTCAATTTATGTAATAGAGACCTTACCTGGCCACTTATAAAATGTTTTAATTAAAATAAGGTACTTTACTACAAATAAAGAACGATTTTCTTCTTCCGCTCTTCCTTTTTTCTTTTTTGCTTGTTCCTTTTTTTTTTTGTTGAAAAAAGAAGCATTGGTTAATCAAATAAAAATTTTCGAAGTTTTCAGTTTTACCCTTAAGGACGAACAACCAAAAATTAATTAAGACTCTTTTTGTGTATTTTTACTTTTAAATAAAAAAAATTCTTCCTCTTATAATATGGTAAAGATATATTTTTCAATCAATAAATATTTTAATAAAAAAAACCCTAGCCCACAAGTTAAAAACCTAAAAGTGAGCAACTATTGAGTGGGCAGGATGCAAGGTCTTACCTACATTTTACTTTTGAGTTATAAGTTCGTAAATTTTAAAACCTAAATTTACTATATAATATTTGAAAACTATCTTAAAATTTGTACCTTATATAATCTATAGGGTATAATGTACTGTTGATATGACACTTTGGACATGAGCCTCTTAGGCCTGACTGTATCCGATACGTCTTGTGGCTTAGGACTCATTTTTGTGGGCTTAAGCTCTAGGCCTATATGGATCAAGCTCAATAAGCCCTGCAACGGTTAGAATGCATAAGATAATAATGAAATAGTCGTGTCCTCAATAAGTGGGACAGTCGGGTAAAACGACTTTACTTTTCTACACTTGTGGGAGAAGATCTCTCCTAGTAACTGATCTCCAACTACTGGCTTCACTCCCTATAAATATCATGTCACCACCCAATGGTAAAACTCTCTAAACTTTGTACATCAAGCTTGCATACTTTCCTACATTACTTCCTACTTTTAAGAGCCTATTGTTAACTTAAGCAATGGAGTGGTCATACCGGATAACCTTTTGGCGTTCCCTCACCAAGTATTATTTTGTAGGCCTTATATATGCAAAGCCCAAACAATTACTCGCAAGAACTTAAAGACGACATTTAGCGTTATCTGTGGGAAACTGAATTCTTATACCTAAAACCTTAAACACATTACACACATTCCCTACGATCAATTCTTTAGAAATCATGTTTCAATACGATGAGCAAGAAAACCAATGGTTAGTAAACAACCAACCTAGGGGCAATCAGCCCCTCTCAAGGGCTGTGCTGGAGGAGCGTATAGAACACCTGGCTAAGGAGTATGCTGCACAGAGTCGGGTGCTCTACGCTCGCTTAGATGAAGTGGAGTGGTGCAATGCACAAACTTAACCCCCTCTGAAGATTCAGATGCTTGTACTGGAGGGAACAACATCTAACAACAGAATGATAGGGATCAATAACTTGATCTGCCATTGCATCAGTAGCCAACAACGTCTGCAATCACCCATGATCGAGCTCTAGTTGGTAATGAATAAGAAGTCAACTCATAGAGAGTGCAGGCTCATTCGACTGCACAACAAGCTCACTTGGCAAACGATGTTGACCTGAATGAGATCCGCACTATGGTAAGGCGGCTCTCCTAAGAGCAAGGGAGTAAGGCGATTGGCGATGCCAAGTTGGTCGCTAACAATAAGATCTCATTCATTAGGGGTGTCTAGGACAAAGTGTTGCCCCCTAATGGTAAACTTCTGTCCTTGGACCAGTATAATAGCACTAGCGACCCTGACAACCATCTTTTCCACTTCTACGCCCTCATGAACCTTCACGGTCATGAGGAGGCTAAAATGTGCAAGGCTTTCCCAGCTATTCTAAGGAAGGCAGCTCGGACGTGGTTTAATCATCTCCTTAACAATTCCATCAGCTCCTTCGATGAGTTGGCACGGAGGTTTAGCTTCGATTTCAGGGCTAACAAGCCTTCGTCTTAGGACACATCATCTTTGTACTTAGTAAGGCAGTGTGAAGGAGAGGCCTTACATGATTACATGGCTTGGTTCAACAACGTCGTAGTTAAGATCCTTCAGCTTGATGAGGGAGTCGTTATTTATGTTGCTTAGCTTGGCATCCAACTCTTAAGAGATTTCTTTCGATCGCTTGCGAAAAGTAAGTTAAAGACTCTAGCTGACTTTTGGAACAAAGCCCAAAAGTACATCAACCAGGAAGACAACATTTGTGCTAGGTATGACGCTGACCGAAAAAGGTCGGGTGGAAAGCAGGACAATGAAAAATTGTTTGTAAAGGATTGCCTTGGAGGCAGGATGCCGAGTAGACAGGAGGAGAGCTCTAGAATGAAGAAGCGCCGAGTTGAGCATAACCTGCTCCCCCTCACCCTAATTTATACCTAGTACACGCCCCTGAATAGGCCCATGGGTTAAGTCTATTTCGAAGTGAAGCACTGGAATTTGCTCTAGTCACTGAAAAAAATGCAAGGGAACCCTAGTCGACAGAACTTTGAAAAATACTATCAGTTCCACTAAGACTACGACTACACAATCGATGAGTGCTTCCAGTTGAAGAACGCCCTTAAACATGTAATTCAGTGCGGTTTCTTCAATGAATATGTGGCTCATAGAAGGAATGATGATCTTTCTAATGCCGAGCAGAATAATGACTGTTGTAATGATCGTGCCCCCAATGGTGTTATAAACATAATCATGGGGGGTACGTATACCCTGGGAGCTAGCTAAGCACTAGCAACTCGATTAACGTCCCATCAGAGGTGTTGGCCATAAGGGAAAAGAGATAAAAGCTAGATGCTTCCATCTCTTTCTCTAACGAAGATCTTGAAAGGGTTGATATACCCCATCAAGATGCCCTGGTGATTGGAGTAAGGATCTCAAATTGAGATCCTAAAGATTATGGTGGACACTGGTAACTCCACTAACATCGTTTTCCTCCATACATACGACAGGATAAAGAAAAAGCTACTAGTAAAAATAAAGCCGTACCACTATAATCCGATCGGCTTCAACGAAAGTACGATTTGAGCCAAGGGTATCATTATGTTAGATACGGAAATCGGTGATGACAACTACGTAGCATAACAACCCGTAGAGTTCATTGTGATCGATTTATCCTCTCCTTACAATGCGATCTTAGGAAGACCAAGCTTGAATGCATTTAGGGTGATCACATCCTCCCTTCACTTTAAGGCTAAATTCTCGACCTTAATTGGGGTGAGAGTATGCAGATGCGATCAAAAGCTCTCATGAGAGCTATATGTCAAGGCGGTGAAAGGAGATAGAGTCTTTGCCCTTAAAATAGGCCTGCAGGAGAGGCTGGTTGAGAGGGCTGAGCTTGGAGAGCAAACAAAAGACGTCTAGATCGAAACTTCACTCGAGCAGATTACAAACGTCAGGATTGAGACTCTAGTTGAATTAAAGGACAAAATCATTACCTTTTTGCTGGCAAATTAGGATAGGTTCGCTTAGTCAGCATTAGACATTCCTAGAATTTCCTTCGACCTGGCGACCCATAGCCTCAATATCAACAATGTGGTGTTGCCTATTAAGTAGAAAAAGAGGCATTTCGCTTTAGAATGATAGACTGCAATGGAGGAGGAAGTGTAAAAGTTGCTTAAATTCGGCTTCGTGAAGGAGGAAAAGTACTTGACATGGCTAGGGAACATGGAACTAGTAAAGAAGAAGAACAGGAAATGGCGAATGTGCGTCGATTACACCAACCTCAACAAAGCTTGCCTTAAAGACTGTTTTTCCCTCCCTAAGATCAACTAACTCTTGATTTGACATCGGGACACACCTTGTTGAGCTTTATAGACACCTTTTTGTGGTACAACCAAATCAAAATGGACTTGAATGATGAAGTCCATACCTCCATTGTCACCGACTATGGCATGTATTACTGCACTATGATGTCGTTTGGACTAAAAAACGTTAAGGCTACGTACTAGCAAATGGTGATGAAGTTGTTCAAGCCTCAGATCTGACGTAATACGGAGGTGTATGTTGACGACACAATTGTCAAGAGCCATAAGTTAGTCAATCATGTTAAGGATCTCTAAGAAGTTTTTGATCGATTGTGTACGTATGACATGAAGCTGAACCCCCAGAAGTGTGTCTTTGGCATTGGCTTTAGCAAGTTCTTTGGATTTCTAGTCACACAGAGAGGTATTGAGGCTAATCTTGAGGAGATCATAGTCATTAGGGCAATGAGGTTTCCGACCTCAGTCTGAGACGTACAGAAGCTTACCGACATGGTAATTGCCTTAAGTAGATTTATCTTAAAGAGTATTGACAGATGTGCAGAGTTCTTTAAAATCCTTAAAAATCCCAAGGGTTTTGAATGGACTCCCGAGTGTGCCACCGCCTTTCGGTAGCTCCAGGACTTCCTTGCTCATTCACCAGCCCTCTATAAGCCTGTCTAATAGGAGGACTTATTCTTATACTTAAGCGTAAGCGATTGGACCTCTCTTCTATATTGGTTAGAATAGAGGGAAGATAACACAAGTCAGTGTATTATGTTAGCCATATACTACATAGGCTTGAGGTCAAGTACACCAAGGTAGAAAAATTAGCCCTAACAGTCGTTATCATAGCACAATGGCTAAGGCCCCACTTCTAAGTGCATGAGGTAATTGTACTCACATATTAACCATTGCGCAACACATCTAGGCGAATGATGAAGTGGGCAATGGAGTTGAGCACGTACAGAATCTAATATCAGCCACAAACGACCTATAAGGCACAAGTGCTGGGTGCCTTCGTGATAAAATACATAGGAGAGGAGGAAGCACCATAGGGCAATGATAAACCGATGTGGACTCTCCATGTTGATGAATCATCTATCTCGGGAGGTGGAGGTGCGAGTCTTGTTTTGACAGGCCCACATAAGGTTATTATCTACTATGACCTTAATTCGATTCTAGCAATAATGAGTTTGAATATGAGGTGCTTAATGCTGGTCTCAAGTTAGCGAAGGAGATAGGTGCCAAGTAGCTGCGAATTTTCTTAGACTTTATGCTTGTCATCTAACAAGTCCAAGGCGAATATGGGGCGAGGGATGACACTATGGCTAGGTACCTCGAAAAAGTGAAGAGCTTCTTAATAGAATTCCCTTCGTAGGACATCAGAAAGATCCCTCGACTGGAAAATTTTACGGCAGACTGGCTATCTCCACTAGTATACAGAAGCCCGAGATGAAGGATAGTAAAATCTTTATAAAGTACCTATCGCAAAAAAGCATAACTTCGAATTCAGTGGAAGTTTTGGAACTGACCATAGCAATGCTAGAGCTAAGCTGGTTGGATCATATTTGGAGTTATTTAGAGCAAGCTACGTTGCCAGAAGATAGGAGGGAGGCGAAGAAGCTTTGATACCATGCCACCAATTATACGTTAATTGATGGCATCCTATATTGCAGGGGTATCGGCCTCCTCCTACTTCGATACCTCAGAGAAGGACAAGGGCTGCGTATCATGGAAGAGCTGTGCGCTGGAGTGTGCAGCAATCACATTCAGTCCCAAGCCCTTTACTTATGGGCACTACGACTTGGGTATTATTGGCCCATAATGAGGTAAGACGTAAAGACCATAGCCTAAAAGTGTCCGTGGTGTTAGTAGCATGCCCTAATTAGTCATGTACCCAGTATCGTCCTCCAACCCTTAATGAGCCCATGGCCGTTCGTGTAATAGGGATTAATAGCCTTGACGCCTTCTCAAAAGCTTCAGGAGGACAACAATTCATAATTGTCATCGTAGATTACTTCATGAAGTGGGTGGAGGCTGAAGGAGTAGCTAGAATCACGGAGAGATGTGTTGAATTTTTTTGTCAAAAACAACATTCTCTTTTGGTTTGAGGTTCTCTTCACTCTCATTATAGACAACGATTGACAGTTAGATAACCCTAAGTTTAGGGAGTTTTAATTTAAGTAATACAGTACCCTTCACCTCAATTGCCCACTTCGGTTACCTACCTCCAATCAAATGGATAGGTAGAAGCAACAAAACTGGTAATTTTAAATAGCCTAAAGAAGTGTGTGAATCGTTCAGGGCGCCTGGACCAACGAACTACCCAATATCTTGTGAGGGTACAAGACTATTCACCGTAATTTTATGGGCGAGACCCCTTTCCACCTTGCTTTTAGGTCGGAAGCAGTCCTCCCCATCGAACTTGAGCTCCTTAATATCCAAACTTGAAGTTTCGACGTTGCTCTTAATCACTCATTGCTCCAAGCAAATGTTGATACAATCAAGAAAATCAGAGACATTGCTGTTGCTTGGGTAATCGCATACCAACATTGGGCCGCCCAGAAGTACAATCAGAAGGTCAGATACAAGGAGTTAAAGGTCGACGACCTAGTGTGTCGAAAACTATAAGCTACAAGTTTATGTAAAGGGCAGGGCAAGCTAGCCCCCAATTGGGAAGGCTTGGTCAGAGTTAAGGAAAGATTAGGTAATGGAGCATACAGATTAGAAAGATTGGATGATGAGCTCATCCCACGCACATGGAATGACGATAATCTCCGACTTTATTTTGATTAGCATTTCGCCATGTATATTTTTCTAGAATGATCAAATAAAAACTTATTTCATAATTGATTGTTTACTTCTATCTCTATCGTCTCATTTTTCTTATTTTCCATTTGAGCGTTTGAACAGGCACATGGATGCTCTACCGAGCAGGTCGGAATGCCACTGACTTGAACCTCCCCCCCCCTCCCCCCCCGGGGTAAACTTGGTAAGGGGAAACATTACTTGTATAGAGGAACTCTCCCATACTAAGTAGGTCGGAACACCACTGACCTGACCCCCATTTGGGTAACCTTAGTAAAGGGAAACATTACTTGTACAAAGGAACTCCCCCACATTAGGCTGGTTGGAATGCCATTGATTTGACTCCCACTCGGGTAACCTTGGTAAAGGGAAACACCCCTTACATAGAGGAACTCCCCAAATGATTAACCTCGGTAAGGGTAAACTCTCCTTACATAGAGGAATCCTTAAGCAAATACATTTAAAGATAGAAAACGAGAGAGGATGTTTAAAAAATATTCATTTGTTCATTCATTGGTCACTGAATTACATAGTAAAGGCTGGCATTCCGGCCAGACTTACATAGGCTTAAAGAAAAAAGGGGAGAAATATACATCCTAATTCCTCGGATTGGCTAACTCTGGTAATTCAGAAAAAGTCCAAGGCATCTATCTACTTGGAGCACTAACCCGTCGGTGCTTCAGATGGTAGGCCTTAACTTGAAGTGGGGCTTGAGGAATGTGAACCAAGAGCAGTAAGAGGATTGCCCACAGAAGGATTGTCTTTAGGAACTACTTCGGGGGTGGATGGCCTCCTATTGGGCTGCTAAGCAAAAGCAGATGTAGAAGGACCTTGCTCAGCCCTAGCAGTAGAGGAATTGCTTGTGTTATCAAAGGCTGCTTGGGCGGTCTCTCTTTCTTGCGCTAAGGCTTCCTTCTTCTCATTAAAGGTTAGAGAGTCTAAGAAGTTGAGGAAGTTGAGATCCAGATCCAAGTAATGAGAGAGACCTCCCTCTAAGTGTAGTATACGGAGTCAATGGTCAGGTCTTTTAGCTCGTTAACCACTCATTGGTCTTCCTATAGTTGGTGATCACTGTCACAACTCGAGGGGGCTTGTCGTGGCAGTCGCTGTATACTGTAAAAGGACTGTAGATTGATTTTCTTCTCAATCGACAACCTTTCATGCGATATACAGGACTATTGCTACAGCTAACAACTTAAAGTTGGGCAGGTGTAAGTAATATTATTTTATGATAATAATCACAAGCTATTGGAATATAAAACACACACATACACACACATACATTCACATATATATATATATAGAGAGAAATTTGTAGACAGGAAGATGATAGTAACTATCGTTAAAAATTGTTATTACATTATAAGGTTCAAATCTGAATACAATATCATGAGTTCACTCATATCACTAATCTCACTTTGGCATCAATCTCCTAATGTATAACTAACCTTGGGCATACAGCAGCTCGACTCCATAAATAGCTTAGCTTACAAAAGTAAACTATAGGAGTATAAGCTAACTAACTTAGTAAGATAATTTCTTCCACCATACAATAAATAAGTTATACATCAATTAAATTCAATCGATTAAATGCATGAACAATCAGTATGCCATATAGATACATGTAAGTGACTGGGTATTGCATGTAACTTAGATTTAACGCCTTTCGAAGTTAGGGTTGAAGATACATCAATACAGTTAGATTCGGGTATCATACTAGAACATATATAATAATAAAACTTTGCCTTTCATATACAAAAGATAATGGTACATCCATTTTCAGTTTTTGTCAAAATAATGTTCTATGTATGATTGTGAGTAGGTTTAGGTAACTCTCACTTATTTCTAAACGGAGGCCTTTAGACTTGACTCTTAGCTAAATAATTGGCACATCTAATGCCTAGTGATTTTGTGGGCCAAGGTAAGGTCATATCATACGTGTGTACTGTAAGAAACACTATAACATTAAATAATCAATTTATGTATGGCATTTCGCTACCTCCGTGTGATGTGACGGTCGAAATTAGTCATGCGGTACATGGTTATGAGTGTTTCCATTTAATTCTTTCAAGTTGGATAATATTAAGTCTCAACAAAGTCATTGCCAAATCAATTCCAATCGAATTTACTATGCAATAACTAATATATTATTATACTTTAAAATAAATTCACTATCAACAAACAATACCATACATAAGCATAACCTAACCCTACACAACATTCAATTATTAATAACAATTTATATTCATTAACTATATACACAGACAAGTATGGAGTCATTAAGAAAAACTCACTCAACCATGCTTAACTCAAAAGGGTCAAAATCATGATCACCTGACAATAAGGAATACACCGTATTAAGTTTATGAATTAAAAACTAAAATAGTATGGTAATTCATACTATTTACTTAATTTAGCTATTACTTTGCGTGAAATTGTTAATTCAAGTTTTTTATTAAATCGTGTATAACTTTTTCGATTTAGCTCGAATCTTTATAAACTTATAGTTCATTTTGATCGTTTTCGAGCGTACTTTTTCATAATAGGTCCATTTTGGATGTTGTAATTTGCAGTTTTAACTGTGATTTAAAAATATTACAAATTTTATTATTTTGACTTAAAAAGTTGTAAAATATCAAATTAGGCTTTTTTTTAGTATGATTACGATTTATCAATTATTCGAATCATATAATTTATAATTTTATTATTTTAGCTTATTTTACTATAATTACTTATTTTTACCTATTTTTAGGGTTTAAGATTTATTAATTCAAAATTTTCTACTTTATTATTTTTTCTAATTAATTAATTAATATTATTAATTACAAAAATTACTTAATTTATATATAAGCGATAACGTGACAGCATGTGAAAGTGTCACGTATCACACTTGCGTAATTTTCATAATTTTCTATTATTTATTGTATCGTACGGTATTACATATTATTATTTATTACTATAATTTATTAATTTTTCTAATTTACTGATTTATTATATTTCTTCTAAAGTTACGATATACATAACTATTTATATATATTTATTAAGTTACTTTATTTATTAAATTAATATTATAGTATATGATATATATACTATTTAAATATACTTGTATTTCTACATATACGTTACTATTAGATACATACATTTATACGTATAATATACTTATGTATTAAATTATCTTAATCTTAATTATACATTATGTACAAGTATAATATACATGTATTTATACTTTATTTACATATATACCTATATGGTTATGTTATATGTATATATGCAAAAAAACTAAATACCATTAATAGTATTATATATACGTTACACGTCTAGCACTTATACATATACAGATACTGTACAAAAATTTTATAAATTGAAAATAATAAGTATATATATATACATATTACTATTATATACGTACACACATATATATATCATATGCTCTGAAAACTAAATATACATGTACATACTATAGAGTATATATATGTATAAAGATTTAAATAAATACTTATCTAATTACTTTAGTAAAATATTTGATTTAATTCCCCTTAGCCTTCTTCTTCTTCTTCTTCTTCTTCTAAATGCTTCGATTGTTTCCCTGTTCTATTTTTGGTTTTATGTGTATGTAAGTATTTTGCTTTATTTCATTTTTTCTTTCTCTTTAGCCTTTGATTTTGCTTACTTCCCAGGACTCCAAACGTAACTAAGAAGATTAGGAGAAACAAAAAAAAAAAAAGAACAAATCAATTTATAAAGCAAATAGGCAAATCCTTGCATTAATGAAGATAGGACACAATAATTATTACATTTGATTTTGATCACAAAGTTTCAACACTTGGAAGAACAAAACAAATCATGTGGGCTGCTAGGGAACACGTGGAAGTAAGGGAAAATAGAAGGAAGAAAAAAAAAGGAAAAATAAAAATAATTATATGTAATTTTTCCAAACATAAAAATTATAAAAATAATATTTATAAATTAATTTTAAGATTTTATCAAAATTTATTAATTTAATCGGTACCCATTATGTTTATAATTTTTACGAGTTATTTCGACGTTTTTGTTCGGGTTGTATACAATTACGCGATTTAGTTAGTAATTGCAATCAATGAAGGTTATATTACTATTAAGTGATATTTATTCATTTTATAAGTTTAAAGTTATAGTTTTAGGGTTTTAGTTAAGTTTGGGTTTGATTTTAAATGTTTGCTTGTTCATCGATTTAGGGTATTTTTGTATGCGATTTAGGTTTCAATCAATTTTCTAGGATTTCTATTATTGATACTATATTTAGTTTCTAAATTTTATAAAATTTTTGTCTTATTTAGCCTTATTGAATCATGGTATTTTCTAGGACACATGAACTTAGATTAGGGTTTAGATTACTGACTATACAGGGTTTACAACCGCCTTCTTAGTGGCAGTGTCGCTGATGACCTCCCCACTCTCTATCTTGGAGATGATCTCTTCCATCTCTGAAACTCTTCCTTGCAGCTCGCTAACTTGCTGCTTCAAACCGACCTTTAAACAGGCCAACTCCAACGAAGTGGCCTCAATGCCTTCGCATTCGAACACTTCCATCGCTAGCTTGGTTTGTAGCCTAGTTACCGACGCCCTTAATTTGACATACTCCTTTTTGAGATAGGCCTTGGCTTTGCCATCCTCGTTTAACCTCTAAGAGAGGTGAGCCTTCAGGTCCTCTACCTTCTCATTCGCCTTCTCGGTCGCCTTCTCAGCTTTGTCCCTTTCTTGCTCCGCATCCTTAAGCCTCGATTTAAGCCCTACCACTTGCACAATAGAATGGTATAGGCACCTATTAGCCTTGGTGAATTTTTTCAGGTAACTCTTACTAGAAGTCTCTACCTTTAGCAGTTACTTCTTGTGCCGATGCAACGCCTCTTGAGAGCCCTTTACCTCTTTTTGGGCAGCATTGGATTTGCTCAATTGAAGCAGCACCTGGTCGTGGTATTGCAAATTGAAAACGAAGCTCACCATTAATACATTGACACATAAAGCACGACAACATAATAGTAATGGAAACTTACCTACCACATCAGTGTACTCAAGTGGCCCGCTATTTGTATGGAGTTGTCTCTACCTTCTTGGGAGAGCCCTTCAAGGATAGCCCAGTTGCTAGGGGTGTAAGATCCCATTGAAGTTTGGTAGCTGAGCGTTCGATATTGCAGGGTCATATTGTTGGCACAAACCTCCCATTTTAGCTTGAGGAGCTTCCCCTAAACCCTCTTCATTTCCAACTCTAAGGCTCCCCTTAAGAGATCTTCATCCCGAGAAGTGTATGGTACTTCTTAGAATGAGTTTAACCTTATCCCCATCAGCCTAAAATCGTTGAGGACCTAAAAAAATGCGTCCCCTATGTCATTGATGCTATGATAGGGATGAGCCATAGACCACTCATTCCACTTCCCTTTGCTTAAAGGTACCTGTACTAGGGGCCTTTGTTTCTTCACTCCAGGACCTGGCTCCCTAGCCATCTTAAGAGTCTTGCACATTTAGTTAGCAGCTTAAGGAAAGGTAGCCCCTTCCTTAATCTCTTCCTCCTTCGCCCTTGGAGGGGAGAGCATCTACACATTGGACCCCTTCATTTTTGACACCTTCATTACCTATGACGATGGGCTTAGTAGAATGGACAATGTTAGGAGTAGGTAGAGCCACACCCAAAGGCTCTGCATCCATGGGCTTATCCTGAATGCTGATAGGAAACCCTTGGAGAACAGACTTTAGTTGTGCCTTACTAATCTCCTCCAGCCTTGGCTTCGGCTTTACGAACTTACCCTTCAGCGAATTTACCTTCGTTCTTGCCTGATGGCGGCTCATCAAGTCGTCCACAAAAGGACAAGGCATCTTTGGTCCATAAAGGGACGACTAGCTAGGAAGCGACTTATATTGCTCTGAAGCTAGTAACTGCTGGATCCTAAGAAGTGAGGAAATATATTTGAAGAGTAGATATATCTTTAAGGTTTTAGCCTTTATTTAGAATCTCTCATTTTCAAATAATGTATTATTTACGAAGTATAAGACAATAAAACCCTTTAAACATTAATTGTAATATTTGAAATCTAATGTATATACATATTTCCGTACTTTCTTAAGTAAATAACTTATCTAATTTATGAACAGTTACTTTAAAGTGGGTTGATCATGGACGCTTTATGTAAATCAGGTTTGAGATAGCGACTATAAGGTCAGTTTCCATCTTAGAATAGTTTCCATGGCTAGACTGTTATGACTCTGTTGCTTCAAGACATGACAGTTCTATGTTGGTATCGGAGCGCAATTCTAGTGAACTCGCTTTGAAGTGTAATAATTAAAAGAAGTAGACAATATAGGGGTACATTAAGAGTGGGTACAAATAGGTAGGTATTAAAGTATTGTACTATAAATTATAGGATAAGTAGTGACTATAACACTAAATTGAGAAAAATTGTGATTGGACTTAACTCTACTGATGGGATCACATGGAGAGTTGGTGGTTAGTTGAAGTAATTTAGGTAGAATGAAGGAGAATTCTTTGATTTAATACAGCTGAGATGTAGAGAACATTATTAGAATTGGTTGTTAATATTGTAAATGAGACTATTGAGAAGCTTGTTGATGGAGTTGTGTTGCTATTGATGAGATGTGATGAAGTGATGAGTTCATGGATAATAGGAGAGATTAATTCAAGTTTTGAAACAATAGAGATATTATGATATGTATTGTAGATTAAGGTGAATTAGAAACCTATAGAATTTTCAAGATGATCTCAACTTAGTGCTTAGCACAAAGATGACATAGTATAGTTGACAGTGAAATAAAGCATGGTGTAGAAGAGGATCTTAGAAAGACAAAACATTGAGAGGGAAAAGTTAAAGACTAATTCTGAAATAAATCAAAACCAATACTAGAAGTACAATCAGGAGTAAATTTTGTACAGAGTAAAAATGCGGTATATGAGATGATAGATGATGATGGCATTAAGGAGTCTAATAATGATAAGGTATATGGAATGGTTACTATTTTTTATTTTCCTATGGAAGTATAAAGTATTGAATCAATGAGTGGTGATGACAATTGAATTAGAAGATAAATGTGGTAGAATTATTTTAAACAAAGGATTGTTATTTGTGATTTGCATAATGAATACAAGGTGATAGTTAGTTATGTTATGTTAGAAGTTAGAATTGATCTTATGTTAGTTATTCATACAGGTGGACATCTTAATGATCTCTTAATGAATGCAGTTGTGTTTCTCAATGAAAGTATATTCTTTTGGAATATGTACATACATAATGATGATTCATATACTTGTAGTTAAGGGTGTAAAAGGAATCAAATGTGTTTTGGTCAACTATTATTGAAAGTTATTTGCATATGTAAGAATGGTGGTGGATATGAGATTAAAATCAGGTTATGAATCTTTTAGTCCTTAATGAGTAACAAATTTAAGACTTATATCTTTGGAGTCGTACGCATGTGCAGATGGAATAAAATAAGAATAAAGTGGATAATAAGATCTTTGTGTTCTGTTGAGATAAATTTAAGGATACTATTATGTGATTTTTATGTTTACTTATAAGAGATGGATGGTTATTAAGTAGTTTATGAGAAATGAAGTATGACCGTTAGACAGATTACAATCAAATACATATCTAGGCACTCTAAAATAGTAGTAAGACGAGTGACAAGTGATAGTGGAAATAGAATTAAGAAAAAAAAAAAGTTTAGAGAGAATTAGGGCTTTCAATGAAATGTTTCTTTGTTATTTTTAGATTGACCTAAATAGAACATAACCCTCCAAAAAGTGAATTCTATAAGACGGTTATCTATTAGCAAACTAATTATAATAGGATGATAAGGAATGTTGATCACAGATAGTTATTTAAGGATTCGAGCTTAAAGGAATAAGAAGATAAGTAATGATTTTATTGAAGGACTTTTCCTTGATCTTGTTTGAATGATGATAAATATGAATAAAAGAATTGGTTGATGAGTACTCTCATTATAGGATGTACAAATGGATGAAATGTAAGTGTAATAATCATATTGAAGTGTTCATTTCCTACAAGTTAGAAACTAGTGAATGGAAAGAGATTTAAGGTGATTAAGATTATCATTACTTGTTAGTTTAGAATTTATATTAAAGGAAGGATATTAATCCAAAAAGACCATAGGATATGATTAGAGTGGAATTTAGAAGAAAAGTTACTTATGGTAGATGATAGGAAGTTTGTTGATATTTATAAATGAGAGATTGAGGAAAGTATCAATAAGTATTGGATCTATTAGTAATATATGAATATCCAAATGCATTTCTGAAGATTAGTGTGTAAATATTTGAACTTTATG
The DNA here is from genome assembly GCA_024138005.1 of Lumnitzera racemosa. Classification (NCBI taxonomy): domain Eukaryota; kingdom Viridiplantae; phylum Streptophyta; class Magnoliopsida; order Myrtales; family Combretaceae; genus Lumnitzera; species Lumnitzera racemosa. The sequence goes on from JAMXBC010000004.1 coordinate 108,899,052, forward strand.
ATTATGTTAACCAAGAATCGAATGCATAGTAGAAATTCAGTATTGGATAGTATCAACTGGACATTAGGAGTTAAAGGAGTAGTTGTGTCTTTCTGGAATAACTGGGAGAAATGTATGCATGTCAACTATATATGAAAACACTAGCTATGATACCTATCGATAGTATCTTGATATATAAAGTATTTATGGATAGCAATGTTGAAGTTAAACAATCATAAGGAGTATACAAACATTGAAGAAAAGTGACTTTCTAATGAGATAATACTTCTTTCATTAAATAAATTGTATTTGGAGAAGGAATTTCTGTGGATATTGAAAATGTGAGTTGATGATAGAAGGAAAATCTATTGAGATAATCTAATGTATGAGAGAAGTATGAAGCAATGATACACTTCATATAAGCAGTTGCAATGGGTAACTCAGCAGAGGAATGACAAATCTAAGATGGTCAATTCATCATTGTTGAGTCTCATGTTATGTTAATTCTATTAGTATATTCTATCATGTCATGTCTTGTCCAGTAGTATTGTCAATATTACCTCTTTTATTGAATTTGTCACTTAAGAGTTATATTTTTTTTTTGTCGAGTCAAGTCGAGTCACATACAATCAATTTATAGTGTCACTCATCTCATTTGAATCGGAGATGGAGAAAAATCAAGATTTTCCAGATTTGCTTCTATTGATCCTATGCTAAGTTGTATGAAAAGCAACTGAAAAGTTATGGCAACGCACTAGACATTGTAAGCAGAAGATTATGGATAAGAGGAAAAGTGATGTTATGAAGTGAACTTAGAACTGTTGATGATCACAAATAAAACCTAGGAATAAATCAAATAAGGAATAAATAGAAGATAAACCAATAAGAAAACTTGTAAGATCATAAAGCTAAGTGATAAGATAATATAATATAACTAAAGCACTACAATGATGAAATAAGATCTGATCGATATGAAAGTATGAAATGCATAGGAAGAAAATGAGATGAGAATTTAAGAAGAGATCAAGCAAAAGTTCATATAGAGAAGCAGTGGAAACTTCATTAGAAGACAGTTCAGTTATGAAAGTGGATTTTAAAGTTGTGAAGTAACCCATAAAATACTGAATAATCGGGCTCAGACGTTGAAGAAGTTGAGACATGGGATATATGAAGGTATAATGGAATGAAAGTTCAAATTTGGAAGTTACTATGGAACAAAATTTAGCAAATACTAAATATTACTCATAGTTCCTTTGATTACCAAGATAATAAAAGAATATAAGTTGTTATTTTTGTTAATTCAGTAATACATAGATATACAGTAGTTTTGAAGATGAAACTATTATATGGGGGTGGAAATGTAAGACTCATAATCATGATTTGGGGTTCGGTTTGTAGAATTTATGACGATTGGCTAAAAGATCCAATTGAGTCTAAAATATAAAATAAAGCTAGAAATATTAGTAAAAGTAATCTCGTAAGTTTGAATTTAAGAAAGTACTAAAATAAAAGAATTTAAAATTTCCAAATTTTAAGAGTATTACCCGTTATTTATTGAAAATGTGTAAAATGTATTTCGATAATTAACGAATCACTAAAGATAAATTATATGTATACTAAAAATCATAAAATAACTTAAATAATATTTAGGGATATTTATTTGTACTATATATGAATTTACTTATAGGTGAAAATATGCGTAATTACCTAAAATATGCGAAATATGCTAAAATAAGATTAAATAATTAAAGAAAATTCATAATTAATTAAAGAAAAATCAAGAAAAATGAGGAAATGTCCAGAATTGGGGTGTGACAATCAAGAATTGAAGAGATAAAAGCAACTAATTAAATTACAACAAATTGAGAGTAAGAAAAAGAAGAGATAAAACAATTGTCTAATCAATTTAATACACTATAATTTCCATAGAGCTCTATAAATACCCAAAAAATTACAGAGGCTCATTTGTTCAGTTTGGAGTGTGAGAAAATGGAGAGAACTGAAATATTGAGGGTTAAGGGTATTTAAAAAAAATTACAAAAATATATGTAATTAGGGCCTTAGAGGAGATCCCTAACCAGACAAGCAATGAGAGTAGACGGCCATGGTGGTGCTGGTAACACCTAAGGTGGCCGATAAGCCCCTGGTGGCTAGCAATGGCCGGAGCCACCAGTTCTGGTGAGTTTAAAATTTCCCCATATTTTACATACTTTTTTAAAATTATTAAATATGTTTAGAAAATTGTAAATTTTGGTATTATGAGTTTTTAAGTATGTATATTTATGAAAAAATTTTATTTTGATGATTTTTTATCTATAAATGTACTATCCTTAAGAAATTGTGCAAACTTAAACTTTGTTCGAGTTAAAAATAAATGACCTTAGGAGTGTAGTTTTGAGCTCAAATTTTTTTTGTAGACTACTTAGGTGATATCCATGAAGCCTGTTTTCAAAAATAAGATTTTGAAATTTTTAGATAATTTTTAGGCCTTAAATTGATGCATAAAATGAGCAATTTTGGGTTAATTAGGTAATTAAATAGATAATTATTGATTTAGTGCATAATTATATGTTTTATGATGTTAAAATTTGATGAAGTATGATACTTGTAGCATTTAGGGTGTTATATGTAATTATTAGGATATTATGTAGTATATATGTAATAGATAAAAATTATATATTTTAAGTTAATTTTGTAAATTAGGATAATTAGGTATAAAATCTAATTTGGGATGAAATTAAATATTTTAAGCTATTAATTGATGTTAGGAGATGATATTTAGAGTAATAAAAATATTAGATGTGTATTTATATACATAATAGGTAATAATACATAATATGAAAAATTTGGAAATATAATAAATAAGAATAAAAATTATTATTATACTAATAATATGAATATATATAAAATCTAGTAGAAGACTTAAATTTAGGTAATTATATGAAAAACGTAAATTTTTCTCATATGGGGAGTAAGTTCAATATACTTATAAGGATTTAAGTATACCGAGTACTGATTTATAACTAAAAGTGATAATTAGGCTACTTGAGCTTAATGTGATTAATTTTACATTAGGATTTGGATCACATTTTTAGGCTTTATGTATAAGATCCTTAATTGGAATTGCTTTAGAACCTAAATTAGAACCAGATTCGAAAACTGAACCTTAAACTAACCTAAGATGAATTAATAATAATAACTACTATGTATATAGGAAGAATTGAGTTAAATCATAACCTAGAGTATATATACATATACATATTATTAAGATATAAATACTAAAAACACATATTTGTATTATATATTATAGGTAGTTTGACGATGGCTAATATAAGTTGCACCTCGAATGAGTAAGTGAGGAGTTCAGGTAAGGTGGGATTAATACATCACTGTAGTTCGGAGTACTAATTTATAGTACTTGGAGGCTTAAAATTGTATCAGATTGTTCTTGTTTGATAGTTAGTTATGTGCATGTGCTTATTTTGAACTGTTGATATGATTACTGATTTGCTGCTTGGTTTGTATTGCATGATTTGTATGAAATGATCAATTACCTTAAACTGGACTTAATCAAATATATAACCCGTAAACATGAATTGGACTTGCATAATAACCCATTAGGGAAACATAGGATTATCTGGCTAAATATTAACCCCTTCAAAAGGGATGGCGTTGGATAGCATAATTGATCCCTTCTTCATCCTCAGTCGAACTAAGTAGTAGGTGAAGAGGTCATAACAAGCGTGAAGTCAATGGTTTGAGGGTAGTCGCGGGAGGAGCAGTGTCTCCATTACACAAGCCTAGGTTTGGTTGCGAGTTGTTGCATTAACGAAAACTCTTCAATCCAGATTAGAGCGAGTGTAATTTCTCTAATCTCATGAAAAGCCGGTGTTACGCCTCGAAGTCGCAGAGTTGCAACAGTCCCGCCGTGTAAACCATTCTATGATAGTAACTGGCTTTACAGTGCCTACTATAGTCATGATCTACACAAGGCGTCGATGACTCTTCGCTTTGAAATAAACAATTCGATTCACAATTAAACTACAATTATGATAAATAGTGCAAATTTCTAATAACATGTATAATTATATATATATAAGTCCACAGAGCTTTCTAGGAAGTTTCACATAAACATAACAGTTCACTAGATTACATAATAACTATTAGTTTTTCATATTTAACTATAAGGTCACTTTAGTTACACATTATACTAAGTAACTTGATCCTCTCACCCCTGGCTTCAAAGGACTAACCTCTGGGTAATTGTAGGGCCGCATAGTACTTGAGGTGTTCAGAAATCAGAACCTACAAAAGGATCTATAAGGGCATGAGTAACTACAGCTCAGTAAGTTGAATTGGAGACTCATGAATGCATACAAACACAAACAGGGTTATCAATCAATTATTTTCATGCAATGCAACAATCAAGTGTCATCGCACAACGTAGCCCGATCCGTTGTGAAATCAGAGAAATTTCATCTGCTCCAATTCGGGTTGAGGAGTTCCATGTTATGCAGCAGCTCACAACCAAACCCAGGCTTGTGCAATGGAGACCTCGCTCCTCCCGCGACTACCTTCGAACCATTGACTTCACCCTCGCCGCGACCTCCTCTCCTGTCACTTAGTTCGATTGAGGATGAAGAAGGGACCATTTTGCAATCCCGTACTATCCCTTTTGAAGGGGTTGGTATTTGGTTGGAGAATTCTATGTTCCCCTAACGGGTTGCAATGCATGACATTTTTGGGTATTAGGGTCGACTAAGATTAAATTCCGTTTAAGGTGTTCAAACAATTTCATACCAATTTAATCAGTCACAAAATCACTCATAATACAAATTTCAGCACGAATTCAGATACATCAAATACATGCGTAAACTACTTATATTCACAATCATATACATGCCTAAGTCTCCGAGTACTACAAAACTAGTACTCTATTACAATAAGCAATAACCCAACTTACATGAAATTGCTCAATCGCTCGATCCCTTAGTTGCAAGCTGATTTATCTTTGGGTGTCCTATAATATAAATAGGTCCTTTTAGTACTTATATTTTATGAATTCATATTCTAAGTTATATTTTAACTCATTTTTTTCGCATATACCCATTACATCCTAATGATTCGTTGTACTCTATTTCGGTGTTCGAATCCTAAATGAGATTTTAAATTTTGATTCCTAAGCCTTAAATATGCTCGAATCTTAATGTGAAATTAATTACATTAAGCTTGAGTGTCCAAATACCCTATTGGGTCGTAATTTGATATTCTATACTATTCGATACATGCTAACCCTAATTGTGGTATCGGATTTATTCCCTATGTGTGAAAATCTTACATTTTGAGACATTTACTTAAAATTAAATGTTATTTCAGATTTATTATTTTTCTGATTTCTATTATAATATTATCTAAATAACCCTATTTTTTTAGATTTATTAATTTACAATTTCACATATTACTAATTTCTTATATTATTTACCTAATTTCCCTAATTAACCATACTTAATACTCCAAAGGCTAGGATTAGGGTTCCACTTTAGAGATTAACATCCCTAAACATATAATTAATATCTAAATCAGTAATTAACATTTTAATCACCTAATTAACCCTAAATCACCCAATTTTTCCATCATTTTAGGGCTAAAAATTAACTTAAAAATTTCGAAAATTAATTTAAAAAAAATGGCTTCATAGCACTGTTCTACATCATATTAGCATCCTACAGAAAAAATTTAAGCTTCAAACTACACTCTTAAGCTTATTTATTTTCCAGTTTAATCATACTCGGTTTTGAATAATTTGTTAAGGACCCTATATTTTCAGAAATAATTAAACTAAATAAATATTTTCCCTAAATCTACATATATTAAAACCTCAGAATAACAAGTTTTATAATTTTCTGAGCAAAATAACTAATTTTACAAAATTATTCAAAAATCGGGGTCAATAAGAGACTAACCGGTTCAAAGCTTTCTGGCCGTCCAAACCCGGTCCAAGGTTGTCGGCCGGCCCAGGTGGTGGTTCTAGTGTAGGGTGGTGGCAGTGGTTCAGTCCCAGGTGATGGTGAGTGGTGGGTTTGGTTCACTTACCCAATCTGCACAATTTTCTTTTTATTTTTTTTTATTTTCTAGATTTTCTCTCGATTTTTTCAGTATTCCTATTTTTCCCAAATGCTAAAATGTCCAAATGACTTCTGTAAATTTTGTCCCTATTTATAGACATTTGTTGTAATTAATATGCATTAATTTGATAAGACTTTGCCCATTTTCCTTGATTTTTGGCTTTTAGGTTGTCTAATTTTTATTGGCTGATTTTTCTTTTGCAGATTTGGACCTGCCATGACCTGATCTTGATTCATCTTATCCTCTTCTGATTTTTTCTGATTTTTCCATAATTATTTTATAATTTTCTTTAATTATTTGCTTAGTTGGGGTACACATGAACATTCCTAATTATTATTTTGGTTATTCTAAAATTTTTAGTATACATATAATTTATCTCTAGTAATTTATTAGTTATTATATTACACTTTTCGTCTTTTTGGTAATTAGCAATTATTATGCTTAAAATTTAAAAATTTTATAGTTTTCTATTTTACTACTTATTTTCTTAAATTTAAGTTTACGGGGTCATTTTTACTAATATTTCTCTCAATAGTTTATAATTTGGGTTTGATCGGATCCTTTAACCGATCGCTCTAAACCTTGGGTTTTAAGTTCAATCCTACGGTTACTTGGCTTGGTTTTAGGGCTTACAGCCGGACAACATCTTACGATGGTATTTGTTTGAACATGTATTACACTAAATAATTTGGTTGATAACCCCGTTTATGTTTACTGTATGGTTTTGAGTTTCCATCTTAACTTACTGAGCTGTGGTTGCTCACATTCTTATAGACTTTGCTGTAGGTACCAGCTAGGAAGCGGCTTATATTATCCTGAAGCTTGCAACTGCTAGATCTTGGGAAGTAAGGAAATACATTTGAAGAACAGGTATATCTTTAAGGTTTTAGCCTTTATTTAAAATCTCTCATTTTCAAATAATGTATTATTTACAAAGTACAAGACAACAAAACCTTATAAACATTAATTATAATATTTGAGATCTAATGCATATACATAATTTCATACTTTCTTAAGTAAATAACTTATTTAATTTATGAATTGTTTACTTCAAAGCGAGTTAATCGTGGACACTTTGTATAAATAAGGTCTGAGATAGCGACTGTAAAGTCAGTTTCTATCTTAGAATAGTTTGCACGGTGGGATTGTTACAACTCTGTTGCTTTAGGGTGTGACTCACAACTTGATTAGGTACTGGAGACACTTGTACCTTTGGCCCATTTCTTCACCACAGCTTTCTTCATGCTAGGGAAGAGCTTGGAGATTGGGTACCGAAAATACCACTTTACGGTCTTCATGGCATTGATCTCTTGGCCATGTCTCAACACCATAAAAGTTAGGATCTCTTGGGTGGCCTCGACATTGCTAGGACCAAGCCCCTTCTTACCTCTGGTACAGACTATCCCAGTCCACCAGGTCCAGAAGTCTGCCTACTTAGGCAGTTCAACTACCACATATTTGTCCTGCCAACCTTTAACCAAATCTACAAGGCTGTAGAATAGCTTCCTCCCTTGGCACGATTGGAGGTAAGGCTACCTTCCAACGCTCTTCCATATGTAGAAGTGATAGAGGAGCTTGAGAGTAACCTTTACCACCAGGTATTCGCAGAGCACCTAAAAAGCCTTCAGTATTCTCCACCTATTGAGAGGGACCTACGATGAACTATAGTGGTGGTAGTCGAAGAATTCCTTCTCAAAGTGACTTGGAGGGAAACGTTACCCAAACTTTAGGCACTTCTCAAATATTGCGAAGCGTGCCACCCATTCGTCCCTACCCAACAACCTAATTTGCCACCTAAGGATCATCTCCATAAGAAAGTTGCTTATGATCTAATTGGGTGTAGGTTACTTGCTTCTACTCACATGACCGTTAGGCCCTTTACTCGTCTCGGGAGCATTGAACAAATCCATTAAGGGGTGTAAGGGAACGTCTGCATATACATCCTTGGCGATGGCATTGATAATTCTGGCCTTGTTTAGCGTCTCCATGGCTATCCTTATAGGTTTGTCGAGTTTTGCTAGTAACGAGACCTCGCCCTCCCATGCTTGAGGGGGATCACTCTTTATAGACTCTGAACTAGAGAGATGCGGTGATAAAAAGGAATTACTTTCACCTCTATTAGTTGGCATGACTATAGTACTTAAAGAAGGAAGAAAGACCTTGGGAAACTTCTGAAGAAAGTCTGAAAGTTTGAATGTGAACGTAGAATTTGTAATAATTGAACGAAAAAATTGCAGAAAATTTGTCTCTCTTTGTGATCCTCTTATTCATAGGCAAATCGCCGAATAAGCCATATAAGCGGTTTTGGGGATCCGTATAAGCACGAATCCCTTGGAATACTGCATATCAAACTCGTGGAAAGTATTTTGATTGGATGGTCACCTTTAAAAGGCAAAAGGCAAAAGGCAAGTAGCTACTTGCTAGTTTGCTACAGCATGACACATGTCATGTCGCCTTTAATGCACGGAATACAAGCAGGTAAAAATTTCATTTCGAAAAATTTCCTTTGACAAGAAGCTTCTTTAGGGCCCATCTGACTTTCACCTGGTCGGTATGATAAAGACATGATGTAGTTGTTTTTGTTCAGTCCCTATTAAGCACTATTCGGACAGACCAGTTTGTAGCCTTGAAGCACCTGCCTAGTGAGTTGTAAGGGTATCTTGCTTTGATACCCCAACCTAAGCCTCGCTTAGACTTTCAATACTCTACTTCGGAACAACTATTGACCACTCCTGCTGATCTTGCCTCAGACATTTTCAGATCGAGAATCTATTGCTTCAAACACCTCCATTGTAGCTGGCTTCCAGTCCGGACCTATATGCCTACTACGTTGGCTCCATAACGTCAGGTTAGATTCCTTTGAGTTGGATTAGTTATGCTTGAGCAGCCCACATATGCCCTCTCCTTGCCTTTGCCTTGATAATGAGATTGCGAGGAAATAAGTGTTGACAGGGCACTTTGGACATGAGCCTCTCAAGCCTGACTGTATCCAACATATTTCGTAGCCTAGGGCTCACCCTTGTGGGACTAATCCCTTAGCCTGTATGAACTAAGCCTAGTAACTCCTGTAATGGTTAGAATACACAAGATAAGGATGAAACAACCATGTTCTGAATAAGTGAGATATGTTGGGTAAAACGACTCCACTCTCCTACACTTGCGAGATAAGATCTCTCTTACCAATTGACCTCCAACTGTTGGCTCCACTTTCTTATAAATACCAGGTCACCACCCAACGATAAAGCTCTCTAGACTTAGCACATCAAGCTTGCACACTTTCCTACATTACTTCTTACTCTCGAAAGCCCATTGCTAACTTAAGCATCGGAGTGGCTACGCTTGATAACCCTTTGGCATTCCCTCACCGAGTATTGTTTTGTAGGCCCTATATGTGCAAAGCCTAAACAATTACCGATAAGAACTCAGAGATGACATTTGGCGCTGTTTGTGGGAAACTAAATTCCTATACCTGAAACCTTAAATACATTACACATATTCCCTACGAGCAATTCTTTGGACATGATGTCTTAATACGATGAGCAAAAAAATCAACTGTTGGTAAATAACTAACCTGAAGGCAATCAACCCCTCCCTAAGGCTGTACCGGAGGAGCACGTGGAACGCCTGGTTAAGGAGTATGTTGCACAGAATAGGGTGCTTCACACTTGCCTAGACGAAGCGGAGTGTACAACGCACAAACTTACCCCATGGAAGCTTTGGATGCCGGTACTTGGTGGAACAACATCAAATAGTAGAATGACAGGGATCAGTAACTTGATTTGCCATTGCATCAGTAGCCAACAAGGTCTGCGGTCACCTATGACCGAGCTCTGGTTGGCAATGAACAAGAAGCCGACTTGCAAAGAGTGCAGGCTCATTCGTCTGCACAACGAGCTCACCCGGCAGACGATGCCAACTTGAATGAGCTCTATGCTATGGTAAGGCGGCTCTTTGAGCAGCAGAGGAGTAAGGCTATTGGTGACATCGGGTTGGTCGCCAGCAATAAGAACCCCTTCATTAGGGTTGTTCAGGATGAAGTGCTGCCCCCTAACGGAAAACTTCCGTCTCTTGACTAGTATGATGGCACGGGCAACCTTAATAACCATTTTCTCTACTTCCGTACCCTCATGAACCTTCATGGTCATAAGGATGCTATAGTGTGTAAGGCCTTCTTAGCCACTCTCATGAGGGCAACTCGAACGTAATTTAACTACCTTCTTGACAATTCCATTAGCTCCTTCAATAAGCTAGCGCGGAGGTTTAGCTTCAATTTTAAGGCTAGCAAGCCTCTGTCTAAGGATACATCATCCTTATACTTAGTAAGGCAGGGTAAAGGCAAGTCCCTACATGATTACATGGCTCAGTTTAACAATGCTGTGGTCAAGATCCCTTAGTTAAATGAAGGAGTTGCTTCCCATGCTGCCCGGCTTAGCATCTGACCTTAAGGAGATTTCTTTCAATCCATTGCAAAGAGCAACTTGAAGACCCTGGCCGACTTCTAGAATAAAGCCTAGAAGTAGATCGACCAAGAAGTCAACATTCTCACTAGGCACGACACCGACCGAATGGTCGGCTAGAAAGCAAGATAAGGAAAAATTATCTATAAAGGATTGCCTCGGCAGTAGGATGTCACATAGACCAAAGGAGGAGAGCTTTGTGAAGATGAAGTGCCAAGCCTAGCGCGACCCGTTCTCCCCTAATTTACACCCAATATATGCCCCTAAATAGGCCTATTACTCAGGTCTATTCTAAAGTGAAGCACCGGAATTTGCTCCAGTTACTGCAAAAAATGTAGGGGAACCTTAGTTGATAGAACTCTGAAAAACACTATTAGTTCCAACAAGACTACGGCTACATAACCGATGAGTGCTTCTAGTTGAAGAACGCCCTTGAATATGTCGTTTAGTGTAGTTTTTTTTAATAAATATGTAACCCATAGGAGGAACGATGATCAATCTAATGATGATGAAGACAGGGCACCTTGGAGGTGATGGGCCAAGAATGCCCATGCTGAGCAAAATAATGATTATGCCCCCAATGGGGGTGGTGGGGTGGTGCTATAGCCTGGGGGTTGGCTAAGCATTAGCAGCTCAGTTAACGCTTCATCAGAGGTGCTGGCCGTAAGGGAAAAGAGACAGAAGTTAGACACTTTCATCTCCTTCTCTGATGAAGATCTTGAAGGTGTCGATATACTGGCCGGACAATCCTTCGATGTCCCCCTCACCAGATATTATTTTGTAAGCCCTATATGTGCAAAACCCAAACAATTACCAGCAAGAAGTTAGAGATGATTGGTACTATATGAAATTTATAAGTTTTGTCCTTTTTCTTATAAATTTTAAGTTTATATGATATTAAAAGGATAATCCATATGTCATATTATAAGTTCTTCATATGTAAAACTTATGCGATTATAGAAATATGTGAAATTAAAAAAGTAATTGTTTTAGTATTTCAAGTTTGTATAATCAGAAAGAATAGAAACATAAAATTGGATAGAGAAACGGGAAAGAATAGGAGAGATAATGCAAAACATAAAGTGAGGAAAACACCATTAGGTTTAGTTGTTTAATGTTATTAACTTATGGGCTTTGGTTCTTTTTTTTTTTCTTTTTACTAAAGCATTTATTGGTAAAAAGGTATAATATTATCATTTATGATTAATTTCTTAATATTATTAAATTTTTATAAGGTGGATATAAGGTACCTTTCCTTTTTTTTTTCCAACTATATTTACAACTTAGGAGAAAGGGGATTTAAACTTAGTCTATCTTAATGGAAGACTAGTGGTAATACTAATAGGTTATAATGGCTTTAACAGGTATATTTCTTTAAACATATTACTTTTATATATCAAAGTATAGGGTTTACGGTGGATATCGGATTAAAAGACTTTATACCTGTGTCTTATCTTGCGAGGCAAGTTAGGGAAAATTTGTCATTGGAACTTACTCTATAATACTTAATATCAACTTAGAGTCTACTCGATCGATCAAGGTATTAGGTACTCTGTACAATAAGATTACTTGTTCACTCTTAAATAACCTAAAAGGGTAAACTTAATGCTGCTTTTCACTATTCACGTTTTCTATTCTTTCCCTTCTTATTCCCATTTCCCTTTATAACTTTATGTTTCCATTTCCATTTCCTTCTCCTTCTTTTTCCCCCATTAGTTAAGTTGTAAAATTACAAAAACTTGATATAATGAAAAAAGAAAAAAAAGTACATTTTTTTTTAATTTAATATATTTTGTTACAAGTTCCATAGGTTTTTATATGAATAACTTATAATATCGCAAGTAGATTACTTTTTTTTTTTACATCACATAAATTTAAAATTTATTGAAATAAGGGCAAAATTTACATATGCTATAAGGTAACCTTTATCTTAGTAGGTTTTACATGGTATAAGTTTTAAGATGGTTCAAGAATGTTATAAGGTAGATTTCAATGTCAAAACTTACAAATAAAATCTTATATTCTATTTACCTTATATCTGATTACCTTTAATTATAAAATTGATAAAAAGAAAAAAAAGTATATTAGTGTTCTTTTAAATTAATGCCACAAATAAGTCATGTGCTTTATGTGAAGTGGTTAACTCCTTCATATATATGCTGAAATTTAATTAAAATTTACACGTGTTAAGTTAGTTGATTAAACTTGTTGCTATCCTTCAATCTTGAATGATTTGTTTAAAAACAACCTAGTTTTTAATCAAAGTTGATTTTACAAGTGAGGGTATGTTAACTAGTGTTGTGAGATCTGGATTGATTTGTATAGTCTAATTCAGTTTGACTTGACGCCTCCAAAAGACCGATCCAAGTCATTCTTTTGACCTTCATTGATAGCGATTTTGGTTTGACTCTTTTGACTTGTTATACTAACTTGGTTTTTATAAGAATCTATTGATTTTTTTCAAGTTAAAATATATTATTTTTTTTTATATTTTCCAAAAAATACACCACTTTATTAAAAAAAAAAGTAGATCAAAGAAAAATAGAAAATAAAATGTGAAAAAATTTTAACTTTCAATTCTCAAGATGTAGGTAAATTTTATTATATTATAAATAAATACAAATTATATTATAATATTTTTGATTCGATCACGGTTTACTCTAATTTAACCCTTTTGATCTTGGCTTCTAAAGGTATAGTATAATTACTTCTTAGAATTTGTTTATCTTTTTTACAGCATGCAAGTCGTTCATGATGTTGATACTTACGCATTTTCCACACGCAATGCTTTGAAAAATCGTTTGGTTAGATGAAAATCACCAAAAGAGTCGCAAAGTCACCATACCCTTGTTTGATATTGATGGAGCTATTGATATTGATGCTTGTGCTTCTTCTACGCGTCTTTGCTTGGAAATTTTATTGGGCAACACCAAAGTCACCATACTCCTGTTCACTTGTCGACAACTGACATGGACATCTTTTGATTTATGTAACAGAGAACTCACATGGTCACTTATAAAATATTTTAATTAAATTAAGGTACTTTACTATGAAGAAAGAATGATTTTCTTCTTCCGCTTTTTTTTTTTTTTTCATTTTTCATTTTTTTAAATATGCATTGGCTAATCAAATAAAAGCTTCCGAAGTTATGAAATTTTATCCCCCATAGACAAATAACCAAAATATCAATCCTTTTGTTTTAATTTTATGGGTTATTATATTAATTAATTATATATTGTTGACTATCTAATTAAATTGAGGAGTTAAGTCGTTAAATAAAGTTGATCATTTGGTTAACAAATAAATGAATATGACTTATAAATTCATTTCTATAGACTTTTGGTATGGGCTTCATATATCCAAACTCAAGTATTTTATTTCATCTATTATGATGGGTTATAATAAAATAAAATAATAAAACTTATATATATAGGGTTAAGGTTCTCAGTCTAATTATATGATTTTAGGGTTTCCTTTTCTACTTTTTCCCATATTCCATCTATGAGAAAATCAAAAGCAAGCACTACAATAGACCGGAAGGCCATAACCTTCGAAAAAAAGCTATTTTTATGGATTTAGCTACGCTTTCGCATAGATCAAGATTATTTATATTGTTTGTGTGCTAATCTTACATATGAGATCCTATCATATTCAACATGGAAATCTAATTTTATTTCAACAAGTGTATTGGAGTAGTCATTTGTGAGATTGGAGTCTTGATTTAGCAATAGAACTATTCGTTTTCAATTCGTGATATAATAATATTATTACTTTTCAACCAATAAATATTTTAGTAAAAATAAAGTGACTTATGCCTATAAGTTACTAATCTTAAAAAGTTAAATTTAATTTCACCCCTCTCACTTCACATTTTTTCTATTCTTTCCCATATTCTTCCTCGTTTCCCTCTCTAACTTCACGTTTCCATTTCCCCTTCTTATTACTAAGTACTAAGATGACACAAAAATGAAATAATGAAGGTATGAAAAATTATATTTTTTAATTTAATAGATTTTGCTACAAGATCTATAAGTTTTGCTTATAAAGAAATTATAATATCGTGTATAGATTACTTTTTAAATATTACATATACTTTAAATTTATACAAAGAAAGATAAAATTTACAAATTTCACAAGTACTTTGTATCCCATAGGTTTTATGGTATATAGGTTTTAGAATGCTATGTAGAAAGTCCCAATTCTAAAATTTAGGAACTCGTACCTTATAAGGTAAAGTATAAATAAGATCTCATTTCTTATTCATCTTGAACTATCTCACCCTTTATTATAACCATTGATAAAGAGAAAAAGGATAAGTATATTTAATTAAACTTGTTGCTGTTCTTCAATTAGTATCTCCTATGATTTATTGAGGAAAGTACTTTTGATATGTATGAATTAAAGTTCCTTCAACATGTGAGGGGATGTTAATAAGTAAATATAAAATCACATCGAATTTCTTATTCTATGATTTTTTTTAGTCAATTACTTTACACAAGTATGAGAGAGGAGAAATCAAACCCAGTTCATCTCACTTAAGAGATTAGTGTTCATGCTACTTGGCTAATGGCTACTAAGGCTTAAGCTTTTCTATGGGTATTGAAAACTTGTTCTTTAAGGTAATATTTGGTTGTAAGGATTAGACTAAATAAAATGAATTTGATATGACAAGTACAAGAAGGACTAGACAATACAACATATTTAGTTTATGCATACTGAATACAAAATTTTGTACTATCCTTTATTTGGTATACACAAGTACTAAATTCATTGTTGCATCTTGTCATTTATATCCTCAATATTGTCTAATATATATTTTAATTATATTTTTATATTACTTAAAATATGATTCCAATGAATTATTAATTTGTATGATTTAACAAATTATATATAATATTAAATACAAAGTTTTCGCTAACTATTAAAATATTAATCATTTATATTATAAAATAAATATTTTTTTGCAATATTTAATAAAAATAATGTTAATTAACTCAATATTATAATATGCAGGGGCATTTTGGAGAATACAAGATAAAATATGAATTTTATTCTATGCTATTTCTAAAATTACTATTTCAAAATCCGTTTTCCAATAATTTTTCAGAAGCATAATAAAACTTTACATTATTCAATCTTGTTACATCATGTGTTAACTATATAAGTTCATTCTATGCTATTTCTAAAATTACTATTTCAAAATCTACTTTCCAATAATTTTTTAGAAGCATGATAAAACTTTACATTATTCAATCTTGCTATTTGCATCTGGCTACGTTTATCTTGCGTTTCAAGGTGCATTTATCTTTTGCTCTAATGAAGTGAATAATACCTTATAAACGAGCAACAATTGTAGGCATATTATTCATTTGGCAACTACATCTTGAATAATGTTAAAATCATTATCTCCAATTTATTTATTTATTTTTAAATTTTATATTTAAAAGTTTAAAATTATTAAATATCATACTTAATAAAAAATTTACTCGTTAATTTTTTTCTACCCCACCTTTTATTATTTATAGTTTGAAAAATTGTTTTGAATATTTGAAAACCACTATAAAAGTGACGTTTGCTTTTAAGATGCTTGAAAATTCTTTGGCAGTTTTTTACATGTAAAAAAAAAAAAATTACTTCGGTAGAATGAAAATGCTAACAAGATGATAATGCCAATAATAATACAGAGCATCAAAAAGTCAAGACTGGAAGTCATTTCTGAATAGACGTGTGGGATGTAGCTACTCGATAACACGTCTTTGCTTGGAGACTTATTACGTAATACTAAAGTGAGTACGCTCATGTACGTCCTTTTGATTTATTACGGCCTAATTATAAAAACTGTGCAACTAAACGGTAAACGCTACCTAAGGGAACATCACGTACTTCCACCATTGTTATAATTTTACTGATTTTATGGAATTTTTGAAAAAAAGAATTTATATTGGTGTTTAATTTTCTATAGAAAAAAATAAATATGAGAAAAATGAAAATGTATTAACTATATAAGTTTCTTACTATGCTGTTTCTAAAATCACTATTTCAAAATCCGCTTTCCAATAATTTTGCATGATAAAACTTTATATAAGTTTATTTGTATGCCATTTCTAAAATTACTATTTCAAAATCCCCTTTCCAATAATTTTTTAGAAGCATAATCAAACTTTACGTTATCGAATCTTGCTATTTGCATCTAGCTGCGTTTATTTTATGTTTCAAGATACATTTCTGGTAATATTATTTTGGATGTAATAAAACGGTCCATTTATGATATTTAGCAATATCAAAACTTTTAGGTTTAAGATTTATTGTCAAATATTACAAACTTTTTGGATATAAAATTGAAAAAAAAAATGGAGTCCAGGTTTAATAATTTAATAATTCTTGACATTTTTTTTTGTCTTTTCCACGGTATGCAAGTTAATCTTAATGTTGATAGTTATGCTTCTTCTATACGTTGTGGTTTGGAAAATTGTTTTGGATAGGTGAAAACAACTAGAAAAATGACAAATACTTTTATGATGCTTGAGAATTCTTCAGCATTTTTTTAAATTGTAAAAATTGAAAAGGTGTTTTCTACCCTCAAATATTGGTATTATAAATATCCATATAGTGGAACTAGCAAAGCACACAAAAACCAAAGCTTACACATCACACATGCCACTTACTATGAGGATCTCTTTAATTCCAAAGCTTGCTATTATAGCCTTCCTTTCCATTATAACAAGCGCTTGTCCTTGTTTGAGCAACTTTAACCAGACAACCATCACCTGCCATGAAGAAGACAGAGAAGGTCTTCTCAAGTTCAAACAAACCCTACAAGACCCCCATAATCTGCTTTCTTCATGGAAAAGTGGAGAAGATTGTTGCAAATGGAAGGGAGTCACTTGCCAAATGGTGACCGGCCGTGTAAACAAGTTAGATCTCCAATCGGTTACTATGCTGGATGACGATGATTTGATTGGTTCATACCCGTTTCTTTATTCTGGCATGTTCAGAAGTTGTATCCCTCTAGGAGTTGGGGAATTAAGTAGTGGTCTAGCCTCATTGAGATACATGAGCCACCTTGATTTAAGTGGTATTTGGTATACAAATATCACAGTTGTTCCTCCCTTCTTTGGTTCTATGAAACGGCTTAGACACCTTCATCTTGAGGGAAGCCCTCATAGAATGAAACATGGTTGTGATTTCAATACTTTTGTTGACCTCCAATTCAGCCCCTTCACAAACAGCTTTAGTAGATTGGTAGTTGATGATGTTTCATGGCGTTCTCATCTCCAATCTCTAGAATCACTCGAAATGGGTACCATCCAGTTGGAGAAACCACATGAGTTCATGGAAGTAATCAACAATAATCTTTCTTCTTTATCTCATCTACGACTGTCCAATTGTCAGCTTGAAAAGTCTCATGTTTCTCGTCTTAATTCCACTTTCCTTCGTCGCCTTCAATACCTCGACCTCTCAAGTAATTACCTTGATGGTCAGATTCCTAGTGCATTTGGAAACATGACTTCTCTCCAACACCTTGACCTCTCGAAAAATAGTCTTGACGGTCAGATTTCTAATGCATTTCGAAACACCACTTCTCTCCAATACCTTGACCTCTCAAGTAATATTCTTGATGGTCAGATTCCTAGTACATTTGGAAACATGACTTCTCTCCAACACCTTGACCTCTCGGAAAATAGTCTTGACGGTCAGATTTCTAATGCATTTGGAAACACCACTTCTCTCCAACACCTTGACCTCTCGGCAAATAGTCTTGACGGTCAGATTTCTAATGCATTTGGAAACACCACTTCTCTCCAATACCTTGACCTCTCCAATAATCATCTTGATGGTCCGATTGGTAGTGCGTTTGGAAACATCACTTCTCTCCAATACCTCCACCTTTCAATTAACTCCTTCAATGCCCAAGTTATTGTTGATGTGTTTCTAACACTGCTCAAGAACAACCAAAATCTGAAATCCTTGAGGGCGTCATGTTCATATGAGCCACAAAAACCTCGGCAAACTGGCTTTCCTTTCCATTATAATTATTCAATTGGATCCATCGGAGGTAATTTAGAATTATTAGAACTAGATTACTGTAGACTTTCAGGTCCTTTACCAATTTGGTTTCAAGAACTGAAAAGGTTGAAGTATTTACTTCTTAAGGGTAATTTCTTTCAATGTTCAATTCCATCATTGCCTAATCTAAAGGTAATAGATCTTTCAAATAATGGGCTAGACGTGGTAAATTTAACATCATTAACGAGACTACCAAGTTTGGAATCACTCCATCTTAGTGGTAACACACTGAAAGGGGATATTCTTGAGTCGTTAAGTGCAGCAAGGAATTTGAGGATATTGGATGTTTCAGATAACCAACTGAATGGGACAATCCCACCAACTATAAGTAGGTTATCAGCCTTGGAATCAATTGATTTGGGAGGTAATAATCTAGAAGGGAGCATTCCTGAATCCTTAGGGACATTGCCAAACTTGAGAGAAGTGGATTTGTCTAATAATCGCTTGGATGGAATGATTCCATCGTCATTCGGACAATTATCAACCTTGCAAATCTTGCATCTTTCCGACAATCGATTGAATGGAACCATTCCAAGCAACTTTGGACAACTTTCTAACCTTGTACATCTGCATCTAAGCAACAATTCACTCGAGGGCACAGTTTCCGAATCCCATTTTGCAAATCTCTCCAAGTTGAAGTTTCTTTTCCTTGGTCGAAATAATTTGACTTTCAAAGTAGGTTCAGATTGGGTGCCACCTTTCCAACTTTCTTTTATTGGATTAGGTTCATGTAAGTTAGAGACTGAATTTCCAAGTTGGATACGGACACAAAGGGTTGCAGAAACATTGATTTTATCCAATGCGCACATTGGCGGTCCCATTCCGAAATGGCTAGGTGACATGCAATTATATGACTTGGATCTTTCTCGTAATAGTTTTGTTGAAATGCCAAAATTTTCATCTCATTCCTTAGCATATTTAGATCTTTCCAACAACTTAATCTCCAACCACCTTGCACAAAATATTAGTAAGATGATGCCTAAATTGATGACCTTATTTCTTCGTAATAACTTGATAAGCGGCACTCTGCCACTGTCACTGTGTGATATAGAATATTTATCCCACTTAGATCTCTCAAAAAACAACATATCTGGTAGTATTCCTGATTGCTGGAGGAATACATCTAGATTGAGTCTTATCAATTTGTCATCAAATAAGTTCTCTGGAATAATTCCAAAATCTTTTGTATTTATTCCGCATCTCCAATTTTTACACTTGAATAATAATAGTCTCTCAGGACGGTTTCCCTTTCCCAAATCTTTGGGGCAATGGTCAGAGTTAACGATTCTAGATATAGGGGAGAATAGTTTATCTGGAAATCTATCCTCATCAGTTGTTATGAGCACAGATTTGAGAATTTTAAGGCTAAGGGGGAACAAGTTTGATGGCATCATCCCTTGGAATTTTTGCTCCCTCCATTCCTTACGAATCCTAGACTTGGCTGCCAATAATTTGACGGGAAGCATTCCTTCTTGTTTTGCAAACTTGAATGGAATGAAGAAAAGAGGTGATATATTTGACATGGAATTGAATTTAGGATACTCAATGCTTTCTACGATTTGGGATGTAGAGGGTGTATCAGAGATCAAGAGAGGAATAGAGATCGAATTCACAACGAACACCAAGTTCTTGGTTTATCTGGATCTTTCGAGAAATCATTTGATTGGATCGATACCGGAAAAGCTGGTTTCTCTTTTTGGATTGGTTGGGCTAAACTTGTCTCATAATAATCTTTCTGGCAACATCCCACGAAATATCGAAAATTTGATGTTACTAGAGTCTCTCGACCTCTCCAATAACCAGTTATCAGGACAAATTCCACATGGAATATCATCTTTGACATCATTGAGCGATCTCAACTTGGCAAATAACAGTCTCTTTGGACATATTCCTCAAGGAACTCAGATATCGACCATTTATGATGAAAATCCATCGATTTTCAATGGCAACCCTTATCTTTGTGGTGATCCGCTTCCACGAAAGTGCAAGGGTGATGGTGCAGAGCCTCCACAAGCATCAAAAAGCACGACAACAATGGGAAAAGAAGAGTACATGTCGGATGGATTCATTTTGTATGTTATCGTTGCTCTTGGATATGCCACTGGATTTTGGGGAATCATCCTGGTTTTGATATTCAAGAAAAATCGGAGAATCGCATGCTTCATGTATGTTGATGAGATTGCAAACAAGGTGTATGTTGCTATTCTAGTGAAGTTGGCTAAGTTTCATTGCAGATGATTCAAAGGTATATGATACCATAGAATATAGTTGCAAATTACTTACTCTGCATGCATACTGTTGTTTCTATAATTTATGCTAGTAATTTCAGTAATAAAGAACGGCATTCTCTTTTGTGTTTTTTTTTTTTTTTTGTGTGCAAGATAGCTTCAAATGATATCCTCTTAAGACAACCAAGTAGCAATTGATTTCTTATGAAACGAATTCAAACGAAGTGCTTTTTATAGCCTGAAAATCGTTTTTATAAGGCAAAACAATGTCCAGGATAATTTTTTTATAGATGAAAAAAGGTTGTGTTGGCTTTTCATTTTGGTTAATCATGGATGGTTGTGCTCATTCAATTACTATATTTCAAAACAGTTATGTGTTTTAAAAAGATCAACATAACGACATGACTTTTGGCCTTTTCAAGTGCCATCTCAAAAGAACAATGTCTTTTGAATATTTACCAACAATTCTCTGCTATCGATATTCCAAAAGGCAAACCGATATTGTGTGTATAGATAGAAAAATATATAGACATAGAAGATGTAGAACATATAAAAGATGAAGATATAGATGTAGATTTGAATCCTCTGAAGTTTTTTTTTTCTTTTTTTTTTTTTTTAAGGTTCTTAGAGTTACAATTTAATAATTTTTATTCTTTAGATATTTCAAAAGAGACAACATCACAATGATATCATATAATATTTCAAAAATTTAGATAATATAATAATTGATTTGTAACTTTAGAGAGCTTTAGGAAAAAAGGAATTCTAGAGGATCCATTTCCGATATAAATTATAATATAGAAGAATTACCATACAAGATTATTGCATTCAAGTTATTTAGTGTAATTTGTGCTTTAGAAAATTTTAGGAAAATAGAAACATTAAAGGATCCATTTCTAATATATAGTAATATAGAAGAAATACTATACAAGATGATTGCATTCAAGTTGTTTAGTTGTGCAAATAATTATCTTTGTATTTTGACTATTTAACTTTTTTGTAGAATTTCCCAAGAGGGTAACAAAGTTGCAGATTAGCTAGCAAATCAAGCTTAGACGCCAATGAAGACTCGTCTTTTTTTGTTTCCCTTCCAATGGCTTTGCTATCTTTGTTATTTTGGTAGAAGACTGTTCTGTTTGTAATTTTGTTTCCAATTTGGAAGTGTTACCCCAATAGACTTTGTACTTTGGCCAAAGATAATTTAAGTGTTATTAATAATTTTCAAGGGGTTATGGAGTCGAATAAATCTATATTAGCTATATCTATATATATATATATATATTTTCTTCTATCTATGTATCTAACATAGAAGAAGAGATATATTTATATCTATATATATATACTAGTAGACATTGCACCCATATTGCGTATGCTTAATAAAAATATGATGCTATACTCATACCACTTGTACGATGGGTGCAAAAGAAGAAAGAAAAAATAAATATTAAAAAAATAACTCATCATTTACTAAGATAAACAATTTCGTCCTCTTAAATACATCTACGATAGTCACTTGGAATAAGACATTTGTTGAATCAAACATCGTCTTATCAATCCAACTTATGAGATGACTTACGTTCACTCTTCCTAATCCTAAACATTAGATGTTGAAATCCCAATATAGCTTTATAGATTAACTTAAACTAGCACTTGGAAAAAAAAAAAGGAAACAAATGAAAACATTTAAAACAAAAGCTTTAGAGACCAAATTTTCACCCATACACAAAACCATCAATACCAAAAATCATAAAAATAATTTTTTTTTTCTAAATTTAATATTGCTTATATATATAATCATAACTTCTATTCAAATGAATCCGCATAGACTCCAGTACATCCATATATGCTATAAATACATTCTTACACCAATTATCACTCCAATTAAAACAAAGTTTGTAGATAAAATATGCATACATGACAATTAAGTTGCACTTAGTAAATATGATTGCCAGCAATTACAACGACTACATTGACCATCATTCATCATGCTCTGCTAAATCTAAACAAAAATAGTACCACTTCAAATGAATGGGTTATAGTAAACTTAGCAAAGAAATAAGATAAACGCTCTATAAATAGGAAATAAAAGAACTCTACTATGTCATTGAAAAAAAAAAAATTGTAGAAAGCAGATGCTACTACTTAATGTAGATACATTAACAACAAATTCAATGATTGAAGAAACAAAAAAAATAATTCATAAAAACCACGATAGTCACCTAGAAACATTAGTGAGTAAAAATTATTTTAATGTTTGTATAACAATATCATTGGTTTGAATATGAGACCATTGTTTCTTGCAACAAAAAAATAAAAAGTTTAGCTATAAGACAAAGATAATTTGCAAAACATAAGCACTAAAGGTTCAAAAGCAATAGTTTATAAAGGTTGCAAACATAAAAACACCTCTAGACATTGTCTACTTTATTTAACACAATAAATATAAGATGTTTCAGACCTCTTACATTTCCATAATTAAAGCGTGCATTAACTAACCTTCGTAGAAGTCGAAGAAGTTTAACCTTTGTATGCATTCATTAAGTCTAAAATGGAAACAATAAATATGTTAATAGAACTTCAATTAGGCTTCAAGGGTCATAATGATATTAGTAGAAAAATAGTTCAATTAGTTTGGGGGATAATTATTGGATCAATAACAAATAATATATAAAATATCACATATAAAATATCCTATGATATATAAAAACTTGGGACATGAACTTTTGAAATGGCAAAAGTACTCTACAATAATAAATCATTAAGGCTTTGAATTGAGAAGTTATAACAAATTGAAAATATCAAATATATTGGCAATACGAACTCACTTAAAAATTAAATCAAACAATTAGTAGCTAATTTCTCTCTTTTAGTATTCCTTTATTTAAGAACCATTAATCATAATAACTAAATCCAAGATAACACTTTATGTTTTTAATTGAATGTATTTACCCTTTGGTTTCAACGGTAGTAAGAAAACTAACTTCAACATGAACTACAAAAGATAGCATCATATTAAACTAAGTAAGAGCATAAGTATTAAATCAACAAAACATGAAAGATATGATAGGACAGCTAACACCAACATGTCGAGCATAGTAGCCTTTTGGCCATTGTGGTGAAGTTGGCTAAGGTACATGGTAAATGATGGAGAAATGCATAAGATGTGTATCTTCTTTTTTAGCTTGGTATTAAATAAATATCCGTCTCTTGTCTTGTTCGTATTGAAGTTTTGAGCTTTTCTTGTCTCTATCAAGTTTTTAAAAATCCTATGCTGAAATTTTCACCATGTTCAGCTTCTTACATCAACAATAGTTATGAAATTTAAAATAGAGTAAATAAAAATAGTAATAAAGTATGGCATTTCAAATTTTATTTAATAACATTCAAAATGCAAAGTAGATAATCATTTGATCTATTTTTCAATAAAAAATGGGTTTGTCCAGTATAAAACCTGAGCTATTACTTTAAATTGCATAAGCTCTTTAGATATCTTTATTGGTTACTGCGAGTTTATTCCAAGCAATGAATATTCATCATGTCATCATTTGCTAATCATTGAGTTTAGTTAAAAAGGAAAAAGAAAAAAAAAGGAAGCATGAGAGCTAATGTGCGATAACATATGCTATACCAAAAAGGCAGCCTCACCCAAAATTATTATAGATTGGTTTCTTAGCATTGAATATTTTAAAGCAAAACCAATAGAGGATTGATAACTTCATAATTGAGTATTTAAGTGAATAACAGTTGATAGCAATCACACCACTTGACCCCTGATTAGAGCTCGAGCTTGAGGGCTAGAAAGTATGGCTAAGTTGATTCTCTCATTTCAACCTGCGCCTGACGAGTTCGAATTGGTTCTGTCTACCAACCTGCTAACTTGTTTGGGTTGAACTCTCCTATGCTTATCAATAATCTTTGAAAGTCGACTTAAGAAGCACTCAAATGACAGCTTAGCTCACACAACCATTAGTTCACTCGACTTGATTTCAAGCTACCTAGAGAATGACCAAGCGCAATTCATCTCAAAAGAATCTTTAGCTTAGCTCGACATATCTGTTTGGCCATAACCCGAATAACTGTACTAATTTGTCTATTTTGCGAGAGACTCTGCCACTGAATACTAGCTACATGTACAATTGCCATACGAAGGAATCTACAGCATTGTCCATTGGCTTTTCCTAAATTTTCACTATTACCCCTTTACATTCCTTGTGCAATACTTATTTTGGGCAATACCCTTTTAGTCATTTCCATTTATAGTAATTTTCTCTAATATTTCGAGTATAAATACCCACTATACATTGTAGAGACATTATCATCTTATCATTATTGAATATATTGACTTCTTCCTTTTCGTGAGCTATTGTGCTTACTTTTTTTACTCTTATCTTAATCCTTAAGCAAGATTAAGTGGCAAGTAACTTCACTTAGCTACTTGTGTATTATATCGAGCTAGTTTATGGGTTAACAAAGGTTTCTTAATGCGTCGTATCCTTAGATCTGTTCATGGGGCTTGCTGGTTAACTTTTTAGTTTACGTATTTCCATCTTCATTTTCAAGCTTTCAGAAAGTTTCAACTCATCCTTGATACGGTCGGTCTTGTTTGTTCTTGGCACGGTGCCTCAACAATACTAAAACATAGGTTAAATTTCTATAATTTAGCCTATCATTTAATATTCTAAAGTGAAATTAAGATAATAATACTCATATTTGCTTCTCCCTAGTGTCATCCTCTTTTAGGAGGTATGACAAGATAAATTACATTACTTAGATATTTGAGAGGATCCTAATTACGGATCTTTTTCATCGATAAATGCTAAACATAGCATATTTAAAATGCTTATCATCAAGGAAAACTAATGGAATAAAAAGCCATAAAGATATTTCTTTGATTTGAGAAGTCAGAGATCATCTTAATTGTATTCGAATGCAAAAGCAGTCTTAAACATTATAGATATGTCCAGTAATAATCTTTCGAATGTGCATATCATTTTTATGCCAATTCAATTTATAGGCTTAAGAGAGAATTGGTCGGCAAATCTTAGTGAAATGGGGTTATTGATATCATCAATGGAAAGCCTTATAGATAATTAAAAATCTTTTCTAATATCATCCTTTAGCTAATAGAAGGAAAAAAAAAATATTGGATTGAGAATCATCGTTTGATTTAAGTATTGATAATTTGCTTTGTCCTGTTTGATTAGTATGGGTTCTATTTTAGACATTGTAGTTTAATGTACACCATTTTGAGTACTTTACGATATCATCATGTTGTTCACCACTTTCATTAGGCAACATAACTCAATTTACTAGTTCAATAAATATTTTCTAGCACATTGTGGTATAGATTGATTCAAAATTTCACCCCCTGTCCTTTTTATAAGCACTTGTAATAGTTGGTTGGTGTAAAATGATGGAAAGAGCAATGATGTACAATAGTCAAGTAAAATAGAGAGGAATGGAGGAAATGGACTATATATCTATTTTATGCAGAAATAACAAGTATATATATAAACAAGTTTGTAACTGAGCTAACTAACTTCAGTCGCATGCTTACAACTTACACACACGTGAGATTAAGTAGTCTATCATCTAGTCTAACAACCCCCCACCCTTCCTTAACTTGGGTTTGCACTAAGACCTAACTTGGAGAGGAAAAAGGAAAATTGAGATTAAAAAACTGCTATAGTAAAAAGATCAGCAAGTTGTAGATGTTAAGGAAGGTAAAGCATCTTTAAAAATCCTTGAGTGATCTTATAATGAGTATAATGAATATCTTCAATATGCTTAGTTTGTCTATGGAGACGGATAATTAGCAATGGAATTTGTACTTTATATTTAAAGTTATTAGTACCGTACTCAAACAAAATTTTGCTTGTTAACTTTATTACTTTACTTCCGGTTATTTACATTTATACACTTTTACTAATAAGCATTTTCTATGACATTATTTTTGATGTAATGGAGGGCCATTTATGATATTTATCAACATCAAACTTTTAGGTTGTAAAGATTTGATTAGATATAAATATAATAAAATATTAAAAACTTTTAGATGTAAATTTGAAAAAAAAAAAATGGAATTTCAAGGTCAATAATATTATAACGTCCTGGCATTCCTTTATCTTTCCCATGATATGCAAGTCGTTCTGGATGTAGATACTTATGCTTTTTCCATACGCTGTTTTGGATAGATGAGAACCACTAAAAAAAAGTCATGAATGCTTTTAATATGCTTGAAAATCCTTTGGCGGTTTTTTTACGTTGGAATATTTGAAAGGTATTTCAATATAATGAATATTACAATTGCAAAATGAAACTGCTAACGAGATGATAATTCCATTGCCAACAATACAAAGAGCATTACCAAGTCCAGGACGGTAGTCATCTCTGAATAAGACGTGCGCGTCCACTTGATATATGGGACGGAGCTGTCCATATTGATGCCTGTGCTTTTTCTACGCGTCTTTGCTTGGAAATTTGTTAGGGAACACCAAATTCATCATCATAGTCTTGTAATTTGTCGACATCTGACATGGACATATTTCGATTTTATGTAATAAAGACCTTACCTGGTCACTTATAAAATGTTTTAATTAAAATAAGGTACTTTACTCCAAGTAAAGAACGATTTTCTTCTACTGCTTTTCTTTTTCTTTTTTTTTTCTTTTTCCTTTATTTTTTTTTTAAAAGAAGCATTGGTTAATCAAATAAAAATTTCCGAAGTTTTGAGTTTTAGCCTCTAAGGAGGAACAAAAAAAAGCAATTGGGACTCTTTTTATGTAGTTTTACTTTTAAATAAAAAAAATTCTTCCTCTTATTATATGATAGTGTTGTATTTTTTAGTCAATAAATATTTTAATAAAATGAAAAAAAAAAATAGCCAAAACCTACAAGTTAAAAATCTAAGAGTAAGCGAGTGCTGAGTCGGTAGGATGTAAGGTCTTACCCATACTTTACTCTTCAAGGTATAAGTTTACAAATTTTGAAACTTGAATTTACCTTATAATATTCGAAAACCACCTTAGAATTTGTAACAACTGAACGAGAAGATTGCAGAAAAGTGGTCTCCCTTTGTGATCTTTCTATTTATAGGCAAAACATCTGCGAAGCTATATAAGCGGTTATACAGATCCATATAAGTACAAATCCTTGAAAATGTTGCATAGCAAGACATAGAAGGAATTTTGATCGGATGGTTACCTTTAAAAGGCAAAAGGCATGTACCTGTATGCTAATTTACTATAGCACGACACCTACCATGTCTCATTTAATGCACAGAATACAAGTGAGCAAAAATCACATTTTGAAAAAGTTACTTCGATAGGAAGCTTTTTTAAGGCCCATTTGACTTTTGCTTGGTCGACATCATAAAGACATGACGCACTTGTGTCTGCTTGATTGTCGAATATTGTTGGGACAGATAGGTTCGTAGCCTTGAAGCACTTGCCCTGTGAGTTGCAAGAGTATCTTGCTCTAATACCCCAACCTAAGCTTCGTTTGGGTCTTTGGCACTCCGTTCCAAAACAACTACTTACCACTTCTGCTCATCTAGCCTCAGACATTTTTAGATTGGGAATCCACCACTTTGGATGCCTCCACATGGCTAATATTACGCCCCAAAGCTACAGAGTTGTAACAATCCCGTCATACAAACCATTCTAAAATTGAAGTTTACTACACCGCCACCATTGTAGACTTGATTTATATAAGGCGTCCACGACTAACCCACTTTGAAGTAAATAGTTCATAAATTAAATATGTTATTTACTTATAAGCTTGATCAAAATACATACTTATATTAAAGTAATCGAGTAAATTTACAAGATTTAGCAATTTAATTACAATTTACTTGAGAAATTTGTAACTTAATGCTAAAAAGCTTTAAAATAAATTTAATTAGAGAGTGTATTTGGTCTTTAGTTTACATCTTCACTCTCAAAGATCCTGCAGTTGCTAACTTCAAGATGCAAGCCACTTTTTAGCTAGCACCTCCAATAAAGTCTAGAGGGCTATGAGTAACCATATTTCAATAAGTTTGAGATGAAATCTTAGAACTATATAGCAATCACAAATAGGGTTATCAACCAATTATTAAGTACAATGCATATTCAAACAAATACTATTGTATGACATCGTCCAGCCCATCGTGAGATTAAAGAAATTGCACCAGTTCTAATCTGGGTTGAAGAATTTCCATTAATGCAGCAGCTTACGGCCTACCCCAAGCTTGTACAATGGAGACATTGCTCCTCCTACGACTACCTTCGAATCATTGACTTCATCCTTGCTATAACTTGTTCACCTATCACTTAGTTTGACTAAGGATGAAGAAGGGATCGATATGTTATTCAATGTTATCCCTTTCAAAGGGATTGGTATTTCGTCGGGGGATCCTAGGTTTTCCCCTAATTGGTTACTGTACAAGTTCGATTTAGAATTTCAAGTTATATATTTAGTTAGGTTCGATTTAAGGTGTTCAATCATTTCAACAAATCACATGAATAAGCCAAAGCAGCAAATCAATAATCATATCAATAACTCGGAACAAGCACATGCGTATAACCAACTATCTAACAAGCATAATCAAGTATAATCTCAAGCCTCCAAACACTACAAATTAGTACTTTGAAATACAATAACGTATTAATCCCAACTTACTTGGTATCCTTAGTCGCTCACTCAACCAACCACAAGTTAACTTGTCTCCATGTGTCTTATAATATCAACACGCTCTTTAGTATTTGTATTTTGATGATATGTATATGTATATATACTTTAGGTTATGATTTAACCCAATTCTTTCTATATACATATTAGTTATTATTAATTCATCTTAGGTTAGCTTAAGATTTGGTTTTTGAATCCAATTTCGATTCAAATTTTAAATCAATTCTAACTACGGGTATTATACATAAATCCTAAAAATTTGATTTGAACATAAGTGTAAAATTCATCGCATTAGGCTCAAGTATCCTAATTATCACTTGTAGTCTTAAATTAGTATTTTATTCTACTCGGTACACTTAAATCCTTATTAATATACCGAATTTATTTCGGATATGAGAAAATTTTATATTTTTTATATAAACACCTAAATTTAAGTTTCTTACCAGATTTATTACATATTCTTATTATTATTAAAATATCAATTTTAACCTAATATTTCCATACTTATTTATTTTCTATATTTACATATTATACATTATCACCTAATATGTACATAATATACATATCTAATTGTCTTATCACGTCAAATATCATCTTCCAACATCAATTAACATCTCATAATATCTAAATTCATCCAAAATCAGATTTTACTCCTAATTATTCTAATTTACAAAATTAATTTAAAATATAGCATTTTTATCTATTTCATATATATTACATAATACCCTAATAATTACATCTGACATCTTAAATATTACAAATATCATACTTCATTAGATTTCCACACCCTAAAACATATAATTATGCACTAAATAAGTAATTATCTATTTAATTACTTAATTAGCCATAAATTACCCATTTTATTCATCATTTTAAGTCCTAAAAATTTCAAAAATTAATTTTTTAAAAAGAGCTTCATAGCATTGTTTTATAACCCATAAGTAGTCTATGTAAGTCTTAAAGCTAAGCCAAGTGACCGTAGGATTAAACTTAGAACACAAGGTTTAGGGAAATCGGTTAAAGGATCCGATCAAACTCAAATTATAAACTATTGAGAGAAATATTAGTAAAAATGACTCAGGAGACTGTAAAATTTTCAAATTTTAAGTATAATAATTGCTAATTACCGAAAAGGCGAAAAGTGTAATCTAATAACTAATAAATCACTAGAGATAGATTATATGTATACTAAAAATTTTAGAATGACCAAAATAATAATTAGGAATGTTCACATGTACCCCATATGTATTTACATGTAGATAAAAATACGCGAAATTACCTAAATTGGTTAAAAACTAAGTAAATAATTAAAGAAAATTATAAATTAATTATGGAAAAAATCAGAAAAAAAAATCAAAAGAGGCTAGAATAATCCAAATCAGGTCGTGGCAGGTCAAGATCTGAAAAATAAAAATTAACCAATTAAAATTAGACAACACAAAAGCCAAAAATCAAGGAAATTGGGCAAAGTCATGTCTAATTAATGCATAATAATTACAAAAATCGTCTATAAATAGGGGAAAAAGTTTCAGAATTCATTTAGATAGTTTAGCATTAAAGAAAAATAGGAAACCTAAAAAAATTGAGAGAAAATCTAGAAAAAAAAAAAGAAAAGGAATCTGTGCAGATTCGAGTAGTGAGAGAAACCCACACATTACCATCACCTGGGACCGAGCCACCACCACCACACCACTCTAGCCCCACCGTTTAGGCCGACCGACAACCTTGGACCGGGTTTGGACGGCCAGAAAGCTTCGAACCGGTTAGTCCCTTAAATTTTCCGATTTTGAATAATTTTGTAAAATTAGTTATTTTGCCTAGAAAATTATGAAACTTGTTATTTTGAGGATTTATTTTATGTAGATTTAGGAAAAAATAGTGATTTAGTTTAATTACGTCTGAAAATATAGGGTTTTTAGCAAATTGTTCAAAACCGAGTATGATTAGAACGGAAAATAAATAGGCTTACGAGTGTAGTTTGGAGCTCAATTTTTTTTCTATAGGATGCTCATGTGATATAGAATAGTGCTATGAAGCCGTTTTTTTTAAATTAATTTTTGAAAATTTTAAGTTAATTTTTAGCCCTAAAATGATGGGAAAATTAGGTGATTTTGGGTTAATTAAGTAATTAAGGTACTAATTACTGATTTAGATAGTAATTAGATATTTTGGGATGTTAATCTCTAATATGGAACCCTAATCCTAACCTTTGGAGTATTAAGAAATTAGGTAGTTAATATAAGAAATTAGTAATATATGAAATTGAAAATTAATAAATCTAAAAAATTAGGGTTATTTAGATAATATTATAATAGAAATCAGAAAAATAATAAATCTGAAATAACATTTAATTTTAAGTAAATGTCTCAAAATGTAAGATTTTCTCATATTGGGAATAAATCCGATATCTCAATTAGGGTTAGCGTGTATCGAATAGTTTAGAATACTAAATTAAGACTTAATAGGATATTTGGACACTCGAGCTTAATGTGATTAATTTCACATTAGGATTCGAGCATATTTAAGGCTTAGAAATCAAAATTAAAATCTAATTTAGGATTCGAACCCCGAAATAGAGTACAATGAATCATTAAGACGTAATAGGTATACACGAAAACAAGGAGTTAAAATATAACTTAGAATATGAATCTATAAAGTATAAGTACTAAAAGACCTATTTGTATTATAGGAAACCCAAAGATAAATCTGCTTGCGATTAAAGGATCGAGCGATTGAGCAATTCCAAGTAAGTTGGGTTATTGCTTATTGTAATAGAGTAATAGTTTTATGGTACTTGGAGACTTAGACTTGTGTATGATTGTGATTGTAAGTAGTTTACACATGTGTTTGATGTATCTGAATTCGTGCTGAATTTGCAATGTGAGTGATTTTGTTACTGATTGAATTGGTATGAAATTGTTGAACACCCTAAATGAAATTTAATCTTATTCGGCCTTACTAACTGAAAATATGATGCATTGCAACCCGTTAGGGGATCATAGGATACTCCAACCAAATACCGACCCCTTCGAAAGGGATAGCGCAGAATTGCAAAATGGTCCCTTCTTCATCCTTAGTCGAACTAAGTGACAAGAGAGGAGGTTGCGGTGAAGGTGAAGTCAATGGTTCGAAGGTAGTTGCGGGAGGAGCGAGGTCTCCATTGCACAAGCTTGGGTTTGGTTGTGAGTTGCTACATAACATGGAAACTCCTCAACCCGGATTGGAGCTGGTGAAATTCCTCTGGTTTCACAACGGACCGAACTACGTTATGCGATGGCACTTGATTGTTGCATTGCATGAAAATAATTGCTTGATAACCCTGTTTGTGCTTGTATGCATTCATGAGTCTCCAATTCAACTTACTGAGCTGTAGTTGCTCATACTTTTATAGATCCTTTTGTAGATTCTGCTTTCTGAATACTTCAAGTAATATACTGCCCTATACTTACTCGGAGGTTAGTCCGTTTGAAGCCGGGGGTGTGAGGATTAAGTTACTTAGTATAATGTGTAACTAGAGTGACCTTGTAATTAAGGATGAAAGACTGATAATTATTATGTAATCTAGTGAACTGTTGTGTTTATGTAAAACTTTCTGAGAAGCTCTATGGACTTTTATATTATTATACATGTTTATTAGAAATTTGTACTATTTATCATAATTGTAGTTCAACTTTTAATCGGACTGTTTACTTCAAAGCAAGGAGTCGTCGATGCCTTATGTAGATCATGTCTATGGTAGGCATTGTGAGGCTAGTTAGTATCATGAAATGGTTTACACGGTGGAACTGTTGAGACTTTGCGACTTCTGGACGTAACAGTTCTCGGTTGGTATCAGAGCGTAGTTTTAGTGGACTCGCTTTGAAGCGTCATACACTAAAAGAAATAGACATTATAGGAATATCGAGAGTAGGTAATATTAAGTGGGCGCTAAAAGATTGTATAATATAAGTAACCATAATCTCTAACATAGGAGATTTATTGGTTTAATTATAATTACAGGGTTGAAGGGGAGAACTAATACATAGTTGGATACAGTTTGAATGGAATGGAGACATATCCCCTATTGATTATAGGTTTATATTACAGCGATTATTGGTGGAATTAGCTGATTGGAACATCTTTAGGACAATTGATGAGATCATTGATAAGTTTCATGATCAGATGTGCTATAGCTGGAAGGATGAGTAGGCATGGATGGAGATGAGTTTAGGACCTCAATATAGTAGATATACTGCCATAGTAGCTTTTGAACAGAGGTGGTTGGAGACAGAGGGAATTATAACCCTGATGATGCCCTTACGATATTTTCCTACTAGGTTAGAGGATGGGAGACCATACTCTGCTAGTATTGCACACATCCCTGCTGACATCCCATACATTCCCAAACAGTACCCACCGGGGATCATTGATTGGTTTCCTCAGTTTCCAGAACCTGCTGGGGATGGTATAGAGATACCATTGAACCCTAACCCTGAACCTGAACCTAAGATACCAAGACCACCACCAGAGAACCCACCTCTAGTTGAACCCCAAGATGATGGATTTCATGTAGAGGACGACCCCGAGGAGGACCCAGAAGAAGAAGAAGATCTAGAAGAAGACCCAGAGGAAGAGCAAGAGAACGAGGATGAACCTGGTGTAGACTTACATGCCTTAGTCATGCAGGTGATCGCAGACACTGAGATAACTGGAGTAGGAGTTGGTAACCCAGTTGATTCGAATGATGATGATGATGTGCAAGAGGTGATTGTGATCCTTGAGACGCTAGAGATAGTATATATAGATTTTGCATCAGATAGTGAGCATGAGGATCATTCGGTAGGAGGCCATATGGGTCATGATCCATTTGATGGAGTAGCTGCCACTGATTCAAAGGAGGATTAGCTTAGTTAGATGACTAACTTGTTTGGTTAGGTAGATTTTTAGATATGATCCAGTAGCAATTTTGATGGAAACTGATGTATTTTAGAATCTTTTGATGTATTTTGACTTTTGATATATTTTATAACTTCTGGATCAAGATAGGTGTACGCTGTAATTAATTTTGATGTAGTCAGTTGATGTAATCTTTTGTCTTGTACAGTTGTAAAAATTGAGTCTATACTAAATTATGTAAGTAATGATGTAATCGAGTTGTAAATTTGATGTATGTATTCGAAAGTTATCGAGTTGTATCTTTTGTTTTGAAGTTGTAATGATACTGATGTAAGGTTGAATGAAATATATAGTGGAAGTTAGATTACGAAGTACGTTGACTTCAATAATATTATCATTACTACTGTATATGAGTACATGTTGCAAGCATTTATTAATGTATAAAAATTCTCTAAACAAAAACATAGATAACTTAGAGAGAGATATGAATGCAGGATTATAAGTTAAACTATTAAGCAATTATGGCTGAAGCTGGAAACGGGAGTAGTCAAGGAGGAACTGAAGGGAATCAAAACCCTCCACCACGAGCACCATCACCACCAAGAGAACAACATAGACAAGATTTACCCCCGCCGCCTCCACAAGAAAATATGCCTATTGGACAAATACTTGCCATTATGCATACGATAATGAGACAGCAAGGAATGTTGATTCAACATCTTATGACCGGTGGTAACATGGGAAACAGAAGACCCCAAGAAGTTGAGCAACGAATGGAGCGACCTCAAGAGGTAAATAAACTTCCTGAGTTTATAAAAGCCAACTGTTATTTTGAAGGGGAGATGGGTAGACCAGATGTAACTGATAATTAGTTAGCCCAAGTTGAACAGAGTTTTGAGGCTTTTAGAGTCCTTGAATCTCAAAAGTTATCTTATGGTACATTTATGTTAAAGTTAGCTGCGAGAGTATGGTGGGACTCAAGAGCAAGACAACTTGGAAATAACATTGATTGCCAACAATTTAAGGAGGAATTTAGGAAGGAGTATTTCCCCCATAGTTGTCAAAATAGAATGGTACGAGATTTGTTTGAACTGAAGAAGGGAGGTATGAGTGTAACCCAGTATGAGACTGATTTCAATAGATTGTTACAATATGTACCTGGCTCATACCAAGATAATATTGAGTTGAAGAAAGATTTGTTTCTTACCGGATTTGACCCCATAATGTGTTATAAGTTGTTAGATTATGGTTTCACCACTTACAATGAAGTGGTAGATAAGGCAAGACAACTGGAAGATAATCGTATGAGGATGCAAGCAATGTGGATTCAAAAGATCAACAGAGGATATCGACCAGGTTCATCATTTAAGAGATCATATCCTGGTGCCTCTAGTAGCAGTTCTAGGCAGAATAGAAGGAGACCAGTAACTCTAGTTAGTAACCCAGCGCAGTCAGTACCGAGTTTGAGTTTTTATGATAAAGATGGTAATGTCAAATGCTGGAAGGGTGGTGCAAATCATTTCCCGAGAAATTGTGTTCAGCTTAAGGGGAAATATTTTATATGTAGAGATCCAAACCATGTGCTGAAAGCATACCCTAGGATGAAATTAGTAAAGTGTAATAAATGTGGTAAAAAGAGCCATTTCTCCAGATACTATCCACAGTTTGTACAAGGAGCTAAGCGAACAGAAGGTGTTGATAACACCACTGCTCCTGCTCGTATCTTTGCTCTAGAGGATATGGAAGTTGAGGAGAATGAAGATTTTTTAGATTTTATGGAGGAGTACTACCATGATGATGTCGAGGAGATCATGGGAGTTGAAGAGGAAAATGATGAAGGACTTGTAACTAGACATGTGCTGATAAATGGACAACCTGCTTTTGTGCTGTTTGATACTGGTGCATCTCATTCCTTTGCAAGTCAGAAATTTGTAAATGAACAAGAGATTAGTGTGGTTACTGTAAATATAACTTATAAAGTTAGAACTCCGACTGGGGAGAAAGTAATAACCTGAGAAATAGTAGCTGATGGTAGAATAAAAATTCAGGAGAAGGAGTATCCTATAAGTTTTGTTATATTACCTTTACAAGGTTATGATGTAATAGTAGGAATAGATTGGTTGTCTAAGAATAAAGCCATTATAGAGTGTAGAAATAAAATTATCAATCTTAATGAGAGAGAAACGATATTTCAAGGAAAGGCTGGTGGAAGTGAATTAAATTTATCAGTGATGGAGATATGTGATGAATAAATTGAGACAAAAGTAAAGGGGATGATTGGAAATTTTGTTGGGTGTTTGCTATTGATATAAAGAAGGAAATACCCAAGGTAGCAGACATACGGGTAGTGAATGAGTTTCCAGATGTACTTCTAGAGGATTTACCAGGGTTAGCTCCACCCTGAGAGTTGGATTTCATTGTAGAATTAGTTCCTGGAACTAAGCCTATTTCTAAAGCTGCATATCGGATGTCACCTATGGAACTTTAGGAACTAAAGAAGCAACTTCAAGAGCTATTGGATAAGAAGTTTATTCAACCGAGTGTTTCACCATGGGGAGCACCGGTATTATTTGTGAAGAAGAAGGATGGTACTATGAGATTATGTATAGACTATCGGGAGTTAAATAAGGTTACCATTAAGAATAGGTATCCTTTACCTCGCATTGATGATTTGTTTGATCAATTACAAGGTGCAACTGTGTTTTCTAGAATAGATTTAAAATCAGGATATCATCAATTACGAGTTAAGCCGGAAGATGTACATAAGACTGCATTTAGAACTCGATATGGTCATTATGAATTTTTGGTGATGCCATTTGGCTTAACGAATGCTCCGGCTATATTCATAGACTTAATGAATCGCATATATCAACCATATTTGGATAAGTTTGTTGTAGTGTTTATTGATGATATTTTGATTTATTCAAAAACCAAGAAGGAGCATGCAGAGCATTTATGATTGGCATTACAGAAGTTGAGAGAGAATAAATTGTATGCCAAGTTAAGTAAATGTGATTTTTGGTTGGATAGAATTTCTTTTCTAGGTCATATTATATCTAGTGAAGGAATTTCTGTAGACCCTGATAAAGTGAAAGCAGTAATGGATTGGAAGCAACCAACTACAGTGACTGAGATAAGGAGTTTTCTGGGTATGGCTGGATACTATCGACGATTCATAAAGGATTTTTCCAAAATTGCCAAATCGTTGACTCGATTGACCTAGAAGGATGTAAAGTTTGAATGGAGTGAAGATTGTGAAAGGAGTTTTCAGGAGTTGAAGAAAAGACTGGTTATAGCACCAGTATTAACATTACCTAATCCGGATAAGCCTTATAATGTGTACAGTGATACTTTACGGAATGGATTAGGTTGTGTATTAATACAGGATTGAAAAGTTGTTGCATATGCATAAAGACAATTGAGGTCACATGAGAGGAATTACCCAACTCATGATTTAGAGTTAGTGGTCGTAGTGTTTGCCTTAAAGATTTGGAGACATTATCTTTATGGACAACGGTGTGAGATGTACATTGATCATAAGAGTTTGAAGTATTTCTTTACTCAGAAGGAGTTGAATTTAAGGCAAAGAAGGTGGTTGGAATTGATTAAAGATTATGATCTGAATATAAATTACCACCCTGGAAAGGCCAATTTGGTAGCGGACGCATTGAGTCGAAAGAATTATGAACATGTTGCCTTATTGTTAACACCTCAACGTGAATTAGTGCATGAATTTGAGAAGATGCAAATTGGGTTTGATTGGTGTGAACCTAATAGCCAGTTGATGAATTGGGAATTGCAACCTACTCTATTAGAGAGAATAAAGCAAAAGCAAGAAGAAGATAAGGGTCTGATGGAGATAAAAGAGAAATTAAGTAACGGATAGGACCCTGACTTTAAGGTGGATGATAGAGGTGTAATAAAGTTTAGAGGAAGAATATGTGTACCACAAGATGTTGACATAAGGAAGCAAATTTTGAATAAAGCACACATTACAGGTTATACTGTGCACCCGGGAGGAAATAAAATGTACTAAGATTTAAAACTCATGTATTGATGGAATGGGATGAAGAGAGAAGTGGTACAGTATGTATCAGAATGCATGACGTTCCAATAAGTTAAAGCAGAACACCAAAGACCGGGTGGACTATTACAACCTTTAGAAATACTCGAAGTCCTAGGCTTGTCTATAATTGTGATTACAAGTAGTTTACGCATGTGTTTGATGTACCTGAATTCGTGTTGAATTTGCAATGTGAGTGATTTTGTGACTGATTGAATTGGTATGAAATTGTTGAATACTCTAAATGAAATTTAATCTTATTCAACCCTAATAACTGAAAATGTCATGCATTGCAACCTGTTAGGGGATCATAGGATTTTCCAACCAAATACCGACCCCTTCGAAAGGGATAGCGCAGGATTGGAAAATGGTCCCTTTTTCATCCTTAGTCGAACTAAGTGACAGGAGAGGAGGTCGTGACGGGGGTGAAGTCAATGGTTCGAAGGTAGTTGCGGGAGGAGCAAGGTCTCCATTGCACAAGTCTGGGTTTGGTTGTGCGCTGCTGCATAACATGGAAACTCCTCAACCCGAATTGGAGCGAGTAAAATTTCTCTGGTTTCACAACGGACCGGACTATGTTGTGCGATGATACTTGATTGTTGCATTGCATGAAAATAATTGCTTGATAACCCTGTTTGTACTTGTATGCATTCATGAGTCTCCAATTCAACTTACTGAGCTGTAGTTGCTCATACTTTTATAGATTCTTTTGTAGATTCTGATTTTTGAATACTTCAAGTAATATGCCCCCTTACACTTACCCAGAAGTTAGTCTGTTTGAAGCCAGGGGTGTAAGGATCAAGTTACTTAGTATAATGTGTAACAAGTTACTTAGTATAATGTGTAACTAGAGTGACCTTGTAATTAAGGATGAAAGATTGATAGTTATTATGTAATCTAGTGAACTGTTGTGTTTATGTAAAACTTCCTGGGAAGCTCTGTGGACTTGTATATTATTATTCATGTTTATTAGAAATTTGTACTATTTATCATAATTGTAGTTCAACTTTTAATCGGATTGTTTACTTCAAAGCGAAGAGTCGTCGATACCTTGTGTAGATCATGTCTATGGTAGGCACTGTGATGCGAGTTACTATAATAGAATGGTTTACATGGTGAGACTGTTGCGACTTTGCAACTTCGCGACTTCGAGGCGTAATAGTCTATACACATATTTTTTGTAACACCGTATAGTGGTGGTGGTTGTTCACTCCTAAGTGGTCATTGTGTTAGAGATCTCTTTTAAGGCCCTAATTACACATATTTTTTGTAAAAGCCCTAATTCCTTCTTAATTTTGCTACTTTTAATTTTCTAAGGTTTCAAATTGATCAAATGAGCCTCTGTAAAAATTTGGCTATTTATAGAGATCTTAAGGATTTTTTGTACATTAAATTGAGGTAATATGAGTTTTATTCTCTTCTAAAATGGCTTTTTATTTGGCTTAATTTTATTGGTTAATTTTATTTCTTAAATAACAAGCTGCCACGCCTCAATTCTAGAATTTTCCTCATTTTCCCTTATTTTTCTTGATTTTTCCTTAATTATTCATACATTTTTTAATTATTTAATATTGTTTTAGCCTATTTCGCATATTTTAAGTAATTACATATATTTCTACCTACATTTAAATACATATATGATATAAATAAATATTCATAAATAATATTTAAGTTATTTTATGATTTTTAATATATATATATAATTTATTTCTATCGGTTCATTAATTATCAGAATTCGTTTTAAACATTTTTGAAAAATAACGGACAATTTTCATAACATTCAATATTGTTTTAATTAATTATTTTATTACTTATTTTTTAATTTCAAACTTATAGAATCATTTTTATTAATATTCCTAACTTCATCGTAAAAATTAAGTTTTTTTTTAATTTCAAACTTATGAAATCATTTTTACTAATATTTCTAACTTCATCATAAAATTTGGACAAGATCGGACAAGTTGGCTCGATTGCCCTAAATTCTACGAACTGAACCCCGAGTAATTGATTGTAAGTCTTACAGTTAGCTTCCAGTCTAGACCTATATGCCCAACATGTCATCCCCACAGCGCCGATCGGACTCCTTTAAGTCGGATTGGTCACGTCTAAGTAGCCTACATATCCTTTCTTATTGCCTTCGCCTTGGCAATGAGACTATGGGGTGGGGATAGGGGGGACGGGGAAGGGGGTAAGTGTTGACAGGACACTCTGAACATGAGCCTCCTAAGTCGGCCGTATCCGATA
The DNA here is from genome assembly GCA_024138005.1 of Lumnitzera racemosa. Classification (NCBI taxonomy): domain Eukaryota; kingdom Viridiplantae; phylum Streptophyta; class Magnoliopsida; order Myrtales; family Combretaceae; genus Lumnitzera; species Lumnitzera racemosa. The sequence continues at coordinate 108,939,761 of JAMXBC010000004.1, forward strand.
CATCTTGTAGCCTAGGGTATACCTTTGTGAGCCTAAGCCCTAGGCTTATATGGACTAAGCCTAGTAAGCTTTGCAACGACAATAATATACAAGATAAGGATAAAACAACCATATTTTAAATAAGTGAGACATATTGGGTATAACGACTTCATTCTCCTATATTTGCGAGAGAAGATCTCTCCCATCAATTGATCTCCAGTTATCATCTCTACTTTGCTATAAATATTAAGTCACAACCCAACAGTAAAGCTCTCAAGACTTTGCACATCAAGCTTGCATGTTTTCCTACATTACTTCTTACTCCCAAGATCCAACTGTTAACTTAAGTATCGGAGTAGTTATATCGGACAACCCTTTGATGTTTCCTCACCGTATATTGTTTTGTATACCTTATACATACAAAGCTCCAACAACTATCAGTAACAACTCAGAGATGACAACTAGAAATACTTCTAAAATATTTGAACAATAGCTTTTTATTCGTAAAATTTAAAAATGTTTCTAGCTAATACAAAAGATACTATTATAGTAAAATAAAATTGCTTATAATATAGTTGTTAGAAAAATACGGCAATTGTAGAAGAATGACAATTTAACCATTCTCGTAAAGTATGGTATCAATATAGAGATGACTATAAATTTATGGGTGAAATGAAAATTATCATGTCCATTTGATTTTTCGATGGAGGTTTCAGTAATTGATATTTACGGTTGTGCTTCTTCTAAAAACATGCATTCACACTCTCCTCGTAAAACCTTAGGACAGGATGCAAGCCGTTTTTTATTATGAAACATGTGCTTTTTCCACACGCTGTGGTCTAGAAAGTTGTTCTAGATAGTGAAAATTATTAAAAGAGTCATGAATGCTATTTAAGATGTTTGGAAAATACTTCTGCTTTTAAAATTTAATAACGTGTTTCGAATATATGAAAAACACAAGATACTTATTAAAAAATAAAACGATTATTAAGGAAAAGTAATTCCAATGATGTACGGAGCATTACAAAGTCAAGGATGGGAGTCGTCTCTGGATGGTTGTGTCCACTTCGTATTGAGGACGGAGCCATTTATCTTGATATTGATGGCTTTGCATCTTCTACACGTCTTGGCTTGGAAATATAGACGACCAGCTTTGACGAGAGTTCCCTTGTGGGGACGTTTCAAGAGACGTTTCCATTGCTTTTTTTTTTTTGAATTTGTAAAAGAAAATATTAATTATTGTAAAAGTATAATATTAACTAATATTATTAATATACTAATATTTATTATATAGTACTAAATTATATTTGTTAATATTAAAATTATATTCACAAAATATTAAAAATAGTGACTTAAAAGTTATTTTATATGGCTCATAAAAATATAAAAAAGTATCAAGAAATTTTGATGAATAAATTTAGGGATGAATTGCAGGGTTTTTTAGAAAAAGCATATGTGATAGTATAAGAAACTTCAACAGTTTCTATGGGATAAAAATGCTCTAAGGCAATACTAATGTCGGTGTCATTATATTCTCTTGTTCTTTGGTCAACAAGAGATTAAAGCAAGATTTAAGGCGCATCCATTTATCTGTTGATTTATGTACTAGAAAACCTATATGGTCATTTATAAAATATTATATTATTTAGCTCGATTATCTTGCCAACCCAATGGGGTTCAATATTAGTGGAATTTAAGTTGAGTTTTTATATCAATATTATATTAATTAGAAAAATTTATTCTTTGAAATAAATTAAATCTTGATAAGTTTGATTAAATCAAATTCGAGTTTTTTTAATGCTATTTTTGAGTTTAAACTTAATTATATATCCTCTTGCCTTGACTAGTTTACCTCTAATTGTGGTAGAAGTTCCGGCATAATGATGTAAAAATCTTTTGTGTCTAGTAAAGATATTTTACAGCCACCAAAAGTAGTCTTTGATAAACGGAGTCAATGTGTATTGGACGATCTATTGATGGTGATGCTTGTGTCATTTTCTACACGTCTATGTGTGTGAATTTCTTTGGGACGAATTATAGTCAAAACAAGAATTTGCACAGCTGGAAAATTGATATTTATTAGTGTCCTATGCTTTTTATATTTGAAGAAAATATAGCAAATTATCTGCATATATGGCATGTGGTATAATTTGATATGTGGATCATTTTCGGTTTTGTCTTTATCGAAGTTATAATATGTGGATTTGAGAAACATTCCGCTTTCTATAGATAGAAATATTATACTGAATAAGATTAATTGTAGAAAATAAATTCATGTTTAACTCTCTCTCTCTCTTCCTACATTATCTATTTACATTTTGTTTTTTACGCTTTATATAACTATAATTAGTTAGTGCTAGAAATTAGACGTATGGAACACATATAGGACAAATAAGAAAAAATATAAAAAAAAAAGAAGAAGTATAAGAAGATAACATCACGTATTTTATATATCCCTAATCTACCCTAGCTTTATTATCTTCTTCACATTCCTTATATTTTACACCAGAAGTATCAAATGGAAAAATGGTGATAACCAATAAGTTGTGAAAAATCATTCTATCTAAAGCTTAAATTGTAATATACAACAAGGCATCAATACATACCATGGAATCATGTAAATTTCACTAGAATAGGATTAATTCATCCTATATAACATCATTAAAAAGTACATGACTCTTTCTTTTTTCATGAGATTTAGTCAATCTAAAGCATATGATACTTTAGATTCGTAAAACAAAAGTAGTAATCTTATCGATCAACAAATCAGGAGCTCTCTCTATATGATCAATACTAAAGATATAAATGGGCTAAATTATTTGCGTGCTATTCGATTTAGGCTTAATAGTTACTCGAGTTAGGCTTAGATAATAATCAAGTTGGAATCGAGCTCAAATTACTTGAATAATTTATTGAAATAGTAAATAATTAAACTAATAAACATTAATGGACTTTTTCAACCACTAAATTAAAAAAGTTTCATAATTGTGTTGATAAGGTGTTCTCTACCATAACTTTATGAACTAGTATAACTATCTCTCATAATCCATATAAGCCTTTACTTAACCATAAGATTCATAATCTCTTTCCCTTTAAATACGTGACATATTCATTGGAAGCCTTATGGTTGGACCCAATTCTTTTCCCTTATAGATTACCTTATATGTCATCTTTGAAGTATGTTGCTCTCTTTGAACCTCTTCTCAAAATTAAGACTAGACTCAAATCATGCACTTAATGGTAAGAGGTTAGCTCCAATGCCTTCTATAAAGTCCTAAGCAAAAGTAGTAAAAAATCAAGTTAACAAGTATCAATGTGCTTTTTCAACCATTAAGCCAAAAAATTTTAAACTCGTATTGACAAGATATTTTATATCATGACCTTATAAATTAAAACAAATCCCTTTCCATAATCAATGTAGGATTTCACTTAATCACAAAATATCATAGCACCAACCTTCAAAATGCAAATTCACAATGCATTTATGACCTTATTGTTATTTACAAAGTTCTCTAAAATTATTTTTAAAGGTCTTCTTCTATTTTGGCTAAAGAAAAGACCTTGCATGGCTATTGAAAATGTACTCCTTATATGCCCCTAATTTTTCTTTAGCAAAAAATGTGTGAAAAAAATTGAAAATGCACTAATTATACGTGTTCCACTATACTATTTCTAAAAATACCATTTGAAAATATGCTTTTTGGTATTTTTCTATAAGCATGATAAATTTGTACACTCTTCTATTTTGCTATTTACACTCGGCTATGTCTATCTTTTGTGTTCCACAATGCACTTATCTTTTGCTCTAATGAAGTGAATGATACTTGCAACTTTGTTGCATGTCTTTTTAAGTAAAGGTTTGTGAAATCATATATATATATATATATATATATATATATAAAAGAGGAAAAATGATTCAAATTGAAAAGTAACTAAAAGTTGATTACCATCTTCATTCTCTCCTCCAAAAAAAAATATACATAATACTTGACATGAAACTACAAATATGGTCTTAATCGAAAGTCATGTCAATGAATATCAAAATAGAACTTTCATATTATTATGAAAAAAAGAAAAACTATGTTTGGAATAAAAAAATCATAGCAAAACATCATTTAGGTTAGTGAGACGCCCCTTGAAATTCCTGTACACAATAAAATCATTTGGGTGGACACATTGTATTTATCGTTCCTAATATATCATTTGGGTGAAAAAGTAAGGATTAACCTTATTTATTTTTCTATTTGAGTTGTAAACATTTTTTTTTCTTTATTTAATTCATCAACACCATCAAATTTTTCAAAGGCCTTAAGTGGCTAGCTCAATAGTTAGGCTTTGCGCAATAATTTTACATCTTTTCTTATTTTCTCATTATATTATGAACTTAAACATATTAAACATTATCTTTTTATTATATTATGTAATGAATATAACATTATTATTTCATGAAATTAATTATTATGGACTAGCTAGAAGTTGACATATGTTAGAGATGAAAAGAAATTTTATTGAAGATAATGGAAATCCTACTCTTATAAAAATTGAAAAACTTAAGAATTCAAATAGGGCAAAAAAAAAAAAAAAGGAAGGTTGAAACCTCTAATAAGAAAGTAAATAAACAATTAATTGTGTATTTTTCATATCAGGTAATGATGATAACCAAATTGCTTTAGAACTCCTTTTATCTTAAGCTTTTGTTGTTATTAGACAATTAGGGTATCGAATTACATGCTCATGAAATCATGTAAGTTCACTTAAATGTGATTGATCATACGATTATGCAATGATATTAGAACTTCTTGGAGCTCTTCTTAATAAACCGAGTCCATATATATATAAATTATCTATAACTCTAATGTTCGTGGAATATACATTAGAAATGGTGGATACTTTGAATCTAATGGAGTTCCATAGCAAAAAATGAAATTTCCATCCAATTACACATTAATCTTTTGTGTATAGTAAGGACATTCCATAAGGATACTCAAAGTCGTGCTTGATAGATGCAGTCAATGATTTTTGGAATATCCATTGATGCTGATGCCTTATGCCATTTTCTATATGTCTATATGCATGAATTCAATCCACTGGTAGATGGAGTCTATGTTTTTTTGGAACAGTCCATTAAGTTGAACTCCAGTTTGTTTATTATTATTTCCAATTGAGTTTAAGTTTTAAAATTTTAAATCCTATTTGTGCTCTTACTCAATAAGATATTCTCTCTACCCAATCCATTTGCTAATCACAACAGAAGTTTTTGCAAAATGACGTAAAAGATGCCTTATGTCTAGAAAGGACATTTTAAAACCACTCAAAGTCATATTTCATAGATGGAGTCAACGTTTATTGGACTATCTATTGATGTGATGCTTGGGCCCTTTTCTATGCGTTTGTGTGTGCAACTTTCTTATTCCCATCACAACAATAATTTGCTCAACTAGAATCGTATCCTCCAACTGTACAAGAATTTTCAAATCTTGGCGAAGAGTAAAGGGAAATTGATATTTATTAGAGTCATATATATTTCATATTTCAAGAAAAAAAAAAAAACAAATTATCACCAAGGCATGTGGTATAGTTTGATTTGTGGATCATTTTCGGTTACTCTTCATCTAAGCTATAATATGTAAATTTGAGAAAAATTTTTGCTTTCGGTAGATAGAAATAACATACTGAATTCGGTGAATATTAGATAATAAATTTGTGTTTTACCTTCTTTTTCTCACTTTCTCTATTTATTTATTTATTTTCTACATTTTTACATCATCATGATACCACAAAATATTTCATATTTCAATATAGGTTTTAATCATTGATTTTATAACTTTATCTAAAGCATTTTAAGGGATCCATATCCTTTACAAACTTATGTTAACACTAAAAATACACAAAATTTACACATAAGCACAAATAAAAGAAAAAATTGACTAATCTAAGACGAGGTGGAAAAAAAAAAGAAAAAAGAAAAAATAAAAGAGGAGGAAAAAAAATATTAAAGATGTGTAACTAATGTTTCTTAAACAGGAAAAAAAAATGCAAGCATGGAAAGTATTAAAGAACTCAAATATAGGTCTTAGAAGTGATAGAATGCGAAAATATATGTATCGAATATCATAATTACTAAATCTCGAGAAAAGGAGAAAATAAAAACATAAAAAAGAAAATTGAGTATAGTTTATAAATAATTTTCCTTTAATTCAGCTGATTAAATTGATTGGCATCACTTCGTTACAAATATATTGATTGGGATTGTTGTAGGCTTTAATGTGAACCAGGTCATGCAAAGATTTAACTAAGAAGGCGGTTGAGAAATCACAATAGACTAATAGACTGATCGCAATTCTTATTTATTTAATCAAAGCAGTGCACTCAGAATTATATTTATTTATTTGATTTTTTTTTTTTTAGTATCAGTTTTCAAGCGGCTTGATAATACCATTATGTAATATTATGTATAGTTATAGAGGGCCATAACAAAATGCACCACATCACCCAAGGCTTGTAATGAGTATTTTACTACTTACATGCTCACCATGAATCTTTGTTTTATTTCAAAGCTCACCTTAATATTGGTCTTATCCATTTTAACTTATGTGTGGCCCTATTTGAGGTTCAAACAAAGCCTACAAGATCCCTACAATCTCCTTTCTTCATGGAACTATTTTGGTTCTTCAATTCCAGTGTGGTTCGGCAATCTTGAAAGTCTCATCCATACTGATTTGAGCAGTAATAATATTGATAATGTTTGTCGAAGTGTTGTTGTCTCTACAGAAGACAATCAACATGAGAAATCATTAATTTTGAGTTATAATGGGAATTTGCTAGCATGTCTTCATTTATATAATAATTCATCTAAATCCATCGAAGATCTTATAGAATTGTTAGATCTATCCAATTGCGATATTCTGGGTGCTTTACCAAGTTGGCTAGGAGATTTGAAAAAGTTGAGGTCTTTGCTTCTTTTGGGAAATTCTTTTGCGGGTCGAATTCCTACATTATTGAACTCGACAGAGCTAGACCTTTCCTTTAATTATCTAGTTGATATGAATTTAATATCATTAGGGAGGTTACTACTCTTTTTGATAACATACTAAGAGGTAATATTCTTAAGTCACTACCAGACTATTTAGAGACATTGATCAACTTAAAGAAGTTAAGTCTTTCATCTAAATAGTTAGAAGGAACGATTCCACCTACAATAAGTAAGTTGAAGGTCTTAGAATAGTTATATCTTGACAACAATCGTCTAGAAGGTAGTATTCCTAAAACAATAGGGCAACTTGCTAATCTTGTAGAGTTTGTCTTTATAATAATTCTTTGGATAGCATACTTTTTTAAGCTCATTTCTCAAATAAATCTATACTAAAAATCCCGAACATGGGCCTCCATAACCTTACAATTAGTATAAGCTCAAATTGGTATCCCCTTTCCAACCCAAGTTCATTTCACTTGCATCGTGCACATTTTTTATAGAATTTCCTCAATGGATAAAAACACAAAAAAAAGTCGTCAATTAGTTTTATCCGATGCTCATATCCTAGGTTTCATTCTTACATAGATAAAAAACATGTAGTTCTCTTAGTTGAATCTTTGTAACAATTGCATATCTGGACACTTATCGAATCGTCCACTTGACTTAAAATATTTGAACCTTTTCAACAATTCTATCTCTGAATCTCTCCACCAGACATTAGTAAAATATTACCTTCCATAAATACTTTATATCTAATAAGAAACTTCATAAGTGGTCCATTGCTGTCATCATTATGCTAAATGTAAAATTTGTAGGAATTAGATCTTTCAAGGTTTTAAGTAACAACTTGAGGGGAGATATTCCAGATTATTGGACTAATAAATCCTCTATCTTTGATTGATTTTTCATCTAATAAGTTATTTGGAAACATTCCAAAATCTTTTGGACAGCTTTTAGATTTATCGTCCATGTACTTGAACGACAATAGTCTCTACAAACAGCTTCCTAAAGATTTGCAGAATTGTGCTAACTTATTTATTTTAGACCTTGGAGAGAATAATTTATCTGGAAAATTACCTTCATGGATTGGCACAAGCCTGAGATCCTTGAAAGTTTTAAGGTTGTGAGTGAATAAGTTTTATGGTGGCATTCTAACTGCAAATATTTGGACTTAGGTATCGATAATTTAATGGGGAAAATTCCTCCTTGTCTTCACATTAGTGGTATGAATGATTATACATCCATAGATTACACATTATGAAACACTTTGAAGCAAGAACATGTGGTAAAGATCATCAAGGGAAGAGATCTTGAATATAGATGGAATATTTAGCTCTTAGTGAATTTAGACCTTTTAAGTAATCATTTGGTTGGACTAATCCTTGGAGAGCTATTTTCCCTTTCGAGATTGAGTGGATTGAACTTAGCTCACATTAAGCTTTCTAGGAGTACCCTTAATAGGAATTAAGCTACTAAGTCTTTGACCCACGGCTGAGTCCAAGGACTGAAAGGCCTGATAAGGCAGATTCTCTTACTCTACTCGACTCCTGCCGAGGCCGAGGTCGAGTCCTTCTTTGCTGAGCTACTCTTTATGTCGAGCCAAATGACTACCCATCTCTCTGTAGCACGCCGAATTGTAGATCAATCACTCATGCCTGAGTCAACCATTAACTTAGCATCTCCCCTACCAAGAAGCCGAGATAGAGAGACTCCGGACTGACTAAGCCACCCTTACTTAAACAAGTGAGTTGATCGTACTTTTTGTCTGCATCTTCCAATGGCATCATCAATATAGTATCGCCATGTATACAGAATCATGTGTAGAATCTGTTACACTAATGAATGTTTTCTTTGAATGTTCATTTTTACCCTTTTATATCTTATACATTACTTCCTTGGGAAATGTCTTTTTTGTCTTTTCCTTTTTAGACATGTTATCCTAAATTCTCAGGTATAAATATTCTTTGTACTTATAGCTATAAAAGCAGATTGATTATTATTAATACACTTGAGTGTTTTTCCATCCTTGCGTAAACACTACCTATTTACTATCGACATCACTCTTATCCTAACCCTTAAATAAGGCTAGGTGACAAGTAACCTCACTAGATTGATTCGTGTATCATATCGAGTTGTGCCATGAGTCTTCAAAAATTCCATTGATACATCATATCCATTGGAGTTGTTAATGGTTTTTTGCTTACTCTTCATTCATTTCCTATTCTTTCATGCATTTCCCCATCATCTCTTCAAGCATTTGGCAAGCTTAGACCCATCTAATGGGCGGCCTTGTCTGTTCTTGGTCATAGCTTACAATATCTTGGAATCAGAGTGAAGGTTTTGTTTGAGTTATGGTTTGTGTTTGAAGTTCTATTTATACCCTGTTTTGCGTGTGTGAAATAGAGCAAGTTACTGTGTCGTTTGATTGGCATGTTTGTTAGCTATTGGCTTTTTTGGTTTATGAAAGTGTTTGCTATATCACCTATTTGAAGAAATTTAAGCTTTGAATTTATGGAGAAAATGACTGACCTAAGTGTAAACATTGGTGCTAGAGATGACAATAATGGAGTTGTCCACTATAGATAGCAATCTCAAGGAACCCTTAGGAGTACTGACGAGAGACTAGATGAGGTAGCTAACTTATTAGTAGATCTAACCCAAACTGTTCATATATTGGCTTACCGATTGAGTGAGGTCACACAAGATACCCCACAAGTTGTTTAACCTGTTAGAGGTCAAAACCCAGCTCGACTGGCTCGAGATAGAGGAGTTCCTGTTACGCCCCGAAGTGGTAGAGTCGTAACAGTCCCACCGTGTAAACCATCCTAAGATAAAAGTTGGCCTTACAACCGCTATCTTAGACCTGATCTACACAAGGCATCTACAACTAACCCGCTTTGAAGTAAACAGTTTGTAATTTAAATAAATCATTTACCTAAGAAAGTGAGGAAATACATATATACACTATAATTTAGTTAATACAAATATTGTTTACAATATTTCTCCGTAATATATTTCCTAGTTATTACATTATTCAGAAATGAAAAATAATTCTAAAATAAAAACTTAGACCTTAAAAATATGTATTTATTTTTCAAATGTTTTTCCTCATTCTCCAAGATCCAGCAGTTACCAGCTTCAGAGTAATTGTTTGCCACTTCTTAGCCAGCACCTATACGACGTATAGGGATGTAAACAACCACAGCTCAATAAGTTAGGATATAGGATTTAAAACTATAACATAAACACAACAAGGTTTTCAATCAACTTATTAGGTGCAATGCATGTGCAAGCAAATGCCATCGCACAACGTTGTCCGGCCCATCGTGAGATTAAAGAAATTGCGCCTGCTTTAATTCGGGTTAAGGAGTTGCCATTAATGCAATAGCTCATGACCAAACCCAGGCTTGTGTAATGGAGACCTTGCTCCTCCCGCGACTACTTTCGAACTATTGACTTCACCCTCATCGCGACCTCCTCTCCTGTCACTTAGGTCGATCAAGAATGAAAAAAAGGACCAATTGCAATCCTGTGCTATCTCTTTCGAAGGGGTTGGTATTTGGCCGGAGAGTCCTAAGCTCTTTTAATGGGTTGCCATGTAGTTCCGATTATGATTATAGGTCATATATTTGATTAGGTCTAGTTTAGGGTGATCAATCATTTCATACAAACCATACAATACAAGTCAGGACAACAGATAGAATCATAGCATCACTCATAATCAAGAACATGCACACATCTAACTATCTAACAAGCACAACCAAGCATAATCTTAAGCCTCCAAAATACAGCATCGTATTAATCCCAACTTACCTCTACTCTTCACTCATTCACTCGAGGTCCGACTTGCTCAGGTCATCGTTGATCATCTCTATAACACAAACGTGGTTTCAGTTTTTCATATAACTATTATAGGTTCATTTTATCCTATAATACTTATTGTTATGTGTTGTTTATGGTTTAATATGCCTAATTATCTAGGTCTTAAGTCTTTTACAATTATTCTAGATTTGGGGTTAGGTTCAGGTTCGGTTTCCGCATCGATTTTTAAATTAGGTTCTAATTCGATTTCTAAGTATTGTTTTATACTCGAACCTTAGAAATTCGTTTCAACTTATAATGTGAAATTAATCACATTACTTCCCAATCTCCTAAATACCATCATTATCTCTAATTAGTATTTTATTCTACCCGGTACACTTAAATCCTTATTAATGTACCGAATTTACTCCTGATGTGATACATTTTTACATTTTTTCTCTAATTGCATAAATTCAAGTTTCCTATCAGATTTATTGTACATTTTTATTATTATCATAATATCAATTTTTATTATAATATTTTCTATTTATTATATTTCTAATAATTGTGTATTATGTACTATTACTTATTATGTACATAATACACATCTAATATTTCTATTACTTTAATTACCTAATTACCTAATTACTATCTCCTAACATCAATTATCATTTCAAAATGTCTAAATTCATCCTAAATCAGATTTTACTTTTAATTATCCTAATTTACAAAATTAACTTAAAATTTACTATTTTTCTCTATTACTCATTTACTACATAATTAACCTAATAATTACATCTAACACCCTAAATGCTATAAGTTTCATACTTCATCAGATTTCAACATCCTAAAACGTATAATTATTCACTAAATCAGTAATTAATCATTTAATTACTTAACTAACCTTAAATTACCCATTTTATGTCTCATTTTAGGGCCTAAAAATTATCTAAAATTTTCGAAAATTAATTTTTGAAAACGGGCTTCATAGTACCGTTCTATATCATCTAAGTAATCTACACAAAAATTTTAGGTTTAAAACTATACTCCTAAGGTCATTTATTTCTAAACCAAAACATGTTCGGTTTTGTATGATTTCTTAAGGACCCTATATCATGAGGTATATTTTCATCAAAATAATATTTTTCCTAAAAGCTACATACAAAAATATTCTAGAATAATAGGTTTCGTAATTTTATAATAATATTTACTATTTTTACAAAATTACATAAAATTGGGCTGAAAATCGAACTCACTGATTTGGGTGGCTCTGACCACTGTCGGTGGCCATGGGTCTGTTGGCCCACTTGGGCACTGCCACTACCGTGTGGTGGTGGTGGCCGTCCACTCCTAGCTGCTCGTCGGGTCTAGGTTCTCCTTTGTGGCCCTAACTGCACAGTTTTCTTCTTTTTTTTTTCTTTGGTTTTTCTCTTGAATTTTCAAAGCTCTCTATTTTTCTCACTCTCCAAACTGTCCAAATGAGCTTATAAAAAAATTGGGATATTTATAGATTTTTTTGGTAATTAATGTGCATTAAATTGGATAAGACATTGTCCAAATTCCTTAATTTTTGGCTTTTGTATTACTCTAATTTAATTAGCTGATTTTTTTCTTATTTTCCCCACCATGACCCAATTTTGGATTATTCCTTATTTTTCTATGTTTTTTCTGATTTTTCATTAATTAATTATAAATTTTCTTTAATTATTTCTTATTATTTTAGTACATTTCGCATATTTTAAGTAATTACGCGTATTTCTATATACATGTAAATTCATGTATAGTACAAATAAAAATTCCTAAATATTATTTAGGTCATTTTATGATTTTTAGTATACATATAATTTATCTCTAGCGATTTGTTAATTATCGGAATGCATTTTACGCATTTTCGATAAATAACGAGTTATATACTTAAAATTTGGAATTTTTATATTCTTATATTTTATTGCTTTTTTTCTTAAATTCAAACTTACAGGATCATTTTACTAATATTTCTAACTTTACTTTATAATTTAGGCTTGATTGGGTCTTTCAACCGATCGAAACCTCGAATGGCTTATTTTGGGGCTTACAAGTAAGTGGATGAGTAAGATGAAAGATAAACCTAAGGGAACCAGATGAAGAGGACGAGGAAGAGTATTTTGAAGAAGAGTGAGCCAAAGTCCCTAGAGCATCTAACTATGTGAAGTTTCGGATTCTGAGCTTCAATGGATCTAAGAGTGCTAATGAGTATTTAGAATGGGAAGAAAGAATGGAACGTGTTTTTTAATATTATTAGCACGAGGATTACAAGAAAGTGAGAATTGCTACTGTTGAGTTTTTCGAATATATCACCATGTGGTGGAAGAATTTCCAGGCTATGAGGAGGTGAGAGGGCTGTTGAGAGATTAATACTTGGCCTGAGATAAAGAGAATACTCAAAAACAATTTCATGTTGGAAATTTTTCTGCAAGACACTTTTACACGGCTTTAGGAGCTGAGACAAAGAGGTCGAATTGTTGACGAATATGTACAGTAATTCCAAATGCTCATGATCCGATGTGGAGTAGAGGAGCCCCTAGTGCGAATAATCTCTAAGTTCATTACGGAATTGAGAGTTCAGGATATTGTGGAGCTCCAACGATTCACCACAATAAATGAAGCCATTAGAATAGCCCAACAAATACAGAGGCAGAGAAAAAGCCAAGTACCAACCAGAATGCCAATTAGTTAACCTAAACAGGGAAGTCACCGAGTTCTCTCAAGTACCGAGCCGAGTAGAAAGATAGATGTCCAAGCCAAGCTGAAAGGCCAACTTAATAGTGAAGTGCTAACCTAAACTTATGAGAAGGGGCAAGGATATGGTAAGAAGATGAACCAAATTAAGTGCTTCAAATGCTAAGGGTTTGAACATATGGCTGCTTAGTGCCCGAACTATAGGACTATGGCTATTAAGGGAGATGTCACGAAACTAGAGGTAGAGAGTATAAATGAAGAACTCAAGGAGCAAGAGATTACTATTGAGAAAGATCTCATTGAAGAGGACGTGTTTGCTGAGGATTTGGATTAGTTGGTCTTAGTTATCCGATGTGCTATGAACTTAAAGCTCACATGAGAGGAAGAGTAGAGGGAGAATTTGTTTCATACCACTTGTAAAGAGAATGACCAAGTGCGAACGTTAATTATGGATAATGGAAGTTGCACTAATTTGGCATTAGCCAAAATGGTCACATAGTTAAAGTTATCAACCATTGCACACCCTAAGCCATATAAGTTGCATTGACTAAGTGATAAGGGAGCACTACATGTCACTCAGCAAGTACTGCTGCCAATCACAAAGGAAAACTATTCCAACGAGATTCTCTACGATGTGCTACCCATGTGCGTTTCTCACATATTGCTCGGTTGACCATGGTTATTTGATAGGAGAATGATCCATTATAGATATAGAAACATGTATGTATTCGAAAAGGATAGCCGAAAGATCACATTTAACCCAATGCTGCTGATTGAAGTTAACAAACTGTAGACCAAACTTGCTCGCGGATAGAAGAAGGCTCTGTTGATGAGTAGTGTCGAACTCCAAAAGGCCATCAATGCTGATGAGCCGACCCTTATGTTGGTCAAGCACCTATTGGAGATGAAGGAGTGGGGATGATAAGAATCAAACCGCTAGACCGATCATAAAAAGCTGAGCTAGAGGACTCCAAAGACTTACTAGGAGGATATTAGCTCTAAGCCATAGCTGAGACGAGAACTCTCATCTTGAGCTGGCCTCCTATCAACCTATCTGCCTAATCCTCACATGTATCAGACATGCTACTACCTAGAAGCAAAGTCCTAATTTAGGAGACAGCCTAAGACTAGAGGAGCCAAGCTCACCAATCGACTATTGGCATTTGACTCCAATTCAACTGACTTCTTAACCCGACTAATTAGCTCTTGACCTAATCCAAATCGGGTCAACCCCTGACTTCCAACACTTCCTGTATCGTATTTCTAATAGCTAGCCACCAAGCGACACATGTCTTTTGATAAGACATTTTAGAATGATCCTTTCTTTTTCCGTATCGAATATTCTTTGTCTCTCTTATCCCTTTTAGTATGTTTCATGTAACTTAATTATAGAATATCCCTTTTTGTCTTTTCATATATGTAAAGTAGCCATAGTAGACAGATATACAAACCTCCTCTTGTTTGTACACAGACATCAATGAATTATTCCTTAATATTAGATTATTCAAGTATCCTTGAGAAATCTTAGTGATCTCGTTATCATTCAACTCTTATCCATTCCCTTAAGTAAAGAGTAGTGATGAGTGGCCCTTTAATTCAGACCGGTATGTCATATCCGGTAGATTGTAGGCCGGGCAAGATCGATTGGTGTACCATATCCATTCAATAGCTACCCAGCTTTTTGTTAGCTTTTCTTCTATTTTCTTTTGGCTAGTCTAGTTATGGTGCCTCTCCGTATATGCAGCCCAAAAGATGCATCGGTTTCATTAGTATCAGAGCATGGTTTCAAGAGAGAGTGTGTAAAGTTTTGGTTCGCTTTACTATTAGTGGCTACTGTGTTCCTTCCGTGGCTACTGCAGTGTATTTGTATTATAGCAATTGTGGTGTCGTTGTTACTCTGCTTTTCATTGCGAAAACAGGGCAAGTTTATTTCTATTTTGTTTAAGTGACTATTGTGTATTAAAGTTGTTAGTAGGTTGTTAATCTATTCAGAAAATTATTGTATTATGTCCGATTCGAGTGTTCAAGATGTTATTGGTGATCAGAGTAGTGGTGCTTAACATGGTCGTGATCATAATGGTAAGAACACCTTAGGGTCCATTGACAATAGACTTGACAGGCTCACAAACATTTTTAAGAGTCTAGTCACAGTAATGTAAGTAAACAGGTAACAACCCAAGGTATACAACCACCTAACCTACAAGAAAATGCCCCTGAGAGACCCTATGGCCAAGGTAACCGAACCAATCGCCCAGTTCAACCATAGCAAGCTAAAGGAGTAAAGAATTAAGCTGCTATATAAAGATTAGAGTTGGAAGAGATTACAGAAGATGATGAGGAGCTGGATATTGAAGGGTTTAGGGAAGAAGAAGAGAAAGTTGACTATTACCAATTATAAGGATGATGACGCCAAGCTTCTCGAGGGCTAGATAATGTCAAGGTTTAAATTCTGCTCTTCAATGGGAGTACAGATGCCAATGAATATCTAAAGTGGGAAGAGAAGGTTGAGAAAGTGTTCGATTGTTATAAGTATACAAATGTTGTCAAGGTCTGACTTGCTGCACTAGAGTTTACTAGGTATGCGATAATGTGGTAGAAAAATTTGAACATAAGTAGAGCAAGGGACGAAAGATGAGGTGTTAGAACCTAGGATGAGATGAAAAGGTTGTTAAGAGATAGTTTTGTGCCTGAGACGTACCTATAAGATATGTTTGCAAAATTTCAAGAGCTTCACGAGGAAGCCAATCTGTTAATGACTATGTCAAGGAGTTTCAGATGCTTATAATCCGAGCCAACATGGAAGAACCAAAGGCCTGAATAGTATCAATATTTATTTTTGGACTCAAATCTAAGATTTGCAACATTTTAGAGGTGCAAAGGTTTTGTACCTTAGATGATGCAATTAACGTAGCACAGAGGGTTGAAAAACAGAGGAGTGCAATGAGTCGACCTGGGCAATCATTCTCCTAAGGCCTTGTATCGTGCCGACTTATACAAGCCGAATTGAAGAAGCCATACCGATCTGAAGAGAGAAATGACAAACCCGATGATCACTGAGCAGACCAACATGACCGAGTAGGACAGTCAAGCCGAACTGAGGCTAGGCTGACCTAGAGAATGTATGAGAAAGGATAGATGTTCAGATGAAAGACTGGTGAGATGAAGTATTTTAAATGTTTAGGTTTCTTACACATGGTTGCTAAATGTCCGAACCAACGTATCATGGTGCTCCAAGAAGAGGTGGTGGATAGCATCAATGAGAGTGAACCTAAGGAAGAAAGGGATGTTGGAAAACCCGAAGCTGAAGAGGAGGAAGAGACCTGTGTTAATGCCGATCAGGGTGAAGTAATGGCCCTAGTTCTGAGACGAGCCCTAAGTTCCTTACTGAACTCTAAGGAGGACTAAAGAGAGAATCTGTTCCATACCAAGTGTAATGTCAAATGACAATTGTGCATGATCATCATAGATGGGGGAAGTTACACTAAGGTCTTTGCACAGTCCTTTGTGTAGAAGTTAGGTCTACCAACCTTAAAGCATCCCCGACCTTATAAGCTACATTGAATTCATGATAAGAGTGCTTTACATGTAACTAAATAAGTGTCAGTGCCATTCGGTATTGGGAATGTGTATAGGGATGAAGTAGTGTATGATGTCATCCCAATGGAAGCCTCATACCTACTGCTTGGACGACCTTAACTATTCAACCAATGTGTTACTCACAACAGGTATAAGAACACCTTTGCCTTTGTTAAGGATTGGAGAAGGCTAATGAACCCATGTTCCTGTTGGTTAGGAGATTATTGGAGATGGGAGAATTAGAAGATATTTCAAAAGAGGTCTAAAACCTGCTATATGAGTTTTTTGACCTATTTCTTGAAGAATTGCTTAGGGGATTACATCTAATTCGAAGCATAGAGCATTATATTGATTTGCACTAAGCGCCGCCCTGTCAAACTGACCCATATACAAAATGAACCCTGAGCAGGTTGCCGAGTTGAAGAAATAAGTAGATGAGCTCATAGAGTGAGCGTATGAGAGGGAGAGCATGAGCCCTTGCGCAGTACCGGCTCTGCTAGTGCAAAAGAAAGATGGCTCATGACATATGTCCATCGATAGCCGAGTTGTAAGTCCTAAAGTTAAATCAAGAGACTGAAGGATTGAACTTAGAACACAAGGTTTAGAACAATCGGTTAAAGGATCCAATCAAACCTAAATTATAAACTATTGAGAGAAATATTAGTAAAAAATGACCCCATAAACTTGAATTTAAGAAAATAAGTAATAAAATAGGAGACTATAAAATTTTCAAATTTTAAGTATAATAATTGCTAATTATCGAAAAGGCGAAAAGTGTAATTTAATACCTAATAAATTACTAGAGATAGATTATATGTATACTAAAAATCATAGAATGACCTAAATAATAATTAGGAATGTTACATGTACCCCACATGTATTTACGTGTAAATAAAAATATGCGAAATTACTTAAATTAGCCAAAACTTAGTAAATAATTAAAGAAAATTATTAAATTAATTAAGATAAATCAGAAAAAAAAATTAGAAGGATGTAGATTAATGCAAATATGGTCGTGGCAGGTCAGAATTTGAAAAAGAAAAATTACCTAATTAGAATTAAGCAACATAAAAGCCAAAAATTAAGAAAATTGGAAAATGTCATGTTTAATTAATGCATATTAATTACCCAAAACATCTATAAATAGGGAAAAATTTCAAAGAACTCCTTTTAACAGTTTAGGATCAGAGAAAAATAGAGAACTAAAAAAATTCGAGGGAAAATCCAGAAAAAAAAGGGAAAGGAAACTGTACAGATAGGGCTAGTAAGCCAAACCCACACTTCACCACCACCACCACCCCACTCTAGCCCCACCGTCTAGGCTGGCCGACACAATTGGACCGGAGTTGGACGGCCAAAAAGCATCGAACCAGTGAGTCCCTTAATTGCCCAGATTTTGAATAATTTCGTAAAATTAGTTCTTTTGCCTAGAAAATTATGAAACTTGTTATTCTGAGGTTTTATTATATGTAGATTTAGGGAAAAATAGTGATTTAGTTTAATCACATCTAAAAATATAGGGTTCTTAACAAATTTAGCAAAACTAAGCATGATTAGAACGAGAAATAAATAGGCTTAGGAGTATAGTTTGGAGCTCAATTTTTTTTTTTGTAGAATGCTTATGTGATATAGAACAATGCTATGGAGCCATTTTTCTAAAATTAATTTTTGAAATTTTTAAGTTAATTTTTAGCCCTAAAATGATGGAAAAATTGGGTAATTTTGGGTTAATTAGGTAATTAAGATACTAATTATTGATTTAGATAGTAATTAGATGTTTAGGGATATTAATATCTGATGTGGAAACCTAATCCTAGCCTTTGGAGTATTAAGTATAGTTAATTTAGGAAATTAGGTAGTTATTGTAAGAAATTAGTAATATGTGGAATTGAAAATTAATAAATCTAAAAAATTAGGATTATTTAGATAAAATTTATAATAAAAATCAGAATAATACTAAATCTGAAATAAGATTTAATTTTAGGTAATTGTATAAAAATGTAAGATTTTCTCACATCGGGGATAAATTCGATACCCCAATTAGGAATAGCATATACTGAATAATTTAGAATACTAAATTAAGACTCAATAGGATATTTGAATACTCGAGCTTAATGTAATTAATTTCACATTAGGATTCGAGTATATTTAGGACTTAAGAATCAAAACTAGAATCTAATTTAGGATTTGAACCTCGAAATAAAGTAGAAAGAATTATTAGTATATAATAGGTATACATAGAAAAAAGAGTGAAATTATAACTTAGAATACGAATCCTTAAAGTATAAGTACTAAAAAAACCTTTTTGTATTATAGGACACCCAGAGACGAATCGGCTTGCAACTAAGTTATCGGGTGATTGAGAAATTCCAAGTAAGTTGGGTTATTACTTATTGTAATAAAGTACTAGTTTTATGGTACTCGGAGCATTAGGCTTGTATATGGTTGTGATTGTAAGTAGTTTACGCATGTGTTTGATGTATTTGAATTTGTGCTGAATTTGTAATGTGAGTGATTTTGTGATTGATTGAACTGGTGTGAAATTGTTTGAACACCCTAAATGAAATTTAATCTTATTCGACTCTAATAACCAAAAAATGTTATGCATTGCAACCTGTTAGGGGATCATAGGATTCTCCAACTAAATACTGACCCCTTCGAAAGGGATAGTGTAGGATTGCAAAATGGTCCCTTCTTCATCCTTAGTTAAACTAAGTAACAAGAGAGAAGGTCGCGGTAAGAGTGAAGTCAATGGTTCAAAGGTAGTCGTAGGAGGAGCAAGGTGTCCATTGCACAAGCCTGGGTTTGGTTATGAGCTACTGCATAACATGGAAACTCCTCAACCCGGATTGGAGCCGGTGAAATTTCTTTGATTTCACAACGAACCGAACTACGTTATGCGATGACACTTAATTGTTGTATTGCATGAAAATAATTGCTTGATAATTTTATTTGTGCTTGTATGCATTCATGAGTCTCCAATTCAACTAACTGAGCTGTAGTTGCTCATACCCTTATAGATCCTTTTGTAGGTCCTGATTTTTTAGCACTTCAAGTATTATGGCGCCCTACAATTACCCAGAGGTTAGTCCTTTTGAAGCCAGGGGTGTAAGGATAAATTTACTTAGTAATGATGTGTAGCTAGAGTGTCCTTTGTAGTTAAGGATGAAAGACTAATAGTTATTATGTAAATTAGTGAATAATTGTAAATATGTAGAATTTCCTGGGATGTTTTGTGGACTTACATATAATTATACATGTTTATTAGAAATTCGTAATATTTATAATAATTGTAGTTAAACTTTTAATCGGACTGTTTACTTCAAAGCGAGTAGTCGTTGACACCTTGTGTAGATCATGTCTATGGTAGGCACTGTGAGGCCAGTTATTATCATAGAATGGTTTACACGGCGAGACTATTGTGACTCTACGACTTCGGGACGTAACACCGAGTAGGATCGAGTGGTGCGTTATATCAATTCGATAGCTGCCCAGGTTTTTGCTAGCTTTTCTTTTGTTTTGTTTCAGTTAATCTCATTGTGGTGCCTCTCTGTATGTCGGACTTGGAGACACATTAGGGGTGAAATACCCTAGAAAATTAAATAGTTGTTGGATGAATATACCAACCTATTCCTAAAACAATTACCCAAGGGGTTACCCTTGTTTCAAGACATAAAACACTGCATTGACTTAATACCTAACATTGCGCTGCCAAATAAGCCCAGGTATTGGATGAGTCTCGAGTAAGCTTCTAAACTCCAACATTATGTCAATGAATTACTAAAAAGAAGGTATGTTAGGGAAAGTCTTAGCCCTTGTGCTCTACCGGTACTTTTAGTACCAAAAAAGGATGGAACCTGGTAAATGTGTGTAAGTAGCCCAGCTATGAACTAGATTACAATCAAATACAAGTATTACATTCCTAAATTGGAAGACATGCTAAAGGAATTAGGTCAGAGCTAAGATTTTCAGCTAAATTGACCTGAAATTTGGTTACCATCAAATCTGCATTAGGCCAAGAGATAAGTGGAAGACCATGTTTTAAACTCGACATGAACTTTACGAATGAATGGTCATACTCTTTGGCTTATCGAATGCCCCAAGCACTTTTATGAGACTAATGAACCATATGCTAAGACATCTAATAGGAAAGTATGTCGTGGTGTACTTTAACGACATCCTGATTAATAGTGCCGACATGCCGAGTTACTGTGAATATCTCCAAGCGGTTTTGGATATCCTTCGTGTCGAGACACTATTCAGCAATCTCAAGAAGTGTCGCTTTTGTTAGGAGGAAGTGGTATTCTTGGGTTATGTAGTAAGTGAAAAAGGCTTACGAATGGATGACAAGAAGATCTGAGCAATCGTTGAGTGGTTGGCTCCTACTATTTGTGCCGATGTAAGAAGTTTCCATAGATCGGCTTCATTTTATAGATAATTCACTAGGAATTTCAGTACCTTTACCGCACCACTTACTGAGCTAATGAAGAAAAACACCGACTTCTAATGGGGAGAAAGGGAGGAGACAAACTTTGCCGAGATAAAGGAAAGATTGACCTCTACTCGGTGTTAATTCTACCTGACTTTAAGAAAATATTTAAGCTGGAATGTGACAGATCAAGTATTGGAATAGGCACTATCCTAGAAAGTTAAGCAATTGCCTTCTATAGTGAGAAGCTCAAAGGACCTTAGTTAAATTACTCCGTATATGACAAAGAACTCTTGGCACTGATTTGAGCATTGTAAGTATGGCAACATTATTTACTACCAAGAGAATTTGTCATATATACTAATCATGAGTCACTAAGATACCTCTGAAGTTAGACTAAGTTATTGAAGTAGCAGGCAAAATGGGTTGAATTACTTAAAGGATTCAATTTTCTAGTAAAATATAAATAAGGAAAGAGTAATGTAGTTACAGATGCTCTTTCAAGAAGACATGCACTCCTAAGTGAACTGTAGACCAAATTATTTGAGTTTGTAAGCATCAAAGAGCAGTACTCTAGTGATCCACACTTTAGACTTGTATTTTTGTGATATGTCAATGGAAGAATAGTGGACAAATACTATGTGGAAGATGACTACTTGTTTCAAGGAGGAAAATTGTGCATGCCAACTTGTCCATTACAGAAGCTACTGATCAGGAAAGCCTACAGTAGAGGACTGTCCGGACATTTTGAGGAGAAAAGAACGTATGAGTTGCTAAGTGGTCGATTCTTTTGGCTAAAAATGAGGCGAGATGTGCACTAAGTTGTTGAAAGCTGTGTCACGTGCAAAAGGGCTTGCCAAGTCAAGAAAGGAAAAGCAATGCTATTACCTGTTCTAACAAAGCTATAAACCGAATTGAGTATGAACTTTGTTCTCAAACTACCGCAAACTGCCTAAGGCAAAGATTCTATAATGGTTATTGTGGATTGATTTAGCAAGATGGCACACTTCATGCCCTGTTCCAAAACTAATGATGCTTCAGCCATTACTGCACTTTTGTTGTAAGAGATTGTGCAGTTATATGGTGTATCGAGAAGTGTAGTCTCTAATAGGGACTCAAAGTTCTTGAGTTATTTTTAGAGGACCTTGTGGCGACAGTTGGGGACCAAACTACTATTCAATACTTCTTGCTACCCCTAAACTGATGGCCAAATAGAGGTGGTTAATTGCACTTGGGATCACTGCTCCAAGCTACAATGGACAAGAACTTGGTTGATCGGGATGTTTACTTGCTAATAGTAGAATTCTCTTACAACCGGATAGTGCATGATACCACTAAGCAGACTCCTTTTGAAGTGGTCTATGGTTTTAATCTTGAGTTACTCCTCGATTATACCCTTGTACCTATGCTTGCGCAAGAGGACCTTGACGTGAGAGCTAGGGCATAATCCCTTCAACACATTTACGACAAATTCACTCAGCACATTAACCAAGCTGGTAGAAGAATGTTAGAGAAGGCCAAGGGTAGAATGGCTAAGCAATTCCAATAAGGAGACTTGGTATGACTGCACCTTAGTAAGAAGTAGTTCTCCAGCAAGAGGAGGAATAAGTTATCTACAAAAGCTAAAGGACCTTTTAGAATTCTCCAAAAGATCAATGATAGCACCTATAGATTGGAGCTGCCCGAGGACTATGGGGTTTTTAATACCTTCAACATTGCTGACTTCAGTCCATATCACCCCAACAAAGAGCTGATCGAAGACCATTCGAATTTGATCCTAAATCCAAATTAACTTAGAAGGAATGATATGAATCAGGCTACTGTGCCTTTAACTATCAAAAAGGCGAAAAGTATAATCTAATAACTAATAAATTACTAGAGATAGATTATATGTATACTAAAAATCATAGAATGATCTAAATAATAATTAGGAATGTTCACATGTACCCCACATGTATTTACGTGTAGATAAAAAAATGCAAAATTTCTTAAATTAGCTAAAAACTTAGTAAATAATTAAAGAAAAATATTAATTAATTGAGGAAAAATCAGAAAAAAATCAAAGGGATAGGGAATGATAAATATTTGGTCGTAGCAAGTCAGGAGTTGAAGAAGAAAAATTAGCCAATTAAAAATAAGCAACACAAAAGCCAAAAATCAAGGAAATTAGGTAATATCATGTCTAATTTAATGCATATTAATTACCAAAAACTTCTATAAATAGGGAGAAAATTTACAGAGCTCCTTTAAATAATTAGGAATCAAAGAAAAATAGAGAGCTTAAAAAATTCAAGAGAAAAACCAAAGAAAAAAAAAAGAAAAGGAAAACTATGCAGATAGGGCTAGAGAGCCAAACCCACACACCACCACCACCTGGAACCGAGCCACCACCACTACCCCACTCCAAAACCACCGCCTAGACCGGTCGACACACTTGGACCGATGTTGGAAGGCCAAAAGCCATTGAACTGGATGAGTCTCTAATCTGCTTTGATTTTGTATAGTTTCTTAAAATTAGTTATTTTGCTTAGAAAATTATGAAACTTGTTATTCTGAGGTTTTATTATATGTAGATTTAAGGGAAAATAGTGATTTAGTTTAATCATGTCTAAAAATATAGAATTCTTAACAAATTAAGCAAAACCTTGCAATATTAGAACTAGAAATAAATAAGCTTAGGAGTGTAGTTTAGAGCTCAAATGTTTTTCTGTAGAATGTTTAAGGGATATAGAATAGTGCTATTAAGCCATTTTTTTAAAATTAGTTTTCAAAATTTTTAAGTTAATTTTTAGCTTTAAAATGATGGAAAAATTAGGTAATTTTGGGTTAATTAGGTGATTAAGACACTAATTACTGATTTAAATAGTAATTAGATGTTTAAGAATGTTAGTCTCTAATGTGGAAACCTAATCCTAACCTTTGGAGTGTTAAGTGTAATTAATGAAGGAATTATGTGCTAATTGTAGAAAATTAAGAATATTATAAAAAATTAGGTTTAATTAGATAATATAATAATAGAAATCAGAATATAATAAATCTGAAATAAAAGTTAATTTTAGGTAATTATATAAAAAATATCAAATTTTCTAACATCGGGAATAAATCCAATACCCCAATTAGGATTAGCGTATACCTAATAGTTTAGAATACTAAATTAAAACCCAATAGGATATTAGAATACTCAAGCTTAATGTGATTAATTTCACATTAGGATTCGAGCATATTTAAGATTCCAGAATCAAAACTATAATCTAATTTAGGAACCGAACTCCAAAATAAGTTAGAATGAATCATTAGTAAATAATAGGTATACATAGAAAAAATAAGCTAAATTATAACTTAGAATGTGAATCATTAAAGTATAAGAACTAAAAAAACCTATTTATATTATAGGATATCCAGAGACGATTCGGCTTGCAATTGAATGATCGGGCGACTAAGAAACTCCAAGTAAGTTGGGTTATTACTCATTATATTAGAATGCTATTTTATAGTACTCGAAAACTTAGTATTATATACGGTTGTTATTGTGAGTAATTTACATATGTGTTTGATGTATCTGAATGTGTGTTGAAATTTGTAATGTGATTGATTGAATCGGTGTGAAATTGTTTGAACACCCTAACTGAAATTTAATCTTATTCAACTCTAATAACAAAAAATGTCATGCATTGCAACTCTTTAGGGGATCATAGGATTTTCCAACCAAATACCTACCCCTTCGAAAGGGATAGCGCAGGATTACATAATGGTCCCTTTTTCATCCTTAGTTAAACTAAGTGACAGGAGAGGAGGTCGCGATAAGGGTAAAAGTCAATGGTTTGAAGGTAGTCGTGGGAGGAGCGAGGTCTCCATTACACAAGCCTGAGTTTGGTTGTGAGCTACTGCATAACATGGAAACTCTTTAACCCGGATTAGAGTATATGAAATTTCTCTAATTTTACAATGGATCGAACTACATTGTGCGATGAAACTTGATTGCTGCATTGCATGAAAATAATTGTTTGATAATCTTGTTTGTATTTGTATACATTCATGAGTCTCCAATTCAATTTACTGAGCTGTAGTTTCTTATACCCCTATAGATCCTTTTGCAAGTCCTGATTTCTGAATACTTTAAGTATTATGTTGCCTTAGAATTATCTAGAGGTTAGTTCTTTTGAAGCTAGGGGTGTGAGGATCAATTTACTTAGTAGTGATGTGTAGCGAGAATGTCCTTTGTAGTTTGAGGATGAAAGACTGATAATTATTATGTAAATTAGTGAACCATTGTGTATATGTAGAATTTCCTGGGAAGTTCTGTGGACTTTACATATAATTATATATGTTTATTCCAAATTTATGAAATTTACCATAATTGTAGTCAAACATTTAATTGGACTGTTTACTTCAAAATGAGAAGTTGTCGACGCCTTGTGTAGATCATGTTTTGGTAGGTACTGTAAGGCCAGTTACTATCATAGAATGGTTTACACAGCGGAAATGTTGCGACTCTGCGACTTTGCGACTTTTGGGTATAACAGTAACCTCACTAGACTGATGTGTGCGTCATATCGAGTTATGTCATGAGTCCTTGAAAGTTCCATTAGTGCATCATATTCATTGGAGCTGTTCATAGGTTTTTGCTTACACTTCATTCATTTCCCGTTCTTTCGTACATTTCCCCATCATCTCTTCAAACTTTTGATAAGCTTTGACTCATCTAATAGCCAGCCTTATCTGTTCTTGGTCATAGCCCACAACAATCCCCAACAATATTACGGGCATGATATCATTGGAGTCTCTTAATCTCTCCAATAACAAGCTGTTAGAACCAATTCTATAAGGATTATCGTCTTTATCTACAACGAACCATCTCAATTTGGCAAATAACAATCTCAACGAACAAGTTCCTCAAGGAAACTACCTCTAAACCATTTGTCAATGATCCATCCATTTTTTTTTGTAAATCCTTTGCTTTGTGGCAACCCACTCCCTCAAAAGTGCAATGAATTTTTCAACTTTGTATTGATTAAATATCCATTTGTAGTCTTGTTTGTGTTGAAACTTTGAATTTCTCTCATTTCTATAAAGTTATAAGAAATGAATTTTCCATCATGTTTGGCTTGCTTTTTATTTTAAAATGCAAATATGAAGTTCAAGATAGAGTGGACAATTATTTCTGTTTATCTTTCAATCAGTTAGGTATTGTAATGCCTTAGAACTGGAGGGTACCATGACCCATCATGTATTCTTACTAATCAGGAACATGTTAAAGCTCTAACCTAACTACAATGTCCTTAATCACTTGATTGAAAATAATTCTCCAATTACAACAATTCAAAAATGACTCATAGGAGAGTCATTCCAACCACAAAATTATACATAAAGCATTTTTAACTTTAAATCAACATAACTTGTTAATGGTTCCACTTAATACTAGCTCTACAATCCCACAATTCAACAACCTCTTCAACTATACAAAACTATGCATCTCTCTTCCTAACCCAAATATCTAATTCCATACTCATCATAGATAGCCACATGTCAAATCAACTCGCAGCTATAAAAATATAAGAGTGAGCTAAAGCCCAGTATGGGCGCATAAACACACACGGATGTCAAGCCTAAAACATACATATGATTTTAATGCAACGACAATAGAATATAAGTAAACAATAGTTTAATTATCTTTAATTTAAGTCAGTAATCAACAAAAGAGTACTCATGGCCTAGCCAAACCATAATCTTGTCCACATATATAGGTAGATATATATTTATATAAGTTTACCTTTAAGCTTAGAGTCCAGAGTCTAAAGATTAGAAATCTAATATTCTATCTGTATCATCCCATATGAAAATCCACTAGAGAAATCTTGTATATGATCAATGGTTGCTCCTCTATGATCCATCAACCCAAAATTCATTTAAAGTCCATAAGCTTAAGCTCCATAGGGATCAAATGACCTAAGCTCTCTACAGATCAATCACTTAAATTCCTCATTTTCAATAACTTCTGCTATTCTTGATTCATCGTCCTCAATTCTCTATGATTCTCTAACCAAAGCTCTGATACCACCTAAGCTGTAACACCATAAAAATCGGAGGATACCACAACCTGCCACTTGTTCCTATGTATCCCTACCAATCAGGAACACGTTAAGGTAGTAAAACCAACGACAGTCTCCTGAATCACTTGATTAAAGATAATTCTCCAATTACAACAATTTAAAAATGATTCACTGGCGAGTCATTTTAACCACAAAATTATACATAAAAGATTTTTAACTTTAAATCAACAAAACTTATTAATGGTTCCACTCAACAGTAGCTCTACAATGCTACGATTCAACAACCTGTTCAACATAATATGAAACTATTTGTCTTTGTTCTGAACCCAAAAATCCACTTCCATACTCGTCACAAATAGCAACATGTCAAATCAACTTGTAACTGTAAAAAATAAAAGAATGAGCTGAAGCCCAATACGGGTGTACAAATTCATACGAATGCCAAGCTCAAAACATACACATGCTTTTAATGCAATGACAACGAAATATAAGCAAATAATAGTTTAATTATCTTTAATTTAGGCTAGTAATCAACAAAATGGTAATCATGACCCTGCCAAACCATGATCTTTTCTACATATATAGATATATATAGATATAAGTTTTCCTTTAAGTTATTTACGCTTAGAGTTTAGAGACCAGAAACCTAATATTCTAATTGCATCATCTCATATAAAAGTCCACTAAAGAAACCCTGCATATGATCAAAGATTTTCTCTTTTAGGTAACCATCACTATGGGCCCCTAAAACGAGTAAGTCAAGTACAACCAGCAACCAAATTAATTAGGCCGAACATAAATTAGTTAGGTTAATTACTAAGTCCTATCAGATACAAGCAACAACCAAACACCACGTACCTAGAATCGCTCCATAATAGCTAAAAGAAATCTAACTCACAATTCCCAAATCAATATCTCAAACCTCAATAAGGAAAGAATTTAATAGCCACTATGAATTTATTTGAAAACAATTATATATGTTAACCCTTAAATACTCAATAACTAAGCTTTACCTAAAAGTTAAGTATAAACTTATAAACTTATCAAAACAAAGGTTCCAAATAAAATTAATCGAATTTATTCATAAATCAAAATAAAAAATAGAATTGGAGATAATATGATAGAGTAAAAAAGTTAACTTATTTATATATAATATTATTTAATTATTAAAATCGTAAGATACATAATATATATATATAAGGTAAACATATAATGAGGGTGTTAAAATAGATAATTTTATTAATCAGTATACTAAAGGCATACGTATCTAATCTAGCAATATTATAGTTCATAGAAATACGTAAGAAAGTCATATTAATAATCAGAATCTGAAATGAACATGCTTTACATTTAATCAACTGTAATAGAATACTTAAATCATAATATTATCAATATTAATAATAAGGTATATCCGTAAGATAATATCGTCATTAGTATGTCGTAAAGTAAATCTTCTCGAAAATTTACGTATATGATACGAGTATTAATGGAACTCTACTCTCAGCCAGAAAATAGTGACCCAACACCAAATATAACAAAAAATAAAAATCTAACTCTATAATTACACATATAAACATAATTCGATATATGACACAATTTATAGTAGGAACTTTTATATAAAATAGTGGTACAAAATGGCAAATAAATCAATTTATAATAGAAATCTATCACTAGCAAAATAATTACTTTTCACAATAATATAGGAAAATAATAATAGTATGTTACGCACATAATACAAAAAAATGTAATTAAGTAAACTCGTGAAATAAAGCTAAGATGAAAAAACTAGATGAATATCGAATTATCGCTAAATAGAATACCTACCAGAAAAACAAGTAATCGAAAATTACCTTTTGTTTAACGTATACCCAAAATAATTAATAAATACTAATTATTGGAATGGCTTTAAACGCGTGAATGAAATTGAGATTGGAATTGCTGACGGACAAAAAGAAAAAGAATTAGGGTTGGGGAAAACTTACGGACGAAAAGAAAAGAATTGGGGGACGAGAATTGGACAATGGATTGGGGTAGGGCTGTTGACGAGGGGATTGGGGAAATTGTCGTAGGTGGGCGGCGGCTGGGGTGAAGATTGTCGAGAGGGTGGGGTGGGGGGTGGTCTGCTGACGAGTGGAAATTGTAGGCGAGAGTGAGAATTAATGAGGGAAAGGAGTGGGTCCATGAGTCAAGGGGGTTGGGGCAAGAGAAATGGGGAATGAAGAGGGGGAAGAAATGAAACGGTGGCGAGAGAGAAAGACAGTGAAAGAAGGGATTGGGGAATGGACGAGAATGAAAATTGTAGGTGGGCGGCGGCTGGGGTGAAGATTGTCGAGAGGGTGGGGTGGGGGGTGGTCTGCTGACGAGTGGAAATTGTAGGCGAGAGTGAGAATTAATGAGGGAAAGGAGTGGGGTCCATGAGTCAAGGGGGGTTGGGGCAAGAGAAATGGGGAATGAAGAGGGGGAAGAAATGAAACGGTGGCGAGAGAGAAAGACAGTGAAAGAAGGGATTGGGGAATGGACGAGAATGAAAATTAGGGAAGGGTTAAGAAAAGGTTTTGAGATAGAGTTCGGATTATTTTAGAATTTTGTAGAATATAGTGTGTATTTATAATTAAAATTAGAAAATAAAGAATTAATCAAAATGAAAACAAATAGTATTTAGAAAAAATGAGTTATGTATAAAAATATTGTAAAATATATATACCTTATATGTAAAATAAAATTAGGTTATTTAATATGTATATAAAATAAGTATTTTAGAAAAATATTATCCAAATCTTAAATTAGACATCTATTCTATAAAATATACTTTAGAATGAATATGGAATTATTAGAAGGTTAATAAATTTACAAATTTTTTTTCTATTAGGAAATTGTTTCTCGATACAACTTAAATAAATTTTATTATTTAAATGAATTACTATATTAACTTGACTAAAGTGTTTTAGGTATAGAGCATGAGCTATTGGTTTAAATTAAGTTGTTGGTTTTTATCTCAGTAGCTGAGTTGCTCAGTTTCTCCAAACAATTAACACTCATCAAGTTATTATTTGCTAATCATTCAATTTAGTTGAAAAGAAGAAAGGAGACTGGAAAGCTTAAGAGTTTAGAGAAACCAAGGAGGGCATAACAAGAGGATTTTAAGGCTATCCTCATTGCATTCATTCTCTATTTGCGGAATCGATTATATGATGCAAGCAAATGAGCCGTAGATCGTAGATATAATCGGCAGTTAAAAAGAGGAGCTTTAATCTAGTTCTACAAACTTGAGTAATGCTTTGATTTCTCAAGTGAGATAAAGGAAGAGTTGGTAGTTTTTCCTATCTATAACATTCAAAGGATGGTAAAAGTTACAAAGTGCATCAATTCTATTTATTGCCAGCCATAGCTGGTGTTTTAAGTTTACATGGATTAAAACTAGGAAAGATGTGATTCTGTTGGGAGTATGATGACATTAAAACCGCATGCTATGAACAAACACCTAAAGATGTTTCTCACACAAGGAAGGGCAGTATATGTGGTTCGAGATTGAACTTTATTGAAAGCCAATTGCTAACTCTCAAAGTTCATCATGCATCCACTCAAACTTAATTTCAATAACTGCATTTTCACGAGTTATTTGTAACTGCAAGTGAAATATGTGATTTCCATACAATATTTAGGTTGGAAACTAGGACCATCACATGGTCTTCAGTCGTTAGAATCCACTAACCCATGGATGAGTGAAACTGAGCTGAGGATAGTATCTTGGGATTCTGCAAAACTCTGAACCACTCCAACTGTTTAGCTACAATACTGAGGACTTTTGGGGTTATAGATCCTGAAAGAACGAGGCTTTACGAAAATAATTCTGGAAGCCCACCATGCGAATTTAGTTTTTTTTTTTTTTTTTTTTGTCTTTGGATTCGCTTGCTATTAGGAATTTCCTAGCATTCTATTCTCTTCGCATAAAACTTATATAATTTAATTGGAAAAAAGACATGTTTATTATTGTTATAAAAAAATTATATTAATATAAATTAGATAAAAAAATTACATAAATATCAGTATGATATCTTATATTGAAAATGAGACACTAATTTTATATAAATATATGTTTCGCTTCAAACATGAAAAATTCATATAAAACATGCGAAATTCATTACATATAAAATTTATATAAAAATGTGACATATAAAAAGTGCTCTAACATTGAAAGCTGTATAAGTGACCACTTTTATATGTGGTACACTTTCAGATTTGTTAAAATAGATAGTTTGTTAAGGAAGTTTGAGCTAATGCGGATAATGCAAGTGTCTTCTGAGCAATTTTGATTTTCAAGTAATTCAGCTTCTGCAGCATTCCCATTGATTGACGTGAAAAACAATTACGAAGCGAACTAATAGTTACACTAACATATGGTAACATGGAGCTGTAGACAGGCATGTTCACGCCATAAAGATATATAAAATTTCTATTATCTTATCTTATATTAAGTGTACATAATTATGTATTTAACATATACGATTTTAATTTTCACGATAATAGAAAAAAAAGTTTATCCAATCGTTAAGTTTTTAATTTAGTAATAATCGACAATATGCAAGATTATTTTTAGAAAAAATTTATCACTTAATTACATAGATTTCGTAATTATAGATATACCATAAGTTGTGTACATTATTAATATTTGATAAAAATTTATTTTATATTGTCTAAATTTATGAATTTTTTGTATTGAGGGACATAAGTTATATGAATGTAGGTATAAATAATGTTAGAATGTTGGTGGAAATTGTTGTGTGTGTATGTATATATATATATATATATTTGGCGTTTTTAATATCTTGGGTTGAATTAAAAAGTCAAAATTAGATATTTATGCTGGCGACGCAGCTTAACAAGATGACTAATTGCATTTTGTAAAGTTGTCGCTCGGTATATAAATGAAGTTTTTTATACCATCTAAATATTCGGTTCATCGTGGCATTATTAGGATGGAAATGATAGATTACGTGGAAGTTATTATCTATGCGAATGGAAAAATAGTGACGAGTAGTTGGAGGCCAGAATATGACATGAAGCCTGTTAAAAAGTTGAAAATTAAGAAGGATTCGAATTTCTCTTATTTCAGTCGGAGAATTTGCAATTATATTGATATTGTCATTGACTCTTCACAAATTTTATATGTATACTGATTATTTGAAATACAATTCACTTTTCATCATATATTGCAATTCAATGCATTATTTATTTATCCTAATTTTACAATTTACAATTATTTTTTCTTCTATCCGACTCATATGGTTATTGGACGATCATCCCATACGCTTACTTCTTTCCCACTTGCTATATTTGTTGAAGCGTTCCACTAATTGTGATTTTATGTAATAGATTACTATATCAAACTTTATATTCGGTTTGCAAGTTAAGGGTTAGAAGAACATTACTTTATCATTTTGAACAAAGAGAAATTAGTTGATGTTGTAGAAATTGAACTGAAAGTGCATTTACTTGATACGCCTTCAGTATCACAATTTGAACTGAAGGCGTATCCACTTGATGCTCCTTTAGTTCGATGCTCCTTCAATTTGATTTCTATAACACTAGGCTATTGAAGGCTTATTCACTACATGCGCTTTTAGTGTAAAAATTACAACTAACTGAAAGTGCATTTACTTGATACGCCTTCAATATATCATATTTATATATTTTTTTAAAATGAATAATTTTCCATAATATTTTTTAGAAAAGAGCCCACATTCGTATAAAACTCAAAGTTAAAAGAATAATCCTACGACTCATTTTAAAGCCAAGTAAAAAAAAAATAAAAATAAAAAGAAAAGGAAACAAGCATAGCATGATATCGATTTTTCTTATTACTATCACAAGCATAAGCAACATGAACAAGTGCATAAGATGCAATATGCCATACATGAGGGATACTATGAAATGTATATTTATTAATTATTTGGTAATGTTGCCAATACATACCTTTCGACTATCTCAACACTACCTCATACCATGTTTACTTGGGGGGATTGGAGCCATTCCACATGCTAGTACACTTTGTTAGTTTTTTTATTAGCCACAAGGTGAACTCAGCAAATTAATAAAATCAAGCCACAAGATTAATCGAGTTGACAATAACAATCATGCGACATACTTGATTAGACAATCTCATGGGATGTTACAAACTTAATGGACCATTTCAATGATCATGTCACAAACTAATTTGATAATGACATGAACTTGGTCAATTAGGTATTTTTTTTTGTTAACACTCTTTCTTGTACATATATTAACGACTCTTAAGTTAATAGTTATCTATTATTAGGAAAAAGGGAGTGGGGAAATATAACACTTAAATATGGATGCATATGCAATGTGATGTATATGACATTCAGTGCATGCATATCATAATAGAACTTGAGGACAATGTTGCAAATATTACCTCTATTATGATCGAAGTTTCAATTTACTACCTAAACTTTCAACTTATCGAATTCAATGTCCCGTTGAAACATTCCATGTCATCACTATTACTTACTTCACATATATGCAATACATGTTTCACTTTGATTGGTGATTAGACTAAGTAAGTAGTATAACTTCATAAGAAATTTCAATTGGGTATGAAAAATGACAAATTGAAACTTTAGGTAATAAATTAAACTTTTGATTAAAATTCAAGTAATGTTAGTGATACTGTCCCATACAACTCATATAATCAACTTTCCATACTCGCTTTACATACAAGTTTTGCTTGAAACTTATCATAAGTGTGCTTCGCGAACATTCATACAAAGCCACTCAAATAGCGACGCAACAACCCATTACTTCCAGCAATCAATCAAAATCTTACGGTTAATAATCTCAATCACAAATTGATGCCTACCTTATCTAAGGATTGAACCCATCAACCATCAATGTCTCACGGCAATATAAAGATTGAATCTTTTTAGAATTTTGTTTAAGATAAGAGTAATTAAATATCGATATGGATAATTATCCATTTATAATTGAACTAGCATATTGAATCTTGTTTTGATACCACTCACCATAGCAAAAATCAATTGACGATATAATTATAAAGATCCACATTATTAGAACCATTCTAATTATTAAACAAACTCAAGCAGTGTTTACAATAGATCAATGGATCTCTTAAAGTAAAGAAAGTTTCATAGACTTCAAAGAAGATAAAATTTTGTCAAAGCTGTTTAACTCTCCTTAAAAGAAAGAAAATAAAATTTAAATATTAACCCTAACCGAGCAACAAAACTGTAATTATAATAACCTAACAATTGAAAAACAAAATCACAATAAAAGTTGTCACATCAACACTGATGTAATATGACCGTATAACTCTTAGATGATTGTTTCTAAGCAACACAACAATGCCGGTGCTTATGTTGTTATACATGGTTGCAGGGATGGACTTTTAGAGGAAAACATGGGGCTGAATTTGAAGATAGATAGGAATTTGTCACTCTAGAAAGAATCTATGTCAGGAAATGAACTCAAGAAATTAAAGGAAGAAATGTTGTGCATTGATATATAAGTTTATGGATAGAGAGACAAAATTGTAAAGTACATCAAAGAAGAATGTAATGATGAAGAGGAAATAAAGAAAAAGGAAACGAATATGGGAACAGTAAATGATCACTTTACTGTAGAGTTAGAAGTAATAAGAGCTGTAGAGCTTGAGGCTCTCCTAAAGCATAATATTATGATGGGGAAGATTGGGAATGTGCTCATGAAATTTAGAGTTCTATGGAAGAAACAATATAAGTAGAAAGGTTATGAATAAGGTCATTTATAACATTAGCTTTATCTAAAATACTAGCAGTTGATAGTATCAAGTCTTTTGATTTATGTCTTTGTTCATGCTTAACTTTGTGCCACCCTAAAAAGCTTGTAGTTAGATTGGAAGTATTATGGCTAGTACTATACCCTTCTTATCTAAAATGCTTAAACTTGTAGATATGATATGAACTATTTCATTGGTTATATAACATTCCCCCTTACATGTGGATCGAACTTTGATTGAGCCCTAATACGTGGATGATTTATTTAGATGAGTGGTTGAGTGATGATGCAGGAACCTAAGATCTTCTAGTCAGATACTATATTCTAAATAGTACTACAACCATCTTATCTAAACTCAAGCTTCTAAATATACACATGTTATTATATTTATTGCATAACAGGAAGGTATGGTAGTTATACAAACCTATTATCATCCTTTATTAAATTAAAATACCATGATGGTTTTGTACGGAATGTTATGCAACTATGGACACCTTAAATAGGATAGCTTAATATGTTATAGTTGAGGAACAAATACATTTTCACTTGTCGCCATAGTTGCCTCTATAATCCGAACCTTAGTTCTAATTGTAAACATAAAAGTTCATATTATATTTGTAAGTTCAAGTTTTTAGATAAGTTTATTATATATAGAAACTTTATCACTACCTTTGTTACATAATATTAGACTATTAATATATATAGCTTGAAAGTAAAATAGCTAGCTCAATTGTAAATGTATCCTTTTTAGGAGAAGGAAAGTTATGCAGTTTTTATGACAATGCTAGGCTTGTTAAAATATCTCTCACCGTTTGTATCAATCCTATCAAGGTAGTTGTTCCTAATGGAAAGCAACTTTATGACGATGATTTCCATGTTCATTCTTTCTTTTGGAGATTCTTCTAAGCATGCAACTCTAACCTTAATCACAGAAGACAAGCACTCTCTTTGTTTTCTTGAAGAACTACTAGAAGCAGTAGAACCAGAAAATGCTCTCTTCTTCTTCTTCTAAGTCTTGATAAAGAAATCATCCATCTACAATCTTAAGGACTCCATTAGGAAAAGTTATCTTTGCAAACTTGTTGTTGAAAGTGCTCTTTGGACATGGGCCTCTCAGGCCCAATCGGATTTGACATACCTCATCCCCTAAGGCTTGCCCTTGTGGGCCTAAGCCCTAGGCCTGGATTAGTTAAGCCTAATAATCCCTACAATGGCTAAAACGTATAAGATAAGGGCTAAAGAGTTAAACAGCTACTTCCAAACTAAGTGGGACACGTTGGATACCATGACCCCACTTTATCGTACTTATGGGAGAAGATCTCTCCCCATTAACTGACCTCCAACCGCCGGCATTATTTCTCTATAAATACTAGTCCATTACCTAGCGGTATCTAAACTCTGCATACTAAGCTTGCTTATTATTCCAAAGCACCCTTTACTCTTAAAAGCCCTATTGCTAATTTAAGCATTAGAGTGGCCATGCATAACAAGTCTCTGGCATTCCCTCACAATGTGTTGTTTTGCAGGCCTTCTACGTGTAGAGTCCCATATCTATTGGCAAATACTTAGAGACGACACTTGTAAATGGTCATTTCATGTTTGAATAACTCATCTATTAGCCTTTTTTCCTATAAACATCTCCAACAAGAGAATGCCATAGCTAAAGACGTCTCAAAAAGGTGATACTTGACTTCCCATCCCATACTCTGCAATATAAATAAGTTGAAATATACTAAATGAACTTAGATAATCTTATCTAAATCAAGAATGGTGTTTAATTTTATTTATGCTTCAAGGCTATCCTTACCTATGAATCAAAACATGACATAGATTCAATATTGTTGAGTTTAGCTTCACATCCATTTGATTTAAAATTTAAACTTATAAATGTAGTACAAATCATAAATTTATTTAACTCTATTCTTCACATTTAGTATGAGACTCTTAAATAAAGTTCATTAAGTAGATGAACTAATTAAAAGGGGATAAAACTCTTGACGTAAGGATTGAAATTTAAAATCTCTTGCTATGACATCACATTAAATAGTAAGAAAATTCTAGTAGAAAGAACAAACTTTCAGTCTAAGTTCAAGTAAAGTATGAAAAAAGGAGATAGGCACTATTAAAAGTGGGTGTGAGAAGAGAGTATTCATTGTATATCGCTGATTAGGGTCATTAAGCACCATGTAGATATTGATGTAGCATGTATTAAATTGGCCATAACTAAAGGATTTATATTAGCAAATTAAGATATTCATTATTTGTATCACTTTTAATAACATATATCTCCATTTTGTATTATTGAATTCATTCATCCTCTATTTAAAACTTAAGCCCTAAGTTATAAAATTTGTTCTTACAACATATCATATAGGAAATTTTACTTTGACATTGATAGAATTCTACACCAAAAAAACCAATGAATATTATCATTTAAAGTATGGTTCCATTTTTACCTTAATTGCCATTATGAGAATAATTTTTTTCCCATTTTGTTGAGTAAATAACAATGCTACTCTTTATACAAGAATAAAACAAGTCATGAAGTTGTTACCTAGAGCTGCATATCCTACAATTAACTTTACACCAAGAGAGCTAATTAATTGGCTTGGATTATCTTCATGTAACTTAGAGACTAGCTTGGCAAACCAAAATCACTTACATGTGTGATCATGTCATTGTCGAGTAGAACATTGCTTAGTTTTAGATCACATTGGATGTGTAAACCTCGCGAATTTTGTGTTTTAGACTTAGAATTGAATTCAAAGAACCAATGATATTCCTGAGGCTAAATTAAATTCAAGAAATTAAAACTACAAAATTTTAAATTGGAACCTTAAAAACAAACTTGAAAAACCTTAGAGATAAAGTTTTATAAATCCTAATAGCGTACAAAGACTCTAAATTCAAGTACATGTGACCATAAATTAAAATTCCAAATTTAATAAAAACTGTAAACCCTAGACCCTAGAGTCATAACACCTTTTATTAAACTTCAAATGCAATGAAAACCCTAAATTAAAACATTTAAGTTGAATTACATAAATCGTATAAACTCGATAACGAATGGTAGGAGATATCTACAAATGATAACAATCGATGAAATTAATTCAATTAAGGTAATAAATTAATGAGATTACTAATTTACCCCCAAATAATGATTTTTCTCCAAAAGCAACACTAAAATCGTAAGCGTACCTTTAAAGCTCTCAAACCCTCATAAAACCTTAAAATATGAGAAGCCCTAAAATGAATTAAAAACTCTAATTTAGTATCAAAAGCCCTAATTTAATTAATAAAATCTAATTATATAGCTACATCATTAAGTAATTACTAATAATTCACTAAATTGTTGAAACAGCCCTGATTTGCCCCCAAAAATCGCAATTGATTAGTGATAATTGATTCTAACCCTTATAAACCCTAAATTAATTAGATAAAATGATCCAATAGGTTTGATTAATTTGATTAAATATAAAAAACCTTAAACTATGTCTTACTATGGTCATCTATGCTAATAATTAGAGTCGTAAGCTTAAATTGCATTCTAATTATTTGCATATACTCATGCATCATAATTAGCTAAAGATAATCACAATTAACTATATAGGACAAGATAATTAGTTAGGAAAACAAGAAACCACTCACCTTTAATAGACAAACAATTGCCTTTTGGCAAAAATCATAAAAAGCAAATTGATCCTTACTTGTACTTGTATTATGCAACCAAGAATGGAAGGGATTTATTCCCTACTACACCCACTCATAATCAACCCCTTTTTATCCCTTAGTCTGCATTTTTACTCCATCTTCTTCCTTAGAAAAAACCCTAGAAACACTCTCTAAATACACAATCCAAAACAAAAGAAAAAAATAAGGAAAGAAATAAGAATAAGCTTCTCGGTCCTAGCTGTGCACTTGAACACCCCAAGCCATAACTCCACACCAATGCCTCTGAATGATACAAAACCACTTGCATTTGAATTCTTTTTCATCCCCCTTTCTTGTCAATAAACATCCTTCACTAAAGGATTTTGTTTCGTTTACAAAAAACGAAGTGAAATGAGACCCTTCAAATTTCCACCGAGGTAAACTTGTACCTTTTCAACTTTCCTTCTAATTTCAGTTTATGAGCATGATTCCTAAGCTTAAAAACTAAGGAAAAAAATTATTAAGATGCTAACTTAGTTTACCATATTTACATGCCCATACATATGCATTTTCTTAGATTTTTAGTGTAGTAAATATATTACATGTAATTTTAGAAGCACATAAGTTGTATTAAGATGATAACTTAAAGAAAAGTAGAAAAATCATCATCATATTTTCATTCTCATGTTAAGGCCAAAACACATGAATGTATATACCCATTGCATTTTTTTTTATTTCTCGTGTTTATATTGGTAGAAAATGGTTTTATATGCATTTTAGTGATAGTTTGATGCATATTTTAGCAAGGGAACACATGATGTGTAGAGAGCTCTAAGAAATCGTCTTAAACCACCTCAAACATGTTGAACAACATGCTGTAAAATGTTTATTAATGAATTGATCACATGATTAATTAAAGATAATTAGGTTCTAGGACTTAATCTTGTAAGATAAAAGGCTAAACAAGGCCTATAGTGAGTAATTAGGCTTAAAATGGACATTAGGTTTAAAAAACCCACATGAGACCCAATGAAGCATTAGTATCAGATCTGGAACTCATGATAAAATGAGACATTTGATCACTTTAGCAAACTATTAGGCCTATTGGATAAGGATAAAGTTAAGACATAAGCTCTAGGACATGAACTTGGCCTAAATTTAACTAAAAAGCCGACAAACCAAGCCTTAAGCCCACTTAATCACTCATGACTAGGTCTGTAACTTTGTG
Organism: Lumnitzera racemosa; assembly: GCA_024138005.1. Lineage (NCBI taxonomy): Eukaryota > Viridiplantae > Streptophyta > Magnoliopsida > Myrtales > Combretaceae > Lumnitzera > Lumnitzera racemosa. The sequence goes on from JAMXBC010000004.1 coordinate 108,979,957, forward strand.
GAAAGTGGGCTAAACTTAGGGCCAATGATGGGCTTATGTCCAAAAAGGCAAGTGAGATTGGGCGTAAGGCCCTAAACAGCAAAATGAGCTCAAAGAGCCTTAAGAAAACTAAAATACGTGCTTAAATAATACATGAACAGATCTGAACCTAACTTAAAAAGACTTAAAGGAAGATATTCAAAAGGGCCACTAAACCATAAGGTCCATCCAAGACATCAATTATAGGCTCTCTAATGAGTTGAAGCCTTCAACTTAAGAAGAGAGCCCATTTAGACCCATAAGAGCAACACCGAGGCTCAAAATGAAAATTTAAAGTGTTAAGTGGAAATTTTTCACCAAATATACTTTAAAAGGGAGCCTAAAATATCAAGTGTAAGGCCCAAGATTAAAAACTAAACTCAGAGCCTAAAACTAGGCCTAGACCTTAAAGTGACCAAACTAGCATTTTAGATGCACAAACTTATAAGACCTAAATGGAGAACTTGTTGACCTTAAAGCCCAAAAATGACCTTGCCAAATGAAAGAACACTAGAAAATGATGAAATCGACTATAAGAATGCAAAAAACGGACTTAAAATAAAGAAGTTAAAGTGAAAATAAGTTTTAACTATACTTAAGGATTAGGGCAAGTTTCAATAATTAGGTAAACTTTTAGGTTCTTGAAAAAACAATTACTAGCATATACATTATTATTATTTTTTAGGTGGCTTAATTTCTAATTTAGGAACCCTGAAGTTTAGGACAAGTAGGCAAGCAGGCCAAATGAGAGAGTTTCGATAAACTACTACTTGCTTGTTTTTCATAATTACTTGATGTTCTATTGCTTACCGTTGGTTGTCTGTTAAGTGATCGGTTGTTTTGCATGCCAACATCCATGTGATAGCCTTATTAAAATTGGTAATTTTAAATATTTGGCCAAAATAACCAGATATACCTATTGCATATTTATGATCCATTAGTTGCAAATCGTAATGTCTATAACTTTGCTGAGTTTTCTAAAAAATTTGCTAAATACCTTCTTGAAATGCTTTACAATTCAAAGAAAGATTTGTTAACTTAGTGAGTACTCATAGTAATCTTTTATGACATTTTATTGTTGAGGCAAAGTTAATAGACCATTTTTAGTTAATTAATAGCGAGTAGCCTGAGTTGGGACTCATATAGCTTAGCCTGTGCGGCATTATATAGATTTGTTGATAGTGAGCCTATAGGGCGTTGTGTTAACTGTTAATACTGGATAGCCCTAAATAGGGTCCACTTAATTGATTAGTATGGTATTCTCAACTAGGGGAATAGTTAGGGCTGGCTATTTAACATCCGGACACGATACGATACGATTTAAACAGGTTAGTGTATGAAAAATTCTGACACGAGATACAAATAGGTCAGACTTATTTAGATATGGTCAAAGTAATGTTCGAGTTCAGGTTAAGTTTCCAAACCCGAATACAAGGCATGCCATATATTCTTTCATATTTGTATTTTGTTATACAAATCATTTCTTTTTCAGTCGGAGGTCTCAATTAAAAGTATAGGATATTTTTAGTTATATATTCTTCTTATTGCATCCTAATTTAAATGGGTAAAAAAATACAAACTCATTAATAGATTCTTTGATTGTCTCTCTTGAAAATTCAACAAATAATATGATAAATTTCAAAATTAACACTAATAGTAATACTAACATCTATTTAAGTTATAGTTTTACTTAATTTAATAATGTTATATAACTTAAATTTAGTAATATTATATATATTTCTTATTGTATCGTAGTTTAAATAAAAAATTACGAACTCATGTATGAATTCTTTAACTATCTATATTGAAAATTTGATAAATAATATAATAAATTTAGAAATTAACACTGGTAGTAATACTAACATCTATTTAAGTTATAATTTTACTTAATTTAATAATATTATAAACTTAAATTTAGTAATATTATATATATTTCTTATTGCATCGTACTTTAAATAAAAAATTACGAACTCATGTGTAAATTCTTGAATTATCTATATTGAAAATTTGACAAATAATATGATAAATTTGAAAATTAACACTGGTAGTAATATTAGTATCCATTTAATCTATGGTTTCACTTAGTTTAGTGATCTTATATAACTTCAATTTTTAGATTTTTTATATTTTATAAGATTTTACTTTAATAAAAACTTTTATTCAGGTTATAATTTTTTATTAATGATGAAGATACTATATCATTTGTCTTTGTAAAATTTAAATATTATTATCGTCATTTTCTCTTTGTATCTATAAATATTTTATATATTTAATTATAACTTTTTAATCGATAAACAGTATCAAACCTAAGATAAAGGAGATACGATATAGTAATACAAATTGTTAGTCCAAATATAAACAGGTCAAACTAGGACAAGAGACATACTAGATCATGGGTCTAGATTTTTATATATAATTAATAAATAAGTCATATCACGGGTTCATTTTTTTCGAACACGAACCCGTATAGATACAGAAATGAGATACAATATGATAACACGAATTGCCAGCCTTAGTAATAGTCGAGTTCTATCTGTTGGAACGATACCCATAGACAGCCTCATGCGAGTAAAGTGAGGTGCCCCATACAGTTATGTATATGGGATAATCAACGTATAGATGACATAAATTTACACTTTCCATGATTCCGGAGCCCCATGGATATATCAATTGCATTCACTACGTATGCATTCATTTCGTATGTAGCTAAACAACATGTTTGTTAATAACGCTTGATAACTTGCTTAAACAGTAGTGACAGGAAACAAACTCACTAAGCTATGGTATGCTCACCCTCTAGCAGTTCCTTTTTGTAAGTAACCAAAAGCTGGGAATGGGCTAAGATCAAAGTGTTCCTTTAGCAGCCGGATTAGACGGATAAGATTACTTTAGTAGACTATATTAGTTAAGCTAGATCTTTGCAATATTTAATAACTCTTGATGTCGTAGAAGTTTAATTATCTTGTCTTATTGTTTGCTAGGTGATTCTAACTATTTGTGGTCTTAGTAGATTGTGGATTGTTAGGTTACCCTAATTGCTTATATAAATAAGTAAATGTAAGTAATGTCACACCCCGAAATAGCAGAGTCGTAACAGCCCCGCCGTATAAACCACCTTAAGATAGAAGTTGGCCTTACAACCGCTATCTTAGACCTGATCTACACAAGGCATCAATGACTAACCTGCTTTGAAGTAAACAGTTTGTAATTTCAATAAATCATTCATCTAAGAAAGTTAGGAAATATATATATTCACTATAATTTAGTGATTACAATTATCGTTTGCAATGTTTCTCCGAAATATATTTCCTAGTTATTACATTATTAAAAAAAATGAGAAGTTCTAAAGTAAAAGCTTAAACCTTAAAAATATATGTTCATTCTTCAATATTTTTCTTCACTCCCCATGATCCAGTAGTTGTGAGCTTCAGAGTAGTTGTGGCCGCTTCTTAGCCAGCACCTGTACGATGTCTATAGGGATGTGAGCAACCACAGCTCAGTAAGTTAGGACGGAGGACTTAAAACTATACCATACACACAATAAGGTTTTTAATCACTTATTAGGTGCAATGCATGTGCAAGCAAATGCCATTGCACGACGTTGTCGGCCCATCGTGAGATTAGAGAAATTGCGCCCGCTCTAATCTGGGTTAAGGAGTTGCCGTTAATGCAACAGCTCACGACCAAACCCAGGCTTGTGTAATGGAGACCTTGCTCCTTCCGTGATTACCTTCGAACCACTGTCTTCACCCTCGCCGCGATGAAGAAGGGACCATTTTGCAATCCTGCGCTATCCCTTCCGAAGGGGTCAGTATTTTCCCGAAGAGTCCTAAGTTCCCCTAACGGGTTGCCATGCATGTTCGATTATGATTACTGGTCGGATATTTGATTAAGTCCAGTTGAGGGTGATCAATCATTTCATACAAATCATACAATATGTGCCAGAGCAACAAACAAAATCATAGCATCACCCATAATCAAACACATGCACACATTCAACTATCTAACAAGCACAACCAAGCATAATCTTAAGCCTCCAAAATATAGCATCGTATTAATCCCAACTTACCTCGACTCCTCGCTCACTCACTCGAGGTCCGATTTGCTCAAGCTATCGCCGATCATCCCTATAATACGAATGTGGTTTCAGTATTTCATATAATATTATAAGTTCATATAATATTATAAGTTCATCTTATCCTATAACGCTTATTGTTAGGTTTTGTTTAAGGTTTAATATGCCTAATTATCTAGGTATTAAGTCTTTTATAATTATTTTAAGTTTGGGTTTAGGTTCGGGTTCCGCATCGATTTCTAAATTAGATTCTAGTTCGATTTCTAGGTACTGTTTTGTACCCGGACCCTAGAAATTTATTTCAACTCATAATGTAAAACTAACCACATTATTTCCAGATACCCTAAATACGATCACTACCCCTAGTTAGCATTTTATTTCATCCGGTACACGTAAATCCGTATTAGTATACCGAATTTACTCATGTTGTGAGAAATTTTTACATTTTTCATATAATTACCTAAAATTGAATTTTGTTTCAGATTTGTTATGTTCTGATTTTCATTATTTTATTATCTAATTAAACCTAATTTTTCCATATTTATTAATTTTCAATTCTACATATTCCTAATTTTCTACATTTACCACATAACACCTTCATTACTTACACTTAACACTCCATAGACTAGGATTAGGTTTCCACATAAGAGATTAACATCCCTAAACATCTAATTACTATCTAAATCAGTAATTAATATCCTAATTACCCAATTAACTCTAAATTACCCATTTTTTCCATCATTTTAGGGCTAAAAATTAACTTAAAAATTTCAAAAATTAATTTTAAAAAAATGGCTTCATAACACTGTTCTACATCATATGGGCATCCTACAGAAAAATTTTGAACTCCAAACTACACTTCTAAGCCTATTTATTTTCCAGTTTAGTTATGCTCGGTTTGAACAATTTGTTAAGGACCCTATAATTACAGATTAATTAAACTAAATCAATATTTTTTCCTAAATCTAAATACAATAAAACCTCAGAATAACAAGTTTCATAATTTTCTGGGCAAAATAACTAATTTTACCAAATTATTCAAAATCGGGTCATTTAAGAGACTAACCGGTCCAAAGCTTTCTGGCCGTCTAAGCCCGGTCCAAGGTTGTCGGCCGGTCTAGGCAGTGGTTCTAGTATAGGGTGGTGGTGGTGGTGAGGTCCCAGGTGGTGGTGAGTGGTGGGTTTAGCTCACATGCCCAATCTGCACAGTTTTCCCTCTTTTTTTTTATTTTTTGGATTTTCTCTCGATTTTTTTTAGTACTCCGATTTTTTTCAAATGCTAAACTGACCAAATGACTTCTGGAAAATTTTCCCCTATTTATAGACATATTTTGTAATTAATGTGCATTAATTTGACAAGATTTTGCCCATTTCCCTAAATTTTTTGCTTTTAAGTTATCTCATTTTTATTGGCTTTTTTTTTTTTTTGCAGCTTTGGCCTGCCACGACCTGATCTTACTTCATCTTATCCTCTTCTGATTTTTTTCTAATTTTTCTATAATTATTTTATAATTTTCTTTAATTATTTGCTTAGTTTTTGGTCAATTTAGGTAATTACGCGTATTTTTATCTACACGTAAATACATGTGGTGTACACATGAACATTCCTAATTATTATTTTGGTCCTTCTAAAATTTTTAGTATACATATAGTCTATCTCTAGTAATTTATTAGTTATTTCATTACACTTTTCGCATTTTCGGTAATTAATACTTATTATGCTTAAATTTTGAAAATTTTATAGTCTCCTATTTTATTACTTATTTTCTTAAATTCAAGTTTACGGGGTCAGTTTTACTAATATTCCTCTCAATAGTTTAGAATTTAGGTTTTAATCGGATTCCTTAACTGATCGTCCAAAACTTATGTTTTACGTTCAATCCTACGGTCAATTGGCTTAGCTTTGGAGCTTACAAGTAAAATGAATAATCACCTAGAGAAACTTAATACTTAGAGTCTTGCAATCTTTGACTTGCAAGGCGTTCTTTATATTATGAATGCATACATAATATCATCATGGTTGCAAGATGATTAGCGTATGGCATTCATTATGAAGATAATCCCTTACAAACGCAACATCGATGGCAATATTTAACCTCTATACAAAGTTCAAATTTTTACCTCCATCTTTCTTGAGGATATAACCATCTTTCCAAGCTCCCTTTTGGCATAAATCGATACACCAGAGCTTTGAATCATTGCCTTTAAAGTTAGTAATAGAGCAAGTAACTAAAACCTTGGTGAGTTTTCGATATCTGATGTCCCTCAAAGCTTAACATTTGGCAATGAAACTCTTGGATACACCTTGTTGGTTAAAATTAAACACCTTAATTACAACAGTTCTTCTGGCTTGTCCTAAGATTCCTTTGTACATGGCCAAATTTTGTACCACCAATCAAATTTTGGTGAGAGAAACCATTAGTTGCTTTGAAAAGCTTTACATAGGATACTATTGGGAAGAATAGTCTGATGCCAATTGAAGCTAAGGAGAACATTTTCTTTGGTTTACCGGTACAACATATTAGGAATTTAGATTATTTATTTATATTTCATTTTTCTATTTTCTGTTTTCATTTTACATTTTCTGTGTATATATTGTTGTCTATAAAAGCTTATACCTTATTTTGTTAGTTACATACATAATTAATCCTCCACACTCTCATTCCATTTCTCTTTCCATCTTCCATTCTATTTCCTTTGCACTAGCTATTCATTACAAACTCCACCTGCATTTGTGTGCAAAACCTAAGTTTCTTGTCATGGTATCAAAGTGTTTTTTCTTTAATTCGTCATGAATACTTCACCTCTTGAAGATGCTACCTCTCCATACTACATTCATTACTCAAATTCTCAAAGCTTAGTGTCAACCACTCCTATATTACGTAGTCTCAAATATAATATAAGGAGTCGATTGTTCTTGTTGGCCCTTTCTATCTACAACGAGGCTGGATTCGTAGATGGATCAATACCTAAACCTACGAAGACTGATAAATTGTACTTGATCTGGAGTCGATGTAATGATTTAATTGTTGCTTATTTATTGAGATCCTTTTGTCCACTAGTTGCATTAACGATGATTTACATACATTCATCTAAGTAGATTTGAGACAAGCTAAAGGTACATTTCTCTCAACCTGATGATTTGAGAATTTGTCAACCATATCATATGTTAAGTATTGTTATTCAAGGTTTTAGAAGTGTCGATGAATATTTTACTAAATTGAGTATAATTTAGGAGGAGTTAAGAAATTTCAAACCACTTTGACATTGTTCATGTGGATCTTGTGATCAGAAATGTTTCGAAAAATTTGTTGAAATGGCTCAAAAGGATTATGTATTTAAGTTTCTTGATGGATTAAATGAGAGTTTCTCGGCCCTTCAATCTCAAATTTTTATGCTAAAGCCTTTCTTATTTTAGATGAGGTTTACAATCTAGTGGTTTGAGACGAGTTTTAAAGAACTAATAGACCTAAGGATTTGGTTTAGCCAGAGGTGTCTGCTATGTTTACTATGAGTGAAAATAAACATCGAAATCAAGGTGTTTTTACTAGTGCTAAGCATATAGACAGTACATTCTTTCTCATGTATTGTTAGGTTTGCTTGAAAATTTTGATGCTTGGCATGTTCATATTGGTCATCGGTCTTATGAGCAAATGAAACAAATAAGTTGGGTTAATAGAGATGTTCATTTAACTTACTTTTAGCGTATAGTTTGTCCTTTATCCATACAGAAACGTAGTTCATTTCCTTTATATGTTTGGACAACGTGTATATCTTTTAAACTGGTTCATATGGACATTTGAGGGTCTTATGCTACTCCTACTCTTGAAGGTTATTGATATTTTCTCATAGTGGTTGATGATTACACCCAAGGCTACATGGGTTTATCTTATGTGGTTTAAATATGAGACATCCCTCCTCTTTCCTTGCCACCTTGATGGCAATGAGACTATAAGGGGGAAAGGGAAGGGGAGAAAATGTTGATAGGATATTTTGGACTTGAGCTCCTTAAGCTCATGTCGACTTGCCTAGGCTCTTAACCTAGCTTTATTCTGTTGCATTTGGCCTCACTTTTCTCTTAGTTAACCTCAGCCCAGGCCCATCAAGTGGCCTACCCAATCATGACAGCCTACAACGACTAAAAGAGAAAAGATAAGGCTCGGAGACTAGGTTAACAACTACAACCCAACAGATCCAAACTATGTCAGATAGCACGCTCCTATTACCTATGACGTACAAACACAAGAAAGTGCTGTAATTGATCCCTTAACTTCCAGCAACCCCCCTTCTATAAATACTAAACGACCTCCCAACATTAAACTACTTTCACTCCTTGTGCACCACCTTACTTTATTGCACTCTTGCATCCTTACACCTACAAGTTACTAACTTAACTATTGGAGTGACCATGTTAGACAATACCCCAATGCTCCTCACTATGTTTTCTCTTACAGGCTCTTATTTAAGAGCAAGGCCATATATCTTACACTATACCAATAGAATCCTATAGGCGACACAAGGATTTTATGCTAATTAACAGTTTTCACACCTACTCAAGTTTCGTGCCTAAAAAATAATAGAAAATTTTCCATTTGCACTAATGTGATGTTTCACATATTTCAATAACCATCTTATAACTCTACCATTTAGTATGTATACATTTCTATCTCTTCTATTTTTCCTTTCCCATACTCTGCTCCATATTTCTTTCCATCCACCATTAAAACTTTAGGGTCGTGGAGTCAGGAAAGTGGTGGCTATATCAACATAGTGGTAATTATGGAGATAGGGACTTTTATGGTGATTTCTTTGATAAATGAAAGTAAATGTGATTAGTAATTTTTTTTCCTATTTTAACAATGATATACATTGTAGCTATAGTTTTCTCTTTTTTGTCCTTTTTAACTCCATTCTAGCATTATTTTTTCTTTAATCTTTCTATATTCATTTATCATGTACAAAATTTGATTTCGTAATTCTTCTCTTTTTTTCAGTAAACTAATTTTTTTTATATATTTTAAACTTCATTGAATTTTTTATTTTTTATTTTTTGTGCACATGTGTTGCAGATGTATGTTTGCTAGTAACAAAATAAACTTGTGAGTTTAACCACCCCCTTCCTTCTGCTGTCTTTATATATATTGGTTTTTACTACTTTGCATACTTGAGATTAGTTCGTGAGATACGAATATAAAGAAAAGTTAGTTGAATGGACAGAGTGTTTCCTAAATTTAAATGCTATCAACCAGAGTTCGATTTAGTTGTTCTGCAATTTTTTTTTTTTTTTATTTTCTAACACGTTATGATATACACAAGGAGTATACTTTTTTCGGGGTAATTTTGATCATTGAGATACATGGCATTTAATTTGGCGCCTTTTCCTTCCTTTTGTAATCATTAAGTAGCTATATAACTATTGACATATTTTTATGCTAAAAGTGAAAAAAAAAAGATTAAATAATACTAACATACCTCATAAATCAATTAGTCAATATAAGTATTAATAAAATTTTGATATAGGATAATAAAAGAACATACTTTTTTAAAAGTATTAATTATGTTTTTACATACAAAAATTTCATTAATATTTATACGTCAATTATTAATTCACATGATGTATTAATACTACTAAAGCCTACAAGTGAGTTATTTATGTTTTAAGTGAAGTAGTTAAGTTCATCGTATATTTATGGCAAAATTCAGTTAAAATTTATATATTTTAAGTTCTCTAATTAAACTTGTTGTTATGGTCCAATTAGTATCTCTTATTATTTATTTTAAAAAGTATTTTTGTTAGGTTTTAACCAAAGTTCATTCCACAAGTGTGATGGAATGTTAACTAGTAAATATAAAATCACATAGAATTCCTTTTTCTTTGGCCGTTGAAAACTTATCCTTTATGGTTGTTGAATTTTCTTTAGAAAAAAATTGAATGTATGAAAAATGAAAATGTATTAATTAAATATGTTTTTTCCTATGCTATTTCTAAAAATACTATTTCAAAATTTGCTTGCCAATAATTCTTTTAAAAAACATGATAAATCTGTACATTATATTATTTAATCTTACTATTTACATCTGGCTACGTCTATCTTGTATTTCAAGGTACATTTATCTTCTGCACTAATGAAGTGAATAATACCTTATAAATAGTAGGCTCTACGTATAATAAACAATAATTCTAGGTACATTATTCATATGCTTATTGCATATGAAACAATGTTAAAATCATTATTTCCATTTTATTTATTTATTTTTAAAATTTCATATTTAAAATTTAAAGTTATTAGTACCATACTCAGTCAAAATTTTGCTTGTTAACTTTATTACATTTCAATTATTTACATTTGTACACTCTTATCAATAAGCATTTTTCATGGTATTATATTACATGTGTTGGAGGGTCGATTTATGACATTTATTAATGTCAAACTTTTAGGCTTGAGATTTTTAGTATAGAAGTTTGATTGGATATAGATATAGTAAAATATTATAGGCTTATGGACAGAAATTTGAAAAAAGAAAAAAATGAAGTTCAAGTTAAATAATATAGCAACTTCTTGGCATTTCTTTATCCTTTTCGTAGAATATAAGTAGTTCTTGATATTGATCCTTACGCTTTTTCCACAAGCTAAGGTTTGAAAAATTGTTTTGGATGGATGAAAATCACTAAAAGGTCACAAATGCTTTTAAGATTTTTGAAAATTCTTCGGTTTTTTTACTTTTTATTTTTTTCATTGTAATAGTTAAAAGGTGTTTCAATATAAAGAATATTACAATTGCAAAATGAATCTGCTAACGAGGTGCTAATTCCATTGCCAAAAATATAAAGAGCATTACAAAGTCAACGATAGAAGTCATCTCTCAATAGACGTGTGTGTGTCCACTTGACATTTAGGATGAGGCTCTTGATATTGATGCTTGCGGTTCTTCTACGCGTCCTTGATTGGAAATTTATTGGGGAACTCCAAAGTCACCATACTATTGTTAATTTGTCGACATCTGATATGGACATCTCTTTATTTATATAATAGAAAACTTACATGGTCACTTATAAAATATTTTAATTAAAATAAGGTACTTTACCACAAATAAAGAGCGATTTTATTCTTCTGCTTTTCTTTTTTCTTTCTTTTTCTTGCTGAAAAAAAAAAGAAGCACCAGTTAATCAGATAAAAATTTCCGAAGTTTTGAGTAGCCCCTGAAGACAAACAACAAAAAATCAATCGAGACTTTTATTGCATATTTTTACTTTTAAATAAGAAAATTCTTCCTCTTGTAATATGATAATATTATATATTTTTTATTAATAAATATATTAAATGAAATGAAAAAAAATAACCCAAGCCTATAAGATAAAAACCTATAGGACTGAATAGGTATAAGATGGATAAGATATAAAGTCTTATCCATACTTAACTCATGAGGTACGAGTTTGTAAATTTTGAAATCGAAATCTATCCTACATTATCTTACAATCATCTTAATATTTATACTTTATAAAATCTATAAGGTATAAGATATCATGTGAAATTTATAAATTTTTACCTTTTTTTTTTATAAATTTTAAGTTTATGAGATATCAAAAAGATAGTTCATATGTCATATTATAAGTTTTTTGTATGAAAAACCTATTGGACTTGTACAAATTTGTGAAATTAAAACTAGTAATTTTTCCTTTCTTTATTAGTTTAAGTTTTTATAATCTTACTACTTGGTAAATAAAAAAGAATAAGAAGAAAAAAATGGAAACATAAAGTTGCATATAGAAATAGAAAAGAGAAGGGAGATAATGCAAAACATAAAGTGAGAAAAACATCATTAGGCTCAGTCTTTTAATGTTAATAACTTATGGGCTCTTGTTTTTTTTTTTTTTTTTTTACTAAAGTATTTATTGGTCAAAAGGTATAATATTATCATTTATGATTAGTCTATTAATATTATTTAATTTTTTATAAAATGGATATAAGGTACCTTAAACCTATCATTTTTATATCTTAAAGGATAAACTTTACGGTGGATATGGTATAAGAAGACTTCCTATTCGTATCCTAGCATGAGCAAGTTGGGGAAAAATCGTCACTCTAACCTATTCTATAACACTTAATATCAACACAAGTCTATTCTATTGATTAGGGTACAAGCATTTATACTGTACAAAGTCAAGAATGGAAGTCATCTCTGAATGGACGTGTGGGATGGAGCCATTCGATAACACGTCTTTGCTTGGAAATTTATTAGGTAATACTAAAGTGTGTACGCTCATGGACATCTTTTTTATTTATTCCAATATAACTTAAAAAATATTTTAATTAAATAAGGTACATTACTACAAATTTATAATGATTTTTCCTTGTTCCTTCAATTGGACCCTTTTGTTTATTTTTAGTTTTAAATTAAAGAATTTTTCCATATATAATAATACTAAAAAGCAGTCTTAATTATATTGCTTTTCAACTTCTATCCTCAAATATTGGTATTATAAATATCCATATAGTGGAACTAGCAAAGCACACATAAACCAAAGCTTACGCATCACATATGCCACTCATTATGAGGATGCCTTTAATTCCAAAGCTTGCTATTATAGCCTTCCTTTCCATTATAACAAGCGCCTGGCCCTGTTTCAGCGACTTTAACCGGACAACCATCACTTGCGATGAAGAAGACAGAGAAGGTCTAATCAAGTTCAAACAGACCTTACAAGACCCCCATAATTTGCTTTCTTCATGGAAAAATGGAGAAGATTGTTGCAAATGGAAGGGAGTCACCTGCCATAAGGTGACTGGCCGTGTAACCAAGTTAGAACTCCAGTCGGTTACTATGCTAGATGACGATGATTGGGTTCGTTCAGACTCATTTCTTTATTCTGAATTGACCAAAAGTTGTATCCCTCTAGGAGTTAGGGAATTAAGTAGTGGTCTAGCCTCATTGAGATACATGAGCCACCTTGATTTAAGTGGTATTTGGTATACAAATATCACAATTGTTCCTCCCTTCTTTGGTTCAATGAAACGACTTAAACACCTTCATCTTGAGGGAGATCCTTCCCACTTGAAACATGGTTGTTATTTCGATTTTCTTGACCTCCAATTCAGCCCCTTTAGAAGCGTTTTTAGCAGATTGGTAGTTGATGATGTTTCATGGCTTTCTCATCTCCAATCTTTAGAATCACTCGAAATGGGTAGCATTCAGTTGCAGAAACCGCATGAGTTCATGGAAGTAATCAACAATAATCTTTCTTCTTTATCTCATCTACGACTGTCCCATTGTCAGCTTGAAAAGTCTCATGTTTCTCGTCTTAATTCCACTTTCCTTTGTCGCCTTCAATACCTCGACCTCTCAAGTAATTACCTTGATGGTTCGATTCCTAGTACATTTGGAAACACCACTTCTCTCCAATACCTTGACCTCTCAAGTAATTACCTTGATGGTCTGATTCCTAATACATTTGGAAACACCACTTCTCTCCAATACCTTGACCTCTCCAATAATCATCTTGATGGTCCGATTAGAAGTGCGTTTGGAAACATCACTTCTCTCCAATACCTTGACCTTTCAGGCAACTCCTTCAATTCCCAAGTTATTGTTGATGTGTTTCTAACACTGCTCAAGAATAACCAAAATCTGAAATCCTTGAAGGCGTCATGTTCATATGAGCCACAAAAACCTCAGCAAACTAGCTTTCCTTTCCATTATAATTATTCAGTTGGATCCATTGGAGGTAATTTAGAATTATTAGAACTACATTACTGTAGACTTTCAGGTCCTTTACCAATTTGGTTTCAAGAACTGAAAAGATTGAAGTATTTACTTCTTAGGGGTAATTTCTTTCAATGTTCAATTCCATCATTGCCTAATCTAAAGGTAATAGATCTTTCAGATAATGGGCTAGACGTGGTAAATCTAACATCATTAACGAGACTACCAAGTTTGGAATCACTCCGTCTTAGTGGTAACACACTGAAAGGGGATATTCTTGAGTCGTTAAGTGCAGTAAGGAATTTGTGGATATTGGATGTTTCATATAACCAACTGAATGGGACAATCACATCAACTATAAGTAGGTTATCAGCCTTGGAATCAATTGATCTGGGGAATAATAATCTAGAAGGGAGCATTCCTGAATCCTTAGGTACATTGCCAAACTTGAGAGGATTGGATTTGTCCGGTAATCGCTTGGATGGAATGATTCCATCATCATTCGGACAATTATCAACCTTGCGGCTCTTGTATCTTTCCGATAATCGATTGAATGGAACCATTCTAAGCAACTTTGGACAACTTTCTAACCTTGTAAATCTGGATCTAAGCAACAATTCACTTGAGGGCACAGTTTCCGAATCCCATTTTGCAAATCTCTCTAAGTTGAAGTTTCTTGACCTTAGCCGAAATAATCTGACTTTCAAAGTAGGTTCAGATTGGGTGCCACCTTTCCAACTTCTTTATATTGGATTAGGTTCATGTAAGTTAGAGACTGAATTCCCAAGATGGATACAGACACAAAGGGTTGCAAAAACATTGATTTTATCCAAATCACACATTGGCGGTCCCATTCCGAAATGGCTAGGTGACATGCAATTCTCTACGTTGGATCTTTCTCATAATAGTCTTGTTGAAATGCCAAAATTTTCATTTCTTTCCTTAAAATATTTAGACCTTTCCAACAACTTAATCTCCGATCACCTTCCACTACATATGAGCCAGATGATGCCTAATTTAATGTTCCTGTTTCTCCATAATAACTCGATAAATGGCCCTCTGCCACTGTCAATGTGTGATATAGAACATTTATCCTACTTAGATCTCTTAAAAAACAACATGTCTGGTAGTATTCCTGATTGCTGGAGGAATACATCTAGATTGATTCTTATCAATTTGTCATCAAATAAGTTCTCTGGAATAATTCCAAAATCTTTTGTATCTATTCCATATCTCCAATTTTTACACTTAAATAATAATAGTCTCTCAGGACAATTTCCCTTTCCCAAATCTTTGGGGCAATGGTCAGTGTTAACGATTCTAGATATAGGGGAGAATAGTTTATCTGGAAATCTATCCTCATCAATTGTTATGAGCACCAATTTGAGAATTTTAAGGCTAAGGGGGAACAAGTTTGACGGCATCATCCCTTGGAATTTTTGCTCCCTCCATTCCTTGCAAATCCTAGACTTGGCTGCCAATAATTTGACGGGAAGCATTCCTTCTTGTTTTGCAAACTTGAATGGAATGAAGAAAGGAGGTAATGTATTTGACATAACACTAGGTTTCGGAACCTTTCTGGGTTATTCAATTTGGATTATAGAGGGTGTATCAGAGATCATGAGAGGAATAGAGATCGAATTTACAACGAACACCAAGTTCTTGGTTTATCTGGATCTTTCGAGAAATCATTTGATTGGATCGATACCGGAAAAGCTGGTTTCTCTTTCTGGATTGGTTGGGCTAAACTTGTCTCATAATAATCTTTCTGGAAACATCCCACGAAATATTGAAAATTTGATGTTACTAGAGTCTCTCGACCTCTCCAATAACCAGTTATCAGGACAAATTCCACATGGAATATCATCTTTGACAGCATTGAGCCATCTCAACTTGGCAAATAACAGTCTCTCTGGACATATTCCTCAAGGAACTCAGATATCGACCATTTATGATGAAAATCCGTCGATTTTCATTGGCAACCCTTATCTTTGTGGTGATTCGCTTCCACGAAAGTGCAAGGCTGACGGTCTAAAGCCTCCACAAGTGTCGAAAAGCACGACAACAATGGGAAAAGAAGAGCACATGTCGGATGAATTCATTTTGTATGTTATCGTTGCTCTTGGATATGCCACTGGATTTTGGGGAATCATATTGGTTTTGATATTCAAGAGAAGTTGGAGAATCGCATGCTTCAAGTATGTTGATGAGATTCCAAACAAGGTGTATGTTGCTATTCTAGTGAAGCTAGCCAAGATTCATTGCAGATGATTCAAAGGTATGCCATACCATAGAATATAGTTGCAAATTATTTACTTTGCAAGCATACTGTTGTTTCTATAATTTATGCTAGTAATTTCAGTAATAAAGAACGGCATTCTCTTTTGTTTTTTTTGTGTTTTTTGTTTTGTGCAAGATAGCTTCAAATGATATCCTCTTAAGACAACCAAGCAGCAATTGATTTCTTATGAAACGAATTCAAACGAAGTGCTTTTTATAGCCTGAAAATCGTTTTTATAAGGCAAAACAATGTCCAGGATAATTTTTTTATAGATGAAAAAAGGTTGTGTTGGCTTTTCATTTTGGTTAATCATGGATGGTTGTGCTCATTCAATTACTATATTTCAAAACAGTTATGTGTTTTAAAAAGATCAATATAACGACATGACTTTTGGCCTTTTCAAGTGCCATCTCAAAAGAGCAATGTCTTTTGAATATTTACCAACAATTCTCTGCTACATGGCTATCGATATTCCAAAAGGCAAACCGATATTGTGTGTATAGATAGAAAAATATATAGACATAGAAGATGTAGAACATATGGAAGATGAAGATATAGATGCAGATTTGAATCCTCTGATTTTTTTTTTTTTTAAGGTTCTTAGAGTTACAATTTAATTATCTTTGTATTTTGACTATTTAACTTTTTTGTAGAATTTCCCAAGAGGGTAACAAAGTTGCAGATTAGCTAGCAAATCAAGCTTGGACGCCAATGAAGACTCGTCTTTTTTTGTTTCCCTTCCAATGGCTTTGCTATCTTTGTTATTTTGGTAGAAGACTGTTCTGTTTGTAATTTTGTTTCCAATTTGGAAGTGTTACCCCAATAGACTTTGTACTTTGGCCAAAGATAATTTAAGTGTTATTAATAATTTTAAGGGGGTATGGAGTCGAATAAATCTATATTAGCTATATCTATATCTATCTATATATATATATATATATTTTTTCTTCTATCTATGTATCTAACATAGAAGAAGAGATATATTTATATCTATATATATATACTAGTAGACATTGCACCCATATTACGTATGCTTAATAAAAATATGATGCTATACTCATACCACTTGTACGATGGGTGCAAAAGAAGAAAGAAAAAATAAATATTAAAAAAATAACTCATCATTCACTAAGATAAACAATTTCGTCCTCTTAAATACATCTACGATAGTCACTTGGAATAAGACATTTGTTGAATCAAACGTCGTCTTATCAATCCAACTTATGAGATGACTTACGTTCACTCTTCCTAATCCTAAACATTAGATGTTGAAATCCCAATATAGCTTTATAGATTAACTTAAACTAGCACTTGGAAGAAAAAAAAAGGAAACAAATGAAAACATTTTAAACAAAAGCTTTAGAGACCAAATTTTCACCCATACACAAAACCATCAATACCAAAAATCATAAAAATAATTTTTTTTTTCTAAATTTAATATTGCTTATATATATAATCATAACTTCTATTCAAATGAATCCGCATAGACTCCAGTACATCCATATATGCTATAAATACATTCTTACACCAATTATCACTCCAATTAAAACAAAGTTTGCAGACAAAATATGCATACAAGACAATTAAGTTGCACTTAGTAAATACGATTGCCAGCAATTACAACGACTACATTGACCATCATTCATCATGCTCTGCTAAATCTAAACAAAAATAGTACCACTTCAAATGAATGGGTTATAGTAAACTTAGCAAAGAAATAAGATAAACGCTCTATAAATAGGAAATAAAAGAATTCTAGTATGTCATTGAAAAAAAAATTGTAGAAAGCAGATGCTACTACTTAATGTAGATACATTAACAACAAATTCAATGATTGAAGAAACAAAAAAAAAAATTCATAAAAACCACGATAGTCACCTAGAAACATTAGTGAGTAAAAATTATTTTACTGTTTGTATAACAATATCATTGGTTTGAATATGAGACCATTGTTTCTTGCAACAAAAAAATAAAAAGTTTAGCTATAAGACAAAGATAATTTGCAAAACATAAGCACTAAAGGTTCAAAAGCAATAGTTTATAAAGGTTGCAAACATAAAAACACCTCTAGACATTGTCTACTTTATTTAACACAATAAATACAAGATGTTTCAGACCTCTTACATTTCCATAATTAAAGCGTGCATTAACTAATCTTCGTAGAAGTCGAAGAAGTTTAACCTTTGTATGCATTCATTAAGTCTAAAATGGAAACAATAATATGTTAATAGAACTTCAATAGAAGTTAGGCTTCAAGGGTCATAATGATATTAGTAGAAAAATAGTTCAATTAGTTTGGGGGATAATTATTGGATCAATAACAAATAATATATAAAATATCACATATAAAATATCCTATGATATATAAAACTTGGGACATGAACTTTTGAAATGGCAAAAGTACTCTACAATAATAAATCATTAAGGCTTTGAATTGAGAAGTTATAACAGATTGAAAATATCAAATATATTGGCAATACGAACTCACTTAAAAATTAAATCAAACAACTAGTAGCTAATTTCTCTCTTTTAGTATTCCTTTATTTAAGAACCATTAATCATAATAACTAAATCCAAGATAACACTTTATGTTTTTAATTGAATGTATTTACCCTTTGGTTTCAACGGTAGTAAGAAAACTAACTTCAACATGAACTACAAAAGATAGCATCATATTAAACTAAGTAAGAGCATAAGTATTAAATCAACAAAACATGAAAGATATGATAGGATAGCTGACACCAACATGTCGAGCATAGTAGCCTTTTGGCCATTGTGGTGAAGTTAGCTAAGGTACATGGTAAATGATGGAGAAATGCATAAGATGTGTATCTTCTTTTTTAGCTTGGTATTAAATAAATATCCGTCTCTTGTCTTGTTCGTATTGAAGTTTTGAGCTTTTCTTGTCTCTATGAAGTTTTTAAAAATCTTATGCTGAAATTTTCACCATGTTCAGCTTCTTACATCAACAATAGTTGTGAAATTTAAAATAGAGTAAATAAAAATAGTAATAAAGTATGGCATTTCAAATTTTATTTAATAACATTCAAAATGCAAAGTAGATAATCATTTGATCTATTTTTCAATCAAAAATGGGTTTATCCAGTATAAAACCTGAGCTATTACTTTAAATTGCATAAGCTCTTTAGATATCTTTGTTGGTTACTGCGAGTTTATTCCAAGCAATGAATATTCATCATATCATCATTTGCTAATCATTGAGTTTAGTTAAAAAGGAAAAAGGAAAAAAAAAAAAGGAAGCATGAGAGCTAATGTGCGATAACATATGCTATACCAGAAAGGCAGCCTCACCCAAAATTATAGATTGGTTTCTTAGCATTGAATATTTTAAAGCAAAACCAATAGAGGATTGATATCTTCATAATTGAGTATTTAAGTGAATAACAGTTGATAGCAATCACACCACTTGACCCCTGATTAGAGCTCGAGCTTGAGGGCTAGAGAGTATGGCTAAGTTGATTCTCTCATTTCAACCTGTGCCCGACGAGTTCGAATTGGTTCTGTCTACCAACCTGCTAACTTGTTTGGGTTGAACTCTCCTATGCTTATCAATAATCTTTGAAAGTCAACTTAAGAAGCACTCAAATGATAGCTTAGCTCACACAACCATTAGTTCACTCGACTTGATTTCAAGCTACCTAGAGAATAACCAAGCGCAATTCATCTCAAAAGAATCTTCAGCTTAGCTCGAAATATCTGTTTGGCCATAACCCGAATAACTGTACTAATTTGTCTATTCTACCAGAGACTCTGCCACTGAATACTAGCTACATGTACAATTGCCACACGAAGGAATCTACAGCATTGTCCATTGGCTTTTCCTAAATTTTCACTATTACCCCTTTACATTCCTTATGCAATACTTATTTTGGGCAATACCCTTTTAGTCATTTCCATTTATAGTCATTTCCTCTAATATTTCGAGTATAAATACCTACTATACATTGTAGCCACATTATCATCTTATCATTATTGAATATATTGACTTCTTTCTTTTCGTGAGCTATTATGCTTACTTTTTTTACTCTTATCTTAATCCTTAAGCAAGATTAAGTGGCAAGTAACTTTACTTAGCTACTTGTGTGTTATATCTAGCTAGTTTATGGGTTAACAAAGGTTTCTTAATGCGTCATATCCTTAGATCCGTTCATGGGCCTTGCTGGTTAACTTTTTAGTTTATGTATTTCCATCTTCATTTTCAAGCTTTCAGAAAGTTTCAACTCATCCTTGATACGGTCGGTCTTGTTTGTTATTGGCACGGTGCCTCAACAACACTAAAACATAGGTTAAATTTCTATAATTTAGCCTATCATTTAATATTCTAAAGTGAAATTAAGATAATAATACTCATATTTGCTTCTCCCTGGTGTCATCCTCTTTTAGGAGGTATGACAAGATAAATTACATTACTTAGATATTTGAGAGGATACTAATTACGGATCTTTTTCATCGATAAATGCTAAACATAGAATATTTAAAATGCTTATCATCCAGGAAAACTAATGGAATAAAAAGCGATAAAGATATTTCTTTGATTTGAGAAGTCAGAGATCATCTTAATTGTATTCGAATGCAAAAGCAGTCTTAAACATTATAGATATGTCCAGTAATAATCTTTCGAATGTGCATATCATTTTTATGCCAATTCAATTTATAGGCTTAAGAGAGAATTGGTCGGCAAATCTTAGTGAAATGGGGTTATTGATATCATCAATGGAAAGCCTTATAGATAATTAAAAATCTTTTCTAATATCATCCTTTAGCTAATAGAAGGAAAAAAAAAATATTGGATTGAGAATCATCGTTTGATTTAAGTATTGATAATTTGCTTTGTCCTGTTTGATTAGTATGGGTTCTATTTTAGACATTGTAGTTTAATGTACACCATTTTGAGTACTTTACGATATCATCATGTTGTTCACCACTTTCATTAGGCAACATAACTCAATTTACTAGTTCAATAAATATTTTCTAGCACATTGTGGTATAGATTGATTCAAAATTTCACCCCCTGTCCTTTTTATAAGCACTTGTAATAGTTGGTTGGTGTAAAATGATGGAAAGAGCAATGATGTACAATAGTCAAGTAAAATAGAGAGGAATGGAGGAAATGGACTATATATCTATTTTATGCAGAAATAACAAGTATATATATAAACAAGTTTGTAACTGAGCTAACTAACTTCAGTCGCATGCTTACAACTTACACACACGTGAGATTAAGTAGTCTATCATCTAGTCTAACAACCCCCCACCCTTCCTTAACTTGGGTTTGCACTAAGACCTAACTTGGAGAGGAAAAAGGAGAATTGAGATTAAAAAACTGCTATAGTAAAAAGATCAGCAAGTTGTAGATGTTAAGGAAGGTAAAGCATCTTTAAAAATCCTTGAGTGATCTTATAATGAGTATAATGAATATCTTCAATATGCTTAGTTTGTCTATGGAGACGGATAATTAGCAATGGAATTTGTACTTTATATTTAAAGTTATTAGTACCGTACTCAAACAAAATTTTGCTTGTTAACTTTATTACTTTACTTCCGGTTATTTACATTTATACACTTTTACTAATAAGCATTTTCTATGACATTATTTTTGATGTAATGGAGGGCCATTTATGATATTTATCAACATCAAACTTTTAGGTTGTAAAGATTTGATTAGATATAAATATAATAAAATATTAAAAACTTTTAGATGTAAATTTGAAAAAAAAAAAATGGAATTTCAAGGTCAATAATATTATAACGTCCTGGCATTCCTTTATCTTTCCCATGATATGCAAGTCGTTCTGGATGTAGATACTTATGCTTTTTCCATACGCTGTTTTGGATAGATGAGAACCACTAAAAAAAAGTCATGAATGCTTTTAATATGCTTGAAAATCCTTTGGCGGTTTTTTTACGTTGGAATATTTGAAAGGTATTTCAATATAATGAATATTACAATTGCAAAATGAAACTGCTAACGAGATGATAATTCCATTGCCAACAATACAAAGAGCATTACCAAGTCCAGGACGGTAGTCATCTCTGAATAAGACGTGCGCGTCCACTTGATATATGGGACGGAGCTGTCCATATTGATGCCTGTGCTTTTTCTACGCGTCTTTGCTTGGAAATTTGTTAGGGAACACCAAATTCATCATCATAGTCTTGTAATTTGTCGACATCTGACATGGACATATTTCGATTTTATGTAATAAAGACCTTACCTGGTCACTTATAAAATGTTTTAATTAAAATAAGGTACTTTACTCCACGTAAAGAACGATTTTCTTCTACTGCTTTTCTTTTCTTTTTTTATTTTTCCTTTATTTTTTTTTAAAAAAGAAGCATTGGTTAATCAAATAAAAATTTCCGAAAATTTTCAAATTTTAAGTATAATAATTGCTAATTATCAAAAAGGCGAAAAGTGTAATCTAATAACTAATAAATCATTAGAGATAGATTATATGTATACTAAAAATTTTAGAATGACCAAAATAATAATTAAGAATGTTCACTTGTACCCTACATGTATTTACGTGTAGATAAGAATACGCGAAATTACTTAAATTGGCTAAAAACTAAGTAAATAATTAAAGAAAATTATAAATTAATTATGGAAAAAATCAGAAAAAAAATCAAAAGAGGCTAGAATAATCCAAATTAGGTCGTGGCAGGTCAGAATCTGAAAAATAAAAATTAACTAATTAAAATTAGACAACACAAAAGCCAAAAATCAACGAATTGGGCAAAGTCATGTCTAATTAATACATAATAATTACAAAAATCGTCTATAAATAGGGGAAAAAGTTTCAGAATTCATTTAGACAATTTAGCATTAGAGAAAAATAGGAAACCTAAAAAATCGAGAGAAAATCCAGAAAAAAAAAAAGAAAAGGAAATTGTGCAGATTCGAGTAGTGAGAGAAACTCACACATCACCACCACCTGGGACCGAGTCACCACCACCACCACACCACTCTAGTCCCACTGTCTAGGCCGGTTGACAACCTTGGACTGGGTTTGAACGGCCAGAAAGCTTTGAACCGGTTAGTCCCTTAAATTTCCCGATTTTGAATAATTTTGTAAAATTAGTTATTTTGCCTAGAAAATTATAAAACTTGTTATTCTAAGGTTTTATTATATGTAGATTTAGGAAAAAATAGTGATTTAGTTTAATTACGTCTGAAAATAAGGGTTCTTAGCAAATTGGTTAAAACCGAGCATGATTAGAACGGAAAATAAATAGGCTTACGAGTGTAGTTTGGAGCTCAATTTTTTTTTGTAGGATGCTCATGTGATATAGAATAGTACTATGAAGCCATTTTTTTAAAATTAATTTTTGAAATTTTTAAGTTAATTTTTAGCTCTAAAATGATTGGAAAATTGGGTGATTTTGGGTTAATTAGGTAATTAAGGTACTAATTACTGATTTAGATAGTAATTAGATATTTAGGGATGTTAATCTCTGATATGATACCCTAATCCTAACCTTTGGAGTATTAAGTACGGTTAATTTAGGAAATTAGGTAGTTAATATAAGAAATTAGTAATATGTGAAATTGAAAATTAATAAATCTAAAAAATTAGGGTTATTTAGATAATATTATAATAGAAATCAGAAAAATAATAAATCTAAAATAACATTTAATTTTAAGTAAATGTCTCAAAATGTAAGATTTTCTCACATCGGGAATAAATCCGATACCTCAATTAGGGTTAGCGTGTATCGAATAGTTTATAATACTAAATTAAGACTTAATAGGATATTTGGACACTCGAGCTTAATGTGATTAATTTCACATTAAGATTCGAACATATTTAAGGCTTAGGAATCAAAATTAAAATCTAATTTAAGATTCGAACCCCAAAATAGAGTACAATGAATCATTAGGACATAATAGGTATACACGAAAACAATGAGTTAAAATATAACTTAGAATATGAATCTATAAAGTATAAGTACTAAAAAGACCTATTTGTATTATAGGAGACCCAAAGATAAATCAGCTTGCGATTAAAGGATCGAGCGATCGAGCAATTCCAAGTAAGTTGGGTTATTGCTTATTGTAATAAAGTACTAGTTTTATGGTACTCAGAGACTTAGGCTTATATATGATTGTGATTGTAAGTAGTTTACACATGTGTTTAATGTATCTGAATTAGTGCTGAATTTGCAATGTGAGTGATTTTGTGACTAATTGAATTGGTATGAAATTGTTGAACACCCTAAATGAAATTTAATCTTATTCGGCCCTAATAACCGAAAATGTCATGCATTGCAACCCGTTAGGGGATCATAGGATTCTCCAACCAAATACCGACCCCTTCGAAAGGGATGGCGCAGGATTGCAAAATGGTCCCTTCTTCATCCTTAGTCGAACTAAGTGACAGGAGAGGAGGTCGCGACGGGGGTGAAGTCAATGGTTCGAAGGTAGTTGCAGGAGGAGCGAGGTCTCCATTACACAAGCCTAAGTTTGGTTGTGAGTTGCTGCATAACATGGAAACTTCTCAACCCGGATTAAAGCTGGTGAAATTTCTCTAGTTTCACAACGGACCGGACTACGTTGTGTGATGACATTTGATTGTTGCATTGCATGAAAATAATTGCTTGATAACCCTGTTTGTGCTTGTATGCATTTATGAGTCTCCAATTCAACTTACTAAGCTGTAGTTGCTCATACCTTTATAAATCGTTTTGCAGATTCTGATTTCTAAATACTTCAAGTAATATGCCGCCTTATACTTACCCAGAGGTTAGTCCGTTTGAAGCCAGGGGTGTGAGGATTAAGTTACTTAGTATAATGTGTAACTAGAGTGACCTTGTAATTAAGGATGAAAGACTAATAGTTATTATGTAATCTAGTGAACTGTTGTGTTTATGTAAAACTTCCTAGGAAGCTCTATGGACTTTTATATTATTATACATGTTTATTAGAAATTTGTACTATTTATCATAATTGTAGTTCAACTTTTAATCGGACTGTTTACTTTAAAGCGAGGAGTCGTTGACACCTTGTGTAGATCATGTCTATGGTAGGCACTGTGAGGCTAGTTACTATCATAGAATGGTTTACACGGTAGGACTGTTGCGACTTTGCGACTTCGGGGCGTAACAGTCTATACAAAAATTTTGAGTTCAAAATTACACTCCTAAGCCTATTCATTTCTATAACCTAAAACATATAATTATGTACTAAATCAGTAATTATCTATTTAATTACCCAATTAGCCATAAATTACCCATTTTATTCATCATTTTAAGGCCTAAAAATTTCAAGAATTAATTTTTTAAAAAGAGCTTCATAGTATTGTTTTATAACCCCTAAGTAGTCTATACAAAAATTTTAAATTCAAAACTACACTCCTAAGCCTATTCATTTCTAATTCGAACAAAGTTCGGGTTTGCATAGTTTCTTAAAGATAATATATTTGTAGACATAAAATCATCAAAATAATTTTTTTCCCTAAATCTACATAAAAACCCTAGAATACTAAATTTTATAATTTTATAAAACTATTTAATATTTTTAATAAAATTATTAAAATCAGAAAGGAAATTAAACTTACTGGAACTAGTGGCTTTGGCCATCGCCAACCACCATAACCTTATCATCTGGCCTAGACACTACTAACACCGTATAGTGGTGGTGGCTGTTTACTCCTAAGTGGTCATTGTGTTAGAGATCTCCTTTAAGGCCCTAATTACACATATTTTTTGTAAAAGCCTTAATTCCTTCTTAATTTTGCTACTTTTAATTTTCTAAGGTTTCAAACTGATCAAATGAGCCTCTGTAAAAATTTGGCTATTTATAGAGATCTTAAGAATTTTTTGTACATTAAATTGAGGTAATATGAGTTTTATTCTCGTCTAAAATGGCTTTTTATTTGGCTTAATTTAATTGGTTAATTTTATTTCTTAAATAACAAGCTGCCACGCCTCAATTCTAGAATTTTCCTTATTTTTCTTGATTTTTCCTTAATTATTCATACATTTTCTTTAATTATTTAATATTATTTTAGCCTATTTCGCATGTTTTAAGTAATTACATATATTTCTACCTATGATTTTTAATATATATATATATAATTTATTTCTATCGGTTCATTAATTATCATAATTCGTTTTAAACATTTTTGAAAAATAACGGACAATTTTCATAACATTCAATATTGTTTTAATTAATTATTTTATTACTTTTTTTTTTAATTTCAAACTTATAGAATCATTTTTATTAATATTCCTAACTTCATCGTAAAAATTAATATTTTTTTAATTTCAAACTTATGAAATCATTTTTTTAATATTTTTAACTTCATCATAAAATTTGGACAAGATCGAATAAGTTGGCTCGATCGCCCTAAATTCTACGAACTGAACCTCGAGTAATTGATTGTAAGTCTTACAGTTAGCTTCTAGTCTAGACCCATATGCCTAACATGTCAGCCCCATAGCGCCGATCAGACTCTTTTAAGTCGGATTGGTCACGTCTAAGTAGCCTACATATCCCTTCTTATTGCCTTCGCCTTGGCAATGAGACTATGGGGTGGGGGTAGGGGGGAGGGGGTAAGTGTTGACAGGACACTCTGAACATGAGCCTCCTAAGTCGGCCGTATCCGATACATCTTGTAGCCTAGGATATACCTTTATGAGCCTAAGCCTTAGGCCAATATGGACTAAGCCTAGTAAGCCTTGCAACGACTATAATATACAAAATAAGGATAAAACAATCATATTTTAAATAAGTGAGGCATATTGGGTATAACGACTTCATTCTCCTATATTTGCGGGAGTTGCGGGAGAAGATCTCTCCCATCAATTGATCTCCAATTATCATCTCTACTTTGCTATAAATATTAAGTCATAACCCAACAGTAAAGCTCTCAAGACTTTGCACATCAAGCTTGCATGTTTTCTTACATTACTTCTTACTCTCAAGATCCAATTGCTAATTTAAGCATCGGAGTAGCTATGTTGAATAACCCTTTGATGTTCCCTCACCGTGTATTGTTTTGTATACTCTATACGTACAGAACTCAAACAACTACTAGTAACAATTTAGAGATGACAACTAGAAATGCTTCTAAAATGTTTGAACAATAGCTTTTTATTTGTAAAATTTAAAAATGTTTCTAGCTAATGCACAAGATACTATTATAGTAAAATAAAATTGCTTATAATATAGTTATTAGAAAAATACGACAATTGTAGAAGAATGACAATTTAACCACCGCTAATACTCTGTGACATAGTACCATTCTCATAAAGTATGGTATCAATATAGAGATGACTATAAATTTATGGGTGAAATGAAAATTATCATGTCCATTTGATTTTTCGATGGAGGTGTCAGTAATTGATATTTACGGTTGTGCTTCTTCTAAAAACATGCATCCACACTCTCCTCGTAAAACCTTAGGACAGGATGCAAGCCGTTTTTGATTATAAAACATGTGCTTTTTCCACACGCTGTGGTCTAGAAAGTTGTTCTAGATAGTGAAAATTATTAAAAGAGTCATGAATGCTATTTAAGATGTTTGGAAAATACTTCTGCTTTTAAAATTTAATAACGTGTTTCGAATATATGAAAAACACAAGATACTTATTAAAAAATAAAACGATTATTAAGGAAAAGTAATTCCAATGATGTACGGAGCATTACAAAGTCAAGGATGGGAGTCGTCTCTGGATGGTTGTGTCCACTTCGTATTGAGGACGGAGCCATTTATCTTGATATTGATGGCTTTGCATCTTCTACACGTCTTGGCTTGGAAATATATACGACCAGGTTTAACGAGAGTTCCCCTGTGGGGACGTTTCAAGAGACGTTTCCATTGCTTTTTTTTTTAATTTGTAAAAGAAAATATTAATTATTGTAAAAGTATAATATTAACTAATATTATTAATATACTAATATTTATTATATAGTACTAAATTATATTTGTTAATATTAAAATTATATTCACAAAATATTAAAAATAATGACTTAAAAGTTATTTTATATGACTCGTAATAATATAAAAAAGTATCAAGAAATTTTGATGAATAAATTTAGGGATGAATTGCAGAGTTTTTTTAAAAAAGCATATGTGGTAGTGTAAGAAACTTCAACAGTTTCTATAGGATAAAAATGCTCTAAGGCAATACTAATGTCAGTGTTATTATATTCTCCTGTTTTTTGGTCAACAAGAGATTGAAGCAAGATTTAAGGCGGATCTATTTATCTTTTGATTTATGTACTAGAAAACCTATATGGTCATTTATAAAATATTATATTGTTTAGTTCTATTAGCTTGCGAACTAATGGAGTTCAATATTAGTGAAATTTAAGTTGAGTTTTGATATTAATATTATATTAATTAAAAAAATTTATTCTTTTAAATAAATAGAATTTAAGTTTGTTTAATGCTATTTTTAAGCTTAAACTTAATTATATATCCTCTTGCCTCGACTAGTTTATCTCTAATTGTGGTAGAAGTTCCGGCATAATGATGTAAAAATCTTTTGTCTAGTAAAGATATTTTACAGCCACCGAAAGTAGTCTTTGATATATGGAGTCTATGAGTATTGGACGATCTATTGATGGTGATGCTTGTGTCTTTTTCAATACGTCTATGTGTGTGAATTTCTTTGGGACGAATTATAGTCAAAACAAGAATTTGCACAGCTGGAAAACTGATATTTATTAGTGTCCTATGCTTTTTATATTTGAAGAAAATATAGCAAATTATCTGCATATATGGCATGTGGTATAATTTGATATGTGGATCATTTTCAGTTTTGTCTTTATCGAAGTTATAATATGTGGATTTGAGAAATATTCCGCTTTCTATAGATAGAAATATTATACTGAATAAGATTAATTATAGAAAATAAATTCATGTTTAACTCTCTCTCTCTTCCTACATAGTCTATTTACATTTTGTTTTTTACGCTTTATATAACTATAATTAGTTAGTGCTAGAAATTAGACGTATGGAACACATATAGGACAAATAAGAAAAAATATATAAAAAAGAAGAAGAATAAGAAGATAACATCATTTGGATTGATGTATCGTATTTTATGTGTTCCTAATCTATCCTGGCTTTATTACCTTCTTCACACTCGTTACATCTTACACCAGAAGTATCAAATGGGAAAATGGTGATAACCAATAAGTTGTGAAAAATCTTTCTATCTAAAGCTTAAATTGTAATATACAACAGGACATCAATAAACACCATGGAATCGTGTAAATTTCTCTAGAATGGGATTAATCTATATAACATCATTGGAAACTACATGACTTTTTCTTTTTTCATGAGATCTAGTCAATCTAAAGCATATGATACTTTAGATTCGTAAAACAAAAATAGTGATCTTATCGATCTGTAAATCAGAAGTTCTCTCCATGTGATCAATGCTAAAGGTATAAATGGGCTAAATTATTTGCGTACTATTCAATAGTTACTTGAGTTAGGCTCAAATAATAATCAAGTTGGAATCGAGCTTAAATTACTCGAATAATTTATTGAAGTAGTAAATAACCAAATTGATAAACATTAATGGACTTTTTCAACCACTAAATTAAAAAGTTTCATATTTGTGTTGATAAGGTATTCTCTACCATGACTTTATGAACTAGTATAAATACCACTCACAATCCATATAAGCCTTTACTTAACCATAAGGTTCATAATCTCTTTCCCTTTAAACACGTGACATATTCATTGCGAGAACTTATGATTGGACCCAATTCTTCTCCCTTATAGATTACCTTATATGTCATCTTTTTGAAGCATGTTGCTCTCTTTGAACCTCTTCTCAAAATCATGGCTAAACTCAAATCATGCACTTAATGGTAAGAGGTTAGCTTTGATGTCTTCTATAATGCCCTAAGAAAAAGTAGTAAAAAATCAAGCTAACAAATACTATTGTGCTTTTTCAACCATTAAGCCAAAAAAATTTAAACTTGTGTTGACAAGACATTTTGTATCATAGCCTTATAAATTAAAACAAATCCCTTTCCATAATCAATGTAGAATTTTATTTAATCACGACGTATCACAGCACCGGCCTTAAAAATGCAAATTCACAATGCATTTATGACCCTATTGTTATTTATAAAGTTCTCTAAAATTATTTTTAAAGGCCTTCTTCTATTTTGCCTAAAGAAAAGACCTTTTTGCATGGCTATTGAAAGTGTACTCCTTATATGCCTTTAATTTTTCTTTAGCAAAAAATGTGTGAAAAAAATTGAAAATGCACTAATTATACGTGTTCCACTATACTATTTCTAAAAATACTATTTGAAAAATATGCTTTTTGGTATTTTTCTAGAAGCATGATAAATTTGTACACTCTTCTATTTTGCTATTTACACTCGGCTATGTCTATCTTTTGTGTTCCACAATGCACTTATCTTTTGCTCTGATGAAGTGAATGATACTTGCAACTTTGTTGCATGTCTTTTTAAGTAAAGGTTTGGGAAATCATATATATATATATATATAATAGAAATAAAAGAGGAAAAATGTTTCAAATTGAAAAGTAACTAAAAGTTGATTACCATCTTCATTCTCTCCTCTAAAAAAATATACATAATACTTGACATGAAACTGCAAATATGGTCTTAATCGACAGTCATGTCACTGAATATCAAAATAGAACTTTCATATTATTATGAAAAGAAAAAACTATGTTTAGAAAAAACAAAAAATCATAGCAAAACATCATTTAGATTAGTGAGACACCCCTTGAAATTCCTGTACACAATAAAACCATTTGGGTGGGTACATCGTATTTATCGTTCCTAATATATCCTTACTTGTTACTTTTCGGTTTTCTCAATATCAATATGTTTTT
The DNA here is from genome assembly GCA_024138005.1 of Lumnitzera racemosa. Lineage (NCBI taxonomy): Eukaryota > Viridiplantae > Streptophyta > Magnoliopsida > Myrtales > Combretaceae > Lumnitzera > Lumnitzera racemosa. The sequence continues at coordinate 109,010,889 of JAMXBC010000004.1, forward strand.
GAAAAAGTAAAGATTAACCTTATCTACTTATTTTTCTATTTGAGTTGTAAACATTTTTTTTTTTTATTTGACTCATCAACAGGTTCCAACTTTTATAGAAATAGGACTTTCATGAACTCCATCAAACTTTTCGTCCATCTACGACAGTCAACACCATCAAATTTTTCAAAGGCCTTAAGTGGCTAGCTCAATAGTTAGGATTTGCGCAATAATTTTACATTTTTTCTTATTTTCTCATTATATTATGAACTTAAACGTATTAAACATTATCTTTTTATTATATTATGTAATGAATATAACATTATTATTTCATGAAATTAATTATTAAGGACTAACTAGAAGTTGACATATGTTAGAGATGAAAAGAAATTTTATTGAAGACAATGGAAATCCTATTCTTGTAAAAATTGAAAAATATAGGAATTAAAATAGGGCAAAAAAAAAAAAAAGAAGGTTGAAACCTCTAATAAGAAAGTAAACAAACAATTAATTGCGTATTTTTCATATCAGGTAATGATGATAACCAAATTGCTTTAGAACTCCTTTTATCTCAAGCTTTTGTTGTTATTAGACAATTGGGGTATCGAATAACATGCTCATGAAATCATGTAAGTTCACTTAAATGTGATTGATCGATCATACGGATTATGCAATGATATTAGAACTTCTTGGAGCTCTTCTTAATAAACCGAGTCCATATATATATAAATTATCTGTAACTCTAAAGTTTGTGGAATATACATTAGAAATGGTGGATACTTTGAATCTAATGGAGTTCCATAGCAAAAAATGAAATTTCCATCCAATTACACATTAATCTTTTGTGTATAGTAAGGACATTCCATAAGGATACTGAAAGTCGTGCTTGATAGATGCAGTCAATGATTTTTGGAATATCCATTGATGCTGATGCCTTATGCCATTTTCTATATGTCTATATGCATGAATTCAATCCACTGGTAGATGGAGTCTATGTTTTTTTGGAACAGTCCATTAAGTTGAACTCCAGTTTGTTTATTATTATTTCCAATTGAGTTTAAGTTTTAAAATTTTAAATCCTATTTGTGCTCTTACTCAATAAGATATTCTCTCTACCCAATCCATTTGCTAATCACAACAGAAGTTTTTGCAAAATGACGTAAAAGATGCCTTATGTCTAGAAAGGACATTTTAAAACCACTCAAAGTCATATTTCATAGATGGAGTCAATGTTTATTGGACTATCTATTGATGTGATGCTTGGGCCCTTTTCTATGCGTTTGTGTGTACAACTTTCTTATTCCCATCACAACAATAATTTGCTCAACTGGAATCGTATCCTTCGATTGTACAAGAATTTTCAAATCTTGGCGAAGAGTAAAGGGAAATTGATATTTACTAGAGTCATATATATTTCATATTTCAAGAAAAAAAAAAACCAAATTATCACCAAGGCATGTGGTATAGTTTGATCTGTGGATCATTTTCGGTTACTCTTCATCTAAGCTATACTATGTTAATTTGAGAAATTTTTTTGCTTTCGGTAGATAGAAATAACATACTGAATTAGGTTAATATTAGATAATAAATTTGTGTTTTACTTTCTTTTTCTCACTTTGTCTATTTATGTATTGTTTTTCTACATTTTTACATCATCATGATACCACAAAATATTTCATATTTCAATATAGGTTTTAATAATTGATTTTATAACTTTATCTTAAGCATTTTAAGGGATCCATATCCTTTACATACTAATGTTAACACTAAAAATACACAACATTGACACATAAGCACAAATAAAAGAAAAAATTGACTACTCTAAGGTGAGGTGGAAAAAAAAAAAGAAAAAAGAAAAAAGAAAAGAGGAGGAGAAAAAATATTAAAGATGTGTAACTAATGTTTCTTAAACAGGAAAAAAAAATGCAAGAATGGAAAGTATTAAAGAAGGCAAATATAGGTATTCGAAGTGATAGAATGCGAAAATATATGTATCGAATATTATAATTACTAAATCTTGAGAAAAGGAGAAAATAAAAACATAAAAAAGAAAACTGAGTATAGTTTATAAATAATTTTCCTTTAATTCAGCTGATTAAATTGATTGGCATCACTTTGTTACAAATATATTGATTGGGATTGCTGTAGGCTTTAATGCGAACCAGGTCATGCAAAAATTTAACTAAGAAGCGGGTTGAGATATCACAATAGACTAATGAACTGATCGCAATTCTTATTTATTTAATCAAAGCAGCGTACTCAGAATTATATTTATTTATTTGATTTTTTTTTATATCAGTTTTCAAGCGGCTTAATAATACCATAATGTAGTATTATATATAATGGTTCCACTCAATACTAGCTTTATAATCTCACAATTTAACATCCTCTTCAACACAATACAAAACTATATGTCTCTGTTCTGAACCAAAAAATTTATTTCTGTACTCATCACAAATAGCAACACGTCAAATCATCCTATAGTTATAAAATATAAAAAAATAAACCGAATTCTTGTATAGGTCCATAAACATACACGGATACGAAGCTCAAAACATACACATGCCTTTAACGTAAGGACAACAGAATATAATCAAATAATAGTTTGATAGAATATAATCAAATAATAGTTTGATTATCTTCAATTTAGGCTAGTAATCACCAAAAGAGTACTCATGACCCCACCAAACTATGATCTTACCTACATATATAGGTAGATATAGATATAAGTTTTCCTTTTAAGTCATTTTTGCTTAGAGTTTAGAGATTAGAAACCTAATATTTTAGCTATATCATCTTATATGAAAGTCCAATAGAGAAACCTTACTGTCAAGCTTTATTTCAACTTCTTTAATTTAATTTATATTAACCCCAGCTCACTTAATATAAATTACTTGACATTAAATTAAGGAAATACTTGTCATAAAAAAAAATTAAAAATTGGAGTTGTTAATCAATTCAACTGTTAAAAAGTGAAATTAGGGTTTTTAGGAAAAACTTAATTTGGCAATTAATATGCAAATTTTCTAGAAAATGATTTTTAGAAAAACAAAAATAATTAGGAAAATTGAGTTTGAGGGCTAACATATTAAGACTAAGTTACCATGTAAAACTAAAGAAAAATTGATAGGCTTTATTTTGATAATTTAAAAAAAAATATTAAAAATATATACAAATATACGAAAGATAACTAAAGTGATTTTTTATTATTTTTTTATTATGAATTTTTAAGAAAAAGGAAAAAGTTTTTTATTTTTATATAGTTGTCCCGAAAGTATCTATGTACTCATTAGTTAAGATTGAACTAGTTACAGTTTTCTTTTTATAAAATATTTAGTGGGTGGATTATTTTTATTTTGAAAATTGAGTCAGATTTACGTTTATTTAACTATTTATTTATTTTAAAAAAACCTAAGAAATCTAACTTCACGAATTAAAAAAACTTTAACTAACTAAATCTTTTTAAAAAACTATGATTAAGATTTTTTTATTTTTTTTTAAATCACTGCATGTCAAAAGAGATCTTTTCTAAATCTTATATACGTATCTCCATATGTATCTTTTTTAAATCTTAATTGTAAGATAAGTATTTTCTAAATCCCAATCGCAAGAGACGTATCTCAATACGCATTTTTTTTAAATCTCAACCACAAGTATTAAAAAAAAAATACGATTTTACTAAAATATGTAATTTAACTAACTTTTATTAAAAAATGAGATTATCTGAAAACACATATTATAAAAATAACAAAAAACTTGCACTAAAAAATAAGTTAGTAAAATAATTGAGCTATTTAATAAAAAATTAAACTAATAATAAAATAAAAAAAAAAAATAATAATTTGTACCTATATATCGAGTCATACGTAATTAATGTCATGATCGTTTGGATGTGATGCTTATGCACAATAGGTTTGATCATATCGTGCAAGTGTAGGACATACAGCTTGTGGAAATACTACTATGTAGTAATTTATGGCATTTAGAGCATATCGTCTTCGGACAACTTTTTCAAAACTAAAACGTGACTTTATAAATGAACATGTGTATTACAATAAAATAAAATGTGATTTCAAGTTGAATAGCTAAATATACTAAGTTTGATTGAAAAGTAAAAACACGTGGCTATAGTATGACTTCTGAGGCAGTAGAATTGAATTCAAAACTAACACCTGATTTGGGACATGCTTCAATTATATAGGGATGGCAACAGCTTCAGGATCCTTCGGGAGAAAAAAAAAAAAACAGTACTAAGAAAACCATGAACCTTCTCTTCCTGTCAATACTCCAAATGATTAGAAACCATACGAAACCAGTTTTATCGATTTATTGTGTTCGGGAAACAGCTAAGGACGGTGTGCATTTTGTCTTTTTCAGGGGACTATCAGAGACATGTTGGTTTGGAATTCAGAATGCGGATTTGTTGGTGGGGGATTGCTGTAGATGTAAAAAATAAAAATGGAAACCGTCCAAACTTTATCAATAAATTTTTATTTATAAATCAACACTTAATCTTTCATATATTTTAATTAAAGATTTATTTTTTAACAAAAAAAAATTATAGAAACTATTGGATTTGATTCGATTTTAATTTGATTTAGTCTAAGAGTTTGCTTGATAAATTATAAATTTAATTTAACTCAATATAATTTAGATAAAAAATTATTTTATATCGAATTAGATCAAAATTATTTTAATAAAATTCAACTCTCAAATGGCTTAATAATTTATTAAATTAATCATACATTATTATTCGATTTGATCTTAAACGTTTCGATGTGATTATAACACGACACGATATGATACGATTTGATTTGATGCAACACAACTCGATATGACACAATACGATTCAATATAATTCGACTTAATATGATTCGATTTAATTTAATACGATTTGATCGAAACAATTCGATTTGATCGAAACGATTCCATTTGATATGATACGAGTTTATTAGACTCTCGTTTTATTTTTATTTAATTTTATTTATTTTTTAACCTGCCTTAACTAAAATAAAACCAATAAACTAATAATTTGTTATGGATGGTTGAGCTAATGCGGATAATGCAAGTGTCTTTCTGAGCAATTTTAATTGTCGAGTAATTAACCTTCTGCAGCATTCCCATTGATTGACGAGAAAAACAATTGCGAAGCGAACTAATAGTTACACTAACATATGGTAACATGGAACTGTAGACAGGCATATTCACGGCATAAAGATATATAAAATTTCTATTATCTTATCTTATATTAAGTGTACATAATTATGTATTTAACATATATGATTTTAATTTTCACGATAATAGAAAAAATTTTTTATTCAATTAAAATGATAGCAAATAACTCAGTTTTTTAATCCAGTGCCAGAGTAAAAGATAGAAAATATTGAGAATTGGTCTATAAGATAAAAGAACTTTTTTTCTTTTTTTAGTTCAATTTAATACAGCATGTTTTCACTAATAATCTATCTATCTATCTTTACGGATTATTTTTCTCCTTTTCTTTCTTTGTGTATAAATCCACCCGGTTGATTTGGGTAGTCTATTTTTAAATCATAAATTAGTGCTGAGGGCCTTTGGCTTAAATTCATTATTTGTATTTGGAACTTAAATTCTTTAAATTTTATCTATTTCTATATGAAACCTAATATTAAGAATTTATTTATATTTAAAACTTCTATTTTAAATTAGTTTTGGATGAACTACTCCTTTGACTTTCAATAAATAATACTTAGATTAATATTATTATCGGCATTGTTGTCATTTCACTTGTAATAATATAAACAAATACTTAACTTCATAAAATTCATAAAAAACAAAATAGCATAACAATAATGTTATTAAACAATGTAATTCGAACAACAATTAAGTATATACGGTTAAGCTACAGCACGGTTTGCACAATCTGTCAATTGCGGTTCGTTGGTCCTTTATTGTAAATTGTTTATTTATTTTTAATTAGTTTAGGATGATTTCAACATTAAAAGAAATAAACATATGTGATATGAATTTATAGATTATGAAAAGAAAAAAGAACTACGCTATTGTGCTGGAGAAAAAATATACCATGTGTTTTGATTAATAGTTAATTAGAGATTTTTACGGTAACACAATAAAAATGCGATGCCATAATATTAATCGATTTAAATTACTAATTTATTAAAATATAATTTATGTTATGATCTTATTAAAATAGATTAATTTATTATTTAAATAACATATTAAACTATTTTAGATTACCTGAAATCCGTAACGCTACGGACAAAAATCCTACTCAACATAGTAGACATTTTAAATGGCCATGGAAAAAGAAAAAAATGTCAAACGCCCTATTTCTCTCTCGCTTTACGTTTATTGTGCCTGCACCACGCTACTCTCTTCCCCCCTTTCTCTCTCTCTCTTCCTCGTGATCGCTCTCTCTCCTTCTCAGCATACCTTCATGAGAAGATCGGGGATTGACGTTCGACGGATCGACGGGGATCGACCTTCAACAAGAAGAACAATTGCAACACTCTCTTTCCAATCTGATTTTGTGCGACTTTAGTAAGAGAACGAATCGAACTTTTAGTGGAGGAACGAACGAGTTTTGGTGGAGGAAGCCCAGCATCGTCTCTCGCAAGAGGAATGAACGAAAGTTACCGGAAATCCCAGCCTCCTGCTCATATCAAGGTGAGTTCTTGAAAGCGATTCTAAATAGTCGTCAAGTAACTCTGCCTTTGGTAACGATTAATCGGGAGGATTTTTGTTTCTAGGGCCATACCGTTAGTCGAAAGAGATACACCGAGTTACAGTGATCATTGGTGGAATTTTTTGTTTCTCATTTTATAAAAAGGTGCAAATAAACTATGTTCTTGGACAAGTCATCGCTTCATGTGAATCTTGATAAAATTGTTCTTATTAGTTAATCTTTCTCTTAAAATTTGTAATGTTTCTTCTCCAAGTACAACATAAATATGGTTATATGGCCTAGTGCTCGTTGTGGAATGCTTCTTCCTTATTTCCCCTTTTTTCTTATAGATGATATCACATAATTTTCTGTCATTGGTGATATGCCCCTAGTTTAGTATTCTATATGTTGAAGCTAGTGCCATATAAGGAGTATTTAGGTTCTTCTTGAGGAAATAGAAAATTATATGAAGAGAAAATTATTTATTTTGTTTGTTTAAATGGATGCGAGGACAGTGTCTATTTATATACATGGTCACTTGATGAGTTCTCCATCTCTTTGGTTCCTACATGATAAGTTTTATCATTTTGGTATTGTAAAATCGATCTTCCTGTCTTGCTAAATCTATTCTGAGCAAATACCGGTCCATAAAAATGCAATGATCACAGTGACTTGAAATTAAAATAGCATGTTTGACAAGAACTTTCATGATTACCACATAGGAGCCACTTTAGTATCTTCATCACTGCCAAGACTCCTTAGAGCATGAACCGAATTTCGCTTCTTTTTATCATAGAGGACCTCATCACTCAGCCTGAGGCTCCAGATATCAATTCTTAATACTACCACAAGCACATAAATTTTGTTGATGCATACAAGGGTTAACCAACAAAATTTGTAGCTTAATGTCCCCATGGCATAAACCAACTACATTATGTAAGTACTTAGGTCCTCAACAAATTTGGTATGTGTATAGCTGCATAAAGATGATGGGCACATGCTAATGCGTTTTGGTATAATTCTTTGCTACCTTTTATTTTAGGCTTTTTCATTCAAGTATTCTATACGAGGTTTAGGTAAAACTGATCTTTTGCACAATGCTTCAATCAGACGATGTTAGGGTGGTCATGTATTTACTTATCAGAAGCTCTCAATTCTTGTATCTCTTACCTTGTAGCACCTTAGTGGCAACTGCTTCCCCTATTTCTAAACATTTAGCCTGATAGACAACACCTAAACAGCTTGTGCCAACTGCCAACCACGCGATCTGCCATCTATGATATCATCTGTTTTTTGGTTGGATATATTTTCTTAATGTTAGATCATAGTTTTGTTATTGTTTAGTTTTTAATAATCTTCACTATTCATTGGAAATGTAGCTTGCATATCCATATATATGTGTGTGTGTGTGTGTGTGTGTGTATCTATGTGTCTTGTATTGATTATTGTCTATCTTGCTCATGGTGCTATTTCTTTCATTAAACTACAAGAATTGGTTAATCTGCAGTGTATATGAGTGTAATGGTATAGGACCAACATACAATAAATTTTCTTGCTCATTAATTAAGAGAACCTAATGATCTCTTGGTTATGACTCGTTAAGAGATAACCTTACGATCTCTTGAAAGGGTTCCATTATAGAAGAACTAAAAATCTCTTCTAATTACAAATTTGATTTTTTTTTTTTCAATTAACCATCAATTATGTAACTGTAGATCTTAATTTTACTCCCAATATGACACATTACATCAGTCCCGCTTTTTATAATAACTATCTCCTTAAAAGCCAATACGTGCCCTTGCTGCCACTTAAAAAATAATTTACATAGACATAGTATACAAAGAAACAGATACAGGACATGTGCAACGCAGCATAGTCACCACTAAAACATACATACACATGTCCAGATCAAATAGTCACACTTTCTCTCTTTGTCACCTTGTTCAGTCCATGGAAATGATTAAAGGGAATGATTTTGTGCTCTTTGTAGGAACTTAACCTGATGAATCAACCATAATGCGCAAGAAACCCCTTTTACTTGTATGTATCTCTTCTCCGCTTATTTTCCCTAAATTATGTTGCTGAATTTTATGTTTAAGTAACAATATGTAAATTGAGAATTAAGTAGTTCTGTGTCCGGCTTAGAGTAGTTTCTATTTAACAATAGAGGTGTCTTTCGTTTTCTGTTAGGATTCATGGATATCATGCAAATTCTAGTGAACATGAACCATATCACATGCATCAGGAGATGTTTTGACTTTAATGCAAGGATCTTTGCAAATATTTTCAGATAGGAAAGCATCTTAGCCAAAACTCTTCTAACTTGCTTATGAATGGCAACTCCCAGAAAATATATAAACTGTTCACGTTAATTCATCGTTATTTTTCCTTTTATATTTCCTTTGATTTGGAAGTTCAAGCTGCCGAGTTCATTTTAATAATATAGATAATATGCACATATTGTTGAATCCATCAATAATTTTCTGGTACGTCCTTTTCTCTTTAGTTGGGCCACTCCATCAAACTTATGACATCCTTATCTTTACTTGTGGTCAGGAGGAAAATAATTTTAATATTATGTTTACATTCTAGATGTCATTTACGGCTCTTCTCATTGTCTCATCCTCTTCCTGAGTCCGACTGCCCTTTGTGTATCTCAATGACATTAAGTTTATTTTTTTTTAGTAAATAAATGTTTCAACTGGAAATCCATTTGTCTTCTTTCAAAATTATGAATAACTTAAAGCACCTTTCTTTCTCACTTGCACTTTAATATTTTTTGGGTCATGTTTTGATCTTTCGATTGCATGACGGTAAAGCGCTTGATAGCTGCCATATCTAGTTCATATTGTTAGATAGACGTTCTTATGTTGCCACTATGAGAATTATCGCATTTCTTAATGTGTTGATGATGACATTATCTCGCCTTACTATTCCCGTTCTGAAGATAAAACTGTTGATTATTCCCACCATGCAGTGGCTGATAGGTAGAAATAATACAGTTGTTCCTTAAATCAAATGCTGCTAACTCTTAGGTTGAGGATTATTTTGCTTGCAATCCTGGAGTTCTCATATTGCATGTTTACATGCTATTTTCAGTTCCCCTTTATCTGCCCATATGAAAATACAGTTGTATGTTAGTTATAATGCTTGGTGTTTTCATCATCTCCTGCTGCTTTTCATTGATAATATCAAGAGACCAGCTCCAGGTATATTAAATTTACTGTTTAAGTTTGATATTGATGGTTCTATTGAATGGATGATTTTGCAACCAAAATATCATTACTGGTTTCCACGTTATACCTTTTGATAATCTTTTTATTGGTTGCTTCTTAGATGCACCATCATCCTATGCTTGTTTTCTCGTACAGTTGCTTTATGGTTATCTTTGAAATTTTGGGAGCCAGATGTTAATTCAATAATGCATGAACTTTGCTTTCAGGTATATGGTATGGTTCCCCTTCTCTCTTCTTCTTCTTCTTTTTATCCCCTCCTCCTCTTGAGAAGCTATGTTTTATCGTCAAAATCTTGCCCTTGTGGTAATCAATGACAGCTCTTTGCTATTTATAGCTCATTTATGATTTTTGTTTGGATCCATGTTCTGCTGGACCTACAACGAACTTGCTTTGTAGCAAAAACTACCAGTTCTTTGTGAAGAAAACTGAGATGCTTAAATTTTTTAATACAAGAACATGGCTTTGTGTTTTTCCTTCTCTAAACGTCCTCTTTTTCTTTCTAGGGCAGCATTTGGATTCGGATGGTTTCAGTTGACATCCTAAGCGTTGCAGTAATTGGGAATTTCGTGTTAGTTCACCTCATTCTGCTTGTCTTTTCGCTAGATTTGAGTTATCACAATCCTGTACTCAATGTTCTTCATTGTTGTTCTTATAAAGCAGGCTAATTAAACTTGCAGTTTGCATTATTGACCATATTGTGTTAGCTATAAAAATTCATTTCATGACACTTCTTTGGTTTGGCTTTGTTTTGTAACTGACCTTGCTTATATATATATATATATATATAAAATGATTATGTTTACTGCAGCTCCCTGTCACTGTAGGACAGGCCTGAAAATTCTTGCACCGTTTTTTTGGTCAATATATTGTTGCTCAGTATGGGTCATGTAAAATCTCTTCTTGTTATACATGACAATTGTGCGGAACATGTTTCAGCCCCAAGTTTCGGTAAGAGTAAGTTATGGTCGCCTATGGTATTTTAACTAGATATTCGATCTTTGACAACTTAACTTGTAATCGTTGCAAACCTTGAAACTGTGCTGTTTGGTCATCAAGAGACCAAATTATTTAGTTGTGTGAAGGCTTGCACTCGCTTTAAGTGATCCTTTTCCGAAGATGAGAGTCCTTATGAAAAGGAATTTTTCGGTGCAATCATCCAAAACTTAAATACGTAAAAATTAAAGATGTTTAGCTAAAGATATATGTAATGCCTCATAACCTTAAGGCGCCATAAACCATTACATGTTATTGTTTTTTAGGAATATGCCAAGGTTTTATTGAAATGTCAGTTTCTATCCTAATTTTCGAGACTTGACAATATCCATGCGGGAGGACTCTTGGCATTGTGACTCGCTCCTGTCTCTCTTGTAGGAAGCTCCAATGGTCATTTAAGCCTCCTAGATGAGTCCAATTATGTCCTAAAAAGACCTAAAAATTCTACCCACATAAGATCTAAAGCAAACAAATTACTATTTGAGGATGTTTCGGTTTTAAAGTATAGAATACTAACGAGAAGTGTCAAAATTGATGCTATGAAGCCTTGTGTGCCCTGCGCAAGTTCTCATGTTCTTAAGGCTCGTGATACCACGGAAAAGTTAGAACTTTTAGTTATAATGTCATAATAAATGATTTTACAGCTTTTAAAGACGGAGTAATAAATTAAAGATTTACATAAGTTCTCTTTTAAAAGTTTTCCAAATTCCTACTTTTATTAGTACTTATGAACTCATCTGTACATCCTTCTGGTTCCAGTTAAGGATATCGCCTATATTTATTTTCTTATTAACACCTTCTCGGAATTCCTTTTTCTCCCCTCTACGAAAGTGTACCTCATATACTTTATTTTTGAGTTAGATAGAGATGAAACCGATCGTCTCGTCGTAGGAGATAGACAAAATGGACTATCTCTTAGAACGCATGCATTTTGGTGGCTGCAAAATTAAAATCAAACTTCTTGATATTTTAGGCTACTTAAATTATCGATTGCTTAAGGATTAATAATCTTCCTTCACTATACGTTTCTCTAGTCTATCTCCTTCAATCTATCGTCGATAGCGGTTCTGGGCGTAATCATATCAAACACCACCACCAGAACTAATCCCTGCGTGGCCATAGTCTCTGACGCACCACCATTTGTGCTCATCCATTAATTCATCATGGATCTTACGTGCAAGTATGGTTATATGCTGATCACGAGTAGATTGAGGTAGTTGTGTTGTGCAGTTTGTCAAATTGACATTGAGACCACGGCTCGGTTCAAGAGTCGAGACGATGTAGTCGCAGGTATATGGGTTCCTTGCATGGCTTGATCTTTTGTTTTTTCATTGTTTAAATGTCAATATTTAGCATAATCATACTACAATATCCGAAATCACCTCTATTAAAAATGTTTTTTCAATTGCAATAATTCAATCACAATTATACATGAAAAAATTTCTAACACTAAAGTGACAAAACCAGTTAACAATTCCACCTAATACTAGCTCTACAATCTCACAATTCAAAAACCTCCTCGACACAATATTTAATTGATTACCTCACTTTCCTAACCTAATGATATCAATTCTCCTATTTCTTTTGGCTAGTAAATTTATCAAATCAACTTGTAATCGTAAAAATAAAAGAATAAGTTGAAGTATAGTAGGTAATGTACAAGCATACCTAGATGCCAAGTCATACATTGGCATATAATTATATGAACCTCGTACTCGGTGAATAGGAATCAATTAAGTAAATTTCGAGTATTGATGAAACTAACTCAATTAACATAAAAACTTATGTAAAAGCTTGGGACATTAGTTAAAGAGATTACGTAAGTTTGAAATTTAAAATATAATAAAATATTAAAAATATAGCTAAAATAGTAAAAATTTATTATATCATTATTATATTATTGAGTACATATGACATATATTTCGAAAATTAACGAACAATTAGAGATATATTATAAGAGTAATATAATTAATATTATACATAAAATATTATATAAAAGACATATATATATATATATTGGGTATAATTATTATATAAATATATATATACCTATAATTATCGTAAATATCTAAAATTGAGTATAAATCACTAAATAAATTAATAAAATTAGGAAAAATAGTAAAAAATTTATAGACAACTAGAAAATAGGTGTAAGAGGCGTAGCATAGAGTTTGAGAATGCACGGATGTAAGAATTCTAATTTTGACACCTTATCATGCCATTTATACATGTTAATTTAATAAGAAAAAAAAATCAAAAGCAACTCAATTGGAGATATAAAAGTACATCCTGTAATCTGAAATAAAGTTTGATTATTTGTTTGCTTGGAAAAATTTTAAAAGTAGAAAATATAAAGAGAGAGAGAGTGTGAAGAACAAAAATTAAGAAATTAGTAAATAAATTTGGAAATATACAAGCACTTAAGGAAGATAAGTAGTTGGAAGTGAAACCAAGTGGTGGCTTAAAGGAGTGGTTGGCAGTGGTTTGGGCTAACACACCCTCCTCTTCCCACGGTAGCCGGAGCTCGGGTTTCCAATAAATTGCTAAAATTTTTCAATTTTGTAAAAAATTAGGGAAAAATAGCAAATGATCACAAAAAATTATGAAATTTTGTTTACTCACATATTTTTACATAAGGAATTCAAATATTTGATCAGATTTTTAAAATTTTAAGTATAGATATGAGATCCTTAAGAAAAATATTATATGAACCAAATTTTAAGCGAATAATTAAAAGACTAATTGATGTAGTTTTTACTTGAAATTTTGTAGTTATACTCTTAAGATGTTGAATTTTGATATTACATTGGATTGTAAAAATCCTATTGTTGGTTTTAGAGAAAAGCTCAATTTAGTCAAAACAATGCGCCAGATGAATGTTTTCTATAGAGCTTTAGTGATTCTTTATAAAATTATAGTATGATTTATGATTATTTTCCTATAGTAGCTTGAAGTAGATTATTATGATTTAATAAATAATGATTTTTAAGTAAAAAGTTGGTATTTGGTAAATTTGACATTAAATCTCTAAGTTATTATATAAGTATAAATGAGTATTTAGTATATTAAGAGTTGGTATATATATAATTCAAAGTTCTTAGTGGATATTTATTGATATTATAGAGTGTGAAAATTTTGGAAATATAAGGTAATTTTGTTACAAGTTAAACAGTAAGTTGTGGTAATGGTTGAAGAGTCAAAAACTATGTTAGCAAGAAGATCAAAATGTACTTTAGGCATGAATAACTTGATTATGCTAAAAATGAGCTTTGGGTTAGAAAGTAATTGATACTAGAACTCTATAATTATATTGGAGTTATAATGTAAATTAGGAACTTTTTAAGTAAAAACTTAACTTACAGTAATGGATCAGAATCTTAGTCAGAAACTTAGTCAGAACCTCAGTAAAAAATTTAGTCAAAACCTATTTCAAGCTAACTAAAAGTTAGATAAATAACTAAAGAACCTACTTATGTCAGAATGTAAACCTATTTAATCATGAAAATAAGTTCTTACTTCATATGTGAATTTAAAACTAAATTTGTGTATTACTTTTTAGAAATTATTAATGAAGATCACAAGTGCGATTTAGAGGAGTATGTGACATTATGTCTAAGTAAGTTGGGATCGATGTTTAATGGCATATTGAAGTATCATATTAAGATACTTGAAAGAGTAAGAGTGCTTGTTTCTGGTTGTAGTTAGATTATTTGTGCGTGTGCTATGTGTGTGCTTGGGATATTGATTGTCAATTGGGAGTTGAACTCTAAGTGTTGTTTTTTACTTAAACATATATTATTTCTTGCGTGTATGAACTTGGTTGGTTAGCTAATAATCTGGATTAATCTTAAGTTAACTAAACATCTAACTTGACATTTATGATAACCCAATAGGGGTAATGATTAGGTTGTTATACTAAATATCAATGCATTCATTAAGGATAGTAGAAATAGTTTTTTTTTTTCACCCTTAATTGAACTAAGTGATAGGAGAGAGGGTCATGGTAAGATTAGGATCTGTGGTTCGAATGTTATCTAAGGAGGAGGGTACTCTCCATTGCACCAGCCCGGATTTAATTTGATAGTATGGCATTAAAACTCCTTGGAATCTAGGTTAGAGTAAATGAAATTACTCTAACTTCATAAGGAACCACTTAAACATTGTGAGATGCAATACCATTTGTTTGTTGCATTTGCATTGAAGTAATGATTGAACAACTATGTTTTTAATGTATTCTTATGACTTTGTCCATTCTTACTAAGCTAGTTGAGCTTATTTCCCCATAGATTGTTTTGCAGGTGGAGAGGAATAAGGTGAAGGAGTCTAATGAATGGAATGAAGCTCATTTTTATTTTCATTTTTCTTTTGTAGGAGAATTATAAGGTCTTTCTAGGAAGCTTTATAATCTTTGTGGAGATACAAAGTTTCTTTTGAAAACTTTGGACTCTTGATTTACTAAAATTATGTAATGAACCAATCTATCTATAAGTAATAAAAAAAAAATGTATAATGTTAAGTGATACTCCATAGGTTTATATATTGCAGGTACTCATTTGACTACTTTAAAGTTGGTTGAGTCGTTGTTCGTCTTATGTGGACTATACCTATATTAGTAGTTAAGGGGATAGCTTTTAGCCTAAGTTGATTTATATGGCAAAACTGTTACGATTCCTCGAGTTTGGAGCGTAACAAATTATATCAAGTATCAAGCAAACAATAAATTAATTGTTTTAAATTTAGGCTAACAATAAATAAAGAGGTACTTATGATCCTAACATACCATGATCTTTATTTACATATATATATATATATGTGTGTGTGTGTGTGTGTGTTTATACATAAATATTTTTCTTTAAGTCCTTTGTGTTCGAGTTTAGAGACTATAAATCTTAAAATTTTAGTTGCGTCGTCCTTTATGTAAGTCTACTAAGGAAACCTTACATACGATCAACAGTTGCTTTTTTAGGGATTTGTCATTGTACGCCTCTAGAGCGAGCGGGTCAAGCACAACAAAAACTAAGTTAAATTAGGTCGAATATGAGTTAAGTCTAGTTTTTTTATTAAGACTTAGCAAGCACAAGCAAATAAGCACCACATATCTGAGATGGTTTCCCAATAATCCATTGAAACCCTACAACTTTATATCCAATAATGATTAGCTTTAACCACCAGTATAAGGAGGAACTTGAAGCTTAATGTGAATCTATTTAAGATTAGGAGCAAGTATATATTATATTAACTTTCAAATGATTATTAAATAAGTTTTTATCCATTTATTATATGTAAATCTTTTATTAATTTACTATTTGTTACTATAGCTAAATTTATTAATTTAATGCATTTCTTAAAGCCCATAATTTACTTTTGTTCAAAATGTTAGCCACTTTACATATTATAGTAAGATGACCAAGTGCCAAAATGGATTTAGAATAAAACAATATCATGGCATTAACTTTTATATCTCCCATAATTAGAATCATTCCTCAACTCGACATTATCGAAAAAGTATAGCAAACATAGTTATTAAATTATATTAAATCATTTGTACCACATTTATCGAAAAATAACATAATACTTAATATAATAGTATATGAATATAATATTCAACGTAATAGGCCTTTATTATCAAACTTTTCTTGACAAACCACTATTAACTTTGATAATAAAAATATTATAATCTTATGCCGTGTATTGGAGTATAGAACCTTTCAGCACCAAAAGAAATAATTATTATCAACTATCAATGTGTCTAGTATTATTAACAAATGATATTCTACTTACAGTACCTATTATATTATAATATAATATATGAATATATGAACATATTTCAACCCTTTCAATGGTTTGTATATACTAAATATCATAAAGATAATGCCTAGTTGAACAGGTAAGGCTACTTCTCGTACAGGATTTGAGATTATAATAGACAGGTCATTATCTTCGCATGTATCGAGACCTAAAATACAAACAGAGCTGCTCTGTTTCTTAAAATAACGTTAAAGCAGGTTCTTACACGTAAATTAGATAAGGAAGAATTTAATGAACGGATGCTTAAACTTCTTTGAGGTTAGACAAAATTAAGGATGGATAGTTGACTTTGTTATTGCCATTTAACAAATACTGTCCTTGGTGCAGCAAAATGAATGACACTTTACGAGAAGAAGAGGACAATGTAGTACACCAAGGAAGAGATCGGAATACAGTGTCGAACATCAAAAAGATGAATCGTTGTAACCAGAGACTAAAAGCAAGGAAAGTAATCAAACTTTAACAGAAGCTCACCGATCATGAGTAAGGGCAGAAATAAATCAGCGAGCATAAAACAGACTCACTAAAGAAGAGAAATCGGAGACTAAAGCGAGAAAGCAAAGTCCAAGAAGCTGCTAGTCATGAACACAGGTTGTTAAAGAAAAGCTAATGGGGCAACATGCTCGACAAACATGAATTGATCAGTGCCACTGGAGAAAGAAGAAGATAAAGATTGCTCAACCCAGTGGAAATCGGAGCTCAGAGAGAGCGAAGATGAGCGAGTGAAGTCTAAGTGGCAAGGGATATAGGGACTCGGGACGTTAAGAAAATATAGAGGACAGGTGTCTAGTGAAAATATAATAAAGGAATGAGCTAGTAAGGGTATTCCGATGATCTTGGGGAAGTGAGAGAGCTTAGAGCTAGACGAGAAGGATTTGGGCAAAATGAGGGTTTCAAGAAAGAATGGATGGATAGTAAGAATTTGCCATCTGGCGGCTATGGGATAAGGGCGAGTGACCTGTGAGGGTTTTGTGAGAGTCGGCCCAGATACAGGAAAATGGATAGAAAGAATAAATTCTAAAAATAAAATAATGAAGTGGAAGAAAAAATCAAAATAAAAACAATGATCACAATATATAATTTAAAAATAAGATAACAGTAAGTTTATATACCACCAATTACTAATAAACAACATTAATAAAATATTAGCAACAAATACATTATATTAATAAACTGTGATCAAACTATAATAACAACAATATCAAAGCACAATAAACTACTTACACATCTATTTAATCAACTCTGATAAGGTAAATTTTGAAATGTTTTAAATTTTCTATACTAAACTTTAGTTACCTTTTATTAATAAAGCATTTAAATCCTCCTTTTATTGAAAGAAACATCATAAAAAAATAGAATAAATAAACTAAAGTGTATAGGATGCCCCTAAAAATCCCACTTCAAATCTATACAAGGAAAAAAAAAAAAAAAGGATTGATCAACGTGTACCTTTGGTCTTGAAATTCTGATGCAATAAAATCATTTAGATTAGTATATTGTATTTACTGTGCCACTATTATACCTAAATAATCAACATGTTCTGGAATATTTTCTATCTAAAGCTTACGTTATTATTATACAACCGGGAATTGGATCATGCTTCTTTCACTTGAATGTGATTATTCGTATGTGATATTATTGCAGTCTACTGGACTTTTTCCTTTTTTTTTTTTTTTTTGAAAAAAGAAGTCTAGTTTGTGTAAATCATATATTTGTTGTGACCCTCAATTTGTGGAACATAAAATGCAAAGCTTTGTTGATTAAAGAGCATATAGTTATGACTAGGGTGTAAATGAGCTAAACCATTCCCCAAAATATTAAAGTTTAAACCATTATTTACTTGAACTAGATTGATAATAGTTTAGTTAGCATGGAATTGAGTTATTCAAGTAATAATTTGAGTTAAGCTATTAGATCGAGAATTTTGAGTCGAATTTAACTATTAATAGAGTTTGAATTGAGTTTTCATATTAATATTAAATTAATTAGAAAAATTAATGTTTTAGCTAAAATGAACCTCGATAAGTTTAATTGAGTCAAAATTATGTTTATTTACTGCTATTTTGGATCGAGTTCTAGTACAAACTCAGTTGTATATTTTCATGACTCAACTGTTTACAATCATAATAGTGGTAGAAGTTTTGGCACAACTATATAAAAGATGTTTTATGTATAGTATAACCATTTTAAAGCTATTGAAAGTCGTTTTTGATAGATGGAGTCAATGTTTATTGGACGATCTATTGATGTTAATGTTTGTGCTATTTTTATTTTCTACACGTTTGAATCTTTTTTTTCTATGTGTGGGACATTTCTTTGGGATGAATTAGCATCACAATAATAATTTCCTCAGTTGGAATCACATCCTCTATCTGTACAATAATTTTGAAATCTTAGCAAAAAATAAAGGAAAATCGATATTTATTAAAGTCCTATGTTTTATATATGTTGAGAAAATATAGCAAATTATATCCATGACATGTGCTATAGTTTACTTTGAGTATCGTATTGAGATTTCTCTTCATTCAATCTATAATGTATGGATTTGAGGAAATCCTTCACTCCACGCTTTTTGTAGATAGAAATATCATATTGGGTAAGATTAACTTCAGAAAATAATTTTGTAATTTTATTCTTTTTTTTTTCCAACATTCTCTACTTATATTTTGTTTTTATTTTTTAACACTTTGCATAACTAAAATTAGTTAGTTCTAATGTGCCAAAAAATAGTAAGTATATTAGAGTATCCTCCTTCATAAGGATTTCTTCAATGTCCTTAAGATATAATATTAGCACCTTAAGGTCTTATTCTTGTTGAGAACCTTCTTACTTTATCCAATATCCTTTAAGAGAGGTTTTTATCATTTCTTTTTACCTTTTTATATCTCCCACACCAATTATTTTTAAATAACAACCTCATATTTTCTTAATATTGCAAATAATTAATAAATTTATTATAAAAAAATTTTAAAAATGCAAAAAATAATTTTGTCAAAAATTTTTTTGGGTTGAACTAAAGTATGCAAGTTCTCCTTTTTATATAGAAGGGAAAATTAAAAAAAAAAAAAGGTTGCATTTGCCACAGAACATTGCATTGCCAGTGCACATTTCCTAGGAGGCTATAGGATATTGTAGCGCTGCCTAATGGAGCTTCAGACTATTGAATCGTGGAAAGTAATTTCATTTTTTCTTTCACAAGGAATGTAGAAGGACCAAACAGATTCATGATATTGAGAATGTTAAACACAATTTTGTTAGAGGAAAAATAAAATAAAATCAAATAATTGGACAGCTTTTTAGGATCCTTCATGAAGGACCTCATGAATTTTAAGGATTTATCCCCATTTGTCAAAAACATAAAAAAAAGGAAAAAGGTTTTTAGTCTAAGATCTTGTGTCAAGGACAAGGACTACAGATGAGGATGCTCTTATATAACAGGGGCATTGATTCACGCTCATGGAATTAAGTAAATTTGTTTTGAAGGGGATTAATCCTATCCTATGTGACATTATTGGATTCTAATGGACTTTTTTGTTTTAATTAGATCTAGTTTATATAAATTATATATGAGATACTTTAGATCTAGCCTAATGCAAGTTGAGTGAATTTCGAATATTAATTGAATTCAAATAAAGTTTGGATTTGATATTATTTTAATTGAAAAAATTAGGTAAGTCAAACCCTAATGAACTTAATAGAGTCAAGATTGAACTTAAAATTTAGAGTTGAGCTTGAGTTCAAAATTTCAAACTCGAACTTAATTGAGGACATAGCTTAAAACATGAGATATTTGGTTGACAAGTAATTTTACTTGAAGATGATTAATCTTAAGTTATATTATTGGAATCTATGGACTTCTCTTTTTGGTAGATTTGGTCTATATAATTCATGTATGTGGAATCTTAGATTCATGAAACCAATATGAAAAATAACGACCCTATTGAACGAAAAATGTAAAGCTCTATATTTTAGAGACCCCATGATTGGGATTATAAATTAATCAAATTCCTTGCAAGTTAGTTACGTTCGGGTGGATAATTATTTGAATTATGCCCAATTTTCATTTGAATTGAACTCCAACTTGAGCTATTAGAGCAATTTATCAACTAGAGCTGAAACTTCATATTATTTAGCTTGAGTAGCTTATAAGCCTAATCGAACTCGAACTAATTTTAAATATTATGTGAATTCGAATTAAGTTTGGATATTGATGTCATTGTAATTAGAATAAATATTGTTTCTAGATAACTAAAACTCAACGAGCTAAATTGAGTGAAGTTGTAGCTTATTTACTACTATTTTAACTTGAGCTTGAGTTTAAAATCTTGAACATAATTGAGCTTGAATAGAGTTTACATTTCTTATCACAGTAATTCAACTCAACTCTTTTGTGGTCCCTATCATATCAACAATTTCCGTACAATGACATAAAAAATCTTTTGTATCTAGTAAGGACTTTAAAGTCATTGAAAGTTGTCTTTGATAGATAGAGTCAATGTCTTTTAGACGATCCATCCATGTTGATGGTTGTGCTATTTTGTATACGTCTATGTGTGTGAGGAGTCCTAAATATTTTATATTTTTCGAAATATAGCAAATTATCTCCATGGCATGACCTATGGTTTGATTTCTGGCTAATTTTGATTTTCTCTTCATTCATTCTATAATATATGGATATGAGAAATTCTATAGTCCGTGGTTTTCATCCCTCTTTCCTTTTCACTTCGTCTAATTATCTAGTACATTGTGGAGGAGACAATGAGGGTATTTTTCATAGGGTAATTATGTTTCTTAAAGAGAAATGACATTTGATGCCTTTTCCTTCTTTTTGTAAGAATTTACCGAAGTTTGTGTTGAAATGTGTATCGAGAAGCTATAAACCATTGATAAAGGAGGATAAGTGTATTAGAATTCCTTATCGATTATGCTAAAAGTGAGGCACTTATATTTTAAGTGAATTAGTTAAGCTGTTTATGGATATACTCAAATTCAATTAAAATCTATATATTTTAATTTCTCTTTTGTTGCTACGTATCAATTAGTAACTTATATGATTTATTTTAAGAAATTACACTTGATAGACTTTTAATCAAAGTTCATTTCATAGATGGGGAGGATGTTAACGAGTACATATAGAATCGCATCAAATCCTAGAGTTGTGGACAAATACTTAAAATTTTATATCATATGTTTAATGGTATAAAAGTATATTTCATATTGTACAAAATAAAATATATCTCTAAAATTCAAAAATTAACTCCTCCCCATATTTCAAATCACCATAATGAACTCTATCGTAATTTATTTTTTTTAATTTTTTCATTATTCAATTACAAAAAAATTGTGTCTAGTCCCACCAATATGAAATATGGTACAATAAATTTGGAGGAAAATGTAAAAAATCTTCATAAACTCTAACTTAGATGTGGATTAATCTCTTAAACTTTTAAAATGAGATTTTTGAGCTATGAAACTTTGATAAATTAGCAAAAAAACCTTCATAACCTTTTAAATTTTGATTTTGGTGCACATAGGGTGTTTATAAACCAAAATCAAAGTTTAAAGGGGTTATGAGAATTATTTATTAATTTATGAAAGTTTAGGAGATAAAAAATCTCATTTTGAAAGTTCAAGATGCCAATTTACACTTAAATCAAAATTTAGAAGGTTTTTTTTTTATAATTTCTCAATAAATTTGTATCGTTGTCTAATTCTTATCAATTCCAATTCTAGTACCATAATGTTATTATTTTACCTGTTACTGTTTTTATTTGCTCACTCTCACTAAAAAGCATTTCTTGTGATATTGTTTTAAATGTAAAATGTTGGCACTTGTGTTTTTTTCCACACTTGTTTTTGGAAAATTGTTTTAGATATATGAAAATTGTTAAAGAGTCACAAATGCTATTTATGATGTTTGAAAATTCCTGGGCTTTTAGAATTTAATCAAATGGGAAATTTTCATGGCCTTGTCTACTCTTTTAATAAGACCATTCCCATCTATGATGTAACCATTAAATGTTTTATATTATATTAACTTTTATGAAATTTGAATGGTTACATGATATTTGAATGTATAAAAAGAAAAAAAAAATGAGATAGCTATCGAAATAAAATAATTATTAAAGAATGATAATTCCAATGAAGTCATCGTTAAATGGATGTGTCCACTTGGTGTTTTGGGATGGAGATATATTATTGATATTGATGGTTTTGCATCTTCTACAGGTCCTGGTTTGGAAATTTATATCATATATTTAATAGTATAAAGGTATATTTCATATTGTATAAAATAAAATGTATCTCTAAAAATTCAAAAATTAACTCCACCCTAAATTCTCAAATCACAATAATGAACTCTATTGTAATTTTTTTTTTCATTATTCAATTACAAAAAATTTGAGTATACTCCCACCCATGTCAAATATAATACAATAAATTTGTATCATCCTGTACTTTATTGATTTTATTATCTAGTTCTAATCAATTTCCAGTTTTAGTATCATAATGCTATTATTTTATTTGTTATTGTTTTAATTTGCTTACTCTCATTAATAAGCGTTTATTGTGATATTGTTTTAAATGTCATAGGATGCAAGCCATTTTTTATGTTGAAACTTGCATTTTTTCCACACATGTTTTTGAAAAATTGTTTTAGATAGATGAAAATCCATAAAGAGTTGCAAATGATATTTCTGATTGAAAATTCTTGAGCTTTTAAAATTTAACCAAGTGGAAAATTTTTATGGTCTTAGTCTACTTTTTTTAATAGAACCCATCTGATCTATGATCTTTGAATGCGAACGGTCAGGTGATATTTGAATGTTTTAAAAAAAAAAAAACTTATTAAAGAATGATAACTCCAATGGAATTCATCTCTAAAAAGACGTATTTACTCGGTGTTTTGGGATGGAGCTATAATATTGATATTGATGGTTTTGCATATTCTACATGTCTTGGCATGAAAATTTATTTGGCAGCCCTAATGTTAGTGTTAATGTGTCACTATACTCTCTTATTCTTTTGTTAACAAGAAATTAAAGCAAGATATAAGGCGCATTCATATGTTATCATTTTGACTTATGGCACCTTTTTTTTTTTTTTTTAAGGTACCATAGATTTGTACAATCTTCAATCCCATTATTTATATTCATTTGTGTTCTAGAGTGTACTTATCTTTTCCTCTAATGAAATGAATAATACCATATAGAAAAAGTATGCTCTAATGAGCAACCATTGCATAGATACTTTACTCACACAAAATTTTTTGAAGATTTTCCTTTTTTATTTTTTGTCAAAAGAAGATAGTTAATGTTTCTTTGTGGCTCTATTTGCATTTTATTTGGCAAAACAGGGTTTTCGTATCTAGGAGTGGATGAATATTGATGGAGTGAAGATTTATGGAAAAGAAAAAAAGAATGTTTAAGATCATAAAAGTTAGGAAATTTTCTACAATTCCTTGTGAAATTGTGGTCTCACTCTGCTAAATTGAGGGCTTGTTTATGGTTCAAGAAAAGTTTATGAATTTGTTCACAAAAAATGAGGCAAAATTGTTGGGCTGGTTGAGGATGATCTCTCTCTCTCTCTCTCTCTTTTTTTTTTTTTAACATGTGTTGACTCAATATGCACAAAACATTAGATGCAATGTCCTACAATACTTGGTTTATTTTTTAAGACATATAATAGCCTTTTCTTTTTCTTTTCTCTAATATTTTATATATTACAACTAAGAGAGAGTGGAGTCAAAACTAGTCCATGAAGTTTGAATAGGGACATTATTAAGATCGAAGAATAGAGCACTGATGATACTCATCTTGCTCGACAAATTGAGTTGCATGAAGTTTGAATTTGATGTAATTAGGAAAAGCATATGCCATGAGTTCCAGGCAACACAATTTGCTAATTTCCTATGTTGATGAATTATTTTGTCGGTAACTCTTATGTTGTTATATTCTATTCAAAGTGAACAAAGACTAAAGCTTCCTTGGTGATATCACATGTCAAATGTACTAGTAGAATTGAAAAAATCTTCCCTAAATTAGATATATAAGCTTCATAAGCATAATTAAGAGAATTTTACGGCAAATTGATTTCATGAAAAAGTATCAATTCTAGTGAATAAGGTGAATTTGACATCTGAAATGGTTGTCGATCATGATTGCAGGTTGAGTTTCTAGAGCTTAAGCGTACAGGCTCATCATTTTCAAGATTGAAGGTGAGAAGGTTGTAGTAAAAAACTTAGGAACAAAGGAAATAAATTGAAGGGAAAAAAAAAAGAGGGAAAAAATGAGAGGAGAAAACAAAAGGAAAATACTTGTTTGAATAAGAAAATGAGAGGAGAACTCTATTGTAATTTAAAAAAAAAAATTTCATTATTCAATCATAAAAATTTTGAGTCTAGTCTCACCCATACCAAATAAGATACAATAAATTTGTACCGTCCTATATTCTATTAATTGTATTTTCTAGTTCTTATCAATTCCAATTCTAGTATTATAATGCTATTACTTTTCCTATTATTATTTACATTTACTTGCTCTCATTAATAAGCGTTTCTCATGATATTGTTTTAAACGTAATAGGATGCAAGCCATTTTCTATGTTAAAACTTGTATTTTTTTCACACATGTTTTTGGAAAATTGTTTTAGGTAGATGAAAATCATTAAAGAGTCACAAATGATATTTATGATGTTTGAAAATTCTTGAGCTTTTAAAATTTAATCAAGTGGAAAGTTTTCGTGGTCTTGTCTACTTTTTTTAGTAGAACCCTTCCAATCTATGATCTTCAAGTGTGAACGGTGTGGTGATATTTGAATGTATAAAAAAAAAACCTTATTAAAGAATGATAATTCCAATGGAAGTCATTTGTCAAAGGACATATCTACTTGGTTTTTTGGGATGGAGCTATATCATTGATATTGATGGTTTGGCATCTTTTACATGTCCTGGCATGAAAATTTATTCGGTAGCCTTAATGTCAGTGTCAATATGTTACTATACTCTCTTGTTTTTTTGTCAACAGGAAATTGAAGCAAGATGTATGGCGCATTCATATGTTATCATTTTGATTTATGACACCCTTTTTTTTTTTCTTTTTTAAGGTACCATGGATCTATACAATCTTTAATCTCGTTATTTATACTCATTCGTATTCTAGAGTTTACTTATTTTTTCCTCCAATGAAATGAACAATACCATATGGAAAAAGTATGCTCTAGTGAGCAATCGCTGCATAGATACTTTACTCTTACGGAAATTTTTTATGATTTTTTTTTTGTCAAAAGAAGATAGTTAATGTTTCTTTGTGGTTCTATTTGCATTTTATTTGGCAAAATAGGCTTGTTGTATCTGGCAATGGATGGTTATTGATAGAGTGAAGATTTATGGAAGGGAAAAAAAATGTTTAAGATCATAAAAATGAGGAAAATTTCTAGAAGTACTTATGAATTTGTGATCCCACTTTGCTAAATTGAGGGCATGTTTATGGTTCAAGCAGAGTTTATGAATTGTTCACAGAAAACGAGATAAAACTGTTGGTTGGTTGAGGATGGGTCTCTTTGTTTTTTTTTTTTTTTGAACATTTATTGATTTAATAAGGACAAAACATTAGATGCATTGTCTTATAATACTTGGTTTATTTTTTGAGACATACAATAGCCTTTTCTTTTGTAATATTTTATGTATTACAACAGAGAGAGAGTGGACTCAAAACTAGTCTATGAAGTTTGAATAGGGACATTATTAAGATCGAAGAATAGAGTACTAATGATACGCATCTTGCTCAACAAATTGAGCTGCATGAAGTTTGAATTTGATGTAATTACGACATGAATATGCCCCGAGTTCTAGGTAATATAATCTGTAGATTTCTTATGTTGATGAATTATTTTGTCAGTAACTCTTATGTTGTTATATTCTATTCAAAGTGAACAAAGACTAAAGCTTCCTTGGTAATATCACTTGTCAAATGTACTAGTAGAATTGAAAAAACCTTTCCTAAATTAGATATATAAGCTTCATGATCATAATTAAGAGAATTTGTGGCAAATTGATTTCATGAAAAAGTATCAATTCTAGTGAATAAGGTGAATTTGACATATAAAATGGTTGTTGATCATGATCGCAGGTTGAGTTTTTAGAGCTTAAGCGTGCAGGCTCATCATTTTTAAGATTAAAGGTGAGCAGGTTGTAGTAAAAAACTTAGGAACAAAGGAAATAAAAGTGAAAAAATGAGAGGAGAAAATAAAAGGAAAATACTTGTTTGAATAAGAAAATGAGAGGAGAATTCTATTGTAATTATTTTTTAATTTTTTCATTATTCAATTACAAAAAATTTGAGTCTAGTTCCACCTATACAATAAATTGGTACCGTCCTATACTCTATTGATTGTATTGTCTACTGCTTATTAATTCTAGTTCTAGTATCATAATACTATTACTTGTTATTGTTTTCATTTGCTCACTCTCATTAATCAGCATTTCTCCTTATATTATTTAAAATGTAATAAGATGCAAGCCATTTTTTATGTTGAAACTTGTCTTTTTTCCACACATATTTTTGGAAAATTGTAATAGATAGATTAAAATCCTTAAAGAGCCACAAATGATATTTATTATGTTTGAAAATTCTTTAGCTTTTAAAATTTAATCATTTGGAAAATTTTCATGGTTTTATCAATTTTTTTTAGTAGATTCCATTCAATCTATGATCTTTGAATGTGAACAGTCAAGTGATATTTAAATGTGTAAAAAAAAAAACCTTATTAAAGAATGATAATTCCAATGCAGGTTATCTCTGAAAGGACGTGTCCACTCGGTCTTTTGGGATGGAGTTATATTATTGATATTGATAGTTTTGCATCTTCTATATGTCTTGGCATGAAAATTTATTCGACAGCCCTAATATCAATGTCAATGTGTCACTATACTCTCTTGATCTTTTGTCAATAAGAAATTGAAGAAAGATGTATGGCACATTCATATGTTATCATTTTGTTTTATGCTATCTTTTTTTTTTTTTAAGGCATCATAGATCTGTACAATCTTCAATCTCGTTATTTATGCTCATTTATGTTCTAGAATGAATAATACCATATAGAAAAAGTATGCTCTAATGAGCAACCAGTACATGAATACTTTGCTCAAACGGAAATTTTTTTTTTTTTTTTACAAATGAAGATAGTTGATGTTTCCTTGTGACTTTGTTTGCATTTTATTTGGCAAAACAGCCTTTTTGTATCTAAGAATGGATGAATATTGATGGAGGGAAGATTTATGGAAAAGAAAAAAAAAATGTTTAAGGTCATAAAAATGAGGAAAATTTCTAGAATTTCTTGTGAAATTGTGGCCTCACTCTACTAAATTGAGGGCTTGTTTATGGATCAAGCAGAGTTTATGAATTTGTTCACAAAAAATGAGGCAAAAATGTTGGCTGGTTAAGGATGAGCCCCTCTATTTTTTTTTAATGAACATTTATTAATTCAAATGCATAAAACATTAAATGCAATGTCCTATAATATTGTCCTATATTCTATTGATTGTATTGTCTAGTTCTTATCAATTCCAGTTCTAGTATCATTATGCTATTACTTTACTTGTTATTGTTTTCATTTGCTTGTTCTCATTAACAAGCGTTTATCATGATATTGTTTTAAACGTAATAGGGTGCAAGCCATTTTTTATGTTGAAACTTGTATTTTTTTTTACACATGTTTTTTGGAAAATTGTTTTAGATAGATGAAAATCCTCAGAGTCACAAATGATATTTATGATGTTTGAAAATTCCTGAGCTCTTAAAATTTAATCAAGTGGAAAATTTTCATGGTCTTATCTACTTTTTTTTAATAGAACACATTTGATCTATGGTCTTTTAATATGAATGGTTAGGTGATATTTGAATGTATAAAAAAAAAAAAACTTATTAAAGAATGATAATTCCTATGGAAGTCGTCTATCAAAGGATGTATCCACTCGGTGTTTTCGAATGTAACTATATTATTGAAATTGATGTTTTTGCATATTTTACATATTTTGGCATGAAAATTTATTTAGCAGGCCTAATGTCAGTATCTGTATGTCACTATACTCTCTTGTTCTTTTGTCAACAAGAAATTGAAGCTAGATGTATAGTGCATTCATATGTTATTATTTTGATTTAAGGCACCTTTTTTTTTTTTTAAGGTAACATTGATCTGTACAATATTCAATCTCGTTATTTATACTTATTCGTGTTCTAGGGTTTACTTATCTTTTCCTCCAATGAAATGAATAATACCATATAGAAAAAGTATGCTCTAATGAGCAACTGCTGCATAGATACTTTATTCACACGAAAATTTTTGAAGATTTTTATTTTATTTTTTTGTCACAAGAAGATAGTTAATGTCTCCTTGTAGCTCTGTTTGCATTTTATTTGGCAAAACAGGCTTGTATCTGGCAATGGATGATTATTGATGGAAGGGAAAAAAAATGTTTAAGATCATAAAAATGGGGAAAATTTCTAGAATTACTTTTGAAATTATGGTCTCACTCTACTAAATTGAGAGCTTGTTTATGGTTCAAGGGGAGTTTATGAATTTGTTCACAGAAAATGAGGCAAATTGTTGGTTGGTTGAGGATGTTTCTCTCTGTTTTTTTGGTCATTTATTGATTCAATGAGCCTAAAACATTAGATGCAACGTCTTATAATGCTTAGTTTATTTTTTAAGACATACAATGGCCTTATCTTTTTCTTTTTTCTTATTTTTTGTAATATTTTATATATTACAACCAAGAGAGAGTGGACTCAAAACTAGTCCATGAAGTTTGAATAGGGACATTATTATGATCGAAGAATAGAGCACTAATGATACTTATCTTGCTTGACAAATTGAGCTGCATAAAGTTTGAATTTGATGTAATTAGGACACGAATATGCCATGAGTTCCATGTAATACAATTTGTTGATTTCCTATGTTGATGAATTATTTTGTCGGTAACTCTTATATTGTTATATTGTATTCAAAGTACACAAAAACTAGAGTTTCTTTGGTGATATCACATGTCAAAAGTACTAGCAGAATTGAAAAAACCTTCCCTAAATGAGATATATAAGCTTCATGATCATAATTAAGAGAATTTTTTAGAAACCAATTTCATGAAAAGTATCAATTTTAGTGAATTAGGTGAATTTGACATTTGAAATGGTTGTTGATCATGATTGCAGGTTGAGTTTCTAAAGCTTAAGCGTACAAGCTCATCATTTTCAAGATTGAAGGCAAGTAGGTTGTAGTAAAAAACTTAGGAACAAAGGAAATAGATTGAAAGGAATGGAAATAAGCGAGCAAAAATGCAAGGAGAAAACAAAAGGAAAATACTTGTTTGAATAAGAAAATGAGAGGAGAAATCTATTGTAATTTTTTTTTTATTTTTTCATTATTCAATTACAAAAAATTTGAGTTTAATCCCACCCATTCCAAATACGATACAATAAATTTGTACCGTCTTATATTCTATTGATTGTATTGTCTAGTTCTTATCAATTCCAGTTCTAGTATCATAATGCTATTACTTTACTTGTTATTGTTTTCATTTGCTCGCTCTCATTAATAAGCGTCTATCGTGATATTGTTTTAAATGTAATAGGATGCAAGCTATTTCTTATGTTGAAACTTTATTTTTTCCACACATGTTTTAGAAAAATTATTTTAGAAAGATGAAAATCCTTAAAGAGTCACAAATGATATTTATGATGTTTGTAAATTCTTAAGCTTTTAAAATTTAATCAAGTGGGAAATTTTCATGATCTTGTCTACCTTTTTTAATGGAACTCATTTGATCTATGATCTTTGAATGTGAACGGTTTGGTGATATTTGAATGTATATATATAAAAAAAAAAAACCTTATTAAAGAATGATAATTCCAATAGAAGTCATCTCTCAAAGGACGTATCTACTCAGTGTTTTAGGATGGAGCTATATGATTGAAATTGATGGTTTTGCATATTTTACATGTCTTAGCATGAAAATTTATTTGGCAGGCCTAATGTTCGTGCCTATGTATCACTATACTCTCTTGTTCTTTTGTCAACAAGAAATTGAAGCAAGATGTATAGTGCATTCATATGTTATCATTTTGATTTATGGCACCCTTTTTTTCTTTTTTAAGGTATCATTGATCTGTACAATCTTTAATCTCGTTATTTATACTCATTCATGTTCTACAGTTTACTTATCTTTTCCTCCAATGAAAAGAATAATACCATATAGAAAAAGTATGCTCTAATGAGCAACTGCTGCATGGATACTTTACTCATACGGAAATTGTTGAAGATTTTTTTTTTTTTGTCAACAGAAAGTAGTTAACGTTTCCTTATGGCTCTATTTGCATTTTATTTAGCTCGAACTCTTCAATTGTGGGGCTTAGAGAAAAAACTCATCTTGCCATGCTCTTTAGTCTTCGGGCTTGAACTCATGTCAGGGGTTTAACTCGGGTCAGAGGTTCGATGGTTTGATTCCTATCATCTCTACCGAGTTGATTAGGATTTGGAATTTAATCTGGTTGATCCTCATCTAAGTCTTCCTTAGGTCGGTAGGGATCGAGGTTGGTAACATTGAATACATTAGACACTCTGAAGTCCTTTTGTGGCTTTAATTGGTAAGTGTTATTATTAATCTTCTAGAGTATATCAAATGTTCCTTTAACTCTGGCAGACAAGTTGTTATTCCTTTTGTTAGGAAACCTTTCCTTGCTCAATTGTAATCACACTTGGTTACCAGGTTAAAACTGCTTTGTCTTCCTTCATTTGCCTTTCTCTTTTAACTTCCTTACAGCTCGGTCAATGTGTTGGGCAACTTGTTGGTAGATCTTTTAGAGGGACTGAGCTATAGTTCTTGCTTCTGGATCTTCTTAGTTGATCGAGGGCATTAGGGTGTGATCATGGGACAACTTAGGGTTTAAATCATAGATGACATCGAATGAGGTGTATCTAGTGGTGGCATGTGTTGTCTTATTGTAAGCAAATTCTACCATAGGTGGGTAGATGTCCCGGTTGGCTAAGTTCTTTCCCATTGCAGCTTGGAGTAGTGATCCTAGGGTATAGTTGACAACCTTTATCTAATAGTCGATTTAGAGATGGCAAGAGGTGTTGAACAGTAGTTTGGTTCCCATTCAACATCAAAGGGTTCTCCAGAAATGACTCAAGAATTTTGGGTCTCTATCTGATACCATATTCCTCTGCACTCCATGCAAGTGAACTATTTTTTGCAAAAACAAAGAAGTAATAGCCAAAGCATTGTTAGTCTTGGTGCAAGGCACAAAGTGTGCTATCTTATTGGACTTATCCCTGACAAACATCACAAAGTCTCTGCCTCAGGCAATTCAGGGTAATTCAATAACAAAATCCATACTCAAGTCAGCCTACGATTTGGTCAGAACGGGTAAAGGCATGGCCTTCTCTTGTTTTGCTAGGGTTTTTCTTGTAGATGGCGCATCCCTTAATCCCACGATGCACATCATGTTTTATTTTAGGCTAGAAGAATATGTCATTCAAGAGCTCATACATCCTTCATTCTTCCAAGTGCTTAGAGAGTCCTCTACTGTGGACTTCTCTCACCAACAGTTCTCTCATTGAATAGGTTTACACGTATAATTTGCTACATCAGAATAGATAGTTATCTTCTACATGGTATTCATCCATTGTTCCTTCTTCTTCACATTGTCCAAATATAGGACCAAAATGAGAATCATATCGATACTATTCTTTAATGCTTACAAATCCTAGCAATCTGGTCTGCAATTCGGTAAAAAGAGCATGCCTTCTTGATAGACCATTGGCTATTACATTTATTCTTGCCTTGCTTATATTTGATGATGAAATTAAACCTTTCCAAAAATTCAATCAATTGAGCTTAGTGTTTAGAGAGCTTTGATTAGCATTGTAAATACCTTAAGGACTCAAGATTTGTGTAAATGATAAATTCCTTTTGTAGAAGATAATGCTACCACATGCACAGAGCTCTGATTAATGCCAAGAGTTCTTTGTCACATATAGAATAGTTTAGTTGTGCTCATATGAGTTTTTCACTATGATAAGTGATAAGTCTACCTTCTTGCATCAACACAACTTTGATGTCGACACCTGATGCGTCGCATTCAAGCTCAAACACTCTATCAAGGTCTGGTAAAGCCAAGATTGGGGTAGATGTCAACCTTGCTTTTACCTTGGCGAAACTCGTTTCCTCTCTCTCTCCCTACTTGAACTCTACATTCTTCTTAATTAGTTTAGTCAGAGTTGTAACTATAATATTGAATCCTTGGATGAAGCATTAGTAGAATGATTCCAATTTATGGAAGCTCCTCACCTCGACACATGGAGTTAGGGTTAGCTACTCAATAATAGCTCAAACTTTCTCTTCATCAACTCTCAATCCTCCTCCACTAACCATGTAGCTTAGGAAGATCACCTCTTCCTGAGAAAAGCAGAACTTCTTCATGTTTTTGAATAGTTTCTTTGCTCAAAAGATATCGAAAATAGCTCTGAGGACATTGAAAACATCTCAAAGATGGTCAATATGACTTATCAGGTCAGCACTATAGACAAAGATGTCAAAGTAAACAATGATAGACTTCTTGATTAGATTCCTCAAAACATGATTCATTAACATCATAAAAGTGCTTAGGGCATTTGATAATTCAAAAGGCATGACCATCAACTCATATAGGCCATGTTGGGTCTTAAAAGTAGTTTTCCATTCATCCCCTTGCCTCATTCGAATCTGGTGGTATCTTGATTTCAAGTCAATCTTGCTAAATACCTTAGCGTTACTCAATTCATCTAACATATCGTTTAACCTTATAATGGGGTACCTATGCTTGATCGTAATCTTGTTGACAACTTTGGTATCCATACACATGTACTAAGTATCATCCTTCTTTGGCACAAGCAATGCAGGTACAATACAAGGGCTAAGACTTTCTCTTGTATATCCCTTCTCTAATAGCTCATTGACTTGTCTCAGGAGCTATGCAGTTAGGTCGAGATTCATTCTATAAGTGGGCTTGTTAAGTAATGCAATGCTAAGTATTAAGTCAACGTAGTGCTTAATACCTTGAAATGGGGCTAATCCCTCACGCCCACTTAGGAAATAGGTCAAAATATTCATCAAGCAACTTCTTGAGCTCCTTTAATAGCTTCACTTATTCCTTCAATTCCAGTAGTCTCCTTACTAATAGGAAGGTCAGCAAGTTAGACTTAATGGTTGCTTAAAGCTCAGCTTTACTCAATAATGAAGCCTTTTTTGATTGTCTAACTAATTTGGCTAGTAATTTACTTACTTAATTCTAAGTCATGGAGTTCAAGGTAATTTTCCTCCTATCCTTCTCACATTTATGCTCCTAAAACCATCATGAATAACCTTTTGGTTAAAAAGCCAAAGTCTGCCTAGTAACACATAAGATGTATACATGGGCCATACATTACAAAAAAATTTATTAGAACAGTTTTCAATAAAGATTGCTATTAACACCTATTGAGTGACATGTAGTGCTCCCTCCTCATTTAGCTAATGTAACTTACATGGCTTCGAGTGTGAGATAGTAGGCAACTCAAGCTTCTTAACCAGGTCAACAAACGCTACATTGGTGCAACTTTTACTATCCACTATGAGCGCATAAACCTACTCATTTAATTTACAAGTGATGCTATACTCATCGTAGTTGGACAACCAAAGTTAGTTTGTCTAGATCCTCGGCGAATACATCTGATAAGAGTAAATTATTCTACACTTTTGAGACATATTTAGGCATAAATTATTCATAATTGTATTCATTTCTAAAGTTCTTAATATTTAATTGTGTAATATATCGATTTCAAATGATTTAAGAGTAAGGAGATGAAGTTTACACAAAAACAATGCAATTTAAGGTAATCACAACAGTGAGGAGAGGAAAACTTTGAAGGAAAACCGAGATACATTCAATTACAAGCATGATAATGAAAGAAGTAAATATCCAGCATTGTTCACGCCCTTTATCACAGGCATGATTAAGAGAGTTATTGTGATCCCCTTGTTCATCACGACCTTTATTGTATAGCAGGAGGGTGATCACCCCTTCGATTACAAGTGTGATAATGTGAAATGTTTGCGACAAGGAGATCATGTCCATGATCACAACCGTGATGAGTGGATATTGTTATTTTTCGATACTATCACACCTTAAGTCACGGGTGTGATGAAAAGAGGCATAATTGTTCTTCTTTAACTTTTCACACGAATTGGTATATGGAATAGGTCTTAACATTAAGGGGTGTCTTGAAGTGGTAGATTTCGAGCCCTTTGATGAAAAGGATATAAATATACCACAATTTTCAAACAAAAGAGAAGATCATTGTAATCAACATCATCAAGAACATCACACCATAATACATCACATCACTAACCCACAATACACCTATTCATCCATCTTTGTATCATTTTATGTTTTGTTCAATTTTTCTTCCATACAATCATTAATGTATATCATACTCTTCTCGAAAAGACTCGAGAGAGTCAATGGGACTTTATCGTTTGTGTATTTGTAAGACTTCTATAGTAGAATAAAAAGGGGTGTTTACTTTTTACTTATTCCATGTTTTATTTCTTTTCAATTATGATTTCTATTAGTTTATGTTATTGTTTTATCATGTGTGAGTAGTACGTTAGGACTTGCTATATTCACTTAATATGATCAACTGCATGGAATGTTAGTTTCCTGATATTTGTTATTCTTGATGAATTGAACTTAATTAATCTAAGTACAGTATAGTGCACGGCATTTACTTAGGTTAGATTTCAATAGAATATGTCTAAAGACAATTCTATTGAATAGGTCTAATTCATTGGAACAACTTACTCTTGATAATAGAGATATTATTAAGAAAGTTGCTATATCTTTAAGAGAATCAATAACTAACATGACATTAATGCGATCCAAGTTGATTGTTAATTTAGAAGAAATTCTAATAGACACAATTAGGATTAGGAGTAAGTAATTATGAGAGGAATGCTTACAAACTAGTAATTTCCCACAGATAACAAATATTAGGATAAAAAGTATATTGATAGTATCATGCTAGGTGTTGAAGTAAGTTTACATGTTAAGTGTGTTGTTTGTAATTGTACTTGTAACCATGATGTTAGTTGGCATTAGCTCGTGGATTAGTGTAATTTAATCAGTAATTTAGAGTTTCAATAATTAATCACTTGATAATTTGGATTACTAGATAATAGGAAAGTTAATTAGTACTAGTGTTTATATTCATTCCTAGTAAAGACGACCTTATAATCATCCGTACTATAAAATGATAGGTACAATTGATTGTTGAGCTGAGTTAAGGATAGAATATAGGTTTATAAATTTTAAAACTCGGAAGCTCTATTTAGAGGCGATTAACATTCTCTTCAATAAACTCATCCTCTTAGGTGGTATCCTTATTAGGAACAACCTCCTCTTCGGGCTCCTTATTAGTATTATCCACGTCAAGTTTTGAAACATCTCCTTTAATAATCATAGTTCTTCGATTTGGACATTAAGAAGCTATGTACCCATACTCTTGATCTAACCTGTCTTCTTCCCAGATCATTATCCCTTTTTTTTTCGATAAAGAAATGTACTCTATAAGAACTTCGTATAGGTCAATATACCGACTACGCCTTATGTACATCTATCAAATGTAATGAAAGGTTTCCTTTCTTCCCTTGTATTCTCCTTGTTATGATACTTATGACACTTAGCACATATTTTGGGGAGCCAGTTGCAACTCAATTACTTGTTGAAGAGTTAGGGTCACTTTTCAATAAGATTGCTCAACCGAATATAGCCTAGGTCGTCTTTAAGGCCGGGCTGGTGGTATTCCAACTAGTGTAATAAGAGTTCCTTAGTCGCATAAGGGGAATGCCTTTTTGCTAAGGTTACCCAACGGGGTTAAGACTGTGGTGTTCCAACCTGTCTACACTTGAAGAGGTGTGATAGTCAGGCGTCCTCTTGAGGACTTAACTCATATGTCCATTCATCCATCATGGGTTGGGACAACAAAACTAAGATAAATATAACACTTAAGTAAAAATGAATGTGGAATATTCAGAGAATGAACTTTCATTATTGATAACATTGGGTGATTACATAGATAGAAATTAAGGCAACCAATCAAAATATAGTCTAAGATTGTTAGCATTCCATGTGCGAGGGATGAGTTCGCCATCTAGCCTCTTAAGTTGGTAGGTACCATTTCCCAGGTTCTCTCTTATGTTGACTAGGTCTTTGCAGTAGGGGGCTAATTTTCCTTATGCTTCGTGAGAGCCTATAACTTGCAATCTTTTCTAGACCACGTCTCCAACTTTCAATTTTTTGTGTTTGACCTTCTTGTAGTAGTACTCGGTCGCCCTGCATTGGTAAGCAGCCACTTAAGCTGCAGCAAGGTCTCGTATCTCTTTTATCATGTCTATACCGGCTTATAGGATGGACTCATTTGCAAATACGTTGAAGGAGTAAGTTCTGAGGTTAAGGAGTTCTAGTTCTATGGGTAGGACAACTTCTAAACTAAAGCCTAGGTAGAAAAGAGTCTCACTAGTTAATGTATGGTGGGTGGTCTTATACCTCCATAAAATATTTGGAAGCTTATTTGTCCATTTGCCTAGAGCTTAATCTACCCTCTTCTAGTGCTATTGCGGATAATCCTATTAGTTGCCTCGACTTAGGCATTGGATTGGAGGTTTGTGACAAAGGTGAAATGAAGGTGGATGTAGTACTTGACATAGAACTCCCTAAACTTTGGGTTGTCAAGTTGATTCCCATAATCCATTATGAGGACATATGGGACTTTATATACCTCTCTATAATCTTGGCAATAACCTCGGCCTTAACCTACTTTATGACTACCATGATTATGAATTTTCATCCACCTAATGCTCTTAGGAAGACGCCTAAAATGTCAATACCCCGCTAAGCGAAAGGTTAGGGCTAGTTAGTAGTTGAAGGTTGAAGCTCTAGGCAAGAGTAATTGGAGTGTGCTTTTGGCACTGTGGGCAATTCTAGGCCATCACCTTTACATCCTAAACTTATTGGATGATGAGCATAGAGTTAGTAAAGACTTTTAAATGCTCGATGTTGATCTCTTTAGCCAACTTGAGGTCGACGATTAATGCCTCATACTAAGATTAGCATTGTTCATGTTGAATTTGAATTTGAGGGCATAATAGACGATCATCTTGTATGACCCATACCTCCCCCTTAGAGGTGGATGAGTTATTGATGTAGAGAGTCCACATCGACTTGGTATCCACTTATGATGCTTGCTCCTCTTTAGTATATTTCACGATTAATTTAACCAGGATTGATGCTTCATAGGTCATTCGTAGTTGATATTAAATTCCATAAGTGCTGAGTTTAAGCATGTACTTTACCATTCATCTGGATGCATCAAGCTTTTGAAAGCATTAAGCATAAAAAGCTTATTAGTCTACACGATGATCTAGTATGCTTAGAAGTATGGTCAAAGTCATCGTATCAAGATTACTATGGTCAAGGCAAACATTTCAATTTTGGAGTATCTAACCTCAAGCCTTTAAAGGATGTGATTGATGCAGTACATGAATTTATGCTCCCTTCCTTCAACCCTGACTAGCATGGACGATAGTACCTAGTTATTGATTACTAGGAAAAGATATATGCTTTCCCTTAGAACAAACTTCGATAGTATCAGTAGATGCTTCTAGAAGTTTTGCAGTTCTACGAAAGTGGCTTGATATTAAGAGGTCCATTCAAATCGTTTAGGGTTCTTAAGGATTTTGAAGAACTCTACACTTTAAGAGACGAATTTGCTCAATACCTCCATCATGCCGATGAGCTTCTGCATTTCCTTCACGGTGGAAGGGGACTTCATGCCCCTTATCCTGGTGATCTTCTTAAGGTTTGCTTTGATACAACGCTAAGTGATTATGAAGCTAAGAAACTTGTCGAAAGCCACCCTAAAGATGCATTTTTAGGATTCAACTTTATGTTGTACTTCTTCATTTAGTTGAACGCTTCCTGTAAGTTCTTGATGTGGTCGTTGAGTTGCTTGCTTTTGATGATCATGTCGTTAACATATACTTCCCTATTCCACCTTAGCTGAGGCTGGGACAAATTGGTTACCATCCGCTGATATGTTACCTTAACATTTTTAAGGCTAAAGGGCATTAACATGTAGTAGTAGGTGCCAAAGTTCATTTATAAAAGAGGTGTGGACTTCATCCTTTGGGTCCATCCTGTTTTGTTTGTAACCCGAAGAGGCATCTATGAAGCTTAAAAGTACATGGCCCAATGTAGAGTCCACTAATTGATCTATACTTAGGATGGGGAAACAATCCTTTAAGCAGACTTTGTTAAGGTTAGTGTAGTCGATACACCTCATTTTTCTGTTTGACTAGTACGATGTTGGCTAGTTATGTTGAATATTTTTCCTCTTAAATGAAGCCAGCCTTCAGTAGCTTCTATACTTCATTTTGATGGCTTACCATTTTAAGGCAAAATGTCTTTTCTTTTGCTTGATAGGCTGGATCTTTTCATCAATTTTGAGGCTCTAGGTCGCCAGGTTAGTTGATATGCCGGGTATATCCAACAACGATAAGGCAAATTTATCAGCATTAGATTATAGGAGTTGGATGATAACTCCTTTTGGCATGAAGGGAGGTCGGGGGTAGTGGGAGGGGGGGGGGTGGGGGCGGGATTTGGGGCATGGAAGTGGTTTAGATGCCAACATTTGTGGTCTGATTTAGATTGTCACCAATCTACACTTACTCTGTTTTTTCACCTGGCTTGCCTCTTTTAACTAGTTTCTCCTATAGGGTTTCTAATGCAAACACATTGTCTCCTCTAGCTATCTTCACATAAAGCTCCCTTGAGAGCCTTTACATTGATAAATTCTCACCTTGATTAGAGTAAGGAATATGGCTTTAAGATAAAGAGATGATGTGATAACATTGACATTCATAAGGCTCGATCGTCCTAAAATTGCATTGTAGGGGGACAAACAATCTACTACCATAAACTCTACCAGCTACTTGGTAACACCATCATCATCGCTAAGTTCTATGTTTAGGGCGATAATGCCTTTAGGTTGAACAATACCCCCATTGAAATTGATCAAACAATGGTGGTACGACTTTATTTGTAAGAGCAGCTTTTTCCTTATCATAGGTGTGTTAAAACACGATATTAATGGAGTTGCTAGTATTGACCATGATTTTGAGGACCTTAAATCCCCAAATCCATGCCCTATTACGAGGGCATCTTGATGAGGGATGTCAACCCACTTAAGATCTTCGTTAGAAAAAGATATAGCGGTGTCCCACCTCTATCTTTTCTCTCTCACTGA
Source organism: Lumnitzera racemosa (assembly GCA_024138005.1). Lineage (NCBI taxonomy): Eukaryota > Viridiplantae > Streptophyta > Magnoliopsida > Myrtales > Combretaceae > Lumnitzera > Lumnitzera racemosa. The sequence continues at coordinate 109,050,942 of JAMXBC010000004.1, forward strand.
CATGACTTCGGATGTGGCGTTAGCTGAGTTGCTAAAGCTCAACCAACTCCCAAGTTGAGGTCCCCCAATTATAACATTGATTATACTGTAGGACACTTGACTGTTGTGACAATCGTTATGGTCTTCTTTTCGAGCTTCTTTAGTTCATCGTCTTTGAGTAGCCATCTCGCCATTGTCATTAGCATTGGTGATATATTCCTTAAAAGCAGCCTCTCTAGATGGTGTATTCCATAGTATTCTTTAGCTGGAAGTACTTGTCCATGATGTGGTTATAGTCTTCATGAAATTGGCAATATTTATCTAAATTTCTATGCTGGGGTTGCCCCTCATTTTGGAGGGATTCCAAAGCAAACCCATCCAATGGATCTCCATGTATACTTAGCCTAGAGGCCACTTAAGAGGTGTATATAGTGAATACGCCGAAATGGTTGATGAATGCTTCCTATCTTTGTGATTTCCTCCATTAGGGTGACTTAGTGCTTTGTCACCAAGGTAGTCTTTAACAAACCCCTTATCTTTGTCCTTTTTTTTTCCTCTTGACCTCTTTAGATTGGTTTTATAGTTGGTGCAGATATTATCCATTTAATCCATATACTTATAGGTTTTGTGCTAGAATTCGGCTAGACTCTTTAGTTTGCTCTTGTAGACAAAGCGAAGGAAAACTCTAAACAACCTTATGCTAAGCTAAACAGCATGAACAACGACTCCCTCATCTAGTCGAGAGATCTTAACCATGGCGTTGTTAGATCACACCACCACAAATTCTTAAAGGGTTTCCTCTTCCTTCTACCGAATCAAGTACAAAGATGACGTATCCTTGGATGGAGACTTACTCAATCGAAAGCATAGACTGAAATGATGAGTGACCTCGTCAAATGAAGAGATGAAGTTCTCAGGTAAGTGATTAAATCATGTTCGAGTTGCCTTCCTTAGGGTACTTGTAAAGGTCTAATACATAATAGCATTCCCATGACCATAGAGATCCATGAGGGCATAAAAATGGAGTAGGTGATCATCAAGATCACTTGTACCATCATATTGGTTCAAGGCTTGAAGCTTGGAGTTTAGAGAAAGGACCTCATCTTATACACCCTTAATAAAGGGAGTTTTGTTGCTAGCAACTTAGCAAGTGCCTTTAACAGCCTTGCTCTCTTACTTCTCAAAGAGCCTCTTTACCATTTTATTGTCTAGTTCTAATCAATTCCAGTTCTAGTATCATAATGCTTTTACTTTACCTATTATTGTTTTCTTTTGCACGCTCTCATTAATAAGTATTTCTCGTGATATTGTTTTAAATGTAATAGGATGCAAGCCATTTATGTTGAAACTTGTATTTTTTCCCCACATGTTTTTGGAAAATTGTTTTAGATAGATGAAAATCCATAAAGAGTCACAAATAATATTTATGATGTTTGAAAATTCTTGAGCTTTTAAAATTTAACCAAGTAGAAAATTTTCATGGTCTTGTCTACTTTTTTTAAAAGACCCCATCCGATCTATGATCTTTGAATGTAAATGATCAAGTGATATTTGAATGTATATAAAAAAATAAACCTTATTAAAGAATGATAATTCCAATGGAAGTGATCTCTGAAAAGACGTATCCACTCGGTGTTTTGGGATGGAGCTATATTATTGATATTGATGGTTTCGCATTTTCTACATGTCTTGGCATGAAAATTTATTTGACAACCCTAATGTTCATGTCAGTGTGTCACTATACTCTCTTGTTCTTTTGCTAACAAGAAATTGAAGCAAGATGTATAGCGCATTCATATGTTATCATTTTGATTTATGGCACCCGTTTTTTTTTTTTTTTTTTTAACGTATCATAGATCTATACAATCTTCAATTTTGTTATTTATACTCATTCGTGTTCTAGAGTGTACTTATCTTTTCCTCCAATCAAAAGAATAATACCATATAGATAAAGTATGCTCTAATGAGCAACTGCTGCACAGATAGTTTACTCACATGGAAATTTTTGAAGATTTTTTCTTTTGTCAAAAGAACATAATTAATGTTTCCTTGTAGCTCTGTTTACATTTTATTTGGCAAAATAGGCTTTTTGTATCTAGGAATGGATGAATATCGATGGAGTGAAGATTTATGGAAAAGGAAAAAAAAATGTTTAAGATCATAAAAATGAGGAAATTTTCTAGAATTCCTTGTGAAATTGTGGTCTCACTCTGGTAAATTGAGGGCTTGTTTATGGTTCAAGCAGAGTTTATTAATTTGTTCACAGAAAATGAGGCAAAACTATTGGCTAGTTAAGGATGGTTCTCTCTATTTTTTTTTTTGAACATTTATTGATTCAATATGCACAAAACATTAGATACAATGTCCTATAATACTTAGTTTATTTTTTAGGATATACAATAGCCTTTTCTTTTTCTTTTTTGTAATATTTTATATATTACAACCAAGAGAGAGTAGACTCAAAATTAGTCCATGAGGTATGAATAGGGACATTATTAAGATAGAAGAATAGAGCACTAATGATACTCATCTTGCTCGACAAACTGAGCTCCATGAAGTTTGAATTTGATGTAAATAAGACACGAATATGCCACGAGTTCCAAGCAATACAATTTGCCGATTTCCTATGTTAATGAATTATTTTGTTGGTAACTCTTATGTTGTTATATTGTATTTACAATGAATAAAAACTAGAGCTTCTTTGGTGATATCACATGTCAAAAGTACTAGTTGAATTGAAAAAACCTTCCTTAAATGAGATATATAAGCTTCATGATCATAATTAAGAGAATTTTGCGACAAATTTATTTCACGAAAAGTATCAATTCTAGTGAATTAGGTGAATTCGACATCTAAAAGGGTTGTTGTTCATGATTGCAGGTTGAGTTTCTAGAGCTTAAGCGTATGGACTCATCATTTTCAAGATTGAAGGTGAGCAGGTTGTAGTAAAAAACTTAAAAACAAAGCAAACAAATTGAAAGGAAAGAAAATAAGAGTGAAAAAATGAGAGGAGAAAATAAAAGGAAAATAATTGTTTGAATAAGAAAATGAGAGGAAAACTCTATTGTAATTTTTTTCTTATTTTTTTTATTATTTAATTACAAAAAGTTTGAGTTTAGTCTCACTCATACCAAATATGATACAATACATTTCTACCGTCCTATACTTTATATATTTTATTGTCTAGTTCTCATCAATTTCAATTCTAGTATTATAATGTTATTATTAGTTTACCTGTTATTATTTTTATTTGCTCGCTTTCATTAATAAGTATTTCTTGTGATATTGCTTTAAACGTAATAGGATGCAAGCCATTTTTTATGTTGAAACTTGTATTTTTTCCACGTATGTTTTTGGAAAGTTGTTTTAGATGGATGAAAATCCTTAAAAAGTCACAAGTGATATTTATGATGTTTGAAAATTCTTGAGCTTTTAAAATTAAATCAAATGAAAAATTTTCGTGGTCCTGTCTACGTTTTTTTAACAAAACCCATCCTTCTTGATTCATTTCCGGTCGGATCCACACAGCCCCTTCCATCTTTAATAGTTGCCTTTCTTGATTCCGTTGAAGCTCCGTTTTCCGGCCACATACGATGGTGAGGAAAATCTGTTAACCTGTCGAAGAAATGACGCGGCAGTGCCCTGTTGTGTTCTATTTCTAATTTTCTGCTCCGTGATTGTATTAGAAAAATGAAAAATTGATAAATTGATATAATATGAAAATTCAATAAATATAATGTTTTTACTTTTCCCAGCTCATCAAATTGATATAGATATCCCTTTACAATTAGTTTATTGACTGGGTTGCTGTCGGCTTTAATATGAATTATATATATATATATATGTCATGTCATGCAAATTTGACGGAGGTCAGTTGTGAAATTATAATAGGCCAATTGCAATTCAAAGCCGCGTGTTGACCGATGACTTAATATTATATGATCATTATTTTATTATATTGGTTCTAATGATCATATAATAATATAGTATGACAATGACATTAAATAAATTTAGATTGCATTATAAAAGTGTTGTCATAATTAAAAGCTTGCACGGGATTTTTTTTAATTGTGCTCACAATGTGACTTTTATTTCAAAGCTTGATAATGGTATTGTCTGCTCTTAACTTGTGTATAGCCATGTTTGAGTAATAACTGGACCGTTGCTTGTAATAGAGAAGAGAGAAAAGGTCTAATGAAGTTCAAACAAAGCCTCCAGACCAGAAAAATCAGCTTTTTTCATGGAAGGGCGATGATTGTTGCAGATGGAGAGGCGTCACATACCATAAGGTGATCGGACATGTAATCAAGCTAGAGCTTCAAGAAACTTGGTTGCCTATTGAGTAGCATCATTCTTGAAGTTACAAATAAAAAACATTAAAAGTCATACCACATAATATATAAAAATCTTCGAAGGAGTGGGAAATTGCATCCACTCATAACCTCATATAAATTTGAACATCCAATAGAGTACGGAAGCGTCCCAACTCACAACCAAACATAAAAAGAAGATAGATGACTAAAATCTTGAGATATCAAAAGGAGTCTATCTCTTAAAAATGCAAATCCCTCAATAAAACATAAACCACTAGTAACCTAGACATCACCCTATCATAGTCATCATAAAAATATAGATCCTCGATTCCATCCTCCTCTTTTTGGATGTCGTTGATAAACGTCTCCTTATAAATAAGGAAATCCTTAAATCCGATACTTGAAAAAGAAAAGAATGAGCCAAAGTCTAGTAGGGGTGTACAAATACATACCCATGCCAAGCCAGATTGTTCACATATAGAAATGAAAATATAATAAAATAATACAAACAGCAGTTTAGTTATCTTATATTAGGCAACAAAACAATAAAGGGGTATTTATAACCCCACCATACTTGGTCTTTATCTACATACATAGGTGGATATAATTACACACATTCCTTTAAATCCTTTATGCCCAAAAACTTGAGTTCAAAACCTAATATTCTAGCTATGTCGTCTCATTTGAAAGTTCACTAGAGAATCTCTGCACATGATCAACAATTGCTCCTTTAGGGATCTACCATTGTGGACCCCTAGAGCGAGCGGATCAAGTATAATCAGTAATCAAGATCAATTAGGCCGACTATCAGTTAGTTCGATTAGATCATTTCTAACTTAGCAAGCACAAGCAAACAACAAATATCACGTATTTGGATTCGCTTGAAAATCAAATACAATACTTTGATCTCAAACTTAAACAAAACTCAAACCTCAACAAAGGAAGCCGAATACCACAGATCTAAAAGAAAACAAGTAGTACGTTAACCCTTAAGCACTCTAAGACTAAGCCCTACTTAGAAGTTATCCATGAATCTATGATATATTCAATCAAGGTCTCAAAAGAAATTATCGAATCAAACTAATAATAACATAATACGATTAAACCAAAAAGTTGATATAATTATATATAAGATCACTTTTTATAATAACACGTATAGTATGCAATATATATATATATATATGTGTGTGTGTGTGTGTGTGTGTTTATCTATCCATCTAAAAGAAAGTATAAAATTGACACATAATTAAAGTATTGAATAGAATAGATTATCGAATCAATATGGTAAATAAATAATACGTACTTACTTAGAAAAATAATATAATGTGTAAGAACTCGTAAAGAATAACAAAGTAATTGTTAACAATTAAAATGGACATATTACATAATATATGATATGCAATATATATACATGATACTAATGTGATAAAATAATTAAATCCTGAAAACATCAATAACAATAATAAATCATACTAACAATAGAAAGGATTCGTAGCATACTAAATTGATATTAGGGACTTACACAGAATACAATCGTTAACATACTATATAAATAAATAAAAACATAACCCCAACATATATATATATATATATCTAAAATCAATATTCTGAATACGATAAAATATATTTAATAATAACTCTTATATAAATAACACTATATAGAATAATAAACAAATAATTTAAAAGTAGAAATCGAATATTAAGAATACTTAATTTAACACTATCAACGGAAATAATAAATAAAATGATAATAATAACATACAAACTATAAGTACGGTACCGAATGTGGAATAAAAAATGACTTGCAAAGTTAAATTGAGAAGAGAATCGCCAAATGAGCACAAATGAGAACCTAACCAACAATAATACAAAAATATTGTAATTGGTAAAATAATATAACCAAATAATTGATTAATAATATCGAGTTAATTTGGAACGCGTGTAAATGAAAATAATTAAACCCAACCGCCGTCGAATCTCAAATTGAATTCGAGCCAGAGATGCTAAAAGATTTTGAGCAGAACTTTGGAAATTGGGGGATTTCCAATTCAAAAAGGGAGAAAGGATGTAAGGGTTAGGGTGGGGTCCGGTTATTCAATTTGGGTGGGAGGGTGGGGGCGTGGTTGTGTGGAGGGAGAGGGTTACGAGTGAGAGAGAGAGAGATAGAGAGACAAAGAGACAGAAGATGGAGATAGAGACTGGGCCGAGAGAGACAGAGATGAGTGAGAGGGGGTTGACGAGAGAGTGACAATGGGACGAGAGACGAAGGGGGAGGGGATAGAGGGGGAATTTTAGAGGGGTGGGGTCGGGGAGAGAACAGAGACAAAGGAGAGAGGAGGATGACAAGGGATAACGAGAGAGATAGGTAGTAGGGTGAGAGAGGCGAAACACAAAGAAAGAAGAATTAATGAGGTGAGAGAGAGTGAAGGCTAGGGAGGAAGAAAATGCAGCGGGGGAAAGGAATTGGGGTTTAAGGTAGGATTTTAGGATAGATTTTAGGATATAAGGTAATGTTTAAAAAGAAAAATATGAGATTAATTAAAATAAGCATATATATTATGATTAGAATAATAACTTTTTTATAAAAATATTGTAATGTAAAGTATTAATAAAATTGCTATAGTCTATACATAAAATATAAAATTTAATATACTCAATATATACGTGAAATAAGGATCTTAAGAATAATTAAATTGAGACCTTAATTTCGCTTTCTAAAGATACTAATTTAAGGAGTTTATGAATTACATAAAATACTAGGCTAATTAGGGTGTTTTATAAACATCGACCTTAATAACCTAACATTAAATATAAGTTCAAACTAGTTTCCTCCTTTCCAACTCAAGTAGATCTTACTTGGATCATGCAAATTCAAGACTGAATTTCCTGAATAGATAAAACCACAAAAGAGTATAGTAGATTTGTTATATCAAATGCTTCTCCCATTTGAAATATTTGGACCTTTTAGACAATTTAATCTTTAGTTCGCTTCCACCAAACATTAGCAAAATAATACCTTCTATAAAGCACTTATATCTCACAAGTAACTCGACAAGTGGTCACTTACTAGCATCATTATGTGACATGAAAAATTTGCAAGGATTAGATCTTTTAAGCAATAACTTGACTGGATATATTCTAGACTATTGGAGCAATAGATATTCTTTTTACCTTATTAAAATTTTATCCAATAAGTTAACTGGGAAGATCTCAAATTTTATTGGACAACTTTGAAGACTATGGTTCTTGAATTTGAACAATAATAGCTTATACGAACAACTTCTTGAAGATTTGTAAAATTGTGCTTTCTTGGAGATTTTGGATCTTGGTAATAAATAATAATTTATCTCGAAATTTACCTTCATGTATTGGTATAAACCTTAGAAGCTTGCAAATTCTAAGGTTGTAGGGAAAGAAGTTTCAAAAAAGTCCTAAAAAGTAAAGACTAAAGAGTTCCAAGAAAACTAAGACGTAACTGATTTAAATGGAGAAGTTGAAGGAAAAATAAAATAAAAAATAAAAAAGAGAAAGAAAAGATACATAACACTTGAGATGGAACTGCAAATGTATTCTTATATCGATGGCCACTGCAATGAACATCCAAATGAAGTCTCCCTATTACAATATAAAACTGCATATATTAAAAGAAACATCATCGACAAAGATAAATAATGTCGATATGGTAATCCATTAAAAAAATAAATAAACAAATAGAAGAAAAGATCAGTGTATATTCATTTGAGTTAGCATTCTATAGTAGTCGAGTTGAGGAGGAACTCAAGTTACTCACACAACTAAATGAGTCAAGTTCTAATGTAAACCAGTTTATTTGATTAATTTGTTAACTTAATCAATCCCGCATCAAGTTTAAATATTAGTAAAGTTTGAGTTGAATTTTAAAATTGATATTATATTAATTAGAAAAAATATTTTTTAGATTAGACAAGTTTAATTGAATTAAACTCAAATTTGTCTATTGTAGTAAGTCGAGTTAAAGCTTTTTGAGTAGGTTTTTTTTTCTTTTTCTTTTTTTTTTGAAAGAGTTGGGCTGAAATTCAATGTTATTACTGAATCGTCCTAACTTGACCTTGTAACAACGGAAGAATTCTGGCCCAAGGACAAAAAAAAAACTCTTTTGTGATAATAAATGTTATTATTCGTCTATGTGTGCGACTTTCTCTAGGAAGAATTACCATAAAAAGAATAATTAATGTTATTATTGAAGAATACAACTGAAATATAATAATTATTGAAGAATAGGACAAAATTGTAATAAGTTATAAATTAATGTTACATTGTTATTTATTGATTTTTTTTTTTGTTGGTAATAGTCAATTGTTGATTTTGTTTGAGGTATTTTAGAGGAAAAAATTAATTTTAGTATTAAATAATTATTTATAGGTCAAATTAATGAATGACTAATTCAACATTTTTTATAATAGGATTCTTTGCTAAATTGTTATTATTGTCTAAAATGCAATTAAATACGCCATAATGGTTCTTTCAAGAGAAATAAGATTACTATTACGATGAAGTAAACAGATGGTGAATTAGTCATTTCCCAATCTATTGGCAGATTATGCTAGCCCCCTTCTACTAAGCAAGAGGTAGAGGAAAAATGAAGGACAGATCAAGTAAACTACATCTCCTCTTCCTTCTTGATTCATTTCATGTCGGATCCACACAGCCCCTTCCATCTTTAATAGTTGCCTTTCTTTATTCCGTTTCCGTTGAAGCTTTGTTTTCCGACCACATGTGATGATGAGGAAAATCTATTAACCTGTTGAAAAAATGACGCGGCAATGCCCTGTTGTGCTCTATTTCCTATTTTCTCCTCAGTGATTGTATTGAAAAGAGAAAAATTAATAAACTAATATAATATAAAATCGAATATGAAAATTCAATAAAGTCTATATAAAATAATTAACCTGTCATAGGTAAATATTTTCAGGACTAGTCGGACATAAATTGATCAGAGTTTATGTTAATACTTACAGTTTAAAATAAAGAAAAACAGAAACGAAGATTATGTTTTTATTTTCTGTTCGTTTTCGTCATTGTCTATGACTATGATCCAATTAGTGTGCCTTTGGTCTTGATATTCATGCACAATAAAATCATTTGGATGAACATATCGTATTTGTAGTCCTACTATACTCTCACTTTATTACCATTCCTACATGTTATAATCGGAATCTAAATTTATATGGTTGAATGCAGAGCTTTTTGTTTCTTAAGTTAAGTTTAATATACGTGTCATGGCCTTCTAGATTCGTGAGATCTACATAATATTTGGGTTTTGTTTTTTTTCCCTACTTTTCAATTTGAGGTGGGAAATTTTTCATGCGACTATAAACAAAACTACTGGAAGTTGTTATTGATAGACTTTTCAACTGCAAAATATATGATCGATGTTAAATATGAAAGAATTTCATGCAACTTTGAGAGCATAATGTTTTTAACATTAATTATATTAAATTGATAGAGATATCCCTTTGCAATTAGTTTATTGAATGATGTTGCAGCCGGCTTTAATATTAATTATATATTTGTCATGTCATGCCAATTTGACAAAGAAATCAATCGTGAAATTAAATTAGAATAGGCCAATTTAAAGCCGTGTATAGACTGATGACTTAGCATTATATGACCATTATTTTATTATATTGGTTTTAATGATGATATGATATGATAATATAGTAGGATAATGACATTAAAACAATTTAGATTGCATTATAAAAGTGTTGTCATAACTAAAAGCTTATGGGGATATTTTTCTAGTTGTGCTTACAATGAGACTGTTTTTTCAACTCAAAGCTTCCCTTGATAATGATACTATCCGCTCTAACATGTGCATGGCCATGTTTGAGTAATAAATAGAGCATCGCTTGAAATATATAAGAGATAAAGGTTCTAATGAAGTTCAAACAAAGCCACCAAGACCCCAAAAATATGCTTTCTTCGTGAATTTCTTGAATGGATAGAAACACAAAAGGGTGAACTTAAATTAGTTTTATGACATCTTAGGACCCATTCCTAAATGGCTCAACAACTTGTAATTCTCCCATTTGAAATATTTGGACCTTTCAAACATTTCAATCTCCAAATCGCTTCAACCAAACATTAGTAAAATAATACATTCCATAAAGCATTTATATCTCACAGGTAAATTAATAAGTGGTCCCTTACCAGCATCATTATGTGACTTGAAAAATTTGTAGGAACTAGATCTTTCAACCAATAACTTGATTGGACAAATTCTAGACAGTTGTAGCAATAAGCCCTCTTTTCACATTATTAAAATTTCATCCAACAAGTTATTTGGAAAGAGATTCCAAAATCTATTAGACAACTTTCAAGACTATGGTCCCTGAATTTGAACAACAATAGCTCATATAGACAACTTCCTAAACATTTGTAAAATTATGCTTTCTTAAAGATTTTGGATCTCGATGAGCATAATTTCTCTAGAAATTTACCTTCATGGATTGGTATAAACCTTGGAAGCTCGCAAATTCTAAGGGGAACAAGTTTGATGGTAGCATTCCTTGGTAGTTTTGCTCCCCCTTCGGGCTACAAATGTTGGACTTGGGTACCAACAATTTGAAAAGTAGTATTCCTCCTTGTCTTCGCTACATTAGTGGTATGAAGAGAGATGTGTACCTTAAAGTGGAACCAACAGAAGCTTAGAAAGTAGAGCATCTGGTAGAAATCATTAAGGGAAGATATCTTGATTACACAAAGAATGTCCAATTCCTAGTGAATTTAAACCTTTTAAGTAATCATTTGATTGGATCAATCCCTAGAGAACTATTTTCCCTTTCAGCGTTGCTTAGATTGAACTTATCTCACAATAATCTCTCTAGGAACATCAACAACAATATCAAGGGCATGATATCCTTAAAGTCTCTCAATCTCTCCAATAACTAGCTATCTAGACCAATTCTAGTAGAAGTTTCATCTTTATCTGCATTGAGCCATCTCAATCCGGCAAATAACGATTTCGACAGATAAGTTCCTCAAGGAAATCAATTCCAAACCATTTATGCTAATGATCCATTCATTTATTATGGAAATCATGTACTTTGTAGCGACCTACATCCTAAAAAATGTAATGAACTAGAGGTACTACCATTTAGGAGAACCAGCCTTTTTAAGGGAAGAAAGGAGCATCTAACGGATGAAGCCATTTGACTATAGTGTTGTTGAACCGGGCCACATAATCGCATAGAAACTCACTATCACCGTACCTTATTAGTTACAAGGATGATGTATCCTTAGATGAGGGCTCGTTAGCCTTAAAATGGAGGTTGAACCTCTACACTAACTCATCAAAGGAGTCGATGGAGTTGTTAGGGAGGTGGTTAAACCACATTCGAGTTGCCTTCCTCAGGTTGCTTAGGAAGGCCTTGCACGGTATAGCGTCCCTATGACTATGAAGGTTCATAAGGGTGCGGAAGTGGAAAAGATGGTTGTCGGGGTTGCCTGTGCTATCAGATTAGCCCAAGGACGGAAGTTCGTCGTTAGGGGGCAACACTTCGTCCTGGACACTCTTGGTAAAGGGGGTCTTATTGCTAGTGACTAACCTAACGTTGCTAATAGGCTTGCTCCCTTACTGCTTAGAGAGCTACCTTACCATAGTACAGAGCTCGTTCAAGTTGAAATCGTCTGCGAGGTGAGCTCGTCATGTAACCGAATGAACCTACACTCCCTGCGAGTCGACTTCTTGATCGTTACCAGCCAGAGCTTGGTCGCGAGTAGCCGTAGACCTTGCTAACTGCTAATTCAATGGCAGATCAAGTTGTTGATCCCTTTCATTTTGCTGTTGTTGCTAGAAGTTATTATACCCAGTACGGCCATTTAAAGCTTCGAGGTGGTGAGTTTGCATACTATGCCGCTCCACCTCGTCTAGGTAAGCTCGGAGCTACCTGTTTTGTACAACATACTCTTTTAGAAAACGTTCCATGCTCTCCAGGCGCTCCTCTAGAATGGCTCTTGGGAAAGGTTGATTGGCTTTAGGTTAATTGTTTACCATCCGTTAATTTTCTTACTCATTGCGCTAAAACTTGATGTCGAAAGGACTGTTTGTAGGGTATATGTTTGAGGTGTTTAAGGTTTCAAGTATAGGAATTCGACTGTTTCTTATAGATGACGCCAAATGTCATCTTAAGATTCTTACCGGTAATCATTTGGGATTTTGCGCGTAAGGGGCCTGCAAAACAATAAGCAATGAGGGGACGCCAAGGGGTTGTCTGACGTGGCCACTCCGATGCTTAAGTTAGCAGTGGACTCTTGTGAGTATAAAACGTTTGAGAGTAGTATATCGAGTATAGAAAGCTTTACCATTGGGGAATGACCTAATATTTATAGTAGAGTGCAACTGGCAGTTAAAGGTTAGTTGGTGGGAGATATCTTTTCCCATAAGTGTAGGAGAGTAGGGTTGTTGTGCCCAAGGTATCCTACTTATTTAGAATATAGTTGTTTCATGCTGATCTTGTGCTTTGTAGCCGTTGCAAGGCTTACTGGGCTTGGTCCGTTCAGGCCTAGGGCTCAAGTTTCATTCTATTCTTCAATTAGTATCTCCAATGATTTGTTGAGGAAAGTACCCTTGATATGTTTCAGTTAAAGTTCTTTTAACATGTGAGGGGATGTTAATAAGTAAATATAAAATCACATTAAATTTCTTCTTTTATGATTTTTTTTTTGGGTCAATTACTTTACACAAGTATGAGGCAGACGGAATTGTACCCAGTCCATCCCACTTAAGAGATCAATGTTTATGCTACTTAGCTAATGGTTACTAATGCCTTAGCTTTTCTATGGGTATTGAAAACTTATTCTTTAAAATAATGTTTAGTTGAAAGGATTAGACTAGATAAAAAGAATTTGACATGACAAGTACAAGAAGGACTAGATAGTATAATATATTTAGTTTATGCATACTGAACACAAAATTTTGTACTAGTCCTTATTTGGTATACACAAGTACTAGATTCGTTATTGCACCTTATCATTTATATCCTCAACATTGTCTAATATATGTTTTAGTTATATATTTTTTTTATTTGAAATATAATTCGAATGAATTATCAAATTCGTATGATTAAACAAATTATATATAATATTAAATAAAAAGTTGTTGCTAACTATTAAAATATTAATTATTTATATTATAAAATAAATAATTTTTTGCAATATTTAATAAAAATAATGTTAATTAACTCAATATTATAACGTGAAGGGGTATTTTGGAGATTGCAAGATATTTTTGTTTTTATTCGGTAAATTTTATTTTCATACCATAGTATAAATAGGATAAAATTTAGCCTTTTGTTTAATCCATTAATCCAGTTTTTTGTCCAGTTATCAAGTAAAATTACAAATCAAATACGAGATAAATTTTTTTGTCTAACCTAGTGCCACAAAACTTGCGCAACTAAACGGTAAACGCTACCTAAAGGAACATCACGTACTTTTACTATTGTTATAATTTTACTGATTTTATGGAATTTTTTGAAAAAAAGAACTTATATTGGTGTTTAATTTTCTATAAAAAAAAGAAAATGAATATGAGAAAAATGAAAATGTGTTAACTATATAAGTTTATTTCTACGCTGTTTCTAAAACTACTATTTCAAAATCCGTTTTCCAATAATTTTTTAGAAGCATGATAAAACTTTACATTACTCAATCTTACTATTAGCATCATGTGTTAACTATATAAGTTCATTTCTATTCTATTTCTAAAATTACTATTTCAAAATCCGCTTTCCAATAATTTTTTAGAAGCATGATAAAAGTTTACATTATTGAATCTTGCTATTTGCATCTAGCTGCGTTTATCTTGCGTTTCAAGGTGCATTTCTAGTAATATTATTTTGGATGTAATAAAATGGTCCATTTATGATATTTAGCAATATCAAAACTTTTAGGTTTAGGATTTATTGTCAAATATTACAAACTTTTCAGATATAAAATTGAAAAAAAAAAATGGAGTCTTGATTTAATAATATAATAATTCTTGACATTTCTTTTATCTTTTCCATAGTATGCAAGTCAATCTTAATGTTGATGGTTATGCTTTTTCTATATGTCGTGGTTTGGAAAATTGTTTTGGATAGATGAAAACAACTAGAAAAGTGACAAATACTGTTGTGATGCTTGAGAATTCTTCATCATTTTTTTAAATTGTAAAAATTGAAAAGGTCTTTTCGACCCTCAAATATTGGTATTATAAATATCCATATAGTGGAACTAGTAAAGCACACATAAACCAAAGCTTACACATCACACATGCCACTCACTATGAGGATCCCTTTAATTCCAAAGCTTGTTATTATAGCCTTCGTTTCCATCATGACAAAAGCCTGGCCCTGTTTGTGCAACTTTAATCGGACAACGATCACCTGCCATGAAGAAGACAGAAAAGGTCTTCTTAAGTTCAAACAAACCCTACAAGACCCCCACAATCTGCTTTCTTCATGGAAATATGGAGAAGATTGTTGCAAATGGAAGGGAGTCACCTGCCAAAAGGTGATCGGCCGTGTAAACAAATTAGAACTCCAGTCGGTTACTATGCTGGATGACGATGATTGGGTTGGTTTAGACCCATTTCTTTATTCTGACTGGCGCAAAAGCTGCATTCCTCTTGGAGTTACGAAATTAAGTAGTGGTCTAGCCTCATTAAGATACTTGAGCCACCTTGATTTAAGCGGTATTTGGTATACAAATATCACAGTTGTTCCTCCCTTCTTTGGTTCAATGAAACGACTTAAACACCTTCATCTTGAGGAAAACCCTTACCAAATGAAACATGGTTGTTATTTCGATTTTGTTGACCTCCAATTCAGCCCCTTCTCAAACGGGGATAGAAATTTGGTAATCGATGATGTTTCATGGCTTTCTCATCTCCAATCTCTAGAATCACTCGAAATGGGTACCATCCAGTTGGAGAAACCACATGAGTTCATGGAAGTAATCAATAATAATCTTTCTTCTTTATCTCATCTACGACTGTCCTATTGTCAGCTTGAAAAGTCTCATGTTTCTCGTCTTAATTCCACTTTCCTTAGTCGCCTTCAATACCTCGACCTCTCAAGTAATAATCTTGATGGTCAGATTCCTAGTGCATTTGGAAACATGACTTCTCTCCAACACCTTGACCTCTCGGAAAATAATCTTGACGGTCAGATTCCTAGTGCATTTGGAAACATGACTTCTCTCCAATACCTTGACCTCTCGGAAAATAATCTTGACGGTCAGATTCCTAGTGCATTTGGAAACATTACTTCTCTCCAACACCACGACCTCTCAAGTAATAATCTTGATGGTCCGATTGGTAGTGCGTTTGGAAACATCACTTCTCTTCAATACCTCGACTTTTCAGGAAACTACTTCAATTCCCAAGTTATTGTTGATATGTTTCTAACACTGCTCAGGAATAACCAAAATCTGAAATCCTTGAGGGCGTCATGTTCATATGAGCCACAAAAACCTCAACAAACTGGCTTTTCTTTCCATTATAATTATTCAGCTGGATCCATTGGAGGTAATTTAGAATTATTACAACTAGATGGTTGCATACATTCAGGTCCTTTACCAATTTGGTTTCAAGAAATGAAAAGGTTGAAGTATTTATCTCTTTCGGGTAATTTCTTTCAAGGCTCAATTCCACCATTGCCTAATCTAAAGGCAATAGATATTTCATATAATGGGCTAGACGTTGTAAATCTAACATCATTAACTAGAATACCAAGTTTGGAATCACTCCAACTTAGTGGTAACACACTAAAAGGGGATATTCTTGAGTCGTTAAGTGCAATAAGGAATTTGAGGATATTGGATGTTTCATTTAACCAACTGAATGGGACAATCCCATCAACTATAAGTAGGTTATCAGCCTTGGAATTAATTGATCTGGGAGTTAACAATCTAGAAGGGAGCATTCCTGAATCCTTAAGGACATTGCCAAAGTTGAGAGAAGTGTATTTGTCCTTTAATCACTTGGATGGAATGATTCCATCATCATTTGGACAATTATCAACCTTGCAAATCTTGGAACTGAGGTACAATAATCTAGAAGGGAGCATTCCTGAATCCTTAGGAACATTGCCAAACTTGACAAAAGTGGATTTGTCCAGTAATCGCTTAGATGGAATGATTCCATCATCATTCGGACAATTATCAACCTTGCGGTTCTTGGATCTTTCCGATAATCGATTGAATGGAACCATTCCAATCAACTTTGGACAACTTTCTAACCTTATAAGGCTGGTTCTAAGCGACAATTCACTTGAGGGCACAATTTCCAAATCCCATTTTGCAAATCTCTCCAAGTTGAAGTTTCTTGTCCTTAGCCGAAATAATTTGACTTTCAAAGTAAGTTCTAATTGGGTGCCACCTTTCCAACTTCTTTTAATTGAATTAGGTTCATGTGAGATAGAAGGTGAATTTCCAAGATGGATACAGACACAAAGGGTTTCAAAAACATTGATTTTATCCAATGCACGCATCAACGGTTCCATTCCAAAATGGCTAGGTGACATGCAATTGTCCAGCTTAGATCTTTCTCATAATAGTTTTGTTGAAATGCCAAAATTTTCATCTCTTCTCTTGGAATATTTAGACCTTTCCAACAACTTAATCTCAGATCACCTTCCACTAAATATTAGTGAGATGATGCCTAATTTAACGACCCTATTTCTCCATAATAACTCAATAAGTGGCACTTTGCCACTGTCACTGTGTGATATAGAATATTTATCCTACTTAGATCTCTCTAAAAATAACATATCCGGTAGTATCCTTGATTGTTGGAGGAACACATCTAGTTTGTAGCTTATTAATTTCTCATCAAATAAGTTCTCTGGAATAATTCCAAAATCTTTTGTATCTATTCCGTATCTCCAATTTTTACACTTGAATAATAATAGTCTCTCAGGACGGTTTCCCTTTCCCAAATCTTTGGGGCAATGGTCAGAGTTAACGATTCTAGATATAGGGGAGAATAGTTTATCTGGAAATCTATCCTCATCGGTTGTTATGAGCACTAATTTGAGAATTTTAAGGCTAAGGGGGAACAAGTTTGATGGCATCATCCCTTGGAATTTTTGCTCCCTCCATTCCTTGCAAATTCTAGACTTGGCTGCTAATAATTTGACAGGAAGCATTCCTTCTTGCTTTGCAAACTTGAATGGAATGAAGAAAGGAGGTGATATATTTGATATGGAACTACCTTTTGGAAACTTTGATAGTTATTCAATTTGGAAAGTAGAGGGTGTATCAGAGATCAAGAGAGGAATAGAGATCGAATTCACAATGAACACCAAGTTCTTGGTTTATCTGGATCTTTCGAGAAATCATTTGATTGGATTGATACCGGAAAAGCTGGTTTCTCTTTCTGGATTGGTTGGACTAACTTGTCTCATAATCATCTTTCTGGTAACATCCTACAAAATATTGAAAATTTGACGTTACTAGAGTCTCTCGACCTCTCCAATAATAAGTTATCAGGACAGATTCCACGTGGAATATCATTTTTGACAAAATTGAGCAATCTGAACTTGGCAAATAACAATCTATCTGGACATGTTCCTCAAGGAAATCAGATATCGACCATTTATGATCAAAATCCATCGATTTTCAATGGCAACCTTTATCTCTATGGTGATCCACTTCCACGAAAGTGCAAGGCTAATGGTGCAAAGCCTCCACAAGTGTCGAAAAGCATGACAACAATGGGAAAAGAAGAGCACATGTCAGATGAATTCATTTTGTATGTTATCGTTGCTTTTGGATATGCCATTGGATTTTGGGGAATCATATTGGTTTTGATATTCAAGAAAAATTGGAGAATCGCATGCTTCAAGTATGTTGATGAGATTGCAAACAAGGTGTATGTTGCTATTCAAGTGAAGTTGGCTAAGTTTCATTGCAAATGATTCAAAGGTATATGATACCATAGAATATAGTTGCAAATTACTTACTCTGCATGCATACTATTGTTTCTATAATTTATACTAGTAATTTCAGTAATAAAGAGCAGCATTCTCTTTTGTATTTTCTTTGTGCAAGATAGCTTCAATGATATCCTTTTAAGACAACGAAGTAGCAATTGATTTCTTATGAAACGAATTCAAACCAAGTGCTTTTGGATGTGTATATAATCATTTTAAAGCCTGAAAATCGTTTCTAAGTGGCAAAACGATGTCCAGGGTAATTTTTTAATAACTAATGCAATTAAAGATTTTCTTTCTCTTAGTCATATACACTAATGATTCTATTAAGTTTTTTAATGTGGACTTGCTCGTTATAAAATGCAACATTTTACATATTATAATTGATTAACGTTATTTGCAGGAAAATTATTATAACAAATACGTTGAAAGGACATTCTTATAGTCATTTTAAAAAGACAAAAAAAAAAAGTTAAAAAGGTAAAGGATTAAAATAAAAGGAGCCCTAAAAATAAAGACTAAAGAGTTCCAAGAAAACTAAGACATAACTAATTTAAATAGAGAAGTAGAAGAAAAAAATAAAAAAGAGAAAGAAAAGATACATAATACTTGACATGGAACTGCAAATGTAATCTTATATCGATGGCCACCGCAATGAACATCTAAATGTAGTCTCCGGATTATGATATAAAACTACATATATTAAAAGAAACATCATTGACAAAGATAAATAATGCATATATGGTACTCCATTAAAAAATATATATATATAAAGAAAACATTAGTGTATATTTATTTGAGTTGGGCTCTATTGTAGTTGAGTAGAGGAGGAGCTTGTTACTCATGCAATTAGCTGAGTCAAGTTTCAGGATAAGACCTTTTATTTGATTAACTAGTGAACAAAGCCCTAATTGAGTTTAAATATTAGTTTGAGTTGAATTTTGATATTAATATTATATTAATTAAGAAAAATATTTTTTAGATTAATCAAATCTAAATGAGTTTACTCGAATTCGAATTAAACTCAGATTTGTTTATTGCAATAAGTCGAGTTAAAGCTTTTTGAGGCAAGTTAAAATTGAATGTTATTGACCTTGTAATAATAGGGTTGAGAAAAAAAATCGCCAATAGAATTGAAATGAAGGTTTGTTTTTTAACTATTTGGTTTATGATTTAATTCAATTATGTATAAATGATTCGTGGTCCGGATCAAGAAAGCAAACTGAGCTATATTGTTTGAATCGAATCAAATCATTTAGTTAAATGAAAATAATCATGCATTTTTTTCTGTACTTTTTTATATTTTCTTTATCAATCTTCATAAATTTTATCAAATTTTTTATATTTTATTATTCTTTGTTATAATTTTATGTCAATTATTAAGATTAAGTTGAGTAAATTTTATTTAAAATTTTATATTTATTAGAATAAAAATATGTAATAAATATTTAATACAAATGATTTAAACTACAGATCAAACTATGGATCGAACTAAACCATTACATTAAGTTTAGCTTGATAGAGGATGAGCTCTATCAAGTCGAATCACGCTCCCCCATACGTAACAATGGAAGAAGTTTCAGGACACAAAATAGTAAATCTTTTATGAGGATGGTTTAAAGCCAATGAAATCGTCTTTGGTGGATGGAGACCAACTATTGATGTTGATGCTTGTGCCCTTTTCTGTAGCGTGCGACTTTCTTTGGGAAGAATTATCATCAAAAGAATAATTAATGTTATCATTGAAGAATACAACTGAAATATAATAGTTATTATCAAAGAGTAAAATAAAGTTGTAATAAGTTATAAATTAAAATGCAATTAAATACGCTGTAATAACTCTTTCATGAGAATGAAGTAAAGGGACAGTAAATTAGTCATTTCCCAATCTATTGGTAGGTCATGCTAGCCCCCTTCTACTAAAGCAAGAGGTGGAGGAAAAATCAAGAACAGATCAAGCAAACTCCATCTCCTCTAATTCATTTCCTGTCGGATCCGCACAGCCCCTTCCATCTTTAATATTTGCCTCTCTTGATTCCATTGAAGCTCCGTTTTCCGACCACATACGATGATGAGGAAAATCTGTTAACCTATTGAGGAAATGACGCGGCAGTGCCCTGTTGCGTTCTATTTCAAAATTTCTCCTCCGTGATTGTATTAGAAAAAGAAAAATTAATAAATTGATATAATATGAAAATTCAATAAAGTCTCTATATAATAATTAACCTGTTAGAAGTAAATATTTTCACGACTACTTGGACATAAATTGATTAGATTTTATATTAACATTTACAGTTTTTTTTAGTCCACTATAAGGCAAAGGGAGGAGTTAAACTCGGGTCTATCCAATGGGAGATTAATGATGATATCATTAGACAAGTGTGCCTTTAGTCTTGATATTTGTGGGCAATGAAACATTTGGATGGATACATTACCCTTCCTAAATGTTATTATTGGAATCTGAATTTATATGGTTCAATGCGGAGCTTTTGTTTCTTTAGTTAAGCAAAATATATGTAAATATATGTTTCATGGCCTTTAGGATTCGTTAGACCTTTATGAAAACTTGGATTTTATTTTTCAACTACTTTTCAATTTAAAAAAAGAGAGATTTGAATTTGATCTATTATTTCAAGAGATAAATATTCATGATAATAGGCTAAAATGGTCTTTGACCGTAAAACATAAATATAAGGGCTCAAAACTCAAAGTTTTGGGACCTCATAGTCCAAGAGAGAAATTTTCATGCGACATTAAACTTTTTAAGGCTACTCGAAGTTGTCATTGATAGATGTTGTTGACGATCAATCGATGTTAAATATGAAAGAATTTTATGCCACTTTGAGAGTATAATGTTTTTACTTTTCCCAGCTCATCAAATTAATATAGATATCCCTTTGCAATTAGTTTATTGACTGGGTTGCTACCGGCTTTAATATGAATTATATATATATATATATATATATATGCATGTGTGTCATGTCATGTCAATTTGTCAAAGAGGTCAGTTGTGAAATTATAATAGGCCAATTGCAATTCAAAGCTGTGTATTGACTGATGACTAAGCATTATATGACCATTATTTTATTATATTGGTTTTAATGATGATATGATAATATAGAAGGACAATGACATTAAACAAATTTAGACTGCATTATAAAAGTGCTGTCATAATTAAATGCTTATATGGGATATTTTTTCCAATTGTACTCACAATGAGACTTTTATTTCAAAGCTTGATAATGGTACTATCCGCTCTAATTTGTGCATAGTCATGTTTAAGTAATATCTGGACCATTGCTTCTAATATAGAAGAGAGAAAAGGTCTAATAAAGTTCAAACAAAGCCTTTAAGACCAGAAAAATAGGCTTTCTTCATAGAAGGGCAATGATTATTGCAGATGGAGAGGTATCGTGTGCCATAGGTTAATTGGACATGTAATCAAGCTAGAGCTCAGCCTCAATAACCTAACATTCAATATAAGTTCATACTAGTTTCCTCTTTTCCAACTCAAGTGGATCTTGCTTAGATCATGCAAATTCAAGACTGAATTTCCCAAATGGATAAAAACACAAAAGAGCGTACGTGAATTAGTTTTATCAAATGCTCACATCCTAAATCCCATTCCCGAATGGCTCAGCAACATGTAATTCTCCCATTTGAGATATTTGGACCTTTCAGACAATTTAATCTTTAGATTGCTTCCACCAAACATTAGCAAAATAATACCTTGCACTTATATCTCATAAGTAACTTAATAAGTGGTCCCTTATTAGCATCATTATGTGACATGAAAAATTTGCACAAACTAGATTTTTCAAGCAATAACTTGATTGGATATATTCTAAATTGTTGGAGCAATAAATCTTCTTTTTACCTTATTAAAATTTCATCTAACAGGTTAACTGAAAAGATCCCAAATTCTATTAGACCTGAATTTGAACAATAATAGCTTATACGGACAACTTCTTGAAGATTTGTAAAATTGTGCTTTTTTAGAGATTTTGGATCTTGGTATTAATAATTTCTCTAGAAATTTACCTTCATGTATTGGTATAAACCTTAGAAGCTTGCAAATTCTAAGGTAGTAGGGGAACAAGTTTGATGGTCAACATTCCTAGGTATTTTTGCTCCCTCTTCCAATTGCAAATATTGGACTTGAGTATCAACAATTTGATTGGTAACATTTCTCCTTATCTTCACTACATTCGCGGTATGAAGAGAAATGTCAAGAAATTTATTGACTTGAGTTTAAGCATTAAATTATTTAGCTTGATGGGCTTGAAAGCCTACTCGAACTTAAATCGATTTTGAATATTAGTTAACTTTCAAGTTTAGATATCAATATTATTTTAATTAGAATAAAATATTTTTTAGTTAAATTACAGATGAACGAACTTATTGAGTTAAGCTCGAGTTTGTTTCTTACTATTTTAGATTGATCTCGAGTTCAAAATTTTAATCTTATTGAACTCGAGTTGAATTTAAATTTTGATACTTCACATTGAGCTCATACTTTAATGGTGTACCTTAACATTTTGATTTAACTCAACTTATTTTCAGTGTTGGACATTTGAGAAAACGTGAGTAAGGACATTCTAAAGCCATTTTTATTTTCAGCAAATTTATGGATTTGAGGAAATCGTTTATTCCTTTTCTGTAGTTGGAAGTATACCTGCGCAAGATTTGAATCTTTATAGGGAACCAACCTATTGATTCATGGATCCGAACTGGACCCGTTCCCACGTGTTCGAACTGCCCATTGTACTGACACCAAGTCCTTTCCTTACCATAAAGTTTTATGATGATCTAGGTGAACAGACAACCGACTATCTCTCCAAAACCGTCCACTCGAGTGACTGTGTCCCTACTCCCGTGGGATCACTTTTATCATTCATCCCTCTCACTTGGTTCGAGTAGCGAGGTACTTGTCCCTTTGCTTGACTCTATCTAGGGAATTTTCTATCCTCCTTGAGGACATATTTGAGGCATCCCTTATATAAGAAAAAGCAGGTATTTAGATTCAAGAAAAGAGGAATGATTTGGCCACCAGCCAATTCAAGGAATTTCTTTGTCTTACTTAAAGGGAGCAGGTTATTTATTTTAATATATGCTCAATTTTGATATGTGGCAGATAAACCGAAGTTCTCGACCCTATTAGGTTCAAGAAAGTTGTTAAAAGGAAATCATAATACAAAAAATCATCGTAAATAGAACAAAAAAAAAAAGCACATAATATAATTGAACAATATAAGAAATTTATACTACTTTCATGTGAATTAGGAAAAATTATTTCTTATTTACAGTCACAATATTTAATATTTTGATATTAACACCACAAGAAATAAAAATTTATACATGTATTGTTTGATATACATAGATTTCTACCAAAAAGAAAATCTCATCTCTTAATAGTTTTGTCATTTGATCTCTTTCTAATCTTTAGATTTTTATCCCGCATTGCATTGGAAAATTATAATGAAGTGAATCAATGTTCGGAATAAGTTCAAATATGGAATTAACGTTTTAAAAAATTCAAATAAGATATTAAAGTTTTATAAAATTGTTAAAATAAGGGATCAACGTTTTAAAAAGTTTAAATAAAAGATCGATATTTTATAAAATAGTTCAAAAATTTTATGAATTGACTATTTGAATCATTTGTTTGAATAAAACGTTGATTTTTTATTAAAACTTTTCAAAACGTTGATTCTTTATTTGAATTTTTTAAAACGTTAGTTTTTTAATTAAATTTACTCTTAAACGTTGATTTTTTCATTATAGTTCTCCCTACATTGTTAATGCTATAATTCAAGTTAAATATAGTTATATTTATATTTTTATATATATATATATATAAAGTACATCTCTTATGCTTAATAAATGGGTTAAAGAGTATGAGATCCTTAGGGCTCAATTTTCCTTAGTTTAGAATTTGATTTATTTAAAATTTATTGTTTTTTATTTAAAGAAATAAATTTGCATCGTGGTTCTTGGGGCTAAGATCCAGAACAGTGATCCACTAGCCGGGTCGATCCCAGCTGGGTTTGCCATGTGCCCAGGTGAAGGAAGAAGCACCATATTGAATAGGATTAATTATAATAAAATAAACCTGTGTGTTTAACCACTCCTTTTCTTTCGCTGTCTTTTTGTGTATTGGTTTTTACCGCTTTACACACTTGAGATTAGTTCCTCACACACGTATATAAAGCTATCTAGCATAGTTTGATTTAGTTCTGATATAGACAAGGAGTATATTTTTTTTCAGTGTAATTCTGTTTATGGAGAGAAATGGCATTTAATTTAGTGCCTTTTCCTTCCTTTTATAAGCACCCATCGAAGTTTGTATTGAAACGTGTACGCTGATATTTCTTTTTGCTAAAAGTGGAAAAAAGATTCGTTTGTATTGATATGTTACATAAATCGATGATTATTGTGTAAATATTAATAAAATTTTGATATAAAATGATGATGTAATATATTTTTTTAAAAAATACAAATTATATTTTTACATATCAAAATTTTTATTTATACTTATATATCACTTATTAATTTACTTATCATGTTAACACTGTTAAAACCTAAAAATGAGTCCTTTATGTTTTAAGTAAAGTAGTTAAGTTTATTGTATACCTACACATATATGTTGAAATTCAGTTAAATTTATATATTTTGAGTTCTTCTATTGAAATTGTTGCTATGGTTGAATTAGTATCTCTTATTATTTATTTAGGAAAGTATTTTTGATAGGTTTCAATCAAAGTTGATTCCATAACAGATCGGAGAAACATTAACCTATAAATATAAAATCACACAGAATTCCGTCTTCCATGGCTATTGAAAATTTATCCTTTCTTTGTGTTCAATTTTCGTTAGAAAAAATTAAATGTGTCAAAAAAAAAATGCATTAACTGCAAATGTTTTTTTTGCCCTATGCTATTTCTAGAAATATTATTTCAAAATCTGCTTTCCAATAATTTTTTTAAAAGCATGATGAATCTGTACATTATTCAATCTTGCTATTTACAACATGCTACTTTTATCCTGCGTTCCAAGGTGAATTTGTCTTTTGCTTTAATGAAGTGAATAATACCTTATAAATGGTATGCTACGAACAACAATACTAGGTACTTTATTTATATGCTAATTGCATACGGAGCAATGTTAAAATCATTGTTTACACTTTATTTATTTTACATTTTATACTTTATATTTAAAGTTATTAGTACCGTACTCAAACAAAATTTTGCTTGTTAATTTTATTACTTCTGATTATTTACATTTATACACTTTTACTAATAAGCATTTTCTATGACATTATTTTTGATGTAATGGAGGGCAATTTATGATATTTATCAACATCAAACTTTTAGGTTGTAAAGATTTGATTAGATATAAATATAATAAAATATTATAAACTTATAGATGTAAATTTGAAAAAAAAAAATTGGAATTTCAAGGTCAATAATATTATAACGTCTTGGCATTCCTTTATCTTTCCCATAATATGCAAGTCGTTCTGGATGTAGATATTTATGCTTTTTCCATACGCTGTTTTGGATAGATGAGAACCACTAAAAAAAAGTCATGAATGCTTTTAATATGCTTGAAGATCCTTTGGCGGCTTTTTTACATTGGAATATTTGAAAGGTATTTCAATTGCAAAATGAAACTGCTAACGAGATGATAATTCCATTGCCAACAATACAAAGAGCATTACCAAGTCCAGGACGGTAGTCATCTCCGAATAAGACGTGTGCGTCCACTTGATATCTGGGACGGAGCTGTCGATATTGATGCCTGTGCTTTTTCTACGCGTCTTTGCTTGGAAATTTGTTAGGGAACACCAAATTCACCAGTCTTGTAATTTGTGGACATCTGACATGGACATATTTCGATTTTATGTAATAAAGACCTTACCTGGTCACTTATAAAATGTTTTAATTAAAAACCTAGGAGTAAGTGACAATGCAAGGTCTTAATCATACTTTACTCTTTGAGGTATAAGTTTACAAATTTTGAAACTTGAATTTACCTTATAAATATTTGAATTTACTATATGGTATAAGTTATATGGTATAAGGTATTATGTGAAATTTATAGATTTTGTCCTTTTTCTTATAAATTTTAAGTTTATATGATATTAAAAGGATAATCCATATGTTATATTATAAGTTCTTTATATGTAAAACTTATGCGACTTGTAGAAAATTATGAAATTAAAAAAAGTAATTGTTTTAGTATTTCAAGTTTGTATAATTAGAAGAACAAGAAAAAAGAATGGAAAAGTAAAATTGGATAGAGAAACGGGAAAGAATAAGAGAGATAATGCAAAACATAAAGCAAGAAAACACCATTAGGTTTAGTTGTTTAATGTTATTAACTTATGGGCCTTGGTTTCTTTTTTTTTTTTTTCTCTTTTTACTAAAGCATTTATTGGCCAAAAAGGTATAATATTATCATTTATGATTAATTTCTTAATATTATTAAATTTTTTATAGAGTGGATATAAGGTACATTTCTTTTGTTTTTTATTTTCCAACTATATTTACAACTGGGGGAAAAGGGGATTTGAACTTAGTCTATTCTAATGGGAGACCAATGGTAATACCAATAAGTTATAATGGTCTTGACAAGTATCTTTCTTTAAACTTATTGCTTTTAAATACCAAAGTACAAGTTTTACGGTGGATATAGAGTTAGAAGACTTTATACTTGTATCTTATCTTATGGGGCAAGTTAAGGAAAATTTGTCATTAGAACCTACCTTATAACACTTAATATCAATCCAGAGCCTACTTGATCCATCAAGGTATTAAGTACTTTATACAATAAAGTTACTTGCTCACCCTTAAATAACCTAAAAGGGTGAACTTAATGCCACCTTTCACTATTAACGTTTTCTGTTCTTTCCCTTCTTAGTCCCCTTTACCTTTATAACTTTATGTTTCCATTTCCTTCTCCTTCTTTTTTCCCATTAGCTAAGTTGTAAAATTACACAAACTTGATATAATCAAAAAAGGAAAAAGTACTTCTTTGTTTTTTTTTTTTTTATAATTTAACATGTTTTGTTACAAGTTCCATAGGTTTTTATACGAAGAACTTATAATATGACAAATAGATTACTTTTTTGATATCACATAAACTTAAAATTTATTGAAATAAGAGCAAAATTTACAAATGCTATAAGGTAACCTTTATCCAGTACTTTTACATAGTATAGGTTTTAGGATGGTTCAAGAACGTTATAAGGTAGATTTTAATGTCAAAACTTACGGATAAAATCTTATATTTTATTTACCCTATATCTATTTACCTTTAGTTATAAAATTGATAAAAAGAAAAAAAAAAGTATATTAGTGTTCTTTTAAGTTAATGCCATAAATAAGTCATTTGTGTTTTATGTGAAGTGGTTAACTCCTTCATATATATGCTGAAATTCAATTAAAATTTACACATGTTAAGTTATTTGATTGAACTTGTTGCTATCCTTCAATCTTGAATGATTTGTTTAAATACAACCTAGTTTTTAATCAAAGTTAATTTTACAAGTGAGGGGATATTAATTAGTATTGTGAGACCTAGATTGATTTGTATAGTCCAATTCAGTTCAAACTGAATTGACCCTTCGAAAAAATCAGTTCAAGTCATTTCTTTGACCTTCATTGATAGTGATCTTAGTTTGACCCTTTTAACTTATCATGTCAACTTGATTCCTATAAGAATCTATTATTTTTTTTAGGTTAAAATATATTATTTTTTCTAATATTTTCTAGAAAATACACCACTTTACTAAAAAAAATATAAATAAAAGAAAAATAAAAAATAAGATAAATTTTATTATATTATAAATAAATATAAATTATATTATAATATTTCTGATTCCACCATGGTGTGCTCTAGTTTGACCCTTTTGATCTTAGCTTCCAAAGGTATAGTATAATTACTTCTTAAAATTTCTTTATCTTTTTTACAGTATGCAAGTCGTTCTTGATGTTGATACTTACGCATTTTCCACACGCAGTGCTTTGGAAAATAGTTTGGTCAGATGAAAATCACCAAAAGAGTCTCAAAGTCACCATACCCTGTCGGATATTGATGGAGCCAATGATATTGATGCTTGTGCTTCTTCCACAAGTCTTTGCTTGGAAATTTTATTAGGCAACACCAAAGTCACCATACTCCTGTTCACTTGTCGACAACTGACATGGACATCTTTTGATTTATGTAACAGAGAACTTACATGGTCACTTATAAAATATTTTAATTAAATTAAGGTACTTTACTATGAAGAAAGAATGATTTTCTTCTTCCGCTTTTCTTTTTTTTTTTTCCTTCATTTTTCTTTCTTTCTTTTCTTTTTTTTCTTTTTTTAAGATGCATTGGCTAATCAAATAAAAACTTCCGAAGTTATGAGATTTTATCCCTCAAAGACAAATAATCAAAATATCGATTGGGACCTTTTTTTTTGTAATTTGGTGGATCACTATATCAATTAATTGTATATTGTTGATTATCTAATTAAATTGAGGAGTTAAGCCGTTAAATAAAAGTGATCATTTAATTAATAAATAAGTAAATATGGCTTATAAACTCATCTCTATAGATTTTTGGAATGAACTTAATGTATAGAAACACAAGTATTTTATATAATCTATTATAATAGATTATAGTGAAATAAAATAATAAAGTCTATATATATATATAAGGTTAAGGTTTCCAGCCTAATTGCGTGATTTTAGGGTGTCTTCTTTTTCTTTTTCCCACATCTCATCTGTGAGAAAATCAAAAGAAAGCACTACAATAGATTAAAAGGCCACAACCTCCGAGAAAAAGCTATTTTTATGAATTAAGGTACACTTTCGCATAAATCAAGATTATTTATATAGTTTGTACGCTAATTTTACACATGAGATCTTGTTATATTCAATATGGAAATCTAATTTTGTTTCAACTAGTGTATTAGAGCAGTCATGTGTGAGATTGTAGTCTTGATTTGGAAATAGAACCATTCGTTTTGAATTCGTGATATGATAATATTATTACTTATTAGCCAACAAATATTTTAGTAAAAATAAGGTGGCTTATGCCTATAAGTTACTAATCTTAAAAAGTTAAATTTAATGCCACCTCTCTCACTTCACATTTTTTCTATTCTTTCCTATACTCTTCCTCGTTTCCATCTTTAACTTCATGTTTCCATTTCCCTTTCTTATTATTAAGTACTAAGATGACACAAAAATGAAATAATGAAGGTATGAAAAATTATATTTTTTAATTTAAGAGATTTTGCTACAAGATTTATAAATTTTGCTTATATGGAAATTATAATATCGTATATAGATTACTTTTTAAATATTACATATACTTTAAAATTATATAAAGAAAGATAAAATTTACAAGTTTCATAAGTACTTTGTATCCCGTGGGTTTTATATATGAAAAATAGTGATCTTACTGGTCCGAAAAACTACAGTTATATGATTTTGAGCTTGATGAGCTATTTGAATAATTTATCGATTTTAACTCAAACATTATATTATTTAGCTTGATTTAGCTCATATGTCTAATTAAGTTCAATTTGATTTTAAACATTAATCTTTGAGTTAGTTTGAACATTGATATCATTTTAGTTAAAACAAAGTATATTTTTAGATAAATTGAATTTGATTACGTCAAGCTTAAACTTATACGCTTTTATTTTAAGTTGAGCTTGAATTTAAAAATTTAAACTCAATTGATCTTGATTGAAACTCGAGCATTAAAGCTTCACATGTTGCTTGTGCTCTAACTATACATTCACCATCTTCATTCAACTCAACTCATATACCATATGTCGTCATTTTAGAAATTTCAAAGTCTTTTTATCTAGTAAGGACATTTCAAAGCTATCGAAAGTCTTCTGTGATAGATGGAGTCAATGTTTTTGGACCATCTATCATGTTGATGCTTTTGCCCTTTTGCACACGTCCATATGTGTGAAGAGTCCTAAATATTTTATATTTTCCGAAATATAGCAAATTATCTCCATGGCTTGACAGTTTCATTTGTGGATATTATTGGTTTTCCCTTCATCAACCGCTTTCCGTAGCCCATAGGTGGAACTATCATATTGAACAGAGTCAATTACAAGAAAATAAATTTGTGTTTTTACCCCCTTTCCTTTTTCACTTTATCAATATGTGTATTGTTATTTATTTATTTTTTATTTTTTTCCATTTTGCATACTTGAAATTAGTTAGTGGTAAAACTAGCCACATGACATGTATGTAAAGAAAAATGGAAAATGTTAAGATTTAACCACCAATCAAATAGGCATCCTTTCCCTCCTAAAATTAAAAAGCTTCCCAACCATCTCGATTTATTCATTCCGCAAGTTCTTATTCCATTTTCAAGTACCTTGTTATATAGACAATGAGCGTGCGTATCTTTGATTGGGTAATTTCATTTATTAACAGATATGGCATTTGGTGCTCGTTCCTTCTTTCTATAAGCACCTACTAAAGTTTGTATTGAAATATGTACTAAGCAGATATAACCGTTGATAAAGAAGAATAAAGCGCATTAGAATTCTTTAATGTTTATGTTAAAAGTGAGCCATGTGTATATTTAGTGAATTGGTTAAGTCACACACACACATATGTATATATACATGAGCCATGTGCAAAAAATTAAATTGAGTGATATTTAAAACAAAAAAAAAAACTAAGGAAATCTCTAAAAAGAAAGAAGGAAAAAGAAAAAAAGAATAGTAAATAATTACATCCAAAGGCAACGAATAGCAAATAATATCTATGATAAATAAATAATACACCATTGTTTACATTGATAAATATAGAATCGCACTGCATTTAACAGGTTCAAATCTTTAGACTAATAAATAAAATATAAGCCAACTTGTGCACTTCAGCAATTCATAATGAGCACCTAAATTGAAAATGCAAATTTACAATGCATTTTTGAGCCCATTGTTGTTTACAAGTTCTCCAAAAATTATTTTTAAAGACCTTCTTCTATTTTGGTGAAAAGAAAAACAGAACCGTCTTCTATGACTACTGAAAATGTATTTTTTATATGTGTTTAGTTATCTTTTTAAAAAAAATTGTGAAGAAATGAAAATGCATTAATTTTTTGAAAATCCAGTTTTTAGTTTTTTTTTTTCTTTTTGTTTTTTTTAAGAGCAAGATAAACTTGTACATTCTTCAATTTTGCTATTTAAACCCAGCTACTTGTATTTTTTGTGTTCCTTGGTGCACTTATCTTTTGCTCCGATGAAGTGAATAATACCTGCATTAGCGACTTTACTACATGGCAATTATATAAGGAGTAATGTCAAAATCAATGCTTCTACTTTTTTATTTTTTTAATTTTACACTTTGAAATTTAAAGTTATTACACATCATACCCAATCTAAAATTTCACTTATCAAATTTATTATCTTACTGGCTTACCAATTATTGTTTCCATTTGTACACTTTCACCAATAAGCATTTCTCATGATATTATTCTTAACGTAATAGAGTCATGGATTTATAACATTTAACAATGTCATATATCAAATAACTTTAAACTGTTAGATGTGAAATTGAAAAAGAAAAAGATTTGAGTTTCAAATTCAATAATATAATAACTTTTTAGCCTTTTTCTTTATCTCTTCCACCACGGTCCTGCACTTAACCAAAAATAAGTAAGTAAATAAATAAATAAACAAATTGACATATTATAAACTTTTAGATATAAAATTGACAAAAAAAAAAAATTGGAGTTCAAAGTGAATAATATAACAACTTACGCTTTATCTCACATGCTATAGTTTGAAATATTGTTTTGGATAGATGAAAACCACTATAAAAGTGACGTATGCTTTTAAGATGCTTGAAAATTCTTTGGCAGTTTTTTACATTAGAAAAAAATTACTTCGGTAGAATGAAAATGCTAACAAGATGATAATGCTAATAATAATACAGAGCATTACAAAGTCAAGACTGGAAGTCATTTCTGAATAGACGTGTGGGATGTAGCTATTCGATAGCACGTCTTTGCTTGGAGACTTATTACGTAATACTAAAGAGAGTGCACCCATGGACGTCTTTTTGATTTATTGTAATATAACTTATAAAATATTTTAATTAAATAAGGTAATTCACTACAAATATATAATGAGTTTTTCTTGTTCCTTCAATTGGACCCTTCTGTGGTATTTTTACTTTTAAATTAAAGAATTTTTCCATATATAATAATACTAAAACACAGTCCTAATTATATTGCTTTTCAACTTCTATCCTCAAATATTGGTATTATAAATATCCATATAGTGGAAATAGCAAAGCACACATAAACCAAAGCTTACACATCACACATGCCACTCACTATGAGGATCTCTTTAATTCCAAAGCTTGCTATTATTGCCTTCCTTTCTATTATAACAAGCGCCTGGCCCTGTTTCAGCAACTTTAACCGGACAACCATCACTTGCGATGAAGAAGACAGAGAAGGTCTAATCAAGTTCAAACAGACCTTACAAGACCCCCATAATTTGCTTTCTTCATGGAAAAATGGAGAAGATTGTTGCAAATGGAAGGGAGTTACCTGCCATAAGGTGACCGGCCGTGTAACCAAGTTAGAACTCCAGTCGGTTACTATGCTAGATGACGATGATTGGGTTGGTTCAGACTCATTTCTTTATTCTAAATCGAGCAAAAGTTGTATCCCTCTAGGAGTTGGGGAATTAAGTAGTGGTCTAGCCTCATTGAGATACATGAGCCACCTTGATTTAAGTGGTATTTGGTATACAAATATCACAGTTGTTCCTCCCTTCTTTGGTTCGATGAAACGACTTAAACACCTTCATCTTGAGGGAAGCCCTTGCAGAATGAAACATGGTTATGATTTCAATATTTTTGTTGACCTCCAATTCAGCCCCTTCACAAACAGTTTTATTAGATTGGTCGTTGATGATGTTTCATGGCTTTCTCATCTCCAATCTCTAGAATCACTCGAAATGGGTACCATCCAGTTGGAGAAACCACATGAGTTCATGGAAGTAATCAACAATAATCTTTCTTCTTTATCTCATCTACGACTGTCCTATTGTCAGCTTGAAAAGTCTCATGTTTCTCGTCTTAATTCCACTTTCCTTCGTCACCTTCAATATCTCGACCTCTCATTCAATCGTCTCGATGGTCAGATTCCTAGTGCATTTGGAAACATGACTTCTCTCCAACACCTTGACCTCTCCAATAATCTTCTTGATGGTCCGATTCGTAGTGCGTTTGGAAACATCACTTCTCTCCAATACCTCGACCTTTCAAGCAACTCCTTCAATTCCCAAGTTATTGTTGATGTGTTTCTAACACTGCTCAAGAATAACCAAAATCTGAAATACTTGAGGGCATCATGTTCATTTGAGCTAAAACCACCTCACCAAACTGGCATTCCTTTCTATTATAATTATTCAGCTGGATCCATCGGAGGTAATTTAGAATTATTACAACTAGATTACTGTAAACTTTTAGGTCCTTTACCAATTTGGTTTCAAGAAATGAAAAGGTTGAAGTATTTATCTCTTAAAGGTAATTCCCTTCAATGGTCAATTCCATCATTACCTAATCTAAAGGCAATAGATCTTTCACATAACCAACTGAATGGGACAATCCCATCAACTATAAGTAGGTTATCAGCCTTGGAATCAATATATCTGTGGTATAGTAATCTAGAAGGGAGCATTCCTGAATCCTTAGGGACATTGCCAAACTTGAGAGAAGTGTATTTGTCCGGTAATCGCTTGGATGGAATGATTCCATCATCATTCGGACGATTATCAACCTTGCAGTTATTGGATCTGAGTTACAATAATCTAGAAGGGAGCATTCCTGAATCATTAGGAACATTGCCAAACTTAAGAGAAGTGGATTTGTCCGGTAATCGCTTGGATGGAATGATTCCATCATCATTCGGACAATTATCAACCTTGCGGTTATTGGATCTGAGTTACAATAATCTAGAAGGGAGCATTCCTGAATCATTAGGAACATTGCCAAACTTGAGAGAAGTGGATTTGTCCGATAATCGCTTGGATGGAATGATTCCATCATCATTCGGACAATTATCAACCTTGCAGTCCTTGGTTCTTTCCCATAATCAATTGAATGGAACCATTCCAATCAACATTGGACAACTTTCTAACCTCATAAGTCTGGTTCTAAGAGACAACTCACTCGGGGGTACGGTTTCTGAATCCCATTTTGCAAATCTCTCTAAGTTGTACCATCTTGAACTTAGCCAAAATAATTTGACTTTAAAAGTAGGTTCAAATTGGGTGCCACCTTTCCAACTTCGTCATATTGGATTAGGTTCATGTAAGATAGAGGGTGAATTTCCAAGATGGATACAGACACAAAGGATTGTAGATACATTGATTTTATCCAATACGCGCATCAACGGTCCGATTCCAAAATGGCTAAGTGATATGCAATTCTTTGCCTTGGATCTTTCTCATAACAATTTTGTTGAAATGCCAAGTTTTCTATTTCAATACTTGGCACATTTGGACCTTTCAAATAACTTAATCTCCGACCACCTCCCACTAAATATTAGCGAGATGATGCCACAGTTAGAATCCTTGTATCTCTACAATAACTCAATAAGCGGCACTATGCCACTGTCACTTTGTGATATGGAAAATTTATCATTCTTAGATCTCTCAAAAAATAAGCTATCCGGTAGTATTCCTAATTGCTGGAGGAACACATCTGGATTGTGGCTTATTGATTTCTCATCAAATAACTTCTCTGGAGTAATTCCAAAATCTTTTCTATCTATTACAAATCTCAGGTCTTTACACTTGAGCAACAATAGTCTCTTTGGACAGTTTCCTTTTCCTAATTCTTTGGGGCAATGGCCATGGTTAGAGAATCTGGATCTAGGTGAGAATAATTTGTTTGGAAATCTATCTTCATCAATTGTTATGAGCACCAATTTGAGAATTTTAAGGCTAAGAGGGAATAAGTTTGATGGCATCATCCCTTGGAATTTTTGCTCCCTCCATTCCTTGCAAATCCTAGACTTGGCTGCCAACAATCTAACAGGAAGCATTCCTCCTTGTTTTGGAAACTTGAATGCAATGGAGAGAAGGGTTAATGGATTCGAAGAAAGAATTGATACCCCATATCTCATGTCGCCAATGCCTAAGTGGGAAGTAGAGGGTGTGACAGAGATCATGAGAGGAACAGAGATCGAATTTACAAAGAATACTAGGCTTTTGGTTAATCTCGATCTTTCAAGTAATCATTTGGTTGGACCGATACCGGAAAAACTGACTTCTCTTTCTGGATTGATTGGGCTAAACTTGTCTCATAATAGTCTTTCCGGCAACATCCCACGAAATATTGAAAATTTGACATTATTAGAGTCTCTCGACCTCTCTAATAACCAGTTATCAGGACAAATTCCACATGGACTATCATCTTTGACAGCATTGAGCCATCTCAACTTGGCAAATAACAATCTCTCTGGACATGTTCCTCAAGGAACTCAGATATCGACCATTTATAATGAAAATCCATCGCTTTTCAATGGCAACCCTTTCCTTTGTGGTGATCCACTTCCACGAAAGTGCAAGGCCGATGGTGTAGAGCCTCCACAGGTGTCGAAAAGCACAACAACAATGGGAAAAAAAGAGCACATGTCAGATGAATTCATTTTGTATATTATCGTTGCTCTTGGATATACCATTGGATTTTGGGGAATCATCCTGGTTTTGATATTCAAGAAAAATTGGAGAATCGCATGCTTCAGGTATGTTGATGAGATTGCAAACAAGGTGTATGTTGCTATTCTAGTAAAGCTGGCCAAGTTTCAATGCAGATGATTCAAAGGTATATGATACCAATAGAATATAGTTGCAAATTATTTACTTTGCATGCATACTGTTGTTTCTATAATTTATGCTAGTAATTTTCAGTAATAAAGAACAACATTCTCTTCTATATTTTTATACCTCTGGCTCTAAATACTATAATATCTTTTTTTTTTTAACTAAGGGTTAATAAAAAAAGAAGAAAAAAGAAGAAGAGACAATTGGTTGAACCGAAAAAAATAAAAAAAATTGACAATTTATTGCTTTAACTCATGTAAAGAAAGAAGTCCCTTTGCCTTAGGCAAACATCATCCTTCACTTTGTGCAAGACTTTTGGCCTTCGTAAGTACCGTCTCAAAAGAGCAATGTCTTTTTTTGAATATATGCCAACAATTCTCTGCTACATGGCTATCGACATTCCAAAAAGCAAACTGATATTGTGTGTACAGATAGAAAAATATATAGATATAGAAGATAGAGAGCATATAAAAGAGGAAGATATAGATAAATATAAAAGATATAGATATAGATTTGAATCCTTAAAATTCTTTTTTCTTAAAGTTCCTAAAATCATAATTTAATGATGGTTATTATTTAGATATTTTAAAAAAGATGTCATCACCATGATATCATATAATGTTTTAAAAATATAGATAATAACAACCATTAATTTGTAATTTTAGGAAAAAAGTAATTCTAAAGGATCTATTTTGGATATAGATTGTAATACGGAAGAATTACTATACAAAATGATGGCATTGAAGTTATTCAGTTGTTATAGAAGAAATACTATATAAGATGATTGCATTCAAATTATTCAGTTGTGTAAAGAATTATATTTCCATTTTGACTATTTAACTTTTTGTAGAGTTTCCAAGGATGATAACAAAGCTGCAAATTGGCTAGGCAAATCAAGCTTGGACGCCAATGAAGACTCATCTTTTTTTGTTTCCCTTTCGAGTGGTTTGCTATCTTTGTTATTTTGTTATAAGATTGTTCTATTTGTGATTTTGTTTCCAATCTGGAAGTGTTACTCGAATAGACTTTGTACTTTCGTTAAAGATAATTTAAGTGTTATTAATAATTTTTAAGAGAGTGTGGAGTCGAATAAAAATATATTAGCTATATGATATATATATATATATAGATGTTTATACCACATTTTCATGCAATTATGCATTTTAGAAAAACCAACTGACTTTAGGACAGAAAATAGTCCTTCACTTTTCACTCATTTTCAATTTGAGTCCTGTGCCTTGTCCAATTTTCTGTTTGATTCCTTCTAATGTTTCCTTTTGAATCCTTAATTTTTTTAATGTAATTAAAGGGTTTCTTTCTCTTAGTTATTTTCGCTAATGATTCTATTAAGTTTTTTTAACGTGGACTTGCTCGTTATCATGTGCGACAGTTTGCATATTATAATTGATTAACATTATTTGCAAGAAAATTATTATAACAAATATGGTGAAAGGACATTCTTATAGTCATTTTAAAAAGATAGAATAAAAGTTAAAAAGGTAAAGGATTAAAATAAAAGAAGCCCTAAAAAGTAAAGACTAAAGAGTTTCAAGAAAACTAAGACGTAACTAATTTAAGTAGAGAAGTAGAAGAAAAAAATAAAAAAGAGAAAGAAAAGATACATAATACTTGAGATGGAACTGCAAATGTAATCTTATATCGATGGCCACTACAATGAACATCCAAATGCAGTCTCCGTGTTTTAACATAAAACTACATATATTAAAAGAAACATCATCTAAATGACGCAGATATGGTACTCCATTAAAATAAATAAATAAAAAGAAAATATCAATATAGATTCATTTAAGTTGGACTCTATAGTAGTCGAGTTTAGGAGGAACTCATGTAACACTTGCTTGTTAATGATAATATATAAAAGATCCTTTTTAAGAAGTGTCCAATTGTGCATATCTAACAATAGCAATATTGATTGTTTAGGGTCAATAATTCTTTTTTATTAATCAAGGGGGTATTTCCCATTACTTAATTGAGTAGCATGGCTTACCAGGATATTACCTAAGTTTAACTGTCAATATGTTAAAATGTTAAAGTGCTCATCAATGGAATTACTTCCACTACTCGATGGTAAGAAACATAGAGATTAGATAGTATGAAATCTATACATTATTATCATGGCGTAATGTACGTTTAGGAGCTAGTGCTCCTACTAGTCCACAACATATGAGTTAAGCTCATCATCATGTGCTTAAAAGACCAGGCTCTTACTAGCTAGCAATGATGTATAGTCTATATACATTATTACTTTCTTTTGTTCAATCGACCGGTTTACTTTCCCCCATTTAGACGTAAATCGCTTAGTGAAATTAACTTTACGTGCTAAGGAAACTAGTCTCTTATTTTACAGGGACAATAATAATAAAATAAAGATACCAAAACACTTATTACATTCTCATTAGAGAATATCAATAATGGGAAAAGGAATTTTCATTGACGAAAAGCAGTCATCACTACACTTACATATGAAATGAAATGAAAACCGGGATAAAACCAATGAGAACACATCCTAGCTACCAATAGCTCTCTCGCACTTCTTAACTTATAATGTGCCTTCTACCTTCATAATATCATTAGTTCGCTTTTATTTCTTCATGCCTCCGCAACAACCATGCATCCTTTTCTTCTTGAATGCTTGAGTTGGAGCCTCTTCCCTTATAGGTATCGATTACATGCAACCACATGGAGCTATGAATAGGTCCAACATCAAAGTTTACTTTAACATGCCCCATTGTTTTCATGGAAGACTCATAAAGGCTATTTAGTGTGATTGATTGTCTCGTTAACTTTCAAATATCTATCTTTGCAGCTTAAAAATTAACATTAGCATAACATTAAGGGAAGATCCATTATCAATTAATGTCCTTCTAATATAATGACCATTGAGTACATTATCCACATATAGAGGGCAATTAGGGCTAGGATTCATTGTATGAATGTCAACATTATTAAATGTAATTGTACCCTCATTCACTAAAACAATTCCCTGTGCGGGATTGATCGTCTCTAAATTATAGCTTCTAAGTTTTAAAATTTATAAACCTATATTCTATCTTTAACTTGGTTCAATAGACAAGTGTACCTATCATTTTATAATACGGATAAGTATAGGGTCGTCTCCATTGGGATCAAATATAAGCACTAATACTAGTTAATTTTCTTATGATCTAGCAACTAAAATTATCAAGTGATTAATGATTAAAATGTCTAATTTACTAACTAAACTACACTAATCCACAAATAACTTTCATTTAGCATAGTAGCTACAA
Organism: Lumnitzera racemosa; assembly: GCA_024138005.1. Lineage (NCBI taxonomy): Eukaryota > Viridiplantae > Streptophyta > Magnoliopsida > Myrtales > Combretaceae > Lumnitzera > Lumnitzera racemosa. The sequence goes on from JAMXBC010000004.1 coordinate 109,090,351, forward strand.
AAACTATTAACAATATAATGATTAACATGTAGACTTGCTTCATTACTTAACATGGTATTACCAAGACACTTTTATCCTCATATTCGTTACCTGCAGGGAATTACTAGTTCATAAGTATTCTTCTTAGAATTATTTACTCTTAACCCTAATTGTGTTTATTAGAATCTCTTCTGAATTAACATCCAATTAGAATCACATCAACATCATGATAACTTATCAATTTCCCAAGGATATAGCAACTTTCCTAATAATATCTCTACTATTAAGAGTAAGTTGCTCCAATGAATTAAATCTATTCAATAGAATTGTTTTTCGACTTATTTTGTTGGAATCTATCCTAAATTAGTGTCGTACACTACATAAAACTTAAATTCATTAAGTTCAATTCATCAGAATTAACATTTATCAAGAACCTATTATTTCATGCACTTGATCATACTAAGTGGATGTAGCAAATCTTAAACTATTACTCACATATGATAAAATAATAATATAAATTAAAAAAAATCATAATTCATAAGTATCAAAACTCTTCAATTACTTCTTAAGTTCAATAATCTAGAAGAAAACTCTTTTGCATCCATTTTCTCCTGTATTCTACTTCTTTTATCGAATATCTCTAAGGACAACTTTATACGTTGCATTTTCAATTTTTCTTTTCTTTTTGTACAAGATCTTCTACTTCTCCTCTTTTGTCTCCTTTTTTTTTTTTTTTTTTAGAGTAGAAGAATAAAGATCAAAGATTAGTAACGAGGTCAGACTTCACTCCTTTAAGGAACCAAAGCTTACCCTTACTAACTTAGTTATAAGGACAAAAATTAGTAACGGGTGTCAAGCCCCAAAATAGCAGAGTCGTAACAGCCCCGTCGTGCAAACCATTCTAAGATAGAAGTTGGCCTTACAATCACTATCATGACCTAATCTACACAAGATGTCCAGGATTAACCCATTTTGAAGTAAATAGTTCATAATTTAAATAAGTCATTTACCTAAGAAAGTAAGAAAATATATATATATACATTAGAATTCAGTTATTACAATTAATGTTTACAACATTTCACCGTAATCTATTTCCTAGTTAATACATTATTGAGAAATGAAAAACTCTAAAATAAGAGCTTAAACCTTAAAAATATATGTCTGTTCTTCAAATGTTTTTCCTCACTCCCTAGGATCCCGCAATTGCTAACGTCAAGGTGATTATAAGCCGCTTCATCGCTAGCACCTACAATAATGGCGACAATAGGGATGTAAGCAATCACAGCTCAATAAGTCGGAATAAAGGACTTAAAACTATACCATAAACACAAATAAGGTCATCAACTAACTTATTAGGAACAACGCATGTTTAAGGAAATGCTATTGCACAACATTGTCTGGTCAGTCGTGAGATTAGACAAACTGCGCCCACTCTAATCTGGGTTGAGGAGTTGCTGTTAATACAACAATTCATGACCAAATCCAGGCTTGTGCAATGGAGACACCGCTCCTCCCATGACTACCTTCGAACCATTGACTTTACCCTTATCGTGACCTCCTCACCTGTCACTTAGTTTGACTAAGGATGAAGAAGGGACCCATTATGCTATCCAATGCAATCTCTTTCGAAGGGGTCGATATTTGGTAGAAGAATCTTAGGTTTCCCCTAATGGGTTGCTATGTAAGTTCAGTTTATAGTTACAAGTCATATATTTGTTAAGTCCAGTTTAGGGTGATCAATCATTTTTCATACAATATAAGCTAAAACAACAAACAGAATCATAGCATTACTCATAATCAAGTACATGTACAGAGCCAACTATCTAACAAGCACAACCAAGTATAATCTCAACCCTCTAAAATACAACAACGTATTAATCCAACTTACTTAGACTCATCGCTTACTCACTCGAGGTTCGACTCGCTTAGGCCATTGCCGATCATTCCTATAATACCAACATTGTCTCAGTTTTCATATAATTGTTATAGATTAGTTTTTATCCTATAACACTTATTGTTATCTTTAGTTTAGGGTTTAATATGTCCAATTATCTAGGTTCTCAAATCTTTTACAATTATTCTGGGTTTAGGGCTAGGTTCGAGTTCAGTTTTTGTATCGATTTCTAAATTAGGTTCTAGTTTGATTTCTAAGTATTGTTTTGTACACGAACCTTAGAAACTCGTTTCAACTCATAATGTGAAATTAATCACATTACTTGCAGATATCTTAAATACCATAACTACCCCTAGTCGGTATTTTATTCTACTTGGTACACTTAAATCCTTATTAGTGTACCAAATTTACTTTTAAGGTGAGAAATTTTTATATTTTTCATATAATTACATAAATTTAAGTTTTTTATCAGATTTATTATATATTCATATTATTTATATAATATCAATTTTTATCCTAATATCTTCTATTTATTATATTTCCAATAATTATATATTATGTATTATCACCTATTATGTATATAATACATATCTAATATTTCCATCACTCTAATTACCATCTCCCAACATCAATTAACATTTTAAAATATCTAAATTCATCTAAAATCAAATTTTACATCTAATTACCTTAATTTAAAAAATTAACTTAAATTTTACTATTTTTTCCTATTACTTATTTACTACATAATGACCCTAATAATTACATCTAACACCCTAAATGCTATAAGTATCATACTTCATCAGATTTCAACATCCTAAAATATATAATTATTTACTAAATCAGTAATTAATCATTTAATTTCTTAATTAACAAAAATAAGCCATTTTATGCATCATTTTAAGGCCTAAAAATTTCAAAAATTCATTTTTAAAAAAGGACTTTGTGGCACTATTCTATATCATCTAAGTAGTCTACAAAAACTTTTTGAACTCCAAACTACACTCTTGAGCCTATTTATTTTTAAGTCGAAACATATTCGGTTATGCATGATTTTTCAAGGACCATATATCATGGGATATATTTTCATCAAAATAATATTTTTCCTAAAAACTACATACAAAAATATTCCAGAATAACAAGTTTCATAATTTTATAATAATAGTTAATATTTCTACAAAATTAAACAAACTCGAGTTGGAAATTGAACTTACCTATATGGGTGGTTCCGGCCACCGCTAGCTGTCGTAGCCTCGTCAGCCAGTCTAAGCGCTGCCACCACCATGTGATGGTGGTGGCCATCCATTCCTAGATACTTGTCGGGTCTAGGTTCTCCTAAGAAGCCTTGATCGTACAGTTTTTTTGTAAAATACTAATTTCCTCTCAATTTCGCCTCTTTCTAATTTTTTACAATTTCAAACATCCAAAATGAGCTTCTGAAAAATTTGGGGTATTTATAGAGGTCTTGAGAAATTATTGTGTATTAATTAGACAAGACAATTTCCTTATCTCTTCTTTTTTTCACTTTTTATTTATTGAATTTTAATTGGTTGATTTTGTTTCTACAATTCCAGATTGCTACGACCACTTTCTGGAATTTTCCTAATTTCTTATGATTTTTATTTATTTTTCCTTAATTAATTATGAATTTTCTTTAATTATTTGGCATTATTTTAGAACATTTCGCGTATTTTAAGTAATTACGCGTATTTCTACATACATGTAAATTCATATATAATACAAATAAATATTCCTAAATATTATTTAGGTTATTTTATGATTTTTACTATGCATATAATCTATCTCTAGTAATTTGTTAATTATCGGAATGTATTTTACGCATTTTCGATAAATAATGAGTAATATACTTAAAATTTAAAAATTTTATATTCTTTTATTTTATTACTTATTTTCTTAAATTCAAACTTATGGGATCATTTTTACTAATATTTCTAATTTTACTTTATAATTTAGACTCGATCGGATCATTTAACCCATCGAAACCTCGAGTAGTTGGTCGTAGGGCTTATAGCGAGGTTAGATTTTACTCTTTTAAGGGACTAAAGCACATCCTTACAAACTTAATCTTTATTGCAAAGTTATAAAGACAAAAATTCTTGACAGGGTTAGACTTTGCTCTTTTAAGGAACTGAAGTCCACCCTTACTAATTCATTCCTTAAACACTTTAATTTATTTTATTTTGAAGAGATTCTCAAGAAGTATTAATAAGTGAATTATTTCATTTTCCCTTTTCATTCAAGATTAAATGAGCTCTAAAAATAATTGAAGAGTAAATATACTATGCAGTAAGTCTAGAAACACAATTATTTAACCTTGAACTAAAGATTCAGATTCACTTCATACCTTTAAATTCATTAATTAAATGGCAAGTAAGTTTGCTTCACTTAGATTTTATCTTACAATTTTAATCAGGTATACTAAATCCATAAGAGATGAGTAAGGTGCAAAATTAATACACAAAATTGACTGCTATTTCATCAAATCCACAATCTATTAAGTCAATTCATAACTTGAAACAAACAAATTTAAGTAGAAGACTTTTGATAAGCAAGGTTAAACCTTCCCTACACTTGGAGAGAAAAATTGTTCTCAATGTTTGAGGAAGGTAAACACAGAATAGGAAAGGGAAAATGCAAAAAAAAAAAAAAAAAAAGAAAGAAAGAAAGAACAGGACTCCCCTCTTTGAAGTTTGACCAATGCATTGGGCCATACATCATCAGAACAAACATCCTTCAATCATTGTGACAATAAAGTTAAGCTCTCAAATAGTTAATGAGTCTAAAAATAAACAAAATAAAATAACAAAAAAAAAAGTTAGTCATCATTGACTTCAGCTTCCTCATCTAAGTCGTCTTCTTCCTCCCCTGATGACTCTTCCTTATTGTCATTCACAGCCTATTGCCCTCTAACTTCCGGTTGGGCTCCTTAGGTCTCTTCCTTATTGTCACTATCCTCTTCTTCTAACCAATCCTCATCATCATTTGAATCTTCGTCTTCTGACCCATCAGCTTCTTCTTGTTTGGCACTAGTTGGTGGAGGAACCAGAAGCTGACTAAGACATACATCCTCTTGGGTTTGAGGGTGAGAAATGTAGGAGGGAATGGCCATGTCCATTGCTATGGCAATATTCTTCAAGAACTCAACAATCCCTTTTTGAGTTTCATTGAACTCAACCACTTTAGTTTCCAAACACTTCAAATTTCTGACTGAGAAACTTGATGTAGCTGACATGAAGTCTAAAGCACCAAGGTCCTTAATGTTTAAGTTAGGGTTAGAGACTCTTGCAATATCCTACTAATTGAAAGGGATTCTTAAAGGCGGTTTCCATTCAACATAAGACTCTCTTGGCCTATTACTGCAAGGCTACAACTTCAAGTTTTTTAGAATTCTAATTATCAAACCTCCAACGAAGATACCTTTGCTCTTGTCAAATGTTTTCCAATGAATTCCAAATGCAATAAGGATTCCAACATTCACCAAATACCCCTTAAGTACGCTATACAAGGGTAGTAGGTCATGTTCCCCTGCTACCCCAGGACTTTCATGCTTCCTATAGATTATCCTTACAAGGATGTAGTGAAAGATTCGAGTACTAATTTTCTTTAAGGTAAAGGCATTTGACTTGCTTGCTTAGAAACTACTTTCATTGGAGATTTCTCTCCAAAATTCATTCAAAGAAGTACCCCAGGGAAGACTAATTGTGTAAACCCTCAAATTCATCATCCTTTAATTCTACCCTAGTGTATAAACTCGTAGCACACACAAAGGTCATCATATCAAAGGTGAAAGTTCTTCTAAAGGCAAAGAACTCAACCTTGTTTGCCATTTTCGTGTTAATGTACTTGTACTTTATTTTGAAGAATGAGAGTAACACTAATGTGGTTTGGTTGTATGTTTTCTCTTGAATCATAAATAACTTCAATCATAGTCCATTCCCCAATAACCTCTGCATAGTTATCTTCAACCTATACTCCCCTAACACATCCTAGTCGACAACATAATGCCTCTTTATTATCTTCTTAGAAGCAAACTCCTTAAACCTTTCTTTTTGTTCTATAATCATACCAGCTAGTGGAGCAATTGCTTTACTTAAGTTCATTACGTCAAATCATGTGAGAGGAGCAGAAGGAGAACGATCAACCTTAGGTCTCTTATTTTAAGAAGTTATGGACAATTTCTTAGGTGCCATATGCAAACATGAGCATTAGTTCTAGAAGAGCAAACTATGGGAATTAGGCTACTAGACCTTTGACTCGTAGCTGAGCTCGAGGACTAGAGGGGTTGGCATGACGAATCCTTTTGTTTCAACCGACCCCTGCCGAGGCCTAGTATTTCCTTGCTGAGTCATCCTTCATATCGAATCATATGACTACCTATTTTTCTATAATGTACCGAATTAAAGATTACTCACTAGTGCCGAGTTGACCAATTACTCGGCATCTACCTTACCGATAAGCCAAGAGAGAGACTCCGGACTGACTAAGCCATCTTTGCTTGGACAAACTATCTATCTGTACTTTTGTTCGCATCTTTTAACAACCTCGTCAATGTAGCATCGCTATGTATATAGTGTCATGTGCAAAATCTATTGCACTAATGATTTTTTTTTTCTTGTATATACATTTTTACCTCTTGTATCTTGTACATTACTTAAGAAGTGACCTTTTTGTCTATTCCCTTCTATAGGTAAGTTGCCCTAACTTATGGGTATAAATACCTTTGTACTTGTAGCTAGAAAGCATCAGATCATTCTTAATACACTTTTGAGTACTTTTCTACCTTGCATAAATACTATTTATTTACTTTTGACATCACTTTTATCCTTTCCCTTAAACAAGGTTAGGTAGTGAGTAACCTTACTAGGCCAATTCATACATCATATTGAATTGTGTCATGAGTCTTCAAAAGTTTCATTAGTATGCCATATCTTCTAGAGTTCTTCATAGGTTTTGATTATTGTTTCATTCTTAATTTTACCCTTTCGCACTTTCCCCATTAAATCCTTTTTCGAGCTTTTTGTAAGCTTGGACCTATTTAGTAACTGGCCTTGTCTATTCTTAGTCATGGTTTGCAACATCTTGGTATTAGAGAGGAGGTTTTGTTTGGGTTGACATGTATTTTCGAAGTTCTATTATACTCTATTTTGTGTGTATGAAACAGAGCAAGTTACTATGTTCATTTGAGCGCTAAGTTGTCAACTGTCAATTCCTTAAAGTGTTTGTGTGAACCTTGGACTTTTGGAGAAAAACGACTGACTCGAGTATGAATGCTGGTACTAGTAATGACAGTGGAGTTGTCCCCTATGGACGACAGTCTTAGGGAACTCCTAGAAACATTGACGAGAAATTTGATGAAGTAGCTAACCTCTTAGTAGATTTGACCCGAGCTATTTATGCGTTGTCTTGTCGACCCATTGAGATCACGTAAAATACTCCATAAGTTACTTAACTTGTTAGAGGTCAGAACCTAGCTCGACCCGTTTAAGGTGTAAGAGTTAAGGGACAAGTGAAGCAAAGGATAAACTTAAGAGAACTCAATGAAGTGGAAGAAGAGTATTTTGAAGATGAGCGTGCACGAGTCCCCAGAGTATCCGACCATGTAAAGCTTAGAATTTTAAGTTTCAATGAATCTGAGAATGCTGATGAATACCTAGAGTAGGAAGAGAAGGTAGAACGTGTGCTTGATTACTATCAGTATGAGGATTATGAGAAGGTAAGAATTGCTGCTATTGAGTTCTTCGAATATGTCGCCATATGGTGAAAGAATTTTCAGGCCATGAGAAAACGAGAGGAATACCGAGAAATTAACACTTGGCTCGAAACGAAGAGAGTACTCAGAAACATGTTCATGCTGGAAACTTATCTCCAAGATACTTTTATTCAGCTTTAGGAGCTGAGGCAAGGAGGCCGAACTGTTGACAAGTATGTTCAAGAATTTCAAATGCTAGTGATATGTTGTGAAGTGGAGGAACCACTAGCTTGAATAGTCTCAAGATTCATTACTGAGTTGAGAGGAGACATTCGAGATATTATGAAGCTCTAACAATTTACTATAATAGATGAAGCTATTAGGATTGCCCAGCAAGTGGAGAGGTAGAGAAAAGGCCGAATACCGACTAATCGACCTGGATAGAGAAGTTACCAAACTCTACTGAGTACCGAGCTGAGTAGAAAGGTCATTCTAACAATGAAGTGCTGACTCAAACTTATGAGAAGGGGTAAGGGTTTGGGAGGAAGACAAACTAGATCAAATGCTTCAAGTGCTAAGTGTTTGGACACATGGCTGCTCAATGCTTGAACCAAAGAACAATGGTCATTAAGGGAGAAGCCCCGAAGCTAGAAGTAGAAAGTATAGATGAGGAACTTGAGGAGGAGAAGGTTCCTACCAAGAAAGAAAATGCTAAGAAAGAGCTGATTGAAGAGGATGTATTTGCTAAGAACCTAGACCAGTTACTTATGGTTATCTGATGCACTATAAGCGTGGAATCCTCATGAGAGGAGAAACAAAGAGAGAATTTATTTCATACCACCTGTAAGGTGAATGATTAGGTGTATGCCCTCATCATGAATAGTGAAAGTTGCACCAATGTAGCATCAGCCGATCTTGTTTCAAAACTGAAGTTACTGACTGTTGTGCATCCGAAGCCGTACACACTGCACTGGTTGAGTGAGAAAGGAGCGTTACATGTTACTTAGCAAATACTACTACCAATAACTATAAGGAATTACTCTGACCAGATTCTCTACAACGTACTACCTATGTATGCTTCCAATGTGTTGCTAGGTAGATCGTGGTTGTTTGATAGGAGAGTCATCTATGACAGCTACAGGAACACATACATGTTCAAAAAGGATGATCAGAAGATCACACTAGAAGTTCATAAGTTACAAATGAAACTTGCTCACAAATTAAAGAAGGCTCTAGTGATGAGTAGAGTCGAGCTCTGAGAGGCCATCAGAGCAGATGAGCCGACCCTTATGTTGGTCGGGTAACTTTTAAAAATGAAGGAGCAGGGTGAACTACCCTAAAAAATTAAGGAGTTACTAGATAAATATGCTAACCTGTTCCTACAATAGTTACCTAAAGGGTTGCCCCCAACTTAAGACATAAAGCACTGCATTGGCTAAATACCTAGTGCTGCATTATCGAATAAGCCAGCTTATCAGATGAATCCCGAGCTAGCTTTTGAGCTCTAATATTAACTCAATGAGTTACTGGAAAGAGGCTATATAAGAGAGAGTCTTAGCCCTTATGTTGTGCTTGTGCTTCTAATGCGGAAGAAGGATGGAACCTGGTAAATGTATATAGATAATCGAGCCGTAAACTGGATCACGATCAAATACAAGTATCCAATCCCAAGGCTAAAAGACATGCTAGATGAGTTGAGTTGAGCCAAGGTTTTCAGTAAGATTGCATTCAAATCCACATGAGGTTAGGAGACAAGTGAAAGACTGCATTTAAGACTCGACATGGACTTTATGAATGGATGGTCATACCCTTCGGCTTATTAAATGCCCTATTACGCTTCGAAACGGCAGAGTTGTAACAGCCCCACCATGTAAACCATTTTAAGATAGAAGTTGGCTTTACAATCGCTATCCTAGACCTCATCTACACAAGGCGTCCACAACTAACCCGCTTTGAAGTAAATAGTTTGTAATTTAAATAAATCATTTACCTAAGAAAGTGAGAAAATATATATATACACTATAATTCAATTATTACAATTAACATTTACATCGTTTCACTGTAATATATTTCTTAGTTATTACATTATTTAGAAATGAAAAATTCTAAAATAAAAGCTTAGACCTTAAAAATATATGTTTGTTCTTCAAATGTTTTTCTCACTCAAGATCCAGCAGTTGCTAGCTTCAGAGTAGTTGAAAGCCGCTTCTTAGCCAGCACCTACACGGCGTCTATAGAGATATGAGTAACCACCACTTAGTAAGTTGGGGTGAAGAACTTAAAACTATACCATAAACACAATAAGGTTATCAACCAACTTATTAGGTGCAATGCATGTTCAAGCAAATGCCATCATACGACGTAGTTCGGTCCGTCATAAGATTAGAGAAATTGCGCCTACTCTAATCCAGGTTGAGAAGTTGCCGTTAATGCAACAGCTCATCACCAAACCTAGGCTTGTGCAATGGAGACACCGCTCCTCCCGCGACTACTTTCGAACCATTGACTTTACCCTCGCCGCGACCTTCTCTCCTGTCACTTAGTTCGACTAAGAATTAAGAAGGGACCATTATGCAATCCTACGTTAATCTTTTTCGAAGGGGTTAGTATTTGGCTGAAGAATCCTAGGTTTCTCCTAATGGGTTGCCATACAGGTTCGATTATGGTTACAGGACGTATATTTGATTAGGTCCAGTTTAGGGTAATCAATCATTTCATATAAATCATACAATATAAGGCAGAACAACAAATAGAATCATAGTATCACTCATAATCAAGCACATGCACACAAGAAACTATCTAACAAGTATAACCAAGTATAATCTCAAGCCTCCAAAATATGACAATGTATTAATCCTAACTTACCTCGACTCCTCGCTCACTTACTCGAGGTTTGGCTTGTTCAGGTTATCGCCAATCATCCCTATAATACAAACGTGGTTTCAGTTTTTCATATAACTATTATAGGTTGGTTTTATCATATAACGTTTATTGTTATCTTTTGTTTAGGGTTTAATATGTCCAATTATCTAGGTTCTCAAATCTTTTACAATTATTGTGGGTTTAGGGCTAGGTTCAAGTTCAATTTCTGCATCGATTTCTAAATTTAGTTCTAGTTCAATTTCTAAGTACTATTTTATACCAGAACTCTACAAACTTGTTTTAACTCATAATATGAAATTAATCACCTTATTTCCAGATATCCTAAATACTATAATTATCCCTAGTCGGTATTTTATTATACCCGGTAAACTTAAATCCTTAATAGTATACCGAATTTACTCCTAATGTGAGAAATTTTTATATTTTTCATATAATTACTTAAATTCAAGATTTCTATAAGATTTATTATATATCCCTATTATTTATATAATATCAATTTTTATTATAATATCTTCTATTTATTATATTTCCAATAATTACATATTATGTATTATCACCTATTATGTATATAATACACATCTAATATTTCTAACACTCTAATTACGATCTCCTAACATCAATTATCATTTCAAAATGTCTAAATTTATCCTAAATCAAATTTTACACCTAATTACCCTAATTTACAAAATTAACTTAAAATTTACTATTTTTCCCTATTACTTATTTACTACGTAATTCACCTAATAATTACATCTAACACCTTAAATACTACAAGTATTATACTTCATCAAATTTCAACATCTTAAAACATATAATTATTTACTAAATCAGTAATTAACCATTTAATCACTTAATTAACTCTAAATTACCTATTTTATGCCTTATTTTAAAGCCTAAAAATTATCTAAAAATTTTGAAAATTGATTTTTGAAAATGAGATTCATAGCACTGTTCTATATCATCTAAGTAGTCTACACAAAAATTTTGGGCTCAAAACTACACTCCTAAAGTCATTTATTTCTAAACCGAAACATGCTCGGTTTTGCACGATTTCTTAAGGATCATATATCACGGGACATATTTTTATCAAAATAATATTTTTCATAAAAACTAAATACAAAAATATTCCAGAATAACAAGTTTCATAATTTTCTAAGAATATTTAATATTTTTATAAAATTAAATAAAATTGGACTAGAAATTAAACTCACTAATTTGGGTGGCTCCGGCCACTGTTGGTGGCAATGGGTGTGTTGACCTACCTGAGCATTGCCACCACCGTATGGTGGTGGTGGCCATCAACTCTCAACTGTTCGTCGAGTCTAGGTTCTCCTTAGAAGCCTTAACTGCACAGATTTTTTTGTGATTTTTTCTAAATCCCTAATTTACTCTCAATTTTGCCTTTATCTATTTTTTTAACTCTCCAAACTAACCAAATGAGCTTCTGAAATTTTCTTACTATTAATGAGACAAGACAATTGCCTTATCTCTTTTTTTTTCCACTTTCTATTTGTTGCATTTTAATTGGTTAATTTTTTTTTCTTCAATTTCAGATTTCCACACCTTAATTTTAGATTTTTTCTCATTTTGCTTGATTTTTCCTTAATTAATTATGAATTTTCTATTATTATTTTAGAACATTTCGTATATTTTAAGTAATTACGCATATTTCTACCTACATGTAAATTCATATATAGTACAAATAAATATTCTAAATATTATTTAGGTCATTCTATAATTTTTAGTATATATATAATTTATCTCTAGTGATTTGTTAATTATCGAAATACATTTTATGCATTTTCGATAAATAATAAGTTATATACTTAAAATTTGGAATTTTTATATTATTTTATTTTATTGCTTATTTTCTTAAATTCGAACTTATGGGACCATTTTTATTAATATTTCTAGCTTTACTTATAATTGAGGCTCGATTAGATATTTTAGCCGATCGAAATCCTAAGTGACTGATTATAGGGCTTATATGCCCTGAGCACTTTCATGAGACTAATGAATTATGTGCTGAGATATCTCATGGGGAAGCATGTCATAGTGTACTTTGAGAATATCCTAGTCTATAATGTCGACATGCCAAGTCATTATGAACATCTTAGAGCAGTTTTGGATATCCTTCATGTCGAGAGACTATTCAGCAATGTAAAGAAATGTTGCTTTTGCCAAGAGAAAGTGGTATTCTTAAGCTATGTAGTCAGTGGAGGAGGCCTGCGAGTTGATGATGAGAAGATGTGAGCAATTTTCAAGTAGTCGACTCTTGCTACTTATGCCAACGTGAGAAGTTTCCACAAACTGGCTTCATTCTATAGGCAGTTCATCAAGAATTTCAACACCCTCATTGCACTACTTACTGAGTTAAGAAAGAAGAACACAAACTTCCGATAGGGAGAAAGGGAGGAGAAGAGTTTTACCGAGATAAAAGAAAGGTTGGCATCCACCTCGATGTCAGTGCTACTTGACTTCAACAAAATTTTTAAGCTGGAATGCGACACATTAGGCATTAAAATAGGCGTTTTCCTAATGTAGGAAGATCGACTAGTTGCCTTCCACAATGAGAAGCTCTGAGGACCCTAGTTGAATTACTCCATGTATAAAAAAGAACTTTTAGCACTAGTTTGAGCACTATAAGTATGGCAACACTACTTACTGTCGAGAGAATTTGTCGTATATATTGACTATGATCGCTGAGGTACCTCTGAGGTTAAACCAAGTTGTCGAAGTGGCAGGCAAAATGGGTTGATTTCCTTGAAGGATTCAATTTTGTAATAACATATAAGTAGGAAAAGAGCAACGTAATTGCAAATGCTCTTTCGAAAAGGCATGTGCTTTTATCTAAACTATAGGCCCAGCTGTTTGGGTTCGCAAGTATGAAAGAGAAGTACTCTGAGGATCCACACTTTAGAGCCATACTCGTATGATGTATTGTTGGAAGAACAATGGACAAGTATCATGTGAAGAATGGCTACTTATTCCGAAGTGGGAAGCTATACGTACTGACTTGTTCCCTAAGGGAGTTATTGATTAGGGAAGCTTACAGTAGAGGACTCTTTGGACATTTTAGAGCAAAAAGGACTTGTAAACTGTTGAATGGCTGATTTTTTTGGCAAAAATGAAGAGAGATGTATACCAAGTTGTTGAAAGCTGTACCATGTGCAAGAAGGCAAGGTGCCAGGCCAAGCAAGGGGGAGCAATGCCCCTACTTGTTCCAACGAGGCTATGGACTGAACTGAGTATGGACTTTATTCTTGGATTATTGCGAATTGCCTGAGACAAAGACTCTGTAATGGTCATTGTAGATAGGTTCAGTAAGATGGCACACTTCGTATCCTGCACCAAGACAAATGACGCTTTGGCTATTACTTCTCTTTTCTTGCTAGAGATTATGCGAATACATGGTATACCGAGAAGTATAGTTTCCGATAAAGATCCAAAGTTCTTGAGCCATTTCTGGAGAACCTTATGGCGTTGGTTGGAGACCAAATTACTCTTCAATATCTCATGTCAACCCTAAACTGACAACCAAACAAAGGTGGTTAATCGTACTTTGGGGTCACTACTTCGAGTTGTAGTAAGCAAAAACTTGGCAAATTAGAATGTCTGCTTACCAGTGGTTGAGTTCGCCTATAATCGAACAGTACATGATACTACTAAACAGACTCCCTTCGAGGTGGTCTACTAGTTCAATCCCAAGTTGCCCCTCGACCATGCCCCTGTACTAATACTCATGCAAGAGGACCCTGACGCCTCGGCCAGAGCATAATCCCTTTAGCACATATACGATAAGTTCACTTTGCACATTGATTAAGCTGTTAGAAGAATGCGATAAATGATCAAGCATAAAATGGCTAAACTATTTCAGTTGGGAGACTTGGTGTGGTTGCATGTCAGTAAGGAACAGTTTCTGAACAAGAGGAGGAACATATTATCTACAAGAGCGGAAGGACCTTTCAGAATCCTCCAAAAGATCAATGGCAATGCTTACAAATTGGAATTGCTTGAGGACTATGGGGTTTCTGACGCTTTCAACATTGCCGACCTTAGTTCGTATCACCTTGACAAAGAACTTATCAAAGACCATTCGGATTTGATCTCAAATCCAAAACAACCCAGAGGGAATGATAGGAATCAAGCTACGAAACCATTGACCAACAGCCAAGCTCGAAGATTAAAGGGGCTAACATAATGAATCCATCTATTCCAATCGACTCCTGCTGAGGTCAAGTATTTCCTTATCGAGTCACCCTTCGTGTTGAGTTGTATGACTGGCCATTTTTCTATAGTGTGTCAAATTGAAGATTACTTGCTAAGCCGACCAATTACTTAGCATCTTCCTTATTGAGAAGTTGAAAGAGAAACTCCGGATTGACTAAGTCATCCTTGCTCGGACAAGCCATTTGTCCATGCTTTTGTCTGCATCTTCTAATGACCTCGTTAATGTAGTATCGCCACATGTATAGTATCATGTACAGAATTTGTTGTACTAATGATTGTTTTTCTTGTATAGTCATTTTTACCTCTTGTATCTTGTACATTACTTCTTTAGGAAGTGACCTTTTTGTCTTTTCCCTTCTTCAGGCAAGTTATCCTAACTTATGGGTATAAATATCATTGTACTTGTAGCTGGAAAGCATCAGATCATTCTTAATACACTTTTGAGTACTTTTCTTCCTTATGTAAATACTATTTGTTTACTCTCAATATCATTTTTATCCTTTCACTTAAGCAAGGTTAAGTGGTAAGTAACCTCACCAGACCAATTCGTGCATCATATCGAATTGTGCCATAAGTCCTTGGATGTTCCATTGGTGAGTTATATCCTCTAAAGCTGTTCGTGGGTTTTGCTTACTGTTTCATTCTTGATTTTGCCCTTTCGTACTTTCCCCATTAAATCATTTTTCAAGCTTTTTGCAAGTTTGGACCCATTCAATAACCAGCCTTATCTGTTCTTGGTCATGGTTTGCAATAGCAAAGATCATGCACATTTTGATGGCAATTAAGACCAAAACATAGCCATTCCACCTTCTTCCAATTCTAACTATAAAGCCTTCACAAACTAACAATTATCAACCTTCGCCCATTCTTAGGGATGAGTCACACGAGTGAGTCCTTTGTGAATTGAACTTGCAATAAAAAATTCTAACTAAGTATTATTACCTCCCCTTTTATCAATTGACCATATAACATTTTAATTTCATAACAACAAATAAACATAATCCCAATGCCAATTACCATACAAAACTACAAACTATACAAAACCAACTAGCAACACAATCCTAGATAATAATTAACTATAAATGATAAGACTAAATCATCAAATTAGACTTAATTTATAGAAATCCCTAATTTGTAATTGTTAATGGAAATTAGGGTTTAAGTTAATCATTCCAATTTCAGCACAAAGTTCATGCAAATCATAGTCTAATTACTACACCAACAATACTACAAGTACAATCACAATACAATTATAAATCATAATGAACACACATATACAAATCTTAAAATTACTTGAACGAAATCTAACTAAATGTTGAAGAACTAAAGAAAGAGAGGAAGATTATACCTTAGAAACTCATATAAGTGATGAAAATGGGTGTGCGGGTGTTAGAAATAGTTCGAATAGTGATTGAAGTTATGAAAATGAAGGTAAAGTTTCTTTCAGAATAGGCACGTAGGGAGTATCATGAAGTGGAGTTTTAAAAAGTGCAAGAAATGAGGAGAGAGGGAAATTTCTTATATAGTAATGTGATAGGGAAACTATCACATACGTGATTCGAGGCATGATGGGTTTATCATGCTTGATCACGAGCATGATGAATGCCATCGTCAACGCTATGATCATAAAATATTAGACTATCATGGCCTACACTCTTTACTTGTCATAGGCATGAGCATACTTATGAGTAAGGTTGTGTAAAAAAAATATTATGTGTATCCCTTGGATTATAGATGTGAATAAAGATGTGAGATCTCCTTGGAAAGTGATCATGGCTAGGATAAACAAGTAGATTGGCCTAGTTAATTTGTCACGGCCATCATTAGATCCATGATCATCATGTTGCAAAGACTTACCTTATCTCATAGGTGTGATGAGGATTAAGCTCTTAATCTTCAACCCATTATGGTCGTGATGGATATTCATCCTCCATATAAACCCCTACACTTAGTGAAATTTTCCTCTTCCTTTCGAATTGCAATGACTCCAATTGATCTTTTCTTTTCTTTTCTTTTTTTTGCCTAAAATTGTACAAATACAACCAAAATAAATAAATAAATAACAATGACAACAACAGCTAATCAAACTCATAGTGATAAAGACAAACATAAATTGACAAATCTATTTAATGGATACATGCTTGTTTAACTTCTCAAGCTTGATGTTCCTAGAAAATTTAGCTTCATTCCTTAAATTGGAGAATTTTTAACTCCTCTCTACCTTCATTCCAATCAACTTATCGATGGTATATCTTCAACCGTTGTCCATTAACCTTAAATGTTCCTTTGTTTTTTAGATGTATTACCTCCACTACTCTATAAAGGTATACTCTCTTTACTACAAACTAACCTGATCATTTAGACTTAAGTTTCCTAAGGAATAACTTGAGTTTAGAATTATATAAGAGTACTGGATCACCTTCTATGAATTGCTTGGGATATTTTATTCAGGAATCATGCAATTATTTAGCACGGTCCTTGTACACTGTTGTTTTCATAAGCCATCCAACACTAATCATCTAACTTATTGATTTGGAGATTTCGTCATCTATCAGCTATTGCAAGATCCAAATTGGTTGTTTTGATAGCCCAATAAGCCTTGTGCTAGATTTCTATTGGTAAATGGTAAGTGTTTCTATAAACCAATATGTAAGGTGCAATACTTAAGGGAGTCTTGTAATTAATCTGATATGTCCACAAAGCATCATCTAACTTATCAGCTCAATCCTTTTTGTTGTAAGCTATCGTCTTTTCCAATATTCTTTTCAAATCCCTATTAGATACTTCTATTTGGCCATTGGTTTGTAGATGATAAAGAGGCCATCCTATGATGTACTATGTATTTCTTAAGAACTCGTTCAATTTGAGTATTGCAAAAGTGAGCCCCCCTATCACTTATCAATGCTCGAGATGCTCCAAATCTGGTAAATCACTTCTTCAAGAATCTCACCATCACTCTGGCATCATTTGTTGGCAAGGCTTGACCTTTAACCCACTTTGATATATAATCTATCGCCACCAGAATGTACTTATTCCCTAGAGAACTAGGGAATGGCCACATGAAGTCTATTATCCTAATGTTAATGACTTTACATTCCAAAATATAATTTTGTGACATTTCATCCCTTTTAGAAATATTCCTTGTCCTTGGGCATCTATCGTAAGCCATCGCATACTCATAAACATCCCAAAATATGCTTAACCAATAAAAACCAACTTCCAACACCTTTTAAGCTACCCTATTAGCACTATAATTGCCTCCCATTTGACCACAATGACAATGGAATAGGATCCTTTGTCCCTCTTAATGTGAAACGCAATGCCGGATGATTTAGTCAGCATACACTCTGAATAGAAATGGATCATCCTAGAAGTAATATTTCAAATCTAAGAAAAACTTCCTCTTCTTGTGATAGTCCAAGTCCTGTGGTAAAACCTTTCTCACTAAGTAATTTGCTATATCAACAAACCATGCAGTATCCTAGTCTTTAGTTGTATAAATATCAAATAAACTATCTTCTGGAAACTTATCATCGATATCTCCATCCTGTAATGTCTTCAAATGTAGGTTATCCAATGAAGATAAATGATCAACAGCCAAATTCCCGGCTCCCTTCTTATCCTATATCTCTAAAGCAAACTCTTGCAATAACAACACCTATCTAATCAACCTTAGTTTTGCATTGGGTTTGGTTAGAAGATATCTCAGAGTCGAATGATCTGTATAAACAATCACTTTTGAAAAAATAAGATATGAGCAGAACTTGTTAAAAGCAAAGACTATCGCCAACAATTCTTTCTCAATTATGGTGTAGTTCTCTTAAGCCTAAGTGAGTGTCTTACTAGCACAATATATATAAGCTGGAAGTATCTGTCTTTCCTTTGTCCCAATATTGTGCCTACTGTAAAATCACTTGCATCACACATAAACTCAAAAGGTAGAGTCCAATCTAAGACTACCATTACAAGGGCATTTGTCAATTTTTCTTTTAATACCTCAAAAGCATCCAAATAACCAGCATTGAATTCAAATGGTGCATCCTTTCCAAAAGTCTAGTTAAGGATTTAGCTATTTTGGAGAAATCCTCCTATAAAATCCATTATGCCTTAAGAAGCTATGTATAACCTTAATCGATGATGATGGTAGTAGCTTTAAGATCACTTCAACCTTGGCCATGTCAACTTCAATACCCTTATTTGATACCTTATGACCTAAGATGATGCCTTATTGTACCATAAAATGACACTTCTCCCAATTAAGAACTAAACTCGTCTCCTTGCATCTTTGAAGTGCCTTCTTTAAGTTAGCAAGACATCCCTCAAATGTGTCTCCAAATAATGAAAAATCATCTATGAAGACTTCCATCCCATCCTTTACCAATTCACCAATGATAGCTAACATACAACTTTGAAAGGTGGCCAATACATTATAAAGTCTAAATGGCATCCTATGGTATGCGAAAGTCCCATAGGGGCAAGTAAAAGTGGTCTTTTCTTGATCTTTGGGTGCAATCGAAATCTGAAGGTACTCCGACATTCTATTTAGAAAGCAGTAGTACTCATGACCTACTAACCTTTCCAACATCTGATTAATAAAGGTGTCACGCCTCGAAGTGGCAAAGTTGTAACAGTCCCGCCGTGTAAACCATCCTAAGATAGAAGTTGGCCTTACAACCGCTATCTTAGACCTGATCTACACAAGGCGTCCACGACTAACCCGCTTTGAAGTAAACAGTTGTAATTTAAATAAAGCATTTATCTAAGAAAGTGAGGAAAATTATATATATATATACTAGAAATCAATTATTACAATTATCATTTTCAATGATAATAGCTTAAACCTTAAAACTATATATCTATTCTTCAGATGTTTTTCTTCACTCCCCAGGATCCAGCAGTTGCTAGCTTCAGAGTAGTTGTTATCACTTCTTAGCCAGCACCTGCACGACGGCTATAAGGTTGTGAGCAACCACAGCTCAGTAAGTTAGGATGGAGAACTTAAAACTACACCATAAACACAACAATGATTTCAATCAACTTATTAGATGCAATATATGTGCAAGCAAATGCCATCGCACGACGTTGTCCGACCTGTCGTGAGATTAGAGAAATTTCGCCCGCTCTAATCCAGGTTGAGAAGTTGCCATTAATGCAACAGCTCACGACTAAATCTAGGCTTGTGCAATGGAGACCTCTCTTCTCCCGTGACTACCTTCAAACCATTGACTTCACCCTTACCATGACCTTCTCTCCTGTCATTTAGTTCGACTGAGCATGAAGAAGGGACCTTTTTGCAATCCTGCACTATCCCTTTTGAAGGAGTCGGTATTTAGCCAGAGAGTCCTAAGTTCCCCTAATGGGTTGCCATACATGTCCGATTATGATTACTGGCCATATATATGATTAAGTCTAGTTTAGGGTGATCAATCATTTCATACAAATTACACATTACAGGTCAGAACAACAAACAGAGTCATAGCATCACTCATAATCAAGCACATGCACACATCCAACTATCTAACAAGCACAACCAAGCATAATCTTAAGCCTCCAAAATACAGCAATGTATTAATCCCAACTTACCTCAACTCCTCGCTCATTCACTCGAGATCCGACTTGCTTAGGCTATCGTCGGTCATCCCTATAACACAAACGTGGTTTCAGTTTTTCATATAACTATTATAGGTTCATTTTATCCTATAACGCTTATTGTTATGTTTTGTTTAGGGTCTAATATGTCTAATTATTTAAGTCTTAAGTCTTTTATAATTATTCTAAGTTTGAGGTTAGGTTCGGGTTCGGTTTTCATTTCGATTTCTAAATTAGATTCTTGTTCGGTTTTTAGGTACTGTTTTGTACCCGAACCCTAGAAATTTGGTTCAACTCATAATGTGACACCAATCACATTATTTCCAAATATCCTAAATATCATCACTGTCCCTAGTCAGTATTCCATTCCATCCGATATGCTTAAATCCGTATTAGTGTACCGAAATACTCCTGATGTGAGAAATTTTTACATTTTTCATATATTCATCTAAAATTAAATCTTGTTTCAGATTTATTATGTTATGATTTTCATTATTTTATTATCTAATTAAACCTATTTTTCATATTTATTAAATTTCCAATTCTACATATTCTTAATTTTCTACATTTACCACATAATACCCTCATTAATTACACTTAACACTCTAAAAGCTAGGATTAGGTTTCCATATCAGAGGTTAACACCCCTAAACATCTAATTACTATCTAAATCAGTAATTAGTGTCTTAATTACCTAATTAACCAAAAATTACTCATTTTAGGCCTCATTTTAAGGCCTAAAAATTATCTAAAATTTTTAAAAATTAATTTTCTGAAATCGGGCTTCATAGCACTATTCTATATCATCTAAGGAGTCTACACAAAAATTTTGGGCTCAAAACTATACTCCTAAGGTCATTTAATTATAAACCGAAACATGTTTAGTTTTGCACGATTTCTTAAGGATCCTATATCCCGAGACATATTTTCATCAAAATAATATTTTTCCTAAAATCTATATACAAAAATATTTTAGAATACCAAAATTCATAATTTTCTAAGAATATTTACTATTTTTACCAAAATTACATAAAATCGGGCTGAAAATTGGACTCACCGATCTAGGTGGCTTCGGCCACCGCCGGCCGCTGTGGCCTTGTCGACCGGTCTGGGCACTTCCACCACCGTATTGTGGTGGTGGCCGTCCACTCCCAGCTACTTGTCTGATATGGGTTTCCTTTAAAGGCCTTAATTGCACAGTTTTTTTTTTTTTTTCTAACTCGAATTTTTCTCTCAATTTTCGCCTCTCCCTAATTTTCTATGATTTTTTACTATCCAAATGAGTTCCTGGATTTTTCTTGCTATTTATAGAGCTTTAGGATAATTATTATGCATTAAATTAGACAAGACAATTGTCTTATCCCTTAATTTGTGGCTTTTGTGTTGTTTTAATTTAATTGGTTGATTTTTTTCTTATTTTCTCCAGCTGCCACGACCCAATTCTGGATCCTTCCTTATTTTTCCTGATTTTTCTTGATTTTTCCTTAATTAATTTCGAATTTTCTTTAATTATTTCTTATTATTTTAGTACATTTCACGTATTTTAAGTAATTACGCGTATTTGTACGTACATATAAATTAATATTCAGTACAAATAAATATTCCTAAATATTATTTAGGTTATTTTATGATTTTTAGTATACATATAATTTATCTTTAACGATTCGTTAACTATCGAAATGCATTTTACGTATTTTCCGCATTTTCGATAAATAACGAGTAATATACTTAAAATTTGGAATTTTTATAGTCTGTTATTTTATTGCTTATTTTCTTAAATTCGAACTTATGGGATCATTTTTATTAATATTTCTAGCTTTACTTATAATTTAGATTCAATCGGATCTTTCGACCGATCGAATCCCTGAGTGATTAGTTGTGGGGCTTACAAAAGGGTAATGGAAAGAGGTCCTTCCTGATAGCATCATTGAGTCTCCTATAATCAATGTATACTCTCCAACCAGTAACTGTTTGCTTTGGGATTAGTTCATTTTTCTTGTTTGGTACTATAGTCATACTACCCTTCTTAGAAATTACTTGAACCGGGTTTACCTATGAGCTATCTAAAATTGGGTATATGAGTCTTGCATCTAGTAATTTCATTACTTCCTTCTTCACTACCTTCTTTAAGTTCGAGTTGAGTTTCCTTTTTGGTTGCACTACGAACTTATAATCTTCCTTCGTCAATATTTTGTGAGTATAGGAAGATGGGCTTATCCACCTAATATGCGATATCTTCTATGTTATTTCCCTTTTATGCTTCTTCAAAACTGATATAAGCTTCTTCTTCTATGCTAGATTAAGTCCTAATGAAAGGATAACTGAAAGTCTTCAATTGTCAGCCAAAAATGTGTACTCTAAGTAAGAAGGTATTTGTTTCAATTCCAGCTCAAGTGGTTCCTCCACTGAAGGCTTCAATTGAGTGATGTTGTTATTATTGATCTCTTTTACCCTTACATCTTTCTTTTGCACAACTTGAGCTTCCAAATGGGCAACCACCTCATGTATCTCTCTTGTTTCATCTAAGTGCTCCTCCTTTATCAAGCATAACTCCAATGGGTTCTTGCTTAGAAATTCCTACAAAAAATAAAAAATGGTGAAATCAAAAGAGTCAATAGCAAAACATTTATCATCGGTTGTCATGGATTGCTTGAAAACATTTGGCATGTGAATCACCATCTCATCTCCTCCTACTTTGAGGATAAGTCTACCATCCTTAACATCAATTACTACTCCTCCTATAGCTAAAAATGGTCTACCCAGTATGAGTGGAACATCTCTATCCTAATCCATATCAATGATCACAAAATTTGTTAGGAAGATGAAATCTTGAACTTTCACCAACACATCCTCCGTTATACCTCTCAAAAACCTCATAAACTTGTCAGCTACTTGCAGACTCATCCTTATTGCCTTGGGTTTCCCTAAATTCAATCTTTTAAATAGGCTATATAGCATGAGATTAATACTTACTCTAAGGTCTGCTAAAGCCCTTTCTACAGGTAGATCACCAATCAAACATGGTTTAGTAAAATTACCTGGGTCCTTGAGCTTAGTAGGTAGCTTTTTTAGAATTATAGTAGAACACTCTCCCCTAAGAGTAATAGTAGATAGCATTTCTAACTTCCTCTTATTGGATAACAATTCCTTGAAAAACTTAGCATATTTGGGCATTTGTCCTAGTGCCTCTACTAAGGGTAGATTGATGTGTAGTTGTTTAAATAATTCCAAAAACTTGTTATACCATTCATCATCTTTTGCCTTTCTCAACCAGGTTGGATATGGTAGGGGTAGCTTGTAATCCTTAATTGGGATACGAAGCTCCTTATCTTCTGGTTGATTGATTTGCTCTGATTACCTTTCCAATTCAACATCTTCGATTTTGTTCTTCTCTTTAACTCTCTCAGGAGCTTATAACTCTTTCCCACTCCTTAAAGTCATAGCCTTGACCTGTTCTTTCGAGTTTGCCTTAGTATTTTTCAGTAAAGATCTTGGAGCCCTTTTAGAAAGTGTTTTCTACTTTACTTAGTTTTCAAAGTTATGGATCGATGCCCCTTGAATTCTCAAAGCGGTTTCAATAGCCTGGTGATGTGCTTTAGAAGACTTGATAAATTGAACCAACATTTCTTTCAATGATCCCGGTTTAGCTTGAGGGGTCAAAACTTGTCTTTGAAATTCAAAAGGTTGCATGCTCAAACTTTGCCCATTGTTACTACTCCACTGAAATTTTGTATGGTTCCTCTAACTTGGCTTACATTTGTTACTGAATAGATCATTGTGAGGCCTAATAGGATTTCCCATGTAGTTAACTTGCTCTAATTAATTTGATTCAAATGAACTTGTGAAGTCAAAATCCACTATTACTAATGCTTTTTTTTTTACCCATAGTTAGGCTATCCAACTTCCTTGCTAAAACTTCTACCTTATGAGCTAAAGAGGAAGTAGCATCTAATTCGTACTTTCCCACTAGTCATTTCTCTCTAGCCTTTATAGATGACAACTGATAGTGATTATTGGCCATGTCTTCAAATAATTGGATGCATTGCTCCGATGACTTATGATTTAAGCTCTCACCAGCAGCTACAGAAATGAGTTGCTTGGTTGTGTAGTTCAACCTGTTTTAGAAAGTTTAAACTTAATGCCATTCTAGAATCCTATGATGAGGACATTTCTAAGTAGATTCTTCCATCTCTCCTATGCTTCATGTAACATCTCTATATCCAACCATTTAAAGAAATAGATATCCGCTATCAACTTAGCTGTTCTTGATGGTAGGAAATATTTCCTCGTAAACAACTATGTCATCTCTTGCTAAGTATTGATGGAATTACTTGGCATAGAGTTTAGCCATTGCTTAGCATTATTCTTCAATGAGAACAAGAATAATCTTAGGTAGATAGCATCCTCCAATACACCACTTATCTTGAATGTATCACATATTTTCAAAAATTGCTACAAGTGATTTGTTAGGGTCTTCCTCACTGAATCCATCAAATTGGATGTACAATTAAATTGTCTGAATAACACTTGGCTTTATCTCAAAAGTATTTGTATGTACACGAGGCCAAACAATGCTAGTACTAACCCTGTCTAAGTTGAGTTTACAATAATCCAGCAATGTTCTCGGAGCCACAAGTGGATTTACTCCTAGCTCATTCCTTAGATGTACTATATTCCGATTCCAGTCAAGAGGTAGGTCCAAATTCAATGGCAAAACTCTTGGGATACCATCTTTAGGATTCAAAAATTGATTTCCCAATGGTGATTGGAAATTCTTGTTTTGGTTATTCATTTTAGATGACTCTAATGTTTCTATTCTAATTCTCAATGGTCTATGTACTCTTACTTCCTTACTACCAGACGCTTGCCTCTCAAAATATTCATAGATTTTCTTTCAGTTGCTTATGAGTGTTCTCTTAGGGTTTAAGATCGAAGTCGGTAAGATAAGTCATGCTGCTCTAGGTCATTTATTGCAAAACCCAGCAAATTTAAATCAAGTTAAGCACAAAAAAATTTCTTGAAAATAATAAAAATATACAAGTTATATGCATAGAAATTTTAAAATTCCTAATGATGTCATTTCCCAATAATGGTGCCAAAAACTTGATCATCTCTAAATTGAAGCTTTCGAGTTTTAAAATTTATAAACTTAGCAACTAAAATTATCAAGTAATTAGTGATTAAAATATTTAATTTACCAACTAAATTGTTACGCCCCGAAGTCGTGAAGTCGCAATAGTCCCACCGTGTAAACCATTCTATGATAGTAACTGGCCTCACAGTTCCTACCATAGAGATAATCTACACAAGGCGTCGACGACTACTCGCTTTGAAGTAAACAGTTCGATTAATAATTATACTACAAATATGATAATTATCACAAATTTCTATTAAACATAGATAATTATAAATAAGTCCACAGAGCTTCCCAGGAAGATTTACATAATCACTACAGTCTACTAATTTACAAAATAACTATCAGTCTTTAACCGTTAACTACAAGGTCAATCCAGTTACACATTTTACTAAGTATCTTGGTCCTCACTGCCCTGGCTTCAAAAAGACTAACCTCTGGGTAATTGTAGGGCGGCATAATACTTGTAGTGATCACAAATCAGAACCTGCAAAAAGATCTATAAGGGTATGAGCAACTACAACTCAGTAAGTTGAATTGGAGACTCATGAATGCATACAAGCACAAACAGGGTTATCAAACAATTATTTTCATGCAATGCAACAATCAAGTGTCATCACACAACGTAGTCCGGTCCGTTGTGAAATCAAAGACATTTCACCCGCTCCAATCCGGGTTGAGGAGTTCCATGTTATGCAGCAGCTTACAACCAAACCCAGGCTTGTGCAATGGAGACCACGCTCCTCCCACGACTACCTTCGAACCATTGACTTCACCCCCGCCGTGACCTCTTCTCCTATCACTTAGTTCGACTAAGGATGAAGAAGGGACCATTTTGTAATCCTGTGCTATCCCTTTTGAAGGGGTCGGTATTTGGTTGGAGAGTCCTATGATCCCCTAACGGGTTGCAATGTATGACATTTTCGGTTATTAGGGTCGATTAAGATTAAATTCCGGTTAGGGTGTTCAAACAAGTTCATACCAATTCAATCAGTCACAAAATCATTTACAGTACAAATTCCAGCACGAATTCAGATACATCAAACACATGCGCAAACTATCTACAATCACAATCATATACAAGCCTAAGTCTCCGAGTACTACAAAACTAGTACTCTATTACAATAAGTAATAACCCAACTTACTTGAATTTGCTCGATCGCTCGATCCTTTAGTCGCGAGCTGATTTGCTTCTAGGTATCCTATAATACAAATAGGTCCTTTTAGTACTTATATTTTATGGATTCTTATTTTAATTTATAATGTAACTCATTTTCCTCATATATACCTATAACGTATTAATGATTCGTTGTATCCTATTTCGGGGTTCGGCTCCTAAACTAGATTTTAGTTTTAATTCCTAAGTCATAATTAGGCTCGAATCCCAATGTGACATTAATCATATTATGCTCGGGTATTCAAATATCCTATTGGGTCGTAATTTTGGTATTCTAAACTATTCGGTACACGCTAACCCTAATTGAGGTATCGGATTTATTCTCGATGTGTAAAAATCTTACATTTTGAGATATTTACTTAAAATTAAATATTATTTCAGATTTATTATTTTTCTGATTTCAATTATAATATTATGTAAATAACCTTATTTTTTTAGATTTATTAATTTACACTTTTACATATTCCTAATTTCTTATATTCTTTACCTAATTTCCCTAATTAACCATACTTAGTACCTAAAGGCTAGGATTAGGGCTCCATTGCAGAGATTAACTTCCCTAAACATCTAATTAAGATCCAAATCAGTAATTAACATCCCAATCACCTAATTAACCCTAAATCACCCAATTTTACCATCATTTTAGGGATAAAAATTAACTTAAAATTTTTGAAAATTAATTTTAAAAAAATGGCTTCATAGTACTGTTCTACATCATATGAGAATCCTACAGAAAAAATTTGAGCCCCAAACTACACTCCTAAGTCTATTTATTTTTCGGTTTGATCATGCTCGGTTTTGAACAATTTGTTAAAGAACCTATATTTCCAAACATAATTAAACTAAATCAATATTTTTCCCTAAATCTATATATAATAAAACCTCACAATAACAAGTTTCATAATTTTCTGGGTAAAATAAATAATTTTACAAAATTTTACAAAAATCGGGTGAATAAATGACTAACCGGTTTGAAGCTTTTGGGCCATTCAAACCCGGTCCAATGTTGTCGGCTGGTTCAAGCGGTGGTTCTAGTGTAGGGTAGTGGTGGTGGTTCGGTCCCAAGTGGTGGTGGGTGGTGGTTTTGGTTCACTTGCCTAATCTGCACAGTTTTCTTTTTTTTTTTTTCTGGATTTTCTCTCGATTTTTTCAGTGTTTCAATTTTTCTCAGATCTCAAACTGGCCAAATGACTTCTGAAAATTTTTTCCTTATTTATAGACAAATGTAGTAATTAATGTGCATTAATTTGATAAGATTTTGCCCCAATTCCTTGATTTTTGGCTTTTTGTTTGTCCAATTCTTATTGGTTATTTTTTTTCTTTTTCTGTCACGACCTGATCTTGTTGCAGCTTATCCTCTTCTGATTTTTTTTTTATTTTTCTATAATTATTTTGTATTTTTCTTTAATTATTTGCTTAGTTTTCGGCCAATTTTAGTAATTACGCATATTTTTATCTACACATAAATACATGTGGGGTACACGTGAACATTCCTAAATATTATTTTGGTCATTCTAAAATTTTTAGTATACATATAATCTATCTCTAATAATTTATTAGTTATTATATTACACTTTTCGCCTTTTCGGTAATTAGCAGTTATTATGCTTAAAATTTGAAAATTTTATAGTCTCCTATTTTACTACTTATTTTCTTAAATTTAAGTTTACAGGGTCATTTTTACTGGTATTTTGCTAAATAGTTTATAATTTGGGTTTGATCGGATTCCTTAGCCGATCGTCCTAAACCTTGGGTTTTAAGTTCAAACCTATGGTTACTTGGCTTGACTTTAGGGCTTACATAAACTACACTAATGCACAAACAACTTTCATCCAGTATAGTGGCTATAGAAATAGTTAACAATACAATGATTAACATGTAGACTTGCTTCATCACTGAACATGATATTACCAAGACACTTTTATCCTTATATTCATTACCTATAGGGAATTACTATTTCGTAAGTATTCTTCTAAGAATTACTTACTTCTAACCTTAATTGTATCTATTAGAATCTCTTCTAAATTAATAGCCAATTAGAATTGCATCAACATCATAATAACTTATCAATTTCCTAAGGATGCAGCAGCTTTCCTAATAATATCTCTACTATTAGGAGTAAGTTGCTCTAATGAATTAAATCTATTCAATAGAATTGTCTCTCTACTTATTTTGTTGAAACCTATCTTAAGTTAGTGTCATATACTACACAAAATTTAGATTCATTAAGTTCAATTCATCAAAATTAACATTTATTTAAAACCCATAATTCCAGACACTTAATTATACTAAGTGGATGTAGCAAATCTTAAACTATTACTCATACATGATAAAACAATAATATAAATTAACAGAAATCATAATTCATAAGAAATAAAAACATAAAATCAATAAAGAGTAAAACTCCCTTTTTGATTTCATTGTAGAACTCTCACAAATACATGAATAATGAAGTCTTGTTGGCTCTCTCTTGAGTAGTTTTGCGAAGAGTACACGATCTAACACCAATGATTGTACAAAAACTGGAAAACACAAATGGGTACAAAGGTGAATAATAGTGTTGCGATTTAGAATTAGAGCAAAAGATCTTCAGGTTTTAACATAAAGAATCTTCCGATGATGTGATATGATATCTGATGTCTCTTCTTTGAAAATTGAGATGTATTTATATTTTTCTCATCAAAAGACTCGAAATACCCCACTTCAAGACACTCTCCGGTGTTTAAACCCGTTCTACACACCAGTTCATACAAAACAATTTTTAAAAAATCATCGTGTCCATTCCCATCATGCTTATAACTCGGGGCATGGTTATCTCGAAAAAGCATAGTCTCCACCTATGATGGCCGTGATGTTAGACATGAACTCTTCGTTAGACTTATTCATCTCCTTACGTTTGTAATCAAAGGAGTGATCACCCTCTTGATATACAATCATGGGCGTAATATATAGGCAATCACAATGCTTCCTTTGGTCACACTAGTAATAGAGGGCATAACAGGCAGTAGGCACTCAATTTTTCTATGATCATGCCCGTAATGGAGGGAGTGATATTCTTCCTTCAAAGTTTTCCATTCCTTACAATTGTGATTATCTTAAATTGCATTGTTTTTTGTATAAACTTCATTTGCTTGCTCTTGAATTATTTGAAACTGTTATTTGTACCATTAGATACCAAGAACTTTTGAAATAAATACAATTATGATCAATTTTTATCTAAATATGCCTAAAATGTGTGTAATGATTTATGCTTACTAGGGACGTACTATAGGATGTTTTTTATATTGACCTTGTGAGATCTTTATGAGTGCAGTTGCCGCCTTGAGTTGGGTACCCTCATTAAGGCCAAGAAAATCAAAGAAATTCTTGACATTGGCAGTCTTTAACAAAGAAAGAACAGCATTGTCATCTCCATTTGTCTTAATCTCAAGTCCTTCATACTTAATTTCATACACCTTAATTGGTCGCACATCTATACTTTTTGTCTTTGTGGGGTCATGAGTGATAACATTTATGACGTCGTGTTAGTTGTTGTGAGCTAGAGGTGGATTATTCCTAACAGCATTATCTTTAATGATCGGTTCTCCATTTTGAACTTGCTCATTAAATATTTTCTCTAAAGTCCAACAATCTTTCGTAGAATGCCCTACACTCTTGTGAAATCTACAATACTTAAGGTCACTCTTCACTTCATTTAGTAAGTGCTCAACCTTTGAGAGTCTGATGTTCCCATTACATAGCCATTAGTCAAGGAATATGTGCACTTTTCCCATTAAGCATGGGTAAGCCAAAGATAGTTTGGTGATCATTTGCTTTTCACTTCTAAATTTCTTTACTCCTTTTGGATTCTTCTCTTAGGCTAAGTTCACTGATAGTATGCGCTTATTAAATCTTGTGTTTTCACCTCTCTGCCATGCTATTGAATTGTTGGTCCTTCATGTGTTCTCAACTTACATAGTGAAAGAAACCAACTAAAGGTTCTCAAGATGCATTGTGTGCTCAGTAAACATCTTTTGAATGCAAATCTTGACTAAATCTTTTTCATCACAAATGTCTTATATGTCCAAGGAACACTCCTTGAAGTGTTTAATGTAATCCATAAGATCATTTTTAAGCTTTTGTCAGATTTTCCCCATGTTAGTAAGGATGACTCTTTCTTCAATAGAGTAGAACTTCTCAAAAAACATCTTACACATATTTCCTTATGAATCGATTGATCTTGAGGGAAGGTTGACATACCAAGTGTAAGCCTTCTCAATGAATGACTTAGAAAATTCTTTTAATTTCAAATCGTCACTTAAACCATATACTTCTAAGGCCTTGATAAACTTTAACATGTGTTCTTTAGCACTCCTTTTTTTTTCATTGAACAACATGAACTTTGGACTTACATAGTCCTTAGGGTACGACTTTGTAGCAATATGCTAGTGATATGGAAATTTCAATTCCAGTACCTTAGTTGTAAACTTTACATGTGTCTCCTTCAAATATATGTCCAGATCTTCTTTGGTCATGAATGAACCTCTCTAAGTAGATGTTTCCACCCTTAGTGACATTGCAGGAATAGAGTACATAGGCGTGAGATTGACAAGTGTAGAGCTTGTAAGCATGGGGTTCATTGGTGTTGGTTGTACAAAGTCAACAATTGTGACATGTGGTATAGCACATGAAGATGATGAGCCTCTAATCCAAACTCCCTAGATCCTTACTTTAGGTAATAAATCTTGCGTAGCTATGGGTTCCATTACAGGAAGTTACTTCTCAACTCTAGGAGTGACTTGTTCATTGAAATAGGAGGGTTGAGTAGGATGTGTTATTACACTACATTAGAAGGATTCAAGGAAGTTGCCTCTTGTTACACAGCAGCATAGGCAGCCAAAGTAGGCACACATTAAGCAAACATTGCCATAAGTTCACTTAAGTTTCGATTAGTCTTTGGCAGCTCATGTGTTAGTTGCGCATTGTCTAAGGACACTTTCTTGCGTAGCATCTCTTTGATTAGTACCTCCAGTTAGAGGTGGATTTTGATTATTAGTCATAGTAATAGCATCTTTCTCTTGATTAATTCCATTAGTAAGAGTAGGTTGTCTTTACCTTAGAGGTACCATGATGTGAATATTAAGTCTTCCTTTCTCAATAGAGTCATAAAAAAAATGCGGAGGTATGAGTACAGATGTAAGGGTTACCTGCGTATCGCTTGTAAAGTCACGCTACACGTTCCTAGGAAAATAACTTAAGTGACTTGTATAAGATAATCAAGAGAGAAGTATGGGAAGATACATTAGGTAATCTTGGTAAGGCTCTAATACATGTGGTAGCAGGTAGAGGAGTACGATGGTATCAAACTCCATAATTAATAAATAACGGGGTAAAGTTCTGGAGTTGTTTAACTGTTTGATCTTTGAGACGAGATTTTGGCAAAGTAACGACGTTGATGGGAGTTTCTCTCTTATCCAAATGAAAGAGTGGATGGGGTATTTATACGAAAGGGTAGTTGATCCCATCCATTAGATTATAATGATGATCAATGATTAAGATTGAACCCCTTTATTAATGGATCTCAAATGGACTATTTTCATGAATTTAAATCCAAATAAAAACTTTATTTATTATTTTAGTATGAGCCAAATCAAGAAAGATTGGATTGGATAGGATAAGATAAACCAATCCAACGAGCCCTAGTCTAAGCTTATTATACCAAAACTCCCTTGATCATTCTAGATATTTGGACTTGACTCTTTAGGCCCTATCAACTTAGCCCAAAGAGTCAAACCTAATTAATTAATTGGCTTAAAGCCTAAACTTAAATTTATTCGTTTACACTATTCATGTTAGGCTCAATAGTTGCTCGAGATGGACTTTATAATAATCAAGTTGAACTCAAGCTTGAACTACTGGAGTAATTTATTAAATTAGAAAATAATCAAACTAATAAAAACTAATGGGTTTTTTCAACCACTTGACCTAAAAAGTTTTAAACTTGTATTGATAAAATATTTTCTACCATGGCCTTATAACAAGTACAAATCCCTCTCACGATCATGTGGGACTTCAATTACTGTGGGACTTCAATTAACTAGGATTGTCTAAAATTTTCATATCATGTGTGCACCCATGATACGAAAACAAATATAGCCTTCTAAGTATAGAATCAAACCCTTAAACTGTAGATGATTTCCTAAAATCAATAGAGCCAATGAGATTTAAAAATCGATTAAAATCTCAATTAAAAACCTAAAGTGAATATAAAAAACCTTAAACTATCAATTGAACCTCTAATTGCATAAAACCTTAAGTATATGTAATTGCAAAAGTTGACCTCGAACCTCATTAAAACCCTAAGGTAACAATCGAAGATTTAATAACGTAAAAAACTTTTATACTATAAATGTATATGAACACTAGAGTTTACGCTTGAAAGTGGTAAAACCTTAAAACTATAATTTTGAAGATATAAAAGTACTAATTTAATATACTTTACTCTAAAACCCTAATTGATAATATATTCTTAGTATCATACTAAATTATTAGTAAAAGATCAAAGATAACTTTCAATCATTTATAAATACATATAATACTAAAGTAATCCATTATAAATTAGTATATTGCATTATAGATCATATTCACCTTCAAATCATATAATTAGGTTAGTATTATAAGGAGTTAAGTGTTTAGTTGATACTTATATTACATATAATAGGTATTAATATTCTAAATGACATTTTTCATGATAGTTACATTAAGTAGTCTACCAAATGATTTATATAGGATATAAATATCTAAAGGAAAATCTCATTACCTATTTTTACTAATCATTTCAATAAACCCTATATTTCCTCTCATTTCCTTAATTTTCTTCCTAATTTTCCCTAATTACTCCATTATATACACTTATATTACATGTAATTTTAAAATGTTGACTGGTCAAAGGCTGACTAAGTCAATATGTTGAAAAGTCATCAAATGTCATTATCATCAAAAGTTTTCTTCCACTTTCTTGATTTTTCCATTCAATTATCACATGTAATTTTCTTTCTTTTTTCTTATCCTTGCCGTCCACTTCATGGATGAATCTAAACTCCACTTATTTCATAAATAAAACACAAATTAAGACAACGTAAACCCCCTTTCCCCTTCCATTTCAAACCGTGAACTCCCCTTTGCTTTGTCATCTTCAAATTTTCCAAAATTTCACTTTTACAATTTCAACTACCACCACACACCAATTTACCATATTTACTTGCTTTCCTTTTCAAATTACAAAGGAGAGAAAGGTATGACTTCATTTGATCATCTAATTTAATAGTTAATTAGTATCAATCTTATGTTGGTGTAGAAAGCTTATGTAATATGTACACATGTATTGTAGAAGATAGGAATTCTTATACCATGTTTAGAAGTGTAGAAATACTTAAGTGTACATGTAGAAATACCTATGTACCTATAACAAGTGAATACATATAAAGTGTTTATGTAAAGGTTTGGTGAAATAATTAACACAAGTGTAAGAAATCCTTAATTAAATGAAAGAAGAATACATATACAAATGCTTAAGCATGTGTATATAAGAATACACTTAATGAATACATATATAGATACTTTTATACATAAATATCCTTTATGTACATAACTAAAAAGAAGGAATATACTAACTATACACACATATACCTTGCTAAATAAACCCTTAAAGTGTAAAAATATGGATTTTGTGAAGCTTTCTTAAGAAGAAACATTAGGCATATGAAAATATGTATAAAATATGTATGTAACCATATGTATATATGGCTATATGTACAAGTATAAATACGGTATATGTATAAGTATATAAGTATAGTAAAAGTATAAATGTATATTTAGCACCTGTATAAATGTATATAAGATACTTAAGCATAAAGTAAGGACTTATGTAAGCAGACCTAAGTAATAACCTAAGCAAATGATGACATAAGCAACAATATAAGCCTATAAAATAATAAAATATAAGATGACATAAGAAAATACTATATACAAATATACATATACATATGGGTCGAAATTTCTTTAAACTCCTAATACACATCTTAAATTGACTTAGTCTTAATTAAACACGTAAATTAGTAATAACAATGTAAAATCATCTAAGTATAAGAATCTAATGGCTAATTAAATTATTAAGTACTAAAATAAGATATAAGCATAAGCAATAAGAATATTTAAGTTTCAATAGTTAAAATTCCAATAAATTCAGTCTATAACATAAAACACGGGTATTAACGTCCAAAACAAACATCTCTATGTGAACGTGCATTCGAAAACAATGAAAAATGACTATAAATTGGTAAATATAAAAAATGGAACGAAAAAGTTACATGCAATTAGCGATTAGGTTTAATCGAATAAAAACCGATAGTAATCTAAGTAGAATTAGGTAGATAAATATCTAGAACCATTAGTTAATTTAATTAATTATTATTATTGTTAGCTCGTAATGATCAGGTGATCCTAACGAGGGCGAGGATCTTTCGATCGATTATTACGACTAGAGTGAGTCCTCATTGTCGAGTGAGTACTTTCGATGACTCTATACTTATTTGTACTTGTAGCTAATGCACTTAAATTGAATATAAGAACTTGATGCATAGGGTTTCGGGATATGCATGTGCTTGATATTGATTGATTACTGTAAGAAATATTGTTAAATACGATAAATGATGATTTAATTATATGCTTAATTGTTACGTAATTTCGATAATTTGTTGATATTAATTTATCACCTCATAATTTGACTTAAATGCATTCGGCTTATCTTAAATAAAAAGGGTCATGCATTATCCATGCATTGCATTACTTATTCCGGCCATCACTTTACACGGAGGTAAGGAAATGTCTTGCGGGGGTTGTTTATATATATTAAAGTGTTT
This sequence comes from Lumnitzera racemosa, assembly GCA_024138005.1. Lineage (NCBI taxonomy): Eukaryota > Viridiplantae > Streptophyta > Magnoliopsida > Myrtales > Combretaceae > Lumnitzera > Lumnitzera racemosa. Next base: position 109,125,844 of record JAMXBC010000004.1, read on the forward strand.
CTGTACGGTACACTCATACAATACGACCTTATTTGAACCTACAGGCTTACTAAGCGTGGGAGACGCTAACCGTATGGTTGAGGGTCGAGTCTAGAGATCTTCACTGTAGGGTATGAGTGTAGACTGCTGGAGCTACCTCATCACTAAGCTTGAGATTTTGTGTATTATTAGGCTTCTTAGAAATGGAAATATATTTTTTGAAATATGAAATTCAAATTATGGTTAAAAACCCAGGTACTAGAGCCCGGTCGTGATTGGTGCCGATGTATCTCCAACCCTTATCTCAGAGAGCGTTAAAATTTGATATTATATGCAGTACCAATCAATTGCATGTATTGTTTGGCATACTGCTTGTATATGCATTTGTTTGATAACTTGCTTATCAGTATGGTATGGGGGATAACTTACTAAGCTAAGCTCTTGTAGCTTATTCTCTAATAGCTTTTCTTTTGTAGGTTGATAAATAATTGGGCATGGGTTAATAGCCGAGCATTAAGTACAAGTATTGAAATGTTCTAAAGGATAGAATTAGAGAAAGATTGTATAGCTCATTTGAGACTTTAAATGTACTTATATATTTAGATTTAGTAACTTCAATGAGTTTGAATTTCAAGTTTATTCTATTCGATTTTATCATTTGGTAGGGGATACAAATTCTCTACGGTTTTGAGGAACTATAGGATATCGGATATCGGATATCCATAGTTATTTATATTTATATGTTATTTTACAATAAATTAATTACATAAAAATCAATAATCTTAGCAAGAAGGGAGAGGTAATGTAGGTAATAAGAGAGAGTTCCTAAGAATGAGTTGAAAATAATGAGTGCTAATCCTTTTACCTCAATGTCTTACCCTTATTTATACATTAGAGGTGCTTATTGTTGTTGACATGTGGTAGGATTTGGTTGGCTAACACGGGATTCAATAAGGCAACATTACTTATACTTAATGGGACATCCTTCTCCTTGTCGATTGGAGGGATGAGCCTATCCCATTGGTAGAGGGTGGTTACCTTAGTTTGGCAAATAGGCAGTAGACCATATGATCGGAGGTCAATCATCATTAAATGAAGAGAGAGAAAAATTAAATAGTAAAAGAGGTACGCACTCATCTCATGGCTTAGTAACCCCTTTGATTGCGGTTTTTAGAGATCGTGAGGGTAAGCCTCATATGAGCACCTAAGGTAGCTATCGATCATGCTGAGGGTACCTGAAGGCTTTTTAAGTGGAAGGTAGGGCTTAGATTCGCTCAAGACATACGCGTATACCTTGATGAGCCTTCGTAGCTCAGGTTGAGTTTTTTAGCGATCTATGAGGCTTAGTTCGAGCATTTCAATGGGCCTAAGCCTTAGGAGCCCTCATAACGAGAGTTGACTGTCAACAAATGGATATATCATATTTATTATTCCTAGTTATCCTTAATCATTACTTTTTGGTTTTCTCACAATCATTATGTTTTTCAAAAAGTACAGATTAACCTTATCTACTTATTTTTCTATTGTAGTTATAAATATTTTTTCTTTATTTGACTTATTAACTTATTCCAACTTTCATAGAAATAGGACTTTCATGAACTCCATCAAACTTTTCATCCATCTACAACATTCAACACTATAAAATTTTTACTCATTCATGACAAGTTAGCTTCTAATTGGCCTTAAGTGACTAACTTAGTAGCTAGGATTTGCACAATATTTTTACTTCTCTTCTTATTTTTTTATTACATTATAACTTAAATATATTAAACATTATCTTTTATTATATTATGTAATAAATATAATATTATTATTTCATCAAATTAATTATTAGGAAATAATTAGAAGTTGATTTGTGTTAGAGATAAAAAGAAAATTTAGTGAAGATGATGTAAATCCTATTCTTTTAAAGGTTGAAAAATATGGATAGGGAAAAAAAAAAAAGGATGAAACCTCAAATAGAAAAGTAAATAAATAAATAATTTTATTATTTTGAAGTAGTGAATATCTATCTCAAATCCGAAAATTATGATAACCAAATTGCTCTAGAACTTCTTTTATCTTAAGCTTTTGTTGTTATTAAACAATCAGGGTATCAAATTACATGCTCGTGAAATCATGTAAACTTCACTTTGAATGTGATTAATCATACACATTATAATCTATTAACCTTCTTTTCTTATAAAATCCGGTCTCTATATATAGATTAAGTATAAAGTATCTATAACTCTTAACGGCTTGTGGAGTATATGTTAGAAATATTGGATATCCTGAATCCAATCAAGTTCCATGAAAGAAAATGAAATTTCTATCCAATTACATATGAATCTTTTGTGGACACTGAAAGTTGTGTTTGATAGATACAATCAATGATTTTTGGATGATGCATTGATGCTAATGCATTGAGACTTTTTCTATACGTCTCTATGTGTGAACCTAATCAATTGATAGATGGAGTCTATGTTTTCTGGAAGAGCCTTTGCAAGTTTAATCAAGTCGAGCACAATGATGTAAAAGATGCTTTTTGTCTTGAAAGGACATTTTAAAGCCACTCAAATTTGTCGTTGATCGATTGATGGAGTCAATGTTTACTGGCCTGGCTATTGATGTGATGCTTGAGCCCTTTTCTACACGTCTGTGTGCAACTTTCTTATTAGTGTCGTAACAACAATTTGCTTAGTTGGAATCACATCCTCCAACTGTATCGAGGAATTTTTAAATCTTGGCAAAAAAATAAAGGGAAATTGATGGTAACCATCGCCATAACATGTGGTTGAGCTTGATTTATGAATATCCCATTTTGAGAAAATCTTTCCGGTTTCAAAAGATAAAAATATCATATTGAATCACGTTTATATGAAATAATAAATTTACCTTTTATTTTCTTTTTCTCACTTTGACTATCTGTGTATTGTTCTTTTTACATTTTAGGTTGTTATAATGTTATAAGATATTTTATATTTCAAGATAGTTTTAACTACTGCTTAATCCATATAACAGGTTGGCTGTTAACTCACAATAAATAAGGGAAAAAAAAATATAAAATCGATATTAATTGATTATGACTATGAGATTTGTGGTAAAATATTAGATTATTCATACCTGCATGGTCTGTCAGCAAAATCCCATTCAACGGCAGGATTGTGGAAGTGCAGTCCAATTAATGAAAATTTAAACTTATAAAACAAAAAATTGTTCGTTCATAGTAGCTAAAAAGGTTTAGGTCATGTTTCGTTTTCTTAGATCTGGTTTTTTTATTATTTATTTCGACAAAATAAATGGATATTGATTGATCACCATTGTAGGCTGGCATCTCCTGGTGCAATATTAGTTCATCAATTGCAGAAACTACAGGAAAATGTTTGCAACTCCATGTCCTTTTTTAATCACGTTGTGTGGTGGGTCCGCTCAGTTAACCCACCAACCTGCTCCAGGATAAATTGGGCCAAAATTCCAGGACGATATTGTTTCATTGGCGGGTCAATTCTGAATAAATATGTCCATTTGATTTTCCGATGTAGCTGTCGATAATTAATATTGACGGTTGTGCTTCTTCTATACGTCCTGGCTTGGAAGTTTTATTAGGCAAGACTAAAGTTACTATGCACTTACTGATTTGTCAAAAAGAAATTAGAGCAAGATTTATGGTGCAATCTGATATTGACGTCTTTTGACTCGTGTAATGGAAAACTTACTGGATCACCTATAAAATGTTTTCGTTAAAGTAAAATGCTTCGACTACAAATTAACTTTGGCACAATGGAAGAAATTATAAAAAGAGAAGGAAAGTACAATTTTTAACGTACTTAACATTATTTGGAAAATAATGAAAAGGAAAAGGAACGGATTTTGGAAGAAAAGATTTTTATGGGTTTCACTAAATTATATAGAGAAAATTGTTTAATTTCTCATTTTATATTATCTTTTCACTTTTGTGTTATTTTTTATGTACATATTAGTAATACCCATATATTATTATCCCATTTTATGATAATGCTCTTTACGAAAAGGCTATTAATTTGTTTCATTTTTAAAAATTTTATTACTGAAAGGAAATTTTTTAATGTTTGAGTAATCAAATTAAAAAATGGAAAGTAAACCTACTTATATCGTGATTATCTTATAGTTTATTGTAAAAATTCTAATGTGATATGAAAGAAAAAAGATTAAATGATATTTACATACTATATATCTCTATTAATAAATAGTATGTAAATATTAATAGTATTTAAATATATCTATTAATGATAGTAGATATATGGATTTATGTATTAAAAATTTATTTATTTATCCTACTAATCAAGATTCATAATGTGTTGACTATTGAAGCGTTTCTCCTACGGATGTGATGGATGCAGTCAATGTGCTATTAGAAATTTTAGAGCCACCGAAAGTGGACTTTGATGGGTGCAGTCGATGGGCCATTGGACAATCTGCTGATGTCATACTTGTGCCTTTTTCTACACGTTTATGTGCGCAAATTTCACCGCGGAGAATCACCATCTGGAATTATGTACTCCAACTATACACGTTATTCAAATCTTGTGAAAACGGATAATTTTGATTCCTAAATTTTTTTTTTTTTAAGAAATGTAGTAAATTATCTTTATGGCATGTGGTACATTTTGATTGGTAGTTAGTTTTGGTTTTTTTTTTTTTTTCCCCACATGTGGATTTGAAATTCATTTGATGCAAAAAAGGAATTTTCCAATATCTCATATGTGGAGAGCGGAATTGACTGGTGTCTGGTGGATTATATAGCTAGGAAAGTTAAAGAGTCTTGAATTCTGATTTTCTTTTTCCAGTTACAATTTTTTTTTTTAAGTGAGATTCTTTTTTAGAGGTCTTATCCTTTTAGATTAGAGATCAGTGCCTTACATAATATAATTTAATTAAAGTTCTTCTTGTCTTGTTATATATAAAAAAGTAATAATAATGTATAAAGTAGTGTTTTATTTATATTAAATATGATTATAAATAAGCCAAATCGAGACTATATAATATTTAATTCAGATTCAAGCTAAACTCGAAATCGAACTTTACTTGAAGTAGAATTCAACAAACTTAAGCTCGTTGAAACTTGATTTATATAAACTTTTTATAAATTATAATAATATTGATATTTAAACTCAATTTAAACTTGACTAATATATATAAATTTTTTTTTTCTTATCAGCTGCTACGTGTTACAACTTTGGAGGAGGATGAGATTAAACTTTGTTTATTCCATTGAAAGTTCAATGTTTACATCACTAAATTACAATAATTTTAAAGATAAAAATATATCCTTGATTCAAACTCAATTATACTTGAAAGTCAGTCGAATTAAGTATTATGAAACTAAAGTTCTACTCCATTAAATGCTGAAGTGGTTCAAACTCGAGTTCGAATTGTTTTTTCTTAAGTCGAACTTAACTAAATATCAAACTGCACTCAAGAAATTTATAAGTAGTTTATCTCTTACACCCCTACTGAGATGTATATAATACAGCTTATGAATGTGCGAAGTCAGATGTGGCTACGGCGGTGAAGAGGGCTAAGTTCCACAGCTGATCGTCGGTAAGTGCACTAAAAAGGAAGGATGGCATAGGATGGTTTTCTTCTTACAACCTTTATGTTGTTTCGAAAAATATCGCGAAAGCGCAAAACAAACTTCTTCACATTTCATTGCTTTTCAATTTCAGTCCTTTATCTTTGCTTCTTTCCTATTTGAGTTGTTCATATTTCAATTTTTCGGTTTGAATCCACAATCATTTCAAAACAACTAAAAATCCCCTTTGTCTTCGACGAATCTTTGTTGATGATTTGGATAATATTTTGTAATGTTTACTTATTTATTATTTGGCGACATCCCACATAGTTTATGACTGATTTACATTGATTGTAAGAAAATCTCTACAATGAATGTGACGAAGGAACCTTTTTTAGTCATTTTGAAAAGCTAGAATGATCATATTGAAAAGCTGAAAGGTTCAACTAGAAAAGTAGAAAAAAGGTGAAGGACCTAGAAAAGGGTAAAAAGCATTGTGATTTAAAGTATACATATTAATAAAATTAAAAGATTGCTAAAATTATCTTGTTATATATATATATTAAGCCAATAATCTTTTATTCAACTTCACACTTTTAACATATAATTTTATTTTCTCTCTCTAGTATTATCTTTCTATGATATTTACACTATGTATTAATAAGTTTTTAAAAATATTTTTTACTCACGTACATGTCTATCTCCATATTATAATTGATTCTCTCTTTACGTTATTTATACTATACACTAACAAATTTCATCTTTTTTAAAAAAAATTAAATATATTATCTATTATCTATTATAATAATTATTAAGCCATTAATTATTATTTGTCTCTTCATTATATTATACTATATCTTCTATTATTGCTAAACCATTAATTATTATCAGTCTCTACATTATAGTCGGTCTCGTGATTCACTTTGCTTTTGATTGTATGATTTTATATATTTTGTAAATAGCTACGTTATATAAAGCAAAAAAAAAAAAAAATTCTTTATTTATATTGTTTGTTTAGATTGTTGATATTTTTTTCTACATAGTATGCACTTTTTGGTCACATTTATACATCTTTTGAATTTGTAATACTTATTGATAGAGATGTATTTATTTGATTTTTATGTAAAACTAAACATGTTTAGTGAATTGTTTCATTTCATAATTTCCAAATTCATATATTCTTTGTTGTCATTCTAAACAACAAGCAATTTATTCAACAAAGCACATAAAATGTAATTAGCATTATTAACTTATATTTATAATATATTTCTATAGTCTTAAGGTTCTTTTGTTTGCCTTGCATTTATTAAACTACATAAGTATTATTCTATTTCATAAATTATTGGTTAGATATATAATTGAATAGAGTAATTTTCTTATATTTTTACATTACCATACACTATAATTAATTTTTGCACTCAGTATCACAAGTACATCGACAATTAGTGAATATTTATTTGTTTAATAATAGAGGAAATACTATTATTTAATTATTGTACAAAAAAAAATGTACTATATCAGAATTTTTATGTCACTACTAGATGGTTTTTGATATTTATAGATTGTCAAAATATTTTAGAATATATAAGGTGAAACTTTATGAACGGTGAGTTGTATTGTTTTATATTAAATTATGGTCAGTATTTAGTAACATAATAAAACTGGCCCTTACTATCCCATCTTTGCAATAGTTACCAAGCCTAATTGTGACAAGTGAGTGGGTACTAAAATCGACAGCAAGTAAAAAGATAAGAATAATATCTATAAAAGAGTAAGAATAAATCTAACAGTAATTAAAGGAGATACCAGCATGAATCATAAACTGAATACACACATTAATATCTTAATGTACAAGTTACGATAGTCGGTGCGCGGGTTGTGAGTACTTTTATGGATACAAGTGTATCTTATTTATATATATATATATATGTATGTATGTATGTATATATGTATGTATGTATGTATATAATAAAAATAAAAGAGGAAGAAGGAATCAAATTGAAAAGCAACTGAAAGTTGTCTCCCTCCAAAAATCTACATAATACTTAGACATGAAACTGCAAATAACGTGTATGAATATCGAAATAGAACTTTCATATTATGAGGAAAAAAGAAAAAAAAAAAAACTATGTATGGAGAAACGAGGAGGAAAAAAAAAATAGCAAAAGATAACTAAGGCAAGCGGAACGGCCCTAAGAAACCCAAATTGAATCCATGCAATCGGTGCACTTTAAGTCTTGAATTCCTCTAGGCAATAAAATGATTTGGATGGGATGGCTATATCGTATTTATTGTCCCTAAAATATCCTTTACTTCATTTCTTTTTTACTACTTTTCGATTTGCCTACTATTAGGAATTCCAAGCATTCTTTTCTCTTCATATAATTATTAGTAATGTGTCTAAATGTGCATTTTGATTGATGAATACATAAAACTATCGATGCTTATATGTTTCCTGCAAATCCATATAGCCTTTTGGCGAATGAGTAGGATTTTAAGTGGTTATAATAATTTAATTCATTGTTTATTGAATCTTAATAGTAATTATATAAAAGAAAGAATAATTTTATAATTTCAGGCATGTTTATAACTTAAAAGAGACAATAGACAATGAAATTTTATTATTCAGGCATGTTGCATCCGTGTCTAATTATTCATAGTTTTTCTGAAATAAATTTACTAAAGATAAGTACTGGAATAAAAAGTACGGAATAATTAAAGGAAAGTCGAGTAAACAATAATAGGTAATGCTTGAAAATACCTAACTTCAGCAATTTTCTTTCTTAAAAATAGGAAACACAAGCGTTCTAATATTGGAAGCTGCACGTCTTGTCACTCTTTTACGTGGCACACTCCAAAAGTTGTTGGAATAGGTAGATTCTTCGGAAAGTTTTCGCTATAATGCAAGTGTCTTTCTGAGCAATCTTAATTTTAAAGTAATTTGTCTTCCGCAACATTTCTAATGATTGACGAGAAAAACAATTATGAAGTAAAGTAATAATTACGCTAACATAAGGTCGCATGGATTTGTAGAAGGGTATGTTCACATTATAAAGATACATAAAATTTCCATCATCTTGTTATATAAGTTCAAATAATTATGTATCTAATATATATGAGTTTAATTTTCGTGACACTAGAAAAAAAATGTTATTGAATTACGATAATATCAAATAACTCGGTTTTTTATCCAGCGCCAGAGTAAGAGATAGGAAATATTGAATTTAAGTTTCATGTGACAATTGTATAAGATAAACTATCTATCTATCTTTAGGAAAAAAAAAAAAGAAAAAGAAAAGTTGGAAGAGGTGACAATGTGATTTTTTTATACAGTCCAACTATTTTATTTGTTGCGCCTTGAATGAAGTGTGTTACTAAAATAGATGGATCGGCTGTTTCTTCTCTATCTTTCTTTCTTTGTGTTAAATCCACCCAATGATTTAGATAGTATATTTTTTTCATCATAAATGAGTGCTGCGGCTTAAATTCGTTACTTGGAACTTAAATTCCTTGTATTTCATCTGTTTCCGCTTGTAATTTATTATTTAGAATCTATTTGATGATTGGATAAACCGTTTAGCCTGGCTCCATTTTAAAATTGGTTTTAGATAACTTTCTCCTTTGAATTCTACTAAATAATAATTATATTAATATTATTATCAACATGGTCGTCATTGCACTTGTAATAATATAAACAAATACTTAACTTCATAAAAATAATGTTAAGCTACGATAGGTTAGTACAATCTATCAATTGCAATTCGTGGATCCCTTTTAAGTTTTTTTTCCCTGAGATATTTATTTAGGAAGGTTTCAATAATATGGATTTATAGATTATGAAATTTTTTTTTTTTTTCAATTATATCACTGTGGAAAGGTAAGACTCAAATCCTACTCTATTTTAATAAAAAAAATAAGGGATGATGTCACTAGCTATTATTTTAAAAATATATACACATCTCTATTTTGATGAAGAGCGATTTTTCAAAACAGTAAACATTTTGAACGTCATTTGGTATTTAAAAAAAAAAAAAAAAGAAGACATTTGTAGCAATGATTTTGCGCTTAGGGTTTCAAGAAAGGAAGTATAGAGAACTGGGGAATGTCGGATCTGGAAGTGTCTAAAACTGTTGAACACTTGACTTAGACTTACGCAAGTGAACTGGATGTTGGTAGGCCTGATGGCCTCTCTTGTGAATCCTTAAGACCCAAAGTATAGTTAATGAATAATAGGCATAGCCCAGACCTTGGTCAAGCGACTGGACGTTACGATGCTTATCGTGGGAATCCTTTAGAATCAATTGTCAGATGGCAGTAATTGTAACTGTAATTATGATGCTTATCGTGAATGTGCGCGCGCGCGCGCGAGAACTGCGTGCTTGCATTACCGTAATCTTGAGAAATACATAAATTTGCATTCCCCGCCACAACATTTCCAATGCCCTTTTTCTCTCTTGCTTTACATTTTACTGTGCCCGCCCCGCACTACTCTCTCTCTCTCTCTCTCTCCCTTCATGATCGCTCTTTCTCCTTCTTCTCAACGTACCATCATGAGAGGATCGGAGATTGACATTCAGCGGATAGACGGGGATCGGCCTTCAACAGAAGAACAACTGCAACACTCTCTTTCCTATCTAATTTTGTGCGACTTCAGTTAGGGAATGGAATCGAACTTCAGTGGAGGAACGAACGATTTTCGGTGGAGGAAGCCTGACATAGTCTCTTGTAGGAATGAACGATGGTCACCGGAAATACCAGCCTCCTGCTCATATCAAGGTGAGTTCTTGAAAGCCGATTTCCTCAAGTAATGACCTTTAAACTTTGCCTTTGGTAATAATTAATAGGGAGAGGATTGATACAAGATCGATGCCGTTAGTCGGAAGAGATAGACTGAATTACAGTGATCATTGGTGGATTTTTTTTTTTCTCATTTTATAAAAAGGGGCAAGAAAACCATGCTCTTGGACAAGTCATCACTTCGTGTGAATCTTGATAAAATTGTTCTTATTAGTTAATTTTTCAATTAAATTTTTTATCGTTCTTATTAGTTAATTGTAAATCTTGAAAATTATCTTCTTCTTCTTCTTTTTTTTTTTTTTGTTCAAATGGAAGAGAGGGCAATGTCTATTTATATATACATGGGCACTAGATGAGTTTTCCATCTCTTTGGTTCCTACATGATAAGTTTCGTCACCATGATATTGTATAATTGATCTTGCGGTCTTGCTAATTTGATTCCAAGCCAATACCCATCCATACAAATGCAATGATCATAGTGACTTGAAATTATCGTAACATGTTTGACAAAAAAAACTTTCAAGATTACCACATAGGAGCCCCTCAAATATCTTCATCAACACCAAGACACCTCAAAGTACCAGCAGAATTTTGCTTCTCTTTATCATAGAGGACCTCATCACTTCGCCTGAGGCTTCAGATGTCAATTCTATTCTAGGTCCCTATAGTAGCGTGCAAACTTATGAAATATGTGAGGTTCACTCGGCACCAATTTCTTATTACTACCAAAACCACATAAATTTAGTTGATGCATCACAATATTTGTAGCTTAATGTCCCGATGGCATAAACCAACTACATTATGTAAGTAATTGAGTCCTCAACAAATCTGGTATGGGTATAGCTGCATAAAGATGATGGGCACATGCTAATGCATTTTGGTATAATTCTTTGGTACCTTTTATTTTAGGCTGTTTCATACAAGTATTCTATACGAGGTTTAGGCAAAACTGATCTTTTGCACAATGCTTCAATCGGACTATGTTAGGGTGGTCAAGTATTTACATTATCTGAAGCTCTCAATTCTTGTATCTCTTACCTTGTAGCACCTTAGTGGCAACTGCTTTCCCTATTTCTAAACATTCAGCCTAATAGACAACACCTAAACAGCTTGTGCCAACCACACGATCTGCCATTTGTGATATTATCTGTTTTTGGTTGGATATATTTTCTTAATGTTAGATCATAGTTTTGTTACTATTTAGTTTTTAATAATCTTCACTATTCATTGGAAATGTAGCTTGCATATCCATATATATATGTATATGTATATATAAATATATGTATATATATATATCTGTGTCTTGTATTGATTATTGTCTATCTTGGTCATGGTGTCATTTCTTTCATTAAACTACAAGAATTGTTTAATCTTGCAGTATATATGAGCATAATGGTATATGATCAACATACAATAAATTTTCGTGCTCATTAATTAAGAGAACCTGATGATCTCTTGATTAGAACTCGTTAAGAGATAACCCTACAATCTCTTGAAAGGTTTCAATTATAGAAGAACAAAAAATCCCTTCTAATAGCAAATTAAATTTTTTTTTTTATTAACCATCAGTTATATAACTGCAGATCTTAATTTTGCTCCCAATATGATACATTACATGAGTCCAACTTTTTATAATAACTATCTGCTAAATAGCCAATACGTGCCCTTGCTGCCAGTTAAATAATAATTACATAGACATAGTATGCAAAAGAACAAATACAGGACATGTACAACACAGCATGGTCACCACTAAAACATACATACACAGACAACACAGTCATGTCCAGATCAAGTAGTCACACTTCCTCTCTTTGTTGCCCTGTTCAGTACATGGACATGATCGAACGGAATGATTTAGTGCTCTTTCTAGGAACTTAAGTTGATGAATCAACTATAATGCACAAGCAACCCTTTTTACTTGTATGTATCTCTTCTCAGCTTATTTTCCCTAAATTATGTTGCTGAATTTTATGTTTAAGTAACAATGTGTAAATTGAGAATTAAGTAGCTGAGTGTCAGGCTAAGGGTAGTTTCTATTTAACAATAGAGGTCTTTTATTTTTTTTGTTAGAATTTGTGGATATCGTGCAAATTCTAATGAACATGAACTGTATCACATGCATCAGAAGATGTTTTGACTTTAATGCAAGGTTCTTTGCTAATATTTTCATATGGGAAAGCATCTTAGCCATGACTCTTCTAACTTGATTATGAATGGCAACTCCCAGAAAGTATATACTGTTCATGTTAATTCATCATTATTGCTTCTTTTATATTTCCTTTGATTTGGAAGTTCAAGTACGCATGTTCGTTTTAATAATATAGATAATATGCACATATTGTTGGATCCAACGATAATTTTCTGATTTGTCCTTCTCTCTTTAGTTGGGCCACTCCGTCAAACTTCTGACATCCTTATCTTTACTTGTGGTCAGGAGGCAAAGAATTTTAATATTATATTTACATTCTTCATGTCATTTACACTTCAGCTATTTTCTTCCAACATTTTCCCACATAGGTTTTTGCAGCTCTTCTCAATGTCACATCCTCTTCCAGAGTCCGACTGCCCTTTGCATACCTCAAGGACATTAAGTTTATTTTTTTTTTAAAGTAAATAAATGTTTCAACTGGAAATCCGTTTGTCTTCTTTCAAAATTATGAATACCTTAAAGCACCTTTCTTTCTCTCTTGCACTTTAATATGTTTTGGCTCATGTTTTGATCATTCCATTGCGTGAATGTAAAGCGCTTGATAGCTGTCATGTCTAGTTCATATTGTTAGATAGATGTTCTTATGTTGCCGCTATGAGAATTATCACGTTTCTTAATACGTTGATGATGACATTATCTCCCCTTGCTATTCCCATTCTGAAGATAAAACTGTTCATTCTTCCCATCATGCAGTGGCTGATTGGTAGAAATAATACAGTTGTTCCTTAAATCAAATACTACTAACTCTTAGGTTGAGGATTATTTTGCTTACAATCCTGGAGTTCTCATATTGCATGTTTACATCCTGTTTCAGTTCCCCTTTATCTGCCCATATGAAAATACAGTTGTATGTTAGTTATAATGCTTGTTGTTTTCATCATCTCCTGCTGCTTTTCATTGATAATATCAAAAGATCAGCTCCAAGTAGCTTATATTTGATGTTTAAGTTTGATCTTGATGGTCCTATGGAATGGATGATTTTGCAACCAAAATATCATTGTTGGTTTCGACATTATACCTTTTGATAATCTTTTTATTGGTTGCTTCTTAGATGCACCATCATCCTAAGCTTGTTTTGTTGTACAGTAGCTTTAAGGTTATCATTGAAATTTTGGGAGCGAGATGTTAATTCAATAATGCATGAACTTGGCTTTCAGGTATGTGGTATGGTTCCCCTTTTCTTTTCTTCTTCTTTTTATCCCCTCCTCCTCTTGAGAAAAGTTATGTTTTATCATCTAAATCTTGCACTTATGGTAATTAATGACAGCTCTGTTATTTATAGCTCATTTATGATTTTTGTTTGGATCCATGTGCTGCTGGACCTACAATGGACTTGCTTTGCAGCAAAAACTACCAGTTCTTTGTGAAGAAAACTGAGATGCTTAAATTTTTTAAAATAAGAACATGGCTTTGTGTGTTCCTTCTCTAAACGTCCTCTTTTCCTTTCTATGGCAGCATTGGGATTTGGATGGTTTCACTTGACATCCTAAGCTTTGAAGCAATTGGGCATTTTGTGTGAGTTCACTTCATTCTGTTTGTCTTTTCAGTAGATTTGAGCTATCACAATCCTGTACTCAATGTTCTTTACTGTTGTCCTTGTAATGCAGGCTAATTAAACTTGCGGTTTTGTTCATGTACTGAATGTTCACATCCTCGCGTTGTAGCAATTTGGTTTTGTTTATTACCGACCTTTCTTTCTTTTTATGATTATGTTTACTGTAGCTCCCTGCACTGTGTGACAAGCCTGAAAATTCTTGCACCATCTTTCTCGTCAATATATTATTGCTCAGTATGGGTCATGCAAAATCTCTTCTTGTTATACTTGACGATTGTGCAGAACATGTTTCAGCCTCAAGTTTCGGTAAAAGTAAGTCATTGTCGCCTATGGTATTTTAACTAGCTATTCGATCTTTGACAACTTGTAATCGTTGCATACCTTGAACCTGTGCTTATTGGTCATCAAGAGAGCAAATTATCTAGTTGTGTGGAGGCTTGCACTCACTTTAAGTGAGTGTTTTCCCAAGAGGAGAGTGTTTATGAAAAGAATTTTTCCATAGCAACAATTCAAAACTTAAATAATATGTAAAGATTAAGGTAGTGTTTGATTATATAATTTTCGTGATGTTGAATTGAATAAAAAAATTTATCCAATGTTTGGTTTGTAAATTTGCTTGGTAATTGAAAAAAAAATTAGGTTGATAGAATAGATAAAATTTTGTCTTATTTGTATCATGGTACAAAAATAAAATTTAATAAATAAAAATAAAAAATATTTTACATTTTCAAAAATGCTCTTCTATATTATAATATTAAATTAATAAACATTATTTTTATTAAATATTGTAAAAAAAAATTATTTTATAAGATAATTAATTCTTTAATATAAATTTTGTATCCAATATTGTACAAACTAAATATAACACAATAAGTTTGTACTGTTCAATTTTTTTTATACTTGTTATGTTCAGTTTTTTTTTTTTTCAATTCAATTCAATCTTTACAATCAAACATTGAAATCACTTGTATTAAATATTTCTTCAATTGTGATAATTCAAAGAAACTCACAAATAAGTCATTTCAATTACAATTTACATGAAAAAATTTCTATCTCAAACAACAAAACCAGTTAATAATGCCACCTAATATTAGCTCCAGAATCTTAATTCAAAAACCTCCTAAAGATAATATATAATTGACCATCTCCCTTTCTTGGCCTAATTATATAAATTCTCGTACCTTTTTTAGCTAATAAATTTACTAAATCAATTTGCAACTGTAAAAATAAAAAAAATAAGTTGAAGTCTAATACGAGATGTACAAACATACATAAATGTCAAGCTAAGTAGTATATAGGCATATAATGCAAATTATATTAAGTATTAAGTGAATAATAAATTAATTATTTTAAATTTAGACCAATAAACAATAAAAGGGTACTTATGGTTTTGTTACATTATAACCTTTATCTACATACATATATATGTGTGTGTATATATAAATATATATTTTTCTTTAAGTCATTTATGCTCAAAACTAGAGTCTAAAGATTGTAAATCCTATAATTTTGCTTCCATGGGAGAAACCTTGGATATGATCAATAGTTGTTTTTCTAGGAATTTGCTACTACGTGCTCTTAAAGCAAGTGAGTCAAGCATAACCAGCAACCAAGTTTAATTAAGCTTAATGTGAGTTAGTTTAGTTTTCCTGCTAAGATCTAGTAAGCACTTAGTCTAGTTTTCTTGCTAAGATTTAGCAAACACAAGCAAGCAAACAAATAAGTACTACATACTTGGAATGGCTTTCCTACAATCCATTGAAACCCCATAACTTTATATCCAATGATGATTAGCTCTAACTACCCATCTAAGGAGGAACTTGAAGCTTGATGGAAATCTATTTGTGATTAAGAGCAATGATAACTCTGATTTTAAATATATTTCACATGGTGATTTTATAGTATTTTCCTTACATTTTTTGTTTTTTTTTTAAATAAATTGATACTTAATTGAGTAAAATTTTGATTTCAAGATTTCAACACGTTTTAGGATCAAAAACGAAGAAAAGGAATCAAGTTTCACTCAATTCGGAGTTCAAATGAAGGAGTTATGAAGTTTTGAAGTTACATAGTCTGGGACATGACCATATTCCTAGGCTGTATCCATTCAGAAAAATTTGCTAAGGTCAGAAAGTTACATGACCTGAGGACACGGTCGTATCCCAGGCCGTGTCTGGTGACGAAAATAGAATCCTTATAATACATATATAAAGACATATGAGAGTTTCAAGATAGAGGAACGAGAGAAGCGAAGAGACTTGAGGAGAAGAAGAAGAAAAAAGGTGAGAGCAACACCAACTTCAAGATTGGAAAGATGTTTCATCAATTAAAGGAGTTTTTCATGTTTTATTTTATATTTTTTATGGAACTTATTTTTAATTTAATTATGATAGCTTAGAATTCATATATTTAGGATTATGGAACTTAGGGTTTCATGTAACTTTTGGGTAGATTTATAATTTTCAATAAAGTTTTTATCTTTTCTTGATTCAATTATGTTGTTTAATTGTTGATTGATAATTCTAGAGTATCAATCTATGATATTATGCATAATGATTGAGAAATTGCATGTATAATTAAATCTAGGCATAATTAGAGAGAAGTACATGTATACTTAAAGATAAGATATATATTTCTTCTAGAAAATTAATTATTTGTGTGGGAATTCATTATACATTAATGCAATTTTAAGTTATATTACGTAGTAAAGAGATTCCGGTAAATAATTTAAGATTAGGGTTAATATGCTTGAGAAATGTATTAACTGTAATTGTGAATCCCTCCGGTCAAGAATAATAGAAACTGAATTGAATATATTTTAAGCGATCACATGTTAAACACTAGGGGAAATAATTCCCAAATACGTTATTGCATACTTGAAGTCATTTTTAGTTTTATTACTTTTTAAATTACTTAATCAAGTCTCATAATTAGTTTAGTTTGTTAATTTCAGTATTTTTAATTCATTCAAACCATCATAATTTTCTGGTTAAATAATAAAGTTAAGGTTAATATTAGTACTCGAAATCTCTGAGTGATCGATTCGAACTTACATCCGCTATATTAAAATTGATAGATGCACTTGCCTATTATCGAGCAAGCATATATTATATTAAACTTCAGATGATTATTAAATAAGTCTTTGTTCATTTATTATTTATAAATCTTTTATTAATTTGCTATTTGTTATGATAGCTAAATTTATTAATTTAACAAATTTCTTAAAGCTCATAATTAACTTTTGTTCAAAAGGTTAGCCACTTTACATGTTATAGTAAAATCATCATATGCCAAAATGGATTTAGAATAAAATAATATCATGGCATTGACTTTCATATTTCTCGTAATCAAAATCATTCCTTAACTCAATGTTGTTAAAAAATTATAACAAATCTGGTTATTAAATTATATTAAACCGTTTGTACCACACTTATAAAAAAATAACATAATATTTAATATAGTAGTATAGGAATATATTATCCAACATGATAGGCCTTTTTATTATCAAACTTTGTTGACAATCCACTATTAACTTTGATAATAAAAATATTATAATATTATGTTGTGTATTGAAGTATAGAATGTTTCAGCACCAAAAGAAATAATTATTATCAACTATCAATGTGTCCGATGTTACTAACCAATGATATTCTACTTATACTACCTATTATATTATAATATAATAGATGACTATATGAACATATTTCAAGCCTTTCAATGGTTTGTATATACTAAATATTATAAGGACAACGCCCAGCTAAACAGTTAAGGTTACTTCTCATACAGGATTTGAGATTATAATTGACAGGTCATTATCCTTGCATGTATTGAGACCCAAAATACAAACAAAGTTGTTCTGTTTCTTAAAAAAAAAAAAAAAAAAACATTAATTACTACACTTCAATGGTAAATGAAAAGATAACGAGTAGGTTCTTACATGTAAATTTGATTAGGAAGAATTTAATGAACGGATACTTAAACTTCTTTGAGGTTAAACAGAATAAAGGATATAAAGTTGACTTTGTTATTGCCATTTAACATATACTATCCTTTGTGAAGCAAAATGAATAACACCTTCCCAAAAGAAAAGGAAAAGGACAATGTACACTGCCGATGAAGAGATCGAAATGGAGTGTCGAACAATCGAAAGATGACTTGCCGTAACTAGAGACTAAAATCAAGGAAAGTAATCAAACTTTAATAGAAGCTTACCAACGATGAGTAAGAGCGGAAATAAATCAACGAGCATACAACAGACTCACTGAAGAAGAGAAATCAGAGAATAAAGTGGTAAAGCAAAGTCCAAGAAGCTGCCAATCATGAACGTAGGTTGTTGAAGAGAAGCTAACAAGGCAACGTGCTCATTGAACATGAATTGATCAATGCCACTGGAGAAAGAAGACGATAAAGATCCATTAGAATATTTTAGAAATATCTGTCAATTATGTAAAGAGTATATTTAAAATATTTTCTATATTTAAAAGGTATTAGAATATTTTAGGATCTGTAAATATCTGTCAATTGTATAAAGAATATATTTAGGATATTTGTTTTCTATATTTAAAAGCTTGGTTAGTGCATCTATGTTGTATATATATTGGCCCTCTTTGGTTTGTGATATGAATATACATACACAGAAATTTTCTTTTCAAAATTTTATATGGCATCAGAGACTGGTTAAAAAAAAAAAAAAAACGCTATGACTAGCGAGGGAAAAAATCCAGCCTCCCCTTATCTATTGACTTCGAGTGATAATCCTGGTAATATAATTACTCAGGTGCAATTAAAAGGAGACAATTATGATGAATGGGCTCGAGCGATGCGAACGTCGTTGAGGGCCAAGAAGAAATTCGGATTTATTGATGAAACGATTAATCAACCTGCTGATGATTCCACTGAATTAGAGGATTGGTGGACTGTGAATTCAATGTTGGTTTTATGAATGCTCAACACAATCGAGCTAACACTGCGATCTACTATAACATATATGGAGATTGCAAAGGATTTATGGGAAAATATCAAAGAGCGATTCTCTATCGCTAATGGACCTCGTGTTCAACAGATCAAGGCAGAACTTGCTAACTGCAAACAGAGAGGTATGTCGATTGTAACTTATTATGGAAAATTGAAACAACTCTGGGAAGAGCTTACGAATTATGAGCAAATTCCCATCTGCCGTTGTGAAAGATGAAATTGTAATATTGCAGCTGAACTTGACAAGAAATGAGAAGAAAAGAGGCTTCATCAGTTTTTGATGGGGTTGGAAGATGCATTATATGGAGCAGTTCGTTCCAATATTTTGAGCACAGAACCATTGCCAAACTTGAATAAGGCATACTCGTTGGTGTGCCAAGAAAAACGTGTTAGAAACATCTCACGAGGGAAGGAGGAACATGGAGAAGTTGTGAGTTTTGCAGTACAGACCAATAGAGGAGGGCGGAAGTATAAAACAGAAGTGAAAGATAAATCTGCCATTTGCTCACACTGCAAACGAGAGGGACATGATTCTGAAACTTGTTTTCAGCTCATTGGATATCCGGAATGGTGGGGTGACTGACTCAAAGGGGCTGGACGTGGACAAGGAGGACAGAGTGCAGGGCGTGGGCAAAGTAATACGCCAAAGGTGAATACAGCCCATGTAATTGGGCAACCATCATCATCAATGGCAGCAACGGAAGAAAATATAGCTTCTGGGACCTTGACAGCAGAACAATGGTCATTCTTTCTCAATTTGTTGAACACGTGCAAACCAGGTACTAGTGAGAAGATGAATGGTAAGGATCATCTAAATTGGATTATTGATTCCGGTGCTTCACAACATATGACAGGTACTTTAGAATGTTTAATAAATTTGAAAGAAATTGTGGCATGTTCAATTAGATTACCTAATGGAGAGCAGGTGCTGGCATTGAAGGAGGGATTGGTTTGCTTGGGAAAACATATCAAACTAGACAATGTTCTCTATGTTCTAAATTTGAATTGTAATTTGATATCTGTGTCGCAATTGCTTGATGGCTCTAATTGTAATGTCCAATTTACTGATAAAATTTGTGTTATACAGGACCGCAACTCAAGGATGGTGATTGGAGCGAGTGAACAGTGCAAGGGACTTTATTATTTGAAGTCAGCAGTATCAGTCCAAGCATGCAAGACAAGCCATGTAGATTCTTTTGAATTATGGCATAGGAGGATGGGGCATCCGTCTACAAAAATTATGGAATCTCTTCCTCAAGTTGAATTTAGTAATAGTTCAGTAAAAAATAAACCATGTGACATTTGTTTGAGAGTTAAACAAACAAGAGAAGTTTTTGTTTCTAGTGACACTAAAGCAAATGAAATTTTTGAATTAATTTATTGTGATTTGTAGGGACCTTATCGTGTTAATGCTTCTTGTGGGGCCTCGTATTTCTTTACCATTGTTGATGATTTTTCTAGGGGTATATGGATATATTTGTTAACTGAAAAAACAGAAGTGGAACTTGTCATGCGTAATTTCTTTGCCATGACTAAAAGACAATTTCAAAAAGATGTGAAGATAGTTAGAAGTGATAATGGGACTGAATTTGCTTGCTTGTATAACTATTTTTCTAAAAATGGAATTTTACATCAAACCTCATGTATAGGAACACCTCAACAGAATGGACGTGTTGAGAGGAAATATCGTCATATTTTAAATGTGGCTAGAGCTTTAAGATTTCAGGCCAATCTTCTCATCAAATTTTGGGGAGAATGTGTTCTAATGGCTGCATATTTGATCAATCGGACTCCTTCTAAGTTATTAGGAGGAAAGACTCCTTATAAGATATTGTTTGGTAAACCTTTTAGTTATAATCACATTCGAACTTTTCGGTGCTTGTATTATGCTCGGAACTTAAATAGGGAAAAAGACAAGTTTGCTAGCAGGAGTCAACGTTGTTTATTTGTAGGATATCCTTTCAGAAAAAAAAGGGTGGAAAGTTTATGATCTTGATACAAGAAAATATTTTGTATCTAGGGATGTTGTGTTCTCTGAATCTGAATTTCCATATGCTGATAAGGGAGGTGTGCAACTAGATCTTGTACAAGATGCTTCTTTCGATATCACCAATCATTTTAATGGTGAATTGAATGAGGAAGACGAAAGTGAGGTACCTGAGAATTTGATTGTGACTCAAAGTGATAAAAACGACAGGGGGGGGGTGTCATTGAAATCTTGGGTAAATCTGTTCCAGAACAACTTGGATGAGGTCATAGAACAAAAGAAGCTTCTACTCGGCTGTGAGATTTTGTGACATATACTGCACAACAAATAAGTCCCTCTGCATGTTCCTCTAATCTAATTCTGTCCACAGGTACCTCCTATTCTATAGCACATTATGTAAATTGTGACAAATTTTCTCCACAACATCGTTCTTTCTTAGTAGCTATGATAGCCGAAAAAGAGCCTGTTTCTTATATTCAGGCCATCAAAGACATTCGATGGAAAGAAGCCATGATGAAAGAAATTGAGGTACTTGAGGCTAATGGGACATGGACTGTGGAAGATTTGCTACAGGGAAAGCAAGCTACAGGCAGTAAATGGGTTTACAAGATCAAATATAACTCAGATGGTTCGGTTGAACGTTATAAAGCTCGATTGGTGATTCTTGGCAATAATCAGATTGAAGGAATTGACTACAATGAGACCTTCGCTCCTGTTGCAAAAATGGTTACTGTACGTACTTTTCTTTTAGTGGCAGCAACAAAGGGATGGGAACTCCATCAAATGGATGTTCATAATGCATTCATGCATGGAGATTTAGAAGAAGAGGTGTACATGAAGATGCCATTTGGGTTTTCTACTCAACAGCCTGGCAAAGTTTGTCGATTACGTAAATCACTTTATGGGTTACGACAGGCCCCCCGATGTTGGTTTTCCAAATTGACAACTGCATTAAAGCGGTATGGATTTCTTCAATCTCAATCTGATTATTCATTATTTACTTTAAATCGAGACAAGATACATTTGAGTATACTGGTATATATCGATGATCTTGTTATTACGGGGAATAATGGAGTTGCCATTCAGAAGTTTAAAGATTATTTATGCCACTGCTTCCACATGAAAGATTTGGGAACATTGAAGTATTTTTTAGGCATAGAGGTGGCTCGGAATCAAGAAGGAATTTTTCTTTACCAATGCAAATATGCTTTGGATATTATTAGTGAAGCTAGATTATTGGGTGCTAAACCATCTGGTTTTCCCATTGAACAAAATCATCATTTAGCCTTCGCAGAAACTGCATTGTTGGCAGATTCAGAGAAGTATCGGAGATTGGTAGGAAGATTGATTTATTTGACTCTTACTCGACTTGAGTTGTCCTATAGTGTTTATATTTTGGCACAATTTATGCATCAACCAAGGGAAGCTCATTGGGAAGCAGCTTTGCGCGTGGTTCGTTATTTGAAAGGCAGTATTGGACAAGGAATACTTTTACGAGCTGATAGTGATCTTCGGTTGTATACTTATTGTGATTCCGATTGGGGGAGTTGTCCTTTAACTCGACGATCTCTTACTGGATATTTTATTATGTTAGGGACTTCTCCCATTTCTTGGAAGACTAAAAAGCAACATACAGTGTCGAGATCCTCTGCTGAAGTAGAATATCGTTCCATGGCTACCACTGTGTGTGAACTGAAATGGTTAAAGGGTCTTTTGCTATCTCTCAGTGTTGTACACTCTCATCCTATGCTGTTATATTGTGATAGTCAAGCAGCTTTACATATTCGTGCAAATCCCGTGTTTCATGAACGCACAAAGTATATTGAAATTGATTGTCATTTTATTCGTGATGAGATTCAACATGGACATGTTCAGACTGCTTATGTACGTAGCTCTGAGTAACTCGCTGATATTTTTACTAAGGCATTGGGGATACAGCAATTTGGGTATCTTCTACGCAAGTTGGGGGTTTGCAATCTTTACGCACCAACTTGAGGGGGAGTATTAGAATATTTTAGGAATATTTCTCAATTATGTAAAGAGTATATTTAGGATATTTTCTATATTTAGAAAGTATTAGAATATTTTAGGATTTGTAAATATCTGTCAATTGTGTAAAAAATATATTTAGGATATTTGTTTTCTATGTTTAGAAGCTTGGTCAATGCGTCTATGTTGTATATATATTGGCCCTCTTTGGCTTGTGATATGAATATACACATACAGAAATTTTCTTCTCAAAATTTTATAAGATCACTCAATCTGACGGAAATCGAGGCTCAAAGAGAGTTAAGATGAGTGAGTGAAGTCCAAGTGGGAAAGGATATAAGGATTGGGGACATTAGGAAAACACAGAGGAAAGGTGTCCGGTGAAAATAAAATAAAAGAATCAGCTAGTGAGGGTTGTCCAAGAATATTGAGCGAGAGAGAGAGCTTAGAGCAAGATGAGAAGGGTTTGCGCAAAATGAGGGTTTCAAGAAAGAATGGGTTGGGGTAATGGTGAGTGACCTGTGATGGTTTAACTGACATGTGTGACTAGCCCAAATACAGTAAGATGGATAGAACAAAATAGATTCCAGAAATAAAATAATGAAGTAGAAGAAAAATCAAAATAAATAAACAATGATGACAATATATAATTTAAAAAGATAACAGTAATTTTATATACCACCACAGTTACTAATAAACAACATTAATGAAATATTACCAATAAATACACTATATTAATAAATTCTGATCAAACTATAATAACAACAATATCAAAGCTCAATAAACTACTTAAACATTTATTTCATCATATAGATTAAGGTAAATTTTTAAAATTTTTAAATTTTCTATACTAAACTATAGTTACTTTTTTTAGATAAAGCACTTAAATCCTCTTTTTATTAGTTTATCACTTCTCTCTTTGATTTGGAATATTTCATTTAAGCTTTGGAAATTTATTCGGCAGCATTACTTATTGAAAGAAAATCATTAAAAAAATAGAAATAAATAATTTAGATGAGTATATTGTATTTACTGTGCCACTATTATACCTATATTACCAATATGTTCTGGAATATTTTCTATCTAAAGCTTACGTTGTTATTATACAACCAGGCATTGGATCATGCAACTTTCACTTGAATGTGACTATTCGTACATGATATTATTGCAGTCTACTGGACTTTTTCCTCAAAAAATTAAAAAAAAAAAAACAACAAAATCTAGTTTATGTAAATCATATATTTATTGTGACCCTCAATTTGTGGAACATAAAAGTTTCGCTAATTAAAGTGCAAATAGTTATGATCAAAATATAAATGAGTTAAACTACTCATAAACTATTAAAATTTAAATCAATATTTACCGATGCTCTCGACACACATCCCATTCTAAATCCCTTCCCTCCAACAAAACAAAACCCAAAAAAAAATTTATATATATATATATATATTCACTTAAACTAGATTCAATAATATTGGAGTTAGTATGAAATTGAGTTACTCAAGTAATAATTTGAGCCAAGCTCGGTTTATATTGTTTAGTTCGATTAGCTTGAGAATTTTGAGTCTAATTTAAATATTAATGGAGTTTAAGTTGAGTTTTCATATTAATATTAAATTAATTAAAAAAAATTAATGTTTTAGGTAAAATGAACCTCAATAAGTTTAATTGAATCAAAGTAAAGTTAATTTACTATTATTTCGGATCGACTTCTAGCTCAAACTCACGTATATATTTTCATGACTCGACTAGTTACAATCGTAATAGTGGTAGAAGTTTCGGCACAATGACATAAAAGATATTTTATGTATGGTATAGACATTTCAAAGCTACCGAAAGTCGTCTTTGATAGATGGAGTCAATGTTTATTGGGGCATCCATTGATGCTGATGGTTGTGCCCTTTTCTACACGTTTGTATCCTTTTTCCTATGTGTTGGATTTTTCTTTGGGATGAATTACCATCACAATAATAATTTGCTCAGCTGGAATCACATCCTCCATTTGTATAATAATTTTCAAATCTTAGGGAAAAATAAAGGAAAATCAATATTTATTAGAGTATTATGTTTTAAAAAAAAAAATCGTTTTGTGCTTTTCATAGATAGAAATATCATGTTGGGTAAGATTAACTTCAGAAAATAATTTTGGAATTTTATTCCTTTTTCTTTTTTATTTTTTTTGGGCATTCTCTATTTACATTTTGTTTTTATTTTTAAACACTTTGCATACCTAAAATTAGTTAGTTCTAAAAAAGATAGACACATAGAGCTAAATAAATACATATATGTGTGTGTAAAGAAAAAACAAAAATGTTTCGGTGTATATCTTTGGTCTTAAAATTTCTAATGCAACAAAATTATTTGTATCCATCGAATTTAATGTGTCCTTATCTACTCTAGCTTAGTTTCTTTACACTCCTTATATTTTATGCCAAAAGTTGTAAATATATTAGAATCTCCTCATTTATAAGAACTTCTTTAAAATTCTTAAGATGTCACGTTAATACGTTAAAATCTTATTCTTGTTAAGGACCTTCTTGCTTTATTTGAGATCCTTGAAGAGATGTCCCTCTTGTTTCCCTTTACCTTTTCATGTGTCCCATACCAATTATCTTTAAATAATAACTTCATATTTTCTCACTACTGCAAATAATTAATAAATTTATTATAAAAAAATTTAAAAAATGCAAAACATAATTTTGTCAGAAAAAAAAGGGGTTGAACTAAAGTATAAATGTTCTCCTACTTCTATAGAAGGAAAAATGAAAAAAAAAAAAAAGTTGCATTGGCCAGAGAAAGTTGCATTGCTAGTTGTAGACACCTAATTTTTGCCCTTCCATAAGTCTTAATTTTTATTTTTACAAAAAAGGGTTCTAATTCAAAAAAATAAAAAATAATAAAAATTAACAAATAATGAAAATATCAAAAAAATAAGAAAAGGAAAAATTATAAAGATTTCATAGATTTTTAAGAAGTAATTTATATTAAGAATAATTAGTTTAATGTTAGTGTTAATTTTAGTTTAGTTAAAAAATTTTAGTTTAGGGATTTAGATAGTTTAAATATAATTTAATTGTAATAAATGATAAAAGCAGGTCAACGGCCTAACGGATAAGTAGCGAAGTACTTGAGTGGATTTAATTGGAGATTAGTGGTTCGAGATTTAGCAGATACCAATGTAAAGATTCATATTTAATCAAGTCGTATGAGTCTAATTAAATCAGATTTGAATGAGATTTGAATCTAGTTTAATAAGAGATTTGGACTTTATGAAAAGAAAGAAACCACAAGGTGAAGAAAAAATAAATAATGAGCTTCATCAAAAAATATATAAACGATCGTCAGGAAAAGCAACACCATCTACATCTGAATTCCACCGATCGTCAGGAGCAACGTGATGCCATCTGAAATCCAAATCCCCATCCACCATTGACCACGAAGCAGCGACGACGCTTCATCAAAAAATATATAAACGATCGTTAGGAAAAGCAACACCATCTACATCTGAATTCCACCGATCGTCAGGAGCAACGTGATGCCATCTGAAATCCAAATCCCCATCTACGATCGGCCACGAAGCAGCGACGACAATTCCATTGTTTCTTTACTCCACGTAGCAGTCCACGATCATTCCACGCAGCATCTCCAACATCTGCTCGCACACGAACAGATGCAGCAACGTCCACGACGACAGACACACCTTAAACTCCGACGACCGCTACGCGTTGTTGCCTATCAGCTTTGTCTCGCCAACCCAAATCTGCTACTGCTAACCAAACGTATAGCTACTGCCAAATAACATCAGGTTCGATCTTCATCAGATTTTTACTATTTAATTAATTATTCATTTATTATTGTTATGGTATATTATTATTATTTGGATTTTTAGTCATGAAACATAGCATATATGTGAATATTTTAGGTTAAGAATATTATATTTTAGGTGGTTATGTAACAATAATATAGATATACATTTTAACTTAGGTGTTTTTTTTAGTATTATATTTCTAGTAGTCCCCACTTAGAAAACTCGTTTTTTTTAGAAACAAAGTTAATGAATTTTTCAAAATTTTAGGACTTTTAGCGAAGTTTTTTTTATAAAACAATAACACTCAAGAGTTAGGACTCGTTTAGATTTTTTCATAAACCGAATAAATTAAAACGTAAACTTGAGCGGTTTTCAAAGTTAAAATAAATCAACACACTAAAGATTTTCTGAAAGAACTACGATCGTCTGATCCCGGCTAGCGGGTACGTAGGCACCTTCGATGCGACGATAAAATATGTAATTGTTCTAAATTAAAAAATCATTTTGATATTGATAAAAAAAAAAATCTTTAATTGACTTCTTTTCTATGGTTAGACATCTTTTCCATAGTTTAGATATATTTTCCGTAGTTTAGATATCTTTTTCATAGTTTAGATGTGTTTTCCATAATTTAGATGTTTTTTTCATACTTTAGACGTCTTTTCCATGGTTAGATGTCTTTTCCATAAGATGTCTTTTCCATGGTTTAGATGTCTTTTTCATAGTTTAGGTTTCACTTTTATGATTCAGATATCTTTTCTATGATTTAGATATCTTTTCTATAATTAGGAAATTTTTTTCTTTCTTTCTTTCTTTTTAATGTTTTAATAATCTTTTATATATAAAAGTTTCATCATGTAGAACATTGCATATTTCATAAAATTTTTAGGTTTTTTCTTGAAAATAAAAAAATTATCACTTAGTTGTTTTTAAAATAAAAATCTTAATTTGGTGCTTTTCAAAAATTAGGTTTTTAGGTTTTTTTTTTTATAATTAGGAATAAAAATTAGGCTTCTAGGGATTTTACTTAATAAAAATAAAATGGTTAATAAAAATTCAATCAATCATTTTTTATAAAAAGAACAAACCTGCTAGAAAATTTTTTGAAAGAACTACGATCGTTTGATCCCGACTAGGAGGTACGTAGGCACTTTCGGGGCGACGATAAAATATGTAAAAACTTAGGTTCTTTTTTCTTTTGATTTTTATTTTTTTTAAATATTATAATTAGAAAAATAATCCTAATTTCAGCAAATAGATAGTTGTACCCGTTAAGGGTTTAATAGATTAACCCCCGAATTCGGAATCATCTGGTTTTTTGTTAAAATTGAAATCAAAAACGGGTAGTTAAATCGTAATCAATCCACCCAATTGATTACGGTTTCTTTTTCTTTTCCCGATTTCGATCGGGTGGCGACTCCAAAAATTATTTTTAATAAAAAATCGGAATTTCTCAATTTCTTTAATCGAGGATTAATATTAAATGGGTAAGGGTTTAGTATTAATCAAGAAATGAGAAATTAATATTATAAACAGAAAAACCGGAAAATTAGACTCGAGTGAACATTTCCTAGGAGGCTATACAATATTGTAGCGTTGCTTAGTGGAGCTCAGGCTATTTGAATTGTGAAAAGTAATTTCTATTTTTCTTTTTCAGGGAATGTAGAAGGACCTAACAGGTTCCATGATATGATATTGAGAAAATTAAACACAATTTTTTCATAATAAAAATAAAAAAATAAATAAAATTAGACGGCTTTTTCGATGTCCTTTATGAAATACCTCATGAATTGTAAGGATTTATCCCTATTCGTCAAAAACTTAAAAAAAAAAAAAAAAAGAAAAGTTTTTTTGTATCACGATGCTATTATTTTCCTTGTTATTGTTTTCATTTGCTCACTCTCACTAATAAGCATTTCTTGTCATATTGTTTTAAACGTAACAGGATGCAACTCGTTTTTTATGTGGAAACTTGTGTTTTTTCCACAAGTTTTTTTGTAAGATTGTTTTAGATAGATAAAAATCCTTAAGGAGTCACCAATGCTACTTATGATGTTTGAAACTTCTTGGGCTTTTAAAATTTAATCAAGTGGTCATTTACTTTCTTAATAAAATTGATCCGATCTACGATGTGATTATTAAATATTTTATATTATATTAACTCTCATGAAATCCGAAGTATCAGATAATATTTGAATGTATGAAAAATAAAAATTACTTAGTGAAAATAAAATAATTATTTAAGAATGATAATTCCAATGAAAGTTGTGCGAAAGGATGTGTCCACTTGATGTTTTGGGATGGAGTTATATTATTGATATTGATGGTTTTGCATCTTCCACACGTCTTGGCTTGGAAATTTATTGAGCAGCACTAATGTCAGCATGGTGTGTCGCTACACTCTCTTGTTCTTGTATCAACAAGAAATTGAAGCAAGATGTATGCCATATTCATATGTTATCTTTCTTATTTATGAAACTTTTTTTTTAAGGTACCATATATCCGTATAATCATCATTCTTGTTATTTACTCTCATTTATGTTCTAGGGTGTGCTTATATTTTCCTCCAATAAAATAAATAATACCACATAGAAAAAGTATTTTCTAATGAGCAATCGTTGCTCTGGTACTTTATTCCCTTGGAAATTTTTAGAAGGTTGTTTTTTTTTTTTTTTTGGGTTAAAAGAAGATTGTTAATGTTATCTTGTGGCTCTGTTTGCATTCTATTTGGCAAAACAAGCTTTTCATATCTAGGAATGGATGAATATTGATTGATTGAAGATTTATGGAAAAGCAAAAACAAAATGTTTAAGATAGAATTCCTTGTGAAATTGTGGTTTCACTAATCAAGGGCTTGTTTATGGTTGAAGTAGAGTTTATGAATTTGTTCACATAAAATGCGGCAAAACTATTGGCAGGTCGAGGATGATTTTCTCCTTCTTTTTTTTCTTTTTCCTTTATTGAACCTTTGTTGATTTAATATGCATGAAACATTAGATGCAATGCCCTATAATACTTGGTTTATTTTTCAAGACATATAATAGCCTTTTCTTTTTCTTTTTCCTTTTTTTTTCGTAATATTTTATATATTACAACCAAGAAAGAGTAAATTTAAAGCTAATCTATCGTTTTGAAAGATTAATATTCGTACCATTTGATTATAATAGTCTTAATTATATAATAGCCTTTCTCAAACTTATTGTTTTTTCTTTTGGGAAACAAAAAGTATTTTAGGATAAATTGTTTCGTTATTATATTTTATCATGATTAGTTGGGACATCATTAAGATAGAAGAATAGGGCACAAGATATTCATCTTGCTCAACAAATTGAGCTGCGTGAAGTTTGAATTTAATGTAATTAGGGTACGAATATGCCACGAGTTCTTGGTAATATAATTTGCTGGTTTCCTATATTGATGTATTATTTTGTCGGTAACTCTTATGCTGTTATATTGTATTCAAAGCGAACAAAAACTAGACCTTCTTGGGTGATATCACATTTCAAAAGTCTTAGTAGAATTGAAAAAACCTCTCCTAGATGATATATATAACTCCACAATCATAATTTAGAGAATTTACAGCAAACTGATTTCATAAGAAGTATCAATTCTAGTGAATTAGGTGAATTTGACATCTAAAATGATTGTTCATCATGATTGTAGGTTGAGTTTTTAGAGCTTAAGCATGCAGGTTCATCATTTTCAAGATTGATGGTCAGCAGGTAGTAAAAAAACTTAGGAACAAAGGAAATAAATTGAAAGGAAAGAAAATAAGATGAAAGAAATGAGAGGAGAAAATAAAAAGAAACTACTTGATTGGAGAAGAAAAAGAGAGGAAGGAATGATCATGAATGGAACTTATGATATATTTTTGTTTAAACTTGTAATAAAAGTGTAATTAAGTAAATTTATATATTTTCCTTTCAAATTCTCTCCATATTGGATAGATTGATATTTTAAGGGTAAATGGAAAAATTATTGCTGAAAATTCCTTCCCTTCGTTTCTTTTGTTTTTTCAAACAAGGGGAGAGAACTGGAGAGGAATTGTTTCCTCTCAAATCCTTTTACTTTCCCTTGTTCCAAACATAACCTAAAAAGTCCAGTGCAAACTTAAGATGATTTTGGTGCTTCTTTGCCTACGGATGAATGCCATTACGTTGTCTTTGACTTCGATTTTGTGACAGCAAAGAATTGCCAGAAGAGTAAGATCTTCTTCATGGCATGATATTTGATGACTTACTATTCTGATATACCATCTAGAGTGTTTCTTTCAACCATTATACTAAAAGTTTCATATTTGTAAACATGGCCGGTGAAAACCCATATGGTAACGCAAGGAAGTACTATAAAATATGTTTAAATCCTCTAAAATTTTTATTTCCTAAAATTTTTTAAAGTTAAAAAAAGTAATGATTCTTATTGTTTAGATTTTTTAAAAAATGTGATATTTCATGATATTTTAAAAGACTAGACCATACGGATTATATTATTTTTATAATTTTAGATTTTTTTTAACCAATTACGGAGAGGATAGATTTGAAAATGGAAGAGCAGTGATGATGTCATTAAGCTATCTATAAAGGCGTTAGCCTAACTTTTAAGAATTTTGGAGGATCGGAATATCATGTAATCCTCTTATACTGGTCTTATGCTTTTACTTTCAAAAGATAAAAGCATTGTTCTATGGGTTTTATGCAAGCTACGGATTCCATTGAAACGAGTATTGGTATAATTGAAGTGAAGGGAATTCATTTTTCCTTTAGTTTTGGAGAAGAAAACTTAGAGTTTATCATTTTTAAAAATCACATGTTGGAGTGTTCTTGCATCAAGAAACACCAAGTATGTTACTTGCAAACCCTTCATTTGTTCCAAGTTTTGTTCTTGTTGAAGATTGTAGAGTTTTAGGGTTAGTTGTGAATTGAGGATTAGATTCCTATGTTGGTGTTTAAAGGATGTTGAGGAGTGTTTTAGAGATGGGTTTGTAGTGGAAAGGTTGGGGAAAGGGAAGAATTGCATTTGGGTTTCGGTATAGGGTTGTTTATGGTGTTTATTACTAGCATCCGCATGCCATAAGGGCTAGCTCCTGGATGCCTAACCCCCTAAAAACTTATAGAATGCAAGTTCAAGTTGGTGTATGGTATGCCTTATTCGCAACATTGTATAAAAGGTTCCCTTTCCTTTCCTTATTGCTTTTTGAACCTTCCTTTTCGCTCTATAACTTGTCCAGCAAATTTTTAAACAATTTCTCTGAATTATAACAACAATCAAACTCCGTTTTTCTAAGGAACGATTGGAAACTTCTTGTAGAGACTTATGGCCAAGGGTTTGGGATGTAAGGAGTAAGTAGTAGCTTTTGTGTTTGAGATTAGGGGATGGGGTGTTGTTTTTGTATTATATGAGGTTATAGGACACCGGGACACTTGTTGAATGTTACTAAGGTGTTAGGTATGTAATACTTGACTAATGGTAGTCTAATACATATTTAGACTAAATTGAACTAGGGCTTAATACTGATTAGATCTAGTGGTATTGGTGAGGTACGTGGTAATCTTTAAGTGACACTATCCCTTGTAGAGTCCAATACTAAAAGAACCCAAGCAGATTTAAGATGATTGGTGGACACTCAAGTATTAGAGAGGGCCCAATACCAATACCTATGTATTATCTATATTGTGTATGTAGGGGTCATGAGTGATCCTAAGTCTTAGAACACTAAGAATATGCTGCTTATGAACCTAATTAAATAAGATTAAATCGATTGATTGTTGCATTTAATGTAGTTACTCGTGTGTGCTTTTGCCATTGATTATGTATTCATACACATGCAAGTGATATCTTGTACTGGGCATTTGCTCACCATTCGAAGATTGCTATTTTTCAATTAACGGTTTAGGTATGGTGTTTATGATGATTTCTATGCGGAGGATGTAGGTTTTGACTATTTGTTTTATGAGGGTGATTACTATTATTATGACAATAGAGCTGGGACATCACAGACTAGATGTTAGAAGCAAATTTCTAAAGACCTTATGTTTTGTTACCTCGTTGTTTATACTTATAACCTATGTATATGTTTGGAGTTGCATGTGACTCCTGTTATTGATATTTAGTTAGTTGTTCCTAGATGGAGCCATAAGACTCCAGTTTATAGTTGATAAAATTACTTTGATTTTACAATAAATTGGTTAAATATTGTGAAATGTGATATTATTTGCCTGTTGCATTTGTATTTAATTAATGATTGAAAAATTATGTTTGTAATGTATTCTTATAACTCTATCCCTTCTTACTGAACTAGTTAAGCTCACATTTCTATAAATTATTTTGCTGGTGCAAAGAAGTACTTGAAGGTGTCTCGTTACACTTGTTTGCAAGTTAGCTCCGTTGGGTTCGAGAGTGAGGTAATGAAGTTTAATGATTGGAATGGAGCCTAAGTCTTTTTTTTTTTTTTATGGGAAGATTATAAGGTTTTCTTAAAAGGCTTTATAATCTTCACTAGTTAACTATTATATAGATATGTAATAGGTTTTATTATGAAGATGTAAAGTTTCTTTAAAAACTTTGAACTCTTAATGTATATAAAGTTATGTAATGAGAAGATCTATCCGTAAGTAAAAGAGTATATATGTTGTTAAGTGTTACTTAATAGGTTTAATATATTACAGGTATCCATCTGACTGCTTTAAAATTGGTTAACTTGTCGTTTGCTTTGTATGGACTATATATATGTTAGCAGTTAAGGGGATAGCTTATAATCTAAGTTAGTTTACATGGCATAACTGTTACGACTCCTTAAATTTAGGGTATGACATAAAAATTGGATTCAATATAAGATTTACCAACCTTAAACTTTTAGATATATAATAATTGAAAACAATATCCAAAGTACAGATTCAATAAATATAACAACTTGGTTGCTTTCCTTTATCTTTTTCACTTGGGTCCTGCAGAAATGGGGCAATTTTAAAGCCATCTGATGCAAATCGTTTTTGATGTTAATGCTTAGGCTTTCTTCCACACGTGGTCTGGAAATTTGTTTAGGCTAGACGGGAATCACTAAAGAATGACAACTGACAAATGCTTCCAAGATGTTTGAAAATTCCTTGGCACTTCTTTTACATTGAAATTGAAAAGGGCCTTCAAATAATATCCAATATTACTATGGTAAAATGAAATTGTTGACGAGATACATACTTATAATGAAATAATTATCAAAGAATATAATATACAGGGCAGTACAAAGTTAAGGATGGTTTATATCAGTTTTTCTGCGTATTAGGTACCTATGAGCAACGACATGGTAATTGCATAAGGAGTATAGTGATAAAATAACTATCTCAATCATTAATTTTATTTTTATTTTTCGGTTAAATTTCGGACTTGTAGTTTAAAGTTTGTTAAAAATCATATCGTTTATTAAATGTACTATTTTACTTCTTATTATTTATATTGCACACTCTAACTAATAAGAATTTATCGTGACATTATTTTTTAGGAAATTGAGGTAATTAATTGAATATGATATTTAGTAATTTAAAATTTAACATGTAGAAATTTGATTGTTATAATGCCCAACAACTTTAAACTTTTAGATGCACAACTGAAACAACATTCGAAATGTAAATCTGATAATATAGTAACATCTTTACTCTTCTTTATCCTTTCCATCTGGTCCTTATATATATAAATATATATATATATAAAAAAAAAAAAAAACAACCTTTTGGGGGCATTTTGTAAAGCCAGCGAATGAAAGTGGGTTTTGATGTTATACTTGCGCCTTTTGCAGATGGTACGGTTTGAAAAGTGTTCTAAGATGTTTGAAAATTCTTCGGGATTCTATTTTACAATGAAAATTAAAAGGTTCTTCGAATATACACAATATTACTATAGTTAAATGAAATTGCTGACGAGATGATATTTCCAAAATAGTACAGAGCATTACAAAGTCAAGAATGGAAGTCATCTCCGATCAGCTGTGTCCACTTGATAGATGGAATGGAGTTTGTCGATGTTGATGGTTGTGCTTCTTCTACACGTCTTGCCTTGGAAATTTATTAGGCAACACTGAAGTCAATACACTCCCGTTATTTAGTCAACAAGAAATTAGAGCAAGATTTATGGCGCATTTATCGTTGGAACTATGTAATACTGTTGGTATTATATATATCCATGTAGTAGATCTAGCAAAACACAATCAAAACCCATAGCCTACATTACATACATGCCCCCCACCATGAACACCTGTTTAATTCCAAAGTTTGCTATTATAATGGTCCTTTCCATTGTGATAGGAGCATGGCCCTGCTTGAGCAACATTAATAGGACAACCATCACCTGCAATGAAGAAGATAGAGAAGGTCTAACCAAGTTCAAACAGACCCTGCTAGATCCTCACAATCTGCTTTCTTCATGGAAAAATGGGGAAGATTGTTGCAAATGGAGTGGAGTCACTTGTCATAAGGTGACCGGTCGTGTAATCAAGTTAGAGCTCCAACCAGTTCCAATTTTGCCGCACGACGATGATTATATTAATTCAGATGTAGACACGTATCCTCCTTCTGACATGCATAGGAACTGTACCCCTCTTGGAGCAAGGGAATTAAGTATTGGTTTAGTCTCATTGAGATACTTAAGCCACCTTGATTTAAGTGGTATTTGGTATACAAATACCACAGTTGTGCCTCCCTTCTTTGGTTCAATGAAACAGCTTAAACACCTTCATCTTGAGGGAAATACGGCACAAAAGAAAGATGGTTGTGATCTCCGTAGTCCTGTTGACTATATGTTTACCCTTGCCTTCACAGAGGCTACATATAGTAATTTGGTTGTTGATGATGTTTCATGGCTCTCTGATCTCCAAGCTCTAGAATCTCTCGAAATGGGTCTCATCTACTTCAAGAAAACACATGAGTTCATGAAAGTACTCAACGATAATCTTCCTTCTTTATCACATCTAGGACTACCCTATTGTCTGCTTCAAAACTCTCATATTTCTCATCTTAATTCTACTTTCCTTAGCCAACTTCAATACTTTGACCTCTCAAGAAATAATCTTGATGGTCAGATTCCAAGTGCATTTGGAAACATGACTTCTCTTCAATACCTTGATCTTTCGGAAAACCATTTTGATTCTCAAGTTCCAGTATGGTTTGGGGATCCAAACAGCCTTGTTTATATTGACATAAGAGGAAATGACTTTGAGAATATTGCTGATGGGTGGCTAACTTTGCTCAAGAATAATCAGAATCTGAAATCTTTAAGGGCGTGCAGTGGATACGTGCCAGAGATTCCTCAAGTTACGACCCTCCCTTCCCACAATAATCATTCATCTGGATCCATCGGAGGTAACTTAGAATTGTTAGAGCTAAATGGTTGTGAACTTGGAGGTTTTTTACCTATTTGGTTCCAGGAAATGAAAAGGTTGAAATATTTACTTCTTCCAAGTAATTTCTTTCAGGGTTCAATTCCAACGTTACCTAATTTGGAGGTAATAGATCTTTCAAATAACAGGCTAGATTTGGTGAATCTAACATCATTAACTAGATTGCCATCTTTAGAGTCACTTCATCTTAGTAAGAACACATTGAAAGGGGATATTCTTGAGCCATTAACTGCACTAAGGAACTTGAGGAAATTGGATATTTCGTATAATCAAATTGATGGGGCAATTCCATCAACTATAAGTAGGTTATTGGCCTTGAAATCAATCAACCTTGAGCAAAATAATCTTCAAGGGAGCATTCCTGAATCCTTAGGGACATTGCCAAACTTGAGAGAAGTATACCTATCGAGTAATCGCTTGGATGGAATGATCCCATCATCACTTGGTGAATCAACGTCTTTAGATAAGTTGTTCCTTCGTGATAATCAGTTAAAAGGATACATTCCCAACTCACTTGGGCAGCTATCAACTTTACAGTTCTTGGATCTATCTGGTAATAAGTTGAATGGAATCATCCCAACTAGCTTTGGACAGCTTTCCAACCTCATAGAGTTAGTTTTGAGTGACAATTTATTTGAAGGCATGATTTCTGATTCCCATTTTGTTAACCTCACCAAGTTGAAATTTCTTGACATCAGCCAAAATAATTTGACTTTCAAAGTAGGTTCAAACTGGGTGCCACCTTTCCAACTCCTTTTCATTGGATTAGGTTCATGTAAGTTGGAGACTAAATTTCCAAGGTGGATACAGACACAAAGGGTTGCAACAACATTGATTTTATCCAATTCACATATCAATGGTCCAATTCCAAAATGGCTGGGCGATATGCAATTCACTTACTTGGATCTTTCTCATAATAGTCTCGTTGGAGAAATACCAAGCTTTTCATCTATTTACTTAGTATATATAGACTTTTCTAACAACTTGATCTCCGGACGCCTTCCACTAAATATTAGCAAGATGATGCCTAAATTACGGTATATCTATCTCTCCAACAACTTCATAAGCAATACCTTACCACTATCATTATGTGATATGGAAAGCTTGAACTACTTGGATCTCTCAAAGAATAAGCTATTTGGTAGTATTCCTGATTGTTGGAGGAGTACATCTGAATTGACTGTTATCAATTTCTCATCAAATAAGTTCTCCGGAGTCATTCCAAAATCTTTTGTATATATTCCTTACCTTGAGTCTTTACACTTGAATAATAACAGTTTGTCCGGACAGCTTCCTGAATATTCAAGACGATGGCCAAGGTTAGTGATTTTGGATATTGGTGAGAATAATTTCTCTGGAAATCTACCTTCATCAATTGTCACAAGCCTTGATTTGCGAATTTTAAGGCTAAAGGGGAACAAGTTTGACGGCATCATTCCTTGGAATTTTTGTTCGCTCTACAATTTGCAAATCCTAGACTTGGCTGCTAACAATTTGACAGGAAGCATTCCTTCTTGTTTTGAAAACATGAATGGAATGAAGAAAGGGGTTGATAGACAAGACGAATCACAAGCTTTCTCATTTTCCATGTCGTTGCCACCCACCAATGGACCTAATTGGCATTTCGAGGGTATTTTAGAGATGATGAAAGGAATAGAGAGAGAATTCACAAAGAATTCTCAACTCTTAGTCAATTTGGATCTTTCAAGTAATCATTTAGTCGGCTCCATCCCGAAAAATTTGGTTGCTCTTTCTGGAATGATTGGGTTGAACTTGTCTCATAATCACCTTTCTGGCTACATCCCAAATGATATTGAAAACATGGCATTATTAGAGTCTCTTGACCTCTCTAATAATCAATTGTCAGGACAAATTCCACCAGGAACATCATATTTGTCAAAATTGAGCCGTCTCAACTTGGCAAATAACAATCTCTCTGGACATGTTCCTCAAGGAACTCAAATATCAACCCTTTATGATGAAAATCCATCGATTTTCAATGGCAACCCTTATCTTTGTGGGGATCAACTTCCAAGAAAATGTGATGCTGATGGTGCAAAGCCTCCACAAGTGTCGAACAAAACAACAACAGCAAGGAAAAGAGAGAGCATATCAGATGAATTCATTTTTTACATTATTGTAGCTCTTGGATATACCACTGGATTTTGGGGAATCATCCTAGTTTTGATATTCAAGAAAAGTTGGAGATTCGCGTGCTTTAAGTTTGTTGATGAGATAGTAAATAAAGTGTACGTTGCTGTTTCAGTGAAGTTGGCCAGGTATAATTGTAGATGAATAGGAGCTATATTATAGAGTACATGTACTTTAAATTTATTTCTATGCATGCATACTACTGTTTCTATAATACATGCAAGTAATTTTAGCAATAAAGAACATTCTCTATTGTATTTTTCACCTCTAGCTCTAGATAATCTCTTTTTTCTATAAGGGTTCATTACAAAAAGGAAAAAAAAAAAAGTTAGTTGAACCTAAAACGAAAATTGAATGATGTATTACTTTAAGTCATGCGAATAAGTCATTTTCCTTTAGGCGAACTTCGTCTTTCATTTTATGTGAGAGAGCTTAAATGAATTTCCTCTAGGATAAAATGAAGTTGCAACTAAAACCAATTCAATTTCAAATGATTCTTTTCAATTACTACATTTCAAAAAATTCTGTATTTTAGAATAACCAACATGACAATGTGAATTTTGGCTTTTTTAGGTACCATTTCAAAGAGTCATGTCTTTTGAAAATATACCAACAATATTCTACTATATGGCCATTGATTTTTGACAAAGCAAATTGGAACAAGCCCACAAAGAGCTTATAAATCGAACATTATAAAAGAAATAAGAGTAAGATGAGTTAAACTGATATGCCATATATAAGTTTATAGTTTTCTATACCTGTTTATATTGTATGTAGTTGTAGTGTGAGTTTGTGTAGTGTATGTATGCTTGTGTCATGAGTGTTTTTGAGGTATATTGTGTGCATTTTGTGTCATTTGTGCTCGTATATATGAGTTGTGTGTCTCTTATGTATTGTATGCAACAAGTATGTCTTGTATGTGTTGTATGGCACACGTGTGTGTGGTATGTCGTGTGTGTGCTACATGTGTTTGTGTGTTGATGTGTGTTTGTTTGGCAGTTTGGAGTCAATTGAGTGGGATTAAGCTTAAGGGTTAAAGTAGAAGGTAAAGGTAGCAAGTTGAGTTAATTGTGTAGACCTAAAGCTCTAAGTTAGTATTTATGTTTATTAAATTCGAGGTGTGAGTTTGTTTCGAAATATGAGCTCGTCTTAACAGGTACGTGCTTATCTTGGTTGCTAATTTTGTGTGTTAAGATTAGTGATTAAATGAACTCAAATATTACCTAGTTAATAACTTGATTTTTGTTTTTGCGTGATTAGACTTAAGGATTGATGGTGGAAAAACCTTAGGAGAGTCCCGATGATCTTTTTGTGACCACATCCTTAGTGGAGTTGTATATTAAAAGGATCTGGATAAATTTAGAATGACACATGGGTATTAGGGTCGGAGGTGCTAACTCCCACCATCGTAGCATCAGGGTCAATGGTGGCTGTATCCCAAATATGTTAAATACATGTATATATTTATATAACTATATATACAAAGCATGCGGGATTTGAGTACCATTATGTGATGTATGTTGGACTTAAATAATATAATAATGAAATGTCTATCTGTCACATGTTGCATTAAATGCAAGTGAATTGTATATATACATGCACATGTACTTACGGTATTCACATATTGGGCAATAACTTACCCCTTGTGGAACAATATTTTTCTTTTTTCTTTTTTTATAGGTATAATAGGTGATCTTATAGCTTATGATAAGTCGGGAGAGGAAGATATCGAGGATGGCAATGGCATCAAGTATCTACTATTATGATGATTATTAATAGACTGAGATTTGTTTAGTAGGATGTACTCGTTCTAAGAGACTAGATTTATGTATATTTAGTTTCTATGGTGTTTAAGGATATGAGACTTCAGCTACATGCGTCCTTTTCAATCAATTACTTGTATTGCGGAGATAAACTCCAATAGTTTGTTGGTTAGGTTGTGTCTAGCAAATTGTTGAAGTAATAAGAGCCTATATGGCTTCAATTTCTATGGTTTGTTCCAGTTAATCTGATGGAGTCATACGTTTGTGGATGTAAAGTGTGACTTTATTAAGTTACCCTTTGTGTTTTCTAATGGATTATTATTATTATTATTATTATTATTATTATTATTATTATTATTATTATTATTATTATTATTATTATTATTATTATTATTATTATTATTATTATTATTATGTTGTGAGTTTGATAGATATACATGTTATTTCCTGAGTTGTAGATAGGTTAAGAATCTTAGTGTATCATTATCTAATAATATCACGTAATGGGTTGTAATGTCTTATTTTTCAAGGTGTTAAAAAAAGCACCATAATATCTCTTTTTGCTTTAAGGATTATTATTTAAGAAAAAAAAAAAGAAGAAGAATCTTTGGTTAAGAGCCTTAGTGTGTTATTATCCAGTAATGATGCGTGAAGAAGTCATTTTTGCTTTTCAAGCGAATTATGCAAGTGAGCTACAAAGAATATCCTTTAGGATAAATGAAGCTACAAGTGATTTTCACTTTACGTTCGTACCAATTCAAAAGAAGTGCTTTTCAAAGTGTACATGATTTTTTCAAATGATTTCTTTTTTCAATTGCTGCATTTTAAACAATTATGTATTTTAGATAGACCAACACGACAACATGAAGTTTGACTTTTCTTAAGAACCATTGCAAAGAGTCATGTATTGATTTTCAAAAAGGCAAACTAAAATAAGCCCACAAAGAGCTTGTAAACTAACCTTTATAAAAGAAATAAGAGTAAGATGAGTTAATTTGATGTTGTATATATAAATATATAGTCCCCTAAAATGCCATTAGGGGCAGGTAATTCTAGTTCTAATACTTAAGAAATATGCAACTTCTAATGCTTCATTTGTATTGAATACACAGACAAAATAGAACTTATGCATGTGGTTGTGGTAGTTAAGATGTGTAGGTCCTAACTAAGTAACCAAAAGGAGAGTGGTGAATTAGTTACTTTTATAAAATTTAAATAATTTTCGCAAATAACAAAATCCCCTTAATAAAGTAGTATGAAAGCAATAGTAAACAAATAATCAATGAAAATAAAATTTGTGCAAAAATAAAATGAGAGAAGCATAGAGAAGATAAGACAAGTGAATTATAGTGCTTCACTTTTGTGTCTACTATACTCCTTCAACTTAATTGTTGGGACCCTTCACTATCCACTTGAAGAAAACAATTCAAATGAGAGACTACAATCACAAGATCCTCTACTCTGTCTCCTTAGTGAAACCTTAGGCTAAACATAAATCTACAGAGATACAAATAATTCTTTCACTAACACAAGTCTTAGCACTCAAAAGATTTATTAAAGTATTGAGGAAATAATATGAATAAGCTTTCTATAATAAGCACAAAAGCATAATACAAATATGAAAAACATAGATCCAGTGGTATCCTCGAATTTATCCTTTAATTTCACTAATATAAGAGTTTTTTTTTTAATTTTTGGTGCATATCTCAATATTAGCTTCATGTCCACCATTTTTTATAATGATTAGGAGTGAATTTTGGAAAATTTCAATCATGTCTTGATTTAGACAAATATGGAAGCAAAACTACTTATGCACAAATTCTACCTCATATTTTTGTCTGGTTTTTGAATCTTGAACTGATTAAGGTTCACACCCTAGTCATGATATGTTTTTTCTTGTATGTTGATCTCTTACAAAGAATAATTAATTTATTCTTCTACAAATAAACATTACATTTCGTATAAGATAATGAATGTTACCTTGAATTTGCGTCTTGTTCTTGATTTACAATAAGCAAGATATTTTAAATGTGAAATTTGTTTGACCAGTTGTAGAATATGTAGATTTGTCTAGCTTGGTAATTTTCATTTTCGTAAAATTTATTTGGCCATTGCAACTTAATGAAAAATATAACTCGCCATTCATGTAGACTTACCTTTCTTCTTTATTCATATCTTGAAATAT
Organism: Lumnitzera racemosa; assembly: GCA_024138005.1. NCBI lineage: Eukaryota > Viridiplantae > Streptophyta > Magnoliopsida > Myrtales > Combretaceae > Lumnitzera > Lumnitzera racemosa. The sequence goes on from JAMXBC010000004.1 coordinate 109,168,156, forward strand.
GCTTGAATGATTAGCTGAGATAATATTTTAAAAATACTCCAATATCTTGAGTTGAATTCCATGAGTTGTATCTTGGTGATATTTGTTGTCCTGTGTAATAACATACCATATTTTCAAATCTGATTTTTCCACAATGTAAAATCCAATCAAATCATTGAAAATATATCTCCATCTTATGCCATATACTTTATCTCCTTAAAAACTCCCTCATTTAAATTAGAAAGAAAATAATCCCAAAAGTTTTGATAGCTACATCGAAATGAATTTTGAAGTAACCATGTAGAATGTTTGCATATGTACTAGACATTATTTAAAATGCCACCATGCTATCGTCTTAATTTCGCTGCTGGAGATTTTGTCTTAAACTTTGAAGATGCACTTGGGCTTATGATAGAAAACACAATCAATTGGCACCAAATGGTTGTCTAATACAATCACTCTGATACTTAAGGTAATAACTTTTGTAGCAAGAGAATGAATAGGATAAAGACAGAATATGTAAAATGTCTTATTTGTTAAGTTTGTACCTTGTTTATGGACTTAGGGAAGTTACAAAGGTCCATGGTTTCGTAGAGCAAAGTTACGAGTCTAACTATGGTACAAAAGCCAAGGTCGATCCAACAACCAGTCTTCCAAAGCTAGGTTTTGGGTTCCTTAGACCAATTAAAGGCCAAGATTAGTTTGTCATCAATCTGTAGAAGTCATAATGGGCCTTGGGAGTCCACAATCCAAAATTACCCATCAACACTTACCTTAATAAGGAGATTAAGTATTCATTTGGGCTTTTGAGGTTTCAAGCCAGGCAATTGCTATTATGCTAGAGCTTCTAATGGGTATTTTTTTTGTTGTACCAATGATCTAATGAGTTGGAGCTTTAACTTAAGTAGAGTAATGTGATGTACAAGATGTTGGATTTTCTCCAAATTTTGCGCTAATGAGGGTAATTGGATGACTTTAAGAGGAAAGCTAAATTTCCTCAGGCTTATATGCTAATAAGGGTGATCCAAGTAAGGTAAGTAGATTTTTCCTTCACGACTACTATGAGATTATCTATGAGAATCGGATTTTTCGATTGCTATAAGATTATTTAAGGAAGCAAGTTCATTAGGCATTAGCTAGTGTAGGCTTTTAATGCCTTAATCGGAATTTTTTTTAGTTTTTTGACACATCAGATTTTCCCTTACCTAGGATGCTTGAGGATCTAAGCATTTGTTACCTTAGGTCTGTAGAAGTTATCCATTAGCCTGAGTCCTCATCTTTTTGATTTGAGCATAAATTTTTAGATTGTCAAGCTATACTTTAGCATACAAAAATCAAGCTTAAGGGTCGCAATCCCATCATTTACCTTGAGCTTCTTTGCCAATGGAGTTTTTATGTCACCTAAGTATTTCAATTTCATGCATAGGCATTCCTAAGCCAGGCTAGGAGACCAAGCATCCAAGGATTGCCCCATGCTTTGTTACCTCGGGGTCTCCTTAACGCCTTAGTGTTTTGTCATGTTGTTTGTAATTTGCTAAGCTTTTAGAGTTGCATTTGGTGGCCCAACCCCCAAGGATCATTTGTGAGTTGTTAGGCTTTTAAATATAGTTGTCAAAATTACGATTCTACTGCTCATTTCATTGCATTAGTAGAATTGTATAAAATCTGTAAAATTATAAACTTATAGAATCGTATATGAAAATTCATAATTTTATTCAAAATTTGCACATAAACAATTTTACATTCATTTTAATTTGGAAAAAATATTATAAAATCATAAACTTATAAAATCGTATCTTTAAATTGTGATTTTAACAACTATTCTTTTAGAGTTAGGTTTGGTAGCCTAACTCCTAAGGATTATCTTGGGTTTTAGATATTACCAAATTTCTGAGGTGCCTAAATTGTTTAGCCATACTATTTGTGAGTTGCTAGGCTTTTAGAGCTAGATTTAGTGGCTTAACTCTTAAGGATCATCTTAGGTTTTAAATACCATGAAATTTTCGAGGGCCTAAATTGTTTAGCCATACTGTTTGTGAGTTATTAAGCTTTCAGAGCTAGGTTTAGTGGCCTAACCCCTGAGGAGCATCCCAAACTTCATTACCTTCGAATTTCCTATATGTTTAGGCATTTCAAAATTATCTTAGCACTTCAAATTTTTATTTGCAAAAGTTGAATTTTATCTAAATAATTTAGATCTTTCTAAGGTAAAAGTGTGACAAGATTATTCGTGGACATGAAGTCATTGTTGGTCGCAATGTATGGATTCTCTCCTGATAAGCCACTATTGTTCTTAGAACAATTGTGTAAATTTGCTTAACTATTAAAGATCGCATGCTTTCAAGGAATCATAAAATCCTCGTGGTCATAAATTCTTAGAAAAGGACTTCGAGAAGCTTCTACGGTCTCATCCTCTATTTTAATGGGAATAGTTTTGCCTTCTATCATACCGTTGATTTTATGTCCATTAGATATGAATAATTAAAAACACAATCAATTTAGTGGTTCAAATCTAATTAACATTAAATTAAAAGTGGGATGAAAGGCGAGATTGATCCCCTAAAAGACAAATGAGACCTTAGAAAAATTCAAGACTTGAATGTCCATATTCTTTGACATGGCATGGATTAAACATAGATTTAAACTTCATGGACACATGTCAGCTTCAATATAAATTCCCTAATAAGAATCAAGCTACAGGCCCTCTAGCCCGAGCCCAAGCACAAGGACTTGATAGCTTAATATGGTGTATTCTCCTTTCCCAACTTACAGCAGAAGAGTCTGAGCTACTCCTGTCCGCTAACCTTTTGTCCCTTCCGATTGAGCTATCCTATGCTTATTATTGGTCTTTGAATACCATCCTGTTGAGTACTCTATTGACAACCCGGATCACTCATCTATCAACTCGGCCAACACTTCTCTGAGTTGCCTTGATAATGTTCAAGCTAAATCTATTCTAGAAGATCTTGCATGTCAACTTAACAACAACTAGCTTGATCATACTACATTGTCTGTTTCTGTGAAAAGCCTGCTAATGTCCATTAGCCACATATCCAAACCCCTCACGTAAAAGAATCTACTACACGAATCTTTTATTCTTTGATTTCTCTTTTGTACCATTTTACATTCCTTATACAATGCTTATTTAGGATGATACCTTTTTTGTTTTTTCCTATTTTTAGTAAGTTACTCTAGATTTTTTGGTATAAATGTAGCCGCATTATCATCTTGACATTATCAAATATATTAGGTTTCCTTCTTTGTGAGCATTCCTTTACTTACTTTTCTCCTTTACTCTTATCCTAACTCTTGAGTAAAGTTAAGTGGCGAATACCCTCTTTGAACTACTCGTCTGTCATATTAAGCTAGTTCGAGAGTCTTCAATGATTCCTTGGTGCATCATATCCTTAGAGCTGATCATGGGTTTTTGCTCGTTTTTCTCACATTCTATCCTTATTTCAAGCTTTCCATAGACTTAGACCCATTCCTTAGGTATGCCTGTCCTTGTCTATCCTTAGAGTAGCATATCATCTTGGTATCAAAGTGAAAGTTACTATTGAGTAAGTTACTATTGTATTATGTTATTATTCTATTGTAGTGGTTTCCATTTGTGTTCAAGTGTGTTGAGTAGTGATGTAGATATTAAGGTTGTGTTTAATAGTGGTGGAAGTGGTGGTTCTGCTTTATTGTAGTGGTTGTTGTGCAATACTCTGCTATAATCTATTTCGAGCTGTGGAAGATAGAGCAAGTAGTAGCTATGTATTTCCATGTAGTTAGTGAGTTGACTAATTGGAAGCAGTGTGTTTTGTGTCTAGATAGTATAAGTGTTGTCTACTATTGTGAGCATAAGATTTAGTAAAAAATGACTAATACAAGTACTAATGTTGGTATTAGAGTTGACAACAACCGTGTTGCTCACCGTGGTCAACAAAACTCCCCTAAAGAGTGATTCGACAAAATGGCTAACTTGATAACAGATTTGACTCAAGCTATACATACATGATATTCATACATGAAATCTACACATTAATGTAGGCTTTAAATGGTTAATGCATCAATAGCACATCTTTGGCCGAAATGTTCATTAATAATTGAAGTTTCTTAGTATGTCATATTTATTGGATACTCATGTTCTAGCTTGCATATTGAATACACTAAACACATGCACATAATGAGCATTTGAAGTTAGTTTATGATTCATCAACTTGAAAGCCAAATACAAGCATTCAAGGACAACCCTAACAACTTTGTGATAACTAGAGCACCTTGATAATCACATGGGAGTCAAAACTGAGAATTATTACTCAGGTTGAAGAAAAGGGCAGCTTCAGGTGATAAAAAGAAGTACAAAAGCAGTTTCCATTTGATTATAAGAAGAAGAGACCATATTGAAAAGATTTTACAGATAACTCTAACCAAGCAGCCGAATTTTGATTCAAGAGTGCCTCGATGGCACTCAAGAAGAATTAATTGTAGCAAGGGTCGAGCAAAATCAGCAACTCATGTTTCATTTGAATTTTAGCAGCAACCAAGAAGCAGACATGAGTTGAGATGAACCGAATGGCTGAAATAGAGTTTCATTTGTGATGTAAAGGCTTCAATTCAATAATTTAGCATGGGTCGTATTGTAGAAATGACAATCCAACCCAATGTCACGTTAAGTTTTTAGCTACAAGCATTTTAGACTTAGATGTCGATTACAAGAGCAGCCCACATGGGGAAGGCATTGTACCTTTTATTGCCAATATTAAACAACAGATAACATCTATAAGAATAATAGCCCATAGTTGTCTTGCGTAAACTTCAACATTTGAGATTTCATCATTTGTCTTATTCAAATCTAACTTACAATGACATGGAGGCTCCATCCAATCACTAAAGGTTATCGTACTTTCTAATTTAAGGGATTCTTGCTATACAAACGAGGTAGACTTTACCATTTTTGGGGGCCTCTCTATTTAGGGTAACAAGGACAAAAGGCCCACATGATCAATAGGAAAAAACAGATAAAGCTGAGGACAAACTAGGGAAACTTGGTCAAATAACTGAGAGAGTAATGGTAAAGGAGAAGGAAATAAAGTTGGATAGTAGCTTAGTATAGAGTAGCATAGTGATTAAAGAACGGAATTTTTATTTGTTTATTTTTAGTATGTTGTTCATAATTTTAAGACACTAAAGCTTTTTGTTCTAACACACTAAAGGATCATCTCGGGTTCTAAATGTATTGGGACAGTACTAATTTTCTTTTGGGTATTAGAATTGAAATTACCCATTAGGTGTTTTCTTTTCCTTATTTATTTTATTACAATATGTCTTTATTCATTTAGATATTATAATGAGATGTTGTGCTTTTTAGTACATAGGTTTTGCATTAATGAATTCGATGAATTGAAGTACTTTATGTAATATTCCAATATCGATATTGAGTATTTACGTATATTTTTATTGTGTTCATCGCTTATCTAGTTAGTGCCTAGTCAACACTATTTAGTTAAATAGAGTTAGAAGATATATGAAAGGATTTCGATAACTCGTAGTAATTATAACTTGAATTTTTTGAAAAAGTTCATCATAAAAATATATAGGTTTTAATTAAATTCATGAGCTCACACACTTAAAATGGTTAGAAATATAGTTTGGGTCACTGGGACGTACTTAGTCTATATTTTCAACTAAAATAGTAATTCTAGCGTGAGCGAATTACTATTTACTTGATAATTGTATATAAGTCGCCTTGACAAGTGGATTTGTGCTATAATTAAAACTCCGCTACTCTCAAAGATAGGCAATTTAGTTAAATCCCGTTTAGTAAATTTCAAAAACCGCATCAAAGTATCGCATTGATTCAAATGAGAATAGATTTGTAAACCCTAACTTGATCGTTTTATCATTAAGACCCAGTACCCTCATAACGTAGTTAGGACAATTGGTTTGGTGTTCACGTTGTTAATTAGTCTTTACTCCATCTTAATTCAATTTTCCATAGCTTAACTTAGGAAAAAACTCAATTAGTTTGGTACTTAGCTCCTAACTTCTTATGAAATACAACCCTGACTCACTGACCATACTGCTTACACAACTAATATACTTGTCGGTTTTCACTTGCTATCAAGTCAAGTTTTTAGCGAGCCAATGCACTAGCCTCCTAACTTGTTGAGGTCATTCAAAATACTCCTCAAATCGCTCCTGAAGTTGGACATATTCCACAAGATACTTGATGTATGCATAAGCAGTACTTAGCTCGGCAAGACTGAAGTAAAGGCATGGGTGGTGTAGGATGATATGTACGAAGAAAAATAGATCTAAGTGAAGTAGACAAGGAAGAGAAAGATGAATATTATGAAGCAGAGAATAAAGCTCCTACACCACGAGCTATCTATAATGTGAAACTTTAAGTTCCGAGCTTCAATGGTTTTAGAGACACTAATGATTATCTTGACTTAAAAGAGAAGATAGAGCGAGCTTTCAAATATTATTAATATGAAGACTATGATAAGGTCAAAATTGCTACGATAGAGTTCTCCATATATGCTACCATGAGAAGACAAGATAGATATAAAGAGGTTAGTACCTGGTCCAAAATGAAGAGTTTTTAGAGCTAAATTTATGCCAAACACTTAATTACAAAATATCTTTACTCAGCTCCATGAACTGAGGCAACGAAATTGTACGGTTGATGAATATGTATGAGAATTTCAGGTACTTACGATCTGATGTAAAGTCAATGAGTCTTCAACTCAAACAGTGTCTAGGTTCTTAAGTGGTTTGAGACTCAAGATTCGAGATGCAATGGAGCTACAACAATTTATCACTCTAGATGAGGCTATAAAGATTGCTCAATGAGTGGAGAAATAGAGAAGGAATAGGTTGATTCGACCTCAACTGAGCTAATTTGTGTAAGGTAGCGACCTGCCTATGTTGGCAACCATGTTCAATACATTACTAAGCCCAGTAAGAGGATTAATGTTATGTTTGAGAAGAAAAGTCACCTTACCCACCAAGAAACGCTGTAAAAGACTTATGTGAAAGGCTAAGGGTCATGATAGAAAATGAGTTAGATTAAGTACTTTAAATGTTAAGGTTTTAGTCATATAGCTACTCAGCACCCCAACCGACTTACTACTGTTATCTAAGTTGAAATCCCTACCATTGAAGTAGATAGTAATTGATAGGATCATGGACCAAACATGTACTCTTAAGCTGGAGGACTCACTCATATGATTCACCGAACTATCCGAGAGGAGTTAAACTTAAAAGAGCAATGCATTCCTTAGTCTAACCTACCAAGTTACTTAGTTATCCACTATATCCAAGAAACTATTGAGGTGACCGACCAGTTATCGAGCTAACCTCATCACAATATGTCTATTCAAGGTCAAACACTTAACCCGCATAATGTCGACCAAATACGCGGCCAAAGCTAAGTTGACCTCGATCCAAAGCTTACCACCTAAGGTCAACCTAATAGTAGACCACCTCCAAAGCCAATCCTTCCCTAGTACAAGAACATCCGAGCTATCGAATTGCCAAGCACCCTACCCGACCTGACCTGCTTAGAATTGCTTTGCTTAGCAAATGGTACCATTAAGACCACATAATAGACAACAAACACACACTCTATTTTCCAACATCCATACTATCTTTTTATGTCCTAATATTTTATTTGCTTGTTTACAATTATACCCTTGTAAGCTATTTCTTTTTCTTTTCTAGTAGGAATCTTTTTTTGTAATTTACACATACCTAGGATTTGCTTTAATTGGTTCATATGAATACTTTTAGTTTGTAATAGCTGCAACAATACAGTGATATTGAATTTCAAACATTTTCCTTATTCATAAGCTAAATGTTTTCATTACCCTCGTTTACTCTTATCTAATCTATCGTGAGTATAGATTAGTGGTGAGTACTTTCTAATGATACTTGTGGTAATATCAAGTGTGACTTGAGCTCTTGTGAAGCGTTAGTGTGCCATATTCACCATCAATACATGAGAACCCTTGCTCAAACCTTTGACTACCATTAATCTTTCAAGGCCATTTGGCTATCTAGACCTACCCCTGGTTCACATGATACTAGGTATCGCGTGTCCACCCACGTCAACCAATATCATCATGGTATCAAATATTGGCTACGTCCGAGCAAATTCTTGTTACTTGTACTTTAAGTGGTTTGCTATTGCTATAAGTATTTTAGAGTCAGTTTATTATTGTTGTGAGTGTTCGAAGAGTATTTAAAGTAAAGAGATTTCATGCTCTATTTTCCTTTGTTTCTTACTCATAAAACAAAGTGTATGTATGTTTACTTGGTTTATTGTGTGTTGATTGTATTAGCTGTTAGTATATTCAACATTGATTTATTCCTGTATTGTAGGAAGAAATTTTTTAGTAGTGTTTCAACTATTAATCTCTCATAAAAGACGATAATATCCGATTCAAGTGTTCAACAAACTCTAGATAACTAGGAGAGTGGCGCTAAAAATGACCAAGGTCAATAGGAAAGCTTCACACTTCAGTTAATAGGTGGCCAATTAGATAGACTCACCAACCCAATAGCTAGTCTAGTGACTACCATAAATAAAGATAAGTAACAAGCCAAAGATGGTTTATATAGAGAACGAGCCAATGAACAACCAATAGTCAGTATGGCCAAGCTAATGCCTTAGTTCAACAGCCATAAGCTAGAGGAGTGGATAAAGTTGCTATGTACAGACCAAGCGTTGATGGAATTGAAGAAGCAAATGAGGAAGAAGGTGATGTAAGTAAAGGGGTATTATGAACTACAGGTAAGGAATATCTGAGCTTCTAGAGTCAAAGGGTTGAGAATGCATATTCTAAGTTTTTGTTAGAGTAGTGATGTAGAGGACTACCTGGACTGAGTAAGTAAAATCGACAAGCAGTTTAAATGATATAAGGTACTTAATAATACTAAGGTTAGACTTGTTGTGTTAAAGTTTACTGACCATGCCACTATATAGTGAAAGAATATGTAAGTTGTATATTGAAGAAAAGGAAAACGTGAAGTTAGGAGTTGAGATGAAATGAAAAGAGTCATAAAGAGAAGATTTGCTCTAAGCTACTATTTGTAGAATACGTTTAAGGAGTTACAGGAGTTGAAACAAGGTGGATCTAATGATGCCTATGTAAGGAATTCCAGATATTGATGATCTGATGTGAAGTTGTTTAGCTTGAAGACCAAACTATATCTCGATTGATTAGTGGGCTGAAGCACGAGATTAAAGATATTTTAAAGACCATGGACATCGAATCACTTGATAAAGTTATTTAAGCTTCCTAAAGAATTGAACGACATCGATCAAGGAGATTTCATGCTCCTGTTAATCAGCCAACCCATACTCGACTTGTTTCAAGCAAACCTATGCGATTGAAACCAAGTAAAGTCGCTAAAACCCAACCTGCTCAAGCTATCCAAGAAGAGGAAAAGGAGATCGCGAAGAAGTTTGAGAAAGGCTAAAGCTTACAAATGAAGAGTAAGATCATGTGTTCCAAATGTCAAGGATTTCAACATATAGATGCCTAGTACGCAAATAGAAGAACCATGGTGATCCAAGGTGAGGTGTCGACCATCAAGATAAATGGTACCAATGAGGAATTGGAAGAGTCGAAGAAGACTAAACAAACAAAATTGTTTTATCAGGAGGAAGTCATCTGTAGTGAAGAATGTAACTTTATGCATGCCATCCTAGTATTAAGGAGAGTAATAAGTGTAAGTCTTATTACTCGAGGTCGAGCAACGTGAGAATTTGTTCCACATTAGATTTAAGGTGAATAAGTCACTCTATGCCTTGATTGTTGACAATCAGAGCTACACCAAAGCAACCTCTGCATTCATGATCCAACAATTAAAGTTGTCGACAAAGCCTTACCCCAAGCCTTATAAACTGTATTGGCTTAGTGATAAGGGAGCCCTATAAGTAAATAAGCATGTAACTATGCTAATCAGCATCAAAAATTACCGAGATGAGGTGTTTTGTGATGTGCTACCCATAAGTGCATCTCATATTCAACTTGGATGACCATAGATGTTTGACCAAAATGTGTTATACGATAGAAGAAGGAACATATGTTCTTTAGAGCGCGAGGGTAAGAAGGTGAAGTTAAACTTTATGGCTGTCGAACATTTTAAAAGTATGTAGTTTCAATTGAACCGAGTTCTGAAGAGAGAGACTTTAGTGATGACTCAAGATAAGCTGAAAAGAGAGATGGAGCTCGAAAAGCTGACCTATCTACTAGTCAGAAAGTTACTTGAGATGAGGAGATTGAATAAGGAGTTGCTATCTACCAATGTGAAAGCCTTATTAAAGGAGTTTGCCAACCTATTCCTAAGAGAACTATCTAAAGGTCTACCTCTCCTTCAAGGTATTAAACATGCAATTGACTTACAACCAAAAGCCATACTACCAAATGAGCTATACTGCCATAGTGATACGAATCCATGAATGAACACACAAACCCAATATCACGTGTAATCAACAGATGGGTCCAAGTCGCAACATGGCTTGAAAAATAAATGGAAATTGATAGTTTAACAATCCCGTACACTAACTCTATGGATATGACACACCGTAAAACCACACAGACCTAAACTAATACTCGATATAATGCACGAACAATAGGCTTAAAGTTACTAGCCATAATCCTTACTAAAGGAATTGATATGAGCGAATAAAAAAAAGATTTCTAAGAGAAAAGATTCAAGGGTCTTTCATTAATATTGTAAAAACTGTCTAAAACATTATGTTCTATTTATACAAAGTGGTAAAATTGTAAATAAAATGACTAAAGAATGCCCTTATAGCATTCCTATAAATATAAAGAAAACATGAGGACAACTTAAGGATAATACAAAAAGTAGTAAATCCAAAAAACATAAGTAAAATAGATAGCCAAAAGAGATTCTTAGATGAAGGGCTGATGTTTGATACTAATGAGCTATTGGGAACCCTAAAGCTTTTATTTGAGCGAACTTGAGTTTCTAAACGACCTTATATGGCCGGAGGCTAATCTGTCTTGCCAAGCCAACCTAACATAGCCAAGTAGATATGGAATAGTCGAGCAATCTCAATATGACCAAGCAAAACTGAGCTAGCCGAATAGACTTAGTCCAACATAGCGAACTCAGCAAAGTAAAGCAAACCTGCAAGGCAGGACAATCTAACAAAGCGAAGCAAGTTAGTAGTATAGGGGAGGCTGGCAGAACAAGACGGACCCATTTAGGCTAAAGCAGAGCAAACCTAACTAAAATAGGGCAAGGTAGACCTAATATAGTAAGAAAGGCCTGGCAAAATAAAACAATTAGTAGGCTATGATAAAACTTACAGAGCAAGGCTAGTCTTCTAATATTGATAGATTTCATAGATAAGTCTATGTGAAAGCTCAACAAGGTAAAGCAAGGCATACTCAGCATAATAGGGCAGACCAAACAAAGCAGGGTAGAGTGTCTAGCACTGATAGAGCTTATAAATAGGTTATGCATTCGCGAAAAGCTCGTGAATGGACCTCCTATATAGCTTGAAACTTGACACGTTGTTGACTCGATACTATGAATCCTATCATATAAGCTAAACTCTGAATAGGCTACCAAGCTACAAAGATAAATGAATGAGCTGATGAAGAGAGGATATGTATAAGATTCCCTAAGCCCATGTGCCATGCCAGCTTTATTAGTATCTAAGAAAAATGGGACATTGAGGATGTGTATGGAGAGCTAAGCAGTTAATCATATTACCATTAAGTACAAATACCCTACCAAGGCTTGATAATATACTTGATGAATTGGGTGGAGCAAAAGTATTCTCCAAGATTAATCTTACATCAGGATACCATCAGATCCAAATGCGAGAGATAGATGAATGAAAAACTGCATTTAAGACCCATTATGAATTGTATGAATGGCTTGTGATGCCATTCAGAATATCAAATACACTAAACACATTCGTGCAACTGATGAACCATGTGCTTCGAGAACTAATAGCAAAATTTGTAGTGGTATATTTCAATGACATACTAGTCTATAGTCTTGATTTCAAGACTCACCGAGAGCATCTCCGAGCTATTTTCCTAAAACTCTGAGTTGAGAAATTTTATACCAATCTAAAGAAATGCGACTTCTGTCAACCTAAAGTGATCTTTCTAGGATTTGTTATGAGTGGTGGTGGGATACAAGTCGATAATGAGAAGATAAGAGCAATTACTGAATGGCCCGCATCAACCTATTCAATCGATGTGCAAAGCTTCTATGGCTTGGCATCCATTTATCGCAAATTTATAAAGAATATTAATACCATTGCAGCCCTACTCACTAAGCTGTCAAAGAAGAGTATTGAGTTCATATAAGAAGAGCAAGAATAGAGGAGCTTTAAAGAGATGAAGGAAAAATTGACTACTACTCCTATCTTAGCCTTGCTAAGCTTTGATAAAGTACTCATATTAGAGTGTAATGGCTAATGTAGGAAGGCTAACATATTACCCACTTTAGTGAGAAGCTTAGAAGAGTTATACTCAATTATTATGTTTATAACAAGGAGTTTTACTCCTTAATCTAAGTTCTAACTATAGGGCAACACTATCTATTGCCCAAAAAGTTTGTGATTTACACTGATCATAAGTCCTTAAAATATCTGAAGAGCCAGCCTAAGTTATCTAAAAGACAAGCTAAATGGGTTGAGTTTGTGGAGAGATTTTCTTATATTATGAAATACAAGAATGGCAAGAACAACATAGTAGTTGATTCCTATCAAGATGGCATTCCCTTATTGACTGAACTTCATATTAGGTTGCTTGTTTTTTTTATGCTTAAGGATTTACATGTTGAGGATTCACATTTTGGTATGATCTATGCCATATGTGAAGGTCAAACATTTGATAACTATCATAGCGAGGGCTAATATTTATTTAGAAAAAAAGGAGATTATGTATCTTAACCTATTCCATAAGAGAGCTATTAGTGCATGAGGTACATGGTGAAAGAATGGATACTTTGGTAAGCACCAAACTCATGAGATATTATCCCTGAGATTTTTTTGGCCAAAGATAATAAGAGATGTCAATGCTGTATTGAAAAGGTATGCTACCTGTAGAAAGGCCAAGAGCAAAGCCGAGCAAAGACAATATTTACAGTTGCCAATCTTGACCAAACTATGGTCTAAACTGAGTATGGATTTTATGTTGAGGTCGCCAAAGACCTCCCGAGGGAAGGAATCAAGGTGATTATAGATCACTTTAGCAAAATGGCATACTTCATACCCTATTCTAAAACTAATTATACTTGGACCATCATTTTTCTTTTCTTACAAGAGGTCTTCAAGCTGCATGGAGTACCTAGGAAACATGTTTCAAACCGAGACGCACTATTCATAAGCTACTTCTAGAGAATGTAATGGAGACGAATAGGAGCCAAACTATTGTATAACACGTCCTATCATCTACAAACAAACGGATAGACTAAGGTTGTCAATAAGACTATGAAAACTTTGCTTTAAGTTGCTGTTGGTTGGAACATGGCCGATTGAAATTTATGCCTACTTATAATTGAGTTCACCAACAATAGGATACATGTTGCCATTTAAGGTTGCCTATGAATACAACCCTAAGCTCCTATTTGACTAGATGCCCATTCCGAGCCTAGATGATGACCAGCTAGCTATAGAAAGAGTTGAATTCATCAAAGCTATGCATTAGAAAGTTGTAGAACATCTTAGCTAAGCTATTACCAAGCTCAAGAGAATAAGCCAAAGACAAAAGAGCAAACAGTTTCAACCAAGTGATTTAGTTTGGATCCACCTTAGTAAGAAACAATTCCTAAGCCTGAGAAAAAGCAAGTTATCTCTCTAAGCCAATGGACCATTTAAAGTGGTTGAAAAGATCAATCCAAATACATACAAGATTAAACTACCTAAAGAATACGGAGTCTCAAACTCCTTTAACATTGCTGACCTCCAACCATATACTCCTGAAGACGAGCAACAAGGAGCTAAGCCAGATTTAATCCCAAATATCAAACAACCAAGAGGGGATGATATGGATTACGGACTAATCACACATTCCTAAGCTTAAGGATGGACTCGCTCATATGGTTCGTCTAGCTATTCGAGAGGAGTCAAACTTAAAAGAGCAATACATTCCTTAGTCCAACTTATTGAGTTACTTAACTCTCCCCTTTATCTAAGAAGCTGTTGAGGTGACCAACCAGTTACCGAGCCAACCCCATCAAGTACGTCTATTCAAGGTCAAGCATTGAACCGCATAATGCCAACCAAGTACATGGTTAAGGCTAAAGTGACCCTAATCCAGAGCTTACCAGTCGAGGCTGACTTAACAGTAGAACAACTCTAGAACCAATCCTTCCCGAGTCCTTAAACAATTGAGTCACCAAACTATTGAGCACCCGATCAAACCTGACCTTTGCTTGGTAAATAGCACCTTTAGGACCACAAAATAGACAACTAACACGTGCCTTATTTTCTAATATCCATACTATCCTTTTATGTTTGATTATTTTTTTTTTGTTTGTTTACAATTCTACCCTTGTAAGATATTTCTTTTCATTTTCTAGTAGGAATCATTTTTGTAATTTACACATACTTAAGATTTGCTCTAATTAGGTCATATAAGTACTTGTAGTTTGTAATAACTGTAACAACACAGTGATATTGAATTTCATACATTTTCCTTATTTATGAGCTAAGTGTTTTCATTGCTCTCGTTTACTCTTATCTAATCTACTGTGAGCATAGATTGGTAGCAAATACCTTCCGATCACACTTATGCGTAATATCAAGTGCGACCTAAGCTTGTATGAGGTGTTAATGCATCATATCCACCATCGTGCACGAGAACCCCTGCTCAAACCTTCGATTACTATTTATCTTTCAGGTCATCTCACAGTCTACACACACTCTTGATTCGCATGGTACTGGTTATCGTGTATCCATCTACATTAACCCATATTAATACTAATGAGAAACCTAAGAAAAAAGTAAAGTTGAAACAGGAAATCAAGGAGGATGGTGAAGAGCTTATGGAAGAAAATGTATATAATAATGACTTGAAGAAGCTAACTTCAGTTTTTTCAGCAAACCCTAAGCATTAAACCATTTGTTGAGGAGGAGCAACTAAAGAACTTGTTTCACATCATCTACGAAGTGAATGAGCAAAGTCTACACGCTCATATTGGACAATGGAAGTTCTACTAATGTAGCATATACCGACTTGGTTTAGAAGCTTAAGTTGCCAACTTTGTTACATTTAAGACCATATAAACTTCATTAACTAAATGAGAAAGGAGCACTGCATGTCACTCAGCAAGTACTATTGTCAATCTCAACTGAGAATTATTCTAATGAGATTTTATGTGATGTATCGCTCATGTGCATATCCCATATATTGTTGAGTCGACCTTGGTTATTTGATTGGAAAGTAATGCAGGATAAGTTTAGGAATACCTATGCATTTGAGAAAGATGAGAGGAAGATCACCTTAAACCCAAAAGGCTAAGTGAGGAAATTGTCGGCTAAGTTAGTTCGAAGATCTAAGAAACATTAATATCTAGCTAATCTGAACTCCGAGAGACCATTAAATCTGATGTGCCAACTTGTCTGCTAATTAGAAGACTATTGGAGTTGAAAGTGCAAGATGTGCTGCCTAAAAAGGTCAAAGAATTATTGGATGAGTATACACACTTGTTTCTTGAGCAATTGCTAAAAGGACTACACCTTTTCAAGGAATTAGGAACTACATTAATTTGATACCTAGTGTCGCCCTATCAAAAAGGCTTACTTATCAAATGAATCCTGAGCAAACTGTTGAGCTCCAAAGACAAGTTAACAAACTATTAAAAAAGGGTTACCTAAGAAAAAGTTTTAGCCCTTAAACTATACTTACATTACTTATACTAAAGAAAGATGATATATGACATATATGTGTGGATAGCAGAACTATGAATAAGATCGCGATTAAATACAAGTACAATATCTCAAGATTGGATGATATGTGTAGATACCCTATTTTTGCTTCCTTCTAATTTTAGGTTTTCTTTTAAAATAAAGAAAAATATTCTATTTTAAAAAAATACAATAAAATGGAAAACTTATAAAAAAGTAAAAAAAAAAATATCTATATATAGAAAGAAAATACAAAACATAGGAAATTTAAAATTTTTAAAACAATAGAATTCTTAGGTCGTTTTAAAGTACTAGGTTACATGGGCCAAGCAATTCCAAGTTTTTAGGTTAGATGGACATCTAAATACATAACCATTAAAAATTGAGTTCAATTTGAAATTTTTTTTTTTTTTCTAAACATGTTTATAAGGCTTAATTTTACATCAAACCACATTTTTCTAAAACCAGGCAATTCAGGTTTAATCTAGAAATTAGGTTTAATATAGCATTTTTTATGTCTATTTATATTTATTTTATTTTATTATTATCTAAAAAATAAAAAAACAGACAAAGCCTGGCTTAAATCGACTCTATTCAATTGGAGTTGATCCAGCTTGATCAGATGAACATGGGCATCTGGCTCATTAGGAAAGACAAATAAAGCGTACACATCTGTATGCCCGTTTTGTTTTAGTGCCATGCGCTTCAAGGGGCATGTTGCACGTGCTCAGTATGTAACCATTTTTCAACTATATATGGTCAAAAATCATCCTGAATCTTTGCTTTTTTAGTTAGTTTATAGGATACAACTAATTGGGACAAAAAATGCATGGCTTGATTTATTCATTTCATGGATTAAATCGAGCCGAAAAAATGGAAAAAATCACAAACTGTGTCATAGCTAACTTGTCGAATTTGAGCTTATTTAACAAAACTAATCAACATCAAGCTGTAAATCATCTTCAATGACATTCTCTTGCTCGAAATACATCATAAGTAAAAAAAAAAAAAATTCCTCAAGTTCGAAGCAATCATGATCATGGCCAACTCAACACCGCATCTTCGCAATCTTCAATTTCCAACCTTTCCTAGTCTAATTCAAGTTGTTTTAGTAAAGGTGTAGTAATTCATGTATGGGGATGAAAAATAACTAGAAACACACTGTACAAACACATTCAAAAACTCTCTCTTCTTTTGAAGCTATATCTCTCTCTAAAATAAGCTTAAAATCAAAGCTTTTCAAGTTAAGTTTTTGATATACCCAAATCTCCCACACCACTAATAGTCGATATCCACCACTCCCTTGAGCTACCATGTGCTCTAGGCTACTTTCTACTGAGCACGCTTGTCTTTTATTTTTTGTAAAAAAATTTAGGAAAATTTTTATTTAAAAATTAATGGGTCTTTATTTCACAAAAAAAACTTTTCTCCTTGCTTAAGAAACCTTTTTTCTAAAAAAAAATTATTTTCAAAATTACATCTTTTAGAGGTAAAAAAAAAATTCACTTTTTTATCGAGAAAAATTGTCTTTCTAAAATAAAAACAATAGACCCTTTTTTCCAAAATTTAGGACTCTTAATTTTTTTTTTTTTAGAAAAAAAAGTCTCTTTTTCAAAAAAAAAATCATAAAAGGAAATTTATTTTTCTTTCTCACCTAGAAAAGTTGTTTTCTTTAGAAAAATTATAATAGTAAATCCTTTTCTTGAACTAGGCCTTGTAGAACTTTCAAAAAGAAAAAGGTGACCCTAAATTAGGAAAAATAAAATAAATTAATTAAAAATGTAAACCAGACTGTTTTTTAAGTTTAAAATAAATCACCCTACTAAAAATTTTGCAAAATAAATTACGAAAAATTTAGTCTCGAATAGTGAGTAAGTAAGCACTTATAAGTAATTATAGGGCCACTTAATATACAATTCTTTTCCTTTTTTCCTCTTCATTGTAAATAAATCAATTTATTTATTTATTTAGCTGTACATGAAAATTATTTTAGTTATTTTAAGTCATTGAGTATTTTGAAATATAATACTAAACTTGGAAGATTAAAGCAACACCCATTAAGGTTTAATAAGATAGCACATAAATTCGAATACCTAGTTTTCTTGAGATCTTTTCAAAAAGTTTCCAAAATCGTATGCTAATGACTAAATTGGAATTAATTTTCCGATCCCACTAGGTAGCTACTCCAAACATTCTTATAAAATAAAAAAATCAAGACTAAACAATCATGAGATTTAGTTAAAATCGAATTAAGGGAAACAAAAATCATAAAATTAAGCTCAACAACTCAACGACTTTATTAAAAAAATCTAAAGGGCTAGCCACTTGAACCTTTTGAAGTTAAGCTTATTTTTTAAAATACCCAAGTTAATTTATAAATTATTCATGTAGGTATTTTTTTTTTTTAAGTATAAATAGTCATACTAACCTATTTGTTGCAGCTGACCTATAAGATTTAGAATCGGGTCACCTTATGACCTTAAGAAGGGGGAATGGTAAGGAAGGGAAGGATCACTGTAGAAGCTTCGGATATTATAGGATAACTACTTAGAGACCAATCAAGCTACTTCACTCAAGTTTCGATATGATGAAGGAATTGTTGCTTCAAAAACATGTAAGGTCACAAAACTTAAGAACCTCTAAAATCTGACCTTTTACATACATGAAATCTTTTTTCACAAGATTGGCAAGAACACGTATATGGTAAACCCAAACAAAGAGATTGCAATTGTGGAGATTTTATAATTTCCTTGTATTTTCCGTTTATAATTATTCTTGTAATTTTCCTTATAAATACTTTGTAAAGATTACATGTAAAGTTTAGAATAAGCTTTGATTGTAATTTTACCTTTTGTAGATATGGCTAGCTCAACTCAAACCGCTTTCAAAAATATTCATGTCTACTTGCCTCATGAACATCAAAAATCACTCGCAACTTGGTTTCAACTCATCAACCTAAATAGGCAAGAATTCATCAAGAGCAAGGCTAAGCCTCTACCATCCTTGTAGACAATTGCTCCAAACATTACTTTAATGCAGGCCTTAGTACACTTATGGGAGCCGGAAGATATTGCATTCTGCTTTAGCTCACACCAGTTGAGTCTAACCACCAAAAAGTGCTCCTCATTGCTCTAGGCTTCAACTATTACTGATGACATCTCTATTGTGGACCTTAAGACTTGCACAAAAAATTTTTAGCAAGTTACTTAGAGTTAAGAAGGCTAAAATAAACTAGATCTTAGTTTAATAGAAGAACATCCTTATGGATGATGTCATTGCTTATTTCTCTACTACATTGAGGTACAAAGAGAAGTAAGCCATTTTCTATGTAGATTTAGAAACATGGCAAAGGCATTGAGTCGGTGCCTATATTTTAGTGATCTTTAGTGCTTTCCTATTCCCAAAGGGAAAACACCATATTCACTTCAAAGTTGTAGAAATAGTGGCCTGGTTCCTTGAAGGAAAGTCGTATATACCAATTATCCTAGCTGAACAAAACCACTCACTAAATCACTTGAAAATAAAGAAACATAGAGATTTGAAGACCAACATGGCTCTAATCTTAGTTTAGTTCATCAGTCACTTGAGGAGCCATCAACTTGACTTTAACTGGATCGAAGCTAAGGAATTGCTTTAGATACCCAAATGGTAATCAAGTGACAAAATGGTGAAAGAGTGTAAAAGTTTCAATGTAGTGCCTTCAATTGGCTTTAACATCTACATAAAGTACTTTCTAACTAATGGATCTATTGAAGATGTGGCTCCAAGGCCATTGCTAGAGCCCTTTTTGCTTAACTTTTATGACCCTCACATTTAGGAAAAAAATTGATAAAGTTTCTAAGCTCTTAAGCATCAAATCTCTTTGGCATAAGAGGAAGACTACCCTTACCATTAAGGGTATACCCAATAAGGCTTAGATAGCCAAAGAGTATCTCTATCACCAACTTCAGAAGCTAAAGGATATAAAAAAAGTAAAGGAGAAAGAGAAGGCCCAAGTTGAAGGCACACCAAAGAAAGTACGAGAAGGAGAGCATAAACTGAAGGCTTGTTGTGAGAAATATCACCAAAAGATAAAAGCCTTAAAAGCATAATTCAAGAAGGCTAGAGGCAAGATCAAAGAGATGGAAGCTCTTAAGATTCAAAAGAGGAAGAAAGTATAAGTTGAATCTAGTTGTAGTAAGAAAAATAAAATATAGTTTTTTAGGAAATTTTATCTTTTGAATGTAATAAGTGATCTAAACTTCACAATTGCAAGAAATTAATAAAAGTTAATGATGTTTTGCCACATTATGAGTCTCTTGCTTAAATTTTTTCATAACTGTGTCATACAAGTTTGCATTCATTTATTTATATTCTTTTATTGTCTCAAAAAAAATTAAAAAAAAAAGAAGAAAAAATAATTTATATCTGTGATAACCTTTTGTGAAGTGTTTTTGCTAGGTTTTAAAATAGCTCCCAAACATCAAGTTTTTCAAAGAAGTCTAAGTTCAACCAGAACTCGATCCTAGACTAAAATGGCTACTTAAGGAGAGGAAAACAACTACTACTCTGAAATCACTGACCCTACTGAGTTGAGGTTTTACTCTTTAGAGCGATTCGTAGGAAAAAGTGTAGAATAGATGAATTTCGTTGTTGACAGCATCACCCTACTCTGAGTTATAGCACCGTCTAACAAAGAGAGCTAAAAGGTCCGTTATGGGAAGAATACTTAGGCTCAACGCCCTAAGGTAGAGGATAATTACCCAAAAGATTCATTTAAAATGAAGGGAGTCTATCCAAAAGTTAACCCAACTTTTGAGCTCAATTCATTCCAGGTTAATACAAGGTTGGCTAACTCAAGGCCCAGTCAAGATAGTTTAAAGGAGTTAGAAAGGAAGCTGACCCAACAGATAGTTAAGAAGATGAAAACACTTAGGGGCTATGACGGATTCAAATAGATTGCTATTACCGACTTCTCTACATATGTTATTAAAGTATACTTGAAAAAGTTTAAGGTATTGAAATTTGAGAAGTGTAACAAGATAGAATGACCTAAGCCTCACACCAAGCTATATGTAAGAAAAATGGGTAAGCATGTCCAATATAACTAACTCATGGTATAGACATTTCAAGATAACTTAATAGGTCGGACCTTAACCCGGTACGCCTAGCTCGACCTAAATTAGATAAATACGTAGGAGAAGCTTAACGAAGCATTTTATGAATAGTATAAGTTCAACGTTGAAGTGGCCACGACCATGATGGACTTAGTTACCCTTTGAAAGAAAAACAATGAGTCGTTTAAGGAGTATGCTTAGAGATGGAGATCCTTAGCTACAAGAATATCCACTCTCTTGACTGAAAAGGGGTTAACTTTAGTTTTTACTAACACTCTAGAAAGACCCTATTTCTCCCATTTGATTGGGTAAGCTTCGTCCAGTTTTGTGAAGGCTGTAGCAGCAAGGAGCAGAATTGAAAGCACTATCTCCTCCAGTAAGCTTCAAGGATCATTAAATAGAAGATCGTCTGCTTCTAGATTAGTAGTAAACAAATCCAATGAGTCTATAGCCAGCATAATAAATTCAAATACTAGAATTAGTACTTAAGTCCCTTTCAAGATGAATCCTCTTCAAGTCTAATAGTAGTTCAGAAATCAACCCTAGGCTACTAAGGCCTCGAGACAGTTCACAAGAGCTAAACAAAGTAAGAAGGCAAAAACCAAAGTTAAACAAGGGAGAGTAATGCCTCTATCCATCTTTAACCCGACCCTAGATTGATTTGAGATGGAATTTGTCCTCAATTTGCCCTAAACGACCCAAGGCAAGGACTCAACAATGGTCGTTGTGAATAAATTTAGTAAGATAGCATGCTTTATGCCCTGTACAAAAACTAACATTATTTCAGCTATTGGTTTTCGCTTTTTATAAAAGATCGTCCGCTTGCATAGAGTGCCAGGGAACATAGTGTCGGATCAAAACCCAAAGTTCTTGAGTCATTTTAGGACAACTATTTAGCATTAGATGGGATTTATACTACCTTTCAATACTTCCTATCAGCCCTAAAGCAACAGCCAAATAGAAGTCATCAACTGCACTTTTAGTTCATTACTTTAAGCTAGAGTAGAAAAAAACTTAGCTTATTAGAATATATATTTACTTATGGTAAAATTTGCTTATAACAGAATAATACATAACACCACTGAGCATACCCCATTCAAGATCGTTTATGGCTTTAACCTTAAGCTACCCTTTGACAATACCCCACACCATCTGACTAAGAAGACCTTAAAGCTAGAACCTAAACTCAATCTTTCCAATAGATCTACTAAAAAGTAGCCCAGCACATCAACCGAGTTACTTAGAAGATGAAGAGGAAAGGAAAAGGAAGAAAGGTAAAGCCATTTCAGCCGGATGACCCGGTGTGGATATGCTTGAACAAAGAGAGATTTTTAAGCCAAATGAAAAACAAACCGTCCGCTTGAGCTAAAGAACCATTCAAGATACTCCAAAAGATCAACAACAATGTCTATCGAGTGCAACTACCTAAAGACTTCAAAGTATTTAACATCTTCGATATACTGATCTTAGCCCGCACCACCCTAAGGAAGTACAACAGGACGACATGCAAGATTTGATCCCAAATCCAAATCAATTAAGAGAGAATTGATAGGAATCAGGCTATAAGCCTTCTAACCCAAGTCCGAACACGTAGACTTGAGAGCTTAATAAGGCATATTCTCCTTTCCTAACATACACTAGAAGAGTCCAAGTTGCTCCTATTCATCAAATATTGTCACTTTCAAGTCGAGCTCTCTTGTGCTTATTATTAGTCTCCGAATGCCGACTTAGTGAGTATTCTATTAATAGCTTAGCTCACTTATTTATTAACTCGGCTAGCACTTCTCCAAACTGCCCTAATAATGTCTAAACTGAATCCAGTCCAGATGATCTCGTAGGTTAGCATGGTAACAACTAACCTGATCATACTAGATTGTCTATTTCTACCAAAAGCTTGCCAATGTCTATCAACCACGTGTCTAAACTCCTCACGTAAAAGAATCTACTGCATGAATCTTCTATTCTTTGATTTCTCTTTTGTACCCTTTACATTCCTTATACAATGCTTATTTAGAACAATACCCTTTTTATCTTTCCTAACTTTTTAGATTTTAAGGTATAAATACCCTTTTATTAGATAGTTACATTATCAAATGTACTAACATTCCTTCACTTGCTTAACTTCATCACTCTTATCATAACCATTGAGTAAAGCTAAGTAACGACTACCCTCTTTGAAATACTCATGCATTATATCGAGCTAGTTCGAGAGTCATCGATAGTTTCTTAACATATCATATCCTAAGAACTGATCATTGGTTTTTACTTGTTTTTTGCACATTCTACCCTCATTTCGAGCTCTTTATAAGCTTAAACCCATTCTTTAAGTACGATCATCTTTGTTTGTCCTTGGTGCAATGTATCATTCCAACTTTTGAAATTTGGACTTGTCTCGAAATTACAACATAGATCATAATTACATGAGGGCCAATACTTATAGCCTCAAAGCTATATTTAAGAAATCAATTGCAGATGCATGCATCCATCGAGAAAGTTCCAAACAAAAAGGGTGTTTCATTGTGGATTCAAATCATAGATGTCACCACTTAAGCTTATACATACTAGTGTATTATGGATGAACATGACCACATTCATTCAAGTAACTTCCTTTTGTGAAAAAGGAGAGTTTCCTATGTAAATTTGGAGAAGAAACCAATATATGAGGCTATGACAAGATTAAACTAGGAAGACTAATATCAAATTTTAGAGATTCGTATACAAAAGATTATATTCAAAACATGAAATAATCATTAGATCTAAGTTCAATCCTTCCCATGGAGAATGCTAAATACTGTCATTTGAATTTAGTTGGTAAAGATTTTGTCTTGGACTTTGAAGATGAGCTTGGGCTTACGAAAGAAAACACAGCCAATAGGTATCAGAGGATCGTTTGACACGATCATTCCGATGTTTAAGTTAATAATTATGGGAGCAAGAGAATGAATAAGATAGAGATAATGTGTGTAAAGTGTCTTAACTATACCTTATTTATAAACTAGGGGGAAGATATCTATCTTTACTCAAATAAGAAAGTACATCTTTTAAACAGATATGTTCTTAAATGAAGAAATGCAAGATACATTCCCAAATGGGCAAGTGATGAAACTATGGTCAACTTTGGTACACAAGGTACAAGCTTCCTCATAGGTCTAATGATGGTACAAGAACCAAGGTCGATCTAACCGTAACCAATCTTCCAAGGCTAAGATTTGGGTCACCTTAAACCAATCGTAGGTTAAGGTTAGTCAATCCTCGATCCATAGGAGTCAAAATGGGCCTTGGGAGTCTACGATCTAAAATTACTCATCAACACTTAAATTAGGAATTTATGTTAAAGCCACCATGTGTCTACGGAATTTCAAGATTAATCCATGCCACTTGAAAGAATTTGGAAGTCAAAGTCCTTATCGAAAAATTCATGACCACGAGGTTCTAATAGCTAAGTAAATTCACATAACGGTTAGAAGAACAATAGCAGCTTACCAAAAGAGATGCCATACATTGAGACCAACAATGACTTTGAGTCCACGAATAATACCGTGACACTCTTACTAAGGAAGAATCCAAATTACTCAAATAAAAATCTAACTTGTATAGATAAAAATCCAAGGTGCTCGAATAATTTTGAAATGCCTAAGCGCCTTAGAGATTTTAAGGCAATGGAGCTCGGAACGATCCTTAGGGGTTAAGCTACCAAAACCAACTCTAAAATCCTAATGATTCACAAACATGCAACTAAACGATCTAAGCACCCTGAAAATTTTATGGTATCTAAAACTTAGGATGATCCTCAAGGGTTAGGCTACTAAACCCAACCTAGCAACTCACAAACAGTACAACTAAACAATCTAGGCACGCTAGAAATTCCATCATGTCTAAAACCCAGGACGATCCTCAAGGGCTAAGCCCCCAAACTCAGCTCTGAAACCCTAACAACTTATAAATGATCCCTAGAGGCAAGGCAACCAAACCCTACCCTAAAAGCTTAGCAATTTACAAACAACATGACAAAACACTTCGACACCAAGGAGACATTAAGGCAAGCGCAGGATGATGATCGAAGGTTAAGTCCCTTAGCTCAACTTAGGAACGCTTACACATGAAATTGAAACAATTAAGCGCTGTAAAAACTCTACAAGCAAAGAAGCCTAAGATATATCATAGGACTACAACCCTTTGGTACAATTACCAATGCTAAAGTGTAGCTTGGCAATCTACAAGTTAATGCCTATATAAAAAAAAAAAAAAATCGAAAGCTCATGCCATTGAATAACTTTCATACACCTAAAGCAACAAATGCCCAAATCCTCAAGCATCATAAGTAAGGAAATATTCGACATGTCAAAGGACTAAAAAAACCCCTGATAAAGTTATCAAAAGCCTACATTAACTAATGCCTAGCAACCTACTTCCTTAAACAATCTTGTAAAACTTATGCTCAAGAAAAATCCAATTCTCATGGACGACTAATAGGTGGAAAAAAAAAAAAAAAAACCACTTACCTTACTTGGATTACCTTTATTGGTATATAAGCTTGAGGAAAATGTGACTCTCCTCCTAAAGTCATCCAATTACCTTCGTTAGCATAAAAGCTTAAAGAAAATCCAACATCTCACACACCATACTACTTCGCTTAAGTCAAGACCCCAACTCACTAGATTGTTGGTACATCCGAAAATACCCATCAAAAGCTCTACTATAAGAGCGATCGCTTAGCTTAAGACCTTGAGAGCCCATATGAGCATCCAATTTCCTTATCGCATTGACAAAAAGACTTAGGTAGGGGGGTAGTAAGGAAGGGGAGGGGGGAGAAAGAGTATTGGTGGGCAGATTTGGACCGTAAACTCTCAAGGCTCATTTTGACTCTTACGAATTAAAGATCGACTAACCTTAACCTACGATTGGTTTAAGGAAACCTAGATCCTAGCCTTCGAGTTGGCTGTCGTACCATAGTTAAGACCTATGACGTCCACTCTACGAAGACTATAAACCTCGGTAACTCACTCGAGGAATCTTATTTTAAATTCAACCAAATATATTCGAATAAACTTATTTTAAATTCCATAAAAATACAAACCTACCTTACATTTTAAAAATTTAAGTATACATATTCAAAACTTTATCCACATCATATGATTTAATCTCATGAAAACGTAATCCAACTTTGTCCTTTGAATTATTCCAACACACTAAAATTAATCCCCATAGATATAAATCCTACTTATGTGAAACATATTGAATGCATTATCCAAATATATTCAATAACTAGAAATGGGTCTTAAAATAGACTAATTGTTCAACTTATATTCTCAAATATTCTAATATGTGCAACTTGTATTCTCAAAATACTTAGCTTATCTTAAAAAAAAAAAAATACTTAACATGCACACTCAATAAACATATTAGTATTAACTTAGTATATGTTTTATTATCATCAAAACTATATAGAAGACTCAATAAGATAACCAAGTTCAATAAGAGATTATTGATAAAACTCAAAAAAAAAAAAAGTCATTCACTTTTTTATTGATTTTTAATTATGTTTTCTTTTAAATTCTTATTCTTCTCAATGCAACTAAATAGTTCTTTTCTCTTTGACTTTCTTGCTAATGATTCAATGTAGACTTGCTCAGTATTTCGTATGATACTTTTCATATTATAATTAATTCCCATTATTTCCAAGGAAATTCTCATAACGAATACAACCAAGAACCATTCTATCAGTCATTTTGAAAAAGAGAGAATATTCACATTGAAAAGTTAAAAGTTGAAAGATTCAAATACAAGAAAATAAAAGAAGATAAAAAACTTCAAGAAAGTTGAAAGACAAAGAATTCAAATGGAGAAGTAGTTAAAAATAAGGATCTACATTAAAATATTATGGAAAAAAGATAAATAAAGCGAATAGGATACCTCCACAAAAACCCAATTCAAATATATGCAAAGAAAAAAATAATAAAAGGGAAATTTTTTATTAGTATATATCTTTGGTCTTGGAATTCTGTATGCAATAAAATCATTTGAATTAGTGTACCATATTTACTGTGTTCCTAATATATTTGGCTTCATTACTTTTCTCACAATTCATAAGTTTTTACTAGAAGTAACAAGTAAATATACAAGTGATTATAAGATTACTATAGATTGGATTTTCAAGTTAGATCTACCAAATACTGATGTTAACATTATCTTGTTGTACAAGCAAGAGTTGAAGTTGTTTGAGGAAGTGTTAATCAATTGGATTCCAAGAGAGGCAAATGAAGTGGCTAACTTTATAGCAATAAAAGTAGTAAAATAAGTTATGATGCTTAAAGACGTGGACTTTTTTTTGTGGTAGACCCACTACAAAAATCCCTTATTAGATTCCAAAAACCTATATGAAAAGTAGTGATCTTGTGATCCAAAAGCTAAAGCTTTGTGCTTTAGAGATCTCATAATCATTTATAGGTACATAAACAAATCAAATTACTTATAAACTATTTGATTTGAACTTAATAATAGTTAAGTTAAACTCTAACTCAAGCTACTTAAGTAACTTATCAAATGAAGCTCAAATTTCATATATTTAGTTTGATTAGTGTATAAGCTTAATTGGAATCAAGTCAATTTCAAATATTAGTCTTCAAATCAGTTTGGATATTCATGTTATTTTAATTAGAATAAAATATTTTTAAATAACTCAAATCCTTACGAGCTTGATTGCATCAAGCTTAAACTTGTTAACTACTATTTCAAGTTGAGCTTGTGTTTAAAAATTTTAAACTTAACTAAGCTCAAATTGAGCTCAAACTTAAGAATTTGTCATAAGTTCATGCTCTTAACTCTGCAATTTATCATCCCCATTTAATTCAACTCATTTATAATCTTACTCATTTCAAAATTTACCCCTACTATGACAAAAAATCTTGTCCATTAAGGACATCTCAAAGCCATCGAATGTCATCCTTATAGATGTTAGTCAAGATTTTCTAGACAATCTATTAATGGCAATGGTTGTGCCCTTTTGTATACATCTCTAGAAGAATTTGCATATTTACCATTGAGATAAATAAATATTATACAAGCACTAACTAAATAAAAAAATTTGCAAAACTATCAATGTTATATCACATGTACAACATGAGATTTTAAGATAGTACATATGTTACATGTTCCACATGCGAGATTTGTGCTAATATAATTTCCAACTTATGTTTGCACTTTAGACTTACAACATTAACATATATAATATGTCACATATGTCCTACTATAAAGCCAATGTTAACATACCTTATGTGGCACTTTGGATTTGCAACATTAGTATATAGGTATGCAAAGATTATGCCAGGTAATGTATCATCATAAACGACTTAAACTAGTCTCTATCTCCTATCTTGACAATGGACTATGTATCTAGCATTCTTTTTAGCTTAATCTTCATCCGATTTACCCTGAAGATCCATTTGGTAGATGTTGTTTGGATATGTGTTGCAGTCTTCTACGATCTGCTATACTCCACCAAACTACCTCATCACTCTGCCTAGTTGGTGTATCTCCACGATGTGAAAGCAAATAAGGACACAAGCTAGCCATATACCTCTACTCTCTTGGTAAACATCTGGTAGTGAGTTTAGTACCTCTAAGTTACAAAGCATCTAGCAAATTTGCAAAAGATAAACATATGTTAGTATGTAATTTTTAGTTAAAACTATTGAAATAATGTAAGTTGTAAGTGTATTGTACTTATGCAAGTGTCTATCAGTCTAAACTCTCTTGGTATTGGGCCAAAATATGTGTGGGAGTTCGTTTGATATCAAAAATATCATCCCATCTATATGCTAATGGGTTAGGATGTACTGGATACATTTGTGCCCTATGTTGCACCAAACAAAGGAATTTATCCTATGCACACACCTATATCAAGACTCTTGCACTACCCATCTCAGTTGTCCCATCCAGTGCAACATGGTATATATATCGATATAGCCATGCTATAAGCCAACTAATCTCCATTTATAGCTACATACAGTCTAGAAATCTCTAATAGTGGTATGACCATTAGGTGGTCGTAGGTAATAGACGTATCAGCAAAAATGACACCACCCATCAATAGTAGAATGTAAATCCTCACGTAATGCTGGATGGCAATTTCATATGCATATAATGGTAGACTTACCAAAAGAAGATCATTGAGCCAAGACATGCTAATTCACTCTCTCATAATCTAGTCATTGCTAGCCGAACTCCTAGTATATACTCACATAATGCAAGCCAATCATGTGTCGTAAGCCCAATCACTACTTACCTATCAATGGGGAAGCCTACTATACTATAATTTTCTTCATTAAAACTTCTCAACTACTCTCTTTGACATTTCACTATTTGTAGAAATACATCTAATCTATTAGTTTATTGAGGGAAAGTAATTTTTTCTCTTAATACAATAACTACTACAATTACTAAACTACTATTATGATGACTAAAACCATTACATTACAATTAAAAACTAATTTCCACAAATTTGTACAATTATCTACAAACCATTTACATTTATTCCACTATTTTTGAACCATAACAATTTCTCCCTTAATTGAAATCAACCTTAAGAACAAGGCTAAAGTATAAAGATATCCAGTTTGAAAATTGACAAATGCAAAATCCGATAGTCTTGCATACAATGTCCCCAAAACATGTACAATTAAAATGAATCAAAAAGCCTTTCTTATATTAACTTCACTGAAAACTTGAACAAAGATCTTTCAAGGTACCATGTGAAGAGAGAATGACGACATGAAAAACTAACATTGTATGCCCTTTATAGTTGTGCCGACAAAAGAAATCAAATAAATGCTCCAAGCACTCTTTGTTATGAGACATAATGAACGAAAGTTGATCATTAAGTAATTGAGCACTATTACCAATGGATGAAGATTCATTAAGACAAGGAAAAGTTACATTGAATGGCCTAAAGTCAATATTTACATTCGAATACAATTTAGACATCATCTTTTAAAGTACGTAAATCTTCGAATTACTTTCTCTTCTTCTATTTTTTTCTCTTTAGCTATTAAGTCATCTAACTTAAATATAAAGAAATTTTCTAAATCAAAATTGCTTTTATAATTGAAGCCATTGATTAGAATTGTTTCAACTGTTTTAACTTTCATAGATTCTTGCATTTTTTACATGGATTTCACATTTTTTTGCTATTGAATTTACCAATTCTTCTAATTTCTCCATTGTTGTTAGTTCCATGACTTGAGTTCCATCAACAATAATGAAGAAAAATGAGAGCACCAAATAATAGCACCCGTAATCCCAATCCTATTATGAATTATAATGTGGATATTGATATGGAATATAGTCAAGGTTGTAAAGCTAGCTATTCTAGGTATAGAGTTAGCAAAATCAGAACGTAAAATTAAAACATATAAATTTAAGTTTTTACAACTTATATAAAATATGTAACACTCCTTAAATGCTAGGTGATAAAACTCTAAATCATTGATACGCCTTTTAATGTTGCAACTCAGAGCATATCGAAACTCCAAAATTAAGCATACTTGAATTAAATTAGTCTTAAGATGAGTGATCTCCTGGAAAGTTGTTGTACTAAAAAACAAAGCCATGAGGCATTTCACATCAAAACAAACAATACCTCAATAGAAAGAGTTCTCACAGAGTCATTACATGTTGTATCAGAGCACTCTACCAGTAAGAAGGACAGAATCTCTACCTAATAACTGTCTAGGGAAATTAATGAGGGCATTAGTTCTATAAGGGAGTGAATTGTAATACCCTAAATGCTAGGTAGTGGAACTCCAAATCATTGAAACGCCTTTTAGTATAGTGACTCAAAGTACATCAAAACTTTGAAATTAAGCATACTCAAGTTCAGTCAATCTCAAGATGAATGATCTTTTGAGAAGATGCTATATCAATGTACAAAACCGTACAGTATTACACGCCAAAGCTGACAACACCTCAATGGAAAGAGTTATAACCGAGTCATTACAAGATAGCTTTAAAAAACTTTCGATATACTTATAATAATTATTGAAAATTTAATATACATGATAGAAATACAAAAATAAATAAATAAAGTTCTTTGTTCATAAAAAAATCTTAATACTATATAATTTAACATGTAAGAAAGAAGAACAGATAAAGTTAAAACTAAACATTTTCCATTATTTTTCTTAAAAAAACAATGAACTAAAGAAAACCAAATATTTCGATTCATTTTAAATTGTTGATAGTATAAACTGAATATAGAGTTCCTTATAAATTTCACTATTAGAGCTAAAACTTGAATAAAGGATATGACCATAAAATAAGAGATTAAAAGAGAAAGAAAAAAAATTAAAATGGGACAAGGAGGATAATATATTGCTGTAATAATTGATAACTTATAAAAATTTAGTTGTACTTTTATTTTATATTTTAGTCAATTCAACTCAAATATATAAAATTGGTAAATTCAGTAAAAAAACCTAACTTTTTATTGAATTTACATGTAAACTCAATTAAAAACAAAAGTTTCTATACAAAAATAATCTTATATACAAGTAACTCGAAAAAGCCTTGTAAAATCGCGAAGTCATAAAATCATATGGATAAAATTGTGATTTCGACAAATTATCGATATAATAATAGTGAAACAATGAAAAAGGATGAAGATTGTAGTAGATGAAATTGGAATTTATTTTTATTTTGGTTATTTCAAGAGAACCTCTCTCGAAAAGTACATAACCTATTTTCTTGATTGAAACTTCTCTACTACACTATTTAACATTTCCTTATAAAAATGCATGTCATCTATTACTTTATCACAAGTAACTAATTTTCCCGCTTAATACAATAACTATTACAAGTACTAGAAACTATCATCACAACTACTAAAACTATTATAGCAATTAAAAACTAATTTCTATAAATGTATACAATTATCTACAAATCATTTACATTTATACTACTGTACTTTTGAACTATAACAAAATTTGATTAGTTTATATCTTTGGTCTTAAAATTCCATACGTAATAAAATCATTTAGAACAGCATGGAATATGTATTGATTGTATCCTTGATGTACTTTGGCTTCATTACTTTCCTTATAGTTTATAATTTTTTGTTTAACAAAGCTAATAAGTAAATATCTCATAAGGAAAAATGGTGATAACTAATTGTAAATGAGAAGATCCAACTGTAGTGGTCACATGCATACAGCGTAAGTCTCACGCTACACGTAACCTTAGAAGAGTAACGTAAAATGACATTAAGGGATGACCTGAAAAAGAAGAAGTCAGAAGGAGAAGTAAGTAGTCTCGGAGAACTTAGAACGCACGTGTGATAAGGAAAGTAAGCCATTGATGGCATCTATCAAATCGCAATAACAATTGACAGCTAAGACGATTCCTCTTATAAATGGATTCCTCTTATAAATGAATTCTTCCATAAGCTCTTATTGAGTCCCAAGCTTATAAGAAGCCTCTCTATATACATAAGCTTCCCTAAGAAAGGTAAAAAGTGGACCACTAATCTAACGGTCTTTACTCTAAGCCCGCCACACCAAATTTCTGTAAATCGTCCCAAATTTATGAACCTAACTCTTTGGGCTCTATCACATTAACTTGAAGAGTTAAGCTTAGACCGTTAATGGACCTCAAATCCACAAATCATTTTAGCCCTTCTACATTTTACCCCCTAATGAAAATCCTTCAAACAAAGTCAAAGGGATTTAGGCATTAATCATTTACTTTGAATAGTTAGATTGCTACTTGGTGTAAACATACTGTAAAGAGTTACATTATGGCCAAATGTACTCATATAGGTAAAAATTTCATTTCATTAGAGTGTATGAGCCTAATGCTAGCTCTGTAATTTATTTGTTGTACATTTTTAGTATGCAAGTTTGCAGCACCATCTAATCGCACCCATCACTTTAGGCATGTCAAACTGCAATTTATTTATTGTACATTTTTAGTACGCAAGCTTGCAGCATCTAATTACACCAGTCACTTTAGGCATGTTAGATTATAATTTATTTATTGTAAATTTTTAATACATAAGCTTACAGCACCATCTAATTGCAAGCGTCGCTTTACTCATGTTGGAGTAGTATTGCCCCCAAGGCAATATATTAAATAGATCTTCTTTGATAGATAGCTTCCTTTGTATGAGATGATTCCTTCTTTTCTATGTGAATTATCCATCTTATTAGATTACATTCCATGTATTAGCTTTGCTTGTCTAGAGAGAGTACATCATATGCTACGCATATATTCGCTCTGAATGAAACAGGATTCTAGACAAGATCAATAGCTATATGCTCAATGTCATCCTATAGTTCCAATGGTGGAAGTGGTAGTGACAGAAATGGAAGGCAGACTAACATTCACAACAATAAGTCAAGCAACAAGAACCAAGAGAGAGTATGCAGTAGTATTGATAGTAACATTGCCACTAGAGGACATGCACCTACACAAGATAATGGCACAATGGGAGAATACACTAGAAATGGTAACAAGCAAGATATATCGCACATCACAGCTTTTAGTACTAAATTACCCAATGCCAGTTGCATCCAAGCTTCAAAAGGGCCAGTGCCATTACTAATATCCAATAATAAAGAAGTATTTGCCTTAGTGGACATAAAGAACACTAAGTAACTTTATACTAAACATCAAGACAACCATGGCGAACAACAACGGAATGATTTTGTATAACCCAACCATTACCCATGACGGTATTAAGCACCATCCAAGTTTACCTAGACCAATTTAGATTTTAGTTTGGAACGTAAGAAGCTTGAATACATCTACAAAACAAGATGCAATGCTAAATGCATTCATAGAATTTACGTCGAATATGGTAGCACTCTATTTTCCAATATCTTACTCAACTAGAGGGTCTCACTTATGTGGAGGTAAGAGGACATTGCAGTGTAATGGTCTTACTATGGAGTAAAAAGTTACTTAAAGTGCATATAATTAAGAAAACATATCAAGAAATTCATATTCAGGCAAGGTCAGTGATCTAAAACTTACTCGATTCTTTTCTGCAATTATGCTTCTACTAAGTTGCATAAAGAAATTCAATTATAGGATAACTTACAAAATCATGTGCAATCAGTTAATGGAAGAACATGGTGCTTAATAGGGGATTTTAATGATGTTATTTCATGTAAAGAATGTTGGGGTGGTAATTTTCTAAAAAATAGAGTTTATAATTATGCAAGATGTATGAACTTATGTGGCCTAATGGACATGGGTTTTGTAGGAGACCCTTTCACATGGATAAACGAACAATCTCTTACATTTTAATTTAGAGAAGAATGGATAAGGCTTAACGTAATGTAGCTAAGAGGGAAATTTATCTTAGTTTAAAAATCTATCACCTACCTAAATGGCCAAGTGACCATAGGCCTTTACTTCTAAATAAACATCTAAATCTAACACATTTTAGAAAGCAAAGGCCTTCTAGATTCTAGCCAATCTAGTTTACTGATGAATCTTGTCTAAAATTGACTAAGGAAGTTTAGAATGCC
Organism: Lumnitzera racemosa; assembly: GCA_024138005.1. NCBI lineage: Eukaryota > Viridiplantae > Streptophyta > Magnoliopsida > Myrtales > Combretaceae > Lumnitzera > Lumnitzera racemosa. The sequence continues at coordinate 109,202,658 of JAMXBC010000004.1, forward strand.
TCGGAACATAATATTGAACTCTTAATTAGAGTGCTTCCAAATTTGCCTAAAGATTGGAATCTAAAAACTTTTGGATTAGTTCACAAGCAAAAGCATCAACTATTATGAAGAATAAAAGGGTTGGATAAAGCTATATCACGTAAACCATCTAAATTTCTTATCTAACTCAAGTAACAACTAAAAGAAGAATTAGCTACCACTTTATAAAGAGAACAATGGATTTGGAATATGAAAGCCTAAGTGAAATGAATCAAAGGTAGAGAGTAAAAGACAAAGTACTCCTACTCTTTAGTTCAAAAACGAAGGGCTAAGAATCAAATCACAAGGCCATAAGATGAGTTGGGAAATTGGGTTCATGATCCATCTCAAATTTCTGAGATGTTAACCCAACATTCCTAAAGAATTTATAAGGTACAAAGAGTCAAGTCCAACTTCTAAATCCTTTTATTGTATAGATGCAATATGGATTAATAGAAGCATTAAATTTGGACTTAAACCAAAAGATTATTGAGGAAGAATTTCATAAAACTTTACTCCAAATTAATTCATGGAAGGCATCAGGAAAAGATGGTTTTCATGCCTTCTTTTATAAAAAATGTTGGTCATTAATGGGTCATCATTTATTTCAATTAATTAGTGTGTTATTTAACAGGAAGCATTCCTAAGGCTCTCAACCAAACACAACTATGCCTTATACCAAAAAGAGTGGGAGCAAGTACAGCAAAGGATTTTCTGCTTATTAGGTTATGTAGCAAAATTTATAAGGTTCATACAAAATTATTAGTGAACAAATTAAGACTATACTTAGATGATATGATATATCTTATACAAGCAAGCTTCATAAAAGGTCGAAAAGCAACAGATAATATTATATTAGCCAATGAATTATTAGACTATTTTTGGAAGAAGAATAGGAGACAACATTGGATGATGTTGAAGATAGATCTTGAAAAAGATTTTGATACTATTGATGGGACTACATTCATTGGTCCTTGGTTAGTTTAAATTTTCCAAAGAAATCATGGGAGCTTGCTTAACAACTACTACATCAATTGAAATTCTCGTGAATAGTTACTCTCTTGAAGCATTCCATCCAAGTTGTGGTATTCGACAAGGGGATCCTTTGTCCCTTATCTATTTATCCTAGGAATGGAATTCTTCAATCGGTTAATTGAACAGCAAGTTCATAGAGGAATATGGAAAGGCTACGAAATTAAAGGTAGCAATGTCAGCCTTTCTCACATTCTCTCTACTAATGAGTTGATATTAATAGCCAAAGTTGACCAAGAGAATGCAAAGTGTATTCTGGTTACACTACAATTATTTGAAAAATTATCTAGGCTAAAGATTAAATTCTCAAAAGTCTACAATCTTAATCTCGCGTAATATGCCCACAAAATTAAAAGATGAGCTTACTAGTTTTCTTTACTTAAGGAAAATAGATTCTTTAGGACATTACTTAGGCTATCCTTTGATAGATGGGAAAAAGACAACTATAGGTCTGGTAAACATTTTAGTAGAAAATTTACAAAAAAAGTTAACTAGTTGGAAGGCGAGGCAACTTAGACTATGTGGTCATGCATTACTAATTAAAACAGTTATGGATGCATTACCCACACACTATATGCAAGTAGCTCGTCTAACACAAAAGTTGTTAGAAATATTGACTTAGATCACTAGAGATTTTTTTTGGAATGCAACAAATGAAACATCAAGAACCCATTGGCTAACTTGGTCCATGATTACAAAATCTAAGTTAGATGGACGTCTAGGACTTTGATTTGTTCCGAAGAAACAAAGCTTGCTCTCGTAAACAATTTTGAGAATTCAAAACAAGGAAAATATTATGGGCTCAACTCATCAATGCCAAGCATAGGAAACTCAGAGAAGTGGAAAATTTATCGCAATTAAAACAAGCTTCACCACTTGTCAAAGAACTTCAGAAAAGTTATGACTAGTTTAAGGAAAATGATTGGGTTATGTTAGGAAATGGAAAAAGCACAAATTTTTGGCATGACAATTGGATGGGAAACAAGTTAGTTCAGCAGCTAATATGTGGTCCTATACACTTTCAAGCTGAGAAAATAACAGTGGCTGAAGCATTAATTACTCCATATAATTGGGATGAGAAGAAAGTGGGTCTTTGCATTTCTGATATATTATATAGCATCACAGGCCCTATAGTGCTAACCGATAGAAATGATGAAAAGGGAATACTCAAGGAGACAAATCCCAATCTAAACTTGGCAGATATATATGAGAAATTAGAGATGCCTATTGAAATGCCGAGGCAACAATGGAATTGGATTTGGAAATCAATATTTCCACCAAAAGTAAAAATGTTTTGTGGTGCTTGCAACATAACTGTTTGCCAAGAACAGATAATCTCAGCCATCGAAAAATTAATCTACAAGCTACATGCCCTAGATGTGGAGACCCAAATAAGGACCTAAAACATGCTTTCTATTCTTGCCTACAGCTACATAGCACACATCTTCAATGGCGAACAACGATTTTAGAAAACTCCACAACTCTCGTCAATCTCATGACTTGGATAAAAGAAAATTGCCATGTTCGCAAGAAGGATCTCACTCAAACAAGACCACCAAGAGCTTATCTATTTGGAATTTCACTCTTGGTTACTATGGTTCAGGAGAAATCAATCTTTACTCAGTCCTGAACTGTTACAAGAGGATATCTCTGTTAGTGCTAGGAGTCTTGGCCATGAATACTGGGCACAACTTAGAAGAAATAAAAATTTTTATCAGTAAACTAAGTCCCCTTACCATGGTTGTGTCCAGCAACAGCATGGATTAAAACTGTCAACGTATGGATCGGTAGATAACAACACAGGACAGGCATATGGGGGTGGGGTCCTTAGGGACGAAAATGGAAACTGGATCACAGGGTATACTGTTAAATTAGGTCAACAAGATATTGTTGAAGGGTATACGGTTAAATTGGGTCAACAAGATATTGTTGCAGCCGAACTCTGGGCCATCTATTGAGGATTAGTAATTTGTTTAAACAAAAATTACACCAGAGTGGGAATTGAATCAGACTCGGCTATTGCTGTTCATTTGATGGATAATTAAGAGCATGTTCTTTTCAAATACTGTAATATTCTTATGTTATGCAGGGAAAAGGCATACCTTTTGGAGTAGATGGTCCTCCGAGAGATACCGCGTGAACTCAACAACGTGGCAGATTGGATGGCACTTTTTGCCCACTCGCAAGCGCAACCGATCTCCTATTTTGATCAAGTGCCGTCGCCAGATCTGCAAAAAATGATCGAAAAAGATAAACAAGGAAATGGCATCAGGAGAATTAGCAGAAAGAAGAAGCTAAAAGCTTCCCTGATTCGAAAGGATGGATACGGATAATGTCTTTTGTAATACTGTTTTGGTTTTCCTTTCAATTAGGGCTTTTGTGAAGCAAGTAAGACAAGCGATCCATAGATATTAGATCTAGGGTTTTCGAAGTAGTTCTCTGGTTTAATTACTCTTGTACAGACCGTTTGGTCTCTAATTAATATATCCTATCTTATCGAAAAAAAATCATCCTATAGAGGCCAAATTCAATAGATTGCTATGCCCTTTCGGTCATTTTCTTTTTTTTTACTTAAAAAAATTTCCTGAAAAAAGATAACCCTTTCATTTATTAAAAAAAGTTCGGAATAAGCAATTATTTTCTTCAATTTGCTTCGATCATATGAAGAATCTCTATGCGAAATCTCCAATTTCTTTTTTTTCATTCATGTTTTTTTTTTAATCACAGATCATATATAACCAATCCTTTCTAGCCCTCCTCGCCCTCCTCGTGTCAGTCCGGCACTCTTCATCAGTGGAACACACCTCCCTCGCTTTCAATTTGATTTCTCGCTCACATCGACCCATGCAATATGTCTTTTCTTTATTCTTCAAAGTATCTGAACCCTCAACCCATGCGGCATATGTAGGCATAAAATATGTGGTTACCAATAATATACATATATCCTTTCTTTATTCTTGCCTTGTTGCGTGAAATTACGGAAACGTATATATATATATATATATATATTATTAAAGTCAATATAGGTTTAAATAACCACTATTCTTAAAATTATATACTTACCTTCTATTTACTATTATTTAATAAAAAGAAACTAATAATAAAATAAAATATTAAAAAAATAAATATAGATAAATATGTTAACTTACTCCCTTTTCTCTCTTTTCATTTCTCTCCTTACTTCTAGTGCCATTTTTTCCGATTCATCAGTTTTGTACATTATCCCACATTCCCAATAGAGTACTCCCTTGATTGTGCACAAACCATCCAAAAACAACATGGCCTTAGACATTCTCTTTGAGCTTCTTATTAATAAGTAGTCTTCCCTCGAATCATCCACATGTGCACACTATAATAGTTGTTTCCACTCTCCGATTATCTCCTACACTCTCTCTTTCATGTGGGGGTTAAGCACGTAGCTAGCATTTACTAGGGGCACTTTTGGCATAAATAGACAAATTGTATGGTTAGACTAGGGATTGCCAAGCAAAGGTGTTGAGTAGACTTGGAGATCCTTCCGAAAAGATGTGAGTTCAAATGTTCTCTAAGGTTTTCGACAATAATACTACCAAGCTGCTAGTCTGCATGGTCATAGCCAAGCAGACGTGTAAAAGGACTGACTTGCTAATGGAGCATATTTCAAGTCAACAATTAATTACTAATGAACAAGAAATTACTTAGCTCAACATGTGGAGTTAGTTGGCAATGAGGATCAACTTGGCTTTAGTAGGAGTTAGTTGAAACAATAGAATCCGCTTCGTCAGTCCCTCAAGGCCTCAAGCTCAAGTTCAAGTTAAAGGTCCAGTTATTTGACTACTATCAAGTAAAGTTTTGTATATTTAATAATAAAGAAGTGATGATTGTGGCTACATGTTATAAGGATATTTATACCCATAAATCTAGGGCAACCTACAAAAAATGGAATAAAACAAAAAGGGTATTATCAAAATTAAACAAAATATAAGGAATGTTGAACGGTATAAATGAAAAATCAAGAAAACATTTGATTTGTACAGCAGATTCCATCGTATAGGTGTTTAGATACGTGGCTAGCAACTAGAGGCAAGCTTCTAGTAGAAATAGACAAAAGAGTACAGCCAACCTAAATGTTACTGAGCTAAACTATAGACTCTTCAACAGTAAATTCAGCTTGAATGTGCTTTGGACAGCTCGAAGATAGGTCAGCTGAGCTAGCAAGTTAATGTATCGAGCTGTTAGTTAAGCGCAACTCAGGTCAGCATTTAGAGACAGTTGATAGGTACAAGAGAGCTCAGCTTAGAAATGACAACAGATTGGCAAAGAGGAGTAACTCAAACTCTTCTGGTATGGGTTAGAATGGAAGGATACGCTTTGTCAAGGTCTCAAGTCCTTATGCTCAAGCTCGAATCAGCTATCTAGTTGCTTAATTCCTATCATCCTTTCCAGGATGATTAGGATTTGGGATGAAATCTAATTGATGTTCATTCAGTTCCTCTTTTGGTCGATAGGGGTTAAGGTCGGCAATTTAAACATGTTGAGTACTTTAAAGTCTTTGGGCAGCTTCACTCGATAAGCATTATTATCGGTCCTTTGGAATATATTAAATGGTCCTTCAGCTCAGGCAGATAATGTAGAAAAGTGTGATTAAGAGGCAGTTCAAGCTTAAACTTGTAAATGACCTCAAATGGTACATATCCAGTGGTGGTGTACACTGTCCCATTGTAAGCAAATTTCACTATAGGCAAGAATATTTCCTAATTAGCTATGTTCTTCTCTATTACAACTTGAAGTAGTGGACTCAAGGTGCTGTTGACAACCTCCATCTGACCATCAGTCTGGGGATGGCAAGAAATACGGAAAAGTAACTTTATTCCCATCTGACACTAGAGAGTCTTATGGCTCAAGAATTTTGGGTCTCGATCAGACATTACACTCCTTGGTATTCCATACAAGTGAACAATTTCCCACAAAAATAAAGAAGCAATAGTCGAAGTATCGTTAATTTTGTTGCAAGACATGAAGTGTGTCATCTTGTTGAATTTGTCCACAATGACTATGACAAAGTGTCCCTCGAGTAATTCGAGGTAGTTTGAGAATAAAATCCATGCTTAAATCAACCTATGGTTTAGTCAAGACTAATAGAGGCATAATTCTTCCCTGTTCAACTCTACTCTGTGCTCTCTTATAGATTGCACAGCTCTCTACAATACAATCCACATCATGCCTAATCTTAGGCTAAAAGAACTATACATTTAGTAATTCGTACGTCCCTTTCTCTCCAAAATGTTTAGAAAGTCTACCAGAGTGAGCTTTTCACACTAATAGCTCTCTTAAAGAATAGGTCAGCATGCATAACTTGCCACCTCAAAACAAATATCCATCCTCTACATAATAGTTATCTACTATTCTTACTTCCTCACATTATCCATATATGGGACCAAAATAGAGGTCTTGAAGATATTGCTCTTTTATGCTTGCAAACCTTAGAAGTCAGGTTTGGAGTTCAATAAGAAGAACGTGTCTTCTTGATAGGGCATCGGCAACCACATTAGTCTTGCCTTGCTTATACTTTATTATAAAATTGAATCCTTCAAGGAACTGGACCCATTTAACTTGCCTCTCTAACAACTTAGTCTAACTTCACCGGTATCACAAGGACTCACGATCAGTATAAATGACAAACTCTCTTAGTAGAAGGTAATGTTGCCACACTTATGAAGCTTGGATAAGTGTAAGGAGTTCTTTATCATATACAAAATGGTTCAACTAAGGTCCTCGTAGCTTTTCACTATGATAGGCAATAGGTTAACCTTCTTACATTAGCACAGAGCCTATGCTAATACTTGATGCATTGCACTCTAGCTTAAATATTTTCTTAAAGTCCAATAAGGCTAACACAGATGTAGAGGTTAATCTATCCTTCACACCACAACAAAGCTTCTCTATTCTTTCTCTTCCCGCTTGAATTCCATATACTTCTTCGTCAGCTTAGTGAGCAGTGCAACTATTGTGCTAAAGCCTTTAGTGAAACAACAGTAAAAGAATGCTAGTCCATAGAAGCTTCTTACCTCGAAACAAGTAGTTGGGGTCGGCTATTCAACAATAACTCGTATCTTCTCATTATCGACTGGTAGGCCTCCTCCATTTACAACATATCCAGGGAAGATCATTTTTTCTTGGCAAAAACAACACTTTTTCAAATTTCCAAAGAGCTTTTCAGCTTAGAATACATCAAATATAGCTCAAAGATGTCTAAAATGGCTTGGCAAGTTAGCATTATACACAAGAATGTCATCATAGTAGACCATAACACACTTTTCAATCAAATTTCTCAATGCATAATTTATTAATCTCATGAAAATGCTCAAGGCATTTGATAATCCAAGAGGCCTCACCATCCACTTATATAGGCCATGTCAAGTCTTAAAGGCAGTATTTCACTCACCTCCTTGCCTCATACGAATCTGATGATAACCTGACTTCAATTCGATTTTATTGAAAATCCTAACACCACTCAATTCGTCTAGCATATTATCTAATCGTGGACTGGGGTACTTGTACTTGATCGTAATTATGTTCACAACTCTACTATCTACACACATATGCTAAGTACCATCCTTTTTTAGCACAAGGAATGTAGGTATAACATAAAGGTTGAGACTTCCACTCACGTATCCTTTCTCTAGCAGTTTATTGACTTACCTTTGGAGCTCAGTAACTTACTCAAGTTTCATTCAATAAGTTGGCTTATTCGATAAGGCAACTTCTGGTATCAAGTCAATGCAATGTTCGATCCTTCAAAAAGGGGCCAATCCTTCAAGTAATTACTTAGGAAACAAGTCGACATATTCGTCCAATAGTTCTCAAACCTCCATATGCAACTCAACTTACTCCCTTAACTCCAACAATCTTCTAAACAACAAAAAGGTCAGTACATCGACCTTAATGGCTTCTCGAAGCTTAGATTGGTGTAGAACTGGTGTCTTCTTGGATCCTTAGGCTAATTTTACCTGTAACTTACTCACTTGGCTAGGGATCATAGGGTTCAAAGTAATCTTCTTCCCATCTTTCTCAAATGTGTATGTATTCTTGAAACCATCATGAATTACCCTCCAATCAAACAACCAAAGTCATCATAATAGTACAAGAGATGCACACATGAGCAACGCATCATAAAGAACCTCATCATAATAATTCCCAATGAAGATCGGTAGCAATACTTGCTAAGTTACATGTAGTGTTCCCTTCTCATTTAGCTAATGTAACTTGTATGGTTCGAATGTGATACGGTAGGTAGCTTCAGTTTCCGAATTAGATCGACAAATGCTACATTAATGCAACTTCTGCTAGCCACTATGAGTGCACATACTTACCCATTCACTTTGCAGGTGATGTAAAACAAGTTCTCTCATTGCTCTTCTTCAGCTAATTGTTCAATGCTTATTATTCATTTCATGACTAAGGTTAGTTTATCTAAATCCTTAGCAAATACATCCTCCTCAACTAACTCTTCATTACCTTAAGTACCTTCCTCTAGATCTCCTTTCTCTTTGGATTCCTCATCAGTACTATCTACTTCAATCTTTGGAGCATTGCCTTTGATAATCATGATTCGTCTATCCAGACATTAGACGACCATATATCGAAACCCCTAACACTTAAAAGACTTAATCTAGTTAGCCTTTCGCCCTGACCCTTGTCTTTTCTTAAATGTTCTCAACGATATCTCACCATCATTTGGTTAGCTCCTCTGCTCAGTTCTAATGTCTGTTGATGGGAATTAGGTTACGGGACCTCTGACCTGAAGCTGAGCCTGAAGACTAGAGGGGCTGGCATGTCAAATCTTTCTATTCCAACCAACCTCTGCCGAGGCCGAGTGCTTCTTAGCTGAGTCACTCATCATGCCGTACCATATGACTACCTATTCTTCTGTAATGTGCTAAATTAAAGATTATTCACTAATGCCAAGCTATCCAATTATTCAGCATATTCCTTGCCAAGAAGCCGAGATAGAGAGCCTGAACTAACTAAGCCACCCCTACTTAGACAAGCCACCTGTTTGTACTTCTTGTCTGTATTTTTTAATGACCTCGCCAATGCAACATCGCTACGTGTACAGTATCATGCGTAGAATCCACCCCACCAATGATTGTCTTTGTTGTATATTCATTTTTTTACCCTTTTGTATCATATACATTACTTATTTAGGAAATATCCTTTTAGTCTTTTTCCTTTTTAGTAAGTTGCTTTAACTTGTAGGCATAAATGCCCTTATACTTGTAATTGTGAAGATATACAGAAAATCAGACAATTCTTAATATACTTTTTGAGTACTTTTCTTCCTTACGTAAACACTGCTTATTTATTATTAGCATCACTCTTATCCTATCTCTTAAGCAAGGTTAGGTGGCGAATACCCTCATTGAACCAATCCGTGCGTCATATTGAATTGTGTCGTGAGTCCTTAAAAGTTTCTTTGGTATATCATATCCTCTAGAGCTATTCGTGGGTTTTTGCTTACTATTTCATTTGTCTTTGCACTCTTTTTGCACTTTCCCCATTAATCCTTTCGAGCTTTTTGCAATCTTAGATCTATCCAGCAACCGGCCTTATTTATTCTTAGTTACGGTTTGCATCATCTGTCCTCTTGCTTAGCTTAATATTGTATTGAACTCAATGACTTCCTTGAGCAGGTTAACTAAGTTAAACAGGTCGACTTATTGTTAGTCGACTCAACCTATTCCTTCTTTGCCTTTCTGAGCAATTTTTATAGCTTCATCTAAAGTGATAAAATGTTGTATTTCTACTACATTTCGTATGTCTAACCTCAATTTAGTCAAGAATCTTAATACTATATACGTTGAGGGTTCAGTGACCTCACATTAGATTATAAGCATTTAGAATTCTCACACGTACTCATCAATTGTGTAGTTCCCTTGCTTCAGTTCTTGGAGTAAAGCAAAAGTGTCCTATAAATAATTATCTGGCACAAATCTTGCTCTAAGAACTCTCTTCATCTTAGGCCAAGTGCTAACTTCTTTGTATCTATCTTATCTCCTCCTTGTTTGGAAGTTTCTCCATTACATTACAACATAACCTGAAAATTCTATAGTAACAGTCCCTACCTTCTTACGGTCCCCATATTAATAGTAGTTAAACATTCATTTTGCCTTTTATTCCTAGTTGAGATAGTCATCAACATCTCCAAAACCATTAAAGCTCGAAATATGAAGCTTTAAATGGTTGACAACTCGAGATACACATTCTCTATCTTCTACTTCCATGTACTCTTCCTCATTCTCTTCTTCCTTTCCTCCTAAATCTATTTTCCTTCACACATTGTCTCCTACTCCTCTACTTCGGACTTGCTGAGCTGGTAGTTTCCCTTACACTAATCAAGCATCTTATGGAGCACCTGTAGCTTCAGGAGTAACTTAAGGAGTTTTTTGGTCGTTTCAACAAGTCAGGAGATAAACGCATGAATTGCACGTATTAGTTCCGCTATCGTATTAGTTACTTCATCAATCCATTAATCAAAACTTCTAGGGGTACTTTTTTACCACAGTAAATAACCTTCCTATTGTTGTCTCTAATACCAGCATTAACACTTAAATTAATAATTTTCTGACTTAACTTTGTGTTTATAGTAACAGGAAATACTTATGTTACTTAAAGAACAACACACTCACGGCCTCCAGTTAGTCAACATACTAACTTCATAGAAAATGCATGGCTACTACTTGCTTTGTTTTCCATAACTTAAAACAGATTACAATAGAGTACCACAAACAGTTACCACATAGAAGCAAATAACCACCTCTACTACTTACTCAAAAACTCACAACTAGTTTGAACATAACTTTAGCAGCTACGTCACTACCCAATACCCTTGAAACACAAATGACAGTCAAAGTAACAACATAGTATAATAGTAACTTACTCAAAGTGATCCTCCACTCTGATACCAAGATGACAAGCTGAGCCAAAATCAGACAAGTTTTGTCATATCAGGATGGGTTTAAGCTCACAAAAAAGCTTGAAATGAAGGGTGATAAATGTACGAAATAGTAAAGGAAACAAGCAAAACCTACGAACTATCCCAAGGATGTGACACATTATCACGCCCCGAAGTGGCAGAGTCGTAACAGCCCCGCCGTATAAACCATACTAAGATAGAAGTTGGCCTTACAACCGCTATCTTGGACCTGATTTACACAAGGCTTCCACAACTAACCCGCTTTGAAGTAGACAGTTTGTAATTTAAACAAATCATTTACCTATAAAAGTGAGGAATTATATATATATGTTATAATTCAGTTATTGCAGTTAAAGTTTACAATATTTCTCTATAGTATTTTTCTAAATTATTACATCATTCGAAAATGAAAAATAATTCTAAAATAAAAACTTAAACCTTAAAAATATGTGTTTATTCTTCAATATTTTCCTCACTCTCCAGGATCCAACAGTTACTAGCTTCAAAGTAGTTGTTTGCCGCTTCTTAGCCAGTACCTGCACGACGTCTATAGGGATGTGAGCAACCACAGCTCACTAAGTTAGGACGGAGGACTTAAAACTATACCATACACACAACAAGGTCTTCAATCACTTATTAGGTGCAATGTATGTGCAAGCAAATGCCATCGCACGACGTTGTCCAGCCCGTCATGAGATTAGAGAAATTGCGCCCGCTCTAATCCGGGTTGAGGAGTTGCCGTTAATGCAACAGCTCACGACCAAACCCAGGCTTGTGTAATGAAGACCTTGCTCCTCCCACGACTACCTTCGAACCACTGTCTTCACCCTCGCCGCGACTTCCTCTCCTGTCACTTAGTTCGACTGAGGATGAAGAAGGGATCATTTTGCAATCCTGCGCTATCCCTTCCAAAGGGGTCGGTATTTGGCCGGAGAGTCCTAAGTTCCCCTAACGGGTTGCCATGCATGTCCGATTATGATTACTGGTCGGATATTTAATTAAGTCCTGTTTAGGGTGATCAATCCTTTCATACAATACGTGCCAGAGCAACAAACAGAATCATAGCATCACCCATAATCAAGCACATGCACACATTTAACTATCTAACAAGCACAACCGAGCATAATCTTAAGCCTCCAAAATACAGCATCGTATTAATCCCAACTTACCTCGACTCCTCGCTCACTCACTCGATGTCCGATTTGCTCAGGCCATCGCCGATCATCCCTATAACACAAACGTGGTTTCAGCTTTTCATATAACTATTATAAGTTTGTTTTATCCTATAACGCTTATTGTTATGTGTTGTTTAAGGTTTAATATACCTAATTATTTAGGTCTTAAGTCTTTTATAATTATTCTAGGTTTGGGTTTAGGTTCGGGTTCCACATCGATTTCTAAATTAGATTCTAGTTCGATTTCTAGGTACTGTTTTGTACCCGGACCCTAGAAATTTGTTTCAACTCATATGTGAAACTAACCACATTATTTCCAGATACCCTAAATACGATCACTACCCTTAGTCAGCATTTTATTCCATCCGGAACACTTAAATCCGTATTAGTGTACCGAATTTACTCATGTTGTGAGAAATTTTTACATTTTTCATATAATTACCTAAAATTGAATTTTGTTTCAGATTTGTTATGTTCTGATTTTCATTATTTTATTATCTAATTAAACCTAATTTTTCCATATTTATTAATTTTCAATTCTACATATTCCTAATTTTCTACATTTACCACATAACACCTTCATTGCTTACACTTAACACTCCATAGACTAGGATTAGGTTTCCATATCAAAGATTAACATCCCTAAACATCTAATTACTATCTAAATCAGTAATTAATATCCTAATCATCTAATTAACTCCAAATTACCTAATTTTCCCATCATTTTAGGGCTAAAAATTAACTTAAAAATTTCAAAAATTAATTTTATAAAAATGGCTTCATAGCACTGTTCTATATCACATGAGCATCTTACAGAAAAAAATTGAGCTCCAAACTACACTCATAAGGTCATTTATTTCTAAACCGAAATGTATTCGGTTTTGCATGATTTCTTAAAGACCCTATATTACGGGATATGTTTTCATCAAAATAATATTTTTCCTAAAAACTACATACAAAAATATCTCAATAACAAAATTCATAATTTTCTAATAATATTTACTATTTTTACAAAATTACATAAGAATCAAGCTGGAAATCGGACTCACCGATTTGGGTGGCTCTGGCTACCGCGGGCCACCGTGGCCTTATCGGCCGGCCTAGGCGCTGCCACCACCGTGTGGTGGTGGTGGCCGTCCACTCCCAGCTCTTCGTCTAGTGTGGGTTCCCTTTAAAAGGCCTAATTGCACAGTTTTTCTAATTTTTTTTCTAAACCTAATTTTTCTCTCAATTTTTGTCTCTCCCTAATTTTCTCTGATTTTTAACTGTCCAAATGAGTTCTTGGATTTTTCCTGCTATTTATAGGGCTTTATAGGATTTATTGTGCATTAAATGGGACAAGACAATTGCCTTATCCCTTGATTTTTGGCTTTTATGTTGGCTTATTTTTCCCAACTACCACGACCCAATTCTGGATCATTCATGATTTTTCCTGATTTTTCCTTATTTAATTATGAATTTTCTTTAAGTATTTTGTATTATTTTAGCACATTTCGCGTATTTTAAGAAATTACACGTATTTATACTTACATATAAATTCATATATAGTACAAATAAATATTCTTAAATATTATTTAGGTCATTCTATTATTTTTAGTATACATATAATCTATCTTTAGTAATTTATTAGTTATTAAATTACACTTTTTACCTTTTCGGTAATTAGTAATTATTATACTTAAAATTTGAAAATTTTATAGTCTCCTATTTTATTACTTATTTTCTTAAATTCAAGTTTACAGGGTCATTTTTACTAATATTTCTCTTAATAATTTATAATTTGGGGTTTGATCGGATTCCTTAACCGATCTTCTAAAACCTTATGTTCTAAGTTCAATCCTATAGTCAATTGGCTTAACTTTGGGGTTTACACACATTAAGGAAACTCCACAAACTCACGAACCAACTCGATATGACGCACAGGTTAGTTTAATAAGGTCACTTGCCACTTACCCGTACTTAAGGGTTAGGATAAGAGTTAAGGAGTAAGCACAAAATAGCTCATAAGTAAGGTTTTGTATATTCGGTAATGCAGATGTGATGATTGCAGCTACATGTTATAAGGGTATTTATACTAGTAAATCTAAAGCAACCTACTAAAAATGGAAAGACAAGAAGAGTATTGTCTAAATTAAGCAAAATAAAAAGAATCTTAAAGGGTATAAATAGAAAATCAAGAAAACATTTGATTTATACTATTGATTCCATCACATGAGTACTAAACACGTAGCTGGCAGCTAGAGGCAAGCTTCTTATTGTGAACTATGACTAAGAACAGATAAGGCCGGTCGCTGAATAGGTCCAAGTTTGTAGAAAGCTCAAAAAATAATTAAATAGGGAAAGTGCGAAAGAGCAAAATTAAGAATAAAACAGTAAGCAAAATCCACAAACAACTCTAAAGGATATGACGCACTAATAAAATTTTAGAGGACTTACGGTACAATTCAACATGATGCACGAATTGATCCGGTGAGGTTACTCACCACCTAACCTTGCCTAAGGGAAAGGATAAGAATGATGCCGAAAGTAAATAAACAGTGTTTTTGCAAAGAAGAAAAGTACTCAAAAGTGTATTAAGATTTATCTTATACTTTTCGGCTACAAGTACAAGGGTATTTATATCCATAAGTTAAGGTAATTTGCACAAAAAAGGAAAAGACAAAAAGGGCATTTCCTAAGGAAGTAAATACATGATACAAAAGGATAAGAATGAATATATAAAAAAAACAATCATTGGTGCAATGAATTCTGCACGTGATACTGTACACGTGGCGATACTACATTGATGAGGTCATTAGAAGATGCAAACAAAAAGTACAGATAGATGGCTTGTCCGAGCATGAATAGCTTAGTCAATCCGGAGTCTCTCTTTTAGCTTCTCAATAAGGAACATGACGAGTAATTGGTCTGTTTGGTGCTAGTGAGTAATCTTCAATTCAGCACACTATAGAAAAATGGGCAGTCATACGGCTTGGCATGAAAGGTGACTCAGCAAAGAAATACTCAACTTCGACAAAGGTCAGTTGGAACAGAAGGATTCGTCGTACCAACTCCTCTAATCCTCGAGCTTGACTGCCATCATTCCCTCTGGGTTATTTTGGATTTGGGCTCAAATCCGAATGGTCTTCGCTCAGTTCTCCATCAGGGTGATACAGACTGAGGTTAGCAATATTGAAGGCATTAGAAACCTCATAGTCTTTGGGCAATTCCAATCTGTAAGCATTGTCATTGATCTTTTAGAGGATTCTGAAAGGTCCTTCCACTCTAGTAGATAATTTGCTTCTCCTCTTGTTCGAAAATCGTTCTTTGCTGAGGTGCAGCCACACCAAGTCTTCCGGTTAAAATTGTTTAGCCATTCTATCCTTAGTCTTTTCTCGTGTTCTTCTAACAGCTTAGTTGATATGCCAAGTGACCTTGCCTTATATATGCCGAAGGGATTGTGCTCTGGCCAAGGCGTCAGGGTCCTGCGTGGGTGTTAATATAAGAGCGTGGTTAAGGGGCAACTTGAGATTGAACCCATAGACCACCTCATAGGAAATCTTTTTAGTGGTGTCATGTACTATTCGGTTGTAGGTAAACTTGACTACTAGCAAGCAGACGTCCCAATTGGCCAAGTTTTTACCTATTACAGCTCAGAGCAGTGACCCCAAAATACGATTAACCACCTCTGTTTGGCCATCAATTTAAGGGTAACATGAGGTACTTAAGAGTAAGTTAGTCTCCAGCTATCACCACAAGGTTCTCCAGAAATGGCTCAAGAACTTCAGGTCTCTATTAAAGACTACGCTTCTCAATACACCATATATCCGCATAATCTCCTACAAGAAAAAAGAAGCAATAGTTAAAGCATCATTAGTCTTGGTGCAGAGCACGATGTGTGCCATCTTACTGAATTTATCCACAACGACCATTAAAAAATATTTGCCTCGGGCAGTTCGCGGTAGTCTAAAAATAAAGTCCATGCTTAGTTCAGTCCACGGCCTCATTAGAATAGGTAAGGGAATTACTCCCCCTTGCTCAACTCAGTAGACATCTCTCCTTATTCTCAGCCAAAAGAATTGGTCATTCAACAGTTCACAAGTCCTTCACTCTCTAAAATACCCAAAGAGTCCCCCACTGTGAGCTTCCCTGATCAATAACTCCCTTAAGAAACAAGTTGGTACGTACAGTTTCTCACTTCAAAACAAGTAGCCATTCTCTACATGATACTCATCTACTGTTCTTCCATCAATACATTGTGCAAGTATGGGTCTAAAGTGTGGATCCTCTGAGTACTACTCTTTGATACTTACGAACCCAAATAGTCGGGTTTGCAATTCAGATAAAAGTATATGCCTTCTCGAAAGAGCATCCGTAACTATGTTGCTCTTTCCCTGGTTGTATTTTATTACAAAATTGAATCTTTCAAGGAACTCAACCCATCCCGTCTGCCACTTTGACAACTTAGTCTAACTTCGGAGGTACCTTAATGATTCATGGTCAGTACTATAACAAATTCTCTCGGTAGTAAATAGTGCTTACATACATGTAGTCTTCGGACCAGTGCCAAAAGTTCTTTGTCATATATAGAGCAATTCAACTAGGGTCTTTGAAGCTTCTTACTGTAGAAGGTAATTGATCGACCTTCCTACATTAGGACAAAGCCTATTCCAATGCCTAACATATCACATTCTAGATCAAAAATTTTATTGAAGTCAAGTAGCACTAACATCGAGACGGATGTTAATCTTTCTTTTATCTTGATAAAACTCCTCTCCTCCCTTTATCCCCATCGTAAGTCGGTATTTTTCTTTGTTAACTTGGTAAGTGGTGTAGAGAAGGTGCTAAAATTCCTGATAAATTATCTATAAAATGAAGCCAACCTATGGAAACTCTCACATCGACACAAGTAATAAGAGTCAGCCACTAGACAATTACTCGGATCTTCTCATCATCGACTTACAAGCCTCCTCCACTAATTACATAGCCTAAAAATACCACTTCCTCCTGGCAAAAGCAGCATTTCTTTAGATTGCCGAATAGTCTTTAAGTATGGAGGATATTTAGGACTGCTTTGAGATATTCACAGTGACTCGACATGTTGGCACTATAGACTAAGATGTCGCCAAAGTACATTACGATACACTTCTCTATTAGATGTCTTAACACATGGTTCATTAGTCTCATGAAAATGCTCGAGGAATTCAACAAGCCGAAGGGCATGACCATCCATTCGTAAAGTCCATGTTAAGTCTTAAACGCAGTCTTTCATTCATCTCCTAACCTCATGCGGATTTGATGATAGCCAAGTTGAAGATCAATCTTGTTGAAAATCTTGGCTCCACTGAATTCAACCAACATGTCTTCAAGCCTCGAGATTAGATACTTATATTTGATCATGATCTTATTCATAGCTCGGCTATTTATATACATTCACCAAATCTATCCTTCCTCGGTACTAGAAGCGCAGGTACAGCATAAGAGCTAAGACTTTCTCTTACATAGCCTCTCTCCAATAGCTCATTGACTTAATGTTGGAGCTTAGAAGCCTACTTAGGATTCATCTGATAAGCTGGCTTATTTGACAGTACAGTACTAGGTATTGAGTCAATGTAGTACTCTATGCCTCGAGTTGGGAGCAAACCTTCA
Organism: Lumnitzera racemosa; assembly: GCA_024138005.1. Lineage (NCBI taxonomy): Eukaryota > Viridiplantae > Streptophyta > Magnoliopsida > Myrtales > Combretaceae > Lumnitzera > Lumnitzera racemosa. Next base: position 109,220,466 of record JAMXBC010000004.1, read on the forward strand.
GGTAATTGTTCTGGGTATAGGTCGGCATATTCATCCAGCAACTCCTTGATTTCCTAGGGTAGTTCACCCCGCTCCTTCACTTTTAAAAGTCACCTGACCAACATAAGGGTCAACTCATCTGCTTTGATGGTCTCTCGGAGCTCGGCTCTACTCATCACTAGTGCCTTCTTCAATTCATGAGTAAGTTTTGTCTGCAACTTATAAACTTCTCTTGGCGGCATCGGGTTTAATGTGATCTTCCAATCATCCTTCTTGAACATGTATGTGTTCTTATAGCTGTCATGAATGACTCTCCTATCAAACAACTATGGTCTACCTTGCAATACGTGGGAACACACATAGGCAGTACAACACAGAAAATCTGGTTAGAGTAATTCCTTATAGTGATCATTAGTAGTATTTGCCGAATAACATGTAATGCTCTTTTCTCACTCAACCATTGCAGCTTATACGGGTTCAGATGTGCAATAGTCAACAACTTCAATCTTGAAACAAGATCGGCGGATGCCACATTAGTGCAACTTCTACTATTCACAATGAGGGTACACATCTGATCATTCATCTTGTAAGTGGTATGAAACAAATTCTCTCTTTGCTCCTTCTCTCGTGAAGGTTCTATGCTCATAGTACGTTGGACAACTATGAGTAACTGGTTTAGGTCCTCGGCAAACATGTCCTCCTTAATCAGCTCTTTCTCGATAGGAATCTCCTCCTCCTCGGGTTTCTCATCTATACTTTTTACTTCTAGCTTTAGGGATTCTCCCTTGATGACCATCATTCTTCAGTTCAAGTACTGAGTAACTATGTGTCTGAACCCTTAGCACTTAAAGCATTTGATTTGGCTCATCTTCCTCCCAGACCCTTACCCCTTCTCATAAGTTTGAGTCGGCACTTCATTGTTGGATCAACCTTTCTGCTCAGCTTAGTACTCAACAGAGTTTGGTGACTTCACTATTCGAGTCGACTGGTCGGCGTTCTGGTTAGCATTCGACCTTTTCTTTACCTCTCTACTCGCTAGGCGATTCTAACAACTTCATCTATTGTAGTGAAACATTGGAGCTCCACAAAATCTCGAATGTCTCCTCTCAACCCAGTAATGAATCGTAAGACTGTTTGAGCTGGTGGTTCCTCCACTTCGCAACGTATCATAAGCATTTGAAATTTTTGAACATACTCGTCAACAATTCGGCTCCCTTATCTCAGCTCTTAAAGTTGAGTAATAGTATCTTGAAGATAAGTTTCCAGTATTAATATGTTTCTGAGTATTCTCTTCATCTCCGACCAAATATTAATCTCTCGGTAGCCCTCTCGTCTTCTCATTGCTTAGGAGTTCTTTCACCATAACACGGCATATCCGGAGAACTTAACAGCAACAGTTTTCACCTACTCATAATCCTCATACTAATAGTAATCAAACGTACGCTCTACCTTCTCTTCACATTCTAGATATTCATCAGCATTCTCAGATCCATTAAAACTCAGAATTCGAAGCTTCACATGGTCGAATACTTTAAGGATTCATACACGCTCTTCTTCAAAATACTCTTCTTCTTCCTTATCTCCCATGTCTACCAAATCAATCATTCTCCTCACTCGTTCGCCTACTCCTCCACCTTGAACGAGTCGAGTTGAGTTCTGACCTCTAACAAGCTGAGCAACTTATTAAGTGTTTTGTGCTACCTTAGTAGATCGGCAAGACAATGCATGTACAGCTCGGGTTAAATCCACTAAGAGGTTAGCTATGTCATTAGGTTTCTCGTTAGTGCTTTTGGGATTTTGTCGTTTATGGTGGATAATTCCACTATCATTGCCAGTACCAACATTTATACTCGAGTTGGTCATTTTTCTTCACAGATTTAAGGCTCAAACAAACACTTCAGGAAATCAACAGTTAACAGCACGACACTCGGATGAATACAGTCACTTGCTCTATTTTATACACGCAAAACAGAATATGAATAGAACTTTAGAAGAATGAACAATTCAAATAAAACCTCCGCTCTAATACTAAGATGTTGCAAACCATGACTAAGAACAAACAAAGTTGGTCATCGAATGAGTCTAAGCTTGTAGAAAGCTTGAAAAATGATTAAATAGAGAAAGTACGAAAGGGCAAAATTAAGAAAGAAACAGTAAGCAAAATCTAAGAACAACTCCAGAAGATATGACGCACCAATGGAACTTCCGAAGATCACGATGTAATTCGATATGACACATGAATTGGTCTGGTGAGGTTACTCACCACCTAACCTTGCTAAAGGGAAAGTATAATAATGATGCTGAGAGTAAATAAACAGTGTTTTCGCAAGGAAAAAAAGTACTCAAAAGTGTATTAAGAATTATTTGATACTTTTCAGCTACAAGTACAAGGGTATTTATAATTATAAGTCAGGGCAACTTGCCTGAAAAAGGAAAAGACAAAAAGGGTATTTTCTAAGGAAATAATGTATATGATATAAAAGGGTAAAAATGAATATATAAGAAAAACAATCATTGGTACAACGGATTCTACACGTGATATTATACATATACTGATGCTACATTGGCGAGGTCGTTAGAAAATGCGGACAAAAAGTACAAACAGATGGCTTATCCGAGCAGGAATGGTTTAGTCAGTTTGGAGTCTTTCTCTCAACTTCTCGACAAGGAAGATGGCAAGTAATTGATCAGTTCAGTGCTAGTGAGTAATCTTTAATTCAGTACACTATAGAAAAATGGGTAGTCATATGACTTAGCATGAAGAGTAACTCGGCAAGGAAATACTTAGCTTCGGCAAGAATCGGTTGGAACAAAATGATTCGTCATACCAGCTCTTCTAGTCCTTAGGCTCGGTTGTAGGTCAGAGGTTCAGTAGCCCGATTCCCATCATTTCTAGTAGAAATAGACAAAAGAGTACAATCAACCTAAACGTTGTCGAGCTAAGTTATAAACTCTTAAGAGGTGAATTTAACTTGGATATGCTCTGGATAGTTGTAAACTATGTCGTCTCCGTAATCCTCCATGAAATCATGAAATATTGCGGCCATAGCTCATTAGTAAGTAGCTCCAATGTTCTTCAATCCAAAAGGCAAGACAATGTAATAGAAATTTCCTACAGGTGTTCAGAAGGCAATACACTCAGCATCTTTAGTAGCCATCTTAATTTGGTTATAGCCACCGAAACCATATATGAATGAGAACAATTTATGTCCTACCGTTCTGTCAACCAAAATGTTGATGTCTAGAAGTGGGAAATCATCTTTCGAGTAAGCCTTATTGAGATCCCGAAAGTCTATACATGTGCACATTTAGTCGTTTTTCTTCGTTATTAAGACTGCATTTGCGAGCCAAGTAAGGTGTTCAATTGGCTTAATAAAACCGGCTTTAAGTCTCTTTTCAATTTCTTCTTTAATGTTCACTTCCACTTCAAGGCGAAAGACTTCTTATCCTTATTTTATTAGTTTAACTCCTGGTGCGATATTTAAATGATGCACTACAAGGGTAGGATCTAATCCCAACATTTCTTCATATGCCTAATCAAATATACCTCTATACTCCTTTAATAGTATGGTAAGTGGGATCTTTAACTCTTGTGGGAGACTTTTACTCATGAAGATTGGTTGTAGCGACTCTCCTAATCGCACTAGAGCCAATTTTTCGACTTGAGGTTTCATCTAATCCTGCATTTGTTGAGGTTGGGGTAGGTGGAGGTAGAGAAGAAGGTTAGGGTTCTTAAATTGGTATGAGATTTGAAGAAGACAAGCAAACTTCCTTAGACCCCTTAGACCATCATAAATGGTATAGTCTTCGTTTATTTGCCCTAATAAAACATTCTATTTTCTTAGCTTGTATTCTCTTCTTCTTGCCCCCATGAGAGCCATGCATCCTTTTCCTCTTCTATTAACCCTCCTAGACTTCCTCTTTAGTAGGTAGTGGAGTGCTAGAGGGTTTTGCAATGACTATTTCTCCATCCTAAGCATATTTGTCATAGTGAGTTGACTCAGCAAAATATGATTCATTATGCTCGAAGGGGTTTTTAATGGTAGGGATGAACATGTCGTTACCTTTTCAATAAATTTAATGTATAGGTGCCATGTCGAGGGTATCAAATTGTGAATTGTGTAACCATTTCCTACCAATTAACAGGTGGTAAGGTACATGCACACCAATCACTTGAAAAGTAGTAGGGCCTTGGATAGGTCCAATCTTTAGGTCTAAATTAACATATCATATTATAGTCATGGATGAGTCGCTAAAACCATTTATTGACATAGATTACTTTACCAAATGTCACTTATCAATTTTTTAAGCTTTCAATGTAGACATAGGCATAATATTCAAAGAAGAGCCATTACCTGTAAATGACCTTCTGACTAGATAGCCATCAACTACATCCTCTATGTATAAAAGGTGATTGTGGTTTAGATTCTTCACACATGTATCAATGTTACTGAACAAAATTGCATTCTCGTATATGTTTTCCATCCTCTTCATGGGCTACCCTACGCTGAACTCTGCATATTGACCTTCGGAGATCTACGTGAATGCAATCATTGCTGCTAACTGTGCCTTCTCATCAAACCCTAGTAGGTCAAAGAAGTTCCAAAAATTGAAAGTCTTTAAATTTGCTGCAACCAAAAGCAAACATTCATCTTGTTGAACTATAATTAACTTCCCCTTATTTTATTGTACTTTAGTAGGTGGTGTATCGATTTCTTATGTTGCCATGGGATCATTACTAACAACATTCACCGTACTTCATTTGTTATTATGAGTAGACAATAGATTGTTTCTGACATCATTATTTTTGATAATAAGTTCCTTGTTCTTGACCTTTTCATTGAATATTCTCTTCAGAGTCTAACAATCTTTAATAGGATGACCCATGGTTTTATGGAACCTAAAAAATTTAGGGTCATTCTTCTCCTGTGTAGTAGGTAAATGCTTAACTCTTGGGAGCTTTATATTCCCATCTAGTAGCTACTTATTAAGTATTGCATGTACTTTGCCTATTAGGCATAAGAATGATAATAATGATTCAGAGCTCCTAAGCCTTTCATTCCTTGATTTCTTGCTTCAGTTGGAGTTTTCACCATAAGCTGAAGTTACAGATGACACCTGCTTGTTAAATTTCTCATTCTCTCCTTTTTGTTGCACGATAGAGTTATTAGATCTTTGTGCTTTTTCAACCAAAGTAGCAAATGAGACTAAAGCAAGGTTTTCTAAATGAACAACATACTTAAGGAGCATTCCTTGAATACATATCTTCACCAACTCTTTGTTACCAGAAATGTCTTGAATGTCTAAGGAGCGTTTTCTAAAACGCTCGATATATTCCATCAAGTCCTCTTTGGGTTTTTACTGAATTCGCCTCATATTGGTCAAAGTGACCTTCTCTTTGATAGAGAAAAATTTTTCCAAGGACATCTTATACGTGCTCTCCCATGAATCGATTGATCCAAGAGGGAGATTGATGTATCATGTGTAAGCTTTTTCTATGAGTGACTTTAAAAATTCATTTTGTTTCAAATCATCATCTAGTTTATAGACAATGAAGTCTTAAAAAACTTCATCAAATGTTCTTTAGCATTTCCTTTCTCATTGTTGAATAGTAAAAACTTAGGACACGTAATTATTGGGATATGGTTTGTTAGCAATACGCTAGTTATATGGGAGCTTGAGATCAAACACTCATGCAATCCCTCTTTTTTTTTGTTTTTTCAAATGAAAATTAAATAAATAGAAAAAAAATCTTGAAACCAATTCTGGTTTGATCCCAGAATTTCCCCTTATTTAATCGACTCTTTGAAAATGTGATCAAGTATACATTAACTTAATTTTATGGTTTTATGAGCTTTAGTTAATTGAACATATGGTTATCTCAAAATTTCTTTTCTCATAAGTCAATTAATTTAAGTTCAATTGAAGCATCATTTGAAACTATGATTAACTTAGATTAAATTTCATTTTTAGGGAAAACTTAGCATCAACCATGGTTCGAATATTAAATTTTTTAGAAAAAATTTAATATCCTCAAATGCAACTTGGATCCATTAAATTGCACGCATGCACTTAAATTCTTTTTGACTTAAGAAATGGAATGATCATGTCCATGTGACTTAAAAACCTTAAAAAACACCTTTTATTTTTCTAATTTTTTATATTTTTTCATGTTTTTTTTTTCTTCTAAATTATGACCATTTTCTTTTATTCTAAAAGAAGCTTTAAAATTACCATAGGACAAAAATAGGGTATTTACAACTACCTCTTTTTGTGGCAAAGTTTAAATAAAATTTTACCATAAAGACAAAAGAGACGCTATTTTTTACCTAAAAGATACACTTTTGCTAAGTAGAGCTACAAAACATTGGTTATGTTGGGTTTCGACCTACTAAGGACTTGGTGAATAGTGAAAGATATTTTGAAAGAAGATGCTTTAAGAGCTAGTTGAAACATAAGAGTAGGTATTTTAAAAAGGAATAATGCCCTAAGAGTTGCCTACACCTTAAAAAGTTCTTAAAGTAAGTGAAGCGGTTTAAGACCTTAAGAGCAACATTGAGTGAAGAGTAGCCCCTTAAGAGCTAGCAAGAAACCTAAAATGATACTAAATAATGGGTAACACTCTATGAGTTGGAACCCCAAAATGATACTGGAAAGTGAGTAACACCCTTGTAGGCTGGCAAGAACCTTAAAAGGTATTGAAAGGAGGGTAACACCTTTACGGGAAAGCAAAAACCTTAAAAGTACAGAAAGGAAGGTAACGCCTCTATGGGCTAGCAAGAACCCTAAAGGATACTGGAAGGAAAGTAGCACTTGTATGGGCTGGCACAAATCTTAAACAATACTGAAAGGACAGTAGTGCCCCTATGGGTTGGTAAGATCCCTAAATGATACCAGAAGGAGGGTAACACTTTTGTGAGCTAGCAAGAACCTAAAATGATGCTAAGAGGAGGGTAGCACCCTTATGGGTTGGCAAGACCTTAAACAATACTAGGAGGAAGGTAGTGCCCTTATAGGCTGGCAAGAACTTAAACGATACTAAAAGGAAGGTATTGCCTGCATGGCCTGGTAAGAACCCTAAATGATACTAAGAGGAGGGTAATACCTTTATAGGTTGGTAAGAACTCAAAAATGATACTAAATGAAGGGTAGCGCCCCTGTAGGCTAGTAAGAACCCTAAATAATATTGAAAAGAGGGCACTACCCTTATGGGCTGGCAAGAAAGGTTGGTATCAAATCCGGTTGTGCTCATCTGAACTAACTAATCTAGGTAAGAGTGTCACTTGGGAATTAGTAACCCTAAATGAGAATAGATTTTAGAAAACCTGATCCTACTCCTTTAGGCTTACTAACCTAGGTGAAATCGTCTCTAAGGGACTAGCAACCTTAAATGAGAAATCGAAACCTAGTCGTGCCCTTCTAAGCTGACTAACTTAGGAGAATGGGTAAAGCGCTTTTTGAGTTAGTTAGGAACCTAAATGACAAACTGAAACATAGTCATATCCCTCTAAGCTGACTAACCTAGGTGAATAGGTAAAGCGCTCTTTAAGCTAGCTAAGATCATAAATAACAAATTGAAACCTGATCTTACCCCTTTAAGCTGACTAACCTAAGCGAATGAGTAAAGTACTCCTTAAGTTAGTTAAAACCTTAAAGAGAATATGAGATAGGATAGCAAAAACCCTAAAGAGAATGTGAGATGGGACAACGCTCCTTGAGTTGGTTAGAATCCTAAAAAAATTTAAGATAAGACAGCACTCCTTGAGCTAGTTAGAATCTTAGAAGAGATTATGAGACAAGATAACATTCCTTGAGATGGCTAGAACACTAAAAAGATTTGAGACAAGGCAACACTCCTTTAGTTGGCTAGAACTCTAAGAGAGAATATGAGACGGGTCAGCGCTCGCTAAGCTGGTTAAAGCCCTAAAAATATTTGAGAAGGGACAATGTTCCTTAAGTTAGGTAGAACCCTAAAAGATATTATGAGACGGGATAACACTCCTTGAGCTGGCTAAAACCCTAAAAAGATTTGAGATGGGTCATTACCCCTTGAGCTAGCTAAAACCCTAAGGGATAGTGTGAAATGGACCAACATAACTTGAGCTGGCTAGAGCCCTAAAAAGATTGAGATGGATAGCTATAATTGTCAAAATCACGATTCTACTATTTATTCAAATATGTAGAATCGTACAAAATTAGTAAAATCGTAAACTTATAGAATTATATATGAAAGTTTATAATTTTACTAAAAGTCTACACATAAACGATTTTATATCAATTTTAACTAAAAAAATATTATAAAATTATAAATTCATAAAATCGTATTTTTGACTTGCAATTTTAACAACTATGCAACGCTCCTTGATCTAGCTAGAACCCTAAAGTAAATGTGATGAAGGGGAGTGCCCTATGAGTTAGCTAAGACCCTAAATAGTGATTAAAGAAGCAAACGAAGGAATGCAACCAACTTGAAAAATTTCTTGACTTGAAAATTTTTACAAAGAAAGAATTTAATGAAAACCATTTATGACAAAAAAAAAGGCATTAAAGATAAGGTCCTTTGATTTAAAAAAGGGTTAATAGACATCAATCATGAGGAAAACTACATTAGGAAAAATGATGTAGACTATTAAGGTTAACTTAAAAAGTGTAACCATATTGGAAGTAAGTGCGTAATATGAATTGAAAGTTTGGCCACTTGAGTCGATAGGGATTTGAAAATAGATTGAAAAACTTGTGACAAGCTGTTACTTTCTCTCTCTATTTCTTTTTTTTTTTTTTAAAGTATGCTAACTAGTATAAATTCTTATTTATGGAGCAATTGCTATAACCATCTCTTTCTTTACAAATCATATGGGGCATCTCATATTCTTCTTAGTCTTTGAAAATATTTCTTAACCTTGATGCTGAGCCCTTTAGTGGGGCTTTGTGGTTTCAAACATTCCGTCCTTAAGAAAAAAGGTAACTCATGATTAGTTTAGTAAAATAGGACTCCCTTGCATACTTTTGGTTTAGATTTCACTCTTGACTACTGTTCCAAAAATTATAGTCTGGTTTGTAAGTAATACGCTTTGATCAATCTTGTTAAGTCTTTTTCTGGTTCAATATTATGAATTAGGCTTTTGGTCAAATGGTTTCAAAATGGATTAATGAGAGGGTCTATTAGAAAGAAATATTTTTCTTTATCCAACCTTGGTATACATGTCAAGAACCTTTAGAAAAAAAAAAAAAAAACTAGAAGCTTGGTTACTCCAATTTCAAAAGCAATTTTTATTTAGGATAAATTATTCCTTGTGATCACAAAAACTTTTATTAAGTGTAGGTGGTGTTATGGGTGGTAAGGCCTTGTGTTTATGATTCAGGATGGGTAAGGGGGTTTTATGTTTGTGATTTGGGATGAATATGTAGGATTTTTGTTTCTGGAAATGTAATTTAAGGTCTTATATCTTATGCCCCTTCTTTTGTTGGGGCTTTTCTCTTACATATAAGCACAATTTTCAAGCCTTTGTTTCTTTTTTTCGTCCTTCACTTCTCTTCCTCCTTTCACCTTTTTTTCTTATTTATTACTTCACCTCATTATTTCTTTCTCTTCTCTCTTTTCTTTGGCCCTAAAAGTGATTATCTCTATCGCCGAGTTTTTATCTTTGAGAGATTCAAGGTCTTGAATTCATGGATTCTAAGTGTATAAGCTTGGGCAAGATATGTATAGGCTTGAGGTGTTTTAAAAAAATGTTGGCTCTTTTTCATCTCAAAGGAAACAAATTATCGAAGACAAAAGTTATCCTTGAATTATTGTTACTAAGTTAAACACAAACCAGTTTTATCCTTCTATCCTAACCAATGACCCTAACCTTCAAATTGCGCTAATAAGAGATAGTTCTCGACAGGGTTTACATTTAAAGATACTCTAGATTGGTCCAATGGGGTTAATAAAGGATAGTTGTATTTAATATTTGAAAATGATTGTCTAACTTCATTTTAATCTGCGTATCAAATTCAAAATAGACCTCTTTCAAGGAATGAGTCCAAAGTATCTTCACCATGCTATCACTCAACTCTCAAAGTGTTTAAGGGTTAGTGTATGGGATATAATTTATATCTTTTCATCTTAAACTTTTTAAAAGTGAGTTACCAATTCCTTAAGTAGGAACCTATATTTATTTGCCCCAAGGTGGAGATTAACTTTGCCTTCCTAATTTCTCGAAACATGCCTTAGTTGTGAAATGATATTTCCATTTGATTTGATTTCAAAATTAAAGACCGAATGACACCCAGACCTTTCGTATTCTAGCTTAAATAGATAGTTGCTCCAAACTAATAGGTCTTTCATGCCCTTTGGCTTTCATATATGTTTACTGGCCCAGTTCTTTTTAGAGTAGAATGGACTAGTATTAACGTCTTTTGAGGCGAAGGATCTATGAATTGCCTTTTTATTTGGATTGGGGATCAAACTTAGAATGGGGTTTCATTACATTTTAATGAGACTGAGTTTGTATCCATGTTTTGACTCGACTAGGCTTCAATGGCTAGTTTGGTTAGCTTAATGAGTTAGATTTGTGTTTGGGTTAACTGCTTTAATGGGTTGAGGGTTTGTGTTTGGGCTAGTTGTCTCAATAGGCCAAAGGTTAGTTTTTAGGTTAGCTACCTTAACGAGCCGAAGGATTTGTGTTTGGGTTGGCTGCCTTAGCAGGCTAAATGGTTGAGTTGAGACTAGCTGCCTTAATAGACCAAGAGGTTATGCTTGGGTTGGTTACCTTAATGGGTTGAGTGTTCGTGTCTGGGTTGGTTGTCTTGATGGGCCAAAGGATTTGTGTTTAGGCTAGTTTCTTGAACAAGCCATGGATTGTGTTTAGGTTAGTTGCTTTAACGAGCTAAGGGTTTGTGTTTAGGTCAAGCCCATAGGAACTTGTAATTGTTAGCAACTTTCTTCTTCTTATTTTTTTTTTTTTTTGTGAAAGAGAAAATAAAAATAAGACTTTTATTTTTCAAAAATCAAGTTATCTAAATAAGAGTGAGGATTTTTTGGAGTTATATTTGCAAGCTTATGAAATTTATTTATATTTCCCTAAAGGAGAGAGAACAATGATTAGATGAATTATATTAAAAAACTATTTACAAAAAGGGAATACTAAAGAATGAAGAACGATAAGTTAAAGGGAACTTTTACTATTTTAAAAGATTAGAGCACAAAAATACAAAGATAAATAAGTTAACATTTATTCTAGATTATTATTCAATAGAACTTGACATTTACTTAAGGCCATTTAACTATAATCTAAAAACCTTAATCTAACTCTTGCATGCGAGTTTTAAGGTCTTCTAGCATTTCATGGATTTCTCCAAAGACTTGTTCAAGAAGGGCTTTTAAGGTTCGATTGTGAGCTTTAAAACATTCGAGTTTCTCTTTCAAATAAGCAATTTCAACTTATAGTAGCTGTTCGCGAATCCTAGGAAGGTTCTGTAACCTATCGATTCTTTAATTATTTACTTGATCACTTGCCACTTTCTTTAAACCTAAACATTTCATGGACAAGAATCATTTATCAATGAAACGAAAAAATATACATAGAAACATGTATATGCTAGTTACATTGGGTTAATACATCATTCCTTAAGTTACAACTTTATTATTGAAAAAACCGATTATGTTTCTAAAACACTCTAACATTAGCAAGATTGTAACTTTTAGGAATAGTGTATTAACTCAAGGTGTAAGAGAAGTATATGTAATTAAGGTGGATTCTAAAAGTTTTTAAAATTTGTGACCTTATGCATTTCTAAGGAAACGGTTTATTAGTGACATCGAAGCTTAAATAGAGTAGCTTAATTAGCCCTGATCGATGGTTACTCTATAATACTCGAAACCTACACAATAGTCCTCCCTCCTAGGGTCCTAAGATGACCTGGGTTTGATCATATCTATCTTGTATTCTTAATGCAATTATCTTCCCAATATCTCAAGTATGATGCATGCAAAAAATGAACATAGCAATTAAAATAAAATATATTTCCATGAAATGAATCACAACAATAAATAAATAAATAACATGGGTATTTTGAAAGACAATTTTTTTAGGAAATTTTTTAAGTAGCTAACCCTCTTGATGTTTCTAGTAGAGTCACTAAACTGTTCAGTATGAGATTTTTCTAGTTTTCAATATTTTTCTTAACTCAACCTTTATTGAACTCTATACTCATTCAATATAAATCCTCAACTAAGGATTAAAAAAAAAAAAACTTGGTTTTCTTTCTAATTTTAAAAAATACTTTTGAAGTTGCTACCTAACTGGAGTTGGAAAAAGTATTAAGTCATAATTAATGAGTAAATTAGTTATAACTTAATCACTAGTGTATGGAAAACTAACTTTAAAAATAGTTTTTTGAAAAACCAAAGTTTTTGATATAAGAATTAACTTATTAAACCTTAACGAGTACCATCTTAACTTTCCAAATTTAAATTCATTTTTTCTAAAATACTACTTCTAGAATGAAAGAATAATTCTAAATTTATAAATAGATAAAATTAATTGTATTTACACATAAAAAAGAAGAACAATAATAAATAGAATTTATTAACAAAAAGGAAAATAAAAAAGTTTCCTTATTTTAAGTCTTATGTACCATTTAGTAGGGATTAAACTTTCAATAGTTTATTTATGAAAACTTTATTAAGTTGGTGACTTTTAATTTTGGAAATTTGTCAAATTTATGTTTTTATTAAATTGATTTTTGCTAAAGAAAATTCTAAAAGGGTCATATTTTTTACCATTTTATCTTCTTTAAAAAAAACTCTAAAGAAACCTTAATTCTTAAAAAGATTCATTTATTAAAAAAAAGGATTTTTCTAAGTAGTGAAACATGTTTTATTTTTATTTTTATTCTATTATTAATGTTTGATTGAACCAAAATAATAATAATAACAACAACAACAACAGTAGTAGTAGAGCTAAGGCTTTTTTCTTTCTCTTTTTTTTTTCCTTCATTTTTTCTCTCTTTTTTTAGAATTTTTCCTTTTCTTTCTTCTTTTTTTATACTTTTTATTACACGAAATAAAGTAAATAAATAAGTAAAATAAATATATAGAAAACAAAAACAAAAGGAACGAAACGTGGCCGGACTAGGGGGGATCTTGTAGGTCGGAGCGCCTGTCGTCAAGTCGGATCTTGGATAAACCCGATTGGGTACGTACTTTACACGTGAGTTGCGTTGAAGGAGAGCTGACGGCAACAAAGGCTTGCCAATGGCCGCTTAACAGGGTATTTTATGCGGGAAACCTTATTTTGATGCATTTTCAATTAGGAAATGTGGGTCTAAGGATCATGCCTTCGTGAAAGGTGGTGGTTTGAGAGTGGGGTGAAGCGGTCGCGAGTGGTGGCGACGGTTGTCACGTAGGGTAGTGGTTGGCAGTTGAAAAGACAGTGTGTTGGGGTTTTTGGAGTGTGATGAAGCTGGCTGTATGGTTGATTTGCGTCAAGGAAGTGGTGGAGGGCAGTTCTTTGCGCAGCGGGTCACGATGGTTAGGGTTTACAAAACCCCTGGTGGCGCTCACACTAGAGGCCACCACTAGGGGCGGGGATGATGACTATAGGATGCTAAGAGCTTGGGGAATTCATTGGTAGCAGTACCTACCTTCAAAAACGGCTGAGGAAGCCACAGTTCGCAAGAGAGGGAGAGAGAGATCGCATGTGAGTTTATTTTTAGAGAGAAAACAAGCACAAAAGTTGTAAAGGAGGAACAGGTGATGGAATTCGATGCCAGAACTAAAAAGAAGAGGTTCGAGTTATAGTACTATAAGCCTGAATAAGCTCAAAAACTCCATTAATGGCAGATTGACTAACTCGAATTTCACAAGTATGAGCAATCTTTTGGAGCCGATTTGGTCTCTGATTCGAGTGAATTGGACATGTTTTAGGTTTGATTCAAAAAATAGGATACGTAATATACATAATTAGTAGTAAAATCGTGTGGAAAAAGCTATTGAAAATGGCCTCGAATAGAGTTGATCAACTAAGAAAGAAGGCTGAGGATCAGGCCTAAAATGCAGGAGATGACCCCCATTGCACGTGACTTGCGCTACTTTGGAAACTGTAGGCGCTATCCGCACTTTTCAGTACCATGCATAAGAGCATCATCATACCTTTTTTTTTTTTCAGATGAAAATTAAATAAATAAGACAAAAAAAAATCTTAAAACCGATTCCGGTTCGATCTTAGAATTTCCCCTTATTTGACTGACTCTTTGAAAATGTGATAAGTACATATATGTTGATTTTAATTTTGAATTTGACTTAATTTGATGGTTTTACGAGTTTAAGTTAAAGGAACATGAGGTTATTTTAAAATTTTTTTCTCATAAATTAATTAATTTAAATTCAATCAAAACACCGTTTGAAACTATGATTAAGTTAAATTAAATTTCATTTTTAGGAAAAATTAGCACCAAAATGGTTCGAATATTAAATTTTTCAGAAAAAAATTACATCCTCAAATAGAGCTCGAAACCATTAAAACGTATATGTGCACTTAAATTCTTTTCAACCCAAAAAATGGAATGACCTTGTCCATATGACTCAAAAAGCTTTAAAATGACCTATTTTTATTATTCTAAATTTTTTATTTTTGAATTATTTTTTTATTTATTTTCTGAACCAGGATCCTTTTCTTTTATTCTAAAAGAAGCTCTAAAATTATAATAGGGCAAAAATGATGTGTCTATACTTATAAAACGAACAAAAGTACTTTAATAAATCTCTATGCCTATAAAACAAAAAAAAAATCATTTAGAAAGCAACATAATTCGTTTTAAATTTTCTATAAATTCTTATGATGCTAGAAAGATAACATTTTGAAAAAAAACTACCTTTTCTTCACCAACATTTAAGTAAAACTATAAAAAATAAATTGTAATTTCTTATATAGTATTAATTTTAACATTTTAGATAACGTTTTTCATCTAAGATATTTACAATGCAAAACTTAAATCAGTCGATAGATGTATGAGGAGTTTTCTGATTTCTTTAATAGATGATGCCTAATTATACGAAGAAGTTCTACATTTTTATATAACTAATCAATTTGTTACCATGTTCTTTCATATTTTAGGAAGCTTATAAGAAGTTCCACATTTAAAGCAAATAAATATAACATTATCATTATTATCCAAACTATTTGATGAAGGATTGAGATTCACTCATTTTCATGTTTTAGTGTTCTATGGATAAAGATAACTTTATCTTTCTATTTTTTTTTCCAATAATACTTATTTTTCTAATTCTTTTAACCTCTATATAATTAAATTTTGTAATAATTTTACATTTCGTGTGACATATATTTAGTGTTTTATTTTTGATATTTCTAGTATTCATTACATATGTAATTATTTAATTTTACATTATCATTTTTTAGGCATGTGATGGAATTAACTGATTTAGATAAAAAAAATATTTTTTTTACAGTTTATGTTAGCTTAAATATTTAAATTTACATATAATTATATTTGTACCGATAATGTGATATGTCGTTAGCTAGTACCGCATTATTAGATAAGGCTTTTAAGCGAGATACTTCAATGGAGGAGCATCCGTTGACGGCGACGAGGAATCGTCATTTTCACCTCATGGACACAGTGAACCGAGAAAAGAAAATGACTAGTGGATCGATGTCAAGTACTGGACAAGATAAGTTTGGAGCGGATGATTTTTAAATTGTAATGTCGTGTTGAATTATAGTGCAACTTTACTTTTTTAATTTTTTGTTTAATATTTGGGAAATGAATATGGAACACCGCAGTGCACTCTTTGATCTTTTAGAATTACAATGGGAGGTCATTTTAATTTCTTTTTTTTTTTTTTTTTTCTGATCTCTTTGAATTTTCTTTTTTTTTTCTATTTAATTTTCGTTATAATATGATAAAATTTAGTGAATGGTTGAACATTCATGAACAATTAACCGATAAAATTTTGACAGATTTCCTTCGATTTAAAATATTTATGCAGCGCTAAAAAGATGGAAGGAAACTATGGATCATCATATGAGGGTGTATATTAATATTGTGGAATTTTCAATTCAAGACAATATCTTTGACTGATTTAAAATATTTGTGCATCGCTATAAAGATGGAAGAAAATTATGGATCACATGACATTCGTTATTATCTTGAAAAGCTAGAAGGTGAAAGAAAAGAAAAAGGAAATGGTGTAAATAATCTGACTACAATCTTGCTTTTTCACTATAAAATAAAACGAAAGGTAAATTTTTAATACATGCACAATTATTCTCTTTTTCTTTTATGATAATAAGTATTAATGTGTTATGTGTCTTTAGTTATTTAATTATTTTTTTATTTCAATGCATATTTATTACTATTCGTTAATTGTGCATGTAATTTCATTTAATTATTGTTTTTTATTTTCATATTGCTATATTTAGTTTTTCACACAAGCACGTCTGCTAGTGTGTGTATATATATATATATATATATATATCTTATATGATGCAGAGAATGTAGAGTGTTTAAATTTAATGATATCGATAATATCTCATTATTATTTAAGCAATCATTCCATTGTTCTGTTTTTTTTTTTTAGTTTCACCAACCTATAATATGGTGCCAATGCAAGTACACTCTTTTCTGTTTCTATCCACTCGGGAAATTTATAAAGAAAGCAGATTTTTAGGGTCTTGGAGGCTTTGTTTGGACTTCATTAGACCTTTTCTCTCTACTATATTTCAAGCGGTGGTCCATTTATTACTCAAACATGGCCATGCACAAGTGAGAGAAGGTAGTATCACTGTCAAGGCAAGCTTTGAAATAAAAAAGGGTTTCATCGTAAGCACAACTAGAACAAATATTCCGTATAAGCTTTTAGTTATGATAACATTTTTATAATGCAGTCTAAATTTGTTTAATATCATCGTCCTACTATATTATCATATCATCATTAAAACCAATATAATAAAATAATGGTAATATGATTCTGAGTCATCAGTCAATACGCAGCTTTGATTTAGCCTATTGTAATTTGATTTCACGATAGACTTCTTTGTTAAATTGGCATGACATATATATATGATTAATATTAAAGCCAGCTGCAACCTCAGTCAATAAACTAATTGCAAATGGATATCTATATCAATTTGATCAGCT
Organism: Lumnitzera racemosa; assembly: GCA_024138005.1. NCBI lineage: Eukaryota > Viridiplantae > Streptophyta > Magnoliopsida > Myrtales > Combretaceae > Lumnitzera > Lumnitzera racemosa. The sequence continues at coordinate 109,237,590 of JAMXBC010000004.1, forward strand.
GGTAAAAGTAAAAACATTATACTCTCAAAGTTGCATGAAATTCTTTCATATTCAACATCGATCATATATTATGCAGTTGAAAAGTCTATCAATAACAACTTCCAGTAGCTTTGTTTATAGTCGCATGAAAATTCCCCTACCTCAAATTGAAAAGTAGTTGGAAAAAAAAAAAAACAAATATTATGTAGATCTCACGAATCTAGAAGGCCATGACACATATATTTACGTAGATTAAACTTAACTTAAGAGACAAAAAGCTCTGCATTCAACCATATAAATTTAGATTCCAATTATTCAATGTAGGAATGGTAATAGAAGCGAGAGTATAGTAGGAGAACAAATACGATATATTCATCCAAATTATTTTATTGCGCATGAATATAAAGACTAAAGGCATACTAATTGGATCATAGTCATAGACAATGACGAAAACGAACAGAAAATAAAAACAGAACCTTCGTTTCTCTTTTTCTTTATTTTAAACTGTAAGTATTGATATAGACTCTGATCAATTTATGTCCGACTAGTCCTGAAAATATTTACTTATGACAGGTTAATTATTATCTATAGACTTTATTGAATTTTCATATTAGATTTTGATTCACGAAAACAAAGATTTAAAGTTTTAGATTTAATTGAAAAAAATAAATAAATAAAAGAATAGGCCAGAAATGATTTATTATTACCAAATAAAATTCAGAAAAATGAAAAAAAAAATATTTATAATAATTAAACAAAATTTGAAAAATAAAAAACCACGATTCAAAGGCTACGGAATCGGCTTGAACTTACCTCCTTAAGGGTCGAGCCCAATTCACTCTCTAGCTAACCTATGAATCGACAGTTCAGCGCTTGATCAAACCGGTGAATGTGTCTATCTATCCTCTAGCTTTAAAGTATTCTTAGAAGTTTTTTTTTTTTTCATTCCTTTTTTCTTTAAAGTACTGATGTGGAAAAAACTAAAAAAAAAGGGTAAAGAAGTTATTATATTATACAATAAGATATTATCAAAACTTTTTAATTTTACATTTAAGAGTTAAAATTGCTAAATATCATATCAATCAAACTTTTACATATCAAATTATAGATTAAAGTTTAAAGTTGTTAAATTTTATATTTAATTGAACTTTTTCATATTTTGAATTTATTACCTCCTTTGTCTTTGAAATAATATTGTGCCAAAAATGCTCAATTGATCAAAAGGTACAAGTGTAAATAATAAGAGGTCAAATAGTAAATTTAATAAACAAATTTTCTATTAGGTAGAACAAATTAGAAATTTTAAATCGAAATATAAAACAGGAAAACATCTGAAAAGTTAAAGAGTAGTTTTGATGGTATTATTCACTTCATTAGGCCCTAAAATCAATGCATCCCGAAACATATAAAATAAACTTAACTGAATAATACACAGATCTATTGTGCTTTTTGAAGAAAAATTATCAAAAGAATGGACTTTCAAATTGTTTTTTCATTGTTACATATTCTTTTCTAAAGAAAACATACCTCAAGAGTACATTTTCAATAACTATAGAAGGTGGTGTATTGTTATATGTGTTTCTTCAAAAAAAAATTTTTGAAAGCTCCTAGCTTAAAAGTGCAACGCAAACATGTGCTTGAAATGCAAGTGTGTAGATTTATATATATCGGTCTAAGAGTTTGAGCTAGTTAAATCCAATATGATTTTCAAATTATAGGTTAATATTCCCTCTTGTTGATCGAAATTTCAATTGCCATTTAAAGACGATTTTCTGGCTTTAAAAAGATTATATACACCGCCAAAAGCACTTCATTTCATAAGAAATCAATTGCTACTTCATTGTCTTAAAAGGATATCATTTGAAGTTACCTTGGACAAACTAAATGAGTGTTTGGTACTTTTTAACTAAATTAAATGAGTGTTTTGACCTATTTACAAAAAGGTCAATTATCCTATATTTTACACCAAATGAATATATATCTCAAATCGAAAATGGTGATAGCCATCCTAAGATTTTGGAACCCAAAATTTACGAAATCCACATCAGTAGTATAGTGTATAGATTCCATCGAATTTCCAATGGCAAAAATTTCCATGCAATGATAAATGAATCTTTTGTGTATTGCAAAGACATTTTGAATTCTCTAAATGGATTTTTTTTTCCTCAACTCAATTACATGTATAACTTAAGGAATAAGGTTCAAATTAGGCTTTCTATTAGAATATTAGTATTCATACCATTAGATTTGAAGAATAGTCAAAGAAATGTTAAATGTTAATGTTATTGCCATATGCCTTGTTTTACACGTCTATGTAAATATGAAAAAAAATAAGGATTCAAAGTGAAACATAAGAGGGCATTAAACAGAAAATAGGAAAAGGTACAGCACTAAAGTGGAATATGAGTAAAAAGTGAAAGACTATTTGCTCTCCTGTTGGTTTTTCTAACGACGTAATTGCTTCAAATGCCATATAAACATCTCTCTCTCTCTCTCTCTCTATATATATATATATATATAATACAAATTTATTCAACTCCACACCCCCTTAAAAATTATTAATAACACCTAAATTACATTTCACCAAAGTATAAAGTTTATTTGGATAAACAGAACAGTCTTCTAATAAAATAACAAACCCCTCGGAAGGGAAACAAAAAAAGATGAGTCTTCATTGGCATTGAAGCTTGATTTGCCTAGCCAATCTGCAGCTTTGTTACCATTGTGGGAAATTCTACAAAAAGTTAAATAATCAAAATGCATACATAATTCTTTGCACAACTAAATAACTTAAATGCAATCATCTTGTATAGTAATTCTTCTATATTACTATTTATCATAAATGAATCCTCTAAAGTTCTTTTTTTCCTAAAATTTCCTAAATTACAAATTAATGATAATTCTTTACACAACTGAATAACTTAAATGCAATCATCTTGTATAGGAATTCTTTTATATTACAATTTATAAGAATTACTTTTTTTCTAAAATTCCCTAAAGTTACAATTCAATCATTATTATTGTCAAAACTTTTTAAACATTATATGATATGATTGTAATGTTATCTTGAAATATTTAAACAATAACAACCATTAAATACCTTAAAAAAAAAAAACAAGGAACTTTTCATCTATATCTTCCTCTTCTATTCTATATGTTCTACAATTTCTATATCTATATATTCTTCTATCTATGCTCACAACATCAGTTTGCTTTTTGGAATAGCGATAGCCATGTAGCAGAGAATTGTTGGTAAATATTCAAAGGACATTGCTCTTTTGAGATGGCACTTAAAAAGGCCAAAAGTCATGTCGTCATGTTGCTCATTTTAAAACAGTCATAACTGTTTTGAAATACAGTAATTGAATGAGTACAATCATCCATGAATAACCAAAATGAAAAGCCACAAGTTAAACTAAAACGCAACCTTTTGTCATATATAAAAAAAAATATCCTGGACATTGTTTTGCCGTTTAAAAACGATTTTCAAGCTTTAAAATGATTATATACACCGCGAAAAGCACTTCCTTTGAATTCGTTTCGTAAGAAATCAATTGTTACTTCATTGTCTTAAAAGGATATCATTTGAAGCTATCTTGCAAAAAAAAAAAAAAAAAAAGAAATACAAAAGAGAATGCTGTTCTTTATTACTGAAAATTACTAACATAAATTATAGAAACAATAGTATGCATGCAGAGTAAATAATTTGCAACTATATTCTATGGTATCATATACCTTTGAATCATCTGCAATGAAACTTAGCCAGCTTTACTAGAATAGAAACATACATCTTGTTTGCAATCTTGTCAACATACTTGAAGCATGCGATTCCAATTTTTCTTGAATATCAAAACTAGGATGATTCCCCAAAATCCAGTGGTATTGTGGAGGCTTTGTACCATCGGCCTTGCACTTTCGTGGAAGTGGATCACCATAAATGTAAGGGTTACCATTGAAAATCGATGGATTTTCATTATAAATGGTTGATATCTGAGTTCCTTGAGGAACATGTCTAGAGAGATTGTTATTTGCTAAGTCAAGATGGCTCCATGCTGTCAAAGATGATAGTCCATGTGGAATTTGTCCTGATAACTGGTTAATAGAGAGGTCAAGAGACTCTAGTAATGTCAAATTTTCAGTATTTCATGGGATGTTGCCGAAAAGATTATTATGAGACAAGTTTAGCCCAATCAATGCAGAAAGCGAAATCAACTTTTCAGGTATCGGTCCAACCAAATGATTACTTGAAAGATTGAGATTAACCAAAAGCCTAGTATTCTTTGTGTATTCCCTCCTTGTTCCTTTCATGATCTCAGTCACATCCACTCTATCCCACCTATGTAGTGTAAATGTCATTGAAAGGCCAATCTCCATCATTTCTTTGGATCTTTGGACCCCTCTCTTCATTCCATTCAAGTTTTCAAAGCAAGAAGGAATGCTTCTTGTCAAATTATTGGTAGCCAAGTCCAGGATATGCAAGGAATAGAAGGAGCAAAAATTTCGAGGGATGGTGCCTTCAAACTTGTTCTCCCTTAGCCTTAAAATTCTCAAATTAGTGCTCATAACAATTGATGAAGATAGATTTCCAGACAAATTATTCTCACCTAGATCTAGAATCTCTAATTGTTGCCACTGCCCCAATGATTTGGGAAAGGGAAACTGTCCAAAGAGACTATTGTTGTTCAAGTGTAAAGACCTGAGATTCGTAGTAGATACAAAACATTTTGGAATTACTCCTGAGAACTTATTTGACGAGAAATCAATAAGGTACAATCCAAATGTGTTCCTCCAACAATTAGGAATACTACCGGATTGGTTATTTTTTGAGAGATCTAACATTAATAAACCTTTCATATCACACTGTGATAGTGGTAGAATGTCACTTATTAAGTTATTGTAGAGATCCAAGGTATCTAATTGTGGCATCATCTCGCTAATATTTAGTAGGAGATGGTCGGAGATTAAATTATTTGAAAGGTCTAAATATTCCAAGTACAGAGATGAAAATTTTGGCATTTCAACAAAACTATTATGAGAAAGATCTAAGATAGATAATTGCATATCACCTAGCCATTTCGGAATGGGACCGTAGATGCGTGCATTAGATAAAACCAATGTTCCTACAACCCTTTGTGTTTGTATCCATCTTGGAAATTCGCCCTCTATCTTACATGAACTTAATCCGATATAATGAAGTTGGAAAGGTGGCACCCAATCTGAACTTGCTTTGAAAGTCAGATTATTTTGGCTAAGGTCAAAATGCTTCAGCTTGGAGAGATTTACAAAATGGGATTCGGAAACCATGCCCTCGAGTGAATTTTCGTTTAGAACCAACTCTACAACGTTAGAAAGTTATCTAAAGTTGATTGGAATGGTTCCATTCAACTGATTACCAGAAAGATACAAAAGCTACAAGGTTGATAATTATCCGAATGACGTTGGAATCATTCTATCCAAGAGATTATTGGTTAAATACACTTCTCTTAAGTTTGGCAATGTCCCTAAGGATTTAGGAATGCTCCCTTCTAGATTATTATACCTTAGATCAATTGATTTCAAGGCTAATAACCTACTTACAGTTGATGGGATTGTCCCATTTAGTTGGTTATACGAAACATCCAATTTCCTTAAGTTCCTTATTGCACTTAACGACTCAAGAATATCCCCTTTCAATGTGTTATGACTAAGATAAAGTGATTCCAAACTTGGTAGTCTAGTCAATGATGTTAGATTTACCACGTCTAGCCCATTATCTGAAAGATCTATTGCCTTTAGATTAGGTAATGATGGAATTGAACATTGAAAGGAATTACCTATAAGAGATAAATACTTCAACCTTTTCATTTCTTGAAACCAAATTGGTAAAGGACCTGAAAGTCTGTAGTTTTGTAGTTGTAATAATTCTAAATTACCTCCGATGGATCCAGCTGAATAATTATAATGGAAAGGAAAGCCAGTTTGCTGAGGTTTTTGTGGCTCATATGAACATGATGCCCTCAAAGATTTCAGATTTTGGTTATTCTTGAGTAGTGCTAGAAACAAATCAACAATAACTTGGGAATTGAAGGAGTTGCTTGAAAGTTCGAGGTATTGGAGAGAAGTGATGTTTCCAAACGTACTACCAATCGGACTGTCAAGACTATTTCTCGAGAGGTCAAGGTGTTGGAGAGAAGTCATGTTTCCAAATGCACTAGGAATCTGACCATCGAGATGATTAATTGAGAGGTCGAGATATTGGAGAGAATTCATGTTTCCAAATGCACTAAGAATCTGACCATCGAGATTATTACTTGAGAGGTCGAGGTATTGGAGAGAATTCATGTTTCCAAATGCACTACCAATCGGACCATCAAGACTATTTCCCGAGAGGTCGAGATATTGGAGAGAAGTGATGTTTCCAAATGCACTAAGAATCTAACCATCAAGACTATTTCCCGAAAGGTCGAGGCGTTGGAGAGAAGTTATGTTTCTAAATGCCTTAGGAATCGGACCATCAAGATTATTCCTGAGAGGTCGAGGTATTGAAGGCAATGAAGGAAAGTGGAATTAAGACGAGAAACATGAGACTTTTCAAGCTGACAATTGAATAGTCATAAATGAGATAAAGAAGAAAGGTTATTGTTGATTACTTCCATAAACTCATGCAGTTTCTCTAACTGGATGGTACCCATTTTGAGTGATTCTAGAGATTGGAGATGAGAAAGCTACAAAACATCATCAACTACCAATCTACTAAAACTGCTTGTGAAGGGGCTGAATTGGAGGTCAACAAAAGTATTGAAATCACAACCATGTTTCATTAGGTAAGGGGTTTCCCTCAAGATGAAGGTGTTTAAGTTGTTTCATTGAACCAAAGAAGGGAGGAACAACTATAATATTTGTATAAAAAATACCACTTAAATCAAGGTGGCTCAAGTATCTCAATGAGGCTAGACCACTACTTAATTCCCTAGCTCTAAGAGGGATACAGCTTCTAAACGTGCTAGAATAAGGAAACGGGTCTGGACCAATCAAATCATCGTCATCTAGCATAACAATAATCGATTGGAGATCTAACTTTGTTACACGGCCGGTTACCTTATGACAAGTGACTCCTTCCCATTTGCAACAATCTTCCCCATTTTTCCATGAAGAAAGCAAATTCTAGGGGTTTCACAAGGTTTGTTTGAACTTGAGAAGACCTTCTCTTTCTTCTTCATGACAAGTGATGGTTGTTTGGTTAAAGTTGCTCAAATAGGGCCAGACTCCTGTTATGATGGAAAGGACAGCAATAATAGCAAGTTTTGGAATTAAAGAGATCCTCATAGTGAGTGGCATGTGTGATGTGTAAGCTTTGGTTTATGTGTGTTTTGCTAGTTCCACTATATGGATATTTATAATACCAATATTTGAGGATAGAAACACCTTTTGAATTTTACAGTGTAAAAGGTGCCGAAGAATTTTCAAGCATCATAAAAGCATTTGTCACCTTTCTAGTGGAAAACGCGTTGGATACTCCATACAAGCTTTTGATTATGAGTGCATTATAATTTTATAATACTATATCAATATTATAATTTATAATACCAATATTATATACCTAGCAGCTATATAATGCTATATCAAGGATAGCGTTAAACACTTGTTCTTTTTTTACAATTTTATAAGTGAAGCCTAAATTTGATTAATATCATTATCCAACTATATTATTATATAATTATTAGAACACATAAAATAAAAATAAAGGATATATAATTCTAAGTCATCGGTCATCACGCAGCTTTGAATTGTCATTGGGCTATTGTTAGTCAAATTGGCATGACATTTATAGTTCATTATTAAAGCTGGCAGCTACCCCAATCAATAAATTGATTGCAAAAAGATATTTATACTAATTTTCAAGATTATCAAACTTGCAATTTTAAGTAAAATTAGAACGTAAAATCAAAATGTAGAAATATAAGTTCTTACAACCTATATAAAATAATTTTAAAAAACTATAAAGATACTTATAATAGTTATTCAAAACTTAAAATATATGATAGAAATATAAAAGCAAAGAGATTTAGTTCTTTTTTTTATAAAAAATTCTTATCAATATATAATTAAACATGTATGGAAGAAGAATAAAGAAAGTCAAAACTAAACTTTTTCTATTATTTTCTTTAAAAAAAATAATTAACTAAAGAGAATAAAATATTTCAACTCATTTTAAATTGCTAGTAGTATGAATTGAATTATATAGTTTTTTCTTGTAATATATGCAATTAGAGTTGAAACTTAGGTAAAGGTTATAAACATAAAATAAATTATTAAGAGAAAAAAATAAAATAGGATAGGGAAGATAATATAGTGCTCTAATAGTTGATGACTTATAAAAACTTAGCTGTATTTTCTTATGTTTTAGCCTATTTAACTTAGATATATAGAATTAGTAAATTCGATCAAAATTGTAAGTTTCTACTAAATTTATATATAAACTCAATTAAAAACGTAAATTTCTATATAAAAAATAGTTTACATATAAGTTAGCTAGAAAGGATTTCCTAAAATCGTAAACTCGTTGAATGGTATGAATAGAACTATGATTTTGACAGCTATGTTAATTTCATTAGTCCGGTAAAAGTAAAGCATTATGTTCATAGTCACATGAAATTCTTATATATTCAACACCAATTGATCGTCCGATCCATCTATCAAAGAAAACTTTAATTTCAGTAGCTTAGAAAGTTTAGTCGCATGGAAATTTTTGTCATGGACTACAAGATCCCAAAACCGTGAGATTTGCACCCTTAAATCCATGTTTTTATGTAGGTCCAATAAATCTAAAGGTCCCAAACACATGATTTTCATGTTTCTAAATCACTATAACATCATATAGGAAGGTGATAAAGCTAAAAGTGTATTAGGACAGTAAATAAGGTATATCCATCCAAATGATTTCATTGCATGTGGAATTTTAAGACCAAAGACACACTAATTGGATCATAGTGGTAGACGGAGACAACGAAAAATAGAAAAGGAAAAAGAAACTTCGGTTTGTTTTTTACTTTATAGGTATTTACATAGATTTGAATAACAGGATTGGGCGTTTAATGGGCACCCTTAGATCATGTTTTTCAACATATGCAGTTTCATGTCATAATATGAAGGCTACGTGATAACGATTTTATAAGAACTTCTTATCAACCTTCTTGTGTCGAAGTTTAACAACGTTGTAAAGGTTTATCAAATATTTTAATGCTATGTTAGGTATATAAGAATATATTTGGAATATAATTGTGATTTTGGATCCAATTTCTTTTTCCGTATTTGCATGCATTTTAAGAAGTCCGAATCATGATTTCTTAAATTTTTCAGTTCTTACTTTAAGGTATAATGTGATTTGATTTTACAAAAGCGAAATTATGATTCCATTTCAACTTAATAAATACGCAATTATGTAAATAATCCACATTAATGTATAATACTATAAATCTCATTCATTTATGTATAAATACTGAAAGTGGAGCCCCGACGCAATATTGAAACAGCATACCGAAGAAATTTTTTTTTTTCTTTTTTCTTTTTTTAATTTTTACACACATAAGTTGGATGCGTGGTCCATTAGTATTTATATATAAAAAACAAAAGATACAAGTATACATATATCTAGAAATTGAGAGTATGACATTCATTTGGGTTAATTTTAAAAATAATACCTATATTTAAGTGCATATGTCTTGATTTTTTTTTTTTTAACTTTATATACAGGCGTAACTCTTTTCTCTAGCCCGAGCATTTCGAGTTTCCTTTGTTTTCTTTACATATGTTTGTGTCTATTTTTGCCAACTAAAAATAAGTATAATTATATAAATTAGAAAAAAAAAACATAGAAAGTAAAGAGCACAAGCTAAGAATAAATGCTTATTTACCATTATCATATCTCGTATTAAAGAAAAAAAAATCCCAAAACGATACACAAATCAAACTATACCATGTGTTAGGGAGATAATATGTTATTAGGACTTTTTTTTTATAATATGTAAAACCCCTTAAATACTAGGTAGCGGAACTTTAATTATCGAGATACTTTTTAATATAATAGTTTAGATTACTTTGAAACTTTAAAATTAAACATGCTCAAATCAGGTTAGTTTCAAGATAGATGACCTTTTAGAAAGCTACTGCATTAAGGGACAAACCTTATGACGTTGCACACCAAAGTGTATAATACCTCAATGGGAGGTCGTGTATAAAAAGGCATACAGCAATTGTACTAACATGTGTACAAAAATTATGAAAAAGTAAAAGAAAAGAAGAAAGATTGTGTCCGGAATCCTCGAATACAAAATCTTACATAGAATTATAAAACAAGGCATATAGCAATAACATTAACATTTAACATTTCTTTGGCTATTCTAATCTAATGGTAGGCTTAGTTTGAACCCTGTTCCTCAAGTTATACGTGTAATTGAGTTGAGTAAAAAAAAAAAAAAAAATCCATCTAGAGAATTCAAAATGTCTTTGTAATACACAAAAGATTCATTTGTCATTGCACAGAAATTTTTGCCATTGGAACCTTGATGGAATCTATACATTACACTACTGATATGGATTTCATAAATTTTGAGTTCCAAAAGCTTAGGATGGCTATCATCATTTTCGATTTGAGATGTATATTCATTTGGTGTAAAATATAGGATAAATTACCAAAAACCTATGTGTTTTGACCTATTTAGGTCAAAACACTCATTTAGTTTGTGTAAGATAGCTTCAAATGATATCCCTTTAAGACAATGAAGTGGCAATTGATTTCTTATGAAATGAATTGCTTTTCGAGGTGTATATAATCTTTTTAAAGCCTAAAAATCATCTTTAAACAGCAATTGAAATTTCGATCAACAAGAGGGAAATATTAACTTGTAATTTGAAAATCATATTGGATTTAACTAGCTCAAACTCTTAAACCAATATATATAAATCTACACATTTGCATTTCAAGCACAAGTTTGCATTGCACTTTTAAGATAGGAGCTTTCAAAAATTATTTTTGAAGAAACACATATAACCATACATCACCTTCTATGGTTATTGAAAATGTACTCTTTAGGTATGTTTTCTTTAGAAAAGAGTATGTAAGAAGGAAAAAACTATTTGAAAGTCCATTCTTTCGATAATTTTTCTTCAAAAAGCACAATAGATCTATGTATTATTTAGCTAAGTCTATTTTATATGTTCCGGGATGCACTAATTTTAGGGTCTAATGAAGTGAATAGTACTATAACATAAAAGGCATGCTCCAATGAGAATTAACGTCAAAATTACTCCTTAACTTTTCTGGTAATTTCCTATTTTATACTTTAATTTAAAATTTTTTATTTATTCTGTCTAATAGAAAATTTGCTTACTAAATTTACTATCTGACCTCTTATTATTTACACTTGTACCTTTTGAACAATTGAGCATTTTTGGCACAATATTATTTCAAAGATAAAGGAGGTAATAAATTTAAAATATGAAAAAGTTCAATTAAATATAAAATTTAACATCTTTAAATTTTAATCTATAATTTGACATGTAAAAGTTTGACTAATATGATATTTAGCAATTTTAACTCTTAAATGTAAACTTAAAAATTTTAGATAATATCTTATTATATAATATAACAAATTCTTTACCCTTTTTTTTTTTTAAGTTTTTTCCACATCGGTACTTTAAATAAAAAAGGAATGAAAGAAAAAACTTCTAGAAATATTTTAAAGCTAGAGGATAGATAAACTTGTTTATTGGTTCGATCAGGCCCTAAACCATTGGTTCATAGGTTAGTTGGGGAGTGAACCGAGCTTGGTCCTTAAAGGGGTGAACTCGAGCCAGTTCAATTGAACTGGCGGTTCAAGGGTCGGTTCTGGGATTTTTGAATTGTTGTTTTTTTTTTTTCAAAATTTCCTCTATTATTATAGATAATTTTTTTTCATTTTTCTGAATTATTATCAATTATTATAAATAATTTCTGGCCTATTTATTTATTTATTTCTTTTTTTCAACTAAATTTAAAACTTTAAGTCGTCATGTTAACTTTTATTTTCGTGAATCGAAATCTAATATGAAAATTCAATAAAGTCTATATATAATAATTAACCTGTCATAAGTAAATATTTTCAGGACTAGTCGGGCATAAATTGATCAGAGTTTATGTTAATACTTACAGTTTAAAATAAAGAAAAAGAGAAACGAAGGTTCTGTTTTTATTTTCTGTTCGTTTTCATCATTGTCTATGGCTATGATCCAATTAGTGTGCCTTTGGTCTTGATATTCATGCACAATAAAATCATTTGGATTAATGTATCGTATTTGTAGTCCTACTATACTCTCGCTTTATTACCATTCCTACATTGTATAATTGGAATCTAAATTTATATGGTTGAATGCAGAGCTTTTTGTCTCTTAAGTTAAGTTTAATATATGAAAATATATGTGTCGTGGCCTTCTAGATTCGTGAGATCTACATAATATTTTCTTTTTTTCCTACTGCTTTTCAATTTGAGGTGGGGAAATTTTCATGCGACTATAACCAAAGCTACTGGAAGTTGTTATTGATAAACTTTTCAACTGCATAATATATGATCAATGTTGAATATGAAAGAATTTCGTGCAACTTTGAGAGTATAATGTTTTTACTTTTCCCAGCCGATCAAATTGATATAGATATCCCTTTGCAATTAGTTTATTCACCGAGGTTGCAGCCGGCTTTAATATTAATTATATATATATATATATATGTCATTTCATGCCAATTTAACAAAGAAGTCAATCGTGAAATTAAATTACAATAGGCCAATTGAAAGCTGCGTATAGACTGATGACTTAGAATTATATCACTATTATTTTATTATATTGGTTTTAATGATGATACGATAATACAGTAGGACAATGACATTAAACAAATTTAGACTACATTATAAAAGTATTGTCATAATTAAATATCACAACCCAAGAGGCTAATCGTGGTAGTTGTAATATACTATATAAATTACTGTAGATTAATTTCCTTTTCAATTGGTAATCCTTCATACGATATATAATACTACTACTACAATTAACAACATAAAGTTAGGCATGTGTAAACAATATCATAGCATTATAATAATAACAATAATTAAAATATAGATAACACACATATATAGAGAGAGATTTACAAATGAGAAGATGATAAGAATTTATATTATAAAACTATTATCATATAATATTATATAAGAAGGTTCTAAGTCTAAATACAAACTCTTAAGTTCACTCATAACACTAATCTCACGCTCGCATCCACCTATCAGAATAATGCTAACCTCGGGCATATAACGACCCGACTCCACAAATAACTCGGCCTATGATAGTAGACTACAGGGGTATAAGCTAATTAACTTAGTGAGATAATTCCTTCAACCATATAACAAACAAGTTATACAATAATTTAATTCATTCATATGAATACATGAATAATCAGTATACTGTACAAATACATACAGGTGACTAGATATTATATGCAACTCAGATTTAATGCCTTTTGAAGTTAGGGTTAGAAATACATCAACAATAGTTAAATTCAGGTATCATACTAGAACTTATATCATAATGAAACTCCATGTTTTGTATTCAAAATATAATAGTATATCCATTTTCAATTTTTATCAAAATCGAGTTCTACGTATGATTGTAAGTAGGTTTTTATAGCTCTTACTCTCCTCTAAATGGAGATCTCTAGACGTGACCCTTAGTCAAGTAGTTGACACCTTCAATGCCTTATGATCCCACGAGTTAGGGTAAGGTCATTTTGCATGTATACACTGTATAGAATCTATAATAACAAATAATCAATTTACGTATGGCCTCTCGCTATCTCCGTATGATGTGACGGCTAGAATTAGTTATGCAATGCATGATTATACGTGTTTTGATTTAGTTCTTTCAAGTCGAATAATATTAAGCCTTATTATTTAGTAATCAACAAGGTCACAGATAATCAGCTTCTATCAAATTTACTATATAACAACTAATACGTTATCATACTTTAAAATAAATTCACTATCAATAAACATCATCATAAACAAGCATAACCTAACTCCACACAATATTCAATCATTAATAAAAATTTATATTCACTAATTATAAACACAAGCAAGTATGACATCATTAGAAAAAACTTACTCAGCTATAATTAACTCAAGGATCGTAATAGTCTAACAGTAAATCAAGATTAAAGTTGAGATCACCTAGTAATAAAGAATAACAAAAGTAGTAAGTTTAGGAATTAGTAACTAAACTAGTAACTTAATCTATACTGTCTACATAACTTAGTTATTGATTGGTGTGAAACTGTCGATTTGAGTTTTTTATCAAATCGCATATAAGTTTTTTGATTTAGCTCGGATCTCTATGAACTTATAATTCATTTCGATCGTTTTCGAGCTTACTTTCTTATAATAAGGTTCGTTTTGAACGTTGTAACTCACAGTTTTGATTGTGATATAACAATATTACATAGTTCATCATTTTAACTTAAAAAGCTATAAAATATCAATTTAAGTTTTTCTTAATATATTTACGATTTAATAATTATTTAAATTGTATAATTGATAATTTTTTTATTTGAAGCTTATTTTATTATAGTTACCTATTTTTACCTATTTTTGAGATTTTAGAATTATTAATTCAATTTTTCCTACTTTATTATTTTTCTAATTAATTATTACTAATTTATGAAAATTAATTAATTTATATATATATAAGTGATGATATGGCAGCACGTGAAAGTGCCACGTGTCACACTTGCGTAATTTTCATAATTTTCCATAATTTTCTTATTTTTTGTATTTTACGTTATAAGTATATATATATATAAATACTTATTATTATATTTTATTAAATTTTCTAATTTACTTATTTATTATTCCTTTTCCCAATTTATGATACTCTTGTATATATATATTTATTAAATTAATATTATAGTATATTGTATATACTATTTATATATACTTGTATTTTTACGTATACGTATATGTTACTATTCAAATACGTATATTTATATATATACTATACATTATGTACAAGTATAATGTACACATATTTATACTTTATTACATAAGTACATATACGGTTATATTATATATGTGTATATATACTAAAATATAAAATATTATTATTAATGATATATATACACATTTACGTCCAGCACTTATACATGTACAAATACTATACAAAAATTTTATAAAGCAAAAATAATAAGTATATATATAAATACCCATTACTATTATACACGTAAGCATATATATATGTATAAAAATTTCAAAATACTATATATATGTACTCCTATACATATTCACGCTACCAACATATATATATATATATATACATAAAGGAAATAACATACATATGTATATCATCATAAAAATACATACTACATGTACATATGTATCATATACGTATATTTACATGTATACTTCATATAAAATAATTATCATGTACATATACACATATATAATATATCTAAAAAAATACTATGTACATATATATATGTATATGTACTCACATGCTCATATATACACCTAAGAAAATACATGGTTTACATTATATTATACACATTACATATACATGTACATACTTTATACTATATACAATATACATATACATTGGTGCATACATAGATGTAATAAAACAAAAATAATAAATATAACAAATACCTAATATACATGTATATACTATAGAGTATATATACATATACAAAAATTAAATAATAACCTACCTAAATTCTTTACTAAATGAATTAATCAAATCCCATAAGTCTTCTTCTTCTTCTAATTGCTTGGTGTTTTTCCTTTTTGTTCTTTTCGGTTTTGTGTTTGTGTTTTTAACTTTGGTTTTCTTTTTTTTTTCACTTTTTTTTTTGTGTTTTAAGCTTCGGATCCAGACTTATAGAAGGCAGGAGAATAAAGCAATTACAAATGAAAATAAGGAAGAAAATCTAATTGAATCAAGCATTAATTAAGAAAAGACATTTACTTTAATTAATTTGTCATTTGTTTCATAATTTGGTGACACTTGTATAAGATAATAATCACATGAGCAATTGCATTGCAGCTTGAAGATCACATGAAAGCAAGGAAAAAAATAGAAGAAAGAAAAAGGAAAATAAAACAAATATATATAATTTTGTCCAAACGTAAAAGTAATAAAAATAACATTTATAAATTAATTTTGGAATTTTATGAAAATTTATCAATTTAATCGGTACTCGTTATGATTATAATATTTACGAATTATTTTGACGTTTTTGTTAAGGTTTGTATACGATTACGTGATTTAGTCGATAATTGAAATCGACTATGATTATATTACTATTAAGTTATATTTATTTATTTTATAAGTTTAAAGTTATAGTTTTAGAGTTTTAGTCAAATTCAAGTTCAATTTAGAGTATTTACGCATACATTGAATTTAGGGTTTTGTACGTAATTCAGGTTTTGGTCAATTTTCTAGGGTTTTTACAATCGATGTTATATTCGGTTTCTTAATTTAATAAAATTTTATCGTTTTTAGCTTTATTGACTCATGATATCGTTTAGGACACTCGGACTTAAATTAGGGTTTATATTACCAATTATGCAAGGTTTACACTGAAAGCTTACTGGGATATTTTTCTAATTGTGCTTACAATGAGACTGTTTTTTTATCTCAAAGCTTGCCTTAATAATGATACTATCCACTCTAACTTATGCATGGCCATGTTTGAGTAATAATTAGACCACCACTTGAAATATAGTAGACAGAAAGGTTCTAATGAAGTTTAAACAAAGCCTCCAAGACCCTAAAAATATTCTTTCTTCATGAATTTCTTGAATGGATAGAAACATAAAAGAGTGTAATTAAATTAGTTTTATGACATCCTAGGACCCATTCCTAAATGGCTTGGTAACTTGCAATTCTCCCATTTGAAATATTTGGACCTTTTAAACATTTCAATCTTTAGATCGCTTCCACCAAACATTAGTAAAATAATACATTCCATAAAGCATTTATATCTCATAGGTAACTTGATAAGTGGTCCCTTACTAGCATCATTACGTAATATGAAAAATTTGCAAGAATTAAATCTTTCAAGCAATAACTTGATTGGACAAATTCCAGATAGTTGGAGCAATAAATCTTCTTTTCACCTTATTAAAATTTCGTCCAACAAGTTATCTGGAAAGAGATTCCAAAATCTATTAGATAACCTTCAAGACTATGGTCCTTGAATTTGAACAATAATTTGTAAAATTATGCTTTCTTAGTGATTTTGGATCTTGGTGATGATAATTTCTCTAGAAATTTACCTTCATGGATTAGTATAAACCTTGGAAGCTTGAAAATTTTAAGATTGCAGGGGAACAAGTTTGATGCTATCATTCCTTCGTAGTTTTGCTCCCTCTTCCAATTGCAAATATTGGACTTGGGTACCAATAATTTGACAAGTAGTATTCTTCCTTATCTTCACTACATTAGCAGTAAGAAGAGAGATGTGTACCTTAAAATGGAACCAATAGAGGCTTGGAAAGTAGAGCATTTGGTAGAAATCATTAAGGGAAGATATCTTGAATACACAAAGAATGTCCAATTCCTAATGAATTTAAACCTTTCAAGTAATCATTTGATTGGATCACTCCCTAGAGAACTATTTTCCCTTTTGGGTTTGTTGGATTGAACTTGTCTCAAAATAATCTCTCTAGGAACATCAACAACAATATAAAGGACATGACATCCTTGAAGTTTGTCGATCTCTCTAATAACTAGTTATCCAGACCAAATCTACTAGAAATTTCATCTTTGTTTGCACTGAGCCATCTCAATTTGGCAAATAACAATTTCAACAGACAAGTTCCTCAAGGAAATCAACTCCAAGCCATTTATGATGATGATCTATTCATTTATTATGGAAATCATCTTCTTTGTGGTGACCCACTTCCTAAAAAATGCAATGAACTAAAGGCACTACTGTCACGTCCCAAAATAGTATAGTCGTAACAGTCCCATCGTACAAACAATTTTAAGATAGAAACCGACCATACAGTCGCTACCTTAGACCTGATTTGCACAAGACGTCAACGACTAACCTGCTTTGAAGTAAACAATTCATAATTTAAACATGATTTCTACTTATGAACTTAAGAAAAATGTATACTTCTATTAAAATATTCTAAGTATATTTACAAAATTTAGACACTTAATCATAATCTACTTAAGTAATTCGTAATTTAATACTAAAAGCTTGAAATATAAACCTAAACTTAAGAGTGTATCCGGTGTTTAGTTTATACTCTCACTCCCTAGGATTTCGCAATTGCTAGCTTCGAGGAAATTATAAGCCACTTCTTAGTTAACACCTGCAACAAAGGTTATAAGGATGTGAGAAATTATAGCTCAGTAAGTTAGGATAGAGGCTTAAACCATACAAAAAACACAAACAGAGTTATCAATCAAACTATTAGGTGCAATATATATTTACACAAATGCCATTGCACAACGTTGTTCGGCCCGTCGTGAGATTAGAGAAATTTCACTTGCTCTAATTTGGGTTGAAGAGTTTCCGTTAATACAATAGCTCACAACCAAACCTAAGCTTGTGTAATGAAGACACCGCTTCTCCCACAACTACCTTCGAACCATTGATTTCACCCTTGCCACGACCTCCTTACCTATCACTTAGTTCGACTAAGGATGAAGAAGAGACCAATTATGCTATTCAGCGCTGTCCCTTTTGAAAGAGTTGGATTTGGCCAAAAAATCCTAATATTCCTTTAATGGGTTACTATGCATGTCCGATTTATGATTATAAGTCATATATTGGTTTAGATCAGTTTAGGCTAAGCAATCATTCCATACAAATACATGTCAAATAGCAAATCAACATCATAATCGATAGCTCAGAATAAGCACATGCACATAACCAACTATCTAATAAACATAATCAAATAAAATTCAAACCTCCGAATACTATAATTGAGTACTCCAAAATATGGTGAAGTATTAAAGCTAACTTACCTTGACTCTTCACTTGCTCATTTAGGGTAGGACTAACTCAGTCCATCCCCAATGATCCATATAACAACAACATTGTCTCAGTTTTTATAGAATTGTTATAGATTAGTTTTAATCTTATAACACTTATTGTTATTTTCGATTTAAGGTTTAATACGTCTAATTATCTAGGTTCTCAAATCTTTTACAATTATTCTCGGTTTGAGACTAGGCCCTGGTTCAGTTTCTGTATCGATTTCTAAATTAGGTTCTAGTTCAGTTTCTAAGTACAATTTTATACACAAATCCTAAAAACTCATTTCAACCCATAATGTAAAAATACTCACATTATTTTTAAGTATACTAAATACTATAATTACCTCTAGTCAATATTTTATTCCATCCGGTACATTTAAATCCTTATTAGTGAATCGAATTTACTTCTAATGTGAGAAATTTTTATATTTTTCATATAAATACCTAAATCTAAGTATTCTATCAGATTTTATATATATTCCTATTATCAGTATAATATCAATTTTTTATTATAATATTTTCTATTTATTATATTTCTAATATTTACATATTATGTATCATTACCTATTATATATATAATATATATCTAATATTTCTATCACTCTAATTACTATCTCCCAACATCAATTAACATTTCAAAATATTTAAATTTATCCTAAATCGGATTTTATACCTAATTACCATAATTTATAAAATTAATTCAAAATTTACTATTTTTCCCTATTACTTATTTACAACATAATTACCCTAATAATTACATCTAACACCTTAAATGCTATAAGTATCGTACTTCATCAGATTTCAATATCTTAAAACATATAATTATGTACTAAATAAGTAATTATCTATTTAATTACCTAATTAACCCAAATTACCCATTTTATGCCTCATTTTAAGGCCTAAAAATTATCAAAAATTTTAGAGAAATTCATTTTTTGAAAAAAGGGATTTGTATAACTATTCTATATGACCTAATAGTCTACACAAAAATTTTGAGTCCAAAATCACACTCTTAAGCTTAATTATTTTTAATTCGAAACATATTCAATTTTGCATGATTTCTTAAGGATAGTATATTTCTAGACATAAATTTATCAAAATAAATTTTTTTCCTAAATCTAGATACTAAAATATTTTAGAATAACAAATTTCATAATTTTCTAAAAATATTTAATATTTTTATAAAATTATACAAAATCGGGCTGAAAATCAAACTCACTTGTGTAGGTAGCTCCGACCACCACCAGCCACCATGGCCTTGTCGCCTGGTCCAAGTGTTACGACCACCGTGTGGTGGTGCCGACCGTTCACTCCCAGGTTGTTGTCAATTGTTAGTTCTCTTTTATGGCCTTAATTGCATAGATTTGGGTAACTTTTTTGTAAATAATTCTAACCCTCAATATTTCAATTCTCTCTATTTTTCTCACACTCCAAATTGACCAAATGAGCTTTTAAAAAATTTGGGGTATTTCTAGAGCTGATTTGCTTTATTTCTTCTAATTTTCAATTGCCAAATGCCCTTATCTTCTTTCAAATTGCCTTTTTTTTTGTTCTAATTTAATTGGCTAAATTTTTTTCTTCTTTTCCCTAACTGCCACAACCAAATCTAGATCATTCCTTATTTTTCCTGATTTTTCTTAATTAATTATGAATTTTATTTAATTATTTAGCATTATTTTAGCATATTTCGTATATTTTAAGCAATTATGCATATTTCTACCTATATGTAAATTCATATATAGTAAAAATAAATATTTCTAAATATTATTTAGGTCATTATATGATTTTTAGTATACATATAATTTATCCCTAACAATTTGTTAGTTATTGAAATGTACTTTACATATTTTTATTAAATAACAGATAATATAATTAAAATTTGAAAATTTTATACTCTCTTATTTTATTACTTATTTTCTTAAATTCAAATTTATATGATCACTTTTACTAATAATCCTAACTTTATCATAAAATTTTGGTTAGATCGAACGATTTGTTCGATTGCTCTAAATTTTACAAACTGAACTTCAAATGGCTAATTGTGAGGCTTACATTTACCAATTGGGAGAACTAACCCTTTTAAGGGAAGAAAGGAGCATTTAACATATGAAACAATTTTATTCATAATTACAGCTTTTGCATATGCCATAGGATTTTAAGGAGTCATTATGTTTCTCATATTTAAGAAAAATGGGAGGATAGCTTACTCCAAGTTTGCTGATGAGACAATGGACAAGGTTTATGTGGCTATTGCGGTAAAGTTAGCTAAGGTGCATGGTAAATGATGGAGAAATATGTAAAATGTATATCTTCTTTTTTAGCTTGATATTGAATAAACATCCATCTCTTTTGTGGTTTGTTTTAAAGCTTTGAACTTTTCTTATTTTTATCAAGTTTTTAAAAATCATGCGTTGAAATTTTCATCATGTTCAACTCCTTACATTAGTAATAGCTATGAAATTTAAAATAGAGTAAAAAAAAAAAACAATAATAAAGTATGACATTTCAAATTTTATTTAACAACTTTCAAAATGCAAAGTGGAGGATCATTTGATCTATTTTTCAATCAAAAATGGATTTTGCTTAGTATCAGACCTATCCTATTGCTTTAAATTGCATAAGCTCTTCAAATATCTTTGTTGGTTGCTACTAGGTTTTTCCAGGCAATGAACATTCGTCATGTCATTATTTGCTAATCATTAAGTTTAGTTGTAAAAGGAAGGAGGAAAAAAAAAAAACACAAAGGAAGCATGAATTAGTGTATGACGACATACATTATGCAAAAGATGCACCTACGATACATCTAACCTCATGGCCTTGCCTCAACATTACTAATTATTAAGACTATTATAACCTAGTAGTATGAATATTAGAGTTCTAACGGGATGGGCTAAGTTCAAATTCTCCATCTTCCAAGTTATAATATGTAATGTTATTGGTGAAAAAAGAAAAAAAAAAAAGATCATAAGTTAGTTTGTTAGCTACACATTTATTTTCCTATTAGATTGCATCTAAGATCTGTCTAGCATTGAAGATTTTAAAGCAAAATCAACAGAGCATTGATATCCTTAGAATCGAGTAATTAAGTGAACGATAGCACTAAAACATAGGTTAAAATTTTGGATAAAGCTATTAGAAGTACTTGAATTTTTTATATTCTTTCATTTTAATACATAAACTTTAAATTTATTCATTTTAGTACCTTAAAATTTTAAATGAAACAAATTAGTATTTTTGTTATAACGGCCGTTGTCACGCCCCAAACAAGAAGAGTCATAACAGTCCCGTCGTGTAAACTAATCTAAGATAGAAGCTGACCTCACAGCTGCTATCGTAGACGCAGTTCACATAAGGCGCACAACTCAACCAGCTTGAAACGTCTGTTCTGACACCTGTTATTAACCAAATATGTGGTAGAGCTTTTACAAGTTACTTATTCTATACAACCTACTGTTTAGTATCATAACAGTATTTAAACAAACATTTTATGTCCAAAGGTAAAGTTTACAATCAGAGTTTGTTAAAAAAAAATGACGGGTTTTACAGTTTATATACAATAAGTTAGAAAATTAGTGGGCTCCCAGGGAATTCCTAATTAGTTTTCCTCAAAACTTAAAGACAAAGCCAAAAGCTCAGGTTCAGTTAAATTCCTCGATTCTCACTTTCCCACATAGCAGCACACTAACCTGAGAACGGTGGTACCTGAACATTTTGCCTTCACTTAATACCTGCAAAAGAGTCTGTAGGGGTGGGAGCACAACTAGCTCAGTAAATGGGGTGGAGTCAGAAGAATACTATACAATCACAATTAAGGTTAATAATCACGATGAAATGCAATGCAATCACTCAAATGAAACATCGCACAGTGTTAACCGGTCCACTGTGAGGTTAGAGAAATTTCATCCGCTCCAACCCGGATTGAGGAGTTTCATCGCAACTCAAGTTAGACCAAACCCGAGCTTGTGCAATAGAGAACACCTTCCTCCTATGACCGCCTTCGAACTACAGCCCCCAACCTTGCCGCGACCCCCTTGCCTGTCACTTAGTTCGACTAAGGATGGGGAAAGGACCATTTCAGCTATCCTCATCGAAGGAAGTCGGTATTTGGCCTAACACTCTTAATCGTTTTCTCCTAACGGGTGATTATGCATGTTCAATTACATTTTAGTTGAATAACCATTAGTGTTAATCAAGGGTAACCAACAAGTTCACACAATATGGAATCCATACAAATATGCAGAACAGCACTCCAAGGAGTTGAACTCCTGTCACAACTGAGTATCATTCACACACATAGCATGCGCATAATCATCTAACTACAAACACAACCAGAAGTACTCTTGGGTCTCCGGATACTTTAAATAGCACCCAAATAGCGGTGAAGTCACAACCCCAACTTACTTGTTTAGATATTCGCTATTGCTGACTTGAATTGTTAACCGTCTTTGTATTGGAAGGTCCTAATTACACAAAAGGCCTAAATTCAGTTTTCGTAATAATTACGAAAACATTAGGGTTTTATTTAAAATTGTTTTATATATATATATATATATTATTTCCATAATATATTGTCATGTTATCACTATATATCGGATTAAATTATTAATTATTGATACTGTACACCATATATACTATTACGTATTATATATCGTTTCGATCGTATCGAAAGATACTTTTTATTTATTAATTCACGTTTTCATTCCGGTAAGGTTACCGAAATTTGTATATTCTTGAATATGATATAGTCTTGAGCTAAATTACTTAAGGTTGTCCGATTTCAACAAAATTAGTGCCATTGGGTTTGTATAGACCTAACGACACGTTTTACGAATCCTGTTTCTAGAGGTGACTTTTAACGGGTAGTTTAAGTTTTTAATACAATTATACATAATTATATAAAAATGATCGTATTATACGTGATTTACATTATTAAATTATATTTTATCTAATTTGTCCTTATATTGTAACAATATGAGTATTATTCAATTCTAATACACCTAAAGTGTATCCCGATAAAAAATATTAATAAATAAGATAAAAATTTCCATTAATCCCATCTGATCAGCAATCCTTTATATAGCATTTGGTTAATTCGTTTTAGCCTATTAATATTATAGATACACCCCAACTTGTAATTTAAGCTATTTTACTTAATAAATTCATAATAAATAGTTCGAGTTACCAAATAATTCCTCGAAAATTTCTATAGGATTTTAAAAATATAGGAAATTCAGTTATCACTTGGTTTCAAGTTTCCGACCTATTGCCTATATTTTCATATTGATAATTTTACCCCTAAATTATGATAAATTATTTAAAAATTATTCAATTATAATTCTTTTAGCACCAAATTAATTTCAATCTGACTTAATATTGTTACTATTTATTATAAATCAGTACATGTCTATTTCATCAATTAATTTCATAATTTCCCATTAAATTCATAATTTCAGCCTATTTTCGAGCTAATTTTAGGCTTAAAAATGCAATAAACATTAAAATTATTCAAATAAAAATTTGGGCTACGTAGCAATTACTTATATATTATACACATCCTACACAAAAATTTTCAGCTAGAAACAACATCATATAGTACATTTATTTCATAAATATAAATTCGGGTGAATTATAGATTTCTTAATAAAGTATATTAAATATTACGAATTTTTCAAAAATAAAAATATCACATGAAAGCATGTCTAAAATAACCTAAGTGTAATTTTTTTCATAATTTTCTGGGTGGATTTATTATTTTTTAGAAATTATTGAAAAACAGGGCAGGAATTTGACCTTGGTATTCTTGGATGCTCCGGTGGCCAGCGGCGGTTGGGTGGTTATCGGATGGCCTGCACAGTGGGTGGACCATGTGGGGTTGATTGTGTTTCACAGCAAAACCACTCTAGGTTAGGGTTCTACATTTTCACTAATTTTTTCTGTTTTTTCTAAATTTGTTTTTTTTTTCCACAATTTTTTCTAATTTTTCTTTCTAAGTATTTCTGATTTCAAACTGCTAAAACTTTCATATCTGATGGTGTTGGCTTTTTATAATGCCTCAAAGTTGGTTAAGGGATTTTTTATAATTATTTTATATTTTCTTTTCTAATTTCTTTTTGTTTTCCTAAGCATGAGGTGTCCTTTTGTTGATGAATTGTTTTTTAAATCAGCAATTCTTCTCCTTCTGCAGCAGCCACGTAGATTTCCAGCAAGCTCCAATGTATTTAGGATAAGTATTGTTAATTATTTAATTAAATATGTATAGTATATGTTAGGATTTAATTATTTAATTAGTATATAAGTATATACTCTATATAAATAACATGTGAAATATATAACTTTACTCATATAATTAAGCTTCTAATATATCTTTTATTTTTAGGATATGTTCTAAAGTTAATTTCATGAATATAACACAATAAATATATAATTACACGATTTAGGGTTAATTTACGGGTATAATTATTATTTATGCCGGGTATACTCGAAAAATTACGTGTATTTTTATATAGTAAATTATACTACATTATCTCATTTTATAGCTTAATTAACTTATCTCTAAGTTCTTGTTGCAATCTAAGTTCAATTTTAGGAGTTCCGAACATTTTAGTGTTTAATTAAATATTCCAATTTCTAAGGGCAAAATTGGGATTTCGGGTCATTATTACTAAAATCTAACTTCATTGTAATATCTCGACTAACTTTTTTATTTTAGTCGCAAAGTTTAGGCTCAATTGGATAAGTTTCCCTAAAAGTCTTAAATCTAAGCTCGATTGTCCTAAACTCAATTTTGGGAGCTTACAGCCGTTATAAAGAATAATTGTTTATTTTACTTTAAAAAGTTGAAGTACCAAAATGAAATAAAAAATAAATTTTATTCACTAAAATGGAAATAAAATGAAAGTTAATATATTTATATTATTATTTTACTATTTTATAATAATGATCGTTATAGCGAAGATATTAATTTGTCTCATTTAAAAAGTTATAATATTAAAATAAATGAGTTTAAAGTTTATATAATAAAATGAAAAAAATATAATAGTTTAGATATTCGTACTGGTTTTATCTCGTTAATTTTTTATAATTTAGCCTAGCATTTAATATTCTAAAGTGAAATTAAAATAGTAATACTTACATTTGCTTCTTGTTAGTGTCACCCTTTTTTTTTTCTTGGAGATATAACAAGATAAATTACATTACTTAGATGTTTAAGAAGATCTTAATTATGGCTCTTTTTTCATTGATAAATGCTAAACAGAGCATATTCGAAATGCTCATTGTCAAGGAAAACTAATAAAATAAAAAGTAATAAAGATACTTCTTTGTTTTGAGAAGCTAAAGAGTATCTTAATTGTATCCAAAAGCAAAAGTAGTCTTGAACATTATAGGTAATTCCATTGATAATATTTGAAATGTGCAAACCATTTTTATGCCAGTTCAAAGGATAGGTTCAAGAGAGAATTGTGCAACAGATCTAGTGGAATGGATATTGATATCATCAATGGAAAGCCCTATAGACACTTAAAAATCTTTTCCGATATCATTATCTTTTTGCTAAAAGAAGAAGAAAAAAAATATTGTAATGAGTGTCGTTGTTAGATTTAAGTATTGATCATTACTTTTATCATTTGTAAGTTCAACTTAGTGTGAGTCGTCACTTAGTGTAAGTTCAACTTAGTCACTAAGGCTTTCAATTTTTAATTAATTAACTTACTATAATATATAAATGACAATAATGATCCGATATTCCACAGTCTTTCAGAACCGTAGAAAATCGGTATCTCTAACTAAATACTAAGATAAGGTAAAACAACTTGATAACTTATTAGAGATACTATATTATATATAATCCTTTCATGTAAATATTCTCTACATAAATTGTTTTTGTACCATCTATATACATTTAAATTAAGTCTAAAAATATTAAACATATCTCCAGTTTGTACTCTACTTTCAAGATTTCTCCAAATTCCTACTTAAAGAAACCTGTACAAGAAACTATAGGAGAATGAGTAACTACGGCTCAGCGAGTTCATTCCTTACTATTATCTTTCGAGTAAATTATTAAACATTATTAGTACCCATGCCATCTATCTACAAGCAAAATAAATGCATATGCAGTAAATGCAAGTAGTACATCTATAAGAGTTTAGAACTAGAGAAGGTGTAAATTTATATCATCTACATAATAATTATCCTCTGTACTTACCCGTATGGAGCACCTCACTTTAATAGCATGAGTCTGCTTGGGGGCATCACCTCTCTAGATGATACTCAACTATTACCTTAATCGAGAACAATAATCAATATAGGTAGACTTTAAGTCAGGCTCATCTACCGAACATATCCAAGGCCTTTTGGGTATACAAAGCGAATCCTCTCACTATCAAAATATATCTAAGGCCCTACGGGCACAAATATGTGAGTTCTTTTGCAATCAATTGGAGATGTTATGCTAGCTTTACCTTAATGATAAAAATATCATTTACAGACACTAGGAGCCCTTACAGAAATTATACAAAATATATTAAAGATTGGAAAAACATTTAACAAATTTACTTTGCTAAAAAATCTGCAAAACTGGCACTCTTAATTAGTATACCAATTAGGATATAGACATGCAATAGGTACAATTAGTTATTTTAATCGAACAGTTATATTTACTAATTTAAAAAGTGATCACACGAATGATAACATATAAAGTAGTCAATCATTCAATAAATAATCAATATTAACCAACAAGCAGTATACAAATAACACACAGCAAGCAAATAGCAAATCATAAGAACTCCCTCACTTGGGTTAATGCTCATCCTCTAATCTTTTGGGATTTCCAATTTTTGATAATTGGGTACCTAAAAGATAATAAAACCCATGAGTATTATGAAAAAACTATCTTTTCTAATTAACTAAATATTTATCACTATTTACCTGATTTCCTACTATAACCCAAGTATGGTATAGATAGGATTTAACTTAAATCTTCTATTTATTTTTCTTAATTTTTCTTAAATTTTTAATCGCATATAACTTTTCTAACTTAACTTTAATTTTTATGAACTTATGGTTCATCTTTATCGTTTTCAGATGTACTTTTTTGTTGCAAGATCCGTTTTGGATATTGTAACTCACATTTTTCATTATAGTGTAAAAATATTACGAATTTTATTATTTTGACTTAATTAATTATAAATTATTATTTTAAGATTTTCTTTATAATTTTATGATTTAATAAATATCTAAATTTTATATTGTTGTAATTTTCTTATTTTTAAGTTTATTTTATGACAATTTACATATTTTTTTTTATTTTTGAGGGTTAATACCTATTTAATTGATTTTTATTATTTTAATAATTTTCCAATTACTTAATTATATTATTATTTTAATTAGGAATTTATTTAAAATTAATTATATGTTGACGTAGCAATATGGATAAGTGCCATGTGTCATTTCTAAAATATACATAATTTCAATATTTTTCCTATTTTGTATTTTTTTATATAATATATATAATTATATTTATTATTATATTTTATTAAATTTCCCAAATTAATTGTTTTTCATTCTTTTAAATCTCATGGCATAGATAAAAATATATTTATATCTTACTTTATCAATTAATTTAATATTATGGCCTTTTGCATATATACTATTTATGCATACTCACATACTTATACATAATATACTATTAGCAAACGTATTTTTATACGTATATATTTGTACTTAATTTTTTTTCCTGCTTAGTTATATATATATTCATATGTAATTTAAGAGTATAACACTAAAATACTACATGTGCTTTACACTTATATATATATATATCTATATGATACATATACCTATTTTATACTTATATCTTTTTGTACTTTACACACACACATACACATATATGTGGTTTCCTACTTGTATAGATATCCATATGATAAAAATATTTATTATACACACATATGTATATACGGCCACATATGTAAAAATACTTAACATGCACACACACACACATATATATATAACGGTTATATATTATATATATTTATCAAGAAAATAATATATATATGTATGTATATATCTATACATTTACACAATCCTTTTTGCGCCAAATATTATCCAATCAATTATAATATACATGTACACATAGTAATTTATACATATATGCACATGTACATATACTCTCCCTTTACAAAAATAATTAAATACATTTAATTTCACTATCTACTCTTATGATACATATGAGATCCTATCAAGTATATGTATGTAAAAGAGTATTTATAAATAATTATTACAAAATAAATAAAATACACATACTATCTATCTATTACCTTAATAATTTGATGTTTACTAAATTGGAAAGCCTCCTCTTCTTTTTATGCTTGTGAGAAAATGAGTAAAATCTTGAGGGAAAAAAATAGATAAAAGGGGAAAAAGGAGAAGGATTTTCGGTAGAGTTTATTTGTCCTTTGAAAGTTGATTTGGAGAGAGAAAAAAAAAAGACAAATTAAGGAAGTTGTGACCGACTAGGAAAGGAAAAACGCAATGCAATCTAAATGAAAGAAGAAAAGAAGATAAGACAAGCATTAAATGATGATTCGATAGGCTTAGTTAATAACTCATTTCATCACTTTGCACATGAAGAAATGCAAATTCACACAAGGCTACCAAACACAATCTGGAAGGTTCACATGGCGAAGAGAAAAAAAAAAAATAGAGGAGGAAAGAAGGAAAAGGTAAATAAGAATAGAAAAAAAAAATTAAACTCTTTTAATCATAAAAATTATAAATTTAGTAATTATGAAATAATATTAAGATTTTATAAAATTTATTAATTATATTGTTACCCATTACATTGGTAATATTTAGGAGTTATCCAACGTGCTTATTAACAATTTTACGCGATTACATGTATTGGTCAATAATTGTAATTGTTTAGGTTTTATTATTATTAAGGTAAGTTTATTCATTTTATAAACTTAAAATCATAGTTTTAGGGTTTTGGCCAAGTTCAAGTTTAATTTTTGGTGCTTATGCATACATAGGATTTAAGATTTTTATACACATTTTAGGTTTCGATCAAAATTTTATGGTTTTTATTACCGATAATATATTTAATTTCATAATTTAATAAGAAAATTTATCTTATTTAGTCTTATCGACTTGCAAGATTATCTACAGTACTAGAGTTCAATTCTACTCTTAAATAGTTAAATTTGCAAAGTTTACATGAGTTATATGTTTTTAAGTGAATTAGTTAGGTTCCTTATGTATGTGCTAATATTCGGTTAAAGATTTATATGTTTTAGGTCCTTTGCGTCTTAATTTAGGAAAAAGTAAAAAAAAAAGTCCTTAACGTTTCACATTTTTTCAAATAATTCCTTAACCTTTCATTTAGTTTATTTTAGTCCCCAACTTTTTTAAGTTGTATCAAATAAATTCTTATGTTAAACTTTGTTAAATTTTCTTTACTATGGACACGTGTTAGTATATAATTAGTCCATGTAAGTACAAAAAAGTACTTAGCATTTATCTATATATACGAATCAATCCTTAACCTTTTCCATTTAGTCTATTTTAGTCTCTAACATGTCCATATTTAATGGAAAAACTAATGCAGGGACCTTTTTTGTGAATTTATTAAAACGTTGAGGATAAAAATGGAGTAAATGAAAGGTTAAGAATTGATTCGTATATATAGGTAAACGTTAAGGGCTTTTTTATACTTTCTCCTTTAATTTATTATAGTACTTCAATTAGAATTTTGAACGATTTATTTAAGAAAGTAGCTTTAATTGAAATTTCAATCAACAAGAGGGGAATATTAACCTGTAATTTGAAAATCATATTAGATTTAACTAGCTTAAACTCTTAGATTGATACATATAAATCTACATGCTTGCATTTCAAGCGCAAGTTTGTGTTGCATTTTTAAGCTACTAGCTTTCAAAAATTATTTTTGAAGAAACACATATAACTATGCACCACCTTCTATGGTTATTGAAAATGTACTCTTTATGTATGTTTTCTTTAGAAAAGAATATGTAAGAATGAAAAAAATATTCGAAAGTCCATTCTTTCAATAATTTTTCTTCAAAAAGCACAACAGATCTATGTATTATTTAGCTAAGTCTATCTTATATGTTCTAGGATGCATTGATTTTAAGGTTTAATTATTTACTATTACAAGGAAAGAAGAGATCATGCATACAACTAAAGTATCAACAAGCCCCACCAAATTAACAATAGTAAGAAGAGTTGGCAAAACTCACACCTCCAATAGGGTTTGAAGCACAACAACACAATAATTAGACAATAACACAGTTATTGTCAAGATAAAGGAAAAGAAAAAAAGAAAAAGAAAATGACAAAAGAAACAAGTAACAAAGAGGGCAAGAGATGTGACCAGTGAAGGAGATAGGTAACCTTAAGAGTACAAGCTACCGTATTGATAAGCACAATAAAGCTATGTTTCCTTAAAAAGTCCTTATACTGACATTGCTCTATCTCTTCAAGTTTAGCTTCAGATCCATCATAGCTCACCCTCAACATCACGGACAGTTCCATGTTAACACATTAGTTCAAAGATTCCAAATGCAACAAGACTAAGGTATTGAAATATATATATATATATATATAAAGAGCCTACAAATCAATTTCAAAAGAAGTAAGGTCAGAGCCAAATGGTAGAAGAGTGTAAAAATCATGGAATGTTGATAAATAAGATAAAATAGTTGCACACCAAGAAATGTACTCGGAGCAAAATGGTAATGGCTTGTATATGCCTTATTTTTGTCACCCTTTTTATTTTAGGTTTTCTGACCAAGTTTATTGAAAAATAATAATAATTAAAAATATATTAAAAAATTGATTGAAAAAATAAAAAGTGTTAAGAGTGTTTGAGTTGAGTTAGTTAGTCATTCAACGGCGAATTAGGTAAAATTCAGAATATACATGCAATTTAATAAATTTAGAATTTTTAAAATATTTTAGCTTTATTAAAAAAAATATTTGTAAGTTCATTAAAATAATTGAGATCATAAGAATGGGTTTTTGTCCAAAATAAAAAAGAATATATTTTAATTAGACTAATTGAATAAGACTCTAATTCAAAAGTAGTGATAAGAAATAGGTTTGAGCATGTATCTTTGGGGTTATTTTGAGGACATTTTAAATACATTGGATTGATTTGGGCTTGATAGTAAAAGGCTAAAGTAAAGTACAGCCTAATGATAAAATGTTAAATAAATTAGGATTCTAGTTTATAACAACGAAAAAAATTCAATTGAGTTAGCAAGGAATGTTTGTGGGAACCAACTAAATACAATTTTTTTTATAAAAGAAGTGAAGGATCATAGGACTACAAGGAGAATTAGCAACAAACATCCCCCATCAGCAATAGGAAATCACGCATCATCATCCTCAATGCCGACCATCTTCGACCAACAGCACAACACACTCTTAATCTCCTTTCCTTCTTGAATAGCAGCAATGACACAACAACAATCATCCTTCTTCAACAGCCCCTCACAACCCACTGCCCAACCAACATTGCAACAGCGCGACCCAATACACCTTCATGCTTACCTACTCACAAAATGTACCTAAACTTAATAGCTCTACTGTAAGACTACTAGACTTGACACCCAACAACCCTCTTAACCCAAACATTAACCAAACCCCCATTAACCTAGTCATGCATACCCAAACCACAACGACAGCCAACCTGACATCCAAACCTACACACTCGAGTACTACAGTCCATTCAACTAACAACGCTACAGCAACCATGCCCAGTAAACATGCACACCCATAGTAACTACATAACATAAGCACACCGCCATCATTTGGATGTGGTACTACTTCCAATGGGGGGTTTGTCAATTAAATTCTCATAGACTCCTTGTTTCCCATTTGAAATAAGGTTCGGAAGCCAGTTGGAGGAATAGGTTAGACTGCCTCTATCGTGTTATGATTTTTATACCAATACAGGCTTTTTTTCAAAAAATATTACGAAAAAGGGCTCGTTTAAAAAAAAATTAAGAGTACAGTATACTAAAGGCACATGCAGTAAATGCACCTTCAGTATCTTATGATTTTTACACTGAAGGCGTATCTACTGAATGCGCTTTCAGTATCACTTCTTACTAACCTTACTAATTTCCTCTAGTTCGAAACAATAAAGTAATGTACTTCCAACCCTTAACTTGCAAATTGAATGGAAAGTTTGATATACCTTCAGTATCGCTTTCTACTAACCCTACTAATTTCCTCTCGTCCGAAATGATAAAGTAATGTTCTTCTAACTCTTAACTTGTAAAGTAAATGAAAAGTTTGATATAGTAATAAATTATATAAAATCATAATTGGTGGAACACCTCAACAAATATGGAAAGTGGGGAAGAAATAAGCGCATGGGGAAATAAGCGCATAGGAAGATCATCCAATGACCATACAAGTTGAATAGAAGAAAAAGTAATTGTAAATTGTAAAATTAGGATAAATAAACAATACATTGAATTGCAACATATGATGAAAAGTGAAATGTATTTCGAATAATCAATATATACAGAAAAAATTGTAATGAGTCAATGACAACATCAATACAATGAAAAAATAAAGGAGAAAACAAAAATAATAGACTAAACATATCTACTGATGCCTACACCATGTAAAGGCCTTCACGGCACGGGAAAGGAGTGAATGCCTTCGTCTAGTGTGTGTTTAAGTAGGCTTAAGTGGTGGATCGTCGAGCTCAAGTTCCTTAAGAGGAACTGGGTTGGCTGGATGACTTGCATGCAGTTGAGTGATGCCCTCACCTATGGATGATTGTGTGGAGGTAGAGTCGCGAAGTCAAGATGTTACTGAAACTCGAGAATCATGTATGAGCTAGATTCAGCCCTGGAGTTGGATTCGACTCTCGAAGTAGAAGCAACACCTGATCCAAGGTATGTGCTGTATCTTCCACTGATATGCCCTAAGTCTAAGAAATGGCGGGCATGTAGTGAGATATTGTCACCGAGGTTTACTCGGCGACTTACCGCTTGAGCCCTACCTCCTCGAACTCTAGCTTTACCCTTAGGTGGTATACGAAGAGCTGGCATATCCTCATCAACAGGTGGTCCCTACTCCCTATCGCAGTCCATATGGGGTGGCTCATGTATGCCCTCTTACTGTGGGTAGAGGATAAGGTTACTATGTTGCTCAACGATGTCAAGTGCCCCATTTGCAATACCTAGCGTTGTAGGATAGTCAGGTGCCAGTTTGACACCCTTGAGTAAGTCCACCTGAAATAAGTAAAGCAAACATATGTTAGTATATATAATAGTAAGTATAAACAAGTGAAAAATATAATAATGAATGATTTTAGATGTACATACTAATCAACCAATGATAGCTTCGTGGTGTATAATATAATGCTAGGTGATCTGTTTATACCACGGCTAGTAGCTCTCATTGACCCCTTGAGGACCTTGGATGTGTACTAAGAATTCATGTCTCCATCCTTAAGACTGGATGTAGGAAGAGTGTAGTTGATCCGGTCAACATCCATCCTACCCTAGAGGTCCAGCTGGTAGAGCTGCTTTAAAGTGTCAACCTCCTGTGGAATGTACTGATATTCACCAAACTACTAGACGACATGATCTAGAAAGCACCACTCAATGATGTGGAAACATATGAGTGGTACCCGAGCAGTTTAAATATATCGCCTGACAATATAGTAGTGAGGCAGCAACTGCAGCAACTCCTCTGTATAAGGCTCCCAAACAACTTAAAGGGCAAAAGACAAAGAAGAAAAAAATAAACAACCAATCAAATAATGATAGTTATCACTTACGGTCAAGAAAAGGACAGTAAAGAGTATAACTTATCATATCATACCTACTGCATCATCTGAATGTCAAAAGCTGTGTAGTACGCATTTACGATATGCATCAGATACTAAGTCGTATCCCGTATTACTCTCCATCTGGCCGCCAATGGCCTATCCCCATCGATAATAAACCCATATCAACTAAGGGAGGCGACATGTAGGAATTTATCTCAAGCCTAAACCTACAGTAGAATCATAAGATATTAAAGGTGCATTCATTTGATATACCTTCAGTATATTATATATATATATATATATTTTAAACGAGCCCTTATTAGTAATATTTTTTAGAAAAGAGTCCGTATTTATATAAAACTCTCATGTTATATCCATAACCTTGATAAGAGTCAGGATCTGACATGGTTACGTTGGAGCGACCAGACACGTCCTTGGTTCAACTAGTCTACATTTATTAGGCTAGGTGGGTTTTTATTTTCTTTTTCCCTTATCTTATTAGTTTATCTAAAACATATACTAACTGAGTTTATTTTCTATTGGAAGTTTTTTTTTTACTCGTATTTTTATTTGTTTTATTATTTCTTATTTTAGTGTAGGCATATTATTGATGTATGATATTAGTTTTGTTTTATATCATTAACACGAATCTTTTACAGGTTTCTTGTAAGAATTCTTATTGATCAGTAGTTTGGTATATTTTTTCTTATTTTTTTAAATTGCATTTTTAAATTCATTTTGAGTGAAAATTTTAATTAAAATAATATATTCAAGGAAAAATTGCATATTTAAAAAAAAATTGCATCTTTAGGAAAAATCACATAATTTTGAAGTACATTTTTCATATTTCCATATACTTCCTCATCAAAATTACATTTTTAGGAAGTTTTCATAAAAATTGCATTTTCAAGTATTTAGGCTTTTCTTGAAAATAAATATTTTATCACTCAATTATTTTTTTTAAAATAAAAATCTTAATTTATGTCTTTTTCAAAAATCAGCTTTCTTAGTTTTTTTTTTTAATTGGAAATAAAGTTAGGTCTTTTAGGGTTTTCTTAATAAAAAAATAAATGGCTAAAGAATGTAAATATGGCCTGACTTTCTTAAAAAAGGATAACCCACTATTTTTTCTTTAAATAAATGAGAGCTATAATCGTTTTTATCCCGATTAGTAGGTACATAGGCACATTTGAGATAGCCGATAAAAAAAATAGTTTTTTTTTTATAGAAAATTCGCCTTAAAAATAATAATAATTTTATTTCCATGCATTTTAAATTCATATTTTCATATGCAAGCAAGCTAAGTGGGTTACTCACCTCACCCCTCATTGGCTCGCTTGCAAATGAGGTTTGGAATTTTCAACCCAACATGCCTAGTTAAGGGTTAACAGGTTAAGCGGGCTAAGTCGCGAATTGTATCATCATTCATTTTCTTATAAATATATTATATAGAATATTCACAAATCAAAAATCATAATTCACAATCTTACTAGCTGCATTGTACATATTTAGTTTTTATTTAGTTTTAGAAAAATAAAGTTCCAATTTTTCTAGGAAAATATATACATATTATACATACATATATTTACATTAACATAGAAAAAGAAAATACTCTATAGCTAATAGTATAAATGTATAGGTATATTTATAATAATATAGACTAAGATTTTCATAGTTATCACAACATTCAAATTCCCATTAGTATCATAGTGATTATATAAAAACCATTAGGCAAAAATATTGAGTTGAAGGATGTTTTATCTATGAAATTTCAAGATAATATATACATATTAAGTTTTATTTTTTTCTTTCATTTTTCCTTTACAGGTTGGCAGGCCAACCCAACTCGCAATGGGTTGACCTATTTTGGCTTGTAAGTTAAGCAGCCAAGCTAAAAAAACTTCACATTAAAACTGGTCAAAATTTATTAACACTAGAGGTGTGCAAGTCGGATTTAGCCCGAGGGCCAACCCATTTAACCCATTTTTAAAACTGGTTTTGGCTAAAGTTTTTTCGCTCATTTAAAAGCGAGTCAAATTAGCCCAACCTGTTTAATCTGCAGGCCAAAGTGGATCGGTTTGGATAAGTCTGTTCAATACATTTATACCTTAAGCCTGTGAATTGACCCATTTAATCTGTTTTTTAAGCGGGTTAGGGCTAATATTTTTTTATCTGTTTAAAAGCGAGTCAAATGAGTCCGACCTATTTAATCCGTGAGTTAAAGTAAGAAGGGCTAGATTGATCCATTTAATCCGTTTGCACACCTCTAATTAACATAATCCTTTTTTTTTTGTTTTCTTTTTTGTGCTAGTTAGACAAACTGACCGTATGACTTACCTCGCTTACACGATTTTGGTTGAGTGAAGCCAAAAAGAGGAGACTTCTTTTTCATAGATGCTATATTAAGGGAGGCACAAAAGAAAGGGGAAAAAAAAAATGATGGGATACTTGTCAAGTCCTTAATGAAATAAAGATATTATCTTAGGACAAAATTTATCTTTGTATAAAGTAATAGATCTTTCCCTTTCGAGTAAATCTAGAATACTATGTATGTGGTTCAAAAAGAAAAAAATAAATAGATTATGGACTACCAATTTTAAACCAAGTAATAGGCCTACATATTAAATTAACAAAATCTTTCACAATTTGGCTTTAATATTACATGTGTCATGTTGCGAAAGTGGATCTGATGGCACTTGGGGGATGGGCCTAATTTATTAAAAAAAGAAAGGTAAAAAAGTAAAATGATGTCATATCAAAGCTTTGACAACGAGAATTAAGAGAAATTAAACAAAGACTATCACTTTCTTCGGATTCCCAAGTAACTACGTGGCCTTCACAATAAGCTGCTCCACTTTCCTTCAAGTGTACAAGTGACTGCCGATAACCTTCGCAACAAGGGTTTCATTTCTTTTGGGTCTCTAAATGATTGTCACTATCTTTCAACAGCTACAAGCTCCACCGTAGCTACCGTCCTTACTGATCTCCATACTTGCCGGTCTTGGACCCAAAATCAAGTAGGAATTTGCAAGTCCATGATGCAATTGTCACATTTTTTTCTTAAATAACAATGAATAAAACAAAAAGGTGTCATGGCTGGCCATGGAAAGCTTCTAAGCCTACCTACTGCTAAAAGTTGTGAGAAGCTGTTAATACATCATACACAAAGAAGAAGAAGAAAGAAAAAATATATGCTTATATCTTCTCTACTAAGGTGGCCGAATGTAGAGCATTCAAGTGGGTAAGTGGATTAACCCATCTCGTTCTGCATTGGCTTGTTTACAAATGTGGGTTGGATTTTTCAACCCAACTCGCCCCATTGCTTGTTGATGGATTAAGTAAGTCAACCAGCAAATTATACTATCATTCATTTTCCTATAATATATTATGTAGAATGTTCATAAATAAAAAATTATTATTCACAATATTACTAGTTACATTATATATCATTAGTTTTTATTTACTACATAACTTGATTTTTATTTCGTTTTAGAAAAATAAAGTTTCAATTTTTTTAGAAAAATATAAAAATATTATGCATATATACATTTGCATCGATATCGAAAAGGAAAAATTTCTATAGTTGATAGTACAAATGTATAGATATACTTATAACAATATAGATTGAGATTTTTGTAGTTATCACATTAATTGAATTCTCAATAGTATTATGATGATTATATAATAACCATTAAAAAAAAACTTTCAGATGTTTATGATGATCTTATAACACAACAACATGATAAAGATGTCTTATCCATGAAATTTCAAGATAATATATATATATATATATATACGTATATATATTTACTTTATTTTCTTCCTTTGCTTCTTTTTTTTTTTTTTTCTTACATGTCACGTTAGCCAACTAGCATGACCCATCCTACTTGTACGCTCTAGCTGAGTGATGCCAAAAAGAGTAGACATCCTTTTCAAAGATGTATCAGGAGAGGCATAATGAAAAGTAAAAAAAAAAAAATGAGATCCTTTTCAATGTCCCTAATGGAATAGAGTTATTATAGTAACACAAAATTTGTTCTTGTGTAAATTAATAGAATCATAGAGTAGGCAAGCTAACCTGACTCCTTTCTTTTTCTGGTATATCTATAATTCTATGTACGTGCTTTAAAAAAAAAGAAAAAAAGAATATAGACTACCTACTTTAAACCAAGTAATAGGGCAACACGTAAAATTGATAAAATTTTTGACGATTTGGCATCTATATTACATGTGTCCTGGTGTGAAAATGGATGTGATGGCACGTGGGGGATGTGCCTAATTTATAAAAATGAAAAAAGAGAAACTTTGATGATGCCATTCCGAAGCTTTGACAACGAAGATTAAGAGGAATGAATAAAAACTACCAATCTTCTTCAAGTTTCCAAGTGACTTCACGACCTTCACAATAAGTGGCACTACTTTCCTTCGGGTCTCTAAGTGGCTGCCGTCAACTTCTACAATAAGCGAGTCACTTCCTTTAGGTCTCTAAGTGATCGCTACTGGCCTTCATCAGCTATGAGTTCTACTTTAGCTGCCTTCCTCACCGGTCTCAAAGCTTGCCGGTCTTTGACTTGAAATCAAGTAGGAATCTGTAAGTCTATTTTGCAATTGTAACATGTTTTAAAAGAAAAAAAGAAAAAAAAAATTGAATAAAACAAATAGGTGCCATGGCCATGGAAAGCTTCTGAGCCTACTTGTTGCCGGAAGCTGTGAAGAGCTGTTAATTCATTATGCATAAAGAAGAAGAAAAAAGGAAAAAAAAAAAAATCTTATATCTTCTTTGCCAAGGTGGTCCAATGTAGAGCTTCCAAACGAGCTAAGTGGGTCAACCCACCTTTTGCAAATGCAGGTTAGATTTTTCCGCCTAACCCATCCAACTGAGGGTTAGTTGTTAAGTAGGTCAATCCATAAATTGTATCATCATTCATTTTCTTATAAATATATTATCCAGAATGTTTACGAATAAAAAATCAGTATTCACAATTTTACTAGTTACATTGTACATAATTAGTTTTTATTTATGATATAACTTGGCTTTTATTTCGTTTCAAAAAAATAAAATTCCATTTTTTTCAGGAAAATATATACATATATATATAATTGTGTCAAAATTAAAAAAGGAAATTCTATAGCTGACAATATAAATTTATAGGTATATTTGTAATAATATAGACTAAGATTTTCATAGTAATCATATCAATTGAAGTCCCACTACTATCATGATGATTATATAATACTCATCAGGCAAAAACTTTAGGTTATTTATGATAGTTTAATAATACAACAACATGATGATCTTATAACCCAACAAAATGATGAGGAAGTCTTATTCATGAAATTTTAAGATAATATATACATAATATACATACATACATATTTAGTTTTCTTTATTTGCAAGTTGACAAGTCAACCCGATCTGTAATGGGTTGACCTATATTGGCTTGTGGGTTAAGCGGTCGGGTGAAAAAAAGCCCGCAATTAAGTAAGTCAAAACTCATTAGCTAGCCCCCTTTTTTTTTTTTTTTCTTTGTATGTTACGTGAGCTAACCCGCATGATTGGTCCTACTTACACAGTTCTAATTGAGTGATAGAAAAAAAGAAGACCTCCTTTTAAGAGATGTTGTATTAAGGAAGGCATAAAAGAAAGGGAAAAAAAGAAAGAAAGAAAGATTAGACACTTGTCAAATCCTTAATCGAATAAAGATATTATACTAGTACAAAATTTGTCTTTATATAAATTAATAGAATCATGAAGAGGGCATGCTAACTTGAGTCCTTTCTTTTTCTTTCTAATATATCTAGAATACTATGTATGTGCTTCAAAAAGAAAAAAAAAAAAACAAATTGCCCATTTTAAACCATGTAATATGCTTACATGTCAAATTGACAAATTTGTTTATGATTTGCCCTTTATATTACACGTGTCTTGGTGCGAAAATAGATGTGATGGCATTTGGGGGATGGGCCTAATTTATAAAAAAGAAAAAAAAGAAACTAAGATGATGCCAAAAAACTACTGCTTTCTTCAAGTTTCCAAGTGACTTCGTGGCCTTTACAATAAGTAACACCACTTTCCTTCGGATTTCCAAGTGGTTGCCCTCAACCTCTACAACATGTACTTCCTTCGGGTCTCTAAGTGATCGTAACCGGCATTCAACTGCTATGAGCTCTACCTTAGCTGCCGTCCTCACCAGTCTCCGTGCTTGTCGGTCTTTGACCTAAAGGGAAGTAGGAATCTACAAATCTATCATGCAATTAAAACATATTTTAAAAAAATAATAATGAACAAAACAAAAAAGTGCCATGGCCATGAAAAGCTTCCGAGCT
This sequence comes from Lumnitzera racemosa, assembly GCA_024138005.1. Classification (NCBI taxonomy): domain Eukaryota; kingdom Viridiplantae; phylum Streptophyta; class Magnoliopsida; order Myrtales; family Combretaceae; genus Lumnitzera; species Lumnitzera racemosa. The sequence continues at coordinate 109,278,751 of JAMXBC010000004.1, forward strand.
TACCTACTATTGGAAATTGTGAGGAATAGTTAATTCATTATGCGCCAAGAAGAAGACAAAAAAGAAAAAAAATGTATGCTTATATTTTCCCTACTAAGGTGGCTGAATGCATAGCTTATAAACGAGTTAATTAGGTCAACCTGGCTTACACTATATTGGCCAGCTAGCAAATGAGGGTTGCATTTTTCAATTTAAGCTGCCCTGCAATGGGTTAGATGGTCAACTGCAAATTCTACCATCATTCATTTTCTTATAAATATATTATCTAAAATGTTCATGGATCAAAAATCATTATTCACAATCTTTCCGGTTATATTATACGTAATTATTTTTTATTTACTATATAACTTGACTTTTATTTCGTTTCAGAAAAATAAAATTCTAATTTTTCTAGGCAAAAATCTACTTGTTATACATATATACATTTGCATTAACATGGAAAAGAAAAAAATTCTATAACTGATAATATAAATGTATAAGCATATTTATGACAATATAAACTGAGATTTTCATAGTTATTACACTGATCGAATACTAGTATCATACTGATTATCCATGAAATTTCAAGATAATATATACATATTTAGTTTTTTTTTTCTCTCTCATTTTTTCATTGCAAGTTGGCGAGCAACCTGACTTGCAATGGGTTGGCCCACCTTAGCCCGTAGGTTAAGCGGTTGGGCTAAAAAAAGTTCACATTCAAACAGGTCAAAATTCATTAACAATCCACTTTTTTTTTTTTTGCTGGTTACACAAGTCTACCCTTATGCACAAAAGTTCTAACCGAATGAAGTAAGAAAGAGTAGACCTCCTATTCATAAATGTTGTATGCACAAAAGAAAGAGGGAAAAAAAAAAAGATAGAACACTTGTCAAGTACCTAATGGAATAAAGATATTATCTTAGTATAAAATTTGTCCTTTATAATTTAATAAAATCATAGAGTGGGTAAGCTAACTTGAGTCCTTTCTTTCCCTTTCTATTAAATCTAGAATACTACATATGTGCTTCAAAATGGAAAAAATAAGTAGAATATGGACTGCAAATTTTAAACCAAGTAATAGGCCTACATATCAAATTGATAAAATTTTTGACAATTTGGCTTCAATGTTACACGTGTCTTGTTGCGAAAATGAATGTGGTGGCACTTGGAGGATGGGCCTCATTATTAAAAACTAAAAAAGACGATGTCATTCTGAAGCTTTAACAACGAGGATTTAGAGGAAATGAACAAAGACTACCACTTTCTTTAGGTTTCCAAGTAACTTCGTAGCCTTCACAATAAACGGCTTTACTTTCCCTCGGGTGTGCAAATAACTGCCAAAAGCCTTCACAACATGCAAGTCACTTCCTTCCAGTCTCTAAGTGATCATCGCTGCCCTTAACAATTACGAGCTCTTCCTTAGCTGCCATCCTTATCGGTCTCCATACTTACCGATGTTGGATCTGAAGTCAAGTAGGAATTTGCAAGTCTATGGTGCAATTGTAACATGTTTTTTTTTTTTTTATAAAAAAAGAAAAGAAAAATAATAATGTATAAAACAAAAAGGTGCCATGGCCATGGAAAGCTTCTAAGCTTACCTGCAGCTGGAAGTTGTGAAGAGCTGTTAATATATTATATGCATAGAAGAAGAACATAATGAAAGGATATATGCTAATATCTTCTTAGCTAAGATGGCCGAATGTAGAGCTTACTCGTGGACTAAATGGTGTAACATACATTAGCCCGCTTACAAATGTGGGGTAGACTTTTAAGTCAAAATCACCTCACTATTGGCAGGCAAGTTAAGCGAGTCAACTTACGAATTATACCATCATTTATTTTCTTATAAATATATTATATAGAGTATTCATAAATCAAAAATCATTATTCATAATCTTACTAGTTACATTATACATATTAGTTTATATTTACTACATAACTTGATTTTTATTTCATTTTAGAAAATTAAATTCCATTTTTTTAGGAAAATATGTACATATTATGCATATATACATTTGCATCCATATGGAAAAGGAAAAAAATCTATAGTTGATAGTATGAATATATAGGCATATTTATAATAATATATACTGAGATTTTCGTAGTTATCATACCAATCAAATTCCTAGTAGTATCATGATAATTATACATTAACCATTACGAAAAAACTTTGAGTTATTAATGATGGTCTTATAGTACAACAGCATGAAGATTTTGTAACCCAATAACATGATGAGGATGTCTTATCCATGAAATTTCAAGATAATATATACATATTTTCATATTTTCTTTACTTTCTTTCTCTCTTTGTTTTTTTTTTTCCCCTTTATGGATTGGTAGGCCAACAAGTCATACAATGAGTTAACCCATTTTGGCCTAGTTGAGTGAAAAAAATGTCTACATTTAAACTAGTCAAAATTTATTAACCTAACTCATCTTTTTCTGCGTATCAGGCCAATTGACCAGTATGATTTACCCCACTTAGACAACTCTAGCCAAGTGATGGCAAAAAAAAGGAGACCTCCTTTTCAGAAATGTTGTATCAGGGGAGGCAAAATAGAATGGAGAAAAAAACAAAGATGGAACCCTTGTCAAGTCCCTAATGAAATAAAGTTATTATTTTAATACAAAAATTGTCCTTGTGTGAATTAACAGAATCATGGAGTGGGCAAGCTGACCCGAGTCCTTTCTTTCCCTTTCTGGTATATGTAGAATTCTATATACGTGCTTAAAAAAAAAAAAAATAGAATATTGACTTCTTATTTTAAGTTAAGTAATAGGCCGACACATCAAATTGACAAATTTTTTTATGATTGGGCTTCTATATTATACGTGTCCTGGTACGAAAATGAATGTGATGGCACTTAAGGAATGTGCCTAATTTATAAAAATAAAAAAAGAGAAACTATGATGATGCTGCTTTGAAGCTTTGACAACGAGGATTAAGAGGAATTGGATAAAGACCACTACCTTTTTTCAGGTTTCCAAGTTACTCAATGACCTTTACAATAAGTGGCACTACTTTCTTTTAGGTCTCGAAGCGGTTGCCGTCAACGTCTGCAACAAGAAAGTCACTTCCTTTGGGTCTTTAAGTGATCGTCACTGGTCTTCAACAACTACGAGCTCTGCTTTAGCTGTCGTCCTCACCAATCTCAAAGCTTGTCGATCTCTGACCTGAAATCAAGTAGGAATTTGCAAGTCCATTGTGCAATTGTAATATGTTTTAGAAAAAAAAAAGGAAAAAGAAAAATAATATTGAATAAAACAAATATGTACCATGGCCATGAAAAGCTTCTGAGCTTACCTGCTGTTGGAAGTTGTGAGAAGCTATTGATTCGTTATGCACAAAGAAGAAGAAAAAGGAGAAAATATATGCTTATATTCTCTCTGCTTAGGTGGACAAATATAAAGCTTTCAAGCGGGCTAAGTGAATCAACCCGCATTGGCGCGTTTGTAAATGCGGGTTATATTTTTCAGCCCAACATGTCTAGCTGCGGGTTAAGTTAGTCAACTCGCAAATTGTACCATTATTTATTTTCTTATAAATATATTAAATAGAATGTTCACATATCAAAAGTCATAATTTACAATATTACCGATTATATTGTAGATAAATAGTTTTTATTTATGACATAACTTGGCTTTTATTTCGTTTTAGAAAAACAAAGTTCCAATTTTTTCAGGAAAATATATACATATATACATTTGCATCAATATAGAAAAAGAAAAAATTCTATAGCTAATTGTATGAATGTATAGACATATTTATAACAATATAGATTGAGATTTTCATAGTTATCACACCAATCAAATTCCCACTAATATCATGATGATTATATAGAGTTGTTCATGATAGTTTTATAACATAACAACATGATGATCTTATAACCTAACAACATGATGAGGAAGTCTTATCTATGAAATTTCAAGATAATAAATACATAATATACATACATATTTAAAAGACCTTCTTTTAAGAGATGTTATATTAGGAGAGGCATGGAAGAATGGGGAAAAAGAAAGATGGGGCACTTTTCAAGTCCTTAATGGAATAAAAATATTATCCTAGTACAAAATTTATCCTTATATAAATTAATAGAATCATGAAGCAAGCAAGCTGACCTAAGTACTTTCTTTTCCTTTCTAGTATATCTAGAAAACGATGTATGTGCTTCAAAAAGAAAAAAACAAACTGCCCATTTTAAATCATGTAATTGGCTTACATGTCAAATTGACAAAATCTTTGACAATTTGGCTTCTTTATTACACGTATCCTAGCATGAAAATGAATGTGATGGCATTTGGTGGATGGGCCTAATATATAAAAATAAACAAAAGAGAAACTAAGATGATGCTAAAAGACTACTACTTTCTTCAGGTTTCCAAATGACTTCGTGACCTTCACAATAAGCGACACCACTTTCCTACGGGTTTCCAAGTGGTTTGATCAACCTCTGCAACATGTGAGTCACTTCCTTTGGGTCTCCAAGTGATCGTAACCGGCATTCAATAGCTACAAGCTCTACCTTAGCTGCCATCCTCACCAGTCTGGATGCTTACCAGTCTTTGACCTAAAGCCTGTAGGAATCTGCAAATCCATCCTGAATTAAAACATATTTGAAAAAGATATAATAAATAAAACAAAAAGGCACCATGGCCATAGAAAGCTTCTAAGCTTAGTTATTGTTGGAAGTTGTGAGGAGCTATTAATTCATTATGTGCCAAGAAGAAGAAAAAAAGAAAAAATGTATGCTTATATTTTCTCTACTAAGGTGGCTAATAGCTGGCTAAATGCATAGCTTGTAAGCGAGCTAATTGGGTTAACCCGCCTTGCATTGCATTAGCCTGCTTGCAAATGCAGATTGGATTTTTTTGCTCAACCCGTTCCATTAAGGGTTAGAGGCTTAAGAGGGTCAATCTGTAAATTGTACCATCATTCATTTTCCTATAAATATATTATCAAGAATTTTCATAAATCAAGAATCATTATTCACAATCTTACCAATTACATTGTATGTAATTAATTTTTATTTACTATATAACTTGGCTTTTATTTCGTTTCACAAAAATAAATTTCTAATTTTTCCAAGAAAATATCTACATATTATAAATATATACATTTGCATCAACATGGAAAAGGAACAAGTTATATAACTGATTGTATGAATATATAGGTATATTTATGACAATATAGACTAAGTTTTTCATAGTTACCACATCAATTGAATTCCTAATAGTATTATAATGATTATATAAAAACCATTAGGCAAAAACTTCGAGTTATTCGGGATGGTCTTATGACACATCAACATAATAATCTTGTAACCTAACAATATGATGAGATGTCTTATCTATGAAATTTCAAGATAATATATACATAATATACATATTTAGTATTCTTTTTTTCTTTCATTTTTCTCTACGGGTTGGTGGGCCAACCCAACTTGCACTTGGTTAGCTTACTTTAGCCTACGTATTAAGCGGTTAGGTTAAAAAAGGGCCCCATTTAAACAAGTCAAAATTTATTAACCCATCCCCCTTTTTTTTCTATTTATTTTTTTTAGGTTACACAAGTCGATCTGGATAACTCACCTCACTTGCATAGGTTTAGCTAAGTGAAGCCAAAAAGAGCAAACTACCTTTTCATAAATGTTGCATCAAGGAAGGTACAAAAGAAATCAAAGAAAAAAAGAAAAGAAAAGATGGGACACTCGTCAAGTTTCTAATGGAATAAAGATATTATCTTAGTACAAAATTTGTCTTTGTATAAATTAATAGAATCATGAAGTGGGTAAGCTGACTTGAGTCCTTTCTTTCCCTTTCTTATAAATCTAGAATGCTATGTATGTACTTCAAAAAGAAAAAAATAAATAAATAGAATATGAATTGCCAATTTTAAACTAAGTAATCGGCCTACAAATCAAATTAACAAAATTTTTGACAATTTGGCTTCAATATTACACGTGTCGTGCTGCGAAAATGGGTGTGATGGCTCTTGGGAGATGGGCCTAACTTATAAAAATAATAATAAAAAAAAAACTAAGATGATGTCATTTCAAAGCTTTGGTAACGAGGATTAAGAGGAATTGAACAAACACTACCACTTTCTTTAAGTTTCTAAGTAACTCCGTAGCCGTTACAATAAGTGACTCCACTTTTCTTCGGGTGTGCAAGTGACTACCGACAGCCTTCGCAACAAGCGAGTCACTTCCTTTTAAGTCTTTAAGTAATCATCACTACCTTAACAGCTATGAGCTCTACCTTAACTGCCGTCCTCGCTGGTCTCCATGCTTATCGGTCTTAGACCTAAAGTTAAGTAGGAACTTGCAAGTCCTGTAATGTGTTTTTTTTTTTTCAAAAAAAAAAATAATGAATAAAACAAAAAAGCGCCATGGCCATGGAAAGCTTTTGAGTGGAAGTTGTGAAGAGCTATTAATATATTATGCACAAAGAAAAAAAAAATGTTTATATCTTCTTTGCTAAGATAGCCCAATGAAAAGCTTACAAGCGGGCTAAATGAGTTAACTTGCCTTACCCCTCATTGGCCCACTTGCAAATGTAGGTTGAATTTTTCTGTCCAGCCCACCTCACTATGGGTTAGTGAGTTAAACGGGTCAACCTATGAAGTGTACCATCATTCATTTTCTCATAAATATATTATATAGCTTACTGGTTATAGTGTACGTAATTCATTTTTATTTATAATATTTCTTGTTTTTTATTTCATTTTAGAAAAATAAAATTCAAATTTTCTAGGAAAATATATACATATTATGCATATATACATTTTCATCAACGTGGAAAAGGAAAAAATTCTATTGCTAATAGTACGAATATATAAGCATATTTACAACAATATAAATTCAGATTTTCTTAATTATCATACCAATCGAATTCCTAATAGTATTATGATGATTATATAATAATCATTGGAAAAAACTTTGAGTTATTGACAATAGTCTTATAACACAGCAAAATGATGATCTTGTAACCCAACAACATGATGGGGATGTCTTATCTATGAAATTTCAAGATAATTTTAACATATTTACTTTACTTTCTTTCTTTTGTTTTTTTTTTTCCCTTTATCATGCGGTGGGTTTACCCACATTAGCCTATGGGTTAAGTAGTCAGGCTAAAAAGAGCTCACATTTTAACGGGTCAAAATTTATTAGCTTAGTCCACTCTTTTTTACGGGTTACGTGAGCCAACCTGTATTTCTCGTGCCTCTTACATAGTTCTGGCCATGTGATGCTAAAAAGAGGAGACCTCCTTTTAAGATATGTTGTTTTAGTGGAGGCACAAAAGAATGGGAAAAAAAATTGATGGGATGCTTGTTAAGTCCCTAATGGAATAAAGATATTATCTTGGTACAAAATTTATCCTTGTGTAAATTAATAGAATCATGGAGTGGGCAAATTGACCCGAGTCCTTTGTTTCCCTTTCTAGTATATATAGAATACTATGTGCTTAAAAAAGAAAAAAATAAATAGTATATGGACCGGCCATTTTAAACTAAGTAATAGACTTACATGTCCAATCGATAAAATTTTTTATGATTTAGCTTCTATATTACACCTGTCCTAGTGCGAAAATGGATGTAATGGCACTTGGGGCATCGACCTAATTTATAAAAATAATAATAATAAAAAAAAGAAACTAAGATTATTCTACTTTGAAGCTTTCACAACGCAAATTAAGAGAAATTGAATAAAGACTACTACTTTCTTCAAGTTTCTAAGTAACTCTGTGGCCTTCACAATAAGCAGCACCACTTTCCTTCGGGTTTTCAAGTGGTTGCCATCAGCCTCTATTACATGTGAGTCACTTTCCTCGAGTCTCTAAGTAATCGTCACCGGCATTCAACAACTATGAGCTCTACCTTAGCTGCCGTCCTAACCAGTGTCTATGCTTGCCGATCTTTAACATGGAGTCACGTAGGAATCTGCAAATCCATCATGCAACTAAAACATATTTAAAAAAAAAACAAAGAAAAAATAATAATGAATAAAACGAAAAGGCACCATGGCCATGAAAAGCTTCTAAGTTTCCGTGCTACTGGATGTTGTAAGGAGCTGTTAATTTATTATGTGCCAAGAAGAAAAGGAAAAAGAAAAAGAAAAAAAAAATATATATATATATATATACTTATATCTTTTTGGCTAAGGTGGCCAAATGTGGAGCTTGCAAGCGAGCTAATTGGGTCAATTTACCTTGTCTCGCATTAGCTAACTTGCAAATGTGGTTTGGATTTTCCACCAATCCCACCTTGTTGCAAACTGACAAATTAAGCGAGTCAACCCTCGAATTGTATTATCATTCATTTCCTATAAATATATTATCTAGAATGTTCATAAATAAAAAATCATTATTCATAATCTTACCTATTACATTGTACGTAATTAGTTTTTATTTACTAGATAACTTGGCTTTTATTTTGTTTCAAAAAAATAAATTTATAATTTTTCTAGAAAAATATCTATATATTATATATATACACATTTGCATCAACATGGAAAAGGAAAAAATTATACTAATAATATGAATGTATAGGCATATTTATAACAATATAGACTAAGATTTTCATAATTATCACACCAATCGAATTCCCACTAATATCATAATGATTATATTATTAACCATTAGGCAAAAAATTTGAGTTGTTCACATTGTTCTTATAACACCACAACATGATGATCTTCCAACACAACAATATAATGAAGAAGTCTTATTCATGAAATTTCATGATAATATATACATAATATCTATATATACATATTTACGTTTCTTTTTTTGTGAGTTGGCAGCCGACCAGTCCTACAATAAGTTGACCCACATTGACTTGAGGGTTAAGCGGCTAGACTAAGAAAAGCCTACATTTAAGTAAGTCAAAATTTATTAGACTATCTTACTTTTTTTTTTTTTCTTTTTTTGTGGCTTACGCAAGTCAACCCACTTGATACGCCTCACTTGTATGCCAAAAAGAGGAGACTTCTTTTTCAGAGATGTTGTATATGGTAAGCGCAAAAGAAAGGGGAAAAAAATTGGGACACTTGTCAAGTCTGTAATGGACTAAAGATATTATCCTAATACAAATTTTATCCTTGTGTAAACTAATACAATCAAGGCATGGGTAAGCTGACTTACGTCTTTTCTCTCCCTTTCTAGTATATCTATAATACTATGTATGTGCTTCAAAAAGAAAAAAACAAGTAGAATATGGGGTGCCCATTTTAAACCAAGTAATTGGATTACATGTCAAATTGGAAAATTTTTTGACGATTTGGCTTCTATATTACGGGTATCCTTGTGCGAAAATGGATGTGATGGTACTTGGGGAGGAGCCTAATTTATAAAAATTAAAAAAGAAAAAGAAAAAGAAACTAAGATGATGCTATTTTGAAGCTTTAACAACGTAAATTAAGAGGAATTAAGTAAAGAATACCACTTTCTTTAGTTTTCCAAGAGATTCTGTGGCATTCACAATAAGCAGCACCACTTTCCTTCGAGTTTCCACGTGGTTGCTATCAACGTCTACAATATGTGAATCACTTCCTTTGGATCCCTAAGTGACTGTTATCGACATTCAACGGCCACGAGCTCTACCTTAACTTCCTACTCACCAATCTCCATGCTTGTGGGTCTTTGGCTTGAAGTCAAGTAGGATCCATCGTACAATTAAAACATGTTTTAAAAAAAAATAAAATAATAATGAATAAAATAGAAAGGAACCACGGCCATGGAAAGCTTCTGAGCTTACTTGCTACTAGAAGTTTGTGAGGAGCTGTTAATTCATTATGCATAAAGAAGAAGAAAGAAAAGAATAAAATATACTTATATCTTCTTTGCTAAGGTGGTTTAGTGTCGAGTTTGTAAGTGAGCTAAATGGACTAATCTGCCTTGTCCAACATCGATTTGTTTGCAAATGCAGCTTGGATTTTTTAGCCTAATCACCTTGTTAGGGTTAAGCGAGTCAACTCGCGAATTGTATTATAATTCATTTTCTTATAAATCTATTATCTAGAATGTTCACAAATAAAAAATTATTATCCACAATCTTATCAATTATATTGCACATAATTAGTTTTATTTACTACATAACTTGGTTTTTATTTCGTTTTAGAAAATAAAATTCAAAATTTTCTAGAAAAATATATACATATATACATTTGCATCAACATGGAAAAGGAAAAAAATTATATAACTAATAGTATGAATATATAGGCATATTTATAACAATATAGGCCGAGATTTTTATAATTATCAAACCAATCAAATTCCCACTAGTATCGTGATGATTATATAATAACCATTGGGTAAAAACTTTGAGTTGTTCATGATGGCCTTATAACTAAGCAACATGATGATTTTGTAACCTAACAACATGATGAGAAAATCTTATCCATGAAATTTTAAGATAATATATACATAATATACATATTTAGTTTTGGTTCTTTTTTTTTTTCTTTTCGGGTTGGTAGGCCAACCCAACTTAAAATGGGTTGACCTACATTGGCCTATGAGTTAAGTGATTGGACTAAAAAAAACCTACATTTAAGCGAGTCAAAATTTAAACTCAACCTACTCTTTCTTATGGGTCATGCTAACTGACCCTTATGACCCATACCCCTTATACAGTTCTGGCTGAGTAACACCAAAAAGAAGAGACCTCCTTTTTAGAGATATTGTATTAGGGTAGGCACAAAAGAAGGGGAAAAAAGAAACATGGGACATTTGTTAAGCCCCTAATAGAATAAAGATATTATCTTAGTACTATTTATCCTTGTGCAAAATAAATAGAATTGGAGTAGCCTAAGTCATTTCTTTCCCTTTCTAGTATATTTAGAATAATATGTATGTGCTTCGAAAAGAAAAAAAAAAAAAAACAACTAATAGAATATGGACTACCCATTTTAAACCAAGGAATAGACCTACATGTTAAATTGACAAAATTTTTAATGATTTGGTTGCTATATTACACATGTCCTAGTGCGAAAATGGATGTGATGGTACTTAGGGGATGGACCTAATTTATAAAAAAAAAAAAAAAAAAAAAGAAACTAAGATGTTGCCACTTCAAAGCTTTGACAACACTGAGAGGAAATGAATAAAGACTACCACTTTCTTCAAGTTTCTAAGTGACTCCGTGGCCTCCACAATAAGCGGCACCACTTTCCTTGGGCTCTCCAAGTGGTTGTTGTCATCCTCTGCAAATTGTGAGTCACTTCCTTCGGTTCTCTAAATGATCGTCATCAAGATTCAATAGCTACGAGCTCTACCTTAGCTGCCATCTTCACCGATCTCCAAGCTTGCCGGTCTTTGATCTAAAGTCAAGTAGGAGTTTGCAAATCCATTGTGCAATTATGACATGTTTAGAAAAAAGAAAAATAATAACGAATAAAAACAAAAGGTTACCATGACTATGGAAGACTTCTAAACTTACCTGCTGCTGGATGTTATGAGGAGCTATTAATTCATTATCTGTGAAGAGGAAGATAAAAAGAAAAAATATATGCTTATATCTTCTCTACTAAGGTGGCTGAATGTAGAGTTCGCAAGTAAGTAGGTTCACCTATCTAGCCTCACACCGGCTCGCTTGCAAATACCAGTTGGAATTTTTACCCTAATTCACCTCACTATAAGTTTTAAATTAAGCATGCTAATCTATAAATTCTATAATCATTTATTTTCTTACAAATATATTAAGTAAAATATTCATAAATCAAAAATCATCATTCATAATATTACCGATTGCATTGTACATATTTAGTTTTTATTTACTACATAACTTGGTTTTTATTTTATTTTAGCAAAATTAAAGTTTCAATTTTTTTAGGAAAATATATATATATATTTGCATCAACATGGAAAAGAGAAATATTTGATAGCTAATAGTATAAATGTATAAGTATATTTATAACAATATAAATTGAGATTTTCATAATTATTACACTAATCAAATTCTCATTAGTATCATAATGATTATAAAAAAACCATTAGGCAAAAACTTTGAGTTGTTCATGGTGGTCTTATAACACAACAACAAGATGATCTTGTAATCCAATAAAATGATGAGGATATCTTATCTATGAAATTTTAAGATAATATATACATAATATTCATATATACACATTTAGTTTTCTTTCTTTCTTTCTTTTTTTTTCTTTGTGGTTTGGTAGGTCAACTCAAACTTTGCAATGGGTTAGCCGGGTTAGCTCATTTTGGATTGTGACTTAGGAGAGCTGACTCACATAACCCGCATGAACCACCCCTCTTACACAGTAAGTGATGCTAAAAAGAGGAGACCTCTTTCTTTTCATAGATGTTATTTGAGAGGAAGCACAAAAGAAAGGGAAAAGAAAAATATATGACCCTTGTTAAGTCCCTAATGGAATAAAAATAACGTCCTAGTACGAAATTTTCCCTTATGTAAATTAATAGATTTATGGAGTGGGCAAGCTGACCCGAGTTCTTTATTTCCCTTTCTGGTATATCTAGAATACTATATACGTGCTTCAAGAAGAAAAAAAAAACAAATAGAATATGCACCGCTGATTTTAAACTAAGTAATAGGCCGACATGCCAAATTGACAAAATTTTTTGTGATTTGGCGTGTCTATTACACGTGTCCTAGTACAAAAATGAATGTGATGGCACTTGGGGGATAGGCCTAATATATAATAATAATTAAAAAAAAAAAGAAATTAAGATAATGCCATTCCAAAGCTTTGACAACGTAGATTAAGAGGAATTGAACAAAGACTAACACTTTCTTCAGGTTTCCAAGTGACCCAGTGGCATTCACAATAAGTGACACCACTTTCCTTTAGCTCTCCAAGTGGTTGTCGTCAGCCTCTGCAACAAGCAAGGCACTTCCTTCGGTTCTCTAATTGATCATCACCGGCCTTCAACAAATACGAGCTCTACCTTGGCTATCGTCCTCACTTGTTTCCAAGCTTATCAGTCTTTGACCTGAAGTCAAATAGGAATCTGCAAGTCCATCGTGCAATTGTAACATGTTTTTTTTGAAAAAGAAAGAAAAATAATAATGAATAAAACAAAAAGGCGCCATAGCCATGGAAAGCTTATGAGCTTACCTACTGCTAGAAGTTGTGAGGAACCGTTAATTCATTATGTGCAAAGAAAAAACAAAAAAAGAAAAAATATATGCTTATATCTTCTCTACTAGCGTGGCCGAATGTAAAGCTTGCAAGCGGGCTAAGTGTGATATCTTGCCTCACTTTGCCTGCAAATGTAGGTTAAAATTTATAGTCTAACCTGCACCGCTGCAGGTTGGCGGGTTAAAGTATTCCAATCCATGAAATATGCTATATTTTATTTTTTTATAAATATATTATGTAAAATGTTCAAAAATCATAATTTACAATCTTACTAGTTGTATTACACATATTTAGTTTTTATTTACTACATAATTTGGTTTTTTATTTCATTTTAGAAAAATAAAGTTTCAATTTTTCTAAGAAAATATATATATATTATACATATATACATTTGCATCAAGATGGAAAAAGAAAAAATTCTATAACTAATAGTACGAATATATATGCATATTTATAACAATATAAACTAAGATTTTCATAACTATCACACAAATCAAATACCCACTAGTATTATAATGTATCATAATGGTTATATAAAAACCATTTGGCAAAAACATTAGCTGTTTATGATGATCTTATAACACAATAACATGATTATCTTGTAACCCAACAACATGATGATGATGTCTTATCTATGAAATTTGAAGATATTAAATACATAATATACATATATATTATTTTCTTTCTTTCTCTTTTTTTTTTCCTTTGCTAGTTGGCTAGCCTACTTGGCCTAAAATGGGTTAACCCACTTTAGCTTATGGATTAAGCAACTAGATTAGAAAAAAACCTGCATTTAAGCATATCAAAATTTATTCACCTAGCTCTTTTTTTTTTTTTTTATTACACCATATGACCTGCATGACTAGTTTCGCTTGCATAACTCTAGGCTAGTGATGCCAAAAAGAAGGGACTTGCTTTTAAGAGATGTAGTATTTGGGGAAGCACAAAAGAAAGGGAAAAAAAAAAAAGGATGGGACACTTGTCAAGTCCTTAATAGAATAAAGATATTGTCCTAGTACAAAATTTGTTCTTGTGTAAATTAATAGAATTATGGAGTGGGCAAGCTAACTTGAGTCATTTCTTTCCTTATCTAATATATCTAGGATACTATGTATGAGAAAAAAAAATTAGAGTATGGACTGCTATATACATATCATATTGACAAAATTTTTGGCGATTTGGCTTTAATATTACACGTTAATTGGTGCAAAAATGGATGTGATGACACTTAGGGGATAGGCCTTATTTATAAAAAGAGAGAGAGAAACTAAGATGATACCATTTTGAAGTTTTAATTGTCATGACCCTAAGGGGAGTCTAGTAGAATTGTTTAAAATTTTTATATCATGTGTATACCCGCGATATAAAAACTGTTTTATAAGTTAGAGATTGCAAGATTTAAATAATTAAATACTAAGGTTTTCAATTTTAATTAAATAATTCAATATAAAATATAAGTGAATATGGATATCTAATAAGTTATAGTTCATTAGAACCGCAAAGAATCGATATCCCCTACCAAATATTAAGGTAAGGTAGTAAAGTTCTAGAACTTAAACTTATGAAAACCATAAAATCTAAATATAGTATTTATAATTATATGCAATAACTCAAATCGATTACAAAATCTATCTTCAGATTCTAACGTTTAAGCACCTTGATGCAGGTATTCAACACTAATCTCTTAACCCATGCCCGATTATCTAGTAACCTGCAAAAGAAAAACAATTGAGAAATAAGTTACAGGAGCTTAGTGAGATATCCCTCATACTATACTAGTAAATAGGTTATCAAACAATTTATTATCAAACATATGAATGCATGAACAAATAGTATACCAAAATAATATATATGTAGCTAACCAGTGTTGTATACAACATTAGATTTAACACTCTCTAAAGTAAGGGTTGGAGATACATCAGCACCAATCACAACCGAACTCTAACACTTGGAGTTTTTAACTATAAATTTAAATTACGTATTTTATGAAATACATTTTCCTTTCAAAGGAATCCAGTAACATACAAAATCCTAAGTTTAGCAATAAGGTAGCTTCTACAGTTCATGCTCACACCCTATAGTGGTAGTCTCTAGACATGACCCCTAACCACCGACAGTTAGTATCTCTGGCATTAATAAAACCCGCGAACTAAGGGTAGCGTCTTGTTATACTAATGTTTCTACACTATACTAATCAAATCATGTGGGAATCTATCTCTCTAAGGCCTTTAATTACTAATCGCGTGAGGTGACAGCTAGAACATTAAGTACAATGTTCGTGCTTTATGCATGATTCCAGATAATTTAAGTTAAGTTAAATATGATTAACTTAATTTATGAGGTAATTAAACATTATCGATAAGTCATTCATATTATGCAACAATCAATCATATAACTAAATTTTCAATTATCACATTTAATAGTATTTTGCATAGTAATCAATTAATATCAAACACATGCATAACTCAAACTCCCATGCATTAAGTTATTAATATTTAATTTACATGTACTAACTACAAGCACAAAATAAGTATATAATTATTGAGAGTACTCACTTGGTCATGAATGATGTCAAGGATTGTAGTAGTCCAAAGGTAAATCGATTTCGATCTCAGGATTACCTAACATTTAAAGAAGGAAAGGAATAATAAGTGTTTGTATCAAATAATTAAGCTATTCATATATTTGTTACTAATTACTTAAATTAGTTATCTACTCTTATGAAATGTCCAGTTCAAGCTTTTTTCGTTATTCACGTATAACTTTTTCATTTTAACTTTAAGTTTTATGAACTTATAATCCATTTTTATCCTTTTCAAATGTACTTTCTCATAGCGGGCTATGTTTTGGATATTGTAACCTGCAGTTTCAACTATTATATAAAAGTATTACAAAATTCATTATTTTGACTTAAATAATTATAAAATATTATTTTAATATTTTCTTGATATAATTATTGTTTAATAAATATTTAAATATTATATTTTGTAATTTTCTTATTTTTAGGTCTATTTTACTATAATTACTTATTTTTACTAATTTTTAGATTTAAGACTTATTAAATTCATTTTTAATACTTTATTAATTAATTATTTTATTACTATTTTAATTACCAATTTACTTAATTTTATTAAAGGCTAACATGGTAGCATAAAAGAATGCCACGTGTCAATTTCAGACTTTTGTACTTTTTTCCATCTTTTTCTTATTTTTCATTTTTATGTAATATGTATGTAATAATATTTATTATGATATTTTACTAAATTTTCTAAATTAATTATTTATTATAAATTTTTCTAAATTTACGGTACATATATATATTCATATTAAATAAATTACTTTATTTATTAAATTAATATTATAGTATGTTATGTATGTACTATTCAAATATACTTGTATTTCTACACATATTATACTATTCATATACATATATTTATACGTATAATATACTTATGTATTATAGTAATATAAACTTAAATAGTACATATATTATTCGTATGGGCTTTGTATATATACATACATGTAATTGTATTTTGTGCATATATATACATGTTCATCACGTCCATAGGTATATTTGGATATATTAAAATACTTGGTATACATAGTATTATATGTATATATATTTATCCATACATAAGTATATATGTATATAAATAAAGAAAATACATAGTATATATACACATTATTATAGGTGCATACATACATGTACATATACCTAAGTTCTTATATAAATTATTTGTAAAAATTACTATAACATGTATACTATACATATAAATATACCTTGATATTTATACACATATATGAACATACATACCCAAATACATGTATGTACAATAATATATATAAATAACTATTACAAAATACATATAATACACAAATTAAATACCATACTTGTATAATAATGAATAAAACAAAAAGGCGCTATGCCATGGAAAGCTTCTGAGCTTACCTGTTACTGGATGTGAGGAGTTGTTAATTCGTTATGCACAAAGAAGAAGAAAAAAAGGAAAAATATATGCTTATATCTTTTCTATTAAAGTGGTTAAGTGTAGAATTTGCAAATAAGCTAAGTAGATTAACCTACCTCTCCTCACATTGACTTGCTTACAAATGTTGGTTGGAATTTTTAGCCCAACCGGCACTACTAAGGGTTGGCAGGTTAAAGTATGACAACCTACGAATTGTACCATCATTCATTTTCTTATAAATATATTATGTAGAATGTTCACAAATAAAAAAATCATAATTCTCAATCTTACCGGTTGCATTGTACATATTCAGTTTTTGTTTACTACATAACTTGATTTTTATTTCGTTTTGGAAATATAAAGTTCCAATTTTTCTAGAAAATAAATACATATATATATTTCATCAACATGGAAAAGGAAAAAATTCTATAGCTGATAATATGAATGTATAGGTATATTTATAACAATATAAACTAAGATTTTCATAGCTATCATATCAATCAAATTCCCCCTAGTATCATAACAGTTATATATCATGATGGTCTTTTACGATGATCATGCAACCCAACAACACGATAATGATGTCTTATCCATGAAATTTCAAGATAATATATACATAATATACATATTTAGTTTTCTTTTTTTTTTTCCTTTGCAATTGACGTGTCAACTCGACTTGAAATGGGTTAGCCAACTTTAGCGTGCAAGTTAAGCAGCTGGGCTAAAAAAAGCCTGCATTTAAGTAAGTTAAAATTCATTAGCTCAATTAGCTTTTTCTTGTGGGTTACGCCAGTCAACCCACATGAGCTAACCCACTTGCACAGCTCTGGTTAAGTGATGCCAAAAAGAGGAGACTTCCTTTTCAAAGATGTGGTATTGGGAGAGGTATAAAAGAAAGGAAAAAGAAAAGAAGATGGGACACTTATCAAGTCCTTAATGAAATAAAGATATTATCTAAGTATAAAATTAGTCCTCGTGTAAATTAATAGAATCATGGAGTGGGTAAGTTGACCTAAGTCATTTCTTTCCCTTTTTGATACATTTAGATTACTATATATGTGCTCCAAAAGAAAAATAAAAACAAATAGAATATGGACTGCTTATTGTAAATGAAGTAATAGGCCTACATGTCAAATTGGCAAAATTTTTTATGATTTGGCTTTTGTATTACACATGTCCTAATGCGAAAATGGATGTGATGGCACTTAGGGGATGGGCCTAATTTATAAAAATAATAAAAGAAAAACTAAGATGATGCCATTCCAAAGATTTGATAATGAGGATTAAGAGGAATTGAACAAAGATTACCACTTTCATCAGATTTCCAAGTAACTCTGTGGCCTTCACAATAAGTGGTACCACTTTCCTGCGGATCACTAAGTGATTGCCATTAACCTCCACAACAAGTGAGTCACTTCCTTTTGGTCTTTAAGTGATCGTCACTAGCCTTCAACAACTACAAGCTTTACCTTAATTGCCATCCTCATTAGTCTCTAAGCTTGTTGGTCTTTGACCTGAAGTCAAATAGGAATCTGTAAGTCCATCGTCTAATTGTAACATGCTTTAAAAAAAAAGGAAAAATAATAATGAATAAAACAAAAAGGTGCCCTGGCCATGGAAAATTTCTAAGCTTACCTACTGTTGGAAGTTGTGAGGAGCTTTTAATTCATTATGCCAAAAGAAGAAGAAGAAAAAAAAGATAAAATATAGAGCTTGTAAGTAGGCTAAGTAGGTTAACCCACTTCGCCCCACATTGGCTTGCTTGTAAATATTGGTTGGATTTTTCAACCCAACCTGCCTCGCTGCGGGTCGGTAGGTTAAGTGGGTCAACCTGTGAATTGTACCATTCATTTTATTATAACTATATTATGTAGAATGTTCACAAATCAAAAATCATCATTCACAATCTTATCGATTACATTATATATAATTAGTTTTTATTTACTACATAACTTGGTTTTTTTTTTTTGTTTTAGAAAAATAAAGTTTTAATTTTTCTAAGAATAAATCAACATAGAGAAGAAAAAAAATTATATAACTGATACTTTGAATGTATATGCATATTTATAACAATATAGATTAAGATTTTCATAATTATCATACCAATCAAATTCTCACTAATATTATGATGATTATATAATAACCATTAGGCATTAGTTGTTCAAAATGGTTTTATACCACAACAACATGATGATCATGTAACCCAAAAACATGATGAGGAAGTCTTATCCATGAAATTCCAAGATAATATATACATAATATATATGTATACATGTTTAGTTTTCTTTTTTTCTTTTTTTTTTTTCCTTCACGAGTTGGCTGACCAACCTGACCTGCAATGGATTGGCCTAAGTTGGCTCGCTAGTTAAGTAGCTAAGCTAAAAAAAGCCCGTATTTAAGCAAGTCAAAATTTATTAGCCTGGCCCGTTTTTCTTACACGTCATTCAAGTTGAAACGCATAACTTGCCCCACTTGTATAGTTCTGACCGAGTGATGCCCAAAAAATGAGGAAACCTCATTTTCAAAGATGTTGTATGAGGGGAGGCCCAAAAGAAAGGGGAAAAAAAAGATGGGACACTTGTCAAGTCCCTAATGGAATAAAGTTATTATCCAAGTACAAAATTTGTACTTATGTAAATTAATAAAATCATAGAGTAGGGAAGCTAGCCTTAGTTCTTTCTTTCCCTTTCTGATATATCTAGAATTCTATGTAAGTGCTTCAAAAAGAAAATAGTAAATAGAATGTTGGCTGCCTATTTTAAACCAAGTAATAGGCCTACATGTCAAATTGACAAAATTTTTTATAATTTGGCTTTTATATTACACGTCTTGGTGTGTAAATGGATATGATGGCACTTGGGGGATGGACATAATTTATAAAAAATAAAAAATAAAAGAGAAACTAAGATGATGCCATTCCGAAACTTTGATGACGAGGATTAAGAGGAATTAAACAAAGACTATGAATCATTATTTTTCAAGCTATCGTAAATCGAAATGGTGCGATTTCACTTGAAGCAACAAAAAAACTGTTGTCACTTGTTCAAGTCACAAAGGGGAAGGCATCATTTATACGATATAAAAGACATGGGAATAATACGTACCCTTATCCTACCCACCAATTTAATTTGAGTAGGCATAATCTTCATGTATGTAAAATTAGAATGTTGCTTGAGATAAGGTTCACCATGATGTTGCAATTTCCAAGTTAACTCAATGGAAGAAGCAAAGAGTTTATTCAGAAATTATTTGTTTGCATGATAAGTCAATTGGCTGTTTAAGAGGGGTTGATTTTACATCACCTTGGGATAGTGTAACTCCAATAATCAAGATTGGTCTACGCATGATGACTTAATAGCTAGCAAAGCTTACTCGATACTTCATTACAGGGTGATATGAAACTTAGCCAAGACAATACATGCAATTAAATGGTGTTATGAGCCTACACATAAAGAAAATTTTGAATTATCTTGCAATGTTGATAAATGATAGACCTAAGCACGAATTGGACCTGCCCTAAACCTTGACCCCAATTACCATTGCATATAAGTTAAAGGTCTTGGGTTCAAATCTTGTAATAGGCATGTTGTGCCTTTTTCCTTTTCTTTTTTTTTTTCTAACAAAGCAAAAATGACACTTGTTGAGTTATCACTAGGCTATGTGTCTATTGTAGGCACGTCGTGTTACCTAGTTTGACCGCAAGTTGACGTGGTGCCATATGGCACCATGTTAGCATTTTTCACTTCATGTCAAGTCATGTGTCTTATTAAGATACCTGGAGCAACACCATTGGTTTGTGCATTAACATGGCACCACATCAGCATTTTTGCCACATATCTTGTTAATACACGTGGCACAGCACCATCGGTCTGTGTAGTTGACATAGCACCACGTTAACTTTCTTCCCCATCCCCACCCCACCCGCCGCCCGCCACCCCCCACCCCCATTTTCCTCCTCTTTCCCATCCTTTCCTTTTCTTTCTCGCACGTGACTAGCTTAGATAGCCTATTTCGTGACCCCTTTTAACGTAGTTTTCCTTGGAATTTCATTAAATTAATGATGAAATTGCAAAATAGACATGGAATACTTTGAAAGGAGTCTAACACATCTAGATTCACACGTTTGGGCATTCAAATTGGCTTTTGAAAATCGAAAAAAACATAAATCCTCAAATTTTCCTTCTCCTTAAGTTTCCTTGATTCAAGTTGATTATTGAATTTTGAAGTTTCCACTCGATCTTTTAAGCAAAAACAAACAATAGGGACACACATTTGACCAACCATTAACACGTAATTGCATGAAATTGTGTTTGAATCTAGTCAACATCATTTATGTGCATTTTTTATTTTAATGGCCATTGTTGACCTTCCAATCTTAAACTGAGCTAGGATAGTATGAAAGAGGGACTAGGATTTAGTTTTTAGGCATCAATCCTCACTCCTAAGCTCTCTTTTTCATACTTTATTGTCTTTCTTACTCAAAACCACCCACGACACTACTTTCTCTCTCTATGCGGCCTCTTACTCTCTCTTTAGAAATCGAGCTTCTATAGCCAATTACTAGCCCCAAAACCACTACTACAAACATCCCCACACTTATAGCTTCAAAACCCAGTCTCTTCCTTACCCTACTATGCCTCCTAGTTACATCTTTGAACCACTACCGTAAAGCCTTAACCTTAATAACAATTGCCACTTCAAACACCTACCACAACTCAACCCCATGTAGAAGCACCACCACAGCCGACTCCTTTATCTCTTAAAACCTAGGACCATACCTCCCTCAAACTTTCAGTAACCACCATTTACATAACCCCATCACCACCGCCGGCTACCCCTTTTCCAACCACCTCAAACTACCACTAAACGGCAAGGCACATTACCTACCCTAACTAAACCTAATAAAATCCACATAAAAATCCCTTCTCCCGTTGGTTTTGGTGAACAAATCGAGCTTAATTACTTGTACATTGCTGCTGTTTCTCCTCCTTCCTTGTTTGACTCAAATCCATGATCGACTCAACCCAACAAACCGAGACTAACCTATGCGCTCCATTTAGTCCGACTCTTTCTTATATGTTGTTTTAGTTTTATAGATTTTTTTATATTTTATTTTCTGTAATTATATTGTAACTGTAAAAAAAATTCGAAAAAGAAACAAAGAAAATAAAAGGAAAAGAAAAAAAAAAGAAACATAGAAAGTTTAGTTTTTTTATTTTATTTTCCTTCTTTGGTTAAAAAAATAATTAATAATTAAAAGATGAAAAAAAAAAAACAGAATAAGGTTATGACACTTAGCAAAATTTATTTTCAAAAATTAAATAAAATCAACTTTTTCCAAAATTAAAACCTTATAGAAACTTTAAAAAAATAGAAACCCAATTTAAGACCTTTTAGAATTTTCCTTAAATGAACTCAAACCAAATTAAAAACGGAAATTCAACTAGTTTTCAAAAACCAAAAAAAAAAAAAACCGACACATTTAAATTTTACGAAACGAACTATAGAAATTTGATCCCGAATAATAAGTACGTAGACACTAGTAGGAGACTACGGGACAATTTAAAATATAAAAAGAATTGTTTTCCCCCTTCAGAATATTGAAAAGTAAAATTTAAATTCGAAAAGATTAAAAGTGATATATTTTAAGGGTTTAAAAGGTAAGCTCCCGGACTTGAATATTTGGTTTTCAAAACCTTTTCTTAAAATCAATTTTTTAGTAAACCAGTGGTTAGGTTAAATTGATTTAACTAATTGATTTAACCTAACCCATTCTTACTCTAAGTTTTATAATTTAGAAAATAGAAAGCTAAAATTTTCTTAACTCTTAGTCGAGGATTAATACTAAACGGATTAGGATTTAATACCGATCGTGTTAAGAAAAATAGATAAAAACCGGAAAAAAAATCTAAGCTTCACATACATATATATATATTTCAACAATGTTGAGTACATTACAAAAATAACAATTTATTTTACCCATTAATGTTATAGATTACATAATACATTAATATTATAGGAAAATAAAATGACATATTACAATTTGGAAAACAACAAAATTATACAATGAAGTTTTATAGTTTTGTTTAGCGAAATAGAAATGTTGGGGAAAATTTTTTTCAAATTTTAAGGTCGTTCAGCAAGTGCCTATGTATCCTTTAGCCAAAATCAAACTCTCGCAGTTTGATTTTTTTTAAAAAAAAATAGTGTGTTCATCAATTTTAATTTAAAAAATAACTCTAAGTTTATGTAATTAATTGGATTATTTTTACTAACAAAATATCTTAAGAAATGTTCTAAGTTTTGTCTGTCTAACATTTTCAAAACGCTAAATGTAATTTCCTAATTTTCAAAACAATCAGTTTATTGATTTTATAATTACGAAAAAAATTTTGCTATGTATCATCACTTTTATAAATAAAACTTAAGGCAAATAATCACTTTCACCTCGTTAATGCTAGAGTTAGATCTCGCTATGCTTCCACCCGATGGGTTGAAATCATTTAAGCATCCATCATCTTCATTGGATGTCCTGTATGGTTCTTATCCTTACCTTTTTGCTTTCACCCAATCTTTAATGCATGCAAGAGCTTCTATGGTTATTGCCAATAACGACGCTCTATAATAATCTAAAATTAGTCCAACTATGCTAAAAGCTTGTTCAACAGCAACCACTGATGTTGAAACCACAAGGATATGCCTCTTCCATTAGTCGATGACATTGAAGTCTCAAATGTGAATGTTGTCATCAAAATCAAAAGTTATGTTAACGTAGTTGTTAAGTTCTGTTGAGGGCCCACTAAAACCTCTTTGCCTTATCAATTTCTGTCATAGCAGACGATCTACAATAGGTAAACTGCCAACACTAGTTGACCAGGTAATAGTGGGAGGCGATGGACTCACTAGAACTTGACCACTGTAAACGTATGAAAAATGTTGGAACAACTCATGCAATACTTGGTTCATTCGTCAAAGGACATTATCTATAGAAATTGAGTAAACATTTTGTGTATCGGAGAACTTATCGACATACTCATAATAAAAATTTATATAACTAGAGAGACCATCAATTTTAGTATGAGGATCTAATACAATAGTAAGGAGATAAATAACAGGAATTTCTCTATAATAAATTAACCATTTAGAAGCCATATTATTAATAAGTTCCTATAAGAGTAGATCATAAGCTACATCTGCTAGAGTAACTAGTATGTCTACCACTTCCATAACAAACAAATGAGAGCTAGGTTGGTGTACCTTTGAAAATGTCTGAGTGCAATCATAAAAAAGAAAATTTACTACATCAAGTAACTTGGTGCAATGTTCCCAATCACTTGAGTGTAGTTGAACCTCCAATATATGTTGTATGACGAATTGGTACATATCATCTTTGAATAGGATAATACTTTGGATGAGCTCATACGTTGAGTTCCACTTATACTGTACATCTCTTGTGAATATTTTTGGGTGTTTCTCCACACTTTTGCAAAATTTCATCAATTACTTATTCAATGGGACACATTTTGAAGTCCAAACAAGTTAAACCATCCTTCACGCACAAGTTCAGTAAATGATACGCACAACGAATGTGAAAAAATTTGCCACCAAGTATAAGTTGACATAGTCTTTGCAGCTTTGGTATTGATGTCGTATTAGCTACAACATTATTAAAACCAATAGAGAATATTTTTTTGCTCAACTCTTACTCTTCCAAAATAGTGCGTAGAATGGCATAAATATTTTGAGCCGTGTGGCAATTGTCAAATTTTTGTAACATAAGTAACCTTTTCTGTAACTACCACTTTTCATCCACCCAATGGCAAGTAATCCTAATGTATGTGTTCTGATTTTATCTATCCATCCATATGTTTACACAGATGGAAACATGCAGGTCAAGAGTGCTCAGCATAGCTGTGAGTTGTCACTTCCTAGTATGGTAAAGATGAATATTTGTTCTACGTAATGTTCATGAAGAAAATGACTAAACGTTGGGATTTAAGCATTCTTGTTCACATGACACGAGAAATGGATTACTATTGGCCTCAGAAGAGAGATGCATACCGGCTATCATTTTACACAAACCTTCCTTTTACTTTGCTTCAAAAAAATGGAACAACACAAACCTTTGTTATGCAGATGGCCTTGTTATTTGTTGTTGGGGATTTTCTAAGCCATACTCCATTGGGTGTTTTCTTCGCATGTGCTTTCTCAACATTCCATATCCATCACCAATTTTCAATGCATAGTGTTTGTTACAATAATTACAAAATCTATGAATATTTCCATCTTCACCTAAAACTTTGTGAAAATGTTTAATAAACATCTCTGATTTTAATGGCCTTGGTGACTTAATGTTAGGTTCCCCTCTAATACTTGGAAGGCCTTCCATCTCTTGCTCTTGTTGCTCCTCCAATACCCTAGCGGAGGACTTTGCAATTCATCAAGAGCTCGATCCTACGTAAAGTCTTGGAATCATAATCCAGTTCCATATTTTGCTTAGGGGCACTAAACCCATACTCCATTGGGTGTTTTCTTCGCATGTGCTTTCTCAACATTCCATATCCATCACCAATTTTCAATGCATAGTGTTTGTTACAATAATTACAAAATCTATGAATATTTCCATCTTCACCTAAAACTTTGTGAAAATGTTTAATAAACATCTCTGATTTTAATGGCCTTGGTGACTTAATGTTAGGTTCCCCTCCAATACTTGGAAGGCCTTCCATCTCTTGCTCCTGTTGCTCCTCCAATACCCTAGCGGAGGACTTTGCAATTCATCAAGAGCTCGATCCTACGTAAAGTCTTGGAATCATAATCCAGTTCCATATTTTGCTTAAGGGCACTAAACGATGCTTGTACCTTACCTTTACCACTACTAGTCTTCTTACTCGTGACGCTGTGAAACAATCTTGCCATAATCTAAAAATATAAGTTGCTAAACAAAAAATAAATTGATATTAATTTAAGCATTAAAAATTAATACAAGCTGAAGATAAGAAAGCAAATATATGTAGGTATTATTACATTATAATGAGAAAATAAACGTATTAGATAGCAAAGTTGTGGTGTAAAACAAATAGTAGAAAAAATCATGCATTCGACTCGAATGCAAATCTCCAATTTATAATGTCTTCATTTTCTAAACTCTTCAATGTTCACTTACCTACATTTAATTAAGAATGTCAATTTTTTTCATAGCTTTTCAGACTTCATATTTGCTTAATCTATAAGCTTTTCAAAGCAATAATTCCCCATTTTGAAATTTGAATTTTCAATGCATCTCGTCCACAATTTCTTCTGTGTGTTTGTCCTTCATCTACTTTGTTCAATCACATCATCACTTTTGAATTTCATCTTAGTTATTTCTCTATCTCTCATCAATAATGGTCCAACTCCAATTTCAAAGTGTAGGTGAATTGACTAAAAGCAAAAAGCGGTCCATGTGAATGTGCAACTACAATTTCAAAGTGCTAGTGAATTGACTAAAAAAAAATAGTGGTCCATGTGAATGTGCATGTGAAAATGAAATGACGTAAGGGAATAATGGTCCATGTGAATGTGCAAGTGAAATTACTTAAGGGAATAGTGTATAGTATAGGTTAAGCAATGGTGTATAGGTTAGGCAATAATTATAGGCAATAGTGACAAGTTTTTTCACAACTTATTAAATGAATAAACCCTTTTTTTTTAATTTCTGCTCTTAGAAAAAGGAAAATTTTGGGAAAAAAAAAAATTGTTGCACGATTCAACTTGTTGGATTAGATAGGTCTTCAATTTGGACTTATCTAAGACCTACCAAACCAACGAGTTGCCATGGTAGGTTTGACTTGTATCTCGAGTTCAGGTCTAATCTGGGTCACGGTTTCGACCTGTTTAACAACTGACTCTTGCATTATACACTATCAACGAAAGTAGAATAATGTGCCAACAGCAATGCAACTATTTTAAAGCATAAGTGTGTTAAGTAGCATTTTAGTTGCCTAAAAGGCTTATTTAATGCTTAAACCCCTTTAGCTCTGTTGAAAGGACTTTGGTCAAGAGATAAAATGTAAAGATCTAAATTTGATCCATAGGCCTTAAGCCCAATTAGTAAAATAAATTTAACTCTTTGAGTTAAGGTGACAATGCCTAAAGAATCAAGCCTATATACATATTCAGAATGATCAATAGAGATTTGATATGGTGAGCTTGTAGTAAGGCCCATTGAATTGATTTATCTGATCCAATCTTTCTTAACTTAACTTACACAAGAAAACAAAGCCTTATTGGGCCTATGCTCATAAAGGAAGTCTACCTAAGGTCCATTAATAAAAGGCATGAATCCTGACTATTGATTATCATCACAATCCGACAAATGAGATCAATGGCTATCCTCTATAAATACCTCTCTTCCTCTCTTATTTAGACAAGAGAGAGACCTTGATAAAAACGCCGTTACTTTGTCGAAATCCCATCTCAAAAGATCAAACACTTGAACATTTTAAGAACACTTCCATCTCCTTCATCTCTAGTGGAATCTGATGTGTTTGAGCTCCTTCACCTATCACTAAAGTGCTAGAACCTTGTTGAGATCATCTACCCTCATTTCTACATTTCTCTCCTGATTATCTACCCTCATTTTTACATTTCTCTCCTGATCATCTCGTGTAAGCCATTCAAATCATTGTCCTAGTCATGTGTAATGCATCTATTACGTAACACACAAGTGACCCTCATACTCAAACCTTCATACCTACAGTAAGTCTTTTCCTTAAGATATTTATGTAG
The DNA here is from genome assembly GCA_024138005.1 of Lumnitzera racemosa. NCBI lineage: Eukaryota > Viridiplantae > Streptophyta > Magnoliopsida > Myrtales > Combretaceae > Lumnitzera > Lumnitzera racemosa. Next base: position 109,306,592 of record JAMXBC010000004.1, read on the forward strand.
GATGATTTCAATAAGGGTTATTGCTATATTTGGGGTGAAACACATGTTTACTAACATTTGAAAAACAAAATTAATAGAATATTAATTGTATGAGAAAAATTACAAAAACACCAACCTTATATTGCATCTATAAAATGCAATACCCGTAACTACATGTATCACGTATTTATGAAATGCAATAATGAAAAACTATTACACAGCTTATATTGCATCATAGAAATGCAATATTAGTATTAGCATATTATCACGTTTCAAAAATGTGATATAGATTTGATCCTACTAAAAAAAATTGGACAAAAGATTGGTAATGCAGATATTCTATCGCATTTCGAAAATACAATATATTAATATTAAGTTATATTGCATTTGATAAATGTGATATAACCTTAATCCTAATTCATGAAAAATAAGTATTAAAGTTATATTACATTTTAAAAGTGCGATATAACTTTAGGTGTGTCCCATTTTGAAGATACGACATACTTAAAATTATTTATGTTGCACGGTATTTTGGTAATTTTTTTTTATAATTTATATTTTTGTAATTGTTTTTTAAAACTTTGATTATAAACAAGTAATTTTCTCACTATATTTGCTACCTTAAATTTAGGTGATTTTTCAATTAGACACCTAAATGCTTTAATTGCCAATTTAAGCACCCATTTGAACTTTCATGTCTTAGCATTATTACTCAACCTAATTCCATTGGATTATGTTAAGTGATGTCGCCTTTTTTGGTGAATCATGAAATGACACATGTTGTATTATATTTAAAGAACTCTTATGATGCCATATGGTACTTTGGACCAATAAACATATGACACATTTCAAAATTTTTAAAGAAAAACTTTTCACTCAGCCTTTAAAAAAATTTATAAAATACATATTTCCAATTAATCAACCATATTACCAAAATAAATCAAATTATATCACTCAATTCCTATCTTCTTCTTCTTCTTTTTTAATTTTTTCTATCTACGAAAATCATCGCTATCCTTCATCATAATCTATATTCAAGTACTAATTCTAAAATAAAAAGATTATTCATTGTTTTTTTGTTTTTTCTTTTGGCCGCCTTCTTAACCAATCCAGTACATCATCTTCTTCATTGCAGTGGAGAAGCTTTTAAACCAAAGATCTCAACGTTCTAGAATATATTTATGCTATAAATTATTCTTTTTTCACCAACCTATTTTGAAGACAAACCTTGAAACTTGATTCCAAAAGCTCAAATATTTTCTACTCAAATGCAAAGGTTGGTCTAAATATGGCTTGGTCTTGGACATTGTAAGGGTGGTCAAGTATTGAAGCTCTCTCTTCTTGAATCTCTTACCTTGTAGCATGTTAGTGGCAACTGCTTCCCCTATTTCTAAACATTCGGCTTGATAGACAACACCAAAGTAGCCTGTGCCAATCACACGATCTGTCTCCTGTGATATTCTCTGATTTGGGGGGGGACGGGGGGTGTGGGGGTGGGTGTGCGTTGAAATATGAGTTGCCGCTTTCACACAGGTACAACCAGCAGCTATGTAACTGCAGTTCTTAATTTTACTCCCAATACGACGCATTACATAACTCCCACTTCTTATAATAACAAACTCTCAAAATAGCCAACACGTGTCCTTGCTGCCACTTACATAAATAATAATTACATAGATATAGTACACAAATACACGACACATGCAATGCGGCACAATCACCACTAAAACAGACGTACACATAGACAACAGAGTCATGTCCAGATTGAGCAGCCACACTTCCTTCCTTTGCCTTCTTCTTCTATGCATAGACATGTTTGTTGAAGGGAATGATTTTGTGCTCTTTCCTTGGAACTTAAGCTGATGAATCAACTATGATGCACAAGCGACCCCTTTTACTCGTATGTATGTGTTCTCAGCTTATTTTCCCGAACTTATGTTGCTGAATTTTATGTTTAAGTAACGATATGTAAATTGAGAATTGAGCAGCTCAGTGTTAGGATTAGAGTAGTTTCTAATTTACAATAGAGTTATCTTTCATTTCCTGTTAGGGTTCGTGGATATCTTGCAAATTCCAGCGAACATGTAGCTCTATCACATGCATCAGAAGATGTTTTGACTTTAATGCAAGGTTCTTTGCAAATATTTTCAGATGGGAAAGCATTTCAGCGAAGAGTCTTCTAACTTGATTATGAACGGCAACTCCCAGAAAATATGAAAATTCTTCATATTAATTTATCGTTATTTTGTCATTTATATCTCCTTTTATTTGTAAGCTCAAGTTGCTGAGCTCATTTTACTAATGTAGATAACATGCACATACAGGGTAAAATTTGCCGAGTCCATCACTAATTTTTTTATTGCCTCCTTCTCTGTTTAGATGGGTCACTTTGTCAAACTTATGACATCCGTATCTTTGATTGCATTCAGGAGGCACAGAATTTTAATGTTATATTTATATTCTTGATGTCATTTACACTTTAGCTGCTTTCTTCCAACATTTTCCCCTGTAGGTTTTTTATAGCTCTTCTCAATGTCTCATCCAACTGCCCTTTTTGTGTCTCAATGACATAAAGTTTTTTTTTTAATTTTATTTTTTATAAATAAATGTTTTAACTGGAAATCCATTTGTCTTCCTTCAAAATTATGAAAACATTAAAGCATCTTTTTTTTCTCTTTTGCGCTTTAGTATTTTTTGGTCATGTTTTTATATTTCCATTGCGTGGATGTAAAGCACTCAATGGCTGCCATGTCTAGTTCATATTGTTAGATAGCTGTTCTTATGCTGCTGCTATGAGAATTATTGCATTTCTTAATATGTTGATGATGACATTATGTCCCCTTGCTATTCCCATTCTGAAGATAAAACTGTTGATTCTTCCCAGCATACCGTACCCGAATGGTAGGAATTATATGGTTGCTCCTTAAATCAAATGCTGCTAACTCTTTGATTGAGGATTATGTTGCTTGCAATCCTGGAGTTCTCATATTGCATGTTTACAAACTATTTTCAATTCCTTCTTTATCCTGCCCATATGAAAATACAATCGCATGTTAGTTATAATGCTTGGTGTTTTCATCATCTCCTGCTGATTTTAATTGATAATATCAAAAGACCAGCTCCTATTATCTCACATTTACTGTTTAAATTTAATCCTGATGGTCCTATTGAATGGACGATTTTGCAACCAAAACATCATTACTGGTTTCGGTGTTGCACCTTTTGATAATCTTTTTATTAGTTGCTTTTTAGATGCACCATCATCCTAAGCTTGCTTTGTCATGCAGTGACTTTATGGTTATCCTTAAAATTTTGGGAAGGCAGAAGTTTATTCAATAATGGATGAACTTTGGCATTCAGGTATGTGGTATATTTCCTCTTTTCTTTTCTTCTTCTTCTTATCCCCTCCTCCTCCTGAGAAGTTATGTTTTACTGTCTAAAAATCGCATTTATGGTAATCAATGACAGCTCTTTGCTGTTTATAGCTCCTTTATGATTTTTGTTTGGATCTACGTGCTGCTGGACCTACAATGGACTTGCTTTGCAGCAAAAACTACCAATTCTTTGTGAAGAAAACTGAGATGCTTAAATTTTTTAATATAAGAACATGGCTTTGTGTTTTTCCTTCTCTCAACGTCCTCTTTTCCTTTCTATGGCATCGATTGGATTTGGACGGTGTCACTTGACATCCTAAGCCTTGCAGTAATCGAGCATTTCGTGTTAGTTCACTTCATTGTGTTAGTCTTTCCGATAGATTTGAGCTGTTGCAATCCTGTACTCAAAGTTCTTGTTGTTATCCTTATAAAGTAGTCTAATTAAACTTGCAGTTTTGCATGATTGACAATCTTGTGTTGGCTATAGAAATTCATTTCGTGACACTTCTTTGGTTTGGCTTTCTTTATTTCTGACCTTTCTTTTTTTGATGATTATGTTTACTGCAGCTCCCTGGACTGTGGGACATGCTAGATAATTCTTGCACATCTTTTTGGTCAATATATTATTGCTCTCGATATCGGACATGTCAAATCTCTTCTTATTATACATGACGATTGTGCAGAGCGTGTTTCAGCCCCAAGTTTCTATAAAACTAAGTCATGGTCGCCTATGGTATGTTAACTAGTAATTCAAACTTTGACAACCTGTAATCGTTGCATACCTTGAACCTGTGCCGTTAGGTCATCAAGAGAGCAGATCATCTAGTTCTGCGAAGGCTTGCACTCACTTTAAGTTAGTATTTTTTTTTTTTTTTCCCAAGATGAGAGCGCTTATGAAAAGGATTTTTCAGGAGCAATTATCTAGAGTTTTTGCAAGTGTATCATGAGCGTGTTTTATGAGATACCTAAAGCAGCATAAAGAAGAGGCGTTAGTTGTTTGACCCAACGGTTATGTCGCTGATGATGAGCCTTAGTCAAACCCAACTTGCAAATTGTTGATGGCTCATTTCGGCCATGGGCCTTCAGCGTCCCTAGTATTGGCCCATCAACCCAACCGCCCCCTACAAAAGAAAACAAAGAAGGACAAGTTGCAAAGGAAGCCCGCTTGCCCATCTTATCCCGAAAAGACTTATCTCTTGCCGCGCTGTCATTTGCAAGGGTCAGCTTTTTGGGGACAAGGAACCGCCAAATGAAGCCCCTCCGTCCTTTCGATTTAAACCCTCGGGGATCTCGACGTAGGTATGCGGAAATAGAATTCGTAAGATCCTAGTTCTCCTCTCCCATAGAAGCCTAGTGCTACGTTCTCCAAGAAGATTAACTTGACCGAAGTCACATGCGGTGTCCATTTAAGCTCACATGCATTAGTTGTGCAGTCCTAATCCAGCTATAGTAACTAAAGAATCCCCTCGGTAACATGCCTGCATAATCTTAGGCGATAATTAATCACCAACACAAATAAACCATGTTCTAGGACACGTCTTCGATTTGTATGGTCCTCAGTCATAACTTTTTGTTCAGTTCAGAGCTGTGCAGTTTTGATGGCATTGCTTGTTAAAAGTAGCTCTTAACCTTTGTTCATCAACTAGGTTGAGTTGAACCATCCTCCTTTTCACCCATTCAACCCCATCAAGTTTAGTTTCAGATAATTCTTAGAGAGATGGAATCTCTACTTCCAGCAGAAGGACAGCTTTGGTTCCATACGCAAGGGAGTATGGGGTTGCCCTAGTTGAAACTTGGAAGTGTTATTCGATATGCAATTAGTGCAGATGGAAGCAACCTGTGCTAGCCACTGTATGTGATAGCCATCTTCTCTATTATCTTTTTCACGTTCTTATTTACGGACTCCATTGCCCCGTTCATCTGTGGACAGTACGAGGAGTAATTCCTAAGATTAATTTTGAATTGCTGACAAATCTCTGATCAATTTATTGTTTAGGTTCGGTATGATTTTTTTTTTCTTTTTTCATAGCGTCTTATTTATATTTATTCTATACCTGATTTATATATGTTAAAATCTAGTATTTGAAAAAAATTATCGAAAATTGAAAAGTAAAAATTCACATATTTAAATAAAAAGGTTAAAGTAAATAGATTTTATATATTAAAAAAATGATACTTTAATTGGTATGGGTAATTATATTTTCAACATTATGGGATATGTTAGGTAATTAATTTATAAAATAGGGATATGCACATAATTATATTTTTATTCTTTTAGCGTCTTTTGCTTATTACCAAATGAAACATTCGAATAAATATAAAAAAGATGGAAAAAAATAAACCGAAAAAACCTTCTTATTAGCGATTATTGAATTGGGAATGCCATATCGAGCGATTGTATCTTGTATAAGCAGGCCATTTATGCGCCTTTTTATTTTAATTTTTCTATTATGAGAAAAGGCAAAAAAAGTGAAAAGTAGGAAGATACAAAAAACAATAAAATAAGAAATGCGAACGAAAAATAAAAGAAGAAATAAGAAAAAATGAAAAAGCGAGAAAACAAGAAAAACAATAAAAATTATCATAGTCGGAGAAAAGTGCTTTAAAGGGCCAAAATAATCTTTGTTGGTTCAACAGTTGATTTTTCAGTTGCAATACACACTTTTAATTTAGTGGTTTCCAGCTTTTAATAAAAATATTGAGTTTTTTCCCCTAAAATTTAATGGTTTTAGACTTGGTTCAGTTTATTTTTAATAACATAAAATAAGGACAATCCAATTACGTCGCACCTTCTAACAGGCTTTTGTTTAGACTTGACTTAAATTGATTAATTTACAGGAAAATTAAGTTTCGTATAAGTTGCCTGAAAATGAATTGGAGCCCAATAAACTATTACATTGGCTTAATTTGAAAATAAATTTTTGCATACATACATACGTGGAAGCCAAAACCAGCCCAAGCACCTTCAATAGGTCAAATGCAAAAAATTGTAACATAAGGTTAAGGATGAGTAGATGGCTTCGGTCGAATGCTTTAGGTTGTGAATAGTTCGATAAGCTCTAGAAGTCATTCTGTTGTTGGGGCTATGGAATGCTTTAAGTTGGATGTTTTATTTAGCTATGGAAGATGATGAATTTGGGTGATGGAATAAGGTGGCTTCCAAAATTTCCCTTCATATATCTTATGTATATATAGTTTAAAGAGAAATTGCAAATAATTCTAAACTTTAACCTACGTATTTATTGTTTATAAGATTTTGGACTTTGGGACTACAAAAAAGAATAAAATGAAAGGCACCAATGGTTATTCAGTTCCGTCATTTTAATGTTTAAGTCAGTGTTTATTTGAAAGGGAGAGAGAAGGAGAAATAGCATAAGAGAGCTTAAGAGTGTGAGTTTGTGAAGGTAGTTTACTGGTGGTGAAACTTCCTTATTTATAACAATGGGCTTGAGATTATCTAAGAGCTACGACCACCTTGGAGGGAAAAGTGCACCTACCATGTATAGAGAGTATGCTTTGTAGACTCGGTTATGACTTGGGAATCTAAGGAGTAGGTGGTCGACTAACTTAAGCATCCTCATTCAATGTCAATCTTTGCTCTTAGTCTTTTGCCTTTAGCCTAATCTCACATTCTAAAGGAAGTCGAACATACCCTTGAAGCAGATGATGTTAATAGTAGGTGGACAGGCTCTTAAGGAAAGAGGTCAACCATGAGGTTGTGTTGGTCCATTTACTTAGAAGCTTCATGCTAAGTGGTCATAGGTTAAAAAAGTCCGTCGAGGCAAAATATGGTTGGTCAGGGCTAGAATAAGTTGAGCTATGGGTTTTTCATGTTGATATGGGCCTAAAGAACTCATATTCAAAATCACCATTTTTTACCATATGATGTAAATGGATAAGAAGTTACAAATATGTTTATTTTAAAGGTAAATGTCGTATTTGGTATTTAAATTTTATCGAAATATATAATTCAGTATCTATATTTTTAAAAGTTTAATTTAATACTTAAGTAAAACTTTTATTGTCATTTGTAGTATCTCATCTAACTTTGTTAATGTATATGATATAAATCAATATATGACAATAGCATATACTGACACATGGCATAATACTTTGTTAGTATGCTAACATGATATAAAGTAACAACCAATACCTTAAAGAGCCTAACAAAAACCCCTTTTTCATGTAAGTTGCACCCTTACGTCAAAGGCTACAAGGTATTTCCTTTTCTCCTTGTATTTGATATATAGAAGGTAGCTACTTGTGATTTTAGCTATGTGGAAAATAAAAACCAAAGCAAACTTTACATAAAATTAACCAATAGTTTTTAACCTTACAAACAACTATATACCACATACTCACATGAACAACCATTAATTGTGCTAATCTCAATTGCCTAATCCATCTAGTTTAATATATAGAAGATAGCTTCTTGCAATTTGGGTAATGTAGGACTTGTAAACATGGAAGTCAGCTATTTAGCAATTAACTATATGTGAAACACCTTTTTCTTGATATATTTTCTTTATGTTTATTTATTTTCTCAGAAAAACATATACATATTCATGATTTTCATGTGACATAAATTACAAAACTATTATATTTTCTCTTTATAACATCATGAAAATGAATTAAAATGAGAATACGCAAGTATGCACTTGTTGCATTTTAAAAAAAAAAATCACTCTAGTTGGTTTATTTTGATCACTATTTTGAACCTATTTTGGGAGAGTTTTGAAAAAATTTTCATATGATATTAAAGATCTCATAAAGTATATTAGAATTACGAAGTTTTTTTCTAATTTGGAAGTAATATGAAAAAAGAAAAGCAAAGAAAAATCATACAAGTGTGATTGGTTGGTTTTCACACAGAGTTTGCTTTGGTTTTTCGTTTATTAAGTCTCACGTATCTAAAATTACAAGTAGTTGTCTTTTATGTATTAATTAAGGAGGACAGGTAATTGATTGTGGAAATACCTTGGGGCTACGGACACGAGGGGACATGAGGGTGCAACTTACGTGGAGAAGGGTTTTGGTTGCTTTTTAAAGTGATGGTTGTTACTTTATGTCATGTTAGCATATTGTCACATATTGATTTATGCCGCATTAGCGTAATAAAATTGAGATTGAAAGTTTCAATTAAGTATTAAATTAAACTTTTGAAAATATAGGTACTAGATTACAGATTTCGATAAAATTTATGTATTAAATTCAATATTTATCCTCTTTTTTAATGAATAATAAAAGTATCATAATTTCAATATAACAATAACACATAAATGCCTACCATGCTAGATATTTAGAAATATTTTGTTTATGGAAAAATGACTCCACATCTAAATAAATCTGAAATGGGAAGTGTTTGAGGAAAGGGATAAAATGTATTAATTGATAAATTAATAAGCAATTATTGATATTGAAAATGAATAATAAGGTTTCTTATGAAACAAATTTAATGTAATTTTTTAAGCAAATAGAGACAATAAAAATGGTAACAAATAAATGTAATTAATAATAATGATACTATAGACATAGTAATAATGGCGACAAATAGGTGTTATATATAAAAGTAGTTATTTTTAGTTTAAAGGGTGAATAGCATCTATAAGCTTGGCAAAATAATATTAAAGACATGTAAGATAAAGTAATAAATGGTGAATTATATGAAGTAATAGTATATTGAACAATAAGAAAAAAAGATATCAAATCCCCTTTTTCTTGCACTTTCACATTATAAATAACATGGATGTATGTGTCTGCTATGCAAATTTACATGCGGTTGTGCACAATAAAAACAATGATGATGTTACACAATATTATTAATGTCATGAATGGGTGTTACTACATTATGTGTATAAAGAAGGCCAAATCATATCGTATACTAATGATTAATTAGTGCTAAAAATAGACACATGAGATGAATATAGGCAAATAAAAAATAGAAGAAGGAAAAAAAATAATATACACCTTTTTTTTATCAACTATTATGTATTATAACTGAAAAAGAATGACTGTAATATGATATGTTCTATTGAAAGATTAGTTTTTATTTAATTAAAATTACGATAGTTTTATTCGGCTAAAAATGGTATTTCTCTCGTATGCGTATCTGCTCACTACGAGACATGACATACGTCGAAGGGCTCCTCCTTTTTGGCCTTCTTTATATAAAAAATACACCGATCCTAGTAAGGCGCTCTTTTCTTTTCTTTTTCTTTTTTTTTTTTAAATTCAGACCTTTCTATAGAAAGTGAATGCTCCTTACTTCTCAAATCATGGTTGTGAACTGACACAACCTCGAACCGGAGAAGCGGAGGCCTCTGAATCAACATTCCGAGAAACATTTTACCACCGAGGAGGTCCTGTGCGGCATCATCGTCAGCGTCTGGGACGCTCGGAACGTGTATATATGCTATGTGTAAGTATAAATAGTATATAATTTGTAATCGGATTTGAACAAGCAAAGTAGTAGTGCCTAAAAATTCATTATCAATTTTATCATATATATATATATAATCTATATTATTAAAGCTCCAAGAGAATTAAATAACCATCACTAATATATTTTTCTTAAAATTACTATTTATTCATCTGATATAATTTTATATTACAAAAATATCAACATTAAACTAACTTTTTAAAACTATAAATATATTATAGTATGGATAAATTTATCCACCTAATTGATTTCCCTTTCATTCCATCTTCTTAATTTCTCTCTTACTATTAATCTCTCTATCAATGCAGTTCATGTGCTCACTCTCCTCCCTTAATCCCACTCTCTAAACTTCCATTTTCTTTGCATACAAACTTCCACTTTCATACAAATAATTTAATTTTTTTCTTCCCATCACATGTTTCATAGATATATATTTCTTTAATATATGTATTTATTTGTATGATTTTGCAATTTCTTTAAAATGCACACATATAGAGATATGTTTCTTAAATATATATATATCTAATTGTTTGGTTCTGGAATTTCATTAAATTGCCTAAATGATCAATATTATAAGATTAAACAAATGTTGAGATTTATGTTTAGAGGTATTTGTAGAGGAACCAAAAAAATACTTTGAATCTTTGTATAAACTATATCATTCAGTTGCCATTAAGATTAAGGTAGAAAAAAAATTAAAAGATAAAACTATGGAATGATAAAATTGAACTGCCACTATTATAATATGATGTTTTATTGGGTTTTGTGTTTTTATATTATTTCTATTGGCGATATGATGTTTTAATTTATTCAGCTGCTGAATTCGGTCGCTTCTTTTCGTAATCTTTATCATCGCACTTTTTTTAATATAGGTCTATATTTTCAAAATTACTTAAATTGCCTAAATCTGTTCATATGGTCATAAAATTCCTTATTTAGTCCACAAACTGCTTGCTTTCCAAAATTGACAAAAACTTCACCTTATGGTCTCATGTTCGTAAATTTACTATCATTATTCGTAATCTTTACTTCTCAGTTCCTCGCTAAATCTTAAATTCTCCTCATTCGAAAAGCCTTTATAACGTTCTTAAACCTGTGCTTGGAAGGTCCATGCACACAGGTTGTTAGGAAGTTCCTTAAAAGATCATTACATCGTTGCCTTCATATTATGACATGAAACTGCATATATAGGAAAATATCACAAAGAAAAATATATAAAACTTGACTTATTGGCATCTAAGAGTGCCCATTAAACGCCCAATCCTGTAATTCAAATCTATGTAAGAAACTATAAAGAAAGAAAACAAAGCGAAGTTTCTTTTTTATTTTCTATTTTTCCTTGTCTCCGTCGACCACTATGATCCAATTAGTATGTCTTTGGTCTTGAAATTCCATATGCAATGAAATCATTTGGATGGATATACCTTATTTTACTGTCCTAATATACTCTGGCTCTATCACCTTCCTACATGATGTTACTGGAACTTAGGCATACGGAGATTTCTTTTCACTTGTTAGATATTCAATATATGAAAATCACCGTTCGGGACCTTTAGATTCATGGGACCTACATGAAGCATGTGATCTTATAGTCCATGACAGAAATTTCCATGCGACTGCAAACTTCCTAAGCTACTGAAATTAAAGTTGTACTTTTTCTCAGCTGATGAAATAAACATAGATATCTCTTTGCAATCAATATATTGGCTGGGGTAGCTGCCAGCTTTAATATGAATTATAGATGTCTTGCCGATTTTGACTGACAATAGGCAAATGGCAATTCAAAGCCGCGTGATGATTGATGACTTAGAATTATATGTCCTTCATTTGTTTAATTGATCATAATATTTATATAATAATAGACATCTTTCAAAGAATAAGTTGACCGGAGATATTTCCATTGTTGGAGTAATAGATCCTATTTGCACCTAATTAATTTTTCATCCAACATGTTATCTAAAAACATTCCAAAATCCATTGGACAACTTTTAGGACTGTCATACCGTGACAAGGAAAACGGACATAAATTTAGCTAAGTAACCAAGAACCCTTTCAAATATAGAAGGGAATGAAATCACTCGAACGTAAGGATTTGGGAATAATTCTTTTTGGAATTTTCATTGATTTTTCTATCACATGGATTTGATGTATTTATAATAAAATATTCTCCCCATGTGATTGGTAAAACTAAGGTGTATGATCATGTGCCATGATACCAACAAGTTGTTACAGCATAAGATATTAGAATCCTTTTTTTACTCCTATCCTAACAATATAAGGCCAGTAACATTAGGTGTGCTTGCTCTATTTAATATCAAGCGATCTCATTAAGAAGGGTTTGACTCTATAACATTTGTAACTCCTAAAGTATTAAGGAGATTAGAAACACTTGAAAGTACTTGCTTCTCTAGAGTTCTCGAACTTTCCTCATGAGCAAACCCTAACCTTGCTTCAGCCCTTTGCCCTTTGAGTTCCTGGTCCATAAGGAAAGATATGGGTATAAAGTTCTAGATTTGATAAGTACTCCTAAGTGGCTTCAGTCTCTGGCCTATTTTTCCACTTGATCAAGACCATTACTTATTCCTTATTTCTTCTTTTTGCAAGTCGTCTATTAAGTATTGCTTCGGATTTTCATGTTGGGCTTTCTCTTCTAGGTAGATTGACAATGGTGTATGGAGGCGAACCATGGTATAGCTTGAGTTGCGAAATGTAGAAGGTAGGATGAATAGCAACTCTAAGTGGCAAATCAAGTTGGTAAGCAACTTCACCTATCTTCTCCTTGATTCTGAATTGCTTAAAGTACTTAGGCATAAATTTTTCATTTCTCTTGTCCTTTAAGCTTATCTGTCGGTAGGGTTGTAGTTTGAGCCAAACTAAATTCCCAATTGAAAAGTTCTTGTCACTCCGTTTTCTATTAGCTTGCTGTTTCATTCAATTTTGTGCCTTAGTCAAATGGAACTTCAAAATCTTGATCATCTCCTCTCTATCCTTGAGTGTTGAGTCTACTAACTGGTTCCTGAAGTCACCTGGAATATACAGTAAGTGTATTTAGGTGGTGGGAGGTAGCCATATAAAGTTTCGAAAGGGGTTGTCTTTATGCTAAAGTGGTAATTGGTGTTGTACTACCAATCCACTAACGATAGGTAACTACTCCACTTCTTAAGATTCTATCCAGTAGCACATCTTAGGTATGTACTCAAGCATTTGTTCACTATCTCAATCTATCCGTCACTTTGTGGGTGATAAGCCATGCAATAACATAACTTAACGCCTTGTAGTTTAAAGAATTCCCTTTAAAAGTTGCTCAAAACATTGTATTCCTGTCATTGATGATGCTGTCTAGTAACCAGTGTAATTTAAAGACATGGTCCATATAAGCCACTGCCATTTGCTAAGCCGTATAGGGGTCAGTAAGGCCAATGAAATGGCTATACTTACTTAGCTTATCTACAACCATCATGATGACATCCTTACCACTAGATTTGGGTAACCCCTCAATGAAGTCCAAATTGACTTCCTTCCAACACTCTTCAGGAATAGAAATGGGGTATAAGAGCTTCGGGTAAGCTACATTCTCTCCTTTCTTCCTTTAACGTCTGTTGCACCCCTTAACATACTGTCTTACTTCCTTCTCTTGTTTGGGCTAGTAAAAGAGTGAGCTGACCCTCTTATAAGTAGTTAAGGCTTCAAAATGGTTCCCCAAGCGACTGTTATGATAGATTTTCAGCAGTTAGTGCTTAAGTTCAAGCTGAGGCCTAACTACTAGCTTCCCTTTTCTCTTTAATAACCCCTATTCTAATCTAAAGTGGCAATAAGGCCACCCATTCTACAATTTGGACTTAATTTGTTTGTATTCCCAACTGTTTTTAATCTCTCTAGTAATTTCGTAGCTACCAACTTGACTCGTAAGGCATGTAATGTGGCAGTAGGTAGGCTAGATAAATTCTTCTTCCCACTTTTGAAATGTATCTCACAATCAAGCCTTAGTAGCTTAGTTAGCCATTTGTGTAGACTAGAAGTCACCACCAATTGTTGCTCCAAAAGGTACATTAAGCTGTGATGATCTATCCTTATTATAAATTTCCTCCTTATTAAGTAGTGGGTCCATTTTTATACAACATGGACCAAAGCAAGTAACTCTTTTTCATAAGTGGATAGGCTAAGTTATCTAGGGGGTAGAACCTTGCTTAAGTAAGTAAACAGGTGGTTGTCTTACATCAATACAACCCCTACTCCATCTCCATACGTGTTGGTTTCAATAACAAAGCGCTTAGTGTAATCTGGAAGCCTCAAAACAGGGAATTGAGTGAGTGCTTCTTTTAGTTTTTTAAAAGTTATGGCTACATTAGACCCCCATTCAAATTTCCCTTTCCGTACAAGTAAAGTCAGTAGCCTAATGATGATTCCATAACCATGAATGAATCTTCGATAATACTCAGTCAGCCCTATTAATCCATGCAATTCTTTAAGTGTCTTAGGTGGCAACTAACACAAGATGGCCTCAATCTTTTTCGAGTCCGTTGCTACACCGCTATATGAAATAACATAGCAGAGATACCTAATCTATTGCACACCAAATATATATTTACTTCACTTTAAGTATAGCAACTTCCTTAATACCTCAAACATTAGGTATAGATGAGCCACATGTTCATCCTTAGTATGCCTATAGATTAATATATCATCAAAGAAGACCAAGACATGCTTCCTTAAATGTTCTTTAAAGTTGTGGTTCATTAATCCTTGAAAAGTGTGGAAGGTGCTTGGTCAGCCCAAAAGCCATGATTGTGAACTTATAACGGCCTTCATGTGTTAGAAGGCCCTCTTTTATATGTCTGTAAGGTGTATCATAATTTGATGATATCTGGACCGTAAATCCAATTTAGTGAACCTGGTTGCACATGTAGTTCATCAAATAGGTTCTCTATAATTGGTATAGGAAAGCGATCTTAAATTGTGTGCTTGTTAAGTTCCTTATAATCAATGCACATCTTCCATGTATTATCTTTCTTTTTAACAAGCACAACTGGAGAAGCGAATGGACTATGATTAGGCCTAGTAATCCTATTATCTAATATTTCTCAAATCATGCCCTCTAAGGCATCCTTCTACATAGCAGAATATCTGTATGGCTAGATGTTGATGGCCGTAACTCCATCTTGTAATGCGATTTTGTGATTGAATTCCCTATCTGGGAGTAACCCCTTAGGTTCATCAAAAAGTTCATGAAACTTTTCTAAGAAATCCTTCAATTCAGGCCATAAGCATTCTCTTCCTCCTTCCTCACGTTCAACCTCTCTCCCACAAATAACCCAACATTGAACTTGTATAGAAACATCAAAAGTTAAAAGTTTAGATAAAGTGGTACCTTCAATCTATTGAATACCCTCTCTTTCAACCTTAAAGAAGCACAAACACTATCTGCATGTGAACTCCATGGTAAAGGTTTGAAAATTCCAACTTATGGTGCCCAACATAAAAAGCTATGGAATGCTAAGTATGAGGTAATAGCCAACAAAGTTAAGCAAGTATACTTCCCCTTCAAACTCTTAGCCCTATATGCGCCATGTGAACTTATCAACCTTAGCATTGCATTCCATACTCTTGCTATTAGCTAGTGTAACCCTCATAGGAGGAATCTAAGTGCTAGTACATTGAAACCCATGAGCTAATCGTATATCCATGAAATTTAATGAACTCTTACTATTAATTAGGATACTTAGTTTCCTTCTTTTATAGAAATAGGT
Source organism: Lumnitzera racemosa (assembly GCA_024138005.1). Lineage (NCBI taxonomy): Eukaryota > Viridiplantae > Streptophyta > Magnoliopsida > Myrtales > Combretaceae > Lumnitzera > Lumnitzera racemosa. The sequence goes on from JAMXBC010000004.1 coordinate 109,322,131, forward strand.
AATATGCATGCATTTATGATCTTTGACAGTGCCATTCTTAAGAGCACAAAGCATGAGCTTAGATAAGTCTTCCTTTATTTTTCTTGTTATAGCATCTACTTCCAACATTTGATCAGCATCTTCATCATCTTCAACAACTAACATCATACTTAACCTCTTGTTTTTGCAACAGTTCCGTGGCCTAAAGGGTTCATTGCACCAAAAACACATTCTCTTCCTCCTTTTTTCTTCCAACTACTCAGCGATGATTTTCTTAGCAAGTCTATGGTTATTTTGCTTACTATAGTTGTGTCTTTGATTAAGGTAAGTAGTAGGTGGGTTAGGTTTTATTTGTGGTGTATGGTATTGAATTCTTGAGGGTAGATGTGATTTAGGAATTGTAGGGTATGATTATGTCGTATTTTGGTTAGTTTAAAGGTTTTGGTTTGAAGATAAGAGGTTAGCTTCTTGTAGTTTAGCAAATGTTACAACTTCTTGGAGTGTTTTGGGTCTAAACATACGAATAGGGTATTGAATGGTTGAATTCAAACTAGTGAGGACGATATTAACCAAGTGATGCTCAAGTAATTGCACTAGTGTAGATAAGTGCTTAAACTGCTCTAAATACTCTTGTAAACTCCTAGTATGATATAGTTCTTTGAGCTCTCCTATTAGATCTTCAAAAGCTTTATCTCCAAATCGAGATTGCATGGTAGCTACTAACTTAGCCCACGTTATGTTCTGAACATCAGTATGGTTCTAAGTGTGATGGTAGTACCATTACAAAGCTTTGCCTTTGAAATACATGGACACCATTCTAACCATCCAATTTTCAGCTATTCTTTCTAGAGCAAAATATTGCTCCACCTTATATAGCCAATATTTCAATCCCTCCCCATTGAAAGGAAGGAATTCCACCTTTGTTACTACTACTTGTTGCTTGTATGGAGTTCGTATAAAACTTTCAAAGTTTAGAAGTATATTAGTCATTAGGGTCTTGCCAACATTAGGTGTACTAGTACTAGAGGTTGGTAATTGATCTATGTTCTGAGCCCTCAATTCAATAATGTCCTACCCATGCTTGGTCATACATTCTTGCATCAGTTTTAAAGTATCATTTATGGGTTTCAGGTTCTCTTCAAATTTGGCTTAGAGCTTAAAATCAATGTTGCCTAGACCGAATGCCATTAGCCTCCACCACTGGAAAATCTCTGATACCAATTAATAAGGCAAAAGGAGATAAATTTAACTAAGTAATTGTGAGCCCTTCAGAATACAAAAGGGAATGAAATCACTCGAATGCAAGGATTTTAGGAATAATTCTTTTTGGAATTTTAATTGATTTTTTCTGTTACTTGGATATAATGTATTTATAATAAAATATTTTCCCCATGTGATTGGAAATACTAAGGTGTGTGATCATGTGCCAAGTGTAAGCCTCGTAATCAAGTGTTCAAGATTCGGTCCGTGAAATTTAAGAGGCCGGGTAAGTTGTATGATCAAACCTAAATTTTACAACGAAGTTAGAAATATTAGTAAAAGTAATCTCGTGAGTTTGGATTTATGAAAATAAAGAATAAAATAATTAATTATTATAATATTAAATTATATGTATATTATTTGTTATTTATTGAAAATGCATAAAGTGAGTTCCGATAATTAAGGAATCGATGGAGATAAATTATATACATATTAAAAATCATAAAATAACTTAAATAATATTTAGGAATATTTATTTGTACCATATATGTATTTACTATAGGTAAAAATGCGTAAAATTACTTAAAATACCCAAAATATGCTGAAATAATACTAAATAATTAAATAAAAATAAAAAATATATAGAAAGGTGTGGAAATATCCAAAAATGAGGTGTGGAATTAGGGTAATTATATGAAAAATATAAGATTTTCTTATAACGAGGGTGAATTCGGTGATTAAACTAAGATTTGGGTGTATCGCATGGATTAGAATACTAGTTAGAGACTAAAAATGATATTTAGGATATCCAAAGATAATATGATTAATTTCACATTATGGGTCGGAATGATTTCTTAGGGTGTATATATAAATCTTTAACCAAAAATTGAGTAAAAAACTTAATTTAGAAATCGATGCGAAAACTGAAATAGAACTTAACATGATTCAAGAAAAATTATAAAAGACTTAAGACCTAGATAATTAGGTATATCAAACCCTAAACAAAAAATAACAATAAACGTTATAGAATAAAACTAACCTATAATAATTATATGAAAAACTGAAACCACGTTTGTGTTATATGGATGATCGGTGATGGCTCTTAAGACCTAGATAATTAGGTATATTAAACCTTAAACAAAAGATAACAATAAGCGTTATAGAATAAAACTAATCTATAATAGTTATATGAAAAACTGAAACCACGTTTGTGTTATATGAATGATCGGCGATAGCCTAAGTAAGTTGAATCTCAAGTGAGTGAGCGAATAGTCCAAGTAAGTTAGGATTAATACGTTGCTGTATTTTGGAAGCTTGAGATTATACTTGATTGTACTTGTTAGATAGTTGGTTGTGTGTATGTGCTTGATTATGAGTGATGATATGATTCTATTTGTTGTTTTAGCTTGTATTGTATGATTTATATGAAATGATTAATCATCCTAAACTGGACCTAATCAAATATATGACCTATAATCATAATCGGACCTGCATGGCAACCCATTAAGGGAAACTTAGGATTCTTTGGCCACATACCAACCCCTTCGAAAGGGATACCGTAGGATTGCATAATGATCTCTTCTTCATCCTTAGTCGAACTAAGTGATAGGAGAGGAGGTTGCAGCGAGGGTGAAGTCAATGGTTCGAAGATAGTCGCGGGAGGAGCGGTGTCTCCATTGCACAAGCCTGAGTTTGGTCGTGACCTGTTGCATTAATGGCAACTCCTCAACTCATATTAGAGTGAGCGTAATTTCTTTAATCTCACGACGAGCCGGACAACATCGTACGATGGCATTTGCTTAAACATACATTGCACCTAATAAGTTGGTTGATAACCTTGTTATGTTTATGGTATAGTTTTAAGTCCTCCATCCTAATCTTAACTTACTGAGCTGTGATTGCTCATATCCCTATAGACGTCATGTAGGTGCTAAATCTTAGGAAGTAAGGAAAAACATTTGAAAAATAAACATATATTTTTAAGGTCTAAGCTTTTATTTTAGAATTTTTCATTTCTGAATAATTTAATAACTAGGAAATATATTACGGTGAAACGTTGTAAACATTAATTGTAATAACTGAATTATAGTGTATATATATATATATTTTCACTTCTTAGGTAAATGATTTATTTAAATTATAAACTGTTTACTTCAAAATGAGTTAGTCATGGGCGCCTTATGTAAATTAGGTCTAGGATAGCGGTTGTAAGGCCAACTTCTATTTTAGAATGATTTACACGGTGGGACTATTACAACTCTGCCACTTCGGGGCATAACAAATTCCTATTTGGATCAATAGTGAAAATGCTGCTGAAGTGAGCAAGAAACATACTCCCAATATCAATCTTGGAAGTAGCTAAATCTCCATCCTCACTTTTTAGATGAAAAACTTTATTCCAGTGCCATCTAGCTATTGTTGACTGGTGAAAGAAAGAGGTGCTCATATCACCAGAGCATAACCAGTTAACATGGGACTACTGGTGCCAAAAAATTTTCTCCTTGCCCTACAATTCTTCAATCTCAGCATGTATTTTATCTTCCTCATCCTCAGAACCCTCAAGTCTCTCTAGCTAGAGAGTAGCCAATTTAGATATAAGTTGGTAAATTAATCTCCGATTATAAGGAAAGGTTAATTTACTCCATACAACGAACTTCTTACTACATTTATGTTATATATTGAGTAAATCCTCTAGATTTTGACAACTCATGCCTACTATCCAAACTTGTTGAATAATGTCACCACATTCATCTAAAGTTTGCCACAAATTCTTAAACCAAAACCTCCACCTACCAACACCATCCTTCGATTTGATAAAGAGAATAATAGGCTCATGATTTGACGGGATAATAGGCTCATGTAGAAGCTATGAATTAGGATACTGCAATAACCAATCATTGGGTACAAAACAGCGATCTAAACATTCTCTCACAATCACACCATTACACTTAGTACCTACCTAAGTGAATCGCAAACCCTAAAAACCCAAATCAAACAAACTAAAATAGTTTCTCATGTCTTGAAAAGCTAGTATTCGCTTCCTATCCCGCAACGCCCCTCCCACTTTCTCGTTATCATGAAGTATTTCATTAAAAGCACCAATGCAAGCCTAAAGGCCTTTCACCATAGTAGAAAGCGTAATCAAATCCTCCTATAACAGCTTCTTGTTCAAGAACATACAAGGGGCATAACACCACATAACCATACCAAACAAGGAACCATTAGCATGCTTAATTTCAATATGTAAATACCAGTGACAACTTTCCAACACATTAACATGATAATCACTAGACCACCATAATGCTAATCTACCAATCAAACCAATAAGATCAACATAGAAACTTCCTATGTAATGTCTTCAAGCCCTAAACCTTTCTAACTTGCTACTACGGTTGTTGGTCTCAATCAGGAAGATAATTGTTGGATTATGCTTCATGATCAGGTCATTTAGATGTCGAATTATCAAGGTCAACCCAAAACCTTAATAATTCTAAGATAAGAAAGTCATGGCAACTTAGTGGCTTTTGAGGTAGAGCTACCAACACCACAAATGTTCAGTAAAAAACTAAATAATCCACCATTTACATCATGCTATATAGAAGCAAGTTCCATGCTTAACAAACAGGTCAAAAACTTCTTCCTTATTTTAGATTTTTGCTTCTTTTTAATGCCTTTAGAATTGGTCCAGGAAAAGGAATTCTTGGCTTTAACATCAACTTCAATCCTCATCTTCATCCTTTTAGATATTATAGAACTAGTATATGCACTTTCTCATTTTATATGCAATTTATCAAAATGGCATGATAAATCCTGCACTTCAGCATCTACTTAATGTATAGTATTAGGCTCTACAACATCATTTATGCTGAATGTTAACTTTTCTTGATTATCTTTAAGTACTGTAACAAAATAGGGAAGTGAACGACACTCTACCAAATCAAACAAACCAATAGAGCCAAAAGAAGTAATAGGGACAGCAACAAGGCAAGTATCCTCAGCATGGGAATCAATCAAGGATGGTTCGATCAAGTGTCGAACTATAAGCATGGAATACAGAGCCGTTTAAGTGTGAAACTAGGGAAGGGGTAAAGTGTATAGGTAATGTGAATTTTGTTGTAGCTTCCCCTGATTACATAGGAGAAATGTAAAGTGGTTAAACAAGGCAATCTTTATCAAGCTAACCACAAATATTAATCTTAGAGGAAGCCATAGTGATGCATCTATGAGGTCAGATACACGGAAAAGCATCACAACAAAACGAGCTAAAAAGAAACAAAAGAAAAAAGCCAGCAAAATCCGGGGCAACTACTGAATAGATATAACTCACTACTTGATCTTACTCAACCTATAATTCACCAGATATGATACACCGGTTCGAACTGAAGAATCATTCGCCACTATTCCTTACTAAAGGGAATAGATTAAAGTTAAATGATAATAAGAATACTAAGATTGCTCAACGTGAATAATTCTATGTTGATTAGTTGATTGTCTATGTACAAGAAAGTGGGGGTTTATATACCCATTCACTAGGATTACTTTACATGTATGAAAAAAGAAAAGGGTATTCTACAATTAGATTATATGAAACATATTAAAAAGGGTAAAAAAGATAACGAATATTCAGTGCGAAAAAGTGAAGAATCCTTCTAAAAAGATCGTACCAGAAAACACGTGTCATGTAGTGGATGAGAGTCGACTATGATATAAAGTAAGCAAAACAGAAAGTATTAGCAGTCAAGGGCCAACCTAATTTAGACCAGTTTGGGGACAAATTAGTTCTTCTAAAGCGAAATTAACTCAATTCGGAGTCGAATGCCTGTAGTAGGATTAGGAGCTCGCCTCGGCTATTCTTAAGCTGTCTTCTAAGATAAAACATCACTGTTGAACAGGGGCGGATTTGATATAAGTAAGAATCTAATAGTTAGGTCGACAGGAGACCAACTCAGGGATAGGAATCCTCGCCTCGACTACAACCTAGAGCTAGTATCCTCCAAGCGAGTCATTGGAGTCCTCTAGCTTAATTACGCATGATCAATTTAGAGGGTTGATTCCTATAACATGGATACTGAACTCATAGGAGTGGATAACAAAGTACTACCTTTAGAGATAGTCGAAGATAAAGATGACAATGAGGGATAAGGGTAAGTATTTGAATCTCTCAAGTTTTCGCATTTTGTTTGGTTGTGAATAGGATATTAGACTCTAGGTGATAATGCCATTGAGGAAACTTGACCACTACTTCCTAATGTATTACTTCATCCCTGTTGTTGTAAATTAGTCATAGAATCCTTTGCTAGTAAGGCCCTTAGAAAAGGTCCATAGGCTTCATTTGAACTCTTCTCAAAAGAGCAATTCCTCAACACATGACCCAAACAGCCACATACAAAGCAAAACTCAAATAGTCTTTCATATCAAAACTGTACCTAATATTTGTCACCAAGTTAACGATTGACCCATACAGTAGACTTTAGAGGTTTTTTACAGTCAATCCGAACTCATATCCTTAGGGAACTCCTCCAAATACCAGCTTCAGATCGAATAAGATCCACAACAATAACCAGGCCAGCTAAAGCCTCTAATAAATGTGCATTATTCATGGATAAATATTCCAATTGGAGTCCATGAATTTTGATCAAAAAATTAATGGAATCAAAAGATATATCTTGAACCCGTATCCCAACTTTCCATTCCTCCAAAAGTATACAAAGCCCCATTACTAACCACAACACCTCATTGGAAATCACCGAGGCTATACGATATCCATCAAAAGCAAACAAGAATAGATTTGAACCCAAATTGGAAATTTTTACTTTGCCAAACTCCTTCCATGCCCTTTTGACGATGTTGATAACTCCTTGCTTGTTTAAAATTTTATCTAATACAATCTTTCCTACCATCAACAGTTCATTATGAGAAATAAGTTCCATATTTTCTTCTAGTTCTAAGGCATTAGAACCATTATCAGCTAAAACTAGTTTTAAAGAGTCCACCTTAGAACTCAAAGCACCAACCAATGCTTACTGTAGAGAGAACAAACAAGATTGGGAAAGGATAAAGAAATGCAAAGTCACAAACACAAGAAAGGTAGACAAAAAGGAGCAAGACTAAGATGCAAAGAAAAGCCTAGACGTGCGAAATTACTAGTAAAAGTAATTATTGAAACACGATAAGAAGCAAGCTAACAAGTAGACCTTAGAAAGCACGTATGAGGATAGTTAATGTAGATAATATTCATAGTTTACATAAAAACAAATGAATATCAGAAAATATAAAATACTATATGCTTTATAAGTGTAACGAGTGCATGAACACGAACAGAAAACGCAAGAAGTCTTAGTAGTGAGGAAGAAAACAATCTAATAACTACCAACAAAGTGATAGTAACTACTACGAGAAACATGGTGGATTGGCTCTCATTAACAAGAGAGAGAAATTCCAATGACAAAGTATAAGTTTGATGGTAAGAGACTTATATGTATTTTAGGTTTTATCGAGCATGATTTTTCGATTTCTTATTTTAATTGTATTTCCCATTTTCCGATTAATACTAAATCCTAACCTATTTAATATTAATTCTCGATTAGAAAAAATGGAAAATTCCAGTTTTTTTTTTTATTGAAAATCTTTTGGAGTCATCCTCGACCAAAGTCAAGAAAAAGAGAAATCGTAATCAATTGAATGGATTGACTACAATTTAGTTATCAGTCTTTGATTTTAAATTAATAAAAACTAAAAATTTTTAAATTCGAAGGTTACCTATTAAATCCTTATAAGTACTACTATCAATTTTTTGAAATTAAATTTTATTTTTCAAAATTATACTTTTTAAAAAAAATAAAATAAAATAAGAATAAATTAAAAAAAAAACCTAAGTTTTTAAAAATTTTACATCTCCTTGGAAATACATATGCACTTGCTAGCCGGGATCAAACATTTATAGTTTTTTTAAAAAATACTTTAATGTATTGGTTTATTTTAATTTTAAAAATCAGTTGGCTTTACATTTTTAATTTATTTATTTTGACTAAAAAAATAACTAAAAAAGAAGGGTCCTAACTTAAAGTTTTATTTTGTGGAAAATTCTTTAAAGGAAAGCCCTAGTTTAAAAAAAAAAATTATTAACTTTTATCTTTAGAAACAACTTTTCCTAGGTGTTCCTAAATTAAAATATATATTTTTTTTTTCTTTTGTATATTTTAAAGTCAATTACTAAAACAAATCATTAAATAAATAAAAACCTAAACTAAATTTTTTTTTCCAAATAATCCTATGGCAAAAAAATAAATAAATAAAAAAAAAAAACCGAACCTTCGATAATCAACCACGGTCGGAGCTGCTGCTGTCCGTCAGTGGAGCATCGGGTCGTGCGGCTGTAAGTTGGCGTGCGTTGGGCAGATGATGCATGAGTGTGGCTACGCTGCTGTCCAGTTGATTGCAGATGTTGGTGCTGCTGACTTGCAGTTGGGTTGCTGATAGGGGGCATCAAGTCTCATAGTTGTTCGGTGGAGCTGCTGGGTTTGGGTACGATTCGTAAGTAGGTCAGCTTGAGGGCGTATTAGGTCGTGCTGTTAGAGTGTTGGTCATAGATGTTGACGTCAGTTGGATGAATGGGGTATACGTTGCACGTGTATGGGAGTGAGAAGGAGTAGTCAGTTTGTGGATGGTTGATCAGTGATGTTTGAGGTGCTGCTGTAGTTGCCGTGGACGTTGATACTGATGTTGGACAATGTACTGCTGTTGGCGATGATGGAGCATGGTGTTCGTCAATAGTTAGGCAACTGGGTCTTGCAGGTGTAGGTGTTGCAGCAGTGACTGTCAGTATGTGTTTGGCATGTGGGTTGTCATTGAAGTACGCGTTGGCCGTGTGCTGTGACAGTAGGCAGTGCAATGTTGGTGATCGAAAAGTTGTAAGGTTATACGTGTGGCTGCTGTTTGGTTGAGGATGCAGTAGACGAAAGGATGAAGTAGTCGAAGGAGAGAGCAGGATAGCAGAAGGGAATTGAAGACGGTAGGGCTTAAATGGGATTGATTTGTGTGTGTCCTGATTGGGAGAGTTTACTATTTGTGAATGAATGCTCCTTTACGTGTTCAATCCCCATTTATAAAACTCATATTTGAATATTGTAAATCATTCTAGTTCATTTCAAATTCTTTAGATAAGATTAAATTTAGATTTAAATCTTTTATAAATCTCCTTGTTATCGAATTTAATAATATCATCATTAAATTTGTGTTTTTCATAGATTATTTAGCCATGATTTTATTGAATCCACTTAAAAACAATAAAGATTTGATAAAATTTATAATCAGATTCAGATATCATACACTTAACTAATTTTCCCTCCTTATGTTAGCTTCTCAAAAAAAATTCACAAATGGAAGAAAAAATAAAAGGCACATAGGTGAAGTCCACACAAGGCTAAAAGCTAACCCGTAACTGCTAATATAGGTGTAGTCCACATAAGACAAACAACAACTCAATTAACTTTGAAGCAGCCAAATGGGTACATATAATATATAAAACTTGTGGAGTAATATTTAACAAAATACATTTCTTTATACCTATAGGTAGATTAGTTTATTACACAATCTTAGGTATATCCAGAGTCTAAAGTTTGCAGAAGAAAATATACAGCTCCATAAGAAGACTTCACTACATATATAATGATAACGGTGAACCAGCGAAGACTATAAGGCCTCCTAGGAAGACCTTATAATCCTCCCATAAAAGAAAATAAAAGAGACTTGAGCTTCATTCAATTCGTTAAACTCCTTCACTTTACTCCTAACTCATTGAAACTAACCTGTAGACAAGTGTAACAGGGCATCTTCTGGTATTACTCTGCACCTACAAAACAATCTATAGGGATGTGAACTTAACTAGCTCAATAAGAAAGGACAGAGTCGTAAGAACACATTAACAAACAAGGTTGTTTGATCATTATGTAAATGCAACAGACAAATGATATAATATCTCACAATGTTTAACTGGTTCATCATGAAGTTAGAGTAATTTCGTTCACTCTAACCTGGATTCTGAGAAATTTCAATGTGATACTATCAGATTAAATTCAGGCTTGTGCAATAGAAAGCACCCTCCTCCCTAAACAACATTCAAACCACTGATCCTAACCTTGCCATGACCCCCTCTCCTATCACTTAGTTCAACTGAAGATAAGAAAAAGACAATTTCTACTGTCCTTAACAAATGCGTTGGTATTTAGTATAACAACCTAATCGTTACCCCTATTGGGTTATCGTAAATGTTAGGTTAGACATTTAATCCACTTAAGTTTTGTCCAAATTATTAGGTGACTAGCCAAGCTCATATACGCAAGATATGATATATGTTCAAGCAAAAAGCAGCACTTGGAGTTCAATTCCTAATCAATAATCAATATTTCAAGCACACACATAGTACACACACAAACAATTTAACTATAAGCACAAACAATCAAGTATCCTAATATGATACTTCAATATACCATTAAGCATCAATCCCAACTTACCTGGATGTAATATTGCGTACTCCTATTCGTCATGTTCGTGATCTTCATTAATAATCCCTAGAAAGTAATACACAACTTCAATTTTAAATTTACATATGAAGTAAGAACTTATTTTCATTATTAAGTAGGTTTACATTATGACATTAATAGGTTCTTTAGTTATTTATTTAACTTTCAGTTGACTTGAGATAAGTTTTAACTAAGGTTCTAACTAAGTTTCTAACCGATTACCGTAAGTTAGGTTTTTACTTAGGAAGTTCCCAACTTACATTCTAACTCTAATACAGTTATAAAGTTCCAGTATCAATTACTTTCTAACCCAAAGTCTATTTTTTTAGCATAATCAAGTTATTCACTCCTAAAGTACATTTTGATCTTCTTTCTAAAATAGTTTCTCACTCTTCAACCATTATCACCACTTACTATTTAACTCATATACAAGCTTACACTACATTTCCAGAAATTTTTAACACTTTGTAACATCAATAAATATCCGCTAAGAACTTCAATTATATATATATCAACTCCTAATATACTAAACACTCATTTACACTTATATAGTAACTTAAAGATTTATTGTCAAATGCACCAAATACCAACTTTTTACTTAAAAATCATTATTTCTTAAATCATAATAATCCACTTCAAGTTTTTGTAGGGTAATAACCATATATCGCACTATAATTTTTACAAAAAATCATTAAGCTCTCTTGGAAACACTTACCTAGCACATTGTTTTTATGAAAATGAATTTTTTTTACAAAATCTGACAACTTGATTTTTGCAATCCAACCACATAACATCAAAATTCATCATCTTAAGAGTATAATCACAAAATTTTAGGTTAAAATTACATTAATTGGTCTTTTAATTACTCTTTAAAATTCAGTGTGCAGGACATTTTTCTTAAGGGCCTCATATTTACACTCAAAATTTGGAAAATTTGATTAAATATTTGAATTCCTCATGCAAAAATACGTAAGGAAACCAAATTTTATAATTTTTTGTGATATTTTGCTATTTTTTCCTAATTTTTTATGAAATCAAAAGAATTTAGCGACTTACCAGAAACCCAAGCTTCAACTACCTTAGGGAGGGAAGAGTATGTTGGCCCACCTTATCATTGACTACTCCTTCAAACCCTCACTTGGTTTCACTCCCAACTAGTCGTCTTCCCTAGAATCATGTAAAACCCTAAATTCATAATTGAATTTTCCAAATTTTGTTCTTCACTTTCTCTCTCAATATTTTCCATTTCCAAAATTTTTCCAAGCCTTGTAATTGCCTAAATTTGTTCCAGATAGCAGATGGCCTTTTTTATATCTTTAATTGAGTTGCTCTTGATTTTTTTCTAACCTTAATACAAGTGTATATAGCTATGCTTAGGTGTTAAGAGATCAAAATCCTATCCCATGCATTCTAAATCCTATTGCTACGCCTCCAACGGTGTCCCAAATGTTTTTGGTAATTTTCTATTAATTTTATTATATGTTTCGTTATTTATTTAGTAATATTTATGTATTTTGGGGTATTTATAATAATTACAAGTATATATATTTATATAATAATTATACTTGATGTATATATATGTCTTTTATATATTACTTAGTGTCCAATATTAATTATTTTACTCCTATAATATATCTCTAAGTACTGGTTAATTTTTGAAACTTATGCTATGCATTTCCAATAATATAATAACAATATAATAAATTCTTCCTATTTTAACTATATTCTTAATATTTTATTATCTTTTTAAATTTTGAACTTATGGGATTTCCTTAACTAATATTCTAAGCTTATACGTAAGTTTTTACGTTAATCGAGTTAATTTCATTGACATCCTAAATTTTACTCACTTAATTCCTATTCATTAAATACAGAACTCAAATTTCCACCCCTCTTTAGAAAAGTCTTGTCCTAAAAACTTTAACAGTCGCTTTATCAAACACACATCTAAATACTCCCACATTTGTCTTGTTATCAATAATAAAAAGAATTTACTAACCTGATCCTTTAGAACAACCAAGGGTATTTCTTCTATATTGTTATTTTTTGTTCCCATGTTACTTATGCTTGAGGGCTACTTCTCTAGCAAACTTTTACATACTCCACATCTCAATTTTGTAATCTTTGAACTCATTCATCAAGTATCTTAATCAGTTATTCTTCCATAGTATAATCTTTTTGTAAGTCAATTGGCCTTATTTCCACCATTGAATCCGAATTCTTCACAAATTTTCTTAACATAGATACATGAAACACATCATGGTATCTTGATAGAATTAGGGGTAAGGCAAGTTGATATGCTACATTTCCAACTCTTTTTAATACTTTAAAAGGTCCAATATAATGTAGACTTAACTTTCCAGTCATACCAAATTGCTTAAATCCTCAAACTTATCTTTGTGTATACATGGTCTCCAACTTGAAATTCTAATGGTCTTCACTTTAGATTTATCCAACTTTTATAACGATCTTGAGCTGCTTTCATCCTTTGTCGAATAAGCTTCACCTTATCATTAGTTTGTTGAATCAACTTAAGTCTTAGAACTGCATGCTCCTTACTATGCTAGTATAGTGGTGATTGACACTTCCTTCCATATAATGCTTAAAATGGTGCCATCTGTATGGTCACTTGATAACTGTTGTTATAAGCAAACTCTACCAATAGTAAATATTGATCTCAATCTCCTCCAAAATCCAATATACAACCTCTCAACATATCTTCCACTATATGAATTGTTCTTTTTGTTTGACCATCCGCTTGTGGATGATAGGTTGTATTAAAGTGCAATTTCGTTCCCAAAGATCAATGTATGCTCTCCTATAACTTCGACACAAACTGACTATCTCTATAGGAAACAATACTCCTTGGCACACCATGTAATCAAACAATTTCTCGCATATATAACTTAGCCAACTTCTCCATCGAATCACTAGTTTGGTAAGTTAAGAAGTGTGTGCTTTTCGTTAACCTATTAATAACAACCCAAATAGACGTCCAGCCTTGGTTCTAAGAAGTCCTTTCACAAAATCCATTGTGATATTATCTCATTTCCATTAAGGTACTTATAATGGTTGTAATAATCCACTAGGTCTTTGATGCTCATCTTTCACCTATTGACACGCAGTACAACTTACAACATATTGAATCACATCCTTTTTGACTCCTTTCATCTAGTACATAGTTTTCAAGTCTTTATATATCTTATTTCCTCCAAGATGCAAGGTATATCCAGCAACATGTACCTCATCCATGATCTCTTGTTTCAATTCCGTATCATTAGGTATATAGTCTCAACTTTTAAATTTTAGCAATCTTTTTTCATCAATATGAAAATCCAGTATTTCCTCTGAATTCAATTTTCCTTTCACAACCTTTAAACTTGGATCTTATTCTTATTGTATCTTAATTTTCTTCAATAAGGTCGGTTGAACAACTAAGTCCATCAATTTCCCTTCATCGTCATGCCACTTGAACTCAATTATTAGTTTCCAAAACTCCTATATTAAATCTTTTTGAGTTGTTAATAAAGAAGCTACTTGCTCATAATCCTTACGACTTAAAGCATTAGCTACCACATTTGCTTTACTGGGATGATAATTAATAGTTAGATTGTAATCCTTAATTAGCTCTAATTATCGCCTCTGTCTCAAATTCAATTTTTTTTTTTTTTTATGAAAAGGTATTTCAAACTCTTGTGATCAATATAAATCTTATAATGTTGACTATACAAATAGAGTCTCCATATCTTCAAAGAAAATACAACAGCCACTAATTCCAAATCATGTGTTGAGTAATTTTTCTCATGAGGCCTTAACTGTCTAGAAGTATAAGCAATTACTTTGCCATCTTGCATCAAAACACATCCTAATCCATTTTGAAAGGCATCACTATAAACACAATAAGACTTACTCGGATCAGGCAAGGTACATATTGAGGCTGAGATCAAACGATCTTTTAACTCTTGGAAACTTTGCTCACATTCCTTAGTCTATTCGTACTTAACATCTTTTTAGGTTAATTGAGTTAAGGGTCGTGCTACTTTTGAAAAATCCTTGATAAATCTTCTATAATATCCTACCATTCCCATAAAACTTCTTACTTCAATAACTATAGTAGATTGTTTTCAATTAGCTATCTTTTCTAACCAAATATAATATGACCCAAGAAAGCTATCTTTTCTAATCAGAAATCACATTTGCACAATTTTCCACATAACTTATTGTCCTTCAACTGCTGTAATGCTAGTCTCAAATGATCAACATGTTCCTTTTTCTTCTTTGAATAAATCAAGATATCATCAATAAACTCCACTACAAATTTATCCAAATAAGGTTGATAAATTCGATTCATTAAGTCCATGAAAACTGTGGATGCATTCGTCAATCCAAATGGCATTACCACAAGTTCATAATATACATACTATGTATGGAATGCTATCTTTGATATATGTTCCAATTTAATCCTCAATTGATGGTATCCTGACCTTAAGTCAATTCTTGAGAATATTGTAGCTCTATATAACTAATCGAACAAATCATCAATTATTGGTAATGGATACTTGTTCTGAATTATCACTTTGTTGAGTTCTCTATAATCAATGCACAGTCTCTTTGTGGTGAAGTTTGAGC
Organism: Lumnitzera racemosa; assembly: GCA_024138005.1. Classification (NCBI taxonomy): domain Eukaryota; kingdom Viridiplantae; phylum Streptophyta; class Magnoliopsida; order Myrtales; family Combretaceae; genus Lumnitzera; species Lumnitzera racemosa. The sequence continues at coordinate 109,337,460 of JAMXBC010000004.1, forward strand.
AACACTTTACTACAAAGACAAAAGAGACACAATTTTTGTGTTGGGGATGACTTTGTCCTAAGAAGCACTATGACTAGCTGGCTATTCTAAGACTAATTCGTTAAGGATTTGGTGACAAAAAAACTCAAAAAAATAGTAGTGAAGGTAATGCCCCTGTGGGCTGGTTAGAACCCTAAAAGTACTAAAAAAATGGTAGCGCCTTATGAGCTAGCTATTCTAAATGAATAAGTAAAGCGTTCCTTGAGCTAGCTAAAAACCTAAAAGATATTAAAAAGAAGGTAACGCCCTGTAAGCTGACTAACTTAAGTAAACAGGCAAAGCGCTCTTTTAACTAGCTAAAACCCTAAATGAGAACCCGATCATATTCTTCTAAGCTAGCTAACCTAGGTGGAAGCATTTCTAAGGGACTAGCAACCCTAATTGAAAAGTCAACATAAAACTTAGTCGTACTCCTTTAAGCTGACTAACTTAGGTAGGAGTGTCTTTAAAAGATTAGTAACCCTAAGTGAAAAGTCGACATAAAACCTAGTCATGCTCTTTTAAGCTGACTGACTTAGGCGGGAGTGTTTCTAAGGTATTAGTAACCCTAACTAAAAAATAGACATAAAACCTAGTCGTACTCCTTTGAATTGACTGACTTAGATAAGAGCATCTTTAAGGGACTAACAACCCTAAGTGAAAAGTCAACATAAAGCCTAATCATGTTCCTTTGAGCTAACTGACTTAGGTGGGAGTATCTCTAAGGGACTAACAACCCTAAGTGAAAAGTCAACATAAAGCCTAATCGTGTTCCTTTGAGCTAACTAACTTAGGTGAGAGCGTCTTTAACGAACTAGCAACCTTAACTAAAAAGTCGACATAAAACTTAGTCGTGTTCCTCTAAGCTGAATGACTTAAGCGGGAGTGTCTCCAAGGGGACTAGTAACCCTAAATGAAAAGTCGACATAAAACGTAGTCATACTCCTCTAAGTTGACTGAATTAGGCAGGAGCATCTCTAAGAGACTAGCAACCTTAAATAAAGAAGTTGATATCAAACCTAGTTGTACTCCTCTAAGCTAACTAACTTAGGCGATCAAGCAAAGTGCTCTTTGAGCTAACTAAAGCCCTATATGAGAATTAAGTTAGGTTAGTGCTCTATGAGTTAGGTAGAACCTAAAAGAAAATATAGATTGGGACAGCACTCTTTGAGCTGGCTAAAACCCTCAGAAACTATGAATCGGGACTGCACTCTAGGAGTTGGCTAGATCCTTAAATGAGAACCTAAATTGGGGCAACGATCTATGAACTGGCTAGAACCCTCAGAAATTATGAATCAAGACTATGCTCTACGAGCTGGCTAGTCCCTTAAATGAAAATATAAATTGGGTCAGTGCTCTATAAATTAGCTAGACTCGAGAGTATAAGAGTTAAATGCCTTAGAGTTTGACTACCATCCTAAGGAGAGACTAAATGTAAATGCAATGTCTTAAATGAAACTAACTCATTTTTATGATAAAAGCTCAGAAACACTTATCTGGCTTTATCGACAACTCCCAAATAGTTAAATCTTTTCTTAAGTAATCCGATTAGAACCAATTGTTTGACCCCTCATCTTCTTCTTCTTCTTCTTTCCTTTTTTTAAAATCAAACTAGTCTTGAAATGAAAGCACCTGAAGTTCTACTTAGAGGCAAATTTAAGAAAGGTGACCTTAACATATGAAGTATCTTCATCGTTTGAGCAAAAATGTTACGTCTTGAATTTTTTGCCCCAAACTTAATCGATTTTCCTTGCAAACTTCCTCCCACAAGTGAGTACTACTCATCTACCATTGGAGATTTTGCTCTTTCTAAATATGGTCTTATGTAGAAAAATAGAAAACAAATCCCCCTTTTTGGAGGAAAGTGAACCATAATAGAGTATTAAAAGAATTTTTATCAATTATCATTATTCCAAATTAAGTGTTCATTTTCTTTCATATTTACGATATGTGGGGTTTATTTAGATAAAGCGAAGAGTGAGGCCTTTTGGTGGAACGGGAAAGGAGCTGGAGGTGTTACCCAATATCAACGACCACTAAGGATATCAACTTTACTTGTAGAAAATGAAAATAAAACCACAATAATATTAAGATTATTTTGTATTTCATAATCTGAGCAAAATTCCATTGATCTTTTAAGGGTAATACAACTTCACTACATCAGAGTTTATAGGGTCTCTCAAGTCTAGACCATCCATTCGAGACAAGGTCAAAGTTCCCTTAAGCAACAGTTTCTTTACAATGTAAGCCCCTCTATAATTCAGAGCAAATTTCCCTCTAAAGTCTTATGTATTAGACAAAGTCTTCCTCAATACCATGTCTCCCTCTACAAAACTTCAGGGCCATACTTTCTTATTAAAAGCCTTAGCCATTCGTTGTTGATAACACATGTTATGGTACAAGGCTATCAATCTTTTCTCATCAGTCAAATTCAATTACTTGATGTGCTTCTTTATCTAATCAGCTTCATCCAATCCGGTTTCCAACAACACCCTGAGAGATGGAATTTTGATTTCTACTAATAATACAGCTTCCATTCCATATACCAACAAATAGAGGGTTACTCCTGTTGACGTTTTGATAGAAGTTTGATAAGCCATGAGTACAAATGGTAACATCTCATGCCAATCTTGATACGTAAGCACCATCTTCTCAATGCTTCTTTTGATATTCTTGTTGGCCGCTTCCATAACCCTGTTCATCTAAGGCCGATAAGGAGTGGAATTTATATGAATGATCTTAAATTGTCGATACAACTCTGACATCAATTTGTTGTTAAGATTCGTACCATTATCGGTAATAATCATCTCTAATGTACCATACCGTGCCAATATATCTCTCTTGATGAACTTGACCACTACTTCTTTCGTAACACACAAGTAAAATGAAGCTTCAACCTACTTATTAAAATAATCGATAACCACCAGTATGAATTGGTGTTTGTTGGATGCCTTTAGGGTGATTGAACCAATGATGTCTATACCCTACATTAAAAATGGCTATAATATAAACATTGTATATAATTCTTAAGGTAGAGCATTTACCTTGTTTGCATGAACCTGGCATAAATAATATTGTCTAACATATTTGACGCAATCTCCCCCTATGGTCAGCCAATAACTATTTGACATTAACCATTGTCATCTATTTTATATTATATTATTATCTCTTATCTTCTATTATTATTAAGCCAATAGGAGACTATTTGACTCCAATTTTTTAACATATATTTATTCCATGTATAACTATTCAACATTAACTATTCGTATAATTACATAAAAACTATAAAATAAATAATATACACTTTAGTACATATATTATAAGATTAGGGAAAAAATTCTTATGTTTTGTAATCAAAATTCAAACACATAGTTTATTATAAATTTAATTTAATTTTAATTATGTTGGATATCCCATTCAAAAAGATATTTTGTACGAATAAAAAGTCTATTTTTACAATTATAAAATTTGCCAAATTCAACAAAATGCAAGCACATTAATTCTACAGCAATCTTGATTTACATAAAATTATTTGATCTTAAACAAAAAGAAAAAAAAAACTTAAAATTACCAAATTAATCCATTTACTCTAAAAGAAGATTAATTAATTTTTATTTTCTAGCCAACTATTTTATATTATATTTGCTTAGTATAGAAATAGATTGTTTTGCTCCTTTTCTATTTTTTTTTTTTTTTCAAACAAGGAACTTATGTTTTTATTTTTTATTCTTTCCTTTCTTTTCTAAAATCATCCGCGTGCATATAATTAGGTTCAATTATTTAATATATTACGAATTCTATCCCATGCTTTATATTAAACTTAAAAAATGAGTTCCAACTTGATTGCCCGTCAAGGACAAGTGTAACTGTTAAGTGATTTATCAATCTTGCAGTTTGTAAAGGAAGACATATTGGTTATTGAAATTAATATTTCACACAGATCCATCTAGTCGATGCTAATGGATTGCTACTAGTAGTACAATATCTTAACCACATTATTTGTAATTATCTTAACCGACTCTATATCCTCTCCCATCAAAATAAAGGTTGGTTCTTCCTCTCATCTCTTTTCATTTTAAACTCAACATCCCATTTTCACAACTAAAAAATGAGTTCTAACTTGATGACTGATGAGGAGCTCACAGAAACCATGGAAGAACCCATGACTGAGCTGCTATCAAACCGTCTACCACCGCCTCCAGGGCGGCCTAAACCGAAACCCCATGATGGTTCTCCCAAGGACTTGCCTGTAACAGAGGAAAAATCGGTGATCGCATCACCACCACCATCACCACCGCATCTGTATAAAAAGAAAGAAGAGGAGACAACAGCATTTTCCCTTGTTGAAAGTACTCTCTTATCTCCTTACATCTCGAGTTTTTTTTTTTTTTAAATGGTGGAATTTTTTAGTTTAACATATCTTGACATGACTTGTGTTAACTCCACTATATATTTTCTTCCTTTCCAGTTGTTCTTTAAATTAAGACCATTTTTAAGGTTATTTTCCTTTGTTTATTGAAATGAAGAAAGTTCATCGACTAAATTACATTTTCTCATTAGAAGAGAAATAATACCCCCTTTTTTTTTTAAGATGGAAAATCGTTATTTCACATGTATTCGTGCCCTAGGCAAAAAGGTTTCTACTTGACTTTCATTTTGTTTACTCATATGTTATATTTCAAGCATTACATGATTTCACGAGGGGAAAAAGCATCCAAAGACTTGCGAAGAAATAAATAATTAAGCTAAAGAGAATAATATGAATGTGAAAATAAATTAAAGTTTTCTACTTTAATTTCATATGAAAGTTTGTTATTGTGCATTTATGAGAGTATATCAAGAAACGCATGCAAAAAGAATAATAATAATAGTAGGAGAGAGAGAAGCAAAACACATGAAATACAGCAATTTTCAGAAATTTTTTGCTGTTGAAAAAGATTTCCCGGACGATAAATGCGAAAGAATCCAAATACTTTTTGTAGAATCCAAATACCTTTTGTTCAAATTCCAATGCAATAGAATCTGTAGCATCCAAATACTTTTTGTTCCATTTTGATGTACCATATATGTTACCTTTAATGCCACGCTGTCGCTTTCCACTTTTACTTTCTTTTTTTTTTATTTTATCTTTTTCTTGGTGAAACCTAGTCAATACATAATATAATGTCGAAAAATACGAACTTTGTACTCATTAGAAGAACGTTTAGGCTCTTTTTTTTTTTTTTTTTTGGGGGGTGAATGTGAACGTTTAGGCTCTTCTCCTACCATATGTACCATAATTCATTTTTGCATAGACTGCCTACAAAATTGAACCAAAATTTAATTTAATTTAATTTTTTATTATCTTCTGCATTTAGATCGAACCTAGTTTCATGGTTTACATGTCTATTTACATCATTGAATCGAACCATATTGAATTTGGATCATGATTTTAAACTTAAAATGGACAAAATAATTGAAGTGAACTATAAATTGGATAAGCAAATTAAGAATTTGGATTTATATTCAATTTGGTTTTAGAGTAAGGTTCACAATTTAATTTACATGGTTGAAGTAAATCATTATATTATTCAATTCGGACCATAAATCAAATTGAAATATACCACCTCTAAAGAACACTAATATGGCTTAAGCTTTTAAATTCAATGGATCAGAATTACTACAAAAAGAGCTTCTATTTTGTTCTTGTAGTCCAACTTACCATATAAAACAAGCTTTTATATCGTACTAGCCGTGAAAACTTATTTATTTATGCATGTCAACATCCAGAATCCCGAAATGAGAAGCTAGAAGTACGTATAAAACAAAATTGATTAATCATAAATTATTTGTTCATAGAGGGTACTAACTGAAATATTGTTCATTTGATCTTGTGTTGGCAGTGCTTTCTGATATAGTCGAAGAAGAAACTAAGGAAGGTTCAACCAATAGAGGTATTCATTAAGCTCCAAGTGTCCGTGGACTCGTTAGCAACACTCAAAACCAAACTTTTCATCTTTCTAAAAACCGATTATACACTTTCTATAAGAGAATGTATATAGAAACTAATAAAAAAAGTTCTTTTTTTTTTTTTTTTTTGCTTAATAAGTGAAAATTTTCCCTTAGTTCCTTCCCTTTTATGGAAACATTTACACCCGTTACCTTGTAAGGCTAATTGGTGTTATTGTTACCCCTACAAGACTCTCTTCATGGCAGAGTCGAAACAGAGAAGAACTTGTCTTTGACAAAAGCTTGGGAAGATAGGAAAAAGTCCAAGGCTGAGAACAAGTAAGAATTTTTACTCTTTGCCCACTCTCTCTCGTGTTAATTTGACTTCCTTTAGTTTTTAGAATCATTTAGTTGAAAAGTTGTAGCTTATAAATTGGTGCATATTCTTGGGTATTTTATATTTAATGCTGCTTCACTTGTAAGCTAAGACTTTTAATGAAGGTCCATAAGCTGAATAGTTTTATCAAACAAGTTTGAATAATAATGCGGTATAATAATACCATATTAAATTTAATTCTTGTAAATTTCTACGCGTTTTTATAATTTATACCTAACACTAGGGCTCTATCTCAGGGTTCAGAAGAAGTTTTCTGAAATTATTTCGTGGGAGAAAAGCGAGATGACATTAATAGATGCTGACATGAAAAGGTTTGAGGTAAATATATCTGCCCTAGCTGGCTATATAAAGGCAAATATAGCATCATAAGCCTCTAAAACATAAGGATCCACCATTTTATATTGATTCTATAGATTTAAAGGTCAAAAATATATGTTGTCTATAAAAAAAAACAAAGTTGATAACTAGGGTTTTTGAGCGATACATGGAATTAGGGTTCCTAATGGATAATGCCTTCATCGATCATCAGGAAAGCATGGAGAAGAAGAGGGCCCAAAAAACGGAGAAGGTGAAGAACAAAATGGCTAGAATCCGGCAAAAAGCAGAAAGGAGGAGGGCAAAAGCAGAAGCTAAGAGAGGGAAGAACCTTCTGCAGGTAGAGGAGAAGGCGGTGAAACACCGAGCCACCGGGACTGTTCCGAAGGAGCCCTTCTTTGCTCGTTTGGGTGAACGTTTCAACTCCTTGTTGAGATTTGATTTATTTTAGTCTCATGTTCTTTGGATTAGTTACATTCAACACATTCTAGCTCTTTGATGAAATGCTCTAGTTATTTGCTGCTTTTGTGTCCGTTGTGTCCTCATGTACATAGGTTCCTCATTGTACATGGCACCTGCAAAGACTGGGAATGTTATTAGTAGTTTTAATATTCTTTTTCCTCTCTTTTTGTTCCTCTTCTTTTCTTGGAAAGTGGTTTTATCAAATTAAGATTTAGATATTAAACTTAGAAAAAAGACAACACTCATTTTGATAAATGATAGATATAAATATATATTTTGAAATTTTTTTTATGTTGCATATTTTGATAAGTAATGAATAAATACAGATGATTTTTACACGTAAAAATCGTAATAATATTTTATTTATATTTTCACATATTTCAAGCAATGTAACCACCTATGGGCATTATAATAATACACAAGAATACTCGTGCCTAATGTTGCGTGGATGTGTAAATCTAAATACTCTAGTTCTAAGTTTTTCAAAGTGCAAAAATAAACAAATAAAGTATAAAATGTTCTTAGGTTTTTAATATTTCCACTTCCTATATATATGCGCTTTTTTTTTTTTTCTTCTATACTTACATTTTCTTTCACTAAAAAAGCGTAGTTCAACGTTAAAAACTGGTACTTAAAATGCATGTTGGGAAAAGAAGATCGAAAACCCTCGCCTTTTCTATTTTTCTTAACCTGTTGTTCGTAAGTTCTCTCTACATGTGCTTCATGTGTCTATCTCTTATGTCTAACTAAATACAAGCCTGTAAAGTATAAAAAGAATTAAAATAGGAGGTATGCAAAATATAAAAATATAAAGAAAAGAAATAAAAACTCAAGTATATATTCTATAATTAACTTGTGAGAAATATCGGCATTGACATTACCATAATTATTTTATCACTATGCTTTCATTGGGAAAAAATTCATCAGGTACTATACATTATATATAAGTACGACCGATAAATAAATATCAATTATATCTAAACATAAAATAATGATAACGTGTAATTGAAAAAGCAATACATAGCATAAGTCAAAATTTTGTTGTTTACTTACGCAACTTTTACATATACTAGGGTATATTCCACGGTGAATTTTTTTCGCATTTTCAAGCCATGCATTTGGATATGAAGTTTTTCACCAATCCGAATAAGGTCGTCACATACAATCTTCTAAGTACTAGGTAGAAGTATAAGAAGGATTAGATAATATAAATTTATTATATCATGTTTAATTTATACAGTATTGGACATAAAATTTATATTAAAAAATTAATTATTTATATTATAAATTAAATAAATTTTTGTAATATTTAATAAAAATAATATTCATTAATTTAATATTATAACATAGAGGAATATTTCTGAAAATAAAAAATATTTTTTGTTTTTATCCAGTAAATTTTATTTTTATATTATAGTTCAAATGGAATAAAATTTAAATATTTTATCAAATCCATCAGCTTAATTTTTATTCAAGCACCAAGTAAATTTACAAACCAAACATAAAAAAAAAAAAAAAATCCGTCCAATCCAATACTAAGAAAATTGTGCAACTAAACGCGACCTAAAAGAATAAAGGGAAAAAAATACAAAAAGAAAACATTTTAAGATCAAGGACACCCGCTCCCCCTCCTTGAAAAAAAAAAAAAAAAAAAACTTATCCATATTAAGCAAAAACTCTACTAAATAAGAAAAAAGGTTTAATGATACTAATATATCACATAAAATAATAAGTTATATGCAAATATCCATAAAATTTTAATACATATATATATATATGATAGAATATATTTTATAGACACTTGTACACAATTTATCCATCTATATGACAGTATTAAGATTATTGAAGTTTTAGTAATATCTTTAAAAACTCAATTACTTTACTATGAGTTTCTTAAAAAATTGTTTATTCTTGATTCATATTATTAGCAAAACCCATAGCATAAAACTTAAACTAAAACAACGTTTTTTTTTTCCTTAAAAATAGTCGTAAATTTTTGTGTTCTTATCTTGAGACCCCGAGTTTTCTAAGGAACAATGAATAATATTAAGCACATGTTCGCATTGGGAGGAGCGTGTATCAAGCTAGCACCTCCTATTTGACATGGTCTAAAGGGGTTCTCCATCTTTAAAGGGTGCGCCAAGAAACCTAGTTAATGGACAATGGTACCCGATAGGAGTTAGGACTGCGAATTAGTATGTTCTTATAAAACAAAAAATAATTTGTAAGGATATATCTTGCGACGCAGATTTGTGATACACATCCGATACAGCTTCGACAAATTTCTTTTTTCTTTTATTCTTCCTCAAAAGAACATTTTTCTGATCTTTTTTATCTATTATCGTAGTTTGTTTAGATGTTGTATATACTATGGGCTTTTAGCAGTAAGTGAGAGGCGAGGCAGTAGAAGGCGATAACAGTGCTCGGAAATGAATAATGGAGTTTAATAACAATGGAAAATGCTATAAAAAAAAAAAAAAAAGGTAAAGATGGTTTCCTCTTATCAAAATCGAAATTCTTTTTCTTTTTAATTTTCCATAATAATTGACCTCCATTATCGCTATCGACTACACTTTGTCGTCTTTACTACTCACAACTACTAATAAAAACTCTTTTCCGAGATTACCATATATTAATATTTAGCAATTTTGAAGTTTTTATTGGCGCTAATTGGGAAAAAGCCATTAACTTTTTTTTCTTTTTTTATGTACAAACGAACCCTAAAATGTTTGCAAAACGTCGTAAACTTTTGCGGGAAGGAATACTTCCTTGCAGCAGAAATGTTTTGTTTGGAACGTTTGATTACCCTTAGAAACACTAATGATGAACTTTGTTTCTCCAACACTAATGGTTTCCTCTAGGTCTAGACATATTCTAGGAATATCTTTATCCTGAAGTTTTTTCTGATCTTTTACTTGCATCTGTTGTCCTATAAAAGCCTTCTTCTGGATTATCACCTTAAATCCTTAATACATTAATCACAAGCACCATTTTAAGCTAAAATTTTGAGGTTTCTTTATTTCCAGGAATGGTTAAGTTAACAATTGTTGGCAGGGTAAGAGATGGTCTCCCCCTTGCACAAGGTCATAGGTACATCAACAACGATAGCAGACAGTTTTGCATATTACAAGCAATAAGGAGAATTCATACTCAAAGAAGCCTCATTAGGAGCCCTGGTTTCTCCCAAAATGACAATTTCTGTGGATCACAACTGCTTTTAGTGTCAATTTTCTCATCTTATTTATTTATGTCCACTCCGTTTAATATTCAACCTTCTTGTTCTTTGAAGCAGTTTTATGGGTGGGCATTTCATAATTAAAATGGAAGAACCAAAACAATCAAATCAAACCAAGCCAAACTTTCGGTTTTTCCCTTTTTCGATGGGAGTTAACCAAAATATTTGGTTCAGTTTTGTTCTATTATATCTACTAACAAGAAAACAAAATTACAGCAAAGGATTATGTGTTACATGCGTAAGTTTATTTAGATAATATATTTGTATATAACAACCATGTACACACTGTATAACATAATTTACAAACACGCCGTTATATATTCATATACATATTATAAGTTTTTTTACGGTCTTATATTTATTTTTAACAGGATTGATTCGGCAATCCATCATTCTCTTATTTTATATTTCGTTAAATTCAAACCATTCAACTCTACATGCTGAGGTGATTGTTAATTTTCTTTTTGTTCTTTGGCATTTTAGTTGCTTGATGCAAGATGATATCTGATATATTGTGTTGTGTGACTCTTCATATCCAAGAAAATTAGCTTTCCATGATGTCCAAGATTTGTATATGGAGTTTAAGAAGTTCGACAGGGATCTCATTGACAAAATTTCAAGACCTTAGAGCTTTATTAAATTCGGTAATCTCTACCTAGATACCAATTTTTGGGGGCTGAATTTATCCATTTTTAGGTTCATACTAGAATTATTATTAAAGGAAAAAAAAATTAATCTTCTAATAATTATAGTGCATATTATCATATATTTCTCATTTGTATGAAAAATAATTAGGGCATAGAATGTCAGAATATATATAAATATCAAAGATGATCTATAAATATTTGATAATATTAAAAGGACATTAATTACATTTGCCCTATACATACAAATACAGTTATAACACCTAGTATAATTTGATAAATGATAAACGAATATTAATAATATTTAGATACATATTAATAATAGTGCATCCATATTTTTATATGTTAAAATTTTATGAGTATTCTACGTTTTATTTACTTTGAACTTCTCAAGATTAGTTACCTTGGGACACATAGATAGTATAAATAGGGAATATTAGAAAGCAATATGTGGATACAAGAACACAGGCCATTCTATCAAAGCTTATTGCAAATCCCCACAATAAGGAGCTGGATGATGATCATGTCAACCAACATGTATCAGAAATCATTAAAGGAAGAAGAGACTCGGGTGATTATGAAATTTCTTGATATATGGTTTTGCTTGTATCAAATTCATTATTTCAATTATAAAATTTTCTTTGGTAAACTCAAATTATGATCAGAAATAATTATAATTTGCATCAATGGATAAATATCATCCATTTCTAGATCTATAATAAAATGAGTTGCGTGTAATTCTAATAAAAACTGAAAATCAGAATTTTTATGAAATACTACCCATAAAATTATGTAAAATAGACGCTTATAGGATAGAAAATGCTGATCAGGCAAAACGTTCTAATACCAATGATATGTAAAACACTGTTTAGGTATTGTATTTGAGGAAAAAGTTTTATGGACCTTCATACAGAATTTTGTAATACCTGACATTCCATATATAATGGTAGGTTATTAATTGCTTGGAATATTAATTTTGGCAATTAAATGCAGGTAATTGCTGTGAGATGGACGCCGGATATCAATCACCATCATGGTTGCAATCATTCTCTTATGGGCCGGCTTAAATCACACAGAGAGCTACATAACATAATGCCCAGCCCAGCTTATAAAACATTACCCATATGTTCGCATTCAAGCCCTAGTACTTGCTAGTTGCTAGTTGGAAGTGGATGTGTGCTCTGGATCTTGTCCTGTAATGTACGAGGAATGGGCCTAATGGGTAGTGTCTCAAAGGCTGTAAAAATGGCCCAGCGTTCGTTCGTTATATCTGATGCTTCAATGGGCCAGAGCCCGAGGCTACGTAGCAGCCGCCTCAATGGAAATTTCATGCATGTATTGCAGCCCCGTGAATTTATAATAACATTGAAGGATCAAATAGGAAAAAAGAGAAAAAAAAAAAACTAAAGATTTATATATAATTTTCACTATATTTTCTCATAAAACGAACTCAATAAATAACTTTGTATGCAATGATGAAATGGGAAAAAAAAAAAAAAAGAAGAAGAAGAAGAAGAAGAAAATTATATTTGCATGTTTAATAATCATATCATAAGTTTTATAATAATTAAACTTAGTCAAAAATAATATCTTAAGGAAAATTATGTATTAATTTTAAAATTCCGATTATATTTTATAAATTCCTAGTGGCACTCCGAAGGTGATTGCATCATTGCTTGTAATAAAAAAATATTATATGAGGAAATTTGGAAATAGTGGACGAGTCGGTGTATTATTCCCTTTATAAGTATATATATTTAAATAACAAATGCTAATTCTCTATTTCTATGATGTTTCTTCTTCTAAACTCCCGCGCCTTCTACTCATATATTCTCTAGCTAGGGAAAAAATAAAAGAAAAAAGAAAGAGGCTTAGAAAGTAAGGAAAGAATTGTTGGTAAGGAAATGATTAAATAATTTGTCACAGAAATCAGTAATGATGATACAAGAGTCGATGGTAATATATATACATAATATACATATATTTATTGTTGATGTGAATAACAAGTGGTGTCCCTTGAATTTTCCCTAATAATCAAAAGATGATACAATTAGAAAATTTTGTTATTTATAAATATAAAATTTCATCGGTCTATCAACCAATATCATTGATTATATCATCTTTAATATCAAACTATTATACTATCTAACCTCTCTCTTAACACAAACTTGAGATTTCATCCATTTCAAAACTACTTCCATAGAGGTAAACTTGGGCGGCAGTTCGAATTGGCCCTGAACCACTAAATCACTAGTAGCGGCCACGTTGAACCATAACCAACCTATGAGTCAGTGGTTCAAGGTCGGTTCATATAGCCTGGTGGTTCAAGATCGATTCATGTGTCCCGACGGTATGAGGGCCATCAGTTTTTTTTTTCTCTCTCAAGCCTTTACATAATTTTTTTTCTTTTTAGCCTTGCCGATCCTTTAACCGTTTTTTATTTTTTTTCTTTCAATCTGTCCATAAAATATACATTAAAAACGGAAAGAAAATAAAATATACAAAAATCTCTTACAGTATGAATACCTAATGTCTTAATCTAATTAAGCAGAGTGAAGTGGTTAAAGAGAAAATATTTTTTACAGTATTTTACGGTCTCCCGAAATGGGCTTATGTATTCGCTAATTAGAATCAGACCGTCGTAATTCGGTTTATTTCGTTAAATTCAAAATATAATTAGAGATAGCAGTGAGTAATTCTTTCTATGCCTTTGCCACACTCTAAAATATCGAAGTCCTTAATGGAGATATTTTTAGAAAACTCGAAATTCATACTAGTGTAACACTGCATCTTAGACATTAAACCACTAGACTGTTGCCTCTTTAATTTTTGTACCAATAACTGCTCATCCATTAATAAATAATGTAGCTCCTTGGTGGGTGGCAAAGGAGAAGTTGATGATTAGACACCGTACTAACCTTAGTAATAGTTTAGCATCTCCTCTATGTCGACCGTCACTATCAATACTTCTTGCTGTACTTTCAAGCTGTGCATATCTTAAGAATTAGTTAAATCTTGAATGTAACCATAATAAGCTTTCAAATACATTAGTAATAATTCTACTTTACAACGAGAGTCTAAAATAATTGCTACGAGATAAATACGAGGAATTTTTTTATAATAAGTTAACTACTTCAACGTCGTATCATATACATATACCTGCAAGTTTAGGTCCTCATAAGCCTGAAGTAGCACGCCAAGTATACTGACGGCTAACATAACAAATAAGTAAACACTAAGCTTGTAAACTTGTGAAAAAGTCTTAATAGCATCATGAAAAACTTTCAAAACTTTTAGTAACTGGATACAAATATCCCAATTACTAAGGAAAATGTCAACTTCCTATATTTTGTACATTATGAAGTCACACGACAGTTCAATGTGCTATGCAACAACTCATAAGTCGAGTTCCAACGGTGTTACAAATCCATCTTAAACTTCCAAGGCCTCTTCCCATGCTCCATGCAAAAATTCCTTTACTTTTTGTGAAGGGATAGTATGTCTGTTATTGTCTTAACAATATTTTTTATTAGAGTTATATTGTCGTGCAAAGCTACAATATCATCTTTGACACACAAATTAAAAATATAATATGCACAACGTATGTGGAAAAAAATCCCCCCTAACGCTGGTTGACAATAATTTTGCAAATCAAATATTGATGCAATATTAGCAGTTACATTATCATAACTAATAGAAAAAATTTTCCTCAATGATCTATACTTATTTAGAATTTCTTTAATAATTTTATAAATATTTTATGTCATGTGCCAATCATTAAATATCCTTAAAGCCAATAGTCGTTTATTAAGTTACCAATTATCGTCTACTCAATAAACAATAACACTCATATAAAAATTATTACGAAAAGGATCCGTCCATATGTCTACACATATGGATACTTGCATATCGAGAGAAGCAAACTTACTTGCGAGCTCTCTCTTACTTTTATGGTAAAGCTCATGTGTGGCTTGGGTTATTGTTCTACGGCTAAGCTATCGCAAACTAGGGTTAAACGTCTCCCGCTAGTATCGACTCTACCGCTCTAATGCATCCATGTTGAATAAGAGGTGCATGTTCATCAAGTACTATGCCAGGTTATAGTTATGCCTCTCTTCATTATATCTCATTAACATTTTACCAAATGAACCACCGCCTCGAGCAATCTATTGTTGCATTTTATCTATTCCTACCTTCTTGAGATGCTTCGACCTTAAGTACTTGTTAAGGGTACCACATCCCTCTCCCATTTTCCATAAGTAACTCGTGCTGCAATAGTTGCAGAATGCCCTCGAGTTCTCCCTTTCATCTGCACCTTTATGAAAACGAGTAGTAAAAATATTATATTTACTGGGTTTAAAGGACTTACCTCAGCTGAATGGTCTCGAACTGTTAGACTTATATTGTCTCATATGTTGCTTTTCTATTTCGGGAATAATTTCTATGTTGTCTTCCTCATCCTCGAATATGCTTACTAGGCAACTCATCCGTAGGAGTTCAAATCTTGCGAGTTATGCAGGGACGCTCATATGAAAAGATTCGAATCTAACATGACGTTCAGAAGCACTCATGTGTGAAGATTCGAAACCGAGAGGTAGCGTGTCCTGATAATTCATGCGTTGATGTTCAACGTCAAAGCTAAGAGGTACTCATGCGATGAGGTTCTACATCGAAGCTTGGAGGTAGTGTAATTTCTTCCTCTATGTTCTCAATTATATTGTATATCCTTTGCTCATTGAAGTCGTACTCGTTATCCGAATACGCTTAAATGTCCTCAAACCATTGTGGTGCAAACGATGTATTGGAAATTCCAACGTCCTTATCCTTACTTTTACAGCTAGATGATGAACTGTGTTTTTTACTAGAGAAAGTACGGCACACAAATCTTTCCATCGTTGAAATATTTTTTTTCTCTTATTTATTATAACAAAGATTTATGATTGAAAAACAAAAATAATGTGTAAGAAAAAATAAAGCGAAAATTATATGGTGCGTATGTGTATGTTAATGTTATTTGCTAATGCAAATTGTTATGTGAAGTGGAATGGAGTAAAGAATTAAATACAAAAATTGGTAGTTAGTAGAAGGAAATATTTCTAACAATATTTTACAACAGAAAAAAATTTAAAGGTAAAATGACTGGAGTTAGAGAGATTTAATTAGTTTGCAAAATAAATGTTGTTATTAGACCTGAAGCTGCTATTTATAAGGACTGAGGAATGTATGAATGTGTTGTTTGAATTTTGAAATTTAAACAATTCGGTGTAGGAAATTTTAAATTTGCAAAATTTTGAACTATAAATTTAAAATTTACGACTCGTACACTGAAAGTTAAATTTGCAAATGCAAATTTAATAGGAGATAAAGAACAGGGGAGGTAGGGGTCTTAAGGAGTGTTTTGTGGTGGTGGTGGTGGAAGAGGAATAAAAGGACAGAGAGGGGGGAGTAGAGGCTGGGGGAATGAGGGAAAAAGAGAGGGTGGGTAGGGGCCGGTCATTATGACGGACCAATTTTTTTTTTTTTAACTTCAGCAATCCTTGAACCACTAAGTCGAGCGGTTTCGCCTAGGTAGTAAGCCTAACGGTTCGACTCGACCACTACTGAGCGAGTTAGTTCAAGGCCTGCCAGAATTAGTTCATGGTTTAGAACTAGCCCTTATCTAAGTCTACATAGACGGATCCATCTTAAAGGGTAAGAATGAGTAGTATTCATAGTGTACTAAAATTTTTTTGTACTTATTGCAAATTATACAGAAAGAAATGAGTAAATATATCCGGAATATTAAAATAAGATCAAGAATAATTTGAACTGATTATGGATATAAAAATGAAAGGAAAAAATTCATTTTGAACAATTAAATCACATTTTTAAAAATCAATTTCAAGAAACCCGATGAAGGCAAGGCATTATGATTTATGATTAAACAAAAAAAATTATGAAAATACATTAACGTACCATAAAAAAGTGGAATATATAAAAGGAAAGAGATTTTTAGAAGAAAAGAAATAGGACATTAAAATAAAGGTTAGGATAATCTAAAGGATGCCTAATATGTAAATAAAAGTTGCCTAATAGTATTTAATACATTTATAACATGGTATTCAACCATTTCTAAATCTATGATTAAATGAGTCAAGTATAATTATAATAAAATTGCAAATCAGAATTTTCTTGAAAAGTTACTCATAAACTTATGTAAAATAGATGCTTATAAAATAGGAAACTCTTGTGATAGTTTCCATAAGTATCATTATAATTTACCATCTCTTTTTTTAGCGATTTCCTTCGTACCATTTTATTTTTCCTTTTTTACTAACTATTACATTACAATTTTAGAGATTGTAAAAGGTCAAAATCTAGTTATTGACCATGTCTGTGGTTAGAGTGGCTAGCCTATTAGTTAAATTAATATATTTAGAGAAGTATTATTTTATACTTGATAAGTGATTATTACAAGTAACTTGAATATTTAATTATATCATTATAAAATTAAGAATACGCGATGAACTGTGGTGCCATTAAGTTTTGGGCATTAAAAAAAAGAAAAAATAAAAAGAAACAATGAAGTATTTTTTTTTTAGAAAGCATTTTTCTATTTTTTTTTTTTTACTATATATCAATTTCTTAATAGGTTGTAATTACTATTGTTTTTTAGTGGTAAGATGTAGTGATCGGCCATAAATAATGGAGTTTAACAACAATGGAAAATGCTAATAAAAAGTAAAGATGGTTTCCAGTTTTCAAAATGTAAACCTTTTTTTTTTTCTTTTAATTTTCTATTAATATGTTCCATAATGGTAAATCACCACCATCGGCCATCAACTACACTTTTGTCACGTTTGCTACTAACAAATAATAATAACTTCTTTTTGAGATTACTATATAGTAATATTTAATGGTTCTAAAATTTTCATCAGCACAAAATAAAAATAGAAAAGTCATAAACTTTTTTACTTTTTATTTTTGGGTAGAGAAAAACCATAAAATGTTTGCAACACATTGTAAAATTTTGTGGGAAGGAATAATTCCTTGCAGCAGAAATGTTTTGTTTGGAACTTTTGATTACCCATAGAAATAAGACTAATTAACTTTGTTCCCCACCACCAATGGCTTCCTCTAGGTCTAGGTCTAGGTATATCCTAGGAATATCTTTATCCTCGAGTGTTCAGACCTTACTTGCTTCATTTGTCCTATAAAAGCTTTCTTCCGGATTATTACCTCAATACATCAAATTCTTTTATCAGAACCAGCATTTTAAGCTAAAATTTTTAAGTTTTCTTGTTTCTAGGAATGGTTAAGCTAACAATTTTTGGCAGGGTAAGAGATGGTCTCCCTCTTGCGCAAGGTCATAGGTACATGAACAACGATAACAACAACAATCTCGCATTTTACAAGCAACAAGGAGAATTCATACTCAAAGAAGCCTCATTAGGAGCCCTGGTTTCTCCCAAAATGACACTTTCTGTGGACCACTAACTGTTTCTGGTATCAATTTTCTCATCTTATTTATTTATGTCCACTCCATTTATTATTAAACTTTCTTCTTCTTTGATGCAGTTTTACGGAAAAAAAATTCAATAGATATTATATATTATATGTTATATATAAATAGCATCTAAATATTAATAAGATATTGACATGAATTATAAAAAAAAAAAATTATCAAATCAATAACCATACATAATTTATATATCATTTATGTCAACATCTTATTAGTATTTACACACCATATATACGTAACACGTGATATATATTAACCACTAAATCATTTTACGGGTGGCATTCAAACTTTAAAAAACCAATATAATCAAATCAAGCCAAACTTTTGGTTTTTCTATTTTTCGATTTGATTTTTGTTTGGAAATTTGTTATCCAAAATATTTGTTCGGTTTTGGACGTTATATCTACAAACAAGAAAACAAAATGACAACAAAAGATTATGTGTTAAGTGCATATAGATAATATATTCGTATCTAACTACTATTTACACATTGCATAATGTAATTTACGGCACACCATTATATATATTATAATTTTTTTTACTATCCTATATTTATTTTTAAGGGGATTAGTCCAACCCTCTATCCCTTCCTTATTTTATGTTTCTTTAAGTTTAAACTATTGAATTTTACATTAATTGTTAATTTTCTTTTTGTTTTCTGGCATTTTAGTTGCTTGATGCAGGATGATATCTGCTATATTATGTTGTGTGATTCTTCATATCTAAGAAAATTAGCTTTCCATTATCTCCAAGATTTGCATATGGAGTTTAAAAAGTTTGATAGGGATCTGATTGACAAAATTTCAAGACGTTACAGCTTTATTAAATTCGGTAATCCCCAGCTAGATACCAATTTTGGGGGGGAGGTGGGCTGAATTTATCTATTACTAGGCTCACACTAGAATTATCATAAAAAAGATTAATCTTCTTAACTATTATAGCGCATATTATAACATATTTTTCATTTGTATGAAAGATAATAAGTAGGGCCTAGAATGTCATAAAAATGGTATATAAATGTCAAAGATGATCTATATAAATATCTTATAATATAAAAAGGGCGGTAATTACATTTACCCAATACATACACTTATAACTCGTGACATTTTAATGAACGGTAGACGAGTACTGCTGATATTTAACATATACATGTAATAGTTGATTTATATTTTCGATTTATTACCCCATATTCTAATTACTGATGGAGATATCACTTTCTTACATTTTATTTACTTTGAGCGTCTCAAAGTAGTATTAAAATGCGTTGTCATGGGCACATTACAATGTAACTTGGGGCACACAGATAGTATTATAGGGAATATTAGAAAGCAATATGTGGATACAAGAACACAGGCCAATCTATCAAAGCTTATTGCAAATCCCCACAATAAGGAGATGCATGATCATGTGAACCAACATATATCAGAAATCATTAATAGAAGGAGACTCGGGTGATGATGAAATTTCTTGACATATGGTTTTGCTTGTATTAAATTCATTATTTCAATTCTAAATTTTTCTTTCGCAAAATCAAATTTCTGTTCAGAAATCTTGAAAAGAATATCCGCGACAACAGAAGGGACTTCTCCTATCTGGATTCACCACTCCTAGAGGTATGTGTAAATTATGGTTATATTTGATCCAAACTAATTGTGATCATTTTGTTTTTCTTTTTTCGATTATGCTACAACTTAGATAAGAAGGATTCAAACTTAGTTCGTCCTATTAAGAAATTAGCATTTATACTATTAAAGTATAATGGTTTAAACTAATAATAATCTTGAATAATGATAGATGTATTAATGGATTAGTATTCACCCATTTCCAAATGTATGATTAAATGAGTTGGGTATAATTCTAATAAAACTGCAAATCAGAATTTTCATGGAAAATTACTCGTAAAATTATGTAAAATAGACAGCTTATAAAATAGAAGACACATGTGATAGTTTCCATAAATATCATTATAATTTACCATCTCTTTTCCTAGCAATTTCCTTCATACCACTTTTTTTTTTATTTTTTTACCAATTATTATATTGCAAATTTAAAGAAATGAAAAATGAAATACGAACCATTTAATTGAGGGATTAGTGTTCATAACACCGGTTTATATTATAACGGCCTTAACTACTTTATACTAAATTTTGCAATATATGATATCCCATAAATAATAGTGGGCAACATTAATTTTGGCGATTAAATGCAGGTAATTGCTATGAGATGGACGCCAATATCAATAATGGTTGCAATCATTCTCTTATGGGCCGGATTAAATCTCACAGCGAGCTACATAATATAATACCCAGCCCAGCTTATAAACACGTTGAAGGAAGGACTTGTATCTCAATGGCTCTAAAAATGGCCAAGCCCATCTAGATTCAACTCTGATACTTGAATGGCCCAGACCCGTAGTGGCCGCCTCGATGGAAATTTCTTGCATGTATTTGCAACTTCGTGAATTTATTGTAACATTGAAGAATGAAAAGGGAAAAAAGAAAATATTAAAGATTTATATGAAATTTTAACTATATTTTCTCAAGAAATGAACTCAATAAATAACTTTGTATGCAATGACGAAATAATGAAAAAAAAAAAAATTGTATTCATATGTTTAATATAATCATATCATAAATTTTCTAATAATTAAACTCGGTCAACAATAATATCTTAAGAAGAATATGATATTAATATTATAATTTCGATTATATTTTATAAACTCCTTGTGGCAATCCGATGATGATTGCATCATCGCTTCTAATACAAAAATATTATACAATTATGTAAGGAATTTTTAAAACGGTAGATGAGTCGGTGGATTATTCGCTTTATAGATAAATATATTTAAATGGAATGTGTATCAAAATACCATTCAAAAGCTAAATAGTAAAATGCGATTCTCTCTTTCTATAATGTTTCTTTCTTCTTCTGAACTCCTGCACATTCTATTTATATATTCTAGAAATATCTTGTTATTTGGACAAGAAAAACCAATCATGACGAGGAAAAAAGAGACTTGTAGAGTAAGGAAAGAATTGTCGGTAAGGAACTAATTAAATAATTTATCAGAGAAATCACTAGTGATAATATAAGAGCCGATGGTGATATATATAGTTAACATAAATATATATTGTCGATGCGAAAAATTCTTTTTTAAAAGAAATTTTACCAAAGACTAAGGTTGTCCCCTGAATTTCCCCCTAATAATCGAAAAATAATATAAATATAATTTTTTCCATTTATAAATATAAAATTTCATCAATCTATTGACTAATCTATCGACTAAAATCATTGATTGTATCATCTTCAATATCGTTGAGGTTTCATCCATTTTAAAACAACTTCCATACAGCAATCTATCTTAAAAGGTAAGAATGAAATGTGTTCTTAGTATACTAAAATTCTTTTGTACTTATTGTGAATTATATAGGGAGATATGGGTAGATATATCTAGAATATTGAAATAAGATCAAGAATAATTTGAACTAATTATAGATATATTAAAAAAAAAACAGAAGAGAAAATTCATTTTGAAAAATTAAAAGGTATTCTTAATAAGCAATTTCAAGAAACCTAATAAAGGAAAGGTATTATGATTTATGATTAAAAAAAAATTATGAAAATGTATCAACATACCATAAGTTAAGATTTTCAAAACGAACAATTGTTTTGTACAAAGGAAAGTTGATTTGAAAAGCTAGGTTCCAAAGCATATAAAATTACATTATTTGAGCAACCCGATCATTCCTTGTGGTTTAATTAATTAGAATTAAGGTTTGAGAGTCCTACTCTTAGACAATTCCTTGTTGTCAATCTAAGTTTTTGGACTTTGATTTGGAATCTAGACGCTTGAATTGTGTCAACCAACTAGATGTATGCTAGGATAGGTTTGGAAATCCAACGTGCACGAGTATAACGGACAAGATCTATATTGTCTTCTTGGTTTGGATATAAAATAATATAGATTGAGTAACAACTTTATGGTGTGATCGTAGTGTTGGACTATGCTTATGTGTATTATTTGTTTATCCACTCTCACTTAATTTATGATGAGCTAAAGAAATAAATTATCTTATACTCAAGTTAGAAACAAGTTTAGACAAGGCTTCATTATCATTAGGACAAAAAGAATTTAAGAACTTCAACAAGAGTCAATTTCGTTTGAGAAGGAGTAATTAGTAGCAAAGTTCGTCATCAAGTTCAAAAAGCCACTTCATAAGAGTATTTTAGTATTATGTTGCAAGAATCTCATATGACAATTGTCCTTGTAAAAGTATAGCTCTTAGTCAAGCTATGTATTATAAAGGAAAGTAGATTATGTATGGCCTACTAATGTAAGAGTTTCTGTTGTGATTTATTATGATAAGTAAAAGATGTGTTGGAATTTTATATGTTTGTGTAAGTTGAGTTCACAAGTGAATTATAAGTTATCCTTATTCCTAACTCAAAGATGACATAACAAACTGTCTCTCCAGCATCACAAGTTAAGAAAAAAATATATATATAAGTAAATGCCTAAAGAGTCAGGCATTACAAATTGGATGCTACATGATATATGCATAAATCAAAACTAAGAGAGACCCAATATATTTAAACTTATACAATTCTATAAAATGTCCTATTATTTTGAAACACAAATATTAAAAAAAAAAAAGAGAGGAAAGTTAGGAGTTTAACCATTACAAAGACTAACATTAAGAGTTGATACTTGCATGTATTGATATAATATTTCAATAAAAAAAAAAAAAACGATTTTGAGCTATTGGATTTGGTTTTGTGAATAGTAAGCAAGATGAAGATGGTTGAGATGATAATTGCATTTCTCAAGATTCTATTATTTTAATAGAATAGGTGAAGTTTAATAAAAGATATATAGAATTAAATAAGAGACTATTCTCTTAGTAATACCGGATAAAGTTTAATAAAAAGTAGTATAAAATCAATGAAGAGACCATTCTCTTACTAACACAGGGCTAAGTTTAATTAAAAGTAGATTGGAATTGAAAAAAATATAATTCTTAATAATGTATACGTAGATATGGGTGAGAAGAGAGCATGTATATAAAATTGTGTCGCAACTGAGCACTAAGATAACTCAATATATGATGGATGGATCGTATCTCAAGGCTGTAAGAAAAAGGCCAAGCCCATCTAAATTCAATTCACCCATTTGTTTTACGTGGTGTCCCATTGGGCCAGAGCTCGAGACTGCATGGTTGGTCGTTGAAATTTTCAACATATGTTGCATCTTTGATTAAACAAAAAAATTATCAAATTAATTGATTAAGTCTAAAATTAAAACTTGTTTTATAATTTTCAGAATTAATATATTATTTTTTGAATTACTATATAATATCTATCCCTTACTTTCAACTCTAAATTCCCTTTCTTTTCATTTAGTTAGGTATTCAAATTTTTAGGTAAGTATGTATTATTCATATATGAATAATATATGAATTTGGAGTAATCCAAACTGAATCTTATGTTTGTAAAAGAAGGTTAATCAATCTTTCTAATTAAATTATTCAAAATAATTTTTTAAGTTAAAGTAGGTTGGTAGCAATTATACTAAATAAAAAAATCGAAGCCTTTTTTAGACATGATGTTAAAACCAATATATAATTAGTTTGAGAAATCCTATCCTGTTTATTTGAAATATATTCTTTTGGATAACCTTTTTTTTTTCTTGTTTGTTCTACTTTAAAAAAAAAAATCCTTCAAAAAAAAACGTTTTCCGTTATGAAGAAGCTTTTCCAACCCGAGAAATCCATGTATTTTTCCACGATTGTGTAGTATGCTTGTGGAGTAAGAAGATTATGAAGGTGGACCCATTTCACAAGCAAAAATCCGTATACTCCAAATTAAATTTAGTCGACAATATTATGTTAAGGAGAATATATATCGATTTTAAAATTTCCGATTATATTTTATAAATTCCTAGATGCACTCCGGAGGTGATTGCATCATCGCTCCTAATACAAAATATATTATACAATCAAATGTCTTCACAACCCTGGCAAGGAATTTTGAAAATAGTGGAGGATTCGGTGTATCATTAGCTTTACTATTAAATATTTAAATGGAATGTGAATCGAAACATTCAAAAGCTAAATAATAAATGCTATCCCCCCTTTCTAGAATAATAATGTTTCTGCTTCTAGACTCCTTCATGCTCCATTTACATTCTAGAAACAAATGTCGGTAGTGATAATGCAAGAGCCAAGGGTTATATATATAAAATACATGGATTTTCTCGTTTGCAAAGGGGAGTATTATATTAGTAATATATAATACAAAAAACTTAAATTAAGCATAAGTCCGCGAATACAGCTTCGAGCTGAATGAAGTCAATGGATGAGGTTTGGCGAAGATCTACGGCAATCCAGCTGTGGTTCCAAAACGATGCTATAGCGTGTTTAGTGATTGGTATAACTATATCCGTCCACGGATCGGATCAATCTAAATCAGTTTAAAATATTTGATTCACAGGTTCGATTATGGTTGAACCATAATCAACTTGTAGAGAATATTTTCGGTCTAGTTCGTCAGTTTTTAAATTTTTTTTTTAATATTTAATTTTTAAAAAAATATATTAATAATTTTTAATATTTTTATTAATTTTCAACTTTATCCTATTCCAACATTTATGTTTTTTTTCTTCCAAAACGTAACCTTATTTTTTTTAAGTATACTAATTCATTTATAATTTTTATTTTTTCTATTAATTTTTTATTTAATGTGATTCCAATTTTTTTTTTTTAAATTTTATTTTTTCTTTATATTTAAGTCCTTAACATTTGATAAATTTTACAAAAAGAACTTACATTAACTTAAAGTAAATTTTCCATCTATCTTTAATATATAATTAACTTATAATTAATTATCTATTATTGGTGTGATAATATTATTTTTAAAAAATTGGCCTTCACCATCGCGAAGAAAATAATATAGACATATCATGACCCAATGAATATCATTCAATTATTTTTTTCGACTTAATAGTCTCCTTTCTATCCCTTTCTCTCTTTCTTTTCTTTTCTTTTTTTTCTTGTGGGCCATGAACTATCGAATCAACTTGTCGGTTCGAACGATTCAACCCTTTTAAACCACCTAAATTGATAGTTCGACGGACGGTTCGAGCCCAATCATTTCGGGTCTGGCCAGTCCATCGACCCTTCGAAACGATCCACGATTCAAAACTGACCCTTACATGGATTTAGGCATAACGACATTGCAATAAAGTTATATTTGTTAAGGGTGTTTGAGTACATTCTCATATCAAATGCTTTAATTTTAAGCTTTAAATGATAAACCAATTAATGGTGAAAAACTAATACCCAACCTATCATTCACTTAGTATTCATCTCGTATTTAGTCATTATACAATAAATAAAAAAACATGAAATCTACCCAACACAAAAAAAATGAAATAAAGTATGTAGGTATGTATAAGGTTATGACTCTCTCATCCTTCACAACCAATAAGGGGTAGTAAGGAATATTTACTTGTTATCCATTAACCATGCCTTTTTATCCTTCGAAACAAAGCGCTTTACTCAAAGCTTGGTTAAAGCTTTCATCAACTACCTATTGACTTATGACGATATTTTTATATCATTAAATTCATTATGATTTTCTTTGATAGTAAAGTTTATTGATAAAGCACGAGTATTTTGGGTACTATTCCATTTCTTTATGATTGGAAGTATTTTAGGAAGAGAAATTTGATTTTATTTTAAAAATATGGAATTATGATTTCATTCTTCATTCATTAATTAAAATTATTTAGTTAACCTTCAAACGAATTTTGACATGCAATAATTAAGGGTATTTTTTTATAAATAATATTATTTACGTATTTAATATCATTCTATTATGTTCCATTCCATAGGTATTTTCAAATACAAGAAATGATTTATTATTCCAATCTTCATTCTTTCCCATTCCATTCTATTTCATTTCAATTCTATTCCATCCCACATCATTTAACATAAGCAACTTCTCTATGTCACTATTGATGAACATGCCCTAAGGGATTGATTTTAAGGTGGTTTTTTGTTGCTAAGATTAAATAAGACAAGAAGAACTAGATAAGATAAATACAAAAAATGTAAGACTATACAGTATTATTGTACCATATTTAATTTACATGATATTATATATAAATTTTTATAATATTAATTATTTGATATATATAAGTACTGGATTTGATATTGTGTTTTGACATTTATACCATCAATATTATCTAATATTTATTTAATTATATCCCTATATTTTATTTAAAATGCACGAATTTTAAACATTTTCTAATATATATCATTAATATTATCTAATATTTACTTAATTATATTTATATCTTCAATACTTGTGTTTTTTTTTTCAAGTGAAGTAAACCTTTATACTATATTTTAGATGGATAAATTCTAAGCATTTTGTCTAGTCTTTCAAACCCTTTTTTTTTTAGTAACTAAGCTCAAATTATAAGCCAAACATTGGACATAAAATTTTGTCTAATCTACTCCTACAAATTTTGCGCAAGTAAATGATAATTAAAGGAGATAATTAGCTAAGTGAAGTCCCACATATACCATACAAAAGAATTAGCATTAGTTCAAAAATTTTTCTTAATTTTCGTAAGTTTTCTTTTTCCAATTCAGTGTTATACATATTTGTGTGTAGATTAATTTGATTGATAAGTTAAAACATGTGGTTATATGTCATTAAACTATTTTAGTTTTAATTGGTTACTGAAGAATAGACGGCCTTTGTGACTGATTTTTGTAAAACAGAAAATGTAACAAGCATATATGTCTTGGACAGGAGGACTTCACATATTGAAGAATAAAATCTAATTACACTTTGTTGGATGCACCTCTCTAAAAAATGCTCTGACAAACATATTGAACTGTATTATTTCCCTCTATTCGAATTCTTATTCAATGACAAGAATAACTAGATATTATTCCCCCCCCCCCCCCCAACGAAACCAAATTGCTCCTAATTACATGTACATCGCATTTACATCACTATTCAAATGAAAGCCACTGCAAATGTCTTCTCTGGATAAACAATCCATGAAAAATCCGTTTCCCGCAAAGATATGTTGATCTTCCAATTTTATCTCCGAATTGCACAATTCACTGACAGATCCATCGCTTAGCATAACATCATGATATCCAACGCCAGTATTATTCACATTTGCCAACGAATAAAAATTATCATGCGTGTATGCATTATGATCTTGGATTAAATTAGAAGAAAAACCGAGGGCATTATCGTTGAGCATCGATGTCTCGTTTAATCTCTCTCCTTGATGATGATCACGGTCTAGCATTAGCCACTCGGCGAAAAGAATTTTGGGCAAAGAGCTTGAATGGTTGGTGTTTCTGGACATGTCAAAATGTGGTGAAAGGTGTGGACATGGTGAACAAGATGTCAAAGTTGAGTTGCTCTGGCTTTGGTTAGGATCTTGGTCTGTTGTAATTTCTTGATCAGCTTTGTTGTCGGTAACTTTCTTCTTGAGATAAGAATGCCAGTGATTCTTAATCTCGTTGTCCGTTCTTCCTGGCAAGTGTTGTGCTATTTGAGACCACCTAAATCAATAAGATGGAAAGGCATAAGGAAATATTAATATATGTCTCTCCTATTAGAATTGGATATGAATTAGGCAAAAATTTCTTGTGCTGTATTAAGCCACTAGTGTGTTTGAGATGAATTTCAAATAGTACCGATTCAAGCGATTAACTTGGACATATAAGATGAGAAGATTAAGTATTAAAAGTAAATTAGGTTCAATCAGAAATTAAATTAAAATCGAATCAGAATAGAATAAGATTAAATCATAACGGTTAACTGAAGCTAGACAATATTGATTTAAAACATAATCCAATTCAAATTCGAAAATTTTCTTAAATAAATCACTGATATACAAAATTCTAAAAAATACTGGATAAATGAAAAAAGATGGATAATAAAAAATTGATTACTTCTTAACTAGGTTTGAAGTTGTAACATTAAATTTTGTGCTTACTTGTTGCCTAACAAGCTATGGAGTGATAGGATGGTCTCCTCCTCTTGAGCCGTAAACATCCCTCGCTTGAGTCCTGGCCGTAGGTAATTAATCCACCTTAATCTGCAGCTCTTACCATTCCTTTGCAAGCCTTTTTTTAGGGGAAAAAAAAAAGGAAAATGAAATTTGTCGTTATAGTATTGTCACATAGTATATTAAAATCAGTTAACAAGTGAACAGTGGTATATGACTGTTTTTATAATAATTTTTTCCTCTATGGTTTGTTCCTAGTCATTGGCAGTCTCTTTCCTTGCTCTCTCTCTCTCTCTCTCTCTCTCTCTCTCTCTATATATATATATATATATATATATTTCGGCCAGACTTTTCCTTCATATATTGACTATTATTTATAAAATCATCATGTACTCTCTCTATATATGCTTTCGTGTTTATACCTTGAAAGAGTTCTATTTATAGCCAAACATATATTAAAAACACTTATAATAGACAGGAGAAAATAAGATTTTATAACAAAGACAAATATCACGGAATAATTTATTATGTGTAGAAATTTCTTATAAAATATTATAAGCTTAGAGTTTATATCATATGGAACAAAATACCCCCATATCTATAGAAATAGATTTTCTTATTTAGATTCCCACCCCGTATAATGTGGACTCCGATATTATCACATATGAAGAATGCTTAAAATTATACATTATTTTATTTACTTTTTCTTATATGTAACAGTACGTGATTGAAATGAATATATTATACTCTAACCCATAAAAATATGTTACTTTGATCTATAATAACTCTGATTGTACCGTAAAATCTTATGCATCTGTTTACCCATCTAGAAGGCCCATAGAAACAAAACCGAATGCAACTATCTTAATCGTAAAACATATTTCCATGCCTCTCCGTCGTTGACTATAAGAAAATACACCGTTCAAAGAGGGGAAAAAAATCATCACATTCCAAGAACCGGAATATATGGACGCTGAGGAGACATGACTTAGGGAATCTAACAATTTTTTTTTTTTTTTTTTCCATTTCGTTTTGGGACTTACAATGTCCGTACAACAGTGGGGAAATTTTTCTATCAGAAACCTAGTTCGTATAAATCATGTTAGGATACAGTGACTGTAATATGTGTACGGTACGATTATGATACTATCTCTAATAGATTCTATAGATTAGGTCTATGGAAGAAAAGAACCGAATGCCATGATGAAACCTTTTGTAGGTGCTGCACGAGACACCTACATTTATATCAATACGGAGCAATGCAAATGCCAAAACTAAGTTACTAACATTGAACTAGGAAGGATGAAATAATATTTTGCTAGTTTACCGGCGTTAATTGGGACGGAACTCCAACATCCATGACCATATTTGAGGACATGGTTCCTTAGCTTCTGGTCTTCTTCAGGCGACCACAACCCTTTCTTGTGCTTTAGCTTTGGCTTCTTATTGTTCTCCGACACCTTGCACGCCATAATGCCACCCACGATACAGAAAGTGTCGTCAATGACGACTCAAGAAAGTTGAGAAAATTGAGGTTGGGGTGTTTTTTTGGAATGGGAGGGGAGGGCACAGTGGACTACGAGAGATATTAACTATTTAAAGCACAAGGATTAGTTGGAGCCATCCCTTGACGTTATTGAAAATTACAAAATTGACGTTCATAAAATAAAAGTTAGTTGACATATAATATATGGTCTTTTGACATGGGCTATAGATTTTGGCAAGCAGCTGTATTTTAATAGGAATTATCTTACTATTTTAATCTTTCAATCGTTTTACAGCTCAAACGTAGTAGTTACTACAAAGAGGAGAAGTGGCAATTTTTCCAAATTCTTGAGCTATATTGATTAGATTAAAATGACATGAGTGTGCAAGATGGTAATAATCTAGTTAAATTTATCGCTCTAGACGATTTTAAAAATGTTCCATGAGACATTTTTCTAATGTGTTGGGGGCAGATCTCAGGATAAGAGGGAAAAAGAAACTGAAATTTATGTGAAAAACCAAATAATAATAATAATAATAATAATAACAATAAAGATTCACTAACAATCCATTCTGTAAAATAACAATATTGATAGCATAAATCTTTTAGACTCAATTCTTTTGACAAGTCCCCAATGCTCATGCTCTCTCACTTACTCTTCTCAATGTACGTAAACGGATATAGATATAGTATGCTAAACCATAATCTACATAATAGGAAATAACTTAGGTACCAAGAAAATACAAAATAGGAAATTGCCAATAACATAATGACCTTGATTTAGCCCTTCAATTATTCTTTTGCCTAAGTACTTTTCATAACAAGGTTGTATGATTTAAAATGGGCTAAGGTCACATTTATTACCTGTTCCAATTGCAATTAACTAAGTTATCTATGTCACTATACTATCTAAAAACTTTCTATGTCGTTTAAAGTACTTAAATTAGCTTGCTAAATGTAAAAATGAGCAAAATTAGATAGTTGATTGCAAAACAGGATAAAGTTTAAGTACTTAATAAACACTTTTAAAAACTTTAGATAGTTAGTTATAGAAATTAACAAAGCTTAGGCATTAAATATAACATTTACTCATTCACAATATAAACTGAATAAATTTTCACCTTGCCTTGAATTGACACAATTATATCAACTAGCTCATACATTCAAGCAACATCTGTAATGTGGCTTATCCAATTTGATCTTATTAACTGCCGATGCTACCCTTAAGCATCCATCCTTTTATACCCAAATGCCATCACTTGTCTACTTTGTTTTGACTACTATATTAGAGTCATAGAGTACTTCTTAAACCTTTCAAGTTTTACTTTCCTTCAAACTTTCTTCATCTTAAAACTTCATGTAATATCCAAGTGAAGTGAATTAGACTTGCGGTACACAACCAACCCATATTTCCCTATTATAGACAATAACACAAGTCCCATGATCTTCCACCTTACAATTGGCATTCCGAATCAAACCACCACGAATCATCATTCCCTATAGCACTAATAGGTTTTTAGACCCAATGCTACCTTTACCAATAAACCTCCATAAGATACCTTGATGCAATTAGGTCTCAATCCATTAAGGTTAAAGATAAAACATTATGGAATAACTTTAACACATACCTCACATTAGATATTGTGCATATATACGCATAATGTAAAATGTCTCAAACTTTAGCGACAATACCATTGTTTATCCCTTAGATATTACCCATTTATATGGAACCATTGTAAAAGGTTTGTAAGTTTTACCAATCTCTCCTTTAACATACATTGTAACCACCCTTAAAGTGTGAAACTTAATCAATTTCCTATGATGACATATGCCATTAGTAGCTTATTGTCGTTTGAATTAGCAACTATCATATCAATGAGAACTTTACCTTTGTTATCCAACACCTGCATTAGGTTCTAACTCTTAGGGAACTCTACTGCTATGTAACTCTTTCCTTTGCAATCATAGCGGGTATTACCCCGACCTTTAGCTATCATTGTTGCAAGACCATTAATCTCTAGTAATTAGATTGTTTACAACTTTACTGTCAGTAGTTCCTATCATATTACTCAATTAATCCTTGCTCAACAAATTTCTTTTCTCCTCTTCTATTGATAAGCTTTCCTTACCATAGTTATGGTCTCCTTGCATTCGTAGAATAAAGATAGTAGAGAGTATAGCAAGATCATTGTCTTAGTCTTCAATTTCACCTTAACATTAATATTTGTGAAATTGTTGATAAAAAATACACAAAATCCAAAACAATCTTGCTGATGACTCATCCCTTATCTTAGGAGAGTACAATCTCTACATCAACACCAATCTCTACTAATATAGGAGAACTATAATAAAGGGGATCAACATTTGGAAATAAATTTAAATAGAGAATCGACGTTTTAAAAAATTTAAATAAAATATTAATGTTTTATAAAATGATTCAAATAAGGGATCAATATTTTAAAATGTTCAAATAAGAGATTAACGTTTTATAAAGTGATCCAAATAATTTTATAAATTAGCTATTAAGAATCTCTTATTTAAACTATTTTATGAAATATTAATTCCTTATTTGAATATTTCAAAATATTGATCCTTTATTTGAATTTTTTGAAATATTAATCCCTTACTTAAACTTATTTCTAAATGTTAATCCCTTACATTATAATTCTCTCCTACCACTATAATGTAACAACAACGATATAATAATTCACCACAAGTCACAAAGCACTCATTTTCTTTGGCAAATCCCTAGAGATTTTCATTCTTTCACACTTATCTTACCTACATATACTAGAGGGTACATATTGAGTTACAAAATGTTAAACCTTAATGCACATAAAATGCAAAACAGAAAAACTCCAAAGGATATAACTATCTTAATTTAGCCTTTTGTTTATTTCTTTACCTAAATGCTCTTTTATAGCAAAGGTCTCACATAAACTTAAGGTATAAACTCGGTATTATCTCCATTATTAAATTTGTTTTGCATGAGAGAAATAAAAGCATGTGATTTATCAACATCTAGCTTAAATCAAATAACCAGACCAAAATTTTTTATCGATAGACGATAGCTAACAGATAAAATTGTCTGGATCTAATAGAAATGTAGTAATATCACAAACTATTGTTTTTAGTTTAAAAACATGCAATTACCTTCACCAATATGCAGCCAAACTTTGCATAGGTCGACCAATGGAGACCAACCGATCGAAACTGCCAAGGTTCAGTAAAAATATCATAAAAATATTTTGTCTCAAATCCATAAATTGATTTTAGGAGCCAGATGATACATAGTTAATTATTTTCATTTTAGTTGTTTCTATCTTTAACTTTTGATATTTGGCAATAAATAGGAGCTTCCTAATGTATTAGACTAATTCATTCAAGAATTCAATAACATAAAATTTAGGCTCTTGCCCGAGACAAATTTCCTTTGTATTGCAAAGCATATCTATGTTTATTCCCAGTCACCATGGGAAATATATAAATCTAATTGAAGCCTGTATGAATTATGAAAATTTATGGATCAAAATCAAACTGAAACAATAATCACAGACGTAGATCAATCTAAACGTCAGTTGAAAGTCATGGGGCTATATTAAGCGAAAGACAATAGCTAGTAAATGAGTAAACATTTTCCCCTAAGCCTGATTGAAAACAAAATAAAAGTTGAAAATGCCATGTTTGCAAAAAAAGATTCATTAATATCAATAGATCATATATCTAGATGAATGAATATATAAATACCAATAACGGTATATAATTTTTAAAAAACTACCAATTGTATCTTCACAGGATGCATTTATCTTGACCATCTTTTTCTTTTTTTTTCCTAATATATTTTTTTGCTAAAATCAGAAAATAAAATTAAAAAAAAAAAAAGAAAACAACAACAAAGGGTGATATGATGAAAGAGATGTTGTGTCATAGTAGAGAAAATGAATCAGTATAAGAAGAAACTCTTGCTTGGGTACATTTCAACACCAAATCGTCAGTCAATTATTCTTAAGCTTTCAGCTGATGACGATGAACTAAATTGGGGTTAATTATTGCTGGCTTAACTGCTCCGACAGGGGCAGTAGTATTATGCAATTCACATTTGTGTGGAGAAAGTAAATGTGAATATATGAAAAATCACAGCCAAGCATATCCATATAACATGGACTTTGTCTCGCCTAGTTGGACCTTGACAAGGACATAAACTGCTTCATAACATAGACACGATTTTTTTCTCATTAATTGTCAGACACTTGTAATATCATATTGACTTGTTTTTCGAGTGGACATATATATATATATATATATTATCCAATTATGTTAGGTGAAATATCAAGCAATTTATTGGCCCAAAAAAATACCAAATTATTTATTGGAAAAAATAAAAAAATATTTATATATCAAGCTATTTAATCCTTGAAGCGAAATGAGATCTTGGCTTATGATTAAATAATGGGACATATGACAAATGCATTATGATTAATTTGATCCGGTTTTTATTGTTCTAAAATGGTAATTTGATGCATCTTCTGGCCAGTCATATCCCATAATGCATAAATAACATATAGGTAATAGGATTTAAATTCAATGTTTTTCTCATTTGGCTTATACAATAATATGTGATTTAAAAGGGAACGCAGATATAAACTTAATGATATAAGGCATGTTAGAGAAAGAAATTATAAGAATGAAATCTATAAGCATTCAGCTATACATAGCTACATGATATGTGGCATGTGAAGAGTACTCGATGGAAAAATAACCATAAATATTAACATAAACGCGGAGTATCGGACAGCTTGTAACCGAGATTTTCATGAACCCGGTCTATACGTACAATAATTTTCCGATACGAGGACATTTAAAAGCTTTCTTGATTAAATCATATACATATACATATACATAATTGTTGTCCTATATTTCAATCACATTAAATTGTATGCGTCCGTTATAATTAGTGTATATATATATATATATATATATAAATTTTCCTATTGGCTAGTAGTTTCGCCTTTATAAGTTGGAGACTTATTAGCTCAATATTCTCATTTTCTCCTCTTATTTATTTAGTGTTGCGTACACAACTGGACTCGATTATCGTATAATTGAAAGGACATTTGAATTTGGAAGGGGCTTCCGATCATAATTTTTGCGGCTGTTTGCATTCCAAAAAGATACCTAGTAGACCAGCAGAATATTTTTCGAATTAATCAGAAGTACGCATGACTCACATTCTATTAATTTTGCGACTTCGATTGTCCCACTTGTCTATTGTTCGATCCCATCTCAGGCCAATCCCTTGTAAGTCAATGAAATAATTAAGTGATACACCCAGCTATTCTTAGTTTCATATGATCATTTTAATGTAACAATTAATTCAAGTATTTCGTCGGTGCAATAAGATCAAACAATCAAATGAAAGCTATACATAGTTTAATTGCCTTGAAAGAGCACTAGGAGTATTGAATTTGAACGTGATACACTTTTCCTTTTTTTCATTTATATCTTATTTAACTTATTCTGTATCTATTTCGAATTTGTTATTTGGACAATCATCAAATTTGTTTTTATTTCAAACCTCACATTACAAATTCTTTTAGTATTTTATTATATATCAAGTGAAGACAGTGGCTTAGAAGTGATACTAAATTCACGCATTTCCACGCTGATAGTTTAAAGAAAAAGAGTTTATCTATTGAAAAATGAAAATTTGGATCCATAAAACGGGGGAAAAAAAGGTGGGGGATAAATATATAGCCTATTTTAGTAGGACTAGCGAATTTTATTAATACATAACCACATTTGAAAACTTAAACTTATTGCTTGAAACGTTTAATATGCAATTTATTTTGTTGATTGTAAAAATTTTAAACATAAATTCGTATAATAGCTATCAAGTCTCTTCTAGAAAATACACGTCTCCAATATGTCTTTAATTTGTTAAATGTTAATAACAAAAACAACATTATAAACTGCAAATATTTTGCAAATGTAGCTTTTATTCTAACTCGAACATATGGACAAATCGGTAAAATTGTAATAGTTTTGTCATATTGCATATGATTATAGTGCCATATAAACGGTAAGAAAGGAGTTGTATTGATTTATAAGGTTAAGATGGTAAATACTAAGTTAGCACTAACTAAAAACTTTTGGACTATATAATATGGTTTCTATTTACAATTAGTGGATCATGTTGTTACTAATGGAAATAGAAATTGATTGTACATCCAATTTGATTATCATTAGCAACCAAAGGTGTTTCACTAATGAGACTAGGTAAACTTGTGTAAAGGTCGATTTTAAATTATTAATCGACCCATAAACAAGCGGACTTGAATTGGCCTATAAATCGTTGGACTCATGAACTAGTGATTCAACCCACCTAAACTTTGCTTTATTTATTAAAAAAAAAAAAAAACCATCTCACTGTCTATAATTGAGTTTATCCCTTTGCTTCGTAAGTTATAACATCTCACTTTAATCTCTACACTTTCTCTTTCTCTAATTATTCTCCTCTCCTTACTCTTTCAATTTATCATAATAGAAAATCAACTTGTATTAATCAATTGAATTTGTTGAATCAATAAGTAGCATTAATTATAGAAATTAGAATATTCACTAATTTAAATTAGTATGTATGATATGTAAATTTAACAAAATGGTAACAAATCAAAATATCTTTTTCCAATCTCATGAATCTATTCTAAATTCGATTTATTGGAAAAATTCTGGTAAAATCTTTGATTCATCTAATGTCCAACTATATGATTTATCTACAAGTTTACTAGATCGTAAATTTATGGCATTTTCAAATTAATAGATCTAATATCAATCATTTTTCTACTCTACTGGTGTAGTCTAGTCTCTTCATTCACTATACTACACAACATGAGTAATTCATCAACACATTACAAAGTCCAAAGAGATTTTCATATGGGAAATAATATTTTGTAATGTATCATTATAAATTACAATTAATAGTTACATTGGAATTTATTTCTTTTTATATTGACAATATATTTCAAAAATCAAATAACAAATCTTTTTCCTTTATAATTTATCTAGCTTAACTTAACATTACTTAACGTTATAATATTAAGGTAGCATCACATTCACACAATTCAAATAAATTATTTTGTAACAGAATAATATCAGTGATTCATTCATGCATTGTCACTACATGTAATGTACACATAAAGTGTTAAAGTTGTAATAATGTGGGGGAAAAAATGAAAATATAAGAGAAGGCAGAAAATTATTTACATTAATTTATGAAAATAGCAAAAAAAAAAACTAATTCAAGGGCCGCTGAATTAGCCCTTAAACTGTCGGTTCAACCGAATTGACTCAGGCTCGTGGCCTTTAGAATCGAGCCTAGTGCACCTTACTATCGACTCGTAAACCAACGGTATAAAACTAATTCCTGACCAATTTGGCTTAGCATATAAGTCTAAAGCTAATATTCATATTATTAAATTATAATGGCTTTTACCTTATATATGAGTTTATATATATAAATAATGCTTAATATTACTTAAATATATGTTTTATAATGTTAGAATTTGAAGTGTAGATGGAAACAAAAGGTAAAAGTTTCACCCTTATCATAACTGAAATCAAAGTGTATAGGGACAATGATGAAAGAAAGAACAACCGCAATTGGTAAGATTCGTGGTGGAACAATAGTGGTAAATATATATATAGAGAGAGAAGTAGATAGTAGAGAATAAAATAATAAAATTAAATTATGAATATCATAATCCATAATTTTGGAAAAAAAAAAAAAAAAAGACCCAACCTAAGTTGAGGAAGATCTAGTTATCATGTCAAAGCTAGCCCTATAACCATCGTATCAAAACAATTAAACTTATAAATATCATGACTTATTTATATTTATTACTTAATTCTCTTCTATATTCGTGTATTGGGACTTTTACCAAGGCTCGTCAATTAAAAATTTTAATTGAATAGGAGTGAATGTCTATGCAGAGATCCAAACTCAAAATATCCTGCGATAATATCATGTCAAGGCTGCAGCGTCCTATCATTTAAGATTGTAAATATGAGTTGGTTATATCGTATTTATTACTTAACAAAAAGCATTTATTTGTAAACTGGTTAACGTGTCGGATTGAAGCCAAATACATTTATAAATGGATTCAAATTAATCTAATCCATTTATTAATTATATCAATCTTTACTTATCCAAATGCTGTAATCATACCGTATCATGTCTACTTTGATGAGCGAAAAGTTCTTATCAAACATTCAGTTTAAATCCAATGCCAAAAACAACAACAAACCAATTTACTAAATTCGATCTAGAATGGACTAGTAAAATTGAAACCACTAATATTAAATGAAGTCACGGTAAAATTGGGAAATTATACTGAAGGGATCAATATTTGGGGTGAAGTTTATATTAAGAATTAAACTTTTCAAAACTTAAAATAAGGGATTAATGTTATATTAAATAATTCAAATAAGGAATCTAGTTAATTTAACGTTATAACATCATTAAGTGAAGTCAATGTACCTGTTATATATACTTAAACCTTGCTCTACTAAGAAAGTTACGAATGGATAATAAGAGTTATAGAATAGGTTTTAGATGAAAATTTCTCAAAATCTACTCTAACATGATGGGTAATGAGTAGGAGGTTAGTGCACTTTGTATCCATTCTAAAACCCGTATTCTAAAATATATAGAGCATAGTTCTAGGAGATCTTATACGACACTTTCTTATAATAATCAAATAATATTAACAACCAAAATATAATATTATTGTGATTTTTTTCTACCTTAAAGAAAATAACAACAAAAGCCTAATCCATAATAAAACTCTAAAACTACACACTACTTATGTCTACTATCTAGTGACTCTCTCTTCATTTTTTTTTTTTTAAATACCTCCGGTGTTTTAGTATCCCACTTTTTCATCTTTTTCACTAACCCTAATCTAGTGAAGTCTTATAAACATCTCACTTCTTAGCTTATTTGCACAAATTAAAATGGTATATTCTTTAACTTCTTGTATGTATGAACTATGGAATCATTTACTTACGTTATAAGATCTCATTCCTTTTAAATTATTATTGGCCGGTCCATAAAAGTGAAGTTACAAATTTAATATTGATTATACGTCTAACACGATATTTCT
This sequence comes from Lumnitzera racemosa, assembly GCA_024138005.1. NCBI lineage: Eukaryota > Viridiplantae > Streptophyta > Magnoliopsida > Myrtales > Combretaceae > Lumnitzera > Lumnitzera racemosa. Next base: position 109,376,649 of record JAMXBC010000004.1, read on the forward strand.
AATGAAGATGAATAATAATAATAATAATAATAATAATAATAATAATAATAATAATAATAATAAAGGTTTCATTAAGTATCTTGAACCTATGGTATCTATAAGATAAGTGATATAGGATAGGTTCAGAATGTCATAAAGTAAGTATTGAATATAAAAATTTAAGAATTGGTGTTTATAGTATAAGTATCTAACCTCTACCCATCAACTCCAATAAACTTAATCTCAAATTTGATCCCATTTTCAAGTAAAATATAAGTAAATGCTTTATCGAATTCAAATTGACTTTCCATTTCCTTGTGTGTGTAGCTATCTTTACAACATCTCGATGAAGTTGGCAAAATCAGAATTTCAAGAGTATGTACGATTTCCATCTGATCATACGTAGTGGGTGAGGACGAGGTCAATCCTAGAAGGGGTTATGGGAAGCTACGCGACATTGATTCTGGATGAAACAAGACAGAAATAAGAAGGTATATTTTTTAAGTTTTGTAGTAGGTTAGGAGGACAAGCATATAATACGCCAGTTAGCAAATTCTTTAAATAGCATGCTTTCGCAAGAACTGGAGTATATGACATCAGGTACCTCTCTCTCTCACATGCAGCCACAGATTTGCGACGGAGTCATTTTTGGTCTTCGCTAAATTAACTGTTGGTAAGTTCCGTTGAATAAGAGACACACAGAACAATTGAACCTTTCTCTCTTTGACCCTGTGTTTATTTACATATGTGCCAGGAAATGCAACACGAAACGCGGAACGATTTCAAAAAGACAGCACAACAAGTGACAAAATACACAAGATAAGAGCACAATAATAATACAAATATATATGATTATATTATAACTTAATTATTTATAATTTCTATCGATTTTATTTTATTTTTTTCCAACAAATAAATTTAACATGAAACAAAAACATAAATATAATAGTTGGTCCTAGATAAACAGTGGACAAATTTACTTATTATTTTATTTATTTTTCAACTCAGACAAGGATGCACAAGGCCAGCTTGTATATGTAACATTAATTAGAGTAAATTACAAATATGCATCTTTATATTTGTTTTATGGACACATAACCTGACTATCTTTAAAACTGGACAGTTTAAATCTTAGAGGAAAAAAAAAATAACAAAAAACATGTATTTTGGCCTGGGCCTCACATCATGGCCCATGAGTCCATCACCGTTGCCAACATGGCGATCGAGGGTGGAACCCACCTCAAGGAACCTATCGTACAACAAGATTCAAGATCCTAACAGTTACCTCTATTATAAATACTTACTAAGGCACTCTACTAAGAAACTTCCATTTTCCCACTTCTATTCGGACTACTCAGAAGACCCTCGACTCTCAACTTAACTTATCTTGGATAGTCGGAGTTACTCTTTAGCCTACTTTTATATCTTGTGCACCATAACTATCTGAGTCTCCAGTTTAAAGACAACTCCAATCTTATGCTTGATTTTGTAAGCTAGATAGATTGTAAATTACTTATAGGATTATTTTTTCAGCTAAAAATTTATAATAGACTGAAAAGCTGTAATAACAATATATTTAAAGTCCTACATGATCATTAATGTTTTTAACCACTTGTACCCAAAGCTCCTAATTAGTGCTTTTTATATATTTCTTATAATTATAAGCTACAACTAATTCCCTCCCATAATCAATATAGAATATTACTTTTTTAGATATCGCAAGTTTCCCGAATCCCCTTTCTCTCTTTCAATATAAAATTCGGTTTATTTCTATGTATTATACTCTAAAACCAATAATTGAGTCCAAAAATTTCTACAACATTATGTGGGGTCAATATAGGCTCTTTAACTTCCACCAATAAATCATAATTTATAGATGGTCTTCTCTAACACTATTTATAGTACTTTGCTCTAAAATATATAAAATGATGATTAATTAATCTTTTTCAACCACTTATTTTAAAAGTAGAATTAGTGTTATTTTATAGGACTTCACTCCTTCAAGTATCATAGTCTACCTTTGTGTATTTAAGAAGATTTTGTATATGCTCGAAAGTTGCAACATTTAATCAAAGAAATGTGTTATTTCAAGTGTTTAAACTTTAGTGATTCCTGATAATGGCTTATATCAATATATAACTAGTCCTAACACAAGCTAATGGTTGATCACATTTCCTAAGAATCATGATTCTTAGAAAAGTTATAATACAATGGAAATATATAAAATTATGTAGCTTCCTTGTAGGCTGCAATTGTAGCTTGAATATTTTCAGATTTTTGTCACTGTCACTGTCACTCTCACTCTAATACTTCGAAAAAAAAAAAATCTCTTAAACAAATACCAACTTCCTTCTTATCCTTATAGTGTTGTTTAAAAGCTTAAAATTACTACACGAATTTAGAGGCTTAAGCGTATCCTAAAACGATCCCGTAAAATAATTATTATTTTAACAACAACCTTTGTGCGAGAGGCTTTAATTTATCTAAGAACAACGAATTTCGGTACTTAAATTTTCAGATCTTACTCGGGGTATTATTTCCAAGTCATTTTCTTCACATAGGCCCGGTTAATAATTATTCTATTAGGAAAGGCAAGGACGAAGACCTTACTTTTTTGAATTAGTCTTGGAGGCAAGTGGCAAGGATGCAAATTAATAATATGCTGTACACCAGTAAAATTCTATTGTTAATGATTATTGAGGGAAGCTAGTAAACCAATTACATGAATGGAGGCATCGCATTGTCAAACGCTTGACAAAACATCATAGACCATAAACATTATTATTATTATTATTATTATTATTATTATTATTATTATTATTATTATTATTATTATTATTATTATTATTATTATTATTATTATTATTGTTGTTGTTGTTGTTGTTGTTGTGTAATTCAAACTGTGAATGGAACTAATTGATTTATATGTGCAAGGTAAAAATGACGTTCTTAATTTTCAACACGTTTTAGTCTTGCGATCGAGTGTGAATGTGCATTCTAATTTCTTTTAACAAACATCAACGCGATTAGTGATGAGCAAAACTAATGACCTACCAACGACTTTGCACACCGACAGAAATGGAAATTAGAATACAGTATTTGATTGTATGCGAAACGTTAATGCCCCCGTAATCGACCATATAGCGTATCCTCAATTGTTTTCCTTTTCTATTCGAATCGAAGATATTCCATTTCGTTTCTCCTATCTCCAAGATGTAACGAAATACATCATAGCTATAGTAAAGATTTTTATTCTACTTTATATATTTACAGTATTCATAATTTCGAAATTAAAACTTATCTTATCACTCCTTAAAATCACTTTGAATTTATAATTTGTAAAATTTACAGATTTCGAAGTATTTAGTAAAATTTATGAGTTTTTTATCTTTAAATATTTTTAATCTCCGTGCTCAATATCATGATATTTAAATTGTGAGTTAATAATAGTCCAACCCCAACACACCCTCTCCCCCCCCCCCCCTTTCTCTCTTTCTAACTTTCTAGACAAAGACTCTCTACCCTCTTGTAGGCAACATCGCAACCAATGTAGTATACATGGATTGTTCAAAGATTTGTTCTTCATTCTCTTTGTTTTATTTCTTTATCTATTCATATGTTGAGTCTTATTTTGTATCATCATATCTAGCCCTTATTGCTTATCCTTTTTAATTCTTTTCAATCTATTCAATTATGAGTAATATCAATTGAATATTGTGAGAGTGTTGGGTACAAATGCAAGTATTACGTGTGTACCACGTGTGAAGTCACGCTACATGTGACCAGAGAAATTACTTGAGTGACTCGCACGGGATGATCAGGAATAAGTGTAGGGAGAAGGAGTAAATGATTTTAGTAAATCTCCAATACGTATGGTGACAAGTGGAGGAGTACAATGGCATTAAACTCCAAAATTAATTAAGGACAAGGTGGTATTCTTGATGTGTTTAAGTGTTTAATCTTTGAGGCAAAATTTCGGTAGAGTAACAGCGTTATTGTGGGTTTTTTTTTTTCTATTCAAATGAGAATGTGAATAAGGTGTTTATAGGAAAGGGTAATTGATCACATCTATCAGATCATAACAGTCATTAATGGCTGAGATTGAAGCCTCTTATTAATAAATTTTAAGTGGGCTATTTTCATGGGTTTAGACTCCGGTAAGGATTTTATTTATTATTCTAGTGTAAGTTAAACCAACCAAGAAAAGTTAGATCAGATAGACCGATCCAATGGACTTTACTCCAAGCTGTTATGCCAAGTCTCCCTTGATCATCCCAATAATTTATGAGCTTCGCTCCTCAAGCCTTGTCACCTTAGTCTAAGGAATCAAATCTATTTAATTAATGGACTTGAAGTTCAATATTAAATTTGGCCCTCTACAAATATATTGAAACCTTCTGTATTATTCAATTGTGCATCATATCAATCAAATATTCAAATCTCTATTTAATTCTTAGTTGTATGTCATATCAATTAAGGATTAAATGAAACTAGTTCAATTTGTGAATAGGTACATTATATGTCTATATTCTTTTAATTCCTTATTCTTATTATCTTTTTCAATATCAAAAACCCATAGAAAATTTAAAAAAAAAAACATCCCTCATAAAGACACGAAAAAAATTCAATTTTTATTTCTTTAATTTTCCTTTCATTCAACTTAGATACAATCTTATATCGTATCATCTTCATCTTGAAGCTCAAAAAGATTGACCCTTGAACTCAATATAGTATCATCAACTTGGATCATAAACCATCCTAAAAAAGGTAGCTTAAAATATATAAAGTAAATCATCCTGGCTATGCAAAGCTTAGATACAACTCTCCTTCGCAACCTCCTCAATATATATTATAAAAGCCCTTCTATACATGCAACTCCCATAACATTGCATTACTCATACTTTTAAATTCAACTTCTATAATAATTCATAGAACCTGACATTGCACGTACAACCATAATATAGTCATACATACATCTTACAACCTTAACAACAAGTTCAACAAACATAATCTACACTTGTTTGATTCATCATGGACTCTATCTCCTAGGCTCATGTAAATCTATTGAACATTAGGCTCCAATATTGGCATAATAAACAATGACAAGTTCCTAACACTCTTAAAGAAATCAATATTCTCATGAGCTGAAATAACATTTTCTTGCTTTCTTATGCAATCTTTTATCAACTTACAAAAACCTACTCTCCCAACGTGCCTATATGATCTTAAACACCCATATGCTATCACCATCCTTGCACTAACACCAAGTGTAAGGAGAATGCCACTCCAAAACAAGCAATTATTAATAAATTTACAAATAACTCCTATAAACGTTCCATATGGCCTAACAAGCACAAAGTTATTACAACAACCACATACTCTTAACAATCCCATCAATGGATCTTGAAAAACCAGTCTAAACAGTGGAAGATTGATATGTAAATACATGTAATAATTAAAAGCTCTAAGAGTTGATAACAATGATGCCATGTCAATAATTGTGTCAAAGCCCTCTATTTTAACCTCTACTTTTATTTTGACCAACTCCTTCTTAAGAGGATTCATTTCTAATCCCATGGTTTTTACATCATTCAAGCTCATGGGCCTTAGTATTATCCTCTTACAATTCTTTACAAAAAAGAGTTAGAATCATGACATTCATCATAAGCAACCTTTTTATCACATGCCTAAGGATTTCCAAACACCAAGTGAGAAATAGTTACATTACAAATAACCTCATCATAGTATTCATTAGTAATCAAAATTAGCACCCTTACCTATTCAGTAATTTGAAACAATTCCTCACTATCTTCCCATAGAATATAATATAGATGTGGATGAGCAATAGTTGGTAACTTCAATTTGTCCATCATACTTTCGACCACAATGTTAGCATAACAACAATGATTAATTATGATAAGACATGTTGTACCATTAACATAACACTTGGTATAGAATAAGTTCTCTACCTATTCATCTCCAATGGAAGGATTAATCACCACATTACATTATATCACTTAAGGTTTTGATATACTCTTCATCACATTCTATGCCAACTCATGACCCATGGTAAAATTCCATAATAATAATAATAATATATTGCACCACTTGCTTTGCTCTTAAGGCTTTTAAACTTGTCATTCATGTGAAAAGGCAAAATCTTTCTTGATTATTGTACGCCTTCAATATAGAATAAACCTAGGGCTTTGATCTGTTATCTAATGTGATAAAGGAAAGAGCTTTTCAAGCAAATCCGAGTTCTTCCTCAATGCCATAAGCAATTTGAGACTTTCCTTTTATTATCAACCAAATTCAAGAAACCCAGAGATGAAACCCTAGAGTTCTTATACCAAGTTGATATTATACAAGATCGATTTGAGTTGAACATGATTAAAGAAACAAAAATTAGATCCTTTATGTGTTTTTAAGGGGCTTTGTTAATTTTTCATAGGGCTTTGGTATTGAAAAAAAATATAAAATAATAAGGACAAGGAATTAAAAGAATATGGACAATTTATGAATTAAATATAACACACCAATTCACAAAATGAACTAGTTTTGTTTTATCCTTAATTGATATGACATACAACAAAGAATGAAATAGGGATATGAACTATTCAATTGATATGATGCACAATTAAACAATACGAAAGATTTCAATATATTCAATTAATGTTAGTTACGATTAAATAGATTGAAAATAGTTTTGTCACAATAATTCAACAAGACTTATAAGAGATAAGACAAGAATATGAGAAGAAACTCTAAGGATTTAATTAAACTGCTAAAAGCCACTAGTTGAAAAAAATCTCAAACAATGTATTTATATGGACCCAACAATCTTAAGTGCATTATAAGTGTTGATCAAATAATATTATACTCTTAAATGAGCTTAATTATTAACAAATAATAGATTAATGCTTATAGATAATATCAAAAAATAAAATAAAACAAAGAAATAAATATAAATCTCCATGAATTCCTCCTAAGCCTATAATTAAAATAATTCTTCAAACTCAGGCCTAGGGATTTGATCTCTATCACTATAAACATGCAATGAAAATTTTTTGAGAAAACTTATATGCTATAATCATTTTTACTACCACTTTCTAACGAGCTATTAGTATCGATTAAGTATCAATTTTCAATATCCTGAGCTTACAACAAGAATTTTGCTGCCCAATCAAACTTTAGTGCAGCAACGACTTACTTGAACTTTTATATCACTTACAGAGATATATAAGCGAGTTAAGCAGGCTAACTCGATCCAACCCACTTTGACTCGTGGGTTACATGGGTCAAAAAACCTCTATTCTAACTTATTTAAAAAGTAAATTAAACAAGCCGCTAGCGAACTAAAATCGCAAATGTATTAAACAGGTCGAGCTCATTTGGTTTGATTTTAAACAAGCCAAAAAAAAAAACTTAGCCTAAATCCGTTTAAAAAACGAGTTAAACAGACCGACCCGTGATCCACAACTCACTTGTACACTTCTAATCACTTAAAAGCTCAAGTTAAACAGGCTGATCCGTATCTACATTATAACATATTAGGTAGCAATTACAGGCTAAGAATGCTAAGAAGACTCACATAACTAATACAAATAACTTATTAAAAAGTGATAGAAAAAATTATTGAAGTGCATATTTTTCTTATAAAATTTTCATACTTATTCTCAAAATTGAAAATATTTTATGGTGTCAGTATTGGAATCAATGAAATTAAAGGAATCATTATTTCCATCTCCCTCTTATGCTTGATATTGATATTACCTTAACTCTAATCTTCCTCTTCAACATCTCGAGATTTTAATAGGGATGAGAGAATGATTGTTTTGATCTAACACATAAGAGTAGCTAATGTCACATAAAAGGAGATTAATTGTGATTGTAATACTAATTATGGAAGAATTTATAAAACTTCTTAATATGTGGAAAATATTAACACTAATAAATAGTGTTATTCTATATATTTTAATGGCTTGGTTTTAAGCCCATGTTATTTATTATGTAATTGTAATGGTAATATCACATTTATTTTCAATAAATTTGTTTCTTAAAGGGAGTAGTATCTTCATCTATCCATGGTATTCATGTAAAGATGTAATGAAAAATTTTTGCACCTTAATGAGATAATCCAAGTTAACTGGTCATATATTTTTTATATGTTAAACGATATGCATTTATATGTAGCATAATATGTGTTTTATTTAGGCAACGAATATGTAAAATTGAGACGTGAGAAAAGGAGACTAACCTTCTCTTTTATAAGGGAATAAAAAATTGGTTGACTAGTTCATGAGTAATGGAACTGCGATCTGAAATAAGCAAGATTTAGCACAATAGTAGCATGAACAGACTAGTCTTGATTCATCCATTTGAGGACTTGCGAAATCATAGGTCCAACCAAGTGGGTTCGATTTGAGACTCTGTATGCAGCTCTAGGGTATATAAAACACGTCCATTGATTCTTAAAAAAATTATATAAATATAAATTAAATTAATTACATAAATATCAATGGTAAATTACATCTATAAGATACAACATCATAGTCTACAAAGATATTGCATTTATAAACTACCACTTAATAAATTAGATATCATTGTTAAATTGCATTAGTTGAATACAATTTTATTAATTTTATGTATTATGTGTTAAATACATGGTAAAGATAATGCCTTATTCTAGCAATTAAGGTGTATATTAGGATTGATCAAGTTATGAGTTTGAAACTTGAAGAAAACATTAATATGTTGTATTTTGTGCAGGCATATATCATATTCATTACATCCGATATGAATACAAGGTAAATATTTGTCACATGCAATAAATGCAACATTAAAACAAAATCAAAATCACATTTATTACATATGATTTTGTCATGGTATTTATATAATATTTATCTATTTTAATAGTAAATATATAAATTATTCCTACAAGAATGAAGTGATAAATGGTTTAAATAAATTCATCTTTTGTTACATTTGCGACCGAAAAAATAATTATCAAGCATGACTACCAATAGAAAAGAATGAAGTAACATTATATCAATAGTGTTTCTTTCAAGGTGCATAATTATATAAATTCATTTGGTTAAAAGGTCACTTTTAGACCTGAAATAATGGTAGTCAACAACTAGTTTCTTAAGATGGCAACACGGATGATGAATTGAGAATTTCCAAACGATATCTGTATTTCGATTGGGTAAGACATAGCAATGGAAGAGCGCATCTAATAATTATTAGATGTGGAAGAATTGTCTAAGATCCATTGGGGGAGGGTGCTGCCAAGTTTATAAAGTATCCATCATTAATTATTGTTTTAATTCCCGTAGACGGTGTTTACTCTATAGTGATTTGATCACTTGCACATTTTATTTAGTTTGTGACTGACTCAATCAGATCTTATATTTTAGGGAAGATTTAGTCATTATAATTTTATTGTATCTTCGACTGGACAGAACATTTTGTCTTTTAGCACGCATTATTGAGTATAATATCATATAAAAGAGGTTCTAAGTATTGAACAAAATCTTAAAATATTATACTATATAATTGATCTTATAAAAATCTATTTTACATGATATAAAATAAATATATTATTTTTTCAGTGAACTCAAACATATTATTGATAAAGATAAAAATAAATATATTATTTAGTTTATACAAAGAAGACTTATTTCCATTTCAGTGTGAATTTATTTATTTTATTTGCTTTTCCTTTTCTTCTCTTCCAGAAGGAACATGCCTATATATATAATGATGAAGCAAGCTAGATAATTTATGCAAAATATTCATGGAGTAGTAAATGAAGGTCCTGTGGATGTAGGTTTTATCAATTTTTTATTACCAGGGAAACACAATTATAAACAAATGCCGCTTGCTATTTGCTTTCCTTCACCATAAAATGTGACCTTTCAGAGCTTAGGAATCTTTTAGAACTACTTTTTTTTTAATTATTTTTATCTCTTTTGCATTTACGGTCTACGTCTAAATTAAATCTATTTGGAATTTGATGCCTAAAAAACGATTTGATTCATATTTGATCTATTTTAATATCCAACCAGATATTTGATCGTAGGATTGAACTTAGAACGTAAGTTTTAGACGATCGGTTAAGGAATCCGATTAAATCCCAAATTATAAACTATTGAGAGAAATATTAGTAAAAATGACCACGTAAACTTGAATTTAAGAAAATAAGTAATAAAATAGAAGACTATAAAATTTTCAAATTTTAAGCATAATAATTGCTAATTACCAAAAAGGCAAAAATTGTAATATAATAACTAATAAATTATTAGAGATAGGTTATATGTATACTAAAAATTTTAGAATAACCAAAATAATAATTAGGAATGTTCACGTATATCCTACATGTATTTGCGTGTAGATAAAAATACGCAAAATTACCTAAATTGGCAAAAAACTAAGTAAATAATTAAAGAAAATTATAAAATAATTATGAAAAAATCAGAAGAGGATAAGATTAATCAAAATCAAGTCGTGGCAGGTCCAAAGCTGCAAAAGAAAAATTAGCCAATAAAAATTTGACAACCTAAAAGCCAAAAATTAAGGAAAATGGGTAAAGTCTTGTCAAATTAATGCATATTAATTACAGCAAATGCCTATAAATAGCAGGAAAAATCTAGGAACTCATTTGGACAGTTAAAAATCAGAAAAAATTAGGGAGAGGCAAAAATTGAGAAAAAAATTCGAGTTAGAAAAAAAATAAGAAAAATTGTGCAGTTAGGGCTTTCAAAGGGAACCCACACCATACGAGCAGCTGGAAGTGGACGGCCACCACCACCACACGGTGGTGGCAGCGCCCAGGCCGGCCGACAAGGCCAGGTTGGCCCGCGGTGGCCGGAGCCACCCAAATCAGTGAGTCCGATTTCCAGCCTGATTCTTGTATAATTTTGTAAAAATAGTAAATATGATTAGAAAATTATGAATTTTGTTATTCTAGGATATTTTTGTATTTAGTTTGTTGGAAAAATATTATTTTGATGAAAACATGTCCCGTAATATAGGGTCCTTAAGAAATCATGCAAAATCGAGCACATTTCGGTTTAGAAATAAATGACCTTAGGAGTGTAGTTTGGAGCTCAATTTTTTTTTTATAAGATGCTCATGTGATATAGAACAGTGCTATAAAGCCATTTTTTTTAAATTAATTTTTGAAATTTTTAAGTTAATTTTTAGCCCTAAAATGATGGAAAAATTGAGTGATTTGGGGTTAAGTAGGTGATTAAGATGTTAATTACTGATTTAGATAGTAATTAGATGTTTAGGGATATTAGTCTCTGATGTGGAAACCTAATCCTAGTCTATGGAGTGTTAAGTGTAAGTAATGAAGGTGTTATGTGGTAAATGTATAAAATTAGGAATATGTAGAATTGAAAATTTAATAAATATGAAAAATTAGGTTTAATTAGATAATAAAATAATGAAAATCCGAACATAACAAATCTGAAACAAAATTCAATTTTAGGTAATTATATGAAAAATATAAAAATTTCTCACAACATGAATAAATTCGGTACACTAATATGGATTTAAGTGTACCGGATGGAATAAAATACTGACTAGGGATAGTAATCGTATTTAGGAGATCGGGAAGTAATGTGATTAATTTCACATTATGGGTTGAAACGGATTTCTAGGGTTGGAATCTGAAACATTACTTAGAAATCGAACTAAAAACCTAATTTAGAAATCAATACGACAACCGAACCTGAACCTAACCCCAAACCTAAAATAATTATAAAAGACTTAATACCTAGATAATTAGGCATATTAAACCTTAAACAAAATCTAACAATAAGTGTTATAGGATAAAATAAATTTATAATATTATATGAAATACTGAAACCACGTTCGTGTTATAGGGATGATCGGCGATGGCCTGAGCAAATCGGACCTCGAGTGAATGAGCGAGGAGTCGAGGTAAGTTGAGATTAATACGATGCTGTATTTTGGAGGCTTAAGATTATACTTGATTGTGCTTGTTAGATAGTTGAATGTGTGCATGTATTTGATTATGGGTGATGTTATGATTCTGTTTGTTGCTCTGGTACATATTGTATGATTTGTATGAAAGGATTGATCACCCTCAACTGGACTTAATCAAATATCCGACCAGTAATCATAATCGGACATGCATGGCAACCCGTTAGGGGAACTTAGGACTCTCCGGCCAAATACCAACCCCTTCGGAAGGGATAGCGCAAGATTGTAAAATGGTCCCTTCTTCATCCTCAGTCAAACTAAGTGACAGGAGAAGAGGTCGCAGCGAGGGTGAAGACAGTGGTTCGAAGGTAATCGCGGGAGGAGCAAGGTCTCCATTACACAAGCCTGGGTTTGGTCGTAAGCTGTTGTATTAACGGCAACTCCTCAACCCGGATTAGAGCGGGCGCAATTTCTCTAATCTCACGACGGGCCAGACAACGTCGTGCGATGGCATTTGCTTGCACATGCATTACACCTAATAGGTGATTGAAAACCTTGTTATGTATATGGTATAGTTTTAAGTCCTCCGTCCTAACTTACTGAGCTGTGGTTGCTCACATCCCTATAGACATCGTGCAGGTGCTGGCTAAGAAGCAGCCACAACTACTCTGAAGCTAGCAACTGCTGGATCCTGGGGAGTGAAGAAAAATATTGAAGAACGAACATATATTTTTAAGGTTTAAGCTTTTACTTTAGACCTTCTCGTTTTTTTTTTTTTTTTATAATGTAATAACTAGGAAATATATTTCGAAGAAACATTGCAAACGATAATTGTAATCACTAAATTATAGTAAATATATATATTTCCTCACTTTCTTAGACGAATGATTTATTTAAATTACAAATTGTTTACTTCAAAGCGGGTTAGTCGTTGACGCCTTGTGTAGATCAGGTCTAAGATAGCGGTTGTAAGGCCAACTTCTATCTTAGGGTGGTTTACATGGCGGGGCTGTTACGACTCTGCTGCTTCGGGGTGTAACAGTTCTAAATTGGTATCAGAGCGTAGTTTTACTGAACTCGCTTTGAAATTAACAAGTAAAAGAATTAGACATCTTAGGAGTACATTGAGAGTAGGTAGAAATAAAGGGATATTAAAGTAACATACTACAAATTATAAAATAGATAGTGACTGTAACGCTACATTGAGATAGGCATTAATCAAATTTAACTCCAGTGATGAGATCATGTGGAAAAATCGGTGGCTAGTTGAGGTGATTCAAGTGGAATAAAGGAGAATCCTTGATGGAATCCAGAATTGAGATAGGGAGAACAATATGATAATTGATTAATTCGGAATACGTTATTGAGGAGTTTATTACCTAAGTTGCATTGTAACTGATGAGGAGTGATGAGACTTATATATGATAATAGAGATTAATCTGAGATTTAACATAATGGAGATCATGTGATATGACTTGTTGAATAAGGATGGTTTGGGAGTGAAAGATTGTAACTCAGAAGATGTTAGTAAGATATGTATGGTAACGCTAGAAGAGAGATACCCTATTCTACTAATATAACTTATATTTCGACTAGTGCATTATATATCTTTAGATGATTAACCCCAAAGGTTTATTGAATAGTTTTCACATTTTCTTGAATCAATTGGAGTAAGTTAAGCTCATATATAGCATGAAAACACAGTAAATGAGGTGACAGCTGATAATAGTATTGAGGAGTTTAGTAATGATAAAGTATATGGAATGATTACTATTCCTGATTTTTTTTTTATGTGAAGTATCGTGTCCTGAATCACCAAATGGAAATGATATTCAATGAATGAGAAGATAAATGTGGTGGAAATTTGAATGATGAATACAATGTACTAGTTGATTATATTTTTGTTAGGAGATTGAATTGATCAGTTATTCATATAAGTTAGGATCCTATTGATCTTTTAATAGATACAGTAGTGCTCATTGATGGACATATATACTTAGATATCTACATATGCTATAATGTAATATACTCTTGTGAGTAAAATATAAAAGAGGATTGGGTGTGTTTTGGATGACCGATCTTAGAAGTACTTTATAAGAATTGGTGGTTTATTGACGTGATTTAAGTAGAATGAAGAAGAATCCTTGAATTAATATAGAGTGGAGATGTGAAGAATTTTGATAGAATTGATCGGTGGGATATGCTAGTATTGTGGATGAAATTCCTAAGAAGTTTATTGATGAATTTGTGTTGTAATCGGTGTGATGTGTTGAAGTGACAAGACTCATGAACAATAGTAAAAATCAATTTGAGTTTTAGAACAAGAGAGATATGGTAATATGTATAGAAAATTAAGGTAAATCCGAAACTTATAGGATTTATGAGAGGATCTTAGCTTAGTGCTTAGTATAAATATGAGGTAGTATAATTTGAAGTAAAATAAAGCGTGGTATAGAAATGGATTATAGAAAGACAAAAACATTGAGAGGGAAAAGTTAGAAACCGATTCAGAAATGAATCAAAACCTATACTAGAGATATAATCAACACCTAATTCAAGAGTAAGCCTCATATAAAATGAAAATGCAGTATAGAAGATGAAAAATGATGACAACATTAAAGAGTCTAATGATGATATGGTATATGAAGTGATCATTATTTCTGATTTTCTTATGAAAGTATAAAGTATTAAATCAGTAAGTGGAAATAATATTAATTAGAAGATAAATGTAGTGGAATTCTTTTGAACGAATAGCTATTATAAGTAATTTGAATTATGGATATGGTATGATAGTTGATCATGTTTTCTTAAGAATTGGAATCGATCCTGCATTAGTTATTTATATGTGTGGATATCCAAACGATCTTTTAATGGGTGTAACTGTGCTTCTTGATGAAGTGTATTCTTTTGGATATGTGCAAATGCAATAATGATCAACATATTTGTAGCTAAGAGTGTAACAAAGATCAAATGTATTTTGGTGGTCAATCTTGGAAGTCTTTTATATGTGTAAGAATAGTAGAAGGAATAGTACTATGAGGTTATAATCAGATTAAAAATTCTTAGGCCTTTAGTGAATCATGAATTGGAGAATTATAGTTTGGAGTCATAATTAAGTATAAGTGAAGCCAAATGAATATGAAATGGATCATGAGATCTTTATGTGGTGATGAGACAGGTGGAGTTATATCATTATATGGTATTTATAATTGTTTATAGGAGATGGCTAGTTATTAAATGGTACATGAGAAATAAAGTAAGATTGCTACGTAAACTACAACTGAATATATATCCAAACACCCTACAATAGTAGTAGGATGAGTAACGAATGACGGTGGTGATGGAATTAAAGTAACAAGTTGGAGATGATTAGGACTTTTAATCAACAGTTACTTAGTTATTTTAAGGATCAATCTAGAAAGGTATAACTTTCCAAAAAGTAAATTTTATGAGACAGTTATTTATTAGTAAACTGATTATGATAGGAGGATAAAGAATGTTAATCATAGATATTATTTAAAGATCCGAGCTTAAAGAAGTTAGGCGATAAGTGGTGATTTTAGCAAAGGACTTTCATTTGATCTTAGTTGAATAATAATAAATATGAACAAAAGGATTTGTTGATGAGTACCCTCACTGTAGATGAATGATTTATTTAAATTACAAACTGTTTACTTCAAAGTGGGTTAGTCATTGACGCCTTGTATAGATCAGGTCTAATATAGCGGTTATAAGGCCAACTTCTATCTTTGGGTGGTTTACACGGTGGGGCTGTTACGACTCTGGCGCTTCAGGGCGTGACAATCTCATCAATAAGTTAACATGCCCCGAAGTGGTAGAGTCGTAACAGCTCAGCCGTGCAAACTATTCTAAAATAAAAGCTGGCCTTACAACCGTTATCCTAAACTTGATCTATACAAGGCGTTCATGACTAATCCACTTTGAAGTAAATAATTCATAATTTCAATAAGTCATTTACCTAAGAAAGTAAGAATATATATATATATATATATATATACATTAGAATTCGATTATTACAATTAACGTTTTCAACATTTCACCGTAATCTATTTCCTAGTTAATACATTATTCAGAAATGAAAAATTATAAAATAAAAACTTAAACCTTAAAAATATATGTTTGTTTTTCGAATATTTTTCCTTATTTCCTAAGATCCAGTGTAAGCCCTAAAGTTAAGCTAAATGACCGTAAGATTGAACTTAGTACATAAAGTTTATGACGATCAATTAAAGAATTCGATCAAATCTAAATTATAAACTATAGATAGAAATATTAGTAAAAATGATCCCTTAAACTTAAATTTAAGAAAATAAGTAATAAAATAGGAGACTATAAAATTTTCAAATTTTAAATATAATAATTGTTAATTATCATAAAGGAAAAAAATGTAATGTAATAACTAATAAATTAATAAAATAGATTATATGTATACTAAAAATCATAAAATAACTTAAATAATAATTAGTAATATTCACATGTACCCTACATGTATTTACGTGTAGGTAAAAATACGCGAAATTACTTAAATTAGTTAGAAACTTATTAAATAATTAAAGAAAATTATTAATTAATTAAGAAAAAATCAGAAGAATAAGGAATGACTTAGATTAGGTCGTGGTAGGTCAGAAAGTGAAGAAGAAAATTAACCAATTAAAACCAAGCAACACAAAAAACAAAAATTAAGGGATTTGGGTAATATCTTATCCAATTAAATACATAATAATTACTACAAAGCTCTATAAATAGGGAGAAAAATTACAAAACTCATTTGGACAGTTAGAAGTTAGAAAAAATTGAGAGCACCAAAAATTGAAGAGGAAAATTAGGGTTTAGGAAAATATTAAGGAAATCTATGCAGTAAGGGCTAGTTAATCGAACCTACATACTATCACCGCTTGGGACCGAGCCACTGCCTAGGACCGAGCCACCACCACCTTACTCCAGACCCACCGCCTGGACCGGCCAACACACCTAAACCGGTGTTGGAAGCCCAAAAGTCATCGGACCGGGTGAATCTCCAATCTGCTCCGATTTTGTATAATTTCTTAAAATTATTTATTTTGCCCAGAAAATTATGAAATTTATTATTTTGAGGTTTTATTATATGTAGATTTAGGAAAAAATAGTTATTAATTTTAATCATATCTAAAAATATAGAGTTCTTAAAAAATTAAACAAAACTAAACATGATTAAGATTATAAATAAATAGGCTTAGGAGTGTAGTTTGGAGCTCAAATTTTTTTTTTTTGTAAAATGCTTAAGTGATATAGAACAGTGCTATGAAGCCATTTTATAAAATTTAATTTTTGAAATTTTTAAATAAATTTCTAACCCTAAAATGATGGAAAAATTGGGTAATCTTGGGTTAATTAGATGATTAAGTGATTAATTATTGATTTAGATGGTAATTATATATTTAGGGATATTAATCTCTGATATAGAAACCTAATCCTAGTCTTTAGAGTATTAAGTGTAATTAATATAGGAATTACGTAGTAATTATAGGAAATTGAGAATATGTGGAATTGGAATTTAATAAATATGAAAAATTAAGGTTATTTAGATAATATAATAATAAAAATCAGTATATAATAAATCTGAAATAAAATTTAATTTTAGGTAATTGTATAAAAAATGTAAAATTTTCTCACATTAGGAATAAATCCGGCACTCCAATTAGGATTAAAGTGTATCGAACAGTTTAAAACATTAAATTAAGACCCAATATGATATTAGAATACTCAAGCTTAATGTGATTAATTTCATATTAGGATTCGAGAAAATCAAAACTGGAATCTAATTTAGAAACCGAACCCCGAAATAAGGTAAAATGAATTATTAGTAAATAATAGGTATATATGGAAAAATGAGTTAAATTATAACTTAGAATATGAATTATTAAAGTATAAGTACTAAAAGGACCTATTTGTATTATAGGATACTCGACGACAAACCAATTTGCAATTAAGTGATCAGGCGACTGAAAATTCCAAGTAAGTTGAGTTATTACTTACTGTATTGGAGTACTATTTTATGATACTCAGAGACTTAGGATTGTGTATGATTGTGATTATAAGTAGTTTATGCATGTGTTTGAGTATCTGAATTCGTATTGAAATTTGTAATGTGATTGATTTTGTGTTATGACTGGATTAGTGTGAAATTGTTCAAACACCCTAAATGGAATTTAATCTTATTCAACTCTAATGACCTAAATTGTCATGCATTGCAATCCTTTAGGGGATCATTAGGATTCTCTAACCAAACACTGACACTTTCGATACAGATAACGTTGGATAGCAATTGGTCTTTTCCTTATCCTCAGTAAAACTAAGTGACAGGAAAGGAGATCGCAGTGAGGATGAGGACATTGGTTCGAAGGATAGCCTTAGGAGGAGTAGTGTCCCCATTGCACAAACCTAGGTTTAGTTGTGAGCTGTTGCATAACATGAAAACCCCTCAACCTAGATTAGAGCGAGTGAAATTTTTCTGATTTCACAACGAACCGAATTACGTTGTGTAATGATACTTACTTGTTGCATTGCATGAAAATAATTGCTTAATAATCTTTTTTGTGTTTATATACATTCATGAGTTTCCAATTCAACTTACTAAGCTATAGTTGCTCATACTTGTATAGATCCTTTTGCAGGTCCTAATTTTTTAATACTTTAAGTACTATGTCACTCTACAATTATCTAAAGGTTAATTCTTTTGAAGCTTGGGGTGTGGGGATCAATTCACTTAGTAGTGGATGTATGGCCAGAGTGTCCTCTATAGCTTAAGAATGAAAGACCGATGGTCGTTATATAAATTAGTAAACTGTTATGTTAATATAGAGTTTCCTAAGAAGTTATATGGAATGTACATATAATTATGTATGCTGATCTAAAATTCTTAATAATTATTGTAACTTTGGCTAAACTTTTATATGAACTATTTACTTCAAAATAAGGAGTCTTCAACGCTTTGTGAAGATCATTTCTATGGTAGGTACTGTAAGGTCAGTTACTATGTTAGAATGATTTACACGGCGAAATTGTTGCGATTCTATGACTTCAGAGCGTAACATCCACCAGTTACTAGCTTCAAGATAGTTGTAAGCCGCTTCTTAACCAGTACCAACAACGACGTCTATAGGGATGTGAGCAACCATAGCTCAGTAAGTCAAGCCAGAGAACTTAAAACTATACCACAACATAAACAAGGTTATCAACCAACTTATTAGGTGCAATATATGTTCAAGTAAATGCCATCGTACGACGTTGTCTGGCCCGTCGTAAGATTAAAGAAATTGTGTCCGCTCTAATCCAGATAGATGAATTGTAGGTAATGCAACAGCTTACAACTAAACTCAGGCTTGTGCAATGGAGACACCACACCTCTCGTGACTACCTTCGAACTATTGACTTCACCCTTACCATGACCTCCTCTCTTGTCATTTGATTCGATTAAGGATGAAAAAGGGACCCATTATGCCATCCAATGCTATCCCTTCCGAAGAGGTTGGTATTTGACCAGAGAATCCTAATATGGGTTGCTATGTAAGTTGCAAGCCCCAAAACTAAGCCAATTGACCGTAGGATTGAACTTAGAACTTAAGTTTTGGACGATCGGTTAAGGAATCCGATCAAACCCCAAATTATAAACCATTGAGAAAAATATTAGTAAAAATGACCCCGTAAACTTGAATTTAAGAAAATAAGTAATAAAATAAAAGACTATAAAAATTTCAAAATTTAAGTATATAACGCGTTATTTATCGAAAATGCGTAAAATGTATTTCGATAATTGACGAATCGCTAGAGATAAATTATATGTATACTAAAAATCATAAAATGACCTAAATAATATTTATGAATACTTATTTGTACTATATATGAATTTACATGTACGTATAAATACGCGTAATTACATAAAATACGCGAAATGTGCTAAAATAATATTAAATACCTAAAGAAAATTCATAATTAATTAAGGAAAAATAAACAAAAAACAGAAAAAAATCATGAATGATCCAAAATTGGGTCGTGGAAGCTAGGAAAAATAAGAAAAAAATCGGCCAATTAAATTAAGACAACACAAAAGCCAAAAATTAAGGAATAAGACAATTATCTTATCCCATTTAATGTACAATAAATCCCCTAAATCCCTATAAATAGCAGAAAAAATCACAGAGCTCATTTGGGCAGTTTGGAAAGTAAGAAAAATAAAGAGAGGCGAAAATTAAGAGAAAAATTCGAGTTAGAAAAAAAATAAGAAAAATTGTGCAATTAGGGCTTTTAAAGGGAACCCCTACCAGACGAGCAGCTAGAAGTGGACGGCCACCACCACCACCACCACATGGTGATGGCAACACTCAGGCCGGCCGAAAAGGCCACGGTGGTCGGCAGTCGGCGGTGGCCGGAGCCACCCGGATCGGTGAGTTTGATTTCCAGCCCGATTCTTATGTAATTTTGTAAAAATAGTAAATATTATTAGAAAATTATGAATTTTGTTATTCTGGGATATTTTTGTATGTAGTTTGTAGGAAAAGTATTATTTTGATGAAAACGTGCCCCGTAATATATGGTCCCTAAGAAATCATGCAAAACCGACCATGTTTCGGTTTAAAAATAAATGACCTTAGGAGTGTAGTTTCAAGCCCAAAATTTTTTTGTAGATTATTTAAATGATATAGAACAGTGATATGAAGCCCGTTTTCAAAAATTAATTTTTGAAATTTTTAGATAATTTTTAGGCATTAAAATGAGGCATAAAATGGGTAATTTAAGGTTAATTAAGTAATTAAATTATTAATTACTGACTTAGTGAATAAGTAGATGTTTAAGGATGTTGAAATTTGATGGAGAATGATACTTTTAGCATTTAGGGTGTTAGATGTAATTATTAGGTTAATTATGTAGTAAATAAGTAATATGGAAAAATAGTACATTTTAAGTTAATTTTGTAAATTAGGGTAATTAGGAGTAAAATCTGATTTAGGATGAATTTAGACATTTTGAAATGATAATTGATATTTAGAGATGATAATTAGAGTGATATATACATAAAAGGTAATAATACATAATAGGTAATTATTGGAAATATAATAAATAGGACATATTATAATAAAAATTGATATTGTGACAATAATAAAATGTACAATAAATCTGATAAGAAATTTAAATTTATGTAATTATATGAAAAATGTAAAAATTTCTCACATTAGGAGTGAATTCGGTACATTAATAAGGATATAAGTGTACCGGGTGAAATAAAATACTGACTAGGGGTAATGATGGTATTTAGGAGATCGAGAAATAATGTGATTAATTTCACATTATGGGTTGAAACAAATTTCTAGGGTTAGAATATAAAACGCTACTTAGAAAATCGAACTAGAACCTAATTTAGAAATTGATGCAGAAACCGATGCAGAAACCGAACCCGAACCTAATCCTAAACCTAAAATAATTGTAAAAGACTTAAAGACCTAGATAATTAGGTATCTTAAACCCTAAATAAAAACCTAACAATAAGTGTTATAAGATAAAACGAACCTATAATAGTTATATGAAAAAATAAAACCACGTTTGTGTTATAGGGATGATCAGCGATGGCCTGAGCAAATCGGATCTCGAGTGAGTGAGCGAAGAGTCGAGGTAAGTTGGGATTAATATGATGCTATATTTTGGAGACTTAAGATTATGCTTGGTTGTGCTTGTTAGATAGTTGAATGTGTGCATGTGCTTAATTATGGGTAATGCTATGATTCTGTTTGTTGTTCTAGCATATGTTGTATGATTTATATGTAATGATTGATCACCCTAAATTGAATTTAATCAAATATAAGACCAGTAATCATAATCTGACATGCATGGCAACCCGTTAGGGGAACTTAGGACTCTCCGGCCAAATACCGACCCCTTCAGAAGGGATAGCGCAGGATTGCAAAATGATCCCTTCTTCATCCT
The DNA here is from genome assembly GCA_024138005.1 of Lumnitzera racemosa. Taxonomy (NCBI): domain Eukaryota; kingdom Viridiplantae; phylum Streptophyta; class Magnoliopsida; order Myrtales; family Combretaceae; genus Lumnitzera; species Lumnitzera racemosa. Next base: position 109,398,558 of record JAMXBC010000004.1, read on the forward strand.
CAGTCGAACTAAGTGATAGGAGAGGAGGTCGCGGCGAGGGTAAAGACAATGGTTCGAAGGTAGTCGCGGGAGGAGCAAGGTCTCCATTACACAACCCTGAGTTTGGTCGTGAGTTGTTGCATTAACGGCAACTCTTCAACCCAGATTAGAGCGGGTGCAATTTCTCTAATCTAACGACGGACCGGACAACGTCGTGCAATGGCATTTGCTTACACATGCATTGCACCTAATAAGTGATTGAAAACCTTGTTGTGTATATAGTATAATTTTAAGTCCTTCGTCCTAACTTATTGAGCTATGGTTGCTCACATCCTTATAGACGTCGTGCAGGTGCCGGCTGAGAAGCGGCAAATCACTACTCTGAAGCTGGCAACTGCTGGATCCTGGGGAGTGAGGAAAAATATTTGAAGAACAAATATATATTCTTAAGGTCTAAGTTTTTATCTTAGAATTATTTTATTCATTTTTTAATGATGTAATAACTTAATTATAGTATATCTATATAGATTTTCTCACTTTCTTAAGTAAATGCTTTATCTAAATTACAAACTGTTTACTTCAAAGCGGGTTAGTTGTGGACGCCTTGTGTAGATCAGGTCTAAGATAGTGGTTGTAAGGCCAACTTCTATCTTAGGATGGTTTACATGGTGGGGCTGTTACGACTCTACCGCTTTGGGGCGTGACACAAGTTCAGTTTATGGTTATATGCTATATATTTGTTAAGTCCAGTTTGGGGTGATCAATTATTTCATACAATACAAGCCAAAATAACAAACAGAATCATAGCATTACTCAAAATCAAGCACATGCACACAGCCATCTATCTAACAAGCATAACCAAATATAATCTCAAGCCTCCAAAATACAGCTACGTATTAATCCTAACTTACTTAGACTCTTCACTTGCTCACTCAAGATCCAACTCGCTCAAGTTATTGCCGATCATCCCTATAATACCAATGTTGTCTCAGTTTTCGTATAGCTGTTATAAATTATTTTTTATCTTATAATACTTATTGTTATTTTTGGCTTATGATTTAATATGTCCAATTATTTAGGTTCTCAAATCTTTTACAATTATTTTAGGTTTCGGACTTGGTTCAAATTCAATTTCTGCATTGATTTCTAAATTAAATTCTAGTTCAATTTTCAAGTATTGTTTTACACATGAATTTTAAAAACTCGTTTTAACCCATAATGTGAAATTAATCACATTATTTTCAGGTATACTAAATACCATAATTACCCAGTACACTTAAATCCTTAATTAGTGTACCAAATTTAATCCTGATGACATTTTTTATATAATTACCTAAATTTAAGTTTTATATTAGATTTATTATATATTCTTATTATTTATATAATATCAATTTTTTATCCTAATATCTTCTATTTATTATAATTTCAATAATTACATATTATGTATTATCACCTATTATGTATATAATACACATCTAATATTTCTATCACTTTGATTACCATCTTTCAACATCAATTAACATTTCAAAATATCTAAATTCATCCTAAATCAAATTTTATACCTAATTATCCTAATTTATAAAATTAACTATTTTTCCTATTACTTATTTATTATGTAATTACCCAAATAATTACATCTAACACCTTAAAGGATACAAATATCATACTTTATTAGATTTGAACATCTTAAAATATATAACGATTTACTAAATCAATAATTAACCATTTAATTACTTAATTAACAAAAAATAACTCATTTTATGCATCATTTTAAGGCTCAAAATTTCAAAAATTATTTTTTGAAAAAGAGCTTTATGTCACTATTCTTTATCATCTAAGTAGTCTACATAAAAATTTTGAGCTCAAAACTACACTCCTAAAATCATTTATTTCTAATTTTAAACATGCTCGTTTTTACATAATTTCTTAAAGACCACATATCACAGGACATATTTTCATCAAAATAATATTTTTCCTAAAAAATGAATATAAAAATATTATATAATAACAAGTTTCATAATTTTTTAAGAAAATTTACTATTTTTATAAAATTACACGAAATCAAGCTAGAAATCGAACTCACCGGTTTGGGTGGCTCCGGCCACCGTTAGTAGTCATGAGTGTATCGGTCTACCTAGGAGCTGCAACCATCATGTGGTAGTGGTGGATGTCTACTCCCAACTACTCGTTGGGTTTGGGTTCTCCTTAGAAGCTTCAACTACACAGATTTTTGCTAAATCTTTGTAAAACCATAATTTCCTCTCAATTTCACCTCTCTCTAATTTTATAGGGTTTCAAACTGATCAAATGAGCTTTTGAAAAATTTAGGGTATTTATAGATGTCTTGAGGAATTATTGTACATTAATTTGATTAGACAATTATCTTATCTTCTTTCAATTTGCCTTCTGTGTTATTCTAATTTAATTAGCTAATTTTTTTCTTATTTTCCCCATCTACCATGGCCCAAATCTGGATCATTCCTTATTTTTTCTGATTTTTCTTTATTTTTCCTTAATTAATCATAAATTTTATTTAATTATTTAACATTGTTTTAGCATATTTCACGTATTTTAAGTAATTATACGTATTTTTACTTATATGTAAATTTATATATAGTAAAAAAAAATATTCCTAAATATTATTTAGGTCATTCTATTATTTTTAGTATACATATAATTTATCTCTAATGATTTGTTAATTATCGAAATATATTTTACACATTTTTTATAAATAACGAGTTATAACTTAAAATTTGAAAATTTTATTTTATTGCTTATTTTCTCGCTTATTTTCTTAAATTAAACTTTTGGGATCACTTTTATTAATATTTTTAACTTTATTTGATAATTTAAGTTGGATTAGATTCTTTAACTGATCTCCCTAAATTCTACGAGTCAAATTATGGGTAGCTGATTATGGGTCTTATATAAGCGATAGATTTATTATCATTTTTCACATGTATAATGGATTTTTTCATAGTTGGTACAAACTCTCCTAATATATGGCTTTACAATCTTCTATAAAAATAGGCTAATGCTCCTGTTTATTTTTTATAGCAATTATATGTGCAATCATTATAGGTAATATGAAACTTAGGTTGACAGAATATAAAATATTCCTATAATTGAGAATATTCAAACACTCAATTGAGTTATGTTTAAATTTCTTTTATCTTTTCATTTTAAATTATCAAAATAAAATTTTTACTAAACCATAAGTTTATTATATATAGAATACAAAACCCATGTACTAAGTAACTCTGATAAAATATATCAAACGATAAGTTTAGAATTAAAATGTTTTTAAAATCTTATTAAACTAGGGTTAGTAAAAAAGGAATAAGGAGGCAAAAAATATGAGATAGTAAAAGAAGTAAGAAGGTTATATCAAAAAGAAAAAAAGAAAAGAAAAGAAGAGAGAGGGATTTGATAAAAGATACAAGCAACAATTCTATCAATTTATTTATTTATTAATATTATTCAATTATTATAATAAGATGAGTACAAATAAGATATCTTAATCTATACCATGTATACTTTTAAAGTATAGTTTCTAAGGTAGATACAAGATATCTTGACTTCAAAGCAATATCCTATCATATGGAAACAGGTTCCAAAGGAGCAAGATCCAAGTAGATATCTTATATCATAGGGCACAAGATTATCCAATCTACGCATAGTTTTTGACATCTTATTTTGTATATACATGATTTGAAGTCAATACTAAAATGATACCAAAACGATGAAAAAAATTCAAATAAAAGATCCTTGTATATTATTATCAGCTTTTCTATATTATAGCTATACAAAATTTCTTAAGTTAGGTATTACATTTCAATAATCAACTAATATACAATAGTGATTAAAGGTGATCAAATTTTCCATCTACGTATACTAGCTATATCCTTTTCTTTTTGTTATTTTCTTTTTTTCCAGCCTAATGCTAGCCACACTTACACTATGTTTGGGAATAGAGAATGAATTAAGAATGAAAGAAAGTAGAAGGAAACAATTAGAGAAAAAGGAAAATGAAGGAAAGAAATGTTTATTTTTCTTATTTGGATTGATAGAAAGAAGAAGAAATCAATATGGGAGGAATACTTTTTAAAATAATATTATATTTTAAATTATGTAATACTGGAACGAGTCAATGTGGGAGGAATACTTTTTTAAATAGTATTTAAAAATATTTTAAGTTATGTAATATTGGAAGGAATCAATGTAAGAGGAATACATTTTAAAATAATTTTTAAAAATATTTTAAATTATGTAATACTATGTTGTTCTAAAAAAAGATGACAAGACTATAAAAAATAATGTTATAATTTGAATTTTAATAATTTTTCTTCATAAATCACTATAATTTAGAGTAGAGGGGAATAAAATATGTGGGTCCTAAGAAATACTTTCTATTTTAAAAATCCATCCCCGTCCACTTTCCTTCCATTTTTAAATAAGAGAAAGTGTCTTAAAACTTATATTTTTCTTCCATTTTGCATCCTCCATCCCAAATATAAATATAGTGTTAAAAATGAAATATTCCATCGTTGAGATAGTAACCTGGGGGGTGATCATACGGGATATAAATACAAGAAAAGTCGCTAGAAGTCTTTCCGATGTTTGTGTTTTAATTGTAAAAAGAATCTCACTTGGCGTTTATAAAATGTAAAAAATTTTGTTTTCAAGCGCGTCACCTCTTTCGCCTTACATCACCATCTAAATAGAGCAAAGTTAAATGAGAAGGCCATTGCTTTCCACTGCCCATCTACTCTTCAATCCAACTATTATACAATTTTATCATCTCTATAAAATTTATATTTTCCCTACGTTAAGAAATCATAAACAATAGTTTAATTCTACCCCTACATAAGTTGTCGGAATTTTATAACCTCATCAGAGTTCCAACTTCTCATCATCGTTATCATTATTTAGTCCAAATTATTGAATAGAATATAAGAAGACTTAGAATAAGATACATTAGCAGCCGTCGTTATTATCGCAAAGTAAAAATATAATAGATGATGAAGCCGTCTGATTAATGTGCTAGTGCCACGTGTTTTAGGAACATCATCGGATTCCGTTTTTGTTTTTTCCATTTTGGACAAGGATTTCAGCTTAGAAAGTGTTTTATTAGATAGCTTCTCGTCTGATTATTATCTGTATGGAAGCCAACAACTCAGCTATGTAGAAAATGAATTTCATTTACGAAAAAAGATTAAATATTACGTAAATCAATAAATAATATATAAATATTAATAAAATTTTAATATATAATAATAATTAATCATATTATTTTTTAAAAAACATCGATTATATTTTTATGTATTAAAAATTTTATTAATATTATTAAAGTATTTTTCTTTAACGATTGCTCATAACCAATTATTATTTATTAACGCTGTTAACTTTTGAAACTCAAATAGATAGGAACAGAAAAATTTTGTCTTGGAAAATGAATAATATAGGAAATAAGTTAAAAAAATTTATTTCAATATTTATTTTGTATATTTTTTTATTATAGAAAATATCTATTTCAGTATTTACTTCACTTATGTAATTGTAATATATAACTTAAAATACCAATTTAGCCCTATGTGGCCATTAATTGTAGTATCAATGAGAGGGTAATGGTCACACGTTGGAACTTTTTATTCGTTCAGAGGAAACAAATAATTGCACGTTGATAGTTGTCAAGGCTAGCTCCTCTTCAACGCTACATGTATATGCATGTGTGTATACATATGTACAGACATATATATATATATAAGTTAGATTTTTCATGTCTAAAAATTTATAAATTCCTCTAATACTTATTTTATATTACGGTCGGCCTAATAAGTAGTATTCCTACCATACCATAATGCCTATTATCTAGTGCTAGAAGCTTCGCCAGAAGCAAGACGAGGTCGCTCCGCTTCGTAGACAAGGCTCGTTCTGTACTTGACTTACGAGCTCGTGTAGTACTCGCCCCTATCTCTAACCTACGGCTTCTTCCCCCTAGCCATGGCTTGGCCTAGCCTTTGGCTCTGATATCACTTGTCACGGCGCTAAGTCCTTCAAGCCCACAAAGCGCGGCACCCTGCTAACGTTAGCCTGACTATAGTCAGGGGCCTTTTCTTGCTCGTTAGCGCTTTTGTTTTCAATAAGTTTAGGCTTGACTAAGAACATAGAAAGGGGCCGCCATTCTAGAACAATCATTTGCTTTGGTTCACATTTTTTGACTGCTCCGCTCTCCCCAGACTGATTCTTGTTCTGGGTCTCGCTTGTGAAGTCTCATTCATATAGTAATGTCCCTAGCTCTCTTCCTTAGTGCAACTGTCCTCACTCTTCTATATTTCGAAAAATGAGCATTTAGACTATTAAATGTTCAATATAGTGCTTCCAAATTCTCATATAATACCATTTTACCATTTATAAAAAAAAATTAAAGGAAAAATAACGAGCATCTTTTTTTTTTTTATTTTATGTAATATCCTTTTAATCTTGATGAAATCTTAGTCATTCTTAAATATTAAATTAATACATATATAACTTTTTAGAGTTTAACAAGTCTAAATGTTTAATTTTAGAGATAAAAAAAAAATAGCATGCACAGTGCAGAAAGTGTACCCATATTTTCACGGATTTTCATGTTTTATAATATTATTTAGTTTTCTATTTTTCCTTTTTTAACACTTTGCATATATGTATATATGTGTTTGGTTGGAAATTAATAAGCAGGTAGCATGTGGTACCAAAAAAACCCCAAAAGGAATTAATTAGTGAAATGAAAGTCGCATGAGATTTTTGGTCGTTCTTTTTCCCACATGCGTCCCATATGCCTATTTCAATATCTAATCGATGTCTCTTTAAAATAGAAGAAAAAAAAAAAAGAAAGAAAACTAACCCTATTTTATATAATATTCTGCATAAACATAAATTTTTACGTTGCTATGCGTATCATGTAGGACTTGGGAGTGCTTTTGTTGATTCTATTAGCAAAGAAAAAGTTGTAGATCATTACTCGTTTATACACAAGCATCATAGTAGATTCCTTTTCAATTACATTAATTATTGGATGATGTACTTGTTGCTACTAGTGTAGATATAATTATAAGTGAAATTATTGATAAAAAATGACAATAATATGACATACACATGATAATAAAAGACTCAAAATAATTATAAAATTAAATCTGTATTCTCTCTGCATATAAAATTTTAAGGGGTGAAACTAAAAAATAAAAAATAAAAACATTCATAATTATGTCTTTTCTGAAATTAAAAATATGAAGTTATTGCATAACTAATACAATACAGTAACATTTTCTTTTCTGTCTAGGTCAAAACAAGGAAGCTTCAAAACTTAACCCCTAGAATTTAATATATATATATATATATATATATAAAAACTTCAAAGTCATTGTGGCAAGTGATAATATTAATTAGTGGATTTGTTTGATTTGGATGAAAATAAATATACGAGTCCTTTTTCAAGTTGATACTTTCGTTGTCTCCACACTAAATCATTTTCTTCCCCCAATGACGTTATACGTGTTATGCATAGCTTAAAGTAGTTTGTTGTCATGCACAATCTACAGTATCCTACGTTTTTTGTAGTCTTACCTAGGAAGACCATAATTAAAAGAAAAAAAAAATAGAATAAGTGGTCATGTTAGGTAATACTCTTTCACAATTGATACTATATCTAAACTCACAGTCAGAAGGAAAAATGAATGTTCATTATGTAAATATTCTCTACTACATTCTGGCGAGCTGTATCTTCGTTAATCTTAAGTCGTTCCTTGTGTTTGATATATATCATGAATAAAAGGAAAATTATAAATTATACGAGAGAGGACAGATGTTTGTATCCAATTTTAAATAGAGCGGATGAAACTACATATAATTGTGAAAATTGAAGATGAAGATTGTGTGAAGTGATGCAATCACAACATGCCGTTATGTCTGTAATCTGACGCCCTTTTTTTTAAGTTTTTTTTTTCCCCCTTTTTTCTCTAATAAAACACGTTAAATACTTATTAAAGATACGGTTATAAAAAAAGCTTCAATGGTTCATAAGTATTTTATATATCTTAATGAATAATAGATAAATATCGATGAAATTTTTATACATAAAAATATTGAAGCATTATCATTAATACATACCTAAATGATATTAAATAATAAATCTCTTTTCTCCGATAATCCCATGCAAGTGAAATAATAAGATTATGAGTTAGTCCAAAGGGCCCGCCCAGCCCAGAATCACAAACCCTAAAGGGGAATTTAAGTGGGCTGAGCTTTTTTCTTTTTTTTTTTTTTGGATAAACTAATTGAGGGAATTTCCGGTTGGTGGAGGTCCGCATTTGATTCATCTCGTGTGGACAAAATAAAAATCGAAAACGTGAGCCTGTCATTGTTTATTAGCCCAAATTGACATGAAGAGGCCACGTGAATTCAAATATATATTGTAATAAAAGGATATATATATAGATGCGCGCACATGCACATACATATATATATATGTATACACATATATATATATATGGTGAAAGCCCACAATATGCGACTAATTAATTTAAAACAAAATCATTAGTAAAACTAACGAGTTTACTCAAAGGAATATCATAATGAACATGCTAATAAATGTACATATATATATTTATGTATGTATCCTAAATATATAATAGGTATTCTAGATACCACATTTTTGCACTTGTATAGTTTTAGGATTTTTGGAATAATAAAAGAAAAAGGTCTTAATTTGAAAAAAAAAAATACCAAAAAATATAAAGATAAAAATAAAAAATATTGAAAATTTAAAAGTATAAAAAATAAAAAATAAAAAGTATAAGAAATGGAAAATACAAAAATATAAAAAGAATAAAAAAATGAAAAATTACAAAAAGAAGACAAAAAAAAATATATTTTCTAGAAAAATAAGGTTATGGGTCATTGAATTAGCATTTAGGTCTCATTTTAAGGGTCATTTCATTTTTCAGGCCAAAAGGCAAAAGTGGAAGTTAAACATATATAGGCAATCTAATAGGTTTTGAGCTATATATAAAAAATATTAAATTTTTTATAAAATTTAATATTTTGATTGAAATCCAAATGTTATTTTTATATCATGAAAATGAGGTCATGATAAGTTTATTATAGCTTCATAGAAGGCTTCAATTGGATATAAATTAATTAATCTATGGAAAAATCAATGTTGAAATAATAAAAAAAGCAACGAATAGGTGGTAAAAAATTACAAATTAGATTCATTTTGAAAGATCAAATTTATATATGCATAACTAAAAGATTCGCGTTCCATCTATACCTGGCACAAAATCGCCTTCTTATGTTTGAATAACAACACCATGTGCGAGCTCCTCATTAGTTGAGACATGTGGACACAATCATCTTCTCCTTCATCTCTCTCTCTTCACATTTTCCTTATTTGACTAGCTGACTTTGAGCTCCATTTTAATCAATTTTTCACAACTTCATTGAATTAATGGTGAAATTATGAAGAGTACGTAGCTCACTATGCATTAATCTCAAAATTATGTCTTGATTCAATCATAATAGGTTAAATGGGGATTAAGAAATTCAAAAACATTAAATTCCTTACTCTTTTCTAAATTCAAGTTGCTTAACTCAAACTTCTACATTGATTTTTATAGCATCTAATGAACATTTTAAGCAAGATCATGGTTTTAACAAGTCCTTTTGACAATAAATGTCCCTTGTGTACATTTTTTTTTTCATTAAAGTTAAAAATCAATTGAGTAAAAACTTTGAATTGATATGTTTTAAGACATCCCAAGCTTATTCAAGCTTTAATCGCATGAAATAGAACCTGAGGATTCATCTTCACCATCAAATATCACTCAAATCTTCTACATTCAAGCTTAATCAAGTTTTTTCTAACAATCACCCCATCAAGCTTTCCTAAGCCATCTCCAAAAACCCCTTTTGACAACTGTCTAAACTTTAAAAATCTCTTTAAGACGATGCTCAACCTTTGAAACCCAATTGCTTTTTTACATTAAGCTTGATTGGAATCTCTATGTGAAGCAACCCAAAGAAACTATGAAATCTAAACCTAACTCATACTTAACCAACACTAGACCTTACTAGGTTTATTTCTTTCTTTTTATTGTTATTTTGTTGATTAATTTCAAAAATTAAAAACAAGAAGAAGAAGATAAAAATAATAAATAAATAAAAAAGTTTTACCGCTTAAGAAAACATTTTTCTACCAATGAAAAATAAGTAGATCCTGTCCTCCTAAAATTAAGACAAGTTTAAGAATAATAAAACACTTAAAAATTAGGATCTATTCTAAGGTTTTCTTAAATTAAATAAATGGCTAAAAATTTAAAATCGGTCAAGTTTCTGAAATAAAATAAACTCACTCACTAAAATTTTTATGAAAAGGAATTAGAACGATCTGACTCTAGTAAATGGATATGTGAGCATCTATAAGGCAACGGCAACAAAATAAAAAAATATTTTCTAAAAGTAAAAAATTTTAATAAAACAACAAAAAGATATTTCAAGAAATAAATTCTAAATTCAAAAGCTTAAGATGATAATCGTTTAAATTTTAATAAGTTAACTTATTGACTCAAAATCTTTAATTTCTTAAAAAATTATTCTAGAAAATGATTTTCCAAGAGACCCTTGGCTAAATTAGGATTGTTCTACCTATTAAATTTTTATTTGCCCTTTCTTTTTACCCCCCATTGGCGACAACTCCAAAATCAATTGAAAAGTTAAAATTTTCTTAATTGATGGTACATATTGAATAGTAATTAGGTTTCATATGGACGACATTAAAGAAAATAAGACAAAAAATTAAGTTCAACAAGATATTATCATTTGAATATATAAAAGATAGAATATATGTAAGGTATATGCTACCACGTGAAAATCGTCAAACCCTAGAGTAATTGGTATGACCTGAGAGGGGAGGGGAATGAAGTGAAATGTTAGCAATATTAATACTAAATGAGGTGAGGTCAACATGAAATCTATATAAAATTTATTTAAGGTTTGTAAGTTGAACACAAACGTTAATACAAATATAAAAAGGTTCAAAGGAGTTTTACCTCATGTATTATTCATGTCAAATTTCACTAATAAGAACTTATTTATAATTTATTATATTATATTTGAATTTGTAAATTGAGTCCTACGTTGCTATCCCTACAAATATCTTTACATTTTCATTCAAATTCTTAATTAGATGCTAACCAAATGGTCTTCAGAAGATACGAGAGAATTCAAACAATCCCAATTTGTTGAAATGTTGACTTTTCCACACATTAAGTATACTAATAATATATGCAAGCTCATTCTCTTTTTTTTTCTTCCCTTGACTTACACATGCATATAGATCCTTAGATACATAAGAATAAGAGATGATAATTTAGAGTTTTTAAAAAGGGCTAGTGCCATAAATGAAATTTCATCTAAATTTCGCGAAAATATGTAATTTACTACCTAATTAAAGTTTACACGATCAATTTTACTATCAGAATTAGCTTTTTTTAAGTTTGTTTGATGACATGAAAATAAAAACGAATTAGGAATTATATATTCTTGCCATCCCATGATTAAGAATAGTTGATGGCCACCTCTAGAGGACTGTATGAACCCTACTAGATAGCTACCAGTCAATCCAAATCCTAAAGTGGATAGAACAACTACTTAAGGTGAAGTAAGTAACAGTTTATTTTTTAAAATGGGTTAGTTCAATCCTCCAGTGATTATATGTCAACTTTTGGTTCATCCTTATATTTATATCAGTAAATAGAATTAGCAAAAGTTAGTTTAGATTGAAAAAAGACAAAAAAAAAAAAAGTAGATAGTAAATTAATTATTATAAAATATAGGTAATAAATTACAAATTTCAACAAAATTTAAGTACCATTTATGAAGCTTTTTAAAAAACTAAGGCAAGTAGCATGCTGTTCTAGCTCCAAATGAATATTTCTTTAAGCTTGATTAGATTACAATAGCTATACATTCGTATTCAAGTTTAAGCTATTTAACTCAAGTGACTCCATACGACCTTCGAGATAATATGTTACTAATAATACAGGAAATGCCTGCTTCCTATTTTATAGGCATCACGATTGAGAGTATTATGTCATTTATTAGTAAGTCAACCAAAATTCATTAACAAAAATATATACAAGGACAATCGATGGAAGAATCTACTAACATAAAAACATCCCAAGATTGTTTACTTCCTCTCGATATCTTTTCTTTCTCACACAAATATGAAGTGCACCATTATAGAAAACCACACCGATTGATTCAGTTAATGGAAAGTAAATTTTTTTTATTTCATATTTTAAAGGATCTGAAAGTATTAACCATACATCAATGTAAATCATCAACCATGATATTCAAATTGATTTATTAACTTCTTCCCTATTCATCATAGATAAAGTCAAAGTATGGATTCCAGCAGTAAAGTTACCGGAAAACTTACTATCCGATGTTTTCAGTCAAATTTTAGGGGAAAATACAATACGCCCTCTAAATAGAGATACTGGCGCACAAATATATTATACAAAACTTTCAAATGTTGTAAATAATATGCATAAGGTCTTTTAAATTAGTAAATAAATAATCCCTAAATATTAGAAATAATCTCTTTAAATGATGATCTTTAATATAAAAACACCATCTTAAACTTAATAAATTATATTTTAGATTCTCTTAAACTTTGACGTGAATATGTCTCTCTAAACTAAAAAAGCAAACATCACTTGTATTACCAATTTATCTAAATCTAAGGGCGATAGACAATGTATTAAAGTTCATGAGATAATAAATCCTCACATAGGTTAACATGTAGCGGGTTGTTTGCAACTTTTCTTAAATCTTAAGCTTAACATTGAAAAAGAAATCAGAAACCTTGAAATTTATTAGACTACAATCAACTGTAATGGTGAAGCTTTTTTTTTTTTTTTAAAACTCACAACATGATTATGTTGTTTTTAAATTTAATTATATGAATAATATTATCTATATAAAAGGGGAATACAAATGAACTTTAGATGATTTAAGCTCAGCCTCGAACTTTCAAAATCCAATCTCAATTAACACAAGCCGAAAGTTTTCTAGAAATCAAATTAATTCATTTTGTTGAGGGGTTCGGAAAAGAGTATCCAATTCTAAATAGGCATCCACATTTACATAGTATTAGTTGGATTAACATTAGTAGTGTCATAACTTGTACATTGTGGCATAAACAATTATAAGGAAAAATACAAATTTAATCATCTACATTTCTTTTTTCATTTGAGTTCCACAAACGTTTTATTATATGTTTTAATCTTCAATATTTTCAAATTTTTACAAACAACAAATACCATCAAGTTTGTTAAAAGTTTTGTTTATTTTTTTCACATTGTCAACCATGGGTTTGTCCACAATAGTTAATTTTGTAAAATAGTATTGTTAAATATATCTAATTGAATAGTATAATGACAATCAACCAAATTACTTTTAAAAAAAATAGAGGGGAAAAAAGCTAAAAGGAATTTGTAAATACTTAGGCAGTTGCCAACTAATCAAAGACATGGTGACAGTCGACCACCATCTAAAGAAAGTCCTGCGATCCCTCCCCTCCTCCTAATCTTAGTGTAAATGACAAAGGCCAAAAAAACTAATAGTAGGTTACAATCCACAAGTACTGTTAGGATAACCACTCGCTTGAGGGCTGTGAGTCTAAAAATTAGGGAATATAATTGAGTTAAAAATATATAGAGTTATAGTCAAGTCATGCAACCTAACTACAACCGGATAAATTTTTAATGCATCTTCTTTTTATTTCTCTTTTTGTTTTCTAAGAGTGATAGGTGGCAACTTATATCATCATAGGTGCATCATACTACCTAGCATTAAGGCTTTAAGGGGCTTTACAATTTTTTAGCTTATTTCCTTTCTGAGCTTTTATTGAATTATTTAATATTTTTATTATATAACTTAATTAAATATATTTATTTTATTAATTAATTATTATAAATCAATTATTATTAATCAATTAGAAGTTGAATGTGTTAAAGGTGCATGGAACTTTTAAAGAGCATGGCAAAAGCTATCTTTTATAAAACTTAAAACTTTAGATAAGGAAAATAAAATGTTAAGAATTTAGATAGAGAGTATTTGAAACACTTTAGTCAAAGTAAAAATAATAATTTAATAGTAAAATTGATTTAGGTCATAACGAGATAAAAAGCATCGCTAGTAAGAATAAAATTTTCAACTTATGAATCTTAAAGTAATTTTAAGCTTATTTAATTATTTTATTATAGAATATATATTTAAATCAAGGTTCTCATTAACATTTTTTTTAAATAACTCTTATTATATGCAATCATATAATAGAATAATTTAATTTCACCAACAATTTATATATTATAATAATCACACCTTTTCCTATATTTTAATCCCTTTCTTATTTTCTTATTTTCCCTTATTTCCTCTGTTTTGATTTTATTTAAGGTTCTTCTTTATTTTTCTCCCACTTTCTTAGAATCCTTCTCCTACCCTAAACTCTAGAAGATTCCCCCTTTTTTTAAACCTTACCCTAAAATCTCTATCTTTCAAACCTTTCTCTCTCTCCTCATTTTAGTTCTCAAGTTGCCCTAACCTCAATTCTCTCATTCTTCTCTTATCATTTCAACTCACTCTCATCTTTTCTTCCCATCGAACCACATTTAATTCTCAAACCTCTATCACTCTTGTCATTCTCTCTTGACTATAACTCTCTCTCAATTCTTCACACTGGACCCACACCATCCCTCACTCATTTCATTCACCAAACATATCCTCCAATCTCTTATCTCAATCATCTCCCACATTAGTGACAATTTGCAATTTATATTAAATAACGACAAGCTTTTACCTTCCTTTCCTTTAGTTCTAGTCTTAATTTCTAGCTTTGTTTCCGGTAAGTCCCCTATCGCTATTTGTTTTAGTTTCTTTAGTAGCATAAAGTGTAAGCTTTTATTTTATAATTTGTTAGCAAGACCATCTTCCGGCTACGATTCCATGTTTTATCAATCGCTCTCCTTCTCGACCCATATATCTAACAAGTTAGCTCAATTGTCTTTTCAGTGTATCAAAATCTCGTATATGTATCATGTTGTTTTTATTTTTCTCTATTATGTTGATAAATAATTATATTGTTAATAATAAGTTCTTGTTATAGATTACATTATATATGGTATTATATTATTTTATATAGAAATTTTCTATTATAAACTATTTTATACGTCATATTGCATTATTATAATTTATAGAAGTGGAGTTGTTTCATTATACTTTGTTGGATATGGAATTTATGTTGATACTCGTATCATATATGTATTATTTCGATTATATGTGTACTATTTCAATCATTTATTTAGCTTACAGTAACTTCATGCTTTTATGTTATGCCTTTAATTTATTATTATTGTCATTATTAGTAAATTATTTCTATTTCTATTACGATTACTATTATTATATAGTATATGGTACTAATAATGTAATATGTCTGTTTCAACTTCCATTTATTAATATGCTTTTCTTTTAAGTATTTATATGAGCTTAGTATTATTTAATAATATAATGTATTTATTATTATTTTGGTTAGTAAACTATATGTTTTAACATCCTTTATATATGTTTACTTATTATTTCTCTTCCACATATTATATCATACAATATGAGTAAACAAATAATATTATATGTATTAACAATCAACTCAATTGTATTATATATTATTATTATATTATTTTCAAATCTTACCTGACTAATGAATGGGTTCAATTATTTTTAATCGAAACATTTAAAGTAATAAGTAGATGTAATAACAAGTAATGAAAAATAAAGGTTCACCAGTAATTTTTAGATAGAAACTTTGTTGTTTATCATTTAAAGGTTAATAAATACTTATTCATAATAAATTTATGCTGGTTATCAAGTTCCTTCTTTGTTGGGTGATTATAGGTAATCGATATGAGACTTAAAGTTATGAAGTTTCAGTTAACTATGGAGAAGCTATCCTAGGTACGTGGTGTTTAGTTGTTGTTTATGTATGTCAAGACCCAATAATCAAACCGAACTAAGTTATATTCTGCTTTATTAAATTTGGTTGCTATTTATGCTTAATTCACTCACTCTAAGAGCTCGCAGTAACAGATTCTTGGAAGAGTAACTGTTGATCATATGTAAAGTTTCCCTAGTAGACTCGTATATGGGCTAACGCAACTAGAATACTATGTTTTTGGACTCTGAACTCTAGATGTAAAGGATTTAAAAAAAAAAAACTTATATTATATCTACCTATATATGCAAATAAAGATCATGGTGTGGCGGGTCATGAGAACTTTTATGTTATTTGCTAGCCTAAATTAAAGATAATTAAACTGTTGTTTCTTTATATTTGCTTACAATTGCATATCGGCATGTGTATGTTTTGGGCTTAACATTCGTATGTGTTTGTGCACCTTTATTAGGCTTATATTCACTCTTTTATTTTTACAGTTGCAGGTCAATTCAATAAATTACAATAAGCATAGAAATTACTATCATCAATTGAGAAAGTGAGGCGATTAGTTTTTTATGTTGTAGAAGATAAGGATGTAGTTATTTAATATGTTTGCGATTGTAAGTCACTCAAATTGATATATTTAAAGAATTATTATTTTGTACTTAATAAGCAGTTATTATAAGTGATTTTGGAGAATATAGTTGGTTTTAGAACCTTAATATGCTACTGATTGGTAATGATACATAGCAGGTTATAACACCCATTGGTCTCAGGGTATTACAGCAGGCAAAAGTTAATGATTAAATTTATAATTCTTTTAAGATTGTATGCATTCTAATCTTGAAAAGATAGCAGATAGAGAATTGATAGTGTATATATCATTGTTGTTAAAATTGTAAGTCATAGTGTATATATCATTATTGTTAAAATTACAAGTTTATTCGTATATTTCTATAAGTTTATGATTCAAAAAGCCCTTGTTAAGTTGAATCATATACAAAATCATCTTTTTCTTTTTATAAACTCATAGTAGAATCATGATTTTAAATATATAATTCTATGAGTTTATGATTCGACCAATTCTATGCAATTTTACATAATTTATGTGATTCTACACAATTTTATAAGGTTATATGTCATTATGCTTGATTTAGATGTGATGAGCTATCAAAACTAAGAAAAAGAATTACCTTGCCTAATATTACTAATTTCATGGTAAAGCTATTGCTACTTCTATTAGTAAACCCAAGTATCCTTTGTTTAATATCACAATGTTTCAACACTTTCCACGTGATTATATTGTCTCACTTGCACATGTATTAACTATTTATAAACCAAAACATTATTAAAAAGCTGTAAAATTTAAAGAGTGGAGAGATGTTATGGATAAAGAAATTTGTGCATTAAAAAGTAATGACACTTGAGAGTTGACATCTTTACTTAAGGGGAAAAAGGTCATAGGTTGTAGGTGGGTTTATAACGTTAAATATCAACCTGATGGTAATGTTAAACGATATAAGGGTTGTTTAGTTTCCAAAGGGTATATTTAAGTTGAAGGAGAATATTATACTAAGACCTTTTTCTTTAGTAGCAAAGCGAAATACAGTTTGAGTTCTACTTACTGTAGCTATAGCTTCTTCATAGTCCTTACACTAAATTAATGTAAATAATGCATTCTTGCATAGATATCTTAGTGAAGAATATATATGTATCCTCCTAAGGGTTATTGCAAAGCAAAAAGTGGTCAAGTTTGTTGTCTGAAGAGGTCTTTATATGAGATTAAACAAGCTTCGAAGTAATGAAACTTAGAGATTTCAAATTTTTTTATTCATAAGGGTTTTCTTCAATCAAAACACGATTATTCGCTTTTTACTAACAATACTAATGAAGGCTTTGTTGTGGTGCTTCTTAATGTGGATGACATGTTATTCACAAGATCCAATGAGAGTTTTATCTCTAATTTAAAATCCAAGCAAAATGTTGTATTTACCATCTAAGACTTAGGTCTTGCTAGGTACTTTCTTAGATTAGAACTTTGTAGAGCATCTTTTGGTTGTCTTTTGAGTCAACAGAAGTTCATTTTGGATCAGCTAGAAGAGACCGGTTTGATAGCTACAAAGCCCACTGAATTTCCTTTTCTAAGTGGTTTAAGGTTAACATATGATTAAGCAACTTTGTGTGCTGATCCTTCATATTTTCGTCGACTAGTTGTGTGATTGTCTTATGTTAATCTCACTCAGCTAGACATCAGCTTTGTTGTACATGCTCTAAGTTAGCACATGTCTAAGCCTTGTACAAGTTACTTATAAGCACTTTTGCATGTATTAAGATACTTCAAAGGGACTATCACCATGGGAATTTATTACTCAACTTCAAATGGTTTAGATTTACATGCCTGCATTGATTTGGATTGGACAACAAGCACCGTTGACAGAAAGTCCATATCTAGTTATTGTCTAATGCTTAGGTCTTCCTTGATATCTTAAAAGACAAAGAAACAATCGACTATTGCTACCTCATTTACTGAAACCGAGTATTGTGATTTAGTTGCCACAACTAAGGAGATTCTTTGGACATCTTATATACTTTGTGACTTGAGAATTCCACCTATGCTACCTATCTAATTTTTTTTGTGACAAGTCTACTCTACCTATTTAAGTTTTTTATGACAATAAGTTTACTCTTTTAATTGCTTCCAATCCTTGCTTGCACGCGTGAACCAAACATATTAATATAGATGTCTATTGTGTTTGTAAGCATATTACTTATGCTTTCTTACATGTTTTATAACACCTTAAAACTTGAGGGCGCCACAACCTACCTATCAGGAACATGTTAAGACTCTAAAATTAACTAAAATCTATAAAATTAGTTGTAATAATTGCTTAATAAGTACAAAACAACAAATCTCCAAATACATCAATTCAAGTAACTCACAAGCGAGTCACTTTAGCTCTAAACATACCAAATAACTAGATCTTGATCTTTTACAACATACTAAGCTAATCGTCTCTCTTTTCCAACCCAATAATAGTTATTTCCATACTCGTCGCAACTTATTGAATTGACTTGCAGCTAAAAAAATAGAAGAGGGAGACGAAGCTTAATACGGGTGCATAAACACACATGGATGTTAAGCCCAAAACGTACACATACATATAATGCAACTGTAATAACATATAAACAAACAACAGTTTAATTATTTTAAATTTAGGCCAACAATCATCAAAAGGGATACTCATAACCCTACTACATATGATCTATATCCACATACATAGGTGGATTGAATATAAATGTTCCTTTGAGTCCTTTACGCCCAGAGTTCAGAGTTCAGAGACCATAAACTTAATAGTTTAGCTGTGTTATCTCATATACGAGTTTATTATGGAATCCCTACATATGATCAGCAGTTGCTCCTATAGGAAACCGTCACCATGGGCCTTTAGAGCAATTAGGTTAAGTAAAATTAATAAACGAAATTAATCAGGCCGAATATAAATTTAGTCAAATTTGATTACTAAGTCCTATCAAGCACAAATAACAACCAAGAACTACGTACCTAGAATCGCTCTACAATTGAAAATATGATTCCAATCTTACAATCCGAACAAACGCTCAAACCTCAATAAGGGAAACTAAACACTTTGAATTTAAACGAAAACAATTGATACATTAACCGTCAAGCTTTTTATGACTAAGTTCTACCTAGAAATTATTTATGAACCTAATATCTATCCAATCAAGGTCCCATAAGAAAGTCGTCGAATCAAAATAATTATTCCAGAATAGAAATAGAATATAATACGATTAAACCAAAAAGTTGATATAACTATATAAGATAACTTATTTATAATAAATCATAAGGTACATAATAGATATATATATTTATATATATATAAGAAAGTATAAAATAGACACATAATTAGATTATCGAATTGATATGGTAAATAAATGATACGTACTTACTTGGAAAATAGTATGATTCATAAAAACTCATAGGAATAGCATAATAATAGTTATCATATAAAACGGACATACTATGCGTAATATAATATGCTATACGTATATATACATAATACTAATTTGGTAAAATAATTAGATTATGAAACCATCGATATCAATAATAAATTGTACTAATAATAGAATAGTTTTGTAGTACATTAAATTGACATTAGGGACTTTTATATAAAATACGATCATTAACATAATTCTATAATTAAATAAATAATAGTGAACTAAGTTGAATACAATAGAAAACAGAAATTGGGCCCTAATGAATACATTTATAACCAATAATCTAAAATACGATAAAATATATTCAATAATAACTTTTATATAAAATGAAGCTATATAATAAGATAATTAAATAATTTAAAATTAGTAATCGAATACTTATAATACTTAATTCAACACTAACAACGAAAAGAATAAATAAAATAATAATAATAAGATATATAATATATATATGGTACCTAAAATGAAATCAGAAAGGCTCGCGAATGCAACCGAGATAGAAACACTGAACACGATGAACGAAAACCTATCATAAATAACAATACAAAATTATAATTCATAAATAATATACTCAAGTAATTAATTAATAACATTTACTGAGTTAATTTTAGAACATGGGAAATGGGGATAAATTAATCTAACCGTGTGTGTACCAAAAGAATTCCGGCGAGTTGATATTAAGTAGAATTTGGAACGAATTAAAGAATTTGGAGGTGAGGAAGATATTGGAATTAGAGGTAGGGGTCCTGTTAATTAACGAGGGAAAGGGAATTATTCTCGAAAGGGAGAAAATGGCAAGGGATTTGTAAGGGTTGAGTCAGGAATGATGGTAGAGAGGAAGGGAAGGGGGTGCTCATGAGAGAGAGGACAAACGAAAGGGGGAGAGAGAGCAGGCGAGAGATAGAAAGGGGGCAGATAAAAGAGATAGAGATGATAGGTGAGAAGAAGAGAGAGATGAGAGAGATAGAAGACATGAGGTAAGTCTAAACAAAAAATGAAATGCCAAGAGAGAGAAGCATAGTTGCGGTTGAGAAAAGAAAATAAGAAGTAAGGTTTAGGATAGGCTATTTTAAGGTTTTCTAGAATTTTAGGTGATATTTATATGTAGAAAAATAAAATAAAGAATTAATTATAACAATAGAATTTATATACTACATAGGATAATAAACTTCTATAAAAAGTCGTAATGTAAAATACTAATAAAAATAGTTATATCCTATACATAAAATATAAAATTTAATATACTTAATAAATACGTAAAATAAAGATTTTAAAATAGTCAAATCAAGACCTTAATTTCGATTTCTAATTGTATAAATTTTATGGGTTTTACAATTTAAAATGAATTTACTAAGGCAACTAGGGTCCTTCATGTTTCTTACATTTCTTTTAAGTTGCAGGTGGTTAACATCTTTACTAAACCAATTAATGCACAACAACTTCTCCTTTTTCATTCTAAGTTTTCACTTCAATCAACTCTAACTTAAGGGTGGTGTCAAGATTATTATTATTATTTATTTTCTATTTGTATACATATTCTCACATGTCTAGCTATTAATCCAATTGCTACCTTTCTATAAGATTAGTTAGTTATTGATTTTTCTTGTATATAAATAATCAACATAAAGAAACATAAATAACTGTATTATTCATTTTCATTTTGACCATATAGTCTTGTGTTTTCTCTCTATTTACAATGCTTTGCTATATGGAGATCTCTTCGAAGTTTGCAGAAAACGATCACAGAAAAGAAATTTGTAATCCTTCAAGGCTTCTACGATTTAGATTGAGTGAATCAAAATTGTAAGTGAAATAAAACTGTATTTGCTTATTTAACTTAAACTTATTACATTACTAGCTTCCCTATTTAGGATCTCTCACCAAGGATGAATAAATAATTAAGGAAGAAGATATATTTAATTTATCAAATGATGATTTGTTGAATATCTTTCTAGGTATAAGAGATAAGAAAAAAGATTAATATAATATTATACAAAACGTTAGTATACTTATACATATAGAGAGTCATGGTCTGTTATAGTGAAAATGAAGATGATTAAGACATTAATATTATTGAAGATGAAGCATAAGCCAATACTTCAAAGGACTTAGAACATGAAGATATGGATAATATTAGTAGTGGTACCAATAACTGTCGGCAATAACAATAATAATGATTGTGTTAGGAGAATTTTGTTAATAACAAGATTGTTGATGATTAATATTTTGTAATAATAATTTATATTGTAATGTAATATATATGAATACTAATATTTTAGTTTTATATATTAGCATAATAATTTATACTTAATTATTTGTGCTATAACTTATATTGTGATCAAAATTTATGTTTTTATGATTTTATAAACATATTTGTAGTTTTTAAAAGCTAATTCATACAGGATATATAAACTTATTTTTTAATGTTTTGATTCTGTGTAATCCCTAGTGACTCTTGGTAGTATTGCAAGTTTGATAAACTTAGTCTCTATTTTGTTATTTACCTCAGTAAGTGCACGTTTGTTTCGCAAACTAAGTTCTGTATTCGACATTTGTTATTATCATAGTTCTAAAATTATCAAATATTACGTAATAATTCAAGACACTCTTGATGCTATAGACAATGGCAAGTATTAATAATTGATAGAGGTGGTTAACAATTATTACAAAAAGTATTAATAATTGAAGTGGTGATTAATAATCATTACAAAAGGGATAAGAAATACATCTTAGAATATAGAAACTTATTTTCTTAATTTCCGGTGGTGTCATTTCCTTTGGCGGTTGTCTCCACACCACTCATTATTGGTTGCTATATACACATCTCACTACCATTTATCATTAAAAGATATCAGTGTTTGAAAAATTTAAGATTATTAAGATTATATTTGATAATTTTAAAACTTTTATAAATCAAATATATATATATATAAAGAAAGTTCGAAATACATTTTTCACCAAACAAATTAATCCTTAATTTTTATCGCGGTTTTACATACTACCTTATCCTGGTTATAATTTTCGATGTATGTCGCTTTAGTTTTTGTTTTCTCATAATCGAAAAATATATAGTTATGTATCTTTTATTGTCTAAAGAGTCGTAAACAGTGAATATGTTACAAACAAAATCAGGATGCTTTGATAAAATTGGAACTAGAATAGGTGTCTATCAAATCAAATCAAATCCTTATTTTGGCTTATTTCGCATAAGTCCTCACTGCTTATTGAACTATCTATCAGCCTTTTTCCTGGATAATTGCATTAAACTTAAGATAAACCCTTTTTTTTTTCTAATAAAACCAATACGGTTTAAAGAAAATGGATCTAAAATACTCAAAAAAATTACAAATTCAATAGTCAATATTATCTTAATTTTTAAAATATCATGTAATATCATCATAATTTAAAATCTTGTAGGAGGCCTTAACGCAGTTTTTTCTAAAGAAAACAAAGAAACTTGCATGTGTTAATATACCACATCCAAGAACATTAATTTGGCAAAATAATTCTATTCCAAATGAAAATATGATTTATGGTAGAGTCTATTCGGTGAACGTTAAAATCTTAATCCACTATGAAAAGGAATTATATATAATTGAAATCAAAGAGAAAATGCAAAAATGCAATAATTATATGTTTTACATAGTTACAATTTCCATAAGTGTTTTATTTATTTATTTATAGATAGATACACGATTTGGGTTGTTCTTTGTTAAGTAAATGTTGAATCTATTAAAAAATAGCACGTAATATACATATGTATCCCCTAACATTATATGAAACCATAGATATATGACATACTAAGATACCCTAAACTAAACAAATATACATAGATAAAAACATTTTGATTTAGAGTTTTGAGAATTTTAAGAGCTTATTGTTTTATCCCATTTAGAGTTTTTAAATAAGATATGTATTATGGTGACATGATCGAGCATACTATATACAATTCTATTCAACAATCGACAATTACTTAATGGAGAATATTAAAGTCATACGTATAAAAACAAGCAAAATACGAGTTTATAAATTATAAAAACATGAAAACAAATACCCCCACTGATATCAATTAACCCATTGAAAGATAAAAGCGATAAGTTTTGGAACAAGAAACAGATGGAGGAGATAAGATTCTATCGTAAAATGTGCAGCGAGGAAACATAAAA
Source organism: Lumnitzera racemosa (assembly GCA_024138005.1). Lineage (NCBI taxonomy): Eukaryota > Viridiplantae > Streptophyta > Magnoliopsida > Myrtales > Combretaceae > Lumnitzera > Lumnitzera racemosa. Next base: position 109,422,750 of record JAMXBC010000004.1, read on the forward strand.
TAATGAGCATCAAGAATTTTAACGAATTTGTAAGAATTGAACCGTACCTAATTTATAATTCACCGGAAGATGGAATAGTGATTCTCTTCATTTTTGACGCCGTATTAACTGACTCACGGTCACTGATTTTATAATTAGGGTTGGTATCATATCTGCGGGAGAGAAGAGAGAGAGAGGGAGAGGGGATAAGAAAGGAAAAGAAATGGAAATATCCTGACAGATTAAACCTTCTTTTTCTTTTTCAGGAAAGTCCAATATGGATTCGCAAACAACTGTAAAAAGTTTGAGACATGCAAACATTAAATTATATGATTACTATGTGGTCGAAGAGATACTTGAGAATAATGCAGCCTGACCTCTTCATCAAAGTGTTCCCCCGCACACCCAAGAGACACTATCCATACCTTATATACCACAGTTGGTGCCTTTGCTTTTCTTCCGTTTCTCTTTTTCCTTTAATGCTTTTATATACTTATATAAAAAGTTTATATAAAAAAATGAAAAAAAAAAAACGATACGGATACTTTATTAAACGATAAATAATTATCAATAACATTTTTTTTTACATTTTATTAATAATGAATCTATATCTTTACATATTAAAATTTTATTAATATATATATACCATTCATCAAAACACTTACATATTAATATTATTAAAAAAAATTTAAGCAAAAACGCAAAAGAGAACCCATATCATGAAATGTTCTGGCAGTTGGCAAAATATAATTAATGGAAGTAGGGAACAAGAGTTTCAATCATATATGGATAAACATTTGATATCACGTGTTTTGACAAATTCTATTAGTGAATGACTATATATGCTAATTATATATAAACGCTAAAGGAAAAAAAGGGAAATAATGCAATTGTAAATGAGTAAAAAAGACTTAATCAAAGAAAATGATGGTGAAGCAATTAGGAAAATCAGTCACAATTTCATTATTATAACGATAATTCCCAAATATTGTGTTACGAAATCAATTAACATCCAATGACGTAAAAATGAAAATTCCCTCTTTATGTCTCTCTAAATTCAGACTTAACTTCTTTTCTCATGGATTAATCAATCTCCACATCACAAGAAGATGGGGGCAGAAGAGTCATTTCCATTGCTACTCCTCTTCCTCTTGCCTGTAAAAACCTGCAAGACCCCATCCGAACCACCCGCCACAAGGGTGCACTTATCCTCCTCACCCACTTGCCTCCAACACACACTACTCACGAACTCACCACCGCCACCCGAACCACCCCCACTCGATGGCTCGAACCCGCGAACCCAAATGGGTTCGCCCCACCTCTTATCGTAAACAAACACTTGGTTATTCTCAGATCCACATCCAAGTAATCCCCCATTTCTCCAAACGGATAGTCCGACAAAGCTACGTGTATTCATGTGCCCTTTGTATGTCCTGACAGGTTGAGCTGTCGTGTCGTTTCTGGAATTGCAACCCTTATCTATATCCCATAGCTTCAAACAGCCGTCGGTGCTGGCTGACACGAGTGAGTGCATGTCTAGGAAACGAACATACGTAACAGTTTTTGCATGTCCGCTAAATACCGTTAACGGATCTCCCATCTTCCTGAGGTCATAGCAGTAAGCTCTTCGGTCAGCACATCCAACGGCAAGGATCGATCCGCCGAAGGGATTGAACTCCACGCAACACACCGAACTCCTCCCACCCGCGCTTGGCTGCGCTCTCGCCACGCACTTATCGCTCTCGCAACGTGGGTCCCACACTTGCGTGGTCCCGTCATCCGACCCGGAAGCACCAAGCAACGATGTATCCTCCCAGCGCGTGTAATCCACGCTCCACACCCTACGCCCGCCGTGCTCGTCACGCTCGAATGTGGGGAGCCTCCTCTCGAGATCATATTCCGTCACCACCCCGTCATAGTCCCCGGATCCGACAATCCGACCACCCGAATTCGGCCTCCACTTAATACTGCTTAGCTTAGCAGGTGTACATATATAATAACTGCACGCGCTACCATGATCTAAAAAGTTAATATTCCCCTCGCCGGACAGCCCCGACGAGAGTGTGGGGACTAGCGAATTTAAACCATAAACGCGAATTTTCCTCGCAATTCCTCCCGTCGCCACAAGCGTGTCGGTGGGGTCGAATTCGATAACACCGAGCGTGTCGGAGGCAGCCCCACCAGCATTGGCGGAGGAAACCACCGAGGAGAGGTTGAAATCCCATTCACATCTTGGTATATCTTCGTCGACACGTGAAAGTGGTGGTTGGTGGTGTAGTAGGTTATGTCTAGCATGACAACTTCCTTCAATCTTTTCTCTTTCTTCGTGGTCGTCTTCTTCCTTTTCTTCAAGGTGTTGTTGCTTAGGGTTTAGGGACGAGAAATCTTTCATATCCCATACATAAGGAGCGATGGTGATGCTGGTAACGGTGGTGGAGATGAAATTGGAGGTATGTGAGGTTTTGGGCCAATGAAAGGTTCCCATGCAATGAAAAATAATAATAAAAAAATAGACCTAACTTTAGATATATTATTCTATTATATGGTTTGATGTGGATAAATAGATGTAAAGTTAGTAGGGATATGTTATCTGCTGCTTGTACTTTTCTTTTTTATTTTTTTCCCTTAATAACAACTCTATCTTCTTGATATGTTTGTGATAGGTGCTCACGACCTTCCTATTTATTACTATTCTACCCAACAAAAAATAGTTTGGAATTTCAAACTATATATGCAAAATCTGGGGCATTATGGTACTTTGATATTTACTTCACGTGATGTGGCCAAGCAGAAGACATGTATTGATTCTGTGGCTCAATAACGTCTACATCCCCCGGTACACGCGTGTTGGAACTTTGGGAATAATTATAGATGTATGCATGTATGTATAAAGATGTCTTTGCATTCAAATGTTATTATTCTTAAATTGAATTTCTTTAAAATATATGATATCAGCTATTTTCTTATTAAAAATAAATAAAATATGTAAAACATGATATGAGGAATGAATTAAAATATTATCAATCCTAGTTTTTCTAGATTGTCTCTTTTGAATCCTTATACGTAGATCTGTTTTATGTTTTGTTGAGAGAATCGTTCATACCTTTTAAAATATGTGATATCACCTATTTTCATGTTGAGGAATAAGAAAAAAATATTACCTTACCATTACACTTCCATTTAGTAAATAAGATTAAAGATTGTAACTATTCTAGGCCATTACGCAAATCAAATACAGAATCGCGAAAACCATATGTCCAACACATTAGTTCCAATGCCTTGTGATATAATATATCAAGTTCTATTAGTTAATTTAATTTAGGAAAAATTATATATATATATATAAAGACGTTGATCAAGTGTAAATACACCTGTGTTCAACTTTACAAAATGTACTTTCATCTATCTAAAACATTTGAAGATATGTACACATATCTTCAAAATCATTGCTAGAACCTAAAAAAAAATAAAATGAAAAATTACTTTACACGGTTCTTTTTGTAGTGATGGTTACAACTTGTAGCAATTATTTAAGAGTATGTATATATTTTCTAAAGTTACGCAAAGGTTCAACTCATTTTTTAAAGGAATAAAGGCAAACGAAGTGTATGTACTTTTAACTTTTGAGAGTTTAATGTTTAAACTTTTATTTTTTGTGATTTAATGCTTATTCTTTTAATCTGGTTTTAATTTAGTATACATTAATGACAAAGTAAATAATTGTTACAGTTTTTTTGCATTTTATTTTATATACTTTAATTATTATTGCATTTTGGTGTTTGTAATTTAATTTTGATGCATTTCAATATTTGTTCACTTATTTAAAATCAATTTTTAGTTTTTTTATTAATATATTATTTTCAAAATTAAAACAATTCATTTATATTTAATAATTTTAATTGTGCATTTATATGTGATGTTTAATTTTAGAAAATCTTATAATTTGAAATTTTTAAGATCTACTTTTATTGAAAAATAACATTTATTATTTGTTAGGAATACGAATCTAAGTAAAATTTTGAAATAGTCATAACTTGTAAATCAAGTCTCGTTTGATCTTATGACATAATTTTTTTTAATTTCCCAACAATATATTTCTATATAATAATATTCTATTATATATTTGGTAGTGTTCCGGTACTCATTTTCACAATTTTATAATCTCATAATTTACAAATCAAATATCGTATAATAGAAAACTTAAATTATGTGTTACCTAAAAATTGTTATTTTTAACTCAAAATCATAAGTGTATTTATCTAAATCTTTACATTTTTCATGTATTGTAATTGACCTTACTTTTATGAATTTTTTAATTCTTATTTTAAATTACCATTATATGTTTTAGACTTTTTTTTTGGGTAATGTTGCAAACATGTTTTTATTATATAATTTTACCAAAATTTTTTGTAATAATATATTATGTGTAAATTTTTATATCCTTTGATGCATTAGTTACCTTAAAATTATACGTTTAAAAATTATCATTTTCCTTAAGCAAACTAGTCCAGGTCTTTAAGCCATTACAAAATTTTATAGAACATAGTCTTATAATTTTATGATCACATTAAAGGGTATGAAAATTCATAAATAATATATTATTATGAAATTTTTGGTAAAATTATATAAAAAAATGTCTACAATATATAAAGGTCATTTAAAATAAAAATAAATAAAATCATAAAGTAAGGTCAATTGCAATGCATAGAAAATATAAAGATTTAGACAAATACACCTATAATTTTGAATTAAAAATGACAATTTTTAAGTAGCACATAACAAGTACTATGTAGTAACAAGTATTATGTAGTTACAACTATACGATGTTTGATTTATAAATTATGAGGTTGTAAAATTGTCAAAATCAGTATCAGAACGCTACTGGATAAACAACAAATTATTATTATATAGAAATATATTGTTTGGCAAGTTAGATAATTCATATTATAAGATCAAACGGAACTTGATTTACAAGTTAACACCATTTCAAAATTTTACTTGATCGATGTATCCAACAAATAATAGATCTTATTTTCTAATAAAAGTAGATCTTAAGACTTTAATATTATAATATTTTCTAAAATCACATGTAAAAATCATGCAAGATTGAAATTATTAAATACAAATAAATTTTAAATTTTCAATATGATATATTAATTAAGCAAAATAAAAAATTAATTTTATATAAATGAACAAGTGAACGAACACTAAAATGTATCAAAATTAAAATACAAACACCAAAATGTAATAATAACTAAAGTATAGGCACTAAAATGCAAAAAATTGTAACACTATTAATTTTTCTGTTAACAAAAATGCTAAGTTGAAATCAAACTAAAAAGAAAAAAGTATTAAATCATAAACAATAATAGTCTAAATATTAAATTGCTAAAAATTAAACGTATAGGCACTTTGGTTGCCTTTGTTTCTTTTTAAAGTTTGTGGAATTTATCTACAAATGACTATGCTATTTTATATAGATGTATTATTTGCAGAAGAAACTTTTGTTTATTTAGTGAATGTAATTTGGAACAGTGAAAGCATATATGGGAGCCCGTAAAATAAAACTATATCCATTATTTTAATACTTGTGTTTCTTTTTGTGTATGATTCTACGATCACACACTTACAACAACTACATTAACCAACAATTAATATTAAGTTGGATATATATACATTTTAACCAAAGGAAGAATTAGTATAGCTGAAAAGCTATAGACAAAGTTGTTACAACCGCCAATCCCAACTACACAATATGTTAGGAACAAAACGACACTTGCAATTAATCGAAAACTATTTATAATCTATCATATGAAAGCTGATAATCGGCATTTTGCAATATATAACAACCTCATTATCGTTTGTGTGTATCCAACTGCCGTACAAGATATATTTTTGACGTATATATTTATATATACACAAACATATTGGGCGGGGCTGCCAAGCAGGAAGCTATCTACCTCGGTCGTTGAGAAAATTCAAAAGAAAAATTATGCGCGTTTACTAGTTTATATATGTAAAGTATGGAAATGTCAGTTTCATATCTAAAGTTGATGAGTTCTAAAACTTATAGAATTTCTAATGATAGAGTCATTAACCCTTTTAAATGAGCAAAATTATAATAGTTTCGCCTTGTTTATTTGTTCTTTCGGTAATTTTACCACCTTAATCTTATTCTTATTGGTTTAATTTATCACAAGCCACAAGCCATGCTAACACTACGTGATATATGTATTTAGTAAGAGAAAGAATAAACAATCCTAACAAGGTATATTTAAAAAAAAAAAAAAGAGAGAGAGAGAGAGAGAGAAATTGATACATGATTATAAATCTAATATTAAGTTTAAGACTCACTCCAAATTAGAACTACTTTTCCGTCCCCACGATATATATTTGTTTTTTTTTTTTTTTTTGGTTAGTGAGATTATAATTAAGATACTTCCACGACATGATGCACACATTTTATCCAAAAAATTTGGATGGAAGTTATGTTCTTTATAATAAAGAATAAAATACTTATATAGGCCGGATTTATAACGGTAACGCTGGGAGACTAAAAACTAAGAAATTTCCCGATAAAGGGAGGCAGCATCATGGCTATGATATCGGTACGAAAAGTGAAAGGAAATAGGGCATTTACCATATGAGGAGTTATAGAAAGAGGCAAGGAAATAAATACGTGGAGAACCGAATTGAATAAGTACTATAAGAGGGATGGAGAGAGAGAGAGAGAGAGAGAGAGAGGAGCATATTAAATGAGTTGGAGTGCACAAGTAGAATAATAAGTGGTGGTCACTTTTGTACCATAATTTTGTTCATAGGATGGTGTGGTTACAGGCTGTTGTGTTGCTCCATACTACGTGGTTGAAGACAAACCTCGCGTCGTGTTACAACTTTTTCTCAGCCTCAAGGTATACACCCTAAGAAAACTAAAATATCCCATAGAATAATTTAAAAATAAAAAAATAAAAAAAAAACAGAGAGAGAGAGAGAGAACTACTAAAGACCTTTGCTATTGTAACACAATTTTATGTCTTCGTGACTTGTTTACATCCATGAATTTTGGCTACGTTGAAGGGATCACGCGCTAGGAGGCGATATCCTGGGCTAGCGGTGCTGATTTCCTTTGAGATTTTAGTATCTTTTATATGTTAGTGTCGATGGAGGATGGGACACCTACTTTGTATATGTTAAAATTGAATAAATTGTAGATCAACATGATTGTAAAATCTTCGCCCCATTGCACAATCATTTGTAAAACAAGAAACCGGCTATCCAAAGTACAAGTGAGTGTTTTAAGTTAACAAAGGTGATGAGGGAGTATCAAGTGATAAAACCCAAACCATATATACAACTAAACTTTTAAATTGTATATTATTTAGTTAAATATAATATAGATGAATCCAATGAAATAATATATCAGAAAAGAATCCCCGACGTACATTTTCAATAATTCCTCAAGTTATTTTGCCTTATTAAAATTACAAAGGATTGTTAAAAAAAGAAAAAAAAAAATCATTCAAATTAAAACTCAAAACATACATTATTTAAATAAGTCAAATCACCGAATCATACCTAAGAATTTTAAAACCAACGCGTCAGAAGCAAAACATACACGTAACCTAATTCAGCTTCAACGCCATTTGGCTTTGAATTAGATGATATATGTCTTCTTCTTCTTCTTCTTCTTCTTCTTCTTCTTCTTCTTTTTCCTTTTTATTGCTCTTTCTTAACTACTTATAAAAAGTCAGATAATTATTATTGTAATCTCTGTTCCTTTGATCTTCCTGAAATTTGATCGTGTTATTTGACATAATATGAAGGTTTGCGGTTGATTTAATTTGGAGTTTTTAAACTAGGTATACAAATCGAACTAATTATTAATGTGACGTGAAGTGCATTAAATGACGCTATTAATTATATATATAAGTCATATATCCTTAATTCTTCTAATTGACGTTTCAACCGATAGTGCAAGATTTTGTGGCCTCTGGAAGATATGATTTATCCACTCGTGAATGATTTTATAAGGATGTTCTCTATAACAAACAATCAGTAAATAATATGTACTACATATTATGTATATATATACGATGTTGACATATATAATATATATAAATCATATATAATAATTAATTTAAAAACTAATCCTTCTATTATTATTTATATTGATGTTTATATACCATGTGTTATGTATGCATAACATATAATACTTATTGAATCTTCTTTCATTTTATCCTTTCCCTTAATTGTAAAAATACACTACTTTATATCTCTTCTATACGGCTGTGGACCCTTTTAAAATTAAGCTTTTAGATTTTACATAGTAAAATATAACATACTTGTAGATCCTACTTTACTATTTTCTCTTTGATAATAATGCCGAAAGTGCTTTCTTAGTATTATTTAATGCATAAAATGTTTATGCAGAGGAGCATAAAGCACTTTTCAGGAACTGGTGGCCTAGATGCTCAATTCCAATGCTAAAGGGTCTAAAAGCATATAAAGAAAATATGAGTTAGTGCGTTTACAATTTTTTTTTAAGTAAAAAGGTCTAGCTAGACAATAAGGAAATAATATTTAATGGTATTAATATATCACATGAATTAATGAGTGAAATATATCAATAATATTTAAACACTTAAAAATAAAAAAAATATATATTTTTTGAAAAAATACTAATTATGTATCCACATATTAAACATTTATTAATATTTATACACTACTTATTAATTTATATAAAATGTTAATATTATTAAATTATTTCTTGCTAGCTATTAATTAGTCTCTAATAGCAAGGGAGGCTATATTTAAAGGCCAGGATTTGCGAAACTCTTGTTGCATCTGTATATATGTATATATATACTCTCCAATACTCAGGAGATTATTGGTCCCACAATCTAATTTGTGTGGGAACAACTAATGGTTACACTTAGACATAATAATAGGTAGATAACGTTGATTACACATTTCAACAAGAATGAAGTATATGGACACGTAACCTTGGCCACAAAATATATACATGTCCGTATCCGAAAAAAGTATAATGGAAATGAGAATTTGCTTCTTCTCTTAGCAAGCGGATTGAGAAAATTGTAAGGATTTTCCTATAACATTTATCCATTCATAACCACTTAAATTTTGTTTTGTTTTTTCAATATATGTTTAGCACCTTTTAGATGTCGATGGTTGGTAAAAATAGCATATAGAAAAAAATACAATTTTAAAACGTAAAATAATAGGAAAGGTATAAGAGAATGTTTGTAATGCTTCCACCCCATTTATTATTTTAAGAATCTCTTCATCTCTTTCAAATCCCTTTGTAATTTTGTAAATCGTATTTGAGTGTTGGTTGACATGTATAAAGAGTTAGATTAGATACACGTATTTATTTCCACACACGTGCCATTTAGCTTCTACACATATAAATACTTTGTTTTGTACACATTGATTAGTTAATTTAGTGACATACTTCCGTTACAATTCTATCTTCTCTCTTCTCTTTCGCAAATGGGTAGTAATTTAAGCTTCCTGTTCATTTGCAATTCTTCTGTACTTCTATGTTTAGTTTTCAGATTTCTTCAAAGTGCTTTATAGGTGGCATATAATATTTAATGAATTTTTTTACAATTACAAGCATTACAAAGACAGTTAAGTGAGGAAATTTGTCATGCTTTCAATAGGTGGGTTACATGCATATATTTTTTAAGACTCTTAGAGCATAATAAGGTGTTTTGTTAAGAGAAATATAGCTTAAGACCCTTTTAGAAAAGGAAAATACCTGCCAATTAAACCAAAAATTATTGATATTGATTTAAAATAGGAATTAATTTTGTCCCATAAGACTACACTACCATATACAAATTTTTTCTCAAAATTTGAGTGAATAAGCTCTGTCCTACTCTCTATGGCTTTACTCATTCTTACATAGCGAGTTTTATTCCAAACACAAAGCAACTAATAACATTATTTTGCTTAATGAAATTCTTCATGCTGCCATAGGAAAAAAGGTAAGAATGGATAGATGATAATTAAGTTAGGATCTACATAAAGCTTATGATAGTATTTGTAGGACCTTTTACATTGGAGTTTTACAGATTTTAAATTTTCTATCATAGTAGACAAAATTGATTAATTAAATCATCTCATCTACTTTAATCGAAGTCTTATGAGTAGATCTACCTTACCTACTCTCAATACAAGTAGAGGAATTTGATAAGGTGATTCATTTTTACCTTACTTTTTCATTTTGTATCTAGATACTCTCAATTGTATTACTAAACAAGAAGTCCAACTTATAAACTAGAATTCAAAACGAATAAGAGGATCTAATAATGCTTTCTCTTATATTATGTTTAATGATGACATCCTTTTTTTAAAGACTTTGTGGAGAATGCATTATTGTAATTTGTGCATAATATATATATTATTGGTTAAAGAATAAACCTTTATTCATAAATAGAAAATTAGTAATTCATTATTAGTATTTATGATATATGTATACTTTTTTGTCCATATATATTTTACAATAAATTTCCACAAATAAATTAGAGAATTTTTTAAATAATAATAAAAATATATTATTAATGAGATATTTTATTACATTATATATACCTAGAGGAAACAAAGATATCTAAATTATTACATTATATGACTAAAGTCGTTTTCATTTAACCAAGGAAAGATATTTAAGTTATAAAAGTAGGTGTATAAAGTAAGTTAGTACATCTAATATATGACCTGCAAATAAATTATATCACATGTTTAACGTCATTAGTTTTTTTATCTAAATGAGAAAGCATAAATAATCCCTTAACTTAAGACTTTGATATATGTTATATATGAAATGTTGTAATTTCATGGTGTTAAATACGTTTCTAATTAAGGTTATAAATAATATGGTTATTTAGTATGACATAAAGTGTCGAAGGGATAATAGTGAGTCGATGTAGTATTCATCACCATCTTAACTAAAGGAGACAGTATCTATGGTCACTTAGTTGCATAAGGATGACCTATAATCTACTAGTCAATGTAAAATCTATTAAATCTAGGTTATCTTGAAAATAAAGTGAAATGATTGAATATTGATAATATAATATATAATTCAATATGGATACTCTTTGATGGAGAAATTTAATCATGCAATAATAGGTTTCACGCCTCGAAGCGGTAGAGTTATAACAGTCACACCATATAAACTATTCTAAGATAGAAGTTGGTCTTACAACTGCTATCCTAGACCTGATATACAAAATGCGTTTCGTAATTTAAATAAATCATTTACCTAAGAAAGTGAGAAAATATATATATACACTAAAATTCGGTTATTACCCAATTCAAAGATAACAAAAAAAAAATAGTAATAAAAATTAACAAACAATGAAAATACCAAAAAAATAAGAAAAAGAAAAATCATAAAGATTTCGTAGATTTTTAAAAAATAATTTATATTAGGAATAATTAGTTTTAGTGTTAGTTTTAGTTTAACTGAAAATTTTAGTTTAGGGAATCAGATAATTTAAATATAATTTAATGATAATGAATATCAAAATACAGGTCAACAGTCTAATTGATAATCAATGGAGTATTTGGATGGATTTAGTTGGAGGTCATAGGTTCGAGTCTCAACAGGTACCTATGTCTTTATTTTTACAGAAGTAAGATATGATATGTTGCTGTCTACACACAGTCACTGTCGACCGAACTGCATACAAACAATCAGCCATTGTTGCTAATCGTATACAATCCAAGAACGCGAGCGTGCACATCACCATTTGCTACTCCATCCCAACAACCAATACTCTACTGCTGCAACACAGCACGTAACCATCATCTACTGCAGCAACCAAGTGACCACCATCTACTGCAGCAACCAACGCCAACAGCTCCACACATTGGTCCAATACCCACCACGCAGCAATAGAAAACCAAACCTAGTCTTTCGTCCTCGACATATTACTTCAATCAAATACCCACAAATTGTCATGTAAAGCTGCTTTGATTGTTGCTATTGATGACCCAGACTCGTCTAATTTGGCATCCGTTCACCTGTGTACAGCATATCAATGGTTCATATTCCCTGAACGGGAAAGATCGGAAGATAAGGATCAAAGGTTCTTACACATGGATGTCGAAGCCTTCATGTTCTAAAGGCACTGTCACGCTCTGAGTAAGGACCTTATAGTCATTAAAATGCCAACAAGACAATACTTTAAGAAGACATGGTGCTTCTTCATCGACGTCCGGTATACTTTCTAGGGACTAACAAAAGTCAAAATACAGTAGCTTTAACTTCTTTAATCTTGATAGATTAGGCAACCGTCATATGGAATCGCAAACCCCGATGTCGACTACAGACCATTAGTGATCGCCAAATACATTGCCTACTGCATCAACACACTCCTGCTACACCACAACCGAATAGTTCACTCATCCATTGCAGCATTAAGCCACGACACCAACGCCTTCTGGCCAAACACGTTGGATAGCTGCTGTATTTCGCATACTCCACTGCATATCACCAACACCTGATCCGCGAGTAGGCAATTCTATGCAGAGCAATCAGGTTAGTTTTTCTTATTTATCTTCTTGTTTATTATATTATATTATTACTATCGTATTATTAGTTCCATAGTTACTTAGCATGGTATATATATATATATATATGAATAATATTAGTTGTGGAGATTTGTTAGTATTGTTCTTATATATATATATATATATTAGAGTATATGATATCACTAACTTATTTAGATGTATACTTATCTAGTTATAACGATATGTATAATATATATATGTATATATATATTAACATAGGATTTTTAGGATTAGATTTTTTTTAGTAATCATCACATAGAGAACTAATTATTTATTATTTATTTATTTTTATTATTAACATTTCTCACATAGAAAATCATTTGCAAAAATAAAAATTAATAACATAAAAGACCTTTATTAAAAATAGGATTTTAGAGTATTTTTTATAAAACAATAATATTCAAGAGTTAGGACCCCTTTAGATTTTTTAAAATAAATCGAATAAATTAAAAACGTAGACCCGGTCAAGTTGTTTTAAAATTAAAATAAATCAACATACTAAAGATTTTTTCAAAAGAACTACGATCACCTAATCCCGACTAGCGGGTATGTAGGCACCTTCAGGGTGACGATAAAATCTGTAAAAACTTAGGTTTTCTTTCTTTCTTTTTATTTTATTTATTTTATTATTATTATTATTTAAATATTATAATTAGAAAAATAATCTTAATTTCGGTTAATAAATAGTGGTACTCATTAGAGTTTAATAGGTTAGCTCCCGAATTCGGAACCCTCTGGTTTTTTATTAAAATTGAAATCAAAGACCGGTAACTAAATCGTAATCAATCTACCCCATTGGTTATGGTTTCTTTTCTTTTCTCGACTTCGGTCGGGTGGCGACTCCAAAATTTTTTTTTAAATAAAAAAACCAGAATTTCTCAATTTCTTTAGTCGAAGATTAATATTAAATGGGTTAGGGTTTTGTATTAATCAGGAATGAGAAATCAATTTTAAATAGAAATCGAAAAATCAGACTCAACAACGTTTACAATGCTTCACCGTAATCTATTCCCTAGTTAATATATTATTTAGAAATGAAAAAATTTAAGATAAGAGCATATACCTTAAAAATATGTCTGTTCTTCAAATGTTTTTCCTCACTCCCCAAGATCTAGCAGTTACTGCCTTCAGAGTAGTTGTAAGCTGCTTCTTGGCCTGCACCTGCAATGATGTCTATAAGGATGTAAGCAACCACAGCTAAGTAAGTTAGGACGGAAGACTTAAAACTATACTATAAACATAAATATGCTTATTAACCAAATCATTAGATACAATGTATGTTCAAGCAAATGTCATCGCACAACGTTGTCTAGGCCATCATGAGATTAGAAAAATTGCGTCCGCTCTAATTCGGGTTAAGAAGTTGCTATTAATACAACAGCTTATGATCAAACCCAAGCTTGTGCAAAGGAGACATCACTCCTTTCGTGACTACCTTCGAACCATTGACTTCATCCTAACTGCAACCTCCTTACCTGTCACTTAGTTCGACTAAAGATGAAAAAGGGACCTATTATACTATCAAATGCTATCACTTTAGAAGGGGTTGATATTTAACCGAAGAATCCTAAATTTCCTCTAATAAGTTACTATGTAAGTCCGATTTATGATTATAGATCGTATATTTGATTAGGTCCAGTTTAAGGTGATTAATCATTTCATATAAATCATACAATAGAAGTTAAGCAGCAAATAAAAAAATCATATCATCAGCTTAGAACAAGCAAAATTAAGTATAATTTCAAGCCTCCAAAATACAACACTATATTAATCTCAACTTACCTAGACCCTTCACTCACTCACTCAAGATCTGACTCACTCAGGCTATCGCCAATCATCCCTATAATACAAACGTGGTTTCATTTTTTCATATAACTATTATAGGTAGGTTTTATTTTATGATGCTTATTGTTATCTTTTGATTAGGGTTTAATATAGGTCTTAAATCTTTTACAATTCTTCTTGAATCGTGTTAAGTCTTGTTTCAGATTTCGCTCAAATTTCTAAATTAGGTTTTTAACTCAATTTTTTGTTAGAAATTTATATATATATATCCTAAAAAATCATTCCGACTCATAATGTGAAATTAATTGCATTATTTTCGAATATCCTAAATATCGTTTTTAGTCTTTAACTAATATTCTAATCCGTGCAGTATATGTGAATTCTAATTTAATTACTGAATTCACTCCCGTTATGAGAAAATCTTACATTTTTCATATAATTACCTTAATCTAAGTTTTCTATCAATTTATTGTATATTTCTATTATTATCATAATACCAATTCTAACCAATATTTTCCTAATTATTAATTTCTCATAATTACATATTATACATTATGACCTAAAGTGTACAAAATGTACACATCTAATATTCCCATCACTTCAAATATTATCTCCTAACATCAAATAACATTCCAAATATCTAAATTCAGCCCAAATCATATTTTGAACTTAATTACCCTAAAGTACCAAATTAACTCAAAATTTCTATTCTTTTTTACCTATTACATATTTATTACATAATATGCTAATAATTACATCTAACACTCCAAATGTTACGAATAGCATACTCCATTAGATTCCAATATCCTAAAACATATAATTGTGCATCAAATAAGTAATTAACCATTTAATTACTTAATTAACCTTAAATTACCCATTTTATGTCTCATTTTAAGGCTTAAAAATTATCTAAAATTTTTGGAAATTTATTTTTGAAAAATGGCTTCATGGTAGTGTTTTATATTACTTAAGTAGTCTACATAAAAATTTTGGACTCAAAACTACACTCTTAAGGTTATTTATTTTTAAACCGAAACATGCTCGGTTTTGTATAATTTTTTAAGGATTATATATCACGGGATATATTTTCATCCAAATAATATTTTTCCTAAAAAATAAATACTAAAATATTCTAGAATAACAAAATTCATAATTTTCTAAAAATATTTACTATTTTTATAGAATTACACAAAATCGAGCTGGAAATCGAACTCACCGGTTTGAGTGGCTCTAGCCACCATCGGTGGCCATGGGTATATCAACCCACCTAGGCGCTACTACCACCATATTTTGGTGGTAGCCATCTACTTCTAGTTGCTCGTCAAGTCTAGGTTCTCCTTATAAGCTCCAACTGCACAATTTTTTTGTGATTTTTTCTAACACCCTAATTTACTCTCAATTTCGCCTCTCTTTAATTTTCTAAACTTCCTAACATTCAAAATGAGCTTCTAAAAAATTTGGGATATTTATAGAGGTCTTGGGGATTTATTTTGCATTAATTAGACAAAACAATTGCCTTATCTCTTCTTTTTTTCACTTTATATTTGTTGCATTTTAATTAGTTGATTTTGTTTCTTCAATTCCAAATTGCCATGCCTTAATTCTAGATTTTTCATCATTTTTCTTAATTAATTACAAATTTTTTTAATTATTTATCATTATTTTAGCACATTTTGCTTATTTTAAGTAATTACACATATTTCTACCTATGTGTAAATTTATATGTAGTACAAAATAAATATTTCTAAATATTATTGGGTTATTCTATGATTTTTAGTATACATATAATTTATCTTTAACAATTCGTTAGTTATCGAAATGTATTTTACGCATTTTCGATAAATAACAAGTTATATACTTAAATTTTGAAAATTTTACATTCTTTTATTTTATTGCTTATTTTCTTAAATTTGAACTTACGAGATCATTTTTACTAATATTTTTAACTTTATTTAATAATTTAGACTCGATTAGATCCTAAAGCCGATCGCTCTAAATTTTACGAGCCCTACTTTAGATAATTGATTGTGGGTCTTACAATTGGCGTATAGCAATTAAGTTTCAAGCCATTTTCTATCACATTGGATAACCAATAACTATTACTATATAGTTCCCTTAATTTATGTTTATAGAACATTACCTTTGGGTATAGAAATTTAGAGTGTAGAATAAAATAGCATAATTAATATGAACAAGTTTTATTAGTTATAAATTTTAATAGATATTATAATAAAGTCATTACTTATTTTAGAATTAGAATTATTTGCAAAATTGATTTATTCTGAAATAATGGAATAATATAAGAATATTTAACTTTTAAGTGAATATTCATGTAAATAAAATCTTATTTTCTAATAAGATATGATTATTAGTTTGAAAAAACTTAATTGTGAACTTGTTTTTATAAGAAAAGATTTTATATTATAAAAAAAAAGTTTCTCTCCCTTCTACATATATGTGTATATGCATGTGTATGTATATGAAGATAAGAGAAACTATAAAGGACATTATATTTTCTTCCATTTATTGAAAGAGTTATCTAACAATAAAGGGATTAGAATCTAATATATTCCTATTGTTGTATATTAGGATACCACACTAGAGAGACAATACTAGGCATTCTCAAGGTGAATGCAATCATATAGTTTTACAAGAGATACTATGAGTTTTAAACCTCAATTAAGCTCTATCTTTCGGAGAAAAATATCTACTATATTAAAGAAAAGGTATTCTATTAACTATTTATAATTAATAATTTAATTTCTCATAATCTTAATTATTAACTATCTTCATGTGATAGTTATTAAAACAAATTAAACCTATCTTATAAAACTTTTGGCTACTGTGTTCAATTATGTATTTATTATTTTCTATCACACTTTTATTGATTTTATTCTTTTATTGATTTGTTATTTTAATTGTTGAGCATTGTTATGATTTGAAAATTTTATCACACTTTTTATTTTATCAACATTTTTAAGGACTTTTTTTTAAAAATTTATTACAGCTTTGATTTTACTAACATATAATATCTTCATTCTTTTATATTTTTTAGTTTATTTTTTTTATTTTTTTTACACATATAACGTAGGTATATCATCTACTAATTTTACATTATAAGGAAAGGTCAAT
The DNA here is from genome assembly GCA_024138005.1 of Lumnitzera racemosa. Taxonomy (NCBI): domain Eukaryota; kingdom Viridiplantae; phylum Streptophyta; class Magnoliopsida; order Myrtales; family Combretaceae; genus Lumnitzera; species Lumnitzera racemosa. Next base: position 109,440,246 of record JAMXBC010000004.1, read on the forward strand.
TTCCCGTAACTAATTTTGTATTGACATTATATATATATATATATACTATAAGCCCCACAACCAGTCATTTAAAGTTTTGATCAACTAAAAGATCTGATCGAGCCTAAATTATAAGTAAATTTAGAAATATTAGTAAAATGATCCCGTAAGTTTGAATTTAAGAAAATAAGCAATAAAATAAAAGAATATAAAAATTCTAAATTTTAAGTATATAATTCGTTATTTATCGAAAACGAATAAAATGCATTCCGATAATTAATGAATCGCTAAAGATAAATTATATGTATACAAAAAATCATAAAATAACTTAAATAATATTTAGGAATATTTATTTAATACTATATATGAATTTATATGTATATAAAAATAGGCATAATTACATAAAATACACGAAATATGCTAAAATAATAATAAATAATTAAATAAAATTCATAGTTAATTAAAAAAATCAAGAAAAATATAGAAAAATGAGGAAAAGTCCCAAAGTGGGGTGTGGTAATCTAATATTAAAGAAAAAAAATCAACCAATTAAAATGCAACAAATAGAAAGTGGAAAAAAGAAGAGATAAAGCAATTGTTTTATTTCATTAATGCACAATAATTTCCATAAAGCTCTATAAATACTCCAAATTTTTCAGAAACTCATTTAGTCAATTTGGAGAGTGAGAAAAGTGGAGAGAGGCGAAATTGAGAGAAAAATTAGGGTTAGAAAAAAAAAATTAAAAAACTGTACAATTGGAGCTTGTAAGGAGAACCTAGACCCTATTAGTAGCTAAAAGTAGATAGCCACTACTACCACACAGTGGTGGCAGTGCCTAGGTGGGCCGACACTCGGTGGCTGGAGCCATCCAAATCGGTGAGATCAATTTTCAACCCGATTTTATGTAATTTTGTAAAAATAGTACATATTCTTAAAAAATTATGAATTTTGTTATTCTAAAATATTTTTGTATATAGTTTTTACAAAAATTATTATTTTGATAAAAATATGTGTCGTGATATATAGTCCTTAAGAAATCATTCAAAACTGAACATGTTTCTATTTAGAAAAAATGACCTTAGGAGTGTAGTTTTTAGCCCAAAATTTTTGTGTAGACTACTTAGATAATATAAAATAGTTCTATAAAATCCTTTTTCAAAAATTATTTTTTGAAATTTTTAGATAATTTTTAGGCCTTAAAATGAGGCATAAAATGGGTAATTTAGGGTTAATTAAGCAATTAAATAGTTAATTACTTATTTAGTGAATAATTAGATATTTTAAGATGTTGAAATTTGATGAAGTATGATATTTGTAACATTTAGGGTATTAGATATAATTATTAGGTTAATTATGTAATAAACAAGTAATAGGGAAAATAGTAAATTTTAAGTTAATTTTGAAATTAGGTATAAAATCTGATTTAGAATGAATTTAGACATTTTGAAATGATAATTGATGTTGGGAGATGGTAATTAGAGTGATAAAAATATTAAATGTGTATTAAGTACATAATAAGTAATAGTACATGATACACAATTAGTAGAAATATAATAAATAGAAGATATTAGAATAAAAATTGATATTATATAAATAATAAGGATATATAATAAATTTGATAGAAATCTTGAATTTATGTAATTATATGGAATATATAAAATTTTTTCACATCATAAGTAAATTCGGTACACTATTAAAGATTTAAGTGTATCGGATATAATAAAATACTGACTTGAGATAGTTATGGTATTTAGGATATCTAGAAATAAGGAGATTAATTTCACATTATGAGTTAAAACAAGTTTATAAAGTTCGGGTATAAAACTGTATTTAAAAATTGAATTATAGAATCAATTTTAGAAATTGATGTGGAAATTGAACCCGAACCTAGCCCTAAACCCAAAATAATTGTAAAAGATTTGAGAACCTAGATAACTAGATATATTAAACCCTAAACAAAACATATTAATGAGCATTATAGGATAAAATCAACTTATAATAGTTATATGAAAAACTGAAACTACATTTATGTTATAGGGATGATCGTTAATGGCCTGAGCGAGTTGAAACTCGAGTGAGTGAACGAGGAGTTCAGGTAAGTTGGGATTAATACGTTACTGTATTTTTTAGGCTTGAGATTATACTTGATTGTACTTGTTAGATAGTTGGTTGTGTGCATGTGCTTGATTATGAGTAGTGCTTAATTATGAGTAATGCTATGATTCTTGTTATTGTTTTGGCTTGTATTGTATGATTTGTATGAAATAATTGATCATCTTAAACTGGACTTAATAAAAAATACAACCTGTAATCATAATCGAACTTGTATGGCAACCTATTAGGGGAAACTTAGGATTTTCCAACTAAATACCAACCCCTTCGAAAAGGATAGCACGGGATTACATAATAGTCCCTTCTTCATCTTTAATCGAATTAAGTGATAGGAGGGAAGGTCGTGGTTCAAAGGTTCAAAGGTAGTCGTGGGAAGAGCGGTGTCTCCATTACACAAGCTCAGGTTTGATTGTGAGCTATTGCATTAACGGTAACTCCTCAACTCGAATTAGAACGGGTACAATTTCTTTAATCTGATAGGCCGGACAACGTCGTGCGATGGCATTTGCTTAAACATGCATTACACCTAATAAGTTAATTGATAATCTTGTTATGTTTATGGTATAATTTTAAGTCCTCCATTCTAACTTACTGAGCTGTGGTTACTCACATCCCTATAAACGTCGTGCAGATGCTGGTTAAGAAGTGGTTTACAACTACTCTGAAGCTAGCAACTGCTGAATCCTAAGGAGTGAGGAAAAAACATTTGAAAAACAAACATATATTTTTAAGGTCTAAGTTTTTATTTTAGAATTTTTCATTTTTGAATGATGTAATAACTGAATTATAGTGTATATATATATATTTTCTCACTTTCTTAGGTAAATGATTTATTTAAATTATAAACTGTTTACTTCAAAGTGGGTTAATTGTAGACGTTTTGTGTAAATCAGGTCTAGGATAGTGATTATAAGGCTAACTTCTACCTTAGGATAGTTTACGATTCTATAACTTCGGGGCATGACATATACAACAACTTTGTTATCTTCAAATGTTAAGTAACAAATAATGCAAATGCTGCATCATTTTTCTTATCTCAGAATGTTAAAGAAGAAAAAAGTTGATGGTTAGACAACTAAACAATTAAGTATGGGAAAACATATTATTTTCATTAAATCTTTTCTTAAGATACTTCCAACTTACATTGCATGTCAATAAGTTACTTAGGGAAAAAAAAGTTGCTTAACCAAATAATATAATCAAGCAAAAGAACAACTAAAAATCATTAAATGGGCATCAACTTAAGGTAGTTTTTTTTTCTTTATATTATGGATATCATTAAATGATCAAAACTATATAATCTTCAAAAGGACAACTAAAATGTATTTATTTTCAAGCAAAATTAGTAGAAAAGTTACAAATTTCTTTACTTATAATGAAAAGTCCTAATATCTTTTCAACATGGTCAAACAAAGCCTAATATGGGACTTAAAAGCAATGTTGTCGGGTTTGATCCGAATGGTTAAACTTGAACTTACATAAAACATCCTAATTAGTCTAGTAATTTAATTAAATAATAAACTTCTTAAGTTAGTAACATTGGAAATTAAAAATTAAGATCCTGACTTAATTATTTTAAAATCTCTATTTTATGTACTTATTTAGTATATTAAATTTTATATTTTACATATAGGATATAGTAATTTTTATTAATACTTTACATTACGACTTTTTATAAAAGTTTATTATTCTATTTAATATATAAATTCTCTTATTATACTTAATTCTTTATTTTCTTTTTCTACATATAAATACTACCCTAAATTCTAGAAAGCCCTAAAATACCCTGCCCTAAACCTTACTTCTTATTCTCTTTTCTTAGCCACAACTATCCTTCTCTCTCTCAGCATTTCATTCTTTCTTTTACCTAATCCCCCTCCTCCCATCTTCCATCTCTCTAGTCTTTATTTCACTCTCACCTATCATTTCTATCTCTCTCATCTACCCCTTCTTTATCTTTCTCTAACACCCCCCCCCCCCCCCCCCCCCCCCCCCCCAAAAATCTTTGTCCCTTTTACTCCCATAACAGTAACACCCTCCTCCCTCCATTATTCTTTAGTCGATGATTAATATTAAATGAGTTAGGGTTTAGTATTAATCAAGAAATGAGAAATCAATTTTAAATAAAAGAAATCGAAAAAATCAGGCTCGACAGTTTAGCGACTCCACTGGGGACCGCTAGAGCGCTAGCCACTAGAAGTTACTGAAATTAGGATTATTTTTTTTAAAAAAATGGAATAATGAAAAAAATAATAATAATAAAAAAAGAACTTAGGTATGTTGTTTGATGTATTTGTTTTTTTTTTACTAACATTTTTTTGTTGTGGCAGTTTATTTAAGGGGGAATTTTTGGGGGGTTTTACTTTTATCGTTTATTTATTTTATTTTATTTTATTTTCATTTCTTTTCTGCATCATAAATGCATGTTAGATACGGTCAGAACCACGCCTTCTTAGGACTTTAGGAGGGGGGCCATTGTGTAGGCTTCGGATGTTGTGGGGTAACCACCTTCCGGGGCCGATCAGACTACCCCACTCAAGTTCAAATGTAACTATGGAATCGTTGCTTTGAAAAACGTGGTGGTTGCAAAACTTGAGAACCTGTAGAACCTACCCTTCATATTATATGAAAACTTTTTCAAAAATTCACAAAATCTATGATGTAGCAAACCTAAGAAGATAAAGGCTGTTGTGAAGTTGTAGTTGTAATATTTTCTTGTAAATAATTTGCAGTAATTCAATGTAAATTTTGGAATAGGTGATGATTGTAATTTTGATTTTTTTCTTCTTTACATAACTATAGCTAGATCAAGTCAATGGGCTTCTAAACAGATCTACATCTACCCACTTCATTGGCCTTAAAAGATACTCTAGATATGTATATAACTTTTTAGCTCAACTAAGTAAGAATTTATTAGGAATAAGATTGGGCTCATAGAAGAGCCCTATAAATATTACTATAGTGAGAGCTTTAGTACATATATTAGGGTTCGAATCTATCGCTTTCGGCCCACATCAATTGAGCCCGACCTTCACGAAGTAAACAAATAAAAATAAATAGAAAACAAAAAGTAAGAATAAAAAAAAAAAGAAGCCAAACGAAAAGAATCAAATCTGTAAAATAATAGATAGTTATCATTGTGCCTAGTATTCTACCAATCGGAAATATTCATTCTTTTAGGTAAATTTAACATTTTGCAAATAATTTTCTTCATTTGGAATAAATAAGATTTAGACATTTTCTTTATTTAGTTTTTTTTTTTTTTTCCTTTAGAATTCCTCACTTGTAAATAGATTCTCAGTAATGTTGTTCTCAACTTGTATATATTTCCATAAAAGCAATCTTCCGTAATCATCCATTCACAATTCCATCACTCGGTCTTTGTAACACAAAAGACCTAACTTTTCCTCTTTCTCTTTCAAAAAAAAAAAAAAAAAACAAAGAAAGAAAGAGAAAAGAAAGAAAAAAAAAAAGAAGGAAAGGAAAGAAAAGAAAAAGAAAGAAAATTGGTAACAGTTACAAATCCTTATAGGGTTCGGGACAAACACAATCACTTAGCCTATTAAGGCAAATAACCTAAACAGACCCACTTGGCTCAAGAAAATAACCAACCAGACTCGAGCCCTAACCCATCAAGATAGTTGAATTAACTCAAGGTTTGAGCCATCAAGTCCAACTATGAGCCGAGTCAAAACATAAAGCCATGAAACACTATCTTAAGCTTGATCCCCGGTACAAACAAAAAGGGAAATTCATTAGTCCCTTCCACTTCAAAAGTTGTCATTTTCAGCCCATTTGAACTCTGAAGAACCTAACCCAAAATCAGATATGGAAGCTTAAGGGCTTTAAGACCTATAAGTCTGGGGCATGGGGCATTTAGTTTTTGAAATTTCACAACTGGGGCATGTTCCAAGGAATTGGGGAGTAAGGTCCATCATCACCTTAAGGTCAATCCTTATGTAAGGAATTGGTAACTCACTTTTAAAAAGTTTTGAATGAAAAGAGGCGAGCTATATCCTATACACTAACCCTTATACACTAACCCTTAAACACTTTGAGAGTTAAGAGACATCATGGTGAAGATATTTTGGATTCATTCCTTAAAGGAGGTCCATTTTGAATTTGATACGTAGATTGAAATGAAGTTAGGCATTCATTTTCAAATCCCAAACACAATTATCCTTTGATAACTTCGTTGGACTGATCTGGAGTCATTTCAAATGTAAACCCTGTCAAGAACCACCCTACGTGGGGCAATTCGGAGGTTAGGGTCGTTGATTAAGAGAGAAGGATAAAACTGATTTGTGTTTACCCCAGTAATAACAATTCAAAGATAATTTTTGTTTTCGATAATTTGTTTTCTTTAAAGAAGAGCTAACATTTTTTCCAAGTACCCCAAAGGCCACATATACCTTACCTAAGCCAATGCATTCTGAACCTATACCTATGGATTTTGGGCCTTGATTCATCCAAAGACAAAAACTTGACAAAAGAGATAGTTATTTTTTGGGAGAGAAAAGAAAGAAATGAAACAAAATTAAAAAATAAAAATAAAAAAAAAAGAAGAAAAAAGAGAAAAGTAAAAGAAAAAGAGAAAAAAAGAAAAATATAAAAACTAAGAAAAAGGAAAATGAAGAAATATCCAAATATCCGGCTTAAGCAAATCCCCAATCAAAGAAGGCTCAAGTTGCTCTAAAAACAAAAGGCCTTGAATCGCATTCCTAACCAAAAACACAAAACCTCATATTCATTCAAGATTATGTTTTCAACCGCAAACCAAAAACTCCATATTCGGTTCAAAATCACACTCTAAATCACAAACATAAACCCTTTCTACCCACTCAATTCTCAAACACAAGACCTTCCCACCCACAATACCTTCTTACTCAAAGCTCTTCCAATTTTGAAAAATAATTTATCTAAGATAAAAATTATCTTTGAAACTGGGGCAAGCGCACATCTAGTTCATTCCTAAGGGTTCTTGACTTGTACCCCCTGGGTTGGATGAAAGAACTTTTTAAAAATAAGCCCTCTCAATTAACTTCTTTTGAAACCATTTGACCAAAAGCCAAATTTACAATACTGAACCTAAAAAGACCTACAGATCGATTAAAGCGTATCACTTGCGAATTGGACTGTAATTTTCGGAATAGTGGTCAAGAGTGACATTGATAACTCTAATTTTAAACATATTCCATAGGGTGATTTTATAGTATTTTCCGCACATTTTTTTGTTTTCTTTAAAGAAATTGATACTTAATTTAGTAAAATGTTGATTTCAGGGTTTAAACGCGTTCTAGGCTCGAAAACGAAGAAAAGGAATCAAGTTTCACTCAATTCCGAGTTCAAATGAAGAAGTTATGAATTTTTGAAGTTGTGTAGAAAATTTGCCTAAGTGCAGAAAATTACACGACCTGGAAACGGTCGTGTCCCAGGCCATGTCAGGTGACGAAAACAGAATCTTTGAGATATACTATAAAAAGACATCTTAGGGTTTCAAAAAAAAGGAGGAGACATTACAGAAACAAGAGACACAAGAGAAGAGAGGAGATTGGAGAAGAACATTAATCAAGAAGCAAGAATGACATCGATTTCAAGAATAGAAAGATTGTTCATCAAATCAAAGAGGGGTTTTTATGCTTTATTTTACATTTTTTATGAAACTCGTTTTTAGATTCATTATGATAGCTTAGAATTTGAGTATTTAGAATTATAGAACCTAGGGTTTCATGTAACCCTTGGATTGAATTATAATTTCAATAAAGTTTCTAACTTTTCTTGATTCAATTATGTCGTTAATTATGGATTGATAATTCTAGAGTGTCGATATATGATATTATGCATGTTAATTGAGAAATTGCATGTGTAATTAGATCTAGGCATAATTGAAGAGAATTACATGTATACTTAGAGATAAGATACATGTTTCTTCCGGAAAGTTGATTGTTTGCATGGGAATTCATTACACGCTAATGCAATTCTAAATTATATTACTAAGTGAAGAGATTCCGGTAAATAATTTAGGATTAGGGTTAATATGCTTGAGAAAGATATTAGCTTTAATTGTAAATCCCTCCGGTCAAGAATAATAGAAATTGAATTGGATATATTTTAAAAAAAGGTTACATGTTAAACACTAGGGGAAATAATTCCTAAATACATTATTGCATACTTGAAGTCGTTCGTAATTTATTGCTTTCTAATTTGCGTAATCAAGTCTCATAAGTAGTTTAGTTGTTAATTTCAGTATTTTTAATTAATTCAAACTTTCACAATTTTTCGGTTAGATAATAAAGCTAAAGTTAATATTAGTACTCAAAATCTCTGAGGGATCGACTCGGACTCACATCCGCTATATTAAAACTGATAGGTATGCTTGTCTCATATCAGACATCCAGACCAAGAGTGCGTAAGGAAGTCCTTTTTGACTAAATTAATTGTGAGTTACCTTTTTCTTATGAAATGAATGGCTAAGGCCTATCCAAGAAGCTCATTGTCCAGGTTACAAATTAGGGTGGATATGAGATACCCTATAGGATTATAGCGTTTACCTTTTAAATAGGAATTTGTATCCGTTAGCAAACCTTTAAGGGAAAAGAAAAAAAAATAAAAAGGAGAGAGAGAAAGTGGAGGCTTGTTACAAGTTTTTCCATTCATTTTTCAGTCCATGGTGGCCAAATTTTCAATTCATGTTATAAACAGTTTTCATCAAATTCCTCATTTGTAAAATTCTCAAATCAATGGTTTTTTTTCAAGTTGGCTATGTTCCTCAGTTTACTTTCAACTCTCAATAGAGCTTAAGCGAATCCAAAGGGTGCTTACCCTTTATCTGTTTTCTCAAGGATATAGCCAGCTCATAGTGTACGATTCCTATCCATATCTTCCTTAGCACTTCAGTCAACTTATGGAGCGCTATCTGGTTCATATTTTCATTTAGGGATCTAGCTAGTTCATAGAGCGCAGTCCTAATCTAAAGTTTCTTAAGCTTCAGGCTGGATCCAAAAACACAATTCCAATTTATAATCTCTTAAGGAGCTAGCCAGCTCGTAAAGCGTAGTCCCAATCCAGAGTTTCTTAAACTCCCAATCGTTTAACTCACATAACATTACCCGACTCAAAATTTCATCAAGGGATTTAACAAGCTCAGAAAGCGCTATCCCAATTCAAGTTTTTCTTCATATTTTTTAAGTCTTAGCCAGCTCAAGGGGCGCTTTGACCGTCTTGGTGAGTTAGCTCATTAAGGGCATGATTCAAGTTTTCTTCAGATATTTTTAGGTCTTAGCCAGCTTAAGGGGCGCTTTGACCGTCTTGGTGAGTCAGCTCATTAAGGGCACGATCCAAGTTTTCTTTAGATATTTTTAGGTCTTAGCCAGCTCAAGGGGCGCTTTGACCGTCTTGGTGAGTCAGCTCATTAAGGGCACGATCCAAGTTTTCTTCAGATATTTTTAAGTCTTAGCCAACTCATGGGGCGCTTTGACCGTCTTGGTGAGTCAGCTTATTAAGGGCATGATCCAAGTTTTCTTCAGATATTTTTAGGTCTTAGCCAGCTCATGGGGCACTTTGACCGTCTTGGTGAGTCAGCTCATTAAGGACACGATCCAAGTTTTCTTCAGATATTTTTAGGTTTTAGCCAGCTCATGAGGCGCTTTGACCGTCTTGGTGAGTCAGCTCATTAAGGGCACGATCCAAGTTTTCTTCAGATATTTTTACGTCTTAGCCAGCTCAAGGGGCGCTTTGACAGTCTTGGTGAATCAGCTCATTAAGGGCACGATCCAAGTTTTCTTCAGAATTTTTAGGTCTTAGCCAGCTCAAGGGGCGCTTTGACAGTCTTGGTGAGTCAGCTCATTCAGGGCACGACCAAGATTCTCGCTATTCTTTTTTAGAGATTTTTGCCAATTCACAAAGACACTTCTCATTGTTGTTCTAACCCTCGTCAAATATCTTAACTTTCCTTAGGATAGAGTCATCTTGAGGTAAAAATGGTTTCTCTTTTGTCTTTATGGCAATGTTTTATTCAAACTTCACCACAAATAGGGGCAGCTGTAGACACCTAATTTTTGCCCTTCCATAGTCTTAGTTTTTATTTATTTATTTATTTTAAAAAAAGTGTCCTAATTCAAAAAAAGAGATAAAAATAACAAAAATTGACAAATAACGAAAATCAGATTCATATCTAATCAAATAGTCTAGTTAAATAAGATTTGAATCTAGTTTAATCAGATATAATAGAATTTGATTTGGACTTTATAAAAGAAAAAAAAAACCACAACGGGAATCAGGGGATCGGCTTCATCAAAAATTAAAAAAATCTGCTTCATCCATATAACAGAAACAGCAGCATCTCCACGATCGTTCCACGCAACAACAGAATCTCCAATTCCATTCTCCATGCAGCAGCCAACGTCCCCAAACACTCAACCGAAACACAACATCCATACGGCCATTACAACACGTAGCAGTACACACTGTCCATCGCTGCACCATCCATTGCAAGGACACTTGCTCATGCCGCAATAGCCAATATACGTCCACAGTAGCACAAGGTTACTGTAGATCACGCCAACAGCAGTTCCGTCACACACCACAGCCTCTTCGTTGACGAACAGCCCCCAAATTGCATCATCGGATCCTTTACTGAACTGCCCAAATCAGGTTCGAATACTAGTTTTTATTATTATTGTTGTTGTTGATTAGTTGTTATTATGTTTTAGTTACTTAGTTATTTAATAGTATATATGTATATATATAGTTAGGAGACTTTTAATATTAGTTTATATATTAAGTATATTACATAGTTTATTAATTTATTTAGATAAGTAGCTGTTGACAGTAAATATATATATATATATGCGGATTAGTTTTTTTTTTAGAAATCATTATATAGAATTTTTTTTTAGAAATAAAACATTAACAAAAAAGAAATTTATACAAAAAAGGTTATAGTGTCTTAGAGAGTTTTCTTTTAAATCATTCATGAGTTAGGACCCTTTTTTTAAAGTATTTTTGATAAATTGAATAACGTAAAACATAAACTCGGTCAGTTTTCAAAATTAAAATTAATTAACACACTAATTTTTTTTTTTTAAAAAAAAGAACTACTATCGTCTGATCCCGGTTAGCGGGTACGTAGGAACCTTCGGGACGACGATAAAATATGTAATTTTTTTAAATTAAAAAATCATTTTGATGTTGATAAAATAAATAAAAAAATCTTTAATTGACTTTTTTTCTATGGTTAGACATCTTTTCCATAGTTTAGATGTCTTTTCCATAGTTTAGGTTTCTTTTTTTATGATTCAGACATCTTTTTTATGATTCAGATATTTTTTCTATGATTAAGGCATCTTTTCTATGATTAGGCATTTTTTTTTCTTCTTTCTTTCTTTTTTTAATGTTTTAAACATCTTTTTTATATAAAAATTTCATCATATAGAACATTACACATTTCATAAAATCTTTAGGGTTTTTCTTGAAAATAAAAAAATTATCACTTAGTTATTTTTAAATAAAAATTTTAATTTGGTGCTTTTCAAAAATTAGGTTTTTAGGTTTTTTTTTTTATAATTAGGAATAAAAATTAGGCTTCTAGGGATTTTTCTTAATAAAAATAAAATGGTTAATAAAAACGTAAATTCAACCAATCATTTTTTATAAGAAAAACCAACACATTAAAGTTTTCGGAAAGAACTACGATCGTCTGATCCCGGCTAGCGAGTATGTAGGCACCTTCGGGACGACGATAAAATATGTAGAAACTTAGGTGCCTTTTTTTTCTTTTGATTTTATTTATTTTTTTAAAATATTATAATTAGAAAAATAATCCTAATTTCAGTAATAAATAGTGGTACCCATTAGGGTTTAATAGGTTAGTCCCCGAATTCGGATTCTTTATTAAAATTGAAATCAAAAATTGGATGGCGACTCCAAAAATTATTTTTAATAAAAAACCGGAATTTCTCAATTTCTTTAGTAGAGGATTAATATTAAATGGATTAGGGTTTAGTATTAATCAAGAAATGAGAAATCAATTTTAAATAAAAGAAATTGAAAAAATCAGGCTCGACAATTCTCTTAATTAATTTTCACGAATTCAACATAATATATATAATTACGTAATTTAAGAATAATTTACGAGTATAATTATTATTTATACAGGGTATATTTATAAAAATATGTGTATATTTATATAGTAAATTATATTATATTATCCCATTTTACAATTTAATTAACTTATCTTTAAGTTCTCATCACAATCTGAGCTTGATTTTAGTGCTATATTAAATATTCCTACTTCTAAGGATAAAATTGAGATTTCGAGTCATTATTTCTAAAATATAACTTTACTATATTATCTCAACTAATTTTTTATTTTAGTTGTAAAGTTTGAGCTTAATTGAATAAGTTTTCCTAAAAACCCTAACTCTAGGTTCGGTTATCCTAAACTCAATTTTAGAAGTTTATACCATATGTATTTATGTGTAGGTAAAAATATGCGAAATTGCTTAAATTACCCGAAATTAGCTAAAAATTTGATAAATAATGAAAGAAAATCAGAAAAAATCAAAGAAAGATCAGAAAAAAATCAATGAAATAAGGAATGCTCTAAATCAAGTCATGCCAGTTAAGGGAGATAAGAAAAAAATTAGAACAATCAAAATCAAACACTTAAAAGACAAAAATGGAAGAAAATAAGCTAAAAATCATGTCTAATTAATGCTAAAAAATCTCTTTATAGATCTATAAATAGTAAGAAAATTCTTTGAGCTTATTTGATCAGTTAGGAGCTAAAAAAAATTGAGAGAACCAAAAATTGAGAGAAAAATTAGGATTTAAAAAAATCTTTACAAAATTGTGCATTTGATACATTAAAACCAAACCCATGAGTCACCATCACTTGGAATCGAACCACCACCACCACCACCCAACTCTAAACCGATTGCTTGGACTGATTGACACACCCTGAATCGATGTTGGTGGTCGAAAGCTCAAAAACAAGGTGAGTCCCAAATCTCATATGATTTTAAAAAATTTCTTAAAATTATGAATTATGCCTAAAAAATTATGAAATTTATTATTTTGATATTTTATTATATGTAGATTTAGGAAAAAATAGTGATTAAGTTTAATCATGTTTGTAAATGTAGTGTTCTTAAGAAATTGAAGAAATTAAACAAAACCGAATATGTTTAAAATTAGAAATAAATAGGCTTAGAAGTATAATTTGAAGTTTAATTTTTTTTTCTGTAGAATAATTAAGTGATATAGAACGACCCGATAAAGCCATTTTTCTAAAATTAATTTTTAAAATTTTAAGTAAATTTTTAGCCCTAAATAATGAGAAAAATGAGTAATTTTAAACTAATTAATTAATTAATTAACTAATTACTGTTTTAGAAGATAATTAGGTATTTAAGGATGTTGATCTCTAATGTGGAAATATAATCCTAACATTTAGAGTGTTAATTGCAAATAATATATGAATTATGTAGTAAATGTGAGTAATTTAATAATATATGAAATTGGAATTTTAATAAATATAAAATAATAGGTTAAATTGGATAATATAATAATAATGTTAGTACATATTAAATTTGGTACAAAATTTAATTTTAAGTAATTATATAAAAAATGTAAAATTTTCTTATATCGAGAGTAAACTTAATATACTGATTAGGATTAGAGTATATCGAGTAGATTAGAATACTAAATTAAGACATACTATGATATTAGTATACTCGAGCTTACTATGATTAATTTCACATTAGAGTTTAAAACATATTTAGGATCACTCGCAGTTGAAATTGAATTCGAACTTGAATTGAAATTGAATTCGGAAACCGAACCCTGAACTAACATAAGATGAATCGTTGGTAAATGATAGATATATAAAGATAACCGAGTTAAATCCTAACTTAGAATATGTATCATCTAAGTATAAGTACTAAAAAGAGCGTACTTATATTATAGGACATATGAAGACAAGTTAACTGTAGCAAGTGGTTAAGTGACTTAGAATTCCAAGTAAGTTGGGTTTAATACTTTATTGTATTTAAGAGTACTTGGAGACTTAAGTTTGTGTATAATTGTGATTGTAAGTAGTCTTATATGTGTTTTTATGTATCTGATTTTGTGTTGAAATCTATGTTATGTTTGATGACCATTGTGATTGGAGTGATGTGAAATTATTTAGTGACTCTAAACTGAATATAATCTTAATCGACTTAAATACCCTAAAAAGACATGCATTGCAATTCTATAGGGGATCATCAGGATTCTTTAACCAAACACTGCCACTTTAAAAAAAGATAGCGTTAGATAATAGCAAATTAGTTTTTTTCTCATTCTTAGCCGAACTAAGTGACACAAAGGATCTACAAGGGTATGAGCAACTACAGCTCAGTAAGTTAAATTGGAGACTCATGAGAGTATACAAACACAAACAAAATTATCAAGCAATTATTTTAATGCAATACAATAATTAAGTGTCATCACATAACGTAATCCGGTCCATTGCGAAATCAGAGAAATTTCATCCGCTCTAATCCATGTTGAGGAGTTTTTATGTTATGCAGCAGCTCACAACCAAACCCAGGCTTGTACAATGGAGACCTCGCTCCTCCCGTGACTACCTTCAAACCATTGACTTCACCCTCACCGCGACCTCCTCTCCTGTCACGTAGTTCGACTAAAGATGAAGAATGAACCATTTTGCAATCCTGCGTTATCCCTTTCGAAAATATCGGTAATTGGTTGGAGAATCCTATGATCCCCTAACGAGTTGCAATGCATGACATTTTTGGTTATTAGAGTGGAAAAAGATTAAATTTTATTTAGGGTGTTCAAACAATTTCACACCAATTCAATCAATTACAAAATCACTCATATTACAAATTCAGCACGTATTCAGATATATCAAACACATGCGTAGACTATTTACAATCATAACCATATATAATCCTCAGTCTTTAAGTACCATAAAATAGCATTCCAATACAGTAAGTAATAACCTAACTTACTTGGAGTTTCTCAGTCGCCCGATCAGTTGGTTACACACCGATTCATCTCTAGATATCCTATAATACAAATAGGTCTTTTTTAGTTCTTATACTTTAATGATTTACATTCTAAGTTATGATTTAGCTTATTTTTTCTATGTATAACTATTATTTACTAATGATTCATTTTACCCTATTTCGGGGTTCGGTTCCTAAATTAGATTCTAGTTTTGATTCTGAAATCTTAAATATGCTCGAATCTTAATGTGAAATAAATCACATTAAGCTCGAGTATTCTAATATCTTATTAGGTCTAAATTTAGTATTCTAAACTATTCGGTACACGCTAATTTTAATTGGAGTACCGAATTTATTTCCGATGTGAGAAAATCTTACACTTTTTTATACAATTACTTAAAATTCAATTTTATTTCAGATTTATTATATTTTGATTTCTATTATTATATTATCTAATTAAACCTAATTTTTTTTATAATATTCATAATTTTCTATAATTAGCACATAATGACTTCATTGCTTATACTTAATATTCTAAAAGCTAAGATTGGGTTTCCATATCAGAGATTAATATCCCTAAACATCTAATTACTATCTAATTCAATAATTAATGTCTTAATTAATTCAAAATTACCCAATTTTTTCATCATTTTAAAGCTAAAAATTAACTTAAAAATTTTGAAAATAAATTAAAAAAAAAAATAGCTTCATAACACTGTTCTATATCACTTAATCATTCTATAGAAAAAATTTAAGCTCCAAACTACACTACTAAGCCTATTTATTTTTAGTTTTAATCATGCTCGGTTTTACTTAATTTGTTAAGAACCTTATATTTTCAGACGTGATTAAACTAAATCACTATTTTTCCCTAAATTTACATACAATAAAACCTCAGAATAACAAGTTTCATAATTTTCTGGGTAACATAACTAATTTTAAGAAATTATACAAAATCGGAGCAAATTAGAGACTCACCCGGTCTGATAGCTTTTGGCCTTCCAACACCGGTTCAGGCGATGGGTCTGGAGTGAGGTGGTGGTAGTGGCTTGATTCTAGATGGTGGTGGTGTGTGGGTTTGGCCTACTAGCCCTAACTGTATAGTTTCCCTTTTCTTTTTTGTTTTCTCTGGTTTTTCTCTTGAATTTTCGGAACTCTCTATTTTTCTCTAATTCCTAATTGTCCAAAAGATTTCCTTGAATTTTTTTCCTATTTATAGAAGTTTTTGGTAATTAATATGTATTAAATTAGACATGACATTACCCAATTCCCTTGATTTTTGACTTTTGTGTTGCTTAATTTTAATTAGATAATTTTTCTTTTTCAGCTCCTGACTTGCCACGACCAAATTTTCATCATTGCTTATCCCTCTGCTTTTTTCTCAATTAATTAATAATTTTCTTTAATTATTTACTAGGTTTTTGGCCAATTGAAGTAGTTTCGCGTATTTTACCTACATGTAAATACACGTGGGGTATATGTGAACAATCCTAATTATTATTTAGGTCGTTCTATGATTTTTAGTATACATATAAGCTATCTCTAGTAATTTATCAGTTATTAGATTACGCTTTTCATCTTTTCGATGATTAACAATTATTATACTTAAAATTTGAAAATTTTATAGTATCCTATTTTATTACTTATTTTCTTAAATTCAAGTTTACGGAGTCGTTTTTACTAATTTTTCTATCAATAGTTTATAATTTAGGTTTGATCGGATCTTTTAACCAATCGTTCTAAACCTTGTGTTCTATATTTAATCCTATAGTCACTTGGTTTAATTTTAGGGCTTACAGCTAGGATATGTGGTAGGCTGTAGCACTCATTTAAGGTCTTAAGGCATTATGTTATGAGAGGGTTGAGGATTAAGGAGATGAATCGGATTAGATCGAAGGTTAAATCGAAATTGAATAGTAGTTTTGAACTACATTGGACCATATAGATCAATTAAGGTTTAATAACAAACATTGCTAGTTGAAAGTAATCTTGATTCTTTTGTTACTATCACTCTGCTCACTACTAATCCAAAAATATAAGAGTAAATTTGTTAATATGATGATGGCATGCAAGGAAAACTTGTTACAATTTACTGAATACAAACTTGAAGCAAAGTTAAGGAAAATAAATTTTGTAGTTGACAAGTTGTCAAGTATAGCCTAAAACGGAAGTGAAAAAGAGATGTCATTTTTTGTTCTACTGGCAGTGGTTTCAAACCGGCTAAAACAAGACTTCTTTAATTATGGCTTGTTTAAGGAGGGAAAAAAAAAAACACTCCATTAAGATTGGTTACAACCATAAGCTGGATGTTTGGCATCCATAATCTACACTTTCAATTTTGTTGATAACGATATTTATTGTAAATATTTAATGAAAAACATATTAAGGATGTATTAGATTTGTTGAAATCATCTTCTAAACTTTCTTGGTATTATAGATAAAACTTTGAAATAGTGAAATAGTGTCATAATAATTGCATCTATTAGATAAAAACGGTTCTAACAAAAGTAATGATTCATAAAAGTTTATGAAGCTAGCCATGATAATTTTTTAAGCATAATTAATGGTGTACACAATTTTTTTATGCAAGAAATTATAACGAAAAGGATCAACGTTTGGGAGTAGGTTCAAAAAATTAATCAATGTCTTAAAAAGTTCAAATAAATAATTAATGTTTCATAAAATAGTTTAAATAAAATGTTGACATTTTGAAAAGTTCAAATAAGGAACTAATGCTTTATAGAATAGTTCAAACAATTTTATAAATTTTTAATTATAATTCTTTTATTTATATCGTTTTGTAAAAAATTGATATTTTATTTAAATATTTTAGAACTTTGATCTCTTATTTGAATTTATTTCTAAAAGTTAATTTTCCTCATTATATATTTTCCTCTTTTTTATATTAATACTTAAAACTAAATACTCATGCAAAATTTAATACCAAATGGATCCTTTTTTGCCATGAGTAGCTTAGTTATATCTTATATAGTAGAGGTAAATGCTTAGAGATGATATTTTCTATCTTACAATATATTTATGTAAAATGGGAAAAAAAACTTTTGGATTATAGAAAAAATAAAGCCCTATCTTGTTATTCATTTGTGTATTCTATGATGGCATATATCTAACTAGACTACTAGGGCGACTTAGCCTTGAACTGGCTTGTAAGGGGTGATTTTGGGCCAATTCAAGAGTCGGTTTGGTTATTGAATAGTTTTTTTAATATTAATTTTATTAGTTTTTTTTAAATACATTAATAAATTCTAATAATATGACTTCTTTTTTCTCATTTTTAAAGTATACTAATTCATTAATAATTTTTAATTTTTTAAATTAATTTTTTATTTAATGTGATTCCAACTTTTTTTCCATTCAATTTTTTTTCCTCATATTTAAGTTAAATTGAATTTTTAATTTACCATTAACATATAATTATTTTATGATTAGTTATATATCATTAATTTAATGATATTATTTTTAAAAAATTATCTTTTATCATTGAAAATAAAGTAGTTTTGATTAGTCGTAAGTTAATGGATATTATTTAATTATTTTTTTCTAACTTAATGGTCTCTTTTCTCTCTACATATTTCTTTTTTTTAGGGTTTAAATCGGGCTAACTGTCCCACCAATTCAATAGTGGTGAGACAGCTTAATAGTTCATAAATTGCTAGTTCGAGGAGGCGATTCGGCTTGGCTTCTCACGGATCGGATTGGTTTACGGTTTGAAACTGATCCTTACATGAGTCTGCATACACCTGTGTTTAATGTTAAGAGTTCATATCATATTTCACCACTAATCATTTATTATTAGAATTTACAAGTGTTAATAACCACTTGAGATCAGTGTAATAAAATTGTAAAATTATAATTATAATTAGAAAAATAAATACAAATTTAACACTTAATGTTTTGCATACTTTTTATTTGAGTTCTTAATCTTTTATTTTATTTTCTCTATTTGAAACCTTAACATTAGAAAAAGTTTACAAACGAGGACTTTATTAAAGCTGTCAACTATTCTGCTAACTATTGACACATGATACAACCTTATTGGACAATATAATTATATAAAAATAGATAATATAGTAAAACTATAGATTGGTTTTTTTCTCTTTTTTATTTTCTCTCTTTTTTTTATATTTTTAACTTACTATTAATATGCATTTGTGATATATTTGTATTATAATATGATTTTTCAATGTTTATTATTTGATTTTTGCCTTTTTATATGATTTTTATATTTTGTACTTTTTTGATTTTTTTTTATTTTTAAAAATATTTTGTTATTTATTTAATTAAAAAAGGGACCAATAAAAAATGTATCATGTAGGACAAATAAATGGAAAACTTAACATTACTAATGGAAGTCTTTGTTTGACTATAATTGTAAACATAAAATATTTAAATAGAAAAAAAAACAAAATATTTAAAATTCAAATAGAGAATGTATAAAAGTTTATTAAAATCGCTGTAATGGAGTTGTATCGTTACTGGTCTTTCATTAGGATAGATTAAAGTCCAAATCATTTTCTTCCAAAGTTGGTAAAAATAAATAAATTTTATAATTTTCCCTTATAATAAATATATTAAAAAGGTTACAAAAATTTTATGCACAATTGAGTTTAAAACAATTTCAAGCTTAAATATAAATGGAATTGAAAATGAATTCACGCTACAAAATTTTACCTTTTTTTTTTTGTTTTGTTTTTTTTTTTTAGATACTTCCGAACTTGATCAGCACCACTTAATAATAAAATTGAGTCTGGGGAGGACACTCCGGTCGGCCCAATTGGCCCATTCGACATCAACAAAGGAAAATATTCGGTAAAATATTCGTGCATTCCGACAGTCCAAGAGCCAAGCGCGCGAAACCACCACCACCATCCTCTCCTCTCTCTCACTCTCTCTCTCTCGTTATGGGGAAGCAAAAGCAACAAGTGATATCACGCTTCTTCGCTCCAAAACCGAAACCACCCCCTAACGACGACGTTCCATCTTCTTCTTCCAATCCCACTCCGCTTCCTCCACCACCACAAAAGACCCCGCCATCTAAAATCGCCGCCACGGTCTCTTTCTGTCCCTCCAAGCGCCACCTTACATCGCCACTCCAGAACCCCAGAAAACGCCCCAAACCCACTCCTTCCCAACATCAATCACAACAACAATCCACCTACACACCTTTAGAACAACAAGTGGTAGAACTTAAATCGAAATATCCGGATGTTCTTTTGATGATCGAAGTAGGTTACAAGTACCGATTCTTCGGCGAAGATGCGGAAATCGCTGCTAGGGTTTTGGGTATCTATGCACATCAAGATCGTAACTTTATGACTGCTAGCGTACCAACTTTTCGATTAAATGTCCATGTGAGGAGGCTAGTGAATTCTGGATTTAAAGTTGGTGTTGTTAAACAGACCGAGACTGCAGCTATTAAGGCTCATGGAGAGAATAAGGGAGGACCCTTTTGTAGAGGATTGTCGACTCTTTATACAAAGGCGACTCTGGAGGCAGCTGAGGATATGGGTGGGAGTAGAGAGGAGGAAGGGTTTGGTGGGGGGTGTAATTATTTGGTTTGTGTTGTGGAGAGGAATGTGGTCGAGAGGAATCTGGAATGTGGGATTGAAAGTGGCTTTGATGTGAAAATTGGAATTGTTGCTGTTGAAGTGTCTACGGGGGAGGTTGTTTATGGGGAGTTTCATGACAACGCTATGCGGACGGGACTTGAAGCTGTGGTATCGAGCTTGTGTCCAGCTGAGTTATTGCTTGGGGAGCCATTGTCGAGTCAAACTAAGAAGGTAATTCACAGTTATAGTCTTTGATCATGCTTTAGTTGTTGGAAATAACTGAACTTTAATTGTTGTTAAAGATACGGTATCGGTAATGGTCTTAAGACACCAAGTAGCTCGTAGCAGCAAAAACATTCACTATTCGGTTTATGTACTCATATAAGTTGAAGGCTTAAACCAGAGAATGAGGTGATATAAGAACGATTAGATAGTCATTCTATGGGTAGTGGAGAAATGTTGTGTTGTCCTTCCATTTTCTATATGCCTGTGATCCTAGGCATTTCACCACTATTTCGGATTCAATTGGTTTACAAGTGTGGGAGATGTAGTTATGTTCTTCTTTTTTGTGCCCGGTAGCACTCAGCACCTGAGTTTGTACGAGTTTGGGATGGTCTCATATGATGAGACTTACGTTTATGAGTAAACAAAAAGGGCAAACTTATTAGAGTTTCCTGCCTTTGGCATTGCATGGGTAATGCATGTCTTTCTTTATCTTTAGTTTGGTATTCTCCATGAGTTTGCTTGAGGAGTTCATTAATACATCAAATGGAATTTACACTTTCCACATTTATTTGACTTTTGATAGGAAGGAATATTGATGCCCCTTAAAATTACCCCAAGAGCCATAAATATACCTGAAGAGATGTTGAACTTAATCCGTATTTGAACTTCTTGGAAGAGAATTGTTTGGGACATTTTCTTTTTGGGTAAATAGCATCACTACATTTTATTAAAGAATTAATATGATTTAACACTGAGCTAGCAACTTAAGCTTTAGGATGTGGATCTATATTTCAGCTGATGTCAGAACAAAAGTTGATAAGTTTAGGAGGATTTAGCAATAAATGTAAACTCTCTAACTTGAATTCTTTACTTTCTCTTGCCATACCCTCATCAGCCTCTTTATGAAGATATCAGAAGTGGGTGATGAACATGGAATCTAAAGGAGAATAATAAGGCTATCATCATGATTCATATTGAACTTCAAAGCAAACAAAATTCTTTGTATAGAAACAAGTGGAAGATGGAATCAGAAAATAGCTTTTATTGAAGGGGGAAAAAGCAAAAAATTAAAGCAATGAAAAAGAAAGAAAAACAAGAACCATAAAAACAAAAAAAGAATGAATTAGTGGAACAATTGTATTCGTTCTTTAAAAAAAAGAAATGACAGTGGCGCATTGAGATTATGGATGGAGAAAACCCACACTGCTGGGATGAAGCAGTGAAAATTAAAAAAGTTAAAGATGCCCCTTCATTTTTGGAACTTAGAGGGGTACAGTAAGGTTGAGATAAAGAGTATACATTTATTATAATAGTTGCTTGAGATAAAAACATTGAAAGTTTGTTGATGATGTCCCTTTCACTGCTTGTTCGATATTATGCCATCTTCGCCTCATTGTCCAGTTCTTAAAGAATCACCTCTGCCCACTGAGTTAGGGGCTTGAAGTATCAGGAATTTCCTTCACATTGACTGTATATTCCTGAACAGGTATGTCTTCTTGTCTCTCAAGGGAGAGACATCTTTCCTTCCTCTTTTTTGATTATTATGGGAGAGAGAGAAGTGAAGCCACAAAGCCTAGCAGGGTGACATTTCTCAGTAATTTATGACTTTCTTGATTTTTTCCTTTTCTTTTCTTTTCCATTTTTGTTATTTTGAGATGTTTCTTTATTTAGGGTGATATTTTTCCCCTAATGAGGAATTTCATTTTTAGTTATTACTGGCTTATGCGGGGCCTGCCTCAAATGTTCGTGTGGAATATGCATCACGAGACTGCTTTGATGGTGGTGGCGCACTAGCTGAAGTGGTCACTCTTTTTGATAAGATGAATGGAGAGTCTGCATCTGATTCTCAAAAGAAGAATTTAGAAGAGAGAGTGCCAACATATCAGACCTCAGCAGTTGAGGTAGTATTTTACATGATCATGCTTACAATATTTTAGACCTTGGTTTGGCCACGAAATTCTTTATTAGTGCGTTGCATCATCTGCAAAATGTTAGTCCATGTCTCTTCTCTCTTCAGATGGCTCTATTTTCTTTACTTGTGTAAGGTCATTGAAGCTGCAGTTTGTCTATTACCATTTTTACCTTTAATCTATTTTTTTGGGATTAAAGGTAATAATGAATATGCCAGATCTGGCTGTCCAAGCATTGGCCTTAACCATTCGTCACTTGAAACAATTTGGTTTTGAAAGGATTCTTTGTCTTGGAGCATCATTTCGGCCCTATTCACGCAGCATGGAGATGAGCCTCTCAGCCAATTCGATTCAACAGTTGGAAGTAAGCAATTCATTTAACTGTTCTAGATTAACATTAATGGGATTCATTACTCTCCCATTATCAGTGTTTTGAGTATTTTTTGAAGATGTGGTGCTTAATAAGTAGATACTCCTTGCTGTTGATATGAACCACCCATCTGTTAGAGCTTGAACCCCCAGTTCAAAGAAGTGATTGGAGACTAATATTTTCAAACGGAGTACCTTTGCTGGATATCATTATCAAAGCGGAATTCTTGGTTTACTGAATAAAAACAATTGAGCTTTCTGTCCAAGAATTGTCCTTTTGCTGAAAAAGGAACCGGACATTATTAATATATAGGAAATAGCTGTTATAGGAGTTGCATATAGGCTTCAAGCTATGATTATCCAGGGAGCCTCAATTGGGCAAAGAATTCCTTCAAAGAGACTGTCTATGAGTTGAGCCTGAGTTGATGATTGAGTAGTCCACCGTGATCAATTAGCAGGAATATGATATTTACCAATGTAAGGATTCTTTCTGTAAATAGGGAACAGCAGTATTTGTCAACTTCTGCTTGTTTCTTTGATTGAACAACATTTCAGTGCAAGGTACAGGAGGCAGGAGTTATGCATTTCTGTGTCTAGCCAAAGTCATTGTTAACATTGTATACAGATTTTTGAAAATTATGATATTAATCATGGATATTTTCTTATGTTCTCCATCTTTGCCATAGTTACCCTTCTCCCAATTTATTATTTTTTTCCTTGTTTTTTCTCCTTTTGGAAATATTGGGAATATCTGCCACAACTGGCTTTAGGTCCTGAGGAACAATTCTGATGGCTCTGAAGCTGGCTCCTTACTGCAAATTATGAATCACACTCTTACTGCATATGGTTCGAGACTTCTTAGGCATTGGGTATGGACTGAGTCATATTGTTCTTGTCATTTGATTCTCATCCTATCTTGCATTTTGTCTGGATTTTGATTCTCATAGCCCTCAAAATTTTCTGGGTATGTGTAGGTGACACATCCTTTGTGTGATAAAAGCATGATTTCTGCTCGCCTTGATGCTGTTGCTGAGATTGCAGAGATGATGGGTTCTGCTAAGGTTAAACAGGATCACAATGTGCTTGACCAAAAGGATGCTGATATAGAAGTTGTACGGCCTGATTTTTATCCTCTGCTTTCATCCATGTTGACATATTTGGGAAGATCACCTGATCTTCAACGTGGAACAGCTAGAATCTTCTATCGCACTGCCACTGCATCAGAGGTACTATCCATCTACCTGCATCCACAATGCACTTTTGATTATTTTGAGTGATATTTGTTTCCCATGTGGTATTCATAGAAGGTAAAAACTTTCAGTGCTGGTAAAATGGAATATCTTTGTGCGATGGGGGTTAAGAATGATGAATATGAAATGCTTCCATTTATTAAAATTAACAGAGATGCTACATTAGGTCAAACTATGAAATTTAATAGAGATGCTACATTAGCTCAAACTATGAACTTGTCCTAAAAGATGCAATTGTATGTTGGCATTTTTAATTATTGGAGCATAGGCAACCTTTCTTCTATTTTTTTCCCTCTTTTTATTATTTTATTTTAGTTATTTTTTTTATTTTTTTGGGGTGGCCTTCTGTCTAAGTTTGATAATTACATATGTTGGTTTTAGCCTTTAGGACCCTGTTTTGCATTTAAAATAATTGCCAAATTCTGACTTTGAATTTGTGAAAACTTTATTTGATGGGTTGCTTTGCTTGTTATGTTTCTTTGTTGTATGTTGATATATCCTGAACAATTCGTTGGTATAGTTTATTGCAGTCATGCAGGCTATTCTGTATGCTGCAAAACAACTAAAGCAACTTAACATCGAAGACTACGATGATGAGCCTGAAAGATCAGGCTACTTTAAATCAGTGTTGTTGAGAAAATTGATTTCCACTGCATCGTCCTCTGTTTTAATTGCAAATTGTGCAAAGCTGCTTTCAGCTCTGAACAAAGAAGCAGCTGAGAAGGGAGATTTTTGTAACTTAATCATCGATGACGATGAACAATTTTCAGAGGTCTGTACTTTACACGAGTAATGTCATTTCACTTAAATTTGGTGGGCATCCTTTCGGTGTCGCACTTTTAATTTGGTTGTTATCCTCTTGGATCTAACTTGCCATGTTCTGTCAGGTTGCTAAAGCTCGGGAAGCTGTTCAACTGGCAAATGACAGATTGGATTCTTTGATTGTAATGTTTGGAAAGCAACTTAGTATGCGCAATATACAATATATAAATGTGTCTGGAGTTACACATTTAATTGAGGTAAGAGTAAAGAATATGACACTGAATTAGGTTGTCCTAACTTCTTTGCTGCCTTGCTTGCACGAGCTATGGCCTCTTTTTTCCCCTAGAAATGGAAAAACTAACTGCTACTTGTGTATGTAATTGCATGCAGAAACGGAATGAAACAGAAAATAAGAAGTCCTATTTTTTCAAAAATCTAGAGTTCTCAAGAGATCTTTGGTTCTCTTTTAGTTATACCTCTCAACAAAGTGTCCTGAACACCATCTAAAGATGGGTAAGTTAGGAAAAAAAAATGCCATGCCAAAATATAAAGACACAAGCGGACAAGAATTTACCCTCAATAGACCACAAACTTGACAACAAGTGTGATCCTATAATGTTCTAGTAGTATATCATATCTGTGATTGATGAAAAGCAATAGCTGCCTTCCTATTTCATTATATAGGAATTATAGAGCCTGACCCCCATCATCCTCAGCTCTATGCACAAGTATGCCTCTATCTCAAAGTTTTCTGTTCTTCCAATAAACACGATAGAGATCATGTGTCTTAAATTTGATGAGAGAGTATAAAATAAATAAACAAAACAAAATAAAATAAAAATCTCATAAGAGAAATATTTTGTTTAGTGCTTTATAAGTAAATGTATAGTACTTGATGATTAAAATGAGATCTCTTCACCATTTTCTGATTTTCTCTGTATTTCTTTCTGTTACTGCCTCCACTTGCATTCGCTTTAAATTATCTGAAAATGTGCGAATGACAGCTTGAACATTTCTTACTGGGGAAACTTGTTCTCATGAGTTTGTATTTGTGTTTTTCAGCTACCAGTAGATGTGAAAGTTCCTTTAAATTGGGTGAAGGTGAACAGTACTAAGAAAACTATTCGCTACCACCCTCCAGAGGTATTGATTGCTCTGGACCAGTTAACTCTGGCTAATGAGAAATTGATGATTTCATGCCGAGCTGCTTGGAATGATTTTCTTAAAGAGTTTGCTAAATATTATGCTGAATTTCGAGCTGCTATTCAAGCTTTGGCTACATTGGATTGTCTACATTCACTGGCTATTCTCTCTAAAAATAAGGTCCACCTCTCTCATAACATTATGTCTCACATTGTCCTTTTACCTTTGTTGAATGCACATCGAGAGTACTTTCTTGTTCCAGAATTATGTCCGTCCATACTCTGTTGATGACGATGATGCAGTTCAAATATATATACATTCTGGTCGTCATCCGGTATGTCTTTTATGCTTATCTGATACAAGATCAAAGCCTCTTAACTAGAGCCTCCTACTAAGTTTAATATCATTTTAATGCATGTCAGATGTTGAACTTCTACAAAAATAGTAAATATGCTTACAAATTCCATCTTTTTGTTGGGGGGAGTCCATATGTTGAAGTATATTATGTGTTTATACTCCAAAACTTTATTTTTTGATCCTGATTCTGAAATTGATGCATGGTTCGTGTTTTGTTCCTTTGCTGTGACTGCTGCAATTTTCAGGTTTTGGAAACGCTATTGCAAGAGAGTTTTGTCCCGAATGATACAAATTTGCATGGGGATAAAGAGTTTTGCCAGATTGTTACTGGACCAAACATGGGTGGAAAGAGTTGCTACATTCGCCAGGTTGCTCTTATAGCCATCATGGCTCAGGTATTCCTGAACATAATAACTCTTGATCTGTCTTCTTTTCCCCACCCCCTCACCCAAAAAAACCTTGCAAGTGAGTGAAGATTTATGCTGTGACAATTAAAGATGAAGGGTAAGGAAACGTGCTTTAGCTTTATAGTCAACAAATTTGAGAGGCAGCAGTAGTGGAAGCCAAATACTGTCCAATCCTCCGATAGAAATAAGGAGGAGGATGCTCCTATATGTGATTATTGCATTCAGTACTTTGTGATGACAAATTATTACTGCATCTTGAACTATCAAGTAATGCACCACCAAGTGCAGATACAAATTTCAAACCTAGAAATTGGGAAAACTATTAGAAGCGGACCCTTACCCCTTGTATTTTGCCAAAACCCCAAAAAATCAAGGATAGCTCCCTACTCAGAAGCAGTAGGAAGCAGAATACATGAGGAGGGTGCTTTTAATCTCAGTCCATGCCAACAAGATCTCCCTTTCTAGTCTGTATAGAATAGATAATGAATCTATCTTTCTCCCAATGCCTACACCTACTGCATGACCTTTTAACCAAAAAAGACAAATGCTGATCTAAGCTGCCTATGGAATGAAGTGTTGGTACATTTGACTCTTGCTTTTTCCCCTTTGAAGGTGTATTTGTGTTGTTGGTACATTTGACTCTTGTTTTATTCTGTTGCTTAAATTTGGATAATGCATACTAGTGCTCTAGGCTTTGTAAAATAATATCCTTTAATTCTTCTAGGTTGGTTCATTTGTTCCTGCATCATCAGCAAAACTGCATGTACTTGATGGTATTTACACCCGAATGGGTGCTTCAGACAGTATTCAACAAGGAAGGAGCACTTTTCTTGAAGAACTAACTGAGGCTTCTATTATCCTGCGAAATTGCACTGCATGTTCCCTTGTGATTATTGATGAGTTGGGAAGGGGCACAAGTACTCATGATGGTGTGGCAATTGCTTATGCCACCTTGCATCATCTTATCAAACGGAAAAGATGCATGACCCTCTTTGTAACCCACTACCCAAAAGTTGCGGAAATCCAAAGTGAATTTCCTGGTTCAGTAGGAGCTTATCATGTTTCCTATCTGGCATCATCTAAAGATGAAGCATCCTGCTCTGGTTCTGAGCAAGATGTCACTTACCTTTATAAACTAAAAAGCGGTGTATCAGAAAAGAGTTTTGGATTTAATGTTGCTCAGCTTGCCCAGGTCAGTTCATCCTCTTTTGAATCCATTAAACCGATCTTTACACAAATTTGTACTTAGTCCTTTTTGATTTTTTTTTTTCTTTTTTACTGCGTTCTTGACGTATTGTTTGAGAACGAGTAGTTCCTGATGGTCGAACCCATGATGAAGCCGTCTTTTTGGTATTCTTATGCTGCACCTGTAGGCTCTCTAATTATCTTTTATGTTGCTGTCATTAACTAACTACTGATTTTTACTCTTCCTGTGATTTGATCTAGGTACCTCTTTCATGCATTAATCGAGCTATGGTGATGTCTTCAAAACTGGAAGCTGCAGTGAGGAGAAGAATAGTGGATGGGTCGGCACAGGAAACTGTAGAGGAATATGAAGGAAGAGGAGTGGAGGATACAAGGGAATCCACTATAGCGGAGTTCTTTTCAAATCTGAAATCTGCTTTAGAGGAGACTGATGCAGCAAAAAGATTTGAGTTACTATCTCATGCCAAAAGTTTGGCGGAGGAGTTGACATTGACAACTTAGTAAGTTGCTAACCGTTTAAAATTCTTGCTTCTCTCATGTGGAAGACCGAAAAAGCCAGTGAACCTCCAGTTTTGAGATGGCAGATTATTTTCTCCAATCAGGCTCACCTTGTATCCTCCAAGTGCATGGTTGCATGTCCTCCAGGCAATGCCTTGGTCTCGACGGGGTGAGTTTATAGTGGAAGATCAGAATAACCACGCTTTTTCCAGATTTGATTCTCTAATGCAGGAGGACAACATCAACGTATCTAAATGACATTGCATTGAAGTGTGCCGGAGGTCCCTGTGCCAAGCAGCAACTAAATTGTAGATTGCAAATGGGCATTGGTACAGTCTGTTGCATATACACATTTTGGAGTCAGTCTCGTTTCTGTACATCCAGACGCATTTCTTTATTGTTAACAAAAGCACGATTCTGTATCTCTATGTGAAGAGAAATCTTCTCCACCCCCCAACTTTCCCTCCCTCCATTTCCACTCCCTTTTGCCTCAACATCCATATGATGGACGTTAATTGACTAGCCGGCAAAAGTATATTTCATTGTTCCTTCATGTTGTCATGTTTCTTTTTGGCCCTTGTCAGTCATTTTTATGTGGATTGATTCATGGAAATAGTGCTGTGCAAGTGTAAATAGGGTTTTGTTTGGTGTGTAAAAAAGTAAGGTTCTTTGCGACCATCTGTGTTAGATAGTGTTAGGTTAAGGGGTCCAGATATTTATTTTCTGATCTAGAGTTATATTTAGAAGCTTTCGAATATATTCTGATTTTATATAGAATGATGTATCTACTTTTACGTATAGAATTAGTGATATATTGCATATTATATACAAGTATCATTGTTAAAAATCAGTGCACTTTTGATTTTTCTTATTAGTTGTACATTTGACTGTTATATTGCAATAATATACATAATACAATACGTAAATATAAAACATACATAAAATATGCTAAAATACATATTATGTTAATAAACTAATATACTAATATATTTTTATATGTTACTTAGTGTCAGAGCCCCAAATGGTCATATTTTCACATATGCTCATAGCCTATGCGTACCCCTAGTGTAGGCGTAAAATTGAATACAATGATAACTAAATTATAAAAGTAATTGAATCAAACTGTTCAGGCAACCAATGATTAACGGAAAAAAAAATGTTGTGCAAAAAAAAAAAAAAAAGAAGAGAATATCGAAGAGGCATAAAAAAAAATAAAAAGGAGAATTGTATAGCTCGAGCTACATTTTTAAGGTATTTGTTAAAATGGACAAAATATCTTAATTCTGTTTAATTTGTTTCATTGAAGAAGTTATCATGTGACTAAAAATACAATAAAAAAGATATTAATTAGGGAACTTTAAGGTATTGAAATGCAATGTATAAACACAATTACATGCATGAAACAATCCATAATGCAAAAATGAAACAAATATGTAGCAATGAGCTCCTTTATAGATGAAATAATGAACAAATTGTTTGTCATTATTCGCCATCCTCTCAAGGCACATACATCGGAGATGAAAATATGAGGAGGCTACGCAATAATTTCTTCGAACATAGAGCAAGTGTTATAATTTGCATATTATATTTAAGTATCATAGTTATAAAGTATCTCATATTATATTTAAGTATCATAGTTATGAAGTATCGTACGTCTGATTTTTCTATTTTGTTATACATTAGACAGATTGCAGTAATATATAATACAACGCATGCAATATGTAAATGTGAAACATATAAACATATACTAAACTATGTATGATGCTATAAACCAATATATGATATATTGTCAATGACTCAAAGCCCTTAGTGCTTATCTTCTTTATATGTTAAGGAAGATAAGACTTGATGGATAATATATATTATGTGTTATGTATATATAGTATATAAATACTAATAAAATATTGATATATATTATGTATATAAATTATTCATAGTAATTGATTCATAAAATATCATTTCCATTATTATATGTGTTGATACATTGTTGGTATTTACACGTCATTTGTAATATAATACCCCGTGAATCTTTTTTCCAATGAAGCTTATCATAATATCGTTATAGTTGCTATGACTAAATTCATAACAATCATCTCATTTGTTGGAATTCATGAGAATTTACTTATTCAACTTGATTAACCATTCAAAATAATTATAAAAACAACAATGCATATATCTAAAATGTTTGATACTCTAGAAAAGCCATGAAAATTTGGAATTGGACTCCAATTAGATTAATCAAAAATATTTTCTATCACGAATTAAGTATAACTATCTTGATATTGGAATTATACCTATCTTGGCTCTTCATATAGATCCTAAGCTAAACCAAAACTTTTACAATGGCCTTGAAGAAAAGATTATTAGGGTCGTTACTCTTGTAGTAGGTTATCAATTATTAATTAGACAAACAATAAACTTGATCTCTATACAGTATGAATGTACACTTATTGGATGTAACAACAATTTCATGAGAATTCGAGACAATGAACAATACAGAATTACAATGTTTACAACTTAATTGACCTATTACATTAAATTATATAGACCATCTCACCTTAATCATATGAGGTTGTTTATAGATACAGTAGTAAAGATAAGCATAATATTTAATCACCATTTAAATGCAGATCAATTCTCAATACTCGATGATACATGTTGTACGGCATGTACTATCACAACACTAAATGCCTCTTTGTGATCAATCATGGAAGTATTCAAAAGCTTTGTTTCATTGGGCCATTTTCATATAATTGTTTGGTACTTCTCAAAATTTGAATTTCAATGGCATCACATACTGGCCTCGACACTGATTTTTTAATAGGAGACTTGTGATAGGTTTCACCATGTTATATATAAAATTAAGCACAAAAAATCAAAGCTAACAAAAATCTATTTTCTCAATTCAACAATGTATCTTCCGGTATCTCTAAGTATCTGTCTTTGTTTTGATTCTTAAAAATCTGCCTGGATCTAGATTTTTTAGTAGATCAATATTTTTCAAGAGAACATTAGCTTGAAATTTTCATTGACAGCAATTAGATCCAAGTTTTTATACTATTTTATCTTAGAACCTAATGATTAGGTTCAAGTTTATGAGTAAAAGTTAAAAGTTATTTTCTCACTTTTGATTTTTAATTCTTACTTAAGATTCCCCTTTAGAGGTTCATTACACAACCTTTTTAGACATTAGAAGAACAAAACATGTTAGATAGGACTGGTCTCAAGGGTATAAGGATATCTTTATTTATTCCATCCTTAAGAATCTTAGGGATACAAGCAAGTTGGGCTATTTAAGGCGGTCAAATGTTTATAGCAAGACTTACATTCCACTCTATGCACCTTCCCGTACAGATCATGTAGTAGGTCCGAGCAAATCTATTGAGATTTAAAAGGTTTTAAAGGGAGTTATACCATTACATTATAAGAGAAGATGGGCGCATTTTAAATCCATATATTTTATGGTTTTTGTATACGTAAAATTTTCTAGATAGAAGACAATACCTATAAGCTTATTAGGTCGGAAGTAAAATGTTTCTTGTGATAGCTAATATATTTGTTATATTGTTGATATATGATCTAATATTAGTTATAAAAGGACGTTTTCTTTGTTATTGTAGTTGTGGGTCTTGAAGTTGTTAACTTGTTTAATGATGTCGAAAATACACGTTTGCTTATGCTTTTATTGTATAAATGATGTTTTGGTTAATTTTTTTTTTATTGATTTCTGTGTTCTGTGAGGCATTTTCCATAAAACGCACTCTGTATATGCATTTTCTATATAAATTTCGATGGCATACTTTGGCTGTTGGGTTCTTATGAAAACATACATTTAACATATATTGTGTGGATTTATCATTGCTCATTTACATTTTTGCCTTAGCATTTACAAAAAAGTTTAGGGAAATTTTTTTTAGGATAATGTCAAAATCATAACCAAAATCTCGGAATTTTTTTATTGCTTACCTAAAGTTTGCAATTGCTATATTTTCATATATCATTAAACTTTTATTTATGAAAATTACAAGCTCATCTCTAATTATTTACGCTTATACTTTTATTCAATACTTTTATTCAATGAACATATATTAGATCGTTTTCTTAAGACGATGGATGCACTAAATTTGATCAGTAAATTTTCAGAATAAAATTTTAATAAATGAACATTAAACAACTAACCAAATTTAAAAAGTTTATTTGATATTATTTATTTATTTTAAGGAAGTCCTACGCAATTTTATTTTTTTAGACATCCCTAATCCTAGGTGCTTCGCATCTTTTTCCGTAGCCAAGCATCCCACGTCAGATAACTAACATTGAATGGAGGTCCTCGAGAAAGGGACGCGTCTTCACAGGGCACCATAGCTTTCTTTATTTATTTTTTTAAATTTAAAAAGGGAGGAGGAAATAAAGACAAAATGAAAGGAAAAAAAGGGCAGGGGAGGGGAAAAGGGAAAAAAATAAATAAAGGAAGAGAGGTAAAAGGAAAAAAAAAAACGGTAGAAAGGGAAAAATGGGAAAAAAATTAATAATTTATATGAATTCTCTGATAATTTCAATTGACAAATTAAGTGAACTTTCTAAAAATTTGTGTTGGTAAACAATTTAACTAATTTTAAAAAGTAATGGTTGTAACATATTTATTTCATAAAACAAGTCGTTAAAAAAGTAGCGATTGAAAAAACTAGCTGTTGTAAAATATTCATTATTTGTCAATCAAAATGAATTAAAAAAACAAAACTAGTCATATTAAGTAGTCGTTATATAGCCATTCTAAAGTAAGTATTGAAATTCTAAAGTAAGTATTGAAATTCTATAAATATAAGCATAGACAAAGATCTTCACTATTCACTTTCATATTACCCATTTGCATTCATCCTTTATGCTTCTCTTTCCACTTCTAAATATCATATCGACAAGTAACTCTGATTCTGATTTTGAGTTGGAAAAAAATATATTTGAGGTAGCTGAATAATTAATTATATCAAAGATGAGTAATATATGGGCAGATTTGATGAATTCCTTGTATCAAATGCTTCTTGAGCTATGTAAGAGCTTATCTAGAAGAAGGCACAAGAGAAAGTATATTGATGGAGATCATCTCGAGGGTCATAATCATCTATATAGCAACTACTTCTCCGAAAACCTAATACATATCGATGAACAATTTTAGAGAATATTCTAAATGCGGAAAAGTTATATTTTTCCACATCGTATAAGTATTACAGGATAGCCCTCCCTTTTTCAAACAAAGGAGAGATGCTATAGGTAGAACCTAACGCTTCACCACTATAAAAATGCATTGCTGTTATTTGAATGTTAGCTTATGAAGTAAGAAGAGATACTTATTTGTGAATGGTCGAAAGTACAATAGTAAGGTGTGTCAAGCATTTTGTTCAAGGCATCAGGGCTTGCTTTAGTGATGAATATTTATGTAGACAAAATCCTACTGATATTTAGTGTTTACTTGTTGTTGCTAAGCAATGTAGGTTATGTTGGGGAGCATTGATTATATGTATTGAGGGTGGAAAAAGTACCTAGTTACATGGCATGAAATATATACTTGAGGTGATCATGGTTGTTTAATAATTATGTTTGAAGTTGTTTCATATGATACTTAGATATGTATGTATTTTTTAAAGTCCCAAGCTCAAATAATGATATTAAGGTATTAGATCGCTTACCTTTATTTGATGATGTCTTGGAGGGACAAGCTTCTCAAACTAACAATACTATCATTGATTGAAATTATAACATGGGATATTACCTTACAAAAGGTATACATTCAAAGTCGTTAACATTTGTCAAATCTATTTCATACTTGTATAGTCTAAAAGAGTAATTATTTGCTAATTGCCAAGAAATATATAAAAAGGATGTCGAATGGGATTTTGGAATACTAATGTGTCGTTTTCATATGGTTCGCAAGCCTTTACATTTTTAGGATCAAAAGATATTAGGATGAATAATGCAAGCATCTCTAATTTTATACAATATGATTATTGAAGATGAGTGAGATGGGTACAACTCTGAATATGAAGATTTAAAGTATGAGTCTAGAGGCACAAGTGATTCGGCATCTCATATCTTTTGCAATTATATAGCTAATTATGCAATGTACATCTAAACAATATTAGGCCTTGTAATAGGACAAAGCACCATCAACTACAAACCAACTTGATTAAACACATCAGTTAATGTTTCGAAACTATTAATTAATGTTTATTAGATGATGATTCTAATTTAAGTGTTAGATGTTTATGTTCTATTTATTTTTCTTTTCCAATTTCTAACTATGTACTTTAATTCGTCTCAATTTAGAATAAAATTTCTTGATAATTTTGCTTTTTAAGCTAACTAGTTAATAAATTTAAATTTTTTTAATTATAAATTTGAACAGCACTATAAAATTTTCTTTCTATTTTTTCTTTTCAATATGCTCGTTGTAATTTTTTTGAGATATATATATGGATATATAATTGAAAGTAACTAAAAGTAATTTAATGTAGGATCCAACAAAAACTTTAAAAGTTGCAATGGAATTGCATATAAGGAATTTAGAAATAAAGTGAAGGGTTTCTTAAAAGAAAATGTTCCTTAAAATATTGAGGTGGTCTATATAGAGTTCCTATGGGTTGGAGATGGCCTTAGTGAACTTTATTGATAAGGAATATTAAAAGGTTACTAGGTCACATATTAGCGTGTGAAGAAACTCTTTTTTTTTTCGCGTGTGGAATGCTAAGTACTTTAATTAGGATCTCTAAGCATTTTTTTTTTTTTACCAACCTCTACTCTTCGCCATCAGAGATTTTTAAATAAATATTATTAAAATTTATTTATATTATATAGAGGACTAGCAATAAAAAAAAAAAAAACTTAAATAAAAAAAAGAAAGAAAAATATAACAAAGGACCGGAGCTTTTTGCTAAAACCCAACTTCTAATATACTCATAAAAATAGTTCACCTTAAAGACCGTTGCTTGTCATAACTGTCATAACTTTCTTTCTTTTTTGAAATCTTTCAGTGAAAAAACTCTGGATCGGGACTGATATCTGAAGCAATCAAATGAAGCAATTTTAGTTTGGAAAAAAGAAGCAGCAGCATCTTGAGACATTCCAACCCTAGGGAAGAATCAATGTTTCAATCACCAAAGAAAGTGTAAGCAGAAGATTAATGTTTACCCAGCCGCCAAAGAAAGTGCCTTTCCAGAATGTGAGATATGCCACACGATAGAGTACTTGGTAGTCACGGAAAATCAATTTAATTTGAATTTTTTGAAATAAAAGCACGACAATAAAATTTTGATCTTTTTTTAGTATGAGATGCACAGAATTGATTATTTGGAAAATAGGGACTAGGATCACAACTCTTGGGGGCTTGATAAAATTCAGTCAACTGAAGGTCAGTCGAGGGGTTTCGAAATTTTCGAGTGAATTTAGAAATTTCCTCCGAATTCTAGACTTATGATTAAGAAGGTCGAATGGGAGAAAATTTTGGTGCGTGAAAAATCCTGGATTTCCCTTCTATTTTTATTTCGTTTCTTGATCAGTTTGATTAGTTCTGTATTGTTCTTGATAGCCCTAAACTATACCTAGTCACTCTTTCATTAGGGATTGTATCATTTATATTCACATTTCGTGGTCTCGTGATTTTATTGATCCTATTTATTCATAATCTTTCGCAATATATGATGATTGTGATCGTGATTTTTATTTTATTATTCATTTGGTGTATTTCATGTGTTATTTTTTAATTAGGCTTGAACTTTACAATTTGTGGAAGCATGTAATTCTAATTTATCTTCTCGTGAAGAGTGTTGGAAATCCAGTTGCACTTTTAATTTTCCCATGTGATTGATGAATGGTGATCATCAGCTTTCTTCTTTATATGCATCATGTTGGATCGATGAAACTATTTATGTAATTCGTTTTGATCAATAAGTTCTGTTCTTGATGCAGGATTTGAACGTTTTACATGCCTATAGATGCCGAGTGGCTCTGAAAGGATCTCCATTTTAAGGCGTCATGGAGAATTTGGCCAAGGATAATAATGATCAAGGAGAAAAAGATTCGACTATGGCTGCATTTACAGAATGCATAATACGTGGGTGTTCTAAACAATGCAAGAATGAAAGTAATAATGAAGAATTGAATCATGAGCTGGAGGATGGTATGGGTAAGGAATCGAGTCCAGGAACTTTGAGTAATGGAGATGACGGAGAGAAACCAGGTGGGAATAGGGAGGAGAACCGGGAAGAGGTACCCCGTCTGGAAGTAGGTGAGGAGACAGAACTGACGCCACTAGCATCGCACAATCTTGAAGATGGAAGTATTCAGGAGAAGTCAAATGAGAAGAAGAGATTGTTGGAAGCTGCAGGAGATGGAAATGATAATGATTCCACACAGAATCACGGGTACGATTCACAAAAGAAGTACAAGCAAGGAGAGTGTTCAAGCGCAGAACCTGAGTTTGGCTTGGCGGTTTCTCCACTTGAATGCAGCAATGACCTCTCTAATGTAACCGATGGTAAATGTGGCTCCAGAAAGCGGGAAGGCAGTGCGAGTGGGAGTTCCGGAAAGAGGCAGCGTGATGAATGGGAATCCCAAGCTCTAGCCAATGAAGAAAGCATGGATGACACTGCTAGAAGTGGTAAAAGAAGAAAAAGTAGATGGCTTAATGCTGATATGCAGATGAAATTGCTCGGTCCACTCCAGCTTCCTAATTTGACGGATCAAAGTGTCCTAGAATTTGATGCGGATCCTGAGATACTTGGTTTGAAAACAGAACTTGCTGACATTGATGACAAGTTAGAGAAACCTGTGCTTGTTGATGAACGGCGGAAGGAGGAGCAATCTCCTTCTCCAGATCCGATATACAATGATATGGGCATTAGGATTAACACACGTGAAGTAAGACTTCGTGAGAAACTGATCCGGAAAAGGCATGGTATTATTTCTGATTTGATTAAGAAGCATCCAACGTTTAAGCCTCGTCCGAGTTATAAGCCATCGAAACTCTTGAAGAAACTCTATATACCGGTGAAACAATATCCTGAGTATGACTTTGTAGGTTCCATACTCGGCTA
Organism: Lumnitzera racemosa; assembly: GCA_024138005.1. NCBI lineage: Eukaryota > Viridiplantae > Streptophyta > Magnoliopsida > Myrtales > Combretaceae > Lumnitzera > Lumnitzera racemosa. The sequence continues at coordinate 109,478,134 of JAMXBC010000004.1, forward strand.
TAGAGGAGACAATCAGAAGAGGATGGAAAAAGAAACGGGGGCAAGGATTTCCTTGAGGGGTGCAGGCTCCTCTCGCAAGCGAAGGCATGTTTCGAACAATGACGACCTGCACGTACTTATAGAGGCAGATGATGAAAATTCTCTTGACGCAGCAGTCAGGATGGTCGAGAAATCGTTGGTCCCGGTTAAGAATAGCGGGCATGAACGAGCCAAATTAGGAGAGATAGCGGTGGGAAATGCAGGCACCAATGGCGATACAAGGTCGTTGGTTTCACCAGCTTCGCCTCCTGTGTTGATAGAGAATGAAACTCATCTTCCTGGAAGCCAGAATTTCACTTTGACCCTCTCACCTTCAGTTCCAAGCCTATCGGACATTAGTGGTGCAAGCAGCTTCAGTTCATTTTCCTCCTACTCGGACTGGTTTGCATTCTCATCTCACAGTATATTGTCACAACCCCATATTGGTGCAGACTATTGGGGTTTCCAGTTCGCATTGTCCTGCAGATCTCCATCAGCCCTGCAAATTCCTCCTATAGATATTTGCCATACTCCAGAGGGCAGTGTGAAACATATAGTATGGCCTACTGATCATACCCACTCCAGGACACAGTGATGCATGGATGCTTTCTTTTCCCTAGAATCTAAACATGGCACGGTGAAATCACTTGTTTTTTTTTTCTTTGTACAGGAGATAGATGGTGAGCTTGACAGCTTTTTGCCAAGGGTTTTGAAGAAAAAAATTGATTTGTTTCTTTATTTTGCATCTCTACTAGAAAATTTTATTGAACTCCCCTTCATTGATCACAGTCCATATGCTATCTAAGCGTATTTTCTTGTTGGTTGCTATGCATTTTCTTGAAAGCCAAAAAATTATCGTCAGACTTGCCAACCATGTTTAACGCCCTTGTTGGTTGATGTCTAGCATTTTTACCAATACGATATGGGACAGGTAAGGTTACAACTTCTACCTACTAGAGCCCTTATCCGGTCATTTATGGCTCAGCTTCATTATATGGTTTCTGCAATCAAATGGAGTCTATTAGCTAGGGAGATAATAGGAAGAAGCTCCTCTTCCAAAATCTGAATAGAGAAGGCACGTATATAGAAGGTCCGGCTCCATTTACATTTCAAGACATGAGCTTCCATGAGTAGACAATAATTGCTATACTGCAAAATATATGAAGTAAATTGTTAGAAAAATTTATCTTTATTACCTTTTTTTTCTTTTTTTATTTTTTTATTTTTGTGTGTATGTGTAAAGATTATAATTTGAACTCTTAATAAGTGTCTTGAATATAATATGATTTCTACGTTCTCTCCCACTTAGTTTGAACATTTTTGGGATAGAATCAAGCCATCTAAACTTAGAATTGCTTTCCAGTTCTATATCAATCAGCAGTTGCTTTCTTCGACCAGGTTTCTTAGACTTTTTTCTTTTTAAGGGAAGATATATGCTGAATGAAATAAAATATCGATGTAACCTCCGGGCATGGACGCTGCCTAATATATGATAACTTCGGACACTGGGCACCTTTACTGGTACCTGTCGATGGAAGTAACTATTTAGATCTACACCCACTCAAAACGTGAAGAATTGAAGACCACGAAAAATGGATTGTGTGAGGAAAACAAGCTCTTAACATTTATTATACAAGTTCATTTTTGATAAACCAGGGAGAAAGGGAGAGAAACTGCTTAATTAGATATCTGAATTGATTTCAGCTAAACTTCAGCATTTATATGCCTTTTTCCTTGTATAGTGTTCAAAAAGTGCTCCATTTCCGACTGTCTGCTGCTCCATCAAATGTTGACAATGCAAGAGGGACATTCCATTTAAGAATATTTTTTATTGGGTCAATATTTGAGAGTAAGTTTAAATAGAAATCAATTTTTGAAAAGTTCAACTAAAAGATTAATATAATATTTATTAGTTCAACTGAGAGATATCATTAAGTTGCTATTATTACACTATTAAGAAGAGCTGATATGGTAGTTATCTGCTACGATTTGTTACTGTGTAATCGGTTGGAAGTGATGTAGACATAAAACTATAAATAAAAACAGAAAAAAAAATATAATTGTTGAAAATTAATAAAAAAATATAAAACATGAAAGAAAATCGTAGAAAAACAAAAAAAAAATTAACATACTTAATTAGATAGAGTTATATATAAATTAAAGTATGATTATATATATGTAAGTTAACTTGTTAAGTATTAACCATGTATAATATAATGTATATACATATATATATATCGAAAATAAATTAACAAAGAATGTTAAATAATTAAGCAAAAATTGGAAAAAAAATTAAAGTTAGAAAATAAGAAAACGATTGGGAAAAGAAAGAGAAAATAAATTTTTTTTTTTTTTTTTAGAAAAAAGAAACCTTTTGGCCATCACAAGGCTAATGGTTTTGACTTGGCTTTTCTTTTTGACCACCCACCACTCAAATGTGGTTGCAACCCACGATTAGGTGGCCGCTTTTTCGGCCTTCGAGTGCTTAGAAGGTTTTTTTTTTTTTTAATTTTTTTCTATTTTTTATTATTTATTCAATATCATTTTTAAATTTATTTTCTGTTTTTTTAATTATTTAATATTATTTTTAAAATTTATTATATATATGCATATACATTATATTATATATGATTAAAAAGATAACTTACATATATAATTATACTTTAATTTATATATAACTACATTTAATTAAGCATGTTAATTTTTTATTTTTCTGCTTTTTTTTTACATTTTCTTATTTTTTTTTATGATTTTTTGTTACAATTTGACATTTTTTTTTATTTATAGTTTTATGTCTACGTTATTGCTAAATTAATTACAATGTCAAAGAAATGCGGTAGATAACTATCACATCAACTTCACTTGACGATGTTATAATAGTAAATTAATAATATCCTCTGATTAAATTAATTAATGTAATATTGATTTTTTAATTAAATATTTTGAAACATTAATCCTATATTTAAACGTTAATCTACTTTAATTTACTCTTTTTGGTTGCTACGTTTCTCCCGAGAGCCAGAAGATCATTGTCCGGCTTGCGAACCACGTTCAATAGCCTTGGTCCATGTCCAGCATTATCATCAATATGATATGGTATAGGACAGCTTACAACTTCAATCTACTAGAGCTCATATTCAGCTATGGTTCAGCTTCAGTTAATGGTTTCTGCTAGTAAATGAAGTCTAATAGCTGAGAAGATGAAAAGGAAGCTCCTCTTCCAAAAACTGATAGAGAAGGAACCGCATATAGGGCTGATTCCCTTTACATTTCAGCTCATGACCTTCCAGGAGCAGACAACAATCGCTAGTGATACAAGTCTGTATCTGCTGGTGCGGCTCAAACTTGCAAAAATATATAATGGAAATTGTTAAGAACTGCTTTTGGTACACTTGTAGATAGGTTAATACATAGAAAAACTTAGACTTTTCAATGTATTTAATTTTTTTTTTTTTTTTGTAAAGTATGTGATTAACATTTAAAGAAAAAAGGTGATGGATTTATTTTTTAAGTCTTAACAAGTGTTTCGAACTCTTATTAACTTATATATAAACAGAAAAACAATAGAAATACGAAAATGCTATTGCTAATGTGGGTACCGAATTACTTGTTCTTGTAGGAATTATCCAAATGCTTTTAAAAGTCAGCCAGTTGTCAGAAGGACATCTAATCGTAGCATATGTTGTGATGTATATCACCACTCATATGAATGTGGATTTAAATTGCTTTCTGTTGGTGTTTTAATATGCTGTGTGCTTCCTAAACCAGAGTAAGATATTAAAAGCATATCTTAATTACCGAAAGAGTGAAGTTTTCAATCGTTGAACCCTTAAAGTTATGAAAGTAGTAGGTTTCTTTTATTTTCACTGGGATTCCATTAGTCTCTAACTTCTGCACATGTGATGCACGTTCCATTTAATGAAAATCATTGCTCTAAGTTGGTTATCAAAAGTCAAATTGACCAAAACGCAGCATATTTGCCCCATAAACCATAATATTTTTCCTTTTTATCTTCTTCCACCTGATAAACGAATTTTCTGCATTTTACGATTTGCTGGATCATTTAGGATCTGCTTAGATTAAAATGTACAAGTCGCCATTCAGAAGAGGCGATTCTTCAATAACTTGGAACAAAAAATAAATAAATAAAAATTCTGAACATATAAGTTTCTTCAAGGGATATCAATCTTTTATACTGGCTATAAACAATCTCAAATCTCTAGCCTTCTTCTCATGCAAAGGTGATATATCAGTTTCCGAATCACTCAAATCAATTACATCGATAGGTTGATCCCTAACTTGGGCACATTTACTAACACGCACAACAGGTGCTGGGGAAGGACTTAACAGGTCAATGAATTCCTTGGCAGTACCAGCACCAGCTGCGGTACCAACCAGAGGGCAAGACTGGTAATAATTGCAATGCACTTCACCATTTGATCCCTCATCGACCAATGACATCTTATCCAATTGATCAGCCAACACTGCAGTACTATCCTCTAATGGGACTACTGCACTTGGAGGCAGACTAGGTACAAGCTTTGAATTGCTTTGCAGTTCAATATCCAGCAGTAATTGCTGGAGTTTCAGATCAATTTCAGCAGTTGATTGGGCTCCCTTCAACTTTCTTCGACTAGTTTTCTTAGACTTTTTCTTCCTCAGTTGAGCTATTTTCTCCTCAAACTCTCGTATCTTTTCAGGGCATGCCCTGAAAACCAATGAAAAATAATTTTTTCTTTATTATAAGGGAAGATATATGCTGAATGATATATAAATATCGATGCCTAAAGTCAATCATATAGATATTTGTTATTGAAGAGGATTTAGCAATGCTGACAAGAGAAACAGACAACTATGCCTCTTACCTTTCCAAGAGGTCTGCAGGAACTATGGAGGTTTGAAGTCCATGTACATTTTCCCATGAAATCTCAAAGCATTCTTTACCATGAACTTTTCTCTGCTTGATAACTTCGGACACTGGGCATCCTGCTGGCACCTGTCAATGGGGTTAAATATTTAGATCCACATGCACAGAAAGCATGAAAAATTGAAGATCATGAAAAATGGAATGTAAAGGCAACAATTTCCTTCAAATTCATTATCAAACTCGATCTGGTCTTAATACTAATCGTTACGGTTAGTTAATCTGTGTAGCACTGTCTATAAGCAACAAAGCATAGTTAGTATTTACACAATACAAATGCTCCAAAATGGTTTTTAGCTATGTGTAGCTGAAAAAAGGCAAAAGATGCCTATGGAAGGGAATGAAAAGGTAAGTCATGTTGTCAGCAAAACCATACCTTGTGTAGGGGAAGACTGCCTTCAATTTCTGAAAATGTAGACCTCAAATTGGCAAATCTCCGTAAATCCCTTTCAGCAACCTTTGGAAGGATATATTCATCTAAGGCAGAGACTGCTTTTAGGAAACAATTCTAAAATATTGAACAAGACAAGGCAAAAAATTGAACCTGCAAATTCCTCTCCATGTTTCCTAAAAAGAACTGACGTTTATCCAGAGCAAACTCAATTGGTGATGTTCACCATCAATTCTCAAATTTGGGGAAAATGACATGGTTCTATATGTTTCCACAAAAAATTACTGAGAGCAAAGACAAAAATGGATTTGTTTCTATTCAACAGAATTCCCTATGGCAGATTGCAAGGGTCATCACTCAAACCCAAATCCAAAAGTAGAACCAATAAGCCTGACAAAGAATGGTAGTTACGCTTTATTTTCCCTATTATTGCAATGTTTACATGAACATTTATGCACTAGCTAGGCAATGGAAACTACTAGCTAAATCCAAGTGTTCTAAGAACTTCTTTCATTGTTGTATGGACCATTAAGGAATGAGACAATGTGCATAAAGTTAGATCATGCAGCCACTTATATAACTCCTTCCTAGTGCCAGACAGGTCTACTATTGTAGATGCAAAACTCTTGTATGAAGAGTTTGGACTGTCCAGGATAAGGTGAGTTGGTAACAAAAAAATAACGGCCGCCAAAAGGTAATCCACCTTATAATACCCACAAATACTAATTATTAAACATTTTCTTCACTAATCATTCAGAAACACCATCTACAAGTGAAAAACAGGAGCACCTGTTTTTTCAGGAGACCAATCAAAGAACTGAGCACATATCTGATGAAGCTTGACATGCTGAAATGGATGCAGTGCCAGAGCCCTGATAAAGAAATGAAGAACAATGTTGCATCATACTAATGTTCCTGGACTCCATTAACAGGTTGACTAAAAAAAAAAAATTAACCATCAGCATGATGGTTTATCAGTTTCTTTTGTCAAACATATTCTTTCAAATTATTCCCCATTAGATTCCTTGATGCAGATACATGAGATCAACTGTTCTGATTCTTTCTACTTTTATTCTTTTCTCCATGTTTTCCTGGTTCTATATGCAAGTCTGGTCTTACAAGAAAAACCGTGTTGATTAACTAACAAAAAAGAATTTCAACAGGTTTTACCAACCGATGACCGGAAGAAATCTCTAGCATATCTTACGTGGGTGTTTTATCATTCTCAGTTCCAAATGTCCTTTATTGCATGCAATATTGAGATTTGAAATACCAGCTTATCTATTGCCAGTATATCTTTTCTAATGTGCAAAACAACTCGAATTCAACTCAACCAGTATTCTCATTCATAATAAGATAAAAGAATATTTGCTATAAATCCTCATATTTTTTCACTTCTTTACTGTTCAAATAATTGTCACAATAATTTGAAATTTTAAGCTTGTAGATACAGCTTAAGCTTTTATATTTATCACTTTAAACTCCCCCTCATTTTTGGTTGGGACTTTGACTAAAACCTATCAAGTGTACAACTTAACTAAATGAGGATGTAAATGATTAATGCATAGATTTAAAACCAATGACATCCTATTCTAATACCATGTAAATATTAGCACCAAAATCAATTAATCTAAAAACCTAAACTTACATATATACAGCAAGGGCTTTTATATTTAATGCTTCACCTTCACAGCTCAATCCAGAATTCATAAACTAGCACCTAAAATAATGAATCAGATTATTGTACATTCCATGTGCCTTCTCTGTTTCTGGAATGAGTATCTTTTCATCTTTAAGGATGAAAAACACACTTCAATATACATGCAAGGAAGACATGAGTCAGTGAAACTCCATGCAAGGATATGAATATGTCAGCAGGGATTTCATATTGGTACACTGGTAGGATTAGCTTGAGTTTTTTTCTGTCTTTCAATAGACAAATTATATATATCTCAAGATGACATATGTAATCGTTATCCTGATTCTTCCATTATTATTCAGGTCCCTTTCTTGAAAAACTAAAAAGAATAAGAACTCTCAATTCCAGCATGTACATAAAGCAAGTGCCAAACATCAGGCAGTAGATACAAGCATGCCATATTACCTATAAACAGCATCAGAATCGGCAGAGTAACACTTTGGCTTTGTGTAAGCATCAATTACTTGCAAAAATTGCTCATTTCCTTGAAAGTTATCATCGCTACCTATGGCAGACACAAGCACAACCAAACAAAAGTCAATTATGAAGCACTGCAGTTCATCCCAGTCCCTTAAAACAGTTTCAGTTGCCTGCTTGACTATAAAACAAACATATATCATAATTACAAAACAGAACTATTCTATTAGCATGAACATAAGCTTACAATGATTCCTTGATTTGTCAGAGGCTTTCTTGTCATCTAATCTGAATTTTTTATGTTGTTTTCTTGAACCTTTTGTCATTTTTAGAAAGGGCAGTCCTCCAGATGTCATACTTTGAAGAACTGAATCATCTCCCACTGACTTTATGATATGACATGCGGATTCCTGAACCAAGTGAAAAGGTGTACACCGCTCCTAAGTATCTTACTAAAGAATCACTAATCTTTAAATCTTCAGAAATTTAGGACTTACAGTGCCAAAACCATGAACTCCATGAGAGTAGTCACTGCCCAAAAGCAGTGCTAAAGCAATCTGAATCACAAAGTATGGGAACATTGAAACAGCTCAGGACATGGAATTCCATGGAGAAAGGCAAAATAATGAACAACAATTGGGCAGAAACAAGTATATATTTATTAATTATGGATGACATTTTAAGGTAAATCCACCGAATATGCAAATTTCAATCAATTTGTATTTCTCTGAGAATTCTTTCTTTTGATGGTAATTAAGTATGGCCACTAACCACCTTTCCTAACCTACAGCTCTTTGGGTGAAGTGAATGATGCCAACAAGGACTGCTTCTCAATGCACTTGAATCATATCAAGGTCAACACAGAGGTTTTTGTTTTTTGTTTTTTTTTTTTGGGGGAGGGGGGCGGGGGGAGGGGGGTGGAAGTGGTGGTTTGTGGGGGGTGTTGGGAAGGCAGTAGGGGGGTTTCAGATCGCAGACATTGCATAGCAGTAACTCATCCTAATGGTCAAATTTTGAGTCCTCCATTTATGTTTTCATAACAAATTAGGAGTTTTACAAGACATATGGTCCAATAAACTAACGTTTAACTGTGTCTACACAACAAGAAAGAAAGAAAATAGAAAATATTATAAATACATTAAGGATTGAAACCAGGTTTTGAAGTATCTGACTTTCCAATAACATTGGATCCCTTGAAAAGAAACAGAACTGCAGATGAGAGAGTCTTCCCCTCTTAGTAAATCACAGTGGTTTTGATCATGGTAATGATGAATAGATAGTTACAAGATAAACAATATACCTACTATATATTATATTGAGCTAGTTTTATTTCAGTAAGGATCGTCCTTGGGAAGAAAAAGTAAATGCATGGAGCATATTATTTATTTGAGAAGAAAAGGAAACAAATTACTAGCTTACAGTGTCATCATGAGGCATTAAGCATTCCTTTTCAAAGGTTCAATAGAAAGCAAGACAGATTATAACTGATTCAAAAATTTTAAAGCACAATTACCAGTGAGTTCCTCCCAAATCCAAGCTGTCTCTCTATGTCAGACATCTCATAGCAGACAACATAACCAGAATCGTCTAATTCACAAGAAAAGTCATTATTTTTCTGAAAAGTCAAATCCGTATCTTGCCTGTAAGTATAGTCAAATGCCAACAAAAGCTACTAAACTTACTAAGGCAGATGTCTCTATAGACTGTCCTTGCACCAAAAAGGAATATATCTGAATCTGATGTAAAACATCCATCCTGGTAGTCGAAATGACATCTATGTAAAGACGATTGGAGGAAAAGATATGGCTCTACACCACCTGCGACAAATTGATACAGGAGATTCACTTACACATAGTGATTCAGCATTTAGCAAGGCACACTGTGCTTCCGCTTCTTCTATCCTAATCAAGGAAAATAACATGTTAGAAATAAGCTTTATCAATAAAGACAGCATGACTCACAAATTGTTTCTTACTGTAGTTTATACAAAGTTGCCCAAGGATTTCAAATTTAAGATCATTTATGTAATTGAGAGTGCTATAATAGGAGTACAAGAAAAAGAAGAGTCAAGATGTAAAGACATTAGAGAAGGTTTGCAGCTTGAGACCAGGATCAGACCCCAAAAAAAGGACTATAGTTCTATTGAAAAGTACTGTTTGAAATGGACATTTGAGAAGAAACTGAAAAGGTACCAGAACACTTTCACAGGTAAGAAAAAATTGAAAACTAGACAAATCAAGCATATAAAATCTTTGCATTGTTCCAAAATGGAGGAAAAAAGAACATAAAAGAAAGGAAAACACAAAAAAAAAAGGAGGCAGTGAGACATGTTGAGGACAAGATTGCATATTCTCCTGATATGATTCATTATCTACGGTCTTGTCTAAATTAAGTTGGTACAAGTTTTTCATTGCTTCAAGCTTTATCACTCACCTGTATGAGCCCCAAAAGTAGGGAAACAAGTTTTGGGAAATTTTACTACCGTTTGGAAGACCTCTCGTGTCTTGTACCACCTTCATGATACTTCATCATGTGTTAATTTCAGAGTCGTTGGAACTTCATTTAAATCCAAAGTTTTAATGAGACCCACTTCACATTTCTTTTCTCTGTTTTTGTCACTCGTTGCAGACTTCTTCATCATCTATAGAGCAAGAACAAGTAAATACAGAGTAAAACTTACCCATCTAAACAAGGGATTCCAAGTGCCATGCCCAAAACCTTAGCCTCTTTAATCATGCGTGAAAACTCTGATCCCATGTTTCTTCTCAATGATGACACATCTTGTGCATTTGTATTATCTCGTATGACCTGACTTTGCTTGTGTTACAATAAAAGCTTGTTTAGTACAAAAGTCAAAAGCTTGTCCTTTTGTAACATTGAAACAGTTGACTTGGAGTGCAAAGACGAGTACCTCACTTCCTGAACATAAGCGCCGTTTGTAAGTAGATAATTTGATGGCAGGAATTGATCCATCTGTGTAATGGGGAAGCTTAGGATCAACACCATTTTTAAACATAACAATATCCAAATTTAACAGTAAAACAAGGAAAGATTTTTGGCTTCCAAAATTGTATTCCAAAATTCACAGATTGTGATGTACTTCACAACACCTAAGCAGCAGTCTAATGTAAAAAGCCTATTCTACATGATTAATCAAGTAGGATTTTCTTACCGTTCATTCATCTATGAACGGGGAAAGTGCCTATCTGTATTACGTCGTCTGACATGTTGCAGCTCAAGTACGAAAATTTTTACGGGTTGTCAAGATACCATTTTGTTATATTGGACGGGGAATCATCTCTATTACGATTTACAGGACATGAACAGCTTGAATGGCAAAAATCACAACAACCAGAACTTCAGCTGACCGAACAACAGAAGCTTCCTTTGTGAGATACCAATCTTAAAATAAAGCAGCTCCAAGCACCATCTCACAGTTATAGGGCAGCCACTGACTAGACAGAACCCTTATTTGCCAACACAGGGAAAGAAATACAAACCCTTGACAGCATTGAAATATAAAATTGGATAAACTGCATTTGCATCTTGCAAATTTTTAAAATTACAGAACCATTCGATGTTTCTTTTTACTCCACAACCCGTCTTGCGTTCACTTGATTAATAATTTATCATACTTGCTCAATGACACACATCTGAACCTTAAGATCACATTATCTCATTAAACCGGTTTAAAATGTAGAAATTGATGAACTTTTGATGGACTGCAGTACTTTCCGTGGGTTCAGTTACCCTTGATACAAAATAAATATGTATTTTCCATCCCCAAACATGTTGGCCAATGGATTACATGCGCAGGGGTCTAGAGAGTCAAAGCAATTTACCGGATAAAGTTCGAAACTTGAAAAATATTCTCATCAACAATGAATAAAGTTCAAAACTTGAAAGGAAGTTACGGTACCTGTGACGAAAATGAGGCTACAATTCAAAGCAATGAGAGCTCTAAGTCGGTGAAAAAGACCTTTAAGGTACACTTTTTCCTTGTAACAATTATGGGATTTGCTTACATTTTGAAGTTGAACCATCCAACAAGAAAGATCTATACACAGTCTCTTGTTCCTGTATATATTGAAATCAGACATAATAGAAGAAAAAACAAAAAAAGAAATGAAATCACATGTGATAATGAATTATAAGAAGAAAAAGAAAAAGAAAAGGAAGAACGGAAAGAGATAGAAAGACTCACTGAAGATGGTGAAGAGGGAGAGTTTTCTTGCATGATTCCAAGATGTCCCAGAGATTCTTCACTCCCATTATTTGTTTGCTTACTACTGTGAAAGGGAAAGAAAGACATCCAAGTTTAAATTTTTAAAAACCCCTGCTGCTGTTGGAGTGCGAGGACAAAACGCAACCGTAATATAGGTGCCTTTAAAAAAAAAATCATGTAACAAAAGATAAATTTATGCAATAGGTCGTATTTATGGAAGAAAAATAAAAGAATTAAAATAAAAATCAAATTATATTATAGCCTAATATAATATAGTCGATATAGCGTTGATTTCCAATAAAATAAACCATATTTGAATTTTCTTTTTTATATTCATGAAAAAAAAAGATAAAAATTTTAAAAATATAACAGTTGATTAAATAATAGGATCAATTTGATTAAAATAATGCATCAACTTAAAAATGATGTCTCCTTTTATTAATATAAATAAATGTGCTTTCTAAAAAAAATTAAATAAATATGGTATTAAAACAGCAAACAATTTGATTTGATTTAGTTTCTACTATTTTTGGAATCAAATAATTTTTTATTTGAAAAATTTTTATTCCAAACCAAACTTTACTATTTAATCATAAATTCGTAAGGGATAATGAAAGATTTAATATAATTTTGTACAAATTTTATTTTATATGTATGATGCCATATACATCAATATGTGACAATTATTAATCCTATTGTTAATTATATATATATAAATACGTAATAATCAAATTTTACATCAAACGTGTATATAATTATATATATACTTATATTCATACACATGGGAATTCAAAAATATAAAGTATATGAAATATTAATAATAGGAAAATATTTAGGTAGTCAATTATGGAAAAGCAAGATATAGATAAAAAGGAAAAAAAAAGAAGGTTTTAATATCAAAGTTGTTGAGAAATATAAACAACACATAAGTACATGAATAGTTGTTTTTATTAATACATCATAAGCCAACAGTACCAATCATAGTTATTTGCTCCATTCTAAATCTGCATAAGTCTGCAAAAACAATGCCATATAGGCCACTCGACTAAATTGTTACATGATGTGTATGAGTTGTCAATATAAGTAGACATAACCTATGGAGACTTGAAATTCACGATGCATTAGTCTATGGATTGGTAAGGAAAAAGGAAAAAGGAAAACGGAAAAAAAAAAAAAAAACAAGCTATGGATGAGCCTTTTCAGTTTTAAATAATTACATCTAAATTGTTGTAATCTGTTAATATTAATATTAATCTCTTAAAAAAATAAATCAAATTCAAATATTTTTCTTCTTAAATTATAATATGTGATATAATTGATAAAAAATAATAATAACTATAGATATGATACATCAAGCAAGATGCTAAAAAATTATTAAAAATAATTTATACAATCAAAATGTAATAATATTAAAAGGTGAGTATGAATGGATATATTAATTTTAGTTAAAGTATAAATATCAAAATGAGACGTTTATGAATTATATAACACTGATAAACTTTTTCTAAAAATTTTTATTTTGTATTTCATTTTATAAAAGTAATAAAAATCTAATTATCAATGTATATTTTAATTCAATCTAGAGTCTTACATTAAGATGAATTCTAAAGTTAAGCATGTTAAATAAAAAATACTCTCACATAAATAATTATCCATTGGTTCGTTATTTTATTGTTTAAAATTATAATTTTATTACCAAATTATTCCATGGTAATGCTTTTTAAATTTATATTTTTCTAGGTGCTTTTCTTTTTCAATTGAAAAAAAAAAAAAGAAAAAAAGAGAGATCTTTCTGCTGTATTTCCTTGGTTCGTTATTTTATTGTTTAAAATTATAATTTTATTACCAAATTATTCCATGGTAATGCTTTTTAAATTTATATTTTTCTAGGTGCTTTTCTTTTTCAATTGAAAAAAAAAAAAAAGAAAAAAAGAGAGATCTTTCTGCTGTATTTCCTTGACCTTGGTTGGTACATAAACTCAACTAAACCGAACCGATTAGACTAAAACTCAAGCCAAGCTTCGTTTGAGATGTGCCGTCTAAGCACAAAGACAGCCAAATTCTAACACCCCTCTTCCTCTCCCTCTCCCTTTCTCTCTCTCTCTCTCTCACATACACGCGCACATACATACACAATGGCACTGCATCTATGGGAAACCTTAAAAGAAGCAATAACAATCTACACTGGCATGTCTCCTGCAACTTTCTTCACAGTAGTTGCTCTTGGTTTGGCCGTGTACTATGCAGTTTCTGGGCTTTTTGGGTCATCCGATCATCATCACCGGGCGGCAAGGGGATTTCCTGAACAGAGCCAACCACTTCTTCCCCCTGTACAGCTAGGTGAGATCCCTGAAGAAGAGCTTAAACATTATGATGGAAATGATCCGTCAAAGCCCCTTCTCATGGCTATCAAGGGACAGATCTATGATGTGTCTCAAAGCAGGTAAATTTATTCTCTTTGGGAGCTTTCTGATATGGGTTTTCGGTTTTGGCTTTTGTGTATGTAAAAAGTTTGGTCCTTTTGCTACTATGTATGTTATGGAAATTGTCTTAAACTATGATGTCTCCTGAAGATGGTGAAATTTTGATTTTTAAGAGTTTGTCGATGTGGGTTTGGGTTTTCGGCTTCTGGGTACGCTAAAAATTTGGTTCTGTTCTTTAATAGTATGTAAGTCTGCAGCAATTGTCCTTGGCTATGATGTTTGTCAATGAAGATAAAATTTTGATTTTTAGGAGTTTATTGATGTGGATTTTGATTTTTAGCTACTGACTACGTAAATGATTTGGTTCTTATTCTCCCATGAATTTTCATAGGAGTAGTTTTAACCTATGATGTTTCTCTTAGGAGGTAAATTTTTTTATGTTATTGGGAGTCTATATTTATGGGTTTTAGGTTTTGGCTTCTAGATATGTTAAAAGGTTGATCCTTTTGTATCATAGAAACAGCTTGATATCGTGATATTTCTCACAGCAGGTAAAGTTTTGGTTTTGGGAATTTATATTTATGGGTTTTGGGTTTTGAATATGCTAAACCATGATGTTTCTCATAGTAGGTAAAATTTTCAGTTTTTAGGAGTTTATTTATATGGTTATTGGATTCTCGCTTATGTTTATTGTTTCGAGGCAATTCTTTGTGTTCTTAGGAATAGTCATACTTTGGATAAAAATTTTGACTCTTGTGTTTGTTGATATGAACATGATGTATATTTGGGTAGGTGAACATGAGGTATATTACTTACCAATATGTATTGATTTCCTCCTTTTTCTTTTTTTCCTTTGGAACGTAATCTTGATTGGTATTTGTTTAGACACAAATTCAATATACATTATATATTCTTAGTTTTGCTTGTCAATTCATAATTTTGATTGCAGAACTTCCTTGCAACAGGTTAAAATCATTTTCTTAAGAAATACTTGCTTCACCTTTTCTTGTGGGATTGTGGTAGGGGTTGTTCTAAAACATATAGAATACTTTCCATATTATGTCCCATATGTACCAAACCTCTTTGATTTGTAATATAGCTGACATACTAGGGCTATAGAGCGACAATCGATTTTCTTTTTTGACTGGGTGCATGACATGACAATACCAAAATTAACATCCGGTGATCAAATTGTTCTGAATGTACCATTGATGGAAGGATTTATCTTTCTGGGTGTGGTGCATGTTTGCATGTCTTTGCTGCTCAAATGCTTTGGAATTTTCATGGCTCCATTACAAGTCAGAATGGCGTTCATAGCATGCAAGATGCTTATAGATCAGTCTGATTTTGATTAACCACATCATGCATGACACTTTATGCTGTCCAGAGTTTGGTAGTTAACAGTGGTGTAAATTTTGTTGCATAATGCAACATGATATGCATACTATTAGGTATTGCATGTACAGCTTTAGTCTGAATTGTGGAAAGGACACCAAAAAAGTTGTTTTGAATTCTACCAATTACCAAGACAGTGTTTCCTTTAGTGTACATAAGTAACTTGTCATAATTTACTTACCCAAAAAAAAAAAAAAAAACACTTGTCATAATTTAGCATATACATTTTTAATTAAGTTGAAAAGTTTAGTTATCTTCACCAAATAAATTAAAAAGATGTGTTTATGTCTTGGATTTCTATAAGCACTTTACTAGTAAAGTTTTGTAGATCTGAAGCTCATAATCTCATTTTCTCATGTTTTGATGCGGAAAGTTTCGCCGTTATGGCTAGGGCAGAAGTTTCATCATTATGTTGCTAGGTGCCCCACTATTTGGAAAGGCATTGCAGGATCAAAATGCTATGGTTCAATTATACTTCTTTCTTCAATGATGGATAATCGATTTCTCATACTAAAAAGAGATGGCATAAAATTAGGAGTAACCAGAGAAAACTTGGATTAGGCTATGATAGCTCTTCAATGAGAGTAGGTATGTGGAGTAAATGTGGCTGTGAGCGTACTCAACCGTCAATTTCTTTTACAGGATGTTTTATGGTCCAGGAGGGCCTTATGCCCTCTTTGCTGGAAAGGATGCAAGCAGAGCTCTTGCCAAGATGTCATTTGAAGAGAAAGATCTAACCGGTGATATATCTGGCCTTGGCCCTTTTGAACTTGAAGCCCTGCAAGACTGGGAATACAAGTTCATGAGCAAATATGTCAAAGTTGGCACTATAAAGGCATTTCCAGAAGCCAAAACTGCTGATGAACCAACAGAGGCCAATGACCAAGATGCTTCTAAACCAACTGAAGATGGGCCATCAGACAACAGACCTCCTGAAACTAATTCATCAGTTAAAGCTGAGGAAGATCCGATTGACAAGCATGCTGAATAAGAACAATGTTGGAGTATGATGAGCTTGCCTATGCAGCTTGCTTCTTTCTGCAGCATAAAGGAGAACACTTGTAACGAGATGCGAGAAACAGCGACCTTTGTTAGATTGCATATATTTGAGTATGAGTGTGTCTCACCTATAGATTTTACAGTCTTTAGCCTAGGATACCATACGCTCATTTGCCCAGTTGCTGTGGTTAATAATGATGTTGCTGAACTTCATACTTGGAGAGCAGGATTCTCTCCCATAATAAAATTAAATGTTTTCTCAAGCAACTGATTCTCTGTTTACTATTTTGCTAAGAGATATTGATTCATGCTTGCCTGCTTGTCAATTAGCAGTGCAGTATTGGTTTTTTCTTTGGATTTGGATCTCTGTATTTACTCTTCTCTTAATTTTCTTCGATTTATGAATTAATAATTGAGATTATATAAATTTTTAAAGTATCATATAATATCATCATGACTTTTATCATATTTTTAACTGTTAATTATACTTGTCAACATCATAAGAGAGTAGAGTAAATTGAGGAAAATAGATAGAGAGGATTCATTTTATTTTTCTTTCTTTCTAAGAATGGAGTTAAATGCATATTCGGCCATGGGGTAAACCGGCTGTTGATTTGAATGAAGAATCGGTGTCATTACATGACAACTATTTTCTTTTATAATTTGATGTGCTAAACCATTTCGAGTCAGTTGAAAACCAAAATACATGTTGAACCAATCATTTTGGTACCCTGCTTTCCCACCCTTGCAGAGATTCACATATGGATCTTGTTAACCGGAGGCCTGGATTGGTGCCGTGTATAGAGTGCAAAAGCATTCACAATGGATTTAATTCGAAGTACATAGTCATAGCGATAGGTTCTGCAGTATAGAAGAGATTACTGGTCATTTCAACCGATTAACCGCCATTCTTCAACGGTTGATTTCTTTTCTCCCAAGTAAAGCTGAATAGATTCATGTGCAACACATAGAAAAAGATGGGAGCTTATCTTAAATCGAGTTTTAGATATAAGTCTAAGATAGTATAAGTTTGGCCTGGTGGAACGAAGCAACCCAAGCCGCGTAGGTCAAAGAAGCCAAGGTGGTCGGCCTTAGGTGATCGATTGGTCTGACCGGTTGAACCGAACCGCCACAAAGTAGATCGACTGGCTTCGGCCTAGCCAAACGCCATTTGTTTGATTTCCATTTAATTTACACGTTCGTTTTGCCTATTTTCATAATATTCCCAGTTCCCTTTGTACTTAGGAAAGGATTACTTTAGCCTATTAATAGTCCTTGGATTGTTATTGAACAACAACTATCAATTTTTTGAGATTATCGTTTGAGGGATTGAATATCTTTCTTTCGGTTTTCTCGAGGCATTATTCTTGTGGCATTTTTTAATGTTCTTAATTCATATATATACTCAAAAGGTTGAGGTCATAACCAAATGGGCCATAGCTACATACTTTTAATTCTTGATTCACGTAATCAAATTGGGATTTTAGCCCTGCTCTCTTGGGTATTGAGATCAAGGTACTGTTGTTGAGTGTCGGTACATATCATCGGGGTTTGGATCAATAAAAACTAGGGGTTCACAACTAGTTTGGATCAAGTCAGAGCATAATTAGTGCAGGACCCTCTTACTAATGGATTCGCAAGCTATCCCAAGCTGCAAATACACTCGCACATTTTCCCAGGTCTCGCTACTATTCTTTCGATCTATTTATATATTTAGTAAATAAATAGAAGCTCAAGCATATATTAAATTAACAGACAACCATCTCAGGTTAGAATTTCGGGAAAATACTATTCGCTTTATTTTAGAGCATTGAAAGAATAGGATTGACTTTGAGATATAGATGATAGAAAGTAGACTTTGGGAATTAACAATAAGAAAAGAATTCTTAAGCATGGAAATTTGGATTTGTTGAGTTTAACATAGCAATCCAATTAATTAATTTAAAATTTTATGCTTGTAAATACGATATAAACTTGTATATTTATTTCTTAATATATCATTTTGAATTAAGACCATAATTATAGCATTGAGTGTATCGTTTAATTGAATAGGGTAAAATGACAGCATGAGGGTTCAAACTTAAGACTTCTTGATACGATTATGTTATTTTTTAGAATCACCATTAGTTAATATAAGTTGATTGCATCATGTGCAACTATAAGTATGTGTATCTTCCTCTTCCACCTATTTCGATTAAACGTTTCATATGGGAGCTATAGGTTAAATTCTAACGAAATCCCTGGATCAATTTTCTTCATCTATAAAGTTCTACTCTAGGTTATCCAACTCCCCTACTTGTAGAACTCATTTTTTTTTTTTTTTTCTCTCTTTTGTTTTAATTATAGGTGAGACATTACAATCCAATGACTCTAATCTAATAAATTATCAAGGATGACACACGAATGAATAAATTTTGATGCTTAGATATCCCACAACCCAACAAGCATCTTTTTTCTCAAAGGTCAAAATTTTCATATACATTCTCAGCTTAACGCTATTCGTGCAAAGCATTGACCAGTAATTTTTGCAAAACTAAATCTCCATTATTTCACACACATTTAGCAGAAAATCTCAATTTTCTATAAGAAGTCAAAAGAAGATGCCAACATTTTTTTAATTCATCTTGTCTTATCTGTACAATGAATCCGAAGAATGACTTGAAACATTGTGCTGTTCCAAGTTGTTTAAGATTTAACATAATTGAAGGAATTCTAGCAGTCAACTTCCTAAGATGATAAAATTAAACTGTACATGTGTTTGTTTCCATACCGACCCCTATGCAATTTTTGTGTTAGTTTAATAAGGTAGCATGTTAGATGATAGCATCATTTTGGCTTCTTGTCGAATTATTTTTGAGAAATCAAATACCTTCGATTTTGGAAGCATTCTCCTACAAGTCTTCTCATCAGATATGCTAGATTTAAGTATTTCAAGATTTGTGTGTGAGAAACTTTGAACCGTATTGAATCCAAGAAGTTTTTATTCAAAACAATAATTCGAGCTATTAAGGTTCCATTTGCTTTATCTTTTTTTTTTTTTTTCATCAAATTGATGTATTTTTAGTATCTACTTGAATCTTGTATTTAGCAATAATAAAACACAAAAAAGATTAAAATATAATTCCATACATATCTCTTTTCTAAAATTAATTATCTAACGAATTTAAGTTGAATTTATTTACCATTTACTTTATTCATTTTTATAAAAATGCCAATTAAAATAATCATGTCAAATACATAAAATATATTTTTTCAAATCTTTTTTTTTTTAAAAAAAAATACTTAAAATTTCATTTTCCAATTATGACACTTCAATTTATCATAATAAATTTCAAACAAATAAAAATCAGATATAAAATAGATATATATAAGATATAAAGAAGATAAACAGGAAAAGGAAAAAAAAAAGAAAAAAAGACTATCCAAACAGGATTTAAATAACTAATAAGAAAAGATAGTCTAGACTGTCTGGTTGATTACATATACAAACAACAACAATTACACCAAAACCTTACTCCCACGATATATGCGATCGATCATACGATCCGGTTTCACGATTATACTCTATTATGGACCGTATGTTTATTAGCCTAGAAAGATATGTATTATTTAGTCAATTGCTTCTAGCAAAAAAACACGTATTACTGTATGGTGGCTTTAGACTTATTTGCAACTCATGGCAAGGAAGCATGTTATTACTGGTCGAGCGACACAAAAATCCTCATGAGCATAACCGTCTAAGTTTGTAGATGACTTTTTTCGCACTAAGACAAATGACAAACATCGTCAGGTTTGAAACTTAAGGTAGTTTTATAACCTTAAGGAAGTTATTAGCCTCCAATTTTGACAGCAGGTAACAAATCATCCGCTACATTCTCATTGGACCAACGAATTTCACTCTGTAGCTTTCCTAAATTTTTCACCCTAATTTCATTCGAGTTTTTTCACTTAAAATTATCACAGTATTTGATCTATATATATCCCATAGCGTGTCGTACAAACACTAAAAAAATCTCCAACCACCCATTAAATTTGAAGCGATTTTATTTTATTTTTTTGCAGTTTAAAACAAAACCCGTCTTTCCAAATGGCAGGAAAATGCAATTGATTGCATGCCTTGATTCTTTTAACGTTATCAAAAGTCCAAATAATTTTGCAAAGTACTTAAGAGGACAAAAGGGTCCGTGCATATCCTAGAATTATGATAAATTTAGCCTGCTAGAAGGTGATACAGTTAAGAAAGCGACTTCCACCCCCACAAAGTCAACTTTTCCAGTTTGTTGCTACATGCAATGTGCTAGCAACTAACGATATATATATATATATATTATCAGGAAAAAAAAAAACAAACTTGAACTTGCAATAAATTAATAAATCAGCATGACTTGCCATATTTTTTGTAGCACGATCGTCCCTTATTAATACCCTCTCAAACCGCCTACAAATCGCGTGATCCTTCCTTTTTTGGCTGAAACACCAACATATTTACGATTCTTCTTCATTTTTCTCATCATGGAGATTCAAAAGTCACATGTTGTATTGATGATGTTCCTGGTCTTAGCACTGATCCGTGGTAGTAATGGCCGTCCTATGGAAGAAGCAGCAGATGAAGCGATGAAAGAAAGATTATGGGCTAAATATTCTCCTATGTTCAAACACAGCGTCTCTATCATGTTCGATTCTGAGAAATCCGGAACAGGTTTGATTACAGCTTCCTCAATGCACACAGTGTCTCGCCGGCTCGTCCCGGCCGGTCCAAATCCTCTCCACAATTGATGTAGCTGTCCTGGAGTTGCACCTGGTTCAGTTCAGCTAGCGTGTGGGATGATATTCTTGGAGAAGTCGGTTCGAGTTCTACTGTAGAAATAGTATTTGAGAGTATACATTTGTACAGTATAGTTATTATATGATTCAGCATAAATATTTAAATATGTACAAGATGATTTTTTTTTTCTTTTCTTTTTGTGAACAATACAATTACATTTATTTGAGAAAATGCGTTTTATATTTTCGGTCCATTTTGTGTTGAGTAGATGAAATAAGCAACGCATTTTGTTTTTTTTGTTTTCTTTTTTTCTAAAAGAAAAAAAAATATTTGAAAAGCCATCATGACAATGATAAGAAATTAGCAAAATTTATGTAGGGTTTTCCACTAATTACCTCTCTTATAAGAAGGGGAACAAAAAAACACATGAATTGTTGTATGGTGGAGGCGGATGACAAATATACTAAAAAAGAAATTAATGAAAAATTGATTGGATCAAAATCCTATCATAATATCCTGTTTAATTTCAATTTTCAGAACATAAAAAATATTATTGAAATTTCTAAATAATGCCAAAACAAAAAAAAAATAAAAAACTTTTATGATGATCAAGCTAACTATAGGCGACAATTTGCCACCATTGGTGGAACTCACAATACACCTGTGGCGGTGTGTGGCCATCAAAGCTGACCACGTAATTGGATATAGCATTTGTGTACGTCTATATCTCTTCGGTGTATTCCCCCTTCGTGGACTAAGATGGTCATAGGTGACGATTTACCTAGACGGACCCCATTATTAAAAATGGCTGGCTCATCCTTCTGGTCGCACTAGCGCTTTGGCTCCCATTGCCAATCGGATTATGGGAGAAGTCAGCTCCTCTTTTATCATTATTTTTTTTAGAAGGATTATAATGAAATATATTAATGTTTAAGAGACAAATTTAAATAAGAGATAAATTTTATAATATGATTTAAATAATAGATTAATATTTTGAAAAGTTTAAATAAAAAATTAATCTTTAAAAAATTGATTCAAATAATTTTATAAATTATTTATAATGAATTCTTTATTTAAACCAATTTATGAAATGGTGACTTCTTTTATTATAATTTTCCTTTTCTTTTTATAGAATTCATAACTATGCTTGAGATTTTTAACTATCCTTCTAAAAACTAAAAACTCTGCAACTTTTCCTTACGTTTATCGTAACTCCATGTTATATTTATAATTCTCCTTGATTTTGGTAGCATTCGTTCTAAAAAGTTACTAAGAAAATTGGTGCTTAAAAAATTGGTAAAAAGTTCTTAGAGAATTGGTCACAGACCACCGTATATCTCTTATTTTTGAATCATTGGACCTTGAGAAGCGATAAGTGTACAGAATCAAAATCTACCGAAATCATGTCGAAAAATGTGGGCTTTACCTTTTTCAAAAAGCAGAGTAATTTTATCGCAACACATAGCATATATAGTCGAAAAATATAATTTCAGTTGGCTAATCGGCATCAACTTTGGTTGCATGAATCTTTTTCCTTGGACCTTAGTCCCTACCCATTTTCGTCAATCCGAGGACGAGCTTCATGGTTATTAATCGATTAATTATTAATTTATTAAAGTTTAATATTTAGGAAAATAATCACTGACTCAATATGAGACTACAAAGTAGAAAAATTCCACCTTTTTTTCTAATATATTTATCACTACAAAGAGATATATATATATATATATAAATATATATTTATTTTTCTGCTTAAGCTTCACTTGGAATTACTAACCAATAAAGAGTTTTATAGTTATTTGTAAGGTTGTTAAATTCAAATTGACTCCTATTGTTTAACTCGATTTAACTTGATCTGTTCATAAAACTAATTCAATCAATCCTAATCTAACCACGGTTAAACCAAATTCCACCTCTTTAAACTTTAACCTCTCTATATATCTGAATTAATTATTTAAACCTGATTTGATAATATTAGTTATTTTGCTATATTGTCGAATTTCACCTATTAACATTGGATAGGCTATGTGGCTATATTGCTAATCGATGAAGTCTTGTTGATTAATTCTTTTCTAATTACGAAATTAATTATTCAATAGACTTTGTCTATTTAAGTTAGTAATTATAAATTAACAATTTTGAAAATCAACTTGTTATTCATAATAATGATGGTGATGATAATGGAAGTTGCAACTAACTTCCTAAACTTTGATCTGTGTGCATATTTACCTTGTAAGCTTTCAAATATTGTAAATCACCTCTATAAACTTTAACAAATTAGCAATAAAAGGATGTTCCACTTTTAGTTAAAAAAAAAATACACCATAATCAAAGTTTATGAGATTTTAGAGTACATTTTGACAATTTTAGGTAGCGTGACATATAAAGAGTTATTTGCTAATTTTTCATAGTTTAAGTAGATGATTTGCAATATTTAAAATTTTATAAATTTTTAAAAAGTTTATTTGCCTTTTTTTTAGTAGTAGTAGTAGTAATAATAATAGTAATATTATAGGATGTCCTTGCATAACTTCTCGCAACTCTTTTTCCCTATTTATATACTCTAAGGACGTTTCTACTGTTTCTGGGGAAGAGGTGCAGCGACCATGCATACTAAAGAAAGATAAGGTTGCAAATGAGATAAGTCGAGCTTTTGAAGTTGCAAACTCAATTCCTTTAAAAATCCTCAAGTTGAAGCTAAACTTAAGCTTGCAAATCGAGACCCGAGCTCGATTCATTTAAATAAACGTGCCTTACCTTAAGCTTAAGTTGGGCTCATTTACTAAACAACCTAAAACTAGGCTCGATCGTACTTATAAGCGTAAATATATAAAATGAAAAAATATATAAATAAATAAATTAACAAATAGTGAACAAGTATTACATTATATATTATATATTATCTCATCACATATATATAATATAGATGTTATTTTTTGGATTTTAATAATACATAATACTTAATATGTACAATATTTGTAATATATATATATATATATATATATATAAAGCTTTCGAGCTTATTCGTGTGCTTATTAAATAAGCCGACTTATAATGATAAGTAAGTAAACTCGTAAGCTTAAATTAGAGATTAAGTTTAACTTATTTAGATAAACAGATTTTATCTTAAACTGAAGTTTAGTTTATTTATTAATTGAATTTGAGCCGAGTTCGGTACATTTACAACGCTGGATGGAGGGGGTGGATGGGTAGTATGGCATGGCACGTTGAGCATTATATATCTCCATCATCTCCATCGTCTGCCATTTTTAATTCCAATACCGTTTGCGGTAACAAAACTCCCTTTACCGAACATCCCGCTCACGCGATCGCCACTGCTACGACGGGACTAGTGGTGCTCTATACATCAACGCATGGGCGTGGCTCGATTTGCGTCTAAGTCTCCCCTCCTTGATTACCATATCGCATTTAAGCTTACCCTTGCTCTTTTGCGCACGCCTTTCATAGTCGACTTATAATCATAACAAGGTGAAAATGCGAGAAATAACGCAAAGGAAATTAAATGTAAGAATCTTTTATAGTTGTTTGATTCGTTGCATTAGACAGTACCTATAAACGCATGTGATGTAATATGTAAAAATTCTGCAGAACCTTTGCTGAACTCAATACAAACTTCTCACTAACTTAATTTTACATAATTATCTTATTAGATTATCTCAGCTAATAATTAATTACTTATATGTGACAACGTTTTAAAAGAATAAGTTTAGAAAACTTTATCCAAACCTTATATATGTGTAATATATTTGCGCACACACACATAGATAGATCTCGTTGACAACAAGTGACAATAGAAATTACATTTCTTTCATTCTAATTATAAATCATCTATCTAAGGGTTTTTTTTTTTAAATTATAGGTAATATATATATATTAGCAAAATATAGATATTTGTTTGCAGTATCTTAAAATAATAAATTAAAAAAACTTTATCCGAATAAGAGATAGACCTTATTAATAATGAATGATGGTGAAAATTACAGAACTTTTATTCTAATTATGTATTAACTATCTAAGGGTTTTCTTTTAATTGTAGGCAGTATATATATCAGTAGACGTACATATATGTTCGTTGAGACACCAACTTATTTTTGAAATCTTCTCCGTTTTTCTCATCATGGAAATTCAAAAGTCACATATCGGACTGATGATCATCGTAGTATTAGTCGATGGTGGGAACGGTCGTCCTATGAATGACAAAAGAAAAATTATGGGATAGGTTCAAAGACAGCATCACTAACATAAACATAATAAATATACATAAGAGAAGCAAAATTAGGCTTTCCACACCCCATAAGGTGTCGCACCAGCTTGTCCCCGCCGGTCCAAATGCTCTTCATCATTAATATACTTGTTTCAGGTGGTGTTGTATGAAATTTGTGGAAAGTCTATTGTATAATGCATTGACAATATAATTATACCATTGAGCAGATATATATAAAAAAGATTATTTTATATACTCCTTTTTCTTTTCTTTTTTTATATTTGAGGGAATTCATAATAACCGGTGTCTAAAATTATGACCTAAATCATTAATTCTTTCCTAAATTTATAATATCATATTATTTAGTAAAGATAAACTCGTGATGCATGTATTAATAGTTAGAATTTTAGATATCATTAATATTAATTATAAAACTGAAATAATCAAAATTTTAGATGCGTTCTAAATTTTCAGTACTTTTGAGAATTGATAGGATGGTATAAAGTAACTATAATATTGGAAATCTAATATTAGGCTCTCTCTTAGGTTATTAATTTTCTTTTTTTCTTGATAGCAAAAAGGTAATATTAATATATTATAGAATATACAAGAGTTTAGCACATGAGGTGTTAGTCCTACTAAATATTTCTTCCTTGTTCTTACTTTATCCAATGGCATCGATGGGGGAGCATGCCCCGTAAACCAAATTCATATATATATATGTGTGTGTGTGTGTGTAAATCTTTCTTACATAAGCATTTGCTATCAAATCATATATTTACATATTACAAATAGTCAGGGAGGGATTAACAAAAAAGAAGCATCCTAGTCTTGATCATGCACCATATTAGTAAGTAATCCGCTATTTGGTTGAGTCCCCTCGAGCCAAAATGCATCTTGAAGCTTTTAACAGACTTGAATTTATCCGTGCAAGCAAACAAAGCATTTGCGTCATGATTACATGAGGTTCCACTTGACTTCCCTAGATCAAAAAACAATCTTGAAATCCATTTGCATTTCTACGCACTAGACACGTGATTTAAAGGTATTTTGGAATAGATTGATGTTGAGTTTAATTGATTTGATTTTGAGGTTTCTTTTTAAGAGATATTTCGAGTTATATTTGAATTTGAGATTTTAAATTTAATCAAACTCAAGATTTGAAACTTTGTATTGAGATTAAGTTCGAGTTTGGTGTACATCATTCAAAAAGTTTTTGACACATTTTAAATTTTTTCAAGTATTAAAAAATACATAGAAAACTAATCTTCTTGCACTTTACAATTATAACGTTGCAGTAGGAGGATTGATTTTATCGAAAAACATAAAGATGAAATTTTATTAATTAAAAATGTTTACACTTTTTGAATAAGGAAAATTACTAAAAAAAAAAAAGGTAACATTGATAGTTATTTGATTGCATTGGGTATAAGGTAAATTATAAATACAGCCTTTCCTATTCGTTTCATGTGCACTTAGTACCATACTTTATTATTTTATCATCATTAGATCAAATGATAAGAAAATATTACCATTAAAAAATAAATAAATTTACTAACTGGTCAAAAACCGTCCTTATCCCTAATCAAGTGGATTTTATCATCTAGTGTTCAACCCATTAAATAAAAGAAAGGAACAATCTGTATGACGTTGTTGGCCTTGCCGTCAGTACAATCAAATTAAACCTTATCGAGTTCCGATCAAATCACTGACCTCTTGAAAAAGTAACCTACGGAATGTACTCGAGCTTTAGATCAAAAACCTCCCCTAATTTTCATCTTAATCTAATAATTTGACTACTACTTTACCTTCCTTACCTCGATTTCCTTTTCCTTGTTCTATGGCCCTTTAGGTCGAGTTGCCTCTAAATATCTCCTCCTTAATTATGATATCGCTCTTAAGCTTACCCATAGCTCTTTTTTGCACATCTTTAATCCCCGATCGATTTCTTCAGCATTTTCGCCTAGCTTATTCGACTTATAATTATACCAAGGTGAAAAGTAAAATGTGAGAAATACCTTGAAGGAAATCAAATGTAAGAATCCTTTAATATAGTTCTTTGATTTGTTACATTAGATAATACCTATAAACGCATGTGATGTATAATGTAAAAATTCTGCACAACCTTTGCTAAACTCAATATAAACTTCTAGCTAACTTAACTTGGCATAATTATCTTATTATATTATTATCTCAGCCAATAATTAATTATACATGCAATATTTTAAAATAATAATGATAAATTTAGAAAACTTTATCCGAATTATATATATATATATATGTATAACCTATATTATTAAAAATGATAGATCCTTAAATAGCCATTACCTTTTTAATTACAAATTTATTCTCTACAATGTGCTTTAATTACCATTTTCACTTATAATAATATTTGTATTTCAAAAGTATATATGTATATTTTTGTAATTTTATTAGTTTTCACTATTTCGAATCCTTTTAAAGTTAATCCACTATCTGCGGTTGGAATTTTTTAAGTAAATAGTTTATCATGTTTAACTCTTTGAATGGTTTTCAATAGAATAATTTTTTTTTCTTTTTTCTTTTTCATGGTTATCTTTCTCATTTTAATATTCTTTTTCCATGACAAATGCTATTGTATAAAAATACTAAAATAACGGTAAAAATACTATTGTCTAAATACGAAAATAATGATAATTAAATAAAAATATTATAAGTCGATGAAAATGATGAATAATAATAATAAAAGCATTTTTAATTAGTTTTCTTTTTCAAGGAATGAAGTGCTTATAGTATTTCTTTTATAATTTACATGTCTATTGCAAGTGTAGCGTCTAGTAATATGTATGTGTGTGTGTCTATAAATATATACACCTATAAAGAGAGAGAGAGATCTCATTGACAACAAGACAATGAAAATTATTTTTCTATTATTCTAATTATATATTTATATATTATCTATCTAAGGGTTTTCTTTAAATTGTAAGTCTATATATATATATAAAAACAAAAAAGATATATTGGTTGATAGTATATTAAAAGCATAAATTTAAGAAACTTTATCCAAATCCTATATTTGTATAATGTATATGTAGAAAGTGAGAGATAGATCTTATTAACAACCAATGATGGTGAAAATTACAAGGCTTTTATTCTAATTGTGAATTAGCTATCTAAGGGTTTTCTTTGATTGTAGGTAGAATATATATCAGCAGACACACATACATGTTCATTAAGACACCAACTTATTTCTGAACTCTTATCCATTTTTCTCATCATGGAAATTCAGAAATCACATATCATATTGATGATCATCCTAGTATTAGCACTAGTCCATGGTGGGAATGGTCGTCCTCTGAATGAAGCTGCTCACGTAGTGACAAAAGAAAAATTGTGGGATGGGTTCAAAGGCAGCATCACTAACATAATCAATAGACCCAGGAGAGGCAAAATTACACTTCCCCCATCGCGTAAGGTGTCGCACTGGCTTGTCTTCGCCGGTCCAAATCCTCCTCATCATTGATGTACCTGTTTCAGGTGGTGTTGTATGAAATTTGTTGAATGATGATTTACATTCTGTTGTATAATGCATTCACAATATAATTATACTATCGAGTAGATATAAATAAAAAAGATGATTTTATGTACCCTTTTTCTCCCTTTTTATTTGAGCGAATTCATGTTGTTGCAACTTGTATTTAAAATTATGACCCTTACTCCATTCTACCCTAGATTATTGGTTCTTTCCTAAACTCATTGTATCATACTATTTAGTGAAGATAAACTTGTGATGCATGTACTAATAGTTAGAATTTCAGTTATCATTACTATTATTAATTATAAAATTGAAATAATTAAAATTCAAGATGCCTTTTAAATTTTCAATACATTTTAAAATTGACAGAATGCTCTAAGGAAACTATAATATTGGAAATCTAATATTGGGCTCTCTCCTAGGTTATTTATAAAAATTTCATATTTTGAAAATTAATGACATATTTTTGAAGAAAGTGGGCATAAAGAAGGGTATAAAAATTTATTATTTTAGCTTTTTAAGAAATAGTCCTAAAATTTCCCTTATCAAGCCAAATCCTTTTTTTTTTTTTTTTTTCTTTTGGGTGATTGTTTGCACGACTCTACAGTCCATATAATATTCTTTTCGCCTCGAGTCACGTTGATGGCCATTCTTATTGAAAAGGATTAAGGAAAGAAAAAAGAAAAAAGAAAAAAAAAAATACTGGTCCGAGCCAGATCCGATTTCAAGCCCGAAGTCTTAGCCCAATCACATTTATTGGTTTTCCCCGCATGCCAATTAAACCTGGGAAGCGGATAAACATGAAGCTGCTATTTCGAGTGTGCCTTAATAATTGGTTTTTTTTCTAAAAATAAATCGGTACGGGTGACTTAAAAATAAGTTTTAGAAAAAAGGAACGTGTTTTATTTTAAAAATTTTTTGATAGTATTTTGTAATTTCTGCTAGTGTATTCTGCCTAAATTTTTTTTGTATCTTTCGGTGCCAATGTAATTTTTGGTTGTACCTCCAAAATATAAACATGCTGACTTGTGGCTGGTATTAATATCATCCGAAAATTAATACATAATTAGAACAACATGCTAGGTGTATTTATAATTAGTAGAATGCTCGGGACAAAATTCTGTTTTTTTGTTTTTTTTTTTTCTTTTCTCCAAAGGGAATATTTATCCGAAAAAAGAAAGCCTGACAAGAGAAAAAGTGCATTACTGGAAAGCAATCTCCGACCCGCAACCTAATCTTATTCGTTCAAACATGTATTGTGGAAATGATTTGTATAAAGCTAAGTGGAAAAAGGGTATTATTGGAATAACACTTGCTTCTTTCAATTTTGACGAAAATCTATCTTCATGGTAATCAAAATGGAATCCATCCAAGCCAGATACCTTATTCTAAAACCTGCAAAACCCTGTCGGAAGAAACTTACACTAAAGGCTGCAAATAGTAATGATAATGGAGTGTCATCTTATGAAAATTACATTTCATTCCATTCCAGTATAAACATTTTTTTTTTAATTAATAAAAATAAATAAATTTACTAACTCATGAAGAACCATCCTTGTCCCTAACCGAGTGGATTTTATCCTCCAGTGGTCAATCCACTGGATAGAAGAAAGGGACAATCTGTATAGCGTTGTTGATCTTGCTGTCGGTGCAAATCTCTTGAAAGAGTAACTCACGGAATGTACTTGAGATTTAGATCGAAAACCTCCCTTGATTTTCGTCTTAATCTAACAATTTGACTACTAATTTACCTTATCTATCCATTTCCTTTTCCTTGTTCTATGGCCCTTTAACTCGAGTTGCGTCTAAGTATCTCCGCCATAATTATGACATCGCTCTTAAGCTTACCCATAGCTGTTTTGTGCACGTCTTTCTTCCTTGATCAGTTTCTTCAGCATTTTCGCCTAGTTTATTGGACTTATAATTATACCAAGGTGAAATGTAAAATGTGAGAAATACCTTGAAATAAATCAATTAGATAATACCTATAAAAACATGTGGTGTATAATGTAAAAATTATGTACAACCTTTGCCGATCTCAATATAAACTTCTCCCTAACTTAATTTGTCGTGATTATCTTATCAGATTATAATCTTAGTAAATAATTAATTATACATTACAGTATTTTAAAAGGATAATGATAAATTTAAAAACCTTCATCTGAATCTTTATACTCCACAATTTATTTTAATTACTATTTTCGCTTATAATAATATTTGTATTTCAAAAATATATATATATATTTATAATTTTATTAGTTTTCGCTACCTTGGATCCCCGTTCCTCCACTAAAAGTTGATCCACTATCTATGGTTGGAGTTTTTTGAGGAAACAGTTTACTATGTTTATCTTTTTGAATGATTTTTAATGGAACATTTTTTTTTTCATTTTTCTTTTTCATGTTTATCTTTCTCATTTTTATATTCTTTTGTCATGATAGATGCTATTGTATATGAAAACTAAAATAACGGTAAAAATACTATTATCCAAATGAGAAAAAAATAATAATTAAATAAATGTATTATAAGTCACTAAAAATAACAAATAATAATAATAATGATGATGATAAAGCGTTTTTAATTAGTTTTCTCGTTTAAAGAATAAAGTGCTTATAGTATTTCTTTTTAAATTTACACACATATTACGGGTGTAACATCTATTAGTATGTGTGTGTGCATACGTACGTATGTCACGGGCGGATTCCGTCGCTCGACCCCGTGCGGCACTTAGCGTTCCTAGCCTCACTAAGGAAGGCTAAGTCAACCTGTAATACACTCACAATGTTAGAGAGAGAAAATAGAGAGAGAAACTCTGATAGTACACTGTATTCACTCAAATAACTTGTGTGTTACATCTGAGGGGAATACCTCTATATATACAGAAAGCCTTTACAATCTAATGGTCAAGATCAATTCGATCTAATGGTTACAATTGATTCCCAACTACTACATTTATCTACCTTCACCAACTACTATACAATCTTCTGGACTTCTCTAGAACCTTCTAGAACTTTTCATCATCTAAAAGCTTTTGGTGGGCTTGGGCTTTTGTCTTTGGGTTTTAGGAACCTCCTAAGAATGGCTCACTTCGAGAGGTCCGTAACACGTACATGTATATATGTAGACTTGACCATTAGGCCAGGGCATTCTTGAATCGGTTCGGAACTATTGGTTTATGAGCCTGGTCATGACTGAATCGTGACTAACCCGTGGAGGTGTGGTTCGATGCTAGGTTTGGCTTTTGAATAATTTTTTTTATTAATTTTTTAAATGCATTAATAAATTCTGATAAAGTAGCCTCATTTTCCTTTTTTTTTAACTGTACTAATTATTAATTTCTATTTTTTTATTAATTTCTAGCTTAATGTTATTCCAACTTTTTTATTTTCTTCCCCTCAAATTTTATTTTGTCTTAACATTTAACAATTTTTATAAAATAACTAATATTAACTTAAATTGAATTTCCAATTTATCATTAACATGTAATTAATTTATAATCTATCATTAGTTTGATAATATTATTTTTAAAAAATTATCATTCATCATTACAAAGGAAGTAATTTTGACATGTTATGACTTAATGGATATCATTCAATTATTTTTTTCGAACTTAATAACCTTCTTTTTCTCTCTATCTTTTTGTCCTTTTTTTTTAGAGGATAAACTATTCAAGCTGACCCACCGATTCAATGACAAGCCGGCCCAACATTTTTGAGGGGCACTTTAACTCATCTTCCCATCCGCTAGGTTAGTTCATAATTCGAGATCGGCCCTTATATAAGTCTACATGTGTGTATATATATATATATATATATATATATATATATAGAGAGAGAGAGAGAGAGAGAGAGAGAGAGATCACCGACAATGAGATAATGGAAATTATTTTTCTTTTATTCTAAATATATATTATCTACCTAAGGGTTTTCTTTAAATTATATGTATTATATATTTATATATATATATACACACACACAAAATAGATATATTGGTTGATAATGTATTAAAAGCATAAATTTATGA
This sequence comes from Lumnitzera racemosa, assembly GCA_024138005.1. Classification (NCBI taxonomy): domain Eukaryota; kingdom Viridiplantae; phylum Streptophyta; class Magnoliopsida; order Myrtales; family Combretaceae; genus Lumnitzera; species Lumnitzera racemosa. The sequence goes on from JAMXBC010000004.1 coordinate 109,511,152, forward strand.
AACTTTATCTGAATCCTATATTTGTATAATGTATATATAGAAAGTGAGAGATAGAACTCATTAACAACGAATGATAGTGAAAATTGTATGGCTTTTATTCTAATTATGTATCAACTATCTAAGGGTTTCCTTTGATTGTAAGTAGCTTATATATCAGTAGACAAACATATATGTTCGTTGAGACACCAATTTATTTCTAACCCCCCCCCCCCCCCCCCCCCCCCCCCCATTTTTCTCATCATGGAAATTCAGAAGTCACATATCTTATTGATGATCATCCTTGTATTAGCACTAGTCCATGGTGGGAATGGTCGTCCTATGAATGAAGTTGCTCATGTAGTGATTAAAAAAAAAATTATGGGATGGGTTCAAAGACTGCATCACTAACATAATCAATAGATCAAGAAGAGGCAAAATTACACTTCCCCTACCACATAAGGTGTCGCTACGTCTTGTCCTCGCTGGTCCAACTCCTCTTCATCATTGATGTACCTATTTCAGATAATGTTGTATGAAATTTGTGGAAGGATGGTTCACATTCCATTGTATAACGTATTGACAATATAATTATATTATTGAGCAGATATAAATAAAAAAGATGATTCTATATACTCCTTTTTTTGCTCTTTTATTTGAGCAAATTCATGCTATTGTTGTGACTTGTGTCTAAAATTATGATCTTCTATTTTGCCCTAGATCATTAGTTATTTCCTAAACTCATAATATCATATTACTTAGTGAAGATAAACTCATGATGCATTTACTAATAGTTAGAATTTCAGTTATCATTAATATTATTAATTATAAAATTGAAATAATTAAAATTCTTGATGCATTTTAAATTTTTAGTGCTTTTTAGAATTGATAGGATGGTTTAAGTCAACTATAATATTGGAAATCTAATATTGTGCTCTCTCTTAGGTTATTTATTTATTCATTCTTGATAGCAAAAAGTAATATTAGCATATTATAAAATATACATGAATTTAGTGTGTTAATTCTATTAAACATTCGTTCCTTATCCTTGTATTATTCAACGGCAAAGGTGGGGGAAGCGGCATATCCCCGTAAATAGAATATTTGGTCGACTCCCCTCGAGACAAAATCCACCTTACAGCTTTGAATAGACTTGAATTTATCCTTGCATGCAAACAAAGCATTTGCGTAATGATTACATGAGGTTCCACCTGAGTTCCGTAGATCAACGACAATCTTGAAATCCGTTTGCATTTCCGCAAACTAGGCACGTGATTTTAATAGATTGATGTTGAATTTAATTAACTCGATTTTGAGTTTTTTTTAAGAGGTATTTTGAGTTAAGTTTAAGTTCAAAATTTTAAATTTAATTAAGCTTAAGTTTTAAAACTTTGTGTCAAGATTGAGCTTCAGTTTAGTGTACATTATCCAAAAGGTTTTTTGACACATTTTAAATTTTTTCGAGTATTAGAAAATATAAAGAAAACTAAAGACGAAATTTTATTTCTTAAAAATGTTTAAACTTTTTGAAAAAAGAAAATTATGAATGAAAAGTTCAATATTTGAGACTAAAGTTAAATAAAATATCGAACATGATAGCTTAAAAAAAGGATTATACTTTTAAGTAATTAAAATAAATATTCACTTTATAATAAGTGGTTCTTTCTCTTTTTTTTCTTGGCCAACTTTGATAAGATGTTAAAATAGAGGATTAAATCCATGTTTTTACTTCATAACTTTCCAATTTAAATCCTTTATTTTAAGCACCATTTATTTTAACCACTTAAAAGTTCAATCCCTCGTTTGAATTACTTAAGATAATATTGATAGTTATTTTATTACGTTGGGTATGAGGTAAATTATAAATAAATCCCTTTCTATTAGTTTCTCATACACTTAATACCATACTTGATTATTTTATCATCATCAAATCAAATGATAAGAAAATACTACCATTATAGAAAAATGCATAAAATTAAGGCAAAATGATCAAGTAGAAATTTGGATTCTTTTTGAAATAAAGAATTCTTATAACTTTATGATACACTTAAAATGAGGATTGATATTCATTTAAGAAACTAAAGAAGAAATCCGATATGTAAAATTGTTGGCTGTTGAGTATAGTAGGCAAATTGTAAATACACGATTTTGTCTTTACTTTATATATATACTTAATCCTTTTATCTTTTAAAATAAGCGTATAAGCTTTTGGAGCTTTTTTCTTCTTTGGCGAGAGTCATTGGATCTTAAAAACTTGTGTATCCGGATTGATTTTTAGTATTTTGCTATTGGAAGAAACACTGAAAATTAAAAGTAAAACGGTTATGTAGGAGTTAAGATGCATGTTCCATAAAGATATAGAGGTCTAGATGATGAATTTCAAAAATAAGGAGATTAAACATATAAGAAGAAAATATAACAGGGTATGTTTATAATTTACTCACTTCAATTTATATGCACCTACAGCTAGTTAACTAATTAGTCACATCAATTAATGTTTTGAAATATTAATTAATAAATTTGATAAAAATTTCATATTTTAAAAATTGATCACATATTTTTGAAAAAAAGTGTGCATAAAGAAAGGTATAAAAATTTCTTATTTTAGCTTTTTAACAAATAGTCCTAAAATTCCCATCATCAAGCCAAATCATTTTTATTTTTTTTTATTTTTTGGGTGATTGTTTGCATGACTCTACAGTCCATATAATATTCTTTTCGTCTCGAGTCACGTTGATGGTTATTCTTATTGAAAAGGATTAAGGAAAGAAAAAAGTTAAAAGAGAAAAAAAAAAATGGTTCGGGTCAGATCCAATTTCAAGCCCTAAGTCTTAGCCCAATCACATTTATTCGTTTTCCCTGCATGTCCATTAAACCTGGGAAGTGGATAAACTTGAAGCTGCTATTTCGAGTGTGCCTTGTTAATATCTATCCATTGGTTTCTCTAAAAATTAGTCTTATTAAAAAAAAAAAGAAGCATAATATTTGGTCTTATTTTGTAATTTCTACTAGTGTATTGTAACTATAACTTTTTGTATTTACTCTTACCAACTTACTAGCTAGTTGTATCACTAAAATATAAATATATTTTTAAAACTTACTTTTTAGTCGTCTATGTTGACTTGCGCCTAGTATTCCTATTGTTCGTACGTATATTTCAACGGAAAATTAATACATAACTATAACAACTTATTATGTGTATATATAATTAGTTAGAGTTTCTATAATTTTATTCTCTATTTTAATAAAATCAATCAAATCTTTCATCTCATAATTAATTTTACATTCCTCTCAATTTAAACTGTTTAATTCATAAATTTCAATAATTCAAATTTTAAAAATTATAAATTAAACATAAAATAAGACAATTAGATTGATCACATAAAATATAAAAATAAAATATTAAAAAAAATTATAATTAGTGCCCCCACACTACCCTCCAACCCTTTTTTTTTTCCAAAAGGGACAAAGGGTTTAAAACAGTAAATATTTATCTGGAAAAAGAGAGTCTGATAAGAGGAAAAGGGCATTATTGGAAAGCAATCTCCGGGCCGCAACCTCATCTTATCCGTTCAGACATGTAATTTGGATATGATGCGTATAAGGCTAAGTGGAAAAGGGGTATTATTGAAATAACACTTGCTTCTTTCAGTATGAACGAAAATCTATCTTCATCTTCTTCGCAAAATGGAATCCATCCATTTCCAGATACCTCATTCTAAAACCTGCAAAACCGTGTCAGAAGAAAATTACGTTAAACGCTGCAAATAATGATGATAACGGAGAGTCATCTTATGAAATGCCACTACCCATTCCGTTATTAACATTTACTTTTAATTAATAATAATAGAAGAGTTTATTAACTCTTATATCTGGAGTTTTTATCTCGAAAATATATTTAATTCATAATTATAGAGTATCATTCCACTAAATAAAGTATAATCACACTTTTCAAAATTGATTCAATTTTGTAAATATATATGTATATATAACTAAAAGAACTGGGAAAAAAGCTTTTCTTTATTTTTACTCTTTATTTCTACTATAAACACCCAAGAGTCGAGCTTAATCGGTTTCAATGAACCGGCAGACTGATTCTGTGTTTGCTTACTGTTCGGAGCCGATCGTGTCCCAAGTTTATAATATCCAATGTTATAAGCATAGAAGGGATTCAGAAGAATATGTTTTCGTTCAATATCTTTTAACCCGAAAGCTTCTTTTATTATTGTAATTAATAACTAAGTTTACTGTTAAACAAACATTTATTTTCTACTCTTTATTCAAAATTATTATTACTACGTTTAATTTAGCGTTGCTATTACGGGTACATTAATCATTAATTATATTCACCATTGAGAAGTTAATCATAATTCTCACATGCACGCACTCTTCACTTGCTATTGGATTCACATAACCTATCTTCATTTAATTATTATCCAAATGAAATTTCCACGTATCAAAATTAAGTACCTAAAAAATATCCACAGTGAAATATATATTTGAATCCGTTTTATGTTTAATTCGGACAACCTCGATGGGAGAGTGAAAAAAAAAATACATGTTAAATGATATACATGTAATATAACATTTTTATGCTTAAACTAAAGAGAGATTTTAACTTAAAAAAATTCTTACTCAATCTTTAACAATCATCTCAATATGATATCCATGAACCTAAATTATTATATATATTAAAATTTAGTTAGTATTGAGGAATGTTATTAAGTTAAATTTACGATATTCGATTCGATTTCATTACGAGTATATAATCAAATTTAAATTAAATTTAAATATTATTTTAATTTAAATTAAGTTTAAACATTAATATTATTTTGATTTTTTTTTATAAGATTTTTGAGCTGAACCGAGATCATTCAATAAAATTTAAAGTTTGTCGCATACTATTTCCAATCGATCTTGAGTTTAAAAAATAAATTTGATCGATTTTAAACTTTTGAAATTTTGAGTTGAGAAGGACTCGAGCTTAAACTGCCCTTTTTGGAGCATGCCTTTTATTTATTTATTTTTTTCCTTGCCCTTTTTGGCGCACAATTTTCTCTAACGGGATGAAGGTTATTTATGGATAAAGCATTGATAGCTACGACTAGCTATTTTAGCCATAAAAGGACCAGGAATAATAAATAGATTTCAGACAACAACAACACGTGGCGTATTATGGGAATTGACGGTTTTGTCCCCTTTGCTCCACCACACCACTCTCTTTCAGGTCTCACCAAGTACTTTTGACTCCGTTCCCACTTCTTACACACACACACACTAATAACGGAGAGAGAGAGAGAGAGAGAAAACGCATTGCTTCTTCTTTCTTCATCTTTTGCATTTAATTTTTTAAGATTAAAAAACGAGTAAATTCCATTGATCGTCGTTGGACAGGGTTCTCCGGCGTTAACCCAATGGGAGATCAGAATTCCGAGGATTGGCTTCCTCCTGGATGGACTGTTCAAGTTAAAGTCAGAAAAAATGGTAAAAAGGATAAGGTACACGCTAAACCCTTACTGATTTTCTCTTTTTGTAGGGTTCTTTTTGGTTATGTTATTCGGTTTTGCTTATTTATTTCGTTGAATTTGGGGTCTTGAGCTGAAAGATTGAATCTTTAGCTGCTTCTGGCTGTGAATGAGCTCGATTAGGTCTAATGAGGGCATTTTTGTGTTATCGAAATATCTGTTTGGGGACTTTTGAATTTGGGGTTTCTGTCAATGCAGGGGTGGTTTAATGATTGAGCTTGCATGGTGCCCGGGCTTTTAGTTCCCGGTAAGGCCACTTCATGGGGGTATTTTAGCTCTGGGGTTTAGGGGTCATTCATTTGGTCGGAGGAAGCTGGTCCGTCGGTTAAATTGTAAAAAGAGCACCTTTGCCTCTTTCTAGAATATTGTGTAGAGGCACAAAAGTAAGTGTGTTCTCAGGGAAAACCGTCGGTTGTACTTGCGTTCTTCTTTCATAAAACAGCTGAAGCTAATTTTTACACAACTTTCAGGTGAAACTAATTAATGAAAACGCACGTGTTTAACCTAGGAACTCATGTAGTCACTCTCTAATGCCATGTTGAACCGATAATTTAACAGACCAAGTGGTGTTGGATTGATTTGGTTGTAGTTTATGTTTTAATAGTGTTAATTGTTCACCATAACGGGTGTTGGATTGATTTGGTTGTAGTTTACTCTTATTCTGAACTGCATGAATAAAGTTTTAATTAGGTGGACGAAAAGTGAGTGGTGCGTGCAATCTTTCATTAGTAGGACCGAATTTCCCAATTCCCACATGGTGCTCCTTTCGTATGTCCTCCAATCACATGCTGCAGGTGCCATTTATGGACAATTCTTAATATGTATACTGTATTCCACTTTCTTGCTTCTTTGTTCATATAAGGCAGCATGTGAGTGGAGGGAAAACAACCCCAGACATTGTTTGGGGGCAGAGAAACTTTGTCAAGGCTAGTGCCTATTAATGCCTTTTCCATGTTAGACTACGCTGGTTTTGTTATACTTCCCCAATAAAAGCTTGTTTTATCATGTTCCTAGAGTTAGAACTTAGAATGGACAGGGAAATAATAATAGTGAGACATGAACTTAAGAGTTAGTATTTAATAAAAGGTTAATATCAAATTTGGTACATGAAGTTTGGGTGTTTTTGGCAATTTACAACCTGAATTTTTCGAGTGCCAATGTCATTACCTAATTGAACCTTGCGTAGCTTACGTTAGTACCTAAACTAACTTTGTTAGTTGATGTCATTTTCTGACATGCTTATTTTGGGTCTTGATGGCATGTCCTAGCTGGCTTTTTTGGTTAATTTAAGGTAATGTGACGTGTTAGACTTCCTTTTGATCTCTATGTCAGCATGTGTATTGTTAGCTAACGAAATTGCTTGAGGTTCTAACTTGAGCAAGTGAAGTTTAATTAGGTAGTGAAAATTGACGATCAAAAAGTACTGGAAGTAAATTGCAAAGATTCCTAAAGTTTGGGTATCGCCAGCTCTTTTAACACTGTGTAAACCTGCTGAGACTATCCTTTTTAACACACTGTAAATCAGCTGAGACTATCCTTAGTGTTATGTGTTTGATGGATCCTAAAATGTTCCTGATTCCTTGATATGCATGAATGCTTTTACATCTTCACAACCTTTCACCTAGTCAAAAGAGATCCATCTAGCAAATGGAGAATAAAGTGACTGCAAATTATTTAACTGATTGAGTTGCAGATGTATTTGTGGTGATGTAGTTCACCTATGACTTCAATGCTCTTTTTGAAGTCTGCAAGATATTCTTGATTAAGAAGATTATAATGATGCTTGTGCAGCATTACTATGGTCCTTCTGGAGTCAAACTTTATTCCAAGGTAGAGGTGTTACGCCATCTTAGCAAGTCCAGTTGTAGCTCTAATCAATCCGAAGAGAAACAAAATGGGGTTGCTGAGCATCCTTCAAGCTATTCTGGCAGATCTATCAACAACGAACGAAGAAGCTCTGCTCGGCCAAAAAAGGAGAAAAAGGTGAAACCTAAGGCGTCAGCAAAAGATATATCAAGTCACGTCAACAATGTGGAAGGTGGCTCTCCTACATGCAAAGAAGAGGAAAAGGTTTGTGTTGAGGAGCTGCTAAAAGATATTTGTAGCTATGTTGATGCACTGGAAGAAAGCACTGTTGAATCCCAAGAGGATAAAAAAGAGAGCCCTAAGCAAGATGCAGAGGAGAAGGACATAGGTGGGTCTTTCAACTCTGAAGCCTGCAGCCCTAACCAAGTTAAAGTGAAGGAGAAAGTTATCCCTGAGCCACCCACAAAAGATGTATCGAGCTCTCTGAACAGCAAAGAGTGCAGTTCTACTCAGTCAAGAGAGGAGGAAAAAGCGAACCTTGAAAAGTCTGAAATGGATATATGTGGTGATACTATAGAAAGTAGCTTGCCATGTCACGGAGAGAAGAAGAGGGCTAGTCTGCCCCCAGTAAGGGAGAACAAAAAAGCCAGGCTCAATCAATCTGCAAAAAATGTTAGTGACCTTTTTCTTTCTTTCTCTTTTTGTTTTTTGTTTTCTTTTTCCGCCCTCCACTCTCTGCTTATTTTTATGATTTAATCATCAGGAGATACTGTTACCATCCTCCTCTAATCAGGTTTTTTTGTCATTCAAGCAATCTAGGTTGAAGTTGAGAAGGTTGTGGCAGAAGGGCTTCCTCCTGGATGGATTAAAGAAATTAAAGTTACTAGAAAGAATAATTCTGTTAGAAGAGACCTGGTACTATATTTGTCCCTGATGTCTATCATTTTAGTTCACTAATTTTCCCTCCTTAATTACCAAACTAAAATGTTGCATCTTTATACCTTGACTATCTTTTATAAGGATCTCTGTGCCTTATTAAGAAAAGCTTGCATTTGCTGTCCAGTTCTGCCTTTAGATTTGTGCAATGAAATCCATTTTGGTGCTAACTTGTGCATTTATTGCTGCAGTACTACACAGATCCTGTTACTGGGTATATATTCCGCTCAATGAAAGATGCCCGTCGATATCTTGAAACTGGGGACATAGGAAGACTAGCCATTAAGCCGAAGGATAAAGGTGGCCATGATATGGAGTTGGAAGATGCAAAACCTGATGTAAGTGAGTTAATAAGTGCAGTTTTTCAGTCAAACTTTGCTTTAGAATATTAACTCCTAATAAATTTAATTTATCAAGAAAAGGACAAATCAAATAATTCGAGTTTCGTTAAAGCTGTTGATTCCCAAATATTCAGTTAAGGCTCTAATCTGCCATCTTTAAAGTTGTGCTGGGAGATCCCTTGTATGTGCTTTTTCTTTCTTGAGTGTATGTAACTGGCAGAATCAAACTGGTGCATGTTACAAGTTTGTTGGATTTTGGAACCATTTCCACTGTGTGAAACTATTTTCTGCCTGCTAAAGGTAGTTCATGGGATTATATATCTGATTCTAGAACTTCATATTACAACGATGAGCCTTTTCTCTGTGGTTTGTGATATCTAGGTTTCATTGTCAGTGACAAGTGTGTTTTGGTAGGTATGGTGGATACATTTTCCTTATGTCAACTCAGTCCTTGAATTGAAGAAATAACTTATATCTATTATAGGAACATTTCAACGACCCAATATTTATCAATACCAAGTGAAATGACCATAGCACACTCGTCTCAGTGAATACCATGCAAAAATTAGCATTTAGATTATGATTATACCACTTGATTTTGTGAATTGTACTTTGAATTAGTGAGGTTGCTTTGCTTTGAACAGATTGCATGAACTGATTGTCATGATTTTAGAGCATTATGTATGTTAAAATTTGAAAGGAATAAAGCACTAGGGGGATGACCCAGCAGGTAAGTTTTAACGAGTCTGTGTTCACCCACTAGAAACCTCTTAGGGTCACCTATATTGCCCAAGTTACACTAAACCACTGCATGTGTCTTATGTGATGGTATAGCCTGGAGCAATTACAGCATTACGCTTCATTAATTTAGCTCCTATCCATCCAAAATAAAGGAAGGATATGTTCAGCCGTAAGTTATGTGGATATCTCTGGTTATCATCTCATGGATGTTACTTGAAGGGGAAAAAGAGAATCATCTCACATTTTTCTAGAAGTCACGTCACGACTTGAACCTACAGCACTGAGAATGATCAACTGAGGATGGTAGACTTCCCATGCTTCTGAAATTTGGATTCATCTAAGAAGATAGAATTCATGTGCTTGCTAACCCATTAAGAAAAGATGGATTATCAGAATAATTCAATTTTTCATTAAGCGATAGAATGATTCTACTAAAGAAACACATGCATATGTAATTACCAAAAGAAGTCATGTACTTTTCACTGTTTGATTTGGGATGCCACCATGAAGGACTATTAAAGGTGCCAAGCAAGAGTCTAGGCTTCTTCTTCTTCAAGTTCGGTGATGAAGACTCCTTGCTAGAATACTTTGACATCCTTTGTATTTTCCCTGCCAATATCTTGTCTTAGAAAGATGGAAAGCACCAAAGATGCCTATTTTGATGGAAGTTTGGGGAGTACCCTTTGAGTTCTTGCACAAGGAGGGTATTAGCCATGCTGCAAACGCTCTTTAAAAAACCACTGTAAGCCGACATTGTGACAGCAACCAGTGAGTGTATTACGTATGTCCAAGCTTCAGTCAGGATGGATCTAAAAGAAAATTTCCCAAAGAGCTTTGATATGGATTGTGAGGATGGCCCCCAGTTATATTACAGGCCAAGTATCAATGGATCCCTACCATTGCATGTTGTTTGGGCACACTCTTGAAAAATGCTCGCTTAGGCTGTGTGATGAAGAGAATGAGACAAAGGGAAGACCTAGTTAAGGAGGACCTTATTTCAAAGGAGTTGGGTGGTGTAGTGATCAAGGAGGGAGCTATGGCTGAGAGGAAGCGCAGAAAGGTCACTCTCAAGGGGAAAGCTAAAGTGAAACGTTGGGTCAATGATTGAAGATTTTCACGTATATTATCTAATAAAAGAGCTCAAGAGGGCTAGGCAAGAGATGATAGACAATCCTTATCAAAATGAATCAAATCCCTTGTGCAAAGCATCAATCTCCTCTTTCAGACCAATTCTTTAGACTCTTGGCAGCATGCAGACCTCTCTGGCAATTTGGAACTAGGCTCATCAAGCTCTGTATGTTCCTTTGTCCCTGAAACCCAACAAGAGGCTTCCAAGGGAGACTTGAAGGATCTTGAGGGGTCTTCTTGGAGTGTGGTAAAGAAGAAAAAGGTTAAGAAAAATAAAGGGAAATCAGAGACCACCTAAAATTCTGGTTAAGGTGGAGGAAAGAACTAGTAGAAATTTGTTTTCCTTGCCATTGTATATATTCTTAGTGTATTTATTGGGGGTTTCAACAACCCACTGAAGGCCAAGGTAGTGATATATTTGTGTGTAGATGTAAAAAAGTCTCTCTTATGGGGATCCTAGAGAAAAAAGTACTATCTGAAGAAGTTGAAGGAATTTGGAAAAGGATCAGCCCCAGTTGGAGATCGGAGACACGTCACAAAGATAGGATACTGGTAGGATGGAACCCCTACTTTGGGATATTTCAATCTTCCACTTGAATGACCAATTGATGCACTGTAGCTGCACTCTTTTAGCAAAGAAGCTACAAAAATAGTCCCATTTGTTTATGGCTTTGATCAATTGGCTGCTAGGAAATCAACTAAATATTTAAGATGTGTTAGTGCAGCTTGATTAGCTATTACTCTAGTAGTCCAAACTTGTCTTGACTGTAGTTGCATAAAAAATGAGTGTCATACCCTGAGTTTTGATGTTCTAAACCAGTATAATTGAATGGTTCATCAGATAATTACACATGGAGCAATGCATGTGACAAGGGAGAATGACCTCAATAATAGTAGACGTAACAGAGAATGGATTCTAACCAAGATAGGGAGAACATGATCAGATGGCCCAAAGGGGGATTGGGATCAATCTGTTGGTGAAACCTTTGAAGAGTTATGTTCAAAGATAAATAGGTTTTCTTTAAGGAAGCCATATATACATTGAAAGGGACAAAAATAATTACTGATATTACACTTGCTTGATAATTAGAGATTTTGTTATTATTTCCAAAAGTTTGTGTGTCTTAAGGCTTTGTTCAAATCAAGGGAGTATGTTGGTCTTAATCTTTGCTCTTTAGGTGTTGTGGTTTTATTGTAGTTGTAAGATTACAGATTTCCATTCAAATTTTTTCTAGCATGTGTAATCTTCTCAGTTTATTTTTGGAGATGTTTCTTCTTTTTTAAAAGGTTATGGTGCATTTGCTCCAAAGAGCATCCATGAAGCCAAAGAGAATGCATAGGTTATAGGCATGTGTGCTTGTATCTCTGGTTGCTGTGATTTTACATATAGGTTAATTTATGAAGAGTTGTCATATATAATTTCTTTGTTACTTTTTTTATCCCCCCTTTGTGATTGTATTTTATGGGCACTGTTTGTAGAGGGGGGTATAGCCCACTTCTTGAGAGTATTTACTTTTCCATGTCCTGCTGATCCTCAGTATAGCTTTACTCCCTTTATTTTTTTCCTTTCCAGTTACCTGTGAGTGGACCGAATGAGATCACATCGATAGATGAGCAGACTTCAGATAATAAGGTACCTGTAACTGATGATAAGCTGACATCTGTGAGCGGAGTGAATGGGATGAGAAAAGCAGAAGAGGACAGCTTAGAGAAGAAGGTAGTTGATGAGCAAATGCCTGGATCTGCTCAAACGGAAGGCCCAACTGAGTTGGAAACTACTCCTGATCAATGTGAGTTTTTAAGCATACAGAGAATTTTGAGAGCATGTTGCTCAGATATGTTTTTATGGTTTATTCTTTGACCTTTAATTAGGAATAAATGCAGGAGCATTACATTGGGGTCTAGCTTTCTTCTTATTAAGTTCATTTTAGAATTATTCAAAAAATAAATTCAATTCTTTCTTGCAATTACACTACATGCTTGAGGACATTTAATATATTAGAGATGTAACAAAGTAACATTAAAAAGGATTTCTTAATGGCTGCTTCAGCACCCAATAAAATGACCTTATACATAAAGGGCTGTTTGAAAGGATGCCATAAGAAACCACATGTTATATTATTGAGATATTTCATGATTATTATTTACATTTATAAGACATTTTATTTGGAATGTAAAAAGTGAGACAAGCCATATCTTAAAGTGTCTCCTAAAATATAAAAAATAATCATCAAAGGACTTGTAAATGTTAGTCGGAAAAAAAAAAAAAACAAAAAAACTTGATGGGGCATGAACGAACCTTTTTTTTGTTGATTTGACATTTCATGATTAGTGTTTTAAAAATTGCATTTTTTTTATCTAGTTAAAACTAATGAATTTCTGGATACTAACTAATAAAACGCGAGAACCAAAAAAAAAAAAAAGGAACTAATAAAACGCTATACAAAATTTCATGGGGAGTCCTTATGGCTTGCCTTGCTCTGTCCATGCCTTTAATTAGTTATCCAATCTGACTATGGCCTGTAACTTTTGCATGGAATCTTCTTCAATTTTTAAGTGTTCGAGCGTTCAACATGCTGCAGGCAGGCAAACTGTGGCTGCCAACATGCTGAAATCTAATCTTTCAAAATCTAGGGACTTGGAGCAAAATGAAAGAAGTGGCTTTGGAGGAAGCAATGATGTTTCAACTCCTGGCTTACATGCTGCAGGCAGGGTGAGTATGGATATGGATGTGACGAGCTCGAATCTTCCAGAATCTAAAGGCATGGAGCAAAATGAAGAGAAAACTTGCTCTGAAGGAGGCAATGTCATTTCGACCCCTGAAACCAAAGTTCAGCTGGAGCAGCCCTTGGTAGAATCGGTGGCATCTGGTGATAAAGGTTCTCAACATGGGCTGCGCAGATCCAGAAAAAAGAATAACCTCACCTTGCCTCGTCGGTCCTCACGAAGACTAGCTGGGGTTGCAGTGGATCCAGCATTGGAAATATCAAAAGTACGAGGACCTCGAATTGTGGCAAAACAGACCGATAGGGAGGAAAGTGGCAAAGCTAACATGAGCCACACTGTTGATTGTTCTCCTACACTGCAAGAATCCAAGAGGATGGATCCACCTGAGGTGAGTCCACAGATAAGTTGCCCCAAACAAGAAGATACATCATTGGATGTGAAAGAAAGCAACTGCATCCCTGAGGAGGTGCCTGCAACCAAAGAGGGTGTAGGTGCTGAAAAGCTGGAAGCTGAGAAGGAAAATGGGCCTGATGAAAAGCCTCCACTACCATTTGACTTGCCCTCTGGAGATATATTAGCAGATCCTTGCATTGAATTTGCTATAAAGACCCTGACTGGTGTGGATTTTGATGCAGCTGAAAGCACCATTAAGCCAACTGAATCTGAAGACCCTTGCCTTGATGCACATCCCAGGAAAGCGCTTACTGAGAAAGGAGAAATTGATAGAGAGGTTGATAAGAAGCAAAGATGGGGTGTTAGTGAAGCTCCAGGAAAACTATCTTCGCCAGAAAAAATTGCTGGGAAGGTCTCTTCAGATGAAACAGGTAATGAGACACCTGGATCCTCTGTTAATTTGCCATTTGAGGATACATGGGCTGATCCATGCATTGAATTTGCTATAAAAACTCTCACGGGTGCGATTCCCGTGGAGGATGATTTAGACATCAATGACCTTATGCAACAGCAGATTCGCTCATCACAGATCCAAGAAAGTAATGACTTGAACTTTTCCAGTGGTAGTTTAGATAATTTTTGCCGAACTGATTTGTTGTGGCAGCATTCTGATGCAGCAGATAAGGCTAATTATAGACAGCAGTCTAGCGTTGGGCCTGCTGCCTCGCCTACAGGAAATGCTGACCTACAGAGTTCAGGTGGAACGCTCCTGCACCAACGCCGTCAAGATAGAACCCGCAAATTCCAGAGATAGGCTGCCGGTAGTGTTAACAACTTGTACAGCTTACAAAAATTTGTGGGTAGACGCATGGAGCTCCAACTGCTCACACTTTTTGTTTTCTGCAGCAATAAAATTTCTTAATTTATCTGCGCTGCAGACCAATCATAAGTTCTCTAATGGAAGCAAACTCTTCCGAGATAGAACTCCTCTTAGTTTAGTCTGACCTTTTGCCTTTGTTGTATAACATATAGACTAGGAGGGTGATACCCGGCATATCTCCTTTCTGTTATTAATAGGACAATTTGCTGCTGTCACCCCTGCTTCGTTGCACGTCTTTTTTTTGTTTTCAAAGTCATCAAGATGAAGTTGTTTGGTGTCTTCAATCATTATACTCGATGCCCCCCTTTTCATGTGGGTATTGTATTACTTGTTTGCAGCCAAAAGTGTGTGATACCGTGACTAAATTATGACATGATCTTTGATGTAGAAAACTTTTAGACCAGGTTATTCAGAGGATCTCAACGATGCACAAGTATCCTGCTCTGATTGGGGCTTGATGTAACACTCAGAGATCAGTGATTCTAGGTAGCTAGTTCCTTTTACCAAACTGCTGTGCTTATAGTTGTGTTATGTGCAGCAAACAATAAAAGAAAGCAAACTTCTGATACTGCTTGTTTGCATTTAGGAGGAAAAGGTATCTTCATTCTCCTTAATGAGCTGTATTTTGCTGTTTGATCTGGTAAGTTTTCATTTCATTCCCGATATCAATCGACCAAGTAGGGAAGATGATAGTAATTGAATATTGTACTTGTTAGCTTTCAATTACAAGTGTATAATTTTGTCATGATTTTCTTTCTTAATTATGTCTTTTATTACTAGCTGTTTGCTTTGGTGTAAAAATCAAATGTAGCAGGTGAAGTACTAGCTTCATATGCTAGCATTTGGCTTTTTGGAGTATCGTTTGCATCCCTAAAACTTGTTACATTATGATCTGTGAGATCTACGAAATTGGCAAAGATCATCTAATGCATGAGAGAGACCAGCATGTTAACTTTTTAATTGAAAGTGTAGGAGCGTAATGAGCAACCGCTAAAATCTTTTCCCTTAATAGTCCTGATGTAATCATCTCTTTCCAAGGTTTTGTGCCATGGAGAAAGGGCAAACAGATATGTATAATCTATTAAACGTTTTCGACTTATGAATTACATTTGGTAACCAGGTAATTTCAATTATTTTGGACGTAAAAAGAAATTCAGAAAAGGGAAAACCTAAAACAACTTGGACCCTTCATGGGAGGTCAACCAGCATTGCTACCTTTGCGGCTTACTCGAACTACCAGGGTTGTAACCCATCCTTATAACGTCCAGCATAAAGACTTCCTTTTTAAAGGCTGGGGGTGGTTAGACTCTAAATCCACATTTTCCACAAATAGGGATTAAGCACTTGTTTTTAAATAATATTTAATTTACCTTTAAAAGTTCGTTTATATTAGATTTATGCCCCATATTCGATTACAGGTTTTAAAAAATATCCAGCAGCTAAT
Organism: Lumnitzera racemosa; assembly: GCA_024138005.1. Classification (NCBI taxonomy): domain Eukaryota; kingdom Viridiplantae; phylum Streptophyta; class Magnoliopsida; order Myrtales; family Combretaceae; genus Lumnitzera; species Lumnitzera racemosa. The sequence goes on from JAMXBC010000004.1 coordinate 109,527,049, forward strand.
ATAATTTTAACCTTTTTTTATTGAATTGGACACTATTACATAGATAAAAGAGTGCTATGATGTGTGTCCTCATGTTAATCATATACGTTACAAAAGGAAGATGGATGATGTTGCCTTAACAGTTGTAATATAAATAATTGGGGAAAAAAAGGAATGGAAAAGAGAAAGTGTTTGCACATCCATTAACATTTTTTTCTTGTTAACATAAACGTGTCCTCCTATAAAGGCTATATTTGACTATCAATGCTAAATAGGACATTTAGAATGCTCACCATTGGAAAATTGTACGTTGTCACATAAGATAATGTCATTGGAATATAATTATATTTCAAGATCATCACGAATTTTAGATGCCAAAGATATCGATAATTCTTAATAATTCCAAGGGTAAATTTTGGGGGAAAAGAAAATAAAAAATGAAAAAAAAAATATGACTCTTGAGAAAATAATCCTAAAAATACAGCAAATAAATTTAGCTTTTGTAAAGCCCTTTTCAAATTTCCCAAAAGTGTTAAACTCCGTTTTGAAAAACCGAATTTAACTTAAACAGTAAAATTCGACTTTTCAAAAGTTGTTTATATTAGCAAAGCACACAACTCAATTCTCACACTTTATCTAAAATTTTGAATAGAAATGTACTACACAATACATCTATTCCATAAATCTGTTACAACACCTACGAGTACATTTACTGTACGATATATCTCATCCATACAACTCCAATGTGCAATGTCTATGAAACCTTAGTAATTTAGCCCTAATGAAAAACAAACAAACAAAAAAAAAAAAAACGAAAGAGAGATTACACAACTATTTGAATAAGAATCCAAAGTTTCACCAGCTAAACATATTAAAGGTGCAATCATTTACAATATTTGTCTAAAATGAATAAATAATTACTTATCGTTATACTTATCTAGGGGTGTCTCAGTCGGTAACGCTTATAGACATGTATCTCATCTTGATCATTCGTCTAAGTATTAGGTTGAGGCTATACCAATTGATCGCAATCTAATTGAGTAATTTGTGAGCTATCCTAACCTAATGAGCTTTGCAGATAGGGCATTTGCATAGGTATCAGAGAGAAGTCTACCTATGTGAGCCCTTTCGCCCATGTCTCGAGCTAAATTTGCAGATTGTCTCTTAGAGGGTGTTAAAGGTGTATGGGAAGAATCGCTAGAACTTTCCCCCATGGAAACTGTCTGATATTGAGATACAAGCTATAGAGGATATTTGTAGAGTGAGGGGTATTGGGGTGAGCAATGCTCAAGCGACTGATCATCTCTAATCTACAACTATGCTCGCCCACAACGTACTCTACCCTCTCTATGGCTCTAACCATAACCCAGTCCCTATTGACGTCTTCCCTTAACACATCCTCTAATGGGGAGTCGTCCCCCTTGGCATCAGAGTCTAGCATCAGTGCATCATCTAGCTCCTACAAAGTAACATCTTGAAATTTTCGGACAATCTTGCTAACCTCTGGTTGCTCTGTCAGGATATCCTGGTATGCCATAAATGGCAGTCAGTCGATGAAATCTATCTACAAAAATAGAGGATTAAATGAACACTATAGTGAGAATTAATCAACAAAGTAGAAAGGAAAAGGAAAAACAAGGGTTGGTAGAAAATGTACCCAAGCACATTAAAGAGAACATGGCCAACTATTAGAAGGTATATTATTGGATCTATAGGAGGATTGTTGTGAATTTCACCAAGGACATTTTCACCTATTATGTCATTTACCACCATATAAGTCATGTGTATAGCTAAGAGGTCTCTTTTGTATGTTTATCTCATTTTAAAATCATTTTTTCAATGACCTCCTATGCTTTCTAACCTTGTTAACAGTTTTAATTGAATACCATACAGGAACGTTAAGCAAGGACAATTCAGATTTGTCGGTACAAGGCATGAAGGAATGTGTGTAAATTTGTAATTGATGTTGCCACGTACACCAATGACCAACATATGTAGCACAATCCATTTGCATCTTCCTCATTACTGCCATCACGTGAAAACATAGTCTTATAAGTTTGCTACTTATTGCAAGTGTACCAATGTGTCCTTTGTACAACTGTGTGTCTATTTTTACGCTTTTGTTCATGTATGATTGGTTGAGGAGTAGTTATTACCTCAAATATTTGTTTGTTATGATCGAATATGAAAACACAATGGCCAGTAGTGGTTTTGCACCACCTATCAAATTTTATTTTATTTTATTTTATTTTTTTGCAAATTTTGTCAACACTTTATCCATACTCATTTTCCTAGAAATCTCAATCCCCCTCTTATTGAAGCAATCATTACAATTATAAAATGCCTTCTTGATGAGTGCAACAGCAGGAAAATTCTTTACATCTCTTAGGGTATTGTTGTAACTCTTAACTATATTAGTAGTTCTTATACCAAAACGAGCCTTATCATCATATGCTAAGGTATTGGTAGTTCCGATACCAAAATGAGTCCTATCATCAAAAGTTGTTGAAGTATGGTCTAGTGTAGGCTTATCATTTAGCTTCATCATAGTATCTATGAAACTTATGAGGTTGTACTTGAAATGCCGCCTTTTTTTTATTAAGTCCCTACACTGTTTGTTCTTTGCTTAAGTATTAAAGTTACTTACTACATGGTGGATGCACTAGAGCCATGGCCAACCATTTAGCTATACTGCATTGTCACCCTTTGTCACGCCCCGAAGCGGTAAAGTCGTAATAGCTCCGCCATGTAAACCATTCTAAGATAGAAGTTGGCCTTACAATTGTTATTCTAGACCTGATCTACACAAGGCATCCACGACTAACGCACTTTGAAATAAACAGTTTGTAATTTAAATAAATCATTTACCTAAGAAAGTGAGAAAATATATATATACACTGAAATTCAGTTATTACAATTAACGTTCACAATATTTCACCGTAATATATTTCTTATTTATTACATTATTCAGAAATGAAAAATTCTAAAATAAAAGCTTAGACCTTAAAAATATATGTTTGTTCTTCAAATGTTTTTCTTCACTTTCTAAGATTCAGCAGTTGCTAGCTTCATGACACAATGGTTCGAAAGTAGTCGTACGAGGAGCGGTGTCTTCATTACATAAGGCTGAGTTTAGTCATAAATTATTACATTAACGAAAACTCCTCAACCCGGATTAGAGCAGGTGCAATTTTTTTTAATCTCACGACGGGTTGGATGATGTCGTGCAATGACATTTACTTGAACATGCATTGCATAATTTGGTTGATAACCCTATTTGTGTTTGCTGTATGGTTTTAAGTCTTAATCCCAACTTACTAAGTTGTGACTGCTCATACCCCTATAGACGTTGTGTATAGGTGCTAGTAAGGAAGCGGCTTATAATTATCCTAAAACTAGCAACTGTTGGATCCTGGGGGAGTGGGGATATAAAACCGAAGATATGATACACTCATAAGTTTGAATTTTATCTTTTAAGTTATATGTATTTCTTAAGTAGATTATGTTAGAATGAATATTTATTCCTTATAATTTCATAGGTAAAAAACATGTTTATTTATAAACTGTTTACTTTAAAACGGGTTAGTCATGGACGCCTTGTGTAAATCAGGTCTAAGATAATGACTATATGTTCAGCTTCTATCTTAGAATAGTTTGTACGGTAGGATAATTACAACTTTGCCGCTTTGAGGTGTGACGGCCTGGGTATAGAATACCTATACTTGATTGCGATTTGATTAATTACTTGGCTATCACTATCTACACACATCCTCCAAGAACCATCTTTCTTCAGCATTAATAAGGCCGGAACTATGTAGGGATTATTGCTTAGCTATCTATACACATTTTCTAAAAACCATCTTTCTTCAGTACTAACAAGGCCAGTACTGCACAGGGACTAAGGAACTCATACACATACCCCCTCCTTATTAGCTCATCTGCTTACTTCTGTAGCTCGGTAGTCTATCCAGGATTCAACTTATAGGCAGGCTTGTTTGGTACTACAGTTCCTGGTGAGAGGTTGATTGCATGCTTGACGCTTCGGATTGGGGCCAGACCTTTAAGTAGCTCCTTTGGAAATAGGTTGGAAAATTCCTCTAATAAGGTTTTTACCTTAGTAGGTAGCTCCTCCTCTTTAAGTCTCAACTCTATAATTCTTTGGACCAGTGGATAGATCGATCCTTCAAGTTCCATCTCTTTTTTCAGTTCAATTCAGGTCAATACTAAAGCCTCTTTATTTAAGGCTCAGCTTAGTTGGGATTACATGACCTTTATTTGCTCAATAGTTATAGGACTCAATTTCACCTTCCTGCCGTCATATTATAGGGAACAAGTATTCCACCTTCCATCATGTATCACTGCTTGATTAAACATCCACGGTCGTCTAAGTAGAATGTGGGATGCATTCATAGGTAGCATATCATAAAGTACTTCATCTCGATATTTGCCAATGCAAATCGGTATAGACACTTGTTTGTTTACCTGTAGGATTCCCGTATCATTGAGCCAATGAAGCTTATAAGGTTTTGGGTAGGGCTTGGTGTCACGCCCCGAAGCAGTAGAGTCGTAACAGTCCCGTCGTGCAAACCATTTTAAGATAAAAGTTGGCCTTACAACCACTATCCTAAACCTGATCTACACAAGGTGTCCATGACTAACCCGTTTTGAAGTAAACGGTTTGTAATTTAAATAAATCATTTACCCAAGAAAGTGAGAAAAATATATATATATACTGAAATTCAATTATTACAATTAATGTTTACAATATTTCACCGTAATATATTTCTTAGTTATTGTACTACTCAAAAATGAAAAATTTTAAAATAAAAGCTTAAACCTTAAGAATATATGTTTGTTCTTCAAATGTTTTTCCTCATTCCCCAGGATCTAGTAGTTGCTAGCTTTAGAGTAGTTGTATGCCGCTTCTGTAGTTGTATGCCGCTTCTTAGCCAGCACCTGCAGGACATCTATAGGGATTTGAGTAACCACAGTTCAGTAAGTTAAGATGGAAGATTTAAAACTATACCATAAACATAACAAGGTTATCAACCAACTTATTAGGTGCAATGCATGTTCAAGCAAATTCCATCGCATGACATTGTCCGGCCTGTTGTGAGATTAGAGAAATTACGCGGGGTCTAATCTAGGTTGAGGAGTTGCCGTTAATGTAATAGCTCACGACCAAACCCAAGCTTTTGCAATGGAGACACTGTTGCTTCCGCGACTACCTTCGAACTATTGACTTCACCCTCACCGTGACCTCCTCTCCTGTCCTTTAGTTCGACTAGGGATAAAGAAGGAACCATTATACAATCTTACGCTATCCCTTTCAAACGGGTCGGTATTAGCCGGAGAATCCTAGGTTTCCCCTAATAGGTTGCCATGTAGGTCTAATTATGATTACAGATCGTATATTTGATTAGGTTATGTTTAGAGTGATCAATCATTTCATACAAATCATACAATACAAGCCAGAACAACAAATAGAATCATAGCATCACTCATAATCAAGCACATGTACACAACCAACTATCTAACAAATACAATCAAGCATAATCTCAAATCTGCAAAATGCAGTATCGTATTAATCCTAACTTACCTGGACTCCTCGCTTGCTCACTCGAGTTCTAACTCGCTCAGGCCATCGCCGATCATCCCTATAACATAAACGTGGCTCAGTTTTTCATATAATTATTATAAGTTGGTTTTATCCTATAACACTTATTGTTATATTTTGTTTAGGGTTTAATATATCCAGTTATCTAAGTTCTTAAATCTTTTACAATTATTCTAGGTTTTTGGTTAAGTTTGGGTTCAGTTTTCGCATCGATTTCTAAATTAAGTTTTAGTTTGATTTTTAAATACTGTTTTATACCCAAACTCTAGAAACTTATTTTAACTTATAATTTGAAATTAATCACCTTACTTCCAAATATCCATAATACCATAACTACCCCTAGTCAGTATTTTATTATATACAGTATACTTAAATCCTTAATAGTGTATCGAATTTACTCTTGATGTGAGAAATTTTTACATTTTTCATATAATTACATACATTCAAGTTTCCTATCAAATTTATTGTATATTTTTATTATTATCATAATATCAATTTTTATTCTAATATCTTCTATTTATTATATTTCTAATAATCGTATACATAAAACACATTTAATATTTTTATTAGTTTAATTACCGTCTCCCAACATCAATTATCATTTCAAAATACCTAAATTCATCCTAAATAAAATTTTATACCTAATTACCCTAATTTATAAAATTAACTTAAAATGTACAATTTTCCCTGTTATTTATTTACTACATAATTAATCTAATAATTACATCTAACACCTTAGATGCTACAAGTATCATACTTCATCAGATTTCAGCATCCTAAAATATATAATTATTCACTAAATCAGTAATTAGCGATTTAATTACTTAATTAACCTTAAATTACTCATTTTATGCCTTATTTTAAGGCCTAGAGATTATCTAAAAATTTAGAAAATTAATTTTTGAAAACAGGTTTCATAGCACTATTCTATATCATCTAAATAATCTATACAAAAATTTTGGGCTTAAAACTACACTGCTAAGATTATTTATTTCTAAATCGAAACATATTCGGTTTTGCATAATTTCTTAAAAACTATATATCACTACATATTTTCATCAAAATAATATTTTTCCTAAAAACTACATACAAAAATATTTTAGAATAACAAAATTCATAATTTTTTAAGAATATTTACTATTTTTAAAAAATTACACAAAATCGGTCTGGAAATCGAACTCACCGATTTTGATGGCCATGGATGTGTCAGCCCCTTGGGCGTTGCTACCACCGTGTGGTGGTGGTGGCCGTCCACTCCCAGCTGCTCATTAGGTCTGGGTTCTTCTTATAAGCCCCAATTGCACAATTTTCTTTCTTTCTTTTTTTTTTTTTCTAATCTTAATTTTTCTCAATTTTGTCTCTCTCTATTTTTCTTACTCTGCAAACTGACCAAATGAGCTTCTAAAAAATTTGGAATATTTATAGAGTTTTAGAAAAATTATTGTGCATTAATTTTATTAGAAAATTTCCTTATCTTCTTCTAATTTGACTTTTGTGATGTTTTAATTTAATTAGCTAATTTTTTTCTTATTTTCCCCAGCTGCCATGACCCAAATTTGGATCATTCCTTATTTTTTATGATTTTTATTTATTTTTTATTAATTAATTATTAATTTTTTTAATTATTTAGTATTATTTTAGCTCATTTCATGTATTTTAAGTAATTACGCATAATTCTACCTACATGTAAATTCATATATAGTACAAATAAATATTCCTAAATAATATTTCGGTCATTTTATGATTTTTAGTATATGTATAATTTATTTTTAGCGATTCATTAATTATCGGAATGCATTTTACGCATTTTCGATAAATAACGAGTTATATACTTAAAATTTAGAATTTTTATATCCTTTTATTTTATTACTTATTTTCTTAAATTTGAACTTACGGGATCATTTTTATTAATATTTCTAACTTTACTTATAATTTAGGCTTGATCGGATCATCTAGTCGATCGAAACCCTGAGTGACTGGTTGTGGGGCTTATAATCCTGCCGTGTAAACTAATCTAAGATAGAAGCTGACCTCACAACTGTTATCGTAGATATAGTTCACACAAAGCGCACAACTCAACCGACTTGAAACATCTATTCTGATACCTGTTAATAACCAAACTTATGGTAGGGTTTTTACAAAATTCCTATTCTATATAACCTGTTGTCTAGTACCACAATAATAATAACCACAATTTTTGTAGTCTATGTATAATAAGTTAGGAAATTAGTAGGCTCCTAGGAAATTCCCAATTAGTTTTCTCAAAAACTCAAAGATAAAATCAAAAGCTCAGGTTCAATTGATTCATCGATCCTCACTTTCCCAAACAGCAACACACTAACCTGGAAACGGTGGTATCTGAACACTCTGACCTTACTCAACACTTATAAAAGAGTCTATAGGGATGTAAGCACAACTAGCTCAATAAGTGGAACGGGGTTAGAAAAGTAATGTACAAACACAAATAAGGTTAATAATTATAATGAAATGCAATGCAATCAAACAAATGAAACATCACATAATGTTATCCGATCCACTGTGAAATTGGAGAAATTACATCCGCTTCAACCCGAATTGAGGAGTTTCATCGTGACTCAAGTCAGACTAAACACGAGCTTGTGTAATACAGAACACCTTCCTCCTATGACCGCCTTCGAACCATGGCTCCTAACTTTATCGCGACCTCCTCTTCTATTACTTAGTTTGGATAAGGGTAGGGAAAAGGCTATTTTAGCTATCCTTATCGAAGGAAGTCGGTATTTGGCCTGACACTTTTAATCGTTTCTCCTAATGGGTGTTATGCATGTCCAATTTCATTTTAGTTGAATAAACATTAGTTTTAATTAGGGGTGGCCGACAAGTTCAATCAATACAAAATCGATGCAATCATGCAGAACAACACACCAAGGAGTTGAACTCTTATCACAATTGAGTATTATATATACACGTAGTATGCACACAATCAACTAGCTACAAACACAATCGAAAGTACTCTCGGGTCTCCAGATACTTTAAACGATATCCAAACAAGCGGTGAAGCCACAATCTCAACTTACTTGTTTAGACATTTGTTATTGCTGGCTCGAATCGTCAATCATCTTTGTATTGGAAGATCCTATTTACATAAAAGACCCAAATTCAGTTTTCATAATAATTACGAAAATATTAAGGTTTAATCTAAAATGGTTATATATATTATTATTATTATTATTTTCATAATATATAGTCTTATTATCACTATATATCGAATTAAGTTATTAATTGTCGATACTGTACATCATATATATACTATTACATATTATATATTGTTTCGATCTTATCAAAATACACTTTTAGTTTATTAATTTACGTTTTAATTCTGGTAAAGTTACTGAAATATGTACATTCTTGAATATGATAAAGTTATAGGTTAAATTACTTGAGGTTGCCCGATTTTAACAAAATTAGTACCGTTAGGTTCGTATAGGCCTAATGACATGTTTTACGAGTCCTATTTCTAGAGACTGTTTTTAATGGATAATTTGAGTTTTTAATACAGTTGTACGTAATTATATAAATATGAGTGTATTATACGTAATTTATGTTATTAAATTGTATTTTACCTAATTTGTCCATATGTTGTTATAATATAAGTATTATCCAACTCTAATATACTTAAAGTGTATTCCGATTAGAAAATATTAATAAATATAATAAATATATTTATTTAATCCAATCTTATCAGCAATCCTATATATAGTTTTTATTTAACTATTTAATTCATTTTAGCTTATTAATATTAAAAATATACCCTAGCTTGTAAATTGGTAATAAATAGTTCGGGTTACCAAATAATTCCCCGAAAATTTCTATAAACTCCTAAAAATATGAGGAATTCAGTTATCACCTAGTTTCAAGTTTCCGACCTATCGCCTATATATTTGTATTGATAATTTTACCCTCAAATTATCATAAATTACCCAATTATAATTTTTCTTACACCAAATTAATTTTAATTTGACTCAATACTGTTATTATTTATTATAGATCAGTACATATCCATTTCATCAATTAATTTCATAATTTCTATTTAATTCATAATTTCAGCTTATTTTCTAACTATTTTTAGGCCAAAAAATGTAATAAATATTAAAAATATTCAAATCAAAATTTTGGATAATAGGAATTATCTATATATCATAAACATCCTACACAAAAATTTTTAGCTAGAAGCAATATCATTTAGTATATTTATTTTACAAATCTAAATTCGAATGAACAGTAGATTTCTTAAGAAAGCATATTAAATATTATGAATTTTTAAAAAATAAAAATATGACGTGAAATCATGTTCAAAATAACATAAGTACAATTTTTTTCATAATTTTCTGGGTAGATTTACTAATTTTTAAAAATTATTGAAAAACAAGGTAAAATTTTGACTTAACTGTTCTTGGTGGCTCTAGCAGTCATAGAGTAATAGAGGTGTGTCAGAACATCTAGACACTGGGGATACTCCTTGGTGATAGAGTGGCTCAATAGCATATCAAAGGACACCTTAGGAACTAGCTTAGCTCGATAATTGCTTTGTTTTTTCTATTTTTTACAATTTTTTTTCTAATTTTTTTTCTAATTTTTCTTTCTGTTGTTTCTGGTTTGTAAAGTTGGGAATTGATGCAATGAAGCCTATTTATGCATGCTGGAGTCGGTTGCTACTTTTCTTTATTTTTCTTTTTAATTTTTTCCTTATTTTCCTCTCATAAATATAAGTAGGAGGTGTCATTTGCTTATAGATTTTGCCTTTTGATTTAGCAATTGTCCATCTTCGATGATTCCCAGCAGTTTCCAGACTTGAATCAACAATTGGAAGGTTTTTTGGATAAGATTTGCAATTATTTAAGTATTTTGAGTATATTTTATTAATACTTAATTATTTACTTAATATACGAGTATATATCCCTTGTATATATCACACGTAATATATAAATATACTCATATAATTAAGTTTTTAACATATCTTTTATTTTTAGGATATGTTCTCTTAATTAATTTTATGATTTCAACGAAATATATATATAATTATGTAATTTAGAAATAATTTATTGGTACAATTATTATTTATATCAGATATATTTATAAAAATATGTATATTTTTATATAGTAAATTATACTATATTATCTCATCTTATAGCTCAATTAACTTATCTCTAAGTTTTTATTGCAATCTAAATTCGATTTTTAGGAGTTCCAAACATTTTAGTGTTATATCAAGTATTCCTACTTCTAGGGGCAAAATTGGGATTTTTGGTCTTTATTTCTAAAATCTAACTTCACTTTATCACTTTATCTAACTTTTATATCTTAGTCATGAAGTTTAGGCTCGATTGGATAAGTTTTCTTAAAAACCCTAAATTTAGGCTCAACTGTTTTAAACTTAATTTTGGAAGCTAACATACTACTACTTCCAAGACATGCCGAGTGGCTGCATGATGAGTTCTGTAAAACATACAGTTTTGTATTCTCGTATATGTTTTCCCTTTATTTTATTTATGGGCTCGATTTTTTAAGGTTTAAAGCCTTGTACTTTATTTACATTTTTGCTACTAGGGTTCAAGACTTGCTATAAATAGTTACATTTATACTAATAGATATAGACAAATACAAATAGATTGATATATAGAGTAAAACTTTCCTCTTTCGAGCAAGGCTATACTTAAGTTAGCATTTGTTGGATTTTGAGTGTTGATTAGACTTTTAATCGTCTCCACATTCTTATCAATCATATTCTCAAATTGTGGTAAACCCCTTCATTTTAACCAGTTAGTGAGTTGCATCTAACCTTCATTTGAAACCTTGAGCAACACTTAGTGTTCATGAGTTAAATCGAACTCTATTTCGAGCTCAAACGCTTAATCGTGTTTGTGTCTTGGTGAGTTATATTCATTCACATTTACTATAAAAACCCTTCCTATTCTTCGTACTCATTTTCCTTGAATACCCATTCTTGTTCATTTCTAGATCCGTTGTTATTTCTTTCAGGATCGATCCTTTGATTCCTCATCATCTTGGCATCAAAGATTCTATCCTTATCATATTGGTATCAGAGCTTTGGGGAGATATGCATGCTAATGTTCTCAAAGTAGATTTGTGGTTATAACATTTCTATTCATCATTGTTCTATAGTGTTGTATACTGTTTGTCAGTAGTAGCAGTTGCAGAAGTCAAGTAGTGGTTGTTTATGGGTTACTATTATTTGTTTATTCAATTCTCTAGTCAATTACTGTACAAACAAAAATGTCAGACGATAGTGTTAACAACACTAAAGACAGTACTCGTAAAAGCTTGAGGGGACGTGTTGATAACCTAGATACTAGATTTAGAATCTCACCAACTCTATTCAGGAGCTTACTAGGTTAGTCAGAGGTTGCAGACGTGATGGCCGAGAAGAAAAGAAGGAATAGACACCTATCATTAAGAGTAGTTCCAATAAACTTTGTAATGATACGAGACAGCCAAGAAGAGCTGCTGAGCTGAGGAGAAGAGAAAACCATCTAGTACCAAGAAGGAAGAATAAAAGGAGTGTTGACTCCAAAACAAATCAAGACGCCTGGAGAAAAGAGCCAAGGCTGAGAAGAGGTGTAGCCGAACAGAGCTTTAATAGAAGTGGTCAAACCGAAGAGAATCAACCAACTCAGAATGTAAGGGATGAACCTTGAGCACCTCGTCGAGGACTTGACAATGTCAAGTCGAAACTGCCGACCTTCTGTGAAAATAGCCGACCTGAAGAGTTCCTTAACTATGTTCCTTGAGGTGAGAAGTTATTCGAGTGCTACGAATGTGATGATCAAGTAAAGGTTAAGCTGACTTCCTTATCCCTTATTGAATATGCAAGTCTTTGGTGGGATAAGCTAGTTACCAAGCAAGATGCTGAAGGAGAAGAGCCGATCAGAACTTGGAGGCTCATGAAAAGATTGATGAACCAATGCTTTGTGCAGACTTATTTTAAGCAGGAAATGCTCTATGCCTTCCAGTACCTGAGATAAGGTCAAAATACTGTTGAAGAGTATTTGCAAGAGTTTGAGACCTTAATGACGAGATGTGAGATTACCGAGCCACTAGACTGCACCATTGCCAGATTCTTAAGTGAACTCCAAGACAACATTGTCGATATAGTTGAATTACAGTTGTTCAACTCTCTAGACGAGCTAATTAATTTGGCAATAAGAGTAGAGAGGTAGAGGAGAAGAAGGCATCAAAGGTCGTGTAGCCAACCTTAACAAGGTAGCCCTGAGCCTAAGAGATATGCCGAGAGAAGGCAAGAAAAGATAGAGAAAGGATAGCCTAACCAACCAGTCCATGCCAAGAAAGAGAAGGCACCCGACAACAAGGCTCGATAAACTCTTAGTTATGGCGATACGAGCTGACCTAAGGGCAGATCCCGGACAAAGGGAAAATTGATTTCACATGCAGTACCTAGTGAATGGGAAGACTTGTTCTTGTTTATTGATAAAGATAACTGTACTAATATCATTTCTGCCGAGTTGATAGAAAAGATGAAGTTACCGACATACCAGCATCCTCGACCCTATGGATTAAAATAGTTTAATGACAAGGGTATGGTTTATGTCAATAAAAGAGCATGGATAACATTCAAGATTGGACAGTATGAAGATGATATTGATTTTAACATCATACCTATGAACGTTACAAATTTACTTCTTAGCCGACCTTGGGAGTACAACCAGAAAGTAATCTATGACGGCTTCCTCAACAGTTATACTGTTTGAAAGGATAGGAAGAGCTATCGCTTGACCTCCATGAGCGTTGAGGAAATCCAGAGACACTCGGCACCTATGGTGAAGACAAAAGGGAAGAGAAGCTTATTCAACATTCCGGCCCATGTTCAACACTTAACATCCAGGATAACTTCCCTTCAAACCCATAGTATTGATGGGAATCAGCCTCCGATCATATCCAAGCTAAGACCTATCAATGCTTATCAAGGCCGAGCTGCAGTTAGAAGAACGAGGGGAAGGAAAATAAACACTTGGTATCAAATCTATCATTAGCCGAGATGCCGAGAAACCATAAGGTCAAGTACTCGAGACCAAAGAACCACTAGGCACAATATTGAGAAATTCATGTCGATTAATTCAAGGACTCGGTAATTATAAGCCAACCACTGTGGTGTCTCAACTAAGCCACGCGAGACGTCAGGGACCCCTTCTCGAACCTGCACATCCAACTATTGACCACGTTTGGTTCGGATACTACTCCTTCCAAAATATGTCGAGGGACTGCATTACGAGTTCTGTAAAACACATAGTTTCGTATTCTCGTATATATTTTCCCTTTATTTTATTTATGGGCCCGATTCTTTAAGGTTTAAGGCTTTATACTTTATTTACAGTTTTGCCACTAGGATTCAGAACTTCCTATAAATAGCAACATTTGTACTAATAGATATAGACAAATATAAATAGATAGATATATAGAGTAAAACTTTCCTCTTTCAAACAACGATATACTTAAGTTAGCATTTGCTGGATTATCGAGTATTGATTAGACTCTTTAATCATCTCCGCATTCTTATCAATCCTATTCTCAAATTATGGTGAACCTCTTCATTTGAATCGGTCAGTGAGTTGCATCTAACCTTCATTTAAAATCCTAAGCAACACTTAATATTTGTGAGTCGAATCGAACTTTATTTCCATCTTAAATCCCTGATCGTGTTTGTGTCTTGGTGAGTTATATCTGTCCACACTCACTATTAAAACTTTTTCTGTTCTTTATACCTATTTTTCTTGAATACCCATTCCTGTTCATTTCTAGATCTGCTGTTGTTTCTTTCTGGATTGATCCTTTGATTCCTTATCATCTTGGCATTGGAGATTCGATCCTTATCAATTTGTAAACAAGTCCACATCTTCACTTATTTCTAACTTATCTACATTAAACATTTATTTGTAAACTAGTTCACATTAGTATCATAACAAACCCCATTCTCTCCTTTTACAATGTGGCCATTTGTATAGCAAATGACTTGTACTTCACTTATTTTTAACTTATCTACATTCAACATTTATTTGTAAACAAGTCTATATTAGTATCGCACCATCATTAAAAATGACTTTTGAACAACAATGCAGCTAATGTTCAATTACTAATCACTATTCATTCATAATCATGTTAACACACCTTATATTCATTTCATGTGATATCTATAAGTTATAATAAGGCATAATTATACATAAAAAGCCATTATTTATAAGTTATATGTACTACATTCTAATTACACATACATACTATATTATACATTCAAACAAATATAATTCATATATATATATGTATATTCTAACTATACATATATACTACATTATACATTCACACGCTAATTATTCATATATACATTTTAATTATACATGTACTACATATGTCAAAAAAATGCCAAATAACACTATATACTCATGAAAACCAATATTTTAATTGCTAAAACACGCAATGTATTATAACAAAAGGCAATTTGCAGAAAGAAACATCTTCATGTCCACTAACCATTTTAGACAAAGAAAATAGATGAAACCTATGTATTTCTTTAAAAAAAAAATCATGAAATCCAAATACGAGTGATGGGCTAGTAATTTTTAACTTCAGATTGATGCAAAATATCTTCCAAATGGGAGGATTTAAAAGAGTGTTGTGTTAATGTTTTAACTCAATGAGAGAATGTAATGTGCGAAAATGAAGAAGGAGTTGTTTACTGTATGTTTAAGGCTTGATAGAATCGGCTTTTGAAAAGTCAATTTTATTGCATTTTTTTTAAATTCATTTTTTGAAAAATTGAATATAATGTAACGCAAAAATAACTTTTCAAAAGTCGAATTTATATACTATATTTTTAATAAGTGTCGTGTTTTTATAATCCTTTTTTTTTGGCAATATTTAATTCCTTTTCCTTAAGTTTTAGATACACCCTTTTATTGCCTCACTTTTAAATATGTATTTTTCTACAGTTTGATTCTTATTTTTTACGGAGCAATCGCGGCATGTATCTTACATTTAGGTAATCTATTATATTAAAGAGAAAATATTGTTTTAGCTACTTACAACTAATAATTTAATAATTTATAGTTTTAATCATTAAATATATTTACATGATAGTTAATAAAACAAACCAAACTTATTTCATAAAATTCTTAACCACCCTATTCAATTATACATGTACTATTTTCTATTACTTCTACTATTACTATTTTTTTATTTGTCCATTATTTTAATTAGCAAATATTGTTATTATTTAAAAAATTTATTATATTTTTTATTCGACCAATATTTTTAACTATTTTTTAAAAGAGAATTTATTACCATTTTGATTTTATTAATATATATTATCAGCTTCTTCTTCTTTTTTTTTTCAATCCAAGCTTTTTTATTTCAAGCTTTTTTATATATGCAACATGGGTATATGGTCAACTGTTATTCCATTAAAGATATATGTTAATAAATCCAAAAACTTATGCAGCAATATATAAATACAAGCTTCACCAGTCCATTTCCCGCCAAATTCCAATTGACTCACTCCTCTTCTTTTGCTTGCGCACCTCAATGCAAAAGTTTCAATCTTTGACATTATTTTTCCATCCTCCGAAACCATAAAATCGAATTCTTCTCTTAGGTTTCACTGACTAATATCCGGTTTTCCTTTTGTTTGTCTTTGTTATATTTGAAGGTAGATACCAAGAAATTCAAGTGCAATGCAGATCCAGTTGAAATGTAATTGTGAAGATGGAAAATGTCCAGAATGGGCAATTATCGAATTTCAAGGTGTGGTTGAACTGCAACCTTCATTTCAAGGTCAACTGCAAAACCTAGAAATCGGTCGCCTTTGTCGTCCTTCTTCTCAGGTTTGTCTGTTAAATTGAAGATTTTAATCTAATTATGATAATTGATGGCCGGGTGAAACTAGGGTTTTTCTTCTTTTCCAAGATATTGTTTTTATTGCAAAGTTGTGGAATTTCATTATAATTATTTTGGTACATTGCAGTCCAGACCCGAAATGAACCAAAACCGGAAAATTCCATCTTTTTGGCATCCTGTTGAATTCATGTTTCGGTTGGAAGTGAGGCTTACAATTCGCTACTCCTTTAGAAAATCGAACCATATGGAAAACTATCCCACAGGGAGTAGGCACAAAACTGAACCAAACTGTGAAGCTGTAGTTCGGTTCTTTTGCATCCAGCAATGGTCATGCCTAGTTCAGAATGAGGCTTGCATTTGACATTTCGGTTCAGGTAGTTGGACCGAACCATGTGAACCCTATTTAACGGTTCAAAAATGAAGTAAAATGCACGAGTCAGCCGCCAGAGTTTTCACTAGCACGTGGACCCGCACGGTGTTCTTTTACGAATCAAACTACAGGATGTTGTTTTCAGAATTCCATATTGTTCAATGAATATCCCAATTTAGCTGAACTCTTAAGTTTGAAAACATTTTGATGCATGTACAGTGTCAATGTGATAATGGTTGGCAAATATAATATTGGATGAGTTTGTCCTCCTTTGGTTTGTCTATTGTATTGAAGATTCAACATATTAATTAATATTGCTCACTAGAAGAAGCTTGTTCATTTTTCCTGCCGAGGAATAGCTTCCCTACAATGTGCTTTGAGTTCACTGTTCGTTGGTGTGTTGTCATAGGCTCTATTCAAGTGCTGGCTATTGTGGTAGCTTTCCTAGGATAAACAAAAGATTTGGCTCTTTGTGTGGAAGGTCTCCTTCATATATATATATATATATATATATATATATATATTTCGTGTAGATGAAGTAGTTGGAAATCTTGCCAATTGGAAAATGGGATAGTTTTTCTCTGCTTGAAATTTTATCATCCTTTGGGGGGCCTCAATTGTGTCTAGTTTCTGGCCGCTGGTGACTCGACTTATTGGAATGGTGGCACTTAAGAGCAGAAGTTGCAGAGGGATATGGAAAATGATTGAAGAAGTTGATGAGTGCAGGAAATGGTTGCTGTCATTTTGAGTTGAACACTAGAACAATCACCACACGCAAAGGGATTGCCATGTGTTTGATGATACTAGGATTAGAAGCATAAAACTTAGTACGAAATAAGTCCTGCACAATCCGGATTGTTTTTTTCCCCTTCCATATTTATTACAGCTTCGACTGGAGGCTTTTTCTCAAGACAAACAATGAGGGGGGAAAAAATTACTGAGAACATTCTTCAAAACCTATTTATGCTAAATAAATGCATCCTGTGTTAGCCGTAACAGTCTCTTCATTGGGGTTACTAAAAATTGCGGCTCCAACATGCATCTATATGGATAAACTTATATGTTGTATATCCTCTGAAGTTGGATCTTTTCTCTATGCAGGAAGTCTACATTTTTACCATTGGGTATCATGAACTATCTGGCACAAAATTGCCTCTAAAGAAACCGCTATTGGTATTGAAGAAAGTAAAACATGAGGCCATGGAGCGAGAAGCTTCAAATGCCAATACTTCATCTAGGGCTGAGCTGGAAGTTGTTGGAATCATTAGGCACAAGATCTTGTTCAAAACGAGGCCAAAGGCCCTCATTTCACGTAAGAGCTCTTTTACTGCATGCAGATACCGTTCTACAGTTCAAGTGCTAAGCATTTTAATTGCTTGCATGATTCTATAATTCATAGTTCTGATAGTATTTTTCCCAACCTCATTGTTCTACGACCACATATTATTTATCTTGAATATCTGGAGATAAGAGGTGTTGAATGGATATTGGAATTGCTAATATCACGTTGTGTTATGAAGATTGACTTAAACTTTATACTATGCATGGCCAAGTGATGTAGGTTTTTTTGTATATAAACAACTTTATTAAATTAAAGCTTTTCTCTTCCAAATAATGTAAAAGCTTAAGTAGCAGCTTCATGAGTTTGTGCAAGCCATGGCTAGGTGGAAGATGTAGAGTTTAGTTTTGGCTCATCATCTCTACTAGGAACATGCAGTCTTTTTGGGCTCCATATAGATGCTCACTTATTTAACTCTAGCTGAATGTTCTTTGTGCATAATGGGATTTCTCTGTGCATATGCATCACCTTTTTCCGTGCATAGTCTATTCCAGTGGTCTAGTATTGCATGGAATGCAATGGGTTAATTTTTCTTTTTCATTATGAATAGCTAAGCACTCCTATATCCATCTACTACCTATCCATCCATCTATCTATATGTGTGTGTGTGTTGATGTCTTGGTAAATTTTCATATTTAGTCATGTGATTAATAATTTTAGATTTCATATTCCAAGCAAACGGCATGATGGAATTAATGTCAATCATAAAGTTGCTCAAAATTTCTGTATTTCCCCAGGACCACAGCCAGCTGTCAAGGAAAGAGTGGGTTTAACAGGTTGTGGATCTTCCAATTAATCAATATGATATTGATAATTGGAGATTTGGAAAGTTGAAGTAGAGAAAATGCAAGGCAGAAACAAATTGCCATAAAAGCTAGTTTCTTAGGATCCTCAATCCTCTTGCAACACCAAGTTCCTTCAAAAGTAGGAATGTCTCTTCTTACAGAGTGTAACTGCAGTTAGCTTTTGTAAGAGTCTTGAAGCTTTGAGTCTGTAATTAATCTATGTTTGCTTGCATGCGTGTTTGCAAGTTCTTATATATTTCGTTTTGGATCTCTTTTATCAAACTGAAAGTTCTCTTGAAGCGAGTTATCTCTCTCCTCGCACGTTTCATATTTTCTTTTGCCTTTAAGCATGCATTGGTTCTTTTACTTTCCATACTTTTGCTGGTAGCATCCTCCTTTAGGAGGAAGAGGGGCATTATGTAGAGGTAGATCGTTTTGGCATGGATAGACAACTTAAACTTTTAAAGCGCAACTCTACATTTCCATAACAAATCATTGCTAGAACTTCCAAGATCATTGCTGAAAGGACAATAAGTAGCATTAATTTGGTTTGTATGTACACAATTCCAAAAGTTATAGGAGATAACATCACAATTTTGGAGTTTTAAGGTCATCTACACTTGATCAATAGTTTTGAATGTCTACGTACAATTTTTCTTAATTTTTATCTTCCCTTCGAGCTTAGCAACTATTGACAGCTGCATAGGTTAAAAGCGTGATCACTCTTGCCTGCAAAGATAAAGCTGACTTCTCCACCCTCTAAAGTTCAAAACAGAAAAGTTTACTTATGATGTTCCCATGGTGGGAGCATTATGTGGAATAGCTTTCTAACAGTGGCTATATTTTCCAAGTTATGAAATCAATCGCTATCATGCAACATCCAAAAGGGATTTGATAAACTCGGTTTATAGATACTAGTTATCTAGATTTATTATCTAGCTAAGTACATGCTTCATGACCATTGATATTATATTGCCTTTCCAGTACCCATCTTGATATAGACGAGGGGGTGGGGGCAGGTCTCAGTGGGCATGGGTGAACAACACATATTAATAGGAACAAACAGGTGTTGGTCTCAGACTTGAAAGAAAGCCTAAAGACAAAACATTCTTCTTTATTTCCCTTAATAAGAAGAAATATTTGGGTGGTACTCAAGTGAGGACATAGGAGAAAATGTAGAGGGAGGGAAGGGGCAAAATGATAGAAAGTGTGCACACTAAAGCCATAAACAAATTAGAGTTTTAGATGATTTAGCGCTGAGCGTGCTGAGCTCAAACTCGACTTAAATAAAAAAACTTGAAATTTGAACTTGATCAACTTTTAATTTATAAAACTCGAGCTTGACTCGAAATAAAACTTAATAAGCTTGAACTCGATTAGATTAAATTTGTTTAGGCTCAGCAATCTTAATAGATGTTATAAATTTGATTAAAACAATAATAATATTTAAACTTAGTTCGCACTCGACTTAAGTTTAATTAGGTTCATGAGCTTAGTGAGTTGAATATTATAAAGTTCGAGCTCGACTTGATTGTAGGCAAACCGAATTTGAGTAAATGTCAAGTTGAACTCAAATAGTTTGTGAATAGACTCGTCTCATTTAAAACTCTAGTGAATAGACGTACATACTTCCTATGAGTCAGTAAATTAAAGCAGCTAGATATACATCATTTACTGCAGCTCCTTTTTAAAGACAAATACAAATCTTATAGAAGCTGCAAAAAGAGATTTAGATATAAGTTTCCTCTCTTTCATTTGTGAAAAAAAAAAAAAAAAAAAACCTATTCATTAGAATGTTTGGACTCACGCTAATAATAGTGAATAATTTGACTATTGTTGATACTTTTACGTTTTAGAATTTTCATAAAACTTATATATCAAAAGATAAAGTTATAAGACATTATGAAAGGTGGATTCTGGATAGATAAAAGAGATAACTTGCAGATATAAATCATATTGCGATTTCATGATTACATAAGTTTCCATTGTGTCAATTAGTGAAGTTTGATGCGTTAACTATTTACAATATGGAAAGGAAATGAGCAGATAAAATTATAGCAAAATGTAAATAAATCTTCCAATAATTTTATGTATAATATTTCTAAATAACTATGAAATCAAAAAAGAAGTCTTGGTTTTATAATATGAATATAACGGTATAATATATTATATACTTACCATGGATGGATGTGATTCAATTTGATTTGGTTTATTCATTCAAATTATACCGAATCATAAAGTACTAATTTGAAACTTTTTGTCCCTCCAACTTGAATTGCATGGTTTATATATATATACAACAATAAAAGGTTAGTTTAATTCAATTGTTGTTGTTCGAACCATAAGTAATTGTTAATTTGTTTAAAGATATAAAATGATTCAAGAAAAAAACTAATAAATCAAGGAGATTTTTCGAATGTATTTTAGGCCTCATTTGTTTTAAGGATAATCTCTTATAAATAGAAAACATTTTTTATTGAATATCTTTTCTTGAAAATGGTATGTTTTTATGTATTTAATTGCCTTTATAAAAACAAGTCGAAAATAATTTTTCATTATTTGGCATGAATTTTATATAAAGTGTAGTCATACTTAAGTAAAGTATTATTAGTGTATTACCATGAGTATATTATAAGTTTTCTTTATAAAAATATAACACGTAGATTAATTTTTATAGTTCATTATTATAACTTCCTTGGTTTATATTTAAAAATTTTCTCAACAAGTATTTTGAGTTAATTTTTTCATCAAAGTCTTTTTATATAAATAATAATATAGGTCAGTTCTAACAAATATTCAATAGAAATTACTTTTAGAAATTTAAAAAACTTATGGAAAAGAATTTAGAAAACAGATTCCGTTTTGGAGAAGCGTAAGTTGTTTTTTTAAAAATCTGAGGATTTTCCCATTAATAGGAAAATGTTTTCCCTTGAAAGGAAAAGTATTTTCTACCAAAAGGTCATTTTCAGCTTAACAAATAAAGGGAGATAAGAAAAATATATATATTTTTAAAACAAATGGAGCCTTAAAAGTACGATAAAATTGCAATTTAAAGTCATAAGAAAATATTTAACCATTTTATGTTATTCTTTTTGGAATGTATGCAACGGGGGATCATCATTGAATTTTTTTTTTTTTAAGAGAAAAAGGCCACATAAAAATCTACACTTCAAATATTATTTTAAATCATTCAAATTAGTTTTGATTATAAGATGATAAATACAAGTAAAAGAAAATACCCATAAAGAGAGAATTTTTTTCTATTTCAATTTAAAAGAAAAAAAAAACAAATGAAGGAGATGTAGCGGCATTGCATGTGATCTCACATTTCGAAATCTGCCTTAATAAGATTTGACATTTTTTACTCTATTCTTAAAATTTAATTTTATAGAAGTGATTTTTATAGGATTTATATGGAATTAAGAAGATAATAGAAAGGAAAAAAGTTAAATAGAATTAAAATAACATTTATAGACTTGCATAATAATAAAATTTGAGAAGCAAATGTATTGTATACTAAAAACTTATATAAATATGTATTTTGCATAAATTAAGAATAAATATTTTTATTAATATATATTTTTTATCAAATTGGATTTTCCATTGATTTTTTTCTTTTTTATAATGCTAAAACCCAACGCTAAACTTTAGAGGATTTTGAATCATATTTCAAAACTAAATACCTTTTAATGACTCATCCAATTGCATTTCTAGACAATATGAAAAAAGTAATGATGCAACGATACATGTTGGGATACGATTAAGAAGAAATGAAGTGGATTAATGTATAATTCTTAATAGTTCTCAAGCATATCTAATAAAGAGATTTTTATATGGTTTTGTATTTTTTTATATGCAACGATACATGTTGGGATACGATTAAGAAATGAGGTGGATTAATGTACAATTCTTAATAGTTCTCAAGCGTATCTAATAAAGAGGTTTTTATATGATTTTGTATTTTTTTATTTACAGATAAGTATCATTATTTTTTTTTCTTATCTTTAATTTAATTACCTTTAAATATGAATTATTGAATAATTTATGAATTCAATAATTTAGATTTAAAATATAAAAATAAATAGTGAAATAATAGTGACCCTATTAAAATGAAAAATGGGACCGTAAAACATACTTTAATAAAGTAGTTGAATGCTTGATTTTTTTGAATGCTTGATTTTCAATTGTTAGATCTTATTATATATTGATTTTAAACCTTATTCTCAACCATCCAATGATTACAAAGATTGACAAATGAGGTGAGTTTTCCATGGCATACGTTGGATGGTTTCATGATCAACGGACAAAATGCGTTCATAATTTAATATAATTAATTCATTTTCTGAGCCTTAAATATGAATGACTCCTTATTTAACTTCTTAGAAACAAATCCATTCGAATCCACCAAAATAAGTCTCTTCCATACATTTACCTAATTGTCTTGATCCTGTCGCTGACGAGAGGTAATACCAGCGACAGGTAATACCAAATTGGCTCAATTATAAAGATTATATGTAATATTCATATTTACATAATGTAAATGAAAAAAACTTCTATATAGTAAACTTTATAACGAAGTATATATCTTTTTCAGACTTTGATTTGAACTAATACTTTTTTAACCAAATAAGAAAAGAAAAAAAAACAGAACGAATTTTTGTCCTGATTCGGTTCTGTTTTTGCTTAAAAAACCATAATATATTATGTTTAAATTTTTAAATAAAACAGTGGGTTTTGTTGCGTGAAAATACCGAACTCCCCCACGTAACTTCGTGAGCTATATCATCACAAAACTTCTTGTCCTTTTCGTTCAACTCTTAGCCTTCAAAATTGCATTATTTACATTCTAATTTCAGGTATATCTTTTCATTTCTTCTTCTTCTTCTTGTTATTACATTAATCATTTTGTTCTTCTCTTCAGCCTTCTTGTAATTTATGTTTTTTTTTTTTTTGGGGGGTAGAAATTGCGTAAATTCTTCCTCAATTCGATCAATAATTGAGAATTATCGATAAAGTTCGTAACTTTAATTTCTATATGTGCTCGATCATATCTGAATTAGAAAAAAGGTTTAATCTTTTTGTTTGTTCGTGAATTATGCGGTTTTTGGTTGGTTGAATTGCTTGAAAAGGATAGAATTTTTCAATTCAACGTTGTTTTAGGGTTGCAGATCCTTAATAATGTGTTTTCTGCGTGTTGGGGGTGAGATTTTGTCATTTTTGTAAGTAATTTGGAATTCTATCTAAGTATTTTTGTTAATCAAAATAGATTAATTTCGAAAAGCTGCAATCTTTTCAAATTTTCCATGTGTTCTATTGCAAATTATGGTAACTAAGGGTACAATTGTTTCACGAAAAACATTTGTGCTATTTTCGATGTTTCCGTACAGTTTAGGATTTCTAATGCCTGGATATAATGGTTCTAATCTAGTTATGGTGCTAACGAGGGCTCACCGACGGTTGGAGACGGTAATGGTTTTTAGTGTCTGCACTGGAAACGATTAATTTCAATACATGAAGATTGCATTTCATCGTTTGTTTATTTTGCATCATTTTTTAATATTATGATACGATATTTTTTCCCATTTGGAAGTTGTTGTCCGTCAAGCAATGCATTTTCTGTGAAACAAACGTCCTATAGATTAAAATTTGTTAACATCCTAAAGATATAAAAGATCATGTATTTAAAATATGTTTTAGCGTAGATGAAGAGTGTGTTCATTGGTTAGCAAAAGGTTTCTGGAATCCTCCTTGATAGATTTGCTTCAATCTTATAGTGAGAGATAACCTGTAAAAGAAAATGATATGAGTGGTGTAGCAGTCCTTATCTGTACTTTGTCACACGATTGTTGCTTTGGTGCTATAAGTTACATCCTCAACATATCAGGTGTTATGTCAACCGAGACAATTACGTTTCACTCTTATTCGGGTGTTAACTTCAGTCGTGTAATGTGGATAAGATCTGATGTTAGGAGTTTTAACAGTTTTTGGATTTGTTTCAGAACGGCAATCGAGTCAGTTAAGTGATTGATCCGCATCGGTGCAGAGCTTGTGGCTGAGACGACCATCATTCTAGTGAGATGATGTAATTATTCTCATGTGCTTCATTCTGCTTACAGCCTGTTCTCAATTTCTTTCTTTTTGTGAATCTTTTCGTCAGCTTGATCGGTTAATCAAATTGATTACTGCTAGCATCACTCGAAGCCCCGAGGATTATATGCAGAAGCAATGGACTCATTTTCTCTACAATCTTTCTGCATAGACTTAAAGAGTATTACTTTGATGTTTTGCCGCTATAAGGTGGCTCTGAAACCACCTTCGATTTTAGCCTTCTAAATGTCATATTTGGTATTTTGAGTAAATTTTCCCCGTTGTTCATGTATAGCATGGACCAGATGCAACCGTGTGTTGGAAGATATATGTTGTGACAAGGTGGTTCATAAGTTTTACTCAGTGGAAAGGAAAGGCATTTGTATGGCATTTGATTTGTCTGCTAATTCAGTGGCTTTGGTCCCTTTTCCACTGGTTTTCTGCAATGTGATTCAGGCTGATTCATGTTGCTGTTTTTCCATGATTAGAATTCTATCAGAAATGTGCAGTGTCCATTTGGCTTTAGTTTTTTGAAGGGGTTTTAGGGGTAAAAGATATAATTCCAGTTGCCGAATGCCAAATAGATTATTCTCGCAAGTTTTTCTGTAAGGGTGCCATGGTGATATTCATCTTCTACTGGGTTTATTGGTTTTTGTTACAATATTTTGCTGATTCCCTACATTATTCGTGAAGTAATCTTTCATAACACTTACTGTACCATGTCTCTTGGTATTTTGAGGGCACTGACCTAATTTCTGTATTTATCCAGGCGTAGGAAGGGGCGTGTAAGATGGAATGAAGATAATCTTGAAGAAATAGAAGCTAATAAACCTGTTCGGCAGAAAATTACCGAGCCCAAGACTCCATATCATCCTATGATTGATGATGATGGTATGCTACCTATTCCATGTCCCTTATGCCGAGCTCCTCACTTTATCATAGGGAAGCAGGCTAACCTTGCTGAGTTGTATTACTTCATATAGCTAAATCAGACAGGGACGGACCCTTATCCGTCACCCACCCACACCCCCAACACCCCACCCTGCGCGCGGCGCATTCCAAAAACATTTTCTTGCTTGCAAACGTGCACATTGATATTTGACACCGTTGCCATCGATTACAGAATAATCTTGTGCAATATCTAATCTTACAATGCTTCTGTAGGTTCTCTCTCTCCAGTCAAGGGGCGTTTTGAAGATGTCGGCGAGCATGCAGCAGCTATTCGATATGCTTTGAATGATTTGCCTTCATCTAGTAAAAAGCCAGTTAGAACTGGTGGGTGGACGTCTGATGAGGAAGGAGATCTTGCGGAACAAATTGATGAAGGTTATGTTCGTTTACAGGGTTTAGTGCCTTTAATAAGCTATCAAGTAATTTTGTGATAGGAGACCATCCCCATTAGATGAAGAGGGAAGACTGCTTACATTTCCTGTTGGATGTGTTTTCAGTAATTGATGTTTGTCTGCTGTCTGCATGCAGATTCTGAAACGGACAAGAGTAGCATGAGCTTCAGGGAGCACAGACGAGCTCATTACGACGAGTTTCGGAAGGTAAGAGAACTCAAGCAACAGGGATCTTTCATGGAGGATGAAGATGAGGACGCTGAATCCATGGAGATGGGCGATGGGAGGCCAGATGATTCGTCTTCTTCTCTTAGTGCTGGTGTGAGAGACATAGAAATCGAGGAAGGTACGAGAAAATTGCCTCCTGGGGGAAGTTAAAAAAAAAAAGCTTTTATGGAAAGTGAAGACTTAAAGGCTGACTATTTCACCACATTCTGCAGTTTCATTGACAATCTGGTGTAAGATAATATTATGGTTCTCTTCTTTTTTGTTTTTTTTTTTTTTAAACTCCAGATCGACTTTGAGATTCTTTATAGTTCGAGAAGTTTGCTTGTAAAGTCAGCTGTCTGAAATTTCAACGGCAGGTTCTTATTGAGATAATTTGACTACTTATAGTCATAGACGTAATACATAATTCACTTGACCGTAAACCTTTTTCTGTTCATTTTTTTTTTAGTTTTTATCTGTTTGAACGTGGAGTAAGGTTTGTATCTGCTAACGTTAACAAATAGGGAAATTCTCGTCCAAAATAAACCCTCTAAAAGGCATAGACTTGCAACCAGCCCTCATGGCTTCTAATTTTTCCGTGCATGCGTCCCAAAAACTTGTGTGTCGATAAATTAAAAGAATATGCGGTCTTATCTTGTACAAGTACAATATTCACTTAAATTCCATGAATTTTTAGTTGTTGGCAAATATGACCTCAAAAAGCACAAATCTTAATTTTTCGAGTCGATATTGCGTGGATCATAATCACATTATAATCCATCAAGGATGTTTTCATGACTCCTCATAATTCCCTAATTGCAAGCATAGCGCATCTAAACGCATAATAAAGAGTGAAACCAATTGATTGGTACAATAATTATTAGGATGAAAGTGAAACCAATTGATAGATACGATCGTTATTGAGAAATAATCGAGTTAGAATACCATAGATAGAGATGTATAAGTAGATTAAACAAATCAATCTAACGTGAATCATAGGTTAAATAAGTCAGACTCATTTAGTCCAACAAGTCAATTTAAATCATGCCGTTAGTTAAATGGTTCAAATTCATTTATTTTATTTTTTAAATAGATCAAAAAATTTATATCAATATTTATTTAGAAGATAAGTTAAATAGATCAATCTATAAATTTACTTATATACTGTTGGTTAAATAATCTAAACTTATTTATTTTTCTTTTTAAATAAATTAAAAATCTTTGATTAACGTCTATTTAAAAAGCAAATTAAACTGATGAATACATAGGTCAAAATCTATTAAAATACCTCAAGCTAGCTAAAGATGGTTTAATAAGAGGAATCAAAATGACTGAAAGCTACAGATGGTCGGTTTAATGACTGATACGTGGGAGCTCCTCAAACTGAGCAGAAGTATGCACTCACCTCAACGAAACTTCAGCCCCCACACGCATCTATATATTCCCAAAAAAACACCCACGTATCATAAAAACAAGGACCATTACTCCCACTACACGTTGCTTTACAAGCTTTACAACATTCCTCTTTAAGCATTGAACATAAATTCAGATCCCCATCACACTGCAGCTCGCTGTAACTTCGAATTCCCAATTTACAATCCCTCTATCTCTACCAAACCCTCATCATTTTTCACTCTTCCTCTCATCAATCAATGATGGCAGATCATCATATGCCATCTTCATACAAGCAAGGTGGCATATCCAAAAGGAAAACCACAGATGAGTATCACAGAAAATAAATGAATGTGAAATGGTACGCTGTGACATTGGACGTTTGCTTTTTGTTGGCTGAACTGCTTGATTGAGATACGACAACACATGTAGGGCTTTGTTGATAAGAAACATGCTTTTCAATGAACGATCAATCCATAAAATCACCTCAGATTGCAACTCTTGCATGAATATTTCAAATGATACAAATCCTTATATTTGCTACAACGATATATAATGCAAGTTGAACATTCCAGCTAATGTCATTCTATTCAAATAATATGAATTGACAATATTACAACAAAGTGGGAGGAAATCCTGAAAACTGAGTTGGGAAAAAACACCACCATGAGACCACTCTCCCAAGTATGTGATGAATTCAAGTCCCCACGGTAGAACACTCAACAGATACATATTGTTTCATGCGGCAGCAGTCTTCTTGTTTGGCTGGAATACACACTTGATAAGGGATTCCTTGATAGACAACATCTCTGGGAATTCCTTCTTCAATTTAGTGGCGTCGAGCTCGTTGTTGCTTCTAGGGGCAACTATCACTTTTGCTTGCTCCTCGAGAGTGAAGTTCTTCCATGTGAAATTGGGGTCTATGTACTGACGGTACATCTCCAATATCTCATTGTGACTAACCACTCCTGGGTTTGTGAAGTTCCAGATTCCGGTGAGGTTTCTTTTTGCCATCTCAATAGAAATAGGAAGGAGTTCATCCAAGATCGTCATAGAGTTTGGAATATTCACCACCTTCTCGTAGCGGGTGATCTTCGTGATGAAGTTACGAGGGTTCAATAGATCAGAGGAAATGGGCATCCGGACACGAAGAGTACAAACATTTTCGTAGTTCTTCAACAGTTCCTCTACCTATCAAACATGAGCAAATTGTAAACTCCAATTAGAAAAAACCAGTAAGAATCGTCAATGAACTGAACCTGAAATTCAGCCTTGCAAGATATGCAACTGTCATAAACCAAGCAATTTACATAGCATAGAGTTCATTACAGCATTTCTAGCCAAGTTCAGCAGGATAATTTCAAAATACTGCATGGTATATATCCATGCCTGCAATGTCTACGGCCGGTAAATCATATGGGCATATGGCTAGTATGAAGATGCTATATATGAACCTATATGGTTTGCATCACACTGTATAGATCTAATCATACTCATCTGCACTTGTAATAAATGAACCGTGGCCTAAAAATTGACAATCAAGCAATTCACTAATAACAACATTGGTTCTCTTTGCTCCAGCTACGGAAAATATAAGTCACATTGTTGTGAAAGTTTCTAATTGATAAGAAGATCAGCAATTGCCCAAGGGTACGTTTAAGCATCAAAATTACTTGGGTAGCGAAATCAAGCTTGGGCCTTTTGAAACTTCAGAAACAAAAGATGAGAAGAACATTAGATAATGAATTTGCATTATAAATTTAGGCTCAGAAAACCAATTTTATTATTTTAGAATTTTGCAACTAAATCATTGTGCAACTAGCTTACAACAAAAGAATATACTCCAAAAGGAATCCAGGGCAACAAAAAAGTAGAATCCAAAAAGTATTTTAGTATAAACCATTATCGCTTTGAATCCACAATAACTTTATTTCATGTAGACCCTGATTTCACACAACCAAACATAAAAACACAAAATTCCACCATAATCATGTAGTCTAAGCAAGATTCCTCGTCTTTTTTGACTAGGAAATTCCAGATCTATTAATGAAATGTTCCGACACCAAAAAGAGAAGAAAAGTAAAAGATGTCATACTATATCTACAACAACATCAGCTGAAGACAAAGATCTACTTTCATACACATGAAAAGGGTAATGTCATAATTTCAATCTAAAATCCAATAAATTACATAATTTCAGTCCTTAAAGAATCTCAGGTTGCAATATATACACTCCTTTACTTTAATTAATCACCCAATCCGTACCTCCAACATTAAATTAAGGGCAACTGGATAAGAAATTGAAGAAATGAAAACAAAACATATAACTAAAGGTGTATCTACCATGCAACTATTAAGATCTAGCAAATTACTAACTTTTATAAATATTTAGTCCCAAAACCTGCAAATTATTATTCAAAAGTACACGGGAAGCACATTAGTATCAAATTATTACTTCCTAGCTCCAAAATCAAATAGATACCAAATACAAAAAATGTATACCACTAAGCAGATCTAGCATAAAAGTAGAAAGATCTAACAAATTTTCAATCTTTAATCATAAAACACAACAATCACATTACAACATTAACGATTTGATCACATTAAGCTAGATCAACAAATCCAAATACAATATTCACTAAATGCAGGGAATACTATAATGGTACTTTGATAATTAGTTGAGCAATCCCGACACCATCGGATCAGTGTGGACACTGATCCAATGATTCCAAATTCCACAGCATTCCCGATACCACCCAACTATTTCTCGTAAACAACAAATTCACATTATTAGATAGCGCGTATAAAAACATTTCCGAATTTAAAAGTTTCAAACTTTTAGATCAATTGATGGTGGAGCTAAGTTCCAACACGTACCATAGCCTTAGTCTTGGAGTAAAAAGATCCAATAAAATTGGGAGTGTCCTCTTCCTTAAACCCGATACCGGACCCGAGAGGGTGCTTCTCATCATACTCAAAAATACACCCCGTAGCATAATTAATGAGAACCAAACCCTGTTCCCTGCAGACGTCAGCAAGGGTTAGGGTTCCAACAACATTGGTACGTATAGTCTCGACCTTATGGGATTCGCACCAGTCGACATTGGGTCGTCCGGTGACACCGGCGGCGTTGAATACGTGGGTGGGTTTGGTGGCAGCGATATCGGCTTCAAGAGAAGCTCGGTTCTCGAGGCGGCCAGAGCCGTAGACGAAGTCGATGGATTGGGATTTGCAGAGCTGGCCAAGTAAGCCACCGATCCAGCCAGTCCGGCCGTAGATTAGGAATTTCAAAGGCTTGTCGGTGGAGCCGTTGGCTGGAAAACCCATGGAGGACGAGACGGCAGAGCTGTGTAAGAAAGAGATGAGGGGAAGAAAGAGAGAGAGAAAGAGAAAGAAGGAGGTGTGTGGAATGGTGTGATGGCGCTGCTGCGATTATATATATCGTGTGTGTGAGAGATTGGTGGATGGTGTCCGAAAGTGTGCGGACAGCAGATCGGTGGATTGTGTCCGCTAAGTTACCATGTTGATATTACATTTAAACATTTTTATTTACTTCTTCTTCTTCTTATTTTTTTCCTATACTATATATATATATAATAAAAAAAAAACTTTTTTTATAAGTGATAATAAAACATCATCTGGAAATTTTAAGACCTGTGATTATGAATTTATGATAATAATTTAATGCAGCAATGATGAAAGGATTTAGAAGGCAGCCAGCTCATGACTGTGATAGTTATCAGTCATCTATCATCATTAAAACTTGTTAATAAAATTAATTTATGTTTATATAGCATTTATCATGACACCATTTGTTGTTTCTCCATAACTACTTACTCCTGAAAAGCATTATGTAAGGCTTTCTAAAATGAAGAGTGGTTTTCAGAAAATTTAATACTTCAGAAATTATAACTAAGTACAAGAAAATCATTGTGTTAGAATTTGTTTTACATAATAAAATCCAAATATATTTCTCCAATACGAATTATAAGGTAATTCTACAAATTAAAATGTAGTTCTATGATGCTGAAAAATATAATGACTTAATGACCTACCAACATAACTCAACGATGACTTATTTATAAAGACTTAAAATAAATTTTCGAATCACCAAAATTTATCATCGCTTAGAAAAAAAAAAAATAAAAGAATGAGTTTCAAAAAACATAACATAGTAGCAATAATTACTACACATCGCATGCCATACAAAAGTATTTCTAATGTAATAAGTTATTACATTTAGATACACATTTAAGCATCAAAATAAATAATCAATAGGGGTTTAACCCTACGTTAGCAAGTATAACAGGTTGACATATATATAAGCCATCATGTCACTAAAATCGAACCATAAAAAAGTTGTATATTTGATTACAAGTGGTTCACTGCCATTAAGCTCATCTGGACAATTCCTCATGTCTATCCAAAAAACCACTCATTGCACCAATCAGGCCTAAGATGCATTGGATTGTCACACCACCAAAATGGCATAGGCTAATAATATATATTAGTAGTATATATGTGCACTCCATTGCATCACTTTGGCCTAAGTGCTAAACTATCATATCTCTCAAAGTTTTGGACTTACGGACACATAGCCCAGTCCAAAGTTATCACCATTCGAATTAGACATCCACGTACAAACAACATGACATTAGTTTAAGCTGAGTTTATGTATTAGATCGATTTTATAAGTCTAAATCATCTAGCAAGCACACTAAGATCACTTCGAACCTGTATGAACCATAAGAATGAACCTTCTACAGTTTTGTATTTATAAGCTGACCCACATTCAAGCTTGATACCGATTACTATATCATTAAAAAATAAAAGTCACTACTCGATTAATATGAATTTGCCATTTATTCTTATACGAGGTTTGTTATAGCTAAGCCTATTAAATTGATTAACCATTTGATTAATTACAAGCTGTTACTACTTAATTATTTATCTAAATCTATTTACTTAAATTAATTTAGGTTTACAGTTAATATATGCTAATAATTAAGTCCAAGCCTTCTTATTTTAGTTAGGTATGTTTAAGTTATGGGCTTTAAGCCTTTTGGGCCCAACAACTTAATTACTCTATTTATTAATTGGATTAATCAATTATTTGCCTCTTTCAAACTCTAAAAAGTTAATTATTGAATTTATTAACAAGAAAGAAAGCACGTATTGTTAAGCTCCCTATTTCGATGCATATTGGTGTGGCTTTATTGCCAATCTGGTGTGAGATAATATCTAAGGTTGATTTTCCTCCAAATTTACTTTGAGATTCTTTGTAGTCCTAAAATTTTGCTGTAAAGTCGCTGTCTCAAAAGAAAAAGAAGTTTCGATGGGAGGGGCCTATTGGGATATTGACCACTTATTTTCACTCCAGTGTCGTCTGTAACGTCAGGAGGTTGGTACCATGATGCACACAACCTGAGGACAGATTTTTTTTATAGATATTATATATATTTTATAAGTAATATATAAATATTAATAAAATTTTAATATATATAAATAATTAATATATTTTTAAAAATATTTTTTTTATTTTAAATATTATTAATATTTATATATTATTTATCGATTTATATAATATATTCATACCATTTTTAAATAATGTTTTTTATCTTTTAAAGGTGTAGGATTCTCTGTCAGATATACATCTTCCATAGCCGTCCGTCAAGTTGCTCTTTTAGAATTCCATTGCTCAGGAACTGCAATTTCTTTTTTCTATTTTTTTTTTTTAATTTTCTTTCTACTGGATTTGGCAAGCCCGTACTCGATGCACTTAAGCAGTAAACCAACATTTTGGGAGAGGAATTAGGAGAGAGGGGATGGAAAGAATGAGAGAAGAAAAAAGCGTAGGGAAAAAAAATACACCATAAATTCTTCCATTTAAATTAAAAAGGGAATGAAGATTGAAAATGAGAGTAAATCAGTAATATAGTCTCATATTTCGATCAAATAACCCATAAATTTGAAATTTGAAATTAGGATATATATTTTCTAAAACCAACATCAAGAAAGCATAATTTTCTTACTTGATGTAAACATATCAAGAGACGGAAAACTAACTCGTTTACCTTTTGCAATTAGATATTGGGGATGGTTGGTATGGTGGTAAGGATTATGGGTTGGGAGTATCTATTGTTGAGAGTAACCTAGAAATTTTAATTCTAGTTTTGACTTCATATGAAGTTTTATTGTAAGGAATACTATTGTACTTCATTTTATTGATTGTAGTGTTAAATTTAGAAATACAACTAAAAATATTAGTTTACCTATTGATCTCAATATACTCTATTTATTAGCATTATCTAAAAGATTGAATAAATTAAGTAATTTTTCTTAAAAAAAAGGTTAAGTTTGTTTTATATTTCGAAAAAATAGCCATATTAAAATTTGTAAAGAAAGTAAAAAATAAGATTTATAAATTCTATACAGTATTCTATACCTTATACAATTTACTGTATATAGGGTATATAGTGATTATATGATGCCACAAAGTAAGATACAAATAGCAAAATTTTAGAATCTGTATTCATGGGATAAGGTATAGGTATAACTCGTATCCTACCCACTTTGTACTTACTTACTCTTGCCTCTTACTCCACCATAGTTTTTAATATGTTTTATCTCTTTTATATCCTATGTCTTGATTGGTTTATGGGAATGGTCTTTAAATACAATGGATTAGACATTACTTTTTACCTTACAATTAGGCTGAAGGTTGAGTAAGTAATTTTTAATTAATGTTAGTTAACAAGTATTGAACAAAATCGCAATTCCACATTTTAACATCACTTTCAAACATAAAATAAGGAATAAAACTTGAAATTAAAATTTCATTCTTATATAACAAACGTAACATAAAACCCTTCTTATTGTAGAGCAACTTGAATTCATACGTTAACTTTTGTGTCCCTCATACATATGACTGGAGCACAAAAATTGTAAGGATGAGCAATTACATGATATATAAATGAAAACCCCACATCATAGGTTCCTAAACTTTTTGCCAATAAAGGGTTTACTTATCTCATTGTTCCTTTGTTCTTTGATACCGAATTGAAACTTAAGTGTTTGTGATATGATTAAAGGTCAAAGAATATGAACAATTAATTCATCTGGTAAGCCAATGAAAATTAATTGAACTAGGATTTTCTTATATTAATTCTAATCGATAAGACGAATTGTCTCTACAACTAGAATAAGTAAAAGGGGATAGTTTAATTTGATTCAATAAGTCAAATATGCTGCAAATTAATCAAAGAAGAAGGGTTTAAATGCTACAATTCACAAGAATTGATAATAAAGATGAAAAAAATACTCTCTTTGGGGTTTTTGAAAATAATGTCAAATGAACTAACTGAATAAACCAATAATAAGAGTAATTATGGTTAAACCCTAACAACCGTAGAGCAATTAGGTAATTAACACAAATGATAAGGATTAAATTATAAAAATCTAAATATAATAAAGTAAAGCCTAAGAAAATAATATGAAAATCCCTAATATTTTAAAACACTTAAAAATTAATAAACCTCATAAACAATTTGTTGGAATTAGGGAATCTAATCCCTATCGGTTTAGCTTTAAAGTACCAAAAAGATAAAATGAAAAATGCATAAATATGTGCATGTGTATCGAAGTATATTGGTAATACATTATTATGATCCATTTGGATTTAAAAACAAGTAAAACCTTCAAAGTTTACAATGAACCAAAGGTTCTCATCTTTAATTTGTGTCTTATTTGTATTTTCTTCAATGGAAAATTACAAAAGCATAATTAGTGTTTTAGGATTTTGCAAACTCATAATCTTTCTCTCTCTCTCTCTCTCTCTCTATATATATATATATATATATATATTTTAAGATATACTTGATCTGTGTTTTATTATGTATTAGTGTTAAATTAAGGGACATGTATAAGTTTTTTATTAGTCAACAATGATTAATTTAATAAAATAGTATTATTGAATGGTATCTATTTTAAATAAATTAACTAATTAAATTCATTAAGTAAATTATTTTGTTAGATTTGTTATTGTGGATCAATTAAAAACTAATATATATCCCTTAATTAGCATTAACTCTTAGTAACAAAACACAAGTAGTGTATTTGTTAAAAAAGATAAAAAATAAAAAACATAAATCAAGAGCTTGCAAAATGCTTGAAATATACGTCATGTTTTTATAATTTTTCGTCTATTCAGTTACGTTTGCAATGTATGAGAGGGGAATAAAAAGCATACAATGTAACATGTGATTTGAAGAACTAGGGAAAAAGACATCTTAATTTAAAACTTAAGTAGGCAAGCACAAACATCCAATCCGAAGCTTCTATTCAAATAGCCCAAAGGTGATGTCTTGTCTACTCTCATTTATATTCGTATACTGAACATAGAGTTTCATGATTATGTTGCAACCGGTAACATAAGTACCATTTTGAAAGCCATGATTGAAACTCTCTGATATGAGGCAAGCGTACCTATCAGTTTTAATATAGCAGATATGAGTCCGAGTCGTTCCCTCAGAGATTTTGAGTACTAATATTAACCTTAGCTTTATTATCTAACTGAAAAATTATGATAAATTGAATGGATTAAAAATACTGAAATTAACAACTAAATTACTTATGAGACTTAATTACGCAAATTGGGAAGCAATAAATTACGAACGACTTCAAGTATGCAATAATGTATTTAGGAATTATTTCCCCTAGTGTTTAACATGTAACCTTTTTAAAATATATCCAATTCAATTTCTATTATTCTTGACCGGAGGGATTCACAATTAAAGCTAATATCTTTCTTAAGCATATTAACCCTAATCCTAAATTATTTACCGGAATCTCTTCACTTAGTAATATAATTTAGAATTACATTAGCGTGTAATGAATTCCCATGCAAACAATCAACTTTCCGGAAGAAACATGTATCTTATCTCTAAGTATACATGTAATTCTCTTCAATTATGCCTAGATCTAATTACACATGCAATTTCTCAATTAACATGCATAATTTCATATATTGACACTCTAGAATTATCAATCCATAATTAACGACATAATTGAATCAAGAAAAGGTAGAAACTTTATTGAAATTATAATTCAATCCAAGGGTTACATAAAACCCTAGGTTCCATAATCCTAAATACTCTAATTCTAAGCTATCATAATGAATCTAAAAACGAGTTTTATCAAAAACGTAAAATAAAGCATAAAAACCCCTCTTGATTTGATGAACAATCTCTCTATTCTTGAAATCGATGTCGTTCTTGCTTCTTGATTAATGTTCTTCTCCAATTTTCTCTCGTCTCTTGTGTCTCTTGTTTCTGTAATGTCTCTTCTCTTTCTTTTGAAACCCTAATATGTCTTTTTATAGTGTATCTCAAAGATTCTGTTTTCGTCACCCGACATGGCCTGGGACATGACCGTGTCCCCAGGTCGTGTAACTTTCTGCACTTAGGCAAATTTTCTACACAACTTCAAAAATTCATAACTTCTTCGTTTGAACTCGGAATTGAGTGAAACTTGATTCATTTTATTCGTTTTCGAGCCTAAAACGCGTTTAAACCCTGAAATCAACATTTTACTCAATTAAGTATCAATTTCTTTTAAAAAAAAACCAAAAATGTGCGGAAAATACTATAAAATCACCCTATGAAATATGTTTAAAATTAGAGTTATCACTATCCTAAGCTTTGCACTATATTTTTCTCCTACCTTTTTGGTAGAAAATATATTCATTTGCACGTAAACAAGTAAAAGGAGAACATAAACCCGAGTCCGCTTATGCTTAGTGCTTAAGTCTAACAAAACATTAAAGGGTACATAAGCCCTATTACATATTATCATCTGGTTTCATGAGCAAACCAATGGCTTATTTTGAATTTGTGGGGGTATGGATATGGATGTAAGGTTCACGTGCGTATCGCAAGAGAAGTCATACTATACGTGATTAGGAAAATAAATTGAATGACTTGCGTAAGATTATTATGAGAGAAATACAGGGAGGAGAAGTAGATAACTTTGATAAAGCTCTAATACATATGGTGATAGGTAAAAGAGTGCAATTGTATCAAACTCCAAAATTAAAGAAAAACAGGGTAGTGTTCTTATGGTATTTAAGTCTTTGATCTTTGAGAAAAAGTTCCAACAGAATAACGGCAATAATTGGGGGGGGGGGGGGGGGAGGGGGGGTGGTTCTTATCCAAATGAAGATGTGAATAAGGTATTTATAGGAAATGATAGTCAATTACATCTATCAGATCATAATGGTGATTAATGGTTAAGATTGAAATCCTTTATTAATGGATCTTAAATGGGCTATTTTTATGAGTTTAGATCCAAATAAAGGCCTTATTTATTATTTTAGTATCGGCCAAATCAAGTAAAGGTTGAATTGAAGGAACCGATCTAATGGGCCTTATTCCAAGCCTACCGTGCCAAATTTCCCTTAATCATCCTAGTAAATTTATGGGCTTGGCTCCTTGAACTCTATCACTTCAGCTTAATCAGTCAAATCCATTTAGTTAATGGGCTTCAAGCCTAATATTAAATTTGACTCTCTACACTTTGCTCCCTTGACTAAAGTCCTTTAAACAAAGTCGAAGAGGTTTGGGTACTGAATGAGTCTTTTAGATGACTTAGGCACATGTGCGCTATTTAATAGCTGCATCATTACCAAATTAATTTAAGAATCGTTTTAGTATGTGAGTTCACAACACCTCTTAATTGTATGTTATGTCTCAGCTAGATTAGGTTATATATTACCCCTAAGACAAAACTTTGAAATAAATCTTCTTTAAGTTGTCTTTTCTTGAGCTAAAATAATGTCTCTTCGATTCGATCCATATAAGTTACCGATTCCATTGGGGTCGTATCTTATGCACTAAATTAACATTAGCGATCTCATTAGGGCCGACTTCCATGTATTAATGTTGGCTTGATCTCCTTCAAATAGAGGAAAATTCTTCTTGCAGAGCTTTTCATATGCACATAGTTGTTGAATGCCTCAAATCATGGTCACATGACCCAAATTAACTAGGTGAAATTTTTCAAGAACTCAATTTTGAAAGCGAATTTTTTGTAAAGGTCTGTATTCACAATACCGTTTAATTAGATATGTTTCCTTCAATTGGAATGAAATTACACCTAATTCTCATCTAGGTACATCACTTCAAAACTAAGTCGAAACCCATGTAGAAGATGTATCACTATTTGTTAGGCAATTAAATGAAACAAACTGTTGGCCCAGATTTAGTTGTCTAGGGTGCACTTTAAGAAAGATAATATAGTGCATTGTTATTATAGTGCCCATTAAAGGTTTGACAGGTGGCTGATCACTTTTCCTTTTCTTTCTTTTATTCCCTAATATAATCTGTTTTCCGCAATCTTCTTCTTTGTTTTCTTCTTTTCTCTCTTAGCCAACCCCAAAGCAGACAACTTTATAGTTATTCCTCATGGCAACAACAGCTACAACAAAATTGAAATACAAGCTAACTATTCTTTGGTAGTTTAGAGACAATAAACATATCCCCTTTAAGTACTAGAACATAGAGTAAGTTACACTACTTATTTTCCTCTTCACATTTCATATTATCTTCATCTTGTTCTTCTTTTTGTAGCTCAACCCCTTCTATTTCTATATTGTTGAATTGCCTTGATTTACATTTATGGCCAGGGAAAAAGTGTTCGACAATAGAAGTACTTAATGGAGTCTCTTCTCTTAAGGTTAAACCTTATACCTCCATAGTTGCCTTTTGTAACCTTGATGCAATTGACATTAGGTTGTTTTTAGGGAGTTT
Organism: Lumnitzera racemosa; assembly: GCA_024138005.1. NCBI lineage: Eukaryota > Viridiplantae > Streptophyta > Magnoliopsida > Myrtales > Combretaceae > Lumnitzera > Lumnitzera racemosa. The sequence goes on from JAMXBC010000004.1 coordinate 109,566,871, forward strand.
GTTTATTTCTTGAGGGCTCCAAGGTAGACTTCTTGCAACTTTGCACGTTCAAATGCATTCTATAAGGTGTTTGGGTTTTTCTTTTTCTTATTCTTCTTCTTCTTCTTCTTCTTCTTATTATTATTATTATTATTATTATTATTATTATTTTACTCTTTTTGTTTAGAAAGAAGTATTGGATACTCACCAACAAATGATAATACCATTTACAGATCAACTCAAAAGATCAACATATAGATAAAGACGCATTAGGGCTAGACTTTACGCAAATCTTTTCTGGAATATAGTACTAAACGATTTCCACCACTAATATGATTGAGGAAAATGAGTCAGACCAAGCAACTTGATATGTGGCATGACAGTACACGACATGACATGCTGGTAAGAGAAAAGCTATACATGCAAGACGATAAAAAGAACCATCTATTGATGCATGGATGCTTTTCATTATGCAATAGACTATGAGATTTCTCACATTGGTAAGAAATAAAGTGTTGGGTTTGAATGGGTAAGATTTCATCCTTAAGGCCAATGACAAGATGAGACATGAAGGACACGCTTTAGCTAGGGTATAAACTAAAAACTGAGGCTTTTAGTTCATCAAATTTTTATTAGTAAGATTCCATAGCTCCTATTCTTTTTTAGCTTTTCCAATTCACCCTAGACATCAACATATTCTTTAATTCCCAAACACAAGCACACATGTTCTATAAACTCACATATTGTCTTTGCTTTACCACTTAAGTTGCCATCTATTTTCTTCAGCTGCATAAATAGTTGGAAATAGTCACATTTTCTTACCTACCCCTCTGATTAGAAGAGTAACCTAAACAGTGTAATCAAGAGATTGAGCTTAAGATTTTGTTAACTTTCTTTTCATTCCTCTTGCTTAAGCTGCATAGTCTGATGTTACCCTTTCCTTGTGTAGAACTATTAGCAATTTCTTATAACCCCAAATAGGCTTTTGTAGTCCAAAATATCATCGGTGCAATCTACTCTTAGAGTGGTCTCCTCCTTGGACTCCCTATAGCAACACCATATTGATTGACTTGTATCTGAGTGGAAGCTCCAAACCCCTTAAATTTGTTGTTGTAGAGCCTTTACATAATTGCTTAAGCGTATTCTATCACCTATAGCTTTTTTATCGAAGGCCAGAGTGAAAAGGTAATATTTTGATACCACTTGTAATGCTTTAGTGTAAGTTGAGTTTCAACATAGATTTTAGGTAGAATGCTAAGAAAGAGAGGGAGTGGGAGACTTTCCAGGTGGCAAGGTGAACATGCGTAGTGTCCTTAGTAATTATGGGCTTTCATGCCTCATACACCCCTTCTATTAGAGAGTTGTCCTCTTGAAGGTTGTCTTAATGATGACTTAAGAACTTTGAAGCACCATAGTCGAATTCTAATGATTTATGCTAGCATAATGTCTGGTTTATTTAAGCAAGATGAAGTATCCGTCAGATAATAGGTGTAGTAATCCACTATAATGCATAGGATAATATTTTGATTTGTTTAGTATTAAGATACACCACGAACCCTTCAGTTCTTTCTACATGTATAGTGTATAAACTTTTTTCCTTTTTCTTTTTTTGGCTAATGAGGTTCCATAAGATGCCTTTGTGTCACAATAATTGAACCAAATTTCTATTCAATTTTCTTCACGTAGTCTTCAATTCTTTGAATATGAATGTTTAAATTTAGTTCACCCTATTTTTGCTTGACACGAGAAACCATTGTTTAGAGAGTGTATTTAACACTAATTGATTTCCCAGAGCTTAATATGGGTGTTAGTTGTTGACCTCCCATTTTCATTTGTTTGTTTGCTTAGATATTTCAATAACCATTGTTTGCTTGACTTGAGATATTCATAATCTTGTGTATAACCTGAATCCATGCATTTTCTTTAACTCCAATATTTCTTCTCCATATAATGATCAATGAGATAGTTTTCTCTACTTGATGCCTTTGTTCTTGTAATTTTAGTCGTGCTTTGATTATGTCTATGGGTAATTGATTATGACATCCTTCTCCTCCCCCATTTTTTTTTTTTTTAATTTTGAGATGAACATCTCGTCATTGTTCTTGCTTTATAGGTAGCATAATCAACATTTGAAAATTTAGTTTAAAAAGGATGTCTTCACCGCCCAGACCGTAGCTACTTGCAACCGAGGATCAAAAGTATATGATTATAACTTGAGGACCACATCTCAAACTAGCAACGGTCATCAAATTGGCACAATTTAAAGAGGTTAAACTCTTTACTACCCAGACAGTGACTGTTTGCTAATCAAGGGTTAAAAGTTTGCGATTGTGACTTAAGTACAATCTTCATCGAGAAGTGACAATGAAGAGGTATAATGCTTAGGTCATATGTGGCCTCCTTTTGTAACCTCCATAAAGCCAGTTGCAACTTGTAACATGCATTGAACATGAGTTCTAAATCATAAGGGCATACACACACTAGCACATGAGAGGTGAGTATGAGCCTTACATATGAGGTGAACTAAACATGGGGCTTGGACATTGATACGTGAAACTAGAATACGAACATTAATAAAGCGTGGCACTTGAACACAATGTGAGTCTTGAGCATGATGTAAGTCTTTGAAGATGGCATGATGGAGCCTTAAGCATGACTCAATGCAAGCCTTGAATCATGCGGGTTGAACATAAGCTTAAAATGTGAACTTAACATGGGATTTGAACATGAGCTTCAAAGTGAGCATAGCATTTGAATTGAACATGATACTCTTGGAGTCTAAGTTGAACATGTGTCTCATCATGTGCATTGAATATAAGCTTTAATACATGAACTTTGATCATAAGTGAACATAAGGATTGTACTTGAGCATTTAAATATGAGAGTGAATGTAAATCTTGAACATTAGAGTTGATTATGAGTGAGCATAAGAATCGAGGATAAGCCTTACATATGAGCCTCAACCATAACGTAAACCTTGGACTTGAGGTAAACCTTAAACTTAACATAATCTCGAAACGTAACATGAACCTTGAATGTAAAAAAAAAAAACATCTTGAACTTATCATGAGTCTAAAGCATGATATGATGTGAGGCCTGAACGCGATGCAAGGTCCGAGCATAATACAAGACCTAAACATCACATAACTCATGAACACAACGTTGGGTATGAACATCATGCGAGGCGTGAACACCACCTAACCCCTGAACATGATGTGAGGCTTTAGCATAATATAGGCCTTAACTCCGTTGCATTTGGTACATCAGTAGTCAGTAAGTAGCCAAATTATAAGCTTTCTTAATATAAATGTGAAAAGACACAAGCCCATTGCACGGGCTGAGCATAATGCAATGAACATTAATCTTCTAATATGAACACGTATTGGAACATATCATAACATGTGAGCTCAGGATAGTAACACTAATCTCATATGTGAATTACCTATTGTTATTACGCATTGCAAGAGCTCTTGTGCATATGTATTGTCTTTAGTTTTTATAAGTAGATGTCATGCTTTCCGAATGCGCCTTACTTCTACTAACTCTCTTACTTTCCTTCATTTGCAGGTGGTCACTTCCTTTTATACTTGCATATAGACATCACCATTGCTTTTAAGGGTCATTATCATGGGTAAAGAATCTAGGAAGAGTCGTTCTCGTAGTAACTGTCACGCTCCGAAGCGGCAGAGTCGTAACAGCCTCGCCGTGTAAACCATCCTAAGATAGAAGTTGGCCTTACAACCGCTATCTTAGACCTGATCTACACAAGACGTCCACGACTAACCTACTTTGAAATAAAAATTTTGTAATTTAAATAATTCATTTACCTAAAAAAGTGAGAAAAATTATATATAATCACTATAATTCAGTTATTACATTATTCAGAAATAAAAAGTAATAACATATGTGCTGATTTTTCAATGTTTTTCCTTACTCCCCAGGATCCAGTAGTTGCTAGCTTCAGAGTAGTTGCTAGCTTCAGAGTAGTTGTTGCCGCTTCTTAGCCAGCACCTGCATGACGTTTATAGGGATGTGAGCAACCACGGCTCAGTAAGTTAGGACGGAGGACTTAAAACTATACCATACACACAACAAGGTTTTCAATCACTTATTAAGTGCAATGCATGTGCAAGCAAATGCCATTGCACGACGTTGTCCGGCCTGTCGTGAGATTAGAGAAATTGCGCCCGCTTTAATCCGGATTGAGGAGTTGCCGTTAATGCAACAGCTCACGACCAAACCCAGGCTTGTGTAATGGAGACCTTGCTCCTCCCGTGACTACCTTCGAACCACTGTCTTCACCCTCGCCGCGACCTCCTCTCCTGTCACTTAGTTCGACTGAAGATAAAGAAGGAACCATTTTGCAATCTTGCGCTATCTCTTTCGAAGGGGTCGGTATTTGGCCAGAGAGTCCTAAGTTCCCCTAACAGGTTGCCATGCATGTCCGATTATGATTATTGGTCATATATTTGATTAAGTCCAGTTTAGGGTGATCAATCATTTCATGCAAATCATACAATACATGCTAGAGCAACAAATAGAATCATAGCATCACCCATAATCAAGCACATGTACACATCCAACTATCTAACAAGCACAACCAATCATAATCTCAAGCCTCCCAAAATACAGCATTGTATTAATCCCAACTTACCTCGACTCCTCGCTCACTCACTCAAGGTCCGATTTGCTCAGGCCATCGCCGATCATCCCTATAACACAAACGTGGTTTCAGTTTTTCATATAACTATTATAGGTTCATTTTATCCTATAACGCTGATTGTTATGTTTTATTTAGGGTTTAAGATACCTAATTATCTAGGTCTTAAGTCTTTTACATTTATTCTAGGTTTAGGATTAGGTTCGGGTTCGGTTTCGGTTTCGGTTTCTATATCGATTTCTAAATTAGGTTCTAGTTCGATTTTCTAAGTAGCGTTTTACATTCTAACCCTAAAAATTCGTTTCAACCCATAATGTGAAATTAATCACATTATTTCTCAATCTCCTAAATACCATCATTACCCCTAGTTAGTATTTTATTTCACCCGTTACACTTATATCCTTATTAATGTACCGAATTCACTCTTAATGTGAGAAATTTTTACATTTTTCATATAATTACATAAATTCAAATTTCCTATCAGATTTATTGTACATTTTTATTATTATCACAATATCAATTTTTATTATAATATTTCCTATTTATTATATTTCCAATAATTACCTATTATGTATTATTACCTTTTATGTATATATTACACTTCTAATATTTATATTACTCTAATTATCATCTCTAAACATCAATTATCATTTCAAAATGTCTAAATTCATCCTAAATCAGATTTTACTCCTAATTACCCTAATTTACAAAATTAACTTAAAATGTACTATTTTTCCATATTACTTATTTACTACATAATTAACCTAATAATTACATCTAACACCCTAAATGCTATAAGTATCATTCTCCATCAGATTTAAACATCCTAAAACATCTACTTATTCACTAAGTCAGAAATTAATAATTTAATTACTTAATTAACCTTAAATTACCCATTTTATGTCTCATTTTAATACCTAAAAATTATCTAAAAATTTCAAAAATTAATTTTTGAAAAAGTGCTTCATAGAACTGTTCTATATCATCTAAGTAATCTACACAAAAATTTTGGGCTTGAAACTACACTCCTAAGGTCATTTATTTCTAAACCGAAACATGTTCGGTTTTGCACGATTTCTTAAGGACCCTATATCACGAGACATATTTTCATCAAAATAATATTAATCATAAAAAATTCATACAAAAATATTTTAGAATAACAAATTTTATAATTTTCTAATAATATTTACTATTTTTACAAAATTATACAAAATCGGGCTGGAAATCAAACTTACCGATTTGGGTGGCTCCGGCCATCTTCGGTGGCCATGGGTGTGTCGGCCCACCTGGGCATTGGTGGCCGTCCACCCCCGTGTGGTGGTGGTGGCCATCCACCCCCAGCTGCCCGTTAGATCTGAGTTCTCCTTTATGGCCCTAATTGCACAGTTTTCCTTTTCTTTGGTTTTTCTCTCAAATTTTCGACTCTCCCTAATTTTCTCTGATTTCTAACTGTTCAAATGAGCTTCTAAATTTTTCTTGCTATTTATAGAGCATTAGTGTAATTATTGTGCATTAAATTGGACAAAACAATTGCATTATCCCTTAATTTTTGGCTTTTGTGTTGTCTTAATTTAATTGGTTAATTTTTATTTTGTGAATCCTGACCTTCCACGACCTAATTTGGATCATTCTTGATTTTTTCTGATTTTTTATTAATTAATTATGAATTTTATTTAATTATTTAGTATAATTTTAGCACATTTCGCGTATTTTAAGTAATTACGCGTATTTATACCTACATGTAAATTCATATATAGTACAAATAAATATTCCTAAATATTATTTAGGTTATTTTATAATTTTTAGTATACATATAATTTATCTCTAGCGATTCGTTAAGTACCGGAATGCATTTTACGTATTTTCGATAAATAACGAGTTATATACTTAAAATTTGAAAATTTTATAATCTCCTATTTTATTACTTATTTTCTTAAATTCAAACTTATGGGATCGGTTTACTAATATTTCTAGCTTTACTTTATAATTTAGGCTCGATCGGGTCTTTCAATCGATCGAAATCTCGGGTTGCTTAGTTGTGGGGCTTACAGTAACAATGCAGATAAGAACAATGAGGTTTTGGCATTTTCTGAAGATTACATTCTAGCAGTCCCCTTACCTCAGGACAAATGGCTAGACCCAACTATTGAAGATGACTTCTTTTAGTGCGATATAAAGAGGTGGGATACACATCTATACCTACCTAAGATGGCATGCTGCGTTTCATAAGACAAAAACCTCTAGTACATAAGAGGGTTAAGATAGAAGCAAATTTTGTGTTGCGTTTTAGAAACGAGAAGAAATAAATCCCTCTTTTAAATAGTAGTTTTGATGGCTTGAAGCATATAGTAAATAACTGGTTATCTTAGGTGACATATATTTTCAAGAATTCCACATATACATCCATTTTAGAAGAGGTAGGGGTGCACTATCCCATATAGGTATCTTCTCGTTTAACTTTACACCGCCCGTAAGAGATAGAAACTTGGCAAGCTATCGTGTCCTGTTGGAGTACTCAATCACATACCTTTGTGACAACATAGGGTAAGATCACTGCAACACTAGAGGATGTTACTGTCCTTCCAAGCTTTCCTAATCTTAGACTAACTAACATTACTATAGCTTTAATCTCAAAAGATGATCAAACTATTAGAAGTGGACAAAAAAGAGGCTTCAGATAGTTGTAGGCATGGTACGCTTAGTGTATGGATCAAGCGTTTCTTTAAGCTAGACAAGGGGATAAGATGGGGCCTCGATATTAATGCGAGTAAGTTCCTACATTTTGATATGGCATATTCATCATTTACCCTTTTTTCTTGTTGATGCTCACTTTATAACTCTAATCAAATCTATCTTATCATACATTTTAGGTATGAGTTAGAAGTTTTCGTCACTTGTTGGTTGTCATCATTCGTGTTCCCAAGGGGCCTAGAAAAAGGGATTAGTCCTTGACTCTTCTACTTGGCTATTTGCATCGCGCAAGGGGGACATTTTGCTTTGGGGCCTTTCTACTTAGGTTCTTTATATAGGTGCTTGGACTTCTTTCACGGAGCATTGATACGCTCATAAGGGAGATATGTTATGGTGTCGTATGTAAACCTGGTGTTTCTCCATATATTCTTTTGCAAGCATTATAGGAGATATTCTGGTCTCCCTTTTACACATTCTGATGGGTCAATAGAAAACTCCCAAGTACCTTAAATAATGTCATTGATGCTTGTCATGAGTTTAGTTTTCGTTCATACGTAAAGGAATTGCCTAGATGTAAATGGTACGTAGAAATCTACCCTTCAAGTTCGAAGGACTTCGTAAACTTAATAAAGCTTCATGATGAGCTTTTTAGTGTCAAGATAAAGTTCATCTTATGGAGTATACTTGGGGGTCTTCCGTCACTTCATCATTAGGTCGACGCTTCTGATTGCTTCCTTGAGTATAGTATCATGAAATATTTACCTGATCAGGTTGCTCGACAATTAGGGTTTGATCAAGGAGTACCTCATGATTTGGTCATTAACTAAAGTTTTGATGCGTGTTGCAAAGTGTTCAAACTTGAGCGCCGAAAGAGCATCGATGGAAGGATTAGGCAATCATTCTTTCCTTCCATGAGTCATTTTGAGGTTACTTCAAGTGGTTGGCTTATGTATTAGAAAAATTGCTTAGATAGGTTTAAGACATATGTCTCAGAGACAGTTGAAGAGGATTTGCCTAAAATAGCTATCTAGAGATATGGATTTCAATTTTGACTCAAAGAAGACTCAAAATCATCTAATAGTGTGAAGTTGTCTGATGATGCTCAAGGTAAATCACAAAATGAGCATTCACCATCTCCCTCATTGATCATCAAATAACCTAAGCGTAGCCACATTCACAAGGTAACATTATCAATACACTCTTCTTAGCTTTCCAAATCTTGTGGCACTTCTACTAAATAGAAGGTGGTGAAAAATGATCCTGATGGAGTGGTGAAAATCATCTAGATGGAGTGAGTGGTGGCGCTCCTAAACATACTTCTACAAGTCAACGTATCCTTCTTATTACTTAGCCTTTTCCAACTCGCTAAGGTATGGGAAAGGCACTTTGGGTTAAAGATATACTTGCTATTACCGAAGTTGTGGACGAAGGGGAAGATGATGTCAAGTTAGTTAATTATGGGGATCCTCCTGAACGCATGGATGACAATAGAGAAATATCTGCAATAGTCATTGATGACAACCAAGAGAGGCAATTCAATGATGAAACAAATTTCACAAAACAAGCTAATGAAGGTACCCATGGTAATATCAAAATCTTTGATGTATTTAATATAATTGATGATTGTAAAGATAGCGAATTTTCACTCTTAAAAGAAAGTTTGATCCAGGTGTTTACTGATACTTTGATCAGTGCAGGGTTTTGCAACGAAAAGACACATGTCATGCCCAATGCTTCTATGGATGCTATTGTAGTTAGCAATGTCCCTCCCCTTTGTAGTGATGCGACTTCACCTATTCCAAGAGATCCTATAGCATCAGTTCCCCCAAAGATTAGAACATCACAACTTGGAGATAAAGGAGTCGCAGTTAAGGTAGTAGTGAGCTCATAAGACACTACCTCCTTTTGTGGCTTTATAATACCTTCTAACCTCCTAGCACCATTGGAGCGCTTACATAGGATGGAGGGGGATTTTTGGACAGGATCAGTCTATTTGAGTTCCAATGTGACTACTCATATCTTAGGCCTGCTTGGCCAAGCTGTAAGGCTATTTGATGAAGCTCAACACTCATTATCCACAAAGAATCTTCAACTTTTGATTAATAGTATCACTGTAGTACGCACCTTTAGGTTCAAGCTCAACAAGATGGAAATTATTACAGCTGAAGCTCAAAAGGTGTTAGTTAATCGAGATATTAACGAAAGATGTGAGCTACTTAGAGCCGAACTTGCAAAGGCGGGACTTGAGAGAGAGGAGCATCTGGCAAGCACAGATTTTAATTTTACTGTAGCATTTAGTTTCAAGTATTAAAACTATTACTCCTATTCTCTTTACACTTTTTCTTTTTTTCTTTTTTTATTTCACATGGAGTATAAGGACTTGTTGAGCTTAGTATATGTTGTTTTGCTTCTCACTTATTTGAGATTTGTGTCTTTGTATGGAACACCATGAATTGATGTGAGTTATTTATTGATTTAGCAAGCTCTCAAAAGTTCACATCATTATGCGCTTAGAAAATATTACATTTCCTTAGCAACACTTTATAGGATAGTTTACTTTATGGCTTGATAAATTTTTGCGAAAACCCCGTGCATTAGAAGTATATTCCTATTTGCAAGCAAGGATTCGAAGATAATATGGAGCTATTGATCAAAACAAGGAGTATTAGTTCCATTGGACAATTATGTTGTGAGTTAAGGGGCTATTACCTACTACTTAACTATTTTGGCATGCTCTACAAATGCATACTCAAATTGTACGAGTCTTTGTCTTATTTGATAAAATATCATATATTGTGCCTGGGAGTCCAAACTTCAACCAGTCAGCAATTCATAGAACAAATGTATATAGCGCACTTAGGAGACAAGTCTCTTACCAAGTAGTAGCATTATAAACATCAATTCTTTGCTATTGTTTTCTTCTAACGTATAGTATACAAAAGAAACAATAGTAGAAATAGATATGCAAAACAAGCTCGTACAACTTGAGTTGTAAGTTTCTTTCATTTAACTTTACTATAGCTTCCTTTTTTTACAAATGGAACTTCTTGATATATTGGAAGTTGATAAGTGCAGTAATAGCATCCGCGTTGGGATTCCTGAGTTTGTAATGTTTACTTTCATATACTTCCTCAACTACGAAAGGTCCTTCCCATTTTGGTGTAAACTTAAGCGCTAGGGTACCTCAATGCACATGCTTGGTTGCACGAAATAAGATGTCTCCATGTTGGAATGATCTCTTTCTCACCAGATGATCGTATGCCACTCCAAGTCTATGCTAATAATTGATAATATTGTGTTTAACGATATCATGCCTTTCGTTTAATGCTTCTAGGTCCATCACTCATAATGTGTCGAGTTTGAGCTCGGCGTTGACAGCCAATCTAGCAAATGGGAGCAAGATTTCTATAGGAATTACTGCCTTAGCCCTATGTACTGGAGAAAAAGGAGTCACCTGCGTCATCCTTCATTTAGACGTCTTATAGACCCAAAGTGCTAATGGTAGCTTACCATGCCATTCCTTATGATTATCATGAATCATGCAACTAAGTGTCTTCAATAAGCTCTTATTAGTGGCCTCAGTTTATCCACTTCCTTTTGGGTAATAAGGCGTAGACTTTACATGATCAATATTATAGGAAGCTAATGGTTGGCGGACATGTGAATTGATAAAAGGAGTTCTGTTGTCAGATAAAATATGCTTCGAGATTCTAAACCTAGATATGATATTCTCTTTCATGAAACCTGTAACTATTAGTCCTATTGCCTTCCTTAAAGGAGTTGCCTTTACCCACTTTGTAAGGCATTATATTTCTGCCAGAATCTAGATACATCCTCTCGATGGTGGATGTATAGGTCTAATAAGCTTAAATGCCCACATGTGAAATGGCCAAGGAGTCGTGATATTATGGAGTGTAACCGCAAGAGTATGAATGGCATCGCCATGCTATTGATAGATAACACACTTCTTAGTAAAGTTGAAAGCATCCATTTCCATTGTTGGCTAGTAGTATTATCTACTTGATGTTCCCTGCACTCTCCAGCATGCACCTCAACCAAAATTGTTTCCGTTTCAGGAGGAAATGTATGAGATATTTTCTAGCATTTCGCTTTACAAGCTTAGCGTCTGTACTATTTGTCAGTAACGCATTGTTTCTTAAGTATTCAATGTATGGGTACCTCTAATCTCCAGCACTGGATATAAAATTACACTCACTCTAGTTAGGGAGCATAGAACATTTTAGGCAATGTACCTGCACTTAAAGCGTGTCTATAGCCATTAATGGCTAATAATAGCCTGCACGTCGAATATAATGATACAGTGGTAGCCCTTCCTCCCCATACCAAATCTAGTGTATTTGTCTAAGTTGGAGCTTTCTTAGAACCAATACATTGAGATAGAACCGCTTTTGGACCTTTATAGTATAACATCCCATTAATTTTAACAAAATTCTTCAAAGTCGAAACAAAAGCAACATTAGGGTGCGCTAACTATTCCATGAGTAAATTTAAAGCCATACATGATATAGATTTCTTGACTACTTGGGTATTCTCATTATCATTAACATTTTGAATTGGAATTTTAGATGCTAGTATGACCAATGCATTGGCATATCTCTTCACTGATCGACTCGTATGTTTGTACTGTACAGAGTTAAATTTTCTGACCACAACCTGCACAACAGCCTTATAAGGTGTAAGTATAGGTTCCTTCAATCCAAACTAACCCGTGGCTTGTTTAATGATCAAATTTGAATCACCTTAAATACATAAATGACGTGCTCTAACTTTATGTGTAGACAACAAACCAAGTAATAATGCCTTATACTTAACTTTATTATAGGTGCATCCAAAATCAAATTTAAATGCCAAGGGTATCTCTTGACCCTTAGGTGATGTCAATATGATTCCTGCTCCCAAACCTTGATTTCCTACGGAACCATCAAATTGAATTGTCCATTCACCATCCACCTCAACCATTAAAGTATCTTCATGAAATTCAGGTGGTATTGCATCTACAATTAAGCCATCTTGGGCGTTTGAGAAGTGTGCTAATAAATCGACCAAAGCTTGTGTAGATACTCAATTTTTGCCCCTAATAGTTATAGTTATAGTTTTTCTTTTAAACAGAAAAATATAAAATGTAAAAATAAGAATAATAAAAACTGAAAAATTATGAAAATACAAAAAAATGAGAAAAGAAAAAAAATCATAAAATTTTTTAGAATTTTAGGAAATAAATTATTTTAAAGCCAATTAGTTTAGTTTTGGTCTAATTCAAATAATTTTAGAGAGTCATTTGATTTAAATACAATTTAATAATACTAAAACTCAAGGCATAGACCAACAAACTGACGGATAAGTATTGAAGTATTGATACGGAGTTAACTTGAGGTCATAGGTTTAAATCTTATTAGGTACCTACGCTTTTTATTTTTCTATCTTTACAAAAAAGCGAGCTAAATGTACGTGGTTTAAATCTAATTTTTATCAATTTTTTTGAATCTAAGGCATTAAAGATTTAAAAAATTCGAATTTGATTTGATTTTTATCAAATCGGATTTAAATCGATATATATGATTTTAATTTAATTTGATTTTTATCAAATTAGATCTAAGACGATATAAAAGATTTGATTTGATATGATTTGATTTGATTTGATTCCAGACTTTATAAACATAAAATGCATAGCATAAAAGGATACAAACATACATTAAAAAGAAAAAAAAAAAAAAAGAACACCACTATTACACTCCAACACCGAATTCAACAATTCAACAAACAAACAATAGCACACAACTCTTCTTCTCTTGCCAATGACATGCCTAGCTACTGCAAAATTCCTTACGTACAGCATCAACACGTAAGCCCCTGCCCATCCTCCTTTTTTTAACGACAATCAGCAAACCACATGCAGCACAACACAAACAACAGCATCTGTACACTACACTTTAGCACACTACACCGTCACGCACATCACACTTCACTGATGCATCCACTGCTGCAGCGCTTAACCATCCAAGCTCCACGCCGACGTCCACAATACCGCATTGTCCGATGAACAAGTTGCTGACCATACTCCTATGTAAGGATCCAATCTCTAAGACCGATCACAACAGTAGAATACGCCTTCTCTATGTTCTTCAGTAACAACAGCCAACAAACAGCAAGTAAGCCTTATTTAGAGTTGTACACAACGCTGCTATAGTGATTTCATCCATCTACAGTTCCCCTCTATTATCCTTACCAACAGTAAACTCACCACACTGCTGCTACTACTAAACAATAGTGCCCAGAATCGACACTGTAGAGCAGTGAACCAATCCAGCTCTGATCAGCCACATGCGCTTACACAAAACCAATTTCAGCTAAACTCACGCTCCAACTGCAGTAGCATCAATCAACCTTGCATATCCACATTCGGCCATACGTCGCCGATCAAGCTCACCTATGGCATGTTGACGAACATCACCATCCTTAACAGTATGTTTCATCAAGCATTGCACAGCCACTGACCACACAGTCCACGTACTAATCACTTTCGATTAGCCACACCCATGCTACTTCATTCACGCCTGAGCAAAACGCCCAATCATAGCAGTAGGCCACACACACACGCCTCCGTTGCTGCACTGTCCTTAGACCACAACCGTATGCAACAGCCATTGACAATTCATCCCCATGTCGATAGTTTTGACAACACCAAGCAATCCCTTCACCGAACAGCCCAAGTCGGGTTCGGTTTTGCGTTTTTTATTTATTTAGTTAAGTTTATGACATGATAGGTAAATAGATATATATATATATATATTTATATGATTAGGATTTTTTTAGTATTAAGTTTTTAGGATTTCCTACTAATGAAATTATTTTTTAAAATAAAAATTAATAAAAAAATCCCTTTTAAAAAGAATAGATCTTTTCGAAAGTTTTCTTTTTATAAAATAAAAATGCTTGAAAATTAGGACTCTTTAGTTTTTATTTGGATAAACTGAATCAATTAAACACGTAAATCTGATCGATTTTTTAAAATTAAAATCAATCAACATACTAAAGTTTTTGGAAAGAACTACAATTGTTTGATTTCGGTTAGCGAACACGTAGGCACCTTCGAGGCAATGATAAAATCTGTAAAAACTTAGGTTTTTTTGTTATTTTTTATTTTCTTTTCTTAAAAACATAAGAAAGGATAATTTAAAAGAATAATCTTAATTTTGAAAAATAGATAGTAATACCCGTCAGGGTTTAATAGGTTAGCCCCCGCATTTGAAACTCTCTGGTTTTTCATTCAAATTGAAATCAAAGACTAATAACTAAATCATAATTAATTCACCCAATTGATTACGATTTTCCTTTTTTTAGACTCCAATTGAGTGGCAACTCTAAAAGCTATTTTTTAATAAAAAAATTGGAATTTTCTCAATTTCTCTAGTGTAGGATTAATACTAAATGGGTTAGGATTTAATATTAATCGAAAAGTGAGAAATTAAATTTAAATGAAAGAAACCAAAAATTCAAGCTTGACAGCTTGTCAATTAATGGTTTTGGGGGATTGCACCAAAATGTCGAATTCTCCAAGAAGGAGTAACCACTTAGCAAGTCGTCTCAATAAAGCTGGTCGTGAAAAAAAATACTTGATTGAATCCGAATGTGTTACCAGATTAATCTTATGCGCAAGGAAGTAATATCATAATTTCTACATAATAAATACTAACGTAAGACAATGTTTTTCGCAAACTAGGTAATTGACCTCGCTCTCTTGAAGGATTCGACTCAAATAGTATACAAGTCACTCTCGACCATCTACTTCTTACGCAAGTAGAGCTCTAATGGACCTATTGGTAGACACAAGATACAAAATCAATTGCAATTCTTTGATAGGCATGGTCATGGTCTAAGGAGAGGTCAATGTCATCTTGATCTTTTGAATTGCCTTCTCATGAACCTGTTCCTATTCAAATAAAATTCCTTGTTTCAAAAGTTGATCAATGGGTATAAAATCTCAGTAAGTACTAGTATAAACCTTATGATATAAGAGACCTTCCCCATAAAAGTTTTTAGTTCCTTTAAAGTAGTAGGGGATGGCATTGATCTTATAGCTTGCACTTTCGTAGGGTCAACATCAATTCCTCTTTTATGGAAGACAAACCCCAAGAACTTCCATGAAGACACTCTAAAGACATATTTGAGAGCATTCATGCAATGCTTGTATAGCCAACATCGTTCAAAGGCCTTTTGTAGATGAACTATGTGATCATGTGCCCTTTTAGACTTGATGACTATATCATCGACACAATCTTCCATAAAGTCATGTATCATGTTGTGGAATATAGCGGATATTTCCATTTGATAAGTGGCGTCTACATTCTGAAGTCCAAATAGCATGACTATATAATAAAAATTTCCAACTGGTGTCCGAAAGGCAGTACGCTCCGCGTCCTTAATTGCCATCTTAATTTGATTCTAACCACTAAATCCGTCTATAAATGAGAATAAGTCATGTCCTACAGTTGCGTCTATCAAAATATCAACGTTTGATAAAGGAAATTCATCCTTAGGATAAGCCTTATTCAAATACTAGAAGTTCATACATACTCTTATCTATCCATTTTTCTTTCTTATAGGAACAATATTAGCAAGCTAAGTAGGATGTTGAATAGGCCTTATGAATCTAGCTCGTAATAACTTATCGACTTCTTACTTGATTTGCACTTCAATTTTAGGGCGAAAAACCTTTTGTTCTTACTTCACAGGTATAACTCTCAAAGCAATACTTAGTCTGTGTACTATAAGACTATGGTTTAATCCCGGCATCTCTTCATAGAATCATGCAAACACATCTCTATATGCTTTTAGCAACTCGATAATATGAACTTTTATTTCTTATAGGAGTTGTAAGCCCCAAAATTAACCATTCGAGGTTTCGATCGGTTGAAGGACCTGATCGAGCCTAAATTATAAAGTAAAGTTAGAAATATTAGTAAAACGATCTTATAAGTTTGAATTTAAGAAAATAAACAATAAAATAAAAGAATATAAAAATTCTAAATTTTAAGTGTATAACTCGTTATTTATCGAAAATGCGTAAAATGCATTTCGATAATTAACGAATCGTTAAAGATAAATTATATGTATACTAAAAATCATAAAACAACCTAAATAATATTTAGGAATATTTATTTGTACTATATATGAATTTACATGTATGTAAAAATATGCGTAATTACTTAAAATACGTGTAATGTGCCAAAATAATACTAAATAATTAAAGAAAATTCATAATTAATTAAGAAAAAATAAATAAAAATCAGGAAAAATAAGGAATGATCTAGCATTGGGTCGTGACAGCTGGGAAAAAATAGAAAAAAATCGGCCAATTAAATGAAGACAACACAAAAGCTAAAAATTAAGGGATAAGGCAATTGTCTTGTTCAATTTAATGTACAATAAATTCCCTAAACGTTTATAAATAGGAAAAAAATTCAGAAAACTCCTTTGGACAGTTAGGGATTTGAGAAAAATAGAGAGACTCGAAAATTGAGAGAAAAACCAAGGAAAAAAAAAAGAAAACTGTGCAGTTAGGGCCACGAAGGAGAACCCAGACTCGACGGGCAGTTGGGAGTGGACGGCCATCACCACCACACGGTGTTGGCAACGCCTAGGTGAGCCGACACACCTATGGCCACCGACGGTGGCCGGAGTCACCCAAATCGGTGAGTTCGATTTTTAGCCCGATTTTGTATAATTTTGTAAAAATAGTAAATATTATTAGAAAATTATAAAATTTGTTATTCTAGAATATTTTTGTATTTAGTTTTTATAAAAAATATTATTTTAATGAAAATATGTCTCGTGATATAGGGTCCTTAAGAAATCTCGCAAAACCGAGCATATTTCGGTTTAGAAATAAATGACCTTAGGAGTGTAGTTTTGAACCCAAAATTTTTGTGTAGATTACTTAAATGATATAGAATAGTGCTATGATGCCCGTTTTCAAAAATTAATTTTCAAAAATTTTAGATAATTTTTAGGCCCTAAAATGAGGCATAAAATGGGTAATTTAGTGTTAATTAAGTAATTAAATGGTTAATTATTGATTTAGTGATTAAGTATGTGTTTTAGGATATTAAAATCTGATAGAGTATAATACTTGTAGCATTTAGGGTGTTAGATGTAATTATTAGGTTAATTATGTAGCAAATAAGTAATATGGAAAAATAGTACATTTTAAGTTAATTTTGTAAATTAGGGTAATTAGGTGTAAAATCTCATTTAGGATGAATTTATACATTTTGAAATGATAATTGATGTTGGGAGATAGTAATTAGATTGATAAAAATATTAGATGTGTATTATGTACATAATGAGTAATATATATAATACACAATTATTAGAAATATAATAAATAGAAAATATTAGAATAAAAAAAATTGATATTATGATAATAATAAAAATATACAATAAATTTGATAGGAAACTTGAATTTATTGAATTAGATGAAAAATGTAAAAAATTTTCACATCAGAAGTAAAATCGGTTCACTAATAAGGATTTAAGTGTACTGGGTGAAAGAAAATACTAATTAAAGGTAATAATGATATTTAGGAGATCGAGAAGTAATGTGATTAATTTCACATTATGAGTTGAAACGAATTTCTAGGGTTAGAGTATAAAACATTACTTAGAAATCGAACTAGAACCTAATTTAGAAATCGATGCGAAAACCGAACCCGAACCTAACCCCAAACCTAAAATAATTGTAAAAGACTTTAAACCTAGATAATTAGGCATATTAAACTCTAAACAATGCATAACAATATGCGTTATAAGATAAAACGAACCTATAACAGTTATATGAAAAACTGAAACCACGTTTGTGTTATAAGGATGATCGGCGATGGCCTGAGCACATCGGACCTCGAGTGAGTGAGCGAGGAGTCGAGCTAAGTTGGGATTAATACGATGCTGTATATTGGAGGCTTAAGATTATGCTTGTTTGTGCTTGCTAGATAGTTGAATGTGTTGATATGAGGCAATCGCATCTATCAGTTTTAATATAGTGTACGTGAGTCCGAGTCGATCCTTCAGAGATTTTGAGTACTAATAACAACTAAACTACTTATGAGACTTAATTACGCAAATTAGGAAGCAATAAACTACGAACGACTTCAAGTATGCAATAATGTATTTAGGAATTATTTCCCCTAGTGTTTGACATGTAACCTTTTTTAAAATATATCCAATTTAATTTATATTATTCTTGACCAGAGGGATTCACAATTAAAGCTAATATCTTTCTCAAGCATATTAACCCTAATCCTAAATTATTTACCGGAATCTCTTCACTTAGTAATATAATTTAGAATCGCATTAACGTGTAATGAATTCCCATACAAACAATCAATTTTCCGGAAGAAACATGTATCTTATCTCTAAGTATACATGTAATTCTCTTCAATTATGCCTAGATCTAATTACACATGAAATTTCTCAATCAACATGCATAATATCATATATTGACACTCTATAATTATCAATCCATATCCATAATTAAAGAACATAATTGAATCAAGAAAAGGTAAAAACTTTATTGAAATTATAATTCAATCCAAGGGTTACATGAAACCCTAGGTTCCATAATCCTAAATACTCTAATTCTAAACTATCATAACGAATCTCAAAACGAGTTTTATCAAAAACGTAAAATAAAGCATAAAAACCCCTCTTGATTTGATGAACAATCTCTCTATTCTTGAAATCGATGTCGTTCTTGCTTCTTGATTAATGTTCTTCTCCAATCTCCTCTCATCTCTTGTGTCTCTTGTTTCTATAATGTCTCTCCTCTTTTGAAACTCTAAGATATCCTTTTATATGTATATTACAAAGATTCTGTTTTCGTCACCAGACACGGCCTGAGACATGACCGTATCCCCAGGTCGTGTAACTTTCTGCAATAAGGCAAAATTTTCTGCACAACTACAAAATTTCATAACTTCTTCATTTGAACTTGGAATTGAGTGAAACTTGATTCCTTTTCTTCGTTTTCGAGCCTAGAACGTGTTTAAATCCTAAAATCAACATTTTACTTAATTAAGTATCAATTTATTTAAAGAAAACAAAAAATGTGCGGAAAATACTATAAAATCACCATATGAAATATTTTTAAAATCAGAGTTATCATGTGTGCATGTGCTTGATTATGGGTGATGCTATGATTCTGTTTGTTACTCTGGCATGTATTGTATGACTTGTATGAAATGATTGATCACCTTAAACTGGACTTAATCAAATATATGACCAGTAACCATAATCGGACATATATGGCAATCCATTAGTGGAACTTAGACTCTCCGACCAAATACCAACCCTTTCAAAAGGGATAGCGTAGGATTGCAATTGATCCCTTCTTCATCCTTAGCCGAACTAAGTGACAGGAGAGGAGGTCGCGGCGAGGGTGAAGTCAGTGGTTCAAAGGTAGTCGCGGGAGGAGCGAGATCTCCATTGCACAAGCTTGGGTTTAGTCGTGAGCTGTTACATTAATGGCAACTCCTTAACCCGGATTAGAGTCGGCGCAATTTCTCTAATCTCACGACGGGCCGAACAACGTCATGCGATGGCATTTGCTTGCACATGTATTGCACATAATAAGTTAATGAAAAACCCTGTTGTGTTTGTGGTATAGTTTTAAGTCCTCCATCCTAACTTACTAAACTGTGGTTGCTCATATCCCTATAGACGTCGTGCAGGTGTTGGCTAAGAAGCGGCAAATAACTACTCTGAAGCTAGCAACTTTTGGATCTTGAGGAGTGAGGAAAAATATTGAAGAATTAACACATATGTTATTATTTTTCATTTCTGATTAATGTAATAACTGAATTATAGTGATTATATATAACTTTTCTCACTTTCTTAGGTAAATAAATTATTTAAATTATAAACTTTTTATTTCAAAGCGGGTTAGTCGTGGACGCCTTGTATAGATCAGGTCTAAGATAGCGGTTGTAAGGCCAACTTCTATCTTAGGATGGTTTACACAGCGGAGCTGTTACGACTCTGCCGCTTCGGGGCGTGACAGGAGTCTCTTGCTCATGAAGATTAGTTGCTACGACTCTCTTGGTCGTGCTAGATCCAATTATTCTATTTCGTCAACTTGTGGCTTTATTTGGTCTTCTAGCTGTCGTGGGGTAGCCTGGACTTCTTGTATTGGAATGGGATTTGAAGAAGAGAAATATACCTCCTCAGACCCCACAGACCATCATAAGCAGTATACTCTTCTTTCGTCTTCTTGAATGAAGCTTTTGATTCCCTTAGCCTGCTTGTTCTTCTTCTTTCCTTGATGACATTTGAGCATCCTTCTTTTCTTTTACTGGTCATCTTAAACTTCCTCCCATGTAGGTAAAGGAATACCAGACGGCTTAGCTATTGAGGTTTCGCCTTTCTTCAATAAATTCATCAAAGTAGGTTGACTAAGTAAAGTATGATTCATGTTGCTCGAAAAGATTCTTGGTAGCTGAAATGAACACATCCTTCCCCTTCCAAAGCCCCTTGATACATTAATGCAATGTCGATGGGACCAAGTTGTAATCATGCAGCTACTTCTTACTGATGAGTAGATGGTATCAAATCGATGTGTCGAGCCCCATTTTGGTTTCCTTAATTTAACTTGTATCGAGTCAAGCTCACTTAATATAAATTACTCGACATTAAATTAAGAAAATATTTTTAAAAATTAGACTCATCAACCAATTCAATTGGTAAAAAACGAAATTAAGGTTTTTAAGGTGAAAAAATTCTAATTTAGCCACTAATTAGCGTATTTTCTAAAAAAAATAAAAAAATTTCAGAATAAATAACCAAAAAAGACTGATTTGAGGGTTAACCTATTAAAATTAAGTTACTATGTAAAAATTAAAGAAAAATTGATGGGTTTTTATTTTTATAATTTTTTAAAAATACTAAAAATATACTTAAATTAGCAAAAGATAACTAAAGTGATTTTTTTATTATTTTTTATTACAAATTTTTAAGAAAAAGGGAATTTTTTTTATTTTTTATGTGGTTATCCTGAAGGTGCATACATACCTGTTAGTCGAATTAAACCAACCGTAGTTCTTTTTTTATAAAATATTTAGTGGGTGAAATATTTTTATTTTGAAAACTGAGTTAGGTTTACGTTTATTTATCAATTTATTATTTTAAAAAAAAAACTTGAGAAATATAATTTTTCTGAATTTAAAGAAAAACCCTAATTAAGTAAATCTTTTTGAAAAACTCAATTAAGATCTTTTTTATTTTTAAAATCACTACGTGTCAACAATGTTTTTTCTAAATCTTAACTACAAGATATATTAAAGATATGATTAGATATGTATCTTCATACTTATCGTCATGCGTATCTTTTTTGAATCCTAACTACTAAATACATATCTTTCTAAATCTTAACCTCAAGATACGTATCTCAATCAAATCTTAATTATAAGATACGCTGAACATACGTTTATTTAAAAAAAAAAAAGGATTTGACTTATAACTCAATTGAACTAAATTTCATTGGACTTATCTAAAAATGTTATGCAATATGAAAATAATAATAAAAAACCTGTACTAAAACAAAAAAAAAAAGGTTAGTAAAATAAACAATAAAACTAACTAATAAATAAATAAAAATATTTTTTTTTTACCTAAATCGTTTGAGTCGTGTGCGATCGTTACATCATGTTCGTCAGTGTGTCATACTTATGCACGTACTCGTGCTATTCGTGTCACGCCCCGAAGCGATAGAGTCGTAACAGCCTCGCCGTGTAAACCATCCTAAGATAAAAGTTGGCCTTACAACTGCTATCTTGGACCTGATCTACATAAGGTGTCCACGACTGACCCGCTTTGAAGTAAACAGTTTGTAATTCAAATAAATCATTTACCTAAAAAGGTGAGGAAATTTATATATATTCACTCTAATTCAGTTATTAAATTATTCAGAAATGAAAAGTAATAACATATGTGTTGATTCTTCAATATTTTTCCTCACTTCTCAGGATCCAGCAGTTACTAGCTTCAGAGTAGTTGTTTGCCGCTTTTTAGCCAGCACCTACACGACGTCTATAGGGATGTAAGCAACCACATCTCAGTATGTTAGGATTGAGGACTTAAAACTATCCCAAAAACACAACAAGGTTTCGAATCAACTTATTTGGTGTAATGCATGTGCAAGCAAACGCTATCGCACGATGTTGTCCGGTCCGTCGTGAGATTAGAGAAATTACGCCCGCTCTAATCCGGGTTGATGAGTTGCCATTAATGCAATAGCTCACGACCAAACCTAGGCTTGTACAATGGAGACTTCGCTCCTCCTGCGATTACCTTCGAACCACTGACTTCACCTTCGCCGCAACCTCCTCTCCTGTGACTTAGTTCGGCTAAGGATGAAGAAGAGACCAATTGTAATCCTGCGTTATCCCTTTCGAAGGGGTCGGTATTTGGCCGGAGAGTCCTATGTTCCCCTAACAGGTTGCCATGCATGTCCGATTATGATTATTGGTCATATATTTGATTAAGTCCAGTTTAGGGTGATCAATCATTTCATGCAAATCATACAATTCATGCAAATCATACAATACATGCTAGAGCAACAAATAGAATCATAGCATCACCCATAATCAAGCATATGCACACATCCAACTATCTAACAAGTACAACTAAGCATAATCTTAAACTTCTAAAATACAATATCGTATTAATCCCAACTTATCTCGACTCTTCGTTCACTCACTCGAGGTCCGATTTGCTCAGGCCATCACCGATCATCCCTATAACACAAACGTGGTTTCAGTTTTTTATATAACTATTATAGGTTCATTTTATCCTATAACGCTTATTGTTATGTTTTATTTAGGGTTTAATATGCCTAATTATCTAGGCCTTAAGTCTTTTACAATTATTCTAGGTTTGGGGTTAGGTTCAAGTTTGGTTTTTGCATCGATTTCTAAATTAGGTTTTAGTTCGAATCTAAGTAGTGTTCTATACTCCAACCTTAGAAATTTATTTCAACCTATAATGTAAAATTAATCACATTCTTCCCGATCTCCTAAATACTATCATTACCCATACTCAGTATTTATTTTACCCGGTACACTTAAATCCGTATTAATATACCAAATTTACTCCTAATATGAGAAATTTTTACATTTTTCATATAATTACATAAATTTAAGTTTTGTATCAGATTTATTGTCCATTTTTATTATTATCAAAATATCAATTTTATTATAATATTTTCTATTTATTATATTCTAATAATTACATATTATGTATTATTACCTTTTATGTATATAATATACTTCTAATATTTCTATCACTCTAATTATCGTCTCTAAATACCAATTATCATTTCAAAATGTCTAAATTCATCCTAAATCAGATTTTACTCTTAATTACCCTAAGTTCCAAAATTAACTTAAAATTTACTATTTTTCCTTATTACTCAGTTACTACACAATTAACATAATAATTACATCTAACACCCTAAATGCTAAAACTATTATACTCCATCAGATTTCAACATCCTAAAACATATACTTATTCACTAAATCAGTAATTAACCATCCAATTACTTTATTAACCCTAAATTACCCATTTTATGCCTTATTTTAAGGCCTAAAAATTATCTAAAAATTTAGAAAATTAATTTTTGAAAACGGGATTCATAGCACTATTCTATATCATCTAAGTGATCTACACAAAAATTTTGGGCTCGAAACTATACTCCTAAGGTCATTTATTTCTAAATCGATACATGCTCGGTTTTGCATGATTTCTTAAGGACCCTATATCATGAGACATATTTTCATCAAAATAATATTTTTCCTAAAAAATAAATACAAAAAATTCTAGAATAACAAGTTTCATAATTTTCTAAGAATATTTACTATTTTTTCAAAATTACAAAAAATCGGGCTGGAAATCGAACTCACCGATTTGGGTAGCTCCGGTCACCGTCGGTGGCCATGGGTGTGTTGGCCCACTTGGGCGTTGCTACCACCATGTGGTGGTGGTGGTGGTCGTCCACTCCTAGCTGCCCGTCAGGTCTGGGTTCTCCTTTGTGGCCCTAACTGTATAGTTTTTCTTTTTTTTTTTTCTGAATTTTCTCTCAAATTTTTGAGTCTCTCTATTTTTCTCTAATGTTAAACTGTCCAAATGAGTTCTAAATTTTTTTTCCCTATTTATAGACAATTTTTGTAATTATTATGCATTAATTAGACATAACTTTGCCCAATTTCCTTGATTTTTGGCTTTTGTGTTATCTAATTTTAATTAGTTAATTTTTATTTTGCAGATCATGACCTGCCACGACCTGATTTGGATCATTCCTGATTTTTCTTGATTTTTTCTTAATTAATTATGAATTTTCTTTAAGTATTTAGTATTATTTTAGCACATTTCGCGTATTTTAAGTAATTACGCGTATTTATACCTACATGTAAATTCATATGCAGTACAAATAAATATTCCTAAATATTATTTAGGTTATTTTATAATTTTTAGTATACATATAATTTATCTCTAGCGATTTGTTAAGTACTGGAATTCATTTTACGCATTTTCGATAAATAACGAGTTATATACTTAAAATTTGAAAAATTTGTAGTCTCCTATTTTATTATTTATTTTCTTAAATTCAAACTTACGGGATTAGTTTTCTAATATTTCTAATTTTATTTTATAATTTGGGCTCGATCGGATCTTTCAACCGATCGAAACTTCGGATTACTAGTTTTGGGGCTTACATTCTACTCACCTTTAAAATAGTTTCGTCCTCAAAACTACTGTATATCTATGTATTGCTTATTCACTATGATTAATAGTTTATATATTGTTACTACTCTAAAAATCGAAGAACCTACAAGTAATGCTTCGTTTTCACAATATTAAGCTATATATCAACTATCACCTCATATACTGTATTCTCATACTGTATATAATCTTAATATACTCCCACTGATCCGGGAAAATGTGGAAGCCATTCAATAAATCTTTTAGGGGTTAATCATCTAAAGATATATGATATACTAGTTAAAGTATAAGTCATTTTAACAGTTCGTCGGTCAGTGGTGGCATGGAATTGATCAGCAAGTGTTAGTGTTGTTGTGGATTGGTGTATCAGGAGTAAGGCGTTAAATTTGATATGCACTTCGGACGTTGGACTCGGCTTCTGAATTGTTGGACTTCGGATGTTGGACTCGACTTTGACTTCGAAATTAAATGGACTTCAGAATTGTTGATTTCGAAATTGGAGTTATGTCGAAGGCTTTGATTTCATCTATACTTGTGGCATAGAATTAGATTAGAGTGTCAGGGAATTCTTCTGGACATGTGGCATAGAATTAGATTGGATGTTGATTTGTTTGGGATTTGGAAATTCAGAATTTGGAGATTGAGTTTTTGGAAATTTGGAATTGTAAATGTCCGAACTTCATTGAGGATTCGAAATTTAGTCGGGATTTGCAAGTGAATTTTTAACTAATAAAAACTTCCTGAATTTCATTGCTAAATTCTTATTTATAAACTAAAAACTGAATCTTTCATATTTTTTAATTATGGATTTGATTTTTAATAAACGAAAGATACGATGAAAATTTGACCTAGCTTTTAGAAATCCCATTTGGGCTTTCTATTTACCAAGCCTAATTCGATTCAATTTGATTTAATCCAAAAGCTTACTTAATAAATTATAAATTTAATCCGACCCAATATAATTTAAATAAAAAAATCTATTTTACATTGGACTGGACCAAAATTATTTTAACAAAGCCCAATTCCCCAGCGACTAAAGAATTTATTAAATTAATCACACGTCATTATTCGATTCGATCTTAAACTACCTAACGCGATTTAACTCAATATGATTTGACTTGATTTAATTCGATTTTACTTAACTCGATACGGTTTGACTCTACTCGATTTGATTCGATATGATACGGCTCGACTCTCTTTTTATATTTTTTCATTTTTTCTTTTAATTTTCTCTTTTTAATCTTTTTAATTTTTCATTATTTTCTTATTTTATGTTTTGTTGATTTTTAACCTAGCTCAAATAAAATAAAAAAAAATGGCGAAAATGAGGTATCTACTATTATTCCTCTTTGTAGTGAAGTTCAATTAGAACTTTGCTATAAAGACAAAGGAGATTAGCTAAACACGTAATGGGACTATTTAATTTAAAGCGAGAAGTCGTCGACGCCTTTATGTAGATCATGTTTATGGTAGGTATTGTGAGGCCAATGACTATCATAGAATAGTCTACACGGCGGGACTGTTGTGACTTTGCGACGTTGGGGCATAACATCTATAAATAGCCAAAAAATTACAGAAGCTCATTTGGACAATTTGTGAAGTGAAAAAAATGAAGAGAGTTGAAACCAAAGAGAAAATTAAGGTTTAAAAAAAATTACAAACCCGAACTTAAACCCGAACCTAACCCAATTGTAAAAGACTTGAAAACCTAGATAATTAAGCCTATTAAACCCCAAACCATAGATAACAATAAGTGTTATAGGATAAAACTAATCTATAACAATTATGTAAAAACTAAAATAACATTGGTATTATAAGAATTTTTTGCAATGGCCAGTACAAGTCGCATCTCGAGTGAGTAAGCGAGGAGTCTAGATAAATTGGAATTAATGCATTGTTATATTTCAGAATACTAAATTATAGTACTTGGAGGCTTAAAATTATACATCGAATAATTTGGTTGATAAACCTTTTTGTGTTTACTGTATGGTTTTAAATCTCTGTCTTAACTTACTGAGCTGTGGTTGGTCACATTTCTATAGATTTTGTTGCAGGTACTAGTTAGGAAGCGGTTTACCTTTATCTTGAAGTTAACAATTGCGGGATACTGGGGAGTGAAGATGTAAACTGAAGACTAAATACACTCTTTAGTTAGATTTATTTTAAAGCTTTCAGTATTAATTTACAAATTATTCAAGTAGATTGTGATTAGATTGCTAAATCTTGTAAATATACTTAGATTATTTTAATATAAGTATGTATTTTGCTTAAGTTTATAAGTAAATAATATGTTTAATTTATAAACTGTTTACTTCAAAGCGGGTTAGTTGTAAATGTCATGTATAAATCAAATCTAAAATGACGGTTGTATAGTCAGCTTTTATCATAAAATAGTTTGCACAGCGAGACTATTATGACTTTATCACTTTGGAGCGTGACAAGTACCATAGTTGATTTGTTAAATAATGAAATAAATATAGCACTTGATCATGTATTGCATAGCTAATGGGGGAAAAAAACATAACAAGATATTGTATCTACATTCTTCAAATATTTGCTCTACTCTTTTCTCTAATCCCATTCTCTTTTCTTTTTTTAGGAACCAAAATTCGCTTCTCTTTTCCTATTCCCTGTATTGTTAGAACCAAAGGATAAAGCACTAATAACCTTTTTGTTTAATATTTTTGAATTTTGAAATGCAACCAATTGTTTCTCAAAAAGTAAGAGTAAATTATGAAAGTTATTGGTATAAAGAGTTAGGATGTTAGTCTTATTAATATAATCACTATTTAAAAAGTATGAAATATCAAGATGTAAGATACCAAGAAAATCCTTATACTTTAGTGTATAAATAAATATAACAAAAAAATGAATCGAGTACATTTTTGAGTCAAGAATTGAGCCACGATAAAGGAGGGGAAAAAAAGTTGCTATAAAGGAACGATTGAATGAAAAATGTACTTTTACCTAGGTTTTTTACTTTCTATAGTAGATAAATGGATTAGACCTTATGATATGCGTTGAGTTAAAATTAATATATTTCTTTATGCTCAATATGATCAACTAATAATTTCTATGAGGCGAGTACAATTACAATTGAATGTTTACCTTATATATTATAAAGTATAGGTTTTAAGTTAGGTATATGAAGATGTTGCTATACCTTATCTTACAAAAACAAATTTTATAAAATAGGAATTAAGACCTATCTTATGATATTTGATACCTACTTAAAATTTATATAATCATATAAAGTAGAATGGATTATAAGTTTCGAAAGGGTTATCTGCTTATGCGAATATCATACTACTTGCTTTTAAAATCATTAATTATGCTTGACAATGTTTTTAAGATTAACAAATGCAAAGTTTAAAACATTTTTAGCTCGACAAAGGTTTTGTTTTTGCTTTTTATTTTTTGGGCCAAGCTATCCAGAGACTTAGTAACTCTAAAATTATGATACCTTGAGAACAAGCCTTTTCAAAACTATAGCTGTCCTGAAAACAAAGATTATACATAAAATAAAATGCCAACATCGTAATTATCTTAAAGGCAAATATATAGATTTCAAAAATTAAATGTCATTACTAGATAAACATGCACTTGGCATGCATGTGCTCCAAAAGATCACATGAAACATTATAGAATTTAGTTGCTTGTATAGAAAGTATGGTTATACACTTATGGAAAAGTAAAAAGAAAAAAAAAAAAAAGAATGGCCACAATCTCTTGACACGTCTTGATAATCGACTTACATTTTTAACCTTAGTTTTTCAGTTAGACGGGTTTTATTAATATACATAATATCAAATACACATATTAAAAAATGGTATAAAAACCCTTTTCTTTTGAAAAAAGAAAAAAGAATGGTAAT
The DNA here is from genome assembly GCA_024138005.1 of Lumnitzera racemosa. Lineage (NCBI taxonomy): Eukaryota > Viridiplantae > Streptophyta > Magnoliopsida > Myrtales > Combretaceae > Lumnitzera > Lumnitzera racemosa. The sequence continues at coordinate 109,595,865 of JAMXBC010000004.1, forward strand.
GTGAGATTACCCCAAACGCAGACTGCCAGTCCGGGTCCGGGTTGTCTTTGCATTGCCATAGCCCCCAGGAGATGTCTCCTCTATTTCATAGAGATCTCCGACCCGACTACAACTGACAACACATCGTTCTGGAAGCCATGACTGAAACTACTCCTCCGATCCTCCTTAAACTCCTCGTACCGCAATTTATCCAACCATACACCACTCTCATACTCCAAACCTTCCTCGTAATCTCAGTCTCTCTCCTCCTCTCTTTCCTCAGACTCCCCACCCTTTTCCTCCACGGCCTCTTCACTTACATCCACCCTGACTCTCTCCCTCAAAACTCCTCCACCCGCGCCGCCATCCGAACTCCCTCTTCAAATCCATATTCTAGTTTCCCCAGAAAGACTAGATCCAAAGACAAGTCGTCCTCCGATTTCGACGAGAACAATGCCCAGATCTTCAGGATAAAGCTTGACGATGGACATCTTCAGTCAAGGGTCTTCTTTAATGAATACCGCACGGTATTTGTTTTGTGCTTTGTCACGCTTTCTTGTTTGCTTCTCCAGGTTTATTTAGGAAATGGGTCTTTTGTTCCGATTGTGTTAGGTCTTGTTTCGGTGTCAAAATTGAATCTTGCGTTGTGTAGGGTTTCCTTTGAGAGGTCTGCTTCTAGGAAGAGGGAGAAAGAATCGAGCTTGATTTTTGGTGGGTTAGGGTTTTTGGTTGGGATTGCAATTTGTTCTTCGGATTTGCTGAAAAGTTTGGATTTTGAGCTTAACGGGATCGATGGGTTTGGGAGATTTTTGATTGCTTGTTTTATAGGGTGTGTTTCCGGGTTCCTGTATATGCCTGCTGGGAAGGTTGCCAGGGCATTTTGGCTTGGAACTGATCAAATGCGTTGCAACCTCTCAATCATTTCATGTGGGTGGTTTGCCCGATTGACTTTATATGCCATGTGCATTGTCAATATATTTACAGCTTTGCTTTGGTTTAATCCATTGACTGATATACTCATCAACGAGAACCTTGTTGATGGTAGAGGGAGTTTAGGGGCAAAACCAGGGGAAGTTGAGACATTAACTGGCAATGTGGGTGTTTCGAGATCCAATTTTGTTGCGTTTAGACTCTGGTGTTTGTTACTATCGGGTTTAACACAAATTATGGCATTGCGATCGAACTTGCAGATGTATCTGAATGAAGCAGTGCTATCTTGGTACCAAAGATTGCACGCAAGTAGGGTTCCTGAATTAGATTATAGTAGGGCTAAGGTTTTCCTGCACAATCATTACATATGCTTGGCAGTACTGCAGTTCCTTTCGCCTGCTGCCCTGGTACTCATCTTTCTCGGCTTGTCACAGATAGACGGTTCCTCACTAGGAAAATTCAATTTACTGTGCAATCAAGGTGCTTGCTCTGAAGTTTTCCAGCAAGTGGCTCTGCTCCTTGCTTGGTGGGTGGTATTTGTTTGGGCTGTTTTCACCTCAGTAACCGTAGTTCTGTATCGACGTGGCTTTTTACATGTCTCTTGATGTGGTCACTTAGTGTTTTGCTTTGAACCTTCAATTTTTGACCTCGGGTTGAGATTTTGTTCGTCCCAGTGCGGGAATCATTCTTGTAGCCGACTGATTGATGTTTTATTTGTCTAGGTGAGAAATTCATGCTTATAGCAGATGCTGCCGTTATTGTTTGAGCATTTACATACACAAAATCAAATAGAAATAGTTCCCCTCTTGTTGAACACCAATATATTTCTCCATATCAGACAAGAGCAGCCAATATGCATAGGTATGATTTTACATTATTTTTGCCGATACAAGATGACATAGGTTTGACTCCGTTGTTGTCTTTTATAACGTGAGAGACTGTAGTGTTACTTTTATGTTACCCTAGGTAGATGCATCAGGTCTCCCTCAATGCTCATCATCCCAGTGGAAAATCAATGATCTAAAAGGAAAAACCAGCCTCTTTTATACGGGAGGACACCTTCCTGTCAACTTAAACCTCTGAAACAAATGAAGATGCAGAGCAAGGACGCAAATGAATCGCAAATTGCAATCCAGGGAGGACTCAGAAAGGATTAAGTTCACACCTATTAAACATTAATAAATTATAAAAATGACGATGTCAGGCGTGATAAAGGACACAAATGAGGTTCAAGAAAAATTTAAGCTTTGTTTTGAGTTGTAATTCGAGCCGAAAATAGATAATAATTCAACTGCTAGCGGAAGTTACAGCGAGAAGCTTCTATCGGGTAGTGACAGCGGTGTCTTCTTGTCAAGGAGGAAGCTTGCTGACGGTCTTGTATGGGGTAGGACTTGCAAAGATGAGAGATTCCTTGTTGAAGCAGTGGACGGGTCCAGCGGTGGTTTTGAGCTGGAAAGGGTAACGGCTTAACATGGTCTAAACAATGGTGTTTATTGAACTTAATCTAAAGTCTAATCGATCTGTAACAAGTAGTTTTGCATTACAATTTGTTCTGTTTAAAATGATTGAGTTCAAAGGGGTGCAAACTAAACAAAAGATATGGTCTAACACCATCAATCAAGTTGTATCTTGCCAATCCATATTGTGATAGGTCTGAAGAACGGAAAGCTTACATGTTGGAGTAGGTCTTAGTTTTGTACTATAAAACCTTTAAGAAATCAAACTTTCAACCATTCTGAAAAACTTTAGAGGGAAAAAGGGGGCAAAAGAAGAAGAAGAAGAAGAAGAAGAAGAATAGGAAAGAAATTTTCAGTCATCCTTCTAATATGTCGTGTTCGGAAATGGGAAGAATAGAAAATAGGGAGAAGGTGGGTGGCCTTGCACATACATGTTTTACACTATTGATTAAGTGTAAATGAATCCCTTAAACTCTTAAATGTGCCTTCACTTGTAATCTAACATCCCTCTGGTGGCTCTATTTTAGATTTGCTGTAACAATAACTTAAAAGAGTTATTTATACACTTTCAAAAGTTATGAATAGATAAAATGATACTTTAAAAGCTAAGAGGTCTATCTACATCGAATCAGTAGGTTACGGGAATATATTTGCAATAAAAATAAAATGAATATCCGAACTTCTGATTTCTTTGGAATTTTGCCAACTGAACGACTTTGTATACTGTTGCACCTTACCATTTGCTGCAATTTGTTTTAATTCGCATCATAATTAGATATGCGTGAGTTCGAACATTTAGAGGACAAGGAATATGATTTTTAATTTTACCCTTAGAATGGAGGTATCAATAATCTATAGGTTCCCAAAGAAAAGGAATCCAAAATTTTTCCTCTCTGTAGACTGTTTATGGATTGCCAAACATGGGCAAATGAAGGATTCCCTCCATAATGAATCCTTACAAGATCATTTGCCTGGGAATGAATTATTCCAAACAAGCTCTTAATGATTCGATTTGACTCATCACTCCTAAATTTTGACCAATGAAGCATTTCGGTCGACAATTTGGATTAGATGAAGTGATGAATCTATATATCCAACATTGTTGTGGTATATTATTACAAATATTAACTTAATACTACTTTGTTGAAGACATTTTGTGATACTAATAATCTGTAAGAGTATTAAACGCTTAATTTCGAGAATTTAAGATATTTTGGAGGATGTTACGGAAACTTTTATTAATTAATTTATGCATGTGATAGAAAATCTACTATTCAACGTAGTTGTTCTATGGTTCTATCAATAAGATTATCTAACTTAAAAGTGTAATCAAATTCTAATATTGGGCTTTAGTTTGACATAAAAACTCAAAGCTGGAGCTCGACTCAAGTTCAACTAAAAAATATATATAGTAAGTTTGAGCTTAACTTGATTAGCACGATTAAGTTTGAATTTTTTATAAATTTTATTTAATTGATATCATATTTGCTTATATTTAAATAAATTAAAAATTATACTAAATTTAATTAGGCTCGTGAATCTGACGAACTTAGTATTTTAAAGCTCGAGTTCGGTTCGATTTACTACTTAAGTAGGTCGAGTTTGAGTTCAACTTGACTATTATCGAATCAAATTCGAATAAAACTCAAGTCGAGCTTGAGTAATTTGTATATTAACTTAATTCATTTACACCTCTAATCTAACCCATCATCTAATTATTAAAATTTCCATTAAATTAACTCCTTTAATTATTTAAATAATTAGAGATGGACCGAATTCAACAATCCCACCAATAAAACCATACAAACCCCCCCAAAATTGCTAAGGCATAAAGTAAAGTATCCTCTCTCAATGCTCGGTCTCATTTATGATTCCTTGTCTATAAAGAGACCTAAAGGGTTTCAGCCTTCAACCATGGACTTCATTTATCATCATTTATCATATATTGGCTTGGTCTCATCATTTTTTAAGCAATGTCAAGGATCACGAAATCTCTTGTTTTGGGCACAATGATAAGGGATGTGATCAACTTTTTTACAACGAGGGTAAATATTAGTCTTTTAACATGATAAACTAAGTTGGAATTCTTTTTCCCTAGTCATAATGTTATAATGTTGTTTGGTATAAAAAAAAAAAGAAGGAATGATGTGTCCATCTATATTTACATCCATCACTTGACACTACATGTAAATAATATTTAATTTTTATTCCATCCATTATTACTTTCTGCATATATATATATATATATATATATATATATATAATAGCACTTGATTGAATGAAATATAACGAAGAATATAATTCCAAGTAAGAAAAATTTATCTATATTTACATATAGTATCAAGTGATGGATATAAATATAGATGGACGCATCATTTGTTTTTTTTTTTTTTTGTTTATACCAAAATTTATCTCCATTTACATGTAAATATATATAATTTGCTTGATAATACTTTATTTTGTTGAAGTTTATGTCCATTGTAACTTTCTGCACATATATAACAACACGTGATTGATGAAATATAACTACGAATATAATTCCAGATCAGAAAACTTTATCTCCATTACATCTATAATTTGCTTGATAATACTTTTATCTTATTAAAGTTTATATAGATACTAATACCATATTGTCATATGGTGATTAATACTAAGATCATGACATGGACCCTGATGCGCCAAGTCCAAGCGATCCATGCTTAAGGGAACATCTCCACTGGTTTGTATTGTATAGTACCTTTTTTGTTTTTGTTTTTGTGACCTTTGTATTTTATGCATGCTGTTTATCGTACTATATATATATATATATATATATATATATATATATATATATACTAGTCACATGTACTTCTGTATTTAAAAATTAGTAGTTTAAATTTCGGGTTGCTCGTAGATATCCCTGGCTCAACTGATGCATCATTTGGTCACACCGTGGTACACCTTTTGCACATATCTGCTTCCTTCCTTCCTTCCAAAGAAATCACTTTTTAAAGTGTGATTTCGTATACTCATATCTTTTATTAATATGAATACAATATTAAAACCATTGGTTGGATCCAAAATCATCCAAAAAAAAAAAAAAATTCTATTAATATATAGGTTTCTTCGTTTGTTAAGAATTTGAAAAAGAAACTTTTTATCTTTTTCAATATTTTTTATTTGGAAATCTTCTTAAGAAAAACGCCGGAGACATCCAATAACATTTTTCTATCAATATACTATTTTCAGATTATAATAAACTTTATTCTGGTAGGATTTCATAAATTTCTTTCCCCAACTTATGAATGAATTCGAAATGTACATGCAGGAAGAGAAATGGTGACATATGAGATGCCAATACCGGGGATCGGCATCCACTGGTATGTTTTCAGATTGTTCAAGCAGATAGGAAGGGAGACTGTGAGTGCGCCAACCTCAACTTCTAACTTCAAGTGATAATTTCAACACAAGGTAAGTTCTGTCAAGACAATTGTTTGGGACTGTCAATGGCTGCTGCCTACTCCCCTTCTCAGAGAGAAATTAACCCCTAGACCAAAGGTGGCCAATGCTTAAAAAAGAAAAAATAAGAAGAAGAAAAAGACAACAAAAGGTTTTTTCTTAAAAAAATATTTACAAAAATACGACACTTAAAATTACCCCTCACTTGAAATTACTTATTAAGAAAACAATTTTATTACCTAATTAAAGATGAAATTATATATTAATAAAGTAAAATCGCCTCTTGAATGAAACACTGTTAAAGAGATGATTTCAGTTCATATTGAAATTGCCTCTTCTTAATCAGATGAAATTACGTCTCGAAAAAGCAAGTTTAAGTACCATATTTTTGGAAATATTTTTTCGAATGAGGTATTTGTATAATTATTTTATTTTATTTTATATATTTTTTTCCTTTTCCCTCATATATTAATATCATTTCAAATAGAAGAAAAAAAAATTGAATTTAAACTAGTTTATTTGAATTGAGTCCAAATTTATTCGGTATCATTTCAAGTGACCTCCAACTTAAATTTTTAAATCTTGCTTATTGCATTCATATAACAATATTACATCATTCTTTTTCTCGTGGAAACTTCATTTATCGAAAAAAAAAAGAGAGAGAGAGAGAGAGAGAAGAAGAGAGTGACTGTAGCGAGCCCAGATCGGAGAATTTAATGATATAGATGGGCTCCTAATCGTGGCCCAGCCTAGCGCCATGTCTCATTCATTAATTATCAGATATTTGGGCCAGCCATATTTCCATAGCATGTAGACTTTTTTTTTTTTTTTATTAGGATTTAATTTTATTCAGAAACTTATCCTTTTTGTCACATTTACCATTTCCTTGTAATTCACCCTCTTGCATATATAATTTGCTTGATTTTTGCGATTCCCTATATTATCAATCAACCTCTATTCTGATAACAAGTAAGGAAAAATATTATATGACAAATATAATAATCCACATTGTGTATATAAGTTTAAAGTTTTTAAATTAACAACTAAAATTAAAGCCGCTTGCATAAATTAGCCTTAGCAATGGTTGAATTGTGAAAATCTCCAAGGTTTTAAGCTACACATCCTTTTATGGGCCTCAGGTAAAGTCATTTCCACTATAGCTTGTACAAGCTTCAATCATCAGTTGAAATCATCTTGTTGATTTCACATGTCAATATTCTTTTTGAGATTTTTTCCACATTCAAACTATTAAAACATCCATCTGACAAGTTTAACTAATATTTAAATGATTACTTAGAAACACTCAAAGTGAAAAATAAGAAAGAATATCATCAAATACATAAGTGGTTGGTACAAACCTTTGTATATGGAGTTTTATAGATGTATTAGCTAGCAAATCAGCATATAAAAAAGGGTAAGTCAAGTTGGCAAGGTAATGGAGCTTGAACTCCGACTGGAAAAAATATCGTTCGTAAGCTTTTTTAGAAATCATATTAAATAGGAAAGTAAACTTGAAGCTAATATTATACTTAGCTCCGGTTAAGATCGAATAGACTTGATAATTCATTTAATTGACCATTCAAAAGCAAAAATTATACAAAATTAACACGTGTTTTCATGTTTTTATAAATAGGTGATCTATATTATTTATTTATTTATTTATAATTTTTTTTTTAGCAAAGAACAAATCCCATTTTTATCCGTTATATTACATCCATATTTTCATTAAGTGGCTTATGTGAGAGGAAAAAAACCCCAAGCCGTCCTCGCCTCCCATTTTGTTTTGAATCCAATATTTAAGAGGATTATTTAAGAGAAACACGGTTGCAAGTTATGAGTGATTCATAGGGCTTATTTTGTTGCTCCAATAGTTTTTGATGTCAAGTTTGTCTATTTGGTTAGATGAGAATTCTATGTAAAATGCTGGATCCTTTTTTAATTAATGATTGATACGGTTCTTTCAAATCGAAACGAATTTAATATTGTGGTTTGATTTTTTTTTTTTTATTCGAATCTTATTTTATGGTTTAGTTTATGATATTTTTAAACTTAAAGAGTGATTTAATTCAGCTTGGTTCATGGTATGATACTTCTACCTAAATTTAAGAAAAGTGTCCATTCAATCAGTGGAGCACTGAAGGCAACGATGCAAAACACATCCTTAATGGAATTCTTTTTTCTTTTGATCCGTGGACACATGGCTGTTGATTTAACTGAAAAGATTCAGCTCGTTGAATTGGAAGAAAGGGAAACTGAACACTTCGCAAATTTGTCAAAAGTAAAATTTTGTACCAATTTGCCGGTTCCCAATTATTTTTGCCACGATTCTTTGGGTCACACGAAAACGTGTCGATCCGATAGATGTGTTGTGTTCCATCTGATACGTGGCCACATCCACTCTAAAAAACTTCTTCATGCCCATGGTGGTTTTAATAGAAAACATTATTTTTTTACCAATAATTATTTGCAAAGAGCACCGCACGTTTTAATAAGTCTCAAACAACCAATATCGTTAAATTTAGATTAAATCGTATTGCTAAACCTCCTGTAAAATCGATTCGGTTTAATCTAGTTTATTCTTTTTAACTCTTTGGATTCAATAATCTGGATTAGATGTAATAGTATTACCAATAATTATTGATGTCCGATCTTGACCGTTCACAGAAGTTTAACGTTGGGTTTTGGAATGGAACTCACATGGGCCTATTAATAAAAATAAAAATAATAATAAAATCCCTACATGACGTGGACAAGGGAAAGGATGTGGAAGAGAGGACGAAATCGGATCAGTGAAAAAGGAAGCTTTGAGGCTGGTCACTTTAAAAAACGCAAAAGAAAATCCTTTGTCTCTGTTCGTCATTTTACTTTTTTATATAAAAAGCTAGTGTTGATTCTTATTTACTTTTTCAGTTTTTTTTTTTTTTATATTTGTTTATTTCTAATAAGCTAGGGGAAAAATATTTATCATTACAGGATATGATTTTTCCTAAAAACTTAAACCATAAAAACGTGTATCCTTATGAAATTTATATAACTATGAAGTAGGTAAATGTATATAATCAAGGAGAGTAAGTAAGATATCGGCATGACAAATGAATTTTATTTACTAGTTGTATGAAAACCAACTAAATAAAATTTTATTTCCAATTTGGTTTGATATTCCCAAACTAAGAATATACGTTTTGTTTGGAGGGACAAGACAATTATTATTATTATTTTTTTAAGTAGTACTTTACGTATGGTTAAAAAGAAATTCATTTATTATAACATAATATATCAAAAGGAGAAATTACATGGACTTCTCCAAATTCATTTATCATTTGTTTTTCTTGGTGGATTGAAGGTCAATGATTGGAGAAGAAGGGCAAGGTGAAGCAAGTTGCGGTTGATTTCATGAATGGAGTGTTAAAAGTCATGAGTCGAAGTCATTGTTTAGTGCTTATTAAGGTGTTTTACTTGGTATGGAATAAGTCCCTAAAGTTGGATTTTCTTCCCACACCGAACAACAATTCAAAGTAAAGTAAATCTGGTAATAAGCATGTTTTAGGAAATAGAGTGGAAATAGAAATAGTTGTGTTTAGGTTGTTAATGATCTTGTGAAAGACCTAATAGTTGAAAAATTGGATGACATGATCATCAAATTCTCTATAAAGAAAGTCCAAAATCTATGAACGATTAAGGACAACTCAGTTAGCTTTCCACATTTCTTTTTCCTTAAATGGACAACCTTTTCAAGGTTGCTGTGCTTAGGCTGCTTTGAATCTAAGAGTTGCTAGTGGACCAATTCCTTCCCTCCTCCCATAAGCCTATTTAAAAGCCCCCATCACCTCATCTTTGTACTGCACCTAAGCAGGCTTAGCTAACTAGTTTCACCTACTTGTCATCAAATTTTAGCTAGCTACTATCACGTTTTCATTAGTTCTATCCACGATTTACTATATTGATCGCGATGTCATCATGGATGATGATTAATCCACTTGCCTTAGTCTAGGGTGGGTTGTAAGAGAGGAAGTTTGAGATTGAATGTGACTTACAATTCCAGCAAAAGGGTTTCTAATGGACATGAGCTCATGCCTAACATCATTGTTCTTAAACCTAGTGTTTGAGATTTGAAGAGAGTTTCTATTGCTATTCTTCAATGACATAACATTTTTTTTAATATCTAAAAAAAAAAAATACTACATTTTATAGGGAAATAATAGGTGAGTTTTTAAGTTTGTACCCTAAAAAGAAACTAAATTTTCATGTATTCTTTCCAAAGTTTCACTTTCAAACCTTAGAACAAAGAAAGACTTCATTGTTATATCGTTAACAAATAAAAGGCAAATTGGTTACTAATATTTGGCCACACTCATCATTACTTCTCTAGTTGGAAATTTTTCCAATGACATAACATAAATAATCTTTAGAGTACTAATTTGGCTGAAAGAAAACAAAAGAAAAAAGAAAAAAAAAAGGAAGAGTATTAATTTGGCTAAGATATATATCGTGACGATGGTCTAGCCAAGTTTGATGTAATTTACCCTAGTTATAAAAGCAACATAAGAGGATGTGGATCCCCTAGAATTATATTTTTGTTGTTTTTCTTTCAATTTTGTCTCTTAAAATGGTTGCACATATAATCAATTGTTGAAATTTAAAAAAAAAAAAAAATAGTTGACCTCACAATAATGATATAAGATTGTTCAAATTTGTAAACGTTCAGAATGATTAATTAATAAATTTAGGAAAATCAAGAGGATAAAAGTTGAAATGATCCCCTCTTTCAAGATGATAAGGATGACTTTTTTGTTGTGCGAAACTTTTAGCTTTTAGATGTATAAGATGTTACAATGCAAACAAGCTAATAGAGAAAACAAATGGAGAAAAAAATAATTTGAGATTAAAAACCCATGAGTGGAGCAATAATTTCACAATACCAAAAATAGAAACATTTGTTATATAAGAATTAATTTTTTGTAATATATAAACCCTATTATATTTTACTTTATAAATATATCAATAATAATCTAATTGAGAAACGAATTAAGACTATCAGATAAACTTAATTGATTACCGAGTACTTCTATTTAACCAACTTCCATGACGGTTGAATGTTTGGTCAATTGCTACACCTTGATCAATCAACCTCGAGCCTCAATTAAACACACCATGCCCCCATCCCACATCTACCTTACTCAATGTCACACAAGTTTAATTTTAACTCCTTACATCAAGTCCATGGCCTTATCCCGCTATACTTCCACTAACTCAAGTACCAACCAATTCAACCTAAGATACGAGCCACACTCCAACAATTATGTAACCTTAGATATTTCCAATAAAGATTAGTGCTTAGTCTCTTCAGAAATAATGCCACTTCTACATAAATTTTTGAAAAAAAAGTCCTTTCCTCAGTGGAGTGCTAAAGCAACGATGCAAAACAAACAAGTCGTCCTTGGTGGAACTTTTCTTTTGATTAGTGGACAACGAACTCCTTTTAAACTCTGGAAACTAATCCCAACAAAGCATAATCGTGTAAAATGAGGACACATGGCTGATGATTTGACTACGAAGATTACACAAGTTTGTCAAAAGTAAAATTTCTGTGCCAATTTGGCATTTGCCCTTTCCAGCTATTTTCCTCCCCCACAAATCTTAAATGATTCTTGGAAGCACTCCAATACGTGTCGATCTGAGAATGGTTGTGTCCATCTGCTATTATATACTATAAAACCATTTTTTTATCTCTATTCAAGATGTTATATTAATATCATAAAAAAACTCTCTTGTTTAAAACAATTCATCATTGTATTTTTAAGTTTTTCTATAAAGTTTTTTAAATAATTTTTCAAAATCAATCAATCCATTGTATTAGATAAGAAACGTAACATGAGTTTCTTTAATAGGCGACGAGTCTTATGATAAAGATGGCCTAAGATACTGGTCACATCTATTTTAAAAAAAAAATTAATAGTTCTAATATATCATGTGAATAAATGAATAGCGTATAAATATAAATGATATTTAAATACTCAAAAATGAAGAAATATATATTTTTTTTAAAAAATACCAATTATATTTTTACACATCAAAATTTGATTATTATTATACTTTACTTATCAATTCACATAACATATTAATACTATTGAAACTTTTCTAATCTACTCTAGACATCCCTTCATGCTGTCATTATGTTATATAAATTATATATTTCAACATTTAATTGGTATTTGCACATTATATATATATAAGACATGGCATGTATAACCCATTAAATTTTAGAAGTTGAAAAATGGATAACATGCTAGTAAGGTTGCAAAAGAGCTAAGCTGCTCGTAAGATACTTAAGCTCGACTCATTTTCAGCTCAATCGGGCTTGAACTTGATTAATAAATGAGCCATGCTCAAGCTTTAATTTAGGCTTACAATAGGATCGCGAATAGATTTACAAGTTTTATATATATTATACATATTATATATTATTAAAATTTAAAGGTTAATATTTATATAATATATATAGATATATCATATATTATAGGACAATATATAATATGTGATCTAATTCTATTTATTTATAAGAAAAAATATAAAAAAAAAGTTTATAATATTTAACTATACATACGAATCAATTTTTAATTTTTCATATAATTCATTTTAGTTATCAATGTTTTAATAAATCTACAAAAAGGCCTTTAAGTTAGTTTTTTTCGTTATATAAATACGTTAAGAATTAAAATATATTAAACAAAAAAGTTAAAACTTGATTTATCTAAATAAATTGAGCTCGAATCTTAATTATAGACTATTTACTTAGAATTTTAATTGAACATTTTTTAAACCAACAGAACTTCAGCTTTCAGAAAATCCAATGAACTTGGGTCGGCTTGTTTCCAGCGCTTAATGCCGGCCACCTGTTGTAGTTCTGTGTAAAGAAAATTTCATGGATTTCGGACCACGTGCCGATATTTGGAAAGTGGTAGGGAATATAGTGTAAATATAACCACATTACCATTTTAAGAAAAGCACCGAAAATGAAGATGATTACTACTTATGCTTCTCTGCCTCGTGCATGGAATTGACTACAGGTTTCCATGCTTGTTGATAAGATATTTTTATGTTTTTAACCGTGAGGAGGCATGTGTTGAGAGAGAAGCACATTAAAAGCTGTATTCACATCTGCCCAAAAAGATATATTGTTTAAGTTTTAATAAAAGAAGCATTCCACTTCCAATGATTCTATCAAAGCCAATTAAATCATCCACGTGTAAGATTCGGGGAAGATATATTGCCTTGAAAAAACATCTTTTTCTCTAAAAACAAATATGTTTATTTATTTTTTTTAAAACGGCTTAACAGTTAAAATTTAGATATCATACGAACTTAAGGAATTTGTTTTTTAGTACCATCTACTAAGTTTAGCTTAAAATTAGGATGTCTTTATTTCATTGGAATTATTTATATTTATTTTGATTATTTCCATCGGTTTAGTTATGTGATTGAAGAAAGTTTTTCCCTTAAATAGTAATTTTTTTTTTTCTTTTTCTTTTTCCTCTTTTAAGTAGCCATCTGTTTAAGATTGCATGTGCACCCCATTACTGTTTCTTCTTTTGTGAGGCATTCTACTCCGCAAAGAACACTCCCAGTTGTGTAGCACCTAATGGGGCTTTGTAATTCATTGTAATCAAAACTGTAAGTTTGTCTTATAGTAACCCCAACATCTTATAGATTATAGTCACTTTTAACTATAGACAACGAGGAGAAGATCAACGGTAATCAAGAATCGAACATGCGATTGTATTGAATTGGAAAGCAACGAGCTTTGAAGTCGAAAAAAGAAAAGTGCCCAGATAAGGACTAAATGGCATCCGTTGAAATTGGTAAAGGAATTCCATAGTTGGTTCATGAACTAGAAAAGTGAAAATTAACTCTAATGGAACTATTGTTTTAGAGATCTGATTATTATTGGGTAGTTTTAATTCTTATTGTGGAATTATTCGATTATAGTTATGAATATACATCACGTACAATTGTTTTCATTGAAATTTGATGAAAAAAATAATTTTCAAGAATGGAAAATCCATATGCAATTTTTCTTGAGAACGTTGGTTTATGGGACGTCGCAGAGAATGGTTTCAACAAATTGAAAAATCTCGACACATTATCGGATGTGCAAAGATGAGATTTATCACATAATCAATTTAAAGATGATTATGCCACTCATTATATTTTTTAATGTGTAAAACTCTTAGTGTTTCAGAAAATCATTAATTTTAAGTCTTCAAAAGAAGTGTAGGACACTTTAAATCAATCATATCAAAGTGCAGAACAAGTTAAGAAGACTCGATTGTAGACATTAAGAAGAAAGTATGAATTGCTTTAATAAGAAAAGACGAGAAGATTTCTGATTATTTCTTGTATACATAGAAGCTTGCCAATGATATGAAGGCAAACAGTAATACTATCACAGATGTTCAAGTTATGGAGAAAATTCTTCATACTTTGATATAGAGATTTGATGCTATAGCTATAGTTGAAGAAAAAACTAATCTCAATACTACAACGAATGATGACTTGTAGGGATCTTTAGAAGCTTATGAATTGTGATTGGATGAAAGGGCTGAAGAAAAAATTGAGAAAGCCTTGATAGCTCGAGTAAATATTAGGAATGACAAAGATGAGTAAATGAATTAGCATAGTGGTTTTAATTAGATGAGAGGCAAAGGTGGCAGAAATTTTCAATCTAATCAATGGCAAAGAGACAAAGGTGAGTCCAATCAAAATCATAATAACTTACCTATTCAATGTTACAAGTATAAGAAGAAGTATGGTCATAAAACAAGATTCAATGTTGTAAGTATAAGAAGTATGGTCATAGAACAAGCTGAGTGTAAGGCACATATTCAGTGTTATAATTGAATTGATATGGTCACATTAATAAAGATTGTCGTGCTAAGTCAAGGAATGATAAGAACTTTCATGCAAAGGTTGTAGAGAATGGTCCAGATAATACGAAAACCTTATTGATTGCCAATCATGATAATGTTATGGATAATAGCCAATGGTTATTAGATAGAGAATGCAGCAATCATCTCAGTGGTAAAAAAGATTTATTTGTTGATTTTGATGATACTTTTCGTACTTCAGTAAAATTTGGTGATGATTACAGCATTCCGATATGTGGGAAAGGTAAAATTGGCTTTAAGTTGAAAGATGGGTCCTTAAACTGTATTTCAAAAGTATTTTACTCCCCTAATGTCAGTCAAAATCTTCTTAGTATAAGTCAATTGGTACAAAAAAATTATGACTTATAGTTTAGCAAAATGGCTGTACTATACTTAATGCTAATAAACGAGTCATGGCAAAGGTAAACATGTCTAAAAATCGCTTGTTTCCTTTGAAGCTTAATTATGATACATCTTATTGTCATGCTTCTGTAATTATTGATGATAATTGTTTGTGGCACATGAGACTTGGGCGTTTGAATTTTAGTAGCATCAGCTTTCTTTCTTGTAAACAATGAGTTTCTAGCTTACCTAATATTAGTTTGCCTAACAAAGTATGCAAGTCTTATAATTTGGGTAAAAAGCATCAACATGTCTTTCTTAAAGAGAAAGAATGGAGAGCTAGTAGGCCACTTAAGCTCATTCATTCAAATTTATGTTCTGTGGAGGTTCCTTCCATTGGTGGTAGTAGGTATTTTATTACTTTCATGGATAATTCTAGTGGAAAGGCATGGGTTTATTTTCTGAAGCATGTGATACATTGAAATCATTTATAACTTATGTTGAAAGACAAAGTGGATATTAAGTTAAAATTTTGAGAAATAATAGAGGTACAGAATATACTGTGTGTAACGAATTTCTTAAAAAACATGGTATTTAATATCAACTAACTGCCAGATATATACCTCAGCAAAATGGTGTGGCTGAGAGGAAAAATAGAACCATTATGGATATGGTGAGATGCATGTTGCATCGTAAACATTTGCCTAAACAGTTTTGTGCATAAGTAGTTACATGTGCTATTTATGTTTTAAATAGGTGTTCTGTTAGGAGTGTTCATGGTAAGATTGTTATGCTCTGAAGCTGTAGAGTTATAATAGTCCTGTCGTGTAAACCAACTTATGATAGTAACTGACCTCATAGTTTTTACCATAAATTAAATTTACACAAGGCGTCCACGACTCTCTCTTTAAAGTAAACGGTTCAATTAAGATTTAAATTGAAATTTACATAAAAAATTAGAATTATCATTTATATCTATATAATTACATCCATATTATCTCAAAATCCCAAGAAATTATACAAACTATAGTAGTTGCTAAATTACATCTCACACTTCGGTTCATATAGCTACAAGTGTTATCAAGACATTAAAAAACTTAATCGTGTGACCATTTAATCCTCACTACCCATAGCTTCAAAAGAGAACTGACCTCAGGATAGTTGTAACGCGACATATTAGTCAGAAGTCAGAATTTGCAAAAGAATCTATATGGGTATGGTTAACTACAGCTTAGTAAGTTAAGTTGGAAACTTATGAAAGTATGCAAACACAAATAAGATTATTAAACAATTAATTATATGCAATACAACAAATAAGTGTCATTACACAACATAGTCCAATTCATTATGAGATCGGAGTAATTTTACCCTTTCTAATCTGGGTTGAGGAATTTCCAATAATGCAACAACTCACAACCAAAATTAGGTTTGTACAGTAGAGACATCGCTCCCCTTAAGACTATCATTCGAACCAATACCTTCATCTTTACTGCGACCTTTTCTTATGTTATTTAGTTTAGCTAAGGATGAGGAAAAGACCATTATAATATCTAACGCTATCTTTTTAAAAAATGTTGGTGTTTGGTTAGAGAACCCTAATGATCATTTAAAGGATTACAATGCATGTCAAATTAGGATATTTAGATCAATTAGGATTAGGTTCAATTTAGGGTGATCAAACAATTTCATACGAATCCTATCATAACAGTCATCAAACACAACATAGATTTCAGCACGAAATTAGATACGTAGGCATATGTATAAAACTACTTACAATCATAATTATACACAATCCTAAACCTCTGAGTACTCTAAAATAGCACTCCAAAATACGATGAAGCATTAAACCCAACTTACTTAGAATTCTAAATCGCTCATTCAACCGGTCATAGGTCAACTTGTCTCTGTATGTCCTATAATATGAATTCACTTTTAGTAGTTATATCTTGATAATATATTTATATACCCTAGGTTATGATTTAACTCAATTTTTCATATATACATATTATTCATTACCGATTCATATCGGGTTAGTTTAGGATTTGGTTTCTAAATCCGATTCAAGTTCTAAATCAGTTTCAATTACGAGTAAATCCTAAAAATTCCTTTCGATCCCTAATGTAAATTTAATCGTACTAGGCTCGAGTATCCTAAATATCACACTTAGTCTTAAATTGGTATTCTAGCCCACTCGGTACACTTTAATTCTCATTAGTGTACTGAATTTACTCCCCATATGATTAAATTTTACATTTTTTGTATAATTACTTAAAATTAAGGTTTATATTAGATTTAATACGTATTAATATTATTATTTTATTATCTAATTTAACCTAATATTTTATATTTACTATAATTTCAATTCCACATATTATCAAATTACCTATATTTATTACATAAATCCCATGATAATTATATTTAATACTCCAAGTGCTATGATTATGTTATCACACCAGAGATTAACATTTCTCAAAATCTAATTACACATTAAATCAGTAATTAGTCATTTAATTACCTAATTAGTCCAAAATTACTCATTTTATTCGTTATTTTAGGGCTTGAAAATTAATTTTAAAAAAATGGCTTCATAGCATTATCTTATATTACTTAAATAGTCTATAGAAAAAATTTGAGTTCAAAACTATACTCTTAAGCTTATTTATTTCTAATTTGAAATATATTCGATTTTTTATGATTTCTTAAGTATCCTATATTTACAGACGTAATAAACTATAATTAATATTTTTCCCTAAATCTACATATAATAAAACATCAGAATAATAAAATTCATAATTTTCTGGGTAAAATTATTACTTTTGATAAATTTCACAAAATCGAATTACATTTGAAACTCACCGGACTATTGGACTTCCGACCACCACCAGCAGTTTAAGGTGTGTTGACTGATCTAAGTGTAGGGTTTGGAATGTAGTGGTGGCAGTGGTAATGGTGGTTCGATTCTAAGTAATGGTGGGTTATGGGTTCTGTTCAAATGCCTTGACTGTATAGATTTTTATAATTTTTTTGAAAACCTTAATTTTCTCTTTGTTTTTTACTCTCTATTTTTTATACTTCACAAATTGTCCAAATGAGCTTTTGTAAAAATTTTGCTATTTATATAGGTTTTGGGAAATTTTGGTGTATTAAATTGATTAGACAATTGTTTTATCTACTTCCATTTGCCTTTCTAAATGGATCATTTTAATTTGCTAAATTTTTTTCTTTCTTCCCCCAGCTGCTATGACTCAAATCTGGAGCATTTGCCACTTCTATGATTTTTTTTTTCTAATTTTTCCTTGATTTTTTTATAATTTTCTTTAATTATTTAACAATTTTCTAGCAAATTTTCAAGCAATTTAAGTAATTTCATATATTTTTAACTACGTGTAAATACATATAAAGTACAATTAAATACTCTTAAATATTATTTATGTCATTATATGATTTTCAATGTGCATAGAATTTATTTCTAACAATTCACTAGTTATCAGAATTCATTTTTACGCATTTTCGATAAAAAACTGGTAATATACTTAAATTTTGAAAAATTTTATATTATATCATTTTATTTTATTACTTATTTTCTTAAATTAAAACTTATGAAATCACTTTTACTGATATTTCTAGTTTTGTTTTATAATTCAGGCTCAATTGGATCTTTTAACTAATCGCTCTAAACTTTATATATTAAGTTCGATCCTACAGTTACATCATTTATATTTAGAGTTTACAAGGACTCCACATGAAGCTTAGAATGATAGGAAGCCCAACATCGAGCATCTCAAAGTGTTTGATGATAAAGTAAAAAAATGTATCTTATTGGGTACAATCATGAGACAAAGGGTTACAAGTTGTACAATTCGAAAACTAAAAAAGTGATTATCAATAGGGATGTCACTTTTGATGAAGATGATATTTGGGATCGGTCCAGTAAAAAGAAAATTTCATAACCAGCTCTTAATATCAGTATTAGAAATAATATTGATGCAGAAGATGATGTACAACCTATGCTTGGAGAATTTTCTAGTTGACCATAGAGATAGTGTAGGATGACTTCATATTTAGAAGATTACGTGGTTAGTAATGTTAACAATTTTTTTAATGATGATTTTAATGAATATCATACTCAATGAAAGAAGCACTCTTGTTTTTTCTTTGGTCAACCACATCACGCAGTATAATATAGGGAAAGAAGAATTTGAATTTGATCTATTCCATTGAGATATCGGTATTCATTCTATCAGACTATAGTGACCTAACGAAAGAAACACTCTCATAGTCCCTATATCAATTTACCAAAAAGGTTTATGAATTGAACCCATTCATAGGGGGAAAAACGAAAAAGAAAAAGAAAACGAAAAGAAAGATCAGAGGACAGAAAGATGTGGAAAGGTGAATCGATACTTTAGGTTTTAAACTAAATGTCATTTCACTCTAGTGGCTTCTTTCCAAATTTATGAACGAAATGAAGGACAACTCGGTTAAACTTTTCATCGATGTCTTTTTCCTTAATCGAACAATCTTTTCAAGGATGTTTTGCTTAGGCATCTCCGAATCCATGAGTCTGATATCGGACCAATTAGTTCGATCATAGTTCATGTCCTTTTTCTCGTCTCATAAGCCTATAAAAAGGCCCCGGTACTTAAATCATGTACTGCACCCAAGCTAGTTTCTTTCTTCCACTTATCATCACACTTTGGCTAGCAACCACCACATTCTAATTAGTTCTATCCACGATTGATTATATCAGTCGCGATGTCGAGGTTTATAGATCCGCTTTCTCTAGGGAGGGTGATCGGGGAGGTGGTGGATTATTTCACACCAAGTGTGAGACTGAATGTGAATTACAATTCCAACAAGAGAGTTTCCAATGGACATGAACTTATGCCTAATATTATTGTTACTAAACCTCGTGTTGAGATCGGAGGGGACGACATGAGGGAGTCTTACACTTTGGTACGTCTCATTAGTGTATATATTTTCCATATTCATTCATAAAACTATACCTTCAAGCTTATTCAAGCTGTTTTATATATAATTTTTTGTGACTTTGAAGATAATGACCGACCCAGATGCTCCAAGCCCTAGTGATCCATATTTGAGGGAGCATCTTCACTGGTTTGTCTTTATATTTCCTCTCTTTTCCTTGGTTTATCATCATACATTTCCATGAAATGACACGATTTATCATATGATAAGCCATATATAACGATAACATTGTGCATTTGTTTTCACATACATTCTAGGGTGGTCACCGATATCCCTGGCACAACCGATGCTTCATTCGGTGAGTTTCCATAGCTTCATGACTCGATATGTTCTTGTTTCTTTTTCTTACATACGAGCATACCAAAGATACTAGAACTGGCTTTATATATGCTACGACGAAATATAACGCCAATGAGTACGTCTAGAATGAGTTATATGTTATTGAATATAAGATAAATTTAAGTGGAAACATACTATGCAGGAAGAGAAACCGTCGGTTATGAGATGCCGAAGCCCGTCATTGGAATCCATAGATATGTTTTTCTCCTGTTCAAGCAGAGAGGAAGACACACAGTGAGGATGCCATCTTCAAGAGACCATTTCAACACTAGGAAGTTCTCAGAAGAGAATGGACTAGGGCTCCCAGTGGCTGCAGTTTACTTCAATGCACAAAGAGAAACTGCTGCAAGAAGAAGGTGACACACGATACATTGACGATGGACGGAGATATACCTTAAACCAAATAAAAAGTTATCATATAATAAAATAATTATTCAGACAAGTAAAGGGTGCAATATAGCAAGATATTCTGATTTGCTTCACTTGGATTTAAATAAAGTGTGTGGTCCTGACCAGGAAGTTTTATTATGCTTTTAGGATGGAGATTTTATCTTCATTAGAAGGTTGTGTTTGTACTTGCATTGTATTTTCATGTAATGTTACTCTTTGTTGAACGGGATTCTATTACTTCCTCCTAGGTTTTCTATAATAATGTGCCAAAAAATTGTAAAACCCTCTAGCTGCTAGGAAGATTATTGTTTGGATACATAAACCTCACAAAACATCCATATTCGGTCACGCTATCATATGGGGTTTGCCAATAATAAGATATAAAAACGAAATTTCATCCTATGATCTTATATTACCAAGGAAATAGAAGTATTTTTCAATTGGGTGAATTCACCGCAGAAAATAATGTGCTAGTCATGAAGTAATATCAAGAGCTGTAGTGCAGTGGACCAATTCTTATCAAATGGAGCATTAATTCTTAATACTAATGCATCACCCTGTTTTATCTCCTTAACAAAATTTGCACTCTCAATTCTGTAATCGTTGAGAGGATGCAAGACCAGCGGAAATTTAGTAGTATAGAGTCTACCGAGGGAAAGTTATGTAGCTCTGCCAACATTTTGTACATCCACCTGTCCTTATAAACCGTGTCATTCATGTTGTAGGATAAAGAACCTCGCGTCTTGTTCGATTTTTCTTCAGTTTCTCCGAATGCAAAATGAAAGACGCCCTCTTGATACATTCGATTACAAATTTCACTAGAGAGATCTCATTTGCTGTTTTAGATCATCTGAATTATGGTAACAATAACTTCTTCTCCAAGTCACTACAAACCGTCTAAAGTCGACAGAACAAAGTTTACTGCAAGGTTGCTGTGCTTGCACATGAAACATATATAATCCACCAGTAACCTGCCTTCCAATGCAACAATTACATTATTGGACTGCTTCAAAACAATATCGAGTATCAGATGGATAACGAATGCGAAAATCACATCACCATTAGAAAATCTTTCAAAGCCAAACTTGCTGCTTAGAGATACATGAGACATTTAGAATACCACCGCTGCACCACCAACCAAATGCATGCAGCATCTGTGGAAATTTGAGATATCCAAACATTTAAGACCCACCCAACTTTTGGTAGATTTGGAGCCATTCA
The DNA here is from genome assembly GCA_024138005.1 of Lumnitzera racemosa. Taxonomy (NCBI): domain Eukaryota; kingdom Viridiplantae; phylum Streptophyta; class Magnoliopsida; order Myrtales; family Combretaceae; genus Lumnitzera; species Lumnitzera racemosa. The sequence continues at coordinate 109,617,874 of JAMXBC010000004.1, forward strand.
ACAGTTTCTCCTGATTACTGCATCTCAAACAATGCCTACTACGGCCAATCGCTTCGATCAGCTTGTTCCCTGCCGTCAACGAGCTCATTCGCTCCTAAACTCATGAAATCAAGAAGCCACAGGGGGATGAACCATAAGGGACTGAGCATATAATAACCAAGAAGGCAGAAAAGGGATCCGCATTCTGTTTTCGGTTGGCGTGATCAGGAAGTTATAATCACATGCAAACTTCGAGAGCCCATAACTAAGTATAATATCAGATTGCATGCCATAGAAAGCCCCTCCTACTAGAGACATCATTGGATTATCTAAAATTAGAAAATCGGTTACATGAACTGCGTAGAAGGCACACAAACTAAGCATCAACTATGCAGTGTATCAGTAGTTAATGCAAACATAACAAGAAAGAGACTTATCTTCTCTACTTACATATCACCTACAATCAATTTGTGGTTCCCAACACATTTTTTACAAAACCTTCTAAATATATCAGAGGGACGGGGGGAAAAGGCTGGAACAGGGTAGAATGCACTAATGTTCAATGCCCAAAACCACCCAACAATAACCAGGCATAAAGAGCACGAAAAATTAACCTCCAACCCAAAACTCTGCCTTCGATATGAAGACCCAAGAATAGCAGAATGCATCATTGTGATTAAATTAAATCTGTCACATCAGGGTCTGCAGGACCCTATTTCCACAAACATTCTAAGCATTTATCTCTGAGTTGCATTGATGTTCCCTGCTACAGCTCCTTCTGCCCCAGAACATGCTTGAGCATGTAGTTCTCTCTACCCTTGGCCTATCCAATTTATCTTGTTCAATGGTCGCAGTTTGGGAATGGTTTGGCGAGGCCACCTCTGTAGCTTCCTCTCCAGGATCAAAAGTAGGGCAGGGGCCATCGTTGCAGGTGCAGAGAGGAAGGGCAACGGAAGGAAATGGGCTACAAGTTACAGGGCAAAAGAGATCTGAAGAAACTGAATTCACACGGCTTTTGCGAAAATCTGGAGTACAAGCTGTAGATGGGAAGTCAGGATCACATTGGTGAATCATGCAGGGCGTACATAGACCAAGGCTGGTGTGCATTTTTATTTCTTTAACTGGAAATCCAGGCAACTTGACGAAAGAAATGATTCCATGCCTACAAAGAGGGCATGGAATGGATCCAGGAGGGCCTGCTGTTTCCACAGATACATTACTTGTTGAGCAAAGATATAGAGCACATCTTACACAAAGCTCATGCGCACAGCCTGAAAGCACAGAAGGTCAATAGTTAAGTAAATAATTGGCAAGTTAATCTGTGCTAATAAATGTGCTTCCAAATGATCATTCTTTTTTTTTTTTTTTTTTTTTTTTGTACTTAACTCCTTTTTCATTAAGTAATTGATAAACAGTGCTTTTCTGTAATTAGATATCCTGCCAAATAATTACTCTCTTCTTCCTTCATTTCATTAGAAAAACAGCGCTAAGAGTTTCCCAAACATAAAAAAAAAAAAAAAATACGTGGTTTCAGACGACTTTTCTCTAAATTCTTCTTACTGATTCCTAAAATTTCTTACAAGCGTACCACAATTCAGAGACTTCCTCAGTGAGACCAAACCACTTTTAGCCACAGCAAGGTGAACAGTCATTAAATATAAAATAGGCATAAACATTAAATATGAAAAAGGAAAATGCCATTTGTTTCATGAAAAATACCTAGATATAGGTTATTTTAAAATAATGCCACAATGTTCCTGTAATTTCATATGCTTCTAATGATTATTCAAAAACAGCAACACTTTCCCACAAAATAAAGCATCAAAATCTAATTTTATCTATGAATCAAGGTAATGGATATTCAAGTAAAAGAAGTGCTGGAGAATAAGGATAAAGGGTTAGACCTTCAGCTGCTACGCTACATGCTCTTTCCAGGCAGACAGCACAAGTGTCATTGTCATCAGACGAGGACGCCAGAGACTGCAAGCCATTTTCTCTGATGAAATTTTGAGAGTCACCACTAAGATTAGTCCCAAAAAAAGGCAGAGGGAATTTTCTATAGCATATAAATACTTGGGAAGACACGTGCAATATGATCACCATCACTTAATCCAATCACTCTTTGAAAGTTGGTTTTAAGCATTGAGCAACAGAAAGGAAGAAATGGATCAAACACCACAATATTAGACAAAACATGCACAAAGCCTTAAAGCTGTGGTCTTCCTACATGGCACAAAAAAGAATAAAAAAATGCTTGAGGATGAAAGGCCACTGACATCAAGAGTAAAGTTTGGATAGAGGGTGACTTGATGCTCCCACAATGAAGAAAATACAGAGGCCATTATAAAGCTCATGTCAGCTGACTGTAGCCATCTTGTTCCACAAAATTTCCATCAAGAGATGCTGCATTAGCAGCTGGAAGTTGTTGTAATTGTATGGTGGGAACTATTATATCTGTCTATTTAAGACTTTCTTTAGGGTGTTTCTCATCTTATTTTGGGTGAGGGCAGTCAGGTTTGTATGTGCAGCATAAGTGGAATAATATGCAGCCTCACACTTTATTGCAAAATGATCATTTCAGTGCCTCGAACCTGTGACTATGCAGCATGTCAGAAAGAATTTGGTATAAACTGACTTGTCAATGTCACAAAGTAGATTTTGAAAACTCTTATGGTTGCAGAGGGAGAAATAGTGCAAAACAGGAAAGAGTAGGATCATATGATAGAAAGAGAACAGCACCATCTGTAACACATTCCATGAAGCTATTGCAACTTCTAAAATCAATTTCTGCAGAGGCTTATGATTGTAGGCCAACTATGATCAGTGCAAGGATGGAGTTGAACAGTCAAAATTTCTTGCTTATCCAACAACATAGCAATCTCTTTTTGCGTATATTGTCAGATAACATTGCAATCTCTAAGGTGCTGCCAAGTCCTATATCTTCAGCTCATGCAGCCAAGTCCTTTATCTTCAGCTCATGCAGCCAAGTCCTTTATCTTCAGCTCATGCAGCAATTTTCAAGATCAAGACCAAATTCTAATCTTAGAAAGAAGGTTGCGAAACAGACATTTTTTTTTATCACATATAGCCACAGCAAAGCAAACACCCACAGCCCTGCAACAGGAGAAGAAAACTTTGAATATCTAAAAGCTGTAGGAGGCTCACCTTTCACCTACATAAGAAGAGAGAAGGAGATAGCTTTGATGTGCAATGCAGAAAAGTGTCCTCAAACCATACAATGCAGATGGTTCCATATAACTTGGTATAGTTGTCAAGCAGAGACCTCTGGGCAGATAATCAAGCTTTCTTGAACTTAATCCCGGCATAATAATCTATCTTGCTTAGAACCCACCCAAGGTAAGCTCCCTCAGAAAAGGCAATTTCTCTGCCTACCTTGTTCAGGGTCTATATATCTGGCAAACTTCATGTAAATTATAAATCCTCTAGCTTATATCCATCAAAATATCTGTTATGTAAATGAAAAGGGTCTCCTAGAAAGAGCGAGAAAATTCTTGTGTCTTAATAGGTCAATTCTTTTCCTACTTTTCATATGTTCTGACTAATAGCTTGTTCACACCACCAAGAGAATAAAGTGACTTTGGATTGCAATTCAACAAGAATGGAATAGACACATAATGCTATTACATACCCATTACATCATTTAGTTAACACAAAATTGAATAATGAATAAGACAGAAATAAAATGAAATCGTCCATTATGCCCTTAAAAATCCTTTTATCGCACATGCTGCTTCCTTGTCACTCATCAAACTCTCAAGCTCCTCAATTTTCTTATAAATCCTGTCCCTTTTGACTGGTAAATCCTCCATAATTGTTGTTATGAAAGTAAAGAGGCTTTTGGAGCATCAAGGCATGAGCATCCAGATTTAATCTAAAACTAATGCAGCCTATTAACTCTCTCTCTCTCTCTCTCTCTCTCTCAATCCCATTTTTCTATTCCTTTATGTCCATAATCCCAACCTCCCCATGGCACCCATCCTACAAATGACCTCCCACAATGGAGCTGCTGGCCTGGTCACCGCACGTGACCTCTGTCGGGAGGGTGAGGGCCACGATGTGGTAGTCTTCAAACATAAAAACGCATAGGCAAAATATGGGTTTACACCCCAGAAACCAAACTAGACCAATTGGACTTGACATCAAACCGAAAAGCCATTATCCACTCAAGCCTGTATAAATATTTTCAGACCAATATGCCTGGTTGAGAGAAAATCAGTTGTGAAATGGAGGGATAGGAAAAATAAAAGGAATGATTTTGAAGGAGAAGGAGGTTAAGGAAGCAAAGGAAGAGACTTTTGATGCTGCTGTAGTTTGTAATGGAGATTTCACTAATGAATAATAAAAGGAATGGTTTTCAAGAAGTAGTAGTTGTAAGAAAGTAAAGGAAAAGGCCTTAGATTGTTAATTTGACGATCATAGGAATTCTTCACTTATTGAGGATCAACATAAAAGGGAATTACATAAGGGCATTTTATATGATTGGGAATGAATAGATCACTAAATAGCAATTCATGAGGAGGTCATAAATTGTTATTCAATATTTTATACAATAGTAATACATATGGAATGAATATTTGGTGTATAAAATGCAACTAAACACTGTAATACCCTTTCATATGAAATTTCAAGAAGCGGAAGGGGGTGGGTTGGTGCGGAATAGCTTTTCCCCCGAGTGAATGGGCCATAAGAAAGAGAACAAAATATACTTGGCAAACCGTAGCTTAAAAGTCCATGCATGGGACTATTGATAAGAAATTATTTCCAATTGTAGCATATATAAACTGCATTAACTTTTAGAAGTTGAGCTAGTTAGGAGGACCAAAATTGCCACAGCTAGATAGTTCTCATGTCAGCATAAAGCTGTAAGATGCATATCATAAAAACAAAGTAGACCACATATTCAGGTCTTCTTACTACGAGGAAGGAATTGTTGTATATCCAAGGAGTAAACTGGCAGTAACTTGGAACAGAAAGGAAGTAAATTATGAGTACCTTGCTATGTTGAGTACACTCATCAAAGGCAAAGATAGGTATCTTGATGGAGAAAATGTGGGAATGATTGCATCAGAACTAGGTGCCAATAGTGGTTCAAGCCAATGACGACCCCACATTCTGGCGACATCAAGAGGAAGCCACCTGAAGGAACAGAATAGTTTTTGTCACACATAAACACTTTGGAGCCAAGTTTAACCTTTCAATCAGAAAAGCACACTTTGATCAAATGTTACCCGTTGCAGTTTAAAGTCATGCGACTTGCACCCCTAGCAATAAGTACCTATAAAACATGGAAACAGCAATATTTGTGTAACTAGGTTAAAAATAACTCTATTGATTGAGTCACTGATCAAGATGATTTATGCATGGAACCTTGGAAAAAATAAAAATTGCTAAAATCAATGCCACTTTTGTATTTCTATGTTAGAGAACATTCCAAACAGATATAAACATAGTTCATCGGAGATATTGAATTCTTGCCTGACAGCACTTTAAATTCCCTCCACACGCAGCATAATGTAAAGGAGTACTGCCAGCTCCTGTGAAGATGTTGAATAAGGTCAATGGCATGAACTCACAAAAGTTGAGCTATTTTGCGAGCATTATAAGAAAATCTGTACCTATTAGATCCATAGATGTGCCGTAGTGAAATGTCACAGCTGACACATTTGCATGCAGGTCAAGTAAAAGCTGTACACAATCATAATACCCATTTAATGCTGCCATATGAAGGGCTGTGATTCCACCATCAGCTGCCTTATTGATGAACTTGGAGAGCGTACTGCATGGATCACCAAAGGATGAATATTTCACTGGCCCCAGAATAATCCAGATGCGTAACAAATCAAGTTAATTTGGGAGGATAAAGAGAAGAAGTAATCATGTATGACCTTCTGTCGTATTTATTTTTGAGGCCTTGCCCATCAGTTCTGTCTCTGTCAGTGTAACTCATTATTGCTTCGTAAGAAATGCTAGGTAGGAAGTCAGCAACAACGAGTCTTATACATCTAACGTGTCCATTTACAGAAGCAAAATGAAGAGCAGTTCTCCCACTAAGATAATCCGCTCTTGTAACCTGCCTCATAAATATGAAAAACCATGTCCATAACAAGAACTATCGGTATCCCTTGACAGAGTAAAGAGCAACAAATGACCAGTTTAACTGTGATCCTCTAAAAACAAAGATGCCTTTACAGGAGATGCCACTTTGCACCAAAAAGAGTGAAACTTGCTGCAAAGTTCCAAAATTTTTCGGACAAGACACTCACATTGCACCTGAAGAGAAGAAGCGTCTGAACAACTTCCCAGTGGCCATATCGACACGCTTGCATCAATGCCGTCTACACATAACCCACAAAAAGAACCATCACAAACAGTGTCATTTCACTTTATCCACATCATAAACCAGTAAACGACACTTCCCAATATCCCATGTTTGGTTCCACGTTCAACAAAAATCATGAGCTGATCCTAAAAGTCAACACAGCTTTGTTTCAAAACTAAGTCTCTTCAGCCCTTTCCCAATTTCAGTTCATCAATTAGCTTAAAGAAGCTTAAAAAGTGGGGATTCTTACCTGCCCACAGTAGTTTCTAGAATTCACATCAGCTCCATTCTCAAGCAGCAATGCCACGATCTATCCAAAATCCACCAAACGAACAACAAAATTAAACCCAAACTTTTCACAATTCCTAAATGCAAAAGTCAAAATTGGAACAAACACATCATAAAAAACCATACTTCACAAAAACCCATCATCATAATCCCATAAAAAATTAAACTTTAAAGCCAAAAGCTTAAGAGTTATTGAAACCTCGTTGTGCCCTTTAGCAGCAGCGAAATGTAATGGAGAATTAAGACCACCAAAAGTAGAGTACTTTGCAAGACAAGGGTTACAATCCAATAGCATCTTCGCTTCCACCAAATCACCGTCTCTCGCCGCCGATACTAACCGCTCACCGGACGCCGAGCACCCAAATGAATTCCCCATTTTGCCCTTCTCTCTCTCTCTCGCTCTCTCCCCCGTTATTATATCTCTTTGTTCTATTTAGGAAGAGAGGGGGTAGGAGAAGGTTCGTGTGGAATTAAAATTAGGTCAACTAGGGATTTCAAAAGGGAGCGAAAAGGATCGAGAATTCATGGGTATGGCGTGGTATCATGGAACCCGGGATGTTTTGTTTTATCAATCCTGATAGATGATAACACGAATGGATGAAGAAGAAAGTGAAGAATGAAAGAGGAGTTTGGTTGGGAGTTTGTTGGAGTTGGGTGAGGTTCGCAGCTTTCAGGGATTAACAACGAAGAACCTGCTGATCGGTGAGAGAGAGAGAGAGAGAAAGAGAGTTGCGTGGTGGATGCATCTTAATCTTATTCTTGTCTTGGTTTTCGGATTTACTGCCAGAGCCAGACATTAACTAATTAATAATTTAATAAGGTTCATATAGGCTTGTATTTTATTTAATTATGCAAGAAAATATAATATTTGATGGTAAAAATCCGTCTCTTTCTGGGGATCGACCTACAATTTATTAGATATTCATCTATATCTTACTTAATTAAATAGGTTTTATATAAATATTTATAATCATAAATAGATTTATGGATTTATGATTTAGAAAAAATTTAGTTAAAATATTAAAATTTATAAATGTAATGCATAAAGCATCATTACTGATACTAACTATAATTTAAGTTATTAAGATTATAATTTAGGAATATTCTCACTATCAAAATAAATCAGTTTCAAATATATTTAATTTATAATTATTTATTTAATATTTAAAGTTAAGATCGATATTTTACTAAAATTGATATATTTGATAATAATGATCAGTGAAAAAATGATAAAAAATAAATAAACGAAAGAAATTGATAGGAAAAGAAAGTAAGTAGAAATTCGACATATTGAAATTTATAAAAAAAAATTTATAAGTTCTACTAAAGACCTTATACTCTATACAATTTACAAGATATAAAGTGATTCTAAAGTGTTACGCAGTAAGATACGGATAGTAAAAATTAAGAAACTATATTTATAAAGTAGGCTACGAATACAATCTTATATTTTATTCATTCTATACTCACTCACCCAATCTCTTTTTACTCAACTTTTGTTGATCTATAATTTCTCCAACCTATTAGATATTGTTATATATAATGATATTTAGTGCTTTTTTTGGATTTTCTTTTCCTCTTATTCATATTTGTTTGTATTTCTTTTAAACCGATAGAAGGAAAAATCAATCCAATTTTATAGTAAGAGAAATATATATAGAGAGAGAGATTGATATTGCATGATTTGAAAAATAAAATTCACTTAGTATCCTTATTTTTACTTTAAATTTTTTTGTTTCTTAAATATGTAATAGTATATGATAGATGAAACAAATAAATCATTACTCAAAAAGAAAACACGGATAAGTAAAGATAGAATAACTCTATTAAATTGTGTTTATCTATTTTTTCTCTTAATAGATTTTTTTCCCTCTAAATATGTACACATGATTAGTGTATGAAATTCAATTTAATAAAGTCCATGCTTCTACACTAATTAATAAGTTTAAAATAAACTTTTCAATTCTTTTCTAAACTTATTGCACACTAAAGGGAAAACTAAATACATTAAAATAAAATAAAATTTTTTTCGAACTAACAAGTGCTTATAGAAACCTATTCACATTTTCCATTTTAATATTGGCTTACAAAACGAGCTCATTTGACATGGTTGAAAATGCAGTCATGTTTATGAATTTTGAATTATGAATATAACTCTAATTTTATAAACTAATTTTAGATAATATTTAAATCACCACCTAAGGATCGGTAATTCAATGATTTTGTTTTTTCTAATTACATCAATTAGAAGTTTTATTGAAAGGATAATTATGATAGAGGAGATATACATCTTACTTCCAAGTATAAATAAAGGAAGTATATTTTAAACAATGAAAATTAAACATAAATTGTGACATATAGCCAAATGAGATGTAATAAACTTTATATTATAATTATGTTATGCGCTATGATTTTAAGAAATTATCCTGAATTAACTTTTATATAAAATCGTTTTCCTATAGAAATTTACGTTATTAATTGATTTTACATGTAAAATTCAATAGAAAGTTATATTTTTAATCCAATTTACCAATTTTACATATATTAGTTAAATGAGCTTAAAATAAAAAAAAATTATATATATATATATAACCAAATTTCTATCATTCTATTGACTATCTAGCCATTAAATCATATTTACTATTTTTCTCTCTTTCTATCGCTTTTAATCCTTTATTTGACTTTCTTAGCTTTCATTTTAAGCTCTAACTCTAATAAAAAAATTTATAGGAAAAATCATATATTTAAGTTTATATATTAATAGATCAAAATTGGTTAAAACATTTAATTCTCTTCAACTTGTTATTTTTTCAAACAAAATAATAAAAAAAATTTGTTTCAACTCTATTTATTCTTCTTTCGAGAAGATTATATTATAGATTAATAATTTTTTTGGAAAAAAAAAACTTACTTTCCTTATCTTTTTTATTTTCAACATAATCATTAATTGCACTATGAGATTAAAGAAAAAAATCAATTGGTTTTAACACGTGATATTTTTTATAAGTGCTACGTAAATAATAACAATATTTAAACATAAATTAATAATAATAAACTTATATTTTTATATATAAAAAATTATTAATATTTATTTATTATATATTAAAACGTATAACGTATCAACACCAATAAAATTTATTTCGAGTTAAAAGAGCTCCGGCAGTTCATCCCCTTATTACACAGACACAGACGCGGACATCAATATTCACAAGTAATTATAGCAAACGATCCGCTCCGAGATATCATACGTGAACAATACTTGCTTTTTTCATTTTTTTTTTTTTATTATTTTAACTTTTGGCCATCGCTTTTTTTTCTTTTTTCTTTTTTTCCCCTCATTTACTAATATACGTACACATATATGTGTATATTTTGAAATGTGGAGAAATTGTAAATATCCCAGTAAAGAATACGTTCGTTATAAAATTTTAAAGTGTAGTTTCATCTTCTAACTACATGTTTAAACGATAAATATTTATTAAAGTCCTAAGAACATCACCAGCAACTAATTTGAGATTTTAGAAAAGTTTTTGGGATTATTTACATTTTTTCAAAATATTATAGTAAGAAAAAATCACATTTTAAAAGTTTTTGAAATATATCTATATGAATAATATTTACAATTGTCCATTCACAATTTTATAAGGCAAAAACATGATACTTTTTTTATGCGGTGGTCTACAAATATCCATGGATAATTTATCAAAATAACTGATGTTATGTCATGTAATCATGTAATATGTAGAAGGTTTATGATGTCAAGTAATTTGTCCACAAAACCGCCATTATATTATGTAATCATATGATATATAGTAAGGACTATGGCATTTGTGTACAGAGACTCTATTAGCTTTGACTAACGAAAATGGTAAAATCTCTTTAAAGGGAAAAAACCAGTGATGCCTGTTTTGGTTCTTTTGTAGTTCAATAACCCGTACAAAAACATGATAACTAATGATAATTTCTATTAAGCAATTATCAAACTTCATTTAAAAACATCATGTAAATGTTATTAAGTTTAATTTGAATAATTGATCCGAACATATGAAAAAATCAAAAGTTAAAAAATTGAATTTAATTCAATCGAAATTTAACTAAGATTGAATTACAGTTTAAACCTAATCAATTTTATAATTGAATTAAGTTGAATTGAAATGAATTGTAGAAATTAATCTGAATTTAACAATATTGTATAATTTACATAAAAACCCTAACATAGTTATAACTGCCTTACCTCTCCCTTGCAAGCTCTAAAGCACAAGATGCCCCGGCCCCATTGCCATTTGGTAAAAAGAATGTGTGTGCGCTTTTCATTTTATTTATTTATTTATAGTTTAGGATTATCAAATGGATATGTCTGTTTAGGGATCATGTCAGAAGAACACGCGCATATCATACCATTTTGACCATGTTTAACAGAAAACGAGACAGGTCATATATTTAAAAAAAAAATCATAAATCAATAAATTTTAAAAACGTAAATATAGTAATGCGATTTTGTAATCTTTCCTTTAAAAAAGAAAAAAAAAATTCATTCTACGTTTTATAAGGGGGATTGTGCATCAAAGTACGTAAAATTTATTCTCCTTTTCAGCTAACATTATTAAATCGTCGGGAGATGCCTGTTAAGAGAAGCTACGTTACAGTATACGATGAAATTCTTGTTCCAAATTTTGAGACAATTGTTTTAAAATGTTATGTAACCTTTGCACACACGCTCAGTCATGAGCAGTTCAACAAATGCGGAAGAGCCAAAAAGCTTTCCCTTTTTTTCTTTTTTAATGTATTTCTTCAGGTTGGGGAAACAAGAATTCAATTGATGCTACTATACCATTTTGTTTATCTATATGATTAAAAGATAATATGCTTTTTGATGTTTTATCTTTTATAAAAAAAAAAATTATTCTTAATTTAATTAAATAGGCCTTATATAGAAAATAATAATAATAATAATTAAATGGATAACTATGTGAAATGATATCCAAGGATAACTACTCTAACTTTACAAAAACCCACTCTTTTCATTTTTGTTTCATTAACAAATGCCATGATATCTTCTAACATATCGTTCATCTTTTTTTTTTTTTTTGGCACACGTCACGAATATGTAATGATTGTAAGTTATAAATGATATCGGTTGTTTTCTCTAATGTTTTCCTATGTATATAATAATTTTATAATTAATATGACTAGCTGACAACGTCCCTATAAAGAACTTCTACAAATAATATAAGCCAACTGTTTATAAAGAGAAGAAAACTAAATCACTAATTTAATTAAATATGACTGCAAGTGTACACTAGCTTGCACAAAATCATGGAAAATGTTTATCAATCTATAAACAAAGAGAAAATACCGATATCTATAAATATGCAGTGTATAAGTATCAATCACATATAAATATATACAATATTAGTGAAATATGGTGTTTATAATATGGATGGATAAATCGGAAATCTATCAAGTTGCTCTTCTTTTCCTTTTTTTTTTTTTTTTTTCCCTCCCATTGTCAAGTAGCTTAATCTAAGGTGTGCTTCAAATTTGAAATGAAATGCTAGATGATCTCTATGTCCATCTAGTAAGGGAGGTTATGTAAAGGGTCGTATGATTTTGAATGCATACCCTTTTCTTTTTTTAGCTAGACCATCAAACACATAAGATGTATAATGTATCAGATTTAATTAATCTTATAAAGAAATTCGATATTGCTTAAAACATCTTATTATTAATACCTTATATAGTCCATCAAGAATTAATTTAAATAGTAGATTGACTCATTTTCATTTCTCGAACTCGAACCGTATCCTAGCTCCTAATAAATAGCCACTACACAACCTCATACCTTGTCCTAGGATAAAGCCAGGAGTAACCACTTATTTCCAATTTCGTAACACATGTTTTCATCTACCTCTATCCCAAGGCCTAGACATGCCCAGTCTCAATGGTCGCAAAACCTCCACCTTAGATATTGCGAAACACGAATCAAATCTTTGTACTCATATCTCCATGTTATATATTAACCTAACTACAGGTAGTTCCATAATCCATGTATCTTACTCTGTACTAAGATAGGCATTTGTTGATACTACTTCGCTCGGATTTCTCTATTATATCCAGGCATAGAGAATCCAAGATCTAAGTACCATATCCCATATCAAAAACAAGTGTTCAGTCAACTACTTTCATTTGACATCCTAGTACAGGCTTCCGAGTTCGAACCAACCATTGTGAGACTCCTAATGATCAATCGATAAGAATGCAAGTGCTCCTTGAAGCTTGTAATGATCGCTTGGTATCTTCAAATGCCAATCTTACTTTTTTGAAATTGATTGTTACTTAGAAATATTGGTTGAAAATTATCTAAAGAAGGTTTTAGTTGCATAACAAAAGGCTATAATTAGCCAGTAGAGGGCTTTGAGTGGATATATTGAAGGCCTTATTGGCTAAAATGGGATTTAATGGGCTAAAAATGATCTTGGTTTGCTAGTTAAAGAGAACGATGTGAAAACATGCCTTGGTTCAACCTAATTTGGCTTGAACCGATAAGTAACCGAGCCTTCATAAGAGAAGTATATTTGGCCTATCTAGACCCGATTTCTTGCGAAGTCTTAGTCTTAAGTACTTTGACAAATCTAATTCATGGTTTCCTCTTTTTCTAAACTTTCAGCTTAATGATATTATTTTATAATTAATTATCTATCATTAGTTTAATGATATTATTTTTTAAAAAATTATTCTTCACAATCGCAAATAAAGTAGTTTTGATATACAGTGACTTACTGTATATTATTTAATTATTTTTTCCGACTTAATGGCATTTCTTTTCTCTTTCTCTTTTTTTTTTTTTAGAGATGAACCGATCAGGCCAACCCATCAGTTTAATAGCGGGTCGGCCCACTGGTTTGAACAGTTCCGACCAGGCAAATCGCCTAGGCCCTTAATACTTAACGATTCACCAAGGTGGTCTAACTCGGACACTACCAAGCCAGACTTATTCACAATTCGAAATCGACGCTTACTCAAATCTATACAGTAGTATTACTTTCTTTACAAGGAAATACAATGGTAGAATTAAAATAAGGTACAACTACCACCCATATGTGAAATAATTAGAAAGTAAAGTAACAAAGTAACTAAGAGTAGCACTCCCAACCTTATAGAAAATTTGTTATCTTGAAACTCTAGTACCGATTAGAAAGTTAAATCTCACAATCACTAATGCAATCCAAATATAGGAATAAAAGGAGAATAGATGAAGTTCATTCTCAATGAAACGGTATTAGAAACAAATGAAGTAGAATATAGAGTTTAAGCTATTTTTATATTTAACGATAGTCTAACTAACTAATAAAGCTAACTATCTTCTCCTACATATAAGAAACATATAATTACATGTGTAAAATAGGAATAATAACGATAATAAGTTGATTGACGTGGATGAGCTAAGCTAACAATTTATGGAGTATTCGGGTTTGTCGAAGCAGAGGAGTCAAAAACATGGTTAGAAGCAAGTTAGAAGCAGAAGTAGTCAAAGGGAGAAGGGATTATCAAAAGCAAATCACAACTTGAGTGTAACTAAAAGTTAGCAGAATTAGATTAAAGAAAAAAAGTTTGATGCTGGAAGTACACATGAGATTTTTAAGCTCAACAATGAAACATCATAACCTTTTGCATCTGAAGAGTAAGAGACTTACAATATGTCAATAAAAATTGATACAATTTGCAACATTAATCTTCACAAAAACTCTTTTACTTGAGTTATTTTATTAATCCTATTAAAAATTTTATTGAAAGTTGACACATTTCAATAATATAATAAAACTAATAAGGGAGTTACAAAAATTTTAAAAAGAAAGAAAGAAAGAATAGGTTTGAACTAAGAAATTGTTATTCATCTCCATCAACTCCGAAAATTACCATTGAAGTCCCCTTTTTATCTCCTTTCATTTACATAATCCTTTAACTTTTGGAGTCTCCAATATTCCAGAAAATTTGTTGTGACATGGTCATACATATTGCATTTGTATCTGTCCCTCCCTGAAAGTGTCCCGTTTTATGGGCATCTTCGAGGTACTTGTTTATGGTCTAAAACAACGATATTGTTTTAAGTACTTTATGAGATGACAGAGCGTATAAAATTCTGAAAAGAAATCTTGTGTTTCGTAATTTAATTTAACAAGTGCAATACGGAGCATTGATAATAAACGTCTCCAGAGACTGCAGTTTAATTATCATTAATGAGTATTGCCCGCTATGTATATATAATAAAAAGTAAATATCAAATAGAATTACGTAGAGAGTATATTTTTTCTTTCTTGATTACCATTTACTAATGTTGTTAGATCTGGTCTAAATGATTAATTTAAACATATAGAAGGATCAAAGAATAAAAAATTTGGATCTAGTTCAATCAAGTTTTAATTGGAATTAGACTAGAGTTGAATTGTATTAGTTTATGACTAAATTAGATTGAATTAGGTCGAACTATAGGATTAACCTAATTAACAATTAACATAGGTAATGATCATGTTTGACAATACTATTAATTACCAATAGCATATATTTAAATTTTATTATCATTTGTTCACCACACACACAGATATATATATATATATATATTTATTTTTCTTTTTTCTTTTTTTTACTGCGAGAAGAAAGTATCTAATATTTCAACAAACAAGTCCCTTTTTTATCAATTACATCATGGCTGTCAAGTGAATCATATTTATTGTTTTTCTTTTTGGCCGGTGTGTAGTGCGCAATGGAAACCATTATTTATACTATTGCATCTTTCTTATATATATATATATATATATATATTTTTTAATGTATATATTATATAAAGAGGACACCGTCAGCGTGTCTTTTTTCTCGTGAGCAGCTTGGTCGACCAACAAGCATGATCTCGCAAATCAATTGACGACACACTCAAATCCTTTATGAAATCCATCACTAACATTCACTAGATGAGTCAGTTGACACTTGTTTGTTAATTATGCTATAGTTTGGGGGACATATGACACTAATTAATTAGTGCCCAAAAGCCAATTTATACAAAATTGGAAAATTGGACATATGACACATCAATCTATTGATCTAAAATATATTAATTAATAAAACAACAAGCCATCATATGGGTTTGAAATGTATAGTCAAGACCAAATGTGATTCACATGTGTTAAATTGGAATTCAGGGATAGGACGAATACAAAATTATATAACTAGAGGTCTAGGCTTATCTTATATAAGTTAACATTCAAATTACAAATAGGAAAATAACCACTTATTGGTACAATTATATTTTATGTTATGTGTATAAAAAGATTTCGTTAGCAAGTGCACTTACATTATTTTCCAATACTCTATTGGAATTAAACCTTAATTTTTTTTGGGCAATGTTAAGGGTACCCGATAAACTAGATAAAGAATTTAGAATACTAAACTTTTTACCTTTTTGTTAAGGTCTAACCATCAATTTATAGTAAAATAAAATCAATATGTAAAATTTATGTAAATTTTATTATCAACGAAAATATAATATAAATAATATTTTAATAAAAAATTACGAGTAATGCAAAGGAGCAAAACGATGTAGTGATTGTGCAATCAATTATTTGATAATCTATATTCATTTTCATAATATTAATTGTAATAAAATGAATGCATTAAATCATGCTATTATTACCATTTACTAATATTTTGTGTAATAAAACTGAAGCATTTATAGTATTGATAATTTAATTGCCATATATAGCATATTAATAAGAAATAAATAGCAATTTAAGAGAATTTGTTTAATTAACCATAATTTTGTAATGAATGAAATTTAATTTGACTAGTTATTATGAAGAAAAAGTAAAAAAGAAAAACGTACAAGGAGAATATCGTTCAGACAATATGAAAATAAATACAATTTAAAAATGTAAATATCTATTATAAAATTTCAAATTATGACTTTTTCTTTTCTTTTTTTTTTTTTCCCAACTCATAATCTTTTATTTATAAGTTCTTTTTTTTTTTTTGGGTTAACTTTTATTTCTAAGTTTAAGCACTTGACATCAATGCATGTCAAATGTCTTATTAAAATGTGCTCTAGATGAGATCCATATTTTTGTTCTCCTTTTCTAATCCTTAGAGCCCCTAAAGTCTATCCATGTGATGTGTGTGTATATACATGCGCACATACGCATACACACATATATATATATATATATAAAATATCCAAGGAATTACATCTCAATGCTATATTCCACATTCAACAGTTCAGAGAATCTCACTTATCAGCTAAGGAGTAAAATTATCACCAAGTAGTGATTGTAATAGCTCTCTTTTTTTCCCATTGAGTAAGAATTCATTCATAAATTTTGAAAAATGATATAAATAAGATACCAAAACAAACCAGCCAAAGAGATAAGGATTAAAACTGAAATCCAGGTTGGAGGAGGGGTAATTGACCTTGATGACGATTGAGAAAATAGAGAAGAACGAAATTGCACGGCAAGTGCTTAAGAGGTGGGTAGAAGAAGGGGCAATTGGCAAAAAAAAAAAAAATGTAGATGTTGACCTATGATTTTTTAAGGATTATTGTTGGCATTTTAAGAATTTCTTTTTATTTTTCTCCGAGAATGTTATGCTAAAGTATTGGTACCATATTAGTATCCATACCTTAGTCTCATATGCTTTATAGACTATAGTTCATGGTAGAATTTTTTTGTTTTAATGAAAATCCTTTGCAGGAGAGTAGTCTGAAAATACAACTTAATCGTAAAAAAGTTAGTTCTTGTGTATCAGGTCTCACATTGAATCTCATGTAATCTTGATTTTAGTGAAAAAACATGTGTTTCGTGTTGGAATAAGTTGTCTTAAAATTGTATCTTTGAGTTATAATTTTGATGTAATTTAAAATTTTAACTTTAAAACATAATTTCAAAACTATGACACTTAAACTTGTGTCTTCAATTCATGATTTTGTTTTGTTAAGAAATTGGTTCTTCAAGACACATTTTTAAATAGCTAAAATGATATTTTACAAAAACATGTTATACAAATGTTATTTTGCAAAAATGTATTTTTAAAAGACCTTTTTGCAAATACCAGTTTAGCTCACATTTTTTGTGTTAGAATAAGTTATCTTAATATGGCATCTTAGAGTCACGATTTTAATACAATTTAAAATTACGACTTCAAAACACGTTTTTAAATACAACAATTTTGGAATTAATTTCAGTGTGGTTTCATTTTTGGAATTATTTATTTATTTTTTATTCATTTTCATACTTACGAGCTGATCACCAATTTCATAAGACAAGGAAGTTTTTGGATTGCTGAGTAAAAGACATTTAAGTAAAATTTACGACAAATTTAATAACAATATATGAAAATTTTTATATATTTTTTTCTTTGGCCACAAATTTTATATGGTTTCTAAACCTGTCCAAATAACAAATGCAGTTCGCCTGGTGAAAAGTAAACGCAAGATGTGGCCCCAATTAATTGGACGGGACTTCACAGTTAGATGTCAAACTCAACCAACCCAAACTAACTCCCAGCTTCATGGATCTTTCATGATACATGCCGTGTGAAAAACAGCCAAAAGTGTCTAACAGAACGATGTCAACAACAAGTTAGTGTTATGGTAGCATGGATACGTATCACTAAAGCTCGTAATATAAAAAATATCTACTTAAAAATGATTTTTATCACAATATGTTTATATGTTATGTGATGTGTTAGTACAAATAATTTTTTTTTCTTGATTTTATCAATTTGAAATTCCTTATGATGGGCTGGGCCTGGTACCCAATTTGCTTGTAATATGGGCCCAAGTATTAGGAGATCTTTACAAAGCTAATGGACTTCAACTAACAGCCACTTCAATCAGATATGCCCCTATGTGTGTATGTTTCAACTCAGTTAAAAAATAGTAACAATACGAAATTAGATATGCAAATTAAGAATAAAAAATTTCATTCAGTCCATACAAAGTTAATCAAACCATTGTAGAATCAATGGTTAGCTATGAGAGAATCTTTAAACTTCTAACCCCTCATAACTTTTAATATACATATTAATTCCAAAATCGTTGTCAAAACCTAAAAACTATACATTATTTTTTCATAATATTTTTATGGTTTTAACAACTGTTGGGGGGAATATACATATTTTTAAAAATTATAAAGAAATAAAATCACGTTTTAAAAATTAATGAGTTTGTTTATACATAATCAATAATTCTAGAGATGTATATATAATTATGCCAAGCTAACATCCCTGGATTAGAACTTGCTATCGACATACATTGTTAGCTTTTCTTTTCTATGAAAACCTCGCAAAAAACCGTTGAAAATATCATGTAGGATGAATCCACAACGAAGCATCCTAGAATTTACTTGTTGGCATTCATTTTATGCCCCCATGAAATTTTTCCACAGAAATGTCGGCAATAATCCATCTCTCTTGTCGTGTCGCTTACGGTGTCGGACTTGTGCTTTACGCATGGGATCCAATGATGAATGTGAAGCCACGTAAATTTCCCGTACATAAGGAAGATCAAATTAATCAGGGTACTATGAAGTGATGACCTCTAAAAACTATTAAAATTAAAGAGATCTTTTGAAAATCAAAATTACAATAAGTATTTCCCTTGAAAAATATTGATGTCAGAAAAATTTTCCTTAAATAAAGTACTAAGTCAGTCTTTTATATTAGTGGTATGAGTGTAATTATTTTCTTATGGAGCTAGACCAATAAAAAATGTTAAAATAAGTCAAGAAAACTATAAAACTATGTGATGAATTGACCTTAAAAAAAAAAAAAACCTATAAGTGTATATTTATTTAAAAGACTGACTTGGCATTTTATTGGAGAAGAAAATTTCCATTGTCAATATTTTTAAAGATGTGGGCATTTAGAATTTAGGATCATTACCTAGTTCCAATAGTTTTCTTAAGGTGTTATCATTGATTACCAAAATAATTGATATACATGAAAAAAAATGTTACTAATAATTAAGTACAAAATTTGTATAGTAGTAATGAAACACAATTTGTATGCGAATTGGGCCCAACGACTTGGGCCTAAAATTGCCCGTCAACACCAATATTTCTTGCTATTGTATTCAAAATGTTCTTAGTATAAGAACAACTAAACTTATGTATTAAGATAACTTTGAATCTTCTTTTATTTGACAACCTTTTGCATTTAAAACTAAAATTAATTTGTTGTCGCATAAAAGTTGGTGCAAATAATAACTAAAAACTTGACTAATCTTCATAACAATCAATTATGTAGATATGATACTATGAGAAATTTTGCAAATAATTTGTGTTAACGAATGAAATTCAAACAAATAAAATAAGATACGGGGAATTTTTAGAAATGGAGATTATATGCATCAGTTAGCAATGCTTTTTGATATATTTAATTTTGAAAATTTTTTTTCTTTATAGCTTTTTTATCAATTATACATTTTTTCCATGATTTTTTTTCTTTTGTTAGTTATACTCTTTCATTAGTAAAATGTTTTTCACTATCGAATTTCATTTTCTTTTGATTATGTATTTAAGAGAAATATCTTCAAGGTAAAAAAAATAATAATAATAAATTGTTGAACTTAGGGTTCAATTATGTTTTTATGTCATAAGACAAATCTTAAATTAAATGTATTATTTGTTTTTAGGGTATATTTCTTTTTTAGGAAGAGATCTTGTAAAACCACCTAAGCAAAACTGAGTGTATTAAGGATATGCTCGAACAACTCTGAGGTGATCAAATGAAGCATTCCTAAAAGGCGAAAACTACTTGTTGGCAAGTTATGTTTGAATGGATATTTTGAGAGAGAAACTAGGGGTAATGGTCATTTTCTTGGAGAACCTATGAGCACACTTAAAAAAAGGAGCATTTGATAAGTTTTTAAGAGAGTAAAATCTATTATAAATTTATTTTCTTATCTTAACATTTTTGTTAATCTCTCTTGCATTGTTATTTGCTAAATTTAGAGAGATTTTGTTACTTGTGTTTGTTTATTTGTTGTGTAAGCAAAACACATAATTTATGAGATTATAATTTGTACATTTCGTTATTCAGGATATGTTAAAAAAATTTGTGTGAAAACCTCTTAAGAAGGTTATTGGTACCATAGAGATTGGCCTAGGGAGAATTTTATGTTATAATATCAAATTTGATTTAATAAAGTCAAGTGTAATATACTGTAATATATTTTTAAAAAGATGACAATAAGCTAATAGATCATACTCATTAAAATAATAGCTATTGATACTAGCTTTTGGACATAAATCGAGAGCTTAAAGCCTAAGCCTGAAAGACTATCACCTTAATGAATGAGAATAGAACATTAGCTTAGTTTATGTGAGTCTATGACCAATGGATTAGACTGACTAGTTAGGCCCAACCCATTGGCTGATCAAGCCTTGACTTAAACCATACCCATAGACAATGAGGCTAGGAGAGTATCCGATAGGCCAAGTGACTTGCCTGGTATGCAATCGAAGCGAATATACACCTAAAGATGCATTG
This sequence comes from Lumnitzera racemosa, assembly GCA_024138005.1. Lineage (NCBI taxonomy): Eukaryota > Viridiplantae > Streptophyta > Magnoliopsida > Myrtales > Combretaceae > Lumnitzera > Lumnitzera racemosa. The sequence goes on from JAMXBC010000004.1 coordinate 109,639,016, forward strand.
ACTCTAGAAGCGCAACTCCTTCAAGAGACACTTTGAATCCAGTCGCATTACATTTACATTACATTAAATGTGATGTAGCATCTAACGGTTGTCTAATGGCTCATTACATGTTGGCCTACATGGCTAAAGTTTATGGTAACATAAACTGTTAAGGAGGATGGGACAAACACAAGGCCAAAAGATAGTCATTCCTTTTTCCTATGTCACAAATCTTATCAAAATCTTGAAATCACATATAACACATCTCACTTGACAGGCTTAAAGCAAGCCTATAAATAATCCCTCTTTTAACTATGTTGAATGTAAGTTCTAACTTTATGACAACACACTCAATTACTAAACATAATTTTTCCCATTAGGCTTTATTCTCGCCCATAAATCCCTTTTTTAACTCAAGCATTATAATGGTCATATTGACAATCTCTTAATGTAGTAACTCATCCTTATCTATTTTGTAGCTCTCTCCTCCCTTAGACTTAAGAACCTCCTATCCAAGGCCTAATTCTCTTCGGATACCCAAAACACTCTACCAAATATAAAGATAAAATTACAATATTAAAACACAACCTTACTAGGAGAAAAGGATTTAGAATAATAATTGGCTTTTTAATCCTAAAAATGTGTATCTTAAAATTAGGATGATGGAAAACTATGGGTGGAAAAATGTAACTAAATAATAAACGAAGTTTGAAGTGTTAGAAATGTTCAAAATGGTATGGAATTGCTTAATATTATAGAAGGTGTAGATATAAATTAGATAAATATACAAAAAGTAGAAAAGTATAGGGAAAGTGATGCAATGCGATGATATTCCATCCTAATGATCAAAAGAATATAAGAAAAATTGTAAGGCGGACAGTGCATTTTATATGAGAAAATGCCATATATGTCTGCTTGACTTCAAATTTTCAATTGCAAAGTCTCTTGGCCCCTTTTCGTAGGGTAGAATTGAAGTGACTTTGGCCATTATGTATTAATTGTATTAAATTTAATACATTGCATTAGTTAGTAAATGATATTTAAGTATTACTAAGATTTTAATATGTAAAAATATTAATGATAACATTTTAAAATTTGCTTATTATTACTAGTATGTATACAAATATTATTTGTAAAGCTTAAAGCTAAGCCAAGTAATCTAGGCTTGAACTTAAAACCCAAGGTTTAGGGCGATCGATTAATAGATCCGATCAAACCGAAATTATAAACTAATGAGAGAAATATTAATAAAACTGATCCCGTAAACTTGAATTTAAGAAAATAAGTAATAAAATAGGAGACTATAAAATTTTCAAATTTTAAGCATAATAAGTATTAATTACCGAAAATGAGAAAAGTGTAATCAAATAACTAATAAATTACTAAAGATAGATTATATGTATACTAAAAATTTTAGAATAACCAAAATAATAATAAAAATATTCACATTTTAGAATAACCAAAATAATAATAAAAATATTCACATGTATCCCACATGTATTTATGTGTAGATAAAAATACGCGAAATTACCTAAATTGGCCAAAAACTAAGTAAATAATTAAGGAAAAATTATAAATTAATTGTAAAAAAATCAGAGGAGCCTAGAATAATCCAAATCAAGTCGTGGAAAGTCAAACTCTGTAAAAGAAAAATCAGCCAATTAAAATTAGACAACATAAAAGCCAAAAATCAAGAAAATTGGGCAAAGTCTTATCTAATTAATGCAAAATAATTACAAAAAATCGTCTATAAATAGAGGAAAAATTTCCAGAAGTCATTTGGACAATTTAGAATTTGGGAAAAATAAGAAAATTGAAAAATAGAGAGAAAATCGAGAAAAAAGAAAAAAAGAAAAGGAAACTGTGCAAATTTGTGTAGTGAGAGAAACCCACACCTCACCACCACCACACCACTCTAGCTCCACCGTCTAGGCCGGCCGACAGCCTTGGATCGGGTTTGGATAGCCAGAAAGCTTTGGACAGCCAGAAAGCTTTGGACTGATTAGTCTCTTAAATTTTCCGATTTTGAATAATTTTGTAAAATTAGTTATTTTACCAAGAAAATTGTGAAACTTGTTATTTTAAGGTTTTATTATATGTAGATTTAGGAAAAAAAATATTTATTTAGTTTAATTATGTCTGCAATTATAGGGTTCTTAACAAATTGTTCAAAACCGAGCATGATTAGAACGGAAAATAAATAGGTTTAGGAGTGTAGTTTGAAACTCAATTTTTTTTTCCTGTAAGATGCTCATATGATATAGAACAATGCTATGAAGTCATTTTTTAAAATTAATTTTCGAAATTTTTAAGTTAATTTTTAGCCTTATAGAGATAGGAAAATTAGGTGATTTAGGGTTAATTAGGTGATTAGGATGTTAATTACTGATTAGGATATTAATGATATGTTTAAGGATGTTAATCTCTGAAGTGGAACCCTAATCCTACCCTTTAGGTATTAAGTATGGTTAATTAGGGAAATTAGGTAAGTAATATAAGAAATTAGTAATATGTGATATTGTAAATTAATAAATCTAAAAAAAATAGAGTTATTTAGATAATATTATAATAGAAACCAGAAAAATAATAAATCTGAAAATAACATTTAATTTTAAGTAAATGTCTCAAAATGTAAGATTTTCACACATTTGGAATAAATCCAATACTGCAATTAGGGTTAGCGTGTACCGAATAGTTTAGAATACCAAATTACGATCCAATAGGATATTTGGACATTCGAGCTTAATGTGATTAATTTCACATTAGGATTCGAGCATATTTAAGACTTAGAAATCAAAGTTTAAAATCTCATTTAAGATTCGAACACCGAAATAGAGTACAACAAATCATTAGGACGTAATGGATATACACGGGAAAAAATGAGTTAAAATATAACTTAGAATATGAAACCATAAATTATAAGTACTAAAAAGACCTATTTGTATTATAGGACACCCAGAGACAAATCAACTTGCGATTAAGGGATCGAGCGATTGAGCAACTCCAAGTAAGTTGGGTTATTGCTTATTGTAATAGAGTACTAGTTTTGTAGTATTCGGAGACTTAGGCTTGTATATGATTGTGACTGTAAGTAGTTTACGCATGTGTTTGATGTATTTGAATTCGTGCTGAATTTGTATTATGAATGATTTTGTGACTTATTGAATTGGTATGTTTGAACACCCTAAACGGAATTTAATCTTAATCAACCTTAATAACAAAAAATGTCATGCATTGCAACCCATTAGGGGATCATAAGATTCTCCAACCAAATACCGACCCCTTCGAAAGGGATAGCGCAGGATTGCAAAATGGTCTCTTCTTCATCCTTAGTCGAACTAAGTGATAGAAGAGAAGGTCGCGGCGAGGGTGAAGTCAATGGTTTGAAGGTAGTCGCGGGAGGAGTGAGGTCTCCATTGCACAAGTCTGGGTTTGGTTGTGAGCTGCTGCATAACATGGAAACTCCTCAACCCGGATTGGAGCGGGTGAAATTTCTCTAATTTCACAACGGACCGGACTACGTTATGCGTGACACTTGATTGTTGCATTGCATGAAAATAATTGTTTGATAACCCTGTTTGTGCTTATATGCATTCATGAGTCTCCAATTCAACTTACTGAGCTGTAGTTGCTCATACCTTTATAGATCCTTTTGAAGGTTCTGATTTCTGAACACTTCAAGTACTATGCCGCCCTACAATTACCCAGAGGTTAGTTCGTTGGAAGCCAGAGGTGTGAGGATCAAGTTACTTAGTATAATGTGTAACTAGAGTGATAATGTAATTAGGGATGAAAGACTGATAGTTATTATGTAATCTAATGTATTGTTATGTTTATGTAAAACTTCCTGGGAAGCTCTGTAGATTTATATATAATTATAAATGTTTATTAGAAATTTGTACTATTTATCATAATTATTAATCGGACTGTTTACTTCAAAGCGAGGAGTTGTCGACGCCTTGTGTAGATCATGTCTATGGTAGGCACTGTGAGGCCAGTTACTATCATAGAATGGTTTACACGGCGGGACTGTTGTGACTCTGCAACTTTGGGGCGTAACATTATTGTACTACGTTTACATCGCATTAAATGCGATTAATGGGATGTAATGTCTAACAGCTATCTAATGGCTCATCTTATGTCCGCGTACTTGTTTGAAGTGTAAAATGCTATAAAGCATTAATAAGGATGAGATAAACATAAAATCTAAAGTAATTATTCATTTCTCCAATATCATAAATCTTGTCAAAATCCCCATATTGTAGGGTTGCATGTCCCAACTTGACAAGGGGTTTGGAACAAAACTTACAAGTAATTCCTCTTTGAGCCCTTTTTGAAGCAAGCTCCAACTCTATCACATACAAACTCAATTACCACACATAATTCTACCGGTTCGGTTTTATTCTCTTCATAAGTCCCTTTTTAACTTAAGTTCTAAAGTGGCTACGGTGGCCACATCAAACAATCGTCTTAGTATGGTAAGTTATGCTATCTATTTTGCGGCTCTATCCTTTCCCGGACTCAATAACCTTCTATCTAAGACCCAATTCTCCTTGAGAGGTCCAAAAGACTACCAAAAATAAAGATAAAATAGTCATAAAACACAAAGGTTTCGAGGAAAAAGATTTAGAAAAAATGATTGTCTTTTTAATCGTAGAAATGTGTATCTTAAAAATAGGATGATGGAAATGATAGTAGAAAAATACAACTTAAAAAAAAAGAAGAAGTTAAAAGTTTAAATTTTATGGTTAGAAATGATTAAAGAGGTATGGGGTTGCTTAATATTATAGAAGATATAGATATAAATTAGATAACATATAAAAGGTAGAAAAATACGGAAAGCTAAAGTTATGTAAGTGGATTTTAGCTCATGAACTGTCTCATTTAACTTATATTTTAAGTGGATTTAGCTTAAGGTTTTTTATCCCATTAAAAAAATAATCTAAATAAACTTGATTTGTTTAACTTTTTTATTAAAACAAATTTATTTAAATCAATCCATTTAATATATTTATGTCTTTAACTCGCATACCTGTTTACTTGATTTTTATTTTAAATGAATAAGGATCGAAGTTTTTCAACCACACTCTAAAACTCCATCCATTTAATTCATAAATTAAAATAGGCTAAATTGAATTAGTCTATTTAATCTATCTTGCACGATTCTAAGGAAAGCGATGTAATGGAGCGATATTCCAGTCTGTTGCTCGGAAGACTACAAGGAAAATTGTATAAGTGGACGGTGTATTTCACGGGGGAGAACGTCTTATCTGCTTGACTTCGAATTTTCAATTGCAAATTCTCCTGGCTCCTTTCGTACGGTTGAATTGGTAAATAGTATATAAAAATTAATAAAATTTTAATATATAAAATTCTGAATAATAGCATTTTAAAATCTACTCATTATTACTTGTCTATATATAAATATTATAAATATTATCTCATAACTCATCCCATAGTAAGTGAATCTACAATTCTAATTAAACAATTTAGTGGTTCAGACTTATTCTAGTAGTACAAACACAGTTTTTCTATTGAGATGGATAGAATTTAAATAATTTCATAATATTTTTTAAAATTATAAAGTGTAAACGAGTTTAATTAAGTCAACTTGAACTCAAATTTATAAATATTATTTCAAGTCAAGTTTAAGCATTATAAATTAAATCTCGGTTGAATTTGATTTACAAGTTTTTCCATTCGACTAGAGTTCAATTTTAACACTATTCCATCTTAACTCGATTCCTTTCTAGCCCTGGATCCCACCCTGTCATTCAAGACATAAGTTCGTTTAACTTGCAAGTAAAAAAAATCTTATATAATTTGATAGTCCACTTACAAAATAGAAGATGATAAATCTAATAAAGTATATTAAAAAAAAAGGAAAGGAAAGGAAATAAACTTCAATTCCATGTAAAAATTTAGCGGTTACTGACTGCTGAGCAACTTGTGTTATAATGATTTCCCAAAAAACAATCAAGAACATGAGAAAATGATCAAATTACTCAAAAATGTATGAAATAAGGGAGAAATACTCAAATGGAAATGCATATAACATACAAATGTGACAAGTGAGTAAAGAGTGTTTTTCCTCTGTTGAATGACAATAATGTGCTCCAAAATACTTTTATATATTTAAAATAATACAAGCAAGATACTTAGCTTAGCAATCATTAAAATTATTCAAATTCAAACTTCCATGAACAACGGTGAATTAAAACCTCAAGATCACAACTTTAATCCGGATCATAATTTAATTAGTACCCAGCTATGATCTATTCAATGAAGTAAGTTATGAATGAATATCCCTCATATTACAGAATTACCTATAAAAATATTGTAGATATACAACTCTAGTTAATATATGCAATAATACCGTTTAGCTTCTAACAAAGATGGAAGGTTTAAAGCTATTATATTGAAAATGGAATAAAAGACTCTATTTAGTACAATAATGACTAGCAATTAGCAAAAACTGGAAAGACGATTGATATTTTATGGATTTGGTTTTAGCATAAAAAAGAGAAGGTATTTGAGGAAAAAGGTGTTGTGAGAAAAATTATTTTAATGTCCCTTTTCACTGCTTTTTGAGATAAAAATATATTTTTAATCTAAAGGGTAAATAAAAAAAATATCATTATAAATGTTGAATTTTAAGGAGAGTGGAGTAAAGAACTCTACTATTTATTTAATAATATAATAAAAGTTAAATATAGAAATAGATTAAATAAACATTAGGAAAGATCGGCACTGCTATATTCCATCCAAGTGCTCCGAAGAATACGAGTGATACGGTTGGCGGTGCATTATTATGTAGGACTCCATCCGGAAAACGACTCCTTGAATAATATACGTTATGTATTATACATATAGTACATAAATACTAATATATATGATATATATAAATTTTAAATGATAATTTATTTTAAAATTATCTCTTTTATTTTTATGTATATTAATATTTTATTGATATTTATAAGTTATATATATATATATAATATGTGATATATAAGAGTTAATCAAACTTTTTTTCTCCGGGGCACATAAAAATGACTTATTTGCTTGACTTTGAATTTTCAACCGCAAAGTCTACTCGACCGCCCCCTTTTGCATGCTTAGACTTGAATCACAAACGAAAATACCATTAATAGGATTAGGACGTTACATTGATAAATTAATGGAGCACGAGAATTAATAAAATTTTAATATATAAAAATATAATTCTTTTTTTTATTACGAAAGTGAGATGACTAGAAACAATTAAAATCTCATTTTTCTATATAGCTATTTTTTTCTTTGTAAAATATATATAATCAACGAATTATTAAAAAAGAAAAAAAAAAAACCTTGTGAAGAACAACTAGAAGACGCTAACAGGACCATATCACAATGCACAACGTTTATATATCCTCTCATGGTGTACGACCGTGCGCTCCCTTTCCTTCACATTCTCATTTAAGGATAGACAATAATATGGTGTCGATTAACAAGCGTACTAATTTCTCTCCGATCATGTCCACCATTCTAGTGATGCATGTGTATGTAATGTTGGCTTCCATATACTTTCACGTTCGACAGGGTTCGAAACATCGTTGCGCACCGGTGTCATGTGGTCCAATCTCTATCAGCGATCCTTTTCGATTAAAAAACCAACCTACGCATCGTAATGATTCAGAAAATGAATTGTCTCTTATGAATAACCAAATTATTTTAATCGTAGACACTTATAACTATCATGTACACTAAATGAATAGTCGTTTGATATATGTAATTGATCCCACTTTGAAACTAGAACTCCACAAAGATACAAGCTCCTTTAATAAGAGCTCAAGCGATTTCTTCCGGTCCTTTCCGAATCAATTCTACCCATGGCCTCATGGAGTCAGTATCATAGAACGTTCAGTTCCTTTCAATTCTCCTCGATTTTTTTTTTTTTTTTTTTTTATCTATGTGAGTTATACAATTGCCCCAAATCCAATCATTTTATTTAATTTCATAACATCTTTTAAGATTATCAAGTATAAACAAGTTTAATTAAATCGACCTTGAGCTCAAGTTTATAAGTATCATTTCAAGCCAAGTTCGAGTTTTATAAATTAAAGCTCAATCGAATTCAAGTTTTAAGTTTTTTCATTTAACTAAAGTTTAAACTTAACATTATATCATATCGACTCGATTCGTTTACAGTCCTACGTTCCAAACTATCATTCATAACATAATTTCATTTAACCAGTAAGAAAAAAAAAACTTTTATAATTTGATAATCCACTTACAAAATAGAAAATAATCAATCTCATAAAGTATATTAAAAAAAAAATAGAAAAGAACTTCAATTCCATGTAAAAGTTTGACAGTTATTGCTAGGTAACTTGTGTTATAATGGATTCCAAAAAAAAAAAAAAATCAAGAACATGAGAAAATGATCAAATTACTCAAAAATGTATGACATAAAAGAGAAATACTCAAATGGAAATGTATATAACATACAAATGTGACGGGTGAGCAAAGAGTGTTTTTCATATTTTCAATAACAATAATGTGCTCCAAAATAGTTTTATATATTTAAAATAATACAAGCAAGATACTTGCCTTAGCAATCGTTAAAATTATTCAAATTCAAACGTCTATGAACAGCTATGAATTGAAACCTCATGATCACAACTTTAACCTTAATTCAATCATAATCTAACTAATATCCACCTAAGACCTGTTCGATCAGTAGAGTACGTTTGATATCTTTCATATAACAAGATTACTTGTAAAAAGATTATGGATATACAACTCTAGTTAATATATGCGATAATGCTGTTTAGCTTCTAACAAAGATGGAAGGTTTAAAGCTAATATATTGAAAATGGAATAAAAGGCTCTATTTAGTACAATAATGATTAGCAATTAGCAAAAATTGGAAAGACAATTGATATTTTATGGATTTGGTTTTAGCATAAAAAAGAGAAGGTATTTCAGGAAAACGGTTTTGTGAGAAAAATTATTTTAATGTCCCTTTTAACTGCTTTTTGAGATAAAAATATATTTATAATTTAAAGAGAAATAAAAAAAAAATATCATTACAAATGTTGAATTTTAAGGAGCGTGGGCTAAAAAACTCTACAATTTATTTAATAATATAATAAGAGTTAAATATAGAAATAGATTAAATAAACATTAGGAAAGACAAGCACTGCTATATATTCCATCCATGTGCTCCGAAGAATATAAGTTATTCAGTTGACGGTGCATTATTAAGTAGGAGTGTAGGACTTCATCCGGAAAACCACTCAATGAATAATATACATTATGTATTATATATATATATATAAATATTACTATATATAAAATATAAATCATGAATAATAATTTATTTAAAATATATCTCTTTCATTATTATTTATATTAATATTTTATTGATATTTATGTGTTAAGTATAACACATAATAGCTAATCAAATTTTTTTTCTTGACCACATAGAAATGACTTATGTGCTTGACTTTGAATTTTCAACTGCAAAGTCTCCTCGCCTGCCCCCCTTTTGCACGCTTGACTTGAATCACAAAGGAAAATACCATTAATAGGATTAGCACGTTACATTGATAAATTAATAGTGGACGAGAAATAATAAAATTTTAATATATAAAAATATAATTCCTTTTCGTATTATTAAAGTGAGATGATAGTGGATGTTCAACTACAAACAATTAAAATTTCATTGTTCTATATAGCTATTTTTTTTTTCTTCGTAAAATATATATAATCAACAATTTAATTTTTTTTTAAAAAAAAAAACCCTTGTGAAGAACAACTTGAATACGCTAACTGGACCATATTACAATGCACAACGTTTAAAGCGACCTATACATACATATATATATATATATATGTATATCCTCTCATGGTATGCGGTCATGCGCTCTCTTTCCTTCACATTCTCATTTAAAGGATAGACAATAATACGGCGTCGAGTAGAGTAGACTAAATTCTCTCCGATCATGTCCAGCATTCTTGTGGTGCATGTGTATGTAATGTTGGCTTCCATATACTTTCAAGTTGGAGAGGGTTCAAATCATTACTGTGCACCCGTCTCGTGTGGTTCAATATCTATTAGCTCTCCTTTCCGATTAAAAGACCAACCTAAATATTGTGGTAATTCAAAATGTGAATTGTCATGTGTGAATAACCAAACCATTCTAACCGTAGATACTTATAATTATCTTGTACAAAACGTAGAAACTGATACAATCGATATAATCGATCCTACTTTAAAACTAAAACTCTTCAAAGATACATGCACCTTTAATGAGAGCTCAAGTGATTTCGTCCGATCCTTTCCCAATCAATTCCACCTATGGTCTAGTGAATTCAGTATCATAGAATGTTCAGTTCCTCTTAATTCTTCTCAATTTCCATTTTCTGGTTTAGAAGAGTTATACCATTGCCCCAAATCCAATCATGGGTCTTCCACTTCTTATGCATCTTCCCAAAATTCAACCATATATACTTATGTCGTGGGATATCTAGACGTATCCAGTTTCCCCAAGTCTTGCATAGTAAAATTCCAACAATGGTTCGATTACCATCCAGTGTGTAGTAATATCTCTGGTTCTTTAATTCTCCATGAGCTGCAAGCGAGTTACCGCCTGACTTGTATTGATGATTCAAAGGGTAAAGCTATCGATTTACACTACGCGTAAGTACCTTCTTACATATGCCTCGTTAAACTTAAGAAAATTCTTATTCGTTCTTTTGGTTCCACTAATCCAAACTTATATTACTAATCTTATTTTAGCATAAGCTATGGGATATTGGGTGGTGGCTGCTTAAGGTTTCTGCGACAAGAGATGTCGAAAATTCTGAAGATAGGTAAAACCCTGTTGTTTTCTAGTGTGTGTATTCAATTATTTACTAAGGTTTCATTTTCTTGAATGGAAATTATAGGAAAAAAGGTTAAATAGATTACTAGTCTACCTATTTTTAGTGAGATATATCATATAAGATAAGTAAAATGGTATAATTCTAATATAGTTTCACTCATTCTATATATTATATATTCTATGAAAAATATACCTAAAATAGGTAGACATATCTAACTATAAATAAGGCATGTCGTTTTTTCTTTTTCTTTTTACATAGTATGCACAGTGGTATACCAAATCTAAAACATGATTATTCTCGTTGCACTTGCTGGCATTTAGAATATAATTTAGATGAATGTTGAATGTTGTGATGAATTTTTGGGAATGATTTTTCTTTAACTTTTGTAATCTAGTGGTATAAATACGATTCTAATGAATGAGATTTGATTTTCTCTTACCTTATAATTGTAATAAGTGGTAAAAGGAAGTCTTTTCCTTTTTTTTTTTCATAAAAAGGAAAAACCTTTTCAAATGGTCTATATTATGGAGAATTTGATATGCTATTTTCACTAATGTCATGTTCTACGTAAGCAAACCCTAAGAGTTTAGAGCTTCATCCTACCCAATATTCATCGATAACCTCTTTTCACAAAAAAGAAACAAGAAAAAAAAAAAAAAATCCAAAAGTTGAGAGTTTAAGTTTATGTCTAAGTTAGACAAAAAAACTAAGTAAATGCATTTTTATAAATCACCAATTAAATAGGCAATTATAAGTATAACGTCCATAAAAAAAGGTTTCAATGATATTAACACATTATGTAGATGATAAGTAGCGTATAAGTATTCATAAAATTTCGATAAATGAAAATAAAATTTCAAAAGGTACGTTTTTTCATTAACATATATCAAAATTTTATGAATACGTATTTATTGATTTACGTGGCATGTTAGTATTAATTGAATCTTTTTTTTTTTAAATCCTTAATAGATGTTCAATTACAATTTTCAAGGATTAACCTTTGTTGTTTTCAAAATATTGTCTCAATCAATGTTCTAACCAATCATAATGAAATGCATAAGCATATAACACAAGATTCAATACTTATCATTTCTATCATATATAGGCATTTGATTGTGATTAGTTGAGATACAATTGGGATGGGATTTTGGAAACAACAAATATCTATCCATTTTGTAATAGATGTAGATTAATGTTTTTCCATAAGTCTTCTATTTCAATACAAGTAATCAACTAATCCAAAGTAACAAACTCTTACATGGATGAAAAGAAAAAAACTATCTTTTAATCGATCGTTTTTTATTTTAAAGAACTCATTAGTTTCTTAGTATGTCTTTAGAAACTTCATGTCTTAACAATCTATCTGCTTTAGTTTTAAGATTCTTAGAATGAATTCCTTATGTTTTTTTTTTTATAATATTTATAGCTTCACGTACGTATGTACTTATGTATGTATATGTGTGTGTGTGAAAAAGGAAAGATTACTTTGCAACATTGCATGTAAGTTGCTTCTTCTCATAAGTCACTTAGAAGATAAAATGGAAAGAGAGAATTGATTTTTTTTAATTTTTTGTTATATTTATTAGATTATTTAATTAAATATATTTAATAATGTTGCTGTATTAAATTAATTATATTAAACATCACATATTGATACAAGTATAATTAACCAAAAAATCTAGGACTGTCATGTGTGCTAATTTCTACATAAATAACTAATCTATATAGTAGCTTATTCATTTATTTATTTAAATTTTTTTTTGTTATAAATGCTCAACACTCATTAATTTCCAATGTTGAATGTATTTTTATTTTCTAAATAAGAAATATGGGTAATGAATTGACAAATTCAAATGAGTTATAAAATGATACTCTTAAAGACTATCAAAATTATAGAAATAATACAAATACCCAAAATTTAGCTTACACCCATTGAAATCAAATGACAAAACATGTTTTTTTTAATATTATAGCAAGTCTATCTTTTGCAAAAGTATATATTTGTAATTATTTTTTATTTCAGAGTCTAAAACGAGGCAAATTAAGTGATGATTCGACTTTGAAAAATTATTACAAACATAGGCTGTTGAATCATTTTGCAAAATTATTTCTCTACTAATGAGTTTCTTTTAGGTATAATAATGATAACTGGGAGATCAATGGTGATTATCATATTGTTGGCTCCCATCTTCATACGTAAATTCATGCGAAGACACTTATCTATGGACGAAGGAATTGAAGAGTTTCTATCAACTCATGAGAGTATGATGCCAATACGGTATTCCTTTTCAGATCTCAAGAAAATCACGGGAGGATTTAGAGAGAAACTTGGCCAAGGCGGATATGGTTCGGTTTATAAAGGAAAATTGAGGAGCGGGAAAATTGTAGCAATAAAACTATTAAATGAGCTAAAAAACGATGGGCAAGATTTTATTAATGAGGTAGCAACAATTGGAAGAATTCACCATGTTAATGTGGTCCGATTGGTAGGATTTTGTGTAGAAAGGTCAAGAAAAGCTTTGATTTATGATTTCATGCCAAATGGTTCTTTAGATAAGTTCATTTTCTCACAAGAAAGACCTTTGGATCTTCTAAGTTGGGAGGATATATTCAAGATTGCAATTGGAGTGACTCAAGGAATTGAGTATTTACACCATGGTTGTGACATGCAAATTCTTCATTTTGATATAAAGCCACACAACATTCTTCTTGATGAGAATTTGACTCCGAAAGTTTCTGATTTTGGACTAGCAAAATTATATCCAGTGGGAAATAATACAATATCTTTAACGGCCGCCCGTGGTACTTTAGGCTATATTGCTCCAGAATTATTCTACAAAAATATTGGAGGTGTTTCTCATAAGGCAGATGTATATAGTTTTGGGATGCTGCTCATTGAGATGATAGGTAAGAGAAGAAATTTCGACAAACCTGGAAATAATTCAAGTCATATGGTCTTCTCTTCATGGATTTATGATCATATTGATAGAGGACAACAATTGGAAATACTAGAACAAGCTACGGAACCAGAAAAAATACTTATAATGAAAATGGTTATCGTAGCATTATGGTGTCTACAATTAAGACCCATCGATCGTCCTTCAATGAACAACGTCCTCAAAATGCTTGAAGGAGATATTGCGCTCTTAGAGTTGCCACCTAAACCTTCATTATATCCTCAAGATGGATCACATATGGCTCAAGAAAACAATATTGTACTAGCACAAACATCTTCAATGAACGTCTTGGATTCCATTACCATTGAGGCAAGATGATTTTTCCATGTCATTAAAAAATAATTCTCTCACACAAGCTTGTGACAATACCATAATTATGTTATTCTATAGCCATCTTTCTCAACTAAAATTATAACTTCAGGTTCATCCAATACTATTAATGAGATGTATGTGAAAGATGATATTTGTTTTGACCTCTTTCTTCTTCTAAAGTTAGTTCTTGATTTTTAGTGTAAATCAAGCGTTAATTACTTAAAATTTTGCAAAATGTGGTTGAATAATTCCATCTTTATAAATTTTTTGGTCTATGGGCAATCAACAAAGGGCATTGCTCACAAAAAACAAAAAAATAAAAATAAAGAAAGAAAAAAGAAAAGGAGCTCTATATTCACAAATAATCGAATAGTTAACAATTTGAAAGAATATATACATAAGTGGATACCAACCATCATACTCATATTAATTAATGTTATAGATTATCGTTATTGTTTGATTGTATTAAATTACCCATTAGCCCTATTATTAAGACTTTAGTCTCATCCTTAAGTACATGGTCTTGCAAAATTTAGAAGCTCATGTCGTCAATTAATATCATCTATATCTTCAATGTCATATTATCATAAATATCATTTCCATTCTTGTTTGGTTGCTAATCAATTGAGCGGATTTTCTTTACCATTAGAATTCATCTATAATTTAGCATCGTAATATCGACTAATGACCTTTGAGTATTGTTTTACGTATGATAACATCGGTTGTGTGTACTATGAAAATCTATCCCCCTAACCTTTTGAAAGTTTTGTGATTGGAATGATTATGATATGATCAAAGTGAAACCCTTACTGGATTTAAATCCTTTGAGTTTACCTTTTCTTTAATCTTTTCTTAATTTATAAATACGTTGTCACGATTATCTAGATTTCTAAAAAACACTATAATTTCATCATGAGGTCATCGTCAAATCATCATTTTCATTATAATCATTACCATTGACTACTTGTAGTAGTATTTTAGGAGGATAAATTGAGGAAATTAAGGAAACTAATTTTGTTGCATTAGAGAAAATATACAAAAGCGAGTTATCAGTAAAATTATCCTTTACAAGTTAGTTAGATGTAACATAACATCATGATAATGTGATAAAACCGTTGCCATAGTTCACTTCATTATATCTAACTTATAAGAAATGGGTTATAAGTTATTCCATTTTTTTCCCTTACAAGAATATCATTCTTAATTGTTATTGCCAATAATATGGGGAGAGGATAACTAGTTAGTAACTACTACTAGTATCAACCAACATTATTGTAATTAACTTTATACAGTAAAAAAAAATATATTTAGAAAAAAGGAACAACAAAAAACTTAATCTAAGTCTCAAAGGATAAATTTTATAGATCGCAAAGTCTACATCTAATTAGCTTAAAGATGACGAAAGAAATATAAACTATTATCAAACTTAACCATTATGCAAATCAACTTAAAGATGATGAAAGAAATATAAACTATTATCAAAACCTAACCATTATGCAAGCTTAGATCTCATTGCAAAAGAAATTGTGCAAGCTTTGAGAAGGGAAAAAGGTAATAATAGTTGAATGACACTTAAAATAGATGTTGTTGATAGTAACATTTCAACTAAGCACTCTGGAAGCCCAAGCCTAATCTATTCAGGTTCCTCAAGCAACTCTCTTAATCTTAGAGGCTTTCTCTCCTGCTAAGTGCACGGACCACCTCGAGTCTAAACATAAGTAGAGCATCACCACATCGGACGCCCATGCAAGGGCTTGTGCGATCCCCAAGCATGTCCTAAGCTCCGAGCTTATTCTCAACCTCCGATGGAGAGAAAGGCTAAGCACTCTTCGAGAGACCCACGAATTACTGAACCCCCTAAGTCCAAGCTCAAGGCATTGGACAAGCTTATAATGGCCAAATCCATGACATAGTAAATTCCCCACAACCACTAAGTCGGACCATGCCTATAGTCAAGACTTCAATTCAAAAGACACATTGTAAGGAAAAGCTGAGCTCTCCTGTCTTCTTATTAAATGCTACATGACAACTTACTATACAGCCTAAGGATCTATTCCCCATACTATGGAAGTTGCCCACTCCGATGTGACAAGATATTTTGTCAAGCTTACCAATCGGCAAAAAGAAGCTGTACTTTCTCGTATTGACCCTATCCCTACCTCAAATTGTACACAAACCAATCCTCAGATGTCAACCCTGCTCCATATAAATAGGATATGGAGCCTCTAATGAAAGGATCCACTTTTTTCTCCTCTTAACCTCCCTTCATGAGCACTCTTAATTCTCACTTCATTTTTAAATGCTCTCCTTGCTAGCTTGAGTATTGGAGAGTCTTTATTGGCTATCCCATAGGAAGTTTTCTACATGTTTACCACCATTTGTGACTATTGAATCATTAGGAGTGTAGGCAAAGATCACCTTGGTGGCACTTACTATCACCATTTCGCACCTAAAAGAATCCTTGTGATAAATTGAAGAGTAATTTCATTAAACTTACACTTCAAGAAACTCAAAAATTAATCTATCTAATAGGCTTGGAATTAAGTCATTAGAGAACATTAGGTTTTTTTCCATTAGATTAGGCATTTAAGCTAAAAATCGAGCCAACAAAACTTTATCATTGAGAAAGCATAGAACAAGCAAAGTGGTGAAAAGCTAAGCACCTAAGCACAGCTGGTATGGGTTAATATTTTTAAGGTTGTTATGGAGGTTTTGCCAGCCAATTATATGCAAATGTCTAAGATGTGGAGAGAAAACTGAGTATTTAAATCGTGATCTCGAGAAATGTCATTGTCTAGAATGGATAACTAAAGAAAGGAAATCTTGGACAAAAAAGGAATCAGGATGAGGATGTTTTAATTTGGATGAAACTATATTCTCAAATCAAAACAAGGTATCTAACAAATTTTCATCCTCCCAAGGAATTTATATTTGGTTTCATGATCTGGGAGGTTCAATCATTAAGGAATAACTTCTGTAATCCTGGCTATTAAGTATCAACCAAGGAATTTATTGCCGTGTAATCGAAGCTTGACCTTTGAAGATTAGACTTTAAATAGAAGAAAGTCGATATAAAAAATCTGACTTGGAAGTTCCCCCATATTGGATGGGTTAAGCTTAACATTGATGAATTTATTTTATTAACCTTTAATTAAGCAACAACATGAGGCATAACAGATCATTATGTTAGACGCTGATTTGGTTCTGCAAAGAAGGTTTGAAACGTCGATATCCTAACATCGGTCTAGCAAAAGGAACTATCCTCTTGTCTCTTTCCTTTTTCTTGTTATTTTGAACTTTTTTTCTTAAACATATTTAAGAAAAAAACTATTAAATTAATTACCATGGAAAATTAGGTGACACGCATTAACCATTATGGTCACCATTCCATCCTTTTTTTTTTTTTTTTACGGCACCAATACCACAATTATTTTTATATTTGATTTAATTATCTTTAAATCTAAACCATTAAATAATCTATAAATTTAATTGTTTAAATTTAAAACATAAAAATAAATGGCGAGATTATAGACGAGACTAATCATATCAAAATACGGTATCGTAGAATCTCCTAATTATGAAAGGACAATTTTTATTCATTTTCATCATTAATTTAATTACCTTTAAATCTAAGTCATTAAGCAATCCATTAATTTAATGGTTCGAATTTAATATATAAAAATAAAAGATAAAATTAAAGATAAAACCAATCATGTCAAAATAAAAGAGGACACCGGAGAATCTCCTAATTATGAAAGAACAATTTTCATTCATTTTCTAAAGTTGGAAAACTTAAATGGAGTAAAAAAAAATTAAAAAAATTACTAACATTGAAAATTTTGTTAAACCTTACGGAGTTTATATATTCCCCTATTTCCGAGATATATATATTGGGCTTTACTAATTTTCAATATTTTATAGGCTATATGAAAGACATGGATGAGATGACTGTGTATATTGTCAGGTCTAATGACCAACATTAAATTTTAAATCAAGATTCGCCTCTGTAATTACATGCTCAAACTGCAACCCCAACCAACCCCCCCACGCCACCCCCCACCCCCCCAAACAACACCCCTGGGGCTGAAAAACAAAGGGTGGTTTTGTTAGTATATAATTGATATGAACAGTATTTATTTTGAATTTTATTGCATGATTCTACTAATAATGACTGTGTGTAGATAAGGAAAACGAATTTAAGGGAAAAATACATCAAAATGGCGTCGCCCGGACTCGAACCGGAGACCTTCAGTGTGTTAGACTGACGTGATAACCAACTACACCACGACACCTTAGTGTTGTGTCCGTTTGTAATTTCTATAACATAAACTTTCATTCGTTTAAATCACTCCATTTTCATGATCGACACGCATTTTTCGCTTGACACCAAACCATATCTCTACCCAAAACCTTGAAAATCAAGCTGTTCAAACGCCAATAGACACGAATGAAAAATAAAATCATCGTTTTGGTTGAAACATAACTAGAGTAAAAATGGGCAAGTATACCTTCTTCAAGAGGAGGGTGTCATTGTTTCAAGTAATATTGGTCATGTCTCTAGTAGTGGCAGCTAGAGTAGAGGCAGTGGCAGACTTGGACTGTGCCACCGTCACGGCTCTAGTTGCGACATGCTCGGCATTCATCGCAAACGGCACGCCCGACCCATATCCTGGTTCTCAGTGCTGTGATGCAATTAGCACCCTCAACATGTTAACTAAACCGGACGAGAACCTGCAGTTGGTCTGCAGCTGCATAATGGGGATCATCAGTACATATAATCCTAATGCCACTGCTATTGCTACTTTGCCTGGCTTCTGTGGTGTCTCTTTGGGCTTCAATATCAACCCTGGCACTGATTGCAACTAGTATATATTTCTCCTCTATTCACTGCTCAGTTTTATCTAGAGCAAAAGTAGAAAGCCTTTTGTGCTGTTACATTTTCCTTATTATAATCCAAAGCTTTACGACCCCTCAAATGTTATCATAATAATATTTAGAAGTTGCAAATACTAGTAGCTTTTATATGTTTAATTGTGGTAGATCACGAGCGATGAAAATGGCCAATCAATGATGGTGGTGAATTGAAAATGGAAAAAAAAGAAAGTAACAGAAATCTTTTATCTATTTCCTATCGACATTTTGTATAAAGTTGACCACCACCACAAACCATGAGCTGCCGATTGCAATTTTTACATCCCATCATCATCACTTATTTCTAAAAGCCACCATCGATCATAACCTCTTGAGATTAATACCATAATACTCCATGATTCTGATACTTTGATTAAAAAACATGCTGAAAAATATACAGAAAATGTTCTCTCCAAGAGGTTATGATAAAAAAATTAGATACTTAAATGAAAAGAAAGCTAGTAATATCTTTCTTCATATTGAACAGAACAAGCCATCTCATGCTATCTGACTAAAGATTTTCTGCAGCTTGTAAGCTGGATCGTCTGCCTCCCAATTTCCATGAAGAAACAATGGAGATCAAATAAGCTGCATCCATTTAGCTGTGGATAGAGAGACTCCATGGCATTAAAAGCTCTCCATGTACATCTTAGAGGATTGTTTTGCCTCCCTGGTACTAAATATGGATTTATATGGAGTGAATAAACTGCTATTGTCGTTTTCAAAAGTATTTCTCATTTATCCTTTCGCTTGCAATGCATCACTTTCTTTCAGGATAAAATGCGATAGCAGTCAAGAAACAAATCATCATTCAATAGATACTCTCTCTAATATTTTCTTGTTACGTATTGGGATCTGATTGAGATAGAACATCTTCATGAAGGTTTCGCTCGTGGACTCAATTTCATCTAGGTTGTAAGTTGTAACACTTGGAACTTAGATTCATCATGCAGGCAGCTGGATAAAAATGCCTGCAATTGCAACTTGCAAGCTGCAACAAGTATAGATATGGAAAGATCTAATCTCAGTACAGAACTTACAATGTTAAATTGCATTCCTTGTACTCTGGTCATACACTGTCCTCAAGTAATCAATAAGAAAAACACAGGTCTAGCTGGCATTGTCCTTTGTTCAGCAAGCAACAGCTTAAAATAAGTATTACCATTACAGGAAAAATAAAAAAATATATATATATATATATATCCAAAAGGAAAGACTAATCTTCTGGGAGTGTCCATAATCCATGCGAAGCATGTTTAAGAAAAGATTCAGCTTAGTGCATTAGGTCTAATATAATAACATATGCAGGAACATATGAACAAAATACTAAAACCCACTTTTGTCTTTTATCGTGCATGATTATGTAGTACGCTAGTGGGAAAAAAGTTTTCGTGTCCCTAAAAGTATCCCAATTCGTATCTCTTCTAATCACCTAATATCACGTAGAAATAAAAAGTTAAAACCAATACTTGCATTAAATATTCTTGAAGGAAACATAAACGGAAATACTATCTAGAGAGGGAATACTTCATCCGTTGAGTGTATTATTAGACTAAGGTTACGTAAATGTTTTCCATTTTTGTTGTTTTATGACTTTGTTGCATGTTGATTTGAGTGGTGTAATCTTATTCATTAATTTAGTCCTAATATAAGCCATATTAGGTATGAGACAGAAAGGAAGGCAATATTTAATCAAACTCCAGATTTTCATGCTGGCCCTACATGATCAGATTGTCCTATGGACATCACTCTCATGCGAAAGCAAACAACCATTAGAAATTGTTTTCTCGTGGTATTCTATGTTCCCAGTACTCCTTTGTTGTTGCAGACAGTTTTCTTCAGTTTTTTTTATAATGAATTTGCTTCATTGATTAAGACAATACAAAAGAAACAAAGATGTATGGAACCTAATTCAGACAGTGCAGGGCAGTGACCTGCTACTTGCAAACAAAAGATAGCTGTCAAGGGATTATATATAAGAAAAGAGACAAAAACTTGGACACTCGGTGACTTGAATCATGTTTCATGGCTTGCATTCAATTTCAAGCCAATTGTTCAAGAAAATTGCTGCCTACACGAGATTTGGTCATCCAGGAAGATGCATCACTTTCGAATTCACAAGATTGTCTCTGTTTGGTCATCCAAGGAAATCGCAGTCCAGTTCATTCTTACAATTTACAGGGCCAATTCTTGGGGCCACTTAAATTGCTCAATCATACTTTACCTGGTGCATGAACATAGAAGTGCATTCGTTTATCTGGAATTAGCCAATCCTACTACCATGCTAGAGTCGCTACATATGGAGGAAGAAGGTATTATTAAGGAAAATCCAAGTGAAACAAGAAGTTTCATCCATTCCTTCAGGCACAAGATACAGAATATTTAAATACATACATCTTACTCCACAAACCAATCTTAAGTTTCACTCACTTTCATGAAGTTGTACTCAAAAACCGCCAAACACAAAAAGTAGAAAAATAAGAGAAGAAAAAAATTAAAAGAAAAAAGAAGACAGCAAACAACCATCTGAGCCAACTACCAAAGGAAAAATGAATGATCATCTTAAATTCAGTCTTCCATGTCTGTTTAAGTGACTGGAGACCTTATAAGTTCTGTTCCAGTAGTCACCATGAAGATATGGGCCACTTTCCCTCTCTGAATAGTCCCAAGACCCCTGAAGACTCCTCTTAGCCGAACAATTTCTGTCGAATTCAATTCTCTGCTTTGGAGCACTTTGAGACCTAACCTTAGCACGAGACGATTCTGTGTTAGTCATATAGTTGGGATGACCTGAATATCCTGAGAAATAGCCCCACGAGGCCTCACTTCTAGTGGGTGAAAAAGGCTGCTCTCTCCTGGAACTACTACTTCCAGGTCTAGATGATACAGGTGCAAACTGTGGGGTGTTCTCTGCAAATCTTGATAATTCATCTTTTGCCCTGGGATATTCCCTTGATAGACTCCGTATATTCATTGAGCGTTTTGAGGGAGAATCGAATGCCCTAAAACTCTCACTGATGTTATCCGAAACCAATGAGTGATTTTTTGTCTTGAAGTTTCGATTTTTCTGTGGGGAGAAACTATGAGGTTTCCAAGTATCCACTTCAAGGACCTTGGCGCTTTTCTCATCATCATGTATGTTTCTTGCTGGAATATCTCTCTGATGGTTCCACATGCTCTCGTCCATATAAAGATCTAGTAAGTTAGAGCCAAGTCGTGCTTTATCTGCGTCAAAACAGCCCCCAGGATTCGCATGTGAACTGTACTTCTGTATTTGCTGGAAGAGACAGTTACATTAGAACTTTTTGTTCAAAAAATTTAATCGTTATTGGTGCCAAATGCATTAAAACAAATTCACAAACAACTTCCTAGCAAAGTTGAAAGGAGATGAAAATTTTATCAACCAACGAATTCAAGAAAGTTTCTATTCAATAGTTTCAATGCAACCAAAAAACACAACACTCATAGAAAGAGTAGATCCACATAATACAGCCTCTATGTGCATAGACATAGGCATAGATCACAACCCTTTCGAGAGGGATTAAAAGATGCTATAGGAGTCTCTTCTGTTCAAACAATAAGTTTTAACCGTAATACAAAAATCAGGGAATTGCAGTTATTTGCCAATAAAAACCATTTGAGGAAAATTTCACAAAGCAAGTCGATGATTATATAATGAAGTCCTTCCTGATCAAATGAAAAGGCTGGATGGTCGCTTTTATTAGTACTATAGACAATAATCCTCATCGCAGTTTGGGAGCTAACCAACATGAAGACTTCTAAGTGATGCTTCTTTCTAAATATGAGGTCATAAGATTCTAATTCATTCCCTATTGCAAAGGAAGAAGGTTCTAAGCTATCACATTTATGCAATAACTGGTTTTGAGCATCCTCAAAGTACATGTTCATATGACATCATAAACAATCATACTGTGTAGAAGACAGAAGTACAGTGAGAGGATGAAGTTTTGCTTACAGGTCGATGAGATAAGGACTTGCTGCTAGAATGCAGAGATGATGATGACGAAGAACCTGAGCGACTTGCACGAGCTCGTGCTTGCACCTGAACCAATGTTTGCATCCGTTTGAGCATATCTGCCATTTGCTTCCTCACAAGAAACCCTCTTGCCAATGCTTGAAGTTTCACCAATGCTCTTAGGGCCCTCAAGGCTCGCCTAGCCTACCAACAAGATTCAAAAAATTTGATGGACGGTTAAGCTTGTCGTCAACATATTCCATACTCTATAATATTTGCACATCCGTATCTCAAACTCCGCAACTCTAAAGCCTAATCGTGCATAAACAAGAAGAACGAAAAATGTTGGTCGAAAATTGACGAGTGTGTATCAGTCCATATGCTATCTTGCCTTCTAATAACGCACAGAACGATCCATGTCATGGATATTTTCACTTAACAAGAACCAAACTAAGTACAGGCATATGCATAACAGCTACATTATGGAAAATTTTTAACAGTCCTATTGTGTTAAAAACAAAAATTTTCTGACACAACACTCTTCGCGGGGATTTTCAAGGTCTTTTGCATTATGCACACTTGAGTATGATAATCTAATATTTTAAATCAAAAACCGAAACTATATATGACACAAAATGCTTTCTCAAATCAATTGACAGAACCTAAAAAGATCCGAAACGTTTTTACAAAATCCCTAATGGATTTGAAATTATTCAAATTCACTCAACATTTGACAAATACGTTTACTCAAGCAAGCCAAGATGCTGACTTTAGCAACGAAACCAAACAAAAACTGAAACTTTAATCCAAATCGTTCTTAATTAAAGAAAAAAAATCAACTTTTACCACCACATAACGACAAAAATAGTAACAATTGGACGAACATATCAGAAGAGAAAAAAATCTAAAAGAGGGTAAGGGGCAAAAGAGTAACTCAGACCAAATAAGCACGAAATGCAGACTGAATCTTAACAGCAGCAGACTCCTTCCTCAGATTCGCAGCGTGACCCCCACCTCCACCGGCAGAGGTGAGCCTGACGACTTCAGCAGCGGCTTGAGCAGCGGCGATAGCAGCTTCAGCGACGGCAGCAGTGGCAACAGCCACAGCAATAGCATGCTTGTTGGGGTCCATAGTATTACTATTGTTGTTGTCGGTGTGGTCCCCATGAGGAAGAGGAAGAGCAGCAACATTGTTGTTGGGATGATAAGGTAGTGCTAAGCGCGGGTTGTCATTGGTTAAGTTAAGGGATCTGATGAATCTCCAGAGTTTCTTGTTGTTTTTGTTGTTCTTCTTCTTGGTTGGCTTAGGTTGTGAGGAGGAAGATGAGGATGGCGATGATTTTTTGCTCCCAAAGAGGCGTCCAAAGAAACCCATGTCGTATTTGGTCTTTTGTTTTGATTTCTCAGTTCACTTCTTGTATTACATTGACATAATGTCACAGAAATTGTACAGAGAGAGAGAGAGAGAGAGAGAGACTGAGTTTAAATATTGGTAATTGGTATGTATGCGTACTGTGTTTATGTATGTGTGGTGTTGGGTGACGGTGACGGCAGAGGTAAAGTAGAGACTGTTGCTGCCTAATTGCTACAGTACAAAGAGTCTTGACTTATGTCTACTTGTGCCCCAATGCTGTGTCGATTTTTTCATACCTTTAATCCTGGAACCGTCAACAGTTAAAAACCTTAGTTTTGGTTCGGTGAACCCTTCAATTCAAGCGGGGGATTGCACCTCAGTTTAAAACCTATTAACCAATATGTACCTACAATATATATATATATATAAATTAAATTCAGCTGTATAATCAAATTTAAAATATAAAATAACTACTGAATTAGATTATATACATAATATGTCTTCCTCATATAAGGAAAATCAAGAAAGAGGGAGAGAATTTTGTTGAAAACCACATTTAGAGTAGCTGATTTAAAAAGAAAAAAAGAAAATCATGGATGGTTTAATATGAATCTACATGCAATTTTTTTTCAACTATATACTATAGATTTAAGTGTCCAATAACAAAAGAAATAATTTTTTTTGGTTATGATTTGTTTTACAATATTATTGAGCTTAATATTTTTTTATTTCTCCTATATTTTCTTTCTGTTATGTATATGCAATTTTTATGTTATGTATGATGAGGAATAATTACAGTTGCATTTATTTGAATAGTATATATTTATATATATATAGAGAGAGAGAGAGAAATATTATCTAATAGTCGGGAAACAAGAAAACCAGAAGACTTAAAATATCTTGATTTCAGAGTCCAGCGCTTTGACCATGCTGCTGCCGCCGGTTCGGTCAATTCTCATTTGGAATGAATTCGATTTTGATTTCGTTTTATTCTAAAATCAATTTGTGACCGCAAAACTTGATAGACCAAATTAGGGTTTCATCGGTACTTGGGAGAGCTTTTCACTTCATGGTTAGGTAAATTCAGGACAGACTTCAAGGTCGATTAGAGGATATATATCCATTGGTGATTTTCTGAACTACATTATGCTTTTTCTTTTTTCTTTTTTTTTACCAATCTCAGACCGTATAAAATTATTTATATCACATAGTAATTCATCTTATATTATTAAATATCACGTTAATATATTAAATTTTTTGTTTTTTAAATATCTCTTCACTTTGTCGTGGAGTTATTTTATTAAAGTTTCTTAACACTTTTTTTATAATTTTTATGTATCCTATTACTATATTTTGACCGATAAAAATTCAAAGGAAAACTAAAAGAATAAAAACCTGCGTTGCTCTCATAAGAAACTAAACAAGTCAAGTAACGCCAGATCACCCACCCTCGTTGCTGAAGAAATTGAACTCTGCGTAGCGATGCGGATGCTCTGAGTACCACTATTTTCATCAGATGAAGGACATCAAAACTTATTAAATCATAGCATCTATTTTCGGTTTTACTGATGTTTTAATATTTATTTGAATTTTTATATTTGATGATAATAAAATATAAGAAAAATAAAAATATATTTTTAAAAAATTAGCAATCAAAATAATTATTTTCAATATATAAAATATATATTTTTTAAAAATTTTCTCCTAAAAATATACAAATTTTCATTTCACTGTTTTAACACTCTTATTACTATCACTATTATAATTATAAAATAAAAACAAATAAGACAATTTTTCAAATATTAAATTTCAAATAAATACAAATTATACATAAATCCAATATAGATAAAATGCAAAAGAAAAAAAATTCGACCCCTAAAATTTGTTACATTCTTCTCATTTCATAAGAAATATTATATACTACGAAATAGATTTTATTTCTTCATTTTTTAAACATAAACAAACAGGGTATAGAGAATTATCCCATTGCCACCTTAGAGCTTGTTTGAAACCTTATTGTATATATCATAAGTCTTATATTATAGGATATCTTATAATTTTGAAATGTCGTATAGACTATCATGTATTTTACCTACAAAATTATTGGTAAGAAATATAATTGAGTGTCTTATCCGTTGTAAGAAATCCTACGACATCGGTTTCTCGTGTAACTAACTATTTAGATCAACATACAATCAAGTAATTAAATATATACATCACATATCTAATTTGAGGTTGTATTTTGTCTAAATATATAGTAATTTGCTTTTTTTTTAGATTTTTTTAATCGAAATTTGATATATTTATGATGCTTATAATTTACATTTAAAAGTAATATTGATAATCAATTTCAATATTATAATATTGAATATAAATGATTATAATATTGAACAAAGGAAGTAAAAAGAGCAAAAAAAAAAAATAGAGTAACCCATAACTCAGAAATCCCACAAAATACAAATTCTAAGATAATAGTACGAGGTCTTCTGAACATGTACTTGCAATGCAAGGTACAAAGTAGAAGTTGACATCACATCTATCCTGAACCTGTTTACTCCTATTGTGTGTTTTAGTGTATCGCATAATTTATTTATGCATCATGGTATTATTAGCAAGTTCTCGACCACTATCGGATCCAACCTCAGAGGCGATTAGTGTAGGCTTTAAGGGATCTACAAAAGAGCACCTATAAGCTATTAGGCATACTGAAGGTGTTTCCGGCTTGTGTACTCTCACATGCAAATCAGAGATAGGGTTAATAAGTCCATAATAGAATTGTTTATTTGATCAAAATATCAAAACGGTAAAGATCCCTCTAACTTTAATATGTACATTTTTCATAAGAATAATTAAAATTGCATCCAATTCTCTAAGGATTATTTTTTGTAGGTTTAAGGGTAAGAATTTTCTTTTAATTTCATTGCTTTTCACCCACCTTTCCTTCCTTTATGAAATAATGAAAAGTGTCTTGAAATTTTAATTTTCAATTTCTCTCCATTTCTTCCCTCAATCCGAATGTTGTGTTAGATATTTATTGTAACGACTCAATACACGTATTAAAACATATATTTCCTACATAATAATGATAAGAAGAAGGAAGAGGAAGAGGAGGATAAAACTGGGATAGTAACATCCTTAATTCTTCTATATTTGTATGCTTTGAACCAAATAAATTATCTCCTTACTATTTCTAATGGAGATTAGGAAATGGTAACAAAACCTTGATAACACCAACTAAGCACATTGACTTAGCACAGAAGTAATATTTCTAAACCTTTGTTAAACTATTTCGAAATTAAGTATTTTCTAGTTTATAATGTACTAGATGACGCGACATCCGTATTACGAATGTAAAAAAAAAAAAAATGACAAAAGATCATTATAAAAAAAAATCAACAAATTTGATAAAAATAATATTGATAGCAAAAGAATAAAAAGAAAAATCATAACACAATACATAAAATAGTGGAAACTATAAAATAATGAAATCATGATAAAGTACTAACAGCGGGTGGTTATTTAGGATAAAATGAGGATTATCTAAAATGATGAATGGCTAATTTTATAAAAGCTATTATGACCAATTAAAAAATATGAGAATCCCAAATTGCATGAGCAATAGGATAGAGACCTTTTGTCTTAATCATTCCAACCGTGAGAAGTCCACTTGAATTCGAGGAGAAGGAAATAAATTTACTTGAATAAATAAGTAAAATTAATGGAACTTCAATCGAGCGATCAGCAATGGCCTAGCTTTAAAGTTAAGGATAAGGTTCAAATGAGGAAAAACATACGGTGGATGTCTAAGCACTCAGAAACCGAAACATTGTAAAGGAAAATGTTGCTTGATCATAATTAGGCCACATTTTCATTAATGGATTTTCATGTTGTTGAGACTCATTTGAAGTTAGGTCTCATCAAGCAGACTTTTTAATGCATGTATGCAGTTTTGATGTATCCTCCCACTTGTTTTAGGACCTAGCCAACCCAATATTTAATACTAGTTGTCTTGTATGTCGAGCAAATCTTTTTTTATAGTCAATGATGTGGATTTTTACTTCATTTTTTTTTTTTTTACGGTAATAAACTATGAGATTCCTTACAAAAAATAAAAAATAAAAAAAGGGAAGGAAAATTTTAAAAAGAAATTAAAAAAAAAGAAGCTAATCTTAACATAAGACTTCCTACTATGTAATATCTAATTTTTTACTTGTAAATTGGGAAAATCCACAGCTTATACCAGCTAACAAAAATGCTAAAGTTGGGTTGAATTTGAAAAGAAGATGATTGCTTCAATCAAGCAAATGAAGTAAAAGAGGATTATAGCTGGATGGTTAGTAAGTGTTGTAGAGTGGACCCTCAAAAGTCATAAATGGAAGAAAAAGTGATGACGACCCAATGTCCATGCATTGCAACCTTACCCAAGACGGAGTCGGCTTTTTAATTTTTCGACTTTCTAGTAAGTGGTGTCAGTACGCGCAAAAGTTTGACTCCAGAAACCTTTACTTTACTTTACTTTTTCAAAATTGGTATTTATTGTAAAGATTAACTCACGTGATATATAATGTATTTTAATGAATCATGAATAAATATTAATAATATTTAAATATATTGATAATATTAAATAATAATTAAGAGGACTTCTATTATTATATTCATGAATTTTAATTTTACTATATTAATAGTATTACTAATTCATTCCATAGCATATCTCATTATTAATATCATTAAAGATTTTTCTCCATGATGTTATGATGCGTTCATTTTTTACGTGAAGTCAACTCTATTTGTGACTTTTAGGCCAACCATGTGTTTTAAATTTGCTTGGCCATGGATTTTTTTAGGATACTTAATTTAAGGTCATAGATTTTTTTCTTTTTTTCATCTCATTTGAGGATAAATTAATTTATTAAAAGGTGTCAATCCATTTTAATTTCAACTTTACGTTAAGTTAGATTTAGGGTTGGGTTTATTTAGTTAATTTTTTATTTTAATTAAATACATAAAAAAAAAAAACAAAGAGAGAGGGAGAGAGAGAAAAGATTTTCAAAAAGATCAATAGAAGAAAATCCGGTTTGCTAGAATCATAATCCAAAACAAATCGGATTGAGTTGCTATTTGGATTTAATAGAATCATAGTTGAATGACTATTGGAGATAACAAATCTAATACAATATTATTAAATCCGATAAGATCTTAAAGATTCAAATCTAGATGGGTACTAATCAATTTAGATTTGAATTATCTAGGAGATTCATTTTCAAGTTTGAAAAACGTATAAAGTTAAAAAACTTGAGACGTTTAAATATACCCTAATTGTATGCACAAACCCTGACCAATGAATAAATAATAATGAAACACGTTAACTAAGGGTCGATATTATGTCGAAATTCCCATATTATCCATATAATTTTCCATGTATATTAATTCTTTGTATAGGATTTGTTCATTATTTTCTTGTATTTTATTTTGTAAATTACATTTTTATAAACATAAAAATTCCTTGTAAATTCTATTTATATATAACATATATTTTTTGTAAATTTATTATAATAATGGAATTCTGATATAACTACAACCCTAAACATCTAGTATTGCTACATTACTATTTGATCGCTGATTCTTTACATATGTATGTCTTTATTTTACATTTTTTCCTCTTATCTTTATTCGTCTATAAATATTCATGCTTGATATTATGTCCTAATTTCTAAAAGTTAGGTTCATATATAATCACGTTTTGCTACCCTATAAAATACTATAGTTCTTTTGAAAGCTTGCTTTCAAGTGTTTAAAAGTGAAAAGAAAAAAACAAAAATAATGAATCTTATAAAATAATTTTGGATAGTTATCATTTTGCCAAGTATTCTACAAACTAAAAATATTTATTCTTTCAGAAGATTAGCACCTTATAAATAAGTTTCCTAATTTAGAACGAACAGGATTTAAAAATGATCTGTGGTTTCATTGAATAATATAAACGAGCACAATGTTAGACTCATTTACTTTGTTCTTGTATTATATTCTTCGTAATTAAAAAGAAAACATTTTCTCTTTTAAAATATCATTCTTTCAATCCTTGTTTATAAATAAGTCCTTTAATAGTAAAAAAGTAATCCCCCATTTATATTTTGATCACTCAGTCTCTATAACATAAAAAACCTAACTTTTTCTTTCTGTCTTTTAAAAAGAAAGTTATTAACAATTATAAATCTTTATGGAACTCGGGACAAACATGAACTACATGATTCGTTAAGGTAGCCAACCCAAACATAAATCATATGACTCGTTAAGGTAGCCAACCAAACATGAACCCTTAGCCCATCAAAGTAGCCAAACCAACACAAAACCCTTAAGCCATCTAATCCAACCATAAACCAAGTCAAAATACAAAACCATGAAAAACCATCCTTAGCTTGATCCCTAATACAAACAAAACAGGAAATTCATAATCCCTTCCGCTTCAAAAATTGTCAATGTCAACTCGTTTGAATCTAAAAAACCAAGCTTGAAATCATAAGTTGGAGCTAAAGGGCATTAAGACTTATAAGTTTAGGGAAATTTAAGCATGAATGCAAAAGGTACGAAGCATTTGGTCTTTGAAATTTCAATTTGAACTTAAATCAAATGAAAGATATCATTTCACAATTAGGACATGTTTCAAAGAATTGGAGTAAGGTCGATCTCCACCTTATGGCAAATTAATCCTTAAGTAGAGAATTGGTAACTCATTTATAAAATTTTGAAATGAAAAGAGGTAAACTATATCGTACACACTAACTCTTAAATACTTTGAGAGATGAGAGACATCAGAATGAGGGATTCTTATACTCATTCCTTAAAGGAAGTTTGTTTTGAATGTGATACATAGATTAAATAGAGTTAGGAATTTATTTTCAAATCTTAAATATAATTATCTTTTTTAATCCCATTGAACCAATTTGAAATGCTTTCAAATGTAAACCCTATCAAGAACCACCTCATAATGGGGAAATTTGGAGTTTAGGGTCTTTGATGAGAAAAGAAAGATAAAACCGGTCTGTATTTACCGTAATAATAACAATTCAAGGATAACTTTTGTTTTCAATAAATTGTTTCATCTAAAGAAGAGCTAAACACCTTAAGACTATGCATACCTTACCCAAGCCCATACACTCAGAATCCATAGATTTTAGGTCTTGATTCATCTAGAGACAAATACTCAACAAAGAAGGTGATTACTTTTAGGGAGAGAAAAGAAAGGAATAATGGGGCAAAGGAAAAAAAAATAAAATAAAATAAAGAGAAGACAGAATGAAAAAAGAAAAAGAAAGAAAGACCTGAACATTGAGTTTGAGAAAAACCCCAATCAAAAAAGGCCCAAAAGTCAAAGTTACTCTAAAAATATGAGGTCCTGAATCATATTCTTAATCACTAACACAAAACCCCATATCATTTCCCAATCACACTTTAAATCACGAACACAAAACCTTCATATCCATCTTGAATCACATAAGATCTCTACCCACTATACCTCCCTACTCAATCAAAGCTCTTTTAATCTTAAAGAATAATTTATCTTAAAAAAAAAATTACTTTTGAAACTAGAGCAAGTATAATTCTAGTTTTTTCATAAGGCTTTTAACTTGTACACCCGGGTTGGATAAAAAGTATTTCTTTTGTAATAGGCTCTCTCATTAATCCATTTTGAAACCACTTGATCAAAAAGCCTAATTCATAATGTTAAACAAAAAATGATCTAACAAATTAATCAAAATGTGTCACTTGCAAACTAAACTGTAATTTTCAAGATAGTAATCAAGAGCGAAATCTAGACTGAGGATGCACAAAGAAGTCCTCTTCAACTAAACTAATCATGGGTTACTTATTCTTTAGGAAAGAAACGTTTGAAATCACAAAACCCAACCAAAAAGCTTAGCATTAAACATTTAAAAGAATAAGAAGGATATGAGATGCTCTACATAGTTATTAAGAAGGGAGATGGTTATAGTACTTGCTTCTTAAATAAGAATTTATATTTGTTAGCAAGCTTTTTTTTAAAAAAAAAAAAGACAAAAGAAGAAAGAAAAAAGAGAGAGAAAATAAAGGTTTATTACAAGTTTTTTCCTCCATTTAAAGTCCATGTTAGCTTAAATAGCCAAATTTTGGAATTCATATCGTTTACTTCTAAGTTATTCTCCCTGATATAGTTTTTTATGTCCATTAATTCTTTTTCAAAATAAAGAACCTTATCGTTGATTCCTTTTTTGTTATTAATGATCTTCACCAAAATTCCCCATTTATAAATTTCTTAAGTGAAGAGGTTTTTGAAAAGGTAATATCCCTTAACTTTGCTTCTTAGGGTTCTTAGTTAGCACGTAGGGTGCTTACCTTTTCTCTTATTTCCTTAAAGTTCTAGCCAGCTCATAAAGTGCTATCCCGATCTACATTTTCTTTAAGGTTCTTATTAGCTCATAAAGTATTATCCCAATCCACATCTTTTTTTAGGGTTTAGCTAGCTCATAAAGTACTAGTTTAACTTAATTCTCATTTAAGGCTTTAGCTAGCTCGAAGAACGCTTTGCCCATTTGCTTAGGTTAGTTAACTCATAAGAGCACAGTCAGGTTCTCATTTACGGGTTTAGCTAGTTTAAGGAGTGTTTTACCTAATCACTTATGTCAGTTAGTGTAAGCCCCAAAGTTAAGCCAATTGACCATAGGATTGAACTTAGAACATAAGGTTTTAGATGATCGGTTAAGGAATCCGATCAAATCCAAATTATAAACTAACGAGAGAAATATTAGTAAAATAGACCCCGTAAACTTGAATTTAAGAAAATAAGTAATAAAATATGAGATTATAAAATTTTCAAATTTTAAGCATAATAAGTACTAATTACCAAAAAGGCAAAAAGTGTAATCTAATAATTAAAAAATTACTAGAGATAGATTATATGTATACTAAAAATTTTAGAATGACCAAAATAATAATTAAGAATGTTCACGTGTGCCCCACATGTATTTACGTATAGATAAAAATACGCGAAATTACCTAAATTGGCCAAAAACTAAGTAAATAATTAAAAAAAATTATAAAATAATTATGGAAAAATCAGAAAAAATCAGAAGAGAATAAGATGAATCAAGATCAGGTCGTGGCAGGTCCAAAGCTATAAAAAAAAATAGCCAATAAAAATTAAACAACCTAAAAGCCAAAAATTAAGGAGATTGGGCAAAGTCTTGTCAAATTAATGCATATTAATTACAAAAAAATGTTTATATTGGGCAGGAAAAATTCAAAAGCTCATTTGGATAGTTAAAAATCAGATAAAATTTGGGAGAGGCAAAAATTGAGAGAAAAATTCGAGTTAGAAAAAAAATAAGAAAAACTGTGCAGTTAAGGCTTTTAAAGGGAACCCCCACCAGACGAGCAGCTGGAAGTGGACGGCCACCACCACCACACGGTGGTGGCAACGCCCATGCCGGCCCACAAGTCCAAGGCAGCCAGCGGTGGCCGGAGCCACCCAGATCGGTGAGTCCGATTTCCATCCCGATTCTTATGTAATTTTGTAAAAATAGTAAATATTACTAGAAAATTATGAATTTTGTTATTCTGAGATATTTTTGTACGTAATTTGTAGGAAAAATGTTATTTTGATAAAAACATGCCCCGTAATATATGGTCCCTAAGAAATTATGCAAAACCGAGCATGTTTCGGTTTAGAAATAAATGACCTTAGGAGTGTAGTTTCAAGCCCAAAATTTTTGTGTAGATTACTTAGATGATATAGAACAGCTCTATAAAGCCCATTTTCAAAAATTAATTTTTGAAATTTTTAGATA
Organism: Lumnitzera racemosa; assembly: GCA_024138005.1. Taxonomy (NCBI): domain Eukaryota; kingdom Viridiplantae; phylum Streptophyta; class Magnoliopsida; order Myrtales; family Combretaceae; genus Lumnitzera; species Lumnitzera racemosa. The sequence goes on from JAMXBC010000004.1 coordinate 109,673,195, forward strand.
ATTTTTAGGTATTAAAATGAGGCATAGAATGGATAATTTAAGGTTAATTAAGTAATTAAATTATTAATTACTGACTTAGTGAATAAGTAGATATTTTAGGATGTTGAAATCTGATGGAGAATGATACTTGTAGCATTTAGGGTTTTAGATGTAATTATTAGGTTAATTATGTGGGAAATAAGTAATATGGAAAAATAGTATATTTTAAGTTAATTTTGTAAATTAGGGTAATTAGGAGTAAAATCTGATTTAGGATGAATTTAGACATTTTGAAATGATAATTGATGTTTAGAGATGATAATTAGAGTGATATAAATATTAGAAGTGTAATATATACATAAAAGGTAATAATACATAATAGGTAATTATTGGAAATATAATAAATAGGAAATATTATAATAAAAATTGACATTGTGATAATAATAAAAATGTACAATAAATATGATAGGAAATTTGAATTTATGTAATTATATGAAAAATGTAAAAATTTCTCACATTAGGAGTGAATTCGGTACACTAATAAGGATGAAATAAAATACTGACTAGGAGTAATAATGATATTTAGGAGGTTGGGAAGTAATGTGATTAATTTCACATTATGAGTTGAAACGAATTTATAGGGTTGGAATATAAAACATAACTTAAAAATCGAACTAGAACCTAATTTAGGAATCGATGCGAAAACCGAAACCGAACCCGAACCTAACCCCAAACCTAAATAATTGTAAAAGACGTAAGACCTAGATAATTAGGCATATTAAACCCTAAACAAAACGTAACAATAAGTGTTATAGGATAAAATGAACCTATAATAGTTATATGAAAAGCTGAAACCACGTTTGTGTTATAGGGATGATCGGCGATGGCCTGATCAAATCGGACCTCGAGTGAATGAGCGAGGAGTCGAGGTAAGTTGGGATTAATACGATGCTGTATTTTGGAGGCTTAAAATTATGCTTGGTTGTGCTTGTTAGATAGAGAATGTGCACATGTGCTTGATTATAGGTGATGCTATGATTCTGTTTATTGCTCTGGTACATATTGTATGACTTGTATGAAAGGATTGATCACCCTAAACTGGACTTAATTAAATATCCAACCAGTAATCATAATCGGACATGCATGGCAACCCGTTAGGGGAACTTAGGATTCTCCGGCCAAATACCGACCCCTTCGGAAGGGATAGCGCAGGATTGCAAAATGATCCCTTCTTCATCCTCAGTCGAACTAAGTGACAGGAGAGGAGGTCGCGGCAAGGGTAAAGACAGTGGTTCGAAGGTAGTTACGGGAGGAGCAAGGTCTCCATTACACAAGCCTGAGTTTGGTCGTGAGCTGTTGCATTAACGGCAACTCCTCAACCCGGATTAAAGCGGGCGTAATTTCTCTAATTTCACGACGGGCCGGACAACGTCGTGCGATGGCATTTGCTTGCACATGCATTGCACCTAATAAGTTATTGAAAACTTTGTTGTGTATATGGTATAGTTTTAAGTCCTCCGTCCTAACTTACTGAGCTGTGGTTGCTCACATCCCTATAGACGTCATGCAGGTACTGGCTAAGAAGCGGCAACAACTACTTTAAAGCTAGCAACTGCTGAATCTTGAAGAGTGAGGAAAAATATTGAAGAATAAACATATATTTTTAAGATCTAAGTTTTTATTATTTTTCATTTCCGAATGATGTAATAATATAGGAAAATACTATAGAAAAATATTGTAAACTTTAACTGCAATAACTGAATTATAACATATATATAATTCCTCACTTTTATAGGTAAATGATTTATTTAAATTACAAACTGTCTACTTCAAAACGGGTTAGTCGTTGACGCCTTGTGTAGATTAAGTCTAAGATAGCGGTTGTAAGGCCAACTTCTATTTTAGAGTGATTTACACGGCGAGACTGTTACGACTTTGCCGCTTCGGGGCGTGACATAGACATTTCATTTTTACACCCATATATTTTAGTTATTTATTTATTTATTATCTAGAGAAAGGATCCTTTATAAAATTGAAAAAAATATATAAAATATAAAATGTTTTAAATTTGCTCCGCCATAAATTATTTTTTACGATACATAATTTAAGGTCATACATTTTTCTTTTCATCTCATTTAAGGACAAATTAATTTATTAATGAGTTTTGATTCATTTTAATTTCAACTTTAGGTTGAGTTTAGATTTAAGGTTAGGTTTATTCATTTATTTATTTATTTTAATTAAATACATAAAAATAAAGAGAAAGAGAGAGAGAAGATTTTCAAAAAGATCAGTAGAAGAAAATCCAATTTACTAGAATCCTAATCCAAAACAAATCAAATTGAGCTGTTGTTTGGATTTAATAGAATCATAGTCGAATGACTATTGGTGATAACAAATTTAATACAATATTATTAAATCTAATAAGATTTTAAAGATTTATATCTAAATTAGTATTTATTAATTTAGATTTGAATTGATCTAGGAGATTCGTTTTCGGGTTATATAAATAGTGACGATTAACAGGGGATTCATCATGATAAAAAAAAAAAAAAAAACACACACACACACACACAAAACACAATCACCACTATTCAGCAATCTCATAATTCCTAATCTCTCTTCCACGCATACGATTCGAGATACACAATTACTAATCACCAATCACCATTGCTACGATTTACTATAGTAATACACTTGAATCCACTCCTCAAATTAATTCCATAATTGTACGTACAACAGGACTCAAGCACCAACCTGTTCCATTTCATCAAGTAGCCTTTGCCTATATTGCTTATTATCAATATTGTTTTTTCATGTTTTTAGTCAATTGCTTTTATTAACTTTATATGCTTTGTCTCGTAAGTATATAATAGTAGTTTTTAATTATTTTTTGTAGTTTATTTTTTTTATTTCACTTAGTGCAATTTATTAATTTATTTTTATGTACAATTATTTTTATGACTTATACTAACTTTTTTATTTCTTCAGGTCTTTAATTAGTAGTAGTCAGTTACAGTGTTAGTGTATAGTGAATATATATCAAGCTAATTTTTAGTTAAATTATTTTTTTTAGATTTCATATTTTCAAAATGATATTTTTTATAAAATCTCACATTTTACAAAATCTCATCATTTACATATTCTATTAATTTCGAAAAATCGTATTTTTTCTTTACAAATCAGGTACTTAGGGATTTTTTCTAGAAAAAAATACCAATTTATCACTTGTCTAGTTTTTTCATAAAATAAAAAAATATTTAATTGATATATTTTCTACGATTGGATTTTTTTTTTCCATAGTTTAGATATATTTTCTATGATTTAGACTTTTTTTCCATGGTTTAGATATTTTTCGTATATCTAAGCATCTTTTGTATAGTTAGATTTTTTTTTCCATAGTTTAAACTTCTTCTTTTTTCATAATTAAGTATCTTTTCTATAATTTAGATATTTTTTCCATATAAAAGTTTTATCATATAAAAAATTACATATTTCATACAAATCACATTTTTAGGTCTTTGGGGTTTTTCTTAAAAAAAAATAATTTATCTCTTAGTTTTTTTTATATATATTAATTTGAAACTTTTCAAAAGATTAGGATTTTATGGTTTTTTTTAATTAAGAATAAAAAATAGATTTTTAGGGATTTTTTAATAAAAATAAAACAGTTAATAAAAAAATAAATGTGAGCTAATTATATTTTATAAAAAGAACCAACCCACTAATTTTTTTTTAAGAATGTACAACGATTGTCTGATTCTAACTAACAGATATATAGGTATCTCGGAATTTGTATAAAATTTGTAAAAACTTTAGTTTTCCATTTTTTGTAAATTATAGCTTAAATTATCTATTTTTGTAAAATAAATCTAATTTAATTTATTTATTAGTGATTAATTTTTTTTAAAAAAGAGTGATTTTAAAAATAAAATCTAATTTTGGAAAATTAATAGTTGTATTCATAAGAGTTTAATAAGGTAACTCTCAAACTCTAAAAATCCGATTTCTTAAATTCTTTTTAAAAAATTTTTAAAATATAAACTAATAGTTAATCAATTCTAATTTAATCATTTTTTCTGATTTTTCTATATGGCAACTTCAAGTTTTTCAAAATAAAGAAATCAGGTTTTTTCCAACTTTAGTCGAGGATTTAGTCGAAAATTTAAACTGAATAGCTATAAAATTTAGTTTAAATGAAATTAAGAAAAATAAAATTAAACTAAGAAACCGAAAAATTAAGTTAGATATTACAATACGTTGATCTTTTACTTAGCAGTGGGCTGGTTGAAAATCTACTTGTGACATTTAGGCCTACCATGTGTTTTTTCCTGTACTCGGTCCTACGTTACATGGAATATTGGCATCCGCATGGCGACAATTTATGTATTTCACTTACTGCAATCCTTTCACTGTCGAATGGAAGGAAAATCATGATTTTCATATATGAAAGAAAGTTAAAAAATCTCGAATATTATTGTGTGGGTCTAATAAGGATGCTCGGCTTTTTACGTGTACGTGTATAAACTGCGAGCCTAAATCAATGTTTTTTTTTTTTTTTTTTTTTTATCCATTAAAACATACTACTGTAGAGGAAGGAGGAAAGAGTGAGAATTAATCTAATTCATTTTATTTAGGAAATCAGAATACATATCATCAGTTGAACTAAATCAATATAATTTTATGAAATACGGCTCTAATTATAAATGCATAATAATCTCCAGATTTATGTTTGTTTAGTTATCCGCCATTATTTTACCTTCAATTAATCCTTACTGATGAGATTCAAAAGCGAGCATCATTAAAACTATTAGTGACAAGCAATATAATATAATTGCACTAAATTAAACTAAACTTGCCCGAATTTTATAATTTAAGTGTCAATAATTCCACCCTATTGTAATAAATAGAACAATTCATGTAACTAAACGACTCTGCCTCTGCCCGCCCATGTGTCGCTGAAAACCGATCACAGAGTAAAAACAATCTCACTGAAATTTGCTGGAAACAATACTGTCAATGACGTTTACGATTTGTGAACTTACTATCTTAAATTTAACAGCCCTTATTAATTTTATCAATGCTTCATATTAACCGAATGAGAACTTATCAAGAAACATCTCAAAAAAAAAAAAAAAAAAAACTAGATAATATGCGATGTGATGAGAAACAAAATAAGATATAATATCCTAACATATTATTAAAAGAAAAAGGATCCGAGAAGCTAAAATAAGCATGTAATGGCTTTTTGGCTTGCTACTGTAATTATGTGAAGTGTTAAGTTTGTCTACTGTAAGTTTGAGATGGCATGTTTTATTATTGATTAATGAAAATATCCCTTATCACCCAAATAACTAAACAAAGATATCGCACAAATGGCGGTTCGATCATCTAGCTTTCTGAAAAATATTTAAAAAAGAAGTCCATTTCTCATGTGTATTAATAATTTCATAAAGATTTTTTGACATGGACCTTTTATATATCAGAAAAACTAAATAGCTACGGAATCATATTGGACGTTGTAGTATGAGTAAAATCAATAATAGAGAAGATGAGGTTTTTATTTAAAAAGTTAAACGGTTAAAATTCAAATATTAAAAAAAAAAAATATAAACAGTCATCGGCAAAAAGTGAATCATGCTTTATTTATTTTATACCCATATAATAAGTAGGATAAAGTCTAACTTTAGTTTAAAAATACTTTAATAGAACTTACATGTTATATGGATAAATTTTATGAAATATAGGTACCAAAAAAATTCCAACAAATGAAAATCTAAATGTTGCATTTTTAAAATTATGAGCACTATTATTGATATTTACATGAAATTCATCTAGAAAAGTAGTGTATCATTCCATTGAATTTCCTTTTTTTTTTTAACTTTCGTTAAGTCCATAGTTGCATGAAAGAATTGAAAAAGTTAAGCCTTTTATATGTACAAAATTGATTGTCCATATCGAAATTTCTCGGCAGTTTAAGATATATGATAGAATACGCCAACGAACAAGTACATTTGCCAAATAAAGGCTCCAGCTATATCTATCTATATGTATACACCAACATAAGAAGCTTACCAATAGTAATTAAATGCCTATTTATTCTTTACCCACCCAAAAAAAAAAAAAGAAAAAAGAAAAAACCTATTTATTTCGTGAGTAGAATTATTTGTGGAGAAAAATTTTAACGGTATTAATATATTATATAGATTAATGAGTGAAAAATATATATTAATAAAAATTTGATACATGAAAATATAATCCGTATTTTTCTAAAATATACGTTTTTTATTAAATTTTTATTGATATTTATGAGCTATTTATTAATTCATCTGATATTGATTTTTTTTTTTTTTTTTTTTGTTTGTCCATCACATTTATATTCATGGAGTGGGAGATGGTGAGCCGCGTTGAGTTCAATGCAGATATTGGTCAGGAAGAAAAATAGAATCGATTAATGGTCAACTGACTCAATGTGATTTAGAGACTTCATCTTTTAATATTAGCCTCTTTTCTCACTGGCATCGGTACCCCATTTCATATGCTATAAATGCTTTTATACATGTGTACATGTCTGTGTCTATATATAATGAATGATTGTATATTACATGTAGTGTTAAAAATATCGATCAATATCCTATACGATACCTCTAATCTTCACTCTTATTGATAAAGAAATGGTGATTTGACTTTTTTCTTTTGGTCAAAATATTTTATTTGGAGTTTTGATAATGGGAAAATGACAGAATAGAGGAACCGAATGAAACCCGAAGGTGACACACTATTATTCCAACAACATACGCTGATGATTCCTACATAACTCCATCTAGCCAGCTAAAGCTAGACCAAGAACCAGACAACATCCCAAATGGGAAACAAAGGGACAATATAATAGAAAAATGAGATTGGACGCCACAGATAATTTTATTCAATAGGGGACCCTTCTCTATCCAGTGCTTAACACCTTCATCGATTCGCATCTGCAAATATAAGACAAATGTGAAAAAAAAAAAAAATTAGTCGTAATAAACAAGTTATATCTATAATAAGAAAAAATATTTTTATATATCGTGCTCGATCTAAAATTGTCATAAGGGTACCAGAAATAACCAACCGCATGAGAGTGCAGGGAGTTGGCATTCAGAAGGAAGGCGGGAGGCAATCCTAAGAGTGCTGCAAAGGCATTCGTGATCCACCGCCTGGAGAGCGCCGCAACAGGCAGTGTTTGGGCTGGTAGTTGTACCGGGCACCACAAAGGGTGCGCACACATTCAGATTATTGAGCTGAGAAGGGCAGCTTTGTGCCTGGACTTGGCTCATCTGTGTCTGAACCGTGACTATAACCACCACAACCACTACTAGGATTAGTGTAACTTTGGCCATAATTTCTAATGCCAATCGACTCGAGATGACAAACTGACGAAGTAATAAATCTGTATACGATTTTAATATGATGTTGAGTATATATTGTCTGGAATTTTTCCAAGCATCATGTATTTATAGTCTTTATTATGTGGATTATTTCTGCATGAACCATCTAACCTTAACTGATCTTTCATCAAATTCGTGTTGGTGGTGTACATGTTAACATTCTCCTCCAAGAGTCAGGACCTTTCTTTCTTTTATGGGAAAAGCTTTGAAATTAGATGGAAGGCATTGGAGGCCCAATAATATTAATAATCTTCACAAAATTTTCTTTTTTGAAATAAATTACACAGATAATGGGCTAAATAAATAAATACTTTGCTTCCGTCGATTTTCTTAACACATTGATCGTGTGAACCTTTTCATTTAGTTGGACTATCAATCGATCGGTTGTTTCAAAATTTTTATAAATTTTCATTAAATGAGTATTTTTTTTCATGAAATGATAGGCCGAATGTTTAGTTCCAATGCAGTTTTGCTTGTACCAATAATGTAATGATGGAGGTAGCCAGACTTCGCAACATTCTTCATTGGATCCACAAATAGCTAGGAAATATAAAATTATCATTTCAACCATAATCGCTTGCTCCCCCAATTATTACGCTTTAATGCACGCACTTGTTCAACCTCTTTTAGTTGCTCAAGGCAAAATTGGGTTTAAATAAAGATTAAATATTTGGTCTCCATTTGTTTTGGTTTATTTATAATTATGGTGCGTACTTGTATTCTAATATACTTCAATGAATGAAATTCATATTCTTTTATTAAGAAAAAAAAAAAAAAAGCAAATTTCTTATGGAACTCTACCTGCATCTAGTAGACTATGCAAGTATTGTTTGCACCCATAACTTTATATTACTTTTAGGTAGTATTTAGTTATCATATTTTTATGGTATAGTATTGGATAAATTTTTTAATACATTGTTTAGCTTGCATTTTAACTAAAATTGCTAGACTAAAGAGCTTTAAGGCATTGAATTAAAATTAAATAATTGTATCATATGTTTAGTGGTACAAAAATCTATTTCACTCAACTAAATAAGCACATCTTCGAAATTTCAAATAACCTTACACCAATTTCTCAAATCATAATATTGAGTTTTATTATAATTTTTAATATGAATAATTGTTTTTTTTTTTACTTTTTAAATTTTTTCTATTATAAAAATCTGTATTTAGTACAATACACATTAAACATATTACAAGGCTGTTTTCATTCTATTCTCATTAGACAATGTTGTCTAGTTCTTGTATTGTTCAATTCTATTAACCAAATACAAAAGGGCCCAAATTGCTCGGCACAACATGCCATTGAAAACTTGGTTTAGGCTAGTTATTATCCTAGATCTTGTGTCGATAGGGTTTCTATGCTTCCTAGAGTGAAATGGCCTTGCTTGGAAGGCCTGAATGGTCTGAGTAGAGCTTCCTATAAAGCAAATATGGGCTGAGTTATCTTATCAGGGGATTGTTCAACATGATCCTTAGATACTTAAGTTAATGAAGGAGAGAAAGGAGGTTTTTTAATTTCAAGGTGAGAGAGCATATGAGAGTTAATTATACTAGAATAGTAGGCTCTATTATGTTGCTTACCTTTTAAGAGTTGCAATGGGGGGTACTTATAGGACAATCTCCTTTTCATGTGTCCTCGAGATTTAAGAGAATTAACAAGGCTCCTTGATACCGACGTATGGAAGTAGGGGGATGATTGCTCTTAAACTTTGTAATTGTCCCATCGCTTTCCTTTGTTGCACTACATCGTATCATAGGCTATGGTTAGTTGGTATGGTTCGAGTAACTTATTTTCACATCTTATTAAATGTGATACAAGTGTTGTATAGGCAAGAAGTGACTTCAAGAGGAGTCATACCCTAAAGGTTGTGCTCTAGCTCAAGGCTACTTATCATACTAGTTTAATGACCATAATGGCCCATAGTTCGTAGGTTTTAAGCAAAGGCCAAGTGAAGGACCATTTGGTTAGGATCGAATAGGGGAGTGAGGTAACAATAGCTTCAAATTTAGATGGGGTCTTAGTCATTCGTCAATCAGTTGTGTAGGTAGTAGTTATCCGATTGTGTGGATCAGGCTAGCTCACAATCCTCCTTACTCGAGAAGTACACTTAAGTTATCTAAATCTTAGGTTTTGGCTTATTAGATCATGTCTAGTGACTAGTATCAACACCAATACATTGTAGATCGTAGAATTCCTACTTCTTCTCCTCTATGCATCTTGTGGGAATATAACCTTGAAATAAAAGGCAGGTTTACTCTATCTAACTTGAGGAGACGAAGGTTATAATGGTAGGCTAAATAGAAAAACCCAAGAACAAGTCAAGGTTTTAGTATGGAAATGACATCTTAGAACAAACCTTTTGATATCTAACCATGTCATCGTATACGTTGATTATATGGTATGTTCAAGGAGTAATATGGAGGGTATTTTTTTTTTAAAAAAAAAAATTATTGAATACTTATAATATACAAAGTTAAGGTTACAATCCAGTAAAGTTGAGATCGAAAGTTTTAAGCATGATCTAATATTTTAATCCATAACCTCGACTCAAATTCCATGTTATATTGATTTCCCAAGGGTCCCAATGAAGAACATAAATAAGGATATAAATTAGATGGCCATTGCACAATCATGTGAATGAATTGTTGTATCATAACAATACCAAAATGATAAAATTCTCTTACGAGCTCCGTTGTCGTAAGCTATATAAGAGCAACTAGCATAAGCAAGAAGACACATCACGAACTAAGTTAACATGACAGATGAGGTTAACTAGGCACGACGGGCCAATGTCTAAGCAGGCTAAACGCATTGGCCCATTCGGCCGAAGTGACTAATAAGGGATGCACAATATCCTTAAGCCCATTTCGATTACAACACTAACTAAACCCTAACGATCTTATCTACTCTACTTTTTCCTACTAAACTAATGAACCTTTCATCATAATCATCGAAAGCAAATCAACTAGGGTTAAATAGGATTAAGGTGTAAAGGATGAGAACCCCTCCTATCTTGTATCTTATAAGATAAGCACATATTCCTAAAATTTACAAATAGAAATTACCGAACTGTAAGAACACCTTAAAATCTATATCTTAGAAATTTTATAAGTTTCAAAGATCCTAATAGGATTAGAATAATTTATAACTTATTAGGATTGACAAATTAAAAAATTTCACATAGGCTTTCTTCACATGAGTAATTTCCTTGAAAAGTAATAAGCCAAATGTTTAGTTCCAATGCACCTTTTGCTAGTGCCGATAATGAAATGATGGACGTATCCAGATTTTATGAGTCATGATTTTCTTCATTGGATCCACAAATAGCCAGATGTTATTAAAATTATTATGTAAAAATAATTGCTTCCCCGATTATTACACTTCGATTTCGACGCACGCACTTTTTGAGTTGCTCAAGCAAAATTGGGTTCCAAAAAAATCACAGATGAGCCCAATATATCTTGGACAATGGCCCGTGATTATTATAACCTTGTTGAGTTCAAAAAGTAATCACTGTTTTTTTTTTTTTCCTCTTCAACTCGATTAGACCTTTGACCTGACCTAGTTATAAAACCACTTAGCCCAATCTTGATCTAATCCTATGAAACCAATTATACTTTTTTAATATTTAATTCCCTTATATATCAGGATTAACCACTTAAATCGAGTCTAATAATATTGCTCAATAGTATAGTTGCTTGAAAAGGGAAAAATAAAGCTTATTTATACAAAAGATCAATTTTTATATGATTAAATTATAAAAGACTTAAATATATTTAATGCAAAAATAACTGCGCGTAAAGACGATCTGTCTTCAATTTTTTAGTAAGTGCTAGAAAGGTACTCATTAGTAAAATCTTATATGCCCTCAGTTTTACCAGATTTTCATATAACTTTGTGAAAATTCTAAAGAAAGAATTTTCTGGATTAACATCATCTATCTTTTAAGTAGCATGGCTAACTGCTTTTGGTTTATTTTCTAAGTACTCGACGTGCTTGTAGCCCGACCTGTTTAATTTCATGGTCAAATATCCTATGAAACTTTCTCCCTGATAAACTATGATATGAGGACATAAATTTATGTTACTTTTAATGTTACCATATAATGAAGGCCCAAACATTGTGCCCCATTAAAAACTTGGTTCAGGTACATTGCAAAATTCTTAGCTCACTGCCTCTGTATATCATGTGGGAGTGGGAAGGTGTCCCTCTCGATATAATGGTGTGTTTACACTTTCATCTTTCATGAAACGGCTTTTTTGATACCTAAGTAGGTTGTGGTGCGCATTGCTGGTGTTGTGTGTTTAAGCAGCGGTACCGAATATCTTTTGAGTATGGGTGTTTATAATTCCATGGCTAAAACCACAGAGAATTTTATTTAAAACAGTTCGATTTAAACACTTAATAAACTAAAATAATTTTAACGATTTAAGGTTTTGAATGAAAACTGCTTCAAATGCAGTTAGGTTTGTTTCGGTTCGGTTTGAATAGTTTTTTAAAAATATTGTGTCTTTTTTTGTGATATTCATAGTTATTGGAATTTTCAGCCAACAATTATATCCATATTAAGGAATATTATATAAGAATTAAAGTCACATAACATCATATTATAAAAACAGTGCATCCTAGGTAGCAATCAATGTACATAAATCTGTTAGAGGTGAGAGATGGTTATGATGGACCAGAAGTGAACTATGGAGACTAAGAATGAAATGAAGAATGACAAGAAAAGAAATGTAAATAACGCTAAATTGAAATGTCAATAATTTTAAAATTATAAAAAATATCACTTATTTTTTATCTTTCAATAAAAACGGTTTGATTCGTATTCAAGCGATTCAATTTGATTTAACCCCATAAACTAAATTGCAAACCTTTTGGGCTCTCTCTGCATTGAATCACGAATTGAATTGAAATGAAATATTAAAAAAATAATAATAATAAGCATATTTTATGGTTTAGTTCGATTTTTCTATTCAATTCAATTTAATGTATAGTCCTATTTTTGAATGGTGAATAAAAACTATATGTGGTTAAGGTTAGGGTCGAATGAAAATAGAGTAGTCTTGAGCTCGAATCAAAGTATTAAAGTAGGAGCTCGACTCAACTTCATCTTATGATCCAATCTCTCTCCATTTCATTCTTTAGTTGAAGTTTTTCTTTTTTATCCCAAATATTACTATAATAAACTATGAGCATAGAGAAATTCTAATCCAATCCATTTCGTTAGAAGATTAATACTCGTACCTCTTATTTATAAAAGCCTTTTCATTCTTTATTTGATTGAAAATTGCTTTTATGCTCACTACTTCATATCATGTGAAGCGTATCATTATTATACTTACGTAACACACGTAACAAACCCATTCATCTATACCTATACAGATTAAAAAAATTATAGAATATCCTATAACACTAAACTTGCAATATACATGGTATTTGAGAAAGTGCAGAAAAGATATGTTTGATGTCCCATTTGCATGAGTGCAGTAACATTCATGCATAGCATTTAATTGGCGAATTCATGTTGGCTTTAGCATGGCAAAGAAAAAATATCATGAGCCGGCCCAGTGAGGACATTAATACAAACATGATAAACTGGACATAAAATGTGATTTGGGTTGACCTGACCGGCTCGATGATACTCGTGCAAGAGATTCATAAGTTCCACTCAAATATAAATATATATATATATATGTATGTATGTATAAATAGAAAGACTATCATCATGATGGGTGTGAATACGAGGTCAATTGTATATTCCTATCACTTTCGCATACGTATCATTTGTTGCCTGTCAATGTTGCTGGTCGTCACATCCAAATTTGGTGAATGTGAAAGGGCCCTCGATCATTTTGTATATGAAATGATAAGAAAGAGTTCTTGTGTCCAGTACAATGAAATTTATTAATCAAGCATGTCAAGGTTCACTTTCAATCCATAAATCATAACTCTTCTATATTATTTGTTAAATTGCTCTAGTTAACAAACTCACCCCCTACGTTTAGTTATCTACTAGTGGTTCTGAAATCGCCACGTCACGCTCGATGAGAACCATGTGACCTTATGTTTCTAATGTAGTAATAGGGCTTTGAAATGCAAATTAAAATATTTAGATAACAATCATGTGGTCAATTATAATAAATAAAAAAAAAAAGAGTTTTTCTTAATTGCATTTCACATAATTATTATGGTGTCCTTACAATCATATACTCTATCACATATGATTCAATACACAATAATAAATATGTATACTTATAGTAGCATGCAATTATTTAAAAAATAATAATTAAATAAAATTGAATTAAAGAAGCCCCGTACACAAACTATCAATAGATTATACATACCATAGCCACATGGCCCACATGTTTGCCTCTGAACACAAAACATATAGTTGTTGGAGTGCTAGTTATTAAGAAACATCAGGGAAGAAAAATAAACGAAAAATACATCTCCTTTCAGAGTTGAATATACTATCATTAAATTATCTCAAATACACAAAGTTATACTTACTAGTTTTAGCAATAACTTTTAATGTTTATACATTTTCACAATGAATTCTATTTTTTTACATTCTTTAAAAATACCCGTTTCATAAATATTTTTTTCAATATTTATCGAGATACAGGTCGTTCGTATACAATAAAAAAAAGGAATATAAAAAGAATTATAACCAATTTTGAGCTTTTTTAAATAATCAAATTGAATTAATATTAAGTAAATAATATATTAAAAAAATTCTTAAATCAAAACCAAATCGATATATATAAATTGGAGATTGATAAGGTGATCCCGCCTGCATGTAAGTCGACCAACACTAGATGTCCACTAACGTAGGGTCATCTTCAGTCGACCGAACATGTGGGTTAATCCAACTCAGCTTCCCTTCGTTTCCGCCGTAATCATGGTTTTACTCTGATAACAAACCCTTTCACCGATACGAGCCATAGCTCTCTATAACAGTCTCTATCATCGCATGAAAATATCCTAACTAATAATATGACTAAACATCGTGATCGTGGTGAGAATTTTATTATTAAAGTCTAGCATGGCTTTGAAAGTGAGCACATGGGGTTCCGAGCAGCCATGCCTACGATCGAAAAAGAGACACGTAGTTCTTTCAATACTAGGTTCCTGCTGACGACATAGGGCAATCACTAACGCAGCTGCAATCTAGGTAGCTTTGTTGGCTCCAAAACTTCTGGTTCGTTAGCTTTTTTTTTTTTTTTTTTTATAATAATTGCACACGTCAAGAGACAAGAGAACTACCATTTCTGGCATTTCCACGACAAGTAAATTATTCACCACGTATATTGTTCCAACGGTACTTAAGGATAAATAAAATCTCAACATGCCATTCGGACGATGGTTTTTTTTTTTATAAATAATATAGTTCGATATAAATTAGGTTATTTTTTATTCTTATCTACTTTACACATGTTATATCACTCGCTGTGATAAATCTTTTTTCCGTTAAAGTTCCTACCACATAAGGCATCTTAACTTGGAGTTTCGCAAATTATGAGCATTAATTCCATACCAAAATGTTTAAAACATGTCATTTTTCAAAAAGGAAACCAAAACCTTTAAAAAGGAAAAAAAATTATCGTGCCTTCCTTTTCTTGTTATGGCTGTGAGAAAACGATGGACAACTTTAACTACACAGCACACGAGCATGGACCGTGTGGGAACAGTTGATTTACTAGAATCCTCGATGGCATGAGGAATCGAATCTGTGGAATGAACAAACTGCCTTTAAGTCAAGTCGAATCTGCCACAGCCTTTTTTCTTTTTTTCTTCTCTCCTTTTACCTTATGTTTTTTATTTCGATTCTCTTTACTTTCACTTCTTACATCGTCTTCATTTTAAAAATTAATAATTGAGAATACATATAGTTTTCAAATTAAAGGAAATAGAATTTCATTCTGTACTTATTACTTATTACGATTTTCACTTAATTTTTTATCATAAAATCACAATTCCATAAGAATTTTTATTACTTAAAATTGATTCCTTAATTTAACTAAATAATTACGATTTTTCACTATTACCATTACCGTTATCGCCGTTGTTGCCACCCTTGTTATGGTTGCCGTTACCGTTGTCGCTGCCATTGTCACCATCGCTACTACCACTATTGATCACCATTGCCGTCAACCACCAATGTTACCTATTACTTTAGGTTTAATTGAGAAAGAAAATGAATCGAAAATAATTTAATCATTAAAATTATTTTAAACGTTTATTCTTAAATTATCTATAAATCTAACTAAATAAAATAGCATATATTACACATTTATTCCAACACTTAAGGAATCCTAATTCCATTACTTAAGGAAAACGAGCTATTAGTATATTCTAAAACCAGTACCTTTACAAGTTACATTACAGATTTAAGGTAAGGATACCTTTTATTTTATTATATGTAAGGCATGCTAGAAAATATAAATATTCTTATCAAATATAATTGAATTTTGGATATAATAATATTTAAGTATTCCAATAGGCTTGTTTAAAATTTATTGATCCTTCCAATTATGGTATTTTTTTTTTCCTTTCTTTCTTTGGTTAATGAGAAAAGATATGCATGCAAATATTAATAAAACTATAACAAATAAAAATATAAATAATAATTTTTAAAATATTATATATTATTATTAATAATTACATATCATTCATCCAACCACAAGATATATTAATACCAACGAATCTTTTTTCACATATAAATTCACACCAAATCCTACAAACACAAAAGACCATGTGGGAACGATTGTTATTATAATACTTGATGGCCAGCAACAGACATTGAAACTGTAGTTACGAACATATTGCTATTTATGTTTTTAATCTTTTTCTCTTTTTTTTCCTCCCTATAAGGTTCCCCACAATCGATATGCCACATGGTTGGCATAAACAACTCCGTAGAAATTTGTGGTTTGACAAAAACCACATATTGGACTTTAATTATTTAAACAACCCCACAAACAATTAATCGTCTCGCTAGGACCGCGCTCATTTTAACAATTAAGAATTAACACCCCATAATGATAACACACGTTGAACTTTAAATTTATTCTCGTTCAATGTTGGACTGATACTTTGGAATATTATTAGTTTAGGACATAAAAGCGGCTATAAGATTCAAGCTCTCTTTTTTCAAATGATAGTAATTGTATTCTTACATGTTTCGTAATATAAAAATTGATAAAAGAATTTATAAGTTCTGCATGGTATGGATTACAAGTAGCTAATTTTTCATAACGGTTACCGTTTCTTCATCCATATCCTTTAACCGTGTCTGTTCTTTTGCTGCTTCTTTCTAATATGTAAAAGTTCTAACCAAATATAATTAGATTTTAAATTTATCAATTTATATTTATAAAAAAGAATAAAGAATAAAACATCACATCTTAACATTTACCAGAAACGGAATATTTCAGATGTACTATTTCCGTCCATACTCTCTAGGGTCCTGTTCTGGTTATGAGATTATGGAGTCGACAAAGAAAATATTGTTTATTAAAATACAAATTTAGGCTATATTTGTCGAATATGGTAAATTTTATTTAAATTTGTCAACGTCAGGGAGATGAAAAGTATTAAAATGAGAAATACTTCCTTTTGAATTTAAACAAAATGGAGAATACCATGGAATCAATTGTTTTTATTAGAATAAATTATGGTGATACCTATTGAAAACAACTAAAATCATAAAAAAATCCCAAAACTTTAAACAATACTTAAATTTAGTACTATGAACAAGTTAAGTGAAACCAAGTAAAACTTTTGGAGGTGTAAGCCCAACTCCTTTAAAAATTATAAAGATCCTCAGGTCAAATTGAGACATCGCTAAACTTAAAGTAGGCTTTAGCTCATTAAGGAATTTAACTCGTTTATCTCAATGAGTTCAAATTATAGCTTGTTTAAACAAATAAGCTTAAAAAATATGAATTTGAGTTAAAACTCAAAATTAATTCGAAAGATCAAAATCTACCTCTTAATCTTTTTTCTAAATAAAATTAATTCAAAATTTTATTATTTTTAATTTTATTAATGATTTTTACATTAGCTTATCGCGATCATCTCTCATTCTTAAAATGTTACTCCTATATTTCTTAATAATTTCATATCTATACTAATCTTATTCTCATATTATTATAATATATATATTTTTAATATAATATATTGGCTTATGAGTCAATTCATTAATAATATAAATAAATCTGCTAATAAGCTAGCTCATAGAACTAAATAAGAGCTCGAGTTTAGCTGTTTTAAATAAAGGAGCTATATAAATAAAGTTCAAGGAAAGCTAAGTTTAAAGTAAACTGAGTTCGAGTAGCTTTCAAGTAGTTTCGCTCATTTTACAACCCCTACTTGAAGCCCTTGAAAAATATGGTGTCGGGGAACTTTTCTTTCAACGCAGTATTAAGTTTTTCATATTAATATATAGTTATAGTAACTTTAAAAATCAATTGTTGTCGGATTTAATTTGTACTGATCAATAAAATATAAATTACGTTCGGAAATTCTTCAAAATCAAATAGTAGATCGACCAAGTATATTTATTTTGAAAGGAAATTATGTAGAAGTTAAAATAGGTGGTGCATCCAACATGGAGTCCCAACTAGGGCAACATTTTTTATTTGATTTTTTTATTTTTTTGAAATGGATTTGTAGTAACTGAATAATTTAATATGGGTATAACAAAGGAATTTACATGTTCACTATAGAAATTAGTAAATATTATACAAATACAAATTATATAAAAAATATCATAAATATACCAATCTTATGTCATATTTCATAAATGTAACATACAATATACAACATTAGTACATTTCTACCTATGTCATATCTACAAGATATGATATTAGTATCATCGCAACTATATCGCATCTAACAAGTGTATACAAAAAAGAAAACACATCTTCTAGATGTGAGATCTTTATTAATTTAATTGTCATATTTTAAATATGCAATTTAACCTTAGTATTTAGGTAATTTTTTTCATCTAATTCATATTTATTTAATTTTTTTTAAAGATTAGTAGATATATATTACACCTGAGTATAAAAAGTTAGGTATATATATCTTTAATTTGCAAAGATATATTAAGTGTTTAATTTTTCTCTTTTTTTTTGTCTTTTTCTATATTTTATATCTTTTATTGTTTTTAATTATTAATTTAATTTTTTTTTTCAATAATCAGAAACGATACATCCTACATATCTCTAATTAAAATTAACAAAGAATGATAAAACGACAGATCATTTGCATTTAAGTGATATAAGAGAGAGGTTCACCCAGTAATACCACCGTAGGCCCAATCATCCTATTAAAAGAAAATAAGAATAGATATTATGGTATTTTTATCTAGGGTAGATTTGTAAATACACATCTTGTTAAATGCAACTTGGTCTACTGAACTTTCTAGTTTTAACTTCATGTAGGCTCCAATCTATCGATCAAATACAACTGGATCTCCTAAACTTTCAAATTGCAACTTCAAGTAGGCTCTAATCTATGGTTAAATCTCTATAGGTTTTGAAGTTTTACCAATGATTTGAGCATATTTTTAAAAATTATGAGATGTAACGATATTTATCCACACGGTTTACTAATAATGTAAAGGTATATTTGTACGTATCCCTTTAATCAATCTGTTGTACATGACTTTGGAAGCTGTAAACTAATGCAAGGTTTTCATACTTGACTGGGATCGGCTCCAATGTTTGCTCGGGACTTCCCAAAAGGGTCCCCATTACGAAGATTTCATTGTGTGGGATTGATTTATGAACATTTGGCGATAGAGTTTACCTATATATATTATAGCATTAATTTCAAATTGGAAAGCTTGTTTTCATCTTATTTATAATTGATTTTATATTTGTTACGATTTGAAATGCTAGCCCATAATTTAGAGGGCATTCATTTTATGTATCACATAAAATACTTGAGTCCATGGGACTTTGATAGAATCTATTTTCAAAGCCTTATCAAAGAAATTTTGCGATTTAAGGTTTCGAATAAGCTTCCGAAGTGGAGAAAGTATGAGTACACTGTGCGCATATGGTAAATCTACTAGCAAGTGGTTCAAGTTTTACTGGACGCCGGTTGATTGGGATCAAGTTTAACTACTCAGGTAGTTTATCAATTTGAGTTCGTTCGGTTTGATTGCAGGTACGAGTCTAATGAGTTAAAATCAAACTTAATTGTTGGTCAAATGTAGCTAAGACGTGTTTAATCGACCTCGCATGAACTTTTTAGCAATTATTTTGAGTTGAGGTCGAATTCAAAATTACAAGTTTAATCGTATATGAATTAAAACTATATATATATATATATATATATATAATAACGACAATTATCAGATGATAATATCTTCGAACTTTGATATTGCATAGGCATGCAGCCAAAAAGCTCATGCATAAAAATAATTTGATTACTTAAGCGAAGTTTCATGTTATTTATAGTATATTTTCAAATTGTTAATCTAATTTTACTTTTCATTAAACACTCCACGTGGTATATTTCTTATTTCGAAAATTTGAAGATTTAGATCGATCTCCGTATCTATCCCTTAGATGGGGTATAAGACTCTATACTTCATATTATATAATAATTTATATTGAATTTTAGGAAAGGATACAACAATTTAATTTAAACCAAAAGCCAAAACAAACTCAGAAGCATATTCTAGTTCGGTTCGACCATGCAAGCCGAACAATGAATAGGATGCAAAATATCTAATTTTTAATTTGGTTCGGTTCAATAAATAATCTTTCGGTTCAGTTTGTTTTATTCATTTTTTATGCATTTTATGGCTCAAATTAAATCGTACGGAAGGGGTTAATGAAAAACGAACTTGTGATCCAGTCATATCCACGTTTCAATTGAGTTTTGTTTGTGACCTAGCATTGTTTGTGGTGAATACATGAATCAACCATATAAAATGACTATTTACCTCAAAATGTTGAAAAATGTCCAAAAGTAACCGACAAGATGTGTCGAAATATATGGTATGTGGGGTTGTAAATTGGAAAGATTAGAATTAAGATTCCACGGGAAAGCAAAATGTCACCGAAGTTGATAATTGGGGGGGTGGGGTGGGGGTGTTGCGATATGGGTGCGGTGCGCCTGGCTTCCCTTTTATCTAGAGCCACTAAACGTGGTGAAACAACCATCATCATTTCTGAGGAGGAAAAAGATACAAGAACGTGCCATGCCAAAAATAAAAATAGATGACTGATCAGAAAAAGTAGTTATATTCATCATATTCGTTTAGATTCGATCATAATTCGGAGAGAGCCATAAATCAACTTAACCGAACCGAGTTCAGAGCCAAACAAAGCTTTTAATCACCCCATTCGTCTAAAAATTAATTAACTCATAGCAAAATAATTTTGTTTTTATGAAATTTAAAATTTACATGTTTAAGTTTGACCTATTTGGATAAACGAGCATTCCAATCGATTTGTATACAAATCGAGCTCGAGTTGAGAGAGCTCAAATAACTTATGAGCGACTGGATTTGTATATTGTTTTAAACGTGAATCATAAATATTATAATATTTTTTTAAAATTTCGTTCTTATTCTATACGAGATCGGTTTAGTTTTCGATCATATTCCTGATTTACATCATTTTAAATCTAAATTATTAAAGTAATTATAAATTTAAAGATTCAAGTATAAAACAAATATATATATATATATATTAAGGCCCCATTTTCTTCAAGAAAAATATTTTTTGAAAAACATTTTCCCCTACTTTTCCTTATTTGTTTTGTTGAAAAATATACTTTAAGTAAAGGGAAACCTTCTTCAAAATAGAAAGAGAAATTCTCCTCTTTTTCTCAAAAACAATTTACTTTTTTCAAAACAAAATATCGTTTTTCGATTTAATATTCACACACATTTTA
Source organism: Lumnitzera racemosa (assembly GCA_024138005.1). Classification (NCBI taxonomy): domain Eukaryota; kingdom Viridiplantae; phylum Streptophyta; class Magnoliopsida; order Myrtales; family Combretaceae; genus Lumnitzera; species Lumnitzera racemosa. Next base: position 109,694,528 of record JAMXBC010000004.1, read on the forward strand.
ACTATAAGAAAATAATTTTGTTTTTAATTTTTGTTATGACTTATCTATATAATTTTAAATATGAAAATATTATACTAGGTGAAAAAACTATAAATGTATTAAAATATTATCAAAATCAATTAAAGCCGTTACAATAATACATATTAAAAAATTCATTCATAATTATACTTTAACTTTTAAATAAAGTATTTGATATATTATATTTACAGTAGTACGTAGATATTAATATATTTTGGTATGATAATAAATTATATAATATTGGTTGGACAAATATCAAAAAAAAGCCTTTTTAACACATTCTCATGAAAATATCTAAACAGATAAAAACATATTATTTTCATAAAAATACTGTTTAAATAAAAATATTTTTCTTTAATATGCAGTTTTCTATAAAAGAAATTGGACCTAAGAATGTGGTGAAAGGTTGAACGAGATTGAAGACGAAATCGTAAACGTACGCTATTATTAGGATATTAATGTAAATGTCGATTATATAGAACGGTTTATAATTAGGGAATTTTCATGGTTGTGTTTATTATTTTAACGAGATGAATTCATTTTTTTTTTTGTTATTTATTAGATACAAATATTAAAAATATAATCAATTTAATAATTTATATTAAATCAATAATATAATAAAAATATATTATCGATCACTTAAAAAAAAAAAAATCGAATGGAGAAGAGAAAATTCCTTAAAATCGGGTCCCGATGGTTTTAAGTTTTCTTGCACCGAGACCCACTGAAGTCACGTCCCTGTTACTGTTTTGTACCTAAAGCCTCTGTCTCGGAGTAGGATATATGAATCACTCTTCACTTTGTCCCTTTCCTCACGTTTGATCTTTCTTTCCTTCTCTCTCATTCCACATTCAACTCTAGATTTCGATGGCGAGCATCGCTATCCCTAATCTAACCCCAACATCTTCCTTGTCCATTACCATGAGCAACATAGCAACTCATGTTTATTATTTCGATTACGAAGTCCACTTCCTCCTCCTCCTCCTCTACCTGTAAATCCAAAATCTATGAACCACTTCTCCCTCGATCCACCACGTATATATATAAAATAATATCTTCTTCTTTTATTCCCTTAGTTTTTCTAGTTTTTAGCTAGACACCCTTTATTCATATAAACATAAATTTATATTCATCATGGGCTCGTGGATTTCTATTTTTGCTAATGAGGCTCGATCGACGAGGGTCTGTCTGGGGGACTTACCAGAAGGCTGTATTTCTTCGATTCTGATGAATTTAGACCCACCCGAGATATGTCGGTTGGCAAGGACAAACAGAGGTTTTAGAAGTGCATCGTCGGCTGATATTTTGTGGGAATCAAAGTTGCCTTCGAATTATAAGTTCCTAGTACAAAGGATTCTTGGAGAAAATCATGAAAGTTTGGCTAAGAGAGAGATTTATGCTAGATTATGTCGACCCAATTATTTTGATGATGCCACTAAGGTACCACTGTATATCCATCATTCTTCAGTATTCCTCTTTCTTTCTTCTTCTTTTTTTTTTTCCTTTTTTAAGTAACTTTTGTAAATATATATATTACGGTTGGATCGGTTCCATTTTTAATAGGGAAAAAATTAATATTGGAATTTTATTTATTATAGATTTTTTTTTAATGTTATTACAGGAATTTCGTTTGGAAAAGATCAATGGAGAAATGTGTTTGTCAATTTCTTACAAAGCAATGAAAATAACTGGAATTGATGATAGGAGATATTGGAATCATATTCAAACTGAAGAATCCAGGTATATATATATATATATATGTTTTTTTTTTTCCTTTTTCAATTCCAAATTTTTTCAACACCTATCATATATTATGACTGGTTGGCAAGTTGCGAAAAAAAAAAAAATCTATATATCGACCAGAAAGAATTTTTCTTTTATTTATGCTGCATTTTATATAACGGTTGAAATTTCAAAATTTCCTCTTGAAAATAACTTATTTCTTTTTTTTTTCCCTGCTCCTTTTCCTTTCTAGTTCCAGTTGTAATGAATTGTCTCCTTTTCCAAAAGAAGGTTTTGAGATTATTACTAATAGTTCCCGGTCATGATTTGAAGATATTTTCCAGTAATTAATTAATAAATTTAAAAATATATATATCAACTAGAGTAATGAAAATCCATACCATTGCATTATTTCATTGCCGAGATATTTGCGCAACATGCAACTTATAATAAATTAGGACAGTCGGTACAAAAAGAAAACCAGAGTAATAGAATAGTGAATATTCCGGCGGTATATTGATAATTATTACAATTTTAAATTTACAGCGAGAATATAAAAACTATTGCGTAACATGAGGCCCTCTATCCTACAATCACTTAAAAGTGGCCGTACATAAAATTTATGAGATTATACCGAACAAAATTTTTTATTTAATATTGGAATTACAATTTAAGCTTGGTTATTAAAAAAAAGTTTAAAAGATTAAATAAAATGCTCAAAATTTATTCTATCTAAAATATGGTATAAAAATTAATTTTACTAGATAAAAATACGAGTATTGAGGATAATAATGTAACTAAATAAGTATTAGATAATATTAAAATTTTATATTTTTTAAATAATATAAAAATATAATTAAATAAATATTAAACAATATTAAAGATATAAATATCAAAATATAATATTAAGTCTAGTAACTATATGTATTAAACAAAAAAATTACAAAAATATACATTCATACAAATTAAATATAATATAATAATATTATATTATCTTATATTCCTTCTTTAAATATTGTCCGGTCTTTTTTATCACGTCTATTCTTAGCAACGAAAACTCCCTATTTAATTCAGGTATATCACTCGGGCTCGTAACCACTTATAATATAGCTAATCATAAAAGTGCCGGACATAATTATTTCGGTAGCCTTTTTACGGCAAGTTCTAAAAGTTGTCTTTTAAATTACAAGCTATTATTTTGGCCCCTATATATATATATATATATATATTTTACAAGCTATTATTACTAAAACAAAATTATGATTACAGATTTCTACTAAAAGTAAATCGCTACTATAATACCCACATTTCACAATCGCAATTTTTATTTATTTATTTTTTAATCTCGGAGGACAAGGAGAGATTCATATTTTATTTGTTTATGTGATGGCATACTTAACGTGCCTTGTGGTAAAATGCTGTGTCATTTTCCTAACCCTAGCCAAAACCTCATGCCTTGACTCCATACATTTATATAACAAATAAGAACGTGACTCCTCCTTATGAACCAAGAATCATTTCCTTTCAAGTCAAGGTTTTAGCTCAGCAAGCACCACGTTGCAGATAATAATTTGAGAAAATATTTTCCTTTCAACGTCTGTAGTTATCGTGCGTCACCATATAATTTATGGTTCCGTGTACTAAATTTCCATGGAAACATTCAAATATGAGTGTATATATATTAATTTTTGATAGCAACACAAGAAAACCTGAGAAAATAAAGTTTTCATAGATTTTGCATATAATTTCATCCTTACGTTTCACACGACAATATCCATCCACTCTAGTTTTATTTTAAACTTTAGTTCGATTCAGTTAGTATGTAATGGTATAAGAATGAAGCAAATTATTATAATAAATTAATAATCATAAACAGACTAAAATTAGATAATGATTAATAGGCCATTCGCCATTGAACATCATGCTAATGTATTGCTTTTGTTGTAAGCAATCTCACATGCCATGATTGTATTTGGTTTATAGGTTCCATAAAGTGGCATATCTCCAACAAATTTGGTGGGTAGAAGTAGTGGGAGAATTGGAATTCCAATTCTTACCTGGCACATATAGCTTATATTTCAGGCTCCAACTAGGTAAGATTACCAAACGATTCGGTCGGCGAGCATGTGACCTTAATCAAGTTCACGGTTGGGACATTAAACCGGTTCGATTCAAGCTATCCACATCGAATGGCGAATACGTTATGTCGGAATGTTACTTGTATGATCCAGGGAATTGGGTTCAGTACCATGTGGGTGATTTTGTTGTCGAGAAAGAGAACTATGGCAATCCTACAAGAATCAAGTTTTCAATGATTCAGATAGATTGTACGCATACTAAAGGGGGTCTCTGCATAGATTCTGCCTTAATTTTGCCCAAGAGACACGATAGGTTAGAAAAAGATCAAGTTTCCAAATGATATTTATGCATATGCTGATGCCATTATTTGAAAAAGGTCCTAAAGATGGATGGCTTGATCCCAACATTAAATTAGACATACATGTAATGTAAGACTGTATTGTCTGTAAACCCTTCATGCTTGAGACTCGGACTTCGAATCGGGTCAGGTCGATCCAGCTAGGTTGAGCTAACCTAAGATGGGCCTTCTTGTCTTACATGGAAGCAAGAGTGAAGTTGGATTAGCCTTAGGAGTTCTACATTTAAAATTACCTATCAATAGATAAATAAAAAATATCAACTTACTTGAACATATGATAGATCTATCTCCATCTATATCTTTGTAAAAAGTATGTATCGTGCTACTTCTTCGTGTTGTAAATAAATGAAACAAGAAGGGATGTGGTTAAATGTGTCTATATAAAGATCAATACGGTGGTGTTTGACAATTCAAGTTGTTGATTGATATTCTCTAGATTTTTCTTCAAGACATTGACAAATTGTAAGAGGGTAGCTTGGCTATTAGGGTTTGTTTGTCCTTTCACTCTTGAAATGTGGGGATTTTTTCCCTTTGTCAATGTTGTCTTCCAACTGGCTCTTCTTTGGCCATAGACCCATAGCTGCGGTCACTTCATTTCTATGATGAATTCATGGAGGTAGGTCCTTTTGTCAATTTTCCCAGCCACTTGCTATTTGGCATATTAGTCTATCAAGCAACAAATAAGGTAAGTTGCTCGCAAGCCACTCAAGCTTAATTAGTTTTAAACTTAACTCGATTAAAACTTAATTAATAAATAAGTTGAACTCGAATTCAAGATAAAACTTCTTTATCTAAATTAGCCAAACTCGAGCTCCAATTAAGGCTCGTGAGCTTTCTCACTTAAACTTGTGACTTGGCTCTTTTAGATTTATGAATAGGTTTACAAATATTATATATTATTAAAATCTAAAAACCAATATCTATATAATATATTATAAGATCATATACTCATGAGCTTTCTTATTTAGACTCACGAATCGATCTTTTTAAACTTGTAAGTAAGTTTACAAATATTATATATTATTAAAATCTAAAGAATCATATATATATTTATATATATATATAATATATTACAACATAATATATAGCATATAATATAATCGTTATTCATTATTTATTAATCTATTTATTTATATATTTTTTTCATTTTATATACTTATGCTCGTTAATAAGTTTGAAATAGGCTTGTTTTAAGCTCAGCTCAATTTATCTTGACTCAAGTTAGATTAATACATAAGTTAAGCTTAAATATGAAACAAACTTCATTTATCTAAATAAACCAAGCTTCGGCCTCAATTTCAGGCTATGTAAAAAGTTCGGCTCGAGTTTAAACTTCATAATTTTTAAACGAATTGAGTTTAATCCTTTAAAAACTTAGCTTAGTTTGATTTAACTGGTTTACAACTTTACTATTCTATGTGCAAACGTGTCTGTACCTATCTTTATGCAGTACTAATTAAACGTTCATTTATCTGCTAAATACATCGACTAGAGTGTATTATATCTTTCTTTCTTGCAACGTTGAAAATTGGAATATTAAAAGGAAAATAAGTTAAAAGAATTTATCTTACAAAATTAAGACTACAGTAGATGAAAATGATAGGAGTGAGAACAACAGTAATTAGTAAGACCGTTGGCGACGCAGTGGTGAATTTGGATCGAGGGGGAGAGAGAGAGAGAGACGTGTACACTTAGAAGAGGTTGGAGTACGAAAAATAATAGAGTATAAAATTAAATTATAAGAAATTAAAATTCGGATCACAAATCAGATTGGGCCATCTGTATTGGGTCTGTTCCTTTTTTTTTTCTCAATTAAGTTAAAATTTTGCAAACAAAAGATTCAAACCTTAATTGAATTAATAATAAGAGTAATGCCATTAAACTGCAACGGAATCTATTTAATGATTAGATTTAAATATTAAAACTAAATCTAAAGACGATTATAAATTGACTCGATTCACTTATCAAATTTTATTTAACACAAGCTATTTATAATTATAATATGTTGTATCTAAGTTAACGAATCAAGCATCAAATTGCTAACCCTATTTGAAATCGAATCATCCATATATATATATATATATGTATGTATGTATATAACGAATCGATACGGTAATAAATATTTATATCATAAAATGTGAACAACAAGTATCACTTAGGAAAGAAAAGAGACTCGTGTACAGAATGAAAAATGCAACATTTGTACACAGGATAGGGGGTTTTCTCTACCTCTCGAACACATGATCTATAAATCAATAAAATAAAACTCAATGCATTGTGTCAAAGACATGCTCTTCTATCTTTGAACCGATAACCCATAAATCCAACAGCCGCTTGGGCGGACATGCCCACCCCCAAATTATTTAATATGAAAGAAGTACACGCCCTGTTACATCAAAAACCCAAACTGACAAACCGATACGACCTAGTCATCATGATTGTCATCCATTTACCAACTAGAAGTAGCAGGTCGTATTTTACGATATTTGCAGTCAGATTATGATTTAGTAGCAGCAGTACTCAAGAAAAGGACTGAACCCTGATGCCATGCCTGAATTTGATCGGATAAGGACATTCTTAGATTACAGAAAACGAATTTTGTTTAGTCGTCTATGAGCTAAGACCTTTGAATATTCCCCCATTTGAATCCAGCTTCAAGATTATGCTTTTCACCATCAAGCAAAAGGGAACGATATGGCAAATCCAAAGTTACCTTTTCCTTTCCTACTTAACTTCAGTACAATGTGAGGAGGAGAATGCTGAATACAAATCTATTCCATCCTATTCATGCCGTTATATTAATTATAATAATTTGGCCCTTTATCTCTAAGATTCCCTTGCTCGGGTCTGCAGGTACCTGGTCTGCACTGCTGCAGGCATACGGATACGGCTCTGAAATACATGATCTCCTCAATATCTAAGCCACGTTTGATGACAATATGAATAATCTACAAGTGATTTTTCCTGTCTGCCCCGTGTTTGACATGCATGTCGTACAGCAAAATCCGGAAGACAAAAAATATTCCTAATCCCAGAGTATATTAAAATCCCAACAGCATATATCTTAACCCTAAAGACATGTCATAAAGCTGGCCTGCAGTAAACTAATCGTGAAATGTGGGGAACAAAAAAAAAAAAAAAGGAACTGCAAAACAACACAAAATGAATTTAACATTAGAGAGAAACAAGGTACTAGGAGCTAAGCATTTGCTTTCTCAAGTTTGTGTGCAACAGATTACACTTGCAAGACCGGAAACAGAAATCCCTCAAAGGAAATTTGCTCAAATACCTATAACAGTCCCAGTTTTAAGGTCCAAGAAATTCCACAATTCAAAGAGTTAAAATAAGGGATAAAGCCAAAAGAAGCGAAAGAAGGAAAAAAAAAAATTATCAAAAAATAAAAATAAAAATAAAAAGAAGCCAGATATCCTGTACAACGGGTAAATGCTTGGATAATATATGGCAATCAAAACCAACAATCCGGCTTGCAAATCACGTCAGTTATGCTTTCCAGCCATAATCTTCCAACTCGTTGTTAAAGAAACTGCTTTCCGAGAAATCTTGACCTATATCGGGAAGATCGTCCTGCATATGAAGACTCTGAGGCAAATCAGGTGCTCTCTGGCTAAATGCATTGTTACCACCGCCAGCAGAAGATTCACTGTTCGACGCAGCTTTGAAACTGTTGCTCCTAGTAGGCACAGGGCATGCAGTGCCACCAGATGCATTGGATGTGGCTGCATGAGGGGCCGCTGCATTATTTCCAAAACCCATTGCATTCCTTGCTGCTGTCATGTTTGCGTTCTGCACAGAAAGGGACTGTTGTTGCAGCCCTCCCCCATTGTTGTTGGATATATCATGCAGCAGCTGCTGAATCATTTGCTGTTGCAAACCTTGGCTACCCTGGGATGGTTGAGCATGACTTTGAGAGAATGAACTATTCCCACTTAGCACCCGCTGCTGCATCTGCTGCTGCTGGGCCTGTTGCGGCGACTGTTGTGGAGGCATGTGAGGACTTGAATAGCCGCTAGATGGTAACTTCTGCATTGATCCTGCCACCAATCCACCAGGCCCCTGAAAATTAGACGGACTGGGAGAAGAATTATTGAAGGACGATGCTTCCTGCTGAAGGGAGTTGGGATTTGAGTTCATCGAGTTCTGACGCATGAGGAAGTTTTGGTAGCTACTAAGAGCTAACGCAGCATGGGCAGAACCACTTAATGCGCCACGATTGACCATATGCTGGTTGTTACCCATGTTGTTTAGTCCAGGATGAAAGGCCATCAGTTTGTTGATTGCATTTCTGTCAGTAGGGAGTCCCTGAACATTAGTTAATTGCTCCATTTCCTGCATTTTCTGCACCTGCAATTTCGCGGCAGAGGCATGGCGAGGATAATTTTTCAGTCCATCTGCAGCGTCAAGGAAATGAAAAAATTAGGGATAATTGCAATGAAGACTCACAATCCCCTCAATAGAAAAAAAAAAAAAAACTCAATTGCTTAGAGAAAGGAAGCAATTGATATCTTCAAAAATATTACCAATTGGCCCAACTTTGGTCTCTCGACAGAAATCTACAAGATCCTTCATGCTGTTGACAACCTCAGCAATCTGAAGATTGGGAGTTCAATGGTAGTAAGAACAAGAAGATTCCCCAAACAATTAAAGTCAGTTTGCTGATCGAGAGAAGTGCCATTAGTAAACATACCTGCAAACACCTTACATATCTTTTGGAAAAACCCAAGTCGTTCAGTGACTGCAACTCCAAGCTCTTAGCTAGCTGACGTCCAGCCGTCAGGACCCTGATGGATAGTAGAAACAAGGCTTACATTAGCATTAACAAAAGTACATGGGCCCAGCAAGAGGCTTACATACAGTGAGTTACAAGTGCCATGCTGTGAACAATGATGAACTAGATTCAAGCCCAAGAGAAGGATTATTTCACTACATGAACTTACAGATTGCTGTTTGCTTGTAGGCCTTGCTGGGAAACCCCATCAGCTCCACTTTCAGCAATGGTGCTCTGGCACTTCTGAGCAACCTGAACTAGCTGGTTAACCTGAAAAAATTACCATTTCTTCAAATTTCAAAGAGAGATGCAAAACAGGCAGACAATGAGAAGAAAAGCCTCCCCTGTTAGCGAATCAGTGACAACCAATGCATTATAGCCAGAATGAAACAAATCTGGAACAGCATCAGAATTGCTGCACATAGTGGCTTGATCCACGAAGAACAAAGTAAAAGCAAGAAATAGAAGAACATTAAAGGACATGAACATGAGCTGTACCAATGACTACTCAATACCTGTGGTGCAACCAAACGCCGAGGAAGAAGTTCTTCATGGCGGCGAGCACAAAACTCCCATGAGATTATCTAGAGACACATAGAAAGGGATGACATCATCTTTTACTTGCTGACCAATCTGAGAATGAATTAATGTGTTATTCCAAGAACCTACCTTCAGATCTTGTGCAAATACGATACGAAGCTGACCCTCACGCACAACACGAAGTTGATCGTACACACTCTCCTGCACTGCTTTTTGATACTCTAACGTCATTACTCCTGAAGGATGTCTGTACTCTTTAGGCCAGTCTAAAAATAAAAGCTCATCAATCACACCACTGCCAAATTTGATCTCATTAAGTCTGGGAAGTACTTCAAACGTTGCCTCTGTTATCAAAGCAGTAGAAGAAGGAATGAACAAGTGAACCAGAAAACATTTTGCAGGAAACAGCAGTAAAAATATGCTAGAAGGACAATATTCGGCCAATATGAGGTACACAAAGCATTCTAATAAGCAGAAGGGAACGCCATGAGCAACAGCAGGGAGTAGTGCAACTTACCAATAGAAGATGCAAGCCTAGTATATCAACTTGTGGGAACTAACTATCAATTAATCTATAATCCAACTGCAATATTTGGGCATCAAGAGCAGTAAAATAGCTGAAAATGAATGATATCAGCCAACAATCCCAAAAGATTAATTGCCCCAGAGATAATAATAATATTAATAAAAGAAAAGAAAAAAAAAATCTGCTAAAGAAGAGGTGACCAAATCCAATAACATCGACCCATGAAGCAACAATCACAAAGATGACAATATAGGAACTTGATATGGTCAACACACACAAAATTAGGGAGATAGATGTTTATAATATAAAAAACAATAAAAAATATTTACTTGTGTGTGTGTGTGTGTGTGTGTGAGAGAGAGAGAGAGAGAGAGAACCAGAACCAGCATACTGTATGACCTTAGAACTAATGTTGAATATATAAATAATTTGATGCCTTAAATTTATCTGGAAAGTTTTGCCCTTTCCATTCTAAATCAAAAAACACCATGACAAAGTAAAGAGACGAGCCAGCAAACACCCACACATTAAAATGCAACCAAGAAAGCATAAGATTATGCATATGAGGAACAACCTTATAAATTTACTACAGCAAAAACCTCAACTCCCATTCATTTAAATTTAAAAAAAAAAAAAAAAGAAATAGATTTAAAATTGGAAGACAACAAAAAAATCTGATATTTACCGAACCCCCTTCCAGACTTAGAACCACAGATGTCACACTGCCAAGCATCCTGGCAAACATGTAAAAGAGAAATCAGCTTATATAGCAACTGAGTGTAATATTTACATTTTTTTTTTTTTGGTCATGCAACTAATAAGTGGCATTTGGCTGCATTGCATAGAAGATTTATATTGGGAAATAACACACCATAGTCGCCTGAGGAAACACACCAAGCGCATGCTGTCCAACATTATCATATCGCGACAGGCACCATTTCTTCTTCGCACGTGGTGAATAGTATTCTGTCACAAACTTCCTCCAATAGGCTATAGCATTATCCTGAACAAACATAGAATGGCAAAAACATCATCAACCAAAGCTTCTGGCAAAAATAGTCATAATAAATCATATGCAATCAGCATGGTGAATGTGATATGTAGATCTAGCATTATCACAGCCTTTCTCAAGGAAAAAGAGCAGAACCCTGTCTAAGGGTCCTAACGGATTAAACTGGTTTTCCTAATTCAAACTGCATGTTAATCACACCTGTGGCCGCTGCCTCTCATGATAGAGGTACTGCATTAGACGACGAGCACATACACCACTATCATAAGGCCGCTTCATAGCATTCATGGGTTGCATGTTTTGCTGTTGCATCTGCTGCCTTAATTGCATCTGCTGCTGCTGCTGCTGCTGCTGCTGTTGCTGCTGCAGATGGGCTCTTTGCAGATGTGGCATAGACTGCAGAAATTGTTGCTGCTGCCGCAGCCTTTGCTGCTGCACAAGCGCTTGCAGCGGTGCATTCCGACCCGGTAACTGCATGGAGTCCTGTCTCTGCAACAGTTGTTGAAAGACTTGCTGCTGAAGAATATCCTCATGTTTGACATCTAGCCGAGGTTTTTTCTGCACTTGACTCAAGTTATTAGGATCCTGAATAAAAGACCCTGGAACCCGCCCACCCATGGGAAGCAACATCTGCCCTGTTTGAGATGCTGGCAATGATGTAGCACTTGAGGTCCCTTGTTGCTGTTGTTGATTCTGTTGCATTTGCTGTGTACTTTGGTCTTGATGAGAATTCGGCTGCACTACAGATGAAGCATCCATAACTGACGAGCCAGATAAACTAATATTATTTGAAGAATACGAAATGGGAGATGCCGGTAAACGCATGTAAGGGTCTCCATTGATGCTTGCACTTCTCTGCAAATGTGGTCCTCCTGAAAGCCCAGAATTAGCATCAGTAACCAGAGAGCTTGCCCCAACACTGGGTCCTGAATTTGCAACACTGTTCAACCCTACATTATTCATGTCCCCTGAAACCTGACCTAGGCTTGGACGCCCACTTCCTTGTATAGAATTCACGGAATTCCCAAAAGAAGATGTCAAATGAGAATTTACTACAGCTTGAGACTGTCCATCTCCTTGGAAGTAGATTCCAGAACTTGCAGAAGACTGGGTTAACCCTGCAGCCACCCGAGATGGGACCATAGAGGGCACTGCCCCTCGGCAACTAGAATCCAAGTAGCTCTCCAGGGCCAGGACTGACTCTTAGCTCTTTTAATCAGCAAACCTCACACTATGGGTATTGGATGCTCATCAAGAAAACTCCTCTCAATCAGCGTTGACAAGCATGGCCATGAAGAATGGTCTAATTGCACCACGTCTTCACCACTCCAAATAGACCCAAAATAGTCCAAACTTCTCTGATCTCTATGCTGTAGATAAGTACAAAATTTTGTAGATCTACTTCGCTTTCAGTTTCACTTTTCTGATGCTAACATCTGACCAGTTGAAGGCAAAAAAGAGCGATAAAATCAGCACTAAAAGCCATAGGCAACTGAAGAGGTTACTTTGATACAACTTAAAAATAACCGGAAACTTCAATCGAGAAAATACAATCAGGAACTTTCATAAAAACAATAGATGACGTTCCACTTTCTTCACCTCTTTTCATAAAACCCTAATTTTACTAGCATCTAATAATATTAAAAAAAAAAAGAAAAAAACAATTCCACATTCAAAAAAGTTCATTCTTTTAAACAGCAAAACCCCAAATTCATAATCAACCCCAACCAAATTTACTATCAAAATTTATCCAAATCAGCAATGTACACCAAAATCGAGCCCAAATTAGACCTGATCGAGGAAAACCTGTAACAAACCCAAAACATAAAATAAAAATCTCAACCGAACCCACTTCAAAATTAAAACATACTATACTTTACCCTCATTAACAAGCGCATACCCAAGATCAAAAACACCACAAAGTTTCAAACTTTAATGAATAAATTGATACCCAACACCAAATTAACTAAATACAGATATAAAATTAAAGAAAAATATACAAAAATCAAATAGTGACATAGTAAAGAAAAGTACAAATTACATGACCAAAATTTGCGAAATTATATCTAACAAACAGCGGGCCTATAAAAAATACACGCGATACCTGAAATAAAAGAGAGAGAGTGGAAGCCTGTTTTGGTAACGAAGAGCATGTTTTATAACTAGCGGGAGGTGTAGAGGTGAGGAGTGACCGGCTACAGTGTTTTACCAGCCCTACTTTACCTCCTCTAGCCGGTTATTCATGTACACGTGTCGGGAGTTTAAGGATTTAACCCAGTCGGTGCTAGATCTCGCGGTTCTAATTATGACGTGGTTAAGATCTAACGGTTTGGCCTTGACAAGAATTTTTGAATGCTTTTGTCACAAATTTAGTAATTTTTATTTTTTATATTTAAATGAAAAGGCTAGGTTGTAAAAACCGGATACTGCCGGTGGTTTACCTGTTACGACTGGAAGGAGTAACCAGTCTTGGCCTAAACTTTCGGTAACGTAAATTCCTTTCTTTTTCTTTTTTTGTTCTTGCCGGAATTTTCAGACATAGGATTTTTTTTTTTTTTTTTTATCTTAACGAGATACTGAACTTTATCTATCCATTTGAGATCTTAAGTTCTTTTGCTTTTGGTTTTTGGTTTCGGTCATCATTCTCAGATTTTTACGATGGTATTGGTTTTTTTCTTTTTATTTATATCTTATGAGCATCCTCTTTACATCTACATCACATTTAGTAAAGTTTGGTTAATCAAAATGAAATAAGTTAAATGAAATTAAATAGAATAAGATAGATGGAATTTTATTTTTTGACTTTTTAAAGCTAAAATCGAAATATCTTTTAAAACTAAAATCTACCGTTTTTAAATATTATGATTTTGACTTTTAAAGTTACATTCAAACATGTGGAAAGAAATAGTGCTTGGAATCATGATTTTATGTGATCCATTCGTGTACCCCAAACCTAATATTAGTGTGTATTTTTTTAAAATATGACATTTAAAAAATTATTTAATTAATATTTTATCCAATTTTTTTCATAATTACATAGAAGATGATATGTAATGCTTATCAAGAAAAGTAGGACATTAAAACAGTTCCGTAGATGGTTAGAAAGATTAATAGGATTAAATAAAATGCAATATTATTAAATCTTGATCACGTGGTTAATTAGAACATAAGAAAAGGCTAAAGTTTAGGAAAAACCAATATCTATTGGAAATTAAACCAAAATCAAACTCGGTTAAATCATAAGATAATACAGATAAAATATAAATAAATTATAAAGGAATTTACAAATAACTCATCCTAAACTTTTATCAAAATATAGATTTACCTCCTAAATTTTCAAATATTACAAATTATCAACCTAACTTTTATAAACTAGAAACGCCTAGGATGTCTCCATTTCAATTTTAAAAAATTTTCACTATTCTCAAAGCATAAGAATCTTACGTTTTAATGGGTTTAGGAGGTACATTTACATCAAATTAAAATTTAGATAGTCACTTATGATTATTTGTAAATTTATCAAAATTTAAAGAAGTGTTTTAAAGTTTTCTTTGCATTTTTTTTTTGAATTTTAATAATATTTAAATCACTAAAAACCACCCTCATTTTGCAATTTCGTCTTAATATAGACTTGTAATGTCTAGCAAGTCCATGGACTTGATCTAGTAGATTATAAATATTTATCTTAGTATTAATGTAAACACTATAACAAAAAAAAAAAAAGAAAAATGACCAAGGTACATAAGAGATGAAAATCGAACATAATTAATGATGCTTGAACTAAGGTCTTTTATAACTTTTCACTAAAGTTAGAATTAATCATATTTGATATGCTCTTATTAGGAATATAAAGGAATCAAATTATTTGTGAGCTATTTGAGTTTAACTTAATATTACTCTAATTCAATTCAAGAAAAATCAAGTTGAGCATGAGTTTCATAATGCTTAACTTGATTCAATTAAGTCGTAACCTAATCGAGTTCAAGTTGGATACAAATATCAGTTCAGCTCAAGTTAATTTTAAACTTTAATATTATTATAATTAAAAAGAATTTTAAAATAAATCAATCTTAATCCAGTTAAGCTCGAGCTATACTATACAATCTCAACTCAGCTTATTTACAATCTTAACTTTTATTATTGCCCAGTAAAATATAATTGTTAGAAAAAATAATTGAGAAAGAAAACAAATAAATTGGATTGTAAAATAAAAAAATTGTCTAAACTTTAAAATTTAGAACTTCAAATTAATTCATTTATATTTAGTGTTGTGACTTGGAGTGGTAAACCTAACCTTACGATTCTTTCTTTTCCCATTTTTCTTTTAGCTTTTACTAAGTTTTGTCGAGGTTTTATTTTGAATAAAATAAAGCTCGACAAAACGAATGTCATTTTTAAAGTTGTGCGCATATAAAATTACAAACAACGTCTATATAAATATTGTTAATAATTTTTTAAAATGGCAATATATAATGCATGTACTATAATCTTGAACACATGCATATAGTAGAATAGCTAATTTCTTTTGTATTCTTTTTATATTTACTCAATTTGTATTGTGGCTCTCTATCTATAAAATCAAGCCTTTAGGCACTCGAATTTTTAATAAAGTGATTTTAAATCTCTAACTAACCATTTTGCCCTCAAAAGATTCACAATTCAAAAGAAAATATTTATTAAAAATAAAAAGAACTCCCTATCACACTCCTTCCATTTTTTTCTTTGACCCTACTTTTCCATATTATGTCCAAATTTCTCCTAAAAAACATTAATTTAGTACAATCAAGTACTTTTTAGTAGTATTTGTAGAGTTTTGTCTGAGTGATCTTAATTGAAAATAAAAAAATGCAACATTATGTTGGAAAGGGATTTGATGTTATGTATTTATGTTTTAAAATAACATAATTTTTTAAGGTTGTATAAAAAAATAATCGAAGAAAATTATTTAAAATTGTACCCATATAACAAGTACAAACACCCGTTAATATTAAATAAAATTAATAAATGCTTATATATATATATATCCTTTATATTTTGTTTGGTATGAGGGAAGGAATATGGGAGGAAAGAATTATGAGGATGTTTAATTCATTTTATTGTGTTTGGATAATAGGAGGAACAAAAGTGAAAGAAATTTTAATCATTAACAAAGATAAAATGAAGTTTAAAATGAAATTATCAACATACTTATAAAAAACAATAAGAGATAGGCTAAATAAGGGAAATTTAAACAACTTCTCTAACTTTTCCTCTCATTTCTCTTAAATTTGGAGGGGAATAAGAATTAGCAAAACCCATAGAAAAAATTTTCTTCTAAAAGCATTTTTATAAAGGAGTGTTTGATACAAATACCCATATCAAGCACCAATACCTCTATTTATAATTTATATTTATGAATATATGTTTAATTTGAAAGTGATGCTCCATGAAAAATTAGTTCTCTATTTTACCTTTTCTCACGCAATTGACTTTTGAATATGTGTTTAATTAGAAAGTGATGCTCCATGAAAAATTAGTTCTCCACTTTACCTTTTCTCATAAGATTGATTATGTGATCATTATATCAAGCACCATAAATTTTTTTTTTATACTTTTCCACTTTTGAGCAGCATTTATATGTCTAACAACTGTATTAAGCCCAACATTTTAGAAAGTATATCGTTATACAACGGTTATCCTTGCCATTTATTTTTTTTTAATTATTTTTTTAGTTGTTTTTCTCTAACCAAAATATTATTATTTAAATGAAGGTTGGGACAAATTTTTCTAACCATATTATTGTAGAACGCCATAATTGGTTATTTCTAAGCAACACATTTTTCTAAATCCATATTAACCAATTCTTGTAATACGTGATATTGATAAAATAGTTTTTTATACTATAAAATTATATAAAAAAAAACATTTTTTATTCATTTTTTTAAATAGTTAATAATCACGAAATAATTAAATAAAAATAAAAAACCATTATTTAAAGTACCTCTTTATAAAATAAAGTAATGTTTAGATGAAAAACTATTAAAATACTAAGTAGTATTATAAATACCCACTTTAAAAACCTTTTTATAAACATACTTTAAATCATTCCTTCTGCTTTCTTTTTTCCTTTTTAAATAAAAAAATATTATCTCCCTTCCACTTTCCTTTTGCTCTTATTTCTTTCTGTGTTGGTCAAACATAGGCTTAATAAAACTTTAGAGCATAGAATTTTCTTTTGGCGAATTAGACCACAGCATTGGAGGGCAGGCCTAAGGTCCTCAAAAGCTAACGTTACTTTTTATAACCTGGAATTGTGCTTCCAACCAATGATAGCACGACACATCGTCATGCTGGGACAGGCTCGGAATTTCCGGTTGAAATAAGGGGTAGTTTGGGAAATTAGAAAGGAAAAGCGGTATGATCTAGAAGACAAATCATTAGGGTTGGGGTGTAATGATTGTTAGAGAGAGAAAGAGAGAGAGAGAAAGAGAACGGGATTACTTTACTATATCAAGTTAAAAGGATAGAGACAGACCGTCGGATTCACACGTGTGACACGTGAATAGAAACAAACACTCGTGTGGATTCGCTGCTCGCAGTGGACTGTAAGGCTCTAGTCAAATCTAATCTTAACTTTCCTTTAAAGTAATTAACTTGATAATTACGAGGGTTTGATATTTCTTTTTCCTTCCTCTACTGTTGTATGAGAAGAGCCATAACTACATACATAAATTAACAATACCCTCTATGAAATATAAAAAATAAGTAAAATCCTACCTTTTTCTCTTTTATTTATCCTAACTATTATATCTATGACAAAGAATGTTATAAAAAATAAGTAAACCGATTATTTATCTACCTTTTTCTCTTTTAAAGGGATCCTATTAATAGATATTGCACCCTTCTTCTTTTTTTTTGCAAGGAAAGCATCTTCTCAATATATGTTCACTTAATTTTTCATAATTTACTCCTTTAACATACATTAATAATTCAGACATGATAATATCATCAGGTATTCAAAAAATCTAAACAATTTTAATTATTAATTTATAAATAAAAAAATTGAAGAGGAAAAATTGAGAAGATCCAAATTTATGAGAAAAGGTTTTAAATGGAATTGATAACCTATTTTATAAATTGATTGTACCTTTTTATAAAAACAGTGAATTTAGAAATTGATAAAAAAGAAAAATACTTTGTCTAGTTTCTCTCTATCGGTTGAAGTTGAAGACACCGATTAGTAGTTTACAGCTGATGCTTTGAGACATCCTCAGACACATGGTACACGTACTCAAAAGAGTACCTTGCTTTACATTTTCTTAGTTTCAACTTTTTAATATGCTATTTTTAAGATAGTAATACGTAATTAAGTGTGTAAATAATACGAGCGAATTATCAGATAATGGTTAATATCTTTATTTAACTTCTTTTTTAGTTTTCCTTTATTTGATAATAATATATTATTCTGATAACGTAAAATATAGAATAGTTATACGTAGATTTATATAAGAATCGATTCCAAGCTATAAACTAACCAATCTTATAATGGTGGGTCTGATCCGTATGTTGAACTAGCAATTTATCATTGAGAATCCTCCTATTCATTGGTTTGAGATTAGACTAAACCCCAATTTTTTTAATATATATATAATATAATATAATATATTACACATATATGCTATATATATAATGTAAATATACTATGTATACTCTATATATAATATAATACGAATGAGTGTAAATTATATATGATATATTATTAATATACTATATATTATAATATATTGTATGTATAATATACTATACTATATATATTTATATACTAGATATAATATTAATATATATTATGTATTGAGAGAAATTTGATTCACAAAATAACAGTTGATATAAAGTTTTAAATTTAGTTAAAAAAGAAATAAATGAATATGGCACAAATTATTTATAATAATTAATAAAATTTGGAAAAAAAAATTATTTATAATAATTGACAAAAATTTATCAAAAAAAACCATAATTCAAATATCATAAGACTAACCCTTGAATCACCAATTTAATTAAACTAGTAAGAGGCCACCCCTTTAAGGATAGGCCTAATTCATTACCTAAACAATCTATAAAATGGTGGTTTAGAGCTTATTTTGGATTGAGTCTTCCTGGCATATAGACCTAGTTGTACGCTTCAATATTACAAGGATAAACCTTAGTTTATATTTGTTTCATTAGCTCCTAATCCTTTATATTTGATATTAAATACTTAGAATGCTAAATCTTAAATGTATACGTGTGATTTTAACCCTATTATTTTACTATTTTTCTTTTAAATAAATTAACAAAAGAACACGTAAAATTATTAAAGTTTGGAACATTGAGGATAAAATAATTAAGTAGGAATCAAAATGCACTTTTATAAAGACTTAGGTTGTAACACTTAATTTTAAAATAGAAACTAAGAATAAATGAGCATATATAAAAGAGTGTATTTATAGAATACTACTATTATATATGTTGTGATTTTCAGATACCGTATTTTAATGAGGCGTAAGAAGTTACAAATAAATAAAATACAAACAAACATTAAAAAAAAAAAAAGAAAAAGAAAATCCAGCTGGCCGGATGTTTAATTTATAACGAGATGAAGCCCCTTAAATTAATGTAAATAAAATATGTGGCACAGTTGGAAATGAATCACGTACATGGGGGGTGGCATGGTGTGAAGCTGTCGATATCTTGCTTTGATTGAAAAGTGTTCTATTGCTTTTTTGCTGCCGGTAACTTGGTACAGTACGAGTACAGTTGGCTTTTTATTATTCTTTTCTTTTCCTACCTTAGAAATGAAATTCACATCAGCTATAATTTAAGTCCGCATTATTTCTTTTTTCTTTTCTTTTCTTTTCATCTATAGAAAAGGTAATAATTGAATTAGATCAATCCTACCAAATCCCTATTCATACAATTAGATTATATTAATCTTACCTTATATTTTCATTACTAAAACTCTAAATAGTTTTATGTTAAGACTATAGATAAGTATGTATCGATCTAAATTAGTAATAGCACTGTGGTTTTTAGTGTCTTACATATTTATATGTATTATAATATAGTTATATGTATGATTAAGATATAAAAGTTATAATTAGAATAGTGATATGTAAGTCATGGTATATGAAATATAAAAAAGTTATTTGGCACATTTTTTAAATAATTGTTTGTACTATTTGTTAATAAATAACAATCATCACATAAAAAACCATATTTTTTAAATAAACACATAAATGATTTACTATTTAAACAACCATTACATAGATGATGTTCATTGATATTCAAAAACTAGTGTTGTTATAGATTGACTCATTCAGTTTTTCTTAGTTCAATATAATTTGATCAAAAACGAGTCCAATCCTATCCCTTTTTAACCCTTGGTCGAACTTAATTCCTTCTCTTAATTGTTAATTCTCTTACATATTCGAATTAATCATTATAATTGAATACGACTCTATGGTTGATTAATACTTATAGTTTCGTGTCTTGGAAACGTTTTACATTTTTATTAAAAATTATGTATTAGTAAGGGTAGGTAGGGTTTGGTTTGATACGGTTCACTCCTCTTTACCAAACCTAATTATAAGGTTCAATTCATAAATTTTTCTAATTTAATTAAAACCGGTTTGGTCCACAATTCGAACCGTTTGTATTAAATTTTTACTAAACATTTTTATCTTCAATAAATATGAAATTTCAAATGGAATTTACTCAACTTAATTTTAACAATTGATACAAAATTATGATGTAAAATAACAAAATATGAAAAATTTAATAAAATTTATGAAAATTGATTGAAAAAATAGAAAAAGGTACAAAATAATTACATATTTTTTTATTTAATTAAACAGTTCAGTTCGATTCAATTCGTTTCCTCAAACGGAACTGTAAACCAAACGATTCACAAAAAAAAAATTAATTTTTCAATCCTATTTGATTTACAGTTCGATCCACAGTTCACGATTTTTTTACTCAATCCTATGTATTAGTACATGGAATTGTACCGACTACCATCAAAGAGCCGGTTTTCTTGCCTCTTTTAAGTATAGTTACACTCCTAAAGAATTTTCATGCTTAATTGCTCGTCCCATCTATAAACATTGAAACCTTTCAAGAGTTTTACATGATGACCGAGAATATTCTATTATGTTCTTATCCATAAATAATAATCTTCATTCGACTTCTTTTTAATTTCCAGGGAAATTTACAATTTACGAACAACCTTAAACTTTGCTTTATATGCTTCACACCCTAAACTTCTATCTAAATATTACAAATCATACTCCTAAGCTTTAATAAATTAACAACATAAATAATGTTATTTTTTTTAACTAAAAAGCCACACTATTATAAAAATTTATGGAATTTTGAAGTACACTTAAGTTCTAGAGTATTTTTACACCAAAGTCAAAGCCTGGGAGTTATGCGTCTTATAAGGTTGTTTACTAATTTATCAAATATTAAAGGGATGATTTATAATATTTAAAAGTTTAAAATGTGAATTCCTACCTAGGTCAAAAGTTTAAAAGAATTATTTGTATTTTTACCTAAAAATCAGTAAAAGTAAGATTATGTGATCAAGTTGTGTATACTACATATTGCAAGTTTGCATGAGCAGTACAAACATTTACAAATATTTTATGGAAAATATGTTATGCCCTGAAGAGGTGAAGTAGTAACGACTCCGTCATATGAACCACTCCAACATAAAAGTTGATCTTACAGCTGTTATCATAAACCTAGTTCATATAAGACGAACTTAACTTAACCATTTTAAAGCGTTTAATTCAATATTTGTTTGTTATAAACCTATAGTGTAATCTTTAAGGATGATTATAAAAATTGATTTTTGTAACCAAAACTTTCCAAAAAAATTGAACTTGGTTTACTTGATAAAATATTAAAGATTTATAAGGATTTACAAAATTATGGTTACATGAGAAACAAAAACAAATTCAAAAGGAGGATTACAAAGGTCTACAGGTTTACAAAGCTATATATATATATATATATGTGTGTGTGTGTGTGTACTGGAAAACTAGAGGACTACTTAAAGAAACTCTAAACGTTTTCCTATAAGTTAGTAAAATAGACATTTAAAGCAAAGTTTAACCAATTATTCATAATCCTTACTTTCTTACCCTTAATTCTAACCTTCTGATATTAAATATGTTTGTAAATCTACCTTGGACCTATAAAACAACTATAGATAAATAAGCGACAACCTATTCAGTAAGTAGGACGAAGACAAACATACGTATTTTAGCACATCATAAGTAAGGTTTTCAACTAAGTTATTTATATACAATACATGTACAAACAAATGCTATCGCACGATATTATCCTATCCATCGTGTAATTAGAGAAATCGTGTCAACTTTAATCTAGGTTGAGGGGTTTGATATCGTATACTCACTAATTGGAACTAAATCGAGACTTATGTAATGAAGAACACGCTCTGCTTAAAAATCACCGTAGAACTACAAGCTCTAACCTTGTTGTAACCTCCTTTCTTATGACTTAATTCAACTAAGGATGAGAAAATAACTATTTCAGTTATCTTCATTAAATGAATCTATATTTAGCCCACGAATTCTATCCTGATATGGATTGAAATACATAGCAGACATGAACTAAAAATAGGTATTCAATGGAAATGAGGAATTAGTAAGTGGAATGGGGTTTTGAATGTGAACGTATATGGATATTATGCATCAATCGGAAAGATGAGCTCGAAATAGGATTCGATGCAACTTACAAGCACTAAATCAACAATTGGGTTTCAAATAAGAGTTAGATACAACTTACTAACTCACTCAAATCAGAAGTTCACCGCAATCTCAAGAAGAATATCGATAAGAACACGGGTAGATTAAAAAGGAATAATACACTTAATAATCACTTTAAAAAAGGAGATAAGCTTAAAGCAAGCTTCAAGAGAAATTCTCTAAGAAATATTATGAATAGTTGATGATAATTAGTTGTCTGCTACTTACAAAAGTTATTATTTATAGTACACCCTAAAATCCTAGTAACAAAAATGTCAATAGTGTACAAGGCCTTAAACCCTAAAAATTAGGCTCATGATTAAAATAAAGAAAATATTTATAAGTATACAAAACTGTGCATTTAATAGAGAGGTCGGTGTACGGATCATCCGAGCTATCTTAGAATGAGTAGTATCCGAACTGGGTAAGGTTGACAGTTGGATGTCTTAGTTTGGGTAGGAGTCATTAAAGTTCTACAGTACTTAGCCAAGTTGCCTATGAGGTCGGCCTACAATTGCGTGGCTTTAGGATTGGTTAGCATTACATTCCTCGTATTATGCCGAGTTGGTCCTTGGACTTGGGACCTCAGCTATCTAGTCACTCGTTTTCTCAGCAACTGACAAAGCTATTGTCGAGTTGTTTCTCTTTCCCTTCTCAACCTTCTAGTATCAACTCAACCTTGAGTAAGGCAAGTCAGCCTTGGCTTGGAGCAGGTCAGCAGTGGCTTAAAGATAGTTGTAGGTCAATTCCTATCATCATTGCAAGGCTAAAAAGAAGTCATTCTTGACTTAAAGCAACGAGCACGAGCTTAGATGCCAAATAAACTCCTCTTCCCTTTCCTTTTCACCATGGGTGCTAACCTACTCTAA
This sequence comes from Lumnitzera racemosa, assembly GCA_024138005.1. NCBI lineage: Eukaryota > Viridiplantae > Streptophyta > Magnoliopsida > Myrtales > Combretaceae > Lumnitzera > Lumnitzera racemosa. Next base: position 109,718,221 of record JAMXBC010000004.1, read on the forward strand.
ATCTCCTCAGCACTCATTAAGGTCAAGTGGTAGCTTTTCCTATCCTTCCGAACTACATTAGTGTTGAAGAAGCCATCACGGATCACTTTCTGGTCATACTCCCAAGGTCGACCAAGAATCAGGTTGGCAGATTTATAGGTACTATGTCGAAGTCAATCTCATCCTCATATTGTCCTACCTTAAATGCTATCCAAGCTTTCTTATGCACATGAATCATACCCTTATAATTAAACTACTTCAATCTATAAGGTCGGGGATGCAAGTAGGTTGGTAGTTTCATCCTTGCAATCAGCTCAACAAAAACGATGTTAGTGCAACTTCCTCCATCAACAACCAGAAAACAAGTCTTCCCATTCACTAAACATTGGATCTAGAATAAGTTCTCCTTTTGGCCTGGGTCTTCTTTCAAGTCAACTTGTCATGGCTAAGAATTCTCCCATCTTAGAATAGCTGTTTATGGTTCCTTTACTCTTCGAGCTCTTATCACTTTAGCTCTCAACTTGAGCGTCTAGTCTTCGCCTTTTAAAATAATGACCTTATTGTTTGGATATTAGGAGGCAATATGTCCATACCCTAAACACTAAAATACTTAACTTCTCGGGCTTTGGTGGCAAGCACTCTCTCCTTTTCTACTTTCTTTGTCTCAACCTAGTTAAGTTGGCAGGACTCTCCTATCTCCATCTTCTTCTCTGACCTTTTCTTTTCATCATACCTTTCAGGCTCAATGCTGCCTTGTTGAGGTCAACTAGTCCATCTCTAAGGCCTCCTCCTCCTCTAACGTTTTACTTTTAATGCCAAATTGATAAGCCTGTCTAATGAGTTATGTCACGCCCCAAACAGGAAGAGTCGTAACAGTCCCGCCGTATAAATTAATCTAAAATTGAAGTCGACCTCACAGCTGCTATCATAGATACAGTTCACACAAGGCGCATAACTTAACCAGCTTGAAATGTCTGTTTTGACACCTGTTAATAACTAAACCTATGGTAGAGCTTTTACAAAATACCTGTTTTATATAACCCATTGTCTAGTACTACAACAGTATTTATATAAACGTTTTACGTTCAAAGGTAAAGTTTACAATTAGAGTTTATTAAAAACCACAGGTTTTGCAGTCTATATATAATAATTTAGGAAACTAGTGGGATCCAAAGGAATTCTCAATTAGTTTTCTCAAAAACTCAAAGACAAATTCAAAAGCTTAGATTCAGTTGATTCCTCGATCCTCACTTTCCTAAACAGCAATACACTAACCTAGGAACGGTGGTATCGGAACATCTTGACCTCACTCAACATTTGCAAAAAAGTCTATAGAGATGTGAGCACAACTAGCTTAATAAGTGAGACGGAGTTAGAAGAGTACTGTACAAACACGAATAAGGTTAATAATTATGATGAAATGCAATGCAATCAAACAAATGAAACATCGCACAATGTTATCCGGTCCACTATAAGGTTAGAGAAATTACATTCGCTCCAACCCGGATTGAAGAGTTTCATTGCGACTCAAGTCAGACCAAATCTGGGCTTGTGTAATGGAGAATACCCTCCTCCTATGTCTACCTTCGAAGGAAGTCGGTATTTAGCCCGACACTTTTAATCATTTTCCCCTAATGGGTGTTATGCATGTCCAGTTTCATTTTAGTCAAATAAACGTTAGTTTTAATTAAGGGTGGCCAACAAGTTCACACAATACAGAATCCATACAACATGCAGAACAACACACTAAGGAGTTGAACTCCTATCACAACCAAGTATCATCTACATACATAGCATGCACAAAATCAACTAACTACAAACACAACCAGAAATACTCTTAGGTCTCTAGATACTTTAAATAGTACCCAAATAAGTAGTGAAGCCACAATCCCAACTTACTTGTTTAGACATTCGCTATTGCTGACTTGAATCATCAACCATTTTTGTATTGGAAGATCCCAATTACACAAATGACCCAAATTTAATTTTCGTAATAATTACAAAAACATTAGGGTTTAATCTAAAATGGTTATATATATATATATATATTATTATTTCCATAATATATGGTCGTATTATCACTATATATTGAATTGAGTTATTAACTGTTGATACTGTATATTATATATACTGTTACGTATTATATATCATTTCGATCGTATAGAAACTTATTTTTAATTTATTAATTCATGTTTTAATTCTGGTAAGGTTACCAAAATACGTACATTCTTAAATATGATAAAGTTATAGGTTAAATTATTTAAGGTTGTCCGATTTTAACAAAATTAATGTCGTTGGGTTCGTATAAACCTAATGATACGTTTTACGAGTCCTATTTCTATAAATGACTTTTAACAGGTAGTTCGAGTTTTTAATACAGTTATACATAATTATATAAATATGATCGTATTATACTTAATTTACGTTATTAAATTGTATTTTATCTAAATTGGTCCATATATTGTTACAATATAAGTATTATCCATATAAAAATATTTATTTAATCCAATCTGATTAGCAATCCTATATATAGTTTTTATTTAACTATTTAATTCATTTTAGTTTATTAATATTATAAATACACTCCGACTTGTAAATTAAGCTATTTTACTTGGTAAATTCGAAATAATTAGTTCGAGTTACCAAATAATTCCTAGAAAATTTTTATAAACTCATAAAAATATGGGGAATTCAGTTATCGCTTGGTTTCAAATTTCCAACCTATCGCCTATATATTTTATTAATGATTTTACCCCTAAATTATTATAAATTACTCAATTATGATCCTTTTTACACCAAATTAATTTCAATCTGACCTAAGACTGTTATTATTTATTATAGATTAGTACATGTCCATTTCATCAATTAATTTCATAATTTTCTATTTAATTCATAATTTCAACCTATTTTCGAGCTATTTTCAGGAAAAAAAAATGCGATAAATATTAAAAATATTTAAATCAAAATTTGGGCTACATAGAAATTATCTATATATCATAAACATCATACACAAAAATTTTCAGCTAGAAATAATATCATTTAGCACATTTATTTTACAAATCTAAATTCAGATGAATAGTAGATTTCTTAAAAAAGTATATTAAATATTATGAATTTTTCAAAAATAAAAATATCACGTGAAAGAATGTTCAAAATAACCTAAATTTGATTTTTTTTCATAATTTTCTAGGTGAATTTACTAATTTTAAAAAATTATTGAAAAATAGGGCATAAAATCGACCTTGATGTTTTTGAGTGCTCCGGTGGTCGGCGATGGTTGGGTAGTTATTGGACGGCCTAGGCGCGGTGGTGACTGATGGTGTTTGGTTGAGCTACACAGCAGAATTACTTTAGGTTATGGTACCAACTTAACACGAATTTTTCCTTGTTTTTCTTAATTTCTTTTTATTTTCCATGATTTTTTTTCTCTAAGTATTTCTAGTTCCAAACTGCTAAAATTTTCATGTCTAGTGTTCTTTCCCTTTTATAAACCCTAAAAGTTGGTTAAAAATTTTTCCTCTAATTATTTTATATATTTTTTTCTCTTTCATCTTAATTAAACAAGCAAAAGGTGTCATATTCTCCCACTATCACTTTTGAATCAGCAACACACAATCCCAAATTCCTGCCATGCAAATTTTCCAGCAAGCTCCAATGCATTTGGATAAGTGTTATTAATTATTTACTTAAATATGAATATTATATGTTAAGATTTAGTTATTTCATTAGTATATAAATATATACCTTATGTAAATAACATGTGAAATATATAACTTTACTCATATAATTAAGTTTCTAACATATCTTTTATTTTTAGGATATATTCTAAAGTTAATTTCATGAATTCAACGCAATATATATAATTATGTAATTTAGGGTTAATTTACGAGTATAATTATTATTTATACCGGGTATATTCATAAAATTACTTGTATTTTTTATAGTAAATTATACTATATTATCTAGTTTATAGCTCAATTAACTTATTTCTAAGTTCTTGTTGCAATCTGAGCTTAATTTTAGAAATTCCGAGCATTTTAGTGCTATATTAAATATTCCTACTTCTAAGGGCAAAATAGGGATTTTAGATCATTATTTCTAAAATCTAACTTTGCTATATCATCTTGACTAACTTTTCTATCCTAGTTATAAAGTTTGAGCTTAATTGGATAAATTTTTCTAAAAGCCCTAAATTTAGGCTTGGTTATCCTAAACTCAATTTTGGAAGCTTACAAGTTGAACATTTGTAGCTTGACCACCTCGATAGTGTCATCTCGGAGTCCACTTAGGAACCTAGCAACAGTGTGATCTTGTAAATTAGCAATCTTACATTTGTTCATTAAGGTTTCAAACTCTTGTAAGTACTCCTCGAAAATGTTTTAACCTTGCTTCAAGTACTAGAAAGCATGAAGCATCTCTTGGTTAAATTCTTCACAAGCCTCCAAGTTTTGTTCAGCTCTTCTCCTTTAGCATCTTACTTAGCAATTAACTTGTCCCACTAAAGACTTGCATGTTCAATAGGGAATAGTAAGGCTAACTTAACTTTTGTTCAATTATCATACTTATAACACTTAAATAACTTCTTTACTTGGGGAACCCAATCAAAAAACTCTTCAGGTTGGCTATTACCATTAAAGGTCAGTAACTGAAGTTTGATGTTGTCAAGTCCTTAGTTATGTGTTTGGGGCTCATCCCTTGCATTATAAGCTAATTGATTTACCACAAATCAACCACCTATGTTGGAGCTTTACTTAGCCAAATCTCTTATTTGCTCTGGCTCTCATATTCGGGCTCGTTGGTTCATTTTAGAGTCAATACTCTTATCATTGCTTCTCTTTAGCTCGAGTCGATCCCTTCTTCTCCTCGGTTCAATAACTCTTCTGGGCTGTTGTTCATCATCAACAGGCTCATTAGAGTCACTTCTATTAATCATTGCTTAGTCTCTTCTTTCACCTTGGCTAACACTTCGATGGCCTCTAACTAAACCAGTAAGCTCCTTGATAGAATTAACCAGATTCTAAATCCGATATTATAGATTATCAATACGTTGCCTCAAACTTCTATAGGGACTATCGCTATTAATATTCATACTATCTTTAGACATTCTCGTTCGGACAGTAATTCCTACTGAAAGATTTTAACAAATACATAAGACGCTTAATTAGACTCAGAATCACTACAACTTTAATTTCTATAGTTACCCACGACTTCCAAATACTACTTCAACTTCTATAACATTGCCAAGGACAAATTACAACCAGAAACAACAGCTAAAATAACTACTACTACTAACTAAAATACAACTAATACCATCTTAAAAACCATCACTACTCGACATAGTATACTTGGAGAACTCAAGTACCATTACTACTCTTATGTACAATACAATAAACTACAACTTAAATAGCAACTCACAGAAGAGTAAAAACTCCATAAAGCTTTGATACTAAGATAATATGAATTGAAGTACACAACAGACACAAACCATGAATATGTATTCGAAGTTCAATGGAAACGAGGAATTAGTAAGTGGAATGGGGTTTTGAATATCAATGTGTGTGGATATTATGCACTAGAACACAAACACAATCATGAAGATGAGCTTGAAATGGGGTAAGATATAATTCATGACCACTAAATCAACACTCAGGTTTCAAACATGAGAAATATATGACTCACTAACTCACTCAAATGAGAGGTTTACTATGATCTCGAGAAGAAAATTAAGAAGAACATTGGTAGATTAAAGAAGAATAGTATGCTTAATAATCACTCAAAAAAAGGAGACAAGCTTAAAGTAAGCTTTGAGAGAAATTCTTTGAGAAATATTCCAAATAATTAATGATAATTAGTTGTTTGCTACTTACAAAAGTTACTGTTTGTAGTGCATCCTGAAACCTTAGTGGCAAAAATGTAAACAGTGTATAAGGCCTTAAACCCTAAAGATTAGGCCTATAATTAAAACAAAGAAAATATTTACAAATGTATAAAACTATGTGTTTAATAGGGAGGTTGACATGTAGGTCATCCGAGCTGTCCTAGAATGAGTGGGATCTAAATTGGATGAGGTTGGTAGTTGGATGTCCTAGTTTGAGTAGGAGTCGTAGAAGTCTTATTGTGCTTATCTAAACTGCTTGTGAGGTCAGCTTACAATTGTTAAGCTTTAAGATTGGTTAGCACTAGATTCTTCATGTTGTGCCGAGCTAGTCTTTAGGCTCAGGACCTCTACTATCCGGTCCCCTATCTTCTTAGTAGCTAATAGAGTGTTGTCAAGTTGTTTCTCTTTCCCTTCTCAGCCTCCCGATATTATCTTGGCCTTAAGTTAGGCAAGTTGCATGTGACTTGGAGATGGTTGTAAGTTAATTCTTATCAAAGCCAATACCCTTAGTAGGTTGCAATGCATGTCAAGTTATAAGTTGGGTAGAGTTTTGAGTTAGTTTAATTTTTCTAGGCAATCAACTTGTTTAGATAGTCCAAATAAAACAAAATGCATAAAACAACCATAGCATGGAACTCAACTCCCATAGTAACAGTAAAGCAAGACTTGATCATGTGCATAGTATACGCATAACCAACTAAATTACAACCACAACCTAAAGACAAAGCCAAGCCTTCAAATATTATAAAATAATACTCCAAAATATTATGAAGTATTGGTTTTACTTACCTTGATATAGCGTCACTTTATCCCTAATCCTCATGCATGTTCTCTTTAACAATCCCTAAAATTTAATACATAATTTTAGTTTTTATTCACCGTATGAAGTAAGAATTTATTTTCAATATTAGGCATATTTTTAATTCAAGTTAAGTGAGTTCATTAGCTATTTATTAAGTTCTTAGTTAAGTGAGATAGGTTTTAACTTTGTTTCTGACTAAGATTATGACTTATCATCCTAAATTGGGTCCTTATTTAGCAAGTTTATGACTTATGTTCTCGGTTCTCACTCTGAAAAAATGTATAAAGTCCAAATATATCATACTTTTTGACCTAAATCCAATTTTTAGTATACTCAAAATATTCAACACCAAATTCTATTCTAATCTAGCTTTTGACTCTGCTGGTTTTTTTTTTTTTATGTTTTACTCCATTACATATAATTCAATTGACCAAGATTTCCAAAACCTCAATAAACCTGCATATATAGCATGTTAATAACTTAATATCACAATCACTCATATACTTCTATATTACACCTTTCACTTAGTTATAAATTCGAGATAAAGCTTATATAAGTATTTGAACTTTTATATTTTTTCATTTTAATGCCTAAATTTTAAACTCATTTATTTTAGTACCTCAACTTTTTGAATGAAATAAATTTGCCTTTCTATTATAATGGCTATTATTATAAAATAATAGAATAATGATACGAATACATCAACTTTTATTTTATTTCCATTTTAGTACTCAAACTTTATTTTTTATTTCATTTTGATACTTCAACTTTTCAAAGTGAAACAAATAAGTATTCTTTATAATAGTCGTTATGATAAAAATACTAATTTATCTCATTTTAAATTTGTGATACCAAAATGAGCAAACATAAAGTTTAGGTACTCAAATAAAAAAATATAAAAGTTTAAGTACTTCTAACAGTTTTATTCCTTATAAATTTATTAGAACTTTTAGAATTAAGCTCATAAACTATCAAATACCTACTTAAACTTGAAACTTATCATATTAAAATTTAGAATATCCTACTTTGAGCTATTGTATGTGGATAGATGTGGCTTGTAACTTAATTTTGTGAGAATCTCATCGAACTCTTTTCTTTAAAAAAAAAAAAATACATTAGCTCAATGTTTTAGTGAAAATGGAATTTTTCTAAAAATTGAATGATTTAATTTTGAAAATCTAACCACATAGCATCAAAATATAACATTTGAGGAGTATATTCATAAAATTTTAAGTCAAAACAATATTGAATGATTTTTTGAAAATATGATAAAATAATCATATGTGTTTGAGATTTCAATTCCTTATGCAAAAATACATAAGAAAACCAAGCTTAAATTTTTTTTACATTTGTTTAATATTTTACGTAAGGCAAATTGACAACTTACTGCAACTTGATGCTTTAGCTGTTGTAGATGAGAGGGGGTATGTTGGCTTAACCCCCAACTAGGCGTCCGATACTCTTTCAAGCTGTGCCTTGGTTTTGCTTCCAATTTGTTGTTTTCTTTAAATACTCTTCAACCTTTGCATTTGTGCCATTTTCCTTCTAATTTTTTTCTTACTTCCTCTCTCTTCAATCCTCACATAAGATTTTTCTAAGTCGACAAATGAGCAAACGTCTCATCCATTATAGCATGTTATATTTTATAGCATGGTTTATAACTAAGCTTATGCATCCAAAGTTGGGTTTATCTAATTCCTCGAGTGCTCTAATCTTAGCCATGTCTCATGGGATGTTTCCTAATGGTCTTGGAATTTTTTAATAAGTTTTCCTATATTTTATCTATTTATTCAGTAAAGATCACATATTTTAAGGTATTTTTAATAATCATGGGTACATATATTGATATATTAATTATATCCAATGAATATACTAATCTTTTATATGTTATTTTATTTCCATTAATAATTTTATTACCCATATAGTTTATTTTTAGGACTTCGTTAATTATTGATTATATCTAATCTGTGGGATTCTGCTTCTTAAATAGTGATATAATAAAAGTTTCACTATTTTAATTATATTTTTAATAATCTATTATGTTTTCGAATTCCATACTTATGTGATTATTTGACTAATATTACTTAACTTATCGTAAGCTTTTAGCTTAATTAGATTATCTTTTTGAATACCTTAAATCGACCATCGTTGACTTAATCGAACAAATATAAAGCATACAAAATATATCCAATTAGAAGTATATAGGTCCTAATCACCTATACGTAATTGGAACTTCACTTTATTAAGATATCTACATATTATATTACGTGATCAAGATGAAAATAATAATAATACCCCCTTAGACCATTCGTTGGCTCATTGATATAAGTAGGGTTAGAATTTTTCAACATGACATGATAAAACAATCACAACAACGTAAGAAATACAGCTACAGAGATAAAAGTACGAATAAAAGAAATAAACGCGATTATAATACAAATTGATGATCTAAGTTCAATTTCCATCACTTAGATCAATGCAAAACAACGAGTTGGCTAGAAGGGGAAAAAAATTTGTCAGGCCATCCGTTTAACGTTAGCGCGGGCTTAACTAGTCTCATTAGCTAAATTGCTATCTTGTTTTTTAGGGAAAAGAAAAAAAAAGAAGTTAAATGCACAAATCTAAACCGTTCCGAAGTTAGGTCATTGAGGAAATTTCCAAAACCCATTATGTAATCATCCAATTTAGTTTTAATCGGAAATCTCTTAAATCAAGTAATCTGATTTTAGGTTTTACTATTTGCTATCTAATTTAAAAAGGGATACTAAAGCACAATTAAGTTTTTTCCAACTTTATAAAATTGGATTCAGTCATAATTCATTTGCTAATTTTATTTATTATCTTCAATTTGTAGCATAAAATGCCGGGAATAATGAGACCCAGTTCACACCTTAGCTTAAGTGAAATGAGTTTGATGATTTATCGAATTTAAATATCCAAACAATATTCCTTCTTGAACAAGTTGGCGGTATATATATATAAAAAAATAAAAGAGATTAAAATATTATTGGCTCCGTTAATGATTTTACACTTCTTGTCCAAGCAAATGCTAGCTGTTCCCACTTACCAAACACGCATACTGCTTGCGTAGGCAGGATACTCAAATGACTTCTATACCCCTTCGGTAAGTGTATAGATAATGGTGTCTGCATTATGCATAGAGTCGTATAAATTTTTACTCCTAGGGGGGCACACTAGTCACAGGAGCTGCTTCGCTTAGAAGAAATATTGACTACACCGTATATCAACTGCACCATGTAGTGTGATTCCGATGTTATGTATTTTTTTTAATACTAATTATTAATTATACATAATAACATCTTAAAATACTAAATTAAGATAATTTATCAAAATAAAAATGACAACAATCTAAATCCACTTGAAATAATATATTTAAAAAATTATCTGAAACGTCTCGCTTTTAAAGATAACGTTTGGATAGATTATTATTAGTATATTTTATCGTAATTACGGTGAAAACGGTATTTTTGGATTAAGAGCTGGAAAAGGAGAGAAAATATTCATGAATGACTACTCATTGGACATGAAATATATATATATATATATGTATATACCCAATAGATAATGAATTGAGCTAAAATTTCGAAACTACCCATATAGAAAGTAAAATCTACTAGGTGATCGCCCAGCAGTTCTTCTATTTCCGATCATTTGTTTTTCCTTCTCTTAATTTTTATTTATTTTTTTCCTCTTGAAGTTTTTCAACGAGAATCGTGATTTACCGATATCTACTTGGGGAATTTCATGTGAATGCCACGATGGTATATGCGTCTGGTTTCCGGAATGTAGTGGTGTGTGGTTTGCAGTCCGGTGGTGCATAGGTGTCGTTCATGGTCATGGTTCGGGTTTGTAGTGGTGGTTTGTAGCATGCGGCAATAGTTCATGGTTCGTTGTGAGTATGGTGGCTAGGAGCCGTGAGAAGTAGAAATTCAAAAAAGAAAAAAAAAGAGAGGAAGAAAATGGGATTCAGGAAGAAGAGTGACAGGAGTCGTTGGACAATATTATAATAGCCATTCACACGTCTTCCATAATGGTTATTCAACATTTGATGGAATTTTTTAGTTAGCCGAGTAACTATTTATGTGAACTAGGCACTGTAATATAAACTCATTTCATAAAATAGAAAGGGAGTAATAATTTTATTCTCCCCCCTATTGAGCGAAGTAAACAAAGAAAAAGTATTTATTGTTTTTGTAATTCTATTTTTATAAGAATAAATACTGTAGCTCGCATTCCATAAGCAACATAGACAGTAAATCAGTCTTATTTCATAGAGATTTACGAGTATTTAACTTTATACGAAAGGTATATATATATATATATATTAATACTTTCACTTTTTTTATATTTTATTACGACAAGGCAATGAATCGAAAAAAAAAAAAGTAAAATAAAAATAAAATAGATAGAGAGAAAAAGCCCGTATTTGGTTTAATGAAAGGTTGATGTTATGTGGCCTATTATATTTGGATTTTTCCAAAACTTATCGCAGTGTCCTAAAACTTAAGGCCTAAGGGAATGCCTACCTACGGTGCCGCTTATCTTACTTAAGTAAAATTGTTAGGTTTTATAGATTAATAGCGGAATGAAAATCTACGAAGCCTGTCTCTACAATCCATATAAAGCATGTAAAACGATAATAAAATGTAATGATTATCGAAAAGTATCTTTTCTTGCAATGAAATATTGTCTTCCCCTGGTGTTGGAATTTAATTATGATCCAACTATTGATTTGTTATTTTTCAAATATGTTCACTATAATGATTTTAAACATAATCCTTCTAACGTATTCACGTACATATTAATAGGAATGATTTATAATCTTTCAAGATACTTGTGAAGAGTTAAGGACTCATTTTAGTAACACCATTACTCCGGTTTGACATTGCACCGACTTAACAATATTGGCACACTTCTTATAACTATGTTTACATTATTGAGCTTGGTTTTTTTCCTCTTAATTCTTTTTTATTTAAATTTCTCTAAATCGATCAATCTTAAATCCTACATATTTAATACCGACTCTCAACTAGAGTTTAAAGAAAAATCGGTTCTTTTGTATTTTAAAAATGTTTTGAAATTGTCACTTGACCAGGTCGAAAAAAAAAAAAGTTAAGTTATAACCAATTGAATAAATTGATTATAACTTAATTACTAGTCTACCGAGAAAATCAATTTTACAAAAACGGTTTTCTAAAACGAGAAATCTAGATCTGGAAGCTATTTTATTAAATCCTAAACAGGTATCATTTTTTAACTTTCTAATCTTAAATTTGCTTTTCAATAATACCCTTTTTCTATTTCTAAACAACTAATTATATCACATGTGATTAATTTACTTAATTTACACAAATATTTATAGAGATGAAAAAAAATAAAACTTTTCACATTTTAAGTCGTTTCGTACTTACGTACAAGTACCCACGTACCCACGTACCCACTATTCAAAATCAGACTTTCATAATTCGTACAAGAAAACTTTAGTGAGTTGAATTAATTTTAATTTTGAAAAAAGGCCGGATTTACATTATTTACCCATTTTGACCTATTCAAATAAAATTTTCTAAGTGTCCTAAATTAGTTTGATTTTTTGAAAATTTCTAAAATGCCTTAGTGCCTTAATTTGGAAAGAATGATTCATTCATTTTTATCTTATTTTCATTGGAAAATTTATTTTTTCTAAGTGATAAGATTATTTGTTCATTTTTTATTATTTGTTTTATTATTTTACTTTTTATTTCCCATTTTTTCTTTATTTATTCTTCTACAATCACATTTATAATTTACATTTACAACAAACAAATAAAATGGGATAAAGTAAAATAAAATAAAATATATAAATAAATAAATAAAACAAAAATTCAACAAATGGATATCGGACCAAAGGAGGATTTGCGTGAATCATGAGTAGGCTCGAGTCAGTAGGCCAAATTCGAGTCGGTTCGCTGAGTCATATATAGCAGCTTGAAGGGGGTGTTTCAATCTGATCTACCTATCGAATTGAGTGGGAAAAGCCACTTTTGGGGCTATTCTATTAAGGATCGAGGGTTTGACCAAGTGTTATAGCCTAAGGCAGTGGTGTAAAATCCACAATTAGTTACTTAGAGTTTAACTTGTACAATTTAAGGTGATCGGTTAAATGATCTAATCAAGCCTAAATTATAAGGTAAAGCTAGAAATATTAATAAAAACGATCCCGTAATTTTAAATTTAAGAAAATAATTAATAAAATAAAAGAATATAAAATTTTTAAATTTTAAGTATATTACTTGTTATTTATCTAAAATGCGTAAAGTGGATACTGATAATTAACAAATTACTAGAGATAAATTATATGAATACTAAAAATTATAAAATAACTTAAATAATATTTAAGATTATTTATTTGTGTTATAAATGAATTTACATATAGTTAGAAATATACGTAATTACTTAAAACACGTGAAAATAGGCTAAAATAATGTTAAATAATTAAAGAAAATGCATGAGTAATTAAGGAAAAATCAAGAAAAATGAAGAAATCTCTAGAATTGAGGTGTAACAGCTTGGGAGTGATTAGATAAAAGCAACCAATTAAATTGCAACAAAAAAAAAGTAAAGATAAGGCAATTGTTTAATCAAATTAATACATAATAATTACCCAAGACCTCTATAAATACCCCAAATTTTTCAAAAGCTCATTTAGGATGTTTAGAATTGTAGAAAATTAGGGTTTTACAAAAAATTATTAAATATAAGGTGCTTAAGAAATTGAACAAAATCGAGTATATTTAGAATTAGAAATAAACAGGTTTAGGAGTATAGTTTTAGACTCAAAATTTTTGTGTAGAATACTTAGGCGATATAGAACAGTGTCATAGAGCTTTTTTTCAAAAATGAATTTTTGAAATTTTTAGATAATTTTTAAGTCTGAAAATGATGCATAAAATATGTTATTTGTTGTTAATTAAGCAATTAAATAGTTAATTACTGATTTAGTGAATAATTATATATTGTAGAATGTTGAAATATTCTAAAGTATGATATTTTTAGTATTTAAGGTATTAGATGTAATTCTTATAGTATTATGTAGTAGATACATAATAGGTAAAGATGGTGTATTTTAAGATAATTTTGTAAATTAGGATAATTAGGAGTAAAATCTTATTTAGGATAAATTTATATATTTTGAGATGTTAATTGATGTTAGGAGATGATAACTGGAGTGATAGAAATATTAAATGTGTAATATATATATAATAGGAAATCATGCATAATATGAAAAATTAGAAATATAATAAATAGAAATATTAGAATAAAAATCGATATTTTACTAATAATAGGAAAATATATAAAATCTGGTAGAAGACTTAAATTTAGGTAATTATATAAAAAATGTAAAATTTTCTTACATTTAGGGTAAATTCGGTAGTTAAGTAACATAAGAGGTATACCGAATGAATTAACGTACTGATTAGAGGTAAATATGACATTTAGGAGACTTGGAAATGACGTGATTGATTTCACATTATGGGGTTGATATGAGTTTTAGGGTTCGGGTATAAAACTGTACTTAGAAATAGAATCAGAATCTAACCCCAAATCAAGAATAATTGTAAAAGATTTGAGAACCTAGATAATTAGACATATTAAACCCTAAACCAAAGATAACAATAAGTGTCATAAGATAAAATAAACCTATAACAATTATATAAAAACCGAGACAACGTTGGTATTATAGAAATCTTTGGTGATTGACTGAACGAGTCCCACTTCGAGTAAGAAAGTAAAGAGTCGAGATAAGTTAGGATTAATATAATATTGTATTTTGGAGGCTTGAAATTGTACTTGATTGTACTTGTTCCGACCTGATGATATGATTTTGATTTGCTACTTGGCTTGTATTATATGATTTATACGAAATAATTGATCACCTTAAACTAGACTTAATTAAATATACGACCTATAAACATAAATCAGACCTGCATAGTAACCTATTACAGGAAACATAGGATTCTCTAGCCAAATACCGACCCCTTTGAAAGGGATAGCGCTGAATAACATAATTGGTCCCTTCTTCATCCTTAATTGAACTTAGTGATAGGTGAGGAGGTCGCGGCAAGGGTGAAGTCAATGGTTCGAAAGTAGTCACGAGAGGAGCAGTGTCTCCATTGCACAATCTTGAGTTTGGTCATGAGCTATTGAATTAACGTCAACTTCTTAAGCCGGATTGGAGAGGGCGTAATTTCTCTAATCTCATGACAGGCCAAACAACATTGTACAATAGAATTTATTTGAATATACGTTGCATCTAATAATTTGGTTGATGACCTTGTTTGTGTTTGTGATATAATTTTAAATCTCTGTCTTAACTTACTGAGCTGTAGCCGTTCACATCCCTATAGCCGTTCATATCCTTATAGTCATTGCTGCAGGTACTAGCGATGAAGCGGCCTATAATCACCTTAATACTAGCAGCTGCAAGATCCCAGGGAGCGAGGATGTAAACTAAAGATCAAATACACTTTCTAGTTAAATTTATTTTAAAGCTTTTAGCATTAGTTTACAAATTACTTAATTGAATCGTGACAAGATTGCTAAATCTTATAAGATACTCAGATTATCTTAATGCAAGTGTGTACTTTTCTTAAGTTCATAAGTAAATAACTTAGTTAAATTATAAACTACTTACTTTAAAGCGGGTTAGTCGTAGACGGCTTATATAAATCAGGTCTAAGATAGCAGTTATATAGCCAGATTCTATCTTAGAATGTTTTACACAATGAGATTGTTACAACTCTACTGCTTCAAGGCGTAATAAGTGGTTTGGTGGTGCTCGGCACTTAGGCATTATTGGTTGTGTATGGTGTGTCGTGCAGAAGAGAATAGGTTGGTGTTTGTAGTAGTTAGATTGAGAGAGCCCGATTGGGTATGTGGCTAGTCGTGCATGTGAGATGTATTCAAGAAAGAGAGCCAAGAGTATGTCAAGGTTGAAGGATTTCCGAGAGAGAAAGAAGACAAGGGTGGCCGAGAGAGTTGTGTATCATGTATGTGTGTGGGTATTCGGCATACGCAAGAGAGATAGGAGGCTGAGAGTGAGAGATCTATATATGTGTATTTGAGGTGTGGGTCGGATGTTGAGGAGATAAGCTAATTGCTATAATGGAGTTGGGTTAGTCGGTCAATGTGTCGACCACGGTCAAGAAACTGGGTTAAGGGTAGAGGTCAGTCGAGAGAGAGAGTGTGTATGATCTATGTGTTTTTGTTTGAGCATCAAATAATGAGAGGGAAAGGGTTCGATCAAAAGAGAGAGGGTGTAAGTCTTACAACCAGTTACTCTCACTCAAGGTTTCGATTAGCTGAAAGATCCGATCAAGCCTAAATTATAAGTAAAGCCAGAAATATTATTAAAAATGATTCCATAAGTTCAAATTTAAAAAAATAAGCAATAAAATAAAAGAATATATTAACTCGTTATTTATCGAAAATGCGTAAAATGCATTTCGATTATTAACGAATCGCTAGAGATAAATTATATGTATACTAAAAATTATAAAATAATCTAAATAATATTTAATAATATTTATTTATACTATATATGAATTTACATGTAGGTAGAAATACGTCTAATTACTTAAAATACGCGAAATGTGCTAAAATAATATTAAATAATTAAAGAAAATTCATAATTAATTAAGAAAAATTAAAAAAATGAGGAAAAATCCAGAAATGAGGCATGGCAATTTGGAATTGAAGAAACAAAATCAACCAATTAAAATGTAATAAATAGAAAGTGGAAAAAAGAAGAGATAAGGTAATTGTCTAATCAAATTAATGCACAATAATTTCCCTAAAACTTTATAAATAGCAAGAAAATTTCAAAAGTTTATTTGGTCAGTTTAGAGAGTAAGAAAAATAGAGAGAGGCGAAATTGAGAGAAAAACTAGGTTTGGGAAAAAAAATAAGAAAAACTGTGCAATTAAGGCCATAAAGGGGAACCAACACCAGACAAGCAGCTGGGAATGGACGACCACCACCACCATACGGCGGTGGCAGCGCTTAGACCGGTTGATAAGACCACGACGGCTGGTGGTAGCCGGAGCCACCCAGACCGGTGAGTTCGACTTCCAGCCCGATGTTGTGTAATTTTGTAAAAATAGTAAATATTCTTAGAAAATTATGAATTTTGTTATTCTGGAATATTTTTTTATGTAGTTTTTAGAAAAATATATTATTTTGATGAAAATATGTCTTGTGATATATGATCCTTAAGAAATCAGGCAAAACCGAACATGTTTCGGTTTAGAAATAAATGACCTTAAGAGTGTAGTTTTGAGCCTAAATTTTTTTTGTAAACTAATTAGATGATATAGAATAGTACTATGAAGCCAGTTTTCAAAAAGTAATTTTCAAAATTTTTAGAGAATTTTTAGGCCTTAAAATGGGACATAAAATGATAGGGTTAATTAAGTAATTAAATAGTTAATTATTGATTTTGTGAATAATTATATGTTTTAGGATGTTGAAATCTGATGAAGTATGATACCTGTAGCATTTAAGGTATTAGATGTAATTATTAGGTTAATTATGTAGCAAATAAGTAGGGAAAATAATAAATTCTAAGTTAATTTTGTAAATTAGGGTAATTAAGTGTAAAATCTGATTTAGGATGAATTTAAACATTTTGAAATGATAATTGATGTTGGGAGATGGTAATTAGAATGATAAAAATATTATATGTGTATTACATACGTGATAAGTGATAATACATAATATGCAATTATTAGAAATATAATAAATAGAAGATATTAAAATAAAAATTGATATTATGATAATAATAAAAATATATAACAAATCTGATAGGAAACTTAAATTTATGTAATTATACGAAAAATGTAAAAATTTCTCACATCAGGAATAAATTCGGTATACTATTAAGGATTTAAATATACTGAATATAATAAAATACTAACTAAGGGTAGTTATGGTATTTCGGATATCTGGAAGTAAGGTGATTAATTTTACATTATGAGTTAAAACAAGTTTCTAGAGTTTGGGTATAAAATAGTACTTAGAAATCGAACTAGAATCTAATTTAGAAATCAATGTGGAAATCGAACCCTAACCTAACCCCAAACCTAGAATAATTGTAAAAGACTTAAGATCTAGATAATTAGGTATATTAAACCTTAAACAAAACATAACAATAAGCGTCATATGATAAAACGAACCTATAATAGTTATATGAAAAACTGAAACCACGTTTGTATTATAAGGATGATTGGCGATGTCTTGAGCGAGTTGGATCTCGAATAAGTAAGCAAGGAGTCCAAGTAAGTTGGGATTAATACGATACTGTATTTCGGAGGCTTGAGATTATGCTTAGTTATGCTTGTTAAATTGTCTGTGGTGTGCATGTGCTTGATAATGAGTGATGCTATGATTCTATTTGTTGTTTTAGCTTGTATTGTGTGATTTGTATGAAATGATTGGTCACCCTAAACTGAACCTAATCAAATATATGACTTGTAATCATAATTGAACCTACATGGTAACCTATTAGGGGAAATCTAGGATTCTCTGGTCAAATACCAACCCCTTTGAAAGGGATAGTGCAGGATTGCATAATGGTCCCCTCTTCATCCTTAGTTGAACTAAGTGACAGGAGAGGAGGTCACAGTGAGGGTGAAGTCAATGATTCGAAGGTAGTCGCAGGAGGAACGAGGTCTCCATTGCACAAGCCTGGGTTTTGGTCGTGAGCTGTTGCATTAATGGCAACTCCTCAACCCAGACTAGAGTGAGCGAAATTTCTCTAATCTCACGACGGGCTAAACAACGTTGTGTGATGGTATTCACTTGAACATGCATTGCACCTAATAAATTGATTGATAACCTTGTTATGTTTGTGGTATAGTTTTAAGTCCTCCATTCTAACTTACTGAGTTGTGGTTGCTCATATCCCTATAGACGTCGTGTAGGTGCTGGCTAAGAAGCAGCATACAACTACTCTGAAGTTAGCAACTGTTGAATCCTGAGGAGTGAAGAAAAACATTTGAAAAATAAATAAATATTTTTAAGGTCTAAAGTTTTATTTTAGAATTTTTTATTTTTGAATAATATAATAACTAGGAAATATATTATGGAGAAATATTGTAAACTTTAATTATAATAACTAAATTATAGTATATATATATATTTCCTCACTTTCTTAGGTAAATGATTTATTTAATTACAAACTATTTACTTCAAAGCGAGTTAGTCATGGATGCCTTGTATAGATCAGGTCTAAGATAGTGGTTATAAGGCCAACTTTTATCTTAAAATGGTTTACATGACGGGACTGTTACGACTCTACCGCTTCAAGGCATGACAGAGAGTAAGCTATGAGTGTTTTTTTTTTTCGATTGAAGAGAAAGAGAGAGAAGATATGTGATATGTGTGTTTTCTCTTAGTAGACCCCCCATTCCCGTTACATGTACGTGTTTATGTTTCGAAATCAAACCCACCTCGTCTCCCCCCCGCTACGTGTGTGTATGTTTCAAAATCCATTCCCCCTCTGCGTGTGTATCAATTGAAAGTGGAAACCCCCCTCTTGTGCTGTGTATATGTATGTGTTTTTTTTTTTAAATGAAAAAGTGAAGGGAAGAAAAAGGAAAGGGGAGAAGAAAAGGGGGGGAGGGGAATAAAACACGTTATCAAGGCCAATCGTAGAGTGCTAAGTGTTAAAATCAAATACGTGGTCCAATGATGCCTTTACATGAGGTAATGTAAAAAAGAAATAGGCTTTTCTTGCTTTCACTAGTATTCAAACCCAAGGCCTCTAACCAAACCCAATACATATGTCTAAGCGTTTATTCGTTAGACCGTTAGCTTGTGCATTGTTTATATATGCAATTTAATTGTGCATATGGACTAGGTCAGCTTGGGCTAAATTTAAATCTAAGCCCACATCTAATGGTTCCCTTTTTATTTTTATTAAATTTCTATTCTAAATAAGAAAATTATTATTTTTTATATTTCCTAAATCCTCTATTTTTTCTTATTTTTTTATTTTTTATGACTTTTCAATTTTCTATGTATTTTTCTAAAAATTCCCATTTTTTAATATTTTCTAAATGTCTTATTTTTTTCCTATTTTTATATTTTTCTAAGTTTCATAATTTTTAGTTTTCTTATATTTTTTTTTTTTGCATTTTTTCTAATTTAAGACTCGTTAACCTATACTAAAAATTTTGAAAAAATAAAAGAGGGGCAAAAAATAAAATGTCTACGTACACTTAACTAAACTCTATAGAATCATTGTTATGGTCATTATGTGTCTAGCATTTCACATACAGCCCAATTGAAGGAAGATTTGTGTAAGGGTTAGTTCCAAGCCACAAACTGGCTTGAACCCCTCCCTCACTTTCCCCTTTATTGTCTTCTCCCCCTCTACTTTCTCTTTTGGTGAAAAATTTACTCGTTTTTCCCCTTACTCCCTTTGCTTTCTCTTTTGATGCATGTAGCATGCAAGATTCAAAAATTATGATGGTCGAAGTGATTCAAATTTGAACTTTCAAAATTTAAACGATGCATTCAGACCTTTGGCGTTCCTTATAGATTTAAGGGTATAGGCTATAGATTCAAAAATTATCGTGCAGCAGTTATTACTCCATCACAAATTTACTAAAATGCTCAAACTCTAACAATTCTACTTTCACAATTTTTTATTATAAAACGCTTTAAGAGAAATATTTCTTTCAATTAACACTGAGATCTGAGTATAATTATTTATTCCATTTTGTGATGTCTTATATATTATTATTGACCTTCATTTATAAACCTTTATTGTAGTAAACAAGGGGGAAAAATTTTAACATCTATGGAAAGATTCTTACGTCATACTTTATTCAATAAGAAGTGTGGTTCCTCATCTAGCGGGAAAGGTAAGGGTAAGGGCAAGTGTAAGGGCAATTGTACGTGCAAGGGCAAAGGTAAGGGTAAGGGCATAGGCAAGAGCAAAAGCGCTGAAACCGGTACATCATTTGAGTCACAACGGTTCAACGATGTTCAAGCATACCCAAATTACAAGAACATTGAAGAATGAGTTACACCACCTGTTGGCTTTAATATAGAACCTCATTGCAGAGTAATCGTGATATACCACCTCCTAGCTTTGACGTTGAGCCTCAACATATGAGTTACCGAGACATACTGTCTCTTGAGTTTAAACCTTTACGCATGAGCATTCCTGAACGTTCTACAAGATTTGAACCTTTCCATATGAGTGTCCCTGCATAACCCACTGGAATTTAAATCCCCAAAGATGAGTTGCCCAACAAGCATATTCGAGGATGAAGAGAACATAATATAAATTATTCTCGAAACAGAGGAACAACATATAGGACATCATGAGCTCAGCAGTTCAAGACATAGGTACATCAAAGTAGCAAAGCCGATACAGGTAAAAAATGTTCAACCCTAGTTTGCGACAACTTAGCCGTAATATGTTAACTTGAGCCACGCAAGAGTTTTACTACAAAGGTAAGAGGGAGCTAGCGAGTAAGTTCGCTTCACTTGATACGTATGTGTCTATATGTATAGACATCTGGACAAATCCTTTTCTTATAATTCTTACATGGGTGTTACTGTACTTAATAAATAACTATTGGCTTTAAGGGTATATAATGAGTGCCATATGGTGTAAAACATTTATAAAATTAGTAGAGAAATTCTAAATGAGTACATATTAGTCAGAAAATTTTTTCTATTGGTTTTGACAATACAAGTACCAATGCTGCCTTAATATCTGATATGTGAAATTACTATCAACTAGTGTTGAGGGCATTTTTTTCCACATACGTTATACATATCATATTCTTAACTTATGTATCAAGGATTATAGTACATTATAGCTCTATAGTACAGTATAGCTCCAATCAAGAACATTATCAAGACAATGATAGAGAAGTCACCCCTTTATAAAAAGTGGAGGAGCTTCTACAAAGAGCATAAGAAAAGGCCTTGGAAATTTAAGATTAATATGCAATACTACTGGAACTCGACTTACTAGTTATTACATAACATAATTTCTTACAGCGAATTGCTGTGTGATTTCGCAATGTACAATATGCAGGAAGTTGACATTGTTCCAATAACTAGGATATATGTATTCGGTTGTTGAAAGTTTTGAAAGTTTCTCATGATGCTACTAAGGCTTTCCACAAGTCTATAGGCTCAATGTATACTTGTTTGTTATGTTAGTCGTCAGTATAATTGGCATACTACTTTAAGCTTGTGAGGATTTAACCTATATACATACCTATACAATATGATGTTGAAATGTTTATCTCATTATAAAGACATTCCTCATATTTATTTTGTAGCAGCTATTTTAGATTCTTGTTGTAAAGTGTAATTATTACTAATGTATTTAAAAATTTATTACAGTTATATTGAAGATCTAATGGATTCCCAAGACACGTATAGCTTGAAAGCATAACAAGAAATGTTGACAGCAACAGCCGATATAGAGGAGATACTCGACTACTACCAAAGTTAGTATGGTGACCAGTCATTGGTCCCTTATTTGCTATGTACTAAGGAGCGACATTATTCACTTATGGGTGAGCAGTTACTAGTACAAAAATTGAAGCGATAACAATTTGGTGATCTAATGTCTAAGATGCAGCATTATACTAATATAGATTTCTAGTTTTCTAAGAATATCTCTATTAATGACTTCGATATTTTAAAGTAGTAGCAGAGACACATAAGGAACTACCCACTCCTATCTTGCATCACTCAAGAAGTACTCACTGCTCCAGTTTCAACAGTCATCATTGAGCAACCGTTTAGTACAGCAAGCTTTATCGTCAACGAATGATGAGCCTCTTTATCTGTTATCAATGTTGAGGTAAGCGCTTATATAGAAGACTGATACAAGGCGGTCCATAGACGGTAAGAACCATACGGGACATTAAGCAAAGAGAATGATTACTTCAACAACTGGAACTGATCTGATGGAAGCCCAAGCTCAGCTACCAATTCCACTCTTGATCACGAGCATGAATAGTTACCTTAAGAAGAGATATAGTAAATTTTCTTTTCGTTCTTTCAAAAAAAAAAGTTTTATCATGTAGAAAAATCCTTTTTTTCCCAATTATTTTAAAAGACTAAATGGCATAATCTTCCTAAAAGTAGTGATCTAGACCTAGGGTTTTCCAAATTATGACCGAGTGAAAATATTATTCTTAAAAAAAATTAAATTGGATAGTCATGTACACTTAAATTCTTTTTGTAAAACGTAAAATTTACTAATAGACCAGAGGTATTATTAAAATCTAAATCGAACTATGGCGGTCTGATTTCAATTAGCGGATACGTACGTACCTTTAGATCGACTGTAAAATATGCTCAAAAATATTTTTCCCTCTGATCATTTCATTCGACTTGATCGAATTAGTTCTTTGTATTGTAAGAGACTTTTCTGTATTTTAAAATTTTGATCGTTTGAAATTCATGCTTTGGTGAATGAAAGAAGGAAAAAAAAGAAAGGGTTAAATGGTTGGCAAGGAAAAAAGGGAAAAAATATTTAAAAGAAAGGTGGAAAAAAAAAGGGTTAACTTTAATGGTTTATAAGGTAAAGGGAAAAAGGAAAAAAAAAGGGGGGTGGGGGTGGGGAGGAACGAAATGAAGAAATGAAGAGAAAATGTAGGGGGAAAAAAGAAATGGTTCAAGAGCTAAGCTAACTAAACCACCCCGGAAGCACCAGCATACTAGCTGGTTACAGTTCACCATGGAATCAATCCGTAAATCGACGATTCAAGGCTAGTTCGACCTTTTAGAAAGCTTTAATCAAGGGTACAGCTTCTGTTCGCAACTCCTTCCATGCCTTTCAGCCTTTAGGGTAACCCGTACCTTTCCTTGTGCCAACCGAACTAAGTTGTAAGATGACCATATCCTTTACTGGGACTCAATAAGGATATAATCTTGATTAATTTTAATTGTTCAAATACTCATTCTCGACCAGTCCGACTAGGAGTGCAGTTAAATCTTAGAACTTTTCTACATCACTACTCCCTTATCTGCATCTAAACCATTGTAACTTCGTTCAATTGTCAAGTTTTTTTCTGCTTGGTAGGCTTTTCATAGTTCACGGCCCTAGGTCGTAATAAGTAGGCAATCAAATCCAATCTTCTCGATTCAATGCTTATTTCTAAGTTTAAGTGGTAAGCTCGTCATTAGGCAAAATAGCCTCCTTTTTATTTCATCTCATAATTGGAAAGGCGTTAGAGGTCAACTTTCTGTAGGTTAAAGGAAAATTTCAAGAAAGCAAGATTAGTGTAGAAAGCTAACTAAAGGTAGAGGAGAGAGAGAGGGATGAAGGGGGAATTTCATTCACTAGCTACGGTACAGAGTGGCAAACTCAACCATGTAAAATAGTCTTCAATAGCGAGTAGGTCGTTCAGAATCTCTATCTTTTCTTTGACTTTTTTAGTGAGTTAACTAATGAAAGTCTACGAAATCTACCCCTTAAGGGAGTAGAAGGTATAATTTTTTAAGTTTTTGAAGCTCTGACATGATTTTGATAGAAAATGTTTCGTTAACTAAACAAAAACAAGAAGAAAAGAAGAGAAAGGTACTGCTCTTCGAAAGAGGGATGATATCCAAGGAATTAAACTTAAAGGTAAAACAAAAAGAAGAAAGAAGCCCCAAGCCCTGGAGGTAGAGATTGAGGGAGTGTTTTCATCCTTTCTTTTAAGATGTAATGTTTAAGAAAGTCACTTAAGCACCTCTTCAAAAAAGTGTTAACCTTCCAATTGAGCTACTGCTGGGAGTGAAGCCGTGAATAAAAAGGGACCCTTTTGGATGGTGCCCTGATAATTAGAAGAACTTGGGATGGATTTAGATGAGCCATTCGAGTTTAAAGGTCAAGCTTCATCAAGACCTCTAAAGCTAAAGAACCCTTTGAAGCATCGGTCTTCTTCTAGAAGAAGGAAGATGGGAGCTTGACCTTGTGTATAGACTATAGAGCTCTCAATAAGGTAATCCTTTTCAAGAAGTATCCCATCCTACTAATTGCTTATGTCTTTGATCAACTAAGCTAAAATAAAGACTGAACCAAGCTTGACTTGAATTACTATCAAGTTTGAATAGTAGAAGGGGATGATTGCCTCACTTGCTAAGGACCTTTGCCTTCTTATGCCCTTCCTTTGGTCTCACCAATGCCTACCTTTTAAACCTTTATGAATAAGGTATCCATGATTGTCTTAACAAGTTCATTGTGGTTTACCTTAATAACATTCAAGTATCTACCTAATAGGAAGACATGTAGCATTTAGTCTTTAGGAAGCTGCGAGAGAATGAGCCATATGTAAAGAAGGTTTTTTTGCTCTAGTGAAACAGTTATTTAGCCTTGGCTACATCAGAATGGACTTCTAAAAGGTGAGTTCCATAAAGTAAGAGGAGTGGAGTAATGGCATCATAGTGGTAACTAAGAGCGAAGGTTCCAGTTGGAGAACCTTTTACTTAGCCTAAAGATAGGGATTTAAGTATGGAAGTCTTTTTGTATGGAGTTTTCCTCTAGCTTAGAACTTTGAGTGATTTTAGCTCAAAACTTGAGTGATTTTAACTCCTGACCCCGCAGCCTGAAGAGTTCGAATTTGTTTTGTAGCATAAGAAGCTTCTTGGTTTTTAACGCCAATGGATAATGATAGATACCCTCCTTCGTGAAACTCCTTCA
This sequence comes from Lumnitzera racemosa, assembly GCA_024138005.1. Lineage (NCBI taxonomy): Eukaryota > Viridiplantae > Streptophyta > Magnoliopsida > Myrtales > Combretaceae > Lumnitzera > Lumnitzera racemosa. Next base: position 109,743,604 of record JAMXBC010000004.1, read on the forward strand.
CCACTACAATATACATATAGTTGAAGGTACTTAAAAACAAAAGTCTATCTCGTACCTCAGGGGGACTAATCTTTCCTTGCTCGGTGTAAGCTTTAAAGTTAAGTCAAGTAACCGTAGGATTGAACTTAGAACACAAAGTTTAGAGCGATCAGTTAAAGGATCAGATCAAACCCAAATTATAAACTATGGATAGAAATATTAGTAAAAATGACATCGTAAACTTGAATTTAAGAAAATAAGTAATAAAATAGGAGACTATAAAATTTTAAAATTTTAAGTATAATAATTATTAATTATCGAAAAGGTGAAAAGTGTAATCTAATACGTAATAAATTACTAGAGATAGATTACATGTATATTAAAAATCAAAGAACGACCTAAATAATAATTAGGAATGTTCACATATACCGCACATGTATTTACGTATAGATAAAAATACGTGAAATTTCTTAAAGTGGCTAAAAACTTATTAAATAATTAGAGAAAATTATTAATTAATTAAGGAAAAATAAAAAAATAAGAGAAATCTGAAATGATGTAGATTTAGTCGTGGCAAGTCAGGAGTTGAAGAAGAAAAATTAGCCAATTAAAATCAAGCAACACAAAAGCCAAAAATAAAAAGAATTGGGCAATGTCTTGTTTAATTTAATACATATTAATTACCAAAAAATTCTATAAATAGGGAAAAAATTTATAGAGCTCCTTTAAACAGTTAGAAATCAGAGAAAAATAGGGAGCATCGAAATCCAAGAGAATAACTAAAGTAAAAAAAAGAAGAAGAAAGGAAATCTGTGCAATTAAGGCAAGTGAGTCAAACTCACGAGCCGCCACCACCACCCCACTTCAGACCCATCGCCTAAATCGGTTGACACACCTGGACCGGTGTTGGAAGGCCAAAAACCATTGGACTGGGTGAGTCTTTCATCTGCTTCGATTTTGTAAAATTTTGTAAAATTATTTATTTTGCCCAGAAAATTATGAAATTTATTATTTTGAGGTTTTATTATATGTAGATTTAGGGAAAAATAGTGATTAAGTATAATCACGTCTGAAAATATAGGATTCTAAAGAAATTAAACAAAACCGAGTAGAATTAAGATTATAAACAAATAAGTTTAGGAGTGTAGTTTAGAGCTTAATTTTTTTTTTTTGTAAAATACTTAAGTGATATAGAATAGTGCTATAAAGCCATTCTTTAAATTTAATTTTCGAAATTTTTAGCCTTAAAATGATAGAAAAATTGGATAATTTTGGGTTAATTATTGATTAAGACATTAATTATTGATTTAGATAATAATTAGAGGGTTAGGGATATTAATCTCGTATGTAGAAACCTAATCCTAGCCTTTGGAGTGTTAAGTGTAATTAATGAAGGAATTATGTGCTAATTGTAGAAAATTAGGAATATTATAAATAATTAAGTTTAATTAGATAATATAATAATAGAAATTAGAATATAATAAATCTGAAATAAAATTTAATTTTAGGTAATTGTATAAAAAAATGTAAGATTTTTTCACATCGGGAATAAATCCAGTACCCCAATTAGGATTAGCGTGTACTGAATAATTTAAAATACTAAATTAAGACCCAATAGGATATTAGAATACTTAAGCTTAATGTGATTAATTTCGCATTAGGATTCGAGCGTATTTAAGATTTCAGAATTAAAACTAGAATCTAATTTAGGAACCAAACCCCGAAATAGGGTAAAATGAATCATTAGTAAATAATGGGTATACATGGAAAAAATAAGCTAAATTATAACTTAGAATGTGAATCATTAAAGTATAAGAACTAAAAAGACCAATTTGTATTATAGGATATCCAGAGACGTATCAGCTTGCAATTGAGTGATCGTGTGACTAAGAAATTCCAAGTAAGTTGAGTTATTACTTACTTTATTAGAGTGCTATTTTATGATACTCGGAGACTTAGGATTGTATATAGTTGTGATTGTAAGTAGTTAACGCATGTATTTAATGTATCTGAATATGTGTTGAAATTTGTAATATGATTGATGTTCTGATTTATTGAATTGGTGTGAAATTGTTTGAACACCTTAAATGAAATTTAATCTTATTTGACTCTAATAACAAAAAATGTCATGCATTGCAACCCGTTTGGAGATCATAGGATTCTCCAACCAAATATCGATCCTTTCGAAAAGGGATAGCGCAGGATTGCATAATGGTCCATTTTCTATCCTTAGTCGAACTAAGTGACAAGAGAGGAGGTTACGGTGAGGGTGAAGTCAATGGTTCGAAGGTAGTCGCGGGAGGAGCGGTGTCTCCATTGCGGGAGGAGCGGTGTCTCCATTGCGGGAGAAGCTTGGGTTTGGTTCTAAGCTGCTACATAACATGGAAACTCTTTAACCTGGATTAGAACGGGTGAAATTTCTTTGATTTCGCAATGGACCGAACTACGTTGTGTGATGACACTTGATTGTTTGCATTGCATTACATTAAAATAATTGCTTGATAATCTTGTTTGTATTTGTATACATTCGTGAGTCTCCAATTCAACTTATTGAGCTGTAGTTGCTCATACTCTTATAGATCCTTTTGCAGGTCTTGATTTCTGATTACTGAAAGTATTATGCTGCCACACAATTATCCAGAGGTTAGTTCTTTTGAAGCTAGGGGTGTGAGGATCAATTTGCTTAGCAGTGGATATGTAGTTAGTGTGTCTTTTGTAGTTTAAAACTGTAAGACTGATAGTTGTTATGTAAAATTAGTAAACCGTTATATTTAAGTAAAGCTTCCTGAGAAGTTCTGTAGACTTTATATATAATTATGTATGTTTATTAAAAATTTGTGATAATTACTATGTTTGTAGTTAAACACTTAAATGAGACTGTTTACTTCAAAGTAAGAAGTTGTTGACGTCTTGTGTAAATTATGTTTATGGTAGGTACTGTGAAGCCAGTTACTATCATAGAATAGTATACACGGCGGGACTATTGCGACTTTGTGACTTTGGAGCGTAACACTCGGCATGAGAAGAGGTTCTTTTAAGGTACTTGTGAAAAGTATAAGGACTTATTTTCATAACACCATTACTCCCAATTTGACCCTGCATCGACTTAACAATACTGGCATACTTGCTATAACTGTGTTCACACTTACCAAAACCCCGTAAAATCATTGTTATGGTTGTTACATGTCCAGCATTTCACACATAACCTAATCGAGGATACAACTCCTACTTGTTACTCCTTTTGCGCCTTTCGGCCTCTAAGACAACTCGTACCTTTCTAACGTCTAATACATGTAAAAACTAACTAAGGTAGTTGATAGGTATGAGACAATGCCAATACCAACGCATGACCATCAGAGATTACGATTATAGGGAAGGGGATATTAAATATTCCTAGGTGTCTCCACAAATATGGCAAGAGCAAAACGAGATCCAGTATACAAAGGCTAGTTACTTGCTTTGCATTTTAAGGCGTAGAGATGCAACGAACTGTCTTACATTAGTCGAGATACCTTATAGTCACATTGAGTTCCAAAGAAGTGTGGCGGAAAGGTTGCTAGCCTGTCCACCTTAAGAGCCTAGGTGACAACCTGCAAAGAGAGCCTATTAAGCCCATAGCAAGCTTAGTTGCAATCGCTTGCACAGGTAGATTCCATCGAGACCATCCCTTTTAGAAAACACTATATTGTATTAACTAAAAATTAATGACAGAGACTTTTCATTCATGAACCTTATAATTGCCACAACTTCTCAATTGGATAATAATTGAACATGAAATTAATAGCAAATAACATTTGAATTACTGTGAACTTTTTAATAACAATGGAACATATAATTAATAAATTCTATATACTTTTACTCAAATAGTAAATGTAATAATTACAATATGTAACCTTTAAAATGTACTTTGTTGTAGATATATTCTATATGGAAAAAATAATGTTACTTTAAATTACTTCCAATTTATTATTCATAATAATTTATTCTAACTCCTAAATAAATCAATATTGAATTAATTTAAATATCGTTCCCATTAATTGTGTTATAATGTACGGCCCTTTAAGTTTTTATACACAAATATATTGTCTATTTAAACACAAATTAAAGTAACCGTCTAATAACAATTATTGGTCATCCAATGTGACAGAAAAAGTTATGAACCGGAAACATTATGAATCGACTATTACGTACTTAAATCTCTTCATAAAATGATATCCCTATTAAATCATTATACGACATATCATCAATGTCTGATCATTTTAATTCAGTTATGAGATAAATTAGATAAAATAAAACACGTTGTAGCCATGATCTTATGAGTTACTAATACTTTAACCAAGCAACTTTGGATATCGACTCCCTTATTTAAGAGAGTAATGAATTCTATCTTAATTCATCATTATGCTTTTTATATTTTATGTTATGCTATTAGGCTTATTAAAGTATTTTGACCTAACCCATGTCTTCCCATGTCTTAGCAAATCAACCTTAAGAAATATCCTTAATACACACATTCTCTCTTTCACTATCGCACATAGGTATGTACTCGACTTTTCTCAAACCTTATTTTTTCTCTTAAACTTTTTTTCTTTTTTCAAAAAACTAAGGTTTTTGATCTCTACAATATTTGGTAGTAAAATCAACAAGCTTTTGTAGATCTATATACTATGTAATAATATCTTGTATATTTCTTGATGTGTTTGCGAGGTGCAACTTGTGAAAAGAATGAAAGGATCAAGATAACATTGGATTCGAGTTCCAGCAATTCCTAAGACTAGATCTTGTTTGTAACAAGAAGGATTATTCCCCTATTTTCTGTTTTCTTCCTATTTATATCTAGTATAATGTCGTTATGATTTTGTTTAGGTACTGTAATTGAATAACTAGCAACTCCAAATTTGTTATCGACTTGATTCTTTATTATAATGACTTCTATAGACCACTGTATTGAAATCATTATTATACAATGTAACTACTTTGTATTTTAGCTTACTATATGTACTCTTTGGGTCTCTTAGGTTACCTTCCGATCCTCTTAAGTTTCTCCTATGTTTTTGAATTGTTGCTCATAACGCGTATCTAATAACCATAGTATTTATAATCTAAATTAAGATTGCATTTAACAACATGAAAGTGCAACATTCTATCTATAGGATATACGAAGGTTTCGAGTTTAAGGAGTACTTGCGCTAATTTATACAAAGGGGAAACTAATGATATTAAACATGTGATATTCCACATTGCCAGGTTGTGTTTAGTGTACTTATTTAATTTTGAGGATCACTTATATAACTTAAATAAATTTCTCTCAAACCAATAAGAATGACTTTAGTTGTATAATGTATTAGTCTAAATATCTATATCATTTTTAGATATTTATCTAACTAAGCACGACCTTTAGATAATACAATCATAGAATCTCGTTGATAATACACTATTATTATTATTTCATTCATGCTTTAATTATCTATGGACTTTACTGTAAAATATATACAAACAGAAAAGTATGTATAATAAATACTTGGTTTTTATTAATAATATTAACAAATATATTAAAAGTGTCTCGACACGTTATGCAACAAAATATAATAAAAACATGCGAAAGCATACACTTTTTATACCCATTCAATTAACCTTTTCCAATTTTAATATTCTAAAATTGTTCAGTGGATTTTGAAAACACTTGATCAATACTCCGTTTATTGATTTATTACCAAGATTTAGTTTATGAAAAAAATGCTTAATCATTTTAATAAAACAGTTTACTATTAGACCATAAGTTGTTGTATCATATGAAATCCAAACCAAGTCTAAGTACCAAAATAACATAAAGATAAAAATCCAAAAGTCTACAATCCGAAGTCTAACATGGTGCTTTTGCGTAATAATAAACATATAAGCTCTAATTAGTACTTGCTCTTTATTTATTTCATTAATTGATTCGTTCTAACTTAAGCTGACTAATTAGTAACTTGAGTTAAAAGTAAAATTAGACATGCGTTGTATGTTTCCTCGTGATGTTATTTGATGGCCATCAATGGTACACCACAGCTAAAAAGGATGACTTAAGTTATGGCTTCAGTTTTTTTATCTTCGATCGAATCAAGTTGAATTAATACAATATTAGACTTTAGCTTGAGCTTGAGTTGAAAACTCAAAATTTGGTTTCATCGAATTTTAAATTTTAAGCTCAAGTTCAACATAAAAGTATATATAGTATATTCGAGCTTAACTTGATTAACTCGATTAAGTTTGAATTTTTTATAAATTTTTTCTATCCAATATTAGATTCATTATATCTAAATAAATTAAATATACATTAAAAATTATACCAAACTCGATTAACACTCATGAGTTTAGCAAATTTAGTATTTTAAAGTTCGAGCTATGCTCGATTTATTATATGAGTAGTTCGAGCTCGAACTTGATTCGATTATTACTAAATCGAATTCAAATAAAACTCAAGTCGAATAAAATAGTTTGTGAACCACACCCCTACCTGTGAATTAAGTGATATAAGAATTGTTGCACTTTCTTCTAAGCTTGTAGTCCACCCTATCATTCTGGGCCTATGTACATTTGGAGGTGTATAACGTTAGCAAGGCCATTCTTTTGGTCCCTTAAGTTGTTGATGTTAAGGAGTTGTTCCTCATCGGATTAAATTAATATCATAATTGCCAAGGATGTTGTACTAATGTTGCGTTAGGTAAGAATGAATTATCTTAAATAAAATAGATTCAAACAAGGATTGGAATAAAAAATCCTTTTAAGTGCATGAATAGTATTACTTGTTGAATATGTCATTAATAAAGAGATAATTGAATTATTATTCCATTTTTTCAAAAGTAAAATTGAATTTTTTTTTAAAGTCATAATAAAAGATTTTATGAAACGGTGATTTTTACTTCTAAATACACTTTCAAATAGAGGGAAAAGAACTGAAACTTAAAATTAATGATTCTATTCGAATTTACTTTTATATACCAAATGTGATATAAGGAATCTTAGATTAATTATTAAATGGTCAAAACACTTGTTTGTGCTTATAATACCCAACTTGAAGCTACAGTAGGTTTTATATTATAAACTTATGGTGGTTACCAAAAGACTCCATAAGATCTTGCATTTCCCATTCTTGTTTATGCATGGCATATGGATGAAAATTTGTTCGAACTTATCGATCGTGTATGCCTCTGAGAGCATCGAAACTTAAGAGACTACTCGACTTTTATTTACGTATGATTTAATGTACTATTTGTCCATGCCAAGGAGACCCCTTTTTGAATCCGTGAGCCAACACGACTTCGGTTTGTAACTTTACGGATCTTTTCTCTAACTAATGAAGTTTAGTATTTCTTTTGGATCTTTTATCCATTACAATGTAGCTGAGATGCTTCGTGATTAGTAAACCAAAATTATTATGATATGAAGAGTTTTCTTTTTTTTTTTTCTAAAGTACTTACGATAAGTTACCATGATTAGAGTATCATGTGAAACGTTATATAATGTTAAGAACACACTTCACATGTTTTTATTAAGGATTGTTTAAAACTCAATGAAATCAAATATATCCGATGGTAAAACTGGAGATTTAACTTCGCTTTCTACGATTTCCTGAGAAAAAAGGTTGTTGTTTATATTTACTATTGATGTCTCTTGATAAAAGAATTGTTTGCTAAAAATAGATGCAATACATATCTATCGACTTTAAAAAAAAATTATATAATTACAAGTTATAAAAAAAAAAATATCAAAATATCGTTATTATATCGTATTTTTAAACATACAATATTACTATTAGTACTATATTAAAGCTTACGTACCATAACCATGTTGTCTTTAAATGCGATATAGGTATTCTGTTATTGTTTTATTTTGAAGATGCGATATTGCTATAAATATCTATCTACATCTTTAAAATGCAGTATAGCAAAGGTATTTTTGTAATATTTTTTTGTTTAATTTATATTTATGTAATATTTATTAATTTTGATTATAAACATACAAATCTCTTTAGCTAAAATATTAGAAACTATAAAAGAAAATGAACTAAAAAAGGTAAAATAAATAAACACAAAACTTCTTTAGGAAGTTGATTTACATGCTAAGTTTCTATAAGCATATTTAGTTTAGAGAATCAAATAAGATTGGAAGGATTCAAAATTTTTAATGGGAAACAATATCTATTTATTATAATTTATCAGAAGTATCATAAAATATATATGGAAATATCCTTAAAAGGAAAAAAAAAAGGCCATTCCTTTAGTTTCATAAAGGAATTACAATTCTTCATTTTTCAAAAATCCTAATTTTATAGGATAATTATCTTAGCTACAAGACATAAGAATAGATCGAAAGGAAATGAATGGCTATTTTATTTCATCTTATAAAGTTAACCAGACATGCCATGTGTGGTTTTTAATTTATTTTTCTTTAGCATACTTGGAAAAAGGATTATACTATAATTTGCCTCACAGAATTTACACAACCAACCCATTTACTTTGTTAAATGACATAAGAGGGAATTGAATTGCATTTAAATAAGAATTGAATAGGTATATAGTAGTTAGTATATGTATATTACTTTGTTTAGCTGATATAACAACGAATAAGATAGGATTAAAAAATAAATTGTTCAACATACCCTTAATATCCCTACCGTCAAGGTTGTAAATGAGTCAAATTACTTGTGCTCAAGCTCCATAAACCAAAACCTTTTTCTACCTCATGTGCATCAAGCCAACAAAAGAAGCTTAACCCCATTTTCAATGAACTTTAAAAAATTTTAATTTATTATTTAATTAAAGTTTTTATTGTTATTTATACTACTTGCCTTCACTCCATTAGTGTTTGTTTAACAAATAGTTTACATTTAATCATAGTTCATGCTAAACCCTTTAATACCTTTTTACTCATAAGTATTTGAGACAATGTATAATATATAAAGAGCTTTTTTTTTTTTTAATGTAAAATTCCACATGAAACAATGTATGAGACTATGAGGTTTTGAATTACAACTTACAATTTTTGTAAGAGAAAAAGTTGACTTCGACTCGATTTTTTTTTACTTGATTTAGTTTTTAATTTAAAAAAAATGTTCAAATCTTAATTTATTTTATGACTATTTTTAAATCATACAAAATTTTCTATCAAAACACTTTTAAAACGTATTTAAAATCCATGTCAAAATGGGATTTTCAAGCATTGTATGATACAAAAGTAGTGATTGAGTATATTAAGATTCGACCATTTAAAAAAAATAAATTGAAAGTTAAATTAAGTGAAAAAAAATTGAGTTAAAGTTGACTATTTCTTTTATGAAAATTGTAAGTTGTAATTCAAAACTTTATACTTTTATACAATATTCTAAATGGAATGCTACATGAAAAAAAGCTCTCATAGATTACCTTAAGTATTTATGAGTAGAAACATGTTAAAAGATGTAGTGTGATCTATGCATGGTATAAGTTAGCTATTAATAATGGTCTTTTATTTTTTTAAGATAGTAACGCATGTCAATTCATTATTATATCACATCTCCTGCCACATCAACTAATGGACAAATTAGGTGAGGGTCCTAAAAAAGTGTCATATGTTAATTCATTCATGTTAGCCAACAAATATTAAGGGAATTAAGCAGTATAAATAATAACAAAAACTTAATTAGGTAATTAATTGATCCTTTTAAAATTTAAGGGTAGATTGCACATTTAAGAAAAGTTCACGTACTAAATGAGATATTAACCATTTCAAATTTAACTTTACTCATAATAGGTTTGAGTGCAATGTATCTCTTTCGACTTTAAGGAAAAAAACTTCCATAATTACAAATTATATAAGAAAAATTTTAAAAATAATGTCATTATGTGATATTACTATCTGTAAGATATAATATTAATATTTGTGTACCGTAACATAAATATAAATATATTAATATTGCATCTTAAATGCGATATGTATAAATATATTTATGTTCGTATTTTGAATATACAATATTAATATAAATAGTTATATTGAATTTTTAATATGTAAATAGTAACCTTTTTTCATAATATCTTTTATTTAATTTGTATTTATATAATATTCACTAATTTTGAAGGTGAAGATGCAAATTTCTCCACCAGGTTTATTTCAAAAAAGAAATAAAACATGAATAAAAAAAAAAATAAAGTTGCAAATATTTCCCAAGAAACAGGGAATGTAGATTTTCCTTTCCTTCCCTTCACTGCCAATCACAAACGGAAAAATTATGAGCGCGAGCGCACTCCCTTTGAATTCTTTAACAATGGAGTCAAAATTCCCTCCATTTTCAACTTCCATTCGCAACACGACAAGTACGAGAACAACTACCACCATTACCACCAGGAAGAAGAAGAAAGCCATCTGCACGCCGATCTTCTTTGCTTCCAAATCCAATCCTCCTCAACCCCGACAGCAACCTAGCCTCTCCGTTCTTCGCTTTACTCTCGGTGAAACTCTATATCCACAATAGTACGTCATTTGCTTAACTAAATTGATCAAGCATTATCCATAATGGCTTATTTTCAGGAATACCTGGTTTGGATGAGTCTTACTTGCCTCGATGGATTGGGTACGGATTTGGTTCCCTTTTGGTGTTGAATCACTTCGTTGCTTCAGATTTCACTGCGATTACGCCTGCTCAGCTGGTAAAGTCTTCATTTTGACTGCTTAGGGTTAGGGTTTTGATTGGAACAGTGAAATTATTTGCATTTCGAGTCTCAAGTTCTGGTTTGTGTTCTCGAGGGTTGGGTTTTTGATTGAAAGGAGTGTAATAGGTTGTGTTTGAGTTTCAAGTTTTGCTTGGTTGTTTTTGTATTTCGAATTTTGATTTTCCTTCCCCTGGATTCAGGGTTTTGATTAGAGGGGCGAAATGGTTGCAGTTTGAGTTCCGAGTTTCGATTTTTATACTTTAGCGTTGGGTTTTAATTGGAGGAGTAAAATTGGTTGCACTTGAATTCCAAGTTTTGATTTTGATCGTGCAGGGTTAGGCTTTGATTAAAAGGTGTGAAATTGGGTTTGGTTTGAGGTCCATGTTCGATTTTTATACTCTTAGAATTGGGGTTTTGATTGAAAGGAAAGATGCTAGTTGTGTTTGACTGCCAAGTTTTGATTTTTATCATACAGGGTTGCAATTCTGATTAGAATGGTTGAGATTGGCAGCGGTTTGAGGTTTCAAATTTTGGTTCTTATGTTTTGCTTTTGTTTGTGAATGAAGAGGACCGAAGCTTTGGGGCTTGCTCTTGCGGCTTTTTCAGTGCTTGTGCCCTACCTTGGGAAATTTCTTCCGGTATGATTGTTGCACCATTTTAGCTATTAACTTCTGCGGATATTTTATCACTGTTTGGGGAATTATGAGGGAAAAAAACAAAAAGAAAATTGAAATGTGGTAAACACTACTCTGAAATATGAAAAAATCAGGTTCGTATCATAATTTTGGGATATGATATAATAATGATTAGAGTAACTAATAAATGTTCCTGCAAATTTTTGCTCAAAAGTTAAGAATGCTGTGTTTGAAGCGCTTTGTTTTGAGGATAGTATGCTTAAATAAAGGGAAAATTAGATGGGTGTAAGCAATTTGGTGTGCATTTTTACTCAATGCCTCAAGAATTTAAACATACTTCTGTAACCTCTGTCACTGTCTGTCAAAGTAAGCACATGACGTTGCCAGCACAGGTAGTTAATACATATGCATGTTAGATTGCATGGAGATAGACAAAGGATCCATTAGCATGACCTTTTCAATGCAGTTTTCTTCTTATTGTGATGTCCCTCTTCTGCAGTCAAATGTCTCTAATCTCAAGCCAATTAGTTTGACTTTGTTTACAACATTGTTAATTTGTTATGAATTTTTTGTGTGGATGGTTAACGTATTCATATTTTGGTTTTCGAACTGTGAGATTGCTAATGGGAATTGGGTTTTATAAGAATTGAAAGGTGTGATTTGGGATTGGAAGAGTGTAATTTTAGTGTGTTTGGTACACATGCATGTCCCAACACATATTACATTATTGTCTGGATGCAAGTCAGGCAGGGTCAATCATGGACTCACAATCAATCACTTAGTCAGTAACATTAGATGTCACTAGTAGTGGCGTTGTTGGAGGTACTTGAAGGAGCATAGTGATGTACTTGAATGAATGAACTTGATGACCAGATAGCTATTCATCAGGGATGCTTGTGCTTATTTACGAGGATGAATCACTCTTACTACTTTTGATCCAATTCCCTTGATTTAGCCATGAGTCAGCCATTGAGCATAGGATATGCATATGCTTTTCAAGGGTCCTCTAAGTTCGTTTCCTACTTCATGTGGTTTTACTTGGGGGAATCAACTGCGTATTGTTGGTACTTTAGCCTTTCATTTAGTAGAAAAAGACTAATATTTTTGACAATCATCTACATAATTCTGTCTTAAGTTTTGACAAGCTGATTGCATGATTTGCTACTGAATTTTGCAGGGTTCTACTTCGGTTAACCAACTGACTATGCCTGAAGGTACCAAGCAGATCTTCGTCATCTCACCCAGTACATTAGATGCAGTAAAGGAGGATTTGGCTTGGGCAACATTTGTCTTGCTTCGCAATACAAACACCACAGCCATGGTACATTATTCAATTATCTTTGAATCAAAGGCAACGATATAGCAGGGAAATAGTATCAAGGTGCTAGTTGACTGCTTTCTTTTCAGCCACTGTATATTGGGATTGTTTTAGCTTCTTGATTTGATTTTATACTACTAATTATCTCTTCTTTGGCCATCATTGGTACTTCTGAACTATAACTTATGCAGTTGCACCTTTGAATTTTAGAAAGGATTCGATGGATTGCTAAACTAGGTAAACATAATTTTGTTCTTGTTCTTCTTTCATCTTGAAGGAAGCCAGAAGTCTTTGACCAAATAATAAGGTGAAGCCAAGAGTCATGGACAGCCATATCAAATCCCTTGTTAATGTGATTTACATTTTCTTTTTTTAAATTCTTTTTTGCACTTTGTTGCTGGTGAGTGTTTAGTTATGATTAAAAGTGGCAGATACAGAAAATAAAGATCCAGGAAAAAGTCCCAGTAGATCTAGTTGAAAATTAAGCATTAACTATGTTATTTCCTTTGCCATCATGGGTTTCTTTATCTAGACATCATTTTTACCATTGCTGTAACTGTTTTTCTTCCAGCTAATATTGACCAGGGATGAATTATGTGTACGTGGATATTGGACGGTACCAGATGATGTGTCAAACACTCATCTGGTTGATTGGTTTAAGAGGCAGATACAGAAAGTTGGTCTCTCTGAATTGAAGGAGACCCTCTACTTTCCTCAGAGTTCTGGTAAATACTCTTTCCATTTCGTTTAATACTGTGTTACCTTCAACTTGCTGATCACCTACTCAGTTGTTCCTCTTTTTGTTTGAGTGCCATGTAGGAAGTGACATCTAATAAAGAGAAACTTGCGGTGGTTAATATTTTGTGATTGTTCTTTCCATTAAAAGAGTACTAGTAATAATAATAATAATAAATTGGCTTCAAAAGATTCTTCACTTTTGGCTTTAGGTGTTGTTGATTGTTACTAAACCCAGTTTCAGGAATTAAGGCCCTCCTGAATGATGGTGAAGCAAGTGAATGAATCTCTTTCGTCACTTGTGTAGGATTCCTATGGATGCTTTTCCCTCAATGTTGAAGACTACTCACCAACAGAAACAACCTTGTCAACTTCTTTTGATTTTATATTTTTTATCTGCTGGATACCCAGCTGTTGTGAGATTCACCTTTTTGGAGCTCTCTTTTTCTTGCTTATTGAAAGTTGAATTAATTTAAAAGGGTCAAAGAAGGATACTGAGGGCTTATTTCATTGACTCTTTGGCACATTTAGTGTCTTATTTGCATCGGTTTCAATAGAGTATTTGCTAAAGGAAAATAATAATAATAAGATGAAAGTGCAAATGCACATGCATCCCTATTCCAAAACAAATACTTGCTAAAGTAAAATATTTACCCTCTAGTTTTTCCTTTTCCTAAGATGGAGTTTTTTTCTTTCTAGATGGTCCATTTTGAAGAAGGCAAATATTCAACCCTTCATCTTCCCTAAGCACCATCCTGACTGCATCCCGTAGCTCCCTTGACATTTTGATAGGGATTGAGTTATTCTAGTTACTCCATTTAATTTTGAATATCAAAGGTCTAAGAACAAGAGATACAGTTGTACCAGAAGCTGTGCTGTGCTTATGTCCTAGCTAATTGATATGTTATTGGATAGGATTTGAGATCTAGTTGTACTTCATTTTGGAAATCTTTCTTGACTCAATTCCACAAAAGTGGTAAAGAGAGAAAATCCTTTGCCTTCTCTAAACCACTTTTTTTTGGGTAAAAAAGCCTTCTTCTCTCTCTTCTTTTCTCTCTTTTCATCCCTAGTCTTCAACCCTTGTACCTTCCTGGCTCTCTTTCTTCTCTCATTCGCGTCCTCCCATGTTTGGCAACTCCCTTGGTTGGGCTTCTTGTTAGAAGTCCCCCAGTTGTTCTTAGGCTATGAGTGATCGTCGCTCTTCAGGTTTAGGCCAAAACCAGGTTGGACAGGTGGTTTAAGTAGGCCTTGGCTCTTCTTCCCATGTGGCTTCTTCTAGTAAAAAAATAGTAGAGCTTTTTTCTGCTCCCATCAACTTATCAACCTTAGGGAAAATGTTGGGTAGAGTGCGCTAAAAAAAAAGAAAAAGCTTCTGTCTTTTCTAGGTTGACCTCAAAACCTTTTTGGCTCTCTAAGCATGGGAAACGCTCATTAGCAGTAGAAAGTAATTCCACTTTAGGGAATACCATCTTGGAGGAAATTAATGAGCTAGTTGACAACATTGAGAACCAAAACCGCCCTTCTACCTTTGCTCCTAAAGTTAAGTTTTTCGCTAAGGCTTGCGATCAAACGTCTAAGGCTCATCTTGCTCCTTATTTTCCTCCTCTGGTTAGAGGTGCTGTATTCAAGGTGAAACCTCCCCTTTAGGTGGCTATCAATGGAGCTGAGTTATGGGATGCCACTTTAGTAGGCTTTTTTTTTTTTTAGCTATAGGCTCCCTTACAGCATTGTTAACCCTATTGCCATGAGGCTGTGGCAAAGATTTGGCCTCCTTGAAGTCTTGGGGAGTTTTGAAGGCCTACATTATAGGTTCTCCAACCGTTTAGATTTTGATGCCATCTTGGAAAAGCTTTGGTTTTTTGCTCAACGCCTCATGATTCTCTAGAAATGGAGACTAAGTTTAGCCTTTAATAAGCCGCAACTGTCTTCTATTCTTGTTTGGGTTGTCTTCTCACGTATACCATGTGAACTAAGGGTATATAAGCTACATTGATAGTGGAGTAGGAAAGCCCATCAAAGGTAACTCCTTAATAGCCCTTTGAGCTTGCTTAACCAAGCTTGTGTCCTCATTGAGGTGGAAGCAAGTGAGGGGATGTTCTCTAGGGTAGATATTGAAAGAGATGATTGCTCCATTTCTACTGTCATTGTGGAGTATCGATTTCTCCCTCTACGCTGCTTAACATGTAAGGTTTTCGGCCATGTTTATTGTTTCGCACCCTTGAAGCAAACTAATGAGGGCATAACTCCTAAATATGAATAGGTGCAAGTCAATATAAAGGGTAAAAGAACTGTAGGAAATGATGTAACTTCCTAAGCCACTCTTTAGTTGCCTTCCCCTTGCTATGCCGAGACTTAAGTAGTGGATAGTGGAGAAGTTCTTTCTCCCTTAAAAAATCCTAAAGTACCAGACGAGAAACCTAACCTTCCTATCTCAGATTTTCCTTCATCTGATGAAGGTGATGACCTCCACTCTAAACAAGTTGTGGAGGATGTGAACATGGAGGACCTAGGTGAGAGGCACACCTCATGTCTTTGATATCCCTGACTAGGAATGTCCTATCCTTGCCCCAGACCCCCTTGCTCAACAGGATCCAACCATGTATAACCTAGATACAGATCAACCGAGCTTAGGTGAAGCCATTCCAGCTTTCTCTGTCCCCAAAAAGAAATGTAAGAATAACAGATCAGGTGGTAGTTCTAGTTCTAAGAGTGGGAAAAGCTCCTCTAGTGGGAAAAATAGAAATTTCTTTAAACACACGTAGCACTTTACGTAAATTCTCCCCTCTTTCTTTTTCTCATTAATTTAGTAGCATGGAGTGTTAAGGGCATCTCTGACCCTATTAAGAGTTTTGGTGTGAAGAAGTTTTGTGCTATAAAAGAGATATTAGGCTTCTAAGACTAGTGTCAACTACTCAAATATTGATTTTGTGAAGGCTAGAATTAACCTTAATTGTTCATATGCCATCAAACCTTTAGCAAAAAAGAGGATTCGACTATGTTGAGACAATACTTTGTGGGCTATCCAATTTATCAAAGAGCATGACTAGTGTTGTTAATGTTTTTGTATCAATAGAAGGTGGAATAAAACTCTTTTTTTTTCATGTGTGTCCAACTCAGAATTGTGTCGTAGGGATCTTCGGGAGTGTTTGCTATAACTTAAATTTACCATGATAGATCAGTTGTGGATTTTTTTGAGTGAGAAGCTTCTGACATTTTCTAACTCTTGCATACACTACTACACTTATACAATTATCGTAACCTTTACATAATATTAGCTATACAACATAATATCACACATGCACATTCACATAGCATACACACACTTTACTACTACAATACAGCAAAACACAACATACTATACCGAATACACACATTTTTATCAACTCCACTTCTAGGAATGTATCAATTGGCTCCTCCTTGAAAAGGTCCTTGTTCCCAAGGACCAAGTCAGGAAACATCCAGAACTATCCTGGACCAACAACATCAAAGGTAGTCGCATGTGTATATGAGGCAGCATTTTGTTCTAACACTTCTAACAGCACTACGAAATCGGCAAGATGGAAGCTTAGTGACCCTAGGGTCATTAAGTGCATGTCAACAAAAGTCAATGTTAGGTGCATCCCCTCTTATTTGTGGAGTCGTCTGCCACTTCTCCATAACATAAGCGAGCCTTAGAAAATCATCCACAATTTTACATATAGTCTTCGAGTCACCGTCAAATGCAACGGCAACTAGCTTAACACTAGGAATCAACACAATACCTTCTAACACTATGTAAGACTTTTCTTTGTCACTACCCTCAACATTTACCATATGATCTTGTTCAATGGAGTGTATAACTTCTAATTTGACTCCATCGTTTACAACAATAGAACTAGTAGAAGAACTAGAAGCATTATTAAAATCTTTTCGCATAGCAACACAATAGCCAATATGTTGATCTCTAACTTAAGCATTATGTCGAACACTTGGCATACATTTATGAAATCCATTACTCAAATAGTTTTCATCGGATAGGAAAATACCATGCTCAAATTCCTTCTCTACACTAAACGCCAATTCCATTGCATTAGTCAAAGACATAAGTTTTAGGGTTTGAACTCTCAATTGAATATCTTCCTAGAAAATATCCAAACATTTGAATCTTTGTTATATCTGATGTTGGAGAAATTAGTCTCAAAGGACTCCAAAAATTCCCTCACAATTGAAGTTTGTCATAAGGTCGAAATAGTCACAAATGAAGTCCCAATGGACAAACCAACATATCTAGTCAAGAATTTTTGATTAAAAATGTCCTAATCAATCCTAGTCAATCTTCTCCCCAACATCTTAAACCAATACATGATATGACCTTTCAATCCCGTTGCCATGATCGCTACCTTAAGATCTTCCCTCACTTACTGAACCTCAATATTTTTCTATTAGAGTAAGTCAATTCAACGAATCATCACCTTTGAATGTTGGAATTGGTGTAACGTTTGAAACCTTAGGTTGAGATTTCACATTTGAATCCACAAATGGAATGTCTTCGATTACTTCACTCTTTCGCCTTGATCCAATCTGAATTCTAGAAGTTGACTCCACTTTCTCTTTCAATCTCTCCTTTACAGCGATTTCCATTGATGTTCTATAAAGTTAATTGAATAGAGGCTAAGGTCGCTTCTATCCTAGTAATCGAAGCCTTTATGGAATTGGTATTAGCAGTTGAATTCTTTTCCACCATCATAATTCGATGTTGCAACTCATGAATATTACCTCTTAATTCAATTTTAACCGAATTGACATTTTGTTCAAGTGAACTTAGGCTTGTCTCGAAATTCTCGATCCTAAATTTCATTTTAGTCATTTTTATTCCCTTATGATGATGAATTTCCCACAGATGGCGCCAATTGATATAGACTAGGGTTCGATAACAGTAATGCAATTAGAACGGATTAGTTTAGTTCACTTGCTAGAATTGTAGTAGATATCTTGCGAAGCAAATCACCATATAGGTTCTCTACAACCTAGACTTGCAGTAGAAGCAAAGGTCTTCTTCTTACTGCTTAAGTCTTCTACTTGAAGGCACTAACTAAGAGTTTCTCTAACTGACTTTTGATTTCTGCTACATTCTATTTATAGTGTCCGCGTTAGCTACAATTACTAGACTGCCCTTCTAACATTTTCTAACTTTTGCGTACACTACTACTTATACAATTACTATAACCTTTACATAATACTAGTTATAAAACCTAATATCACATATGCACATTCACACAGCACACACTTATCACACTATAACTGCTACTACAATACAGCACAACACACTACATAAAACACATACATTTTTATCAACTCCACTTCCAGGATTATATCACTTTCTATTCCCTTGCCTCTTTATTATTGCCATTGAAACTCTTTTAGGTATCCTTCGAAATTTGGCTAATTTCCTTGGTTTCTCCTTCTATTGGCGGTGTAGCAAGGATCATATTATCCACCTTAGCTTTGTAGACAATCTCATGATCTTTTGTATAGGCGATGCCTCCTCTACCAACTTAGTGAAGGAAGTGTTGGATAAAGTTGAGAATCATTCATGCCTTGTGGCAAATTCCCTCAAGAGCTCCTTTTTCTTTTGCCATGTTACACCACATATCAAAGAAGTTATCCTTCACTCTCTTGATTTTAAGGAAGGAAGACTCCCTATCAGATATTTAGGTGTACCATTGATTTCATCCAAGTTGAGAACATAGGATTGTGACATATTCCAAGATCTCCTCATGGCTTGAGTCTTTGACTTATAAGTTCCTATCATATGAAGAAGGCTTTAGCTCATTGAATTTGTTATTTTCTCTATGCAGGTTTATTGGGCCTCAATTTTCATCCTTCTTAAAAAGGTGATCAAGAAAATTGAATAACTCATGAGGAATTTTCTTTGGAGTGGAAATTTTAATGTATACACCAAAGCTAAAGTAAGATGGGAGATTGTTTGCCCCCCTAAAAATGAAGGGGGCCCTGGTACTCTTAATTTCAAGGCTTGGAACAAGGTTGCCCGACTAAAACACATTTGGGACCTTTTTGTCTTGCAACGTAACAACTTATATTTAAATAGGGTTCATTCGAATCTTCTTAAAGGTAATAGTTTTTGGAGAATGTGTTGCTTGTTTATCTGTTCTTAGTCTTGAAAAACATTCTGCAAACTTTGGGATATTTCTCGTCCATGGCTAAGGTAACTTTTAGGCAATGGCCTATCCATCTCCCTTCGGTCAAATTTCTGGTTACCTATGGGCTCTTTGGGTAATCTCCTTAACAGCATACGAATACCAGATTTTGGCCTTCCTCTCAATGCAAAGCTATGTTCTGTTATGGATGGATTTGAGTGGGCTGTACCTAGAGTAGTGTGGGGTAACATCCATATTCTAAGCTCCTTCATCCCAAATCCTTTTGTTATGGGCTCTCCCCATTGGATTATCTCTTCTTTGGGTGCCTTCTCCATTAAGTGTTCTTTCAACAGCTTGATGCTTCATGCTAACAAAGTTCTTTGGGCTAATCTAGTATGGAGTAAAAAGGCTTTGCCTAGATACTCTTTCATTCTATGGCTTGCTTGGAGCAACAATCTTAACACCTCGATAAGCTTAATCATTGGGGCATCACGACACATTCCCCATGCTACTTATGTAATTGTGCTTTAGAGAACCATAGCTTACCTCTTCTTTGATTGCATTTTCTCATAATAAGCGTGAGAGGCAGTTATCTCTTCTCTCGGCCTTCCTTTGAGATTCTCTTCATGGCAGGGCATATCATCGATTCAAGCCCCTCCTTTAGCTAAGATAGCTTTCGTTGCTAGAGTTTATTGCCCTTGGAGAGCAAGGAATTCTATTAGATTTGGAGAAAGTTCCATTTTTGTTGATTATCTTGTGAGATGTATCTTGAATTATGTTTTTGTAACTAAGTAAGGCTAGTTTTATTGTTTGTAGTCTCTTTTTTTAAGGCCCTTAAGCTATATTTAACCCCCATTTAGTGGTTTATATATTCTTTTTTTTATCAATATATAGATTTACTTACCCAAAAAAAATCATTCTCGGCTTAGGTGCAACCAAACTAGATCACCAGATTGAAATTACCTCTCTCTCCTTATCCTTTTTGCTCTGACCTCTGTGTAGCTTAGTTCAATTGTTCCATCACTTTTTGATAGATTGGCTTGAGCTTGGTTTCTTGCTTCAGGGTCATTTTGTTGAGGTGTAGGCATAGGTATGTGATAAGGGATAGTTGGAGGTTGAATCCATAAACAATTTCGAATCTTGTTTTACTTAAGACACTTTGTATTGATTGATTGTAGCGAACTCAACCATAGGCAAAGACACATCCTAGCTAGCGAGGTTTTTCCTATTATAGCTCGAAGTAGGGACTCCAATGTGCAATTGATGACTTTTGTCTAACCATCTGTTTGTGGATGGCTAGATGTACTCAAGACCAATTTGGTTCCAATTGTTGCCATAGAATCTTCTAAAATTGGCTTAGGAACTTCAAGTCTTTATTGGATGCTATACTTGGCAAGTTGTGCAATTTGACGATTTTCCGGGGGAAAAAAAAAGAAGAGAAATAGTTAAAGCATTGTTAGTTTTTGTGCAAGGTATAAAATGTGCTATCTTGTTGAATTTGTCTATGATGATTATTATAGAGTTTTGTCTCAGGATATTCTGGATAGGTTGAGAACAAAGTTCATGCATAACTTAATTGTAGGTCGGGTCGTAATAGGTAGATGTGCTTTCCCTTGCTCATTTATGTTTTTAGCCCTTCTATAGGTTGTACACCTTTTTACAATATGATAAACATCTGTTTACATTTTTGGCTAGAATAACTGAGTGTTCAACAACTCAAGGTTCTCGTTTCTCTGAAACATTCAAGAGTTCTCAATTGTGAGCTTCTCTTACTAATAATTCCCTCATCAAATAGATTGATACATGGAGTTTGCTACCTTGAAACAATCCATTCTCTACAAAGTAGGTAGTCATTTACTACTTGTCCATTTGTACATCAGTTGTAGTTAAGACTAGAGTAGGGATCTTGGAAGTATTGTTCCTTTATACTTGCAGACTTAACAAATTGGTTTGAAGGTCAAAAAGGAAGGTATGCCTCTTAGACAGGGCGTCGGCATGATCAAGACAATTGGCTGAATCCCATGAACGGATCACGTTTGCTTTGTTGCGCTTATATTTAATAATAGTACTAAATCTTTTCAAAAACTCCACTTACTTGGTCGCTTTGAAAGTTTTGTTTGGCTCCTCAAATATTGTACTGGTTTATGGTTAGTGTAGATAATAAAATCCTTAGGCAGGAGGTAATGTTGTCGCATATGCAGAGCAAGGATCAGTGTATAGAGTTCTTTATTATATATTAAGTAGTTTAATTGGGTGCCTTTTAGTTTTTCATTATGATAATTGACAGGTCGGCCTTTTTGCATGAGCATGGCACCAATGCTAACCCCTGAAGTGTCATACCTTAGTTTGAAAATCTTCTCAAAGTCGAGTAGAGGTAGAGGCTAGTTTCTCCTTCACTTTGGTAAAGCTTTTTTTTTTTTTTTTCTTGCTCTCCCTATTTAAACTCTACATTCTTCTTGGTCAGCTTGGTAAGAGATGCCACAATGGTACTAAAACCCTGTATAAATTGTCAATAGAATGAAGTCAAACTATGAAAACTTCTTACATCATTACAAGAGGTTGGAGTTGGCCATTCTATAATAGCTTAGATTTTCTTCTTATTTACACATAGGCCTTTTCCACTAATTGCATAGCTTAGAAGACCACTTTCTCCTTGTAGAATGATCACTTCTTAAAGTTGTCGAACAATTTCTTGATTCGTGGTACATGAAAAACAACTCGGAGGTAGTCCAAATGACTCACTAGATTGGGGTTGTAGACTATTATGTCATCAAAATACATTACAATAAACTTTTGATTTGATTATAGAGGCCATGGTTCATCAATTTCATCAAAGCGCTAATGACATTAGATAGATCAAACGGTATGACCAACCATTCATACAGACCGCATCAGGTTTTGAATGCTATTTTTCACTCGTTACTTAACCTTATCCTTATCTGGTGGTATCTAGATTTAAGGTTGATCTTGCTAAGTCCTCATGCTCTACGCAATCTATCTAGCATGTCATTAAGTTCAGGAATAGGGTATTTGTACTTAATTATAATTTTGTTGACAGCTCGGTTATCCATACACATTCTGTTTTGTCTTTCTTTGGTACAAGCAATGCTAGGATTGCATATGGACTAAGGCATTTCTTCACATGCCATCTTTTTACTAACTCATTGACTTGCCTTTATAATTCGGTGACTTGAGATTTATTCTACAGGCCAACTTGTTGGGTAGGATGATACCGTGCATTGAGTCAATGCAATGCTCCATCCCTTGAAGTGGGGGTTACTCTTAAGTAATTCCTAGGGAAATAGGTTGGTGAACTCTCTTAACCCTAGCAACCTTCGTTTTAATGAGGAGGTCGACATGTTACTTCATAGCCTTTCTCAATTAATGTCTTTTTTGAACCTTAGACAAGTTTAGCTTCCATTTTACTAACTTAACTTAAGGTCAATAGGTTCGGCGTGACTTTTTTCTTCTCAAATGAAAAAGTGTTATTGTATTTGTCATGCAAGACCCTTTTGTCGAACAACTAAGGTTGGTTGAGCAACATGTGCGATGCACATATGGGTAGTATATTATAGAGAATTTTATCAAAGTAGTTCTCAATAAGGATTGGTAGGAGTACTTGTTTGTATACATGGGGTGCACTTTTCTTGTTTAATTAATGCAACTTGTACGGTCTTGAGTGTGGTAAGGTCTGCAGCTTTAGCTTCTGAACTAGGCTAGTGAACATGCTATTGGTGTAACTTTCACTGTCCGTAATTAGCGTATAAACTAAGTCATTAGCCTTGCATGTAATATAGAACGGGTTCTCTCTTTGCTCATCCTTGAGCGACGACCCATACCCATGGTACGGTAGGCAGCGAGAGTTAACTTGTCCAATTCCTTGGCATATACCTCTTCTTTCACAAGATCATCCTTGACTTTTCCAACATTCTCTTGTACTTTAATCTTTTCAAACTTTTCTTTAATATTGTCAAATTCGAACGTTAGGACTTCTCTATTAATGATCATAGTATGTTAGTTTAGATACTGGGTGGTCATGTGTCTAAAATCTTAGTAATTAGTATTTGAAATATTTAATTTTGCTTGTCTTTCTTCTTGATATTTGACCTTTCTCAAACCTCTTAAGCACCTCCTTCAACCTTTTTGGTTAGGTAGAGCCTCTTCTCTCATACTCGTTTCCATATTGGAATGAGCTTAGGTCCCACTCTATATAGGTTAGGTGGACGGAATAAGTTGGCTTAAAGGAGCTTAGGACGGCTTATTTGTGTTTTGCCTCTCCATGCGTTGGCAATCTTAAAAGCCTCATTAAGTGTAGGGAATTGTTGAAGCTTAATAATATCTCTGAGTTCATACCTTAAGCTAGTAAGAAATCTTGATGCAGTTCAGGCTTCTAGCTCATTGACTACACAACAGATATGAGTATTTGAAACTCACATGTATTTATTAACAATATGGTTTCCTTGCTTCAGCTCTTGTAGTCAGTAAAGGTATCTTGCAAGTAGGAATTTAGAATGAATTGTGCTTTCATGCTCTCATGGTTCTCTTCATTTCTGGCCAAGTTTTGATCTCATGATACCCTTTTCTTCTTTGCATGACCTAAAAATTCTTTTATTACATCGCATCATAACCTAAAAACTCAATGGTGGCCAATCTCACTTTGTAAAAGTCCTTATATTGATAATAATAAAAAATTCTTAAACCTTCTCTTCCTGATTAAGGTACTCGTTGGCATCACTAATACTATTAAAAGTTGGTATTTGTAGTTTCACATGGTTTGCAACTCATGGTGCATGAGTTTGCTTGTGTGCCTTAGAGAACTCCTTTTTTCTTCCTCTAACTTTATCCTTTGACAGGTAAGTCTTTCTACTCCTCTATTTTGGACTTATCGAGTTGGGAATTGTTTATGGGCTTGTTGAGTTTCACGTGCGACCTCCCTATCTGCATGAGTAGCTCGAAGAGCATTAGTAGTGACTATAACGGGTAGAGCTACAACCAACTAGAAAACCGTACGAGTTAACTTCGTAATTATTGTGGCAACTCGTCAAGTCTCTCATCGATGCTTTAAGGGGTGGCTAGTGTGTTTGCTATAGTGGAAACCACCACTTTCATTATCTCTAACAACGAAGTTCATACTTAGGTTAGTTATCTTAGCCAACTTCAACTAAGCAAATCTAAACATCGAAACACAATAAACCTAAAAATGATTGCAAAAATCAAGTTAGCATAACCCAATCCACTATAACCTCACACTCGAACCAATCAAACCTAGAAACAACGATTATTACTCATTAAGAGCACTTGCCATACCTTAACATAGCTACTTACAATCACTTCAAACACTTAACAACACATCTGACATGCTTTAAAACTTTAACTCACAATACAGCTTCACCCAACTCTTACAGACATGGGTACAAACACAATAACTATTTCTCATGAACCTCTGTTTTAATATCGAGATGATATACCGTGTCAATAACTAACAAGAGCAGCAATATCAGGGTGGGTTCGAATTTATTGAAGGAACAAAAATAGTATAGGAATAGAAGCGGTAAAACAAGCAACCATAAGCCATTCTATGGATATAATGCATTAAACAACTCTTATGGACCAACTAGTCTTAATTAATATGATGCAGAACTAGGTAGTTAGGTTAGTTGTCACCAATCCTTGCTTAAGAAAATAGATAAGAGTAGGACGTAAGATGAACTTCCCATGGAGAAGAACAAATTATGGAAGAAGAAAAGAAATTTTATTAACAATGATGATAATTGGTTGTGGCTACATTACATAAGGCTATATATATCTTGATAATTAACTTACATTCTAAGTAACTTACGGGAAGAGGCATTTTACTTGAAAGTAAGAAATAATAAGAAAAAATTATACACAAAAGGGCAAATTTGTAATATACAAGTAGGGATATTATTGCCGTAACCATACTGGTATGGATGCCAGAAGGTACGTGTCTTCTTTTGAATAGCTGTGGGTCTCTTGATGATTGGTTAGTTTAGAATTTTAGTGAAGTTGAGTTAGAGCTCTTAGACAACTCGGCAGTTGAAGTTCGGTTGCTATTTTCTGCGTGTAGTTGTCTAAGGTAAGTCGATGGTCCAGAACGGGTCAGTAAGGGGTCAGGCAACTTGGCACTTTTGACTCCTTCGGGCCCGATATCGGGTCGATACTTAGTTGGTCCATCGACCTTCAATATAGTGTAATGTTTAGAATGCTCGGATAAGAGAGGCAGCTTGGATCCAGTCAACTGTTTGGTTTCCTTAAGGCTAAGTTGAACAGCAATAAGTCGTTAAGCTATACTTTCCAATCCTCTTGTTTGGGCTTAATGAGGGGTTTAGTTGGTTAATTTCTATCACGATCCCTTAACAAGTTGGTATTAGCAATGAAGATGCTATTTTTATAGGGAATTAATGAAATTGTGTTGTAGTTATCCTTGAAAATGCGACTATAATTGAATTGGTTGCTTCGTTATAGGTTGTCGGTAAGGGTAGGGACTTATAGCTCCTATTAATTGAAAAGTGAAGATATCTTTTGGCTACTATAGGGTCTACCTTCCCTTGCAATTGTGATCTTGCTATAAAGTAAACTTGGCACTCCATCAGTAGTTGTATGCCCTTACCAATAACCCTATAATCAGAAAGATGAGATTGAATGCTATTGCAATGAAATGCTGAAAAGTAGGATTTTAAGGTTGAGCTAATTAGCATTTTCTTTTTTGGTGGTGTTGGTAAAAAAGAGGGACAACAAGTGTTGCTTTTGTGTCAATTGTAAGGCCTTAAATTAAAAAATTATTAACGGTAAATTTTGTACTCTAGTAATTGAAGAGTTACTCAAAGAATTGTTGGAGCTTGTTATTTTTCCAAACTTGGTTTATGCTTCAAATATCATCAAGTGAGGATGAAAACTAAGAGCGTGGTGAAAAAGATATCATCAAGTGAGGATGAAAACCAAGAATGTGGCGAAAACGGTTTTTAAGCTGTTATGGCCGTTTTAGGTTTATTGTGATTCCATTCGGCCTCATAAATGCTTTATCAACCTTCTAAGCACTCACGAATGAGGTGTTCAAAGGTATTTAAGAAAATTTACATTTTTTTAAAAATTTTAATTTATAAAACGATAATACTCGTTTATAGCAAGTCTTGGGTGGAACACTTGTGTCATTTAAGCATGTTTTTCTATTTGCTTTGGTAGCGTCACCTATATTTGAAACAATCCAAATGTGTGTTTGCACACAGGCAAGTGACTTGTTAAGGTACTCGATTTTGGAGAAGCGGGTGTAAGCTAATCGTAAAAAATTGAGGCCATTCGTACTTTGTCAAAACCTAACAAAATCAAGGCATTAAGGGGTTCTTTTGGATCTAATGGGTTATTAATAGATGTTTGTCCAAAATTGTTGCCAGATTGCACATCTATTATTAACTTGTATGTTGACCAAAGCATCAGTGTTAGTTTTACTAGAATTCAGTTAGCCTTTTTACCTTTTTATTTCCTTTCCTTCTTGAGCAGACCCTTGTGCTCATGGATACCTAAAACTGGCTACATATGATGAGCAAATAGGTCTAGCTAAGGCAGTTTGCTATTGGCAAGTATATTTGTGGGGGCGCTGGTTGAAGGTTAATACTGATGATTATAGTTTGAAATTCCTGCTTTGAGTTTGTATGCCAAGAAATGGCATCTTCACCAAATATGCAAATGCTGGTTACACAAATTAAGGTTAGTGTTTTTATATCTGGGTTAACTCACTTGATCCAATTTAGTTTGATCTAACTCAATTATAAAATTGGTTTAGATCACTAATTTGACACTATTAATAGTAAACTTGTTTTAACTATTTAACCTAATTGGTCCAACTCTATTTTTATAGGATTTAATTAGGTTTTTCGAGTAAAAATATATTATTTTATTTTATTTTATTTTTCAGAGAATGTATCAATTTACTAAAAAAGCTAAATATAGATTTAAAAAAGACAAAATGTAAATTGTAAAATACTCTTAACTTTGTACTCAACAATGTGGATTATTTATTACTTTATAAATAAATATGAATTATATTTTAATATTTTTAATGGCTCCGATTGAATCTTGGTTCAACCTTAGTTTAACTTGCTCGATCCTTGAGCCCTCCTCATTCCTTTATAATCTCCCAGTTTAGGTCTAATATTATTGATTGGGGCTAAGGAATTAGGATTTGACTGGATTGTTAAATAGAGCCTCATCTTCTCCAAAAGCTGGTTGTTTTTAGAAGCCTAGTTAGTTTTGTGTGCCACTATAATTCACACCATTCGGGATCAAGTTCACAAAGAATATCAATGGACATTGTATTGGGTTAGAAGAGATATTTATTGGAAGGGCATGCACATAAGTGTGTGAAATCGTATGAGCATGCATCACTTGCTAGCGCTACATATCCTATCACCTTGAACCAGCTGATCTTTCTCAGCAACTTCCAATTCCAGATAAGGTTTGATGGGATCTCTTTATGGACTATATGGATGGACTTTCAATTCTCATGGAAAATTGGTTTTAGAAGTAATGGTGGACCGATTTTCCGAGTATGCTTATTTTAGTCCGATGAGTTATGCTTATAATGCTGTCACGGTTGCCAAGCTTTTATTTGATACCATACCCGTTTGCATGGCTTGCTTTAAACTATTGCAATAGGAATGTTATCTTTACTAGCATTTTTTAAAGAGAATTATTCAAGCTAAGTGGCACTAAACTATCATTTTCGTTGGCCTATCACCCTCAGGGTATTGACCAGATGGAAGTGGTTGTCCATGCTATTGAAATATATTTGAGGTGCTTTATGGGAGATCAACCAAAAAAATGGACAGATTAGATTGTTTGGCTGGAGTATTGTTACAACACAGGATATCACTCATCTCTCAAATCTACTCCATTCCAAGTCGTATATGGTAGCCCTCCACTGCGTTTGCCTGCATACTTGCCAGGAAGTATGAAGTTAGATGCCATGGAAAAGGCTGTTATGGACCGTGATATAATACTGACAGAATTAAAGCACCAACATACACATGCTCAACGTGTCAGAAAGCCGTATACAATGCCAAACATCGAAACATCAACTTCAATGAAGGAGACTTGGGTTCTCCTAAGGCTCAGGCCATATTAACGGACATTGTCAACAGTAGGAGGACACGCAAACTTCCTTCAATTTTATGGACCTTTTAAGTAGAATCTTGCATTGGATAGGTTGCTTATTGTCTCCAACTACCTCCAAAAGGATAGATCTAGATTTCCATGTTTCCATTCTTAAAAGAGCTCAACTGAGCTCGAGCTCTTTGAATGCCATTTCTAGCTGATTGAGTTTAAAAATTCTATACTTGTTTGAGTTTGAGCTTTGAAATTTCGAGTATAACTCAAGCTCTATCTGAGTATTGTGTCATTTCAAAGTGACTGGTTTATAGCTCTACTTGAGGCACCATGTGCTCTTCACACCCATTTTTGTGCTGTTTCCAGCTTTAGTGCATGTCTATATTTGACCATACACTTCAAAATTGATATACTTGATCTTGAATTGCTGTTTCCAGCTTTATATCTCTTGGTTGACTGCACAAATTGTTACTCTATCTCACATTTTCTAATTTTGAATCTGTCTTAAGGGAATTTTTTTAATCCCTCACACACAATGTATTTGTGCAACTAAATAGATGAGTTGGCATTGGAGCATTGACAGTATTACTTTTGTTTAAGTTCTTTCCTTGCTTTCTGGTGCTTAAATTGTTCAAATTATCAGATGAATTTCAAGATTTGCTTCCGGGTGGAACTCGGTCAGTCTTTATTAAGCCTTTTCTTCAAGTTTCAAAGGACCCAAACTGTGAAGTAGGAGAAGTTCAAGGTTTTCTTCTCCTGGTTTCAAGCATGAATTTTGCATACACTGATAAAGATAGAGCCTGGATTGAAGCAGTTGCAAACAAATTCGTCGGTATGGTATAAGTATTGAATGTTCCGTTCGCTTTTGGCATGTTTCTTTACCTCATGCAAGAAGATTAAATTAACTTCTGATTTTCACAATGCCTTATAAACATTATGCTACCTTCTGCTGGTGCAGATTTGCTACATGTTTCATTTATGGACACATGACTAAAGAGAAAGAAACTCTGTAGAATTAATGCTGATTATATTCCTCTATCAAGGAGAGGTTGAGTTGGAAATAGCTGTCTTTTCTGTAATGTCAGGGGCAAGTCCATTATCTGGCCCATTTACTTTCCAGATGGTGTACTTTACCAGCCTATTAGGTGAATTAACCACCCCTGTTATTGGATAGCTAAAGTCGTCTTGACTTACCCTGCCAAAAGAAATTATAATTGAATTTGCGTGTCATCATGTAGTAGAAGGTTAAATTGGGCCTGTTATGTTACCAACATTAACAAACTTAAACATTGATGTTGTATTGCAAGAAAACATGAAAATTTCTTTGGAATCACAATCCGGAATCATTTCTTAACAAAAAATAGTAACTCCAAATAATCCACTGGACTTAGCAATTAATTTTCAAATTTGACAAAAAAGCACTTTTGGTGGACTTATTTCCTGACGAAAAATCATACACTTTCATGTTTTCACCTTTTGCCCTTTATGAACGATAGAGGTTAGTAATTTTCACAAATCTTTGCACTCTAAAACCATGAGAAATGGGAAACTACATGCGGGTAAACCTTGGATTACAGTAAAACTGGAAAAATCAGATAAAAGCCCTTGCAGAAATCTAATACATGTAGAGAAATTAATAAAAGATGCTTCTTTTGTTGTCAGCATCCCTTTGGGGCTTGGGCGAGTTATTTTATTCATGGATTGGAAGAAGCTTTCTGGATTGAAGCGAGGAAGAGTACTGAACCTTTGTATCATTAAAGAAGCACTTGGAGACTGAGAAACTATTTAGTCTCCATCTAATTGCCATCAGCCTCTTTGTTGAAGTAGAAGATGCAGTTGGGAGAGTTGTTTTGCTGACAAAGAGACGGAGGCCAAAGATGGACAACACAAGGAGATCGCCCTTTAGTCTTAATCTAAGAGAAGGTAGTTGCTGATTGAGCACAGGTTCAACAACAAGATCAACTGACTGCACTTTTATTGATTGAGCGAAAAAAACAACCCAAACACCTTCATTTCATGAGCGCAATTTTTTCATGTAGATTTATCATGAGCAAAATGTTCATTCTAAGCTTTTTGGGTTAGGAGTTCATTCTAAACTTTCACTCAACTAAAGAAAGAAATCTGACTTCCTTCTAACTAACTGACCTTTGCCTATTTATTGACTCCTTACTCTATACAAGATGAAGTAAAGTAACTATGGAGGGTTCTAGAAGAATCTATAAATACCACAAACTTCTAGCTTACTCATAAAAGACACATGCAGAAATAGAAACTATACAACACGCACCTGTGGACATTAAAACACCACTATATAGGACAATAACTCTTAAGTAGCTTGGTCCAGTTGGGGTCGTATCAATGCCACCTGCTCTTAAAATATCCTTGTCCTCTAGGATTGACTGAGGATGTTTGACAACTATCCCATACCAATGGCTTTGAACTCAACCACATGTGCCATACACCTTGCAGCACCTTCAACGGCCACCCACTAATCTGCAACTCTGTTTGGCTCTTCCTCTTGGTTTGGCTTCTCAAAAAACACGGAGAAAGAAAACTAAGATGGACCTCTAATTCCCCTTGCATATCCAGAGCTACCAGTTAAATTTGGAGTTGGAGTGTTGTTTGTAGGCGGAAAATTCCTGATCAAGCCTGGTGAAAACTTCTGTTGCTGATTGTCGAAGAAAGAGTAGAAAGACGTGCCTTAATATACATGGAATGAATTTTCACAATTACTCCTGGTTGCAAACAGATGTTGGTTGTAATGTAAAATTAGGACTTTTGACAACTAATCCCAGATGCTGGTTGCAAACAGATGTTGGTTGTAATGGAAATTTGGAGTTGGACTTTTGACAACTGATTTTGATTAGACAAACTTCCTCTTCTTCTCGTCACATCTCCTTCCATCTCTATATCAATTTCCTTGGCTCCACAAACCAGCACAGTACCTTTGAACACTGCTGAAGACACTGCTTCCGGACAGACCTCGGTTTCCTGAGATTTGGAACATGAGTGTGGATTGCTCAACTGCTCATCATCGGTAACAGATCTCAACAATGTCAAGTAATGTATCTTCATATGATCGAGGCCTAGTGTTTCACTTGCAAGTTTCTCCATTGAGTGGTCTTTCTCCTTAGGATTAACCCTTGCTGTTCCTGCAGTTGTTGTTGCCTCTGACTGTTGTTTATCCTTGAGATCAAACAATAGGTCTTGAAGCATCCTTTGAATTGTCAATATGCTTTGTTCCATTTGTGTATATCACTCTGCAATTTGTTGCATTCTTTTGGCAAGATCTCAAAATGATGTTGCAAATGTTGCCATGTTCTTCAAGAAAACAATCTCCTAGGATCCCTTAGACTGCACCAATTGATAGAGCACGGTTTCAATAACTAGATCAATTGACTACCTTATTGACTGGAGAAAAAGAAAATGCAAACACCTTCATTTCATGAGCTCAAGCTGCTCACTTAGGGTTTACTATGAGCAAAATGCTCATTCTAAACTTTCACTCAACTAAAGAAAAAATCTGACTTCCCTCAAACTAACCGACCTTTGCATATTTAAAGACTCCCTACTTTATACAAGATGACTCTATAGAAGGGTCTAGAAGAATCTAGAACTATACCATTGACTTCCAGCTAACACAAAAAAGACACATGCTGAAATAAAAGAGATACATCACTCAAACATGCAGAATTTGAAACACCACAACATAGGACAGTAATTCTAAGTAGCTTGGTCCA
This sequence comes from Lumnitzera racemosa, assembly GCA_024138005.1. Classification (NCBI taxonomy): domain Eukaryota; kingdom Viridiplantae; phylum Streptophyta; class Magnoliopsida; order Myrtales; family Combretaceae; genus Lumnitzera; species Lumnitzera racemosa. The sequence continues at coordinate 109,775,941 of JAMXBC010000004.1, forward strand.
TCTGGTGTTGTGTTGGTTGTGGATAAGGAAGGATTCCTGTTGCTTTATTGCTCAAGTGAGTAGGACAGCTGAATATTGGTCAATTGTGCCCATCTTTGAATTGATTCTCAGAAACCTGTGCATATTAGATGAAAATGAGGAAAATTCTCAGTTTTTGGTTTCTACCCGATGTTCGTGTCTAGAATGCAGATTGTAATCTAAACAATTTTTAATATGATTACTAAGCAAAATAAAGAATATGATTTTTGTTGTTTGAGTTGTGTCTGGACATAGGATGAGACAATCCTGCATGTCATAGCGATTTTAACAACAATGGCTGGGCTGCTCCTCTATGACTTCTTGATTAGTTAAAATTGCAGCAACCTCTACTAAATTTGTGTTTTTGTGCTTATGAGTTGAGGGGATAGGTACTGAAAGACTCAATATCGGCTGTTGAACTGATAAATGTCGGTGTTACTGTCTGAAAGCATCAAGGCATGTGTGGTATTGGTTTGTACACTTCAATGGGTTGAGCAACTGGATAGTGTTTGATATAAGAGTGGTGATTAACAGAGATGCTGTACCGTGTTGATCACCATCTGATCTGATATAGTTTGTTTTGGTTTCATCATTTTTTGCTAAATTTTTAACGGTGAAAATGAAGATGTAATTTTGAAGTTTGGAGCACCATTTGCAACAATTTTTGTCATAAGCATCTATAGAGCCGATAGATTTCTGATTAATTTCAAAAGGCTAAGAGCTTGTTTGACCAAAATGAAACCTTCAGCTTTAATTATAGATTTTGGCAGTTTTAAGGTTCAAGCAAAAATTTTTAGAGGTACTCAGCCTAAGTGATATATTTTTTTTAATTCATTGGTGGGGTAGTCATTAGCCCTAATTTATCTTCGACATAATTTTGAGCAGTTGTCTTCTCTGGTTTAATCAACAATCTACAACGCCATGATACAACCTTGGACTTCCCCATTCATTGTGGTCATCATAAGGAGCGATAATGATGAAACATGGAATAACTAAATTGTACTCTTTCATTTTATTTTATTCATTTATTTTTTAACTAAATTGTATTCTTATGTTGTGAATTCTGAGTAAATTATGTGGAAGAATACTGATGTGATGTCAATCATGCCAGTTTGATTTCCTGCTGCGTGGATATTAGGATGTCCAACCTATGAGAGACAGAAGGCAAGTCCACAAACAGTTCATTTCTTCTTTTTAACCTCTGCGTACATCTCTAGCTTGCTAATCTACTCTTGGTCGAAAGGCGTAGATTTTCCACAATTTTATAATACATTTACCATGACATCTTCTAATTTAACTTAATTTTCATATGCAGGCACAGAACCGTCTCATGGTTCATGGAATGCCGAGTTAGGACATACTTGGACTCTCAGTTTGGTATAGAATGTTTGTGTCCTATGCAGTTGCAGTCATTTGATTCTCCTTTCCAAAAGAGCCTAATCTGCAATCAGACATGAAAAGAAATATGCCAAAATTCATGAAAGTTACGATTCGTTCGCACTTCTATTTTAGGTTGCTCACTCAATTACTCAAGGAATCCCAGAAACGTCAAAAGGACTGCTCGTACAGAAAGTAAAAGCAATTAATCGAGTGGACTTTGTACTATCTCTTATGCCCTCCTTCCCATGTGAAGTGAACTTCCATGAGTTGGGAAGGCAATATACCATAGATTGTATGGTTTCTTCATTAAAAAGAAAAAGTTTCAGCGGAAAACTATCACTTCAAGTTTGAATGGCTTTAGACATAATTATGTTGTCAGGCTGGTGACTATTTGGTTCATCTTCATATACACCCTCTTTCCGAGTTCCATCCATGTTTCTGCAGGGGTTTTCAGACGATCCATTAAATGAACAATAATTTAATCCTGTTCAGATTGGTCTTAACTCCCTTAATATGAGCTATGTAAGGTCTTTGCGCCTGAATTTGCTTATATATATATATATATATATATAATTATAATCTTCATTTTGACGGCATTGTGCGTGTCGAGTTTATGAATCCGGTTAACAAAATACTGTAAAATGGATAAGATACTCTAAATAATCATGTTATTATTTGATTAAAGTGTCAACTTGTACGATGTTTGGTTCATATGTGGCTAGTTGTTTGAAATTTATATGTAATTCAAGTTTTATCTTTTGTAAGTCGTAACTTTTATCAGCAATATTGGTTTCTACTGTTGGAAAAGACCGTCGGGTGAAATTTCCCAATACAATCCCCCTTTTCCTTTCTGGATGGTGCTATCGAGGAGCGATTGAATTCGCTGTATGGAGAGATGAGAGAGAGACATTGATGCTGCTGTTTCTACAGTGATGGTGTCCATGGCATCACATGTTCTTCTACTACAATCATTTATTTATTTATTTTTTTTTTGAAAGCAGTTTTCTTTTTCCTACGTCGTATATGTCACATGCAATATTTGCTCGAATGTCAAATACAAAGGGTTAACGTGAGAAATGGAAATTCCATTGAAAACCACCACACTGGCATTTTCCGTCTATCCCTTTCTTCAATCCATAGCCCTTTTTCTTTTCTGTACATTTCTGTAGCAGTTTTTAATTTCATTCTCACTTTGAATGATGAGACAAAACTCCGTTTTCAGCATGTGATTCTTCTTTTCAAACTTTTGTACCCAAAAGGAGAGAAAAGAAAAAAAAAAAAAAAACTAATCTATTTGAAACTAGATTGTTTTCTCAATATTGTACAAGTACACACACATAAGCGATAATATATTTTATTAATGGAATTTCAATTAAGGATAATATAGCAACTTCAAGCTTCATATATAAAATTAAAAAGAAAAAAAAAAAAGAAAGTAAAAATTAGGGTCGCGGTTTTGACATTATCCTCGATCATCTTGTTATGGAAAAGATGTTCATCTCCAGAGAAAGTTCTGCAGCGAAATTAATGTGTGAAAGAAAGAAATTGTAGACAAGTTGGAATATTTAATAGGAGAAAGGACAAAGAATGGACCAAGTTTCACGAAGAAGAATCTCTACCCGGAATAATTTTATGAAAACTCAGTCAAAAGTTTTTGCTCCCACTGTCCTATATAATCCAAAAATCGAAATTCACGTGAATATATATATATTTTTTCCCTGACTCGATTTCAGCATCACCATGTTGGAGTTTAGTTTGGCTTCCACACAATCAGTCATCTTCATACTACATACAGTAATCAATTCTCTCTTATACATACGTCTTAACATTACTTAGCATTCATTTCTTTTGGGGAAAAAGTAAAATATTCTTTTCCTTTCTTGTTAATCGTCAGTATAAACTCCTATTAGTCGTTAAATATAATTGTAGCATGCAATATTTAAAACTATGCAAATGAGTTTTGGTTTACCGATTAACCCGTTTAACTTGTTTTTAAAATTCATTTGGGTCAAGGGTTTTTGATTTGTTTAAAAGGTAAAGCAAATGAATTTGGTTTTTTTAATCGGTATGCTAAAGTGAATTGATTTGGTTTAGCTCATTAGATGCATATATCTCTTTAGCCTATAGATTAGTCCGTTTAATTTATTTTTTAAATAGTTTAAAATTAAGGTTTTTTAACGCATTTAAAAAATACACTAAATAAACCCAATCCATTTATCTTACTAGTTAAAGTGGTTGGGATTGGGTTGATCTACTTACCTCTAATGATGGTTTTGACTTTTAACCTGCGGTATCCAAAAGAAGAGGTTAGAGTAAATTTCGTGATGAGTCGATGATGACTTATAGTGGTATTAACGCCCATATTAATAGTAACAAACGATTTAAACTAAAAGCTGGTGACTTATACCCAAATTAAAAGTAATAACGATTTTAACAAAAAAATCGCGTATTCGATTTCATTATATGTCCCCCTCTGTATCTCACACGTTTTAGGGCTTTCTATTAAAATAAAACTTAGGAGCAACAATCATTATATTTTGGGCAACCACGTCCAAATATCTGGTACAAAATCTTTATTTGCTGCGTCATAACCATAATCAGAAGCAATCTTGATTCTGATTCAAAAATCTGCGTCATCTCTTCAATTACCAAGTAAAAACCACATCAAATTCTTGGCCTTTGACCTAGTTTTTTCAAACTTCATTCGTCTTCTCTCTATATGGGATTCTACCAATTAGAGTCTTGGGTTTTGCTCTGCGATTGTACATTAGTTATTGGATGTTCGAATTTTTATGTGCATCAGTTTATTTTATTAGTATTATCAATGCTTATATTTTGATGTGTTTTATGGAGAGAAATTCATGTTTTGTTTGGAAAAAAGAAAGGAAAATGATGGTCATGTCGATGAAAATAGTGTCTACATAAACTATGGTCTCCAAATTCCGAAAAATACTCTCGACCACGCCAGTGCAAGGGCATATAGTATATAGGTCATGGTCGTGCATGTTAGGGCATGGATGGTCTTCCATACATGTCACGGGGATCTCCAAGACTTCATGTTAACACCCTTCCTATTCGTTAGTTTAGGTGATCCCATCACTCCCTATATATATTAAACCTCAGCCTTTAGGTTTTTGGCTTTCTTTCCTTGTAATAAACAACTTAGTTCAGATCTCAACCATCAATCCCCTTCAAATTGACTTCATACAACATACGCCCTATGACTTCTAATCTATAGAAAAGTAGAAATACTATAATGCATAACCTTATGACCTGCCATTATTAATCAATGTCTGCTCAACCAATGAAAATAACTTTACGTTGTATGTTTATTTTAAATCTGGTCTTTGGTCAATTTCTAATCCGGCTTGACGTGAATATTGACCTACATTGATCTTTAGAGTTTTCTTGCTCGTATGAAGGAAAAGTCTATGGAGACATGGGCATGGATTTGATCTAACTCGAAAATATTTAACTGATCGTCGATCTTGGAAGGATAAATTAGGAGTTGTCTATGCCCTTTAGGTTACGTGATGGGTTTGCAGACCTATCAGGTCCTATAGGTTTGGTTCATGAGATTATAACTCGTTAGAATTGTTTAATGTAGTTTTTTTTTTTTTTTTGGACATCATAGGCAAGACACATGGTTCGGGTCTTAGACCTAACTAGATGTGATATAAGAAAGACTTGTATGATTGATTGCGTAGTAATTCAATAACATGCATCGATTGAAAAGATTGGTTCTTTTGGCAATTTGAGGGTTTATAAATTACAAAGTTGGGATTTTATGGATTTTTGAATGAAATTAACAAAAAAAAAAAGACAAATAAAATGAAGGGATATAAACAATTTACGAACAAGATATGGCACACCAATCTGTAAATTAAACTAAAGTTATCTTTAAATCTATTTGATATTACGTAAAATTAGAATTAAACAGGGGGGTTTTGATAAGATTAATTGATAATATGCATAACTAATTTGACCAAAAGATTATTTGCAACAGTTCCAAAGGAACTAATAAGACTAGGAATTATTAGAAAAAAGTCTCTTAGGTTTTCATCGACTAGTAAACATAGCTACAATGTTTTTAGTAAGAGTATTTCTATAAAACCCTGGCATCCTTAAGACAAAATAAGAAAATAGCTGCTGATAAAAAGGATTAGAGTAATTGTCTAATTTTAAAATAAACCCCAAACTAAATAAAAATATCATATAACATAGAATAAAATAAAAGAAATTTGCAAAAATAAAAATAAATCAACATGCTCTTCGATATGGTTGCCAACATGATCGTCTTAGTGACTACTATAGAGCTCTCTAGTCTAAAAATCCCAATGCAACACAATCATGTTGTCAATACGGTCATGTTCAAGGTCATAACATAATGCAACACAACCATGTTATCAACACGGCCATGTTTAAGGGCGTGTAATTCTGTGTTTGTTCAACATTCCATGCTAATTTGACCGATTTAAAATAAGTCTTAAATTTCATGCTTAGGAAATCGATCACTCTCTGGATGGATCGGTATTGAGGCATGAGCTAAATCCCCTTCATGACCATATCTTAGTCGATGATTCCCTTATTGCTTACTCACCAAATGCAAGAGAGTAAGAGTTCCTTTCAAATATTATGGATGAAAAATAATGCCAATGGATGTCGAGAAAGAATTTGTCAAAGCTCCGGACTTACAAATTTATATCTTTTATATATTTTCTTTTATAAAAAGTGTAATCAACACCAAAAAAAAAAAAATAAAAAGTTTTTTCTTTTTTAAAATTTACGCCCTCATTAAGTGTTATATCCTGACATAAAACATCCATATATATATATATATATATATATATATATATAAGCATACTATGAATGTTAAAAGGAAAGCTCCCGTTGACTAGTGTGTCTCGTAGAAGATGTACAATTTAAACAAATTTCAATTCTTTTCAACAGAAACATATACAATGGGAAAGAAAAAAAAAAAAAGTTCAAGAAAAATCACTTGTTCATATCTGCAACCTCTTCTTCTCAATCCATACATGTTTCAGTTATTTACCTGAAGCAACATAAATATAAAACAAATAACATGGGATGGAGAAATCCTAAAGGAATTAGAAAAAAAGTCGTTTTCACTAATTGAAAATTTCACTTTCTTTTTTCTTTTGTCATTTTTTTATAACAATTATACTTAACTAAAATTTTAGACTTCGATAACTCTATTACTTTTTACTGTTTTATGTGTAACTTTGGAAGATTTGATGATACAAATTATTTCAAAATAATTGTAGTGAAAAATGGATATACGGTAGAATCACTTTTTGAGTTATAATAATAAAATCATCTCAATCATAATAAATAAGACCAATTAGTGATAAGAAAAGTTATTAAAAATCTTTATAAAATTTATCGACTCTCAATAATTTTATTATTTATTTTTATAATCGATAGTTTCATTTTTATTGTTAATAGATTTTGGTGTAATTTACGGTAATTTATTATAATTTAAAAATAACTTACCAGACGATCATTTTAGAGTTATATTTCATCGATCGAGCACACGACATGTCATAGAAAACTTAAATAAAAGCTTTAGGACGAGAAGTCTCCGCCCAACATACATGTCCAACCCAGCCACATGCACATGTTAATAAAACAATTATTATAATAATATTGTACTGACGACACGACTGTGTTGACTTCAATAAAGCAAATAGAAAAACGGTGGGGGAAAACTGTGAAAAGGGGAGGGAGACCATCACTCCGGTCTGTGGCGTCCGGAGGTAGTTGGGATCCGAGAATAATGCAAGGCTGGCACCTCGAGTATTGACGGAGCCCTACAAGCAATATCAAACCACAATTGCTTCTTGTGCTTTCAATCGGGTCCAAAGACTTAAATAATTAATATATAGTAGATTTTATCAATTCTATGCAATATATACCAACACAACAGTATACCAAGGAAAATGTGCAATACAATGTATATACGATGAATTATAGTTATCAATAACGTAAATACGATTAAAAGTATAAATTTGCTTTTTAGCTTTACATGTAGGAATCAAAACCTTCTTTAAAGTTGTAATAGTTGATTTTAAAAAATCATAATAGCATCTATCAAAACTGCATCTAAATATAATAATAGAGATAAAACTTGAAACACAGTTTTATTATTTTAGGTTTATTTCGCATTAAACGTATCATAAGTGACTTAATATAATATTGAAAAGATAGGTTTTTGCGATATATTTTATCACATTGTCTAAATAATAATTTTTCTTCTTTCTGAATAATCTGCTACCGTCACTGTCTAGCGTCTAGTCGCTGCTAATAATATTTTCCTGTCTGGTAACGGGTGATGAATAGTAAAGGAGTTCTTCCTCCAGCCTGACATACTATACTTATTGCAAACTTTTAAAGTCCCTTTTCACCATTAATGAAAGTCGGCTTTTGTTTAGCTAAACCAAAAAAGTAGGATTTTAGAAAGATAAACTAGATCTTTCATGGTCGTTTAAGCATCACATCCTCCAATCAAATGACATTTCTGGAAATATTGAAATCCTTAATTCTAAAACTAAGAATAGTAAACCATATTGCACGAACCCCATTCACAGTTTAAGAAAATATGCTCAGGAGTCTCAATGTAACTGTAGAAGCAACATAATTGATTAGATTTAAGTTTCCAACAAAATGAATTTTCATTAGTTGCCAATGAATTTGTATATAAACGCTAGAAGTGGTGCATATGTTTTGGCAAACAATCTCACACCCTTTTATTAATATCAAGAGGTATAAATATTGTAAAAACTTAATGGAGTCACTTTCTTGGGCACTAATAATGGTAACTGCTTTTAATTGTCCCTTTAGAACACATCAATTTGTCCCTGATGGATGGATTAATAACAAGAATTTTCAAGGTTGCTTGTAAGTTATCAACATATAATCCACCAAAATCAGGTTTCTAAGAGCAATTTATTTTATCTACAATCTTTACAATTTATAAGTGAGGCTATAGTATTCTTAGGAGTGTTCATGGTTCAATTTAGTTCTATTCAATTTGATTTAAGGGTCAAATTAAACCAAACTATATTTAAAAATTCTTACTAGACCGAGCTACTTTAAATGCACTTCAAATTGGTTTAGTTTGATTCAAACTGCTTTTGGAAAACACCATATTCTTTTTGATAATACTAATAATATATCAACATTGATGATAGTTGAGAAATAAAATATTATATCAAGGTGACATTAAATTTTAGGTGATGATGAAAACATATGAGTTTGCTAGAGATGAGTGATAACGATGAAGAAAAATGAGTGGATTGTAGAGGTTAAGGATGATATGAGAAATGATAAAAAGAAAAAGGTAATAAAATTAGAATGAAATATTGATAGGGTTTAAAACTGAAAATTATTGCTTTTTTCTTTTTTTTTTAATAAGAAGTGGTCAGATTGGATTCAAATGGTTTGATTTGGTTTGACCCTCCAAAACAAATCACGAACCAAGTAAAAATATAAAAGAACTACATATTTAGTTCTCGATTCGGTTCAATTTGATATAATAAATAGCCCTAAATTTTATAGATGGACGGATATACACAAATAAAGAGGAGATCCAAGGATCTTTTTAAAACTAACTTGATTTGCTATTGCCTACTTGCCATGATAACTCCTTAGCTATAACCTATCTTCCTAATAGAATACTTTACAATCCTCGTGAAGCGTTACCTCCCTTTAAAGCATTGGTAAACTTCAAATTTGGAAAATATATAGTCATTAAGAGCCTTACCCTTAGAACATTGGGGTTTTGTAAGATTCTCTAAGTTAATTTCCCTAATAAAGCTAAATTAAAGAATTATAGATCTTTAAATGCAAGACCATTTATATCTTTAGCATTAGACAACTCTATCTTAGTTTTTCTAATGTATTTTATTCCCATTTGCATTCTTACTACACTAAAAATTTGAAATTAGGCCATTAAACTCAACACAACACTTCTTTTGAAAAGATAAAATACTCATGGATTATGCAGAACTGGCATAGGCTACTACAATCATAACATTAGTACCTTTAATGGCTTAAAAATTTTACTTCCAACACTAGCTCTTATGTATACTTTTCTCCTTAACATAAACGAAAGCTTGATATTTAAATCTACCCAACTTATAGATTATCCTAAATACCTCTCAGGATTGTTTTGTACATCCATATGAAGCTCGTCACCATAATCTTTACTTAGCTTCCTTTTGGTGGATTGTGAAATGCTTAAGATTCAATAAAAATTAAATAAGGACCCTTAAAAGTCTATGGTATATTTGCAATTTTCATCTAATGACTAAGGGTATTCTCATTTCTCCAACTTTTAAATCACCCCCATGCCCTTCAAACCATGTTCCCTTCTTCTTCTTTTCCTTTCTTCTTTTCTTTTCTCCCCTTCTTTCACATTTTCTTCTTTAGTAGGTAGTTTCCACTTCCTCCTTGCATGGAACAAGAAAAAATAAAGGTAAGCTAACAAGATTTTGTGCTTTTCTCAACATTTTGCCTTTCTCTTATGCACCTCAAGTGAAGATTGTTGGACAAAGACCAAATCTTTAGGAGTTGTGAGATGAGTAGTAACAAAAATTGAATATTGGGACACTGTGAGTAAATGTGAGTTTTTAACTATATGTCATGATGATTTTTGTGAAAAAGATGCTGAATTATACACATTAAAGGACTCTATTCACAAGTTGGAGGGAGTTTTGTGTGCGGGTGTTGCTTTCTTGTGAATTCAAGTAAGTGCCATGATTTATGAATGTACTTGTTGAAAACTTATTAGTATGTTATGCTCAAAGTGTTGGAGATACTTTTATTGGTGTAATTTTTGCGATGTTTTAGAGATTGGATTATGGGGTAGTGTGGTTGTTGAAGGGCTGTTCATGTGTTGAAGAAGTTTTTACACATTCTTTTTATCGACTGATTGACAGTTTTCTTATTGATTGATCGGTAAGGGTTATGAAAGAATAATACATTCCTAAGTCTGCTAACTGCTTAGTAGCTTTCCTACTAACCAATCGGTATGAACTAATAAGGGAACAATTAACTTCCAAGCCTATCAATTGATTGGTAGCTTTCTTAGCAATCGATCAATAAGGCCCTAGCCATGTGCAGAATGTTTCGAACTCCTTTCTTTTGTTACTACTTCGCTAAAAGCTTATTCTCTACTTAATTAATATGGTTTTTCCAACTATTATCAAATATTTAATCTTATCTTTCCTTGAGGGGTTTAGTGAAAAAGGCAAGGTGGAGGAGTTAAGTGAGAGTGAAGTTAGTGTGTTATGAAAATAGGCTTTAAAGCTTGACGTTTGCACTTGTTATCAAATCTAGGAGTGTTGTACCATAAGGTTCTAGTATTATAGTTGTTCTAAGTATAAATGCCTTATGTATATGGTTCTGTCTATTAGCTGAAGTTTAATGAACCTAATTGATTATCTAACTTTGATAAATCCATGTTGTGTACACGCAAGCATAGCCAACATTCTAAGAGTATTAGTGTGTTAGTGTAGCATCCCAATGATTTTTGTGTGATACTGTCCCTAATGGAGTTGCACATTGAAATAATATGGTGGATTCTTCGATTCTAAGGCATTAGGGAGTACCCAACACCGATGCTATATGATATTATATATATGTGTATATTGAGTTCATGAGTTACCATGAGTTTTGAGTTACTAAAATTGTGTTGTTTGTTAGACTAAATAAAAGATTATTAAGCGGTGTTTACTGCATTTATTGTTTCTTAGAATGTGTGTGAGTTTATAATTTACTTGGTCACATGTATGTAATTATGGTATTTCATGCTGGGCTTGGCTTACCCTTCAAAGATCCTTTTGTTTTTCAACTGTAGGTACCATGGACGATGTTGGTTTATATGATGAGCTACGTTATGAGTTTGCTTACGATGTGGGATAAGATGTAGATTACTACTACATGGGCAAGTATACGGTAAGCTCGTTTTCCTATTGATGTTTGATGTTGGTGTTTAGGAGATGAGATTCCCAATTTGTGACAACCCTAGGTTCGACGAAGTAAATCCATATTAGCAGATAGCTTCTGTTTATTGTTTTTCAGTTTCATATTAGTAGATAGTTCCATCAATGTATTTTATAAAATCGATCAAGCTCTCTATCTTACTTTTGATTTAATATCCATTAGATTTGAATACTTACCAATCATATACTTGATGTATAGAAACCATTGTAGGACTCCGTTTAGTTGTTTGATGTTACTATTGTTTTGACCTTAGTAATACTTGTAGATGTGGTGAGACTATTAAGCCACCTAGTAGAATTTGTATATGGAGATTTTCATTGTTATTTGAGTTCGTAGTTATTATGTTCATAGGTTTAGAGCATTAATGTATCCTTACATTATAATAACAGGTAGCGGGATGTAACACCCTAAGTTCTAGGATATTATTGATTGATTAAAATCATTGAACTCTTTTGATCATTTCCCTTTTGAATTGACATTGATAGCATGTTTCATGGATATCCTTTAACTTTTGAAGATTTTGCTTAGGGATCCATTCTCTAAGAACTTTAAAAGCTTCTTTGCATAAATCCATTCACTAGAACTTAATTGTATAAAAAGAAGAAGAAGATATTTCTTACTTTTTTTCATGCGGGTTATACAAATTTAACATAAAAATACTAATACATATATGCATATAATGTGGTCTATATAATAAAACCCTAAGAAATAGGGAAATATTAAGGATAGATTAGGTGGTTTATAGAGTATACGATTTAGACTCTCAAATATACATCACTTGTTACTTTTTCATATGATCCCACTAGTCTAAATGCCAAAGTATGTGAGCTATGTCTATACAATTGAAATTAATATTGGTAGTTTTTTTTTTTTCTTTTTTGGCATGCTAGGGGGAAAGTTTCTCAATTGAGACTACGTGCTAACATGTTTTAAAGTGCAGCACAACAAGATGGATGAAGATAATGTAACAAGAAGAGGAAGAAGATATGTTCTTTTTACCTCTCGGGAATGTAAAAGCTCTTATTACTCTTTATGTGGTTAAATTTGGCTATTAAGCTATAATCTCCGATATAGAATTAGAGTTGACTCTATAGGTTAAACTGGCAGGAGTAAAGAGTCAAATTCTTATTTTTTAGGATCAGGAACCTACTTTTTTACACCAGTCATTTTTGGTGAACAATGCTAGTAAAATTTGATTAATTATAAACCTCTTTAACTTTGTAATAGCTTTGACTCGTCTTCTATAGTCCTGGGTACCTAAACAATAATTTCTTGATCTTAAACTTGTGTTATGCCCATTTCCTTAAATGGGTTCATCTCGCATTTTATTTAGACCTCTTAGATAAAAGGTTAATTTGCAGAAGAAAGAAAATGCTTATTTTTTCCTTACCATGGAAAAGCAACATATACTTACTTCTTTACTCATATAATGGGATAATCAAAAGTTGTAAGGCCCAATTTCTTTACCATATTTTAGAATGCTAAATTATGTTGATAATCATCAATATGCATATAACAAACATAACCAAGATCTTGAAACTTATTGTATGCAAAAAGGTGTCTATAAAAATCTTTATGCATTTTTTTTATAGTAATTCACTCATATCATAGTTATCAAAATTATAATTTTGCTCATGCAATTTTACAAGCTTACTATTTTAGGATGCTCTTTTGAGTTAACTTATATATAAAATTTTTTTCGTATTGAAATTTATATTTTTAATCGAGTTTATATGTAAACTTGATAGAAGTTTATGTTTTTGATCGAGTTTATTTATTTTAAATATTTAACTTGAATAGGCTAAAAAATAAAAAAAAGATACGATAAAGCTTTTACAATCCGGTAACTATTAAAGCATTATATCGTTTTCCCTTTCCTATTTTAATTTTTTTCCACTTCCTCACCCTTTTAACCATTTATTTTATGTTCATATCATTCATCCAGGTTTAAGCTCTAATAATAAAGATTATAAGAAAAATTATATACTTCAGTTTATATTATCAATAATTTAAAATGAATCGAAATATTTGATTCTTTTTTCATTGCTTTAAAAAAAATGATGAAAAAAAAAATGGTTTCATCTTTATTTGTTATTTTCCCGTACATGTTAAATTATATTTTATTAAGAATTTTTATAAAAAAATTAATTTATTAATTTCTTTATTTTTATAATATATTTTAAGTTTTGAATAGTTACTTTGAGCATATTCACAGTTTTTAAAACTATTTTACATAAATTATAAAAATTTATAATTTTACATTTCAATTTTATAAATTTTATAACAATTCTACATAGAATTGTAAGTTTGATAATTTTGTCTCGCACTTATAAATAAACCAACAACCAGCAATTATAATTAACCTCAATATTTCCCACGTCCTACGAAATTAAGAGTTTGATAATTTTGTCTCGTATGTATAAATAAACCAACAACCAACAATTATAATTAACCTCAATATTTCTCACTTCCTACGAAATTCACCTCAATCATTAACCCGACCGCTGATAAATTCCAGAATATCCACAGCTAGAAGCTCTATGGGATGAATATTTTTAGGGTTCCCTCTCCGTCCACATTCTCGAAGACCCGAGATGGCATGAAAGGTCATGTCCTGCCATCACGCATGTCACAATTTGACCATCCAACGAAAATACATATATTATTATAATCTGATTGTCCCATTGAATTTCCACCCTCCATCACCAAATCATAGAATTCCAATATTGTACACAAATTGGTCGGCTGCTTGTCCCAATGAAGAGACCAACTCTCCTCAAACCCCCTAATTGACAAATTCGTTCGCATGTTATTATCCCCAATAATTTATGTCCAACAAAATCATTATTTTATAAGCCAAATATCTAAATCCGTCCTTAGCTTCTCACTTTTGGTAATAACTCATTTTTATTTCTTTTTCATCTTAGATTATTTTCCTTCCATTCAATCGAGAATTCAGTCTCTTCTAAATTTATGTATTTATATAACCTTTGACCTCCATCCTTGACAAAGGTTATGGTTTCAAGGAAAATTTAATTATTAATATATATCACATGTAAATATATTAGATATGTAATTATTAATTATACTTAAATACATGACAACATAGATAATAGATTTTTAGGTAACATTATCCATTACTACCTTATTAATTCAAATCTTAATGATTACATATAATGTATGTATTTTCATATGATATGTATTATCCACTAAATCCTTTTGGTATGATTTGCCTCTTTATGCTTACTTACTTGAGAACCTTATTGCATAGGCCCATATCCAAATTTCATTAATATAGAAGAGATTTTGTAAATATAAACACTTGCGCGAAAATATTCCTGTATTAATAAAACGGTAATAAATATTCATACACTAGTATATGAATGATAAAATCCCCCGCAATTTCATGTTGCTAAGCTTTAGTAAAAGATCAGAATATTAGTTACATCAACTTTATCTCGTAAAAAGCCGTTTTAGATTATAGGAGGTGTATGATTAACTTAAAAAACTCTCCTTCTTAAAAAAACTCATTATTTTACTTTTAAGTTTCTTTACAAAAATTTTTAACTTTTTTTTTTTTAAATTTTTGCTAGTCTTACTAACAACATTTACCTAATAAAAAAAAAAAAATTCTCTCGTGAGAAACAATACAGTGATGCCATGGAAAATCTACGCCGAAAGTTATTAGCATGTAAAGAGGTACGATAATATATTGTTCAGTGGAACTTTTAAAACATGGAAAATTACACCAAAATATTCTTAAGCTAATACGGAACAAAACAAACAAAATCAGCCACTACGAATCAAATTTTCCTATAAATTGGCATTTGGAGGGGTGGGTCCAATCAAAATAAAACCATAACAAGTGAATTAATTTTTGTCATTTTGATCCATATCGATGCGTTTTGTTTTAGGAAGCTTTTCAAAATATAAGGCAATTGCTGTGGTTTGGTTCATTTTACAATTGATACCATAATTTATTAATTAAGAAAAATTTATATGCATGAAATGAAATACTTGCAACATAAAAAATTAATCATGTTGATATTTATTGATTCAATTAATATATCTAACGCAATAAAATATAGTTGTAAAATTTAAATGCAAGTGCATTTTAACAAATATAAAAAAGCAAAAAATCTATACAAATGAAATTCTACTTTGTTTTAAAATGGTTTTATTCTTTTATTTTTTCCAATTTAGTTTGATTTGCTCCTTCGAACCAATTGGCAATTGTAAATTATAGTTTTGGAATTATGATATATTTAATCAAGTATAGTAATCATCAATATATCTTTTAGTATAACAACCTAAAAATTATTTTAACTTTAAGGTTAAACATATTTATCGGTCAAGAGCACTCTAAAAATAAATTACGAGATGAATGATGTCAAAGTGGATGATATCCTAATGTGT
This sequence comes from Lumnitzera racemosa, assembly GCA_024138005.1. Classification (NCBI taxonomy): domain Eukaryota; kingdom Viridiplantae; phylum Streptophyta; class Magnoliopsida; order Myrtales; family Combretaceae; genus Lumnitzera; species Lumnitzera racemosa. Next base: position 109,791,781 of record JAMXBC010000004.1, read on the forward strand.
AGATTTTTAATCATTATAAATAATATTAAAGCAGTTTACCAATTATAATAAGGATTGGTCTTTAAGATACTTTTAGTAAAATGATTTGATATACATTGGACTTTTTAATTAAGCATACTTAAGTTTATTTAATATAATAATCATGAGTTTATTAGAACACCAAATTTGAGCGAGATATCGTTCAAAAATATAGACTTCGAGGATAAAAATGGAGGGAATATAACAGTAAAAATGATAAAATATCTATGTGTTAGCTTCCGATTGTGACAGAATTTTCCGAATCATAGTGGGAAACGCTATAATTTGGTTTAGTAGTCAGCTTTTTCTTTCTTTCTTTTTTCAGTCTTAGTTATTTGTAAATATTTATAAGTTTTTTTAAATCGATCAATTTTATCCAGACTAAACTTTCTGATGGAATTATAGATCGTACAAAAACTTAGTCAGAGGCGACATCAAAATCAAGCATATACGTTAGTTGTAGATGCTTTAATTATTATTTTTAATTATAAGGTTATATATATTAAATGGAGATAATAATGGAGTTTTCTTTAATAAACATTTTGGTTCGTTGTGAAGTAGGTTGTATCGTATCCATCCAAGTACGTATGCATACATTTCATTTTTCTTACAAAATTCGCCCGTGGGACGACTCAATTGTACGGCCCAAAAAGCTGCCACGTCTCGCACGGACCACATGTGTGCCTCCCCACCCTTCGCACGTACCAAAGAGTGTCGGTGGCTTCCTAATTGTTACTTGTAATATCAAAGGTGTACCTCCAACAAAAGGCCAAAAGCAAAAGGTAGAAGTAGCAAAAAGGAAGAAAAGGAAAAAGGGTTGAAGGGACGCAAAACAGAGATCGACAATTTGATTGAAATCAAAGATACGTGACATCAAGATGAAGAAATAAAATTTTAAATATTTCTTTATATATATATATTTAATAATATCTATAATCACTAGTTACATGTTATTGCACCAATCTCGAGAGGATGCAATAGTAGCCGATGACTTTTAATAGTATGTAATGTAAGAAAATGGTAGTAATTTTGAGAATGACTGACTTTGGTGGTCAATTATATTAGCAAAGTATGAATATAGAACGAGTCGTGTTATTTCCATTTGTTAAAAAAAAAATCCATTAGCATTTTTTTTATCTTTTTTAAATTATCACCATTTATCTTCAATTTCTTTCATGGCCTTTCATTATTATTACTCATCACTCAAAACTCAGAAAAATCATGAAAAGATGATTAATATTTTCATGCTTTTATAATATAGACATAAGTTTCTCTTTATAGAAATTCATGATTTGTATTAACTTTATATCAATCCATCATTTGTGAAAAATTGTTATGCATGATTTATATATCGCTCCAATAGAATCCCAAACCACCTAACTTCATTCAAAAACCCTAAATAACGCAAAATTAAGGCAAAGCGTTTATTTGACTACTCTTCTAAACCCATTACCTATAATTAGAATCCTTTGGCCTTAGATGATATTAAAAATTTTCCTTTATTATTATAATGTCCCAGAACTAAAGACATCACAGATCACCACGTGTTTATAGGCTCTAATAATATGTCAAATATAACATTCGACTAAAAACTCTAAATAATACTATAAAAATCTCTAAATAATTTTATACAATTAAATTTTCAAATATAACTACAATAACTTTTAGTTAAAAAGTATTAATATCCAATCAATCAATGCTACCATATAAGACTAAATAACCTTATCAATTAATTTCTTAAAATATTCTTTAATATCATATACCATTTTCACTCTTTCCATTCTCAAGACAGTAACAATTAATTTCATAAATTATTGAAATCAAGTAGTATAACTGTAAGTCTTGCATTTGAAAATATGGTAAAATAAGTCGAAGCCTAGTATGCAACATACAATTACATGTGCATGATTAAACGATACATAATCACATGCATATGAATGCAACCACAACAAGTAAATTGCATGATTTATTTAATTATCTTTGTAGTATAGTACACATGATTGAGGTTCCTATTGGAGATTTAGAAGGGAGAAGAGGGAGCATACCGTTTTAATCGATGACTAGTAATTACTCAATGTAGAATTATACAAGTATGCATTTATAAAAAAGATAAAACACAAATCTATAAATTGTAAAAGTGTGAAAGCACATGTTATATATTTTTCAAATTTACCAAAAAAAAAAATGCTAATCACTTCTCTTGATTATTAGAACAATATTTTAGTATTGTAAATTCGAGCTATAAAACATGTTAAATAGCATACTTGCGTGAAATTAATGTACCCTCAAGTTTTTCATGAATTATTACATCGTGTATTAATTAAATACGTTTTGTTTTCGAGTAAGGTACGAAAGCTTTTAATCTTCTTTTAAAAGAACCTTGAGAATGCTTAAATTCGAAACTCAAGCAATGCAACGAGAAACACCATCAAATATGAGTTGGAACTAATTCGCTTTTAGTGATGAGGTCACTTACCAATTATTTGTGATTGAGCAATGACTTACAGTTGAATTTGAACTGAGTGACTTGCTTTACCCATGATTAGCAAGATCTTGCATTGTACTAAAAAAACAAAAAAAACAAAAATGATTATTTACTCCTATGTGTGTTTTTGAGTTAATTTGAATAAGTTAGCAATCTTCTTCTTGCAAAAGAAGTAATAAATGTGATTTGAATAAGTTAGTATTACTCAACTACACGGCTTAAGGGATTCGTTCTCTATTTATCAGAGGACTTGATCACATTTGGGCTTGTCATTACTTCTTTAAAAACACTTTACATCATATTTAGTAACCGGCTTTACATCACCTCATTGGAGAGCTACGATGTTCATTATCAAAAGATGATCTCTACTTGTAAAATCCATGTTGAACATAACTTCACGGATTTATCACGCGCAGTTATGGGGGGGAAGTAAGTTATGCCTAATGAGCTTTTTCTTAAATTGGGTCATGTCCGCCCTTGTGTTTCTAACTGGCATAGGCATAGTCCCTCCATCGGTAGAAATGATTGAGATCAGCAATGATCTCGTTCTCATATCTCCTCTAAGTACTCGTATTGTTATGGAGGATTTAGAGTAAGACATAATATGAAAAAAAGTCTCATAAGAGTATACAACCACTAGACTCTCGGAATCATTAATTAATTTAATGGAACCCTATTGCAAAAGGAAGCCGATAGAAAGGTCACTAATAAACAAAAAAAATACACCTCCATTAATTAAACTCGTATCTAAGTACGTGAAGTTTCTCAACAATTGCAAGGGTACAGTGACGATATATTATGGAGTGTGGACAATAAGTTTAATGTTTCAAAAAACAATCAAGATATTCAAGAAGAACAAATTGTTTCGGCTATGTTGCATTAAGAATTCCTGGCTATTGCTTCAAAAACAAAAAAGAAGTTTCTTAAATGGTGTTTAATTAATATTTATTAGTTTTGACTCATAGTTCGCTAACCCACATGCCACTTTTATAGTCTCTATTACCTATTCCTAGTCATATAGATATATAATGGATCTAAAATATGTAAGGAAAATACACTTGTATTGATCTCCTATTCGACTTTGATTATATTCCATTTGCATGAATTTTCTTATTGAAGTTTCGCCAAAAAGAAAAAAAATAAATAAAAATACTCTTATATTGCACTTAAAATATATATGATTTTAGGTGACATAAGCATGGTGCTTTTTGTAGATTTGCATGAACAGTTTGTGGAATGACGAAATGTGGCCCTCATTTTTATATATTGTTTCTACCTGGAGTGGAGGGAAAGTGACTGAAGCGAGTTTCACTATTCAGTACAAATGACAATGATGGGTAAAGTCAAGATTACGAATTTTATAAATTTTTTAGATTTGCTAACAAATAATATATGTAAATAAAAATATTCAAAGTAAACTAAAGCTGAAAAAAGAAAAAACTTGTGTTTTGCAATATCATATTAGTTAGGAGATAAAATCTTGTTACCAATACCTGTTAATTTATGGGTGTAACATAGTGTATAAATATTCGTACATAAGTTCTCTTTTATGTGTGGACATAATTTTTGGGTTAAATCGTAAATGGAACACCCAAAGTTTGCTTCAAGCATGCCAAGCTTTTTATCCTTAATACTGAACGATTAATATTCTAAATCTTAAAAGAAAAAAAATGCTTTGATATCTCATATGACCGGTTTACCATTAAATATATATGTATATATTTAATTTCAGTATCTTTTAATTATTTTACCAAGTAACAATATAGTAAAGAAAAGGGTTTTAAGATACGCTTTTCAAAGATTTAAAAGGTATAAATACCTAATTTAATAAATAAAAAAGGTTAAACGTCTATTAAATAGATATAAGGTATGTACCTTCCAACAAACATACACCACTTTGAATGTTTTTGGTGTATTGGAAGGCAAAATATGCGCAAAGCCTAGAAGGAAGTGTGGTCTATCTTTACTCGGTTCTTTTGATAAATGTCTGTGAGCATTAAATAGCCATCGTTAAAGTAGGTTTTTAAATTGAGACGTAACAATGGGTAGTATTTTCAATTTTGTTATTTAGCTCCCATGGGAAATTTTCTATGGTGGGCCATGCATCAACTTGCACATAAATTTGCTTGCTTTTGGTCCCAACTTAGCCAATATAAATGCACCAATCCATTGAATTATGGGGTAATTGTCTATTTATACCGTAGTTTCACTTTGCTGGGACATCTATATCCATAGTTTAACAAATTCCAAGCATCAAAACCTAGATATAGGTATTTTTATAAAGACTTTTATTAATATATATGGGTACACTTATTTTCACCTGAGATTTGTAAAATATAAGAAGAAAGAACATAAGAAATGCCAATTCCTGTTTTCATTAATTTTTTAGAAGCATGTGCTTTGTTTATTAAGTATGAACCTTTGACTATATTTTATGAGGAAATATATAAATTTAATCCTTAATATTTGACTATTTTTTCAATTTGAATCCATCATATGCATTTTTTTTTTCTATTTGAATGTCAACATTATAATTTTTTAAAAATAAAATTTCAATCCTTTCATCATCTTTTTAAAAATTATGTCGAGAGTTGATATATATTAGCTTTTGATTGATTCATAATAATTAATTTAATAAAATAAATTCAATAAATATATTTAATCACATTAAAAAGAAAAACAAGCAAAAAAATTATTAAGGTGGCTAGAATTTGCTAGAGATTGATTGGAAGAATGTATGGTAGAGTGGAATTCACAAAAGAAGCACTAAAGTACAAATGAGTAAAGTCATGTAAGTGAATTGGACCCAATAGGTTACCCCATTTAACTACAAAAAGGGGGTTAGGATTGAATTTTTATTTTTTCTTGACTTGTTTAATTAGTTGGTTTTATAACTCAACTCATTAACTTGTAGAATACAAGTGAACTAGCCTACATAATCCGCTAATACCTTATTTTTTAAAAGGTTAGAGCTACTTTACTTGTGGATCAACTCACTTAACCTATTGAATCTATTAAAGAAGGATAGCCTGTGTGTTACCTACTTAACTCACTAAATCGATTAACTCCACTGATGATTTCTACAAAAATTGTCCTAAAAGTGTTAAAAAATAGTTATGTAGTTATTTATTAAAATATAAAAATTGATTTATCCATCATACTATGTAGTATGAATTGCATTCATAAACAGCTAATTTGTATTTTAAAGCATGAGCTTGATTTTGAGTTTTAAAATTTAGTTTTTTAAATCCTAATTTTAAGCTCGAGCTTATTACGATTATCATCGAATCAAATTTGATTAAAAGATGAGTCAAACTTTAATAGTTTGTGAATCGATTTGATTCATTTACACCTTAAGTTCGGATATGGGTAGGGCGTTTTTCTATACCATCGTGCTATTGCAAAATATATATTTAATTATAATATTTTGTTAAGTTAATTATTGTAAGCCAATTAGGAGTGCATATGTTCCAAACTTTCACTTATCAATATATTATTCATTTTGGCATAGTATACCATATATTTTATCATTAGTGTTGGCTACTTTCTAATTATTATAAACCCCGTAAAGCATCTCTATAAGGATGGTGAAGGGAGAGCCCTAGTTGGTAGAAAAAAAACCTTACAACCCCTTAAGGTTTTCTCGCAGTTGGAAGAAGAAGTAGAAAAAAAGGAATAAATATATTGATAATTTGATTCTTTGTTGCCATTGTAAGTAGTAAATTGGGGGAAAAAACCTAATTTCTTTCTTTCACGTTTGTTGATCGTAGGAAATCAACTAGGAATAATAAGGGAAAATGGGCTTAGATTCTTCGAAGGAAATGGATTGTTGGGTCTTGATATAAAGTGGGCTCCTTCTTCTGAGGTATCTACAAAAGGCCCCCTAATGGGTTAGTCTACAAAGGTTCTTTGATGCTCAAGTCAGTAAGGAGAGAAGAAGGAGAAAAGATTGGGGAGGTATCCGAGTACTGTAACCTTTAGAGAGAAGGTGCTTGGATAGGGCAATGTTGAGTGTTTAACATAGAGCTAAGGGTTTCAAAGGTCTGAAATCTCCTTAGCATTTGGCTCTTGGCGCTCTTTATAGTGTAAGGAGCTTAATTATTAGGAGTAAGTGTCTGCTTGGGGTCCATTTGAACTTGCTGTTTGCAAGGGATATGCATTGAAGGGCTAACAGGGTGCTTTAGGCGTTGGTCGGTTATGAATATACTGGCAATTACGTCTAAAGCCTAGCCTTTAACATTTTAGAGGATGTCGGGTATGCTAACCATTTTACTGATTTCAGACCACAATTAATGAAGGGAGGAAAAGAGCATATGTAAAGGGCAAACGACCCCTAAGGGAGGAGAGGAGACCATAATTAGCCTATTAGCGATACGTTGACCTTCTAGGGGTTGCCTATTGAGGACGAAGCATCTTTGAGTGGCAAGAGTATGCTTGGAGGTTTGAAGAAGGCTGTATGATCGTAGTAGGTTCGAGCAAGATTTTAGGTGCTTGGTAACTCAATGTCTTAGGTATGGGCCTTTGTTATGCTTGGCTATTAATTGGGTGCTCGAAAACTCCAAAGTGCTTATAGGTAAGTTGGGTTGTTAGTAAGCTTCGGAGGGCATATGCTTGGATTGGGCCTTAGATTGGCCTAAAATAACATGCGAACAACTTTAAAAAAGAAAAAGGAGAGTAATTAAATGTGGTACGATTTTTTACAAAAAAAATTCTTTTGTATCGAATCATTTATTAAGAAAAACTGGGAAACTTAACAGAAAGGATAAAATAAAAAGGAATAATAAGAACTCGATCTTTGACTCCACCATGATACTTGTATTGCGCTTAATCATAAAGTTTCTAGGAGGTCACTCATTTCGAGAGTGCTCTTTATTGAGAATGACTAGCTTTGGATATTCAATAAACTGTAGACCATTATATAAAAAAAAATGTCTTGATAACAAGAGTTCTATTATTCCATACTCGAGGGATATCACAAAATATGTAAAGTTTTCATGAGATTTCCGACATAATGAAGAGAAGGATTTAAACCAAAAGTTTTAAAATTTTGAGACTCAAATTAAAAAAAAAGTGAAAAAACCTCAAATAAGATAGTAAATTTATACTTTTACCTATTTGATTTTATCCTTTCACTAAATATTCATTCTAGGCGTCTTTTGCTTTTTCGAGAAGTATATTCATCAAATTTAAAGAATGGCAATACATTAGCAAGTGTTGACGAATTTGGTAAATTAAGGTTGCTTAATTGGTCGATGTTGTGGCAGAAGAATGAGTTTATCGAGCTTGGAAGAAAATAATAACTAATTTAACAAGACATAATATAGTTTTTATTTCTGTTACTTTTTTCCTTTTGATTTAGATATGAATATCAATTAATATTATAATTCGATACCAGCTTGCTTGCTATATATATCACGGTTCACAAATCTGCTAATATATGTAAATCAACTAAGAAAGCGTGCGAGACAATTGAAAAAGTAAGGAATTATTTATGCTCTTCTTAATCTTTTGAGTTTTACACGGCCGTAAATGTTGGAAAAAATAGTTTCGATTAAATTTCTCTATGCTAATCAAATTTAATACATAAAATATGAAAACAAGGCTCGTAGAATGGGGGGAAGGTTGGATTTTTGGACACTCCGTGATCCAATTCTTAGACATCATTCTATTGAAGTTTTCATATATAGGGAAAAGAGCCCATATGTTTAAAAATTAAAATTTTTAGAGCTCCCTCATTCGTAGGTATTAGAACACTAACACTGGGTTTGGAACATGGGAAAGAAATATAAAGAAAAGAAAGTGCGGATAAATAAAAATGAAGAGAAGGAATTATAATGGAATTTGATTCCTTTGATGTGTTTGGATAAGGGAATAAATGATAGTGGAAGGAATGTTAATAATAAATAAAAATAAAATTAGATCAAATGTAAAATTACTTTTTTGCTCATAAAATAAAATACAATATGTGATCGTCCTTACTTCGCTTCTTCTTTACAAGGTAAATATATAATTTATAAATTTCCCTTTATTTCCCTCTATATTTGGGGTGACTAAAATTTGGTGAGCTTATGGTCATATGTTCATCTACTTTCCCTCCATCCCACAATCCATTCATAAAATAAATAAGGAATGGAATTAATTCCCTTTAGTTTTCTCTCTTCCTCCTTCCATTCCCTCATTCCAAACCTAGTATAAAAGACATCCGGTGAGTAATTAAAAAAATTTAGCCTAAAAATAAGAAAATAAATTATCGAAAAAAAATCACATTATTGGATAAGTGCTCAAGTTAAAGTTACAATGATTATAAAAGATTTTAATATTACAAAGGGGAAATAAACTTTTTTTCAAAATGATGCAAATAGAGGTTCTTCTTAGGACGTTATGATAGCTTCCTTAATGTCATTTTGGTATGTACTTTGAAACTTGCCATGTCATATCAGCGACATATAGCCAATATTCTCTAATTGCAACCATTTCTAATAATGTTCATTTACTATTTAATCTTAATACCTCTCCTCTAAACTTTATCCTCCCGCATATAATTTTTTCGGAATGAGTAGTAAGTGTCTCTAATTGACTCCACATGGCTTAATTGTAGAAACCTTAAGAAATAAGGAAAATTGTAAGTACACTTACTTTTATTTTTTTTATATGTATTTATATCATATTTAGTATATGGGAATATGTTAAAATGAAATCACGATTTTAAATTTAATTTCTTTTCTCACTGTTTGAAAGTATATCTGAAAATCAAAATAGCAACTCCTTGGAATTTGTGATTTCTATTTTAAAATGAAATTAGATTATGTTTAATTTTATTTTTTCTTCATTAATTATAATTAATTAAAATTATTTATTTAATATTACAATAAATTATGATATATAATAATTAAAAAAAATTAATAAATAATAGTATTTTTATATTTAATATCATTTCATTTTGTGATAATTATAAATACTAAAAAAAATATCTAATTTTGATCGTGGTTGAATTCCACCTCACTCCAATTCCATTCAATTCCAGTATTTGAAAAAAGAAATTTTATCTTTCTCGTGATTGTCCACGCCGGAGAGAGAGAGAGAGAGACCGACGGTTGAAACGTCAGCGGTTATGACACCCACACGGAACTTAAAAGGTCGCATCAAGTAAAAACTTTACTTTCAGACAGTTTTACCCCTAATGCATACTGCGACGACCGTCTTGTCTTAGGATTTTTTTACACTTTGGCTTTTATATTTTACGAGATCATATTATTATTATTTTAATTATAGATTTATATTTTTAAAAATTTAAATAATTGAAATGGTTAATAATTTAAAATATAAAAATAAACAGTAAAATTAAATCAAAATGATGAATGGGCCGTAACATCTCCTCTTATTGTATATGGCGAGACAGCTCAAAACACAATATCCTTTGTCATTTCCCAAAATACCCTCTCATCTGAAGCACCGCAAGCTTAGAAAATCTGAACCAAGTATGTACTTTTTAGTAAAAAAATAAAAGCCCAAATTTTCACCGACAAAATCCTTCTTTATTTTTACCTCGTCTTGGCGGCTTCTGTGACTCTCTCTCTCTCTCTCTCTCTTTCTTCCTTTATTTTTCTCCACTATTACATGCATTTACAGCTAGAACATTACACACAAACATACATACATACATACACATAAACTGAATTAATTCATAATATAACTCCGACAAAGACAGATTCATAAATCACAATTCATCACCACCACCATCATCATGTGATATATATATATATATATATATATATAAACGATATAAACCGTTCTAAGCTAACAACACTCTTGCTAGCTGTCTCCCGGTATTTCATATAAAAAATTTCTCATATATATATCTGCTAGTTCTTGTTCCTTGAGTTTTCCAGAACAGACACTCCTAGGACAGATAAAAGATAAAGAGATGTTTTGGGTTTTTATTTAGTCAATGACTGCGTTTGTTTCATTATTGTGAAGTTATTGACATTGGTTTTTCCCATCTGTTTCATGGGAAAAATCGTGACTTTACAGAAAATTCTGTGATTTTTGCTCTTCTTGGCTCCATTTTGACTCACAAACACACAGAAGAAATCAAAAGCAGAGAGATCTGAAGTTGACTCCATTTAAAGTTTCAAGCTTTGTGGATATAAGGAGCAAAAGCCGTGTTGGGTTGGCTTTATTTTGGTGAAATAATGTTGGGTTTGTGTGATTTTTGGATTATCAGGACTGGGAGGAGTTGAAATATCCAATTTTTTTTTTTTTTTTTTTTTTTGTAGAATTTCAAATAGTTCTGGAGTGTGGTTTTTGTGGTGACTTTCTAAGATGATGAGAGCCCAAGCTAAAATGGTGGGACTTTCGCCGGTGGCGAATGCGAGCTCCGGCGCAGGAAGAGGAGAGTCTGGTGACGAGTGGGAGGTGAGACCCGGTGGAATGTTGGTCCAGAAACGGAATCAGGATCCGGATCGTAACCCCATCGTGCCACCGCCGACAATCAGAGTTAGGGTTAAGTATGGGTCAACGTACCATGAAGTTAGTATTAATTCCCAAGCCACATTTGGTAAGTGCACTATGATTCAATTTGATTCAGTATTCGGTTGGTTCACTTACCTCGATGTGCTGTCGTGTCGAATTGGAAATTGTTATTACTATCATCGTTTTTCCAAAAACAGAATGGATAAAAGCAACCAATTTTAGGTTTGAACTGCTATACATGGTTCTTGGGGGTGATTTAATTAGTTTTTGCGTTATCTGTCCTAGTGAAGAATATTAGACTACTAATAGTAGATGGATTAGTTGTATTGTAATGGTAAAGTCGAGCATATGAAATGAACGGTCAATTAAGTGTATACTAATGGTAATGGATGGTTTAATTTTGGTCAATGTGATTTAATTTACCCATTGCAGGGGAGTTGAAGAAAATGTTGAGTGGACCAACAGGGTTGCATCATCAAGATCAGAAACTGTTTTATAAAGACAAGGAGAGGGATTCAAATGCGTTTCTTGACATCGTTGGGGTTAAGGATCGGTCCAAGATTGTGCTTGTTGAGGACCCAATTAGTCAAGAGAAGCGATATATCGAGATGAGACGGAATGCGAAAATGGAAAGGGCTTCGAAATCCATATCTGCAATCAGCTTAGAAGTGGATAGACTTGCTGGAAGGGTAGGTTGTTGAAATTGTTGGAAGTTTTACGTTCTGTCTTTTCTGTTGTTGGATTTCTGGTTTCGTTGGGATTGATTCATGATGATGATTTTTGTTTGGAATGGGATATGTTTTTAGGTTTCGGCTCTAGAATCAGTTATCTCCAGTGGAGGGAAAGTCGCGGAAACGGATGTGTTGAACTTAACTGAGTTGTTGATGAACCAGTTGCTTAAATTGGATGGTATTGTTGCTGATGGAGATACGAAATTGCAAAGGAAAATGCAGGTATTTTGATCGACTCATTCATCTAACTGCACTATATTTTAAGTTTAATGGATGATTTTTTATGGGTCACATGAATTGACAGATTGTAACCACTGAATAATCTTCCAAACCGTAGTTATTATGATGAATCGAGTTGGGTTTGTGATTTCGCTCTGTTTTTTCAATTTTGCATATAATATGAGTTTTCACGCTTTCTCACTCGACGGAATTAAAATGAAGGTGAAGAGAGTTCAGAAATATGTTGAAACATTGGATGTGTTGAAGATGAAGAACTCAATGGCCATGTACGATGGAAATCATAGTCAAGCAACAAAAGAGGCCCAACAGCAACACATGCAGACCAATGGAGTGAAATCATCCCCAAATGGGGTTAAATCAACACCAGTCCAACATTATCACCAAAGGCAGGCAAACGGGCAATATCATGCACAAACACAAACACAAACACAACAACATGAACATCATCAACAGGAAGAGACATCAAATCCAAGACATTCAACATCAGGGACAGTTGTCACGACCAATTGGGAGACATTCGATTCAACCCCACCATTGGTGCCAGCTCCTTCATCATCCACATCCACCTCATCAATTCCCAATAATACAGTCCACACCAAATTTGATTGGGAAAAGGAATTATTTGATTAAGGTTAGATATTAATAATAATATATGAATATATATGTCTTATGTGATGTGGTAGTACAACCAATTTTTAATTTGTTTTGTGTGTGTGTGGATGTCAAGCCTTTTTTTTTTTTATTATTATTATTAATGGGGGGCCTTGAAGTCGCCGTTTGTGTTTTTTTTTTTTTTTTTTTCCTTATTGTTTACCTTTTCTGTCATTCTTTCTTGTATTTAGATTTATTTTGCCAACCCCTTTATTTGACATTTCATAATGTGAGAAAATAAATGGGGTTACATACCTATACCATAGAGATATCTGTTAAATTGACTCTTTTACTTGTGTCATTGTCTTTGAGCTTATTTGCCTTGTTTGTAGCATTTTTTTTAATATTATGCCCTTCCATAGCTAAAACGTTATATTGGTCTAAATTTTATAGGACTCAGCTTGTTATAGTCTTATGGTATGTGAAAGTGGATCGTTTTAGCCTTTCATTCTACCATTGACATAATATATATTAAATCTAAATAATTGAAAATGTTATTGATTTAATAGTTTATATTTGATTTAATGGTTCAGTCTAATGATTTTTTTTTTTAAAACATAGGCATAATCATTGAAAAATTTATGCAAATGATTATATATGTTCTGAGATATAAAGTTTTAGTTAAGGAATGTCCCTTAAGGTATTTATGAAAGTTTTAAAAGAATTTTATATTAGATACAAATTTATGAGAAGGTAAAAGATAAATGCATAAAAATATTTAAATTACTATTTATTATTTTATTTTATTTTTAATGCGGAATAGTGTGGAAAGGTCCATCAATTGCCTTTTTATTAACAAAACCCTATAACAATTGTCAGCAAGTTAATGGTTGTCTAGGAAAACCTTTTTATTTCTTTTTTTTTTTTTTCATTTTGTCCAATTACATATTTTCACAAAGATAGCGAAGATTTCAAGGAAAGTAAATCTTATTCCATTTCTGTAGAACCCTAGACAGGGTAATTGTTTTAGAAAAACTTATTGGTGCACTTTTTTTTTTTTTTGGCAAATATTGGTGCACATATGAAAATACGTAAAATGTAGGTGCTGAATTTAAGAAAGGTATATATAGATATTTAGAAATGAGCACTCTAACAAAGGTAATCCGTCTCTCTCCTAAACAGTATTGTGTTTGGAAAAGCAAGGCAGTCAATCAAGTGTTTAGGTTGGCTTGCGATTCTTCAAGAAACAGCCGGTGATTGATGAATAAAAACGTAGGTACTTTGCTTTTTGTGGGGGCCTACTAAACTGACAAAAGTCGCACCGGCATAAAAGGGTATTGTTGTAATAACAAATTCCTAATAGTCCTCCGCGACACTAATTGAAATGTTAAATAAAGAATGAAAAGAATTTTTATATTGACGAAAATGGCACCGATATTTCGGATATTATTTTAATAACAAAATCCGGATGGTTATGAAATAAAAAATAAAAAATAAAAAATTCATACGTCTTTTACTTATTGCTTTTATAGTATATAATGAGATTGAAAAATAGAAAGAACGTTTAGTTGTTTAACTAATTATTATGATAACTAAACTATGCCAATGATAGAAATACAGGTAAATATATATTTAAAAAAAAAAAAGAAGTTGGAAATGATAACGGGTGTTGAGATTAACATAAAAATAAGCATTTGAAGTCGAATGGTGGTTTTGGGTTATCATTTTGCCAAGTCAACATTCTTGCCTAATATGGAAAATCCTACAAAAATTTGCAAAGCAAAAGGTTGGATTGGGCATGAAGAAAACATCTGTTAGCTAGCAAAAACTAAAAAGCTTGGATGAGGGAATAGCCCAAGGACACATAGATATGAAGAGGAGTGAGGGAAAAGAGTACTCGATGTTTACTCTACCAGACCGCATGCATCCTATTGGGTTTATTTGACAGAAGGTGATGATAACCATGCGAGAATCATCATCATTGGCAGAGAGGTTGGGGGGCGTAGTTGTAAGCAAAGTACCTGCGGTTTTATTTTTCATAGAAAATGTTTCCTAAACTTCAATGTTTGACTCTCGAGACATACAATCGATAAAAAGGAAATGCAAATCCCTTTTAAGTCGGGACGAGGAAATCTTCTAGAAGAACAGAGAGAAAAGAAATGTGAATCGCAAAATATATTTGAGTTCGTCGGATAAAAGGAAACTATTAATTACATATACAAATATTGCAAGTCGATTTTTTACCTCATCTTAATTTGGATATCCATTAGACATATATACATATGGATTACTGCGATCACCTCCTATTATTTTCTGGACGTGTCACAATCAATAGAAATTAATACACAAGTTAGTTAGAAACGTTAACTAGTTATAGAATCGGTTAGCAATTATTAGAAATTAATTCAATCAATCACTAACCTTTTCGGAGCTTTGCCGATTAAAGACTTCTCTCCAAGTAGAATTGGTTGTCATAGCTAAGACTATCGATTGGATTAGTAGTACAAATACTTAAATATTACAAATTTTTGTTGAAAGGAAATGATATATTATCTTTTGGTGAATTAATTTCGTTTTAAATTAGCAACATGATTAAGAGTAGCATACAGGTGTGCTTGGCTCTAGTGCCCTATACAATAGGGTGGTGGCGTTATTTTTCACTTTAATGGCAAACTTTTTTTTTTTTTTTTTTTTCCCCATCTAATATTTTCATATTTTTATTATTTTTATTTTGGATATTTAAAATAGCACTTTCTCTTGCCTATGATGTTAATAAATTAACAAGTCAATTTCAATGATTAACCCATAAGTACTTCACAAGCTTCGTATATCATTATGTATCTTGTTTCACTGTTATTTGAGAGAGAAACTAGATACAGCTAATATTTTAATTTTGGGAAAAGAAAAAAAAAAAGAAAAAGTTATTTCTAGCATGTAATTTATCCATTGGACGAAAATTAGATTTGCATTTGCATAAACCTATTAGAAAATAACATCAAGGCCTCATTTGCCAATTTTTATATAATAAAATTTCAGGAAATTTGAAACAGCATGATAAGTTAATAAGGGTATAAAGCATACAATAAAACGTTACAACTTTCATATCTTGGATTTTGATTTATTTCAACCAGAAGTTATTAGGATTCAAATACTCCATAAATGTAGTGATTGAAATAAATAAGTGGTGGTATGTAGGAACTCTTAACTGTACTCTTATTTATATAGGGAAAAAGGAGCTAAAAAATCCCATATAGTAATGCAAAAAAACTTGCATGGTTGCAGCTCTAGCTCAATAATGGGTCTGCTCGGCCTACATGCTTACGTGTATGGGCCCATTAATGCTCATGTCTGAAGCAACTTAGCCCAGGACGCCGTTGATCTTAGTTTGCATATGCTCACCGGCCTAATATTTTGATCCTTATGCGCACATCTTTTAAGGGCATATTTACTTGGCGAAAAAGGCTGGAATAGTAAGTAAAATCATACGGAAAGTAAAAAAAGGGGTACGAAATAATCATAATACATGCATAGGATGGATGTTAAGTGGCTGATAGTGTTCCCCCAACCTAAGATTTTGATAGTGTACCTTTAAGAGCTTATTTACTTAGCGAAAAATGCTAACTAAATTCTTCGCTACATTTTTCATAGTCGAATCTTCAAAAATGTTTAACAATATCGCAATGTTCACAAGGGGCTGTAACTATTAGTGGTTTTTTAAGGTAAGTAGCAAAAAGTAGTCAAGGCTGTCAATCCAAAAAATATAGGAAAAATCATTTCCATTTCATTTTTGTCGTTTTCGACTTTTATTTTCAATAATTTTAACCACCATTATTGCTGGATGGCCATAAGATTCAACTAGGATGGATAAAACCCAAAAATGCCCCTATAGGATCAAGCGTCTCTTGAAACTATATTAAAATCATATAAGGTTTTATTTCCTATTACTAAAATTCATCTCTATAGGATTAAAGATCTCGTAAGGATGAGTCTTTTTATTGTCTAAACAATCATATAGGAGTGAGTTTTTATAAGGTTCAAACAAGATGAAGATGTGAATAGAGTGGAAAGTGGATAAGTAAGGTTAGTCTTATTGATTTACATATAAATGAAGTTTGAAAATTAAATTTGTTATGTAGAGTAGAACTAGTGTAAGGCATGCGTGATGCATAGGCTAAAAACAAATATTTTATTGATATATTAATTTTTACTGCTTTAGATTTTTCATCGAGCAAAACTTACTCCTAAATTTTATAGAGTAATACCATATAATGTTTTTATTAGGTTGAACGGATTAAGTTATTATCTCCAACACCACATATCATTAAGAACTACTACAATATTCAAACTTTTAAGATCATCATAACAATATGTTATGTTTGACATGAGGGAATGAATTGGGATGGAATCGCAATTTCGACTTCCATTTTCTTTCTCTATGTTTGGAAGCTTAAGTTGGTTGTTGATTTTATGGAATCGCAATTTTGGCTTCAAAGATGAATTGTGATTAAAGAGGAATTCAATTTTGCCTTTAAGAAGATAGAATTGTAATTCCATTTCTTCCATATTTTTTATTATTAATCAAATTATTTATTTAACCTTCAATTTAATTATAACATTTAATAATTAAAGGTATTTTTAACATTATAACTATATAAGCATTTAATTTCATTCCATTCCATTTTATACACATTTCTAAATATGAGAAAAAATTTGTCATTTTGCACCTTATTCCGTTCCGTTTCGCTCCTAACCATTTCCGCATATTAAATGTGATATGTGTGAAAACTTGTTAAATACTTATGCTGGAATGCAATCTAATTGCATCAATGCCTATGAATACTATTAATAGGATGTGCATCATAATGCACCTGTTCGAAATAAAAAGAAATTAATTGATTATTAAGATAATCAAATAAAATATATATAAAAAAGTTCATGTTTACATTAGGATTTAATTAGTATTAGGTGGATAAGAATATGAATGAGGGAAAATTAAAAAAAATAAAGGGAAAATTACATATTTATTTTTTATCAGTTACTTATTTCTTTATTTGAATTCTCGGCTTTTTTTTTCCTTCTATTTGAAGTTCTCAATGTTCTTCAACTTTTATAAAAAATAGAAAATTTATAGTCTTTACACTCTATCAAATATTTCGTCCATCCTTAACACATATTATCTTCTTATTGGTCCATGGTAGTTAACTTAATAAGATAATTATATTGCATAATATATTAAAAATAATATTGAATATTTTTAATTACATAATATATAAGGAATACTGAAAAATCACATCAAAATCATTAACAGAAAAGAAAAAAGGATGCAAAAAATTTTGTGAACCATGTTATCTTAACTGGTTATCTTACAAGAAATAAAAAAACTGACATATGTTAAAAATAGATAAAAAATTTGACGGAGTTAATAGAAATCCTAAATGTATATTTTTTTGAAATAAAGTAATTTTACATACGTATAGCACCAAAGAAGCTCTTATAGATAACAATCAAATTTTTACAATTGAAAAATGACCGATTGAGCCTAACTAATTGACCCAAATTGATTCATAGGCAAGTGAAAGGGTTTATTGAAGTTGAGCTGAGTTAAGTTTTTAAAAGTTCAAGCTCGAATTATTAAAAAAATTATTGAGTTCAAGTTGAGCTAAGTTTTATCAAACCTAAAAATTATAGTCTCAAATTCAAGCTTTATAAGGAATTTAAGGCTTGAGTTCGGTTTGAGAGCATGTTTACATTATCTAGTCTAAAAGAACTTTAGCTCAAATTAAAACTTGAAAACTCAAAAGCTCAAACTCAAGTTGAAAGCTTGCTCTCGTTTTCTCATTCTTTAAAAAAATATATAAGAGAGTAATTGTCTACTCATAAGTTTAAATAAGAATTGAAACTTGACTCATTTAGATAAATGAGTTTTTTCTTTCAAATTGGGCTTTACTTGTTCAAAAATTAAGTTCAAATGGAGCCTAGTGTAAAGCGAATCAAGTTCTAGCAACTCATGAATAGATTGGTTGATTTTCAATTCTAGACCCCTTTATCATTTTATATAATACATATAAATTCATAGAAAAAAATTCTGCTGACCCATTCTCCCCATGAGAAACGGCCCATAGCGTATTTAAAGCTTTTGAGTTTTCAAGTTTTAATTTGAGCTAGTATGAATTGGGTGGGCTAATTTCTAGCAAGGTATGTTCGAATCCAAGTCTATCTTTTTTTTTTTTTTTTGTTGTTGTTTAAACTGAGTTTATATACTATCAATTTGAAAATTTAAATGTGTAAACACTATATAAAATTTAAATTTATGACTTGACACATCTCATCACTTATGGGCTACAACTTTAATAGGACGATTTAATTGGGTGAAATGACTCGAAATTTACAATAGATTTCCCCCTTTCCCAATTGAGTCCTAAGTTTTTTAGGTCTCTTTTATAAAACGTCACATTGCTAAATGAAGAATTATAATAAATTGATGAATGTACGCAGGCACATGCCCAAACAAAATTCAAGGATAAATTGGAATAAAAGTGAAGATCTAGAAATTATAAGTTAAGTTTTATCTTAGAAAAAAGTAGGGTGGAGTCGAACCTTTTCTGATGTTGAAAATGGAAGCCCACAAAGCCCAGTAGCTATGCTGTAATATCATATGGGTTAGGCCCAGATCACAAATGGGCATTTCATCTTATTAAAGTTAAAAAAATATGCAATGATTTGTGTTTCTCCCTACAAGATCTACAAGTTTCTAAAGTCCCATTGGTCAAACCTCCATCTTACTTTTAATTTTGTATTAATTAGATTTGGATCAATAAAAAATAATTACTTTGATAAAATTTAGTGGATAACAAAATAAAAGGTAAAATATGAGTTGAATCGGTTCGGTTAAAAACACATATGGAATTGAAAAAAACTCATGATCATTTTTTGTTTTTCCTTTTTAATTTTCTCTCCCTTCCCAATCCCCATTATTCTATACTTTATCCAAACTTCTTTTATACGAACATTTAATGATGCGTTAATCAGCACAGGTGTCATACCAATTATTCAATATATTCCGTTTAAAGTACATTTAGAAGCATTATAATTTTTCAATTATGTTTTGGAAGATTAATTACGATCGATAAGGGCGTCAAATCTTTTATATTTTTCCCTTTTCATGGCAAGTTTAGAATAATGTAAAGGGAAACGACAAAGAACTTAAGTGCTTTTTTTTTTTTAAAGGAAATAATAAAACAACAATGTCAAGCATAAATGAATTTTCCAGAATACCATCCCGCCTTTTTTAGGGGACCAGCTCCATCCAAATCCTAACCATCCATTTATTTACGAATAAATCTTAGCCCTTTCAGGCCCATCAATTGCTACTTTAAAGTGACATCACATTGACATGGTTATATGATAAGTTGAACAATATATATATATATATATATATATGTAGCGTGTTTCTGTAGAACTACGGTATTACATGTATATGTATATTGTGATATATTATTAAGATATTTACATATAAAATTTAGAGATAATATTTAAAATTCCATATGATTAGCATAATGTCTATTTATATAATATATATGTGTATAGATAATGTTATGATTCTATACCGAATACAGAATTACAAATGTATTTATATGTATATCATACATATGCAGGCATGCACTCACATGCACTTAGAAGTAACAAAATGCACGCACAGGAACCATGGAAGAAGTCGTAGTGTGGTGAAAATATCTCGATGAAATTGCCAAAGCTTTCCCTAAGCATCGAGGAAATTGAAAGGGCTGAGATTTACTTTGAAAATTGGACGGTTGGGAATGGACGGAAACCTGTTCCGTAAATTATTAACGGTGGAATTGTGAAAGGTCCCTTGAAGGCAAATTTCCCCCCTCTAAAAGCCACTTAAAAGCAACTACAAAGTACTATTAAAGACTTACGATATCATTATCATTATATTTACCTTTACGAGTACAATTTTTCTCTTCATTTATTATTTTTTTTTTTAGTTTTATCCATTTTCTTAATAATGAATAACTTTTGAAATGCGAAACTGGGCATTTATAACATTGGAATTACTCTAAAGCCGTTATTACTCATAGATATGAATTTTAATCCAACAATGTGATGTATCAAATTTGATTTCGTCGTTTTAGTAGTTATAATATATAGTAATTGGAAAAGAAAAAAAAAAGAAAAGAAAGACGATAAATCTCGGAATCATACGAGAAGCCTATATTCGTGATATCCCTATTCAATTGTGCTAGCCAAAGTAAAAATGAAATTCTACAGATAGACTCATATACATGCATGAATGGAAGATTAAACCAAAACATTGAATCCAATAAGAAATTGAATACAAACTTGTGCGGACCTAATTCATCTTTATCTTCCATGGGCACACACCAAGATGAAGTGAGTGTGACGGTGGTGGTATAATTCGTCGGAACAATCAACGTCCAATGGACCACAACTTCGTGCCCACAAAACGAGAGTCTTCTTTCCTTGATCAAACCACTTTGACTATGGGGTCAATGCTCCATTCTACTACTACCCATAAGTGATTGTGCATCTAACACAATTATAAACTGATGATGCCCCCGATCGCCATGCATTATTCCTTTAGACCAGTTCTCGTGCAATGTGAATACATATGATATGATCCTTAATCATTTTTCACGGCTGCATACAATAATATTAGGTAAGTATGTGATTATGGTATGGGTTAGCCTTCATTTCTTGCGGCTAATCATGGCCATTACATACTTTGCCCATTGAATACTTCATAGTACCATTGGTTAGGATTATATTCAATTAGCGCGTTTATCTATGAAAAAATTTCAAATACACTTATAATAAGGTGGCCAGATATGATATGAACATTGCAATCTCAATGTGATAATGTTGAACTTATTTACATAAAAGGCTCCATTCATGTTCTTCTTTTTGGCAAAAATATAAAATTTTTTTTATTTAAGATAAGATAGTCTTCTAATTTCTTCTTTTTGATACGAAGATAATCTTCATAAAAAATTCTTGAGTTTTATTAAAAATAATTGAATAATCTTATTACAATTTTATGTAAACTATTTACACTTTTAATTAATACCTAATATGAAACTAATATCTAACCGATTAATTAATTGTTACTAATATCAAAACTATTATCAACTAATATCAAACTATACATATTAAAAAAAAAAACTAAACTGTTCAACTATTATTTTTTTAGTCTAATTTTGGATCATAATGGATAAGTACGTTGGACTCACTTCATTTTATTTTTTTTAACTTTAACGTATAGAGTTAATTAGACAAGATCCATATAAGATATATTTTAGTTGTTCATTTTACGAATTTAATCGATATGTTAAGTGATAATGATACACCTTTACTTCAATACTTAAACCCCTTTAATAATTTACAAGTGTTCATTAGAATATCAGTTTTTAACTATAATGTGTACTAAAGGCATGAAGCAGGACAAAGATGGTCTGGACTGGAAGAAAAGCACACGCTTTTGAAGAATACTATTGTTTAGACACGTGGATACCCTAACAAATCCATGTGTCACCCTTACATGGACCTTTAGAATAATCCAAAGTATGTGGTTAAAGTGGAGTTCAAGTGCATGCTTCCTTTGAATAAATCAATCTTTCTTTACTTTACGTTATGAATTCAAATTTCCTCCAAAAACAGCCAAAAAAAAAAAGAAAAAAGAAAAAGCCCTTTTTCTGTAGTCATTCTTGATGTAGCTTCAAACAAAGTCAGGTTTTCATTCGACACGTCTATATTTGACTTGTCAAATCGTCAAATCCATATTTCATTTGTTGATTTAACTAAATTGTCAAAACATCATTCCATTCTTATAATGGTTCGTAGAATGTATTTCAATGAAGCATGAACAAGATCAACACTCTAAAATATAGTAGAGATGACTATTATAAATTATAATATATATACATCTCACTAATTGTGAGTGTTAAAATAATATTTAAAAAGATTTCAATCCATTTTATTTTCCAACTACTATTATCCTATCTTTTCTTTTAGATATAACGAAGAATAAGAAAAGAAATTGAGGAAGTCTATCTATCATTTAAAATTAATCAATGCTGTTTTTCAGATTTTATCATCCAAATAGTGTAAGGGTATATATTCCAATTCTCATCGAGTACATAATTCTCGATCAACTCTCTTGATATTTTTGCCTCACCGTTTTGTCATTACTCAATCTTTCATTCATCTTACCCTTACTTTGTTTCAAATTACACTATTCCATGCGTCATCCAAATTTTCTACTAATAGCATTTATTTTAACTTTATGTTGAAATCTTAGAAGAAACAAACCAAACCAAATTACCTATATATCACATTAAATCATTTCAATTACTCATCATGAAATTAATCGTTTATGAGATTTGAAAGTATGATCGATTCAAGTAGGAGCACACCATCTAGGTAAAAAACAATGTTCAACATTTAGCTACTCTTAAAAAATATAAAACAAATAAAAAAGGGAAGAGATAGAAAGGAAAAGATACTGAAGGTTCCACAAACTTCCCTATTTTCACAGTTAAGTCATAAAATTTTCAATTTCATTTATTACATTTTAAAAAATATTATAAAAGTTTCATTAATCGTGCATGTAGATTATTTGAGTCGTTGTCTTATGGGGGAAATTTGTTTTATGTCTTTTTGTGTATTCTTTACACATACAATACGGATGTGCGATTATTATTATAAATATATGTATGTGTGTATGTATATCTAATTTATTGTCCCTTTGAAAAACTATATTTGTATTTGACTTCTCTCGTTGCTTCGTACTAATAGGTTTGATAGATTGACTCATTGGTCTCATATAAACTATTATTTAACCTCATTGAACCCAATAAGATATTTTCCTAGGATTTGAGATGGATTTTTGAAAATTTCTTTAATACCCAAAGGGTTTAGATTGGATTTAAAAAAAAATTATTATTCCATAAGAACTTAAACCTAATAAATTTTTTTATGGCATGCTATATATCCTATAGTACACATAATAAAATTTATAGAAAAAAGAAATTAAAGGTGAGTCTCATTCCCTTGTTTGTTTTAGCATAAGGAAATAAACAAGGTCTTTTAAAAACTAAAAAAGAAAAATTAGAATAGTTCCTTTTCTCCTATATACTTCTCTCATTTATCTTAGGTTTTTTTTTTCCTTCCTAACAATATTATATATTATAACTTGAGGGAGAGAGATTTGAATATGGTCTATTTTATTAGGAGACTAGTGTTCTTACCAACATACTATAATGGCCTTGGCCTTATACGAGTATGGTTAAAATTCTTTTTCTTCCCCTTTGTACAAAAGTAATAAATATCATGTACATATTTTTCCATATTAGCATTAAATGGTCATTGATCAATTCATTATTGAAAACAAAGAAGGAATGCATAAATTATAAGAAAGGAAAATAAAAGAAAAGAAATATAAACCTTAGATTACTTTAATTGAAAAGGATCTGCTTATTTATTGGATTTGTTGTAGGTTTAGGATACGTTATAAGGATAATCGATCAAATTTCAAGCACATTATAAAATATCCTATAAGGTTTAGGACCGATTTCTCAACACTTAATAAGTTATTTGGTTGGGTTGGATTTAAAAATTAAAGTTTAACCCATACAAATGTGTTCTTATTAGTGGTGAGTGAATACATGGTAAGTAATGTATGATACTTTATCTATACTTTACTCTATAGGTATAGATTTCAAAATTTTTATATTCGGAATCTATGATGTGGTATTTGAGAATCATATTGTACCTTGTAAATTCTATAGTATAAACTATTGAGTACTTATAGAACTTGTATTTTTTTCTTTTTTACTTTATCTTCGTTGGTAATATTGTGTAGACACATAATTAATATTAAACTTATAATCATACTAATAGACCAAATATGTATAAATTTGAAAGATTGTTATATTTGTAATACATTTAACTATTAAAATATGAAATTTTGATAGATAAAATAGAGAATATTCATGTAATTGAAAATGTTTGAACCTTGGTTAGATCATGGTAAATTATTTTTTAATCCTTTATTTTCAAATCATCACAACAAATTTTTTATCAAATCATAAAATTGTTATATTTAAAATACAAAACCATGTGCTAAGTAACTTTAATAAAATATATTAGACGAGCAGTTAATAACTAAGGTGTTTTTAATACCCTCCTAGATTATGGTTGGTAAAAGATGAAGAAAATAACATAAAAATGAGATAGCAAAAAAAAGAGGAAAGTTTTAAACCCTCCTCTCTCTTCAAAAAAAAAAAAAAAGAGAGAGGAACAAGATGATAAACTCGTTTATCCCTAGTCTCTATGATTATTATGAAGTAAACAAATATTTTATAAGTTTAAAATTATATAAATAAATCATTTTTATAAAATTGATAAAGATAGATCTTAAGTAAGTGTCTCAATCAAGACATCTTATTAAAATAGTGGTTCTTTATTTTTAATTGCTTTTTGTTAAATTTTTTAATAGCATTTAACGTAGAATATCATTTATATTTTCTTTTATATAATATATAGGGCCTTACTAATTGGTCTCAGATATATATTAAGAGTTTAAAGAATAAATTTTTATAATTTATATGCTTTTTATTACTAAATCACACACTTTATAAAAAAATATAAAAACATATAATACAAAGTACTTTTTGCTTTCTTCCTCTTTTCCTTATTGATAAATGCATACGAAATGATGATGAAGAGTTTTTTTAATGGATTTGTATTAAATTATTTTTTAAAAATGTAATAACGTATAATTAATAATTGATATTATATAAAAAGGAAAACTATTATAATAATATTATATAATATTTTAAAAATCGAAATGATTTCGATTATATGTAATTGATCGTTTCCTTTTCTAATTTCGTAAGATGCGAGTTCAAATCAAGGTGCAAAATCAACCGATAGGAATATGAACATCGTCAAAAACTAGGTATGATCTTATTGGATGTTTTCAAAATTCCAAGTCTACGGGCGTACTTCAACTTTTTGAAAGACTGAATATACTTTTGATTTGGTATGCAATGCATCATATCATGTCTTTCTCTTTCCTTCTCGAACCTATCACTTTTTCTCACGTCATGCTCTGCGTCTGTGTGATAATGGCAGGACCGAAAGTGATTGGATTCGGAGCATTGGACTTTGAGATGATCCATGGGAACATGGCAGTTCACTGGGGGATTTTCGGCTGCCACCCAGCGTCGACTACGCACACTTGTAGTTAAAAGCAGAGTCCTAAAGGAGGTAATGTCGGCGCACGACAATGGAACATTCTTGGTAGAACGTGGGGTGGTTGAAAGTGGAGTTTTATAGTTCATGCAGGTTCAGCTCATTACAATCGGTAAAACAGGCATTTTTCTGCCTCATACAAAATAGTACATTTGACCTTGACCGTCTTTTAACTGGTAGGATCATCTTAATTTGTACTATTTTAACTTTATAACATCGACTATGGGAGAGATTTTACAATTTTATTTTTATTTTTTATTGTATTAATTCCAATCGTTCATCTTATTGCTTATTCTCATTATTTTAAATCCAAACCATTGAATTTATATTTAATTCAATAATTAATATTTAAATAAACATAAATAAAATGTGAGATGAAAAATAGTACCGATTATAGTAAAATTCTAATGATAGTATAGTTAGGCTAATAGATTAAGAAGCAAGGGTTCCTCATTCTAGAATATGCTTTAGTTTGTCATAGTAGTGTTGGTGTTTAGGTTACATTTTATAAGCCTAGCAATGTTGTTGGGAGGACATCTCGCACTTTGTTTCAATCCAACTCTTTATTAAAACTTGAATGGTGAAATATGGTTTGTTTTAATATTCGCCAAGCATCATATTATGTAATTAAGGATTTTACATTAAAATGGGTTTTGTGAATAAGAAGTGGATGATTAATACAATGGTTTTAACATTTGCGAATTAGCTAGGTGCACAAGTGTCTCACAATGTGAATAAGGAGTGTAGAGGGCTAAATTGGTTATATTAGAATCATCTGTTAAGCTCTATTATTTTATATTTGACTCCTTAGGGTAGTGATAGGTTTTAGAAAGTTAGGTCTATATCTTTAGATGATTTAGGAATATTTGGTTTAATAAGTTTTAAATAATGATCATTGAACTTATTCTAAATAAGGCTTCATCTCAGCCATCAATTGGCAAAGTGTTTTGATAGATACCTTCAAAGAATTTATAAATATTAAATACTACATCCTCATACAACTTTAAGATTAAAGGAACAATATTTTTGGTAAGAGCTTTGCTATAAATTAGGAATCAAACTAAGCTTAATTGCTAAAAAATTATAAGATTGATGCCTTAAACTCTTTTGTCTGTGATTTGTGTATTCAAGAGTTCAAGACTATTTATTCCTCCTCTCTATCACTCTCTTAAAGTTAGCCCTTTACATATCATTTCCATATCACTACATAGAGGTCTTGTGAAGCGACACTCATGTTGTACTCTCGTGAAACATAGTGAAGCTACAGGTCCTACATTTGTAAATTACTGAGCTATTAGGTAGTGGTTTGCCCTTCGAAACCAAGGGCATTGGAGGGGCTATCCATATGGTAGCAAATGTAAGATAGTACCGATCACATTTAAGGCCACAATTAAGGAAAAAGAGAAAAGAAATGGTGGTAAGGTTAGGTTTTAGGGTGTATATTAGATGGCGATCGTAACACCTTATACTTAATTATAGTTCTATTCCATCAATCAAACATGATTTAAGATTATACAACAATCAAATATAATCTATAGTATATAGTACACAAATATAATCATGCATTTATTAAGAGTTTGAAAATTGAAATTTTAGATTGTTTAGTATTGGTACAAATAGTACAAGAAGAAAAGTATATTAAAGCTCAATAAATATCATCAAAACATACAGTAACAGCTTCCATTTTAAAAATTGCTACTATGACTTCGGTAACAAGTAAGGGAATCTACCAATTCTAAACATTGCACTAATCCTATGGGATTGATTTTGACTGTCCTTTCTCAATCATCTATGTTCCACGTTTGAAAACTCTTATTATTTTATATTTCGGATCCAGAGGAAAATTGCTTATGCTTTCGGTAAATAAGACTAACAAAGCTTTATTTTATTTTGCGCCATAAATGTTCCACGTTTGAAAACTCTTATTATTTTATATTTCGGATCCAGAGGAAAATTAGTTCGTGAATTAATGATTACGCATCGTTTCACGCCCTCGAAAACTTGCTTAAGTTTTTGCTTTGATGACGTTGTTTGTGAAAACAGCACCTAACATGTGAAAGACTTTTTTATTTTTTTATTTTCCACATAAACATTGTTATCAGTTTCATGTAAATGAGCTTTGGCATTCATTTCTTCTCTTCTTATACCGACAGCATTACCAGAAAGAATTTGTACAATATACACACCATTGATCCAACATGAAACTAATATACAGAATCATATATGAATATTTGCGGCATAATTCTTTGACCGACATGTACAAAACCTATAATCCTACATAAAAATACGAGAAGTTATATATATATATATATATTTTGGGGCACATTTATTTGGTTTTGACCAGTACCGTATCGGATTAATCCAACAAAAAAATAAATTCATAAAAAAAGAATTTCTTGTAGTTGTACCACCAAGTTTGAAACACAATTCTATGTAAGATGAGATCAAACAATAACGTCCACATAATCTCTTCTCTTTTATTTATATATTGCCTGTTCAAAGGGGAACAATATAGTTCAAGGCCAAAAAAAAAAAAAAAAAAAAAAGAAAGAAAAGAAAAGAAAAAGAAAAAGAAAAAGAAAAAGAGGGTCACTATACTCTAGTCTTTTGTATCGATTTTTTTGGAAAAAATAATCGAGAAAATGACATTGTATCATCTTAGGTAAGTTGCAAATATCTCTATGAAAGATAGGAATTTCTTGTTTAGAAAAAAATTAGGTGCATTTAGACCATATCAGGCCATTTTATTTTGAATAAATAAATAAAATACTAAAATAACAAAAAGCGTAAAATAAAGGATAAGATGATCATGTATAAGTTTAAATACATTTACGAAAGATTTAGGATCTAAATATACAATTTTACATATCAAAATTAAGTGTACTCGAATCAAATATAAGATAACGATTTACAATTTATCTTATTAGTTTTAAAAACAAGTCATTAGAAATCAATATTTATACAAATATTATGAGCAATTCATTTAGTAAAGCATGTAATATAAGAGAGTCCACATATTATAATTTGGGGGAGAGAGAAATTAAACTCGATCCATTCCTTTGGGTAATCAATATTTATGTCAATAGACTTTAATTGCCGTCGCAACACAAGGGAGTCGAAGTTGGTAGATATATATGTAATTATATATTAAAGAATGTTTTAAGAGTTTTTTTTGTTACGGGTAAAAAAGAAGAAATTTCTATCTATATGTGTGTGTATATATATGTATATACGCATAGTTTTTTTCATGGATCGTGTAATCCTTCCATATCGGGCATCCTTATTTGATTTCTTTATTTGGGAAGATTCTGGAGTCCATATGGCCAATCATGTACACTTCATATGGGATTCTCTAGTGTTCGTCACAACCCAAAGAAGCAAAAATTAATCACATCATTCATGGTCATTCGCCATTATTTTCTAGCGTGCAGGCATGCGACAGATATTCTTTTCTTTTAACTTAATTTTATTGAGGCGTGCTCCATAAATAAAGGTTATGGGCCCGTATTAAATTGGTGGTTCTGTGGAATAACCTAGCGGTTTCACTGTCCTAGAACCGGAACTGAAGACCTTTCTCCTCAGTGAAAACCGAATAGCTGAAATCGCGATTAACCGTTTTAGGGCATGAATAATTCAAGTATTCGAAATGAAATTGCATGTGAAACCGCGGAACTTGTTTCGATTTGGAACCTTCGTTGGAAGCGATTTCCAGAATCATCTTAGAATGGCAGCTCTTCTAGGACTGGCTCTAACATTGGAATCGCCAGTTCTGTGGAAGCACCTATATCTAGTTGCGAGTAATTAGAAAGAGATTAGTTGATACGATCTATTTTACACATTCCAATCTATTTCTCTTTCTCATGTACGTTTAATCAGTATATTAGAAATTAGATATTTTAATATTAACTTCGTTAATTGATGTTGATAAACTATTTTAAACATAAATCTTTAAACTTAGACCGATCCCCTTGGTGCATGGACCAAACTCATCAAACCTAATATGATCTATTCAAAGCCTTAGCCAAGCTCTTTGAGCCAGTCTACCATTATCACTAATAGGACAACTCCACTAGTGCCTAAACCGAGCTCCTAGGAGCTTAGCTAGTCTCATCAAGAATTGTTAACTTGGTTCCCCTTACTCCAAACATCTTTTTCCTTAAGCTGTTAAGCCTTTGGTGTATTCTTGACCTGAAAAAATCAAAAGAAGGCAAGATGGAATTGTATAGCCAAATTAGGAAAGTACACAATTGGCACTTGCCTGGCTTAAGATCCTCTCCCTAAAATCTATGGTATACTTTTTGGAATATAACAAGTGTATCTTGTAAGGGTCATCTACTTTCTAACAATATCTTACTAGATTCCCTAAAAATATAAGATAAAACTATAGGTAAGGGAATCCAAAAAAACCTTTCATTCTTAAGTTGTTTCTTCCTTTTATTCCAAACTCTTTGTTGATTTAAGTATTAGAGTGACCGCATTAGAATTACTTCCAACGGTCCTTGAAGCTTATGTTTGTTCACTTTGTAGGTTGTCTCCAACCTCTATGCCCATAACCAATATCAACTAATAACAGTTAGTGAAATACATATTATTACGGATCTCATTAACGATTCTATATGAAAAACTACTTAAATTTACATACTAAAAGTATGTGCAAGTTTAAATCACATGTAGCATATGTCATGAGAAAGATTAGTGTTGTCAAACTTGCATTGACTTGTACAGTCCAACTTAATTTGACTTAATTCGATCATAAAACTAATCGGTCCAACTCTTGGTAGAACCTAGTTCATCCCTTAATCCTTGATTCTCTCACATATCTAGGTCTTACCTGATTCGGATTTAACAATATTAGAAAAGATAACTACATGAAGAAGTGGTGGAATGTGCCTTAAGCTTTCATAGGACTCCAATTTGAAGCATATAAATAATGAAGGATGTAGTAGCATAGAACCTATGGGACCAAATTTATCTTCTTTAATCAATATTAAAATTTCCTTTATTTCTTAAGAGAATTTACTCAAGTGATTTCCATCTTTTAATAAACAAATTTTAAAATTATTAGATTTTGTGAAAAATGTTGAAGAAACAAAGATAGAATGTAGAGAACTGAAATACATGAACTCATATTTATAAAGTTTATACATCTAATCATTTAATTTTCTTTAACATTTATGCTCTTTAAAATGTACTTATAATGCCTAGTTTTCCCTTTTCAATTTTACTTTTAAGATTTGGGGTCGAAGCCCCTTATCACTCTTGAGGTTGATCCTTGCATATATGCGAAGATAAAAATAACAAAAGGTCGAATGTAAAGTCGACCGAAAGTGCCCTTAGTTGATTTTTGTGAATTGTTAGTTGGCGAACAACCTTTAGTTGACTACTATTTGGTGGTTGGTTGGCTAATAATATTGGTTGTCAGTTGATTGAAGGGTTTATGTTTAGCTTTACCGGTTTTCTGATTCACTTCTTATCATAAGTCAGTTTCCTAAATAAAATGTTAGGGTTTGGGCCTTAACAAATCTATGAATATGCTATAATGTGTATTAAGGAATACAGAGAAAGGCATGTGAAATCCTCGAGGACTTTAGTGGAGTGTTCCTCTATGTGGGTGTGAGAATCTTATGTCCATCTCCTAATATAAGCAAATTCTACAATCTCATATGCGGTTTTTTTTTTTTTTTTAATGCAAATTTAGATTTTGCATAAAATTATTATGTCAACTTTCTCTTCTCCATTCTCCTTTACATCTTATATTGCGTGGTATGTTGATATGTAACCGAAATCCGAGTTGAAACCTAATAAATTGGTTCTAGAGCTACATGTGGCTTGGCAAAAAATAAAAGAAGTTCGTTGTTTCGCATCGCTACAATGAGATTAAAATATGTGCTAACATTTCATTTCGTCATTATATATGAACATACGATCTCGAAACATCTAAATAATTGGATAATGACAAAAGGGTGTACTTTCTCTTGTGTGGAAAATGTCTTTCTAGTATTATACAACGCTTACATGATAAATTCATCACAATTAAGTAAAATCGTTCTAATATAAAGGGGTTGCATTGTCTAAGTGGCATGTGGTCCTGGTTGACATGTTTATATTGAAATTAGCAAAATTTAAAGATTATGATCTTCAAATTTTTAAATAGAGGAAAAAAAAAAACATTTTCCTATTTTTAATAGAACATTTTCATCATAATAGAATTGGAATTTTCATTATTATATATACTATCATCAAAGCTCAAGACACAAATACAACATAATAGGATATACAGACATAATATGAGTTCCATTAATGAGTGTTTTCAATATTTACTAAGAGTTTAAAAAAAAAATCACATTTTTAAACATCAATCACTCATTCTATGAAAAAGAAAGTTGATAAATGGGACGTGATTTTTGTGATATGGTATGTATATACAAAGTGTATAACTATGAATCACATTTGACCATATGAAAATAGTAGTAGTTAGTTATTTAAAAATTCACTACTCATGCTATCATATATATATGATGTATATTGATTGAATTTTTTTCTGTGATACGGTCAATTCCAAATTTCATTGCTATTCTCCCTTTACTATTGACTAGGCCAGCTAATTGGAAGCATATCGAAAAGATTAGAAAGTCGCAAGGCCCCATAAGCGGACCAAGTGTAGAGGTTCATGTTTATTGTCTGATGTCTCCACGACAGAGTGCCGATACGGTGATACTTTGGTTTAATACCCGGGCAGCAACAGCAAGGTGAACTTGGTCAATGCACTCCTTCCTCACTTGACCATTTTAGTGTTGATCATGATCACTAAAGTTAACTTAAATATGAATCTACCATATTATATGCACTAAAGGACGAGACTGGTCTTAAAAAGCCAGTCAAACTAAATTTGCAATGTTTTAGATGACACTTGGAGGCGATCCGGATAGTAATAAGTGTGTCGCATGCTTATTATTATTATTTTTTTTTCGGAGTTTTTATAATCCCGTCCTCTATTTTGATAGGACTAATATCCGCTTCTATTATACCATGAATTTGATGTTTATTAGATTTGAACAGTCAAAGATATTAGTTTAATAGTTTAAATTTAATTGATATTAAATCAAAAGTCAGATGAAGGGTAGGATTAATCTTATAAAAAATATAGACGGGACTATAAAAAAATCTTACATTTATAGATTATGAGCATATTGGCTGTTTGGAACACTTTTTTTTATATTTTATATTTTTAAATTTATTATAATGAAATCTACACGATTTTTGCATATTGCCATAGCAATTAAAACATGAATGCTCAAAAGTTTTGCCTTCATGCTACATTATGAAACCCCAAATTCTAGTTGCTCAAAAGAGAAGTGAAGGAATGTAAAATTGTGAGGCAAGTACTCTTTTTTTTTTTTTTTTGTTGCCAATTATATTGCAACTTGAAATATAGGGGATTTGATTCATTCCAATGCAAAATTAGTAGAACGATCTTGATAGCAATCAATCATTCTTAAAATCTACGTTCTTAAGACCAAGAGTTGGGCCTTTTTGGTACTTTGTCTCTAACTCACAGGTGGCTTGGGTCTTGAAAAATGACTAATTTGGCTCATTCCTCGACTGGGTTAATGCATGTATTAATCATAAAAAAAGTCGGTCTGTATTTCTCTTTTCGGAGAAATCGAAGAAGCTATATTTGCCTTCATGCTACGTTATGAAACCCCTAATTCTAGTTACTCATGAGAGAAGTGAAAGAATGCAAATATGCGAAAAAAAAAACAATGTAA
Source organism: Lumnitzera racemosa (assembly GCA_024138005.1). Lineage (NCBI taxonomy): Eukaryota > Viridiplantae > Streptophyta > Magnoliopsida > Myrtales > Combretaceae > Lumnitzera > Lumnitzera racemosa. The sequence continues at coordinate 109,825,380 of JAMXBC010000004.1, forward strand.
CTTTCCTCTGATTGAGAATTAGAAATATCTAACAAAAACAAGGAGAAGAAATGCTAATCAGCAGCCGATATAGTTAGCCTAACAGCAATAATTTAAAAACACTAATGCAATAAATGGAGGGTAGACAAACTTTGAAATAACAAGTCCCAAGTCAATTAATTACATTTAGTTACAAATGAAGGTTTTCCATATCAGTTGCTTAGTTGCATCGATAGATGGACTTTTGCCCAATAAAATGAGAATTTGTCCTTTTTAAAATCACCTTGGTTGTCTACCTAGGTTCCTAATGATCGTCAAAATTTCTTTTTTACTAAGAATTAAAGCTTATAAAATATATGTAACTAATAGAATCGTATAGAATCATAAGTTTAGAATAATACTTCTAAGCTTCTATTTTACCAAAGGTTTGCACCAAAATAATTTTGTACCAATTTTATTAGGAAACATATTACATAATAATAAATATGAGTTAGACTTGCCATTTTAAGAACCATGCCTACTAATGTGAACCCCATGAGCTCGTGAATGACCTTTTGTTCCTATCACAAATATTTTTCCGTAATGGGGTGTCGCTGTGTTTCTAAAATAAAATGGAAAAACTTTAAAAGGTTTATTCATTGCAATCCGTTGGGTGTGTGATAACCCGATTTTCTTGTAAGTTTCTTGAGCAACCAAACCATTATTATCATTTTGGATGATAAAATTATTTTGGAGTTAAATTATCCCCACATGCAAGTGTCGGTGGCAACTTCATAATAATCTTAATACGGTAGAATTATTTAAGCTGAGAGCACTGATTGCGAATTGTCCCGTAATTATAGGATATAAATACATAATAATGAAACCTAAGAAAGGGAGAGAAAGAATATGTTGATATTTTACAAGAAAACTCTTCGAAAATGCACGTTGATTTCAACCAGGGACGTGTGGTTCTAAGCTTGATGCAACTTTGATACAATAATTCTATTTCTTATTTTCCAATTGGTTGTGAGAATCTGAATCAAGCAACTATAGGGAATTAAGTAAATAAGATTCTCGATCAATACCTAGAAAAGCAAACATAAACTAACAGATCCATATACCTTGAGGGGCATATATAGAGGTACCCCTTTTGGGCTATGAAAAGAAAAAAAATTGTGTGTGTCACCTTAGTTAGCTTTGCATAACGTTGAAGAGATATAACAAAGTGATTGGATGATGATGTTTCCATTCTTGGAGCAATGTCAAAACCCTGTTTGTATTAATGAATACTTTTACCAATTGTTTCAACTTATTGCATATTTGTGTGAATTGTGATATTGTTTTCCTCTCATGTCGCTAAGCTACCTCTCTGAATCTAAATGATCAATTGGCGTTGTTACGGTTAAAATTTTATAATTATCAGATATCATCATAGCAATTTCTAAAGGTTGCATATATGAGTGGCTTTTACTGTTAAATGGTAATGAATGCTGATGGTAGCAGTTAACAGTTTTATTTTAACCAATTATAAATTTGTGAATATAAATGATTAATTCAGTATATATTTACTTTACGTTATAAGATGGAAATAAGAAATTACAATCCTCTCCTTCCATTCTCTTGCAAAATTATCATACGGTTGTTTCGTGGAAATACTATTCCTATTTATTAAGGAGTTACAGTTCGTTCCTTCTTATAATCAAAATCATAAATACTCCTTTTATATTTTCATAAGACCATGAACTGTAATTGATCTTAAACTAGTCCACTGAGCAAGTTCATGGGCATAAACCACCACCCGAACTATATGGGCTACCTGACCTAGGACCAGACCGCGCCTAAACGAGCACCTCTAACCATCAGACCACCGAACCCACCAAGCCTAGCGTGCTTTGACTCGCAAGACCATTGAACCACCTCAATTTTAGACTCACTCATAATGCATCTAAAATACTATATATATATATATATATATATATATATATATTTGTGTCAAAGCAAGAGTTCCGTTGAAAAATATGCTATATAAAATGACATAAAATATAATGTGCATATAAGTACAAGATTACTTCAGATAGCAGATGCAGGTAATTAGAAAATGTGATAAGCATGAGTAGACCTTGTTATTTTAGCCATTCTTAAATACAAGAACATAAAAAGGCCGTTATTGAAGGACGGGGAATAAGATATAAAAATTATAATAAGGGGTAATGTGGCCTTACATAACATTCAGGGACCAAAGTTCCCCGTCAAGGTATCAAAACTATTCTTTTTCTTTATTTTTATTTATTTACTTATTTATTTATTTTTGAAGTTGCTTCATGCAAGCTTTCATCTATTGTTAAAGGATTGTTAACTTAGATTTGAGCATTGGGTTGAACCAATTATGAACTGTCAGTTCACAGGGTAATGTAAGATTAAATTGAGCTTAACCCTTGAGAGTATGAGCTTGGGCTAGTTCATTACTCTTGAATCGGTTTTCTTTTTTAATTAATTAATTATTATTATTTTTATAAATTTCCTTTAATCTTATTCCTATATTTTTGTGAATTATTATAAATAATTTTTTGCTTGATCTCATTTTCTATTTGTTTCTTAAAATAATTGTAACACTTTATATTGTATAAAGTGTTAGCGAGAGAAGTTGTAAATTTTATTCCATTTCAAAATAATTAATTTAAACCACGTAAGCGTGATATTACTTTAATATTAAAATATTAAGTAAAGTGAGAGAAGTTAAAATTTATAAAGGATGCCAATATGTTATTTGAATATCAAAATAAATTATCAATATGAGAAAAATAAAATTATAGCGTAATTATCAACTATAATTTGTGATATTATTTAGTGTATGTGTTGAGAAAGGGAAAAGTAATATAAGAAGACGTGCAATATTTTTCTTTTAAATATTGGAGGGGCGGAATCGGCCTAAACCAATGAGCTAACTCTGCAGGGTGGCCCAACTAGTTCAGCGAGTTTGGCTGATTGAACTGTCTGGATTCTTAAGGCTTGATGATTTGTAGGCCAGTTTAAGCCATCTTACTTTCGAATTGGACTGGTTCAATAGGCCTCTGGGCTAATTTACGGTTTAAAATCGATCATTATACAAATCTAAGTTAACCAAGGTATGAAGATATATATAAATAAAGATTTTGGTTGTTTATATTCCAAATATTGAAAATCCTATATGCATGACGCCATTTATTTCCTTTTCTTTTCTTTTCTTTTCTTTTTTTTTTTTCCTTTTTGATACAAACGGATGAGCCTTTTAATTTTTTAAATGGGTGCATGTTGGGATAGTGCAGTGCAACAAATGCGATTTTCTAAAAGCCTAGGTCATCGGCTTTTACAATTTCAATATGCATTTTCAAGCGATGCATTTTTTCCCTTGGCACGTTGCCTGTCCGAGCTGTGTACCTACAGGTGCTAGCATACCAGTAGAAAACCTCATAACTATGTGTCTACGTTGCTATGCCGGAGTGAATTTGTAACATGAATTTAGAATAGAATTATGATTTCGGGTTTTAATTTATAGAGGGTTGAAAATTATTATATTAATTATTGAGTTAAACTCATTGTTTTTTTAGACTTAATTTATTAAGCTAGGTGATAGGATTTAAAGAGTCTAGTTTATAAATTGGGATAATTTAGGGAGATTTAATTTGATAGATTCGAAACAGGAATCATTAAACCAGTATATTTGCTTTCTCAAGTAGGCTTATGTATTAAGGAAGACTGTTAGTTTTGGGCCCATTAGCTAACTCATTATAGATAATTATGAATTGAGCATGCTTTTTCTCATTCGTTGATCACCTAGATGATCGGACGGATGTTATCTTGACCAATAACCTATAAATACTCAATATTTTTTTTTTTCTCATTTGGAGCTCTTAGAAAGAGAATAGAGAAACAAAAGTGTTTTGTGAAATCTCTACTTTCTAAGATTAAATATGTAATTTAGACAAATAAGTGATTTTATTTGCTTAAATTACAAGGTGAACGCCTGAGATTCTCTAAAACTGTCTTGTCTATCATTTGTGCATTTGAAACATTCATTTATGTATTTAGGATATTAAGATTGTTTGTTTTTTCTTCCCGCCTTATTCTCACCTAATCATCTCTTCAATTGACAGTCTCAAAGTTATGTATGGTACGTCACACGTGCAACACGCACGTGACTACTCCAGTTAGAACCCCTACATCTACATATTGCCTTTTCGATATTTGGAAGTACTTAGGAATTGTAATTTCACTTTTGAGAGAACAGAATTGTGATTTCATCATTAAATATTATTAGTTAAAATATACTTATTGAACCTTTAATATGATTATGATATCCAATAATTAGGGTACTTCTAAAAAATACTATTAGGTATATATTCAATTCCATTCCATTCATATTTTCAAATATAGGAATGAATTTATCATTTTTGGTCTTAATTCCACTTTCTTCCGTTTTGATTTATTCCATTTCAAACAATTCTTATGTAATAAAGGTGACATAAGGTTGTTTGGGACAAAGGATAAATATTTGTTATTCGTAATTTGCTGATTTGAGTGTGTCTCTACCGATCATATATATACTTATCAAATCAAGTATGTTCATGTAATCGGTGAAAAAAACACTTAAAGACAACAAATTGGGGATAACAAATAAGTTGACATTCCCTCGTATTCTCTTTCTTCACTTTCCTTTTCCAAACACAGTGTTGTTCATGATGCCTGCAGAGAAATGTTCCATGGCAACCCATAAAATGTCATGAGAAAAGGAACACAGATACAGTTTGCGTATGTGACTTATGAGAGATGAGTATGCAGAAAGGCCTTCAATTTTCAATCTAAAAAGCATAAATTCGTGCCTTCTGTCTTGAAACAGTATGGCAAAATAGAAAAAAAAAAAATTAATAATATGGATTCCAAGCTAGCTTAACTAGAAACACCCTTGAAAGAATCAAAGTTGACTTTTTTTTTTTCTTTTTTTTGTTTGATGCATATGGTACATTAGCTGATGCATTATGCCGGCAAAAATTAATATATCTTGCTACCAAACATATTATTGAAATATACATATATATACAGACAGCTGTATCATACGTATTTTAGATAAATCTCGGCATCAGTTATTATATATAAATCACGGTTTTATTTTCTAAAATTCAAGGCACTTAATAATATGTATACACACAAAGACCACTATTTACTTTTTACAATTTTTGCATTGTAAATGTCTTAGACTCATAATGCTCCATTTATACTAGTTTAATCACATATACATTACTTAAAAGTTTGATTGTGTAGTACGAAATATACACATTTATATATAGATGTGCAGTGTGCTTACATAAGGGCTTACGTCCAAAAATTAGGCGATTGGGCATTGATGGTACTATCTCTCGTGGTCATACCCTTAAATATATAAAAATTATTCCAACTCTAATACATAAAATCTCAACCCTATATTATTCTCTTAAACTTAAAATTCTCTGCCGATTCAACTACCATAAAATAAAGATACAAGAATATCCTCGCGGCGACGAAATTACAAAATGGGCGATGCTCTCTATTATTTTATAATTCAATCTCTTGTTTCACTAGTTTAGTTTCTCTTTTCAATCGCAAGCAAACAAATTAGAAAAATATTTACGCATGATCCCTCGTTGTCTGATGAAATGGTTACAGTTTGACCGAGAAAAAAAAAAGGTAAATCATTGGTTTATCTATTTTATCAATTCCCTTCCCCTCCCCTCATGCAGGGTATAATATATAAGATAAGTAAAATCATATCTATCGTTTTAATAATAAGACATCTTTACTTTATCTTACATTTTAGTATTACGAGAAAAAATTATACTTTTGCATTTTGAAAGTTAATGAAAAATCATATTAAAAAATATATATTTCTTTTAACCTTTTAACAAGTGTCTTTTGCATCCAACATCGATTTCCTCGTAAATATTAATGTTTGTAGTGGTTTTGTAGTTTAATCAATAAAAAAAAAAAAGAAAAATGTTAAGCTCAACTATTAAGACACATAGAAGGACATAACTGATCTGGACGCTGTGATTTGAAGCAGTTAACAAAGGGCACGTCGGATTTTCATTTTTCCTACATGGGATATTTAAATGTTGATGTATGAGTTGTTTATATAAGTCCGCCAATGCTATTTTAAGGATTAAAAAAAATATATATATATATGGAGTGAGAAAGTCAAAAGATTGGAGACAAAAGAAACCGAAAGCGGGGATAGGATCCCGGGAAGAACTTATGCGTGGAAATTTCTGATTTTTATATTTGTTGTATTACATCCGGGAAAAAAAGTATGATTAATAAATAAAAGAGAAATAATTTATGTGCTTGACATCCTCTGTAGGTTTATCGATCTCAATTGTTGAATGTGTGCATGATTTGTTGAGGTTAACACTTACTGTAATCAGTACATAGTTTAATTTTCTTCATATGTTGAGGATGACATGTGATCCGTGATCCTAAGTAAACGACATTATTAATATGGAGTGCCGATTTCTCTTACTTGAAATGATAAACGATATATTAAGACAATGTTAATGCTATTACAACACTTGCTCGGAGCCCATATCATAGATTTGTTTGCAAAATGTCCCAAACTCTTACTTGTGTAATTAAGTGCTTGCGCTATTAATATATTCAATCATTTGTTTATTATGGTCATTATAACTTGTTAGTACGTAGAAGAATATCGATTTATAATTAAAAGTAAAATATGGAGATGAATTTGGTTGAAAAAATAGTTGAAGTAAAACACAAATTCTAAGAGATAATGAAATATAGTAGAGAGTGTTTGGAAATGGAGGAACTTGACATATTTCTTTATCTTTACTTGCTTACAAATAAATGAGGTATGCCTATTTATAGATTTTTTTCTACTCCATAGACGCTGGATATCAGCTTAATCTAGCTGTTACAAAGTTTTGTATAGGAACTTTTACCTATCATCTAAAATATGTATGGGAATATCTCAACTAATACATTCTAGAAATTTTGCCTCACATATCTCCTTGAATGTGATTGTTGTGACGAACTTAGGCTTGACCAAAGTGGATCGATTTTAAGACTCCTCCTTGATTCACTTTGGCATAAATCCAAGCATATCTTATTGCATCTCTATCTCTTCTTCCATGACTTCAATTTATACATCTTGCTTTATTGCATCTTTAGAGCTTTTAGGCTCCATAGCTACAGAGTTATACCTTATATATACAACTGCAAAGAGTTTTTTCTTTCTGTATGGTGATTCTAAAGATGAATCTTTTTCTTTAGTTGAACTTGATGTTGATGTTGATGTTGTAGGTATGTTAGGAATCCTCTTTATGTAGTCATTAGATTTTTTTAAAGCATTTTATTCTTGGCATTATTGTGCTCTGCTTCTCTACTTTTTCTTCCTCTTAGTTCCATATAGCATGCTCATCAAATTCAATATCTCTACTAATAATGAGTTACTTGGTCTTTAGGTAGTATATTCTTATCCCTTAGATTGTGTGTTGTAGTTGAAAAAGATGCCTCCTTTAGTCTTTCCTTCCAACTTATGTCTCTTCACTGCTGAACTTTGTGCAAAACAAATGCTTTCAAATGTACAAAGATGTTATGTTGATACCTTTCTTCTACTCTAAGCTTCAATAGGTGTTATGCCTTATACGGTTGTAGTTGGATATTTGTCAAGTAGATGGACTACTGTATACACTGCTTCAACCCAAAATATTTTTGGTAACTTTTTCTCCTTAAGCATGGATCTTGTTGCCTCTATGACTATCCTATTCTTCCTTTTTGACACTCCATTTTGTTGAGGGTTGTATAAAGCGACAGAGTCGTAACAACCCTGCCGTGTAAACCATTTGAAGATAGAAGTTGACCTTACAACCGCTATTCTAAACCTGATCTACATATGACGTCTACGATTAATTCGCTTTGAAGTAAACATTTTGTAATTTAAATAAATCATTTACCTAAGAAAGTGAGAAAATATATATATACACTATAATTCGGTTATTACAATTAACGTTTACAATGTTTTATCGTAATATATTTCCGAGTTATTACTTTATCTAGAAATGAAAAATTGTAAAATAAAAGCTTAGATCTTAAAAATATATGTTTGTTCTTTAAATATTTTTTCTCATTCTCTAGGATTCAACAGTTACTAGCTTCAAAGTAGTTGTAAGCTGCTTCTTAGCCAGCACCTGTACGACGTCTATAAGGATGTAAGCAACTACAGCTCAGTGAGTTAGGATGGAGGATTTAAAATTATACTATAAACATAACAAGATTATCAATTAGCTTATTAGGTGCAGTGCATGTTTAAGCAAATGCCATCACACGACGTTGTTAGGTCGGTCGTGAGATTAAAGAAATTTCGCCTACTTTAATCCGGGTTGAGGAGTTGCCGTTAATACAACAGCTCACGACCAAACTTAGACTTGTGCAATGGAGACATTGCTCCTTTCGCAACTACCTTCGAACCATTGACTTCACCCTCGCCGCGACCTTCTCTCCTGTCATTTAGTTTGACTAAGGATGAAGATAGGACCACTATACAATCTTGTGCTATCTCTTTCGAAGGGGTTAATATTTGGCTGGAGAATCCTAAGTTTCCCCTAATGGGTTGTCATCCAGGTCCAATTATAATTTCAAGTCGTATATTTGATTAGGTTCAGTTTAAGGTGATTGATCATTTCATACAAATTATACAATACAAGCCAGAACAATAAACAGAATCATAGCATCACTTATTACACGCACATAACCAACTATCTAACAAGTACAACCAAGTATAATCTCAAGCCTCCAAAATACAACAATATATTAATCCTAATTTACCTCGACTCCTCGCTCACTTACTTGAGGTCCAGCTTGCTCAGGCCATTGTCGATCATCTCTATAATACAAACGTGGTTTTAGTTTTTCATATAATTATTATAGGATAGTTTTATCCTATAACGCTTATTGTTATCTTTCATTTAGGGTTTAATATGTTCAATTGTTTAGGTTCTCAAATCTTTTACAATTATTCTGGGTTTGGGGCCAGGTTTGGGTTTAGTTTTCGCATCGATTTCTAAATTTGGTTCTAGTTTAATTTCTAAGTACTGTTTTATACCCGAACTCTAGAAACTCGTTTCAACTCATAATGTGAAATTAATCACATTACTTCCAAATATCTTAAATACCATAATTACCCCTAATCAATATTTTATTATACCCGGTACACTTAAATTCTTAATAGTATACCGAATTTACTCTTGATGTGAGAAATTTTTACATTTTTCATATAATTACCTAAATTCAAGATTTCTATCAGAGTTATTATATATCCCTATTATTTATATAATATCAATTTTTATTCTAATATTTTCTATTTATTATATTTCCAATAATTACATATTATGTGTTATCACCTATTATGTATATAATACACATCTAATATTTCTAATACTCTAATTATTATCTCCTAACATCAATTATCATTTCAAAATATCTAAATTCAGCCTAAATTAGATTTTACACCTAATTATCCTAATTTACAAAATTAACTTAAAATTTACTATTTTTCCCTATTACTTATTTATTACATAATTAGCCTAATAATTACAACTAACACCTTAAATGCTACAAGTATCATATTTCATTAGATTTCAATATCCTAAAACATATAATTATTCACTAAATCAGTAATTAATCATTTAATTACTATATTAACACTAAATTACCCATTTTATATCTCATTTAAGGCCTAAAAATTTTAAAAATTAATTTTTTAAGACGGACTTCATAACACTATTCTATATCATCTAAATAGTCTACACAAAAATTTTGGGCTCAAAACTACGCTCTTAAGGTCATTCATTTCTAAACCGAAACATGTTTGGTTTTATATGATTTCTTAAGGATCATATATCACGAGACATATTTCTATAAAAATAATATTTTTCCTAAAAACTACATAAAAAAATATTTCAAAATAACAAAATTCATTATTTTCTAAGAATATTTATTATTTTTATAAAATTATTCTTAGAAAATTATACAAAATCGAGCTAGAAATCAAACTCATTAATTTTAGTGGCTCCAACCACTGTTGATGGCCATGGGTGTGTCGGTTCACCTAGGCGCTGCCACCACCGTGTGGTGGTGGTGGCCATCCACTCCCAGCTGTTCGTCGGGGTTTGAGTTCTCTTTACAAGCCCCAACTGCATAGATATTTGTTAAATTTTTTTAAAACCCTTATTTTCTTTCAATTTCGCCTCTTTTTAATTTTCTTGAGTTTCAAACTGATCAAATGAGTTTCTGAAAAATTTGGGGGATTTATAGAGCTTTATGGAAATTATTATGTATTAAATTGATTTGACAATTGCTTTATCTCTTCTTTTTTTTTTTTTTACTTTCTATTTGGCTAAATTTAATTGGTCAATTTCCTTCTTTACTTTTCAGATTGCCACGACCCACTTCTGGACTTTTCCTTATTTTTCTTGATTTTTTCTTAATTAATTATGAATTTTCTTTAATTATTTAGTATTATTTTAGCACATTTCGAGTATTTTAAATAATTACGCGTATTTCTACCTATATGTAAATTCATATATAGTACAAATAAATATTCTTCAATATTATTTAGGTTATTCTATGATTTTTAGTATATATATATATATAATTTATCTCTAGTGATTCGTTAATAATCGAAATGTATTTTACGCATCTCGATAAATAACGAGTTATATACTTAAAATTTGAAATTTTTATATTCTTTTATTTTAGTATTTATTTTCTTAAATTCGAACTTACGGGATTATTTTTACTGATATTTTTAGCTTTACTTATAATTTAGGCTCAATTGGATTTTTTAACCGATCGAAACCCTAAGTGACTGGTTGTAGGGCTTATATGTAGCTAACTGATGTCTAATGCTCAATGCCCTCATCTTTATAAAATTTGTCAAATTTCTTGTCGTTATATTCCTTTCCATAATCACTCCTTAGAACTTTAAAACTTTTAACACTTTGATTCTCCACGAGATTTTTAAATTTTTTGAAAACTTTTGATTGCTCATGCATGATATACCTAAGTCATTCTAGTGTAATCATCTATGAAAAGGATGAAATGCATGTTCTCTTATATTGGTCTCATATAAGATATCAAGAGGGAGGGGGTAGGGGTAAATTGATTTTTTAAACTTTTTGAAAACTTTGTCAATATAAAAGAAGTAAAGTTACTCCTCTTAACAACTTATATTGGTAAACATTGATATTTTAATAATTGAACACGCAACTAGCTCTCTTTTAGCTCCACTATTGGGGAGCCGGTCTACTTCATCGATATCGTTCTACGTGATCTACAAAATTAAATCACAAAGAAATTATAAGAATTCATCACGTATGCACTTCACAATACTCTATTCTGTTTATCTAGCCTTTCTACAAACTAGGCTAATTATACATTTACAGAATACAATACAACTTCTCTCAACAATTAAACAACAAATAAGATTTGCAAATTACAAGTGAGAATAAAAATATAAATCTTAATTAATTTCACTCCTAAAGAAAAATAACGATTGTTGTATAATTCGCTTCGGTACAACTTTCTGAATAAGTTTTGAAGGACTTTCTATGACTTTTTTGTGTAGCCCAGAGTTGTAAATGACATTTTGAGTCATTTCTCTTTTATATTGAAATATTCTAACAACTAATTTGTTGAATATTATCTTCACTTTCGTGTTTATCAAACTATTATTTGTTAAAAATCATCTTTAGAGATTTTGAGGAGATCTCGGTATTTTGAAATTAAAAAACAACTCTTCCTATCTTGTTTTGATCAGATATACTTCAATCCGTAACCACTAGATAAGCTTTAATTTAAAGTTGACGAAAAGATATGCTTTATCAATAACTTCCAAATAAGCCTCATATTCAAAATTTGAAATTCCATAAAATCCAAATCGATATTATCCTTATCTGCATTTGTGTATATCTTGATTTATCAAAAATAAATTTACTCAAAAATAATCCCCAAGGATCCCGATTCCATCTTAAGTGAATCGGAATTAAGTATATTTCCATAATACACTCATCTAGTGGAGCTAGGCCTTGTTAAATTCGACTCTTATATGAATTAAAATTCAACGTCATATATTTCTAGATTAACTTTTTGAATGACCTTCTAAAGAGTATTAATCTTATTTTCTTTAAAGTCTTTAAACAAGCTTATAAAGTATCATACCACTTCTACTTATAAAGTTTTTGAAACACTTTTTGAAGATTTTCAGATTATTCTCTTTTTTAATCAAATCAACCATTCTGAATAAGTTTTTGAAGACAACTTAGTTTGTGATTTTAATCTTTCAGAGATTGCGATTTTTAAACTTTCTAAGAACCCTTCTGAATACCTGCAATCTTAATGATTCATTAGTATTTATCCCTTTTTGTTATTATCAAAATATATAAGAGATATCTAACATGTTAAAGCAATGGTGCCCTCATGGGTCCATAGACATTTGTATGTATGAGCTTTGATGGTGCTTTGGCTGTCCATGTTTGTCTAAATGGAAATGATTTCCTGTATTGCTTCCCAAACATGCATTCTTCGCAAACTTCTGCAACTTCCTTTATAACTGGCAAACTTGTCATCATATTCTTGTATTGAAATATTTCAACTTTTGGAAATTCAAATGATCAAGTCTCTAATACCAGAGTAATAACTCATCTTGATTTGCTTTCATAGCCACTTCTGTTTTATGATACCATTAGATGGGGAAATTTCTTTGTTGTTGCTTCTTAACGTTAATAATTTCCTTGCCCTTTTCTCCTTTGTCATAGATGGTACAAGTTTCTCCTTAAAACAATAGGGAATATCCTTTCTCCATCATTTGTCTAACATTAAGTAAGTTTATCTTAATACTTAGTACTAGTAGGACATCTTTGATCAATTGTATACCTTTACTCATCTTGATGGCAATTGTACCTTTACCTTGAACAGCCAGTAATTCACAATTGCCAAGCTTTACTGATGACTTGATAGATATGTCTAAGTCTTAAAAAATATTCTTATTGCTAGTCATGTGGTTACTACTTTAGATACCAATGTTGAACCTAAGGTTTATTATTTAGTTTTGATGAGAACAAAACAAAAAGCGTATAATTAAACATGTTAATTTTGATGAGAATAAACAAAAAGTATATAACTAAACATGTTGTTTTTTAAGAGAACAAAATAAGTAAATCATTAAACTAAGTATATTTGTTTGTTAGTAGTTATAAGTATTTTTAAGAGATATTTGGACTACCGAGTTGACGGTTCTAGAGTACTACCAGCTTGATGGTGAGATAGCCTAGATAAAGAGATGAAGGTGGTTTTAATTAAGGAACTGGCTTGCTGATATTCATGCTGGTAGTGTAATTTGTTATCGGCTTGTTGGTAAGTCTTATCTAATTAGCTGTTGGAGTATTTAATGCACTATAATGCGAAGAATTGAATAAGATAATATAAATGCTTAACAGCCTGACTAAGGATAGTAGAGAATCGATCTTTTACTACAATATTCCAACATTCTTTTGTGTTCTTATTGCTTATTATTCTCATTGTCTTTTATACCCTAATTTGCAAATATTTAGAGAGATTTGAAGTGTAGTACTTGAAAGCTATTAGTTACAAAGCGTTGAGAGTTTAAAGTACTACACTAATAATCCTTGAGATTGAGTTTTATGTTGTGAGTTGAGATTGTGATTTTAGTTGAGAGTTGAGATTGTGATTTTAGTTGAGAGTTGTGAGTGTGAAACTTATGTAATCAAGTTTGTGTTTGTGTAGCTCTTGGAGCTTAATTAAGAAATTAATAAAGTGGTGTAAAGTCCTCAATTGGAGGCATTGTATGTCTGTAAAGACTAAGGGACGATTTAAGCTCCATGTTATATTCGAGTTCAAGCTCGATCTTCTTTATCCCTATCTCTTTTAATTTTCGCACTTTTAATGCTTAATTTCAAAAAGAATTACAATTTATCCTTAAAAATCAATATACCTTTCTTTTTGAGTTTAGCTTAGTGTTCTTCATAAAATAGATAATTTTCTTCTCTGAGTAGTTAACTTGATGCTTTTCCTTAAAATGACAATTGTAAGCCTTAAATATAAGCTCTGTAACCGTAGGATTGAACTCAGTATGTAAAGTTTAGAGCGATCGGTTAAAGGAACCGATCAAGCCTAAATTATAAAATAAAATTAGAAATATTAGTAAAAATAACTCCATAATTTTGAATATAAGAAAATAAGTAATAAAATAATAGAACATAAAATTTTCAAAATTTAAGTATATTACATGTTATTTATCGGAAATGCATAAAATGCATTCCGATAACTAAGTAATTACTAGAGACAAATTATATGCATACTAAAAAATTATAGAATAACATAAATAATATTTAAGAGTATTTACTTGTACTCCATATGTATTTACGCGTAGCTAAAAATATGCGAAATTACCAAATAATTAAATAAAATTATAAAAATTAAAGGAAAAATAAGAAAAAAAATAAAAGAAGTAGAGAACAATCTAGATTTGGGTCGTGGCAACTAATGGATGAAGAAAAAAATTTGGACCAATTAAATCCACCACTTAAAAGGTAAAATAGAAGAAGATAAAGTAATCGTCTTGTCTTGTCTTGTCTAATTAATGCACCAAATTCTTTTATAGCTCTATAAATAGCCACATTTTTATGGAGGCTCATTTGGTTAGTTTGCAATCTTAAAAAATTAGAGAGCACTAAAATTTAGAGAGAATTAGGATTTTACAAAAATTTCCAAAAATCTGTGTAACAAGAGCAAGTAAATTAAACCCACACATTACCAGCATCACCCAAAACCAAACCACCACGACTACCCCACTCCAAATCGACCGTTTGGACCGCCAACCAACCTTAGACCAGCTCTAGTGGCCAAAAGCCCAAGAAATAAGTGAGTTTAATTTTCAAGCTGATTTTGCAAAAATTATTAATTATATTTAGAAAATTATGAATTTTATTATTTTGATGTTTTTATTGTATTTAGACTTAGGAAAAAATAGTGATTATGTTTAATTACATCTGTAAATATATGATGCTTAAGAAATCATGCTAAACCTAACATATTTTAAATTAAAAATAAATAAATCTAAGAGTGTAGTTTTGAGCTCGAATTTTTTCTATAGGCTATTTAAGTGACATAGAATAGTACTATGAAATCATTTTTTAAATATTAATTTTCAAAAATTTTAAATAATTTTTAAGCCCTAAAATGATGAATAAAATAAGTAATTTTAAATTAATTAAGTAATTAAATGACTAATTACAGATTTAGTGTGTAATTAAATGTTTAAGAATGTTAATCTCTGATATGGTAACATAATCATAGCACTTGGAGTATTAAATGTAATTATTATGAGAATTATGTAGTAAATATATGTAATTTTAAGAATATGTGAAGTTGGGATTATAATAAATATAAAATAATAGGCTAAAATGGATAATACAATAATAATATTAATACGTATTAAATTTGGTACAAAACTTAAATTTAGCTAATTATAAGAAAAATGTAAAATTTTCTCATATTGGAAGTAAATTCAGTATACTAATAAGGATTTTAGTATATCGAGTGAGCTAGAATACCAATTTAAGATTAAGCATGATATTTAGGATACTTGAGCTTAATGTGATTAATTTCACATTAGGCTTCGGAACGTATTTTAGGAATTATTCGTAGTTAGAATCAATTTAGAACCTAAATTGGAATTGGATTCAGAAATCGAACTTAGAACTAACGTAGAATGAATCCGTAGTAAATAATTTGTATATAAGAAGAATTGAGTTGAATCATAACCTAGAATATACATATATCATCAAGATATGAATACTAAAGAGAGTATTTATATTATAGGACATTCGGAGACGAGTTGACCTGCGATTGGTTAAGTAAGCGATCAAGGATTTCAAGTAAGTTGAGTTAATACTTCATTATATTTTGGAGTACTGTCTTAAAGTAATTGGAGACTTAGGATTGTATTTGTTTATATTTGTAAATAGTTATGTACATATGTGCTTGAGTATCTAATTTCGTGCTAAATCTTATATTGTGTTTGGTGATTGATGTGTATGGACTGATGTGAAATTGTCTGATCATCCTAAACCATACCTAACCATAACAAGCCTAAATATCCTAACTTGACATGCATTACAACTCTTTAGGGGATTATTAGGATTCTCTAACCAAACACCGATACCTTCGAAAAAGATAGCGCTAGAAAGCAGAAAGGTGTTTTCCTCATCTTTAGCAAAACTAAGTGATAGGAGAGGAGGTTACGATAAATATGAGTGCATTAATTCGAAGGATAATCTTGGGGGAAGCAAGGTCTTTATTGTATAAACTTGGGTTTAGTTGTGAGCTGTCGCATTAATAGAAACTCCTCAACCCGAATTTGAGTGGGTGAAATTACTCTAATTTCACAATAGATCGGATTACGTTGTGTGATGGCACTTACTTGTTGCATTTCATATAATTAATTGTCTGATAACCTTGTTTATACTTATTATACTTTCTTAAGTCTTCAATTCAACTTACTGAGCTGTAGTTGCTAATATATGTATACATTCTTTTTTAGGTTCTAACTTCTGACTAATATGCCATGTTATAACTATTTTGAAGTCAGTTCTCTTTTAAAGTCATAGGGAGTAAGGATCAAATGGCCACTTGATTAAGTCTTTTAATGTCTTGATAATATTTGTAGGTATATGAACTAGGGTATGAGATGCAAGTTAACAACTACTGTAGGTTGTGTAATTTCCTAGGATTTTGAGATAATATGGATATAATTATATATACATAAATGATGGTTCTAACTTTTTATCTAAATTTTAGCTAAAATCTTAATTGAACTGTTTACTTCAAAGTGAAAAGTCGTTGATGCCTTGTGTAGATTATATCTGTAATAGACACTGTAAGGTCAGTTATTGTCATAGATTAGTTTATACGGTAAGACCATTGCGATTCTACAACTTTAGGGCATAGTAACAATCTTTTGTAAAACGTCTAAATTTCTTGCAATATTAACATTGTAGCTTTCCTTTATGTGTGCAATCTTTTTCATGATGATTAGTTCTATTACATATCCCACACAATGGATATACTCTTTTATTTATTCTATCTCATCAACTTTCCACATTTCCTTTATTATATCTCTTGAAATCTCCCTTCAACATTTTTGAAATTCTACGACTTGATACTTAACTTGGATGGAAAGGGCATTCTCTAATGTAGTGTCATCATCCCTATTCAATCTCCTTCTTTATACTTCTAAAGAGCTAATCAATTCAATGATAGAAAGAGTAGATAGATCCTTTGTTTCCTCAATTATAGTGATTATTAAATCATTTTTTTAATCTCATTTGAGTCATCATCTCATTAATTAGTATAATAATACTTTATGGTCTCAAAATCCTTCATTTTAATATTTTCAAAATCTTGTCTCATGGTTTAGAGTTTAACAAGATGTATCTTTTCACTGCCTTAAAATTCCTCCTTCAATATATCCCATGCTTGCTTTGTACTTATAGCTCTACTTATTCTTGGAAAAATTACATCTACTAATGACAGCTGAATATCATATCATGTCTTCCAATATTTTTATTTGATAACTTTGAATTTAGCTAACTTAGATTCTAGTAGAGTAGATGGATTTTTCGACATATTAATAACGTTTTCTATGATTTCCCATAGACCTTACGATATAAAATAGGTCCTCATTTTGATGGACCAATGGTCATAATTTTCTCCAGAAAATACTAAGAGTAGTATTTGGTTATTTGATTTAATGGTTGCCGTGGAGTGGGTTTAGAAAATATTTGATAGATTTAAACCTATTAGATGATTAGATGTAGCTTTAATACCAATGTTAGTATGTAGAAGGGAATGGAATTTGATATACTTCTTGGTTTTTTTTTTTTTTTTAAGCTTGGTTATAAATGAGTCAAGCATGCCTATTTATAGGCTTTATCCTCCTCAATAGATGGTGGAGATTAACTTAATCTAACGATTACAAAGCTTTGACTAGAAACTTTCACCTACCATCTAGAACATGCATAGAATATCTTAACTAATATATTCTAGAAATTCCACCTAACATATCTTCTAGAATATGATTGTTGTGATGGACTTGGGCTTGATCAAAGTGGATTGATTTTAACATAAATTGACAAAATTGAAAATGGTATTTAGCAATATTATAAAGAATGGCTAGTGTGACATTCGCTTTAATTTTTAGTTTATAATTGCAATATGGTGGGAATTACTATTACTTAGAAAACATGGAATTGTAAATCCCTACTCATATCTTAGAATTGCAAATTAATGCAATACTTCCCTTTTTATCCCAAAATTAACCATATCAAAATTTCCAAATGATAAAGGTTACCCTAGGATGATAAACATAGTTAAGATTTGATCAAACTCATCTCTTCTCCATTAGTGCCTTAGTTTCATCTTCTTCCTTCATGCTTCTCCATTTAACTGTCTCTCTCCCCTTCTCCCTCTTCCTACCCTTCCTGAACTCTCTCTCTCCATAATCTTATAGACTTTCACTGTAAACCCTAAAGCTAAGCCAAGTGACCGTATGATTAAATTTAGAACACAAAGTTTAGGGCGATCAGTTAAAGGATCCGATCAAACCTAAATTATAAACTATTGAGAGAAATATTAGTAAAAATGACCTCGTAAACTTGAATTTAAGAAAATAAGTAATAAAATAAGTAATAAAATAGGAAACTGTAAAATTTTCAAATTTTAAGCATAATAATTACTAATTACTGAAAAAGCGAAAAGTGTAATCTAATAACTAAAAAATTACTAGAGATAGATTATATGTATATTAAAAATTTTAGAATGACCAAAATAATAACTAGGAATGTTTACATGTACCCTATATGTATTTACGTGTAGATAAAAATACGCGAAATTTCTTAAATTGGCCAAAAATTGAGTAAATAATTAAAGAAAATTATAAATTAATTATGAAAAAATAAGAAAAAAATTAAAAGAGGCTAGAATAATCTAAATCAGGTCGTGGCAGATCAGGATGTACAAAATAAAAATTAGCCAATTAGAATTGGACAACACAAAAGCTAAAAATTAAGGAAATTGGGCAAAGTAATGTCTAATTAATGCATAATAATTATAAAAATCGTCTATAAATAGGGAAAAAATTTTCAAAACTCATTTGGACAGTTTAGCATTAGAGAAAAATAGGAAAACTAAAAAAATCGAGAGAAAATCCAAAAAAAAAAAAGAAAAGGAAACTGTGCAGATTCGAGTAGTGAGAGAAACTCACACCTCACCATCACCTGGGACTAAGCCGCCACCACCACCACACCACTCTAGCCTCACCGTCTAGGCCGGCCGACACCCTTGGACAGGGTTTGGACGGCTAAAAAGCTTTGGACCGATTAGTTTCTTAAATTTTTCGATTTTGAATAATTTTGTAAAATTAGTTATTTTGTCCAGAAAATTATAAAACTTGTTATTCTGAGGTTTTATTATATGTAGATTTAGGGAAAAATAGTGATTTAGTTTAATTACTTCTGAAAATATAGGGTTCTTAACAAATTGTTCAAAACCGAGCATAATTAGAACAGAAAATAAATAGGCTTAAGAGTGTAGTTTGGAGCTCAATTTTTTTTTTGTATGATGCTCATATGATATAGAACAGTGCTATGAATCCATTTTTTTGAAAATTAATTTTTGAAAATTTTAAGTTAATTTTTAGCCCTAAAATGATGGGAAAATTGGGTTATTTTGGGTTAATTAGGCAATTAAGATACTAATTACTGATTTAAATAGTAATTAGATGTTTAAGGATATTAATCTTTGATATGGAACCCTATTCCTAGCCTTTGGAGTATTAAGTATGATTAATTTAGGAAATTAAGTAGTTAATATAAGAAATTAGTAATATATGAAATTGAAAATTAATAAATCTAAAAAAATAGGGTTATTTAGATAGTATTATAATAGAAATCAGAAAAATAATAAATCTGAAATAACATTTAATTTTAAGTAAATGTCTCAAAATGTAAGATTTTCTCAAATCGGGAATAAATTCGATACCTCAATTAGGGTTAGCGTGTACCGAATAGTTTAGAATACTAAATTAAGACCCAATAGGATATTTGGACACTTGAGCTTAATGTGATTAATTTCACATTAGGATTCGAGTATATTTAAGGCTTAGGAATCAAAATTTAAAATCTAATTTAGGATTCGAACCCCGAAATAGAGTACAACGAATCGTTAGAACGTAATAGGTATACACAAAAAAATGAGTTAAAATATAACTTAGAATATGAATCCATAAAGTATAAGTACTAAAAAGACCTATTTGTATTATAGGATACACAAAGACACATCAGCTTGCGATTAAGGGATCGAGCGATCGAGCAATTCCAAGTGAGTTGGATTATTACTTATTATAATAGAGTACTAGTTTTGTGGTACTCGGAGACTTATGCTTGTATATGATTGTGATCGTAAGTAGTTTACGCATGTGTTTGATGTATCTGAATTCGGGTTGAATTTGTAATGTGAGTGATTTTTTGACTGATTGAATTGGTATGAAATTGTTTGAACACCCTAAATGAAATTTAATCTTATTCAACCCTAATAACCGAAAATGTCATGCATTGCAACCCGTTAGGAGATCATAGGATTCTCCAACCAAATACCGACCCCTTCGAAAGGGATAGCGTAGGATTGCAAAATGGTCCCTTCTTTATCCTTAGTCGAACTAAGTGATAGGAGAGGAGGTCGCGGCGAGGGTGAAGTCAATCGTTCGAAGGTAGTCGCGGGAGGAGTAAGGTCTCCATTGCACAAGCCTGGGTTTGGTTGTGAGCTGCTGCATAACATGGAAACTCCTCAACCCGGATTAGAGCGGGTGAAATTTCTCTGATTTCACAACGGACTGGACTACGTTGTGCGATGACACTTGATTGTTGCATTGCATGAATATAATTGCTTGATAACCCTATTTGTGCTTGTATGCATTAATGAGTCTCCAATTCAACTTACTGAGCTGTAGTTGCTCATACCTTTATAGATCCTTTTACAGGTTCTGATTTTTGAACACTTCAAGTACTATGCCGCCCTACAATTATCCAGAGATTAGTCCGTTGAAGTCAAGGGTGTGAGGATCAAATTACTTAGTATAATGTGTAACTAGAGTGACCTTGGAGTTAAGGATAAAAGACTGATAGTTATTATGTAATCTAGTGAACTGTTGTGTTTATGTAAAACTTCCTGGGAAGCTCTGTGGACTTACTTATAATTATACATGTTTATTAGGAATTTATAATACTTATCATAATTGTAGTTTAATTGTTAAGCGGACTGTTTACTTCAAAGCGAGGAGTCGTAGACGCCTTATGTAGATCATGTCTATGGTAGGCACTGTGAGGCTAGTTACTATCATAGAATGGTTTATACGGCGGGACTATTGCGACTTTGCGACTTCGCGACTTCGCGACTTCGGGGCGTAACATTCACTAGTTTATTTGTAATTTTAACTTAATAATCTCTCTCTTTATATCAAATGGGAAAGAAAGTGTGGAACTAGATTCTAATGCTAACAGTAGTTATTTTCTCAAATCTTTCAATAAGCAATTGTAGCGACAGTAATAACTACACATTCTATTCTTTCTTTCTTGCCTCGATTCTTATTAACCGCATTATACCAACATCTATTGATTAATGACAACAAATTTGCATTGTTCAATTAATAACAACAAATTTAATTTACATTCAATGGTTGTACTTCAT
Source organism: Lumnitzera racemosa (assembly GCA_024138005.1). Classification (NCBI taxonomy): domain Eukaryota; kingdom Viridiplantae; phylum Streptophyta; class Magnoliopsida; order Myrtales; family Combretaceae; genus Lumnitzera; species Lumnitzera racemosa. The sequence continues at coordinate 109,847,187 of JAMXBC010000004.1, forward strand.
CCAAACTCTCGCGTTTAAGTGTTGCATCTTGTATAGGTGATAATAAGTCTACTCTTATAGGAATCAATATTTTATATATATGTCATTGCACATTGGTTGGAATTAGGGCTTCAATTAGGCATGGCAATTTAGAATTAGGGTTAAGTTTAGTTGTTCTTTAGTGATTTTTATGTTGAGCGATGGTTGGAAAGATGGAGCTAATATGTCTATTTTATTATTTTTTTATATAAATATATAGGTAATTTTGGTATATTAAGTACTTAGTTGGGCCTTATTTATTTAGAAATTTGGTGAAGTAAATAAAGTAATATGTTATGCCTCAAACATTGTCAAGTCATAACAATCCGTTGTGTATATCAATTTTATGCCTAAAATTGTCCACTAAGTTGCTAACATAACCTTGATATACACAAAGCTCATACGACAAACTACTCTAAAGTATTCATAGTTCCACAAATATACTAACATTAAATTCATAACAAATTTATATTTATAATAGGGCTAAGTACAAAGTATTTATAAAAGTCTATAAGAATGTGATACAACTCAAAAGTAAAAACCTAACTAGATTGCCTAGATAATCTAGTTGATCCAATAGAAAACAAAAAGTTCTAAGAACATATTCTTGATCAATTCTATCTCATTTAGGCCCAAATATACCATTTTTGCACGCTTAGAGGTGAATGTCACGCAGTATGATTACTCAAATCCTGTAAGCAAATTTATAGGCCTGTAAGCAAATCATAACTTGGTAAGATGTAGAAGGTAAAAAGCATATACAAACTGAATAGTACAATTAAGTTATGAAGCAATTATTATATCTAATGCATAAACAAGCAATGTGTCATTTGCATGATGTTATTTAGTCCATCGTGAGGTTAGAGAAATTTCACTCGCTTTAACTCCAGTTGAAGAGTTGCTATATGATGGCCACAATTCTAATCATAAGGGCTACGAAACCTTGTAATGGTTAATTCTAAGCTTATGCAATAGAGGCTTCTACTTCACTCGTGACTACGTTTAAACCTAATACCCTTAACCTTAATGCAATCTTCTCTCCTATCACTTACTTTGACAAGGGCTGGAGAAAGGTCGGTTCAATACAACCTTGTTGAAGGTATTGGAATTTAGCTAAATAAACCTTACCTTCCCTTAGTGCGATGTAATTTTTTTTTTTTGTTTATAGTTTTAGTTTATATTTCAATTAGTCTAGTAAGGAGAGATTAACCAATTCATAACACACCAAATAAGGTTAACCAACATAGCAAAGCATGTAAATTAGCTACCAATCAGCATTTCAGTAACCAAGCATATGCATAGCATATGTACAATCAACTACGTATAGCTACAAGCTAGCATATACTCCAATCTCCACAAATCTCACTTACTTGTACCGAAGCTTAATCCAACAGGTTTGAAACATTAGTGTTCTACTAACTTGGAAATCCTATATAAACTAAAACCTAAATTTAGTTTTCATAAGACTCTCAAAAACATCAAGATTTTATCTAGCTCTTTATATTATAATAATACTTGGTTGGAGTATTATTTATATAGTTATTTAATAGAGTTGCTTATATATATTTATATATGCACTTATATTACATATACTTAAGGCATGTTGTGTGCTTGTTTTTCTCAGATATTTACATATACATACATACATATATATATATTCATATATATATATATATATAAACTAATATAGTATATATAGACATGCACACATATATACTTTATTGGCTATATAAACTTCAAGTATTATATTTTACTGTATTGGCTATATTAAATTATTTAAAATTACTCAATTTTAATAAAGTTTGTATTGTTGGATTCGTTTGAACTCGATGATATGTGTTACAAGTTTTATTCAAAAGATAATTCCTATAAGATATTTTTAATCCTTGTATATAAGTAAAGCCATATATTAAGTTATATCATATCAATTTCGTAGTATATAAATAACATATATATTTTTCATAATTTTAAGTTAAAATGTGATAAATCATATATTATCTATCCCTAGCATATATATATCATGACTCGATGCATATAATATTACAAAATATAATTAAAACAAGGATAATCCTAACTAGTCAGGGTATGTTCAAACATGATTTAATCAAATAATTAACATATTTTAACCAATTATTACTAAATATATATCCCAATTACTAATTTAGGCCATTTACCTAAGAAAATCCATAATAAATAACGCAAATCATCAAATAATTCTATGAAAATTCCTATGAACTTAGAAAAATTTATGGAATTTAATTAGCAACTAGTTTCATGCAATCTAGTTTATTAACTATGAACTTAAAATTATAAGTTTGCCCCTAAATTATTATTAGTTATGCAAACAATATGATCTTTACACAAAATTCATCCTAACCTCTTTTGATATCATTATAAACATTCATAATTAATTGGATCCCGGTTTCATCAAATATTTTCCCTAAAAATGTAATAAGTATTAGACATATATATAATCAAAATCAGGCTACATGGTAATAAACTAGATGTAATATATGTTCTATGAAAAAATTTTGAGCTTGAAATAACATCATTTGGTATATTTATTTTCAATTCGAAAATTCAAGTAAATAGTATGTTTCTCAAGGAAGTATATTAAATATTTAGTTTTTTTATCAAAATAATTACTTCACATGAAAGGACATCTAAAATAATAAGAAATAATTTTTGTTTTCATAATTTTCCCACTTCATTTAATATTTTTTAGAAATTAGTAAAAAACAAAGCAAAAACTGCAACCTGGTGTTTGTTAAAGCTTTTACCACTGGATGGCAATGGAAGTGTATCGGTGGAGCTGGGCGGTAGGTGCTTTGGTGGTGGTTGGTCAAGCACAATAGTATATTGTGGTTTGGTTGTGGAATCATCTTAAGTTAATAGGTATTTAAAGTTTAAAATCTTATTCTAGAAGTCCTATTTATAGAAGATTGGGGTTGGTTGAAATTTACATCACAATTAAGCATTTTTTTCTTATATTTTCCCTCTTTTTGTTCAAAGAGGAGGTAGCCTTAAATTATCCCATCACCTTTTGATGCAGCTAGTTAAGCTTTTGAGGGGCTGCAACAATTGATTCCAATTTTTTTCTAGATGTTTTGTTTGCAAATTAGGTAAGATTTAGCTAATTTTTAGTATAATTACTACTATTATATATATATTATATTAATATATTGAATATTTACTAATATACGCATATATATCCTATATATGTGGTGCACATAATGTATAATTATACACATGTAATTATGTTTCTATCATGTTTTTTTTTTTAATTTTTAAGATATATTTCCTATTTAATTTTGCGAATTTATCACTTATTATATATAATTATATATTTTGGGTTAATTTATAGGTATAATTATTATATATATTGAGTATATTTATAAAAATACAAATATATTCATATAGTATATTATGTTATATTATTCATTTGTATAGCATAAATAACTTATCTCTAAGTTTCCGTTGCATTTCAAGTTCGATTTTAGAGATTTCAATGAATTTTACGTTATATTGAATAATTGTACTTCTAAGGCTAAAATTGAGGTTTCAAGGTATTATTTTTAAAATATAACTTTATTAGGTCATTTTAATTAACTTTCCTAACTTAGCTGTAAAGTTTAAGCTCGATTAAATAAATTTTTCTTAAAGGCTCAAAATTTGATTACAATTATCCTAAAAGTGATTTTAGGTTTTCACATAATATAAATTCAACTACACATAACTAAATAAGGTAATAGGCATTCTAGGCATTTTGAACCTATTACACTCTTATTCCACTCTATAATAATTACAGTTCCATTTCTCTCTTATTTCATTAAACGAAGTGAATGAGCCACTAGAAAAAACAAAGTCATTAAGGATAAGCCTACTTTAACAAAGATGAAATCAATTTCTCGGTAATGGAATACTTTTAACTTAAATAATTGCAAAATAAAAAGTACGTAAATGAAATCTAAAATTTTATAATAACTTAGAACTAAAATATATCGCTAGAATCGATTGACATCAAGAAGAAGAAGGTATTATTTTGTTAGATTAGAACTTTGAAATTTCATACCAAATCAATGTAAAAGTGGAGAAATATATGCTTATCTAATAGCTTAGCTCTAGTCCATATAGGTGCTTTTGGGATATTAAGAGCTTTATTCTCTCTTCACATTTATGCTTTACATACAAAGTTATTGTCGTTGTTTATCATGCTACGCAATTGAAGCATAACAACTTAGCCACATATACATACCTTAGTATATGTAGATAAAGACATATATCAAATAACCACAAATTTGATGTCGGAGGAGTTACACCAACTTGTACTATTGCCATATGGCAATTCATAAAAATCATTGACAACATGTTAGTCAAACCAACCTTTTGCGTCACCTTCTATATAATTCGATACATACAATATATATATATATTTAAATAAACCAATATTCCACAAAATTTTCTACAAAAACTTCTGTAAGGCTTGAAACATTAAAATGTAAACATAATATTCTATAAAACCTTTTGCATGACCTAACATAGAACTAAAAAGAAAAAATGTCTAAGACATAAAGTTCCATGTAATTTGAAAGTAGGTATATCATAAGCCAAAGTCCTTAATTTTCCTTACAGCTACAACAGTTACATCATTTCCACATCCAAGTATACGTCATAACCAAAATCATTGTAGAAATTAGCGTCATCCATAGTTCTTACTCCTATAAAAAGAAAGAAATCCACAAGAGTGGTCAGGTTTAGCACACAGTTATTGCAGCCATGTACTAATTGTGATATTTCCTAAGTAGAAGATGATGAAACTCAAATCATCGAGATACTTTTTGATGCAATGGCTTGAAATTAATCAGAGCTCCAATGTCATATGTGTTTAAAGGGTAACAATGGATGACCTCTTAGAAAGCAGTTGTAAAAAAAAAAAAAAAAAAACTTTGTGAAAAATGTTATGGCAAGCAGATAATACCTTGACGGTAACAGTTTTGATATCATTATTACAAGTAGTATCAAAGAAGAGGTAGAGCCTTAACCACTATGGTCTCATAGTAGATTGTGATATCATTTAAATAGAAGGTGACGAAACACTAACCATTGGTGTGTCTTTTGGTGTAATAACCTAAAGTTAACTAGAACTTCAAAATTAAGCATACTCATGAAGGAACAATGGGTGATCTCTTAAAAACTATTGTATTAAAAAATAAAGCTATTCAATATATTATGCCAAAGCGAACAGCACATCGGTAAGAGTTTCAGTTGTGTCATTATACGACTACCATGAACAAGAGCATACATACATACTTCTAATGCATTAAACAACAAAGCTATTATCGTTTACTTTAGTAGCTCAATATATCATAGTTTTAGATCCTTAAGATCTAAAATAACTAACACTCTAACTTGCTCATATGTGTGTGTGTGTGTGTATAGAAATCAGTATAAGGAGTTTCAGTCGGGTCATTATACGATTGCCATGTAGAAAAACATAAGTACATACTTCTAACGCAGTAAATATCAAAGCTAGTATCTTTTACTTTAATAGCTCAATATATCATAGTTTTAGAGCCTTAAGACCTAATGTAACTAAAACCTTAACTTGCTTTCTCTCTCTCTCTCTCTCTCTCTCTCTCTCTCTCTATATATATATATATATATAATATGTATGTATTCGGTGTTAGGAATTCCCAAAATACCCATGAGTCATATTAGAAATATTAGTAAATTATAAACTAAAATTAGAAATATTAATAAAAGTGACCCTATAAATTTGAATTTAAAACAATAAGTAATAAAATAAGATAATATAAAATTTTCAAATTCTAAGTACATTACTTATTATTTATTGAAATCGAAAGTACGTAAAATACATTTCGATAACGACTAAATCGCTAAAGATAAATTATATATATACTAAAAATCATAGAATGACCTAAATAATATTTAAGAGTGTTTACTTGTACCCTACATATATTTACGTGTAGGTAAAAATATGCAAAAGTACTTAAAGTTCTTAAAATTAGCTAAAAATTTACTAAATAATTAAATAAAATTATATAAAAATTAAGGAAAAAAAAAATCAAGGAAAGGGGGAATGAATCAGATCAAGTCATGGCAGTAAGAAGAGTAAGAAACCAAAATTAACCAATAAAAAACAAGTAACAAACAAGGCAAAATGGAAGGGATATGGGCCTTATCTTGTCCTAATTAATGCATAATAATTCCTATAAGGCCCTATAAATAGCAAGAAAATTTACAAAGCTCATTTCGTTAGTTAGAAATTAGAAAAAATTGAGAGGGAAAATTAGGGTTTTAGAAATTTTGTCCTAAATTTATGTAAATAGGGCAAGAAAGTCGAACCTACATACCACTACCACTTAGAACCGAACCACCACCACCTTCCCATTCCCAACCTACCACCTGGATCGGCCGATACACCTGAACTAGTGTTGAAAGCCAAAAAGCTTTTGAACTAGCTGAGTCTCACAGCTCCTCCGATTTTGCAAAATTCCTTAAAATTGTTTATTATGCTTAAAAAATTATTAAATTTATTATTCTAATGTTTTATTATATTTAGATTTAGGGAAAAGAAGTGATTAAGTTTAATCACGTCTGTAAATATAGGGTTTTTTAGAAATTAGATAAAACCAAGAATGATTAAAATTAGAAATAAATAGGCTTAGGAGTATAATTTGGAGCTTAATTTTTTTTTTTTTTGTAGAATGCTTAAGTGATATAGAACAGTGCTATGAAGCCATTTTTTTAAAATTAATTTTCAAAATTTTAAGTAAATTTTTAGCCCTAAAATGATAAAAAATGGGTAATTTTGCCTTAATTAAGTAATTAAATGATTAATTACTAATTTAAAAGGTAATTAGATATTTAAGGATATTAATCTTTGATGTAGAAACCTAATCCCAATCTTTGGAGTATTTATTGTAATTAATATGGAAATTATGTGGTAATTGTGGGAAATTTAGGAATATGTGAAATTGGATTGTAATAAATATAAAAAAATAGGTTAAATTGGATAATATAATAATAATATTAGTATAAAATAAATTTGATACAAAATTTAATTTTAGGTAATTGGATAAAAAATGTAAAATTTTCTCACATCAAGAGTAAATCAAGTATCTTAATTAGGATTAGAGTGTATCAAATAGGTTAAAATACTAAATTAAGACCTAGTATGATATTAGAATACTTGAGCCTAATGAGATTAATTTTATATTAGGATTCGAGCGTATTTAGGATTCCTCGTAGTTAAAAACAATTTAAAACCAAAACTGGAATCTAATTTAGAAACTGAACCCCGAGCTAATGTAGAGAAAATATTAGTAAATAATAGGTTTATATGGAGAGGTGAGTTAAATTGTAACTTAGAATGTATCATCAAAGTATAACTACTAAAAAGACGTGTTTGTATTATAGGATATCTAAGGACGAATCAACTTGCAATTAAGTGATTGAACGGTTGAGAATTTCAGGTAAGTTGGGTTTATTTCTTCATCGTATTTGGAGTACTATTTTAGGGTACTCGGAGATTTAGGATTGTCTATGATTGTAATTGTTAGTAGTTTTATGCATGTGTTTGCGTATCTAACTTCGTGTTAGAATTTGTGTTGTGATTGATGATTGTAATGACTAGATTTATATGAAATTATGTGAACACCCTAAATTGGACTTAATCATAATTGATCTTAAAACCCTAAATTGTTATGCATTGTAGCTTTTTAGGGGATCATTAGGATTCTCCAACTAAACATCAATACTTTTGAAAAAGATAACGCTGGATAGCAAATTGGTCTTTTTCTCATCCTTAGCCAAACTAAATGACATGGGAGAAGGTCATGGTAAAGATGAGGGTATTGGTTTAAAGGATAGTCTTAGGAGGAGCAATGTCTCCATTGCACAAATCTAGGTTTGGTTATGAGCTGTTGCATGATATGAAAACTCTTCAACCCAAATTAAAACAGGTAGAATTACTCTGATTTCGCAACGGACCGGACTGCATTGTGTAATGATACTTGCTTGTTGTATTACATGAAAATAATTGCTTGATAATCTTATTTGTGTTTTTATACATTCATGAGTCTCCAATTCGACTTATTGAGCTACAGTTGTTCATACTCATATAAATCCTTTTACAGATCATGATCTCTGATTAATATGCCGGCCTATAACTATCCGGAAGTTAGTTCTTTTTGAAGCCTAAGGGTGTGAGGATAAAATTGCCTAATAGTTAATGTATATCTAATGTCTCACTAGTATCTTTAAAACTAAAAAAACTGATATTTGATATGTAAATCAGCCGACTATTATGATATGATGTAGAATCACCCAGGAATTCTACAGTAATGCACATGTAATCATATATATATGTGTTGACTTAAAGCTTTAATATTTACTATAACTTTAGTTAAATTCTTAATTGAATTATTTACTTCAAAGTAAGGAGTCATTGACATCTTGTGTAAATCGTGTTTACATGGCGGGACTGTTATAACTCTATGACTTCGGGGCATAACACTAGTTGCATCATCTCAATAATTCAATCCACTGAACATAGTACATAGTTAACTTTTTTTGGTTCCTTCTCATGTTTTAGTGATTCATTATCAGTATAGATGATGGCTTTTCTAAGAAAAAGATAATGTCATTTCACAGTGAGATCCTCACTAAATATTAATACATGTTTTGATATACTTGTTAAGATTTAACTTAATTTTTCATAAATTATGTAGCCACTATTAGAAAGTTGAAAGTTTCTTCTTTATCCTTAACAAATGTCCTAGAAGCACTTATTAATGGAATGTTTGTCAAGCCCAAAACAAAATTGAACACTAACAACTTAGACTTCCATTAAACATAAGCCCATTTCAAAGTAGCATGGATTCATTAAAATTTGCCACTTTCCATGAAGCATATTAAGAATACACTATGATAGCATTAGCTTTCCAATAGTTTACGGGACAACCAAAATAATGTAGTATAATATGTAAACAATAGTAAAGTATAAGTTTCTTATGTTGTATTTGCTACACTGAATTCAACTTGAAATTTTTAAAAGTTTTAATTGTTTGTTATGTATAAGTACCACACTAAAATAACATTTCGATAGTATGCTATTATAATCGTTTAGTTTAACTATACTTCCTATGCCATTATTGTTTTGTAATCATTGTCGTCAACACCACTACAACACCATTTGATATACAATAAAAAAGTTTTGACTCCTTACGATAGGAATCAAGCTGTTGGTCTTCTAACTTAAGCTTAAGCACTAGGGCTCGAGAACTTAGTGATGCGCATTATCCTTTCCCGACCCACACCTGTAAAATTCAAGCTACTTCTACCTACCAACGTGCTACCATAACCTAGTAGAGCTCCCCTGTGCCTATCAGTTGTCTTTGAATGCTAACTTAAGGAGTACTTAGTTGACAGCTTGGCTTACTGGTCTCCTAGCTCAGCCAACTCCATTTCGAGCTACGTGGAAAACATCCAAGCTGAATCCATCTTTGGAGAATTTGCAACTTAGCTCGGCTTAACATCAATTAGCCTGACTATACTCCTTTGTTTGTTTCTATCAAAAGCTTGCCTTTAACTGTTGACCACATGTCTAAGCCTCTCACGAAAGGAACTTGCTGCCCAAATTTTATTTTATTTTTTATTTCTCTTTTATACCCTATTACATTTCTTGTACTTTACTCATTTTGGATATTAACCTTTTCGTCTTTTCCATATTTATTAAGTTATCCTAGATTTTTTGGTATAAACATTCATGTATTTTATAGCCATAAAGATGATCTTGTCCTAAATCAATGAATATACAAAATTCCGTTTTATGTAAGCTACTTGCTTACTTTGCTTTTACTCTTATCCTAACTCTTAAGTAAGAATAGATGGCAAGTGACCCAATTGAATTAGTTCATGCATCATATCGAGTTAGTTTGTGAGTTCATAAAGTTCATTAGTGCGTCATATCTTTGGATTCATTCTTGGGTTTTGCTTGTTCTCGCACATTTCACCTTTCATTTCAAGCTTTCTATGAGCTTCAACCCATCTCCCAGATATGGCTATCCTCATCTGTCCATAGTAAGGCATATCATCTTAGTATCAAAGCAGAAGTTTGCAATAAGTAAACTATTGTCTTGTTGTGCTACTGCATTGTTGCATGACTATTATTTGTGTTTAAAGTGTGTTGAGTAGTGGAGTGGCTATTGAGGTTATGTTCGAATTAGCCGTAAGAGTTTAAGTAAGTAGTAGGAGTGGTGGTTTTGCTCCATTATGGTAGCTGTTGTGTAATACTTTATTTTACTCTATTTCGAGCTACAAAAAACTAAGTAAGTAGTAACTGGATATTTTTGTGTTGGGTTCGATGAAGTTAGTAGTGTTGTGATAAGGCATAGTTGATTTGTGGGTTTGGTTTCTATTTAGTTAGTGGGTTAATAGATTGGGAGTGGTTGTGTGTTATTTTTTAACAATATGAGTACTACTTATTGTTGAGAACATGAGATAACTTTAGTATTAATGTTGGTATTAGAGACAACAATAGTATGGTTATTCATTGTGCTTGACAAAATACCCTTAAAAACTCTAAAGAGCGATTTGATAAAATGGCTAACTTAATTACAGACTTGACTTAAGTTGTCCTTTCATTAGCTTCTCGACTTGTTGAGGTCATTTAAAATACTCCCTAAGTTGCTTCTGAAGTTAGAGCTGTCTTATGAGATGCTGGCATTGTGCGTCAACAATACCCAGCTCAACAAAAATGAGGTGGAGGAGTAGGAGGACATGCGTAAAGAAGAATCAATCTAGGTGTAGTAGATGAGGGGGGAAGAGATGAGTACTATGAAGCAAAGGATAGAGCTCGTGCACGACAAACTACTAACTATATAAAACTCCAACTTTCGAGCTTCAATGGCTCTAGAAACATTAATGGGAAGAAAAAGTAGAGAAAGTTTTTGAATAATATCAGTACAAAGACTATGATAAGGTTCAAACTACTGCTAAAGAATTCTCAAGTTATGCTGTGATGTGGTGCAGAAGCTTTCGGGTGATAAGATGACAAGATGGGTATAGAGAGGTTAGTACTTAGCCCAAAATAAAGAGAGTTCTCAAAGCTAAATTTGTACTCGATACTTACTCGCAAGATACTTTTGCTCAGCTTCAAGAATTAAGGTAAGGAAATCACATTGTCAACGAGTATGTATGAGAGTTTCAGGTACTTATGATCAGATGCAAGGTTAATGAGCCTTTAGTTTGAGCAGTATCCAGATTCTTAACCAGATTGAGGGTAGATATCTGGGTTGTGGTGAGTTGTTATAGTTTGTCATTTTGGATGAAGCTATTAAGATTACTCAATGAGTGGAGAGACAAAAGAGAAATAAGCTGATTTAACCTTTATTAAGCTGACAGTTCGAGGTAGTCAACTTACCTATGTTGGCAACTGAGCTCAACACAATACTGTGCTTAGTAAGAGGACTTTAGTCAAGTTCGAGCAAAAGAACTGCATTGCTAACCAAGAGGTGCCGAAGAGGTCTTACGAGAAAGGTCAAGGATTAGGACGGAGGACGAGTCAAATTAAGTGCTTTAAGTGTCAAGTTTTTAGTCACATGGCTGCCCAGTGCCCCAATCGACGTACTATGGTTATTAAAGGTCAACGCTTATCATTAAAGTAGGTAGTACTAACGAAGAACTTGAAGAGAAGCCTAAACTAGAAGAAGGAGCCAAGGTCTGTGGCAAAGCGCTTATTGAAGAAAACATGTATGCTGATTACCTGGATAAGTTAAGATTAGTTATCTGGTGATCCTTGAGAATTTAACCTTCTATTGAAGAAGAGCAATGAGAGTAAGCACTCATAGTGGATACTGAGAATTGTACTAATGTAACATTTGTTAACTTGGCTTGAAATCTTAAGTTACCGACTTTGTTACATCCAAGGCCATATAAGCTACATTGACTAAATAAGAAGAGAGAACTATACGTCACTGAGTAAGTACTGCTGTTAATCTCCATTTGAAACTATTTTGATGAGGTTCTCTATGATGTTCTTCCCATGTACGCATTGCATGTGTCTTTGGGCCGACCTTGGCTATTTTATCGAAAAGTCATATATGATGGGTTTAGGAATACATATGCATTTAAGAAAAAGATGGGAGGAAGATTACCTTAAACCCCATGGCCCCGAGCCAATTGAGCAAATTGTAGGCTAAGTTAGCTCGAGGATCCAAAAAGACTTTAGTACTAAGCCAATCCAAGCTTCAAGAACCCATCAAATGTAATGTGTCGAACTATCTATTGGTTAAGAGACTATTGCAGTTAAAGGAGCAAGTAGTACTATCTAAGGAGGTTAAAGAGCTGCTGGATGAGCATGTTAACCAGTTCTCTTAGCAATTCCTTAAATGATTGCCCCCTTTTCGAGGAATTGAGCATTGCACTGACTTAATACCTAGTGCTACCTAGCCAAATAAACCTACTTGTTAGATGAATCTTGAGCAAGCTACCAAGCTCCAAGGTAAGTCAATAAACTGTTAGAGAAAGAATATGTAAGAGAAAGTCTTAAGCCTTGTGCTATACTTGCATTACTTATTCCAATGAATGATGGTACTTAGCATATGTGTGTGGATAGTAGTGTTGTAAACAAGATAATGATTAAGTACAGATGTTCTATCCTAAGATTGGATGATATACTTGATGAATTAAATGGAGCTAGAATCTTCAATAAGATTGACCGAAAGTCCAGTTATCATTAAATTCATATGAGGCAAGTAGATGAATGGAAGACTATCTTTAAGACTTGATATGGTTTATATGAATGGATGGTGATGCCTTATGTGTAAGCCTTGTAATCAGAAGTTTAGAGTCGATATGGAAAATTTAAGGCGATCAGGTAAGTTGTCCGATCGAGCCTAAATTTTACAACGAAGCTAGGAATATTAATAAAAATGATCTCGTGATTTTGAATTTAGGAGAATAAATGATTAAATATTATAATATTGAATTATATCTATATTATCCGTTATTTATCGGAAACACATAAATTATGTTCCAATAATTAATGAATCGATATAGATAAATTATACACACACTAAAAATTATAAAATAACATAAATAATCTTTAGGAGTTGTGCTATATATCTATTTACGTATAGGTAAAAATACCCCAAATTAAATAAAATACTTAAAATAAGCTAATATAACATTAATTAATAAAGAAAAATTCATAAAACATAAATAAAATCATGTCGAAATGAAGAAATGTTTAGAATTGAGGTGTGGCATGCTAGGGATAAGATTTAAAATTAACTGGTTAGATTTACCCAACTAGAAAGTAAAAAAGAAGAAGAGATAAGGACACTTAGCAACCCAAAAATCAAAAGAAAACTTTAAGCCCTTCTATAAAATTAGAAACCATCCACCACAATTTTGGAAAAATTAGTAAAATTAATATGTAATTAAGGCTTATAAAGAAAACAGACATCCAACGATCACTTAGAATAAAACGGCTACCACCACTACTCCCTAGAACCACTACCTAAAGCTGCCAATACCCAAGGGGCCACCACTGGTGGCTAGAAGCTAATCGAATAATAAGTCTTCATTTTTCTTCCGATTTTGCTTAATTTATTAAAAATATCAAATTAATGTAGAAAATTATGAAATTTAGTATTATGAAGTATTTTTTGTATGAAAAATTAGGGAAAAATGTTAATTTGACAAACTTAGGTCCTAGGATATATATTACTTAAGAAATCCCTAAACCTAAGCTGGTTTTCAATACTGATTTAAATGATCTTAATAATGTAGTTTTAACTTCAAAATTTTTGTGTATACTATTTAGAGTGTTTATGATTATGGTATGAATACTTTTTCTACAAAATAAATTTTCTAAAATTTTGCTTAATTTTTAGGCCTTAAAATTATAGGTAAAAGAGTATTTTAAGTTAATGCTGTGATTTACAGTTAAGTTGGTATAAATACTGATTTAACATGTAATTAAGTGTCTTGGGATGTTATCTACTAATGCAGTATAATATTGGTAGTGTTTGAGTTGTTAGAAGTATGTATTGTGTATATTATGTGATGAAAATGTATATAGGATTAATGGGTGAAATTGGAAATCAAATAAACATAAAAATATTAGGCCAAAATTGATAATATGATAATAATAATAATATAAAATAAATTTGATATAAACTGAGTATTTAGGCAATTATATGGAAAATGTAGGTTATTCTCACATTAGGAGCAAATTCAGTAGTTAAATAAGGAAATGATGTATCATATCGATTTAATACTAGTTAGGAGCAAATCGGAAATTTCAGACAACCAAGTGTAATTTGATTAATTTCATATATTGGTTTGAAGGGAATTCCTAAGGTTTACATATAAAACTTGTAATTAGAATTGAATTAGAACCTAAATCAGAAACGAATTTAAAAACTGAATTAGAAATTAACCTAAAATAGATCAATAATAAGTAATATATATATATATATATATATAACTTGAATAATTGAGTAAAAACTATGATTTAGGAACTTATTATAATAAAGATATATATACAAAAGGAGTGTTTTTATTATAGGGATAAGTAGAGACGAGTTAATCCTATAATGAGTTAAGTGAGCAAGTCAAGGATCTCAGATACGTTAGGTTCAATACATCGCTATATTTTGGAGTACTATATTAGAGTACTCGAAGGTTTAGGATTGTGTTGTTTGTGCTTATAGGCAGTTGTTTGTGTGCATGCTTGTGTGTCTCTAACTATTTGGCTATATACTGATGCTTTGTTATGGTAATTTTTGTGAATGATGTAGAGTGAAATTGCTTTATCACCCTATATCGAATTTAACCATATTTGACCTAAAACCTTAATTAAATATGCATTACAACCCTTTAGGAGATGGCTAGGATTCTCCAACTAAATATCAACACCTTCGAAAGAGATACTAATAACATATGGCCTATTCTCTATCCTTAGTCAAACTAAATGATAGGAGAGGAGATCGTGGTAAAGATAATCACGGTGAGAGAGATGCCTCCATTACACAAACTTGGATTTGGTTATAAGTTGTTGCATAAACGTTGAAACTCCTTAGCTCGGATTGGAGAGGGTGAAATTTTTCTTATGTCACAATGGATCAGACCGCATTGTATGATAATGTTTATGTGATGCATTGCATTTAATAATTGTTTGAAGACCTTGTTTGTGTTTGATATGCATGTGTAAGTCTCTGTCTCGATTTAGTAAGTTATTGGTTGCTCATACCCTTATATATTTTCTTATAAGTACTGATTGAAATGTCGTACTATAATTATCTAGAGGTTAGTTTCTTTTTAAAGTGCCTTAGGGGAGTGAGGATCAAATTGGCTTATCAATCGAGTCTTTTAGAGTTTTTCTTGTTAACTCTTAGGTTTATGGGATGGTCATGTAGTATTTACTTACTAGACTACTATAATGTGTAAATATTTCCTATGGTCATAAGACAATATAGGTATATCTATGTAAATATGACTTAAAGTTTTTGGCTCTATATGTAAATTTTATCATTAATCTTAAACGAGTTGCTTACTTCAAAGCAAGGAGTCGTAAATGCCTTGTGTAAATCATATCTACAATAATGACTATAAGGTCAGTTACTATCATAGGTTGGTTTACATGTTAGAATTATTGCGACCCTGTTGCTTCAGAGCATAATACTTTGGCTTATCCAATGTTTCGAGTACTTTTATAAGTTTGATGAATCATGTGTTGAGAGATTTGATCAAAAGGTGTGTTATGTCTACTTTGATGACATCCTTGTGTACAATGTTAACCTGTCAAGTGATGCTGACCATCTTTAAGCTATGTTTGATGCACTCTAAGCTAAAAGGCTCTTTGGAAACTTAAAGAGGTGTTGTTTCTATTAAGAATAAGTGGTCTTCCTTGTTTATGTTGTGAACAAAGGACACTTACGTATTGATACTAAGAAGATCCGAGTTATTGTTGAATGGCTAACCCTAACCACATGTGCTGAAGTGAGAAGCTATCGTCACTTTATCAAAGATTTCAATACCATTGTTTTAGCCCTCACCGAGCTAACAAAGAAGATTATCAAGTTCAAGTGACAAAGTTTTATCAAGGTGAAGGAAAGATTGACCTCCTTTATGCCCCAAAGTCGTAGAGTCGTAATAGTCCGACCATGTAAACCAACCTATAACAGGAACTGACCTTACAATGCCTATCATAGATACGATTCACACAAGGTATTGATGACTTCTCGCTTTGAAATAAACAATTCATTTAAGAATTTAACTAAAATTTACAACAATGATTAAAACCTTAAGTCAATATATATAATTACATGTACATTACTGTAGAATTCCTAAGTGATTGTACATCATATCATAACAACTAGCTAGTTTACATATTGTACATCAATTCTTCATCCTAAATATTCTGACAAGACCTTAAACAAAAACTTGATCATAGATTGGTTGATTCTTACTCCCTAAAACTTCAAAAGAGAACTAACCTATAGATAATTATAACATGGCATAATTAATCAGAAGTTAGGACCTATAAAATAATCTATATGGGTATGAGTAACTATAACTTAGTAAATTGAATTGGAAACTCATGAATGTATACAAACACAATCAAGGTTATCAAGCAATTATTTCATGAAATGCAACAAACAAGTATCATCACACAACGTAGTCCAGTTCATTGTGAAATCAGAGTAATTTCGCCCACTCTAATTCGAGTTGAAGAGTTTTCATGTTATACAATAACTTACAACCAGACTTAGGTTTGTGTAATAGAGATACTACTCTTCCTAAGACTATCCTTCAAACTAATACCCTCATTTTCACCGCGTCCTCCTCTCCTGTCACTTAGTTCGGCTAAAGATGAGGAAAAAACCAATTTGCTATCTAGTGCTATCTTTTTTTAAGGTATCAGTGTTTGGTTGGAGAATCCTAATGATATCCTACAAGGTTAAAATGCATATCTTTTTAGGGTATTTAGGTTGATTAGGATTATATTCGGTTTAAGGTGATTAGACAATTCCATACCACTCCAATTATAATAGTCATCAAACATAACACAAATTTCAGCACGAAATCAGATATACAAGTACATACATAAAACTACTTACAATCGTAATCATACACAAACCTAAGTCTCCGAGTACTCTAAAATAGTACTCCATAATACAATGAAACATTAAACCCAACTTACTTGGAATTCTGAGTCGCTCAACCACTTACCGCAGGTTGACTCGTCTCCGTGTGTCCTATAATATAAATACGCTCTTTTTAGTACTTATACTTGAATGATGCATATTCTAAGTTAGGATTTAACTCGATTTTCCTTATATACTTATCATTGACTAACGATTCATCTTACTTTAGTTTGAGGTTCGGTTTCCAAATCCAATTTCAGTTCAGTTTCTAATTCAATTTTAACTACGAGTAATCTTAAAATACGTTTCGAACTCTAATGTAAAATTATTCACATTAAACTTAAGTATCCTAATATCATACTAAGTCTTAATTCAGTATTCTAACCCATTCGACACACTTTAATCCTAATTAATGTACTGGATTTACTTTCAATATGAGAAAATTTTACATTTTTGGTGTAATTACCTAAAATTAATTTTTGTACTAGATTTAATATGTATCAGAATTATTATTATATTATCTAATTTAACCTACTATTTTATATTTATTAAAATTCCAATTTCACATATTACTAAATTACTCACATTTACTACATAATTCCTACATTAATTGCAATTAACACTCCAAATGCTAAGATTATGTTTACACATTAGAGATTAACATCTTTAAACATCTAATTACCTTATAAATCAGTAATTAATCATTTAATTACTTAATTAATCCAAAATTACTCATTTTTCTCATCATTTTAGGGCTAAAAAATTACTTAAAATTTTCAAAAATTAATTTAAAAAAAATGGCTTCATAGTACTGTTCTATATCACTTAAGTATTTTACAGAAAAATTTTGAGCTCCAAGCTATACTCTTAAGCTTATTTATTTTTAATTCTAAATATATTCGATTTTGTCCAATTTCTTAAGAGCCTTATATTTACAAACATGATTAAACTTAATCACTATTTTTTTGTAAATCTACATACAATAAAACATCAGAATAACAAAATCCATCATTTTCTAAGCAAAATTAACAATTGTAATAAATTTTGCAAAAGTAGTTGAAAATTAGACTCACCTAACTCTTAAGTTTCCAGCCAACAGCGATGGCTTATGATGTGTCGGCCGGTCCAGGTGCTCGGTTTGGAGTAGGGTGGTCGTGGTGGTTTGTTCCTAGGTGGTGGTAATGTATGGGTTCGATCTACTTGTTCTAATTGCATAGATTTGAGAAAATATTTTTCTAAAACCCAAATTTCTTTCAATTTCTAGTGCTCTCTAATTTCCCTAATCTTCTAACTATCCAAAGGGTCTTCTCCATTTTTTTGGCTATTTATAGGGCCATATAGCAATTATGGTGTATTAATTTGGACAAGATAAAGCCTATATCTATTCCCATGTGCTTTTTTTGTTGCTTAATTCTAATTGGTTCTTTTTTTTCCCTTCTTCCCTTAGTTACCACGACTTGATTTGGAGTATTCCCTATTTCTCTAATTTTTCTTTGATTTTTTTTATAATTTTCTTTAATTATTTAGCAATTTTCTAACAAATTTTGGATAATTTAGGTAATTTTGCGTACTTCTACCTCCACGTAAATACATATAGGGTATAAGTAAATACTCTTAAATATTATTTAGGTTATTCTATGATTTTTAGTATATATATAATTTATCTCTAGCGATTCATTAGTTATCAAAATGTATTTTACGCATTTTCGACAAATAACGAGTAATATACTTAAAATTTAAAAATTTTATATTCTCTTATTTTGTTAATTATTTTCTTAAATTCAAACTTATAGGGTCACTTTTAGGGATTACTTATCTTTAGCTTTAATTTGTAATTTAGATTTGATTGGATCCTTTAGCCGATCGCCCTAAACTTCGTGTACTAAAACTAATCTTATAGTTACAAGGCTTATATTTTGAGCTTACAACCTCTACACCCGTGCTGGCTTTGCTTAACTTTAAGAAGGTGTTTGAACTTAAGTGTGATGCACCAAGTGTTAGTATAGGAGCTATGTTAACATAAGAAAGTTGACCTGTTGTATATCATAGTGAAAAGTTGAGGGGAACCCAATTGAATAACTTTGTATGTGACAAAGAACTCCTTGCACTGATCCAAGCTCTTTAAGTATAGCAACATGACCTTTTGTTAAGAGAGTTTATCATTTATATTGATAATAAGTCCTTAAGATACCTCAACAATCAAACCAAGCTCTCAAAGAGGTAAGCTTAATGGGTTGAACTTTTGGAATGATTCAATTTTGTGATTAAGTATAAAGGCAAGATCAATATAGTTGCTGATGCCCTGTTAAAAAAGCTTGTTCTTCTCACTAAGTCGTAGACCCAACTTTTAGGATTTACGAGCATCAAGGAGCAATATCCTCAATACCCTCATTTTAGTCCATATTTAGACGTTATGGATATCTACTATAAGGCAACAAGAGAAGCTCATTTTGGTAGGCTTTCTAGACATTTTAGATAAAGAAGGATGTACAAAATGTTGAATGCAAGATTCTTTTAGCCTAATATGAGGCACGGTGTACACTGTGTGGTTGAGAGTTATACAACCTGCAGAAAGGCAAACTGTGGGCTGATTTGAGCATGAACTTTGTCCTCGATTTACCCCAAATTGCTTAAAGCAAAGACTCAGTGATGGTTATCATAGGCAGGTTTAGTAAGATGGTATACTTTGTACCTGTACAAAGACTGACGATGCTTCAGCTATTACTTTTCTCTTTTTGCAAGAGATCATTCGTTTGTACAACATATTGAGGAGTGTGGTATCAAATTGGGATGTATACCTACTTGTGGTCAAATTTTCTTATAGTAGAACAGTACAAGCCACCATTAGGCCTATACCATTTGAGGTCAACAATGGTTTCAACCCCAAGCTTCCTCTTAATTACACCTAGATGCCATCGTTCAACTAAGAGGATGAAGAAGTAAGAGCTAAAGCTCAGTCCTTCCAATAGATCTATTGAAAAGTTTCTCAACAAATCAGCTAAGCAACCAAGAAAATGGAGGAAATGGGAAAAGGAAGAAAGGTGAAGCAATTTCAACTCAGTAATTTGGTCATGTTGCTCCTGAGCAAAAAGAGATTTTCTAGCAAGAGCAAGAACAAATTGTTTGACCAAGTTGAAGGACCATTCAAGATACTCAAGAAGATCAACAATAATACCTATCGAATGGAATTGCCCAAAGACTTTGGAGTATCTGACGTGCTTAACATTACTAACCTCAGCCTGTACTAACTAGATGAAGCACAATAGGAAGAGTAACCAGATTTGATGCCAAATCCAAATTAACTAGGAAGGAATGATATGAATTAAGTTATGGGCCCTTTGAATGAAGCTCGAGCATAAAGGCTTTAGATCATAGTGAGGCACATTCTCCTTATCGACCCACGCCCAAAGAATTTAAGTTGCTTTTACCCACTGACCTACTACAATTTCTGAACTAAGCTCTCTTGTACCTATCAATTGTCTCTAAATGTCGACTTGAGGATTACTCAGTTCATAGTTCGTCTTACTCGCCCCCCAGCTTAGCCAACCCTGTTCCAAGTTGCCTAGAAAACATCTGAGCTAAATTTACCTTAGGAAAATCTGTAGCTTAAGCCTACCTCTAATTGTCAACCACATGTCCAAAGCCTTTCACGAATGGAACTTGTTGCTCGAATATGATATTTTTCTTATTTCTCTTTTATACCCTATTACGCTCTTTTTATTTTACTCATTTTAGACATTATCCTTTTTATCTTTTCCATATTTAGTAGGTTTTCCTAGATTCTTGAGTATAAATACCCATGTATTTTATAGCTGCAAGATGATCTTATCCTAAATCAACGAATATACAAAATTCCCTTTTGTGTAAGCTATTTGCTTACTTTAATTTTACTCTTATCATAAGCCGTAAGTAAGGTTAGGTGACAAACAACATCATTAAATTAGCTCGTATGTCATACTGAGCTAGTTCGTGAGTTCGCGGAGTTTGTAAGTGCGTCATATCCTTGGATTCATTTGTGTATTTTGCTTGTTCTTGCGTATTTCATCCTTTGTTTCAAGCTTTG
Source organism: Lumnitzera racemosa (assembly GCA_024138005.1). Lineage (NCBI taxonomy): Eukaryota > Viridiplantae > Streptophyta > Magnoliopsida > Myrtales > Combretaceae > Lumnitzera > Lumnitzera racemosa. The sequence goes on from JAMXBC010000004.1 coordinate 109,868,448, forward strand.
ACCCATCTCCTAAATACAATCATCCCGTGTCATCCTTGGAGTGGCATATCACCTTACTACTTGCATAAATTGATCCATTGATAGTAGCAAGGGTAATGATGAGGTGATGGCTATGTGAGGGCCATAATTGTCATAGACGGTATAGTGCAATGAAGGTATTAATAATGTGATGACGGTGACACTTGTAGAGGTAATGGTGGTGGTGAACTAAATTGATAGTGATGGTGCAATAATGTGATGGTAGTGGAGGCATATGAGGTTTTTAAGATGGTAAAAATTATGGATGTAATGTAATGTAATGATGGTAGTAAATAATAATGGTAATAATGTAATGATGATGGTGGTAGCTTGATGCTAGTGTTGCATTAAAGGTGGTGGTGACAACCATAGAGGCAGTAGAGCTAGTTTTGATAGTGATTATGATGGTGGTGGTAAGGTTGAAATGGTGGTACCTAAAAGACAGCGATAGTAATAATAGTAGTAATAGCAGAGAGATAATGCTGAAGTGGTGATTAAAAGAAGTATTAATTCGAGATTTTCGTTAATAGGTTTTATTTTATGGTCTCCTAAGATTTTTGTGTAGCCAAATTTAAGAGACAAAAATCTTGACATTTGTCCAATGGTAAGGCAAGTTTGATATAGTACAAAACTTATCACGTAAATCAACTATAGTCCTATTAGGTATTTTAAAAAGTTTCAAACTAAACGATACCTATTTATACATTTTTGTCTTAGAGTAAGATGCAGAGGGGAAAAAAGAAGAAAAGAAATAAAAGGCAAGACTAATCCATGCCGGCAATGGGGCATTAAATTTTTCTTGTATTGGGATACCTGGTTTAAACGGACTAAAGAATAAAGCCAACCATTGTCATGCATGCAGGCAACCGCAGGCTTCAAAATGCAGCAAAACTTGAACTGGTTCAATATACACGAAAATTCTTCCTATCACATGAAAAGATTTTTTTTTTCTTTAAAGAATTATTTGACCAATTTATTATATATCACGTATGTTAAGTATATACAAAAAATATGGCCGTCAGCATTGTTCATATCCCATGTGGTCAACTCCTTTATATAGCTCGTATGAAGATTTTTATATTTTTTAACAAATGCAACTGGTAAAAATCTGAATAAATTAAGGAAGCAATAATGGCAGAAGAAAATGTGCATTATGATCATTTTAATATGTCAGGACTCCAACAGAATAATTAGATTATTATAATATATGATCATAATATATCATGGAAGTTAAACGGTTCCAAAATCATGGGAGGTAAATACACTGAGGGTCATGGCAAAATCATTTCTCTTTTGGCAACAAAAACATCGTTTATTCATGTTGTCTAAATCACATTAATGGTGTCTGCAAACACTGAAAACCTGAAGACATAGATTAACATGTCTCTGCCCTAACACGTATTACCATAGTTATGAAAAAATAAAATATTGGACGCATACGAGGCAAAAGAAGGTGAGAAGAAGTCCGTTATTGCTTCTATTTTGAAGATTCTAAGGAAATACATCCGCTCACAAACTCCCACACAGAGACCTAAAAACTCATGCAGAAAGGATTTTGAATCATAAGTTAATTGAGTCTATTCTTTGACACAATAAATGACCCATTGTAAGATCCAACCTAAAGTGTTGGGGTGTAAATAAATCAAAGTCTGGTTTACAAATTACTCAAATCCGATTCAATTATTACTTGAATTCAATTCGGTGATAATCGAGTTAAACTCGAACTTTAAAATATTAAGCACATCAGATTTGCAAACCTAATTAAGTTTTATATAATTTTTAACATATTTAAATATAAGTGAATCTAATATTAGTTAGAAAAAAATTATAAAATGTTCAAAGTTTAATTGAGTTAATTCAGTTCAACTCGAGTTTGATTATCTATCTGTTCGATTCGATTCGATTCGATTACATCCCTAATCAAGTGTAAGATAAATGTGTTGGTAAATCAATTTTCAAACCATGCAACAATTCTCTATAACTACAGCAGAATTCAAACTAATATCTTCTCTTTTGCATTAGATTTTACAAATTTCCAAATACTAACACTAATTATAAAATAACTTAGGACTAGAGGCAAATGACCTTAAGATTAGGTGTGTAAATAAGATAATTTTACTTCCAAACTACACTTTATTTTAGTTTAATATTTATTTGAGTTTGATTTAGCAATAGTTTGAGTTGCTTGAATAATTTATTTAGTCGAGCTTGATTTTACAATGTTTATCTCAATTAGCTCATGTTCGTAATCAAGTTTGGGTCAAGCTTATAAATTAGTCAAGTTTGAATCAGTTTTGAATATCAATATTATTCTAATTAGAATGATAATATTTTTTGGACAAGTAAGTAGAAACAAGTATAATCAAGTCAAGTTCAAGCTAATTAAGTACTATATTAAATCAAACTTGAGATCAAAATTACAAATTTGATCAGATTTTGTCTAGTTTAAGCTCGTAATTAACATTGTATTATCGTGACTTGACTCGATGTATAGCATCGTTTGGGATTTGACGTATCCTCATGCACAAACACCCATGAAGGATTGGCAAAAGAAACTCCCGTAGCTTGCATTAAGGACTGCCCCAATTCGTTGTAGAAGTATCCTTAGCGAAAGGTCAATAGCTTCTATGGCCTCCCTAATGGCAATATGCTGAAAGAAGCAAAAGGTTAATGAAAATTCACCCATCAACTCGACAAAAAAACAAGGATTTCTTGACAATAAGAGAATGCATTATACAATTTCATTAGAGATATGTGACATACGTTTAATATTGTGTAGTCTATTTGTATCACATCAACACAATGAAAGACGTAATTTGACACCGCTTGCTTATCAAATGCTCTCAAGGCACTTATTTAAAAAGAAAAAAAAAAAAAGAACTTAATTATAAAAAGTAGACACAGTTTTGCAATCCCGTTAGGTACGTTAGTGGAATGCTCTCTATGAACCGAAAAGTTTAACAAAATTTTTTTCTATATAAAATATGCAATAGGAGGGAAAAGTTGTTTCCTTCCATATGCAAATTGATCTAGATAATGCGGGTGCAAGACCAGTTCATTTCTTTGTGGAGACTTATCAATCATTTAAGTCAATCACCGTCATTGTCTTCGGGATATCATCTGGAAAAAATATTAAGGCAACTCATTCACTGCCAAGTGGTACATTAATAATACAGAGAACCAAAAAAAAAAAAGGTTGCTTAATTTTCCCTACAACAGCATCACATACAAAGTTAGAATCTAGTTAAATCCTAAGTAATATACACTTGTAATACGTGTGCCTCAAAATAATAAAAATGTTTTGATATATTTATTTAATGTAAAATTGCAATTATAAGAAAACAACGACTACCCTCCATCACGCCGTCTATACATTCCATATATATATATATATGTATGTGTGTGTATATATATATATACACTTTATAGAGCGGAGTTCAACAATCAATTTTCATTTAACAATGTGCATATATTGTATGGGGGAGATTTGAAGCAAACCTAAGCAGCAAGGCGTGATTATATGTATATTATTTAAGATGAAATATATTTTGTCGCAAAAACTTGGAAGGTATCTGATTCCGGCATATTCCGAAGTTGAAATTTTGTTATGCTAACCTTAAAACTTACGGGAAATACATCATAGGATACAATCCATTTAAAAGAGGTGGACATTTTGGGAAGTCAGACTCTGACATTTTGCCTGGGGGTTGACAAATCTCCAACTGTCAACTCACCAAGTTGCAATTATTTAAAATTTCCCTTTAAAAAGTCCACGGATTAAAAATCTCAAACGTGTTGTATTTGAAGATCAGCACAACCAATCAACGTTCACGTGCATGTCTCGCAGCTTGTTGGCTTAGTGCATGCTTTAGTATTCTTCCAATTATTTCTTGTCTCCATAGTTGTATATAATACGTCTTTTTGTGCGGGAAATATTATGAAAATGCTAGTACGTTTTTTAAGATAATCGAGGCAGAATATTATTCCTTTGTAGACATTTTTTTCGTGTTTGTTATAACCGGGTTTTAATTTTAAAAATGTCAGATACTATAATAGCAATCTCTAAGAATTATGGTAACCAGTTACTTTCAGACGTAGATAGTGATGGGGATATAAATATATAGTGGACAATGGTTAAGATGGCGTATTACTCTAGTTACTACAATAGAAGTATAGAATATTAGAAAAACGCTTTATGATTGTAATACAACAAGTTCAAAGATCAAACAATAATCCTAAAGATACAAAGTTAATTATCCATGTTATCATATACATATTAGATTATAATAAATATTAGGAAAATTCACAAGTATGGTTTATCCAAGCTCCCGACCCCAGCGTGAATGTCTTTCGTTAGCAAAGAAGTGATATGATTCATTGATAGTGCAACACATATATGATAAGTAAAACCATATAAAAACCACATAATCTCACTCATTTTATGTGTCATACTTTTAACAGAGAATGTTGTTAAAAATGAATAAACCAGTTATTTACCTCCTTTTTCTTTTTTTTCCAATCTGCGGAAGTGCTATTTATGGTTGCAATCGGATTGTTTTTACCAAAGTTTAGAGTTATCAACATGAGCCATATAAAAGGGTTGAGTTGATGTTGGTCTAATGGTTTGTCGTTGGTATAGCTTATGGTTCGGTTTTATGGTTTAAGATGGTGGCTATGAGCCTGTAATTATAACTCAATTTCAATTCGATTCTTCTTCTTCTTCTCTCTCTTTTTTTCTTTCTTTTTTTTTTTGGCCAATTATATTATCTGTTATAATATGTAAGGAGGAAAAATCAAACTTGATTGATCTCGTTGGAAGCCATTATTCATCTTGTATAATTACAAAGACCTTAACTGATTAATTAGAGGATATCATTCAATTGACGCACAACCTTACACAGTGAAAGATAATACAAAAAAGTTATCTCATCATTATTAAGGTGGGATGTTAAGTGTAATTTTCTAAAAAAAAAAAAGAAAATTATCCATTTATTCCATTATTGCCTTTTTGCTCATGGAAGAGCCATTACGGTATTCAATTGTATTTTAGACCCGCAAATACAATTCCATGACGAATTTCTAATAAAAAAATTATTGAAGAGCCATTCGTTCCATTTTTTCCCTTAAAGTATCCTCATTAAAGCCAAAATAAAAAATGACAATCTTGTTATAGTTTTATTCTATTTTTTAGTAATAACTATTATATTATAGTCTTATCTCATTTAGTGAAGTAAACAGGCTTTAAAATGCTTGTACCTAATTACACTAAGTATCATTTAGTTGAAGCAATTTCATGATATCTGATCGGATTAAACCTTTTATCCTTTGTTGTTTGGCTTTATAATTAATTATGGTATCGAACAAAAGAGGCCTTAGAGGTCCTAGAGAATTAGATAAAAACCTAAAAATAAGCAACATCAAATATTTGATGATATAAAAATCCATTTCAGTATAGTACAAAATAAATATATCTTAAAATTCTAAAAATAACCCTACACTAAATTTTCAAATTATAATATTAAACTCTATTATAATTTATATTGTGAGCAGTCAAATTTTTTATTTTTTATAATTTCTCAATCACGAAAATTTATATACAGTATTGTGCACACCGAATATGATACACAAACAAACTACGTTGGAAAGAATAATGAATCTATGGCCTACGAGCTGACAAACATCTATATATCCATTTTATGAAATGAAAGGAAACCAAAATATATATTACAATTAGGTCTCTAGATAAATCGTTTTATTATATGAAAGACAACAAAGTCTGTTAATTAACATTTGCATCAAGAAAATCAGGTTTGTCGCGATACGTTAAAACGAAGGGGTTTACATATTAGTTTTTACAAAAAGAAAATAAAATAAAATTAAGTTTATGAAAAAGTAGAAAGTTTCTTAATTTTATCAGGGATATCCGTTAATATTTTACTTACAACAAATCCTTTGTTATTGGTAGGATACATCTAAAAAGTTATGTCGAAGATTACGAGAATTATTTATGATATATTAGGCTCTCAAGATCTGATTATAGATTATTAGAACAAAAGGAGAACGAAACATTTGATGAATACTAACTGGCTCATACGCTTTCTGTTTTTATTCCAACAATATCACGCATTAAAACTTGAGAATTAAGAGGGATTCTTTAAGGAAAGATTGATATTTATATCATTTAACTATATTTAGCTTATACTCATATAATTTAGAAAATTCAGAAAATAATCAATACCAAAGATATAAAAGATGGAAGTTATAACATAGGTTTTCATTTATTTATTTATTTCATTGTAAGCACTTACAGTAGTTGTTAATAATATACGTTACACAAAGTACATGTTGCTTTCCCCTGATCATCATGCCTTTGCTTCTTCCGATGACATATTCAACGCTTCATTTGCAAAATTGAAAATCACTAGGAGCAGCTAAGTTCCCTAGGGTCACCCTCAGCCACAGCCACAGCCACAGCCATCCCGACTTATAAATTAAGAAGAAAAAGACAAAACAAAGGGGGAAAAAAAAAATAAAGAAAAGAAAGAGAGAAATCTTCCCGTACTGTACAGCCAACGACAAAATTTGACTTGAGAAACAACAAAATATATAAAAAAAAATATTGAGGGGGGTGGGGCGGAGGGGCAAGGAAGAAGAAGGATAAGAAAAGACAAATCGATTAAACAGGTGTATTATCAGCTTCATCAGAAATATTTAAAGAATAATCCTCCTTGATTTCAGCTTTATTATAATTGTTGTTATTATAATTATGATGGTTGTTGTTGTTGTCGTGGTTGTTGTCGTCCTCGTCGTTGTTGTTAAGTGGCTTCTCTTCCTCAACCTCAACGACAACACTACCTGCTTTGGTCAGCTCTTGAGCTCTTCTTGCTTGGTGCTCCCAATCAGTCCTTGATAACACCACCAACATTGTCACAAGGCATGACCCTTGCGCAGCCACCAATCCTAGCCACAGCCCTTCAAAGTCAAACCCCATGAAGAACGCCAATCCGACGGCGACAGGTGTCCCGACCAGATAAAAGCATCCTAGGTTTATGTTGGCTCCGACCTTAGGCCTAGCCGTGCCTCTAAGCACCCCACACCCTGTGGTCTGTGGACAATTCCCGATTTCACATAAACCGACGATTGGCAAGACCATGGATGTCAGCGCTATTATCTCCGAATCCTGGGTGAATAGGCTAGCCCAAACGTTTCTTACCATGACCGCGAAAAATAGAGCCGATAGACCCAACCCAAAGCTACATCCAAGGCCCACTATGGCCGCGAGCCTGGCCTTGGATGGCTGGTTCGCCCCGAGTTCGTTCCCCACGCGGGTGGACACGCTAAAGCTTAGGGAGGATGGGAAAATGTAAATCAAAGAAGTGGTTTGGATCAAAATCCCCATAGAGGCAACGGTTGCTCTGGGGTTTGCTAATAATCCGCATAGCAAGATCATGATCTCGTACCACCACCACTCGAGGCAGACCGAAATGCAGCTCGGAATCGCCAAGTTCAAGAGCGACTTCCATTCCTTGAAGCAATCCATGGATAGTCCACCCCATGTTTTCTTGTGGACCCCGGAGAATATAATGTAAACAATTAGGGATGCTACGAGGTTGAAATTTGTCCAAACCCCACTTAGCGCCACGCCTTTGATGCCCAAATTAAGGTATGTTACCAAGAAATAATTGATCGGTACGTGTGCCACTATCGACAGAGTTGCACAAAATGTAAGAGGCAGAGTGATGGATTGAGTCCGAAGGTAAATTCGTAAAGGGTGGAGTAGAGATTGAGCGAAAAGGTCTGGAATCGAATATAGGAGATAAGATTGTGCTTCGGTGGCTATATCTTCATCCTGGCCACATGAGATTAGGATGGTTTTCATGTTGAGCCAAAGGAATGATATGGGCAATGAGGTGAAAATAAGCAAAAGGATAGTCCTCTGGAGGGATAAGCCCAGGATGGTGTGCTTTTTAGCTCCGAAGGCTTGACCACAGATTGGTTCCATCCCCATGGCTAGACCAGAGAGGATGGAATAGCCGGTTATGTTAGCGAAACCGACGGCTAGGGAGCCACCGGCTAAGGCGAGCTCACCAAGGTGGCCGAGGAATAGCATGGAGATCATGGACCGTGAGTAGAGCAAGAGGCCGGTTAGTATCATGGGGAGGGCTATTGTGGTTATGGATTTGAATTCCTTAGTGGCTGTTGTGAGTAAGAGGTGGTGTGTGTCATTTTGCTCGTTGTCACAATAACATGCTGCTGCTGCTGCTGCTGCTGCTGTTGTTGTATTATTTGGTGGTGTTGATGGTGATGTGAGCAATGGGGAGTGAATTTCAGGCTGCTCCTTGTCATTTATAGGAACAACAACGTAAGGATAGTTTTTTCCCTCACATTTGCAAAACATAGGATTGTCGTCAGTCAGTTGACACATTGTGAATGTTTGTATAATTGCAACTTCTTCAGAGAGAAAGAGAGAGGGAGAGGGAGAGATTAAGGAGAGGGAGTGGGAGTGACAGAGGAAGGAGTTTATGTGTGATGAGGGGTCTCTTAAGACTAAGAATACGGGGCTATTTATAGGAATGTTCTGCTGACCGTATCTCCATTACACTCAATTCTGTTCTATTCATCCAATCTCAAACTCTATTTTTTTGCCCCCTTTTTCATTTATATATAATAACAATTTATAATTAATAGAGATACGAGCGAAAATCATCAAAGAATACCATGCTATTTAAAAGTTTAAGTTATGTTTTGACATTTTTTTCTTTTTCTTTTTCTTTTTTTTTTTGCTGGATACACAATAAACCTGAATATTAAGGAAATAAAGGTTAAAAATAAAATTTTAAAACAAAAGAGAGAATGTCTATTACTGCAATCTTGTGGAAATTAATTTAATGATTATAAAATATAGTGCCCAAGTTACACTTGATGATACCAATTATTTTTCCAACATCTATTACATGGAAACCATAAAAATATCAAAATTAGTATATAAGTGATAGTTGGGTAATCATTACATATACGGAAAAAAAAAATAATATTGAATCTTAAAGATGGGGACATATCGACATGATATATGCTTTATCAGTGCAAGCATAAATATATAGCTATTAAGTGGATATGTAGACCTATAAAAACAAGATCGTGGCAATGGATGTTGAGCAAATTTTATTTAAAAAAAAAAATGGAAAACCTCCAAAACACCCAATAATATTTTACTTCACTACCAGGTACACCTAAACTCAATCACAAGGTTGAATCGATCCAGAATTACTAATTCATGGATTGGATCGAACCATGACCGGTTAAGTTGATCACAGTTTCGAACTGGTTTAATAAGCTTGGGTTTAAAGACTTATTCATCGGCTCTTGAACTGGCTTCCTTTTTTTTTTAATTTTACTATTTATATTAATAATTTCTACTTTTTATTAATTTTTAATTTTTGTTAATTTTAATAATTTCCAATTTTTCATTAATTTTTAAGTTAGTTTTCTTCGAAATAATAAGTTTTAATGTCATGTATATGAATCTGATTAAAATTTTACTCCGTTCTAAAATAATAAATTTGTCTAGCATAAAATCAATACTAATATAATATTAAAATAATGAGTGATGTCAAATAAAACGAAAAATGTTACAACAGATAAATAATTTTCTTTGATCACAGATTTATGAACTGTAGTAAAGAAATAAAATATAATACGACTATTAATTGTAAATCGTTATAAAGAAATAAAATCATTTTTTTCTTTTCTTTTCTTTAATTTTTTTTTTTAAAGGAAGAAAAAAAATTGGTATTTGGCAAAAAAAAAAAAAATGAATCGATCGATTCAATGACGGATCAACTCATCAGTTAAACGACCTTTCGCTTTAGCGAACCTAAATGGTCGAACCGTTTAGATCTTTAAGATTGGCAATTCAAAAACCGATTTAAGTCCATCAGCATAAACCGGATCAAGTTAATTTACGATTTAAAACCGGCGGTGTGGGCATACAATCAAAGATTTGAAGAATTGAAGATTGATGTGGACCCACTATAGGAGGAGTCTAAAGTCAAGCGCAGGGATGTAAGCTGTCGCTTTACGATGGACGGCTTCTCATGAATAGAGACATTGTCTAAACAAAAGGAAGTAATTGTCGGTCCGAGGAAGCAGACGTGTAGTGACCGGCCTCTCTGCACCCCTTCCGGCCGCAATTTCACAAACCAGACCTGGATCCACTTACTGTTTGCAAATAACCATCATGTTTCTGTTAGTAAGTTTCGTGCTTATATTATCACACTATGCAATAAAAGGACAACTTTAATCCGTGCAACAATATAAATATAGAAGATTTTATGATCTACTTATAAGATAAATGTCTTGATTGAATTTTAGTATTAATAGGAGACTTAGACGGCTTCGATTATACATGGACAGTTCAACTGACTTTTACACAACTACAGAAGACTTCTGCAGTAGCTTAAAAAGTATTGAACGTTAAGAAGTTCTTGTAGTGTACTGTGAGATTCATATGGTCCCAACTGCCATTGAATTAGTCAAATGGACATAGGGCATTGTTTCATGAAAATATGAAACGGTAAGGATGAAGGTCAAAATACCTAAAATTAGTACCTGATAGATACCCATTAAGCCATGAATCTTGCAATGTCTAAGGAAAATCCTTTCCATCACTTTTAAGACATGTTCAATTTATCCTCTAACCTTTTTGGAATTGGACATTTCAGTCTCTTAAATCCATAAATGGCAGCAATTAATAAAATTGTAATTGACTTGTTCCCGAACCCATCATTTTGTGGAGACAGTCTCATATGATATGTTATATATACATATACGTAGGAATAGATAATGATCAATCCTATTTAAAGACCGACATTCATATCATTTGGTTATAAGGTCTTGATATTAGCTCATATTTTCATTAAAGACATAACAAACTTCTAATCAGATAATAATAGAATGAGGGGTGCTCCTAAACTAGTATTCTTCGTCAATCGTCATGAGTTATGTAAATGAATTATACCCATTGATCCATTTAATCCACCAATAATAAAAAGATAAAGTTAATTTCTTCTACTTGTTTAATAAACGAGATCGGTGGATAGAACGATCATTAGTCTGGTCGACTAATCCATCAAAACTTAATTTTTTTCAATGAATTTGAGCAAGCTAGTCCATGTGCCAACCACTTAACCTAACAATCCCATTAAACGCAAGCCACAAACTCATATTTCATAATTGACTAAAAAATAATTTCATGATTAATTTTTTTATAAAAATAAACATTTAATTACATGTTATATTGAATTACATGAAATCTTTTTTTATATATATATTCGTAATTTTCACCTTATGTACTTGTAATATTCCTTCTTTTAATTATAACCTAAATTTTTACAACTTTTAGCTTTGCATACCTGTATTATCATCAATTCGATAATTGGGCATATTTGCATTGCTCACTTTGCAAACTTGTGTAATATAATACCTTTTTCCATTATATAAAGCATAATTAAATAAAAAATTTATTAGACATATAACACAAATATGCAAAGTGAAAAGACAGAAAACTTAGATCACGTAATTAAGAAACTTAAATAACACAATTAGGCAAACCCGGTTAGCATATTGACCAATCTGACCTACCAAAACCTTTAATAGGTTGGCTTGTTGAGTTGGGATTTTATTACTTCTCTACATAGCCAAATAGAAACAGTATAGCATAACCTCAAGGTTGCCCCTTTTTCTATAATGTGCCTATAGGCAAATCAAGTCCAACATGACATATGAAGTAATTTTTAGGATAAACAGTTACCAAAAGAATAATATCTTTGGTTTTTTATAGTCAAGAGTAAGGAGCTCCTTGGAGTAGCATTGAAAGAGGGCAAGCTCGTTTGATCATGTATGGGGTTAAGTTAAAAAATCTTGTCTTGTTAATTAAACGAATTAAGATGGATAAACCCTTGAGAGTTCATCTCATTGTAGGTCTCTAGCCTAACTCATAGTGTAGCTTTGATGCCGGCCTACATAGGACGAGGATTATTTATAAATTAACAATATAGTTATGACTATGTCTACTACCTTGATCTTCTAGATTATGAAATTGTGGTATTGTATTTAATATTAGAAGCCAAGTTCTTCAAAGTAAAGAAAGTCATTTATCTTGAAATTTAGGATTACAATTTTTGTTTTCTTTTTTACTAAAAACTATTAATGAGTATCTTGAGCACTTGTTAATAGTTAAACAAAAAAGTTTTTCATATGTTAATATTTTCATAAATTATGTGATTATTCTCGAAAAAACGTAATGTTCTTCCTTGAGCTTAGTTATTAGTATCTTTAACTTTTTAGTGATATCCATCAAAAGAAACTTTTAAAATCATGGATAAATTCCAATTGGTAGACCAAATATGGAATATGGAAGAGGTTGCAAGTAGTATCTAATAATACCTAAATGGTTAATCTAGATATATAAAAGATCAAAGATTAAGAGGATAAATTAAATTAAATTCAATCAAAAGTTGAACTAGAATTAAATCAAATTAGTTTCATAATCGGATTAGGTCAAATCAAGATTAATAGTTGGAGTCAACCCGGATTTAACAAGACAAATATGATCTCTCACATGGGAATTTGAGAATTAATTATGCAAAACAAAATAGAAAAGGGACAAGCACACTTGGGCAACAAAAGTGCAAAGTGCCAAAGTGAGTGTGGGTTCAAGGATGGCAGAATGGTTGCTCAAAAGGACAGAAGAAGACGCACATTTAATACAAGTATGTTATCCCAGAAAAAATCTCCTGTCAGCAAATTGTGGGGAAGATAAATTTGGTTTCTTCTCCTTAGGGAACAAACAAATCCAATTGAGACTCAAACGGTGCTGGCGGAGAACTTCGCACCGGAAATTGTCGAGTAAAGTGAACGGCACAAAGTGGTTCCACGCCAACACTGAGTGGGGGTCAGTGTTCATGGTCACTGAAGCACTCTCTTGAGTCTAAGTCTCCCCCTCTTTTATGACATTTGAAATAGATACAAAAAAGCCCATCATAAGGGCAGGCATAGGCAGCACCCTTTTGACCATTTTTGCATATGGCCAAAACGTGAGAAAAATTGCATATTTGGAATCGTCTTTGTATGTTTTATATTGTTCTTCGCCATTATTATTCCATGTTACTGCATGCCTTGCTTGACTCAAGGATTCAACTTAGTTGACAGTGCCTGCTTTCTTTTTTACTTTTCCTAGTTAGTTAGCTTTACGTGTTAAAAGGGATGAAAACAGTATTCATTCCACATGAGAAATGAAATTTTGCTAAGTATATTAGGAATTTTCTTTGTCTTTTGTGTTTTACCTCTATAGTTATTTATATAATCCATATACAAATAGATGCATATATAGAAATTGTTCTCGATTAATTTCACTTGTAAATTTTTTAAATTACGTTATCTGATTATATATAAGTGTTTATATAATTATGAAACTTATCATCTGAAAGAAGTATAGGTGTATACAGGTTTAGGCACAATCCAATTTTAAATCGAAAATTTATACACAATCGCCAAGTTAATCTTCAGACTAGTAACTAGACCTTGCTCATGGTTCTAAGCTAGGATTACAAATGAATCGAGCTGCTCGCAAATCAGCTTAATTCGAACTCAATTAATAAACGAGTTGAACTTGAATTTAAAATAGATAAAATTTATTTATCTAAATAAGTTGAATTCGAACTCTAGTTTAGACTTATGAGTTTGTTAACTTAAACTTGTAAATCGGTCTCTTTTAGCTTGTAAGTAAATTTATAAATTTGATATATTATTAAAATTTAAACTTTAGAATGGTCAAAAGATTTTAGATTGGTCCAGGTGGCATTGTAATGGATTCTAAACTTTTCTTCCAAGTAAACTGAAACAACTAGACGTTTTTTCCGTCGGAGCTTTTCCGTATTCTTTGGTAAATTCTCGTGGTTCTTCCCCTTCCTTTTTTGGGTTTTATATTAGGTGCTTTCAGAGTTTCAAATTTAACTTTAAGACAACTTCAAAGAGAAGAACAAAAGACCTACCTTTCGGTGTAATCTTTTGGACGCAGGGGGGTGAAGATCTTGAAAGTATCCAAAATGACATCAACTACGACCAAGAAGAGCCATTTGATTGCATGCTAAATGTGAGGAAAACCCAAGAAGAGATAATTTTGATCGAATTTGATGGTAAAAACCAAGACACCTCCAAGGATATATCCACGTCGATTCCTGACGAATGTAAGAGCACAGTGCATTTAATCGTCAGTGGTGTCATGAGCTGTCGTTCAATTAACTTCTACTTCCCAATCTAATATAAAGGAAAAAAAGGTTAAAAGCAAGATAATGCCAAACGGCTTGGTAGGAGATTGGACTATGATTTCACCAATGGACATACAAAATACAACTGCCTCTTTTTCTAGTTATTTTATGTGAATCCAATCATAATGAAAGCGATTAATCAAGAGTTATTCATTCCTAGGGGCGGGGGGAAAAATTATTTATTCATTCAAATTAATTATTTAAGGATATAATTTAGTTGGATCAATTTACGAGTTTAACTCAGCATTTATTCAAACTCAATTCAAAAGTGCAAGCAACTTAAGTAATTTACAAATTGAACTAAAGGATTTGAGTCAAATATTAATATTAGTCTAGCCTAAATACTTTCTTGATATGGTTTAGCTTCTCTATCTTTTAAATAAGTCCTCTAACTCTTTTGAAAAACATATTTAGACCTTATTTTACTATTATTTGCTTGGAAAAAAAAATAATTTAGAAACAATAAAGCACTTTTCATTATTTTTAATGAGTGAAATGATCATTTAGAGGATCTAAAAGCCAATTTTTTTTTTAAGATTTGGTAATCTAAATACCCAATCTAAAAGAAATGTGAATTAACTACAAAAGGAAAATATAAGGGGTAAATCTATTTCTTTTTAAACCCTCATTGACTTGTAAGTGATTTTACCTTTAATTATGCTGTTGTATTAAAGGCATTACAAATATTGAATGCACAAGTTATCCAAAATCAAAATCTAATATTATAAAATATTTATGATATATCTACAATCATAAGGTACAATATGTGACTTCTGTAATTATGTCGTTAGAGGAAAGATGCCATTTTGTAAAGTTTGATAATTAATTAATCAAGTCCCCCTTTTATTTGACATCATAGTCAAATCTTTTAACGTTTCTTACTCCCGACTCCGGCAGAAACTTACTTTTCTTCCTTTTTGCCCATTTTCGAAAGTTAAAATGCTAAATAAGTTGTGTTTTCAAATTTAAACGCCAAATTGCAAAACGAAAAAGTTAAGATATCAAATAATGATATATCAAATTTTACTCTTTATAAAGTCCACTGATATCAGGTAAGTGTACCTATCAATTTTAATATAACGGATGCGAGTCCAAGTCGATCCCTCAGAGACTTCGAGTACTAATATTAACCTTAGCTTTATTATCTAACCGGAAAATTATGAAAGTTTGAATTAATTAAAAATACTAAAATTAACAAACTAACTTAATTATAAGACTTAATTAAGCAATTGAAAAAGCGATAAAATTAAGAACGATTTCAAGAAAATAATAACGTATTTAGAAATTATTTCCCCTATAGTTAATCATATGATCGCTTAAAATATATTCAATTCGGTTTCTATTATTCTTGACCGAAGGGATTCACAACTAAAGTTAATACTTTTCTCAAACATATTAACCATAATCCTAAATTATTCACCGGAATCTCTTCACTTAGTAATATAACTTAGAATTGCATTAATATATAATGAATTCCCTCACAATTAATTAACTTTCCGGAAGAAACATATATCTTATCTCTAAGTATACATGTAATTCTCTCCAATTATGTAAAGATCTAATTATATATGCAATTTCTCAATCAACATGCATAATATCATATATTGATATTCTAGAAATATCAATTAACAATTAAACGACATAATTGAGTCAAGTAAAAATAGAAACTTTATTGAAATTTCTAAATCAATCTAAGAATCACACGAAACCCTAGGTTTCATAATCCTAAATACACGAATTCTAAGCTATCATAATGAATCTAAAAACGAGTTCCATAAAAAACGTAAAATAAAACATGGAAAACTCCTTTGATTGATGAAAAATCTCTCTAATCTTGAAGTTGATGTTGTTTTCGCCTCTTTCTTGATGTTCTCCTTAAGTCTCTTTCTCTTCTCTTATGTCTCTCCGTTTTTGTAATGTCTCTCCCTTTCTTTTAAACCCTAAGATATCCTTTTATATGTGTATTACAAAGATTCTGTTTTCGTCACCAGACACGGCTTGGGACATAGCCATGTCCCTAGGTCGTGTAACTTTCTGCACTAAGACAAAATTTTCTACACAACTTCAAAACTTTATAACTTTTTCATTTGAACTCCGATTTGAGTGAAACTTGATTCCTTTTCTTCGTTTTCGATTCTAGAACGCGTTCAAACCTTGAAATCAAAATTTTATTCAATTAAGTATCAATTTATTTAAAGAAAACAAAAAATGTAAGTGAAATACTATAATATCACCATATGAAATATGTTTAAAATCAGAGTTATCAAATTTCCCCACACTTAAGTATTTGTTTGTCCTCAAGCAAATAAATCAAAACAAAACTTTCAAGACAATAAACGCTAAACAAAATTTATCACTATTTAGGAAACCGATGAACGAATACACTTAACTCGTAGAAAAGTAAGAAAATCATTCTCACTTAACTTGCAATAATAAAGTCAACCAATTTCATCTGACCATATTCGAATGCTCCAACAATACTTAATACTAAAGTTCACTAGTTAATTTATGAAAATCAAAGTTTACCCAAGTCATTTAACCAAGGATTCTTAAACTAAAAATTGGATTTAACATCTCGACAACCGAGAAAGAGTCATAAAAATTTTGTCCATTTGACTAAAGTGTATACAATTCTCTCTTCTATCTCACCAAGTACCATAATCTAAAACAAACACATTTTACATCCACTCATTCTCTGATCATCCTCCTAGTTCATGCTTTTGTTGAAAGGTCTTTTAAATTTACCTTATTTAAGCACAATTGTGTTGGTAGTGGGAAAGAATATCTCTCTTCTGACGGATCAAGACTGATCCATACCAACTTATTCCTTATATTGATAGCAGGAAAGAACCTTGCTCTTCTGACTGACCAAGGCCGATCCATATCAATTTTTTTTTTCCATTAGAATTGGCATTGGGATTCAATCTCGCTCTTCTGACGGACCAAGACGAATCCTTACCAATTTTTTCTATTCATACACTTGTTATTACTTTTGATCTCCAATCATTGTGATTTTTCAGGGGTTTCTCAAAAGAAGAATTTCATTTGTTTGTTTGCTAAAAATTATAGGACTCTCAAAAATTTCTGAGAGAAAGGTATACATAAAAGTAAATTTAAAAATAACCATAACTAACTCTTAACTAGTGATGTTGCTTCAATCTCAAGTCCTAAAATCCTAAGCTAAATAACCCGTAACTTTGCCTTCCAAAAATTTGACTAATCAATTCTAGTAAAGTATAATAAAATCAATAATAATCAAGATGAAACAGTTAATTTGCCTCAACACTTGTTAATCATCTATTGCAAGTTAACTTAAAAATTAATTGGGTCAAATGTGAATAATTGGTCTCCTAAACAGTAACAAATTCATATATATAGCTTCTCCACACTTAATAACATACATTATCCTCAATGTATGACGAAGAAAGCACAATATCATGATATCAAACAAGGAAAAACATCATAGGGAAAAAGGAAATACATGTATTGAAAAATAAACTAATACTTCCCTGCCTTGAAGCATAAGATATTCTAGTGGAGAAGGAGTGGCTAGTATCTCGACAATAGTGCCCTCATGATTAGAACATGATGTAACAGATGTGGACCTCCTTCAAACAATCTACTTTTCACTATTTTCCATTGACGACCTGAGAAGAAACATTGAATCGGGTTGGATTTGATGAAGAAATGTGTTGATGAAAACTAAATCGTAAGCAGAAGAAGAAGAGAAGAGAAAAGAAATATGTGTTGATGTGTGGAAGTGTGTGAGAGAGTATGTTTGTTGAAATAAATAGGGCGTGTGCTAAATCGTGTAGGTTTGGGTTGACACGGACTGGGACACGATCGTGTCCCTTGCCCATGTAACAATCTGTGTATGTCGTGTAGATTTTGGACACATACGGGCTGGGACACGACCATGTCCCATGCCCGTGTAACTTTCTGTTCCCATGCATGAAAACTGGATGCACACGGGCTGGGACACAACCGTGTCCCACGCCCGTGTAACATTCGATTCACAGGTGGGAAATTTTGGGCACACACGGGCTGAGACACGACCGTCTCCCTTGCCCATGTAACTTTCTGTGCCCACACAGTGAAATCGAAATCTGGGCGAACACGGGCTGGGACACGATCGTGTCCCACGCCCGTGTAACTTTCTGTGGGTGAGCAGTTTTAAAGGTTTGGATGGACACGGGCGAGGGTGGGACACGATCGTGTCCCTCGCCCGTGTAACTTTTTTTTAATTAAATTTAAAGATAAAGGAAACTTAGAAATAATAAAACTAAAGAGAAAAAGCAAAAATAAAGCTAAAAGAGAAAAGAACTATGACGAAAAATTGAAAGAAAATATACGAAGCAAAGCAAAGTTAGATAAAACGGAAAATAAAATGAAGAAAACTTAAAAAAACTAAAGCATAAGTAAAGTTAAACATGGGTTGCCTCCCAAGAAGCGCTATAGTTAACGTCGACAGCTCGACAGGATATGTCTTCTCATGATAGTTCTTCATCCAGGCGGAGATAGGACTTCTCCTGTATCTCGCTTTCGAACTCTCCATACGAGTGTAAATTTACCCTTCGGCCATCAACCTTGCCAATTCCATTTCATTGGTGAATAACTTCCATAGTTTCTCTCGTTATCATGCCACTTATCAAATTCATATAGCCTAAACTTCTTCATTTTGTTTGCTTTTAGCTTAGATGCGGTTGTCATTGCGGGTTTTGAACTTTTCACCGCAAAGACATGTTCCAAATGATTTCTTGACAATTTTGGTTCCAAAATTGGTGGCTTCTCTTTGAAAGATTTTAACCTACAATCCTTTGGCTTGTGGAGTGGATCAATCCCTTTCTTGTCCACAATGAATTCATGAACTTCTATTTGAGCAGCCACTTCTGCACAATTGAGCTTAATCACCAAATTTTCATCTTCCTTTTACAAGCAATAGCTTGAGGAATCTTTGGCAAGAGTTTCCTGCACACATGTAGATGTAATGATATTAGTGGCATTAACATTGTGACTTATGTCTTCTGAGTCAAGAAATTTGTTCGTTACCTCTGAAGTTTTAAAAACTATTTCATCATCCCCGACCCATAATATCAACTTATGCTCACTAATATCAAAAACAGCCTTAGCAGTGGCTAGGAAGGGTCGACCTAAAATGATTGACACCTCAATATCTTCATCTATATCAAGTATAACAAAATCCACGGGAAAAATGAATTTGTCTACTTGCACTAAAACATCCTCTATGATGCCTCTAGGGTATGTGACAAACCTATCGGCTAATTAAAGACTCATGCCCGTTAATTTAGGTTCTCCTAACCCTAGCTTTTTGAACAATTTATACGGCATCAAATTTATACTAGCTCTTAAATCTGCCAAAGCATTATCTACTAACAAATTGCTAAGCATACAAGGAATAGTAAAACTCCCCGGATCTTTTAATTTTTGTGGCACCTTTTTCCAGGAGAAGTGCCGAACATTCCTCGTTCAATGTGATGGTTGTAAGCTCCTCCAACTTCCTCTTGTTCAATAGAAGATCTTTTAAAAATTTCGCATGCTTTGACATCTGCAAGATGACATCAACAAGAGGTAAGTTAATGTGTAATTGTTTGAAAACATCAAGCAATTTACCGAATTCCTTATTCTGATCAATGTAACTTTGCTTAAGGCGCTGCGGGTAAGGGATGGGAGGCTTGTACTCCTTCACTTTTGGTAATTCCATATTTTCTTTTGATTTTAATGGCTTTGCATCTTCCTTACGGTTGACTTCCACTTCTTTCTCAACTACTTCCCCACTATCCTTCTTCTCCACTTGCAGTTTTCTTTCACTTCCCAAGGTCACTGCATTAACATGTTCCCTGGGATTGACCTATGTATTCCCTAGGAGTGTTCCCTGTGGTTTTTCAGAGATCATTTTTGCAAGTTGACCAATTTGATTCTCAAGATTGCGATTGGAAGCCTCTTGATTTCTCAACGATGATTCAATGTTAGATAGTCGAGCCTCATTGCCTTGAATATATTTTGTGAGAAGTTCTTCTACACTGGGCTTCTTTTCTTGAGGAAGAGGAGGTAGGAATAGTCTTTGAAATTCAGGTGGGCCAAAGTTGGTCTTCCGTTGGCCTTGATTTTGGTTTCCCCATGAGAAATTGGGGTGATTCCTCCATCCTGGATTGTAAGTGTTGCTATAAGGGTGATTTTGTTGCTTAGGTAGATTTCCTATATAATCTACCTGTTCCAGTTGTTCAGGTGCTCCATACCCCTGCATACCAAAATCACTTACATCCGATTGCACTTGTTGAGGGCCAACAGAGAGTGCATCAATCTTCTTACTCAATAGGTCCACCTTGGCTACCAGAGCAGTGGTCAAGTCCACTTCATAAACTCCCGTGGCTTTTTGCTTGGCTCTAGTGGTTTCCCATTGATAATTGTTCATCGCTATTCCTTCAATCAGGTTTTGTGCTTGCTTAGGTGTCTTTGTGTTCAAAGTACCTCCTGCAGATGCATCAATCATTTGTCTAGTGGATAAATGGAGACCATTGTAGAAGGTCTAAATCTGCATCCATAGTGGGAGGCCATGATGTAGGTACCTCCTGTGCAAGTCCTTAAACCTCTTCCAAGTATTATATAACGTCTCCGCTTTCAATTGAGCAAAACAAGAAATATCATTCCGAAGTTTAGCGGTCTTTGCAGGTGGGAAATACTTCTCCAAAAATTTCTCTACCAATTCATTCCAAGTTATGATTGAATTTCTTGGTAGGGAGTTTAACCACTGTTTTACTCTACCCCTCAAGGAGAAAGGGAATGGCCACAATCAGATGGCATCATCTGTGGCTCTGTTGATTTTAAAAGTATCACAAATCTCTAGAAAGCTAGAGATGTGGGTTTTAGGATCTTCATCTTGGAGACCATCAAACTGAACATATTGTTGCACCATTTGTGTGATGTTAGGTGCAATTTGGAAGTTATTAGCTGCGACGATTGGCCTTACAATACTAGAGTCAGCTCCAATAAGTGTAGGCCTTGAATAATCGGACATGGTCCGATTTGCTTCATTCCCGTTGTTAGCCATGTGTGGTGGATCTTCCTGCTCGATGAATTGAATGTTGGTCTCTTCACCTTCTTCCTTGATTTCAACAATTGACTCGTCGTCAATGGTCGCCACAATTTGTCTAGGCCGTGATTTCAAATTTTGAAGGGCAATTCTCTCAATTTCAGGGTCAAGTTCTACCAAATCTTCCGGGTTACTTCGAGTCATGCACTGCAAGGGTAAGAATTATAGAATCAATTGCAGCTCTAGCTAATGAAAATAAACAATGAAAACAAAAGAAAAAAAATGGTTAAAGTAATAAAGCAACTAGTGTTCTTAATATCGAAAATCCCCGGCAACGGCGCCAAAAACTTGATATCAGTTTTAATATAGCGGATGCGAGTCCAAGTCGATCCCTCAGAGACTTCAAGTACTAATATTAACCTTAGCTTTATTATCTAACCGGAAAATTATGAAAGTTTGAATTAATTAAAAATACTAAAATTAACAAACTAACTTAATTATAAGACTTAATTAAGCAATTGAAAAAGCGATAAAATTAAGAACGACTTCAAGAAAGTAATAACGTATTTAGAAATTATTTTCCCTAAAGTTAATCATGTGATCGCTTAAAATATATTCAATTCGGTTTCTATTATTCTTGATCGAAGGGATTCACAACTAAAGTCAATACCTTTCTCAAACATATTAACCCTATTCCTAAATTATTCACCGGAATCTCTTCACTTAGTAATATAACTTAGAATTGCATTAATGTATAATGAATTCCCTCACAATTAATTAACTTTCCGGAAGAAACATGTATCTTATCTCTAAGTATACATGTAATTCTCTCCAATTATGTAAAGATCTAATTATACATGCAATTTCTCAATCAACACGCATAATATCATATATTGATATTCTAGAAATATCAATTAACAATTAAACGACATAATTGAGTCAAGTAAAAATAGAAACTTTATTGAAATTTCTAAATCAATCCAAGAATCACACGAAACCCTAGGTTTCATAATCCTAAATACACGAATTCTAAGCTATCATAATGAATCTAAAAACGAGTTCCATAAAAAACGTAAAATAAAACATGGAAAACTTCTTTGATTGATGAAAAATCTCTCTAATCTTGAAGTTGATGTTGTTTTCGCCTCTTTCTTGATGTTCTCCTTAAGTCTCTTTCTCTTCTCTTGTGTCTCTCCGTTTTTGTAATGTCTCTCCCTTTCTTTTAAACCCTAAGATATCATTTTATATGTGTATTACAAGGATTCTGTTTTCGTCACCAGACACGGCCTGGGACATGGCCGTGTCCCCAGATCGTGTAACTTTCTGTACTAAGGCAAAATTTTCTGCACAACTTCATAATTTCTTCATTTGAACTTCGATTTAAGTGAAACTTGATTCATTTTCTTCGTTTTCGATCCTAGAACACGTTCAAACCTTGAAATCAAAATTTTACTCAATTAAGTATCAATTTCTTTAAAGAAAACAAAAAATGTAAAGGAAATACTATAAAATCACCATATGAAATATATTTAAAATTAGAGTTATCATCCACGTAATCATATTATGCTATCCTTTGGTTACTATAACTTCATGGTAACAAATCCTCTATTTGGTTTTTATTATTAGCTATACTACTAGACAAAAAGGGTTCCAAAGCGCTAAAAGTTAAAAAATTTATATCATATATTTTATAATGCAAAAATTTATTTCACGTGGTACAAAATAAATATCTTTAAAATTTGAAAAATAACCCCACACCAAATTCTCAAAACATAATATTAAACTTTATTTTAAGTCATATTATGAATAATTAAATTTTTTTAATTTTTATTAATGTTTCAATGACAAAAATTTGTATGTGATATTGTGTATATTAAATTTGGCACAATAAAATTGCAATATTCTATACTTTTTATACTTTACCGTCAAGTTCTTCTTATAATGTTCAATTCTACTACTCAATTATTATAAACACTTCATATCTCTACTCTCAATAATGAAATCAAACACCATTAATGATCCTTTTAATATATACGCTACTAAGAATTTCAATCTATTCTCTCTTCTCCCAAAAGAGAAAGAAGGACCAAACCCTATTAAAAGTCTAAAGAGTGGCCGTCCCAAATGGCTGACCAATCCTACACTTTTCATTTTCTCTTACACCTTTTTATCTCCTTTACTTCCACCCTATCAAAAGGAATGAGGTTCACCTTACTAGAACCCTATGCCTTTTTATCTTTTCCCTTACTTCTTTCTTATCAAAACCAAATGAGGTTCTCCCTACTAAAACCCCACCACTTAGCCTTGCTCTCCTCATCAATGTCTTGCAATTTGCCTTCAATTTCATCAATGGTATCCATATCGTCTCCCTTTAATAAGGCCTCGGCCATCAATTCCATTACTACTCTCTTTTTAGTAACATGTGGGTTGGTGGGTTTGGCCGTTTTGTTTCATTTTAGTTTCTTATTTTGTTAGTTTGTTTTATCTTTGCTAAGAGACTCCTCTCGGCTAAAGTGTTCAATTTCATTCTCAATAGGAGAATTTATTTGTTTGTTTAATTAATGTCTTCAACCCCAAATTGTTAAGCCAAATATTCATTATAAATTGGGCCTCTAATCCTAGTCTGTTTAGTTTGGTTGTTGATTTTTAGTTATGTGAAAAAATTGAATGTCTACTATGGATTCGGAGAGCATAAATTAGCTGCAGCAATTAACGCATGAATCTATCCTTCATATTGTACGTAGTTCATTGAAATCAATAAAAATTAATCGGATTGTCCCTATAAAGCTTTAAATAATGTTTTCCCAAAATAAATTCTCGTATGACCCGCTTCTCATATGTAAGACATATTATCATCTGCTGTCCAAAGTGTCTTTTATGAAAATTGTTGAAATTCATGAGCCCCACTTCATGTTTATCTTCTGGGAAGGATCCATATACTATGCCCCTCTCCTCGTGTATTGAAGACTCTGATTTTAAGATACTGGAATCAAAGTGGATTTCTCTAAATTGGTTCCTTTAAAGTCTCAGTCCGATTGCTATCAAAATACAAAAAAATCAAAATAAGTTATTCGCTCCTTGAACGAGGCATTTCGAAGAAAACACCTAAAGTATTCCGTTTGAATTTTTTTGTCTTTTTAATACAACGTTTATTTTTTTGTCGCTCTTCTGTTTTTGGATACTTTGTCTTCTTCCTTACAATCGACTGCCCATTTTGCTTGTTTCCATCTTTTGGCATTTTCCTTGTTATGGAAAGTGAAAATTTTGGAGCTGGAATTATCTTGGATGTTTCGTTCCGTAAAAGAGAAAAATGCAAAACCAGATTTACACAGTCGTACATAATTTTTTTACAAAAGGATGACAGACTCCGGAGCAAGACAAGAAAGGATACGTAGCAACTGTAGAACCAAAGATACGAGTATATTATAAAAGAATATTTCAACCAGTATCGAAAAAATTGAAGTCACACGATGATAAGCCTGCACCATAGAGTTTTGATTTTCAAACCCAAATTTGGTGAATTTCCCTGGTTTTATTACCTGACCACTATTAACGGACATTTTCATCGACAAATATTTATCTATTGGCATCAATGAAGTGAACTTTGCAAATCAGTTGAGCTCGAGCTCTATTAGTTAATAGACTAATTTAAACTCAAGATTAAACTTATTTATCTAAATAAACTAAGCTCGAATTTTAATTTAGACTCGCAAGTTAACTTGTTTAGCTCGTGAGTAGACCTACAAGTTTTATATATATTACAAATATTATATATCATTAGAATCTAAAAACTAATATTTATATAATAAATATAAATACATAATATATTATAGGATGATCTATTCATTAATTTATTTATTTATATATTTATTCATTTTTTTATACTTAAACTCGTGAATAACTGGAGATCAACTAGCTTTAGGCTTAACTCGACTTGAGCTTTATTAATAAACAAGTCAAGTTGAAGCCTCAATTTCGGGTTCTATAAAAAGTACGACTCAAGCTCAAGTTCAATAATTTTAAAAAGAGCTAAGTCTGATTCTTCAAAAATTTAACTCAGCTCAACTCATTTGTAGCCCTAACTCTTATTCGTTTTATTATTTTCTAACAAAATTTTAACATAATAGGGAAATTAGAAAACCAAGTGCCTTAAAATTTTAACTAACAATATATAAATAATATATATATATATATATTAGCCTAAGAGTATATTGTTATATGGATTTTTCTACGATCTCATATTTATTTTTTACAATACCCGTCTAGCCTTCCATTCCACAATTAATTTATATTATTTTAAATCTAAACTAGTGAACAAATTACGAATTCAACAATCAAGATTTTAAAAGAAAAAAGGTCAATCAATGATGAGATAGAGGATTAATCCAGTTTTATGTAAACATAGAATAAAATTTTTTATTTAATTTAATATCACAAAAATTATATAACCAAATACTGTATATGAGTACATCTAGCCTTTAATAGTTACGTACCGTGGTGATAAATGATTGGAATAAATATTTATTTTTTTCACTTCTCAGTTATGATATCCCAGCCCACTTGAATGCATATTGTTAATAGGTCCAAATTCTGCATACCTTAGCCCATATTAGGAGTAGCTGTCCACTTCTTCCCTACTTAGTGTTATAAGCATTAGCGCCATAACCATAAATTAAGTTGCTTCCTACTTGAATGGCTATCATTAACAGGAATAAGCACAAGTTAATTCCTCTCAGTTTTGCAGCCTAATTTAACTCCATTACTTAATCTTTACACTCGTATTCCAAGTAAGATGACATATGGTCAAAGTGACTTCCTTTCTCTAATTTCCTAACTTATTATAACTATCAGTACTTACCCTATATGGATCTCTACCCTAAGGATGCAAGCAGGTTAAATCCGATAAAGCAACTATTTTGACTAAACCCATAGTAACCCTATTAGGTAGTTTTGTATAAGGTTTTAGACCAATTTGGAATTTTTTTTCTTAAAATATTATAAAGTTTTTATCCAATTTTGAGGATTTTTAAAAACCCTATGAATTATTTAAACCCAGTCCAAAAAGGACAAAAACATATTACTAAAGGGATAATACGGTGATTTTAAATAACCCTAATAATTTTTTTACGATATAGATTTTTTATGATAGAAAAATGAAGTTGATGTGTAAAGATATTAGGTTATTTTCTTTTAAGTTTTTATTCAAATCATCTAGTTTTTTAAAAATGTTTAATTTTTGTCACGGAAATATGAACCTTGAAGTATTTTAATTAAACTCGATTAGCTTATCGGTTGATTTATGCATTTTGGATTCATCCTATAAGTTAATTCGTCAGGTTCAATATATTCTTTGAAGTACTCATAGGTTCTTGAACAACCAAAATGAGTTTCATAATACTTTAAAAAGGGTATCAAGTCACGATCCAGTTTAAGAAACCTATTCGAAACATGTTTAATTTCATCCCCGCGGAACAAAAGGATGCAAAATAATATGATTTAAAGGGATGCTGGACTTATCAAAACTCAATCTAAGTCAACAATAATTCACCAATAATTCCAATTAACACCACAACCACTTTTTTTATTATTAAACTATAAACCCTAATTTGATTTTCAACATCTTTAAACCCTAATTTCAATGGAACACTTGATGAGAACTAAGACTTACCTATTAAAGTGTGTTTGGCCCTATGCTCTGATACTATAATAAGATGTGCCCCATATCTAAGAATAAGATTGAAAATACGATCTTTAAAGCAAGACTAATAATAAGATTTAATCTTTTGTATTTATATGGTTTAAGATAAAGAAAAGAAAGGATTTTTATGAATTTTATGTTAATGAGAAGAAAATAAAACAAAGGATATGAACACCTCTATCAATTGGATATGACTCATCAATTTAAGAAACTAACTAGTCTAATTAATTCAATGACTAACATAATTCACAGTCAAAAAAATAATCAATTTGTTAAAGAAGATCTAATATGACACAGGATTTCAATAACAAGGTTCAAGACTATCAAAATCATTATTTTACCTAGACTCGAAACATATAAAATTGGTAGTCTTTAAATCATATATAATTGGTAAAATCATGAGCTTATAAAACCATATACTTAAATTCATAATTCTATCAAGAGTTTGTACTAAAATAATTTTACATTTATTTAAATTAAGAAACATTTCATAAAAGTACAAACTCATAAAACCATAGATTTAATTTGTAATTTTAACAATATAGTTATGTACCAACAATGTTGCAAGAGGTTGGTAAGTACATATGTTTGCCATAACCCAATTGATTGATTGATAAGAATGACAATAAATTCTAACAGAAATTAATCTTATAAAATGTATTCATATAAAAAAAAAAAAAAGGTTTTATAATGTCAAACTTGTTCATTACAATGAAAATAAAGGCTCTACTTGTAATTTAATTAGCCAATAAGGACAAAAATATCATCAAAAATAACTAAATGCGCTTAAATAAACAAAGGAACATAACTACTTTAAAATATTAATGGCTTATTTATAGATTTCAAACCATTTGCCTCAAGAAAATTCTTTTGGCACAATTCTAGTTTAGTTTTTCAGTAAAAAATTCCTTGAAACTTTGAGCCCAATCCTTTTCAATTTGATTTTTGTTCATTCTTGGACATTCGTATCAATTCTTGAGATCTGATTGCCCATCAAAACTTAGGTTCAATCTTGAACATAACCTGTAGCTTTCCAAAATTTTAGGTTGGAAAGACCTCTAATAGTTTCATTAGCTACTTCTCTTGGTTTGACAATCAGTTTTCATTAACTTGAGAAGAGGTTCCATTCAACTAGTTTTGTTCATTCATCTCAATGTTGCCAATTATCCTTCCAACTTTTATGAAAGAAATTGGTTATCAATCATCAAAAACATTCAAAAATATGGTCAAATTCATTCGGAACAAAAAGTTATCAACAGCTCCATTTTTAGATACGATCTAACAAACCATAGTAGCATCCATAACTCTTTCAAAATTAAATACTAATCCTTGAATCACAAAAATTAATTATTCGATTTTAGTCAGGATATATGATCTATATATCATCAACATTTTGCAAGTTATATGATTATAGCAAGGATAAGACGGTCTCTACCCATATTTTCTTAATATTTTTTTGGAAGAGAGTAGGGATACTACACACACAATGTATGTATACCAATAAGAAAAACATATATGAGTTTTACATTGACCATGTATACACCAATTTGAGTCGAGATATGTATATGTGCTATCACTACATAATCTTAGTTTCCCTTGCAACTGCTATTTCCTGAACTGCTGCTATCCCCATAAATTTCATTACATCAAAAATTAAAAAATTAATAAAGGCCTTCATTACATCAAGCACGCCCCGAAGCCGAAGTGTCTATAACCAATGGCTATAATTTCAATTTCAAGAAGCAGTACCAGCAATGTTTTATGTTGTCATTTGTAATCCAGCCTTAACCAATTCATACAAAGCCCACAATACAACACCAATTAGAGTGTCCTTAACCAAGCTCTTTACAATATTTTCAACCAAACTCCTGGATCCACCAGCATCTGAGCTTCTTCCTGCAAGATCCCTGAACCGCAAGTCTCCTAGATCAGATACTAATGCGTATATAACTCCATTCATGTGGCCTTTTCCAATCACACCAACTACTCTTTTACTGTCATTCACAGCTTTGGCTCTCTTTAAGGACCAAGCAAGGTACTGAAAAATACATAATGAGAATGTCAACAAACATCCAGTAGCATGGCATTAGGATGGGAGATCTTAATAGTGAATGCGCACAAGGCCGATGGATGTGAGTTGTTGCTCGAAATAATCATGCCAATATCTACTAGCAAGAAATTTTGGATGTAATTGGACTGTGGAACCAAATCCAACGGTGGCGACAGAATGTCCTGTCCTGTTACAGTTTATGTCCGAATGCATTCCTAATTAGACAACAAGAATGTTGATTAGATACGTTAATTGCATTAGTCCCAAGAGATGTCTATGCAAACATGAGAGCGGCGAGTGTTCATTATCAACATAATAACATCGCACTGATTGTCCGCTAACACAAAATCTTGGATCAAGTTGATTGTGGAACCAAATTTTACATTGGAAGCGCGATTTGTTAGTATAGAGCACGTCTAGATACATTACTAGTTGGTCACCGAGATTTTATTTCTCTTCTAATAAGATATGTCAATTGAATTAAATAAATGTTTAGATGGTTGCTAATTCATCATTTAGAAATATCACTTACTGTGTCTCTTTCATGTATGAGAGGCTGCAAGAGTGCCGGATAAGAAAAACTCAGTCTCTCATAAAGCTGACTAGAACTACTTTCAGTGCTTGAGCTTGTGTCCTGCATATGAACAAAGTTCAGAGATTTCTGAGCAATAAGGCTCTCCGAATCCATATAAACAAAACATGAAGTGATGATTAGAATCTTTTGAGATTTGTTTATTAATTAGGATCTAAGCAACAATAGATTTGCATAAATCAAGAAGGAATAAAGCAATTCCAAAATAAAGAAACCTTGAGGTTCTTTCCTGACACATCAAGCGGCGATGCTATTCCACCAACAACTGACACCACTAAGCTTAGTTTCTCATTCCCTTTTAAGCAATTCCAAGCCCTTTCCAACTGTTTCATTCACACAAAAAAGATATTGATTATTTCGTATATTTACCATGATCTGCTATAAACAAGCAAGAATATGGTGATTTTAACGTACAACTCAAGTGGGATTATATGATGGAGGAATTGAAAAGCATACAGTGATTTCAATAGGCCGATCTCCCAAAACAATCTGAGCACCAACTTCTTCACCTGCTTTTCGAGCAGCACGAAACTGCACGTGCGGGAAGAATTTGAGAAGCAACGTTTTATTTCTTCCAATCATTTTGTGTGGCACATAAGTAAGAAGAAGAGTGCATGTACCTCGTCACCAAACGGGCGGTTGACATCAGAAGAGATTTTGGACGAGAAAGCTGCTAAGAGCAATCTTAGTGCCAGAGCCGTTTGGCCCCCTGTCATGTAGAATTCAAGGAGAAGTTTGTTACCCCCATGGACTTAGTTAAATGGGAGTGAAATGACAGAGCAAGGATTTGAACTAATGACCACCTACTCCAATACAACAGCATACTAAATTTGGTATCAGAACCAGCTGATATAAAAAGGTACACCAGTAGATACCATGTAGACTTGCAAATTTTTTTCTTAACAGATGATATGTCTTCAATCTAGCACTTACCTAAGTTGATGCTACGACCCACAGCACCGAAAAATCCAGTCCCACTTAGAGAAAACATACTGGAACGTAATTTCTGTCCATCATCGTTGGATGTGTACATAATCCCCGCCCTGAAAACACACTCTGCAGAATTTGAAGTTACAATGCGGATAGGATGCAACAAATTTTCAGGACCATACTCATTATACCAAGCACTGAGCAAACGAATAAGTACTTGAAACAAACAAACTCGACAAAATTTAAGCTCCAAACCCTTCATTTCACTTTGTATGAAAAGTTATTATTGCTCATTTCTCATTAAATCGGTAACAACTGAAACCAATGCTTAGTGTCCAAGAATCGAACCCAATTTCATATGCATATATGCATTACAGTCTACTGCAAAGCGCCAAGTTTTATATATTTAAACCGCAAATGAAACGGTTAGAGAAAATTTTTATATAATGAGTGAAAACGTGAGAAAAAGATTAATCAAATCAATCAAGGGCAAGTTACATGAACATAATAATAACAATGATCCGAAAATACCTGCTTCTACAGAGCTCAACCACGACATTATCCGGTTTGACGGCCTTCACCACCCGGTCCACATCCACAGCCGACTGCCGAGAAATATGTGTAGTGCCAACCAACCATATTGCCTCCGGCTCAACAAACTCGGTCCGCCAAGCCGGCACAGGACCGAACTGCCTTTTCTGGATCAAAACCAATGTGCCATTATCAGCCAAGTCGAGCAATTCAGGATGAGTCTGAGAAATCAAAGCTCGAGACTCCCGTAGGATGTCGGTTCTGAAATCGAAGTCCGGAGGTGGTGGTTTGATGGAGACTTTACTGGTGAAGGGTTTGATGTTTTTGGTTGTGACAGGACTTGGGTTTGTGGCGAATATAGGAAAAGTCGACCTTAGGATAGTGTCCATGGCGATTTGAGATCGAATGGTGGTGTGCAATGTGCGTGCGTGTGTGAAAGAGGAATAAGTTTTAGTGGACAGTGGGGTTTAGTTAGAGATTTTATTTTTGTGTTGTTTGTGATAACGTTCAACGGAATTCTAACGGTCGGGACGCATAGGGACTACGCGGAGATGTCCAATTCCACCCATTGCCGTGGGAAAGTAATTCACCGAGGTCGAGAAATATCTTATCCAATCATCTCAGGTTAGTTTATTTTAATATAAATTAAATTTTATTAAATTAATAATTTAGATTAACCACAATTACGATAATATCCTTTTATCAGTATTATTATAAAAAAATATGTTACCGTAAAAACCCCCTAATTTTGGATAAAAAGATAAATCGATAGCAAAGTATGGGAAAAAAAATAAAAAAAAGAAAAGAAAAGAATGGAAATGGAATATAGTGTAAATTTTATTTTGTTTTTGATAATATATAAAAGAAATAAAATTAATATTTGATAAAATCTTCCTTACTTTTATATTGATAAATATTGTCATAAAAGATAATTTTATAATTGTCATTTATTTCTATTCAACTCTACTCATTTCCCTTCAATTTTAAAGAGAAAATTAATGGCCTATAAATTGGAAACATTGCCATTAGTTTCCTTCCTTTTTTTTTTTTTTTCTACCCACTTCCACTCTACAATTAGAGACCTTTGTCCACAAAATTGAAAAGAAAGGCATGTGTAGTTTGGATTTTATTGGATCCATTTCGATTGGTGCATTTTTGTCTAGTTGTGTTACATCCCAAAACTCAAGCTGTTGGTTCTTTTGTTCTAAGGTTTCTAATCAAAGAGGGAAAATTCGAGTGTACTTGGGAAATTATACTAGTTTGGCAAATAATTTAATTCAATAAGAAGATGAGGCAAAAATAAACATAATGTATGTTTAAAACGATACTTACCTAACCACCCATCCAAATAAGAGAAAAACTTTAACGGTATTAGTATAATATATGAACCGATAAATAATATGTAAATATTAATAAAATTTTGATACGTGAAAATATAATTTATATTTTTTTAAAATAATACATTCCTTCATCATCACCTATCAAAATTTCACTAATATTCGTATGTCATTCATCATTAATTAATATTCGCATGTCATTCATCATTAATGAGATGTGCTAGTTTCACTGTACAATTTTTTATCAACAACATGATATATTAGTGCAAATTAATCTTTTTTTCAAGAGAGAATATAAACCTTATTTTTTACGGTTTTATTTAGGGAATGATATAAAGGAGATGGTGATATGATATGCAAATGACACTGACACTCTCTTAGATAGCAAACAATTAGACTAACAATACCTTCATATTTTCTCTTCTTACACACAACTTTAATTTATTAACAACACAACACAACACAAGAACACCCAATGAAAAAAAAAAAAAAAGCTCCATGATGAAGGGACATCAAGACACAGTATAAATACACATATAAAGCAGACGTGAAATCATTATTCTAAAATCAAATGGGCTCTACAAAGTGTAGATAGAATAGAAAAAACATCCACACGGATGTAATATTCATTGATAGCTCCATAGAGTTTCTCCATCAAAGCTATTCTCGAAGGAATAATAATCCCATGATGCCGATCTTATTATCCTCGGAGGACTCATCAGCATTCCTTTAGCCATGTCAACCAAAACCAAAAGCACATCTTCATCAATAAATTCTTCATATCCTACGTTTCCGTACGGATCCAATAAACCAACATCATCGGACTCCAAATGATCATTATTCTCCTCCTCCTCCTCGTCATCTTTGGTAGTTGGCTTCATCACTTGTCTAGAGGCTGCAGCCCTTGCAGCCGCAGTGTGAATATCCGCTGCGGATGTAGATGGTGGTGTAGGATAAGTGTGAACCAAGTTTGGGAAATTTAGAATAGCATTATGACCCTTTAAAGCTAGTGCTGCTGCATCATAGGCTGCCGCGGCCATCTCGGGTTTCGGGTACGTACCCAGCCAGATGCGGGTTGTCTTTTAAGGATAACACACGAGATATATATCGAATATTATCTATTTGCATCGTTTTTACTAATACTACTAAAACATTAGATTATAGATTTAAATATTGAATTTAAATATTTCTCTATTTATTCATTCCTTAATTTATAAATTAATAATTAAGATTATTTAAATTTTTAAAAAATCATATAATATCATCATATTATTTATAATCTTAATCATTAATTATATATAATAATAAATAAACTAATAGATGTTCGAATATTCATTATTTGTGATGTAATTTTCTGAGGGTTAATAAGTTCCACGTGGACCAGATGTGTTTAAGAAAAGACTTCGAAATGGAAAGTGGGAGACAGCGTGAGGACTTGGTTTGATCCACACACAGGCTCATACGCGGCTAACAAACACTATTATCATCCATTTAATCAAAACCGTTGTGTTGATGTTGATTTTTCAGAAAGTTGCAACTTTTGTAGCTAATGAAAATGAGGCCGTAAAATGGAACACGTACTTTCAACAAAACAACCTCGTCAGCAAAATCTCAATTATTCTGTTTTTCCGGGGGTTCATTGCAGGATGTTTTGCTGTTCACTTTTATCTTTCCGTCACTTTCCCACGAAAAGACTGGCGAATGGCGTGTAATGATCGTAGTGGTGCAACGATGACACGTTAGGGTTTGCCTAGAAATGTGGCGTATGTATTTATTATAATTCGGGGCTTATAATATATAGTATAATGTCTTAGCATGTATATTAGGATACAGAGGACTGAAAATTTATTATATTATTCTATTTGGTTAAACATATTATTTATTTGGCTTGATTTTATGAGCTATATAATAGGATTTAAAAAGTTTCATCTATCCTTAGAATGATTTAGAGATAATTGACTTAATAAGTTCTAAACAGAAAACGTTATATCAATTTGTTCACCTTCAACTTTTGTTAGATAAGCTCATGCATCATTAGGAAGGCTATTAGCCTTGAGCTTTTACAAGTTCAATGTAAATAATTATGAAATGAGTAAATTTTCATCTCATCTGTTTATTATCAAAACGATTCAACAAATATCATCAAGTCTAAGAACTTATAAATACTTGATCATTCCTTTTTATTTGACACAATTCTAGAAATCAGAGAAATAATATTCTATTATAAAACTTCTACTTACATTTAGGTAAAGAACGATCTCAATTATTTAAGAACTGTAAAGTTGATATCCTCCGTCCCTTAGATTCCCTTACCTGTTATTTATGCATTTGATACTTCTAAATTGCCTCTTTCTCTTCCTTATCATTATTTCTCCGATCATTTCATTAACTGTTATTTTTACATCACTACTTTAAAATCATATGTAACATAACATTTGCTTGACCACTTCAATTGGAACCCTTCATCTATATAGGGTCATTTATGCATCTACCTATCTAATTGTATGAAGACCATTAGAGAATGTTCTTTATATGTATATATTGAAAGTGAATAGCATTATATTTATGTTGGAGAGATAGGAGACATATACGATCATGAGGTGTATTAATGTAAATGGGATTGTACATGTTGGATTTTTACTAATTTGTAAATTTCAGCTGATGTGTAAATTTTTAGCAAGAGGACTAATCCACGTCTAAGTTTGTCTTTCTTTCATGCAATAACATTTTTTACGGTCATGTTTCGGTTCAAAGGTCTAATCCACAATTGGAATATTCATCGTTAAATCGGCAAGCGCAGTTACTTTGTGTGGCTGGTCGAGTAGACATGTGAAGATATAATTATTGATTTTGAAGCAGGAAGTTCAATTGGAAAGAAAGTTTACGATTATATTCTAGCGACATAAATATCGATTTTTTAATAAACAAATCAGATTCAATTCTTTTCTAGAACCACTCGTACCAAACTCTTTCTAGTTTTCCATGCACTTAAGACTCTTTCCACTTTTAAAGGGATCTTTAACAAGGGTCACCGCCAGTCCACTTGATAAAAATTGAAAAGGAAGCTTTTCAAAGTTAGATTATAAACTTCATGAGAGTTCTTGGAAAAAAGAAAAAAAAAAAAAAAATTGGCTAAATTGCAAATACACTCCGTGATCTTTACACCATGTGCACTTAACCTCTTATATTTGGAATTGTGCACTTATATCCTCGAATCTTTAAAAAAAAATATGCATTTAAACTACTTTTGGGGATCTAAATACACTTTTTTTAAAAAAAATTTAGGAGTCTAATCACAAATTTCAAAGATAAAGGGATTATGTGCATATAAAATAAACATAAGGGAGAAGTATTTGCACTTTTTTTTATTTTATGAAGGAAAGAGGATGACTAAAATAAAAAATTCAGTAGATAAATAAATAAATAATCAATCAAAAATGCAAATTCCAAAGTTTATGAAAGATACTTTTTGTAAAAATATTAAAATCAGAATGGGAGAAAAATAAATTGCAAGATGATGAGATTCAATTATATAAAAATGGAAGAAAATTATTTAAAATTTTTTATAAGATCATTTCATTTAGATTCTCTCCCCCCTTTTTTGAGTTTTAATTACTTTCTTGAAAAGTGTTAATCATGTAATTTTAATTTACACCCTTAAGTTACTTAAAACATTAATTATCTTACAATAAATTTTTTATCTTGCTTCTTTTTTTATGTAACTAATAATATTAATTTATTTATTTATTGACCTTTTTTATTTTAGTTGTCATCTTTTATTTTTATAATTAAAGAAAAAATATCAAATTACAAATACACCCCCTTATTTTTACACCATGTGCACTTAACACTCCTCCCACCCACCCACCCACCCCCATGTTTGAAATGGTGCATTTAAACCCCCAATCTTTTAAGAATGTGCATTTTCAATCCTCTTGAGGGGCTAGATGCATATTTTTTAAAGATTTAAGGATTTAAATGCACAATTTTAAAAATAAGGATAATAAATTCACATTAAACAAATATAATGTAATGTAGTTGTAATTTACCCCCAAAAAATTTTATTAAAAAAAAAAAAGGCTTCATGAGGATTATGAATGACAATTGATGTACTTTTAGCCTTCTAATCAGGAGGGACTACAAGTTCTCGGAATCAAGGAAGTGCTAATAAAACAGGTTTACAGGCCCAAAGATCGCCTTCTTATCTTATCATGTCTACCGCGTAATACGAATGAATTATATAAATTTAGGAAAACCAAATTATATAAATTAGACGTAACACAATACCACAGAGCACTAGTTAAATGTCTAAAAAAATAAAAAATAAGAAAAAAAAAAACAGAAAGAAATTTTTAATTAACGTTTATAGTAAATGAACTCAACTAGAAAACAAATACTTGATGGAAGTTGACTTGAATTGCAAAAAGAGAGGGAAAAAAACAAACAGACCAAAACGGAAACTTGTAAGCCGCTTTATTAAACTCGATCACTGCAGAAACACATCAAGATTATGTAAAGCAACTCCTTTTTACAATATTTTTATTCACCAAGAAAACAGAGGAGAAGATGTCAGCAACGCTCCCACTTGCATATATTCCAACAAAACATTCATTAAACAACACACCATTTTGGCCAAAAAAAAAAACAACACACCATTAGAAGCCTACAATGAGCTAATAATCCACACCAAATCAAGTCTCGATCGAACAGATAAAACAATTTGACCATTTGGCTACTCCTGGGACTTCAATTTCAAAGGTGATATTTTCTAAGTCAAACCTTTCAGCTATAACTAACAATTTTGTCGTGATCAGAATGGCAAGGAAATGTCAAACCGGAAGCCAAACAATAAAAAAAAAAAAAAAAAAAGCAACCAAGAAGCAGTTACATAAATTTACAGACAAATTCCAGCTAGCAAACTCCTAGAATCTCGTCAATTCTGAGAAACTTAGAAGGAAAATTTGGTTTTTGTGAGGCCAGGGGGGTGGTGGGGTGGGGTGGGAACTTCAATGATGAATCACATTGCTTACATGATTATCATCAGATATCCAACAGAACTCGAGACCAGATGAGATGCAGAAAACATGAAATCCCCCCCTTAACGCATAGCAAGTAACTCTCTGAAGAACATTTTGCCCAATGTAGAATAGAATAGCATTCCAACAAATTCATCCAGGGGAACTAAAGTGTTTTCTATAGATGATTAGAGCTCGTCTGGTCAGCACAGGCTTGACTAAAGAGATTCTATTTTGCTTTCTTCAAAAGAGTTGTGGTCCTAAACTCAGCATCATCCCTGACAAAGCTCCACCAGAGGTATGTAAGGGGAATAGTAGTTGCGTGCCAAAGAGCGTGAGCATCAACATAGCCCATGTAGGGTGGGAAGTCGTATATCTCCAAGAGCATTGCTATTCCACCAACAACAACCACAACCCACAGCTTCCAACGTGATGGATGATGAGTGGTGCCAGCCCAAATTGCCCATATGAGGAGCTGGGCAAGGCCCATGCCCACACACACTTTCATGTTGAGACCTGCAAAAAGGAAACTTAAGGAACACCATTTCCCCAAACCAAGAAACAGCGTAATGGAAACCAAGAGAGGCAATGGAGAACAGGAAACAAGACCACCAGATCAATGAGACATGCTACACCAGTTTACAACCAGAACTTTAGATAAAGCAACTGAACAGTAGCTATGTTTTCACTAATTGACTGAGAAATAGATGTTAAGGCCCTCAATTGTCAATAAGTTTTACTTCACAGACGCCAAAAGGCAGAAAACATGAGGTAGAATGACAGTCCATCTGCCAGATTCTCAAAAATTATAGGCATCCAACTTCAAATATAAACATGAAAGCAATCAAAACCTTTAATAATTACATTGGTGCATGCTGGGGAAGAGCTCCTATTTGATAGAAGAACGAGCAGTCATTATCAAGGAGTAATACCATAACCAGCTATAAATAGCAGCTATAAGACAACAATGAAAAGATCTGTAGAACATGGATTGTCCATATTAACAGGATTTCACTACTGAGCCAGCTAATGCCCTTCAACCGATATCATACTGCAGATCAGATGATAACATTCAGCCTTCACAAAAATATTAACGAACGAATGGCATGAAAATAAAGAAGACGAAATTATTAATTGGATTTGTTAACTTCTGGAACTTTTGGTTAAAAATAGATACATCCAGCAGACAGATGCATAATACCAAATTCTTTCAGCCCACATAGCCTGTATATAGCTAAGTTCAGATGTAATGATTCACTAGGAAGAGAGTTAAAAAAAATTAAAAAATAGAAAAGAAAAGAAAAGGAGAAGAAGAAGAAGAAGATAAACCAGAAGAACAAAGTTACAAAAACAAGAAGAAAGAAAAGAAAACAAAAGAAAAAAGAAAGAGGAGCAAAAAAAGTAAGAGAGGCAGTGGATGAGCAAAGTTAAAGAGGGTTTTAAGTACAGAATGAAGAAGTGATAGAAACCTTGAATCAGACTCCACAGGAAAGAACATATAGGACTTTAAATACTTGCTAGACAATATTAGTATAAGCACGTTTACAAGAGGTGTTCTTGTGTATGTGCCTTTCATTATTTGAGGCATCACTAATAACGAGAACGTCTATGAACTAATGGAATCAAAGACAACTGAAGTTTTTAGGTAATTAGATAAGGAAACTCACCATAATCAAGCTTAT
This sequence comes from Lumnitzera racemosa, assembly GCA_024138005.1. Classification (NCBI taxonomy): domain Eukaryota; kingdom Viridiplantae; phylum Streptophyta; class Magnoliopsida; order Myrtales; family Combretaceae; genus Lumnitzera; species Lumnitzera racemosa. The sequence goes on from JAMXBC010000004.1 coordinate 109,907,679, forward strand.
AAAAGTTGAGATACAGGATATGTGTCGTTACAAATGCCAACAGAGGGGCGGCAACCATTACCCTGGCAGCCTCATCTCTAACATTAAAAGCTCGCAGTATTGCCAAAATGAGAGAATATCCAAGTAATGCCACAGCAGATGAGTAATCAAGCTTTTCTGTGAAGTCCACATCTCTGTCAATGACATTGTGAAGATGCCAAGGGTGTAAACAGATGGGAATATTTCCATAACATAAGATGCCAACTCAATATAAGAATGGGGGAAAATTTTAAAAAAAAAAAAAGCAGGATTTTCAGCAATGGAGAAAAGTACTAAAAGTGATAATAGTTGACTTCTTATATACAACTGTTTATGGACTATTTCAATGACAATGGTTAAATGCTCAGCAGTATGCTGTGTCTTGTTGTGCTTCCGGGCCACCTCTCCATTATACGGCAACGTGTGGCACAAAAGAGTTCATGAAGTAGACACATACCTACTGTGAAAGACAGCACTCCAGAACCAGGAATTCATCGCTAGGAGGCCATAGATATGCCATAAGCAGGCATATTCATAGTAAGTTCTCTTGTTTGGCCTTAAGGGTAGCTTGTAGTACAAGAGAATGAAAAATGATAGCCAGCCATGAAAATGCATCGAGAGATTGAGCGCAGAAAAAGCAACAGAAACAGGTTCCTGAAATGACAGATTTAGCTTATTCAATCAAGAGAGAATATAGGAGATTATGACCCTTTCCCATATATCTCATATATAGTCTTGCTTCACTTCCTGAAAAAGACTAATACTACAAACCTGGATTCCATAGACTCTTTGGAAAGGCCATTTGCCATGATACTTGACTGGATTGTCACCAAGTTTTTGCCTTTCCTCCTCCCTTGCAAGCATACAGTGGTATCGACAATCACTCCGACAGTCCCAATGCTTCCATTTCAAATAAAGCGGTTCTTGCATATACCACGGCCCATTAACAGGTTTTCCATCTGATGAAAACTTACAATGTTGAAAGCACTTATCCCCAACACACCCTGTTTTCTCACAGTCTACCACGCAAGACCTACCAAAAGAAAGATACAACTAGCTAAAATACCAGAAATCCAAGGGTGTCATGATGAATTTGCCAAGTAGAGAAGAATGCAAGTATTTAAACATGTTTGGATGATACAAGACAATGCTAAAAAGTATATCCAGTAATTATATTGCCCTTGAAAGATATATGAGGCAATGAACTCCAGATTACACATTAGGTCAGATTTCTTACAACCCAAAGACATCATATTAGAATAAACTCAGACTTTATTCTTCTCTAAACGAGAAATGAGAGAAGGTATGAATGCCATCTAATTATACAATCTGTGTCTCTTTCACTTAATTTAGCTTCCATCTTCTCTTTTGCTATGGCGAGAAACCCCAAGCCACTTTATGCTTGCAAAGCTTACAGATGCAATCAAGTCGAGTTGAAATAGCCGTAAGCCCAAGCCCGACCAGAAAACTCAAAGCACGAGAAGCCAAAATCTTAAGCTTGGCTAAAAGTGGCATTCAATTAGTTTGACCAATTTGAGCCAGGTTAGCCTCACTCAATTTGTGTTTTCCTCCGTAAAATAAATTATCATAAATTAGATCCGCATAGGCGTCCAAGTTTGATTCAAGCTCGATTAGGCGTCAACATGAATCGAACCTAAATCGAAGCTCAAGTCAATTGAGCTCTTTTTTTCCAAACCGCCTACTCTATTGATCTCTGTGATCATCTAGCTCCAGAAACAGATCGAGAACCGTTCAAGTTTTCACCCTTCTTTTGGGTAAGTAAGTTTTCACCTGTAGTTACGATAAATTCAAAACTAGGTTTTCTTTTTCATTTAGTTCAGCAACATTATATGACAATAGAGCTTGCTTCCGACTCGTGATAAGAAGGAACTTAATTTAATCCGTAATTCCAGTACTATTACATTAACAGACCATGTACATATCGAGAAAGCAAAATCGATCTACAAGAACAAAGAAAAAGAGAGAGAGAAAGAGAAAGAGAGAGGTAGATAGAGTGCAATTAATTACCTGTAAATAGGATCAACGTCACCAGCACTAGCATTCAAAACCCTAGCGAGACAAGAAAGCGCTAGAAAGAACGAAATCAACCGAGGAAAACACATTTGCTTTAGAGAGACAGAGAGAGAGAAAGAAGAGAGAGAGGAAATGGAAACGGAAGAGGTTTTCATGGGAATAGTATCGATCAGCGCTGCGATGGACTCCGTCTACGTCGACTTGTATGCATCTGCATAAAGTGGAGAGAAAAAGGAAAAGAGAGAAAGATAAATGAAGTGCAGTTCGAGAGAGAGAGAGAGAGAGAGAGGTCGTGCGATGTGCGGGTAAGTGATGACGATGGAGGTGATGACACGTGCGTTTCACGTGATTTATCCTTATTATCCTGTGTTGGCTGGATCCCTGCGTGTAGGGCAAAGTGCTATCCAATCCATGTTTTTGGCGATCGAGATTGGTTGGAGTTGTGTAAGCGATACGTGCCGTATAATGAGTCCGTTCCATCGCAGATAAAATGTAAAATCATAGCAACAAATCCAAGATTAGTGAAATTTAGTAGCACTATTACTCATCTCCTATTTTCATGAAGTTATAACTTAGTTAGCCAAAAGAAAAACTCATAAGAATTAAAAAAATTAAAATAAACAAATGAATTGATAAAAAAAAAGAAAAAAGTATTTGATTTATTTTTAAACAAAATTCTAAATTAAAGTAAAAAAATAAAAATAATTTTTTTTTTAAATAATAACATGTAAGTTCTAAATCTAAGCCATGTAATCATAGAATTAAATTTAATACACAAAATTTAAGACGATTGATTAAATAATCTAATCAAGTCTAAATCATAAAATAAAGCTAATAAAAGTGATTTTATAAGTTTAAATTTAAAAAAATAAATAAGAAAATATAAAATTTGTAAATTTTAAGTATATTACTTATTACTTATCGGAATGCGCAAAATACATTCTGATAACTAACGAATTATTAAAAATAAATTATATACATACTAAAAATTATAGAATAATATAAATAATTTTAGGAGTATTTATTTGTACTCCACATATATTCACATGTCGATAGAAATATAAGAAATTATCTAAATTATCCGAAATTTGCTAGAAAATTACCAAACAATTAAAGAAAATTATAAAAAAATCAAAGAAAAATAAGGAAAAAAAAATAAAAAGGTTGACATCAATCCAGAATTGGGTTGTGGTAGCTAGGGGAAAGAAGAGAAAATTTAGACCAATTAAAATCAAGCACTTAAAAGGCAAAAATGAAAAAAGATATAAGCCTAGTCTTGTCTAATTAATGCATAAGATTTGTTTTACACCTCTATAAATAGTAAGAAAATTTCAAAAGCTCATTTAGCCTTTTTGACATTGAAAAAAATTAAAGAGCACACGGAAAATTGAGAGAAAAATTAGGATTTCAAAAAAATCACACAAATCTATGCAATGAGGGCAAATAAACTGAACCCATATATCACTACCACCTGGAATCAAGCCACCACCACCTGGAACCAAGCCACTACTACCAACCCACTCCAATTAGACCACTTGGACCAGCCAATACACCCTTAACTGGTGTTGGTGGCCAGAAGCTCAAGAACCAGGTGAGTCCTAAATTTACTTCAATTTTACAAAATTTATTAAAATTATTAATTTTACTTAAAAAATTATGAATTTTGTTATTTTGATATTTTATAGTTTGTAGATTTAGCAAAAAATAATGATTAAGTTTAATTATGTCTGTAAATATAGGATGTTTAAGAAATTGAGCAAAACCGAACATGTTTAAAATTAGAAATATATAAGTTTAGGAGTATAGTTTTGAGCTCAATTTTTTTTTTCTGTAAACTACTTAAGTGATATAGAATAGTGCTATGAAGCTCTTTTTTCAAAAACTAATTTTCAAAATATTTAATTAATTTTTAGCCCTAAAATGGCGAGAAAAACGAGTGATTTTAGATTAATTAAGTAATTAAATAACTAATTACTAATTTAGCGGGTAATTAGATGTTTAGGAATGTTAAATTCTAATGTAGTAACATAATTATAGCATTCGGAGTATTAAATTTTAATTACATGGGAATTATGTAATAAATATGGATTAATTGATAATATGTATGATTGAAATTATGACAATTATAAAATATTAGGTTAAATTAGGAAATATAATGATAATATTAATATGTATTAAATCTAGTATAAAACTTAATTTTAGATAATTATACGAAAAATGTAAAATTTTCTCACATCGAAAGTAAACTCAGTATACTAATCAAGATTAGAGTATACCAAGTGAGTTAAAATACTGAATTAAGACCTAATATGATATTAGGATACTCAAACTTAATGTGATTAATTTTACATTAAGGTTCATAACATAATTTAGAATTTATTCATAGTTGAAACCAAATTATAAGCCTAAACCGGAATCGAATTTGAGAAAACCAAATCCCGAACTAACGTAAAATTAATCTTTAGTAAATAATAGGTATATAAGGAGAATTTAGTTAAATCATAACGTACAATATATATCATCAAAGTATAAATACTAAAAAGTTTATTTATATTATGGGATACACGGAGATGAGTCAACCTGCAACTAAGTGACTGAGCAACCGAGGATTTCAGAAAAGTTGAGTTTAATATTTCACCATATTTTAGAGTATTATTTTAGAGTATTCGAAAACTTAGGGTTGTGTACAATTATGATTATAAATAGTCTTATGCATGTGCCTATATATCTAAATTCATGTTAAAATCTGTGTTTTATTTGATGATCTTATGATTTAAGTGGTGTGAAATTGTCCAGTCACCTAAATAAAACTTAATCTAAATCGACCCAAATGCCCTAAATAGACATACATTGTAACCTTGTAGGGGATCATTAGGATTCTCTAACCAAATACCAACACCTTCCAAAAAAATAACGTTGGATAGCAAATTGGTCTTTTCCCCATCTTCAACAGAACTGAGTGATAAGAGAGGAGGTCACGGTGAATATGAGGGCATTGGTTCAAAGGATAGTCTTAAGGAGAATATTATCTTCATTGCACAAATATGAGTTTAGTTGTGAGCTGTTGCATGAACATGAAAACTCCTCAACCCGGATTAAAGCGAGTGAAATTACTTTGATTTTACAACGTACCGAATTACTTTGTGTAATGGCACTTGTTTATTACATTTCATGAAAATAATTGCTTGATAACTCTGATTATGCTTGTATACATTCATAAGTCTCTAATTCAACTTATTAAGTAGTAGTTACTCATGCTCGTATAGATTCTTTTGCAGGTCCTAACTTCTAATTATTCTGACTACCAAACTACGTTATAACTATCTAAAGGTTAGTTCTCTTTTGAAACTTTAGGAAGTGAGGGTTAACTAGCCTAATCATCAAGTTATATTTAAAGTCTTATTAATATCTTTATGATGAAGAACTGATATACGATATGTAAATTAACTTATTGCTATGTTATGTAGAATCTCCTGAGAATTTTACGGTAATATATATGTAATTATATATATTTGACTTAAGGTTTTAATCATTACTATAAATTTTAACTAAATTCTTAAATGAGCTCTTTACTTCAAAGTAAGGAGTCATGAACGCCTTATGTGGATTATATCTATAATAAACATTGAAAAGTCAGTTCCTATTATAAATTAGTTTACACGGTAAGGCTGTTATAACTCTACAACTTTGCGACTTCAGGACATAACACAACACTTGACACTTATTAATATAAAAAAGAAATGCGATGGAGCCTTCTCCACATTGTATATCATATGCGTATGCAATAAGGTTGATAGGGTCATATTAATAAAATTACTTCTAATAGGATAGTCCACTTTTTCCTCCTATATATAAATACCTTTTTGTGAAATTTCAAATGGATAAATAACATTATTTTTGTTGTTTATTTATAATATTAAAATATTGTACTAAATAAAAGTTTTAGGAATTTAGTAGGTTAATGCACTTGACTAACAAATTATATAAATGGATTAAATGTAGAGCATTGTTAGGTTAACCCACTTGATGCACCTACCTACATTGAGGCGAGCTGGGCTTAAAATTCTAGCCTTCTTGTTAAGTGAATCGTATCAAGCTGGCCATTTAACCGATGGGCCAAAGCAAGTTAGAGCGAGTTGGCCCACTTATTTCATTTGTACAACTCTATTTTTTATTTTGGATCTGATTAGATTTATTACTTTAATTTTTTTATTTTACCATATTTTTATGATTATATATAGATATAAATATGTTTAATTATAATTTAAAGTTAATCACTCTTATTGAAAAAAGAAAAGCACTTTTGATCCATTTGGTAAACAAGTATCCACTAAGGAATAAAAATGTGTGAGTTTTTCTTTATAGAAGAACTTAGATCCAAAAATAATTAAATAGAATATATTAATCAAATTCAATTCAAATAATATAAAAAGTTGAACAAGAACTTGAATTATACATGTTTTTTAATTATATAAGTTAAAAATTTTATTAACAGTTTAGTTTAATTCGATTTGTACAAAAATCAAACCAATCACTTTAAACGATTGAGATGACTAAATCAAAATGCATTTTAAAAGCACAACATTTTGTGAATTGTTTCATTTTCTTGTTATGATTCTTTTCTATTCAACTTATGAATAGCTTCTACATACAAGCACATCAGTCACTTAGTATAGTCAAATGTAAAATACTTTTTCAAATTTTTTTATGTACTTTTTTTTTTTAAGCCTACAAAAATAGAAATTTTTTACTTTAAGCCTATTAACCAATGCCTTAAGGATTCACTAACAAGACTCTTCTTGAATTTAGGTCTATGAACATTAAATAAAATTTTTCATTCTTAAAATGGGTATCTATTTTTAGGGCATTTATCAATTACATGTTACTACATGTAAAAAATATCGTGCAAGCATTACTTTGCACCTACGTCATCATACATAGCATCATGTGATCATTGATCGAGCATTAGAAAAGTTCATCTCAACTTATTCTCTTCTTTCTTTTTCTTCCTCTAGATGGCCTCTTTTTCATAAGCAATGCAACAGTAAAGAATGCAGCAATTGTGTTAGAAGTGAAAACTTCTTATATTATGAATTTGGAGAAAAAATTAACAGGGAGCTTAAAGGACAAATGATACTAACTACCAAGATGAAACTTGATAGGGATCTTGGATATTACTTAGATTTTTCAATAAAAAAAGGTGGAATTTGAGAGTTGGTGATGCTTAAAAAAAGGTTTAAAACAAAATTAACTAGATGGAAGGATAAACTACTTAATATGTTAGGTCGTAACTTATTAATTAGCTTTACGATTGAAGATACTCTCAATTGTAGAGAAAGACAATGTACACAAAGAGGCTAAATGTAGCTTAAGTATGTAATGTATCCAATGCTTTACCATTTGGGTAGTAGTCTGGTATCTATAAAGGAGTGGAGCTAGCGGTGAGAGAGCTCTTAGTGAGCGGATGACACGTCCAACGTGGCCCTAGATTGTAGGAGGTGGTTGTTGACTAGGTCTTTGAGCCTTATCCTTGTTTTTTAGTAGTTGAAGTCTATAATATATGGGCAAGATATCTAGCAGGCTTGGGCTGAGGTAAACTCAATGAGCAAAGAGACTGAACCCAATCAAAAGGGAACTGGGTCATAAGCGTGGGTAGATCAGTATGGGCCTAGGGGACCTAAGCTTAAGATATCCTATCAACATTTCCACCTAGCTCATTAACACTTTAAATGCTCAATCACGACTAAACATAACCCGTAATTAATTAGGCTTTCACTATAATTATGGTTTATTTGTACCTATCTCGACGTGGAGAATACATCGATTAAGATTACGTACCTAATCCTTAACCATCTAAAACTACCAAGCTCTTGTCTGAATTAGATAAGTAATTCCATATTGTAAATTCATTGCTTAATGATAGTTAAGATCATTATTCTATAAGTCTTTATTGAATGCTTAATGGTTTTATTTAACAAAAGAGGGATAAAGGTAACTTTAGATTAATTTGGTTTATTCCAACTTAGGGGGTTGTTTTTACTATTATTTAACAACCACTACTTACCTAATTGCCAATTATTATACTTTAATCATGTAAACCTTACCACTTATTAGAGTATTTGTTATAACAACTCTAATTTGATATAATTAACTAACTGTTGATCTAATACTAACCCTAAATTAATTTAACTTTAACTAACATTTAGCAATTTATCTTTTAAGTATTTTCTATTATTCTGTTGGTCCCTTAAGACATATTAAGCCCATTTAACCACTAAAGGTGGGCTAGTTGAATGGCCCTTTAGATAGTTGGTTCACTAGCTAAAAGGAACTACTTGACTAATTATCAAAACCATTGATCCAATCAATCAAGGCTGAAGCCTAAGTGTCGAGCTTAAATTTTTAGTTTTCTTATTTAAATTTTATTTCCCATTTTCTAGTTAATATTAAGCCCAAACCCATTTAATATTAATTATCGACTAAAAAAATTAGGAAATTCCTGTTTTTTTATTTAGAAAAATTTTTGGAATCACCATCTAATCGAAATCAGGAAAAAGAAAAGAAAATCATAATCAATTAGGTGGATTGACTATGATTTAGCTACCGATCTTTAATTTCAATTTAAATGAAAAATTAAAGAGTTTCGTATTCGAGGGTTAACTTATTAAACCATAACCAATACCATTATCTATTTACCGGAATTAAGATTATTTTTCTATATTATCTTTCTTTTTTTCAATATCTTTGAGAAAAGGAAACAAAAAACAAAAGAAAAGAGAACATAAGTTTCTATAGATTTTATCGTTGCCTCGAAGATACCTATGTACCCGCTATCCAGGATTAAACGATCGCAATTCTTTCTAAAAATCTTTAGTGTGTTAATTTATTTTAATTTTGAAATTGACTGGGTTTACGTCTTCCCTGATTCAATTTATTAAAAAAATCTAAAGGGTCCTAATTTGTGAGTGACCTTATAAAAAGAATTGTCTAAAAGTCCTAAAATTTTTTAAAAGGATTTTTTTTTAATTTTTTATTTTAAAATTTTTCTATGTGAAAAAATCCTAAAAGAACTTAATGCTAAAGAAACCACCTAAATTAATATATACACATGTGTCGTTATTATTAAACAACTACCTATATATAAAAGAATAATACAAAAAAAAAATCTCCTAATCTAATATCCACTTATATTACGTTATCAATAATAACTAACTTACGAAATAATAATAATAATATAATAAATAAAAAATAAATAAATAAATAACACTATTAAAATAAAAAATAAATAAATAAACAAGGAAGAATCGAACCTTAGTTGTTGTTCGCGGTAGTACGTGTGCTCGTTGGCAGTAAATTTATGTGTGGCAGCGAAGCGGCAGCTTAGACGTTGCGTGCGCGTAGACTGATCAAAGTGCAACAACAACGATAGGTACGGGATTGAAGTTCAATGTTATTGCGGTTCTCTGGAGTTGCGTGACCAGCTTGCAGTGGACTTGCTGTGATTGGTTGAAGAAGTTCAACCACGTGTGAGTAGTTGACAGTAATTCTATGTGTGCAACAGTAACGTAGACTATGATCGGCCGAACGCGTATAGTGGACAGTCAACGAGGAGCTTTCACGCTGTGCAAGGTTCAATGATCAGCTAAATGCATGCTATTTAAGATTGTATAGATGGTTAACTTCCTTGTACACATGACAGGGGATGCATATATGGTGTAGTGGTGTCCGTGTTTAGTAGGGTTGGGCGCGGTGAGTGGAGCTTGTGATCAGGCGAGTAAGATGTGGATGGAGCAATGTTCAGTTGCCGCTGGTCAATGATGTTGGAGTTGTACAGAACAGCGATTGGCAGCGTGTGTGTTATGGCGTTCAGGCGTACTAATTTTCTGGTCAACGTAGAAGTGTCCTCGGTTAGATGCTGTGCGGCTGTGTGTTAGATAGTGCAACGTGTGAATTTGTGTTGGTAGTATAGGCGTGGTTCTGTCGTGGATGCTGTTGGATAATGCTTGAATGTTGAAGGTTGCCGCATTTGGTGATGGAGTGTATGTTATGTTGAATTAGGAGGGGTTCAAGCTGAAAAACTCTCTTTTGTCTTGGCGTGTGTGTATATTTATAAACTCAAACCAAATCATATCTATTATATCTGATTTGATAAAAATTAAACTAGATTCAAATTATTTATATTAATTCAAATCCAATTTAATAAACTCAAACTAGATTCAAATATTCTCTAACGATTCAAATCTAAACAAAAAAGATTTAATTAGATGTGATTCCGATTATTTAACTCGCTTTTTTGTAAAAAAAAAAAAAAAAAAACACATAAGTGTCTAACGAGACTCAAACCTATAACCTCAAAATAACTCCATATCAAATACTCCAATGCTTTTCCATTAGATCGTTAGCCCGTATCTTGATTTTTAGTACAATTGAATTGTACTTAAAACACGCAACTCTCTAAAATAATTATTTGAGTTAAGTTAAAACTAAAACTATTTATCCCTAAAATAATTTACTTCCTAAAAATTCTCTATAATTTTTTCTTTTCTCGTTTTTTGTATTTTCATCATTTTTCAAATTTTTATTATATATTTTTTATTCTTTATTATTTTTGAGTTAGGACCCTATTTTAAAAAAAAAAACTATAACTATAACTATAACTATAAATACTAGAGATAAAAATCGAGCATCTACAGCTGCCCCTCTTTTTAATAAAGTTTGTGTAAAACTTTGTCATAAAAACAAAAAAGACATCGTTTTTGCTTCGAGATGACTCTATTCTAAGGAATGCTAAGATGTTTAATGACAGTAAGTTTGAAACGAGAATAATGAGGGTAGCACCCTTGTGGGTTGGCAAGAATTCCTAAAAAGAATAATGAGAACTTGGTCATGCCTTCTATGGGCTAACTATCCAAGATGAGTGAAGTGTTCCTTGAATTGGCTAAGGCCCTAAACTAGATGAAATGAGTAAGTGCTCCTAGAGTTAGCTAAAACCTAAAGATGGGAAAACTTGGTCGTGCCCCAATGAGTTGACTAACTAAGGTAGTCAAAGCGCCCTTTAAGTTGGCTAAGATCTAAAGATAAAGAGGGTTGGTCGTGTACTAATGAGCTGACTAACCAAGGATGTCAAAGCACCCTTTGAGCTGGCTAAGACCTAAAGATGAGGAAACTTGGTCGTACCTTAATAAGCTAACTAACCAAGGCAATCAAAGTACCCTTTGAGCTAACTAAGACCTAAAGATGAAGAAACTTGATCGCACCCTAATGAACTGACTTACTAAGGCAGTCAAAGCGCCTTCTGAGCCAACAAAGACCTAAAGATAAGAAACTTGGTCTTACCCTAATAAGTTGACTAACCAAGGCAGTTAAATCGCCCTTTAAGCTAGTTAAGACCTAAAAATAAGAAACTTGGTCATACCTTAATGAGCTAACTAACTAAGGCGGTCAAAGTGCCCTTTGACCTGGCTAAGACCTAAAGATGAAGAAACTTGGTCGTGCCTTAATGAGCTGACTTAGCAAGGTAGTCAAAGCGCCCTTTAAGCTAGCTAAAACCTAAAGATGAAGAAACTTGATCATGCCCTAATAAGCTGACTAACTAAAGCAGTCAAAGTGCCTTTTGAGCTGGCTAAGACTTAAACTAGATAAAATAGGTAAGTGCTTCTAAAGCTGGCTAAAATCCTAAAGAATGAGAAAAAACTTAGTCGTACCCTGATGAGCTGACTAATCAAGGCAGTCAAAGCGCTCCTTAAACTAGCTAGGACATAAAGATAAGAAAACTTGAATTAGGATAGCACTTTATGAGCTTACTAAATCCCTAAGAAAGATTATGAGTTGAGCAACATTATGTAAGTCGGGCGACTGAAAGCCCAAGAAACTCTGGATTGGGACTACGTTTCGCAAGCTAACTAGCTCCCTAATGTAAGCCCCAAAGTTAAGCCAATTGGCCGTAAGATTGAACTTAGAACTTAAGTTTTGGACGATCGGTTAAGAAATCCGATCAAACCCCAAATTATAAACTATTGAGAGAAATATTAGTAAAACTGACCCCGTAAACTTGAATTTAAGAAAATAAGTAATAAAATAGGAGATTATAAAATTTTCAAATTTTAAACATAATAAATACTAACTACTGAAAATACGAAAAGTGTAATCAAATAACTAATAAATTACTAAAGATAGATTATATGTATACTAAAAATTTTAGAATGACTAAAATAATAATTAGGAATGTTCACGTGTACCCCACATGTATTTACGTGTAGATAAAAATACGCGAAATTACCTAAATTAGCCAAAAACTAAGTAAATAATTAAAGAAAATTATAAATTAATTATGGAAAAATCAGAAAAAAATCAGAAGAGGATAAAATGAATCAAGATCAGGTCATGGCATGTCAGGATAAGCAAAAGAAAAATCAACCAATAAAATTTGGACAACATAAAAGCCAAAAATCAAGGAAAATGGGCAAAGTCTTGTCAAATTAATGCATAATAATTACAAAAATTGTCTATAAACAGCAAGAAAAATTCAGAAGCTCATTTGGTCAGATACAAATCATAGGAATTAGAGAGAGGCAAAAATTGAGAGAAAAATTCGGTTTAGAAAAAAATTGGAAAAAACTATGCAATTAGGGCCTTTAACGAGAACCCCCACCAAACGAGCAGCTAGTGTAAGCCCAAAAGCTAGGCCAAGTAACTGTAAGATTGAACTTAGAACCCAAGGTTTAGGACGATCGTTTAAAGGATCCGATCAAACCCAAATTATAAACTATTGAGAGGAATATTAGTAAAACTGACCCCGTAAACTTGAATTTAAGAAAATAAGTAATAAAATAGGAGACTATAAAATTTTCAAATTTTAAGCATAATAGGTATCAATTATAGAAAATGCGAAAAGTGTAATGAAATAACTAATAAATTACTAGAGATAGATTATATGTATACTAAAAATTTTAGAATGACCAAAATAATATTTAGGAATGTTCACGTGTACCCTACATGTATTTACGTGTAAATAAAAATACGCGTAATTACCTAAATTAGCTTAAAACTAAGCAAATAATTAAAGAAAAATACAAAATAATTATAGAAAAATCAGAAAAAATCAGAAGGGGATAAGCTGCAACAAGATTAGGTCGTGGTCAGCAAGGAAAAAAAAATAACCAATAAGAATATGACAAATAAAAAGCCAAAAATCATGGAATTTAGGCAAAATCCAATCAAATTAATGCACATTAAATTCTACAATTGTCTATAAATAGGGGAAAAAAATTCCAAAAGTCCTTTGGTCAAATTAGGATCTGAGAAAAATCAAAACACCGAAAAAATCGAGAGAAAATAAAAAAAAAAAACTGTACAGATTAGGCAAGTAAGCTAAACCCACCACTCACCACCACCTGTGATCGAACCACCACCATCACCCTACACTAGACCCATTGCCTGGACCGGACGACAACATTGGATCGGGTTTGGATGGCCCAAAAGCTTCGAACGGGTTAGTCATTTATTCACCTGATTTTTGTATAATTTTGTAAAATTATTTATTTTGCCCAAAAAATTATGAAACTTATTATTATGAGGTTTTATTGTATGTAGATTTAAGGAAAAATATTGATTTAGTTTAATTATGTCTGGAAATATAGGGTCTCTAACAAATTGTTCAAAACCGAGCATTAGTAAACCAGAAAATAAATAGGCTTAGGGATGTAGTTTGAAGTTCAAAATTTTTCTGTAGGATGCCCATATGATGTATAACAGTATTATGAAGCCATTTTTTTAAAATTAATTTTTGAAATTTTTAAGTTAATTTTTAGCCCTAAAATGAGGGTAAAATTGGGTGATTTAGGGTTAATTAAGTGATTAGGATGTTAATTACTGATTTGAATCTTAATTAGAGGTTTAGGGAAGTTAATCTCTGCAGTGGAACCTTAATCCTAGCCTTTAGGTACTAAGTATGGTTAATTAGGGAAATTAGGTAAATAATATAACAAATTAGTAATATGTGAAAATGTAAATTAATAAATTTAAAAAATAAGGTTATTTAGATAATATTATAATAGAAATTAGAAAAATAATAAATCTGAAATGACATTTAATTTTAAGTAAATATCTCAAAATGTAAGATTTTTACACATCGGGAATAAATCCGATACCTCAATTAGGGTTAGCGTGTACCAAATAGTTTAGAATACAAAAATTACGACCCAATAGGATATTTGAATACCCAAGCATAATGTGATTAATATCACATTGGGATTCGAGCTTAATTACGACTTAGGAATTAAAACTAGAATCTAGTTTAGGAGCCGAACCCCGAAATAGAACACAACGAATCATTAATACGTTATAGGTATACATGAGGAAAATGAGTTATATTATGAATTAGAATAAGAATCCATAAAATATAAGTACTAAAAGAACCTATTTGTATTATAGGACACCCAGAAACAAATCAGCTTGCAACTAGAGGATAGAGCGATCGCGCAAATTCAATTAAGTTGGGTTATTGCTTATTATAATAGAGTACTAGTTTTGTAGTACTCGGAGACTTAGGCTTGTATATGATTGTGATTGTAAATAGTTTGCGCATGTGCTTGATGTATCTGAATTCGTGCTGGAATTTGTACTATGAATGATTTTGTGACTAATTGAATTGGTATGAACTTGTTGAATACCCTAACCGGCATTTAATCTTAGTCGACCCTAATAACCTTAGGGGTGTAGTTTCGAGCCTAAAATTTTTTTGTAGATTAATTAGATGATATAGAACAGTGCTATGAGGCCCTTTTTCAAAAATTAATTTTCTAAATTTTTAGATAATTTTTAAGCCCTAAAATGAGGCATAAAATGGGTAATTTAGGGTTAATTAAGTAATTAAATGATTAATTACTGATTTAGTGAATAATTATATGTTTTAGGATGTTGAAATCTGATGGAGTATGATACTTGTAGCATTTAGGGTGTTAGATGTAATTATTATGTTAATTATGTAGTAAATGATTAATAAGGAAAAATAGTTAACTTTAAGTTAATTTTGTAAATTAGAGAAATTAGGAGTAAAATCTGATTTGGGATGAATTTAGACATTTTGAAATGATAATTGATGTTTAGGGATGATAATTAAAGTGATAGAAATATTAGAAGTACATTATGTACATACTAGGCAATAATGCATAATATGTAATTTTTTAAAATATAATAAATAGAAAATATTAGGATAAAAATTGATATTATATAAATAATAAGGATATATAATAAATCTGATAAGAAACTTGAATTTATGTAATTATATGAAAAATGTAAAAATTTCTCACATCAAGAATAAATTCGGTATACTAATAAGGATATAAGTTTACCGGATGAAATAAAATACTGACTAGGGGTAATAATAATATTTAGGAGGTCGGTAAGTAATGTGATTAATTTCACATTATGAGTTGAAACGAATTTCTAAAGTTGGAATATAAAACATTACTTGGAAATCGAACTAGAACCGAATTTAAAAATCGATGTGGAAAACCGAACCCGAACCTAATCCCAAACTTAGAATAATTATAAAAGACTTAAGACCTAGCTAATTAGGTATCTTAAACCTTAAATAAAATATAACAATAAGCGTTATAGGATAAAACGAACCTATAATAGTTATATGAAAAACTGAAACCACATTTGTGTTATAGAGATGATCGACAATGGCCTGAGCAAATCGAACCTCGAGTGAGTGAGCGAGGAGTTGAGGTAAGTTGGGATTAATATGATACTATATTTTGGAGGCTTAAGATTATGCTTGGTTGTGCTTATTAAATAGTTGAATGTGTGCATGTGCATGATTATGGATGATGCTATGATTCTGTTTGTTGTTCTGGCGTATATTGTCTTATTTGTATGAAATAATTGATCACCCTAAACTGGACTTAATCAAATATACGACCAGTAATCATAATCAGACATGCATGGAAACCCGTTAAAGGAACTCAGGACTCTCCGGCCAAATACCGACCCCTTCGAAAGGGATAGCGCAGGATTACAAAATGGTCCCTTCTTTATCCTCAGTCAAACTAAGTGACAGGAGAGAAGATCGCGGCGAGGGTGAAGACAGTGGTTCGAAGGTAGTCGCGGGAAGAGCAAGGTCTCCATTACACAAGCCTAGGTTTGGTCGTGAGCTGTTGCATTAACGGCAACTCCTCGACCCGAATTAGAGCGGGCGTAATTTCTCAAATCTCACGACGGGCCAGACAACGTCATGCAATGGCATTTTCTTGCACATGCATTGCACCTAATAAGTGATTGAAAACCTTGTTGTATGTATGGTATAGTTTTAAGTCCTCCGTCCTAACTTACTGAACTATGGTTGCTCACATCCCTATAGACGTCGTGCAGGTGCTGGCTAAGAAGCGGCAACAACTACTCTGAAGCTAACAACTGCTGAATCCTGAGGAGTGAGGAAAAACATTGAAGAATCAACACATATGTTATTACTTTTCATTTCTAAATAATGTAATAACTGAATTATAGTATATATATATATATAAATTTTCTCGCTTTCTTAGATAAATGGTTTATCTAAATTATAAACTGTTTACTTCAAAGCGGGTTAGTCGTGGACGCTTTGTGTATATCAGGTTTAAGATAGCGATTGTAAGGCCAACTTCTATCTTAGGATGGTTTACACGGCGGGGCTGTTATGACTCTGCTGCTTCGGGGCGTGACACCTAAGAGATTATAAATTGGGGTTGTGCTCTAGGAGGCAGCTTTCCAAGAGTTTTTAAGAATTAAATGTTTTAGAAATCAAACTATCATTCTTAAGGGGAGACCAAATGCAAATGTGATGTTTTGTAAAGCTCAAAACTACTTACCTGGCTTTGGCGATAGTTCCCAAATAGTCAAATGTTTTCTTATGCAATCCGAGTAGAACCAATAGTTTTGACCCTTTCCTCTACTTCTTCTTCTTCTATCTCTTCTTCTTCAAATTTTTTTTCTTTTTCCTTTTTCTCTCTTTTTTCTTTCTTTTCTTCTTTTTTTTTTTTCTTTTCTTTCTTTCTCTTTTTTCTCTCTCTCTCTCTTTTTTTTTTAGTAAGCAATTTAAGCCCGAAACAAATACATGTACGTTATACTTAAAGACACATTCAAGAAGATAACTTTAACAAATGAAGTATCTTCATCTCTTGAGCAAAGATGTCATGTTTTCAATTTCCAATCCAACTTAATCGGTAGAATTTTTATTAATAGACATCGTTCTAAGTTAAGTTTTTTTTTTCTTGTGTATAGGTTTTATTTAGATAGACTGAAAAGTGGAGCCTTTTAGCGAAATCGAGAAAGGATCTAGAGATATTACCCAATATTGATGACTACTAAGAATACCAACTTTGCATGTAAAAAATGAAAATGAGACCATAGTAATATTAAGATTGTTTACATTTCATAATCTGAGCAAAGAAAAAAAATCTATTGATCTTTCAAGGATAGTATATCTTTAACAAGTCAGTGTTTACTGGTTTGGGGTAAACTTCCCTCTCAAATCATGTGTATTAAGCAAAGTCTTCCTCAACACCATGTCTCCCTACTCAAAACTTCGAAGTTACACTTTTTTGTTAAAAGCCCTAGCCATTCGTTGCTGATAGCAAATGTTATGGCATAAAGTTGCTAACCTCCTTTCGTCAATCAAATTCAACTGCTCTATTAGTTTTTTGATCCAATCAGTATAATCCAACTGGGTTTCTGACAGTACCTTGAGAGATAGGATTTCAACTTCTACTGGTAATACAACCTCCATCCCATATACCAACGAGTAGGGGGTTGCTCTTGTTGATGTTCTAATAGAAGTTCGATAGGCCATGAGTACAAACGATAACATCTCATGCCAATCTCAATATGTGACGACTATCTTCTCAATAATTCTTTTGATATTCTTGTTGGCCACTTCCACAGCTCCATTCATTTGAGGCCAATAAGGAGTGGAATTTCTATAAATAATCCTGAACCACCAGTATAACTCTAACATCAATTTATTGTTCAGGTTTGTACTATTATTGGTAATGATCATCTTTGGTGCACCATATCGAGATAGCATGTCTCTCTTAATGAACTTAACCACTACTCCTTCCATCACACTAGAGTAGGATGGGGCTTCAACTTACTTAATGAAATAATCAATAACTACCAGTATAAATCAGTGTCCGTTAGATGCCTTTAGAGTGATCAGGTCAATGATGTCTATCCCCCACATTGAAAAAAGCCATGGTGCAAATAATGCATGCAACTCTTGAAGTGAAGCATTTACTTTGTTCGCATAAATCTAACACAAATGGTAATGTCTAACATGTTTGATGCAATCTGCTTCTATAGCCAACCAATAATATCCCATCTTCATGATCTTCTTGGTGAGCATGTAGCCATTCATATGGAGACCACATACTCTCTTATGCACTTCTTTTATTAGTGCAAATGGTAAAATCTCATGCCAATCTCAATATGTAACGGCCATCTTCTCAATAATTCTTTTGATATTCTTGTTGGCCACTTCTATGACTCCATTCATTTGAGGCCAATAAGGAGTGGAATTTCTATAAATAATCCTGAATCGCCAGTATAACTCTGACATCAATTTATTGTTCAGGTTCGTACTATTATTGGTAATGATCATCTCCGGTGTACCATATCGAGCTAGTATGTCTCTCTTAATGAACTTAACCACTACTCCCTTCGTCACACTAGAGTAGGATGAGGCTTCAACCTACTTAATGAAATAATCAATAACTACCAGTATAAATCAGTGTCCGTTAGATGCCTTTGGAGTGATCAGGTCAATGATGTCTATCCGTTACATCGAAAAAGGCCATGGTACAAATAATGTATGCGACTCTTGAAGCGAAGCATTTACTTTGTTCGCATAGATCTAACACAAATGGCAATGTCTAACATGTTTGATGCAATCTGCTTCTATAGCCAACCAATAATATCTCATCCTCGTTATCTTCTTGGCGAGCATGTAGCCATTCATATGGGGGCCATATACTCTCTTATGCACTTCTTTCATTAGCATCTCTATCTCTTTCTCATTTACGCAACGTAAAAGTGTACCATTAAACGATTGTCGGTACAAATTAGACTCGTTGATCAAGTATTGAGTAGCTAACCTTCAAATCATCTTCTTATCCTTCTTTTCGGCCTCTTCGAGGTACGTTCCATGTTGCAAGAATGTTTTGATATCATAATACCAAGGCTTTTCGTCACATGAACTTTCCATTGCCAAATAGAAAGCGGGCTTTTCTTCAACTTCAATCTTAAGTGGCTAAATCTCTACTTCTCTCAATATCTAGATCATGGATGCCAAAGTAGTAAGAGCATCAACGAATTAGTTTTGAACCCTTGTGTCACACTCCGAAGCGACAAAGTCATAACAGCCTCACCATGCAAACCATTCTAAGATAGAAGTCAGCCTTACAACCGCTATCCTAAACCTGATCTACACAAGGCGTCCATGACTAACTGGCTTTGAAGTAAACAATTCATTAATTAAATAAATTACTTACTTGTGAATTTCAGAAAAATAAATATTCAAACTAAATTAATCTGAGTGTATTTACAAGATTTAGCAATCTAATCACAATCTAATTGAGTAATTTATAAACTAATGCTAAAAGCTTTAAAATAAATCTAACTAAAGAATGAATTTGGAGTTCTATTTACATCCTCACTCCTCAGGATCCCGTAGTTGCTAGCGTCAAGGTGATTATAGGCTGCTTCATCGCTAGCACCTGCAACAACGGCTATAAGGATATGAGTAACCACAACTCAGTAAGTTAGAATAGAAGACTTAAAACTATAACACCAATACAAACAAGGTTATCACCCAATTTAGTTAGATGCAATGCATGAACATATAAATGCCATCGTACGACATTATCCAGCCCATCGTGAGATTAGAGAAATTACGCTCGCTCTAATCCGGATTGAGGAGTTGCCGTTAATGCAATAGCTCATGACCAAACCCAGGATTGTACAATGGAGATACTGCTTCTCCCGCGACTACCTTCGAACTATTGATTTTATCTTTACCGCAACCTCTTTACCTATTACTTAGTTCGACAAAGGATGAAGAAATGATTCATTATGCTATCTAGCTCTGTCCTTTTCGAAGGGGTTAGTATTTGACCGAATAATCTTAGATTTCCCCTAATTGGTTTCTAGGCAGGTCCGATTATGATTATAGGTTGTATATTTGATTAAGTCCAGTTTAGGGTAATCAATCATTTCATACAAATCATACAATACAAGCCAAGTAGTAAATCAAAAATCATATCATCAACTCATAATAAGCATAATTAAGTACAATTTCAAGCCTCCAAAATACAACACTGCATTAATCTTAACTTACCTGAACTCTTCGCTTACTTACTCGGGGTCCGACTCGCTCAGGCCATCGCCGATCATCCCTATAACACAAACGTGGTTTCAGTTTTTCATATAACTATTATAGATTGATTTTATTCTATAACGCTTATTGTTATCTTTTGTTTAAGATTTAATATACCTAATTATTTAGGTCTTAAGTCTTTTACAATTTTTCTTTAACCATGTTAAGTTTTATTTCAGTTTTCACATCAATTTCTAAATTAGGTTTTTAACTCAGTTTTTTATTAGAGATTTATATGTACACCCTAAGAAATCATTTCAACTTATAATGTGAAATTAATTACATTATCTTCGGATATCCTAAATATCGTTTTTAGTCTCTAAGTAATGTTCTAATCCGTGCGATACATTCGAATCCTAATTTAATTACCAAATTCACCCTCATTATGAGAAAATCTTACATTTTCCATATAATTACCCTAATTTAAGTTTCCTATCAAATTTATAGTATATTCCTATTATTATCATAATATCAATTTTAACTAATATTTTCCTAATTATTAATTTCTCATAATTACATATTACATATTACACATTATCACCTAACGTAGACAAAATGTACACATCTAATATTCCCATCACTTCAAATATTATCTCTCTACATCGATTAACATTTCAAAATGTCTAAATTCATCTTAAATCAGATTTGAACCTAATTATTTTAAATTACCAAATTAATTTAAAATGTACTATTTTTTTCTTAGTACTTATTTACCACATAATTACCTTAACAATTACATCCAACACCTTAAATGCTACAAGTATCATACTTTATTAGATTTCAACATCCTAAAATATATAATTATACATCAAATCAGTAATTACCAATTTAATTACTTAATTCACCCTAAATTATCCATTTTATGCCTCATTTTAAGGCCTAAAAATTATCTAAAATTTTCGAAAATTCATTTTTGAAAAAGGAATTCATGGCACTATTCTATATCACCTAAGCAATCTATACAAAAAATTTGGGTTCAAAACTACACTCCTAAGGTCATTTATTTTTAAACCGAAACATGTTCGGTTTTACATGATTTATTAAAGACCATATATCACGAGACATATTTTCATAAAAATAATATTTTTAATAAAAAAAATACTAAAATATTTCAGAATAACAAAATTCATAATTTTCTAATAATATTTACTATTTTTATAAAATTATACAAAATCGGGCTGGAAATCGAACTCACCGATTTAGGTTGCTCTAACCACCAGGTGGCCATGGGTGTGTCGGCCTACTTGGGTGCAGCCACCACCATATGGTGGTGGTGGCCATCCACTCCTAGTTGCTCGTCAAGTCTAGGTTTGCCTTAGAAACTCAATTGCACAGTTTTTTTTTTTTGTGATTTTTTCTAAAACCCTAATTTAATCTCAATTTTCTCTCTCTCTAATTTTCTAAACTTCTTAACATCTAAAATAAGGTTCTAAAAAATTTGGGGTATTTATAGAGGTCTTAGGGATTTATTGTGTATTAATTTGATTAAACAATTGCCTTATCTTCTTCCAATTTGCTTTTTGTATTTTTCTAATTTAATTGGCTAATTTTTTTCTTATTTTCCCCAACTACCAAAATTCAAATCTGGATCATTTATTATTTTTTATGATTTTTATTTATTTTTCCTTAATTAATTATGAATTTTCTTTAATTATTTAATATTATTTTAGCGCATTTTATATATTTTAAGTAATTACGCATATTTCAACCTACATGTAAATTCATATATAGTACAAATAAATATTCCTAAATATTTTTTAGGTTATTTTATGATTTTTAGTACGCATATAATTTATCTCCAATAATTCGTTAATTATCAGAATGCATTTTACGTATTTTTGATAAATAACGAGTAATATACTTAAAATTTAAAAATTTTATATTTTTTTATTTTATTACTTATTTTCCTAAATTCAAATTTACGAGATCACTTTTACTAATACTTTTAACTTCATTTAATAATTTAGGCTCAATCGGATCCTTTAACTGATCGCTTTAAATTCTACGAGTCAAACTTTAGGTAGCTGATTGTGGGTCTTACACCTTGGTACATACACAAAGGTAATTTTTTCAAACTGGGCTATCAACTCAGCTAAGTGTTGGTGATAAGATACTAATTTAGGGTCTTTCGTCTTATATTCACCCCAAGCCTAGCCTATGATCAACAAAGAATCTCCATACACCTCTGATTCCCGTATCTTCTTAAACAATGCAATTGTAAGTCCCAAAATACATGCTTCGTATTCTACAATATTATTAGTACATGGAAAAAGCCAGTTTTATAGCCATCGGGAATTGTGTACCTCCAAGGGACATCAAATTTGCCCCAATTCCTCACCCAGATACGTTAGCTGCTCCATCAAAAAACATTTTCCGACTTAAGGATTTCTCAACTATCTTAGAATCATTTTCTGCTACTAGGATACTTTCATCAGGAAACTCACCTCGTGCTTCTTGAGGGGTATCCTTAGAGAGACTCTCCACTAACTGATCTGCCAAGGCTTGCCTCTTAATTGAACTTTGGCTCACATACTTGATAACAAATTCTATCAGCAACATCCATCACTTTAAAACTTTACCGATGAGGGCCGGTTTTTCTGCTAAGTACTTCAAAGGATCGTGTTGTGTTATCAACTTAATTTGATAGTAAAGTGTGTATTGTCTGAGCCGATGCATGACCCAAATCAATGCATAACAGGTTCTTTTAGCTTCTAAGTATTTTTGCTTCCTTTCTGTGAACTTCTTACTTAAATAATAAATGGCTCGCTATTTCCCTTCTTCATCCCTTTAACCAAGCACAGTCCCCATAGATTTGGGCAATATGGTCAGGAATAAGAATATTAGCTTTCTAGGCTTAAGAGCTACTAATACTGGAGGATTCATGAGGTACTATTTAATTTTTATGAAAGCCTCTTCAAATTCCTCATCCCAGTTGATCTTCACGTTCTTCTTCAATAACTTGAATAGAGGGCAACGTTTGTTTGTTAGCTATAATATGAATTGAGCTATATAATTTAAACACCCTAATAATCCTCGTACTTCCTTGAGTGTGCGCGGAGGAGGCATGTCAATTCTAGCCTTGGCTTTATCGAGATCAACTTCAATACCCCTTTAGCTAATTATAAAACCCAACAATTTTCCTGACATCACTCCAAAAGTATACTTCTCCGGGTTCAACTTCAATTGGAACTTCCTCAATCTGTTAAACAGCTTCCTCAAGTTTTCTAAGTGATCTTCCTCTTCCTTGGATTTCGTAATCATATTATCTACATATACTTCTATCTCTTTGTGCATCATATCATGAAAGATCACAACCATTGCCCTCTGATATGTTGCCCTTGCATTCTTGAGCCCAGACAACATTACTTTATAGCAAAACGTACCTCAAGTTGTAACAAAGTTCGTCTTAGTCTTATCCTCTTCGAACATCTGGATCTAATTGTATCCCAAAAAACCATCTATAAATGAGAATATATGATTTCTGGCCATGTTATCTACCAAGACATCAATGTGAGGTAGTGAAAAGTTATCTTTTGGTGTTGCCTAGTTAAGATCTCGAAAGTTTACATACACTTTAACCTTCCTATTCATCTTCATTACTT
This sequence comes from Lumnitzera racemosa, assembly GCA_024138005.1. Lineage (NCBI taxonomy): Eukaryota > Viridiplantae > Streptophyta > Magnoliopsida > Myrtales > Combretaceae > Lumnitzera > Lumnitzera racemosa. The sequence goes on from JAMXBC010000004.1 coordinate 109,931,745, forward strand.
AGTTACCCATTCCAGGTAGTCTAACACCTCAATGAATCTAACTTCCAGTAGTTTCTTAACCTCTTCCTTGATTTTTAACAAAACGTTAGGTTGAAATCTCCTTAACTATTGCTTTTTAGGCTTAGCATCTTTTTGTGTGGGTAAACGGTGGACTACGAGCGACGAGTCTAATCTCGGCATATCCTCGTACAACCAAGCAAACACGTCTTGATATTCGGCCAACAATGTAATCATTTCTATTTTTTGTTTCTCTTTTAAATTCCTTTCGATTTTTAGATTCTTGGGCTTATTTTCATCCCCCATATTGATTATTTCAATCGGTTCATTGATTTTTTTAATCGGTTCATCAATAGTAATTCTACCCAGTTCATATTTTTGCCATTTCTCTTGTACATTACTATGGTCATCAACATCATTCTGACGACTAACCCAATAGGGCCGGAAGCGATATCAATATTCTCATTTTCTACTTGTGCGAGGTATTCCTGGTTTTCGCTTAGTTCATTAGATTTGGGCAAATCACATAAAGAAAAATGTATGTAAGTAGAAGAGAACTAAAACACATCAAAGGAAGGAAACGAACTAATGATTTTATTGAATGAATGGAAGTAAATCACAAATGAGATAAAGGCCTAACTAATATTTTTTGAACAAAAGGTTTAACGATACATTCAGAACGATGACTATTAAAAATAAAAATTCAAAAAATATTGACTAAGGGTCACCCTTTACCCTAGGGAAGACCAATTGCCTTTCCTTGGAATAGAGAACCAGATATTCAAATGGTGCTGGTACTTAGGCGAGCTTGTAGATCCTTCGTTAGCAAATTCCAAGGCATGAGTCTCTACCTATATGAATGTCTTAGTTAGCGGCAAAAAGGTTATCGGGGCATGGTATAATCTATCACCTCTCTTACCCCTTGCTTGTTTCTTTTAGAATTCTTCTGCCGAGGTAAGATTATAACCAAGGCCGTTAGTACTGATCTGGCTTTCTTTGAATTCTATTCTTCTATCTTCTTCTCTTTCAAGACCAGTAATCATGCTTATTTTTTCAAACATCTATAAGCCCAGCTCTTCTTACCCTTCGCTTCCTATATAGGGTATGGTCGTTTCCTTGTAATTTTCATAATCTTGATCTCCCAGAATTATAATAACTTAGCCATTTAAGATAAACTTCAGCTTTTGGTGTAAGCTTGAGGGTATGGCCTTTACTGCGTAAATCTAAGGTCTTTCCAAGAGTAAGTTGAAAGATCTTGGAATGTCCATGACGTGAAATTGAATAGTGAAGTGCCGAGTGCCAATACTTACAAATAAATCTATCTCCCCTATAATCTCTCTTTTGGAATCATTAAAAGCCCTAACTATTGTGAAAGAAGGCCCAATTGCAAATGTGTCGATGCCTAACAAATCCAAGGTGATGTAAGCCCTACAACTAGTTATTTAGGATTTCGATCAGTTGAAAGATCCGATCAAGCCTAAATTATAAGTAAAGCTAGAAATATTAGTAAAAATGATTCCGTAAGTTCAAATTTAAGAAAATAAGCGATAAAATAAAAAGATATAAAATTTTCAAATTTTAAGTATATAACTCGTTATTTATAAAAAATGCGTAAAATGCATTTCGATAACTAACAAATCGTTAGAGATAAATTATATGTATACTAAAAATAATAAAATGACCTAAATAATATTTAGGAATATTTATTTGTACTATATATGAATTTACATGTAGGTAGAAATACGCGTAATTACTTGAAATACGCGAAATGTGCTAAAATAATACTAAATAATTAAAGAAAATTCATAATTAATTAAGGAAAAATAAATAAAAATAAGAAAAAATAAGGAATAATCCAGAATTGGGTCATGATAGCTGGGAAAAATAAGAAAAAAATTAGCCAATTAAATTAGAACAACATAAAAGTCAAATTGGAAGAAGATAAGACAATTGTTTAATCAAATTAATGCACAATAATTTCTCTAAAGCTCTATAAATACTCCAAATTTTTTAGAAGCTCATTTGGTCAATTTGGAGAGTGAGAAAAATAGAGAGAGGCGAAATTGAGAGAAAAAATAAGGTTAGGAAAAAAAAAATAAGAAAACTGTGCAGTTGGGACTTGTAAGGATAACCCAGACCCGACAAGCAGCTAAGAGTGTATAGCCACCACCACCACCACACGGTGGTGGCAGTGCCTAGGTGGGTCAACACACCTATGGCCACCGACAGTGACCGGAGCCATCCATATCGATGAGTTTAATTTCCAATCCGATTTTTGTGTAATTTTATAAAAATAGTAAATATTATTAAAAAACTATTAATTTTGTTATTCTAGAATATTTTTGTATGCAGTTTTTATAAAAAATATTATTTTGATGAAAATATGTCCTGTGATATATAATCCTTAAGAAATCATACAAAACTAAGTATGTTTCGGTTTAGAAATAAATAACCTTAGAAGTGTAGTTTTGAACCTAAAATTTTTGTATAGACTACTTAGATGATATCGAACAGTGCTATGGAACCCGTTTTCAAAAATTAATTTTCAAAATTTTTAGATAATTTTTAAGTCTTAAAATGAGGCATAAAATAAGTAATTTAGAGTTAATTAAGTAATTAAATAATTAATTACTAATTTAGTAAATAATTATATGTTTTAGGATGTTGAAATCTAATGAAGTGTGATACTTGTAGCATTTAAGGTGTTAGATGTAATTATTAGGTTAATTATGTTGTAAATGAGTAATAGGGAAAATAATAAATTTTAAGTTAATTTTGTAAATTAGGATACTTAGGTGTAAAATCTAATTTAGGATGAATTTAGATATTTTGAAATGATAATAAATGTTAGGAGATGGTAATTAGAATGATAAAAATATTAGATGTGTATTATGTACATAATAAGTAATAATACATAATAAACAATTATTAGAAATATAATAAATAAAAGATATTAGAATAAAAATTGATATTATAAAAATATTAGGGATATATAATAAATCTGATAGAAAGCTTAATTTCACATCATGAGTTGAAACGAATTTCTAGTGTTCAGGTATAAAACAATACTTAGAAATCGAACTATAACCTAATTTAGAAATTGATGCGGAAACTGAACCCGAACCTGAACCTAACCTCAAACCTAGAATAATTATAAAAGATTTGAGAACCTAGATAACTGGATATATTAAACCCTAAACAAAACATAACAATAAGCGTTATAGGATAAAACCAATTTATAATAGTTATATGAAAAAATGAAACCACGTTTGTGTTATAGGGATGATTGGCGATGACCTGAGCGAGTTGGACCTCGAGTGAATGAGAGAGGAGTCCAGATAAGTTAAGATTAATATCTTATTGTATTTTGGAGACTTAAGATTATGCTTGGTTGTGCTTATTAGATAGTTTGTTGTGTGCATGTACTTGATTATAAGTGATGCTATGATTTTGTTTGTTGTTCTGGCTTATATTGTATGATTTGTATGAAATGATTGACACCCTAAATTGGACCTAATCAAATATACGACCTGTAATCATAATCGGACCTGCATGGCAACCCATTAGGGAAAACTTAGGATTTTTCGGGCAAATACCAACCCCTTTGAAAGGGATAGTGCAAGATTGCATAATGGTTCCTTCTTTATCCTTAGTCGAACTAAGTAATAGGAGAGGAGATCGTGGTGAGGGTGAAGTCAATGGTTCCAGGTAGTCACGGGAGGAACAGTGTCTCCATTGCACAAGCTTGGGTTTGATCATGAGCTATTGCATTAACGGCAACTCCTCAACCCAGATTAGAGCAAACGCAATTTCTCTAATCTCACCTCTGATCGGACAACGTCATATAATGGCATTTGCTTGAACATGCATTGCACCTAATAAGTTTATTGATAATCTTGTTATGTTTATGCTATAGTTTTAAGTCTTCCATTCTAACATACTAAGTTGTGGTTGCTTAGATCCCTATAGATGTTGTGCAGGTGCTAGCTAAGAAGCAGCGTACAACTGCTTTAAACTAGCAATTACTGGATTTTAGGGAGTGAGGAAAAACGTTTGAAGAACAAACATATATTTTTAAGGTCTAAGCTTTTATTTTAGAATTTTTCGTTCCTGAATAATGTAATAACTGGGAAATATATTACGGTAAAATATTATAAATGTTAATTGTAATAACTAAATTTCAATGTGTATATATATATTTTCTCATTTTCTTAGGTAAATGATTTATTTAAATTACAAATTATTTACTTCAAAGCGAGTTAGTCGTGGACGCCTTGTATAAATCAGGTCTAGGATAGCGATTGTAAAGCTAACTGCTATCTTAGAATAGTTTATATGACGGGGTTGTTACAACTCTGCAGCTTCGGGGCATGACAGGCAGCAAGTGGCAGATGTTTAGTAATGATCCATTGTTAATGAGTACTCTGGTAATGATTATATCGTCACTCCTTAACATGATAAAGAGTAGTTTTGTATGCTTGTTCCCTTCTTCGCCTAATTCTTCAACTAAAAAAGAAATTTGATCCATGGCTAGAACGAAATTAGTAACTAGTCCCATCTTTTTAGTTGGAATTTCATGAGAGACCTTCACCTCCTTTAAAGTGCAAAACAAAGCTTCCCTGTGTAGTTCAGATGTGATCAACAAGCTCATTAATGATATTTATACAGGAGTCTTATTGAGTTAGTCCATGATCTCACACTCACTCGACTTGATCATCTTGGTAAAGGCTAATAGCCTTTCAACGTATTCTACTATCGTTTTATCATTCAATTCCCCTAGTACAGCCTTCCTCTCATGCACTTCTCTTAGGTGGTAAATCCTTCCCGATTGAGTAATCCCCCCTACCAAAGGACTTGGTTTCTCCTTATTTACTAAGTGATAGTTAAATAGGGCAACCTTGTAATTTTCTGGTCCCAACGATACATGAAATGTGTACCTCTTCACTTTTGGAGCTTACTCGCTAGGCTAGAACTAAAAAACCGTAGGCTTCTTATCTAAACTAACGATGCTGACAGTACGGTCATAAAAAATCATACCAATCATTGGCCCGTGATTAAGTATGGGATTATTGTTAACGTTGGGAGTTGAGGCTTTTGCAAAATCTAACTGCACTGTCCCTTCATCTATCAGGTCTTGAATTCTGTTCCTCAGTCTCCAGCACGCATCAATTGAATGCCCCACTTGCCCACAATGATGTTCACATTTTACTATAAGATCAAAGATTCTCAACCGGTACCGGTCTCTAGGAAGTTCATATTGTATCAAATTATCCTTTTGCAACTTCTCGAAAACTTGACTTAAAGGGATCGATATCTTGGTAAATTGTCTATAGGTCTTATTAGCCTAAGGCTGGTCCCTAAACTGTTGTCGAGTCGAAGGAGGATTAGTTTTGAAGATAGCTTGAGCGTTTGATCTAGCATTTGAATTTACTACGCTGACCATGGGTTCTTTAGGCTTGTTGCCCACTGGTCTAGGACCAGAAGATGAAGCTAGTGGTCTTCTATTTGCTGGCTCTTAAAGCTTGCTAGAAGATACAGCGCTTTCAATCCTGCACCCTGCTACTACAACTTTAGCAAAACTGGATGAAGCTTGCTTGATGAGATGGGAGAAATAAGACCTTTCCAAGGTGTTAATGAAAGCTAAAGTGAGCTCTTTCTCGATAGTAGGAGTAGATATCCTTGGAGCTAAGGACCTCCATCTTTGAGCATATTCCTTAAATGATTTATTGTTCTTCTTGCCAAGGCAACCAAATCCATCATGGTCGAAGCTACTACTACATTGAACTTATATTACTCATAAAATGCTCTAGCAAGTTTCTCCTCTGTATTTATCTAGTTTAGATTGAGCTGGGCATACCAAGTTAAGGTCGACCTCATCAAACTATCTTGGAACATCTGTACCATAAGTAAATCATACTAGATATATTTACCCATCTTCCTAACATACAACCTGGTATGAAGCTTAGGGTAACTCGTCCCATTCTACTTTTCAAATTCTGGTACCTTAAATTTCTTAAGGTATGCTCCAATGTCATATGTAGAGAACTTGGTGATCCCTAACTGTTCAAATCCGTCATACCCTGCAAGTGATTTCATCTTCTTAGCTATCTGTTACATCAATTTCTTTTCCAGTTCTTTCAAGCTATTTGTGCTAGGCCCTTGGTCAGCCGGTTTTGGGGCTACATACGTATCAGGTTCAAAGGTCGAGTTAACTTTTGGGTAGACTCCCTCTAACTCAAATGGGTCTTTTGGATATTCATGCTCTGCTTCGGGAGCCTGCGTATTCTTCCCATAACGGGCTTTGGAGCTTTCTTTATTAGTCGGTACTGTAGCTCGCAACAAAGAGATGCCATCTGCTAAGAAACTCATTTGTTCTACCATATTCTCCATAGCCCATTCTATGGAATGGAATCTCAGCTCGAATGGATCAATGATCTCGGGTTCTCTATCATCTCCTTGTATGGCAGCCATCCTGGTCTGGGAGCGTGTTCTAATCAGGCTTCTTTGAAAGACTTGGCATTTGAGAGCTATCTTAAGATTTTACTTAGTGAAAACTCAATAAAGGGTTAGCATATGCATATTTTTCTAAGAAAAGGTTATTAAATATACGAATGTAGGATGTATGGCACACGAATGCAATGAAAATTAAGAATTGGTAAGAGGCCTTTGATATGGAAAAACCTAACTAATTTTTATTAATTTTTGCAATTGTGAAGCTTTACATCACTTATTCCGTTTGAAAAAGGAATCTTAAAGAAAGAGAACATTAAAAGAACCTAAAATCTAAATTCTAATCTTCCTATGGCTAGTGAGGTCATCTTCAGTTTTCTTCCTCTTTCAGATCTTGGGAGCCTCCTCTTCCTTGCCCTTGGTCCTCTTCAGTTGTGCTTCCAATGCCTTTATCTTCTGGTGATACTCCTCGCAACGATTCTCCAACTCTTACTCTCCAACACATGGCTGCTGAATGTTCGAACCGGCGTGTCGTGGTACTCCAAGGAGATGTGGTTGGTAGTACCAACAAGAGTAACCTTGAGGAAGAAAAGAATGTTGGAGAACTTAAAGTGGAAGAGGAAGAGGAGACTTATGTCTATACCGACCAAGGAAAAGTAATAACCTTAGTCTTGAGGCAAGTCCGGAGTTCCCTGCCAAACCCTGAGGAAGACCAAGGAGAGAATCTGTTCTACACCAAGTGTAACATTAGAGACCAACTATGCACCATCATCGTAGATGAAGGAAGTTGTACTAATGTCGTTGCACATTTTTTTATGCAGAGGTTGGGCTGTCGACCTCAAAGCATCCCCAACCCTATAAACTGTACTAGCTTTATGATAAGGGAGCTTTGTATGTAACTGAACAAGTGACTGTATCGTTCAGTATTGGGAACATGTAGAAGGACGAAGTAGTATGCGATGTCGTCCCTATGGGAGTTTTACATCTGCTACTTGGATGACCTTGGTTGTTCGACTGACATGTCACTCACGACGGGTATAAGAACACCTTGTTAAGGATGGAAAGAAGATTATGTTGCAGCCCTTAACCTCATTCCAAGTAAATGAAATCCACAATCAACTCACTCGAATAGTAAAAAGAAAGCCTTAGTTATGAGTCGAAGAAGGCTTTAATCTATTGAGAAGGTTGATGAACCTATGTTCTTGTTGGTTAGAAGATTGATAGAGATGAGGGAATTGCCAAATGTCTCAAAAGAAATCTAAAGATTTCTAAATGAGTTCTCCTACCTATTTCCAGATGAACTGTCACCAGTCCGATGCATAGAGCACTGTATTAATCTACAGCCAGGTACTACCCTGCTGAATCGACATGCATGCAAGATGTTACGCCCCGAAGTTATAGAGTTGCAACAGTCCCGTCGTATAAACCATTCTATGATAGTAAGTGGCCTCATAGTACCTACCATAAACTTAATCTACACAAGATGTCGACAACTATTCTCTTTAAAATAAATAGTTCAATTAAGTGTTTAGTTAAAGTAACAATAATTATTATGAATTTTTATATCAACATACATAATTACATGTACATTCTATAGAACTTCTCAGGAAATTCTACATTAACATAACAATCCACTAATTTGCATAACAACTATCGGTCTTTTATTCTTAAGTTATTAAGGAGACTTTAGCTATACATCTACTACTAGGTGAATTGATCCTCATACCCTAGGCTTCAAAAGAACTAACCTCTGGATAGTTGTAGGGCGGCATAATACTTAGAGTATTAAAAAATCAGGACCTGCAAAAGGATCTACACGGGTATGAGCAACTACAGCTCGGTAAGTTAAATTGAAGACTCATGAATATATATAAACATAACAAGATTATCAAGCAATTATTTTCATGCAATGTAACAAGTAAGTGTCATCACACAATGTAGTCCGATCTGTTGTGAAATTAGAGAGATTTCATCCACTCTAATCCAGGTTGAGAAGTTTTCATGTTATACAACAGCTCATAACCAAACCCAGGTTTGTGCAATGGAGACACTACTCCTCCTAAGACTATCCTTCGAACCAATGCTCTCATCCTCGTCGCAACCTCCTCTCCTATCACTTAGTTCAGCTAAGGATGAGGAAAAGATCAATTTGTTATCCAGCGATATCTTTATCGAAAGTGTCGGTGTTTGGTTAGAGAATCCTAATGATCCCTTAAAGGGTTGCAATGCATGACAATTAAGGCATTAGATTCGAATGAGATCAAATTCCATTTAGGCACACCAATCCAGTTATAATACATAATCAATCATAACACAAATTTCAACACGAAATCAGATACTCAAACACATGCATAAACTACTTACAATCATAATCATACACAATCCTAAGTCTCCAAGTACCATAACATAGTACTCCAATACAATAAGTAATAATCCAACTTACTTGGAATTCTTGATCGCCCAATCACTTAATGGTAAGTCGATTTGTCTCCGGGTATCCTATAATATAAATACGTCTTTTTAGTACTTATACTTTGATGATTCATATTCTAAATTATAATTTAACTCCTTTATCCATGTATACCAATTATTTATTAATGATTTATTCTACCTTATTTTGGGGCTCAAGTATTCTAATATCACATTGGGTCCTAATTTAGTGTTCTAAACTATTTGGTACACTTTAATTCTAATTAGAATACCGGATTTACTCCTGATATAAGAAAATCTTACATTTTTTAGATAATTACCTAAAATTAAATTTTGTTTCAGATTTATTTTGTACTAATTTTTATTATTATGTTATTCAAATAAACCTAATTTTTCATATTTATTAAATTTCCAATTCCACAAATTCCTAATTTCTTACAATTACTACATAATTCCTATATTAATTACACTTAACACTACAAAGACTAGGATTAGGTTTCCACATCAGAGATTAACATCTTTAAACATCTAATTACCATCTAAATCAGTAATTAATCACTTAATCACCTAATTAACCTAAAATTACCCAATTTTTTAATCATTTTACGGCTAAAAATTACTTAAAATTTTCAAAAATTAAATTTAAAAAAAGGCTTCATAGCACTATTCTATATCACTTAAGCATTCTACAAAAAAAATTTGAGCTCTAAACTACACTTCTAAACCTATTTATTTCTAGTTCTAATTATGCTTGGTTTTGTTTAATTTCTTAAGAACCTATATCTACAGACGTGATTAAACTTAATCACTATTTTTCCCTAAATCTACATACAATAAAACCTCAGAATAATAAATTTTATATTTTTCTAGGCAAAATAAATAATTTTAAGAAATTGTACAAAATTGGAGCAGATGTGAGACACACTTGGTCCAATGGCTTTTGGGCCTCCAATACCAGTTCAGGTATGTCAGCCGGTCTAGGTGGTGGGTCTACAGTGAGATGGTGGTGGTGGTGTATAAGTTCAATTCATAAGCCCTTACTATACAAATTTGCTTAAGAATTTTCTAAACCCTAATTTTTTGTCCAAATTTCGATGCCCTCAAATTTTTATAACTTTTAACTATCCAAATGAGTTCTGTAATTTTTCTTATTATTTATAAAGCTTTGTAGCAATTATTATGCATTTGATTGGATAAGACATTGCTCAAATCTCTTCAATTTTGCCTTTTATATTACTTTTTTTTATAGGTTAATTTTTCTTATTCAATTCCTGACTTGCCATGACTAAATCCAAGTCATTCCCTAATCCTTTGATTTTTTTTTATTTTTTCTTAATTATTTAATTATTTAATAAGTTTCCAGCTAATTTAAGTAATTTCGCGTATTTTTATCTACACGTAAATACATGTGGGGTACATGTGAATATTCCTAATTATTATTTAGGTTATTATGTTATTTTTAATATAAATATAATCTATTTTTAGTAATTTATTAGTTATTAGATTGCACTTTTGACCTTTTCGATAATTAACAAGTACTATACTTAAAATTTGAAAATTTTATAATCTCTTATTTTATTACTTATTTTCTTAAATTCAAATTTACGGGATCATTTTTACTAATATTTCTATCTATAATTTATAATTTAGATTTGATCGGATCCTTTAACCGATCGTCCTAAACTTTGTGTACTAAGTTCGATCCTACGGTCACTTGACTTAACTTTAGGACTTACAGTATGCGTGTTGACTGATTGAAGTGTAGCAACAGCAGTGGGTATGGGATTAAAGTTCAATGCTGTTACGGTTCTCTGGAGTTACGTGATAGGCTTACGGTAGACTTATTGTGATTGGTCGAAGAAGTTCAACTACACGTGAGTAGCTAACAGTGATTCAATGTGTACAACAGCGGCATGGACTGTAATTAATCGAACGCGTGTAGTGGACTGTCAACGAGGAGCTTATGCAGTGTGCAAGGTGCAATGATCGGCCGAACACATGCTATTTAAGATTGCATGGATGGCGATCTTCCTTTTACGTACAATAAGGGATGTATGTGTAGTGCAGTAGTGTCTGTGTTCAGCAGGGTTGGGCGTAGTGTATGGAGCTTGTGATCAGGCGAGGAAGATGTGGATGGAGCAATGTTCAGTTGCCGCTGGTCAATGACGTTGGAGTTATACGGAATAGCGAATGGCAGCGTGTGTGTTGTGGCGTTCAGGCGTGCTGATTTTTTGGTTAACGTAGAAGTGTCCTCGGTTAGATGCTGTGCGGCTGTGTGTTGGATAGTGTAATGTGTGAATTTGTGTTGGTAATGTAGGCGTGGTTGTGTCGTAGATGCTATTAGATAATGCTTGAATGTTGAAGGTTACCGCATTTGGTGATGGAGTGTGTGTTATGTTAAATTGGGATGGGTTTAAGCTGAAAAACTCCCCTTTCGTTTTGGCATGTATATATATTTATAAACTCAAACCAAATTGTATCTATTATATTTGATTTAATAAAAATTAAACTAGATTTGAATTATTGATATTAATTTAAATTCGATTTAATAAAATCAAACTAGATTCAAATATTCTCTAACGATTTAAATCCGAATGAAAAGAATTTGATTAGATGTGATTCCGATTATTTAACTTGCTTTTTTGTAAAAAATGAAAAAGATAAAAATAAAAGACACATAAATATCTAGTAAGACTTAAACATGTGACACTTGAACCTATGACTTCAAATTAACTCCATATCAAATACCTTAAAACTTATTCATCAGGCCGTTAATCTATGTCTTAATTTTTAGTACAATTCAATATGCAACTCTCTAAAATAATTATTTAAACTAAGCTAAAACTAAAATTATTTATTCCTAAAATAATTTACTTCCTAAAAATTCTAAAAAATCTTTGTAATTTTTTCTTTTCTCATTTTTTGTATTTTTATTATATATATTTTTTATTTTTGAGCTAAAACCCTATTTTTTTTTAAAAAAAAAAAACCTTAAACTACAACTACCAAGGACAAAAATCGAATGTTTACACCAAGCATAAAAATTTTCTCTTATGGGTATATGTATAGAGTAATCCAAATGAAAATAAACCTTTAAAGGAGGGGCTTGTGATTTTCTCCCTTACACAATAGAGATAGGATAAAATAAGGAGTACGCCATAAGGCATTGGAATAGAATTAAGCAAAATTGTGATTGTCATTAGGAATCCTTACTAAAGACTTCTCCTTTCTTCTTGAAGAGTAGCTATCAATTATCATTATATGGCCACTTTTAGAGAGCTTCGAGAAGGCTGAGGTACAAATCAATCTTGCACTTCATCTCGCTTCCTCAAGACTAATTGAGATTAAAAAAAAAAAAAAACCATTCTTAACCTAAATTGCTGGGACTTGATCTAAACCTTGAAAAAATAAAGGGTTTTTGTTCACTCTCGGGTAGGCCAAACTTGATCGAGAAATTAATTTTGGATTGAAGATTCTTTTTTAATCCATATGTGAATGTTTTACTTTCTTTTAAAGGGACATAAATGGTTGTTTGATTTAGGAAAATGTTAACTTGGGTCCAATGGACTCGGATTGAGGACGGTGAGGCCTCAATATGAGATCTTAGCTTTCTTTTGCCAAACTTTGCCCTTTTCTCATTTGCAAGTTTTGTATATCTAATTGAATTTTTTTCATCAGAAAAAAAAAAGTGTTCTTAAATTTCATCTTCTATAGTGATTCAACTCTTCACTTCATTAATTATTCTACTCTATGAATTTTAGTCAAAAGTCGAGCCTATTAGTAACGAGAATAATAAACAATAAATGCAATCGAACATAAGCATCGACATGGGATTCATGTCACTGCTTAAAATTTATAAAATCAATTATAGTTGGTCAGTTTCATAATTTATCTCTATTTTCTGTACTTTTACTGAGTTGTGTGGATTTTGCTACATCTGTTAACAAAAGGCTAAAGGAAAAGTTGCCATCAAGTAACTTCCCCTTCTGGAGTTATTATTTTTTCCAATGAAAATTATGTATAAAAGAATTAGGTCAAACAAACTTATAATGTTATTATTATAAGTGATTTAAATAGATGATCAACTTCTTAATGATTAAAATAGAGAATAAATACAATAAAATGATTCAAAATAAAGGATTCATAACTTTCTCAATTTCAATTCTTATTTAAATCACTTATTATGATTTGAGCTTCTATTTTAATCACTCAAAAATTCAATCATATATATTAACTACTTGAAAATTTGATTATTTATTTAAACTTAATTCTAAACGTTGATATTCTCGTGTTTAATTCTCCTATTTTTAACTATGTGATTTAGTAAATTTCACCATATCGGATATGTAGATTATCACATTTATTCAAAATACTTAAAAATACTCTATAATATTTTAACCATTAACTTTAATATTCTAGATAACTTCATATAGTTTCAATTATTCCAAATGTAATTAGTTTTTTTATCCATTTCCTTAGCAATCTTTAACGGTTGGCAAGTCACAATCATGGCAATCAAAGCACATGAAAAGTGATCGATGGCAAGGTCATTGACAAAAATGTGGAGTCATAATTAAAGCTAATGGAGTGTAGCAATATGAGTGATTAGTTTATTAATGGATATAATAGCTTAAAAATATGCTTTGTAAGCCATAATCATGCCAATCAACTAGTCAAATCGGTAATTTGATTATACGCGTCTTGAGCATATATTTCGTTATTAACTCTCCAAAATTTAATTGGAGAAGAACATTGAGGTATAATAAATATTTAGATTCTTAATTTACCAATATTAATTTAAGAATTCATAAAAAGAATTAAATTCTTTATAGGTAATTTGGAGTAACGAGATGTACTGAGTCGCTATTGCCATAAATTTCAATATTATGGAATATGCAGAACATGAAATATGGAGTTGGAAAATCTAGAACAAAATATTTTATGTCCCCTTAGTATTCGACACGAAAAAGGAATTTTTCATGTTCCTCTTTTTAACAATATAATAACTTTATTATTTTTTTAATCTCATTTGTCTTTGTCAAAACTTACAATACTTAATTTCAATTATTTTTTTCAATTTCATATTTTAATGTCCTTTTTTATTATATATATATATATATTTGTAAAAAAAAGTAGAGGACAAAAGGAAAATGATTAGATAAAAATCTATTTATTGAGAAAAATAGAACTTATTTGATGAGTTTATCAACTTCAATTTGATGATGCTAAATAAATAAAGAAAAAATTAAAAATAAATCTTATAAGCTTTAACTTAGATGTAAATTTATCCTCTAAACCTTTAAATGTTACAAATCACCCTTTGAAATTTTAGTGAATTGCTAAATAACCCCTTTAAATTGCAGACAATATCCTTAAACTTTAACTATGATATGAAAATATCCCTAAACTTATCAAAAGTTAATCTTTACGACCCTTATTGACTATAATATGACTTTTTTTAATTAAAAATGAAGATACTTTTAATATTGCCAATTTATGAAAGTCTACAAGTGATTGGCAACATCTGGGAATTTAGAAGGTGAGTCTGCATTTAGGTTAAAGTTTAAAAGGATTGCTTGTAATTTTTCCATAAATAAAATAAGGGTATATAAGAAACAATTAGTAAATTAGATTGACAATGAAAGGATTATATGATGTAATTGTATCATTAAAAAAAAGAAAACAACAAGCTTCTATCCTAAATTACATCATATAATTCTTGCCCATCCTCCTAATTATTCCCCCACACTAGCTGAATCTAACTTTTTCCCTATGGACCCTTATAAGGGAGGTCCATTTATCCCATTAATGATACAAAATGAGCATCCCTCATCAATCAAGTTTACATAAGTACTATGAAATAATCTCCTTAAATTGATTTAAGTACACCGTTTGTATTATGTAATATAAATGAGTACATATTACTTATCATGCCACGAAGTGGCCGAATCATAACAGCTCGCCTGTGTAAACCATCCTCAGATAGAAGTTAGCCTTACAACTGTTATCTTAGACCTGATTTACACAAGGCGTCCACGACTAACCCGCTTTGAAGTAAACAGTTTGTAATTTAAATAAATCATTTACCTAAGAAAGTGAGAAAATTTATATATATACACTATAATTCAGTTATTACATTATTCAAAAATGAAAAATTCTAAATAAAACAAAACTTAGACTTTAAGAATATATGTTCGCTCTTCAAATATTTTTTTTCACTCCCCAAGATCTAACAATTGCTAGCTTCAGAGTAGTTGTTTACCGCTTCTTAGTCAGCACCTGCATGACATCTATAGGGATGTGAGTAACCACAGCTCAGTAAGTTAGGATGGAGGACTTAAAACTATACCATAAACACAACAAGGTTATCAACCAACTTAATAAGTGCAATGCATGTTCAAGTAAATGCCATGCATGTTCAAGTAAATGCCATCGTACGACGTTGTCCTGTTCGTCATGAGGTTAAAGAAATTGCGTCCGTTCTGATCCGGGTTGAAGAGTTCCTATTAATACAACAGCTCACGACCAAACCTAGACTTGTGTAATGGAGACTCCGCTCTTCCTGCGACTACCTTCGAACCATTGTCTTCACCCTCACCGCGACCTCCTCTCTTGTCACTTAGTTCGACTGAGGATGAAGAAGGGACCTATTACAATCCTGCGTTATCCCTGTCGAAAAGGTCGGTATTTGACTGGAGAGTCCTAAGTTCCCCTAATAGGTTGTCATGTAGATCCGATTATGATTATAGGTCGTATATTTGATTAAGTCAAATTTAGGGTAATCAATCATTTCATACAAATCACACAATACAAGCTAGAATAATAAACAGAATCATAGCATCACACATAATCGAGCACATGCACACATCCAACTATCTAACAAGAACAACCAAGCATAATCTCAAGCCTAAAAAATACAGCAATGTATTAATCCTAACTTACCTCGACTCCTCACTCACTCATCGAGGTCTAACTTGCTCAGTCCATCGCCGATCATCCTTACAACACAAACGTGGTTTCAGTTTTTCTTATAACTATTATAGATTCGTTTTATCATATAACGCTTATTGTGATATTTTGTTTAGAGTTGATATATCTAATTATTTAGGTCTTAAGTCTTTTACAATTGTTCTAGGTTTTGGGGTTAGGTTCGGGTTAGGTTTCAGTTTCCGCATCGATTTCTAATTTAGATTTTAGTTTGATTTCTAAGTAATGTTTTATACTCAAACCCTAGAAATTCGTTTCAACTCATAATGTAAAATTAATCACATTACTTCCCGATCTCCTAAATACCATCATTACCTCTAATTTGTATTTTATTCCACTCGGTACACTTAAATCCTTATTAGTGTATCGAATTTACTCCTGATGTGAGAAATTTTTACATTTTTCCTCTAATTACATAAATTCAAGTTTCCTATCAAATTTATTGTACATTTTTTATTATTATCATAATATCAATTTTTACGATAATATTTTCTATTTATTATATTTCTAATAATTGTGTATTATATATTATCACCTATTATGTATATAATACACATCTAATATTTCTAATACTTTAATTATCATTTCCCAACATCAATTATCATTTCAAAATGTCTAAATTCATCCTAAATCAGATTTTACTTCTAATTATCTTAATTTACAAAATTAACTTAAAATTTACTATTTTTCTCTAACCTAATAATTACATTTAACACCCTAAATGCTACAAGTATCATACTTCATCAGATTTCAAAATTCTAAAACATATAATTATTCACTAAATCAGTAATTAACCATTTAATTGCTTAATTAACCTTAAATTACCCATTTTATGCCTCATTTTAAGGCATAAAAATTATCTAAAATTTTAAAAAATTAATTTTAAAAAACGGGCTTTATAACACTCTTCTATATCATCTAAGTAGTTTACACAAAAATTTTGAGTTCAAAACTACATTCCTAAGGTCATTTATTTCTAAACCGAAACATGATCGGTTTTGCATGATTTCTTAAGGACCATATATCACAGGGAATATTTTAATCAAAATAATATTTTTCCTAAAAATTGCATACAAAAATATTTCATAATAACAAGTTTCATAATTTTATAAGAATATTTACTATTTTTACAAAATTACGTAAAATCGGGCTGGAAATCGAACTCACTGATTTGGGTGACTCCGGCCACCATCGATGGCCATAGGTGTATCAGTGCACCTGATCGCTGTCACCATCGTGTAGTGGTGGTGGCCGTCCACTCCCAGCTGCTCGTCTAGTCTGGGTTCTCCTTTGTGGCCCTAACTGTATAGTTTTCCTTTTCTTTTCTTTTTCTTTAGTTTTTCTCTTAAATTTTCAAAAATCTCTATTTTTCTCACTCTCTAAACTACACAAATGAGCTTCTGAAAAATTTGGAGTATTTATAGAGCTTGTGGTAATTAATGTGCATTAAATTGTCCAAGACATTGTCCAAATTCTTTAATTTTTTGTTTTTGTGTTGCTCTAATTTAATTGGTTGACTTTTTTTCTTATTTTCCCCAACTGCTACGACCCAATTCTGGATCATTCCTTATTTTTTCTGATTTTTCTTTATTTTTCCTTAATTAATTATGAATTTTCTTTAATTATTTAGTATTATTTTAACACATTTCGCGTATTTTTAGTAATTACGCGTATTTCTACATACATGTAAATTCATATATAGTACAAATAAATATCCCTAAATATTATTTAGGTTGTTTTATGATTTTTAGTATGCATATAATTTATCTCTAACGATTCATTAATTATTGGAATATATTTTACGTATTTTCGATAAATAACGAGTTATATACTTAAAATTTAAAATTTTTATATTCTTTTATTTTATTGCTTATTTTTTAAAATTTAAACTTACGGGATTATTTTATTAATATTTCTAACTTTACTTATAATTTAGGCTCGATTGGATCTTTCAGCCGATCGATGTCTTGAGTAACTGGTTATGGGGCTTACATTGTTTGCAAGTGTTAAAGTTTGGATTACAATTTACATGGACTTAATTCTTTTACCATCAAGTCGAATTCAAGTTTGAGCTACTCCAATAATTTATCCTCTTGCATTTGATTTATATGATATTTAGCTTAACAAACATGTAAACATAAATGAGCTTAGTATGAGTTTATGTATAAGTTGTGCTTGGAATAAGTATAAGCATCATTGTTATTATCATAGTTGAATTAGAACCAACCTTATTGAATACTACAAGTTGAATTCAAAGTCAAATTTTAAATTCGTATTTTAAATTTTTAAATTGAGCTCGAGTTTAAATTAATGTGATATCATTTCAACACAACTTATTTAACCCTCGATTTTTAACTTTGACAAAAATGTAAATTTGTAGGGAGACAAGGTGTTAAATTGAAATAAGACCTTTCTCTAAATCACCATAAAAGTGGGATTTGGGAATATCATCCTATGTATAATCTATTTGCTTGTGAAACAAAGGTCATGAATTGCTTGGATATGGAGTATTTTTCCTAATATCAAATTCGGAGATATTCTTTTAAGCTTTCAAATTCATAATTTATCGAGATTGTTATAATTTGGTAATATAAATATTAACTTCTCAATATTATGGATCGGATTTAATTTCCCCCTACCCCCCACACCTCCCTTTCCAAATTGATAATGATCATAGACTAATCACTCGCTCTCGAGCTCATAAGCTTGCCCAGTTGGCTTACCAGGTTGTTCGGGGTGAGCTAAGCGCCGAGGAGCAATGCATTTCTCACTCCAACTTGTCGAGCTACTTAGCTCTCTATGTTATTCAGGAAGCTGCCGAAGTGATTAGTAAACATGTTGAGATAACCCCTCCACAATAAGCCCCATTCTAAGCATCGAATTAGGATATAGCCAACCTCAACAATGTTGAGGTTGAGCTCATAACTGTCGAAAGCCGATCATCGGAGGCTGACTCAAAAACGAGTTACCCCCTAAGTCAACCCCGATTCAATCCCAACCATCTGAGATGTTGAACTATCGACATTAACCTTACTTGATTGAAATTCACCTCTACTCGAATAATAGTATCATAGGGAGCACAAAATAAGTAAACCGTACGTGTATCGTCCTTTTTCTAAGATTTGTATTGTCCTTTCTAACAAAGGACATTCTTTTTGCATGATTACATTAATTAAATTATTCCTTATTTTCTGCAATTTCTTATAACTTAAGACTTATCCTTATTTGGTACTATAAATACTTGAAAATTGTAATAATCGTAGGGACAACACACAAAGAATACACTGAACTTTTACACTCCCTTGAGTTAAGTGTTTTTATACTTACTCTTATCCAGCCCATTGAATATGAACTAATGACAAGTAATTTCTAGCCATACTTACTCTTAAGTTTTTTTCATACTTACTTTTAAATTACTTTTATCTAGCCCATTGAGTATAAACTAATTACAAGTAATCTCTAGTTATACTTATG
This sequence comes from Lumnitzera racemosa, assembly GCA_024138005.1. Lineage (NCBI taxonomy): Eukaryota > Viridiplantae > Streptophyta > Magnoliopsida > Myrtales > Combretaceae > Lumnitzera > Lumnitzera racemosa. Next base: position 109,951,083 of record JAMXBC010000004.1, read on the forward strand.
CGTCATATTAAATATGAGCCGAGCTCATGTGAGATATTAGTGGGTCATATCCATTTTCGGTATATGAGAACTCCTACTCAACCTTCGACTCTCATTTATCCTTCGAACTATCTCACAATTGGGACCTACCCCTTGGTTATGTATAATATTAAGCTCATGTGTTCATCTACGAACCCGTATCATAAAACTCAAGAGAAGTTAGAGAAAGAGGAAAGAAGAATAAAAGTAGGAGAAACATTTTGCCTTTTCTTTTAAATACACATATATATATATATGTATATAATAGTTTGTGGAAGTAAAGAGTAAGACAAAACAAGTTAATATGTTTGTCTAAAATGTCTCTCTTTTTTACATTTTTGTACTTTAATTATAAAGATAATTTAGTAATATTATATGCATATTCCCCCTTTTCTTTTCTTTTTTTTTTTCCTCCTTTCACCCTAAAATAGAAGTTGAGAGTTTTAGAATTGTTTTTCCACTACTCCCCTATCTATTTTCATTACCAAATCAATGCTTCTCACTTTCTCTTCATTTGTCCTTGTTTTCCTTCTCTTCACTCTTTATCAAACGTAGCATAAAAATCTACACGTGTATCTAATGATGCTAATCCAATATCTAAGTTACAAAGCCGACATAAGCTGTGTAAACATCCAAAACCTAATGTAATCAAGTAATACATGTTATAGACACGTGTTAACAGCTTGAAAAGGGAAATGTTTCACATACTTCGGTACACAAGTTAACAAATTATATGACAAGGTGAAAATTTTTATTTCATACCTTCTGTGTATTTTTTATTCACAAAATGAGGAAACATAGTATGAGTAGAAGGGCTTTGTGTCGGAATAGTGTTATACTAGTATAGTGTTCTAGGATGATATGCCACCCAACATCATACTTCCAATGTCATCAAATTTCCTGTTTTCCTTGTTTTTGCTATTTAAACCTGCTAAAAAAGTAATGAAATTAACTACTAAAAGATATTATGGCATTCAAATCGGCAAGGCATTCGGTAGGAAGTTGGAGAAAGGCGTTCATGAAGAAATCATCAATAGAACTAACCCTAGCGACCCCAACCAATCTGCACTTCCCTTCCTCATCCAGCCTCTCTCCTCTGCCACTTCTCATGTTCCCACTTGACTCCTCCGATGTCAACACCGTTTCCACTATTAGCGGAGGAGCTTTATAAATTGTGCCTACCGAAAAGAAGAACTTGGCCTTGAATTGGAGATCAACCTGCCAAAGTGTTTGATCAATTCGGTCACAAAATTTTATTCTACTATGACTTCATTTTTAGCAGTTCTGCTTGATCATATTAGAAAGAACACAAAGCGGGACGATTTCACAATCACTATGCATGTTTTTTGAGTTTTACATCTATAATTTGTAAGTGAACAACTGTTATATTCAATTGAACTTTTTATCAAATTTACTGCTTAATTCTCTTCTCATTATTTATACTTATACTCTTCAACCAATAAGTATTAACCACGACATTTTTCTCAAGCGACAGAGTGAGCCAATTTGACAAGTTAATATGGCATTCTTTTTTTTTTTTTTTTTTCCGGATGGAGATTCTAATCCTGATCCGTTCTAATGAAAAATTAATGGTGATATTATTAGATTACAATGATCTTGATAAGTTAATATAACATGAATTGTAGTTAAACGGGACTATATATTCCTCTTGGTTATGCAAGCCAACTTGACAGTCATAAGAACCACATGTTATATGTCGGACTGGAAAATGCTCTGAATTTACTGCTCTAAAGGGGGCATCTCATGTGATGAATAATATTGCTTGAAGTTGAAGTTGCATATAGTGTATATAGCTAATACCTTGCCAGATTCACGTCCTATCGTCCCTTGAAGATGTTGTGGAAGAATATCAATCTTGAGCAACGGTGGCAATGGCAATCCCAAGAATTTACTAGTTGTACTTGACAAGGGAGGGATATACAATGTACTCAAGTCAAACGAAACCGAAACATCATCATTCGATTCATTCCCGATTCCTTTTCCTAACCCATTTCCACCCTCAGCATTGTACTCAAAATCAGGGTATCTAGATATCCCAAGCTTGCAAGCCCCTAGAGTTTTGAAGCTGACCTTATTATAACTAGAAACAGCTTTTGGTACTTGGGTTTGTGTATCTATGGAAATGGAAGTTAATTCTTGGTCATTATAGGAAGAGGTGATGGATATTGGTTTAACGTAGGGTTTTTGGGATGGAATGTTGTAGAAAAAAGGTGGGTTTTGGGAGTTTAGTCTGGTAACCATTGGGAGGGGTGTGGCTGGTGAGGAGGGAACGGAAGAAAAGTGAATGTATGTGGGTGTGGGTTAGCCATTAAAGTAGTGATGGAATAGGAATCCAATCCACGTGTAGCAACTATAAGCATGAGCCTGGTTTTTTGTTTTTAGAAAAGTCTGAATCCCTTAGGATATGTGAAAATATGTGGTTGGTGTGCCATGAGGTGGACCTAGGTTTTTAGTCACCTTATCTTTGGTTTTGCCCAACCGTTTGACATATGGCACTAGAGTAAATGATATGACATGCGCTAGACCTAATGGGATAGATATTTGTTGTCCTAAAATTTATCACATTTATTGTTTCCATTATTAAGGTGTTTGATCATGATTAATTAAACATTATTGTGGCAATAAATTTAGAATAATTAATTTGAATTCAACCTTATCAATATAGAGACTTTCTAATTAATCATAGAGTCAAGGTATTAAGACCAACATTCTGAGAAAAGAAATCTAACATAATAAAATCATATTTTCGATGAACAGAATTTAGAAACTTATCAATTTTTTAGTCACAAAGTAAGCTCAATATATATAATTGGTTAATTTATAAATTTACAAACCACTTTCAAACCATAACTTGTTGAATTAACTATTTGCTGCAAAAAAAAAAAATGAAAATTTACAAATAATTTGATTATTAACGATGTTTAATTGAACTTAATAAGTTGTTTATATTGACACCAAGTAATAAACCCAAATGCAACCAACTAATTGCTCTCGTAATCATAGAGCTATTTGAATGGATAACTAATTGACTTAGACCTAAACATGGGCCGAGTTAGAACTGTGGGCTACCTTGGAACCAATCTGCCTATTTAAAACTAAAACCAATCATACAGTTTCAGCCTGTCAATAAGACTTGGGTCTAATATAGGTGAGCAGTTTAAACTTAGCGAGTTAACCAGGTAAGATTGATAACATTTAAAAAAAAAAATTGGCATTGCTAGCAAAATGTAAAAAATCAAGTCATGAGGAAATGTAAAGAGCATCTCTATCGATGCTCCTTAATATGAGTTCCATGAGATGGAGAACCTTATGTGACATCCTTCATCATTGGAGTCAGGTCTTTACAATTTTTGGGATCCTAGAGGTGCCATTCCATTTTCTTTTCTTTTTGCTTACTTTTTAAGTGTTGTTTTTATTAAAAGACTGCATTGTGAGTTCTTTAAATAATATAAATAAATATTAAAGACCTCTACTTAAAAACATCACAGATAAAATAAAAAGGTTCTTAGAAAAGAGATGTAGCACTTAAGAATTATAAACAGAGTTCTTAGGGATGAGGATGCCCAAAGAGGAAAGAGGAAAGAGAAAGAGAAGGAGAGGGGAAAGGGGCAGGGGCAGGGGAAATGAAAACACATCAAAGTATTTGAAAAGTTAAAAGACAGACATTAAATATGAATTAAATTGTAGTGATCAGTCCATGCCAGCAATTGTTCAAATTTTAAAATTTTTTTTTAAAAAGAATAAAATTAAAAAAAAAAAATTGAGCCGAGTAACAGTTTCAAGAAAATGCCCCCCAAGGCCGGTTAGGGTTCCAGCTTTTGGGAATCGAGAACCGGCAGATCCAAGACTAGTTCTGGGATGGTTACAGAGGTCTAAATAGACAAATGGTTCCACACAAATGGAAACGAGTCAAATTAGTAGAGGTAGTCGAATGTTAAAATCGTCTTTTATGGCTTTCTCCCTTTTCAATCCTGCTCGCGCTACCTCATGTAGAAGCATTGTTCATTTGTTTTACCACCGAATCCAATGGAACTTCGTTCCCAATTAACTAAGGCTCAAAATCTAGTTTAGCCTCCACAACATATCAAGTTCCTCAATGAAATGTATGAAAATTCACCACATGCGTACGCCCTTGCCCAGAGGACTAGACCAATCCAATACAAGGATCATAACACAGCACAACCTCTTGTACCGCATTCCGTACATGCCTTTTCAAAAGAAAAAAGCATTACTTTTAAGAGTTTTAAAAGGGAGCTTTTATTTTGTCCATTTTATAAACTAAACATATCCAATCCCTCGAAATTATGCCAAAACTCACACAAGGGACAGAACATCAGCCCAATAACATCATCAGCTATACTCTCAATAATGTCAAGGAAACGGGGATAGTGAAATCCAACCAACAACGTTCGACATCCCAAAATGGCTTTGCAGAGGTTGGAGACCTAATAATTGGGCGTAGAAATAGCTACACCCTCTTGGCCACCACCTCAAAGATTTCCCCAAATGGCTGGTCTAAAAATTATGGATGTTACTTGTGTGGCAGACATCAGACTTCAATATAATGTCCGTCTGTCTCTCATTATCCTCATTCAATGAGCTGCGCAACGAAGTTGTTGCATCTTTACAGCTTTTCAAGTGCCGCTCCAGCCCCAGGCCCCCCACGTGTACCAATAATGATGTCCACTAAAAGGTCTAATGCACTCTTTTAAATTGAAAGTCGAAACAGATGATCAAAGACAGCATGATTAGCTTTCTTGGGGTCAATGCCAGCAGCATCCCATCGTGAAATTCCATTGCCCTGACGGGTGGTAAAATCATTCAACCATTTACTACTAGTTAATGCCTCTGCCCAGAAAATCAGGAGAGGTAGAGCAGAAGAAACTGCAGTAATGAAATTTAAGATAAGGAAAGGAGACCCGATAATTACAGAAGAAAACCCAAGGAAACATGGAAAACATCAAAAAAGAAAACTCGAGTAACTTTTTACAAATGGCAACAACCATAACACACAATTACCCTGGCTAAAGAATGATGATCGGCTCCTAAATTTGATCAAAACATCACTCAGGATCCCACTCTTCTGATGTTTCCTAGAATTAAGTAGCGCATGCCTGTGATTTAGCAGAAGGCACAAACTAGATCTAATATATAATACATTGGCTGCAAAATTAGTGGATACAGTCAGCAGACGAGGGAGGATCTGAGTGAAGTAGGAATGAGTGTGCATGATGACCAACGGATGACAGATTCAGAGACCATGAAATCGAGCTTCTCACACTCACCAAGACCGATAGTTCTATTTCTCTTGTTATGGATACCAAATATCCTGCCGCCACTGATTCCATCGGATCTCTTCACTTCAGAGATTTTGCACTCCACTATTCTTTCCTCCTCTTCTATACAATAAGGGGAATTCAGTAAATCTTTTTCCAAGCTAAACTCTGAATAAATTGAGAAACACTTGAATCAGATAATAGGACAGCTAAATAGACTTTTGGAAGTAAAAGCAGACATCCCGTTACCTCCACTCAGGGCACCGGCTAAAGATACTTTGGAGGAATATCCCAACGTAGTTCTCTCATGTTCATTGATGGAACTAGCGCTGAAGAAGGCAAAGCTTGGCATTGAGCTAATAGGAGAAGAGAACTCCAAACCGTCGCAACTGCCGCATTGGAAAGAAAAACCAGCAGAAGCAAAGCAAGGAGTTGATGGCTCAATGAGAAAAGGGGAAAATGATGATCTGCATGAAAACGAGGGTGATTGAGCACCACACGTGATATGTGTTCCAGCGCCAAAGCTGATATCCTGATCTCTGCTCGGAAATGGGGTAGAAAATGAATCTCCACCATTTTCAAACTCTTCAAAACGTGGACTTCCTCGAACATTAAGCTCTTTAAGATTTAGTAACTTGTCATCCATCCACATATGGTCTACAGCAACAAGGAAAAAGAATAATTATCAAATCTACTAGAATCAACCGTTTTTCCATTTTAAGTCAAAGAGAAAAGGCTTTTCCATCAAATTTACAGCATAATTCAGCATCAGACTAAATCAGAAGAAGTACTAACCGCAGTGACAAAAAACCCTAATCAACAGAGAAACAGATTAGCTCATTCACACCCATCACTTTATGAAACAACCATAGGTTCATGATATATCAAATCAGGGCAATGGATGTTGAATTCATGATCTGCCAAGAAGACATGAAATTCTTCTATGCATTTATTTTGCTAAATGAATTAACTGTACAAGGATTTGTTAAGGTTAAGAGAAAATATGTTAGTTTTGTTGATTGAAAGAAAATATAACACAACCACTGGCTATAAAGGGTTATATATCCAGAGCTAATGGGCCTATTGCAACTCCAAGGGAGAAAAACATCTGTATATCCTTCCCTACAAACTATTACAAGTAGTTAATCATAGACTCTAATAACAGTAACTAACTAGCCAGCTCTCAAAGCCAGGTTGGCATATGAGCTGTACATGAGCTGGCAGTGATCATCTGGCACTTGCTACGTTGGCCTTCCCCTTCTGCCACCCACCCAACAAATCCCACCAAATCCTTCCCTTACCCAGCTTATTCCTCCTAATATATACCCGTTATAGTTATTAAACCAATTATTAACATCCATGACAGGATCATAGTAAGTGCATGATATTCTTCCGAGTTCTTAGCACACTTATGTTACAATTCATAGCATTACAGCATCATTTTAGTTTCTCGTGGGTTCTCACAATTCCAGATGCCATAAACCCAAGCTTTTTTAAAATTCAGCTAGGCTTCCACCTAATTGAGACGATAAACCATTTTTCAGTAAAGGCAACTTCACTTTACTGTGCAGAAACTTTCTTGCATGGGACATGTGAATAAATCGTTACTATATGTTGATCGGCCAAATGCTATTGTAAATAAAACAATTCAATTTTACCTAGAACCTCCTTAGCTGTAAGCCTTTGAGAAGGATCAGTACACAGCATGCCCTTGATCAAAGACTTTGCGGATGCGGAAATGCTGTCCCATGGATCAGATGGAAATCGCAGATCAGCCGCCCTGACAGCATCAAATATGCGTGACTTGGTCTTACCCCAAAAGGGGGGCATTCCACTTAATAAAATATATAGAACAACTCCAGCACTCCAAACATCAGCAGCTTGGTTATAACCACCAGCCAACACCTCTGGAGCAATGTAAAAAGGACTACCAACAGTTCCATGAAGACTCTTTCCTGCCCAGCCCAAACAAATGAATTCATATTTAATAAGATATAGAAGAAAGAACCAGAATATCTCACCACGACAGCAACAAGAAAGAGACTTTACCTGGCTGAATGTAAGTGGCAAGTCCAAAATCTGCCAATTTAATCGGTGAAGAGGAAGCTTTAGTTGCCAATAGAATGTTTTCAGGCTTCAAGTCTCTGTGAACCACTCCATTTTCATGACAATATAGAACTACTTGCATCAGATGCTTGAAAAGTACCCTTGCCTCATTCTCAGAAAACCGTCCATGCTTCTCTATTTGGTGAAAAAGCTCCCCTCCAGCACAAAGTTCCATCACCAAGTGAACATAGTCCTCCTCCTCGTAAACCTCTTTAAGATGCACAACATTCGGGTGGCCAGACAACTGGGTCATTATTTCGATCTCAAGCTTGATACTATGAACATCCTCAGCAGTCACAAGTCTATCTTTAGAAATCGACTTACAAGCCAAGACCTCCCCAGTCAACTTGTCAGAGCAGGCTCTAATAACACCAAATTGACCCCAACCCAACTCTTCACCAAGCGCAAACCGGTCTTTCAGATTAGAAGTTTCCTTCGCACCCAAGATGGTCTCCTTCAAGCTGGAGACTTTGTAAAAATTGCACGTCTTTTGCGATGATAGCTCCTCACTGCTGCTGTTGCTCTTGGCAACAATAGCCATACCAATCCACCACAGCCCTCGATCACAAATAATATCACAATTATGCCTCAAAATCGAATCTTTTCGCTTCTTCCAAGTTTCACTCACTGAAAAAATATTCAAGCCCCCTTTTTATTTCCGGTTGATGCCGAAGCCAAATTACAAATTCAAAAACCTTCAATCTCCTCAAAGAACATACATCTAGGAACTTCTCAACCAATTTTCATCTGAAACACAACGGAACCAAACCGATACTGATCAAACTCTCTAAATTGAATGCTTTAAAATGTCAAACCATGAAATATATCAATAAAGAAACAAGCAACTAAGCTTGGTCTTAACTAAATACAAGTTCATATAAATAATCGAGCTGCATTCAGAGTGTAAATACTCTAATGTAAAATCAATCAAGCAATTCGTATCAATATTTTTTGAAAGATTTCAACATGAGCTAGGGTTTTGAAATATGAAAGCCCTAATAAAACGACAACAATAAGTTCGGAATACAATTACCTTATTCGGGGCGAGATCCGGATCAGAATCGTACAGAGCAAGAAAATCCGGTCGAGCGAGAGAGTGAGAGAGAAAGGAGTGAGGGTTGTCTCCTTCTGCTCTCCTCTCTTTCGGTTTTAGCTTTCTGTGTTGGGATTCTGCTTTGTCTCTTGAGTTTTTTGGAATTGTATCGTTTTCCTCTTCTTTTTTTTTTTTTTTCTAATTTTTTTCCCTTCCTTTGAGTTTCTATTTTTATTTTGAAAATGATAGGAAGAGAGTGACTGCTTTTCTATGATTCTAGACGCGAAATGTCACTTTTAAATCTGGTTGGTCTAGATTCCTTATTTAGTGCTATCCTGTCTAACGATGGGTAGGTTTTATTTATTTACTTTGGTATCTTATCCTTTTCTAAATTTATAATCCCAATCTCAAGATGGTAATAATATTATTATTTGAGGAGACCTACATACCTCAAGGTCAATAGTTGGAGTTAAATTCAAATAAGATATCAAATTTTTAATAATTTAAAATAGATAACAAGCATTATATATTAAATGGACCAAACCTTTAAGTAGTTAACATAGATAATTAAGAATCAATGTTATGATAAATGATTCACATAGAATATTAAAACTTAGAACAGTTATGAAATATCATTAGAGTTTTAATTATCTATTTAAATCACTTATCATAATGTTAATACTTACCTTATTTACTTGAAAATTCGATCATTTTTTTAACTTAGATCTAAAATATCGATACTTTTGTATGCAATTTTCCTTTATTATCTCTCATCATACCATTTATATTTTGGGTAGATGTCATATTTAATATCTAAATTTTATCTATTTTATAATTATACCTTAAGTTAAACATGTCAACTTAATACATAAACTCTACCCATATTTACAAATAACTACCTTTTTTTTTTTTCCATTTATACAATTAACTACCAAAATTTTACCATTTTCACAATTAATAATCTAATATGAGTATTATAAGTGACCTTCAAAAGTTTATAAGTAGTAAATTAAAACTTTTAAACTTTAGGTAATTAATTATAAAAATAGATAAAGTTTAGATAGCAAATGTGACCCTCATCCTTTATATTTTATCTATATCATTAAAGCTCAAAGAGGTTTAAACAACCACAATTTACAATTCATCTTTAAACTTACCTAGTTACCCTATATCTAATATTATTTAATAAAAAAATTAACATTAAAATAACTTACCTATTCACCCTATATCTAATATTATTTAACAATAAAATAACATTAAAATAATTTATTAAAATTATAAATAATAGGTAAATATATCAACTCACTCAAATTTTTCCTTTCTCAAATCTTCTCCTTCTCTCTTTTCATTAATACCTCTTTCTTCCCATATTTACGACTTTCCCTTAAATCTCTCATACCTTAACCCCAAAAACATCGATGTAACTATCACATTAGAGATGAATTCCTACACATTCACAAACAAATCCGTTGAATTCTCAATAAAATTGATCTTAATGTCACGAAAATTAACCTATCACTAAGTTTCTCCTTTCTTTTTCTCATATATACCATTTCTATTAATATATTTATGTTATCTATTGGCACATTTATATAATTTTTTAAGATGGTAAATTTTTCTTTAGAGAATAAAATTAAGAAAAAAGATCATCACAATAATTTGAGAGGAAGAAAACATTTCAAATATTATAATCTTTTTAAAGGAAAAAAAATTACTCCAAATATTTAGTTAATATGAGATAAATGATAATTTGTTACCTTAATCTTTCTAAAAGTGGTAAAAATGAAAACGTTTATTCTAAGTATTATCAAAAGAAATAACAAGGAAAGAATTCCTAAAAGACAGTAATGTAAATATCCCATAATCCTAACTTCTTCTTTTTTTCTTTTCAAATTGAATATTATCTTTTTGTATACTTTTTTTAGTATTCATCTTTAATAATGTATTTAACATGGTAAATTATACTATGAAGTAAATAAATTATGTATTATTAGCATTATTATTCTACTTTGAATTAAAGAGGGTGAATATTTATCCAGTTTTATACTATTGATATTATTCAATAATATATATGTTAAACATTTTTTCTATATTTATAATACTTACTATTACATTTAATTAACTATGTAATTTTATCATAATATTAATATTTTAAGTATTTGATGTTATTAAACTTATACACACAAAGTGAGTGCGATGTTTACTTGTTTTAAATATATATTGCATATGCATGGTCTTACTAGTACTATTAAAGGCAAATCTTTTTTTCTTCAATGTATTTATTATATAATTTAGATTTCATTTAACATAATAATTCATATCTAGCTATTTCTTTAGATACTAAAGAAATTCAAAGGGAATCTCAACATAAAGAAATCTATTGAAATAGTTTATCGTCATGTTCTAGGAAATTTTATGATATAGTTACTCAAAAGCAACCATTAACAATAAAAAGCCTCAATTTATAATAAACTAAGCCCATTAATAGTAGAAATAAGCTTTCGACAACCTCAAGAAAGCCGTTGATAGCTCCCATAAAAATTGTTAACAATCTTATTTTTTATTGTCCACATTTACTTTTCCTTTTTATTGGTTTTATTTATTGTAAATCGAGGTGATCTATTAAAGTCAAACTAATCATATGATGACTTTTAAGTGATTATATCATAAAAAGCCCCTTTATACTCTTTTAAACCAATGCTGTAATTATATAAATGAAATTAGAGGCCAAATCTTTGTATCGTAATGATATTAATATTAGTTTCCCATACATGGAGAAGTTCAATTCCCTTTCTCTTAGAGGTATAATATAATAGTAGTTGGTAAAAAAAAAAAAAGACTTAAAAATATATAAATAATGTTTTAGAAGTATTGGAAATTAATTAAAGTGTGGAATTTTCCAATAAGTTTAAGCAAGAGAGATAAAATTATTTCAACCGATGTATTATTTCGTGTTATTGAAGTGTTTGTGTCAATCAGTTAAACCAATATGTCATTTTCAAGGCTTTGAGTGAATTCTTTCAAATGGATGGACTACACAAACTCATCCGATCAAAATTAAAATCCCTTTCAATAATCACGATCTTTGGAAGAGTTATAACGTATGGAATTAATAAAAAGTGATGAAGTATATACTTCTTATTATTGCAGTATTTTTTAGCATAAATTTAAGTGATTTTTCCATATACCGATTCTTCTCTCAAAAGTCAAAACAATAAGTCTTGAAAAAAGTATCCATGTTTTCTATAAATTTTCTTGGAAGAGATACACCTATCCTTAGCAAACTTCGTATAGGCCATGTAAGAATCTCTACAGAAAGCATTTTTTTACGTGCCTCTAAATGTCATTTACTTTCCGCATTTTTCTAAAATTTTCTAATAAGTGAATACTCTATTCCTCTTTTCCACTTATTCATGATAGCTCCGTAATTATTTTAGTATTCTAATATTACATAAAGTGTATATATGCATGATGTACGATATTCAATTGTTTTTTTTTTTTTTTAATCACGGATTACCTCGCTGACCCTCCCTTTAAGTTAGAGCAAATAAATAATTACATTAACTGTCTTTGTTTATGTAAGAGTTATCAGATATTAACTATGTCATAGTTGGCATCCGAATGATAATTTTAACTTTCTGTCCACTATGTTATTAATAGGGACACTGGCAACCTAAATAAAAGCCAAACTCAATTCATCAAATCATCCCTTGCCCTTTTCACATATTTCCTCGTTGAGTTCACCGTTAAAACTCTAACCCCAGCCCTACTTTTCAATCATATAACCTATTAACTCTTAGGTCGACAAAAGACTTCCTTGATAATAAATATGAAAGGAATGGTTAATACATCTCGACAAAGTGGGCTATATAGTAGCTAGGTCTCAACTCCTATGAACTCTTTACAATAAGGGACATGGACTAGAATGGATTCCATCTCTAATATATGTGTGAGATGTCAATTTTGCTGCTAACATTATGGAAAATGGATAATCGTCAAAGGCGCTTCCATAGATGTAATGTATAGAGTTGGAGGATATGGTCTCTTTATGTGGTATATCCAGTTTTTCTCAAGTGTACAAAAGACATAATAAATGGCCTTAAAAGTAATAGTTATCAAAGGCAAAATTTTTATGGAGCATCAAAGTAATTGCAACAGCAAATATATGGAGTTATGGGTTAAATTTTTTGAAGTTAATTATTGTCCTAGCTGAGTTGGTGGCTATACTTGTTTTCTTGTTCAACATTCATCAAGTGGAGGGAAATTTGGTAGTTTATTTTATAGGTGGTATGTAATTTTAGCTATCTACTTAAATATCATTTATCCACTTGTAAAAAAAGGGCAAAGGTAAAATCACCATATGGATGCTACATACACACAATAAACTTTCCTTACATTTTTAGATAACAAAGACACTCAATTGAACATTTCTTAGAGTTTTTAATACAAAATCGCATCTTCTAAAATTATAAACACTAAAGTGCTCGACTTTAAAAGTTTAAGAACTTCCTTAGCCTTTTCCCGAGCTTTAACTTAATTAAAATATTACATACAATAAACATGTATTTGTTCTATTTCAAGCTTTTACTAATTTTCTTTTATAGCACAATTTTCACATGTAATTTTATGTTTGCTCCTTTTTTTATAATAAGGTTATATATAATTTTGATTTATTAGCATTTATAATAGTTTCATACTCATCTAGTGTCCACTAATCCCTAGTTATATTAAGTTTAAGTATTATAATTCATTTTAACCTCAAATCTGTTATACTTTGCATTAGTACTAAATGTCATAAGATAAGTTCTTATTCCAAACTTTTAGAAGATGTAACTATGGTAGGATCATGCAGCCATAGTGGAACTTACTCGACACCTCTATTATATACACTATAAGTTTTATATTTAGGAGTTCCTTATTTATTTATTTATTTATTTTTAGGATACACGCAAGCTACTATTATATATACACCTTAAAATATGGCTAACATATATAATTAAATTTATGAAATAAAAGAAAATTTTAATCAAGATGGTCAACTTATAATCTACTATTATAAATCAACTCCTTGTCAGCTAATTGATTCTTTATTAGTTATCACATATTCAATTTAAGTTGCTAATTGATTTGTGCAATTTGTATACCAGTGATAGTAATTTCTAATTTAAATATCATAATTTAAAATGTGAATAATTACGGTGTTTTAAATCCAAGAACAAAAAAAAAAAAGATAAGGAAAGCATTTATATCACATTTTGTCCACAAGAATGGAATGGAGGGCGAAATGACAAATGCTTTCCCATGTTTGGAAATGTATATGGAATGAAATAGGATTAAATGTATATATAGTAATAATTGTAAAAAAAATACCCTTAATTGTGAATTTCCTCCTCTATTGATGCAACACAAAGAAAATGCAATAATGAATTGAAGAAGAGGAGAAAATAGGGGATGTTAAGAGTTAAATGAAATTTGTGAAAAATGATTAACTAACTCAATTTGTTATAGGCCTAATATATTTATACATGCGTAAACATCTCCTTAACTTTGATTTGGGTACATAAATACCCTCAAACATCTCATAGTTTAGAAGAGTATTTGCGTACCAAAATCAAAGTCTAAGAAGTGTTTACACACCAAAATCAAAGTTGAATGGATTTGTGATTCATCTCGGTTTAGGGTAAAATTGAACCATAAAAGGAATTTCATCTAACAATTTAGTTCCATTTAGGTTTGTTTACAATTTTATTTGATTAGATGAATACCTCTAAAACTAAAGTAAGTATATATATCTGTGAGACCTCGTGGTAAAGTATTCAACATGGATTATGGGAGGTTACAGTACTAGTTTATAAGGTCATAGTTGTGAACACTTTATCAACATAAACTTGCAACTTTTAAGTCAAGTCGTTGAAATGGACTCATTAGTATTTGTTGGCTTGACTATTCACTACTTTTAACCTGAAACATTACAAATGATATTAGAGTGAACCCCCAACTAGTAGGTGGATGATTCAGGTGTTGCTCCAGTTTAGAGAAGAGATTTGAGAAAGGTGAGGAGTGTTACTAGGGTGTAACTTTTTGCATGCTTCCAAAATGACTTATAGGTAATGGATAGGTCAAATCGTACCTAGACCCAATTGTAAGGTCTCACAACGAAGATGTCACGTGTTTAAAGAGAGAAGATTATAAGACCACATGGTTAAGTATTTCATATAGATTATAGAAGACTATGGTACTAGTTTATAAGGTCATGGTTATAAATACCTTGTCAACACAAACTTAAAACTTTTAGGTCAAATGGTTGAATGAACCTATTAGTATTTGTTGGTTTGACTATTTACTACTTTTGGTCTAAAACGTTACAAAATCCGTGTTGTGTCAGCTTCAACATACACATACTTAAATATATATATATATATATAAGTCAATATGAATACAATATAACTAATAATCAGATCGAAGTATTGTAATGCAAACATGATTTGCAAGTGAGCTAATATTATTATAATGTAATTTTTTTAGATATCAAATGGTTTTGTAGATTACGTGACATAGTTGTTTGTTAAATAAGCTACTACATTGACACGATTATTCAATGGAATAATATGGTTTATTATTTGTGTCATATTAATTGACACAAATTAAACACAAACCTAACTAAGACGAGAAATAACAAATAATCTTCCTAAATTTTGATATAAGTTTGGATGTACTTCTAAATTTTCAAATGTTGTAAACATCCTCTTTAACTTTAATAAATTATTAATATAGAGAATTTTTATTTTTAGTTTAAAGAAGTTACACCATAGTCAAAGTTAAAATAGTCTTAAAGGTTAAAGTATAACAAGTCATTTGTAGCTAATCAGAGTTATTTTTATTTATCGAAGTTTAAATAGGTGATTTGTGATATTTAAAGGTTCATAGAATAAATATACACTTAAGTTAAAGTTTTGGAAGTTAAATACACATCCCAGTTGAAGTTTAAGAGATTGTTTGCATTTCCTTAATTTTTCGTACTGTATCCACATTGGATTTGGTATATGTAAGCCCCGCAATCAGGTGTTCGGAATTCGATCCATAAAATTTAGAACGGTTAGGGAAGTTGTTCGATTGACTCAAATTTTACAATAAAGTTAAGAATATTAGTAAAAGTCATTCAATGAGTTTGGATTTAGGAAAATAAATAATTAAATATTATAATATTAAATTATATACATATTACCCGTTATTTATCTAAAATACACAAAACGAATTCTGATAATTAATAAATCGATAAAAATAAATTATATGTACACTAAAAATCAATATTTATGAGTATTTATTTATACTATAGATGTATTTACGTGTAAGTAAAAGTTCACAAAATTATTTAAAATACTTGAAATATATGAAAATAATGTTAATTAATTAAGGAAAATTCATAAAAATTAAAGAAAAATTGTGAAAAAATGTAGAATTGTCCAGAATAGGGGCATGACATATTGGGATTTAAAGAAAAAATAATATCCAATAAAAATAGGCTAAATAAAAAAATGAAAAAGGAAGAGATAAATGGAACGTAACAATTAGAAATTAAAAGAAAAACCTTAAAATCATCAATAAATTTAAAAAACCTCATCCATGATTCATTTTGATCAATTATGAGCTTTGAAAAAATTAGAGAGAGATGAAAAGAAGAGAAAGACCAATTTTATCAAAAATTAACAAATGATAGTATAGTTAAGGTATAATAAGGAAACGAGTAACAAATGAAGACTTGACATGGTGGCTATTCGAGGTCCAACATCTGACATAGTAGTGGTTTTAGTCAACTTACCCTTTGCCGCCTATGGAGATTCGGTGACTGAAGAATCGAAAACGCACAATTTTTACTTATAAATTGCTATTTTTATTAAAAATATCAAAAGATTATAAAATTTGGTTTCCTCAGGTATTTTTGCATGTAGAATAAGAATATCAAACTAAATTTTTAAAATTAAAAGTACTTATATAGGTTCCTTAAGAACAAACCTAATTCCAACGAATTTTGTATGAATTTTTAAAAATAGTAAATAATGTTATTTCGAGCTAATTTTCTGTATACATATTTCTCATATGATATAATTAATTTAAATAAAATTAATTTTTGATAAATTATATGTTTAGTATTTATTAAAATTATTTTTGTTGAATTTACCTTATTTTTCATATGAAAAAAATAATGGTTTTTTAATTAAATTCCTTAATGAATATAATTTGTAATTACCTTTAAAGCTTAGTTATGATTTTGGGAATGTTTCATTTGAATCTTATAATTTTATTTGGTCATTTACTTAATTTTAGTTAATTTTTAGCAAAATTGAATCTCAAATCGATATTTTAGAAAATAATATATATTAAATTATCTTAGTACTTTTCATGATCATAATATAACAACCATAATTTACTGAGTGTAATATATTTTTCATAACTTTAATGGAGCTTGGATACTAAGCATTGTATATTTTTCCTACCATTTATGCATATTTTATCAAATATAAAAATATAAGATAAATTTATATAATCGACATTATAGCAAGATGGTAGCTACTTAAGTGGAAATAAACTATATAATTAACTTTGAAATCTGATTGCAAGCCAAACTTATGCATATTTATGCTAAAATATGGAGTATTGTTGGATAAAAAATAAATCCAGAAGTTAGATTAGAAACTAAATGTATAGGGCAAATTATGAAGTTGATTAGCAACTAATTTAGAGACTTACTATACTTGAAATATAGTTAGTTGAACTTTACAGAATGAATTGAGATAAGTTCCTATGATTTATGTGTAAAACTATAATTAGAAGCTAAATTAGAAATTGAATAAAAAATTGAGTCAAAATCGAGCTCAAAATGAGGATAATTGTAAGAGATTTAAAAACCTGAATAATTAGATATAATAAAACCCTCAATTAAAGATAATAATCTTAATTATAGAATAAAGTCTATATATAAATAATAGTTATAAAAATATTAAAATAATATTTGTATTATAAATATTATCAACGAAAGCCTATAGCAACAAACACCTTAAATGAGTAAGTGAGAAGTCCAAGTAAGTTGGGATCGATACATTATTATATTTTAGAGCATTGTTTTATAGTATTCGGCGGCTCGGAATTATATTTGATTGTGTTTATTAAATAGTTAACTATCACATGTTTGTGTATGTGTTTCTAAATTTGATTATATAATTATGGTTTGGTATTCTGTATTGAAAATTGTGCGACTTATATGAAATACTTGAACACTTTAAACCGAATCTAACTAAATAAATGATGTGTAAGTTTGAAACGGCCCTGCATAGCAACCTAATAAAAAAAAAACGTTTAGGGTTTTCCAACCAAATATCGATCCATTCGAAAGGAATAGCATTAAATAGTATAATGGATCCTTTCTTAGTCAAACTAAATGATATGAGAAGTTGTCGCACCAAAGATTTAGTCAATGGTTCAAAGGTAGTCACAGTAGGAATGATGTCTCAATTGCACAACCCTAGATTTGGTCGTAAGCTGTTGAAATGTGTACTAAAATCCTCAACTTGAATTAAAGCAGGTGTAATTTTTCTAATCGCACGACAAACTAGATAATGCCGCACAATTGCATTTACTTATACATACAGTGCATCTAACTAATTTGGTTGATAACTTTGTTTGTGTTTAATGTATAATTTTAAATCTTCATCTCAACTTACTGAAAAGTTGATTGTTCATATTTTTATAGATGTTGTTGCAGGTGCTAGTTAGGTAGTAGTTTATAATTACTTCGAAACTAACAACTGCTAAATAATAAAGAGTGAAGATATAAAATTGAGAATTAATTATACTCTTGAGTTTGGATTTTATCTTTAAAGCTTTTAGTACTAATTTATATATTACTTAAGTAGATTATGATTAATCTATTAAATCTTATAAATATACTCGAGTTATTTGAGTATAAATATGTATTTCTTATAATTTCATTAGTAAATAATATGTTTAATTTATAAACCGTTTACTTCAAAGTGAATTAGTTATAAATGCTTTGTATAAATTAAATCTAAAATAACATATATAAGGTCAACTCTATCCTAAAATGATTCACACGGCAAGATTGTTATAACTCTACCGCTTCAAGACATAACAGTATAGTGTTAAGAATTTCTAACCTATTTAGGACCTGTTTGGTAAGGATTTTTCTCCTATTTAATCCATATGAAACCGGTTCCACTCTTGTAGTTATTTTTTATTTAATATCTATTAAATCTAAATCATTAAACTGATTATATTTTTAATCATTCAAATTCGATGAACATTAAATCACCGATATAATGAAAGGCTGAACCAATCTAGTTAAAACAGAGAACTCGTAACTGTAAAATTTCCTGTTTAGTGCCCGATTATGCCCAAGGCATCGTTATGTTTTTGAGGAACGATATGGGAATGTCATTTTCCCTCGTATTTCCCTTGCATTCTACATCTATGATCTATGTCTATTCTTTGCATGACATGTATGATCCATCATATCACTCTAGAGTGAATGATGCAAATAGGCTAATTTGATTCATACGCATAGATTTAGATATGGGATTATCAGAAACCAAGGAACAAGATTGAAGTAAAAAAGAAACCAACGGAACGGTACCTAATTTCAAGAACCAGAAAGACAAGGATGCAACAAAGGAGGAATTTCATTATTGTAATAACATTATCTCGATTCTAGTCTACATCTGTTTCCGAAGAAAGGAAAAAGGATTATATTAACATTGCGCTCTTTATTGCCTGCACTATTTTACATTGCATCAGAGCCAAGCGCAGTTTTTTTTCAAAGATTAAACATAACCTTGATGGCCTTTCCACCACGAGCACTGGCATCAAATGCTTCTTCCACCTCCTTCTGGGAGAACCCAAACCTGTGTGTTATGAGAGGCTTCACATCAATCTTGCCACTCCTTAAAAACTCGAGGCACAGTGGCCATGTGTTCTTGTACCGAAACACGCCAATCACATCGACCTCCCTGAACAACAGACACAAATATCGACCAATGTAAGTGAAAAAAGGCAGAATTCTTAATCTGCATAATTAGAAGCCTAACATCTTATGGCAAGCCAATGTACCTTGCAGCGGCAGGTGTCAGTGGGACGGTCATTTCATTATGGCCCATTCCCACAAGGCAAACTTTGCCCCCTGGTCGAGTGGCAGTCAGGGCGGTAGACATCGTTTTATCAAAGCCAGCGCAGTCGAATGTAACATCTACTCCAGCTCTCATCGCTTTTTGTATCAGTTCCACTTCTTCAGTTATATCCTTCAGAATGCAAAGTCGGATTAATATTAGGTAAATAAATTAGGTCTAAAACCACCAATACAAGAATCATGCACAACAAGGACCAGCAAAACTAGCTTGGCCATTGACTGTACAACTAATTCGAATGTGCAAATAGAACACAGCAAGAGAGGGATAAAATACGATGAATCCAAGATTGACAAGACATTGCAAGAACAGAGACTCCAAATACCTGCAAATGGATAGAAACTTTAACAATATCATCTGCACCGAGCTTCTTTGCAACAGATAATCGATGGTCATCCACGTCTGCAATGACGATTCTAGATGCTCCAAAAGCTCGAGCTGATAACATGGTGACAAGTCCTATGGGACCCGCACCCATGACCAAGACATTTGTCTCAGGATCAATATTAGCCCTGCGACAAGCATGGACTCCCACACTAAGGGGCTCGCACATGGCACCTTCCTCCAAGCTCACGTTGTCAGGAAGCTTAAAGCAAAGGTTTGCAGGATGCACCACCTATGCAAAAGTCAAACATTTCAGTGCCACCACACATGGCTCATGAATAAATAACAGAGAACACGACAATTACAATTTTAATTCACAGCAAACACAAAACTCTTGTGCAAAATCTTATCACATTTAATATTCATCACATTAGAAGTTTAAAGTTTTCCTTTGCATCACTTGAACAGCCTAATACTATCAATTTTGGAGAAAATGACTAATCGGTAATGACTTATGAAACTATTTGAGTTACAGTATCAAAACATGGTATACTCACGGGGTTCAGAATGGTTTTTTTTTTTTTTTTTACCACTTTTTAAACATTTTCCAATAAAGATTAGTTTCACAGTGATAGATTGATGGAGGCCAGTACATGATGGAACACAGGACATGGAGTTCCTTATAAATCTGTCAACATTTTTTTTGTTTATTGGAACCGGCAAGCAGCAGTTAATTTCATCTGTTCTATCAACAATTGAACAAGAATGAGGAGAGAAATTAAGTATGAGTGGGGTCTAAAGTGTCATGGAGGGTTTGCCAACATCTAATTTGCTAAGTTCTTCGAGGCCCTTCTGCTTATAAAGAAGCAAAGACTGAAAAAAGCTAGCTGGAAGGAAAACACTTTGCATCCGAATTAAACTAGTAACTCAAACCAACTTCACCGATCTCGTTTGAACAACTCTTCCAACTTCGACATCTACGTCAATTATAAGAAATCACTTTCACAGCCACAGATATTATATGGTTAATATGCAGCTGCAGGCAAAAAAGGCTTTAACTAAGATGCCCATTCAATTTAAGACAAGAACATGCCGATATATTAGAAAGCAACCCTACCACCATGGCATTTTATGAACGATGGAATATCTCATATCGGAATAGCCACTTTCCCTTCATCGCTAAGAAAAACTTCAACATGAAAAATACTCCTTATTTAGGCAAGATGTATTTAGTACAGCTATTTGCGTTCCATCAGGTGTTTGACAATGTTATCAGACAACTAACCTTCGATAAAAAGGCTTATTAGGTTCAACAATAAGAAAGCAAACCAGTGTGATGCTTTTCTTGCAATAGCTGAAATATATGCACCAACAGCAGATAACTCAAAAAAGTGAAATAATTACTATGAGGCTATCTAATCCTTGACAAATAATAAAAGATCGATGGTACAAGGAAAATAACTAAAGGACATAATAATGCTTGACCTGGTTGGCAAGGGCACCATGAACTGGAGGAGTTGCAAAGAACTTCATGTCAGGACATAGGTTGTATCGGCCTTCCTTGCAGTAGTCACACCGCCAGCAGCTAATTCCAGGCTCTAGAGCTACTCGATCACCTGGTACCAGAGTTTTGACTTCACCCCCAACTTCTTCGACGACGCCAGCACACTCATGCCCTATAACCATTGGCTCTTTCACAACAAAATGCGCACACCTCAATGTCTGCAAGCATATAGGTCAATCAAAACTCTTCTTATTCTTTTCATAACATCATATATGTTCCCAATCTCCACAACGTAGACCAATCAAAACTCTAAACCAAAAGGTTAGGTGATCCAGATTGGTGGTGCCTCCGATAATTTGACAGCACAACACATAAGACAGGACAATGGAACCATATTTTCCTCTTTATGTGCTATCCTACTGGTCAAAAATTTAATAGGAGAAACCTGGACCGATGCAACTTTTGCTCCAAAACTCTCACTATTCTCATCATCGGGCTCAAAGTCAAATAAATAAGGATGTGTTATTTCCCTTTTATTTTTCAATTCGTAAATCTCCTAAAACTTGAATTCAATTGAATCCTAAAAGCTTGTGACTCGATCAGTTTTCATAGTGACTCGGTGCAAACTGTAATGAATCGCAAACTTCTTATGGACGAATGAGGAACACGAGTATCTATATCTATATCCATCTACCTATATATATGTATGTATGTATGTAAGTATGTATGTATATGCTTATACGTAGATAGAGCAATACTAATCACCACATTAATAAAAAATATAAGAAAAAATGTGGAAACAATGGAAAGCAATTACCTTGAGATAATGAACATCACTTCCACATATACCAACAGCCTTCATCCTGACCCTAACATCATGGGGGCCTGAGCATATGAATCATGAACATAGATATTCAAAAAAATGGATTAACCATAACTATAAGACTGTCCAAATCTTATGATAACAAAACGAAGTCTTGACACAAAATAATTGATAAAAACAGGGAAAAGATTGAGTCTTTGTGAATACCCAGAGGAGGAAGGGTAAAAGGTTGAATCTTGAGGGTGTTGGGAGAAACTAGCCAAGCAGCCATGTTTTCATCTCCATCCTTTTGAGCCATCTCTCTTCTCCTCCCCCTTCCGTCAAAACCTTGCTCCTTGAGTAAACTGAACTGAACTATCTCAATATGATCTACGTGTTTTATACTTATCTGCAGGTTGGGAATTTATAAAACAGAAATAAGAGAGGAAAGTGGATGTGGGTCCGAGGTGATTTATAAGCATCTGGTTCTGCAATTCTGTTTAAATGCATTTATGATTTCTTTTTTATTCAAATCTGCTATCTCAGTTTCGCTGTTCAACGGTGTCCCAACTAATTAATCGTAGTTGAATATTTTGGGAAGCTAGTTGATAAATATCCGATTAAGACACAAATTTAGGATAAGAATTTTCCATCCATCGTTTTCGTTTATCGGTTTTAGTTGTTTTAAATTTGAAACCAACATAGGATATCTTGTCATGCTGAAATGAACATGGCTTGATCTGAGGCAGATACAAGTAACTTCCAACTAGGATGACGGCAACATAATTATAATTCTCATTCCACAGCACATCCCTTCCTGTGTCTCGCTAGATAAGGATACCTAAAATAAAATATTTTAGATCAAATAAAATATAGTCTCGTTAGACCCAGATCGGGTAGTCAAGATATTCGACGAATAGTGAGAGTTGGAAAAAGGAAAATTACGCAATATTGAGAGAAAATGTTTGATATAAATATTTTATTCTTTTGAAAAAAAGAAAACTTTATTTGGTTCCCTTTTTTTTTTTAAGCTAAATAAAGTAAAGAATAAACTCAATCTTAATTTTATAGGAATTTATTAAATATTTAATTTTATAATAAGAGGAATATTTATGTTCATATAACTTTATATTTTTTATATCAAGGCTATCTTTAGATGTAAGATACCTAAACTATGATGTAATAGATATAAACAAATACAATTTTAACATGCGGAAATATTTTTAAGCCATTCATAGTAATCATCTAAACATTAGATTCAGACCTATTTAAGGGAAGGAAGGGACCTCCACCCCCACCCCCAACCCCAAGCTTAGAAAGATAAATTAATTATTAAAATATATATATATATTACATATATATTTTATATAGTAAATTTTAATAAAATATTAACCGTAATAAAATGGTTACACGTATGACCTTTCATATTTAAGGGTATAGTTCAATTCATATAAAAATCATTTTGCTTTTCCTAATTTTATTTATTTTTATACTGCTTAAATAAAATTATTTTTGCTTTTACTTTTTTTCACAATAACTATTAACATTAAGTTTTATTCATCAAAAGTTATAGTTGATCAAATAATTATTCCAAGATGCTACTTCTTTATTAATAATTTGCCATAAATAATAATTATATTATCAATAGGACAATGTTTGTAGAATTTTAATAAATAATAACAATCATATGATTTGATATACTTACATTTCCTTGCATTTAATATTTAAAAAATGAAAGAATATTATTGAATGGCTATTGTTTAATCACTTATATTAAAAACGATACTTTTTATAGTATTATCAATGAAACAATTCTGCATAATCATCATTCATGAGAAGAAATCATGAAATCATAGGATGCTCATATGTTGCTTTTGTCACTCTATTTATAATTTCTTATTTAAATATTTTTGTAATAAACTTTTATTGATAACAAAACTTACATATAAGTTTTATATACTAATTTACTTATTTATTTATTTTTATAAATGGATGGTTAGATGTCAATATATATATATATATACAACAATAAAAAAAAAAAGATAAAGGTTTATTAACCTCCTTGAACGACATCAAGTTTCTTTATTATTTTTTAAGAAACTTAATGTTTTATTTGCGTTGGATATTAGTACATGTATTGATGCATTCATTAATAAAACCATTTTGTATGCATCATATATATTGTAATTATAATAACAAATGAATTTTTTTTTATAATCTTAATATTGTTTTATATAAGGTAAGCCTTAAGTCCCTTCTTACTAAGTATGATGAATGAAGTGATGTACCTTTTATTAAATCTTATCAAAGTATACATCTTTCTTTTTTCTTTTTCATGAAAAGGAAATTAAAAGCCAAAAAGGTGCTCAAAAAGATAAATACCAAGACAAGGAAACCCTGCGTTGCTCTTACGCGTCATTTGGACCGATTTAGATTCCTATTATTAGCATGCCATCCAGCTGGGTTTGGGGACTCCTTTACTTCATAAGACATTCCAAAGCAAATCCAAACAAACCTATGCCCTAAGATTCGGTGTAGATAAACCTGGAAAGGAAAAGTTCTTGTCTTGCCTCTGGAGTCCTGTTACTCCTGTACCACCTCTTTTAGTGTATGAGATCACAGATTTTTCTTTCCTGGGTCAATTAGACCATCTCAACATTGGGCCCAGGATCCCTATTTGGGGTTATCCAGTCTCGTTCTTTCATAAAGCTGGGTCCTCCACTAAGAATCTGAATCTTTAATAATTTTCTTTGTGCGACTTGTTAAACATCTTGTGACACTTTTTTTCTTTTAAATTAGGTCCCACAAATAATGTTAAAAATTGTTAAATGATGAAGACTTGGGGGAAAAATAAAAAGAAAGAAAAGAAAAGGGAGATATCTTTAAGCGAGGATGGTCTTAATAGACAAAGGAAATGGTGTTAATGTATTGAAGAGATTAAGTATTAATTTCATTAATATGGTATTTAGTACTTAAACTTTAATAAATTGTATAATTTACTATCTATATTTTAAAAATATCAATTTATTATGTAATTAAACGTTTCATGATTATTTATACTACCTAACATAAGTATTATTAATGCCCATTTGCTAACGTGGCATGAACCGCTACATGGCAATGTGGTAACTTCTTTAACACATAACAGATCATGTGGCATAAATTAACATACAGTTTTTTTTTTTTTTATGCTAACATGTGGCAATGCTACAACTCAACACATGGTAACATCTTTGACATGTAACAACCTTTTTTGATAAAATATTATTTCTTAAACTAGTAAGCAAATAAAGTTCCAATGTAGTTCCAAACATATGCCATACTATGTTCACTAATGCATTTACTTACATAAGGGATAGGACAATCTATAATATATGTAAAGCTTTTCTTGCGTAGCATTCCATGTGGGACTTATAACATAAGGGTAATGGGTTTTAAACTATAACTTGTAGTTTTCGTAAGATGATGAATTAACTTTAACCTAATTGTGCTTACTTGATTTAACATTTAATTTAAAAGAAAATGTATGATTTTTAATCTACCCCATAAAGACTATTAAATCATACAAAGATTTATTCTAAAACTCTTTTATAACATGCTTAAAATTCATGTTAAAATAGCTATAGATTATCCTATCCCTTATGTACGCAAATGCACTAGTGAACATAGTATGGCATATGTTTGGAACTATGTTGAAGCTTTATTTGCTTGCTAATTTAAGAGATAATATTTCATTTTAAAAGACTTCCACATGTCAAAGATGTTGCCATGTGTCAAGCTGTGGTGTTACCACTTGGCATAGCAACCATCTAAAAAAATACACTGCTACATCTCAAATCATGCTATGATTATGTGTTAATTCATACCACATTAACTACTATACATTAAAGAAGTTGCCACATGTCAAACCATAGCATTACTGTATGTTAATCCATGTCACATCAATAAGTGGATACTAATGGTGTTAAGTTAAGTAGTATAAATGATCATAAAAAATTTCAATTAAGTAGGAAATTCATATTTTCAAAATAGGTAGTAAATTACACAATTTGTTAAAGTTGGGGTACTAAGTACAATATTAACCTAATATCAATTACTATGTCAATTTAGCTAAGAACTAGGCTTACCAATTTACGATTCCCTAAATGGAAAAGCACGGCTAGCCTAGCTTATCTTAGTTCCAAATACATCCAAAACCTAATAATGCATGGTTTTAGGTCTTAGACTTGTGAATCATTGACCATTGTTTTTTTTAATTTACCAAACTTAAAAAACCTTAAATTTTAAAATTAAAAAAAAAATTGTGGCACCGAAAAACCATATAGTTTTTATATTATTTATTAAATAAGTTAAAGAGGATTTTTATTCACTTATACATAATAATACCCAAATAGAGTTGTAATATTAATAATATAGGATAAAAATTTATAAAAGAAGTTATAAAAACAAAAAGTTAGTCTTAGTCTTATATTGTTAAGGATGGGAATATCCTTTCGTGAAACTCTATAAATACTGTTACGCCCCGAAGTCGCGAGGTCGCAACAGTCCCGCCGTGTAAACCACTCTATGATAGAAACCGACCTCACAGTTCCTACCATAGAGATAATCTACACAAGGCGTCGACGACCACTCACTTTGAAGTAAACAGTTCGATTAATGATTATACTACAAATATGATGAGTAACTCAAATTACTATTAAACATAGATAATCATATAAATAAGTCCACAGAGCTTCCCAGGAAGATTTACATAATAACTACAGTTTACTAATTTACAGAATAACTAACAGTCTTCATCCTTTAACTACAAGGTCAGTCTGGTTACACATTAAGCTAAATAACTTGATCCTCACACCCCTGGCTTCAAAAGACTAACCTCTGGATAATTGTAGGGCGGCATGGTACTTGAAGAGATTACAAATCAGAACCTGCAAAAGGATCTATAAGGGTATGAGCAACTACAGCTCAGTAAGTTGAATTGGAGACTCATGAATGCATACAAGCACAAACAGGATTATCAAACAATTATTTTCATGCAATGCAACAATCAAGTGTCATCGCACAACGTAGTCCGGTCCGTTGTGAAATCAAAGAAATTTCACCCGCTCCGATCCGGGTTGAGGAGTTCCATGTTATGCAGCAGCTCACAACCAAACCCAGGCTTGTGCAATGGAGACCTCGCTCCTCCCGCGACTACCTTCGAACCATTGACTTCACCCCCGCCGCGACCTCCTCTCCTGTCACTTAGTTCGACTGAGGATGAAGAAGGGACCATTTTGCAATCCTGCGCTATCCCTTTCGAAAGGGTCGGTATTTGGTTGGAGAGTCCTATGATCCCCTAACGGGTTGCAATGCATGACGTTTTCGGTTATTACGGTCGACTAAGATTAAATTCCGGTTAGAGTGTTCAAACAAGACCACAACAATTCAATCAGTCACAAAATTACCCACAGCACAAATTCCAGCACGAATTCAGATACATCACACATGCGCAAACTACTTACAATCACAAGCATATACAAGCCTAAGTCTCCGAGCACAACAAAACTAGTACTCTATTACAATAAGCAATAACCCAACTTACATGAATTTGCTCGGTCGCTCGATCCTCAAATTGCGAGCTGATTTGTTTCTGGGTGTCCTATAATGCAAAGAGGTCCTTTTAGTACTTATTTTTATGGATTCTTATTCTAATTTATAATGTAACTCATTTTCCTCATGTATACCTACAACGTACTAATAATTCGTTGTATTTTATTTCGGGGTTCGGTTCCTAAACTAGATTCTAGTTTTAATTCCTAGGTCGTAATTAGGCTCGAATCCCAATGTGACATTAATCACCTTATGCTCGGGTATTCAAATATCCTATTGGGTCGTAATTTTGGTATTCTAACTATTCGGTACACACTAACCCTAATTGGGATATCGGATTTATTCCCGAGGTGTAAAAATCTTACATTTTAAGATATTTACTTAAAATTAAATATTAATTCCGATTTATTATTTTTCTGATTTCAATTATAATATTATCTAAATAACTTTATTTTTTTAAATTTAGTAATTTATATTTTCACATATTCCTAATTTCTCATATTCTTTACCTAATTTCCCTAATTAACCATAATTAGTACCTAAAAGCTAGGATTAGGGTTCCACTGCAGAGATTAACTTCCTTAATCATCTAATCAAGATCCAAATCAGTAATTAACATTCTAATTACCTAATTAATCCCAAATCACCCAATTTTACCATCATTTTAGGGCTAAAAATTAACTTAAAATTTTCGAAAATTAATTTTAAAAAAAAAGGCTTCATAGCACTGTTCTAAATCATATGAGAGTCCTACAGAAAAATTTTGAGCCCCAAACTACATCCCTAAGCCTATTTAATTTCCGGTTTAATCATGCTCGGTTTTGAACAATTTCTTAAGAACCCTATATTTCCAGACATAATTAAACTAAATCAATATTTTCCCTAAATCTAAATACAATAAAACCTCAGAATAACAAGTTTCATAATTTTCTGGGCAAAATAACTAATTTTACGAAATTATATAAAAATCGGGATGAGTAAATGACTAACCGGTTCAAGGATTTCTGGCCGTCCAAAACCGGTCCAAGGCTGTCGGCCGGTCCAGACGCTGGTCCTAGAGTAGGGTGGTGGTGGTGGTTCGGTCCCAGGTGGTGGTGGGTGGTGGTTCCAGTTCACCTTGCTAATGTGCACAGTTTTCTTTTTTTTTTTTATTTTCTGGAATTTCTCTCGATTTTTCTTGTGTTTCGATTTCTCAGATTACAAACTATCCAAATGTCTTCTGTGAATTTTTTCCTTATTTATAGACAAATATAGTAATTAATGTGCATTAATTTGATGTGATTTTGCCCATTTCCTTGATTTTAGGCTTTTAGTTTGGCACATTTTTATTGGCCAATTTTTTTTCTTTTCAGTCACGACCTGATCCAGTTGCAGACCTCTCCTTCTGATTTTTTTATAATTATTTTGTATTTTTCTTTAATTATTTATTTAATTTTCGGCCTATTTTAGCAATTACGCGTATTTTTATCTACACGTAAATACATGTAGGGTACATGTGAACATTCCTAAATATTATTTTGGTCATTCTAAAATTTTTAGTATACATATAATCTATCTCTACTAATTTATTAGTTATTATATTACACTTTTTGCCTTTTCAGTAATTAGTAGTTATTATGCTTAAAATTTGAAAATTTTATAGTCTCCTATTTTACTACTTACTTTCTTAAATTTAAGTTTACAGGGTCATTTTTACTGGTATTTTGTTAAATATTTTATAATTTGGGTTTGATCGGATCCTTTAGCCGATCGTCCTAAACCTTGGGTTTTAAGTTCAAACCTATGGTTACTTGGCTTGACTTTAGGGTTTATAAATACTACACAAACATTTCTCAAAGTTTATATATCCCCTCTATTGTCAATAACAACACATTAAATACTGCGATGGGAAATAATCTTTTTATTTCATATGAAAATAGTTTACATTTTCAATATTATTTAAGTAAATGTTTTATTTACTGATTTTCTAATTTCTTTTTAATTTTTATTTTCCTTTAAAAATTATTTTACGTGACCTAGGTTGAACCCGCTGGGTCTACAGGTTTAGAGGATTGAACTGCTTTGTACTCGTAGACCTAATAGCTTTAGCAGGTCCAAAAATGGATTAGCAAGGTTGGTATTGGTTTGACCTTACTAGGTATGTTCAAGGCCGGATCATGGTATGGACTTCGCTTGTGTCTAAGTTTAAATGTAACTAGGAAGTGTTGGATGGAAATTTACTATCCTAAATTTGTATCTCAATTGCATCACCATCAATGGTAATTTAACACTTGAATAAATTAAACAATAAATACGAGCATTCTTTGTCTAAACTACTAGATATTCAATCATGATTGACTAGGATCTAATCAAAACAACAAAATTGAGAAGCAAAGATAAGTCCACATCATATTATAAAATCTCATAAAGTTTCAATATGTTGATAGAGATGAACTATGATCCTTATATTGGAGAACCAAGCATTCTCATATTTAAGTTAATATTAAAATTGTTTATAGGATGAAATGCACTGTAGAAGATTACTAGCCAAACTTAACCGAGCTAAATGCCCTTCCAAGGATGTTTATTATGCGATCAATTTAGAGTTGATTAAAGATATTAGTATGGATGAGGTTAAAAAGCCTATATTTCAACTTAGAGGGACAAAGCATCAAGACTTGATGCTTCACTGGTTTCTTTTATCAAAGTTACTAGAATGTTGTTGCCCTTTCTATATTTGGAGTAATGTCTCGCATCATGTGATCGGTGATATCCCTCCATGTTTTATTGAAACTAATCTTATTTTTATCCCTAAAGTTCAAAATCCTTAAGAAATAAACTAGTTCGGCCCTATTAGTTTATGTAATTTCTACTTTAAAATCTTTTAAAAAAATCCTTACCAACAAATTGATGCCATTCTTAAATGACTTGATTACTCCACAACAAAGTGCATTCGTCCTTAATAAGTTAATCTAAGACAATGTAGTGGTAGCTCATGAGGTCTTCCATGAACTAAAGTTAAAGAAAGAAATAGGAAATTTTTAAGTGCAATTAAGCTAGATATGATGAAAGTATATGATAGAGTTGATTAGACTTTTCTAAGACATGTTCTACAAAGATTTGGATTTCATGCTAAATGGATTGATTGGATCGTGGCTACTATTTCAACTGTTTGCTATAACTTATTGCTAAATGGGAAACGAATTGGAACTATTACTCTATCAAGGGGGATTAAACAAGGTAACTCCCTCTCACCATATCTTTTTCTTTTTGTAGTAGATGTGCTCTCTAAAATGTCATTATAAGCTAGCTTAGTAAGAGTTATCAAAGGTGTGAAAATTAGAAGAAACTACTTGAAATTAATGCATCTTTTATTTGTAGATGACTCCCTCCTATTTGTATAAGCAAAGTCATCAAATTTTAGTAAGCTAAAGGCATTATTATCTACAATAGTATTATGTTTCAGGGCAAGCCATAAACTACCATGAGTCAGTAATCATATTTAGTAAGTACACTTCATTAGAATGCAAGCAAGCTTTGTATAGAATGCTGGGAGTTTTGATTTAGAATTCAATAGAAAAAGACCTAGGATTGCCCACAATTTGGTATCGGTTTAAGGAGGATGCACTCGCATTTATAAAGGTGAAGATTGGACTCAAGTTACAAGGGTAGAAGGGGCACTTCCATCATAAGGAGGAAAAGAAACATTGACAAAATTGGTAGTGTTTGCTATCCCAATGTACTCCATCAAAGTATTTAAGTGTCCTCAATCATGGTGTAAGGAGGTAGCTTCAATGGTAAGTAATTTTTGGTGGAGAAATGAAACCAATAAGTGGAAGGATCCATTAACAAAGATGGGGTAAGCTTACAATGGTATAAGACAGAGGTAGACTTGGCTTCAAAGATATAGCAGCATTTAATGATGCAATGCTTAGAAATTTGGCGTAGAAGCTAGCAAAAAATCTAAATCAATTATGAGTAAAGTTATTAAAAGGAATCCATTTCCTCATGATGATTTCATGGTATCTTAGGTAGGTCATAGAGCGTCATAGGTATGGAGAAGCCTTTTGGTTGGGCAATAAGTTATCCACAGCTCATGTAGACTGTAAATGTTGATCATAAGAAGCAACTGGAGATTAGAAACTTTCATAATGAGGAGTTACAAAAGGTAAAGGACATAATCTCATCTAACACAAGAAGCTAGTCTAGAGAAATAATTGAAAGATATCTTCTACAAGATATAGCAGATGAGATATGCAAAATACCACTGTGTAACTTATGTGTAAAAGACAGGATGATATGGCCATTAGAAAAGAATGGAGAATACAGTGTAAAATCGGCTTACCATGCCTCTTATAAGCTATCTAGTAGTATCAATGTAGATAAAGCGTTGTCATCACATTACATTAGCAATGAAATGTGGAAGTTAATTCGGTTGCCTCGTTGTATGCCTAAGGTACAACGTTTTCTTTAGCATTTATGTACTGATACACTTAGTACTATAGTGAATTTGTGGAAAAAACAAATTATAATGTCTAAAGAATGTAGATTTTGTGGTATGGATGAGACATCAGAACATATGGTGTTATGTTGTGAGTAGATAAAACCAATTTAGTTAGAAGTTATGGGCATAAATGTAGTGATTGAGGATGTTACAACTTTTGATCAATAGCTGTTATCTTTTAAAGAAGTTTTCAAGGGGAATAGGCATCAATTACAAACTATAGTGAGGGAGATTAGTATGTATCTATGGCTCATTTGGAAACATAGATGTACTTACTTATATTTGCATAAATTACTTGACCCACAAAGATTGATAACAGTCATTAAGTCTACTATTATTGATTTTCAAAGTGTTAATGATTAAGTTAATACAAGACTTTGTGTAGACTTGTTCCAGTAGGTAGTAAGTATATAGAAGACTTCTCCAACAAACTTTATTAAGCTCAATTGTGATGGAGCTTATAGTGTAAAAAGAAATGCGATTGGCATTGGAATAATGGTGCATGATGAGGAAGGAAGATTCTTAGGAGCAGTATGTCAGAATTAAGAAATAGCAAATGTCTTGTTTGCTGAAGTAGAAGCAGTAAAGGAAGCCCTTTGATTTGTAAAAGCAAAAGGATGGAGCAAGATCATTCTAGAGACAAACTCATCATTAGTGTTTAATTGTTTGATGCAAAAAGATAATCATTGGTCTGTCTCATCTTTTATTGATGATATAATACACATGAATGGTGATTTTGATGTATGTATGTTCGCTTTAATTAGTAGGAAAGCCAATGTTGCAGCGAACTAGGTGTCATGCCCTGAAGCGGCAAAATTGTAACAATCTCACCGTGCAAACCATTCCAAGATAGAAGTTGGCCTTACAACTGCTATTCTAGGCCCAACTTTTATCCTAGACTTGATTTACACAAGGCATCCACGACTAACTCGCTTTGAAGTAAGCAGTTCATAATTTAAACATAATATCTACTTATGATTTTAAGAAAATTGTATATTTAAATTAAAATAATCTAAGTACATTAACAAGATTTAGGCACTTAATCATAATCTACCCGAGTAATTCAAAATCTAATACTAAAAGCTTTAGATATAAACCTAAACTTGAAAATGGATCCAGTCTTCGGTTTATATTCTCAATTTCTAGTATCCTACAGTTGCTAGCTTTGAGGTAATTGTAAGCCGTTTCTTAGTTAGCACTTACAACAACAAAATCTATAGGGGTATGAGCAACCACAGCTCAGTAAGTCGAGATTGAAGATTTAAAACTATACCACAAACACAAACAAGGTTTTATCAGATGCAATGCATGTTCAAGCAAATACCATCGCACGATGTTATTCGGCTCATCATGAGATTAAAGAAATTGCGCTTGTTCTAATCCAGGTTAAGAAGTTTCCATTAATACAACAGCTCACAACCAAACCTAGACTTGTGTAATAGAGACATTACTCCTCCCACAACTACCTTCGAACCATTGACTGCACCCTTACCGCAACCTCTTCACCTGTCACTTAATTCGACTAAGGATGAAAAAGAGACCTATTATACTATCCAGCGCTATTTCTTTCGAAGGAGTCGATAATTGGTCGGAGAATCCTAATATTCCCTTAATGAGTAGCTATGTAAGTCCAGTTTATGGTTACAAGCCATATATTTGTCAATTCCACTTTAAGGTGATCAATCATTTTATACTATATAAGTAGAACAACAAACAGAATCATAGCATCACTCAAAATCAAGTACATGCACACAGCCATCTATCTAACAAGCACAACCATGTATAATCTCAAGCCTCCAAAATACAGTTACATATTAATCCCAACTTCTTTGGACTCTTTGCTTGCTCACTCAAGATCCGACTCGCTCAGGCCATTACCAATTAACCTTATAATATTAATGTTATCTCAATTTTATATAACTAGTATAAATTAGTTTTTATCCTATATCACTTATTGTTATCTTTAGCTTAGGATTTAATATGTCCAATTATCTAGGTTCTCAAATCTTTTACAATTATTCTGGGTTTAGGGCTAAGTTTGAGTTCGGTTTCCGTATCGGTTTCCGCATCGATTTCTAAATTAGGTTCTAGTTCGATTTCTAAATATTGTTTTATACCTGAACCCTAGAAACCCGTTTTAACTCATAATGTGAAATTAATCACATTACTTCCCTAAATACCATAATTACTCTTAGTTAGTATTTTATTTCACCCGATACACTTAAATCCTTATTAGTGTACCAAATTTACTCTTGATTTGAGAAATTTTTATATTTTTCATATAATTACATAAATTTAAGATTTCTATCAAATTTATTATATATCCTTATTATTTATATAATATCAATTTTTATTCTAATATCTTCTATTTATTATATTTCCAATAATTGTATATTATGTACATAATACAGTCGAATATTTTTATTGCTCTAATTACCATCTCTCAACATCAATTAACATTTCAAAATGTCTAAATTCATCTCAAATCAAATTTGAACCTAATT
The DNA here is from genome assembly GCA_024138005.1 of Lumnitzera racemosa. NCBI lineage: Eukaryota > Viridiplantae > Streptophyta > Magnoliopsida > Myrtales > Combretaceae > Lumnitzera > Lumnitzera racemosa. The sequence goes on from JAMXBC010000004.1 coordinate 109,985,941, forward strand.
ATCCTAAATTACCAAATTAACTTAAAATGTACTATTTTTCCTTATTATTTATTTACTACATAATTACCCTAATAATTACATTTAACATCTTAAATACTACAAGTATCATACTTCATCAGATTTGAACATCCTAAAACATATAATTGTACATCAAATCACTAATTTTCCATTTAATTATGTAATTAACTCAAAATTACCCATTTTATGCCTTATTTTAAGACCTAAAAATTATCTAAAATTTTTGAAAAAGGGTTTCGTGGAACTATTCCATATTACCTAAGTAGTCGACACAAAAATTTTGGGCTAAAAAATATACTCCTAAAGTCATTCATTTCTAAACCAAAACATGCTCGGTTTTGCATAATTTCTTAAGGATCATATATCACAGGACATATTTTCATCAAAATAATATTTTTCCTAAAAACTAAATACTAAAATATTTCAAAATAATAAAATTCATTATTTTATAATATTATTTACTATTTTTATAAAATTATATGAAATTAGACTGGAAATTGAACTCATTGGTTTGGGTGGCTCCAGCCATCGTTGGTTGCTATAGGTGTGTCGGCCTACTTAAGCGTTGCCACCACCATGTGGTGGTGGTAACTATCTACTCCCAGTTGCTTGTTAGGTCTGGATTTTCCTTAGAAGCCCCAACTGCATAGACTTTTGTTAAATTTTTGTAAAACCCTAATTTCCTCTCAATTTTGCCCCTCTCTAATTTTCTAGGGTTTCAAATTGATCAAGTGAGCTTTTGAAAAATTTGGGGTATTTATAAAGCTTTAGGAAAATTATTATGCATTAAATTGATTCGGCAATTACCTTATCTCTTTTTCTTTTTGACTTTCTATTTGGCTAAATTTAATTGGTTAATTTCCTTCTTTAATTTTCATATTGCCATGCCCCACTTTTGGACTTTTCCTTATTTTTCTATATTTTTCCTTAATTAATTATGAAATTTATTTAATTATTTAGTCTTATTTTAGCACATTTTGCTTATTTTAAATAATTATACGTATTTCTACCTACATATAAATTCACATATAGTACAAATAAATATTATTTAGGTCATTATATGATTTTTATATGTAATTTATCTCTCGTAATTCGTTAATTATCAGAATGTATTTTTACGTATTTTCACATATTTTCGATAAATAATGGTTATATACTTAAAAATTGAAAATTTTATATTCTTTTATTTTATTACTTATTTTTTTAAATTTGAACTTAAGAGATCATTTTTACTAATATTTCTAACTTTATTTTATAATTTAGGCTCGATCGAATCCTTTAACCGATTACCCTAAATTTTACGAGTTAAACTTTAAGTAGCTGATTGTAGATCTTACACTAGGTAACATCCAAAGACAAAAGAAAAGGGCTTATGTATATGTTATAGGGAGTTTCCTCCTCTACACCCTTTGGCTTGAGTGATGTATTTAGACTCTAATTCTCAATTAGTTGAAATTGTGTAATTTCATTGATGTTTATCAAATGAAATGATCTTTCTAGTAAAAAAAAAAGAAAAAAAAATCATAAGATATGTTATATGACATTTGATCTATGATGTAATAGAATAAAAGGTATTATACCATGAAAATTTATTATTGAATTCTTCATAACATAAAATGGAATGTCTTAATTGTGTTGAAACACTTATCAAACTGACCTATAAATGAAAGATATTTTAAGCAACTTGGGCCACATCTATTTAAATGATGAACAAGTAACAAGGAACCTAATGGATATTATCTTAATGGTTGAGATCATGGAAGACAAGCTAGAGTTGCTATAAAGTCGGCTAAGACCATTTTTTTATGCAATTCAAATTATGTTATCCTTTGAGTCTTCATCCATTACCTAAAATCACATTTTCATGTGAAATAATGAGATTTCTAAACCATTATAGGTGATGGGTTTGACAAATGATTTTGGTTGCATTATTACTTATATTATACATTCTTAGCTTATCTATTAGTTACTCTATTTAATATAATATTTTAACTACTTAAATTTATTGGGACAATGCATCTTAAGTTTACACAATTTTTAACCATACACCTCAACAATTTATCATATTATGCATCTTATCAAAACTTTACTTGTCTCGATATATACCTCTGTTATTTACGTATTAAACTATTAATCTAATAAGCATGATTAGCTAATTATTACATGATACATGTATTTCCCTTTCTTTTTTTTTTCCAGTTAGCTTGTTATTTATTTCCGTTAGCTTCTGTAAGACCCATAATCAGCTACTCAAAGTTTAACTCGTAGAATTTAGACTTGATCAGATGCGATCGGTTAAAAAATCCGATCAAGTGTAAATTATCAAATAAAGTTAGAAATATTAGTAAAAGTGATCCTGTAAGTTCGAATTTAAGAAAATAAGCAATAAAATAAAAGAATATAAATTTTTCAAATTTTAAGTATATAACTCGTTATTTATCAAAAAGGTATAAAATATATTCCGGCAACTAACGAATCGCTAAAGATAAATTATATATATACTAAAAATCATATAATGACCTAAATAATATTTAAGAATATTTATTTATTCTATATATTATCACATCTCGAAGCGGTAGAGTCGTAACAGCCCTGCCGTGTAAATCATTCTAAGATAGAAGTTGGCTTTACAACCGCTATCTTAAACCTGATCTACACAAGGCGTTCACGACTAACCCGCTTTGTAGTAAACAATTTGTAATAAACAGTTTGTAATTTAAATAAATCATTTACCAAAGAAAGTGAGGAAATATATATATATACACTCTATAATTCAGTTATTACAATTAAAGTTTACAATATTTCTCCGCAATATATTTCCTAGTTATTACATTATTCAGAAATGAAAAATTCTAAAGTAAAAGCTTAGACCTTAAAAATATGTGTTTATTCTTCAAATGTTTTTCCTCACTCTCTAGAATCCAACAATTGTTAGCTTCAGAGTAGTTGTATGATGCTTCTTAGCCAGCACCTGTACGACATCTATAGAGATGTAAGCAACCATAGCTCAGTAAGTTAGGATAGAGGACTTAAAACTATACCATAAACACAACAAGGTTATCATCCAACTTATTAGGTGCAATGTATGTTTAAGCAAATGCCATCGTACGATGTTGTCCGGCCCGTTGTGAGATTAGAGAAATTGTGCCCGCTCTAATCCGAGTTTAGGAGTTGCCATTAATGCAACAGCTCATGACCAAACCCAGGCTTGTGCAATGAAGACTTTGCTCCTCTTGCAACTACCTTTGAACCATTGACTTCACCCTCGCTTCGACCTCCTCTCCTGTCACTTAGTTCGATTAAGGATGAAGAAGAGACCATTATACAATCCAGCGCTACCCATTTCGAAGGGATCAGTATTTGGCCGGAGAGTGCTAGGTTTCCCCTAATCGGTTGCCATACAAGTCTGATTATGATCACAAGTCGTATATTATATTAGGTCCAGTTTAGGGTGATCAATCATTTCACATAAATCACACAATACAAGCTAGAACAACAAACAGAATCATAGCATCGCTCATAATCAAGCACATGCACACAACAGACTATCTAACAAGCACAACTAAGCATAATCTCAAGCCTCCAAAATACAGTATCGTATTAATCTCAACTTACCTTGACTCCTCGCTCACTCACTTGAGGTCCGACTCGCTTAGGCCATTGCCAATCATCCCTATAACACAAACGTGGTTTCGGTTTTTCATATAACTATTACAGGTTTGTTTTATCCTATAACGCTTATTGTTATGCTTTGTTTAGGGTTTAATATACTTAATTATCTAGGTCTTAAGTCTTTTACAATTATTCTAGGTTTGGGGTTAGGTTCGGGTTCGGTTTCCGCATCGATTTCAAAATTAGATTCTAGTTTGATTTCTAAGTACTGTTTTATATCCGAACTTTAAAAACTTGTTTTAACTCATAATGTGAAATTAATCACTTTATTTCTAGATATCCTAAATACCATAATTATCTCTAGTCAGTATTTTATTATATCCAGTACACTTAAATCCTTAATAGTGTACCGAATTTACTCCTGATGTAAAAAAATTTTTACATGTTTCATATAATTACATAAATTAAAGTTTCCTATTAGATTTATTGTATATTTTTATTATTATCACAATATCAATTTTTATTCTAATATTTTCTATTTATTATATTTCTAATAATTATGTATTATGTATTATGTATATAATATACATCTAATATTTCTAATACTCTAATTACCATATCCCAACATCAATTATCATTTCAAAATGTATAAGTTCATCCTAAATCGGATTTTACTCCTAATTATCCTAATTTACAAAATTAACTTAAAATTTACTATTTTTCCCAATTACTCATTTACTACATAATTAACCTAATAATTACATCTCACACCCTAAATACTATAAGTATCATACTTCATTATATTTCAACATCCTAAAACATATAATTATTCACTAAATCAGTAATTAACCATTTAATTACTTAATTAACTCTAAATTACCCATTTTATGCCTCATTTTAAGGCCTAAAAATTATCTAAAATTTTCGAAAATTAATTTTTTAAAATGGACTTCATAGTACTATTCTATATCATCTAAGTAATCTACACAAAAATTTTGGGTTCAAAACTATACTCCTAAGGTCATTTATTTCTAAACCAAAACATACTCGGTTTTGCATGATTTCTTAAGGACCATACATTACGAGATATATTTTCATCAAAATAATATTTTTCCTGAAAACTACATACAAAAATATTCTAGAATAACAAAATTCATAATTTTCTAAGAATATTTACTGTTTTTTACAAAATTACACAAAATCGGATTGGAAATCAAACTCACCAATCTATGTGGCTCCAACCACTGTCGGCCGCTGTGGTCTTGTTGGCTGGTCTAGGCGCTGTCACCATTGTGTGATGGTGGTGGCCATCCACTTCCACTTCCAGCTGCTCGTCTGGTGTGGGTTTTCCTTTATGACCCTAATTGCATAGTTTTTTCTTATTTTCCCCAACTGTCATGACCTATATCTAGATCATTCCTTATTTTTCCTAATTTTTCTTGATTTTTACTTAATTAATTATGAATTTTATTTAATTGTTTAGTATTATTTTAGCACATTTTGCGTATTTTAAGTAATTATGTGTATTTCTACCTACATATAAATTCATATATAGTACAAATAAATATCCCTAAATATTATTTCGGTCATTTTATGATTTTTAGTATACATATAATTTATCTCCAGCGATTCGTTCATTATCGGAATGCAATTTACGCATTTTCGATAAATAATTTTATTTTATTGCTTATTTTCTTAAATTCAAACTTAGGAATCATTTTTACTAATATTTCTAGCTTTACTTATAATTTAGGCTTGAACGGATCTTTCAACCGATCGAAATCTTAAGTGACTAGTTATGGGGCTTACATATATGAATTTACATGTAGGTAGAAATACGCGAAATGTGCTAAAATAATGATAAATAAGTAAAGAAAATTCATAATTAATTAATAAAAAATAAAAAAATAGGGAATGGTCCAAATTTGGGTCGTAGAAGCTGGGGAAAATAAGAAAAAAATTTAGCCAATTAAATTAGAACAACACAAAAAGCAAGTTAGAACAAGATAAGGTAATTGTCTAATTAAATTAATGCACAATAATTCCTTAAGACCTCTATAAATAACTTAAATTTTTTAGAAGCTCATTTTGGATGTTAAGAAGTTTAGAAAATTAGAGAGAAGCGAAATTGAGAGTAAATTAGGGTTTTAGAAAAAATTACAAAAAAACTATACAATTAGGGCTTCTAAAAAGAACCCAGACTTGACGAGCAATTGGGAGTAGACAGCAACCACCTCCACAAGGTGGTGGCAGCGCCCAGGTGGGCTACCTTGCCCATGGCTACCCAAACCGGTGAGTTCAATTTCCAGCCCGATTTTATGTAATTTTTATAAAAATAGTAAATATTCTTAGAAAATTATGAATTTTGTTATTCTAGAATATTTTAGTATTTAGTTTTTAAGAAAAATATTGTTTTGATGAAAATATATCCCGTGATATATAATTCTTAAGAAATCATGCAAAATCAAGTATATTTTGACTTAGAAATAAATAACCTTAGGAGTGTAGTTTTGAGCCCAAAATTTCTGTTTAGACTACTTAGGTAATATAGAACAATGTCATGAAGCCCTTTTTCAAAAATGAATTTTCAAAAATTTTAGATAATTTTTAGGCCTTAAAATGAGGTATAAAATGAGTAATTTAGGGTTAATTAAGTAATTAAATATGCAATTATTGATTTGATGTACAATTATATGTTTTAGGATATTCAAATCTGATGAAATATGATATTTGTATCCTATAAGGTATTAGATGTAATTATTAGGGTAATTATGTACTAAATAAGTAATAGGAAAAAAGAGTAAATTTTAAGTTAATTTTGTAAATTAGGGTAATTAGGTGTAAAATTTGATTTAGGATGAATTTAGACATTTTGACATGTTAATTGATATTAAGAGATGATAACTAGAGTGATAGAAATATTAGATGCGTATTATGTACATAATAGGTGATAATACATAATATGTAATTATTGAAAATAAAATAAATAGAAGATATTAGGATAAAAATTGATATTATATAAATAATAGGGATATATAATAAATTTAATAAAAATCTTAAATTTATGTAATTATATGAAAAATATACAAATTTCTTACTTCAGAAATAAATTCGGTATACTAATAAGGATTTAAATATACCGAGTAGAATAAAATATTGACTACGAGTAATTATGGTATTTAGGATATCTGAAAGTAATGCGATTAATTCCACATTATGAGTTGAAATGAGTTTCTAGGGTTCGGGTATAAAACAGTACTTAGAAATTGAACTAGAACTTAATTTAAAAATTGATGCGAAAACTGAACCCAAACCTAGCTCTAAACCTAGAATTATTGTAAAAGATTTGAAAACCTAGATAATTTGATATATTAAACCCTAAGCTAAAGATAACAATAAGTGTTATAGGATAAAAACTAATCTATAACGGCTATATGAAAATTGAGACAACATTGGTATTATAGGGATAATCGACAATGGCAAAAGTAAGTTATTCCTCGAGTGAGCAAGTGAAGAGTCTAAGTAAGTTGGAATTAATACGTTACTATATTTTGGAGGCTTAAGATTATACTTGGTTATGCTTGTTAGATAGTTGGTTGTGTGCATGTGCTTGATTATGAGTGATGCTATGATTCTGTTTATGGTTCTGACTTATATTGTATAAAATGATTGACTACCCTAAACTGAACCTAATCAAATATGTGACTTGTAATCATAAATCGAACTTGCATAGTAACCCATTAAGAGAAACCTAGGATTCTTCGACGAAATACCGACCTCTTCGAAAGGGATAACGTTGGATAGCATAATGGGTCCCTTCTCCATCCTCAGTCGAACTAAGTGACGGATGAAAAGGTCGTAGCAAGGGTGGAATCAATGGTTCGAAGATAGTCATGGGAGGAGCGGTGTCTCCATTGCACAAGCCTGAGTTTGTTCGTAAGCTATTGCATTAACGGCAACTCCTCAACCCGGATTAGAGTGGGCGCAATTTCTCTAATCTCATGATGGGCTGAACAACGTTGTGCGATGACATTTACTTGAATATGCATTAGACCTTATAAGTTGGTTAATAACCTTATTTATGTTTGTAATATAGTTTTAAATCTTCTATCCTAACTTACTAAGCTGTGGTTGCTCACATCCCTATAGACATCGTTGCAAGTGGTGCTGGCTAAGAAACAGCTTATAACTACTCTGAAGCTATTAACTGCTGAATCCTAGAGAGTGAGGAAAAACATTTCAAGAACATACATATATTTTTAAGATCTAAACTCTTATCTTAAAATTTTTCTTTTCTAAATAATGTATTAGCTAGGAAGTAAATTACGGTGAAATGTTGTAAACATTAATTGTAATAATTGAATTTTAATGTATATATATATATTTTCTTACTTTCTTAGGTAAATGATTCATTTAAATTACGAACTGTTTACTTCAAAGCGGGTTAGTCGTAAACACCTTACATAAATCAGGTCTAAGATGGCAGTTGTATGATGAACTTCTATCTTAAAATGGTTTATACGACGAGACTATTATAACTTTGCCGTTTCGAGGCGTAACAGCTTTCATGCTAGAAAAGGCATTTCCATATTAGAAATATATATATATATATATATATATATAAAGAAACAAATTCGACATTTTTTTCCATCTCCACTAACTTGAATGTGATAAGTATATTTGGGGTGTTACAGTTTATCTCGTATTTCTAACATTTACTAATACTTCAAGTGTAAACAATACTAAAATCTCCAAAATTATTTATCAAAATCTGCAAATAATTTTAATAAAATTTAATTTTTCAAATAAATCCAAAATCACTTCTAAATTTTTTTTAAAAAATTATGAATAAGAGATTACTTATTGGAAGAAATACTTTAACTGTCACGCCCCGAAGCGGCAGAGTCGTAACAGCCCCGCTGTGTAAACCATCCTAAGATAGAAGTTGGCCTTACAACCACTATCTTAGACCTGATCTATACAAGGCGTCCACAACTAACCCGCTTTGAAGTAAACAGTTTGTAATTTAAATAAATTATTACCTATAAAAGTGAGGAATTACATATATGTTATAATTCAGTTATTGCAGTTAAAGTTTATAATATTTCTCTATAGTATTTTTCTATATCATTACATCATTCGGAAATGAAAAATAATAAAAACTTAGACCTTAAAAATATGTGTTTATTCTTCAATATTTTTCCTTACTCCCCAGGATCCAGCAGTTGCTACCTATAAAAGTGAGGAATTATATATATGTTATAATTCAGTTATTGCAGTTAAAGTTTACAATATTTCTCTATAGTATTTTTCTATATCATTACATCATTCGGAAATGAAAAATAATAAAAAACTTAGACCTTAAAAATATGTGTTTATTCTTCAATATTTTTCCTCACTCCCCAGGATGCAGCAGTTGCTAGCTTCAGAGTAGTTGTTTGCCGCTTCTTAGCCAGCACCTGCACGACGTCTATAGGGATGTAAGCAACTACAGCTCAGTAAGTAGGGACGGAGGACTTAAAACTATACCAGAAGCACAACAAGGTTTTCAATCACTTATTAGATGCAATGCAGGTGCAAGCAAATGCCATCGCACGACGTTGTCCGGCCCGTCGTGAGATTAGAGAAATTACGCCCACTCTAATCCGGGTTGAGGAGTTGCCGTTAATACAACAGCTCACGACCAAAACTAGGCTTGTGTAATGAAGACCTTGCTCCTCCCGCGACTACCTTCGAACCACTATCTTCACCCTTGCCGCGACCTCCTCTCCTGTCACTTAGTTCGACTGAGGATGAAGAAGGGACCATTTTGCAATCCTGCGCTATCCTTTTCGAAGGGGTCAGTATTTGGCCGGAGAGTCGTAAGTTCCCCTAATGGGTTGCCATGCATGTCCGATTATGATTACTGGTCGGATATTTGATTAAGTCCAGTTTAGGGTGATCAATCCTTTCATACAATTCATATAATATATGCCAAAACAATAAATAGAATCATAACATCACCCATAATCAAGCACATGCACACATTCAACTATCTAACAAGTACAACCAAGCATAATCTTAAGCCTCCAAAATACAACATAGTATTAATCCCAACTTATCTCGACTCCTTGCTCATTCACTCAAGGTCCGATTTGATCAGGCCATTGTCGATCATCCCTATAACACAAATGTGGTTTCAGCTTTTCATATAACTATTATAGGTTCATTTTATCCTATAACACTTATTGTTACGTTTTGTTTAGGGTTTAATATGCCTAATTATCTAGGTCTTACGTCTTTTACAATTATTTAGCTTTGGGGTTAGGTTCGGGTTCGGTTTTCGCATCGATTTCTAAATTAGGTTCTAGTTCGATTTCTAAGTAGTGTTTTATACTCTAACCCTAGAAATTTGTTTCAACCCATAATGTGAAATTAATCACATTATTTCTCGATCTCCTAAATACCATCATTACTCCTAGTCAGTATTTTATTTCACCCGATACACTTATATCCTTATTAGTGTACCAAATTTACTCCTAATGTGAGAAATTTTTACATTTTTCATATAATTACATAAATTCAAATTTCTTATCAGATTTATTGTACATTTTTATTATTATCACAATATCAATTTTTATTATAATATTTCTTATTTATTATATTTCCAATAATTACCTATTATGTATTATTACCTTTTATATATATATTACACTTTTAATATTTATATCACTCTAATTATCATCTCTAAACATCAATTATCATTTCAAAATGTCTAAATTCATCCTAAATAAGATTTTACTCCTAATTACCCTAATTTACAAAATTAACTTAAAATGTACTATTTTTCCATATTATTTATTTACTACATAATTAACCTAATAATTACATCTAACACCCTAAATGCTAAAAGTATCATTCTCCATCAGATTTCAACATCCCTAAACATCTACTTATTCACTAAGTCAGTAATTAATAATTTAATTACTTAATTAACTCCAAATTACCTAATTTTTCCATCATTTTAGGGCTAAAAATTAACTTACAAATTTAAAAAATTAATTTTTAAAAAATGGCTTCATAGCACTATTCTATATCATATAAGCATCCTACAGAAAAAAAATTGAGCTCCAAACTACACTCCTAAGGTCATTTATTTCTAAACCGAAATGTGCTCGGTTTTGCATGATTTCTTAAGGACCATATATTATGGGGCATGTTTTCATACAAACTACATACAAAAATATCCCAGAATAACAAAATTCATAATTTTATAATAATATTTACTATTTTTACAAAATTACACAAAATCGGGCTGAAAATCGGACTCACCGATTTGGATGGCTCCGGCCGCCGTGGCCTTCTCGTCTGGCATGGGTGCTGCCACCACAGTGTGGTGGTAGTGGCCGTCCACTCCCAGCTCCTCTTCTAGTGTGGGTTCCCTTTGAAAGCTCTAATTGTACAGTTTTTCTAATTTTTTTTCTAAACCGAATTTTTCTCTCAATTTTCGTCTCTCCCTAATTTTTTATGATTTCTAACTGTCCAAATGAGTTTTTGAATTTTTCTTGCTATTTATAGGGCTTTAGAGGATTTATTGTACATTAAATGGGACAAGACAATTGCCTTATCCCTTGATTTTTAGCTTTTATGTTGGCTTATTCTAATTGGCCGAATTTTTTCTTATTTTTCCCAGCTGCCACGACCCAATTTTGGATCATTCATTATTTTTCTTGATTTTTCCTTATTTAATTATGAATTTTCTTTAAGTATTTTCTATTATTTTAGCACATTTCGTGTATTTTAAGAAATTACGCGTATTTATACTTACATGTAAATTCATATATAGTACAAATAAATAATCCTAAATATTATTTATGTTATTTTATAATTTTTAGTAAACATATAATTTATCTTTAGCGATTCGTTAAGTATCGAAATGCCTTTTATGCATTTTCGATAAATAACGAGTTGTATACTTAAAATTTTAAAATTTTGTAGTCTCCTATTTTATTACTTATTTTCTTAAATTCAAACTTACGGGATCGGTTTACTAATATTTCTAGCTTTACTTTATAATTTAAGCTCGATCGGATCATTCAACCGATCGAAACCTCGGATTGCTTAGTTGTGGGGCTTACATTAACTATTTTAACTCTTTGTTTTTTTTCCCCCCCATAATGGAATAGTTAGTCACTCCTCACCTAGTAATCTTGTTAATCTTATCCAAAATCAATAAGTCCTAAAATTTTTACTCAACTATTTGCACTGAAAAAATATAATATAAGATAAGTTGATACCTAGTATAGAATACTATAAACACATGCACATAATACACACAACTAAGTCATATGCATAACCATAGTAACTAATGTAACAATTACCATTTATTATCTTGATTATTAGTTGGCAATCAACATAATCTTAGTGTCCCGAGACTTAGGGTAATTCATGACCCTTAGACAAGCAATATGTATACAATACATGGATATTGGTGTGGTCTTACCCATCACCATAGTAATCCTTCATATAATCTAACCAAGTTGTCTCAATGCCAAACTTCCACTAAGGGCAAGTCGTACATGATCATTAGGTACCTTACCAACTCAGTTGAACCTTACCAAAGGGAGGTTGAAGTTAAGAACATGTACACAAAAATTTATTAAGTCTAAGTTTGAATTAAGTTCAATAAAACAACTACTTTAAACTTAATAAGCAAACATATATCTCATACTTGAACTTAATTATCCAAATTCACCACTTCCTTTATCTCACTTATACCTAAAATAGAAAATAATTTTGAATTACAAATCTACACTTAGTTGTAGCTAAGATCAATACCTAAAGATAAGTTATAATTAAATACCTATTGGTTTTAGTTAAAAAGAAGATGTAATCTTATAACTAAAAGAATATAATTCATCTTGCATCAAATCCTTCACCATAGATTTTCAATTATCTACCCATGGAATAAGAGAGAATTACACAAGAAGGTATCAACGTTTGAGGTAAATTCAAATAAATGATGAACATTTCAAAAAACTCAAATAGGGATTTACGTTTTAATGAAAACTTAAAATAAGGGATCATTGTTATAACACGGTTAATTTAGTTTGATGTGGCCATTAAGTTACACAATGCTCTCATGTGGCATACACATGGCATACATATTATGCTTATGTGTATATTCAAATATAAAAAATGGAAAAAAAATTTAAAATATAAAAATTCTAAAAAAATAAAGAAACTTGTAATAAATAAAAATATAAAAATAAGAAAACTAAAAAACTAAAAGCTAATACTATAATATGAATATAGTATATAATATTATAATTAAATTTTTGGTCTAAGTGTAAGAAACATTATACGATATAATATATATAATAATAATAATAATGTAATATGAAAATAATATATATTATAATAATATAATTAATTGTGTTATATAAAAAAAATAATAAAAATTGAAAAAAAAAATAGCCACCCCCTTACCTTGTGGTAATTGGTTAGAGTTGCAATGTCTTAATAAGTTACGACCCACCAATCGACAGTAAGGTAGCCACCCTACCTTGATTTTTTTTTTTAAAAAAGAAAATATGGATGAAAACCCAATTGGCTTGAGTGATCGAATGGTGACTCGATTATGTTTTCACTCATATTTTCCTTTTCTTAAAAAAATAAAAAATCAAGGTAGAGTGGCCACCCATAAGGTTAGGGGGTTGTGTAACCTCCCTTCAGTGGTGGGTGGCCACACTACTGTCGATTAGTAGGTCAATGACCCATCTTTATAAGTGGGTCACAAGCCACTTAAAAGTTACAGGTTGAACTGGCTACAAGAAGGCTAAGGGGTGGTCGGTTCTTTTTTTTTTTCTTTCAATTTTTTGTAGTTTTTATTTTCTTTTCTTAATTTTCTATATAATACAATTAATTATATTATTATAATATATATTATTTTCACATTGCATTGTTATTATTTCTTATATTATATTTATATTATAATATTATATTGTATCACATATCTTACATTTGAACAAAAAATTTAATTGTAATATTATATATTATAATATCAGCTTTTTGTTTTTATATTTTTTTATTTTTCATAATTTTCTTTACTTTTTTAGATTTTTAAATATTTTTCCATTTTCTATATTTAAATATATACATAAACGCTACGTGTATGCTACATGTACACCACGTAAGTGTAGGCCACATAAGTGCCATATATCACTTAACAACCACGTCAAATTAAGCTAATGGTGTTATGATGGTGATTCGTTATTTTGTCCGCTCGTTGAAACGTTTATTTGAACTTTTTGAATGTTAATTTATTTAAAGTTATTCCTAAACTTTGATAACTTTTGATGTAATTCTTTCCATTGAATGACTTAACCAATTTTATCCTAACTATTCTAAATTTTAACTGACAATTTCTAATTACTAACTAAACAAATAATATGTTCAACTTATTACATGCCGACTTGTCATAATTACTCGACATAACATGTTCTATATTCTTATAACTAACTAATTTATCAATTAACTATAGATGCTAAGTTTTTCATAACCTTTAAAATTAATTTAATTAAAACCTATTAACTCAATTAATTTTAACTTTTTATCGATTAGCTTCTATAGCTTGTTGACTTATATTAGGTTAAATAGCATCATCAACTATCTTTTTATTATTATAGATTGAGTTATTTAGGTGTCATTAATTTTCTTAATTAAGTTGATTGGTGTTGTTGATTAAGCAAATCAATTGAGTTTGTATATTATTTCAAGATTTTGAATTCAAAACTTAATTAAGTTTTCATGTGATTGACTCTCAATTATTATTGTCATCAATTACATTTATTCATTAACACCCTGATGAAACATTAGCTGATTTCTAAAAATCAATTTATCTACAAGCTTATTATTATCATCATTGTTGTTATTATTATGTAGATAGTTTCTTGTTACCTATGAAAACATGTGTATATACATACACATTTTACAATTATATTACAATATTAACCTATAACACACATTACATATTACTATATTATATAATAAACTTAATTGACTTTAGAATGCAACATTTTTCAACAAAACATAAGTATATTAATAGTTCAATAAATTGTATAATATGATTTATCTATACTAAAAGTAAAATAATTATTTATTAGTAAATATGGATAATAGGAAGGTAATTTATTAATAAATAGAATTTTTTTTTCTTTCCTTCTTCCTTGATTCCAATAAAATTTGTCCTTAAGCTCGCGTCTAAAATTCTTAAACTAAAAATTGGGGATTTGATTAACTTGATTGACTAATGACACCATTGATGAATGCCTTCTCTCGATGCAAGATACATTGTTTTAACCAAACTAGATTAATATTACAAATTGGTCACAAATAATATAATAAACCTATAATAACATGTGGATTCAATACTTACCCTCATCGATTATTTATGTATAGGCTGTTTCTCAATAATGTTACAATACCAACAACTTTTACCACTTTTCTTTGAAAAATTGTCTATTAAGTCTAAAACTTACAATTAAAGTATAGTTACATCACAAACCTTGAATATAAGGCAAATAACGCTTACCTTAGCCAATTGCTCCATGTGTTAATCTCCTAAGTCCAAGATGTATGATTTGATCCTTTAGTTTCCCTTAATTAATTGATATAAAGTATTAGAAACCTTACATCTCATTAAAAATTAAACTTTGAAGAAAAGACATTAAGAAAACCTACTTACCACCCTCAATGGTCATTACAAGCTTATACCATTAGAGTTCTCGTTTACCCCATTTATATTTTTGAAGTCTAGGTTTCCAAAAGACTCATACTAATATAGTGGGGAAATAACTATCAAATCATTTGCAATACTAATAAGGAGGTTATTGCTAGTACTATTTCCTTAAGGGAGAAATTACTAAAGTACCCTATACTTAAATTATATACATTTATATATTTTTTGGGATATTTCGTTCTCCTCTCTCCTTAAAAGAACTTTTGTCCTCGAAGGTTGCCTTAGCTCTAAAGCAATTTTGAATGCATATTTCTCATGTCTTCCTCTAAACTCTATGTAGCTTTTTCCTCACATATGGCTGCTCATCTAGATGTTACCATAACTGATTGAATTTCCTCCTTAGTATTTTCCTTCTCATATAAAAGTAAATATCCCGTTACAAATTTAATCCTAGATTTGCTATCAATCTCCTAAATAGATACCTTCATTTTATCTGTAATACTGTTCATAAATCTTAGAATTTATATATCTAATCAACTTTATCTCTCGATTCTCTTAACTTTCCCTTAGTTGAATCATATTACACCTAATCCATTATTTGGTCCACTTTCCTTAAAGAGGTAAGTTTATTCGAACCATTTTCATATTATCATTGGACTAATATCTCCCAAAATAAAATTTATCGATTTATTTATTTCTCATTTTTATGGACAAAATTTTCCTTTATTCTTCTTATTCCATTTATGTTTCTCGAATCTTCCATATAACTTGAATCTTAAAAATTCCTCAGGTTACTTAAATTATAGATCCTTAGTTATCATTCATAAATACTCTAAGATTATCTTCAAATTTCTCTTGGAAATAAATAACATATCTAAGGGCTATAACAATTCTCTCTCTCTCTCTTTTTTTTTTTTGTCTCCAATTATTTCGATTGAATATCTTCCAATTGATTTTGAGTATATCAAGATTGATGAAAGCCCCTCAATCGGTTGATCTAAATTAGCCTTATCACTTCTTATGTTCTTCATATAGTCCTATTAATATTGTAAGAATTCTAGTACTATCGTAAGATTATTAATACTTTAAGTATTATACACATTTAATTTTGTAAATTATTTATTATAAGTACACATATAAAGATGTTAGGTCTTTTTCTAATTACTACTTTTAGATTTATTATTGTTAGAACTATTATTGCACTTATTGTATTATTTCCTTTTTCATTGTTTTAAGCCATATTATGCATATCAATATCTATATTATCACTTATGTATTTATCAATTAACATCATTGGTGATAAATGATACTATTTTTCCATTTATTTTCACTATTATTATTACTTAGCTTTCTAAAGTTACCATTATGATCTATTAGTCATTCTATTTACTCCTTTTAAAAACCTTTTTGTTCCTTTATTTAGAATCTTTAATGTAACCTCCGTAATTGAATGTTTAGTATTCGGCACATAAAATTTAAGGTGATTGCGTAAGTTGTCTGATTAAGCCCAAATTTGACGAAAAAGTTAGAAATATGTGTTTATATTTAAGAAAATAAAATAATTAAATATAATATTATTATGTTATATGTATATTACTCGTTATCTATAAAAAACGCGTAAAATGGATTTCGATAATTAAAAAATCACTAGAAATAAAATATATGTACACTAAAAATAATAAAATAACTTAAATAATATTTATAAATATTTATTTGTACTATATATGTATTTACATATAAGTAAAAATACTTAAAATACCTATTATATATAAAAAAAATAATAAATTAATTAAATAAAATTAATAAAAATAAGAAATATATGTGTCTTGTATGGAAAAATCTAGAAATGGACGTAGCAACTAGGAAAAATTAGTTTATGACCCTTAAAAAGTATTAGTATACCTAGAAAGTAAAAAACAAAAAGAAAAATGGACATGTGGCAATAGAAAATTGAAGAAACTATCTAAGTTGTCTTATAAATTAGGAGACAATCATTTGAAAATCATTTTGATTAGTTAGGAACTCAACAAAAATATAGCAAGGTCATAAGAGAAGAGAAAATATTTTAACAAAAATTATACAAAATATGATGCAATTAAGGCTTAATAAAGGAACTCGCATCAGAATATTATCTTGGAAGAGACAACTACTACCACTTGACAGCTAGGCTACCAATCGGTGCTACCGAGAAGGGTAAAGCCACCATTGGTGGCTAGAAGTAAAGTAAATTATAAGATCCAATTTTTACTTGATTTTTGAACAAATTATTAAAAATATTAATTTTTTGTAGAAAATTATGAAAGTTGGTATTTTAAAGTATTTTTGTATGTAGTTTTAGGGAAACATATCAATTTGATGAAATTAAGTCTCGGAATATATGATCCTTAAGAAATTACTAAACCCTAATTGATTTTCGCATTTGTTTTCAAACACCTTATTAATATAGTTTTGAACTTAAAATTTTTTTATATATTATTTAGGGTATATGTTAAATTTTCATGAGGATTTTTTCTTGAAATTTATTTTTCAAAATTTTATCTAATTTTTGGTCTTGAAAACCTTATTAAAATGCTAATTTCTTACATATATGTAGAGATTTTCAACAAATTTAGTTAGAATATGATTTGTCATATATTTTAATATTTTCAAATATTAATTGATGTTGAAAAATGGTATTTGTAATGTTGAGAAGGTTAGATGTGTATATTATATGTAAAATATGTGATAATGAATAATATGGGAAAAATGAAATTAAGTGGATGAAGTGTATTTGATTAAATTGAGAATATTATGACATTAATAATGTAATATAAATCTGGTTTGAAATATAAATTTAGGAATTATGTTAAAATTGTAGTATATTTTCATATTAAGAGCAAATTCAAAAGCTAAATTAGAAACATGGTATATAGAATGAGCTACAATACTAATTAAGAGCTAAATAGGAAACTTAGTGTGCTTAAAATATAGTTAAATGAACTTCATCTATAGATCAAGGGGAGTTTCTAGGGTTTACGTATAAAAATCACGATTAGAAACTGAATTAAAACTTAATTTAGGAACTGGTTTACAAGTAGAATAAAAAGCTAGTTTAAGATGAGCTTGATTGTAAGCACCATAAAACCTAAATAACTGAGTAAAATTATAACTTTAAACAAAAAGTAATGATTTGATGCTTATATGTAATAAGTCCATAAATACTAAAATGATATATTTTTTTTCTAAGAACAAGTGGCGACACTATGACTCATATCATACCTTAGTGAGCAAGTGGGAGACTTTAAATAAGTTTGGGATTAATACGTTACTGCATTTTAGGATACTATTTTTTGGTACTCAGAAGCTTAGGATTATATTTGCTTGTGTTTGTAAGTAGCTTCCTCGTATATCTCTGAAATTGATTGAATTTATTGGCTTACTATTATGGTTGAAATTGTTTACGCTGTGTGGACTTGTTTGCTCACCGTGAAAATGGACCTAATTAAACTTGACCTAGAATTATAAGTGGACATGCATTGCAACCAGTTATGAGTCAATTAGGATTCTTTGACCAAATATCGACATCTTCAATTGGGATAGTACTATAGCATAATGATATCTTCTTTGATAGGAAAAGAGATTGTGGTAAGGATGAGAGCAATAGTTTGAAAGATAGTTACGAGAGGAGAAATGACTTTATTGCATAAACCTAGGTTTGGTCATGAACTATTACATTTATACCAAAACTCCTCAAACTTGGATTAGAGTATATGAAATTTATCTAATTTTACGATTGATTGGACAACGTTATGTGATAGCATTTGCATATTACATTGCATTTAATTAATTGTTTGAAAACCTTGCTTATGTTTGTTGTATAATCTTATGTCTCCATCCCTACTTACTAAGCCGTTGGTTGCTCATACCTTTATAGATTTTTTTACATGTACTGATTGAAATGCCGCACTATAATTATCAAGAGGTTAGTTATTTGGAGATTTTGGGGGAGTGACAACTTAAATTGGAAGAATTACAAAACTTTTGAGGGTTTAGCTATTGTCTCTTAGTCATGTGAATTTAATAGTAAATATATCTTTTCCTAAACTACTATGATGTGCAAATATCTCATGGAATATTAGAGTCGGGATATATATATATATATATACATGTATTTTAAATCTCTGTATGTAATTTTATTGGCATGTTTATATAAACTATTTATTTCAAAATTGGTAGTTATAGACGTTTTGTGTAAATCACATCTATGATAGCAACTGTTAGGTTAGTTACTATCTTAGTTTGGTTTACATCGCTAGATTGTTGCAACTTCGCCACTTCGCCACTTCGGGATGTAACATTTAATGGGTAATTAATTATAAATGTTATTATGCCTCTCAAATACTAACAAGTATGTATATTACTTTACCTATTAGTTATTCTTATTTGGTCTATAAATTTGTTATGTGATGTAGAGTTTAATTAGAGTAATATGTTATAATTATTTGTACATATCTATGTGATTGTTTAATAATCTATTATTACATAGTTTATAGTTTTCTCAAATTGGAAGGGTCTCTTCCTTCACTTTTTTCTTTTTCTTTTTTAATTATGTTTTTCACTGCTTCATGTTTAAAATTTCTATCTCTTATTGTTTTCAATGTATAATACTTATGAAAGGTTATTACAAGTTTGTTATATTAAGTCTTTTGATCCATCCTTATAATTATTTATCATATTTAGATGTATATGCGCTCGTTATCATGATTATAGGATATGTGTTCCTTCTTATTATTATTGTCCTTATTGATTTATTGCTTTTAATATTATGTTCTCATTATCTTTGTTGTTATCACTAATATTCCTATCCATATGATATTTTTTACATAAGTTTTATTTATTTTTTATTAAGTTCTATAGTAATCATTCATAAAAGTTTACATATATGTTTATATAAGTAAGGGTGTGAATTCAGACATGACATAGCACAACTATAAGATTGACATGATGTGATACGATTTGACATGATATGGCTAAATGCAATAAGATATGATGCAATATGACTTAATATAATATGACTCGATATAGAATTTATATGGGAAAAAACATATGAACTTGCCATTCCTTCTCATATATACATACTTATATATATATTGAAATATAATTTGTTAATACAGTTTTTTTTTTCCATGTTAAGGTATTCTTTTATCTATTTACTAAGTAGCTAGTTCAATTGATATTTTGGTCAATGTAGAAATACTATGGCTAACAGCTTTTGCTTCAGAAGAAAATTGTGTTTTTTTTTTAGTTTTATTATTTAAGTTATTTCTATAATTAGTTAAAATTATTTATGACTAGAGGATGATGCATATGTAATACAAAACTTAGACTCCATAATATAGAAAATCACTAATAATATATGTGAGTAAAATAAAAACTGTAATAAATTTTTCAAAGAAAAAGTTTTTACTACATTAGTAAATGTTGGGCAAATAAAAAGTATAATTAATTTTTCAAATAATAGCAATGTTGAGTAATTAAAATAATGGATAATAAAACAATGATAGTCGTAAAAGTAAGTATGATAGAAAATAGTAACTGTATAGTTTGAAAAATTTGTAAGTAATGAGCGGTAGTTAAGAAGTTTATAAGATGGGTTTGAATTATTTTGATGACTATCACATGAATATATTTAATAGTTAAAATTATAAGATATCAAGTTATTAATTATAGGTAATTAAAAAAAGGCTTTCCTTTTAATATAATAGATGATTAAACATTTTTGATTAACTAACTTTAATGCATGCTTATGATTACGTATTTAATATCTAAAATTTATATATATTCTTTTTCTATATTTGTTAATCTTTTTTTTTTTCAATTATTGGTTTCCATTATATATTTCGATTGCTAATTATACTTATCCTTGTTCCATCAAGATTTAGTGTGCTTTTATTGCTAAGCACCAATTACTTAACATTTTAGTTGTTATGTAATTTAATTTATATTAACTTTATTACCTTATATGAACATCTTATATAGATAAGGAATTTAATGTTCCAAAATTTCTTTTTATCTCAATTTCAATTTATATACCTAATTGTTATTTCTTAAGCATTCAACCCTAAGTTTCTATTTCTTAAGAAAACTATCTTATGCAAGTATCCATTATCTCCAAAATAAATACATGAATAACTCCAATATAAATAATAACATCAAATAGAATAATTATATAAAGCTGTAATGTTAAAAACAAAATTTTAGTCTAAAAGTCATACTCAAGCCACATTTTACTTGCACTCCCCATCTCATTATCCTATAGATCGTTATCCTAGTTTTCCTATGGGTCATAAACTTATAATTTGTCCTTATTATCTACTAACACGTCATGCATAAACAATACTAAAATTTTGTAGAGTTATCTATCGACAATAAAATTTAATTCTTTAAATAAATCCAAAATCACTTTTAGATAAATTTTATAAAATTCTGAACAAATGATTGCTTATTGCAAAATATACTTTAATTATTTTAACTCATTTTCCCCCTCTTAATGGAATTTCTAGTCGTTACCCCCCATTTGGTAATTTTGCTATCTTATCAAAAATCGATAAATCTTGAAAGTTTATTTAAGTACCTGTATCTAAAAAATATAATTGGGGGTGAGCTAAAATACAATACAAAATATTACAAGCATGTACGCATGATATACACAACCAATAAGTCACATGCATAACTATAGTAACCAATGTAACAATCACTATTTATTATCTTAATATTAGCTAACAATCAGTACAGTCTTAGTGTCCAAAAACTTAGGATAACTCATGACTCTTAGACAAACAATATAAATATAATATACAAATATTGGTGTAGGTCCTACTCATTACCTTAAAAACCTTCCCAATTACTAATTAGGTTGTCTCAATGCGGAACTTCCAATAAGGGAAAGTTACGTGCAATCACCAAGTGCCTTAATAAACTAATTGGATTCTACTGAAGAGAGGTCGAAGGCAAGCACAAGTAGCACAAAAATTTGTTATGTCCAAGTTTGAATTAAGTCTCGTAAAACAACTATTCTAAACAATCATAATAAGTAAAAATGCATCTCGTACTGGTTTTGATTATTCAAATTCACTACTTCTTTTATCTCATTCATACTTGAATTAGAAAACAATTTTGAATTACAAATCCACACTTTGTTGTAGCTAAGATCAATGCTTAAGGATGGGTCACAATTAAATACTTATTTGTTTTAGTTAGAAGGAAGAGGTAATCCTACAGTTAAAAGAATACAATCTATTTTGCATGAAATCCTTCACTATAAATTTTCAATTATCTACCCATGAAATAACTTACCATTTTTATCCTAACTATTCTAAATTTTAACTAACAATTTCTAATTATTAACTAAACAAATGCATACCAACTTGTCATAGCTGCTCATCATAACTCATTCTATATTCTTATAACTAACTAATTTATCAATCAACTATAAATGCTAAGTTTTACATAACTTTTAAAATTAATTTAATTAATACCTATTAACTAAATTAATTATAAGTCAATAACTTTTATTGATTAGCTTATAGCTCTTTGACTTATAGTAGGTTAAATAGTGTCATTAACTATCTTTTCATTATTATTTGTTGAGTTAATTAGGTGTTACTAATTTTTTCAATTAAGTTAATTGGTATAACTGGTTAAGCAAATCAATGGAGTCCATACATTATTTTAAGATTTTGAATTCAACCTTAATTAAGTTTTTATATGATTGACTCTCAATTATTATTGTCATTAATTACTTTTATTCACTAACATCCTAATGAAACATTAGTTTCTTTATAAGAATCAATTTATCTATAAGCTTATTATTATCATGATTGTTGTTATTATTATGTAGATATATGTTTTTTGTTATCTATGAAAACATGTGGTACACTTATATATATATATATATAAGCTATTGAAATAAAATGATTAATTATATTAACCTATAACATACATTACATATTATAATATTATATAATAATCTCAATAGACTCAATTTACCTCAGAATACAACTTTTTTCAAATAAACACAAGTATATTAATAGTTCACTAAATTGTATAATATGATTTATCTATACCAAAAATAATAAAATTATTTATTAGTAAATTTTAATAATCGGAAGGTAATTTATTAAAAAATAGAAAAATGGCTTCTTTTTTTTTTCCTTCTTCCTTGATTCCAATAAGAATCTATCTCTAAGTTTACATCCGAAGATCTAATGCTAAAGATCGAAGATTCTAATTAACTTGGTCAACCAATCACACCATTAATTAATGCCCTTTCTTAAACGTTTGATTTCAAAATCAACACATACTTTGAAAATTCTACTTCCCTCCTAATACAAGATCTATTGTTTTAACTAAACTAGATTGATACTATAGATTGAACAAATAATATAATTTAACCCATAACAACATGTAGATTTAGTACCCTAGTCTCATCAATTTTTCATACAGACTTTTTCTCAATAATATTACAATACCAATAACTTTTATTACTTTACTATGAAAAATTGTCTATTAAGTTTGAAACTTATGATTAAACTATAGCTGCATCGCAAACCTTGAATATAAAGTAAATAATGCTTATCTCAACCAATTGGTCTATGTGTCAATATCTTGAATCTAGGATGTATGATTTGATTCTTTAGTTTCCCTTAATTAGTGGATATAAATTATTAGAATTCCCACATCTCATTAAAAATTAAACTTCAAACAAAAGAGATTAAGAGAAGCTACTTACCTTCCTTAATGGTCATTGCAAGCTTAGACCATTAAAGTTCCCCTTTGCCCTATTTATATTTTTAAAATCTAAGATTTCCAAAGGACTCATACTAATATAGTGAGGAAGTAATTAGCAAATCATTTGTAATACTAATGAGGAGGCTATTACTAGTATTATTAGAGAAATTACCAAAGTACCTCACACTTAAATTATATACATTTATATATTTTTTGGGGTATTTCAATAGGATACCAACTATTTTGACATCTACCTTACAGTTCTATGTTAATATTTAAAATAGAAGTGATTAACACAAGCCACTTGTACAATATAACATCTCTCTTAAGCTTCATATTGCTTGTTTTTAAAAGATTTGACTTTTTTTTTCTTGCTCTTGCATATTATGTCTCGAGCCATTACAATTACAAGAAGATTTTGATGAGTTTACACAATGCAAAGTAAATATTTTCTTTCTCATAGTCTCCTTATAATCTGTTTTTGTTATTCGTTTTTCACAGTTTCAATTATTCTAATTTAAGAACAAAGATTTAAGAGTTCTTTTCTTTCACTTCACGAAGTTAGGGTTTTGATGTTTACATTCCTCCAACTAGATGCTAGATGATATTTTAGGTGAGGACTTCTAGGGTTAGGGTTTACTTTATGCACAAGAAGGGAAAGAGGTTTTAATTTTTAGGTTTTCAACAATTAGGGTTAGGGTTTCAAATTTTGGGGTTGGGTTTCTTAGAATATGTCGATTTAACGTGAAAGGGAAGGGAACATATTTTTTTAAATCTATTTTCTATTTTTTTTTCTCATTTTTTTATTTTTATTTTTTAATTTTGCTAACATGTAAATGCGTTTTCCTACATGGAAGCTGATAGAAATAAATAACAAGCTGACTAAGAAAAAAAAGAAAGGAAGGAAATACATGTGTTGTATAATAATCGGCTAATCATGCTTATTGGACTAACAATGTAATAAGTAGATCATGGAGGTATATATTAAGATAAGTAAAGTTTTAACTAGGTGTACAATATAACAAAATCAAAATTGTGGTATATGATTAAAAAAAAAAAATGCAAACTTGGAGAATATACAATGCCATTGCCCCTAAATTTATTTGTACTATTTAATATGCAGTGGGCAAAAACGTGCAAAAAAATATTTTGTCGCTAAATGAATAAATGTATCTTATAAAATGCTTACAGGTGGATGGATAATGGATGCATGAATAGTACCGGAAGACAATTATTGTTAGCCATGGTCCCATGGAGCGAAACCTTAAATTATGCACTATTGCCTTTCTTCATTTGGGCAAACTTGTGGATATCTCTCGGGTTATCAGTGACATGGGCAGCCAGACACAGGACAGAGATGAAGAAAACATGGCAGCTTGGCTTCTTGGCATCAACAATCTTAAGATTCAACCTTACCATCTTCCTTCTCTTGGTTAGGTCTCTTTATCTGTTGTCTCTTTATATACTAGACACCAATTACCACCATTTCTGAAATGATTGGGATGTGTATGAAGAAATCATTTCAAAACAAAGACAAAAATCTGGCATGACATGGATTCTCGTTTTTTCTTTTTCATATTTTCCCCTTATTTATTATCTTCTTTTATTACTTCTGATGAAAGCCTTATTCATAGTTGGACTGGCTCCCTCTCTTGCATCAACCATAGTTTTGGTCAATCCTAGAATGTGTACTTGTGTAGGCAGCCATTAGAAGTACGCATTTTTTTCTAGTACCAGTGGCAGATCAAGGATTTCACCTGGGAGGGCGAGTCAATTTAGGCATGGAGATGACAAAGAAACTATACATTTTTAGATTTTTCTTTTTCTTTCAATAATTTAAAAGGTAATTTTTCGAAAGTTTGGGAAGCAATTGCCCGCTCCTGCTCGGACCGCCATTGCTTAGTACCATGTAAAACAATTTCATGTTAGTGGCTGGTTATTAATCACTTGAAAATGCCTTTGACGTTTCACACGAACTCCAATTTGGAAATTAGAGCTTGTCATACTGTTCATGTTATGTCTCGGTGTTTAGAATCAAGATCAAGCATTTACTGGGTGTGGAACTAGAATTCAGATAGTTTTAAGCAGGTATCTGACCATGATGTAAAATTTTACTCCACTTCTCGAATAGCGGTTGCAATGTCTTAATTATGGCTTTACTCCACTCTAGCAGCAGCATACTTTTAATTACATCTACAATTTCAGGTCCTCATGATGTGAAAATTCGCGTAAAAGCCCTTGGTATCTGTGGCAGCGATGTACATCATTTCAGGGTAAGGATACATTACTGCTTTAGTCTGTTTTAGCTGCATGCATCTACATATCAAGAAGGTAGAGACTGGAAAAATACTCTCTTTTTGATAATACATAGAAGCATAGGTTTTTAGGCATTGTGATAAGATTTATTTTTCATATGCTGTTTTCATTAATCTGATGCTGTTGTATTATTATTTTTTATTTATTTATTTATCAGACAATGAGGTGTGCAAATTTCATTGTTAAAAAGCCAATGGTGATAGGACATGAGTGTGCTGGGATCATAGAAGAAGTAGGGAGTGAAGTAAAATCTCTTACAGTTGGTGATCGTGTTGTGTTGGAGCCTGGAATCAGCTGTCGCCGATGTCCTCTCTGCAAGGAAGGCCAGTACAACCTTTGCCGCGAGATGAAATTCTTTGGATCTCCTCCTACAAATGGATCACTTTCAAATAAGGTACCGTATAAGTTATACCACTTGAAAAATATCGATATGGAAAAATTCGGGGTGTTGCTATAATAAAACATCATATTTATGTCGAACTCTAACATCATATTTAGTGCCCTCTAATTCGACAAGAACATAAAGCATTGCTGAGTAATGTATAAAGTGCAAAATAAGCCGAACTGTTTCCTTGGGTCAGGTGGTGCATCCAGCAGATCTCTGCTATAAGCTCCCTGATAATGTGAGCTTAGAGGAAGGAGCAATGTGTGAACCCCTAAGTGTTGGAGTCCATGCATGTCGCCGAGCAAACGTTAGTCCGGAGACAAACGTTCTGATCATTGGTTCTGGACCGATAGGCCTTGTGACTTTGCTTGCAGCTCGCGCATTTGGAGCTCCCAGGATCATCATTGCTGATGTTGACGAACATAGGTTATCAGTTGCCCAAAAACTTGGTGCTGATTCAATCTTTCAGGTTTCCAAAGAAATCGAGGTACGTACGTTCACATGGTATGATCCTAGCAAATGGTATTGTTTCAGTTCATTCGAATTGTCCAAATTGATTCAAGCATCATTGAATTTAAAACAGGATGTGGATCATGAGGTGGCACAGCTACAAAGTGCAATGGGTTGCAGAATTCATGCGAGTTTTGATTGCGTTGGCTATAACAAAACAATGTCAACAGCTCTGAATGCTACGAGTGCAGGCGGCAAAGTCTGCTTGATTGGATTAGCCCGAAGCGAGATGACAGTTCCTCTAACCCCTGCAGCTGCAAGGTAAATTGTTACAAAATTTTTTCCTTTCATTCTTCATTTATCAAATTCATTAAGGAACCATTGCCTCCGATCTTTCTTTACTCTAAATTCGGTTATGGACGAAAAAGAAAGGAAGGAAGTGAAGTGGAGGGAAGTGTGTGGATTGATAAAGATAAATGGCAAAAGAAGAAGCAGAGGGGATTGGAAGGAAATGAGGGGAAGCTTTTCCCATTCTTTTCCCCTCTTTCGTATTAACCAAACATGAAAAGGAAATAATCTTCGTCCACCTTCCCTGTTCCCTCCTGTTCTCTTCATTTCCTCCATGACCACCCCACGCCCCCTCTGTCCTAGCAGCACCAGCACTCTACTTGTGCTTCCGATGATTAATTGGAAATTTGCAATTTGCCCTTAATACAATTTGCAGGGAGATTGATGTGATAGGCATATTTCGATACAGAAATACTTGGCCACTCTGCCTTGAGTTATTAAGGACAGGTAAGATCGATGTAAAACCGTTGATAACTCACAGGTTCAAGTTCACAGAAGAGGAGGTTGAAGAGGCATTCGAAACCAGTGCTCGTGGTGGCAATGCAATCAAGGTGATGTTTAATCTGTAGGGCATGATGCATGGAAGAGGAGATACCTCCTACTTTTTATCAACGGAAACTCCACTCGACCATTTCACGTGCCTATCCAAGCTGCAGATTTAGGCGACAATCTATAATAATAATAATAATAATAATAATAATCTCATGTGTTAATTAGATATCGTGCCTTTCACTTTGCATGATTTGGTCAAAGCTTCCACTTCTAGGTTGACCAAGGGCTGAGTTAAACTTGCTGGATCAAGGGCTTGGTTTTCCTTGAACTGGAACCGAATTAGGCTCGGCCTGATTTAAGCTGGTTTCGAGCCAATTCTTGACCCATCAAACCAATAATAATAAATTTTTTTTTAAAAAAATATTATTTTATCTTCATTTTTAGTTTGAAAAAAAAACCAATAATAAATGATAAAAATTTAAAATTTTGATTACTTCACTTTATTAATTATTCAGTATTGACATTAATAATTTACACTTATCATAATGTACAATTATTATTGTATACTCACAATTGATGAATTGAGCGAGAAAGTTTTTTTTTTTTTTTTTATCGGTAACATATCAAGAAAAATTTAATTAATGTGGGACTAAACTTGTAATGAGCAATACTCATTATAATCTTTATTATTTCAGAGGAAAGTTTTAAAAATACTCATTATAATCTTTATTATTTCAGAGGAAAGTTTTAAAAATAATATAATTTATGTGAGAGCAAACTAAGTATTGGAAAAAGAATATTATCTATCTAATATCTATAATATAACTGTTCTTTTATATATAGTATAAATATATTCTTTATGATTTTTAATTGCATTAAATTATAAATACATTAATATTTTCGTAAATTATTAAAATATATTAAATTTATAAAAGCATTTGCTCTTTCAAAAGTTAAGTTAGATTATATAAAACTTGTAATATTTTATACTCCAAACTCCTTTAGTTATTAAAGTAATATAATTTATAGTATAACTATCTCCTTTCGTTAGTATTAAATTATATGGTTTTAATAATTCTTTTTCTTATAAATTTATATATATTTTTAAGTCTCCATATCAACTTATAGACATTAGTAATGATATATATTTAATTTAATTTTATATTTTAATAAAAATAAATATTTACATTTAATTTATTTAAAATTACATTTTTTTGCTTTTTTTTTTTGGGTTAGAATCGACGAATTAAATCATTAATCCTTCAACACAGGCTTGGATTCGTCACTTTGACAAGTTGAGCATGTTGAACTGCATTGACTTATCAAGCTCAGCAGATTAAGCTGCGATTCAAGTCCGTAACTTACGAGTCTAAGTCAACTTTGATCCGATTGATGGACTAGACTTGACCCTTTCTTAGATCTACATGACTAAACTTCACGATAAAATGTAGATAAAAAGTAATCTAACTATTAGAGATTGGTATAGCGATGCTTTTTTTGTGTATTCATCATTTTTAATTGTAAGATTGTTGTTTCAAATGAGTTTAAAGGCTTAGAATACACAAAGGTAGAGAAAATTTCTCTTATCATACTTTTTATGAGGAAGAAACCTAGGTTGCTCGAGTAACTAAAAGACAATTGGTAATAACCATGAAAACACACCCCAAGGGATTAAATCTAATCAATACTATCTTGAGAGGTTTTTTTTATTCCATAATATGAATGGGCTAAGTTCATGTCAGCTATTCTACGAAGGTTTTATTATTATTATTATTATTATTGTTACAACTTGAAAAAAAATGATCTAAATTGATTCATTTCTTTTAAAAAGTTATTATTGATATTATTAGGTTATAATAATTTTAACATTTTGGAAGGGTTTTTGATAAAAAAAAAAAAGAAAAGAAAAGGAAGGGTTGACTGCCTTCAATTGAGCAGGTGAGCAGGTAGGAGCGGGTTGGAGGCATAAATCGGTTAAATTATCTGGTACATGGAAGTCAACGAACCACCACCCGGACCACATACCTACACATAGGGATGGATTTCATCAGTCACCCTTTTCTTTTAAGGAGTCAACTCTTCCCCATCCCGCGAGAACCGCTAAACAACCATATCGTAATCAATAGGACTTACCTATGCCATTACGCGTTATGTTTCTATCCTTTAAAAATTACATACTAAGGTGCAAATTTAGTCGACTCTTCCTTTCCTTGTTTTCCTTCTAAACTAAAATACATAAAATGCCACCGTATTCTCGACCATGCCTGTGCCCAGTCGACCAATGTCATGTACCGGAACTGCCGTGGCATCTCCATTAACGATGCATGTACAGTCGGCTGAAAAATTTCTGGTTTTCAAATTAATAAATAAAATCTATAAAAAATAATCATATTATGAAATCTTTGAGTTTGTCATTATGTGATTTTCAAAATTTAACCTTTGCGAAATTTATCATAAAATTTCGGCCCAATAGTTTACTTGCGCAAGTTGTAGTTTATAGCCAATAAATAAATACATTAAATTATCCATTCGTAACTAGTAATTTAAATAAGTCAATTAATAGAGCACGGATGTGCGAAGATGGTGCGGTCATGGCTGATCAGGCCGTTATTGTCGAGCCCTAAGGGTCATTAGGCTGCACATTTTTTATTCATAATCCTATTTACAAAAACTCTAAAACAAGAATTATGCTTTTGAGTTTTGTAAATAATTGACCTGTGCTTTTCTTTTTGATAATTCGTAGTTATAATTGCTACTATTAGTTAGGGATATATTCTCGATCTATCATAATTAATTAAATAAAATATCATTAACTAATTCAATTAAAAAAAAAAACGAGCAACTCCATTGAAATACTAAAGGGTGTGATTTCAATATGAGTTCGTTATTATTTTCTATTTTTTTTTCCAAAATTTTATTTTTTATTTAATTATCCGTATAAATATATTTAATAATATCATTTTATTGAATTAACATTATGAACTAATAAGAATCTAATGTGTACCTCCTAGAAAAAAAAAAAAGATGATATAAGGAAGTTGGTTGTGTACTTCTTAGAAAAGAAAATATCGATTACTTAATTACGTTAATACCCTAAAATGCTGATCCTCCTTTCGTAATTTTCCCTAATTATTAAGTGGGGTTTCATCTTGGTTTTCAGTTTGATGAACTTACTTCAGAAAATAATTTAGGATCTAATAAGCAAAGCCTAATAGGCTCCCATCTGCAACGGGAAGAGATTATTATTATTATATATTAAATTTAAGAGAAAAACCGTTTTTATCTTGCGTTCATAGTGGGATTTCCATTCAGGACAAGAAACTAGAAATCCATCGAATCACATGCGGCTTTTGTGGAAAAACACTTTTTGACTTTGTGGACTAATGACCAGACGCCAGTACCATATACTAATTACTTGAAGTAATTAACACTTCCAGTCCAGTCGGTTAGAATCATCTAAAGTTGTTTTACCGAAAAAATATATAGCGACCCTTATCATGAACTCCTAACTCGTTCCACTCGCGAAAGGGTAAATCACATGTATTGTCTTTTGAAAAGTATAAAGAATATAGAGATATTTTAAGTTTTAAAGGTACGAGACTTCATCGTACATAGTATGAAGTTGTCTTTTGTATAAATATAGATTCACGATATTATTATTATTTTTTACGTGGATTTATCATTTAATTTCAGGTTTCTATTATTTAAATTGAATTTCAACCGTTAATTAAGTCATATTAGGTGATGAATTGACTTCAGAAAACAATTGTAATTGTACATTCATATAAAAGAACGACTCTTTATCGTATAAGAGGAGAATTTTTTAGTGATCAATATTTTGCAAGGGGTATAAGTAGGTTAATTAGAAATTGATGGTTCTAGGAATGTAATTATAATTTATCATAAGGAGAAATCAAGCTATATATGCATATACATGTGTATCGCTTGGAAATACTTAGTGCTGAAATTGTGGTCGTAAAATTTTCATCATTAATGTATCTCACTTCCTGTCTATGGCATTCTGACTTTGCCCACTAAAGGATTAGTGGCTCATGATGCTATATTGAAATAGATAATTCCCATTACAAGCAGGATTTTTGTTGAAGTAGGATATTAATCAAATTAAAACCTGCCAAGAATATTTCCATTTAATTTATATTTCATGTCCGTCCATCTCTCTCTCTCTCTCCGTGTGTGCGATAAATTATATGGAAAACCATATGGTTAGACAAAGTTTTTGGTCCTTATCTATCGTTAATAATGGAAAAAGATTTTGTTGCGAATAATAATCAAAAGGTAGGCAAATTCTGTTAAATATCTAACCCAGACCCAATATGTTAAGATAATCAATATGGATGATTATAACTATTAATGATGAAAAAAGAATTTGTGATTTATTTTTCCCTACCATAGTAAAATTCGTTTAACATATTACTCTTAATGAGACATGGTTGATTCTAAATAATCTTGCTATATTTTTTTAAAATGGTCCATCCGAATATATAATAGGATCAAAAGTTAAATAAATAAAATCAGACTTAATTACGATTCAATCGACGTTGATTAGATTGAATCGGATAGATTTAATGTTCAAATTAGATCGATCTAGATTTAACTGTGGGATCAATTAAAATATGACAACACATATTCTAAAGAAAGAAAATGGGAAAAAAAGGAAAAGAAAAGGGAGAGTATACATCCTTTCACTTTTACTCCCCAGTATTATAAGATTTTCTTGTCCTCATGATTCTATTCTAATCAATTGCCCTATACTACATTTTGTTTTTTTTTTTTTTTTCCTTCCATAAAATGCAATCTACAATTCATCAATACATTAGACTCGAATCGTCTCACTCTCACTTGCAACTGCTTTGCCTTATTTTTGTTGCCGAAAAGTATTAGAAAATAAAAGAGAAAAAGAAAGGATCATTACCAATCTTTCTTCACGGAGCATAACTAATTCAGAGGTTTGGTTCGTAAATAAATTCGTTTGCTTATGGTCATTATGACCAACAAATTGACGCTAGAGTAAGCAGGCCTTTTTTTCTCACCAATTAGACTACTTTAATCAAGTTTACACTTTCCAAACATGCTTAATTAAATGGTGGTAAAAACAAACATGCTTAATTGAAGTTGATTTTGGCTAAGATAGTCGACCATTACACATCGGTGGATCAATGCCAACCCCCATCTAAGGATTGCTACCGTCTAGTAGTAGATAGGATTGTTTATTAAACCAAATCAAATTAAACTAAAATCTGGATCGAATTGAATCGAATCGAACTATAAAATAAAGTTCTTTTATATTTTGGTTCAATTGAAAGAAGGTTCAAATGGTTTGCAGTTTAGTTAGAAAAGGTTCAAATGGTTTGCAATTGAATTTAGGAGGTTAAACTAAACCTAATCACTTGAATTCGAACTAAACTGTTTATTATTTAAAAATAAAAAAATAAGCAACATTCGTTACTTTTAAACCATATTAACATTTCATTTTTACTTTATTTACAATTTGTTTTGTTGTATCTCTTCTCAAACTCAGCTTCTATTGTGCATTCCTTCTCTTTCACTATTATTTTTTATCTCTCAAGAAATTTTCATATTTTATAAGATGTTATATTACTATGATGTAATGCTACATGAGTTTAACTATTGCATAATGTTCCTTATTATTATTATTATTTTACTAACATAATGTTTCTCATTTTAAATATTAATATTTGGTTAAAAGTTTCAATAACTATTTATATTATCAAATATAACAAAGTATTTTCAGAAGTGGTTCAAATTGAATAGAATCAAATCGCATCTAAAGCAATTTGGTTCAATCCTTTAAATCGTTAAAAGCGATTCAATTCATTAAGGATTTAAATCGAATTGTTTGAAATGCGAATCGAGTCAAATCGTACTGTAAACATATTTAATAGTAGAATGGTCGATTGTGATTATAGCTGTGGGTTAAGACCCTCTTAATAATTAATTGGAACCTCCTTTTATGAATTTTATAATTTCTTATTTTGTTTTGAAGGAAGTTTCTATATGTATTGGTTGCATGCTTTACTCTAATAAGTAGACTTACAAGACTAAATTTAATGCTAAGAAACTTATTTCAAGTTTTAGGTGTTATGTCAATGTGTTAAAAGAACTTTTTCCTTTGTGACTTATTTTACTATTTTAAATTTCTTCATAAAATTTTGCTTAACAATTTCTTTATATTTTTATACAAGATTTTTATTAAAAAAAGAAAAAGTATAACTTTTTGGGATCCTTTACTCCTCCATTTGGAAAGGATCCCAACAGGTGACCGCGGGGTATTATGCCAAGCACCCTACTGCCCAAATAGAGGTATAATAGTTTGATGGACAATCAAGTTATGTGTCCGTATGTGTAATATTTTTGTTCTTTTCATCACAATGAATTTTGATTCCGTTTATGGTTCATGTTAAAATTATTATGTAATCTTCTTACCTACTTTCTCCTTACTCGTTATTGTTTATGAGATATCATTATTTTTCATGCTTGTATTCCAGTGTATTACGTTTTACTTTCATACATACATACATCAATATATATATATATATATAAAACTTTCTGTTAAATCATTCGAACCAAAAGCGTAGGCCGCTATTAGTTGAAGACGGCTGACAAAAGCACTACGTACTTTGTTTCTTTGTTCCAAGTTTATTCGCTTATCGTTGATGGAGATACCCACTATATATCGACCATGTGATGGAAATAACTGGGCAACATTAGCTATTGTCATTGACTTGGTCCTGAACGGATGACTGCTAGACATTTATATTGGATTAGAATAAAATCCCGTGGTTTAATATATGGTGGATTGATTATGTTTGCATGTGATTGGTAGGGATATATTTAATATGAAAAGTTTGAGACACTAAATATTTGTCCCATTGTATATAAAATATGTAGTACATAGCATGGAACTAAATTGCTGCCTCTATTGTGATACCGGATACTTATAGTTAAATTCTTAAATTTTTTATTCCAACAATTAGCCTCTTAATTTTTTCTAAGCATACAATTGAGACCTAACATTAACATCATTTTTTTTTTAAGTATAGAAGAGTTTCTATTAAACTACAAATAAAAGAAAAGATGCAACGAGGTGTGAAAAAGATAACATTTTCTTTTTCATTAAGTAATATTACTTATTTTTTTTAACATGTAAAATAGGTATAAATACAAACTCCTTTGTTACCATATTCTATGCCTCCATCAAATTCACATAAAGTATAATAAGAAATCGATCACTGTTGCAGAAGGAGAAACAATAAATCCTCCTCACACATATTATAATCTATTATTATTAATAGTAAAAGAACTTTTTTTCTTAAATTGACTACTAATCGAAAGTTAAAACTCTCATAAACTTAAGAGGAAATCCCAAAGAAGTAATAATGGTAAAAAAATGTTTGAAACTATCTTTTCTTTCTCCTAAACAAATATAAAATGTATTTTTTCTCGTTTGATTTTCGTAAGGTAGCTAAAGTTGGAGGTAACTTGCAGAACAAGCAAATATAAGCCAAGATGAACACTATAGTGGTTTTAACGTAACCACTCCGATATTTAAGTAGACAGAAGGTTTAAAAGAAGGTAAATGTATATAAATTGAGTGAGAAAGACTAAGCATTTACCTATGATCTTAACTTGGTATTTATAGGTATGAGAGCAAGTTGTTTCTAAAAAAAGATCGTGATCTCAAAATCTACTTTTTAACTCTAGATCTTGTAGAAATGATCTTGAGATTAGTGTATAGCAGTCATAGACTTTCCTTATTTGATCGAACTATTCCCATGTAGCCTTCTTTTAAACATATGGGCTGTACTTGAGAACCACGAGTTTAAAGGCCCCAGTTCCATGAGATTAGACGATGACGGGAGCTTACCAGATGCCATCCGTTGAGGTTAGGTGAAATCTTGAGAGGTAATCGGTTTAGGATTTGGTAAGGTTGATTTTGAAGCTAGAAGCTATCCTAGAACATAATAAGTCGATCAAGTTCCCTAAAGATCGGTCTAGGCTCCAAAGAGATCGGTTTAGGTTTTATTAACTTGGTATATTTTTTAAAATAATCAACTTAAATTTGAAGATTCACATTCAAAATAATCTATTAATAGTATCATTATTAGAAATTGTGTATAAAATAAACCATACATATCGAGTATAAAAATATATACATATCAATTAAATATAATACATATTTATTTATTAGCACAAATATCTTATGAGCGTAGTTAAATAGTATTGATTAAATATATCGAAATTAATTGTATCAATTAGACAATTGCGGGAATTAGGATCCAAAGAAATGTCCAAATCAAACTTAATAATTCCGTATCAATTTCATGTGGTGAATTCACCGATGCTTAGTCATGCAAAAATCAAACCGAAAATCTACAACTTTCGGTTCACATCATTTTATGTCGTGTTTATAAATTATAAAAATTTCTAGCATCTCAAGTTGGCACTTGTCCCTATAAAGATATATATTCTCTCTCATCCGTCCTGGCTCTAATCAAGTACGCTCCAAATTTTCGTTGATTCTGTATGAAAGTTTTCAGATTCCTGTACTCTACGCCCGGAGTATAATGCACGAAAAACCACAAAATTTATGCATAGAAAATGATGTCTTATTGAACTTGCAATGACTTTGATTGCTTAGTAGAGGGAAAAGACTTGGTCAGATGTTGGATTGGTTCAGCACGCGAGGAGAGGGCAAAGTCCAAATATCTTAAGCCACGACAAAAACTCCATCTGGTCCCATTCTTTGAAAATTAAAAAAAAAAAAGTTTTTTAAACTAGTTAGTTTCGATCCATTTGAGTGAGAAAAGGACCTGATGATACATACATAATAAACCAAAGGATGTGTCAGGAATAATGAATAGAAATTGGTTATAAATGAGTAAAATTACTTTTTAATTACTTAAATTTGAGCCGATATTTGCTAGTGTTAATTTGATAATAATAGAGTAGAATTCATGTTCAAAACATTATAATAATTTATCAAGTTAAGCTTTATAATATTTAGCTCGTTATAGGTAAATTCAAGCCTAATTCAAATTTAAGTATTAATCAAATTTTAAATTAAGTTTGAATTCTGTTATTATTTTAATTAAATATATATATATTTAGAAAGATCAAGTGTAAAAAAGTTTAACAATCGAATAGAATCCAAAGTTTTGGAGACTTATGATGGAGGTCTAATTTAAATTTAATATTATATTATCTTGATTTGGCTTAATTTATTTATTGTTTTTAAATGAAAACATATTTTCTTTAGTTTTTGGCACAAGTGTTTAACGTCCTATTGTTCCTATCCAATAAACTGAATTTACGTAAGAATTTACCTGCCGGGTTTGTCTCACCACCCTTTTTCCATCACAAATATAAATGTAAATTGCCAAAGTATAAAAACACAACTGCCCAACAATAATACACTTAATTTTAGATGTAACCGCCCCATAATTTCATGTCCGGTCAGTTTAGTTGGTAGTTAATATTTTCAGACACAAAAATATTATTATTTTCTCAAGACGGTGATGAGTGGGGAGGGCAAAATTTGCATCCACCAAACTTATTATATGCCAACTCCAAACTGACCTCTCAAGTAGTCGGCTCTACTTGACCCCACCATAAAAGTTAAACTCTTCCTCCTACGTGTTTATTTTATGCAACATATTATCCCTGTAAAACTTATATATTTCAAAAATGCTTTACGAGAAGCTATATTCTGTCTTTGTGATGACTTTTATTGCATTATAATTTGTAATATTATTTTCTTTTTCTTTTTTTAATTAAAAAGGGGAAATCGAATCCTAATCTATGTTGATAAAAGGTCAATAACATATTACTAAATTATAATGATGTTGACGTTATAATTTATTATATTTAAAAAGTTTTTTTTCTTTTTTACTTTAATTTTATGAAGACATTTGCTCCTTTTTAATTCTTTTAATAGACTTGATAGCTATATTAGGATCTATTTAGATTTTTTTTAGAAAAAAAGAACAGAAAAATCGATAAATGGATTCAGCATCGAGTCATAATATGTTTGATGAACGAGTAGGTAACAAGTTCTGGGTTTTCAAACACTATTGATGAATATCAAATTGCGATAGATTATTTTTCAGGTATAAACCGTTAACACGAATTGTCTTGCACTATTTATATGCTATGCTAATAGAGATTAGTGCCATACCGTTGATGATGTAAAAAAATATCTAGATATATTTTTCCTAACATGGAAATCTACACACGCTCACAGGCTAACCAAACCACCCGGAATTCTTCTAAACGGTGTAGTTCTTCAACATCACGTAAAAAATTTCAACTATTTCTGTAGCTACACGTATATGCCTTTTATCTTTTTCATGATTAATGGCCCGGCAAACTATCTAATAAAGAGCTTGAACGTGACGCCAAGGAGTTGAAACTTGAAATTCACTAATAAACCGAGAAAACGAACGAAAGAGTTTTCTTCAAAGTTGGAAAAACATTATACATATACCCTTTTATTTTCAAAGAAGATTTCCTTTGCCATCTTGACCACTGAAATAAAACTTTTCTTTTTCTTTTTCTTTCTTTCTTTTTTTTTTTTTTTTTTTTTTTGGTGTTAGATGTAATTGTCCGTAATAAGTAAAGATCAAATCTTTCGGTCTTTAGAGGATTTACAAGAGGAGTGATTTTTACTTACCTTGTATGATTTGAACCTGAATATTTTATTATTTTGATCCAAGGTTTTAATTAGTAAGAGCAGTCCTATTTATAAAAACCTCGTTTAAATTTCCTACATGCGAACATCAACAATTTGAAAATTTCATTTACTAAAATACCCTTATTTGATCTATAAAGTTCTTAAATAAAAGTCTTCAATAGTTATTTATATTATCGACAGTCTCACGATATAAATTTTAAATAAAAATAAAACTAAAAAAATGAATATATATATATATATAATAGCTTTTTAGGATCCATAATTAAGGATTACAAAAAGTTGTTCTTATTTTTAAAACTCGTGTTAAGAAGCTCTATAGGTGATGCTCTAAAAGATACACGTGGATTAATATATTTCTTATTTGCTTCATAAGTAATTATCAACTACTTGGCATAGATTTGAAAATTGGATGTAGCTTCAGCCTTGGAGTTGCTCACCTAACCTAGCCCACAGGTGTCCACACTCGATAGGAATATACATTTTTTTTGCACAGTATTTCTATAACTGATGCTGTTGACAAATAAGTTTGTGAAGGATTCAAAGTATTAAATGTTTTCATTCATCAATTCACATTTTTCTTACTGTTTCGAATATTTTACGTGTCAGGAAGTAATGCTCCGTATCAGAGACCTTCATCCAGTTGAATTTGAATCCCGAATTTTATAAGATCCTATATAATCGGATACATTTGATCAAGACCGGGGTATTAGATAGATCAAAATGTTCAGAATTTGTTTTCAACCACCTACTTCGAAGTTACACGAAAGCTGGACTTGTACTTTCCACAATGCTTCCTCACTTCATCATGGTTGATAATTTATGTTAATAGTCCTGTTTTATATCTGTATTTAAATGGATATGTCTAGTAACATGCTCTAATTATTAGTTATATTTAAAAATTTAAACTCATATACCTAATCCGCCTATTAATTTTGTTTTCAATTCCGATTAAACCCCGTCTACTACTGATTAAAAATGTTTTTGAAATAATTTATCATAAAGTTTCTATTTGAAAATATATTTTCAATATCTTCTTAATTTGCTTAATACATATAACAGAACTTACATTGCAAACTATATATGCAAATGCTTGCAAAGATAAATTTCTGTTCATAGGCCAAATATATGAATAAGTATAAAAAAACGCAATAGCCTAGAGATCCAGCCACTAATGCAGACTATGAATATCATATGTTAAACTTATAAATAAATAATTTATTGTATAATTTTTATGTGGGTTAATCTATAATATTACGTAATCAACTTAAATAAAAATTAATTCATGTATTTAATTCAGTTCCCAATAAAAATTCTAAGTGATTTTACTAATGAAATTGTAAGTTAATAAGGTATGTCTAAATAGATCTACATAAAAAAAAAAAAAAAGAAACAAAGAAAAGAAACTTAAAATACGTTACTGAAAGCTTTGAAAGAAAATGTTGGAAATTAAATTCCCAATGTACTAATAAGTTAAGAGCATCACCCTTATAGAATTGGGGTCAAAGTCGATAAGGATGATAATTAGACAAAAATGTTTACAAGAAAAAATATCGAACAACAGTATTGGATAATAAGAGAGATAGAAAGAGAGATATTTACACTGACAGAAACTACAAAAGAAATTAAAGTAATAAAATCATAAAGTATATGGTTAATCACAAATAGTAGAAATTTTAATTTTAACATGTTTATCGATCAAAACCGAACATATCTACTTGAGCTGCTTATTAAACAGGTTTATTCTTGAGTTTAAATGTTATATCAATACTTAAACACGTTTCTAAATGGATTCAAATAGATTTGATGCATAATTAACTATGTTAAGTTTTGTTTATATAAACTTATTTATAGTTATGTCTATTGTGTTGGATCAGTAGTTAGGTTTGAAATTGAGAAAAAATGTGAAAATATGTCAATATGGATTATAAAATATCTACAATTTTTTTTCTCCTCATCAAGTTAATATATTAGTTTTGCTGTCGTTCTTTTATCAAAATAGAAATGGGTAAAAAGTCCTCCAAAAGTTTGTTTATCGAGTCCAAAATAATTGCCCAAACCATATTGAACCTAAAAAAGATTCGATTTCTTAATAATATCTTAATCGATGTATTTTACATGCTCATTCCCGTGACATTCATGTGGAAGTGTACAATTCATGAAGTCCTTCCAAAACAAACATTCATGAGCGATCCGTTTTGTCGGGTCTTTCTTCACAATTTGCACGCAACAGTAGTTCTCAGCAAAGAAACCTTACCTCATCTCATCAGTTGGGATTACGATTTGATGGCTAACAAATTATCATTTAGTACGTGTGAACATTTCACATTATGCTTAGCAAGACAATCATAAAACATGAAAAAGAAATATTAAATATAAAATTCTAAATCGTACATGTATCAAGCAGTGGTAGATGTGTAGTGGGTGGGTCTTTGATATGGCACCCTAATTTTGAATATTTGTTGATATAAATATCTTATTTTTCGGAAATATTACAAATATATGATTTAACTGTACCAAAAATTCACATTTTAAGATTAACCTTCTTTGATAAAATCCTCTACTCGATACGAAATTTACATGGCAAAGTATGCTAAAAGTACTTTTAAAACAACTAAATAATAAGGCTTATTCATTGTACAAAAAGAAAATTATAATATTCATTAAACTTTTAATATATGGAAAAAAAAGGAAAAACTCTATTTTTTTTATACGCAAATTCTAATATTTATATAAGAAGAATTATACTGAAAAATATTAAATTATATGTTTAAGTAAGAGATTAATATTTTAATCAGCGATTAAAATAAAAAATTTATATTTAAACTTATTTCGAAATTTTAATACTGTTTGATATAATTTTTTTAATTTATATAATAAGAAATTTATGGTCCTTTAAAGAATTAGAAGAATGAAGCTTGTCCAAAAGAAACCCTAGATATGGTATAAAATGGTGCGATTTATTAAGCCAACACATAACGCTGTCAAACCTAGAAATGTTGAATACAAGTCGCTGTTGTCGTTGAACCAGTAACCCATCTAATCCCTCTTGTTTAATTTTTTGCCACTATATATAAACACACACGCATACCCCCAACTTCCACAACCGCACCAATATTTAAAAAAAAAAAAAAACACACACACACACATACGTCCTCGTATTCCTGTTTCATCAAAAACCCCAAAACATGGTTTCTTTTTCTTCTTCTTCTTCTTCTCCTAGAAAGAATACAACCACTAAATCCAACATCAACACCCATCTCAGAACATCCTTAGCGATAGCCGATGTCTTGTCCTGGTGCTGTGCTGCTATTCTCATAGGATTGATTTTGTTGGCTTCGATTCGAGAAGATTCTCGAACGGACAATAACAACTACTACAGCAACGAAGGACTCAGCATCAAAGGAAATCAACTCTTGGACCGACCTTGTGATGAGATTTATGTCGTTGGAGAAGGAGAGACGCTCCACACCATCAGTAACAAGTGTGGCGATCCGTTCATCGTTGAGAGGAATCCTCATATTCATGACCCGGATGATGTATTTCCCGGTTTGGTCATTAGGATCAATCCTATCAATACGAAGTCTAGGAAACTTCTGAGGTAGTTAGTTCGATTGGGTCGCGTTCAATCTGGAACCTGTTTTATCCTGCACGTTTGAACAAGGCTTTCAAATGGATATCAGAGAATTCTCGAAATTCCGGTTCCAAAATTCGAAAGCTCTCAGATTGTATATTTATTATATGCCCTGTTCTTCGGAAGCAGAGCAATAGTTTTTCTTTTCTTCCATTTTTCCTTTTCTTTGGAGTGAGAAATAATAACCGGAGCATCGTTCACTCGTAGTCCATCCTACACGACAAAAATTACACAAAAAAACTTCTGTTTGTATTAAATTTTCCATATTGAATTTTGGGCTTTTTAACTGTCCTATCCTATCTTGAATTACGGGACCATGGGAGTTGTAAAATTTAAGGAAAGCTACTGGGAGTAATACAAACGTTCCGTGTTTGAATTTCAATACGAAACTCGTACGGAGGAAGATGAATTCCAATACATGTGTACTAATTACAATAATCCATGTATAAGATTATGAGTCGATCCTAGTAAATTATTGTCCAAATTTTGTTTTTGTATGACTTCGTGTATTCCGTTTAGTTTGGTTCCTACTTGATCCATGCAATCCAAATTTTATGCAAAACGAATTTAAAGTATAATTCGGTAATCAAGTTTGATATATAACTATTTAATGTCTCAAACTACCCGTCTTGACCATATTTCCGTTAATCATACTGAATTATCTAGATAAGGAATAAGGAAGTAGAATGTAATTATAAAAGTTTATTACATCAACTGTTTTCATATGACTGATAAAGAAACACGTTGAACGTAAGGGTTGGGAGTAACAAATACATATTTAAATGACATTATTTCTGGGAAATGGACGAAGGGTAAACCTACTTCTGACATAAGTTTGTTAGGGAGGGCCATGGATACGATGAAGGTTCCCTTAAAAGGGATGTTTTTGAGGGAGAGGCCCATTGTGTTTCTTTCGTTATGCCTGTCATTTGTTTTCTTCGGGTAACGTAATTAACTTCCCGCGGGAGCCTTCCTTATTAGACATCGAAAGATATCGATAACATCTATACGAACGTCACTTATTAAAGAGTTAGAAAAAAAAAAAAAGAAGTTTTCAGAATTTTATATAATGCATTTTTCCTTATAGATTTTAAATAGTAATAATGTTTCTTTAATAGGAGAAAAATGCAAATAACCATATGTGCTTCCTCCCCAACTTTAATTTACTTCTGATATACTTTACAAACTTTCAAATGCTACAAATGGCTTTCCAAACAAATGTTAAGAGAAAAAAAAAAAAAAAAAACGAGTCTTGGTAAATCGATAAATAATTCTCAAATAACTCTTTAAATTTTGACTTATGATATAGAAACATTCCTTAAATTTATTATAAATCTAGCCTAGAGGAAAAAAATTCATTATAATATGAACAGTAGATAATTACTAATTAAGGTTGGGCAAATGATAGTAATAATCGGTAAATTTTAAAATGTTCACCACTCGTAATAGTGGCTAAGTTCACGTGGTATTAGTGCATCTATAGGCAATGTCTAGCCGCAAAAGCAAGCTAAGTTCGAATCCTCTCATCATATTTTGCACTCTTTCCACTTAACTCTGCATTAA
This sequence comes from Lumnitzera racemosa, assembly GCA_024138005.1. Taxonomy (NCBI): domain Eukaryota; kingdom Viridiplantae; phylum Streptophyta; class Magnoliopsida; order Myrtales; family Combretaceae; genus Lumnitzera; species Lumnitzera racemosa. The sequence continues at coordinate 110,029,976 of JAMXBC010000004.1, forward strand.
TTATGTGATGAAGCATTTCACATTCATAACAATGCCTTTAGCCTTACATTACAGACGAAGTTTCATTATGAATCAGACTATCTGTTTTGAGCGTGTGTCCCTATAAATAATATGCAGATATTTGGACAAGAATTTGATTATTTAATTATGGAAGTTTTTTCCATAAGATTAAGTGTGTGAGTATTTTTGGTAAAAACACGCTGATTTTGTCCGATGCTTAATATAGATTCCTCAAGTATTAGGATGATGATTGAGAGATTTGTCCATTTAGTGCTAATTGAAGGTTAAACAAGATAAATTAAGAAAATACAATATGAAGTTCGGACTTAAAAAATTTCAGTATGTGAGAATAATATAAACTCAATCGAGCTTAGAATTTTAGAACCTAAGCTTGAATTAAGGTATTACTCAATTCAATGAGCTCAAACTTTGATTGGTTAAACTTATTTAGTTCATATATTTGAAAAAAAGAAAAAAAAAATTCTAATTAAAATAACAATAGTATCTAAGTTCAATTTCAATTCGACAAAATTTTATACTTCAATTTCAATTCGACAAAATTTTATACTTAACTTGAACTAGACTAGCTCATGGTTAATTATGCCAAATACCATGAAGATTGAGCTTGACTTAAAACTTTAGTAATTTGAGTTCAAGTTTGACTCAGCTATTATTGATTTGAATTCGAAAAATTATAAAATCAAATTCAAGTAGTTTAACAGGATATTTGACTTATTTACACCACTAAATAATCAAATCAAAACCTAACTCGACTCCAGAGCCGTATTGCATTTTAGTTACAGTTGGAATGGATTGTTTCTATTTTTGCCTATAAAAATCAAACAAAGAAATGCCAAATTGAATGCAGCGTATTGTGTCCCCGTGCAAGCCACCTACGGTATTGGAGCCGCACCACACGGAAAGGGATGTTCAATAATGCACCTATAAATTATAGGAATGTTTTAGGCCATCGCATGAAAAACTTTTTCGACTTCGATGCATCCTGTATTTATCTTTTACGTATTCTACGCTTTTATACGTAACACCAGAAGTGATGGGTTACGTCTGTTGACTATAAATAAAATTCTTAACATTTAAAAATATTTGCGATCACCCGTGATTATTTCTCTTAATATGACGGTATTTCTTATTTTTTCTTATCCACTGCTATGTTTTGTACACGTAATATATATCGCTCATCATTTTTGTATCTTCTAAACTCTTTCATAACCGGTTCCTTTAATTTTTAAAAATTAGTAAGTCAACCTTATTAATATAACCAGATTATTTTGTGATTTTCTTTCCCCCTTTATTTTATTACTTTTGCTTATATCTCAAGTTTTGTGGGAATGATTGTTCCCTTTCTCTGTCTTTATTCTAGAGATAACTATTGAATTCGTCTTCACCAGTTTCTTGAGTTAGACATAAATGCAACTTCTGTTTGTAGATCAATCATAAATGCTTCCCTAAGTCAAAATGCCCTAAGTAAAAATTAGGCAGCCTCAAGCCACCCAATACCTATTTGGACCGAAAAAAATATTTAATAGTAATAAGACACTACCTGATTCGAGGAATAGTGGAAAGTATTTATAAAATTTAGACATTTTACGTAAATTGATATAATTTAAAAAATATATCAATTATAATTTTATATATCAAAATTTTATTAATATTTATAAATTATATCAATTTACGTAACGTATTAATACTATTAAAATAAGTATTTTTATATCACCTAACATAGTCTATGCATGTCTTACGGTGGGACAGTGCATATTTCTCATTTAGTTCCAAAGAATAAGTCAGCTATTATCTCTACAGTAGTTTTCTTTCTCGATTACATTTATAACATTATTCTTCCCATTTTGTTTCATTCTTTGTGTGTTTATACTACTTTGCAAGGTATAGGAAACGAGAAATCGAACATATTTCATTTCAATTTTAAAAAAATGAAAAAGAAAAAGCGTTCATACTAAATAGGTTATTGTAGCCTTGGTTCTAATTGTACTATATCTGAATATATATCGAATGCATATTTATTGCAACTCTTTTCTTTCCTTGTCCCCTTTATTTTGCGATTTATTTCATTAACAATATAAGAATTAAAAACTTACTTTGGCAATATTAAAATGTCGAAAACGAGATAGCTTCAAATTCATTTGGATAATGTTAATTTGTGTGTCATCACGTCTTTATTTAAGTGGCGTTATGGTTATGGCGCATCTAGATGGGCATGGCATAGGATCAGAATGAAATGCCTTTTTTTGGCCCCCTTTTTTAGGCCTCCCTTTTTTCGTTAAAGATGAGCTTTATAATACTGTGAAAAATAAAGGCCGATAGGGCTACTGCCCTTAAAAGGCGAAAAAAAGATATTTATAACTCTCTTTCATATTAATCATACATTTCATAAAAATAAAGTGTAAAAGAGATATGTAAGTTTTTACATAATTTAAGTCCTGTAAGTTGTTGGCCAATTGATATGAACTCCATTCTCCTTTGGAGATTGAATAAGTTTGAGTTCCCTCCTCTAATTGGGTGGAAAAAAAAGAAAAGAAAAGAACTATTAACAAGTAAAAAAAAAAAAAAAAACTCAATATTTTAAGAAACGATTCGATAATAGTATATATTATGTATTATCTATATGTAATATATAAATATCAATAAAATACTAATATATATAATATATGTAAATCAAAGTGGTAATTGGATATTTAATTGGTTTTTAGATAACATACATACAAAACGTGTAAGATATAATATTTGATAAATCTTATATGAAATCTCTCTCCCACCTCGTATCGATCCAGCATTTCCATTTATAGTATATACACACTAGGGTTTGAATCATTTCGTGCCGCACGTTTTTTTGATGATGAGGTTCAAGGAAAGAGCGTGAGTTCAAAGTTTTTGGCTTTAGCATCCACCATACTTTTATTAGGTAAGCAATTCTAGGTGACATCAAAAGCATTGGATAAGGTTCTAGCCTAATAAAATGGTCGGTAATGGAAGTGAATGGCGGCGACGACGTTGGATGGATGGTGATGGACCGAAGCTTATTGCTTTGCATCGTCACCGCTTGCACATAATCCTCTATACATACAGTATCCTTCGTTTTATCTTTACATGTGTAATGTTTCATTGGTCAAGAAAAACAAATTTAGCATGTGTTTAGGTCCTTAGGATTAGTTCCTTATTCAACTGTGAAAAGTAATAGCTCTCAAAGAATTGGACATGTCTCCTCTTGGAAATGCTTGTATGTCTATGTTAAACATAGAAAGTGCTAAACCCTCTTTTATCTTCTACTATACCGCTCTTCTAAGAAAATTATATACAATACATTTATTTGTAAGAATATGTCTTCCCTCAAATACTTATGGAATTATTATTTCCATGTTTGGTAGAACAAAAATACATAGTTTGGAAATAGAGGGAAGGAAGAAAAGAAAAAAAAAAAACCCTTAAATACTATAAAATAAAAACCCATTAAACACTTCTAATCTCCGACCACAGCACCAACAACCCCACACCCACCCACCCCCACCCCCCCGGCCCAAAAAAAAAGAGAAAAACTAAAAACTAAAAAGGAAAGACCCATTTAGACAATTTAATAAATGTACTTATGTTTAGATCCAACCCTTAAACTCGTTTAGTATACAAATCTTATTTACATCCTTGAACTTATTTAAAATTAAAATTTTTTAAACTAATTCTTTAATTTTAGTACCTACTCACTTCAATCTTTTCTTTGTTGTCCACCTTTGAAAAGCTCTTTCTCATATCATCTTCTAGTACCTCTACTTAAAATCTCTTGAGTTGTCATTATTTTCTCTCTCTCTCTCTCCTTTTTTGAATTTTGTTGTCCATTTTTCGGTTTCAATAAAGTAACACTTTTAATTTTATATTTCCTTCTATACTCTATTTTTAACGTGATTTTCAAGCTCCACTTATGTTTTGAAACTCATTTACAAGGTATATCTTATCTATACCTAATCTCATTAGTAAGACCACTTAGTATTATGCGTAAAAACCTAATTGGATGTAAGAAATAGCTTTTACTTTAGTTAGTCATGGCATGAAAGTTGCCCTACAAGATAACCTTATAAATTTTTGTTTAACTTTTTCACATAGGACTAAGAATCTAGTCAAAGGTAGATTCTTGAGTGACTATTTTATATTGGACTTATCTACACTTTGCATATTTATCCTAAAAACAGAAGGTAGTTTTTTGCAAGCATTTTTCCAGGTTTTGATAGAGTTTTTTTTTTTATAAGCACTTAGTTAATTAAAGATAATATTGGACACATGTTTGTCAAATTTAGAATTCATAGCTACAAAATATTTATTGTAGAATTTTCTTAATTAATAAATAGATTTAATCTAGACATGAAATACACTTGTCAAATAAGTCAGATTATTAGTTTAGAGTCTTAGTATGGGCTAAGGTTTTCAAACATGAACCTATTTAAACATGGATAAAAAAGCATGATTTGCTAATATGAATTGCAAGTCTTAATTGCCTTTGTATATTGTTAAGGTAGCAACAATCTAAAAGTAATGACTATTCTTGTCCATAGTACTTTTCTTTCTTCTTTTTTTTCCCTTTCCTTTTTTGGGAGGCCAAGTGGTGAGGGGGCTAATAACATCATGCATTAGCCTATTAAAGGGGGTTATTGTGCTAATGGTAGTCTAGTGGATGGTGACTATTAAAAGTAGTAGTTAAAGCTATGTTCATAAACTAAACGGGCTAAGCCAGTCCATCTTACTTTAGCATGTGGGAAGCCATCATGATCCATGTAATAAACGAGTATAGAATTTGTCATCCTTAATCTAATTGCATGGGTTGGTGGATTAAATCAACTAACCCACCAACTTAGCTTATTTAACCCATTTATGTGTCTTAGTTGGTTACACGAGTTAACACAGCCCATTTAACTTATTTATGCATTTTATTGTGTTATATTAACAACCTACAACCTATTAATAATTAGAATTTTACAAAACGAAAAAGCCATAATGGTCGTTTATCATTTACGCAATAGCATAATGAATTGACTAGATATTTTACCCATAATGTGGTTATTATAATTATAACATCATCATAATATGGATATTATAAAATGATGGAAGGACTAAGAGATGAAACCGGTGAGGAAGATGGAAAGACTAAGTGAAGAAAGTAAGAAATAAGAGACAAGAAGATGATGATGAATGATGATATGCGGCTAAGGTTTCTTAGTTTATTGTTGAAGTAAAGTGACTAAGTGATTTAGTATTGTTTTGTGAATGTAATATTTGGTAAGGTTAAGTTGTGTTGCAATTTTTTAAATTTCTTTAGGTTTATAGGTTAGCTAAGGATTAAAATAGTTGAACCACTTTAACTTATAAGTTAAAGGGGTCAGATTTATTTGGCCTACTTTTTAAACAAGTTAAGAAATTCAAGCTAACTTGGTCTGTACAACTTTAATAGCTGGGATTTTAGAACTTTTGATGGGAAGAACGTAAGGGTTGTACTGTCGATTGAGTAAAGAGTGAGCTTTCCCTTGCCTCCTATAGCTAGATATATGTATTTTGAAAATAGCAAGAACTTTTTTTTTCTCGTGGAATGCTCATTTCTCTAAATACTCTATTCTATCAGCGCAGTATACTATGCATCCATTCACTTTTATTGATTGTAATAGGGGCGCAATTGAATCTCCAGTCAAATATGATGGATAAGTGATAAACTATTGCTTTATGTAGTTGAATAAAAATATATAATATTGCTAAGGAATAAATGAATTAAAGAAACACCCATATCTTTTGGAACTATAAGCCTATGCCCTAGCCACTATCCCTCATCTTAAACCCTAGCCATAGCCATTACCACCAATTGACCGAACTAATTGCCACTGGATTTGTAAATGACCAAGGATGAGCCGAGCGAATTGATGCAACCCAGTGATGCGAATTAAGGTCCAGTGCCATGCTAGTTGATGCTAAGAGTCATGGGCTTGGTGCCATCGTGATCCTAGTGTGAGTGCAAATTGTAAGTGTAGTGCAAGTATAAGTTACAGATCCAGTGCAAGTTGTAGGTTTGGTGCAAATGCTAACCGTGGGTTTTGTGCGTGTGAATGCGCGACTCGCGAGTCAATATGACGTGAATGTGGATTCGGCGGTTGAAGGTGGTGGACATGGCGATTGCATGCGGTTATGGTGTGATTGCCGGATAAATAATTCTTTAATAAAGCAATTTAAGGAATGGAGGGAGAATAAAATAATTATTTCTCCTCTTTTTACTCAAATGAACAGACTGTACATGAATGAAAAAATGATAGAACATCTAATCCACACCGATAAGTTTTCTTTTTCTTTCCTTGCTTTTTTATTTTTATTTTTTATTTTTTATTTTTTAATCTTAACGTATATTTGTCTGGTGTTGATGCAGTGGAAGTTACGCGTTTAACGTAAATTAGCTATAAACTAACGAATTCCAAACGATTATAACAGTACGTAGGAGCTGCGTCCAATTTTTCCACACGACGATGGTGCCTGCTTTCGTTGTATTTAAGATATATTGTTTCCGGTCGTTGGTCGAATAATTTGGAAATATTATGACACCATAGATTAAATCTTTGGTATATAACATACTCAACCTCAGGTGACGACGGCAATTTGGTGAAGACAATGATTGCTACATAGGTTTCAACTCAAAATTATGACAAGAAGACAAGCCAACTTCTTCTAAAATTTAATAATTCTAATCAAATCGTGCTTCTTCCTTCCTTCCTTCTATGTGCAAGAACCGATAAGCTAATGATGCTTTTGATGAAAAAAAAAAAAAAAAAAAGCAAGTCAAAAGGAAAAATTTGATGTTGGGAAAAGAAATTATGAATACAATATTATTATAAAATTTTAAAATAATTTAGGAAGAAAAATGAGCTTGAGCTATAATGTTATTGAGGATTATTTTGTCACTCAAATAAATATCAAATTGGCTAAATTCTTCAATCATTGAATTCTTCTAAAAATTGATATTAATTGGAAGAAATTTTAACTTCCAACAATTTGAAATAAAATTCCATTAACAGCAATCGAATACAAAGTTACATTAAAGATTAATGTCCACCAAAATTTTTATGCTGAAATTTTCAGATTGCATTTAAACAAATTTAAGGTGCAAAACTAATATATGACGAAAAAAAAAGGTTGAATTTGAATTTTAATATTAAATACGAAATGATCAAATATTTAATAATAAATACATTACGTTTGCACTTAGAATTTTGGGAATTTTGATCGTCAGAGATATGAAAAGAAATAGATCCAATTAATCTAGGTTTACATTTTCTTTTATTGGTAGTAGCACTTCATTTTGTGTTCATCAACGTATTATATTTTAGCCCAAAAAGGGAAAAGAAAAAAAAAAAAAACTACTACAATTTAGCCGGTGTAAAGGTTTCGGGCCTCTTGTTTTGTCCAATTCTTGATTATGTTCGGGCCGTTGACCCAAACATCCGTACAGGATTCTTCTAACCTGGGCCGAAGAAAAGCTTATGTCAAAAGCCCAACTTGCTCATAACCTCAATTTCTTCAAGTTCTAGTATCTGTATATCAATGGAGAAAGCCTGATATAGTGCTTTAATAACAGAAAATACTAGTAGTAAAATGATATTGCGCTTCTAAAACTAGAAATAATTTTTTCTATTTGTTATCAATATTTTTCATGATGATTAATCACTATTACTAACTATTGCTTCTACCTTTTTCATCCCTAACAAAAGATATTAGTAACCAAAGCCTCTTAAGAAATTATATTAATTTTTTTTTTCCTACTGCAAGAATAAAGAATTCTAATTTAATCCATTTTATCAAAATATCGAGTCGATTATAAAATCAGTCGAAAAAAGAAATCGAAAGACCGTTTCCTTTCCTTTCTTCTTCTTTTCTTTTTTTTTTTTTTTTTTCTCCCGAGACGAAGACACTCATAGTAATATTTTGTTTCCTTAGAATCAGTCTTTCATCCTTCTAATGGAATAATCAAATATTAGATCCTCCGTAAGAAAGTTCACTCCCTTCAGCAGAGTTCTTCCTTTCTTTCCCGTTTACATCTTTTTGGTTTTCATTACAATCACTTTTTTTCCCGTCAAACGATGGGAATATTTGTCAACTAAGCCCAAGTGAATTGCACGTAGTAGGGGCTTTATCCTCTTTGACTTTTGACGAAAGCCCAGTTTTAGGGGTTTTTGACTTCTAATTAAAGCATAAAAATTAGCAGAAGAAGAGGGGTAATATAGTGACTAAATACTCATAAAGTTTAAACACAAAATAGTGATAATAATTAATTTTTAGAAAACTATTCACATACACTATTATATATTTAGATTTTATTAATACTTACCTAACATTTAAATATATATGTGACGGATGATACATCAAGGGTTTTCTCTAAGTTGATAACTTTTCTTGCATAACAGTATGAAAGGCCCTCTCTTTTTATAGCCATAGCTTGATATTAACGTTAATAAATTATTAGCATCTTAACTCGCATGCATAAAAAATCTTACCTAGGATGCGACCTTCCATGAATAAGCATACACTGAAAAGTATTCATTAACATATTCCCTCAAAATTTTAGAGGAAGCTCCAAATTTAGGTCATTTAAGTCCCCTATACATATGTTATTACACCATGTAAGAAAAGTTTGATTGAATTAAAAAAAAAAAAAAAACTTATGAAACTTGAATGACTTATCTAAAATATAAATATCTTGATTGAATTTTAATAAAAGTTCAAAGGTGTTAAATAACTAAATTTAAATATGTACAATTTAATGCACTCATCCCTAAATTCAATATTAGGTCGACACCAATTTTGTTACCGTTTCTGATATATACCTAGCATTGAGTCAAGTAGAGTTGAGTTGAGGTTTTGTAAAACCCGATAAAAAAAGAGAGAGATTATATAATAATAATAATAAATTTTAGAAATAAAAAAATAATGGAATGAATATAATAATAAAATAAGTGTTTGAAGACTTGGTATGGCATGTAAATAGATATTAAGTACAAGAGGTAATATTGTCCTGAGAAAAAATCTAAATATTAGTATGGTATGTACATAGGCTTTAAGTACCAAAGACAAACCTATCTAAGGGAAAAGTTCGAACCTATACTTTTTCTCCTACATTATTTTTCCTCTTCTACTATTCTATATAGTTTCTTTTGGTGTACCTTACAATAAAAAAAAAAAAAAGTTAAAAGAGAACTCTCAAGAACACCTGTAAGGATGCATTCAAGGAGTTATAGGGTAAAAATCAAAGCAAAAAGTGGGTTTGCAAAGGAATACTTGAAATAGTTGCCACTCGTTCTTTGAAAAAATCCGAATTTGGGGGCTAAGGTATAAGAAAACTGATGAATCTTCAAGAAAATGCGAGGATACAACAATATTGAGTAAGTCTTTCACCACTATAACATAGACATTCATTTTTCTTTAAGGAGATGTTCTAAAAACTAAAGATTTTTGTTTTTGCAGCTTTAAGCATTTATAATTTGAGTCTAGGGCATTTCATATGAAGAATTACACGTAAGTATTGTTCTTGCCTTTTTTTTTTTTTAAAGAATTCTTAGTTTGTGATTTTGGTATGGGTTTAGCGTAAGTGATTCATGAGGTAAATGGGAACGATGGTGATGTAGTTAAGATATAGATTACATATTGGTAGTGTTGTGGAGTGGTGTTGGGATGTGAAGTGTGTGCGTGTATTGTGTGGTTACGTGTGTGTTTGTCTATGTAGTCGGGTAATGTGTATATATTATGGGACGTAGAAAAAAGTAAGGAAGGATATGAAAAGATATGTGGAGTATAGTTCGAAAACTCAGATATTGAAACAAATGGTTGAATAAAAGCGGAAGAGCATTGACTTGAGTTAATGATTAATGAATTGAGTTTTGAATGTGGTATTATATTTGTGACCAAGTGTTAGGAGTCGCATAGTGCTAGACCTCGTTGAGATAAGAGTACGAGGTACAGGATATGTGTTTATTGATTATGTGTGCTAGACTAATGTACATTAACCAAACCTAAATGAAACTTAGACTTAACTATTTGCTGCTTGTGCTAGGCTTCAACCACCTATTGGTAGGGTCCAATGGTGTTAGCGAGGCATCTGGTTATCTTTGCATGACGCTATCTCTGGTGGAGTCTCATACTGAAATGACCCAAGTAGATTTAGGATGGTTTTTGGTACTCTAGTAATTGGGGAGTACTCAACACCAATACTTATGTAGTATTTATATATTGTATGTATTAGGGTCATGAGTAACCCTCAAGTCTCAAAACACTAGGATTATGTTGCTTGTGGACTTAAATTACCAAATCTAATTGATTGCTTGTTGCATTTATGACTATTGCTTGTATGTGTTTAGCTTGTTAAAGGTATGTTCATGCACATGTGTGTAGTATCTAGTATTGGGCTTTAGCTTACCTTCCGGGGGTTATTATTTTTTAGCTACAAGTTCAAGGTATGAAGTTTATGGTGAAGCAGTAAGGATAGCGTAATTTAGCTTTAGGAGTGAACTATTGAGGATCGTATGTATTGTTTGATGTTACATATATTTGAAGACTATTTATTGTTTGAAGTCGCCTATGACTCCTTTAGATGATGTTATTTTAGGTTATTTGTTTAGAGTTATATCTTATTCAAGTTCATTCACTTGTAACAGTTGGGTTCGTTTACTATTGTGTTATGTGGAAATTGGGGGGTCGAAATTCCACTTTAATTCATATTTAAGGTTATTAAATTGTGAGTCGACAAATTTTGTGTAATTAATTTGTGAATCTTAATTAGGTTGTAAGTTTCTAGACGCTTAATGTGTCAGTAGAAGTTAGGGACACGTGGCAGACTGTTGCATTCTAAGTTCTAGGACATTACAGCTTTTGAACACTTGGACTCAATTCGTTTAAACAAATATCAAACTTCAACATAACTGAGTTCTTACCAAGTCTAAAAATTATGGAATCAACCTCGAACTTGTTGAAGAATATAAAGCTCAAACTCAGCTAATTTGGCTTGAGCTCAACTTATTTAGATAAAAAAGCCTAAGCGTATTCACTTAATAAGTTAGAACTGGAGCTCATTTAGATAATTGATTGTAAATTTGAGCTTATTTAAATAAAGAAGCTTGAATTTATTTACTAAAATGAGCTTGAACTTAAGCTCATTTAGATAAATGAGTATGAATTTGAGATTACTTAAATATATGAGCTTAAATGAGTTCAAGCTTAAGGTTAAGATTAAATTAAAGCTCAAAATTAATTCAAAATTTTCAGAATATGCATTTCTGATAATTTTTTTATTATATTATTTTTATATTATATTCTTTCATGTAATATAATTTTTAATATAATATATCAATTTATGAGTCTGTTTACTAATTACAAACCTACTTACAAGCCTTTTTGTGAGTTGATTTGCTAACCATATAAACAAGTTTGCTCGTGAGTTAACTTGTAAACTTAATGTATGCTCAAGTTGGGCTAGCTCGTAGAAAGCTCGTAGAAAGGAGCTTTTTTTTTTAAGTTTCAACTTAACTTGTTTATGAATCAAACTTGAGTTAAGCTAAGGTTAAGGCAAGCTGAACTTAAGTAACTCATGTGAGGCTTAGCTTTTTTATAACCCTATGTATCAACAATATGATTTAAGTGAATAAGACCGTTTTACAAACTTATGAGATAATGTTCTATCTCGTATACAATTGTTCGAGGGAGTTGCATGCTTGATCATGGATTTATAAGGGAAGTAGGATTTGCTTATCTTGTTTTTTCTAAAGATGGAACTTAGATGTTAGAATACCTCAAGATAAAATCTCTAACTACTTAAATCAACTTTTGTAGGTGCTTATAAGTTATTTTGAACAATTGGACCCCATAAAATTTCTAAATGATTAGGCAATGTAAGTCCCATGACATGCCATTAAGAAAGTATTAAAAAAAAGAAAGAGTGAATGAGTTTACCATTGTGTTTGGATGGGCGGAAAGCTAATAAGTAATTCAAAGGAAATAAGTGCAAATAAAATAAAAATGTGTGTTTGGTTAATTTAATGAGGTGTGAAAATGAGTTGAAAAGGGTAGAAATGGTTAGCAATCTTTTTGCTCGAGTAGAAAAACATGATTTATATTTTTATGTTTTTTTGCAATCAATTGATCTATTGACTATATTATTTTTTCTAATAAATTCTTGGCCCATGTTGTTCTTCTTCATACAATTGTTAAGTGCTTTATTGAAATTGCATATGAGATATGTGACCAAAATAAAAATAAAAATCTAAAATTATGCATGAGTCTCAAGAAGTCCTTAATAAAAAATTCCAATTTCCTCTTATTTTCAAACCCTAAGCAAAGAAACTTTAAGTGGGATGAAAGAGAGGGATCCAAAGTTTGCTGTTTTGAGTTTTTTGAAGTGTGCACATGGTGTTTTTTTTCTCCCCTAAATTACTAGTCAGTTTTCGTAATTTTTCCAAAAAGAAATGCTTTGGTCCTACCAATGTAATTTTCATTCGTTGTCTTCTGAAGAGGGTCGGTAATGAAAAAGAACCAATGAAATGGGAAAAAGGGTCTTTTGTTTTCTCCTTTCGTTTTTCCCTCCTTTTTGAATTCTTAGCTCCTAAGAATTTTGACTATTTCAAACCGAATATCCTTTTGGGGCGAAAAGTGGTCCTGAAGATGTATCCTTTTCCCTACAAGAACCCACATAAGCTTCCTTGTGTCTTCTCGTTATCCCTCCATATAATAAAATCATATAAAAAATTGTCCATATGGAATAAAGTTGCTTATATAGCATATGTAACAGAACATTCAGCAATCTCGATTATATGAGTAAGAAAAATGATATTGTTATAAACCCATAAAAGTTTGATTATTAATGGAAAATGATATATCTATTTATAATATCTCTATAACCACTAATTTTCTAACTAATGCTACTAATTTTAGGTATTTACTAATATACCTAAAACATGATCATAACAATATGTTATTAGCCTAATTCAAGTATGTTATTTTAATTTCACTTTATAACATGGAAGACCACTATTGCATTCTTTTCGATTCAAGTATGTCCTCCCCCACCTCTCCAAAAACCCTAATATAACTTACGGGTAAGATGCTCCTTCTTTTAAACCTCATTTAATTCTCCTCGACTTCAAGATTTTCGCATGTAAACTGACCTAAAATTTCAAGTAAATTGGAAAAGGATTAGTTAGAGCATGAATTTGTTGTGTCATCCTCTTATCATCGATTTTAAATTAATTGAAATTGCATGGAGGAAAAACTTCAATGCTACTCCAAGACAAGACTTTGTGATGATTAATATTGCAATCATGATAACACCGCCTTTTGGCTGAATTCACGCTCCTCTTCTTTCCATTTCAGGATATGATAGCTCCACGGTCACGCGCATAGGACAGAAAAATACCATACGAGCGACTTGAGTGTCGAATATTTGTGCCATGCTACATCTCTATACTATTGAAAGTGTGATTTTTTTTTTTTTTTGTGCTTTCTATCTCTAAAATAATATAATTATTAAATAAATTAGAAATATATAAGATTAGTTAAGATGAGTGCCAATGGGATTGAGAGAAGTTATTGTAGTTTGTTTAAATGTAGATAGCATTATTTTAAATAACTAAACTCTTGATGAAACTATTATAATTTTTTCTCAAGCTTTTTTTTTTTTCTTTTAACGACAACATCGAGTTTGAGTTTGAACTATTCAAGCATTTAGTTGAATTTAAACTTGATAAGTTTATCATATTTGACTCATAAGCTTGTTACTCTAATTAAGTTCCAATTGAACTTAATTGTTAATCAAGTCTGAATCAGGTATGAACACTAATTTTAATTAAGTGCCAAAGTCATCGCAGTTTAGTACTATAGGTACTAGTCTTTCCATGAAATGGATTTGATTTGATTTGATTCGATTCGATTCGATTCCCTAAAGTTGTAATATGATGTGTGTTGACCGTAGATAAATCAATTAAAAGAAAGTGGGGATGAGCTGGGCTTAGATGGGTTAGATAAAGGCCTTGGAGGCCATTGGGTTGCTCCAGCTCCCTACTTATTGATACTTGTAAAAAGCCATCTGGAGGTAAGATTGTGGGGCCTTCCAACGCTCAAGTTAATAAAGAGGACAAGAAAAAAAAAAAAGCAAAGTAGGCTAATCGAGCATTAGAGCCCTTGTAGGAGGTGTTCACCGAGTATATCTATGTGTAAGAGGGGAGGATTCAATTCCCTTACCTGATGGGCTCCTACACCTCTTATAGTGTAAGAGGGGTATGACTGCCTAGACATGTGGAGGTATGAGGTTCACTCGTACCAACTGTTGGCAAAGGACACGCTACAAAAGTGATAGGGTGGCCCTAAATGATAGTTAACCAAGTAGTTACGTTTATGATCCTGGAATTTGACATTCTTAAGGCTGTCAGGTGTACCATTCATCTCACAAATGCTAGGTGGCAATTAATGAGCTACACTTCGGTGCTAGTACTAAAGACAAAAGAAGAGCGACAATACTAGGAGGCTTACAAGAGCTTGGTTGAGGATGAGTCAATTCTTAGGAGCTTGTAGGAATGTCTTCACTTGAGCTTGCAGGATATTCTCGGTTGTTGTGTTCAAGCTAAGCAAGCATGACATAATGGGTTCGAGGGTTAAAGGCAAGCCCTCCGGACGGGTTGTCGAGGTGCTTGCAATGGGGTGTCCAAGTAGGTCATGATGCTTGAGGGAGAAGGAATACTCGCCTATATGTTCGTTGACGGGCTTTTAAGAGCTGAATTGTGAGTCGGGTCTCAGGTTAGGCGAAAATTGGGTGTTAACAGTTACCCCTCCACTCTCCTTAGCGTAAAGGACACGAAGAGAATAGCTTGGATTAAGCGGTCGAGTCAAGGTGAGATCGCTTCAACTGGAAACAGGGAGACCTATCTTGTTACTCGATGATGTGACATTTGACATTTTTAGTCATATTAGTGATGCAATGTCGATTGGTGTGATTGTTGGACTATTCGAGGCACTATGATGACTCCTTTAGGGAAGCGTGGCATGCATTAATGATTTTCTCAAGAACAACTATGCACGTGGGGTGCTCTTGGGCCATGCCAAGTCACCAATCTATGTACATGAGCTAATCAAGGTCCTTGGTTAGCGGAGTGGGACATGTGGAAGATTGACGTTTGGTGTGTATCTTGAAGTGAGTACATGCTTTAGTAATGAGAGAAATTGTTTGGCTTCCCTCCTAGCTATTTATATAAGGGAGTAACTTGTGCTTCATTCTTCACTTTGCGTTGTTAGACTAAGAGGAAACTCTGCCAAATTTCTTTCTCACGAGCTAAACCTTTTATTCCCATTCTTTATCTTTCCGTCTTAACCATAGTTAGTTGATTGGAATCATTCTACTAGCCCTTTGACCCACAGATAAGCCCAAAGACTGGAAGGCTTGGTAAGGCAGATTCTCTTACTTCAGTCGACTCCTACTGAGGTCTAGTACTTCTTTGCCAAGTCACTCTTTATGCCAAGCCAAATGACTGTCTGTCTCTATGTAGTACGTCAAGTTATAGATTATTCACTTACGCTCGAGCCAACCAATGACTCGGCATCTCCTTGCCAAGAGGCCGAGATAGAGAGACTCCAGATTGACTAAGCCACCCCCTGCTCAAATAAGTAAGCTAACTATACTTTTTGTTTGTATTTTCTGATGGCATCACCAATACAACATCATCACGTGTATAGAATTATGCATAGAATCAGTTATATCAATGATTGTTTTCCTTAAATATTCGTTTTTACCTTTCTGTATCTTGTACATTACTTTGTAAGGAAATTTCTTTTCTGTCTTTTCCCTTTTAGGCATGTTGCCCCAAATTCTCAAGTATAAATACCCCCTATACTTGTAAATATAAATATAAGATATTATTATGATAAATACACTTGAATATTTCCTCCCCTGAGTAAACACTGCATGTTTACTCTCGGCATCACTCTTATTCTAACTTTTGAGTAAGGTTAGGTAGAGAGTAATCTCACTAGATCAACTCGTGCGTTATATCGAATTATACTGTAAGTTCTTAGAAGTTCCATTGGTGCGTCATATCCATTGGGGATGCTCGTGGGTTTTTGCTTACTTATCATTCACATTTATCCTTTCGCATATTCCCCATCATTTCCTTTTGAGGCTTTCGGCAAGCTTGGACCCATTTAACAACCAATCTTGTCTGTTCTTGGTCACGATTTGCAACATCTTAATATTAGAGCAGAGGTTTTGTTTGAGTTGTGTTTGTGTTTAAAGTTCTATTTATACTTTATTTTGCTTTTGTGAAACAGAGTAAGTTACTATGTTAATTTAATTACTGTGTTTATTAGCTATTACCTTTTCTGGTTTGTGGATGTGTTTTCTATATCACCTATTTGAAGAATTTGAGCTTTGAATCTAAGGAGAAAATAATTGACTAAAGTGTAAACATTGGTGTTAGAGATGACAACAGTGGAGTTATCCATCTTGGACGACAGTCTCAAGGAACTCTTAAGAGTACTAACAAAAGACTTGATGAGGTGGCTAATCTCTTGGTAGATCTAATCTGAATTGTTCATGCGTTGGCTTGTCGACCGGTTGAAATCGTATAAAACACCCTACAAGCTGTTCAACTTATTAGAGGTCAGAACCTAGCTTAATAAGTTCGAGGTGAAGGAGTAAGCGAACGAATAAGATAAAAGATAGACTTGAGACAACTAGATGAAAAGGATGAAGAAGAGTATTTTGAAGAAGAAAGAGCTAGAGTCCCCATAGCATTTGACCATGTGAAGTTTCGGATTTCGAGCTTCAATGGATCTGGGGGTGCTGATGAATATTTGGAATGTGAAGAGAGAGTGGAGCGTATTTTTGAATATTATCAGTACGAGGATTACGAGAAAGTGAGAACCGTTGCTGTTAAGTTCTTCAGATAAGTCGCCATGTAGTAGAAGAATTTCCAGGCTATAAGAAGGCAAAAGGGTTACCGAGAGATTAATACTTGGCCAGAAATAAAAAGAATACTTAGAAATAAGTTCGTGTCGGAAGCTTATTTACAAGACACTTTTACTCGGCTTCAGGAGCTAAGGCAAAGAGGCCAAAAAATTGATGAGTATGTGCAGGAATTCCAAATACTCATGATCCAATGTGAAGTGGAGGGACCATCAACTTGAACAATCTCTAGATTCATTACTGGGTTGAGAGGTGATATTCATGTTAGTTAGGCACCTATTAGAGATGAAGAAGCGGGGTGAACTATCCTAGAAAATAAAAGAGTCGTTGGATGAATATGCTAACATGTTCCTAGAAAAGTTACCCAAGGGGTTGCCCTCTTTACAAGGCATAAAACACTGCATTGACTTAATACCCGGTGCTGCCCTATCGAATAAGCTTGCTTATCGAGTGAGTCCCAAACAAGCTTTTGAATCCTAATGTCAAGTCAATAAGTTACTAGAGAGAGGTTATGTTAAGGAAAGTCTCAACCCTTACGCTTTGTCAGCGCTTTTAGTGTCAAAAAAGGATGGAACCTGGGGGATGTATATAAATAGCCGAGCTATGAACGAAATCACAATCAAATATAGGTATCCCATTCCTAGATTGGAGGACATGTTAGATGAACCGAGTCAAGATTTTCAACAAGATTGATTTGAAATCTAGTTACCATTAGATTCGCATGAGGCTAGGAGATGAGTAAAAAATTGCATTTAAAACTCAACATAGACTTTATGAGTGGATGGTCGTGTCATTTAGCTTGTCAAATGTCGTAAGCATTTTCATGAGGCTGATGAACCATGTGCTGAGACATTTAATAGAAAAGTATGTCATAGTGCACTTTAACGACATCCTAGTCTTCAATACTGACATGCTGAGTCACTATAAGCATCTCCAAGCTGTATTGAATATTCTTTGTACCAAGAGATTATTTGGCAACTTGAAGAAATGTTGCTTTTTCCGAGAAGAAGTGGTATTCTTGGGTTATGTAGTAAATGAAGAAGGCTTATGAATGGACAACAAGAAGATCTGAGCAATCGTCGAGTAGCCAACTCCTATTACTTATGCTGATGTAAGAAGTTTCCACAAACTAGCTTCATTCTATAGACGATTTATTAGAAATTTCAGCACTTTCGCCGCATCACTTACTAAGTTAAAGAAGAAAAACACCAACTTTTGATGGGGAGAAAGGGAAGAGAGGAGCTTTTCCAAGATAAAGGAGAGATTAACCTTTGCCTTAGTGTTAGTTTTACTTAACTTCGAGAAGATATTTGAACTATAATGCAACGCGTCAGGCATTAGAATAGGTGTTGTCCTAATGCAAGAAGACCGACCAATTGCCTTCCATAGTGAGAAGCTCAGAGGACCTCAGTTAAATTACTTTATGTATGACAAAGAACTTTTGATGCTAATCTAAGCATTACAAGTATGACAATACTATTTACTGCCGAAAGAATTTGTCATATATACTAACCAAAAGTCATTGAGGTACCTTTGAAGTTAAACCAAGTTATCGAAGCAACAAGCAAGATGGGTTGAATTTCTTAAAAGAATCAATTTTGTAATAAAATACAAAGAAGGAAGGAGCAATATAGTTATAGATACTCTTTTGAGAAGACATGAACTCCTGAGTAAAATGCAAACCAGATTATTTAGGTTTGCAAGCATTAAAGAGTAGTACTCTAAGGAGCCATACTTTGGACCCGTATTTGTGCAATTTGCCGACGGAAGAACAGTGGATGAGTACCATGCGAAAGATGGCTACTTGGTTCGAAGGGGAAAATTATGTATGCCAACTTATTCATTGCAGGAGCTACTGATTAGGGAAGCTCGTTGTGGAGGACAGTCAAGATATTTTGGGGTGAAAAGGACATATGAATTGCTGAGTGGTTGATTCTTTTGGCCAAGAATGAGACGAGATGTGCACCAAATCATTAAAAACTATACCATGTACAAAAGGGCTAAGTGCCAAGCTGAGAAAGGAAAAGCAATGCATTTAGCTGTTCCAACAAAGCTACGGACCAAATTAAGCATAGACTTTGTTCTTGAACAATTACAAAATGCTCGAAGTAAAGATTATGCAATGGTTATTGTGGATAGGTTCCGTATGATGGCACATTTTGTGCCTTGCTTTAAAACTAACGATACATCAGCTATTGCTACTCTTTTCTTACAGGAGATTGTGCAGTTATGCAGCATGCTGAGAAGGGTATTCTTTGACAGGGACCTGAAGTTCTTAAGCCATTTCTGGAGGACCTTATAGCGTCGATTAGGGAACAAACTATTATTCAGCACTTCTTGTTACCCCTAAACTGACGGTTAAGCAAAGGTGATTAATCGTACTTTAAGATCACTACTTTGAGTTATAGTAGGCAAGCATTTAGCTAATTGGGACGTCTGCTTACCAGTGATTGATTTCACTCACAACCGGACAGTACATGACACCACTAAGCAAAATCCCTTCAAAGTGGTCTATGGTTTTAATTCCAAGTTGCCCTTCGATCACACCCTTATACTTGTACCTACACAAAAGGACCCTTACGCGAGAGCTAGGGTATAATCCCTTCAATATAATCCTTTCAACAAATCTACGATAAAGTCACTTGGTACTGGACCAAGTTGCTAGAAGAATGCAAAAGAAGGCCAAAGGTAGGATAGCTAAACAATTTCAGCAAAGAGACTTGATAT
Organism: Lumnitzera racemosa; assembly: GCA_024138005.1. Lineage (NCBI taxonomy): Eukaryota > Viridiplantae > Streptophyta > Magnoliopsida > Myrtales > Combretaceae > Lumnitzera > Lumnitzera racemosa. Next base: position 110,049,687 of record JAMXBC010000004.1, read on the forward strand.
GGCTACACCTCAATAAGGAACGGTTCCCGAGCAAGAGGAGGAGCAAATTATCTACAAGAGCTGAAGGACTTTTCAGAATCCTCCAAAAGATCAATGATAACGCCTATAGATTGGAGTTGTTTGAGTACTATTGGGTTTCTAACACCTTCAACATTGCCGACCTCAGTCCATATCACCCCAACAGAGAGTTGATTGAAGACCATTTGGATTTGATCCCAAATCCAAATCAACCTAAAGGGAACGATAGGAATCAGGCTACTGGGCTTTTAACCTGCAACTAAGCCTAAGGACTGGCAGGCTTGGCAAGGTAGATTCTCCTACTCCAGCCGACTCTTGCCAAGGCCAAGTACTTCTTTGCTGAATCACTCTTTATGACAAGTTGAACGAATATCCATCTCTCTATAGTACGTCAAGTTATAAATTACTCACTCGTGCCTAAGCCGTCCAATGATTCGGCATCTTCTTACCAAGAAGCCGAGATAGAGAGACTTCGAACTGACTAAGCTACCCTTTATTCGAACAAGCAAGCTGACTGTACTTTTTTTCTGCATCTTCCAACTGCATCACCAATACAGCATCGCTACGTGTATAGAATCATGTGTACAATCCGTTACACCAATGATTATTTTCTTTAAATATTCATTTTTACCCTTCTGTATCTTATACATTACTTCCTTAAAAAATTCCCTTTTTATCTTTTCCCTTCTAGGCATGTTGCCCAAAATTCTCGAGTATAAATATCCCTTGTACTTATAGTTGTAAACATCAGATATTATCATCATTAATACACTTCAGTATTTCCTCCCTTATATAAACACTGTCTATTTATTCTTGGCATCGCTCTTATCCTAACCCTTGAGCAAAGCTAGGTAGCGAGTAACCTTACCGGACCGATTCGTGCCTTATATCGAATTGTGTCGTAAGTCCTTGGAAGTTCTATTGGTACATCATATCCATTAGGCCGGTTCATAGGTTTTTGCTTACTTATCATTCGCATTTATCCTTTCGCACATTTCTTATCGTTTCCTTTTCAAGATTTTGGAAAGCTTGGACCCATTCAGCAACTGGTCTTATCTGTTCCTAGTCACAGTCTGTAATAGTTAGTGATGGCCGAACAAGGTGCTTCAGATTGTTTGAGTGAGTCTATACATGACTCAATTTCTAAGGAAGTTGATAAAGACTACGAGCAAATAATCCGTAAAAGGGGTGGTAACCCTACTCCCCCTTAAATGATGGTGTTAGCAACAATGGTGGATGGTGACTGTAATGGAATGCTCTTGACGTGGGAGGAAAGAAGGAAGGCCCTACGATGTTTATGGCAATGATGGGGAGGAAGAGTGGGTAAGGTAAGCGTTGCGTATGACTAATAGCAACGATAAGGCTTGTGCTTATGTATTCTTCCAGAAAGGTGAAGAGAACTTGTGATTGGTCAGTTAGGTAGTCAACAATGTACTCAAGTGGTGAGTAGAGGTGCTTGTGGCTAGGGAGAAGGTGTTTGAAATAAATGACGACCAGTCATTTTGCATGTATGCAAAACCGTTCGAGATAGGAATTTGACTATTTTTTTTTTCTAAGTTTTTGGTGGAGTTCTTTAACTACTTTAAGGTGGCCCTTGAGAGTCTTAATGCTAACTCATGAGCTTAATTGCTTGAGTTTAAGGAGTTGTGCTTATGGATCTTATAGCGGTCAACAGCTCATTTGTTCAAACACTTCTTCCATATGAAGAGATCACTTGATGGGTGGGTGTACATTGCTAACTGAGATGGGTTACTAAAGATTTTTTATAAGCTGTCGAATAACGTAGATGGATAGAAGGAGTTTTTCTTCCATGTACGAGTCTTTGAGTAACTGGGCTTCTAGGCAAATTGGACCATCCTAACTCAGGGAAAATCATTGAATAGCCTCGGGGCTAAAGTGTAAGCCCTAAAGCCAAGCCAAGTAACTGTAGGATTGAACTTAGAATCCAAGGTTTAGGGCGATCGGTTAAAGGATTCGATCAAACCCAAATTAGAAACTATTGAGAGGAATATTGGTAAAAATGACCCTGTAAACTTAAATTTAAGAAAGTAAGTAGTAAAATAGGAGGCTATAAAATTTTCAAATTTTAAGCATAATAACTGCTAATTACCGAAAAGGCGAAAAGTGTCATGAAATAACTAAGAAATTACTAGAGATAAATTATATGTGTACTAAAAATTTTAGAATGACCAAAATAATATTTAGGAATGTTCACGTGTACCCTACATGTATTTACGTGTAGATAAAAATACGCGTAATTGCTAAAATAGGCCGAAAACTAAGTAAATAATTAAATAAAAATACAAAATAATTATAAAAAAAATCAGAAAAAATTAGGATAAGATAACTGCAACAAGGTCAGGTCGTGGACTGAAAAGAAAAAATTAACCAATAAGAATTTGACAAACTAAAAGCCTAAAATCAAGGAAATGGGGCAAAAATCCCATCTAATTAATGCACATTAATTACCACATTTGTCTATAAATAAGGAAAAAATTCTCAGAAGTCATTTGGCTAGTTTGTGATCTGAGAAAAATCGAAACACAACAAAAATCGAGAGAAATTCCAGAAAAATAAAAAAGAAAAGAAAACTGTGCAGATTAGCAAGGTGAACTAGAACCACCACCCACCACCACCACCTTACACTAGACCCACCGCCTGGACCGGCCGACAGCCTTGGACCGGGTTTGGACGGCCAGAAAGCTTCGAACCGGTTAGTCATTTATTCACCCCGATTTTTGTATAATTTTGTAAAATTAGTTATTTTGTCCAGAAAATTATGAAACTTGTTATTCTGAGGTTTTATTGTATGTATATTTAGGGAAAAATATTGGTTTAGTTTAATTAGATCTGGAAATATAGGGTCCCTAACAAATTATTCAAAACCGAGCATTAGTAAACCGGAAAATAAATAAGCTTAGGGATGTAGTTTGGAGTTCAAAATTTTTCTGTAGAATGCTCATTTGATGTATAACAGTGCTATGAAGCCATTTTTTTAAAATTAATTTTCGAAATTTTTAAGTTAATTTTTAGCCCTAAAATGATGGTAAAATTGAGTGATTAAAGGTTAATTAAGTGATTAGGATGTTAATTACTGATTTAGATCTTAATTAGAGGTTTAGGGAAGTTAATCTCTGCAGTGGAACCTTAATCCTAGCCTTTAGGTACTAAGTATGGTTAATTAGGGCAATTAGGTAAGTAATATAATAAATTAGTAATATGTGACAATGTAAATTAATAAATCTAAAAAAATAAGGTTATTAGATAATATTATAATTGAAATCAGAAAAATAATAAATCTGAAATAATATTTAATTTTAAGTAAATATCTTAAAATGTAAGATTTTTACACATCGGGAATAAATCCGATACCTCAATTAGGGTTAGCGTGTACCGAATAGTTAGAATACCAAAATTACGACCTAATAGAATATTTGAATACCCAAACATAATGTGATTAATGTCACATTGGGATTCGAGCCTAATTACGACTTAGGAATTAAAACTAGAATCTAGTTTAGGAACCGAACCCCGAAATAAAATATAACGAATTATTAATACGTTGTAGGTATACATGAGGAAAATGAGTTACATTATAAATTAGAATAAGAATCCATAAAATATAAGTACTAAAAGAACCTATTTGTATTATAGGACACTCAGGAACAAATCAACTCGCAACTAGAGGATCGAGCGATTGAGCAAATTCAAGTAAGTTGGGTTATTGCTTAATGTAATAGAGTACTAGTTTCGTAGTACTCGGAGACTTAGGCTTGTATATGATTGTGATTGTAAATAGTTTGCGCATGTGCTTGATGTATCTGAATTCGTGCTGGAATTTGTACTGTGAATGACTTTGTGACTGATTGAATTGGTATGAACTTGTTGAACACCCTAACCGGCATTTAATCTCAGTCGACCCTAATAACCGAAAATGTCATGCATTGCAACCCGTTAGGGGATCATAGGACTCTCCAACCAAATACCGACCCCTTCAAAAGGGATAGCGCAGGATTGCAAAACGGTCCCTTCTTCATCCTCAGTCGAACTAAGTGACAGGAGAGGAGGTCGTGGCGGGGATGGAGTCAATGGTTCGAAGATAGTTGCGGGAGGAGCGAGGTCTCCATTGCACAAGCCTGGGTTTGGTTGTGAGCTGCTGCATAACATGGAACTCCTCAACCGGGATTGGAGCGGGTGAAATTTCTCTGATTTCACGACGGACCGGACTACGTTGTGCAATGACACTTGATTGTTGCATTGCATGAAAATAATTGTTTGATAACTCTGTTTGTGCTTGTATGCATTCATGAGTCTCCAATTCAACTTACTGAGCTTTAGTTGCTCATACCCTTATAGATCCTTTTGCAGGTTCTGATTTGTGAACACTTCAAGTACTATGCCGCCCTATAATTATCCAAAGGTTAGTCTTTTTGAAGCCAGGGGTGTGAGAATCAAGTTATTTCGCAAATGTGTAACTAGACTGACCTTGTAGTTAAAGGTTGAAGACTGTTAGTTATTCTATAAATTAGTAAACTGTAGTTATTATGTAAAACTTCCTGGGAAGCTCTGTGGACTTATTTATAATTATCTATGTTTTATAGGACTTTGTGATAATTATCATAATTGTAGTATAATTATTACTCGAACTGTTTACTTCAAAGCGAGGAGTCGTCGACGCCTTGTGTAGATTATCTCTATGGTAGGCACTGTGAGGCCAGTTACTATCATAGAATGGTTTACACGGCGGGACTGTTGCGACTTTGCGACTTCGGGGCGTAACATAAAGACAATGAGTTAAGTATAAAGTTATTGTACCTAGTAGGGTAGAAGAAGCTTTGCCCATTGTCTATCCATTCGAAGTATGGTAGGGGCAGTAGGTTGTTCGGTTTTGAGATAGGTATCTCCTAACCTTTGTTGAGGAGAGATGGTTGTTTGTTGCGTTGCTTTGTGTCATAGTAAGGAATGTTGGACTTACTCATCTTTAGCATAGTAAGTGTGATTGTGTTGTCACTTTGGTTTGCTAGCTTGATATGTTGTTTTCTTTGTAGCTATGCAGCTAGCCTCAGACAAGATGAAGGCAAAGCTACTTAATGTTCGAGCGAGGTGGATGGAAAATGTAGCCGAAGCTAGTTAGAAGAGGAAGGAGATTGCTACAGAGGGGGAAGGGGAGACTTCATGATCCCTTTTAAAGAAAAGCATGCAAGAAGAAGAAGGATGGGAGGTAGTCAACTTTGGTCGAGGTGATGTAAAACACAATAGGGGGTGTTTTTATTGATATTCCTATAGGTGATGTAGGGCATCGGATAGTGATGTAGGGGCATGGTATGTATGTTGTGGGTGTTTAGGTCTCAAAGGAGATCCAAAGGGATGAAGTTAGGAACGAGGGGTGACATGAGGATTCTAAGGCGATTCCTCAGGACCTTAGGGTTCTAACCATTGAAATCCCTAATGATAGGGAAACTTAGCCCTTGGTTCATTGGGATAAGCAACCTATTGTGTTGGAGGTTCCTAAGCCTTCCTCTAAATCCATAGCGAAGCCTGTATAGTGGATGAATCAGCTAAAAGCTTAGCTTGGTCACCTTTTTACTAAGAAGAACAACATTAAGGCTTGGTCTAGAGGCATAATGAGGTGAGTTGCTATTTGTTGTATTCTTAAGTGTTTTATGATGTTTAGTTGACTAATATTATATTTCAACTGCAGCTTTATGATATACTAGACTTCATCCTTGCCTACAATCGTGTATACCAGCAAATGAAGAGGGGGTCATGTAGAAGCCGAGGTTGGAAGGCTCTAGGAGGCATTAGAAAAGGAACAAAAGAGGCATGGTGACCTAACTACCATATATGGAGATTTGGAGCACTATTACGAAGAGCTGAATGGATAGGTCGAGAAACTGGGGGTCAACTTGAAGGAGGCCTGAGACTATGCCAAAGCTACTAAGGATGAGGTCAGTTCACTGTAGGCATAATTGGAGGCTAAGGAAAGGGAGTTAGAGGGGGCTTGGGCTGATTTTGCCTAAAGGGAGGTTGGGTTGTTGAGGGGGAAGGGTCTTTCTACTATGGTAAGGTAAGACATATTCATTAAAACTATTGATGAGCCACTAGTGGAGAAGGTCCTGACTAATGTTGGTTATGCCATGGTTGAGGAGGTTAGGATACAAGTTCGCGATTAATTTCTTAAAGTAGATAAGTCTTTCTTCAATTGGCATAATGATCCTGAGGTCGCTATTGGGAATGAGGAGGAAAGTGACTCCTTGGAGAGCTCTACTAGGGGTTCTGCTAGTGATGCTACTAATGGCCAAGAGAAGGTTAAGGAGGGCGAACAAAAGGAAGGTTTGGAGCATAGTCCAGTTGTTGGGTAGGCCAAGGTTACCTTAGTTGATATTTGGTTGCTGTACTTTTCGGGAAATTGCTACCCCTTTTTGGTTTCCTGTACTTTCATCGAGGGAGTCATGATGTCAATTCTCCTTTCTAGAATGTAAAGACCACTAGTAAATGAAGTTTCAAAGTTATTTGGTCCATCGTTGCTTCGTTTCTCTTCAATGCTCTATTTCTTCCCTTGTTTGTGTATCCTTATTGCTTGCTAGCTTCATCGAGCTATTTGTTCATTCAGTAGATTTATTAGTCTTGTTTCTTGCGAAGTGCTTTTACTCATTCGGGTGAACAAAGGCCTTAGGTGTTGCTTGGCCTTAGTTTAGTTTGAGCTTGACATTTAGGATCAACGAGCTGGCTTAAGCAGATCTTTTCTAACATCATGTGATCTCTTGGTTAAGGCATGCTGACTCAGGTGTATCTCTTCTAAAGTTAAAGGATCCTTTGGAAGTTGCAACTTGGGTAGACTGCACATGGTAGACGTACCTTCTGAAGTAGTATATCTTTAAGAATTTATCTGTTGCTAATACAACACATTAACACCTCTGTAAGGTTAGTTAAACTCCCTCTACCTCCGGGTATTGGATGGGCACTACTCGTACCATTGTTGACACTTTAGGCCCCTTATATAAAGGGTGTATAAGTCCTTTATTCTCCACGTCAAACACTTCGAATGTCTTCAGGTGGTAAGGTTGAGTGAGAGCTAATACATTATTTTGCTTTGTTATAGGCAAGTCGAGACCAATCAAGCTACAAGAGAAAGTACTTAAGCTCGAGAGGGGATCCCTTTGGTGTTTCTAATGGGGTTGTGGTCATAAGGTGTAGATAGCTGCATAACAATAGAGGGTAGCCTTCGAGTTAAGATTAGAAGGTATATACTGGCCTCTGGGTCCTGCCTTCTTCTGTTTTAGTAAAGCCTGCACAACGAAGGATAATTGAGTGTACATTTGCCACTCACTAAGGCAGCTTCACCAGTAAGGCACTCACATGCGTAAGGTTGCAAGTGAATCCTTTAGGGGTTGCCTTGCAAGCTCTTGCGTAGGCCGAAGCGATCGTAGTGACTATGGTGGTAGAGGAGACCTCGTTTTCTACCAGGACTTCTAGACCAAGGTGGCTCAAAGGAACTCAACAAGATAGTTATGAGTTTTCTATTTCATGAATCTTCTGGTTCATTCTGCGGGTAACTTAGGTAGGGTTAGTAGATCATACCTCGTCCCTTTTGTGTTGCTTTCATAAAAGGTTGGGAGATCTAGGTAAAGTAGAGACCTTCCTCCCTTGGAGGTGGGGTAAAGTTGCTGGATTAGTTGTCCTCATTTCTTTGGGTTACTTCTGTGGAGGGTCGGCTTGGCAAGGTAGAATAGGGATCTTCCTTTGGAAGTTGAGACCGCCAAGCCCCCTTGGGCTCGAAGTCTAGCATAACTGAAACTTAGGGATGTAGTCATATCCATCTCAGTAGTGTTTGTAGACTGGCTCAAAGTTAAGAGTAGTTCCTATTGGAGAAGAGCTCAATGCGCAAAGCTGAGCATAGTTGTTAGGGCTAGCAATCAAGCTGTGTGTTAGGAGATGGACTTTGTAACTTTGTTTTTTGTTTTTATATGTACTTGAGGTCGACCCCGACCCCTTGAAGCCTTGTAATCTCATCTACTATTTAAATAACATTTCTCCTTTCAACTCATATTGATTCGTCTAGTATTTCTTTTGTCTTTATTTTGTCTTTCCCTACTCGACTATAATAGCTTTGTTGAGCCCATATTTGCTCACTTCATCTTACGCGTAAACTTGCCGATGTTGAAATATGGACAAACTTTGGGTGTATGCTTAGATAATGAAAATCGACCTAAGGTCAAGATCTTAGTGGAGTCTAATACTTCATAGGGAGTAGCTCGCAACATTCACATAGTTACTAACTTGGGCAAAAGCTTGGGCATGAGAATTTACTTGAGGTTTAGAGCTTGATGGGGACTGATGTTCGGTAAGGAGTAGCTTGTAACGTTAGCATGGTTACTAACTTGGGTAAACACTCAAGGATGAAGATTAACCTAAGGTTTAAAGCTCAGTAGGGACCAACGCTAGATAAGGAATATCCCGTAATGTTAGCATAGTTGTTACCTTAGGCAAACATTCATGGATGAGAACCAACTCGAGGTTTAGAGCTCGGTAAAGACTGATGTTCATTTTGCAAGTTCATAGCTTTAGGTTGTTAGTGTTTGTACTAACATGGGTACGTGTTCAGCGATGAAAATTGACCCGATGCCCTAGCTTGGCGCGAGCTAAATAAAAAAGAGAGGTAAGTGTGAGAAACTCGTCATTTCATTAGTTGCAGTCATAGCTGGAGATGTTTCTGACCATGCTACAACTCTTAGAAAAAATAGGGCCTCAAATTGTTAGCATTCTATACCTTAAGGATAGGCTCCCCGTCTAGGGTTTCCAGTCTATAAACTCCTTTCCCTACATTCTCTACTATCCATATTAGGTCTTCCCAATAGGGGTTAAACTTAATGACCGAGCCTATAGCCTCTAACCTTTTATATACTAGGTCCTTAAGGTAGAAAAACTTATGCCTCACCATCCAAGCTTGTGCAATGTCATGTACTTCCTAAATAGTATCGAGGCTTACTTATAGGGCCATGTGATTAGTGTTGAAGTTGAAGTGTTAGACCTTGCTAGTAGGTAGCTCTAGCTTAATTTAGAGAATAGCATCTATCCTAAACTCGAGGCAAAAGGGGGTTTCCTTGATAAAGGCTCTATATGTCAGGTAATATCCTTAGAGTATGTTGGGGAACTCATTAGCTCACCTACCTCTTGCGCGTTCCATCTTCTTCTTAAGGCTATTGAGACCAATCTTGTCGATGGCCTCAACCTACCAGTTAGTCTGGGGGTTAGTGACTAAGGTATAATGAAGTCAGATGTCGTGCTTGTTGTAGAATTCTTATCTATTGTTGTCGAACTGTCTTCCATTGTTAGTAATCATACTCTATAGTACCCCAAAGTAGGCAAGTACATGGGTTAATACGAATCATTTAGTAATCGAGTTTTGATGGTCGCTACAGCTAATGCTTCTACCAATTTGGTAAAGTAGTCAACCACCACTAAGATAAATTGTCAGCTTGACCACGCCTTCAAAAAAGGCCCGAGGACATCTAGCCCCCATTGGGCAAAAAGCCATGGGCTTATCAGAGGATAGAGTTCTGAGCTCAAAGCATAGGTCATTAAGGCATCCTTTTAGCATAGGTGGCATTATAAGACTAGGGCTTTGGCATCTTCATTCACTGTCGACCATAATAGCATAGTTGTTGGGCTTAGGACTGAATGTGGTTGCTACATATTCTCGCATGAAGTTTTTGGAGGACATGGGCACCTTTCTCCTTTCTGAGGCATCTTAGTAATGGGGTGCCTAGTCCCCATCGATATAGTATATTGTTAATCAGGTATAGTTAGTTGAGGCGTATGCTAGCCTTTTCGTCTCTATTTGATCTTCGGGTAATGCCCCTATCTTCAAGTGTTTCATAATGGGGTCCATTCAACATGGTTTGAGATGGTCCCGGCGCTTCCATGCTTCGTTCAGGGAAGTACTGTAAGAAAAGCGACTTATTGTCAGTACGCAGTGCAAGGACAACGAATGAGGCTAACTTAGATAGCTTGTCTGCTTTTACTTTCTCTACTCAAAGGAACTTGTTGACCTTCTAGGAAGTAAACTTAATGAAGAGGCCTTAGACTATCTACAAATACTTGACCATTGTTTCTCCTTTGGTTTCATACTTTCCTTTTGCTTACTGAACGATTAGCATGGAGTCTGAGTGAATGTTCAACTTCTCGACTCTTGTGTCCTTAGTGATTCTTAGGCCGATAATGAGTACCTCATACTTGGCCTCATTGTTGCTTTTTGGGAAACTAAGAACTTATGCCTTAATTACTTGTTTACAGCAAAATTAGACTAGAATCCATGTACTTTGAGCTTGGGGGAGTAATTTTATCATTCAGTCCAAGGCATCAGGCTTTTAGAGGATAACTCTGAGAGGTATGTGCTCTCACCCCTCTATTTGGATAAGGACTGATGATATTACTTTCTCTCTAATGGCAAGGTAAATGTATAGTTCATCACCGAGCACGAACCTAGAGAGTACTGGTTGGCTTTCCAAGAAGTCTTTTAAGTCATCAAAGGCTATTTGACATTTGATCATCCATTTGAATTCTATAGGGTTCTTCAATAGATTGAAGAATTCGAAGCACTTATCTACACTTCTAGATACAAATCTATTCAGGGAAGCTCTTCTACCAGTTAGGCGCTGCACTTCCTTTATGGTTTTGGGGGCCTGCATGTCTTGAACTGTTTTGATCTTATTAAGGTTAGCTTCTATTCTTCATCTTATTATTAAGAAGTCGAAGGACTTCCCAAATACAACTCTAAAGACAAATTTTTGAGGGCCCAACTTCATTTGGTAATGGTAGAGTGTCTTGAATGTTTCTCGAAGTTCTTCGATGTATCCTCTCCTATCTTTGCTCTTTACAATCATGTTGTCTACATAGACTTCAATGTTCCTACAGATATGTGGCTTAAATATTAAGGTGACGTGCCTTTGATACATCATGCCAACATTCTTTAAGCCAAAGGGCATGACCTTATAATAGTAAGTTCTGAAGTTTGTAATCAATGAGGTGTGGACCTCATCTTCAAGAGCCATATAGATTTGGTTGTATCCTAAATAAGCATCTATGAAACTAAATAGTACATGTCAAGATGTCAAATTGATGAGCTAGTCAATGCAAGGAGGGGGAAAGCAATCTTTAGGGCATACCTTGTTAAGATCAATGTAATTTATACACATTCACCACTTACCTTTAGCTTTCATTATAAGTACAATTTTCGTAAGCCATGTTGGGTATTTCTCTTGTCTTATGATCTTGTTTGTAACAGCTTTTGCACTTCTTGTACAATTGTCACCTAGCCTTCTAGGGCAAAGTGTTACTTTTTCTATTTGACTGGTTGAACGTTGGGGTTGATGTTGAGGTGATGAGTGGCTTTAGGTATGTTGATGATCCTTAGTATATCTTTTGGTGTAGATGTGAATACATCGATGTTATGTTTGAGGAATTGGGTGAGTTTAGCCTTCTCGTCGTCGAGTAGCTATGCCCCAATTCTTAAGGTCATCCTTAAGGTGCTTGTACACTCAATTTCTATGGTTTTCTCAACTGGTTCTCCCCATAGTATTAAGATTGTCATGGTGGTAGATTCTATGCTCATGATATTGTCTCTAGTTTAGGCATTGGGTTAGAGGGATCTGGATAACTATTGGTTTCCTCAAGCTTCACTAACTTCTGTTGGTTTCATAAAGTTTACTTTCAAGCACCTTTAGTTGATAAGCGTATTGAACTTGGTAATACTTAGTCGGCCTAGAATCATATTATATGGTGACCAATGGTTAACGACAAGGAATTCGATGGACTGTGTGGCGATGTGTTCATTATCGTCTAATTATATTGGGAAGGTAATGATTCCTTTGGTGGGTACAAGTTTTCCTCCCCTAAAGCCTATGAGGCCATGCTTGTATAGCTAGTATGGTTCATCTAATTAGTCTTTCATTTGTTCGTAAGTGTTGTCGAAGAGTATTCTGTTGAGTTCCCACTATCGATGAACTTTTCGGGGACTTTGAAGTAATTGATTTCAGCGTTTATAATGAGAGCATTGCTATGAGGGAAGTCGATGCCCTACTTGTCCTAGTTAGTGAAGCCGATGGTGATATCTATCTTTAGCTTTTTTTATTCTTACAAGATATACATTATGCTAGGCTATCAGGGCTATAATGTCTAAGAGGAGGCCCAAGTCCCTAGAATATGGTGTTCACTAGTCCTCGTTGTCTTTAATGGTTTTGGTTTTCTATAGGAACATCATCTTGCTCGTTATTTTGCTATTATTGTTTAACTTATTGTTGTTGTTCTACACGGCAACGTTTGGTTGGTCATTGTATTTGGCTCCTCTTGTCTGCTATGAGATATAGTTAATGTAGCCTTTACGGATAAGGCGTTTGACTGTATTTTTAAGGTGGCGGCATTCGTCTATATTGTGGTTGTACAATAGGTGGTAGTTGTAGAACTTACCTGAGTTAGCTGCTTCTGAGGTTTCTCAAAAATTAGGCGCTCGTGGGAGTTGTTGTCTAACTTCATGCATGATTTCCCCGAGAAGCCTATTAAGGGGTGTGTATGAGGTGTAGTCTTGGAACTTGCTCGTGCTTGGGAGTGTAGTTTGGGGCCTTAGGCCTTAAACGACCCTTCACTAACCTGTTGGTATTGTTGTCCACCTTGAATCAAGCTCTAATGACGTCCTCCTAGGCTATATACTTCTCGGCTACCTACATGAACTCATATATGGAGTTGGGTTTGTTTAGCGAAACTGCGTTAAACAGTCTCCTAATGGGTTGATTTCTATAATAAGTGTAAGCCCTAAAGCCAAGCCAAGTAACCGTAGGATTGAACTTAGAACCCAAGGTTTAGGGCGATCGGTTAAAGGATCCGATCAAACCCAAATTAGAAACTATTGAGAGGTATATTAGTAAAAATGACCCTGTAAACTTAAATTTAAGAAAGTAAGTAGTAAAATAGGAGACTATAAAATTTTCAAATTTTAAGTATAATAACTGCTAATTACCGAAAAGGCGAAAAGTGTCATGAAATAACTAAGAAATTACTAGAGATAAATTATATGTGTACTAAAAATTTTAGAATGACCAAAATAACATTTAGGAATGTTCACGTGTACCCTACATGTATTTACGTGTAGATAAAAATACGCGTAATTGCTAAAATAGACCGAAAATTAAGTAAATAATTAAATAAAAATACAAAATAATTATAAAAAAATCAGAAAAAAATCAGAAGGAGAGGTCTGCAACTGGATCAGGTCGTGACTGAAAAGAAAAAAAAATTGGCCAATAAAAATGTGCCAAACTAAAAGCCTAAAATCAAGGAAATTGGCAAAAATCACATCAAATTAATGCACATTAATTACTATGTTTGTCTATAAATAAGGAAAAAATTCACAGAAGACATTTGGACAGTTTGTAATCTGAGAAAAATCGAAACACAAGAAAAATCGAGAGAAATTCCAGAAAATAAAAAAAAAGAAAACTGTACAGATTAGCAAGGTGAACTGGAACCACCACCCACCACCACCTGGGACCGAACTACCACCACCACCCTACCCTAGGACCAGCGTCTGGATCGGTCGACAGCCTTGGACCGGTTTTGGACGGCCAGAAATCCCTGAACCGGTTAGTCATTTACTCATCCCGATTTTTATATAATTTTGTAAAATTAGTTATTTTGCCCAGAAAATTATGAAACTTGTTATTCTGAGGTTTTATTGTATGTAGATTTAGGGAAAAATATTGATTTAGTTTAATTATGTCTGAAAATATAGGGTTCTTAAGAAATTGTTCAAAACCGAGCATGATTAAACCGGAAATTAAATAGGCTTAGGGATGTAGTTTGGGGCTCAAAATTTTTCTGTAGGACTCTCATATGATTTAGAACAGTGCTATGAAGCCTTTTTTTTTTTTAAATTAATTTTCAAAAATTTTAAGTTAATTTTTAGCCCTAAAATGATGGTAAAATTGGGTGATTTGGGATTAATTAGGTAATTAGAATGTTAATTACTGATTTGGATCTTGATTAGATGATTAAGGAAGTTAATCTCTGCAGTAGAACCCTAATCCTAGCTTTTAGGTACTAATTATGGTTAATTAGGGAAATTAGGTAAAGAATATGAGAAATTAGGAATATGTGAAAATATAAATTACTAAATTTAAAAAAATAAAGTTATTTAGATAATATTATAATTGAAATCAGAAAAATAATAAATCGGAATAAATATTTAATTTTAAGTAAATATCTTAAAATGTAAGATTTTTACACCTCGGGAATAAATCCGATATCCCAATTAGGGTTAGTGTGTACCGAATAGTTAGAATACCAAAATTACGACCCAATAGGATATTTGAATACCCGAGCATAAGGTGATTAATGTCACATTGGGATTCGAGCCTAATTACGACCTAGGAATTAAAACTAGAATCTAGTTTAGGAACCGAACCCCGAAATAAAATATAACGAATTATTAGTACGTTGTAGGTATACATGAGGAAAATGAGTTACATTATAAATTAGAATAAGAATCCATAAAAATAAGTACTAAAAGGACCTCTTTGCATTATAGGACACCCAGAAACAAATCAGCTCGCAATTTGAGGATCGAGCGATCGAGCAAATTCAAGTAAGTTGGGTTATTACTTATTGTAATAGAGTACTAGTTTTGTAGTGCTCGGAGACTTAGGCTTGTATATGCTTGTGATTGTAAGTAGTTTGCGCATGTGTGATGTATCTGAATTCGTGCTGGAATTTGTGCTGTGAGTGATTTTGTGACTGATTGAATTGTTGTGGTCTTGTTTAAACACCCTAACCAGAATTTAATCTTAGTCGACCGTAATAACTGAAAACGTCATGCATTGCAACCCGTTAGGGGATCATAGGACTCTCCAACCAAATACCGACCCCTTCGAAAGGGATAGCGCAGGATTGCAAAATGGTCCCTTCTTCATCCTCAGTCGAACTAAGTGACAGGAGAGGAGGTCGCGGCGGGGGTGAAGTCAATGGTTCGAAGGTAGTCGTGGGAGGAGCGAGGTCTCCATTGCACAAGCCTGGGTTTGGTTGTGAGCTGCTGCATAACATGGAACTCCTCAACCCGGATCGGAGCGGGTGAAATTTCTCTGATTTCACAACGGACCGGACTACGTTGTGCAATGACACTTGATTGTTGCATTGCATGAAAATAATTGTTTGATAATCCTGTTTGTGCTTGTATGCATTCATGAGTCTCCAATTCAACTTACTGAGCTGTAGTTGCTCATACCCTTATAGATCCTTTTGCAGGTTCTGATTTGTAATCTCTTCAAGTACCATGCCGCCCTACAATTATCCAGAGGTTAGTCTTTTGAAGCCAGGGGTGTGAGGATCAAGTTATTTAGCTTAATGTGTAACCAGACTGACCTTGTAGTTAAAGGATGAAGACTGTTAGTTATTCTGTAAATTAGTAAACTGTAGTTATTATGTAAATCTTCCTGGGAAGCTCTGTGGACTTATTTATATGATTATCTATGTTTAATAGTAATTTGAGTTACTCATCATATTTGTAGTATAATCATTAATCGAACTGTTTACTTCAAAGCGAGTGGTCGTCGACGCCTTGTGTAGATTATCTCTATGGTAAGAACTGTGAGGCCAGTTTCTATCATAGAGTGGTTTACACGGCGGGACTGTTGCGACCTCGCGACTTCGGGGAGTAACAGTTCTCGGTTGGTATCAGAGCGTAGTTTTACTGAACTCGCTTTGAAATGAACAATTAAAAGAATTAGACACTTTAGGAGTACATTGAGAGTGGGTATAAATAAAGGGATATTAAAGTAACGAACTACAAATTATAGGATAAGTAGTAACTGTAACGCTACATTAAGATAGGCGTTAATCGAAGTTAACTCTGGTGATGGGATCATTAAAGAAATTGGTGATTAGTTAAAGTGAGTAGTTGAGATGATTCAAGTGGAATGAAGAAGAATCCATAATGAAATCCAGAATTGAGATATGGAGAACAATATGATAATTGATTAAGTCGGAATATGTTATTGAGGAGTTTGTTACCGAAGTTACGTTGTAATTGATGAGACTTATGGATGATAATAGAGATTAATCTGAGTTTTAACATAATAGAGATCATGTGATATGACTTGATGAATAAGGATGGTTTGGAAGTGAAAGATTGTAACCCAGTATGAGACTGAGTTCAACAGATTGTTACAATATGTACCTGGTTCATACCGAGACAATATAGAGTTGAAGAAAGATTTATTCCTTACTGGATTTGACCCCACAATGTGTTGCAAGCTGCTGGATTATGGTTTTACCACTTACAATGAAGTGGTAGATAAAGCAAGGCAATTGGAAGATAATCGTGTGAGGATGCAAGCAATGTGGAGTCAAAAGATTAATAGAGGATATCGACCAGGACCATCATTTAAGAGATCATATCCTGGTGCCTCTAGTAGCAATTCTGGACTGAAGAGAAGGAGACCAGTAACTCTGGCTAGTAACCCAGCGCAGTCAATACCGAGTGTGAGTTTTTATGACAAGGATGGTAATGTCAAATGCTGGAAGTGTGGTGCAAATCATTTTCCAAGAAATTGTACTCAGCTAAAAGGGAAATGTTTTATATGTGGAGATCCGAACCATGTGCTGAAGGCATGCCCTAAGATGAAATTGGTGAAGTGTAGTAAGTGCGGTAGAAAGGGTCATTTCTCTAGATACTGTCCACAGTTTGTACAAGGAGCTAAGCGAATAGAAGGTTTTGATAACACCACTGCATCTGCTCGTATCTTTGCTTTGGAGGATATGGAAAAATAAGAAAAAAATCAGAAGATGATAAGATGAATCAAGATAAAGTCGTGGCAGGTCCAAAGTTGCAAAATAAAAATTAGCCAATAAAAATTGAACAACACAAAAGCCAAAAATTAAGGAATTTGGACAAAGTCTTGTCAAATTAATGCATATTAATTACAGCAAATGTCTATAAATAGGAAAAAAATTTACAGAGCTCATTTGGACAGTTTGGAAAGTGAGAAAATTAGGGAGAGTCGAAAATTCGAGAGAAAATCCAGAAAATAAAAAAAAAAAAAAGAAAAACTGTGCAGTTAGGGGTTTTAAAAGGAACCCACACCAGAAGAGGAGCTGGAAGTAGACGGCCACCACCACCACACTGTGGTGGCAGCACCCATTCCGGCCGACAAGGCCATGGCGGCCTGCGGTGGCCGGAGCCACCAAAACCGGTGAGTCCAAATTCTAGCCCGATTCTTGTGAAATTTTGTAAAAATAGTAAATATAATTATAAAATTATGAATTTTTTTATTCTGGGATATTTTTGTATGTAGTTTGTAGAAAAAATATTATTTAGATGAAAACATGTCTCGTAATATAGGGTCCTTAAGAAATCATGCAAAACCGAGCACATTTCGGTTTAGAAATAAATGACCTTAGGAGTGTAGTTTGGAGCTCAATTTTTTTCTGTAGGATTCTCATGTGATATAGAACAATGCTATGAAGCCATTTTTTTAAAATTAATTTTATAAATTTTTAAGTTAATTTTTAGCCCTAAAATGATGGAAAAATTGGGTGATTTAGGGTTAATTAGGTGATTAGGATGTTAATTACTGATTGAGATAGTAATTAGATGTTTAGGGATGTTAATCTCTGATGTGGAAACCTAATCCTAGTGTATGGAGTGTTAAGTATAAGTAATGAAGGTGTTATGTGGTAAATGTAGAAAATTAAGAATATGTAGAATTAAAAATTAATAAATATGGAAAAATTTGGTTTAATTAGATAATAATATAATGAAAATTAGAACATAACAAATCTGAAACAAAATTCAATTTTAGGTAATTATATGAAAAATGTAAAAATTTCTCACAACATGAGTAAATTCGGTACACTAATACGGATTTAAGTGTACCGGATGGAATAAAATACGAACTAGGGGTAGTAATCGTATTTAGGAGATCGGGAAGTAACGTGATTAATTTCACAGTATGGGTTGAAACGGATTTCGAGGGTTGGAATCTAAAACATTACTTAGAAATCGAACTAAAAACCTAATTTAGAAATCGATGCAAAAAAAACCGAACCTGAACCTAACCCCAAACCTAAAATAATTATAAAAGACTTAATACCTAAATAATTAGGTATATTTAACCTTAAACAAAACCTAACAATAAGCGTTATCGGATAAAATGAACTTATAATATTATATGCAATATTGAAACCACGTTCGTGTTATAGGGATGATCGGCGATGGCCTGAGCAAATCGGACCTCGAGTGAGTGAGCGAGGAGTCGAGGTAAGTTGGGATTAATACGATGCTGTATTTTTGGAGGCTTAAGATTATGCTTGGTTGTGCTTGTTAGATAGTTGAATGTGTGCATGTGCTTGATTATGGGTGATGCTATGATTCTGTTTGTTGCTTTGGCACATGTTGTATGAATTGTATGTAATGATTAATCACCCTGAATTGGACTTAATCAAATATACGACCTGTAACCATAATCGAACATGCATGGCAATCCGTTAGGGGAACTTAGGACTCTCCGACCAAATACCGACCCCTTCGAAAGGGATAGCGCAGGATTGCAAAATGGTCCCTTCTTCATCCTCAGTCGAACTAAGTGATAGGAGAGGAGGTCGCGGCGAGGGTGAAGGCAGTTGTTCGAAGGTAGTCGCGGGAGGAGCAAGGTCTCCATTACACAAGCCTGGGTTTGGTCGTGAGCTGTTGCATTAACGGTAACTCCTCAACCCGGATTAGAGCGGGCGCAATTTCTCTAATCTCACGACGGGCCGGACAACGTCGTGCGATGGCATTTGCTTGCACATGCATTGCACCTAATAAGTGATTGAAAACCTTGTCGCGGGAGGAGCGAGGTCTCCATTACACAAGCCTGGGTTTGGTCGTGAGCTGTTGCATTAACGGTAACTCCTCAACCCGGATTAGAGCGGGTGCAATTTCTCTAATCTCACGACGGGCCGGACAACGTCGTGCGATGGCATTTGCTTGCACATGCATTGCACCTAATAAGTGATTGAAAACCTTGTTGTGTGTATAGTATAGTTTTAAGTCCTCCGTCTTAACTTCCTGAGCTGTGGTTGCTCACATCCTTATAGACATCGTGCAAGTGCTGGCTAAGAAGCGGCAACAACTACTCTGAAGCTAGCAACTGTTGGATCCTGGGGAGTGAGGAAAAACATTAAAGAATCAAAACATGTTTTACTTTTCATTTCTGATTAATGTAATAACTGAATTATAGTGACTATATATAACTTTTCTCACTTTCTTAAATGATTTGTTTAAATTACAAATTGTCTACTTCAAAGTGGGTTAGTCGTGGACGCCTTATGTAGATCAGGTCTAAGATAGCGGTTGTAAGGCCAACTTCTATCTTAGGGCGGTTTACACGGCGGGGGCTGTTACGACTCTACCGCTTCGAGGCGTGACAATGAGGGCTTGTAAGGTCTTTCCATTGTTAAGCTTAGACACTTGCAATTTTGTGCAATTAAAGCATTCGAGATATGCTCGCAGGGTTTTGTTTGGTTATTGCCTTACGTTATAGAGTATTGAAGAGTCTCTTTTTGGCATCTTCGAGCTTAGTTGCTGGAATTTGCTTACCAAATTGTCAAATGATGTAACGAAGCCATCAGGTAGGGTATTAAACCAAATTAGGGTTGCTTTTGTTGATGTATTAGGGAAAGCCTTGCACATAATCGTGTTGGAGAAATTGTATAAGCTCATCATGGTTCTAAAGTAGACAAGGTGGTCATCTAGATCAATGGTCCCATCATGCGAGTTAAGGTATGGTAAACTTGCAGCAATGTTTCTTCTAGGATTAAAAGGATAAAAGGGCTCTTGGCAACTATGGAGTGTAATGCGCAGGTAGATGACTCACCCTTCTTTTAGCCGCATCACTGGATGTATGATGAATGTGTTCATCTAGCTTGTCAATTCGAGGTAGGCATAGTTTGTCGACCACTTAGCTTGTTGCCATGCATTCATCTTGCGTATACGTTTTGCCACTATTGCAATTCAGTCGTTCACGTAGATCCTCATGGAATTGCTAGTCAGGCTGAGTTTGGTCGTATGAACATGCCAAGTATGTAATTCATAAGTCATGACTTGGGTATGGTTTTGAGGAAGAGTTGGCACTTGCCTCGTTGTTAGGGCGTTTTTAGGATGCATTTTTTAGCGTCACAACATCTCTGCATAGGGTTAGGTTAAGACTCCTAGGTCCTTTTACTTTCTTCAAGAATTTGTTGGATAAGAAGTTTAAGCTCTTGGATTTCGGGATTTTGATTATCTTACTGTACCATGTGATGAGGGCATTGTATCGCTACCATGTGGTTGAGATGTATTGGTGTCGTCCAAGTTTGATGCATGAGGGTTGTTGTTTTTGCTCTTAGCCATCTTGTCTATGGTGGCCTGTAACAGTAGATGCCAAAATATTGATCTTAGATAAATCAACTAAAAGAAAGCAAGGATAAGCTAAGCTTGGATAGGTTGGATAAAGGCCTTAGAGGAGGTTGGGCTACTTTAGCTCCTTACTTCTCAATACTTGCAAAAAGCTACCAAGGAGTAAGACCTTAGGAGCACTCTGACGCTTAAGTCAGCACGAAAGACAAGGAAGGAAAAGTGAAGTGGGCAATCGAGTACTGGAGCCTTTATGGGAGGTGTTCACTCGATGTGTGTATGTGTAAGAGGGGAGGATTCGATCCCCTTACCCGATGGCTTACTACACCTCTTATAATACATGAGGGGTGCGACTATTTGGATATGTGGAGGTTTAGGGTTCGCTTATATTAGCTGTTGGCAGGTGACATGCACCATAGAGTTGATAAGGTCTACAATCGTGTTAGTAGCTACATCTGTGATATAAGAATTTGACATACTTAGGGGTTATCGAGTATATGCCATTTGTACCATGGATATAAGGCGGCAATTAATGAGCTATAACTGGGTGCCAACACTAAAAACAAAAGAGGAATAAAGATAATGGGAGGCTTGTAAGAGCTCGATTAAGGATGAGTCAGGTCCCGAGTCTTAGGAGTTCATAAGAATGTCCTTACTTAGGCTCATGGGATGTCCTTGCTTGTTCTGCTTGAATAGGGCGGGATGACATAACGGGATTGGCGGTCGGAGGCGAGCCCCCTAGATAAGTTATCGGGATGCTCGTAATGAGGCCTTCAAGCAGGTTGCGATGCTTGAGGGAGAAGGACTGCTCACTCATATGTTTGTTGATGGGCTCTTATGGGTCGGCTTATGAGTCGAGCTTCGAGTTGGGTGAGAATTGGATGTCAACAACGTGGTTGGTCAAAAAAAGAAAAAAATTAATTACTTTCTTAGGATAAGTTTAAATAAGCTTAGTTGAGTCAAATTCCAACTATAGCCTATTAAGTAGCCCATATGTTATGTTTGGTCTCGATATCCTAAGTTAGGTTGAGTTTATGGCTTTAGTTTTCTAATTCAACTTAAGTTTGAACTTAAAAACTCCGCCATTTTAACTCAATGCAATTATATGTCTAGTTAAGCATGATAATGAGATCCTCTTGCTTGCAAAATTATATATACAATAATCATTCTTTTCATTATTGATTATGATTTAAATTCATATATATATATGATTTGAGATGTTTAAATGTTTATAAAATCAAAAGCGAAATTATAGTGAATATATGTTTGAAGTCACAATTACTTAAATTTGCAAGGGAATGGATTTTAATGAAAGATCAATAGCTAAATGGAAATTTCTTAGCTTGCCTTTTGATCTTTTAATTGAGGAAAAGATATTAATTGATCAAACCTACTTCATCTAGCAGAAGTAGACTATATCTAGTTTTGTCAAATTCGAATTTTTGGCAAATCAAATTTAAAATTATATTTCATAGTTTACCTCTAGTGATGATATATATAGGTAAAAATATAATATATAACTCAATAGTTCTAAAGTTGCTTTTGCTTATTAGTTATTAGGATTTAAAGAAGTAATTAAGAAACATAAAATTATTTATTTATTTATTTTTGCTTTAATCCATATTCATGCATTCCTACAAGAAAATCATTAATAACAATTACGAATTCAATATTATAGAATTAACAAAAACAGCTAAAAATAATTGAAGCTAACATCTATCAAGGAAAAGGATCAATAATTGTGGATAGATGTCGGTTTGCTATTTCCCATACAACATCCAGTCAATAATTGACTTACTTTGTCACTGTAACAAAAGTGAAACTCGTGCAGGGTCCAGTCTCGTTTCTCCATTGCGCTTTTTGCTTTTACACTTTCTACTGCAAATTTACAAACAACACCTTTCAACCAACATGCATTACACTCGTATGTTCTTTTCTTTTTTTAAATTAATTTCCTCTTCCTTCAGTTACCAACATGTTAAGGTCAAAACTAAATTGATATATCTTTCAACCAAGGCCAAATGTAGACACCATCTGAAGGCAACTTCATTTAAACCTGACTCATATAGATATCGTTAGAAGTAAAGAGTATTTTAAGAAAAATACTACTACGTCATACAAAAAGATCTTACGCATATATCTGCTCAAAAATCAAATATATTAATTAAATAAATATTATATATTCATAAATACAATTTCATGATATTTTGATTTAAAATGTTAAACTTATAGAATCGGTCATTCTTATAAAAACAACTAATTATAATAGATAAATAAATGCTAAGATTCATTAAGTGAGAGATTAATAACGACAAAAAGATTCAAACCTGTATTTCTATCACAAAGCTTTTGATTTTAAAACGGAGGTGATATACGTGTTGCTCAATAGATGGTAAATCCATAGGATATTTTCAAACTTTATATTGAGAAGACATGACATCCACAAATTTCCACAGCTTTATGTCAAGAGAAGAGCTAATACTCCCGTAAAAATATACCAGGAAAGCTCAATTTTCTATTTAACATCATGCAAAGTATATAGTAAAAAGACAATTGAGCAATTTAGAAGCATTCTAAAGAGGCTTTTTGTTTTTGGCATCATCGATGATGCCGGCCAAAATAAAGACAGTTTTGTCGACCACTCGTGCTTTGTACGTTTTGCACTACCATTATTACCATCTAAATAGCTCAGATATTACAAAAATGTCAGACACAAGAGCAAGACATGACAACCAAACCATAGCCATTGTTTATTTCTTACAGGGATCTACAACCGCACACGTGCCTCATCACCATCTGATTGGAACCCTTTTTTTGTTTTTTGTTTTCATCGTTTTAGTACTTTATTCATTTTTAAGCATTATTTTAAAATTGGGTGTTCAGATAGTTAATGATTAAAAAAAAAAAAAGCGAAAATAATTCGGAACAGATACGAATCTTATATAAAGCAAGGAAAAAAAAAAAGTCATTAGTGGCAATTTCTTATTAAACTTATGAGAAAATATATGATTTATGTAATAGTAATAACACAATTCACAACAACACCAAATGTGCAATTCTACCAAGTGCGCAGTCCTTAATCTGTTATATAATTATAAAATAATATGATTATTTATGTTTAATCGATTTTTATATTCAAAACTTACCGCCAGAATTGACTATAAGAAAATGCGGATTTAAATACTATAAATTTGAATTGCAACCCCTAGATGGCATCACATACTTGAGCCAAATTGCTGCCTAGATTATGATGGAGAACCTAATGGGGCTGACTTGGCAAAATATGGACTAAGACAACCTTTCTTTATCGAAGCTTAGCAAACCATCGAGGACATGGTCAACTATGCACACTGACCTCTTCAACGCGTTCACAACATGCCCCCACCATCAGTTACCCCATCAAAAACACAGCTATACAATAAACAACGAGTACAAATTTTCACGTGTTCACAAATGCTGCATTTCTCTCTGTATCCCTTTCAATCAATCGGATGTTATGTATAAGTAAATTTGAATAGAAATGATATTATATCAAATAGTTATTACACATAGTAGGATGTGATCAGTGAAGATAAAACCTTTTAGTAAAAAGAAATTTTGATCTAAACAAATAATACATTAAATATATATATATTTTTTTTTTCTGACCTGGACAACCTTAAATACCATAAGAAAACAAGCAAAACATCCTCAAGTGGGGAGGAAAAAAAAAAAAAAAAAGCCTATAAGAAAATCGACTGTCAATTGTATTGAGACGAATAGAGAAAAATGGAGTCATCTCATATGGAAGAAGTTAGACAAATCTGCCTTGATGGCTGCTGTCCTACACTACTGCTTAACCTCCCGGAGACTCGAAGCACGGCTTCGACTCCTCGGAGCACGTTTTCAGTCAGTCGCCGTGATTTCACCACCACCACCACTTCATCCATATTTCCAAACACCCGGTTCACTAACCATGAGTCTCTTCCATCCTTGCAAGAATCATATGAAGAGTTCACCAAAGTATATCCACGGCATGGTGAAACAGATCAAATCGACCATATAAGAGCTCAAAAGTACTACCACCTCCAACATCGTAACTACACTTGCCTTGACTATATTGGAATAGGCCTCTTCTCTTATTCCCAACTGCATTATCATGACTCCCCGGTATCTCAGGCTGCTTCATCCTCTCAAACTCCTCCAAGATCGGACTTCCCTTTCTTTTCCATATCATACAAGACTGGAAGTCTCAAGACTCAGCTACTTCTAGGAGGTCAGGGATCGGAATTGGAAGCCGCGATGAAGAAAAGGGTCATGTCTTTCCTTAACATCTCCGAAAGTGAGTACTGCATGGTTTTTACTGCGAACAGAACTTCAGCTTTCAAGCTCTTGGCAGAATCCTACCCTTTTCAATCCAGTAGAAAGCTTTTATCAGTCTATGACTATGAAAGTGAAGCAATGGATGCTATGATTAGTAGCTCGGAGAAGAAAGGCGCCCTCATTATGTCGGCTGAATTCTCATGGCCTAGGCTTAAGATTCAAGCAACAAAACTTAGGAAGATGATTGTTAGTAAGAAGAAAAAGAAAGAGAAGAAGAGGGGGCTTTTTGTCTTCCCTGTCCATTCGAGAGTTACAGGACGTAGATATCCTTATCTGTGGATGAGTTTGGCACAGGAAAATGGTTGGCACGTTTTGCTTGATGCTTGTTCCTTAGGACCAAAGGATATGGATAGTTTTGGCCTGTCTCTTTTCCGTCCAGATTTCATTATCTGCTCCTTCTATAAAGTATTTGGTGAAAACCCTTCCGGATTTGGATGCCTATTTGTGAAAAGATCTAGTGTTCCTATTATGGATGCTTCTAGTAGTGTCGGTATTGTCAGTCTTGTTCCTGGAAAGAAAGTGCTCAAAATGCCAGATGAATCTTCTGGAGCCGTTATAGAACTCGAAGGGGCAAGCGCAACTGCATTCGGGTTGCCAGACGATGAAATCGACACATCGAACTCTTTTTCAGGTCGAATAATAGCGCAGAGTCCTACTAAAGTACCGGAACAAGGAGAAAGTGACATAAATTCCGAAGCTGTGAGACCAGAAGAGGGCAATGTGATGTTGAAAAATGCAGAAAAGGAAAGCAAAAGAGAGGCTCTAGACATCACATGTTATGGGTTAGATCAGGTTGAATCATTAGGAATGATGCAGGTTGGTAACAGAGGAAGGTTCCTGATTAACTGGCTAGTGAATGCTTTATTGAAGTTCGAGCACCCTAACACAGAAGGTGTTCGGCTAATCAAGATATATGGACCCAAGATCAAGTTCGACCGAGGACCTGCATTGGCATTCAATGTCTTTGATTGGAAAGGAGACAAGGTTGATCCTGTTCTTGTTCAAAAGCTAGCTGATCGAAGCAATATCTCCCTGAGCTATGCATTCTTACAACATATATACTTCTCAAACAAGTATGAAGATGTGAAGGCAAGAGCTCTTGAGAATCGATCGATTGTGGTGAACGGAACCGTTACAAACAAGAAGAAGGGCAGGTCTGATCAGGGAGTAAGAGTGGTCACACTTGCCCTGAGTTTCCTGTCGAATTTTGAGGATGTTTATAGAATTTGGGCATTTGTTGCGCAGTTTCTAGATGCAGACTTTGTGGAGAAAGAAAGATGGAGATATACAGCTCTTAACCAGAAAATGATTGAAATTTAGTCCAATTCATTTGTTCATTCCTTTCTACAAAGTGTTCCTCGAGAGTGCTAGTACAGGGAACTTGAAATCAAAGTGTGCGTGTGTGTAACTTGTCTTATCAAAAAGCTATTTTCAATATATTCTTTCATATTAAGAGATCATCTATTCACTTCAAAGAAATGAACTTGGTTTCGTTTCAATACCTATATAGCATGTCCTTTCCAAATAAATGGAATCAGCAGCCACGATGGAAATCCAAACTATGCTACAGAAAGAAATAGGCTAATTAGGAAGCATTTTGCTTTCCTGTGGAGTCAATTTCTTATCAGAATGCATCGAGGGGATTGCTCCATGTCTTTTGATTTCCTCGTAAGGTATGCGACAATCATGAATACCCTCTTTTTAACTTCCATTCTGATGGACAAATGCATGTCAACCGTGCTAGTGTCAAATCATTCTCAAAATATATAGACACATTTCAATTTTGACCACTAATTTTGCAACCAAAACCATTGAGGAACTATAAAGTAGTTGGTATTAGTAATGGAACACACCACCATCATAAGATATTGATTTGCAGCTTGAGGGCTTTGCAGTATCATAACTCGACCCATCTTCATCGAGCTAAAGTTAATCTTTGTTCTGCTAGCAATCCTGGGCACTCGTTTAGTACAGCAGCTCACTTGTGATGTAGGGCTCTCAATATAAAGAAGACGCTCCAACATCACCTACATGTCTGTCCACTGAGAATAACAACACTGCATCAACTGATGCTGCGCATTCTGCAGGCAGTTAACATAGTAACTACTGCATACAGTTAATTGTAACTACATTGTCTCTCAGGTACATATACTGCTTAATCAATATCAGGATCACGATTCAGATAACAAAATTTTACTTACATTGTTCTATTACAATAACAAATCGTTCAAATCATATCTCCTCTTGAGGGGCATAGATGAATGGTCTAGCAAAGTTTCAAAGGAAATGAATGCACATTCAGATTATTTAGAAATAAAAAGCATCCTAGCATGGCACATATGGATATTCGTGCATCTAATTGTAAGCTACTTGGAACTCAAAGTGCATGGAGAACTGCAGGAAGGATTTAGTATTGGCAAAGAAGCCTTAGGAAAGAGCGGAGATCACCTTACTTGACAGCTAGTAATGAGCCAGTCTTATATGGAATCTGACGCTGCTGGTTTTGAAGGTGAGAGAGATATATGGTTCATCCTATGGGAAGAAATCCAAAGAAACGAAATTCGGGAAAGGAACATTCTAACATTATCAGTAAGTGCTAATGCAAACATAAGTTGATGTAAGAAGTAACTTAATTTCCTCCCCTTGCATCAGAAAAACTTGTGAAGCAAAAGCCATGATTGCTTATAAAATAACGAGGAATTACTAGTATGGCTTGAAGCTTGCATGCATTCAAACCAAATAGGTATTTTCTGTGCAAAACACAAAAATTGTATGATGCCGGTCATTCAAAATTATTACATATTTTGGGAGGTCATTCCGTTCTCTTAGTGAAATTTCAATTGCCAAAACAGCTTATATTGCCAACATAAGTTGAGTGAAACCTCATCTACTACCTATAATGCAGGTCATTGGCGATCTGTGATACGGATTCAACTTGTGCAAATTTGTTTATACAGATCACAACCAGAAGATGATTGAAATTTAGATCCATTCATTTGCTTGTTCCTATTGCAAAGGGTTTGCTACGACTAAGGGTGCTTCTAAAGGAAAACTGACATGGAGGAGTTTGAGCGTGTGCATAGTTATATTCAAATAGAAAAAAATATTGTTTCATATCAAGAAATCATCTTCAAAGCAAGCAGACTTGGTATTGGCAAAGAACAGACACATCTCTGCCCATTTTCTTCTAGCAAAATTATCCTTCTCCTCCCAGCTGTCCCTACGTACTCACTATCTACAGAAGCTCACTTGTAATGTGGGGGCAGTGATGATCAAACTAACAAAGTTTCAGAGTAAAGGGATAGCATATTCGAGATATCTTGGAACTCAAAGCATCCTAACTTGGCATAGATAGTTTTTCATGCATCTCTTTGAGATCTAGTAGGTACAACTATACAATAAGCAGGTGGAAAAACTGTGGCAACATCACAGAATGTATCACTCGTTGGAACCCTTTATTGGTAATCTGTAAATCTTTTATCGACCTTTCTGTGCAAGAATTTCAAATGAATGCAAATTATTCGAGAAAGGAATTGAGATGCTGAAGTTCCCGATGGGAGTGCATTTTTGGTACAGAACCAAAACAAATCCAGAGATTACACTTGAGAGTTGGTATGAGTAGACTACAAGTTCAACGAAATGCTAATGGCAAGAAACATAGGTTGGCATAAGAACATGTTGCCTTCTCTTACAAGATCAACACTTGCAAAGTAAAAAGGCATGATTTCTTATTGTTGAGCTAAATTAATTTCACGAGAATTTAGGCTAGCTTAGCAGCAATTTAGGTTTGACTCAACAGATAACACCTCATGAATCCACAGCGCTACTCTTATTATGAATCACGCTTCTTAAGGTTGCCTCTTCCAAAATGATCATCTAGCAGTTAGACCTCTTAATTCTTTGCTGCTGCTATGCTTTCGGATCTGAAAAATGGTAAATAAGGGGTAAACCCTAGAGCCCGATAAGTAGCCAATATCCATCTCCACCAGATCAAGCACGGTTTTGTGCATAGATATAAAAATTCCAATGCTGCAATACCTCGTACGAGTCTGAAAAAGGGTTCCATAATCATTTGTTCAAAGAATTCAGTACTTGAATTACTCATGATTTGAAAACTTTAGATTGGAGACACAAATCTAAGTTAGTACGGTTTCTTGATGATCATAACCAGTTACTCACAGTCGGAATTTTTCGGTGATCACTTTAGCAGGTGACAAGCCCCAATCACGTCACGGTTAGTAGCATTGACACTGCAATAGCCCTATTTAGGAGTTAGTCACAATGTTGTCAACGGTACGGTCCAATTGGTTCAATCTAACCTGTTCATAATACACGCCTAAGTTACCTTTTAAAAGTTTAAAAAGTTTATTGTATTTGAATAAAATAAATTATTAATATTGCACTTTATAGTTCAAATAAAAGATTTTATCATAACACCATTAATTGACATTGACATGGCACATAAAATTGATATTTGGATACTCTAAAAAAACAAAATATCACAACTAAAAAGAAAGCAATGAAATAAATAATAAAATTAATTTTTTTTAAATGTGTAGGTCCTAAGAGTAAGCAAAAGGGGAATGAATTAGTTACTTAAAAAGTTTTAAACTTTTTGCAAAATTAAATAAAAACGTTCCCTTTGATTGTTTATATTACGCTCTAAAATAATAAAATTGTAACAGTCTCGTCATGCAAATCATTATATGATCAAGACCTTACAATTGCTATCTTAAAATTGATTTACATAAGATATCTATAATTAACCTGTTTTGAAGTAAAATACTTCACAATTAAATATATTATTTGCATGTAGAAGTATGAAAAATATATACTAGGATTTCAATTTTCCAATTATTATTACATGATTTACTAACTTAGCCTTACTTAAGTACATAATTTAATATTAAAAGATTAAAAAATAAGAACTAAAACCTCAAAAATGTAATTAACAATTAGTTTTATATCATCACTCCTCAAGATCCAACAGTAGTTAGCTTTAAGATAGTTACACTATTGTTTCCTAGGTAGTATCAACAATAACATTTATAAGGATATAAGTAACCAATCACTCAATGACCTGAGATGAAAATATGAAACCATACATTAAGTACAAGTAAGGTTTTCATCTAGTTATTTAAATGCAATGTAACAAACAAATATTGTCACACAAAGTTTTCTGGTCAGTGGTGAGATTAGAGAAATTACACTCATTCTAATTTAAGTTGAAGAGTCTAGTACACATTCAATAGCTTACGGCCAAATTCAGGCTTGTACAATAGAGACACCACTCTTCTTGCGACTACCATCGAACCACTATCTTCATCCTTATCGCAATCTCTTCTTCTGTCACTTAATTCGATTAAGGATGAACAAGGGACCATTATGCTCCGGCACTCTTCCTTTCGCAAGTATTAGTATTTGGTCGAACAATCCTAAACATTTTCCTTAATGAGATGTAATGCATGTCTGATTTAAATTTACGAGTCATATATTT
The DNA here is from genome assembly GCA_024138005.1 of Lumnitzera racemosa. Lineage (NCBI taxonomy): Eukaryota > Viridiplantae > Streptophyta > Magnoliopsida > Myrtales > Combretaceae > Lumnitzera > Lumnitzera racemosa. Next base: position 110,079,986 of record JAMXBC010000004.1, read on the forward strand.
AATTAAGTCCAATTTAAGGTATTCAATCATTTCATACAAATCAAACAATTCAATCCAAAGCATTAAATTGAAATCATATAACTAAACCCAAAAACATGTACACATAAACATACTCATAATCAAATTATCTAATAAGAACAATCAAATTATCTAACAAACATAATTGTGTATAATCTTAAGCCTCCTAGTACTATAAAACAGTATTCTGAAATACGGTAACGTATTCGTCCTAAACTTACCTGAAGCCTCTGATTTTCTCACTCAAGTTTGATAAAGGGTTAAATTGTTGCTGCTCTCTTTTATATAATAAATATCATTTTAGTATTTATACTCATATATATATATATTATAATATCCCATAAATTAACAATCAAGATATGAACATTTGAGTAATAGGAAAAAATCCTGTCCTTGTACAATTAGGATAAATAGTTTTTCTAGGGTATTTAGGAAAGTAAACTTATTAGGTTAAAAACTTATGAGAAACATGATAACTTTAATTAAGGGATTCTCGTACATTTGAAAATCTATTATATAATAAGAATATCAAGAATACAATTAAAATAGTGTAAATTTACTCTATATGAGACTGTAAAGTCGAATTTATGGCAATCATACATAAATTTAAGACTTTTGAAAAAAGTTATCCAATTGAGCACAAACTTTACGACTAAAATAGAAAAATTAGTTGAAGTAACTCGATAAAGTTAGATTTTGAAAATAATTATCTAAAATCCTAATTTTACTCTTTGAAGTATAATTACTTAATATGGTACAAAATTGCTTAGAATCCTTAAAATCGATTCTGAAATATAATGAAAATTTTAAATAGAAAAATTAGTTGAAGTGATATGGTAAAGTTAGATTTTGAAAATAATTATCTAAAATCCTAATTTTTCTCTTTGAAGTATAATTACTTAATATGGTACAAAATTGCTTGAAATCCCTAAAATCGAGCTTGGAATATAACGAAAACTTAAAAATAAGTTAATTAAGCTATAAAATGAAATAATATAGTATAATTTACTATATAAGTATACACGCATTTTTATGAGTATGTTCAGTATAAATAATAATTATACTCGTATGTTATTCCGAAAGCCTAAAAATATATATAATACATAGTGCTACATGACTCCGACCTATTAGCGTTCAAGTAGTTTGCATCTTTTATAGAAAAATATATTTATAAGCTAGGTCAATAGGTGTAATATACTAATTATAAGCCCCAAAGTTCAGCCAAGTAACCGTAGGATTGAACGTAGAATCCAAGGTTTAGGGTGATCGGCTAAAGGATCCGATCACACCCAAATCATAAACTATTGAGAGAAATATTAGTAAAAATGACCCCGTAAACTTAAATTTAAGAAAATAAATAGTAAAATAGGAGACTATAAAATTTTCAAATTTTAAGCATAATAATTGCTAATTACTGAAAAGGCAAAAAGTGTAATCTAATAACTAATAAACTACTAAAGATAGATTATATGTATACTAAAAATTTTAGAATGACCAAAATAATATTTAGGAATGTTCACGTGTATCCACATGTATTTACGTGTAAATAAAAATACGCGTAATTACCTAAATTGACCGAAAACTAAGCAAATAATTAAAGAAAAATATAAAATAATTATGGAAAAATCAGAAAAAAATTAGAAGAGGATAAGCTGATGCAAGATCAGGTCATGGTCAAAAAAAGAAAAATTGGCCAATAAAAATTGAACAACTTAAAAGCCAAAAATCAAGGAAATTGGACAAAGTCTTATCAAATTAATGCATAATAATTACAAAAATCGTCTATAAATAGCAAGAAAAATTCAGAAGCTCATTTGGACAGATACAAATCAGAAAAAATTAGAGAGAGTTGAAAATTCGAGAGAAAATCCAAAAAATAAAAAAAAAATAAGAAAAACTGTGCAGTTAGGGATTTTAAAGGGAACCTACACCAGACGAGGAGCTAGGAGTGGACGGCTACCACCACCACACGGTGGTGGCAGCGCCCAGGCCGGCGGACAAGGCCATGGCGGCCCGCGGTGGCCGGAGCCACCCAAACCGGTGAGTCCAAATTCTAGCCCGATTCTTGTGAAATTTTGTAAAAATAGTAAATATAATTAGAAAATTATGAATTTTGTTATTCTAGGATATTTTTGTATGTAGTTTTTAGGAAAAATATTATTTAGATGAAAACATGTCCCGTAATATAGAGTCCTTAAGAAATCATGCAAAACCGAGCACATTTCGGTTTAGAAATAAATGACCTTAGGAGTATAGTTTGGAGCTCAATTTTAGGTAATAATATGAAAAATGTAAAAATTTCTCACAACATGAGTAAATTCGGTACACTAATATGGATTTAAGTGTACCGGATGGAATAAAATGCTGACTAGGGGTAGTAATTGTATTTAGGAGATCGGGAAGTAATGTGATTAATTTCACATTATGGGTTGAAACGGATTTCTAGGGTTGGAATCTAAAACATTACTTAGAAATCGAACTAAAAACCTAATTTAGAAATCGATGCGAAAACCGAACCCGAACCTAACCCCAAACCTAAAATAATTATAAAAGACTTAATACCTAGATAATTAGGTATATTTAACCTTAAACAAAACCTAACAATAAGCTTTATCGGATAAAATGAACTTATAATATTATATGAAATACTGAAACCACGTTCGTGTTATAGGGATGATCGGCGATGGCCTGAGCAAATCGGGCCTCGAGTGAGTGAGCGAGGAGTTGAGGTAAGTTGGGATTAATACGATGCTGTATTTTGGAGGCTTAAGATTATGCTTGGTTGTGCTTGTTAGATAGAGAATGTGTGCATGTGCTTGATTATGGGTGATGCTATGATTCTGTTTATTGCTCTGGCACATATTGTATGACTTGTACGAAAAGATTGATCACCCTAAACTGGACTTAATTAAATATCCGACCAGTAATTATAATCGGACATACATGGCAACCCGTTAGGGAAACTTAGGACTCTCCGGCCAAATACTGATCCCTTCGGAAGGGATAGCGCAGGATTATAAAATGGTCCATTCTTCATCCTCAGTCGAACTAAGTGACATGAGAGGAGGTCACGGCGAGGGTGAAGACAGTGGTTCGAAGGTAGTCACGGGAGAAGCAAGGTCTCCATTACACAAACATGGGTTTGGTCGTGAGCTGTTACATTAACGGCAACTCCTCAACCCGGATTAAAGCGGGCGTAATTTCTCTAATTTCACGACGGGCCGGACAACGTCGTGCGATGGCATTTGCTTGCACATGCATTGCACCTAATAAGTGATTGAAAACCTTGTTGTGTGTATGGTATAGTTTTAAGTCCTCCGTCTTAACTTACTAAGCTATGGTTGCTCACATTCCTATAGACGTCGTGCAGGTGCTGGCTAAGAAGCGGCAACAACTACTTTGAAGCTAACAACTGCTGGATCCTGGGAAGTGAGGAAAAATATTGAAGAATAAACACATATTTTTAAGGTCTAAGTTTTTATTATTTTTCATTTCCGAATGATGTAATGATATAAAAAAATACTATAGAAAAATATTGTAAACTTTAACTGCAATAACTGAATTATAACATATATATAATTCCTCACTTTTATAGGTAAATGATTTATTTAAATTACAAACTGTCTACTTCAAAACGGGTTAGTTGTGGACGCCTTGTGTAGATCAGGTCTAAGATAGCGGTTGTAAGGCCAACTTCTATCTTAGGATGGTTTACACGGCGGGGCTGTTACGACTCTGCCGCTTTGAGGTGTGACACTAATGTTACTAGTAACCATAAGAATATGGATCTTGATAATAGAATAATAAGTATAATAATATTACTAATAATATGAGATAATATGCAAAAGTAATTGAATTAGTATAAACCTAATTGGTCAGATATCTCCTCTTTATAAAATTCATTAGAAGCATTCATAAGTGTAATAATGTTTTAATTACATCTAGACATAGATATATAATCATACAAATTAATAAGAAATTAATTGAAAAATTTAATATTTGAAAGATACTCTAGAAATTATGATTTATGATAATGTCCATAGAATTAAGTTGAATTCTCATGACTAAGAGAAAATTTAAACGAAGTAACCATATAACTCAATATTTCACTTTAGGCTTATTTATATGAAATTTTCTTAGAAATATTAAGTTTATTGGAACTAGTCGCTGTAACATAGAGTTTCGTAATTTTAAATATAGTTTATGATAAATCTTTTAGAATCAGCTACATGATCTTAATAATTAATATTGGTGAGTAAAATGTCATATAAGATGTATATAAATAAGTCCCCAATAATTAATATAACTTAACTATATATTATACATCACTAATATTTTTACTGGTAATAACTTTAAACCTCATCCGAAATAACGATACGTGGGAAAAAAAATTTTCGACTATGTATTATTCTTTAGTAATAATACTGATGATGAAAAGAAGGAATATTCTTTTAATATTGTAGCAATTAAGATAAGTATTGAATAAAATATCTATAAAAAATTATATATATAAAGGCGGTGAAATTAGTATATAAATATATGGCTTTATGCCACTTACAAGTAGAATCAAGGGGATGGGGCGAGAGAAAAAGAGGAGAGGAAAAAAAAAATAGAGAGAGAGAAATGGCTAGAGAAAAAGAAGAAGAAGAAGAAAAGAGGACTAAAAGATTTATTTTTCAATGTTCGATACCTTTAGGACTTCCAAGTGAGTACAACCCTAATGTTCTAGATTTGTCAAAGTGAGCTTTAATATAGGTAAGTGAAATCAATAGCATTTCGGGGTATTATTTCAAAATATCTAGAGACCTTGATACGTATTGGCTTGTGATTATAGTTAGTTGATTATGTGTGTGCAATGCTTATGGTTAGGTTTTGATTGCTATGATGGGAGTTAAGCTCCATATTATGATTGTTCTATGAATATTGTTATGCTTGAATTATTTTAGCTTAGTCGAATACCCTAAAAAGATGAACTATCAAACTCAAACTCGGCTTAATACCTAATTTGATATGCATTGCAACCTAATAAGGGTAACAACTAGGATTCTTGAGCCAAACATGAACTCTTTTCGATAAGGATAGTTGAAATGGTCCTTTCCTTACTCTTAGCTGAAACGTCACGGTAAGGTTAGGGACCATGATTCGCAAGTGGTCACGGGAAGAGGGTGTTCTCCATTGTATGAGCCCCGGTTTGGTCTTGATTCGTGAGTATATGACGTTAATCTCTTCAACCCAGATTAGAGCGGGTATAATTTCTTTGATCTCATGATAAAACGAATAGCATCGTACGATGGCATATACTTGTACATGCATTGCATCTAACCTACTTGGTTGAGAACCCTACTTGTGATGTATTAGTTGCATACTTCTGTCTCTGCCTCACTTACTGAGCAAGCAATCACTCATTCTTCTATAGTTTGTTTTGTAAGTTCTAAATAGATTACAAACATTTACCTAAAACCGGAATACTAGTAAACCGGGACAGGGAGTGAGATGTAATAGGAAATGGCTGGTTATTACCCTTAAGTAGCGTTTAATATAAGGACTAGATTTGACAAAGAGAATTAAGTAGGACAAATATAAGGAGGATTGGACAGTATAAACATGTTGTACTATGTTTGATTTACACAGTATTGGACAAAAAATTAATATTAAAAAATTAATTATTTATATTATAAAATAAATAATTTTTTGTAATATTTAATAAAAATAATATTTATTAACTTAATATTATAACGTGGAAGGATATTTTTGGAAATGTAAAATATTTTTTGCTTTTGTCTAGTAAATTTTATTTTTATACTATAGTGCAAATGAGACAAAATTTAGCTATTTTGTTCAATTCATTAACCTAATTTTGTTTAGTCATCAAGCAAATTTACAAACCAAACATGGGACAAAATTTTTTATCCAATCTAGTACTATGAAAATTGTGCAACCAAACGTTATCTTAGTATTAACTCTCTTATCTTTTAAGAAAACTACACAGATCTTCTCAAGGAACTTGATAGTTTTCAATATTCTAGTTTATATATGAAATAATAGGTATATGTGGGATTTACTACTACTCTTTTATTAAGTCAAATTACAAGTTTATTTTTAACAAATTATTTCAAATGATTACTCCACATGTTTATATTAAATAAGTATCGAATTTGACACTTCAAAAGGGTAGAGTCGAATACACTTAGTGTAAACTAGGTCTAGGATAATAGCTGTAAGGACAGTTTCTATTTTATGATGGTTCACACGACATAACTGTTACGACTCTACTTTTTTAGGGCGTAACATACATGTATGTATATATATATATATATATATGATTTGAATCATTATTTTTAATTTAAAATTATAATTTTACTCAATTGTTTGAGTTTTATATTACCTATAACTAAACTAGTTTTTGATTCAATTTCTAAATCAAATCCTAAATTGGGTTCTATTTCAACTTTTGGTTATTATTTTTATTCGCAAACCATATGAATTCCTTCCAAAGTAATATGTGAAATTTATCAAATTATATTTGGGTATCTTAAATCTTCTATTGAGCTCCTAACCAGTATTCTGGTTTATATAGTACACTTTACTCCTAACTTAATTGTCGAATTTGCTCTCGATATAAGAATAACTTATATTGTTCACATAATTTCCTAAATTTACATTCCAAATCAAATTTATATTATTCTCTTGATATTATTAATTTAACTTAACATATTCCACTCATTTAATTTTTCAACTTCATATATTACCCATTATTACATAATTACACATAATACACATATCTAACATCCCCAACACTACAATTAACATCTCTCATCATCTACTAACATTTTAAGATGCCTAAACATATCATAAATAAAAAAATTTCATCAATTTAATATTAAATTATAAATTAAGCTTAAAAATTACCTTTTATTTATGATTTTAAAGCCTAAAAATTAAGTAAAATTTTAGAAAATCAATTTTAAGAAAAACTCTTTATAGCATTATGATATATCCCTTAGACAGTACACACAAAAATTTTGAGCTTAAAATTACATCATGAAAGTTATTTAAAACAAAAGCGAAAATTAGCTCAAGTTTAGTGATTTCTTAGAGCAGTATATCACGAGTCATAATTTTATCAAATTGTTATTTTTTCCTAAATCTACATACAAAAATATTCCAGAATATCAATTTTCATAATTTTATATACTTATTTGATATTTTTAATAAATTAGATAAAATCAGGTAGGAAATTAAACTTACAAAAACGAATAGCCTCCAACTACTAGCAGTAGCTCCTACTATGTCAGTAGCCCTTGGCAGTAGGTTAACAACCAGGTGGTGGTGGCCGTTCATTTCTAAGTAGTAGTTGGATATGCATTCTCCTTATATGCCTTAATTGCATAGTATTTTGTTAATTTTTTGTAAAAATACTCTCTCCCCCTTCCTTAACCACTCTTTACTTCTTTTTTTTTTAATTTCCATTTGATCAAAATGAATTATGGAAGAGGGTTTTTAAATTTATAGCTTTTTCTAAGGTTTTTCTTGCATTTCCCACTTGCCAAGGAACCATTAAAATTTTGTCAACTATTATAGAGTGTCATGTCTAAATAAATTAATGTCTAACTTAGTGGAACGTATTTGATGCATTACCCAAATATATCCAATAAGTAAAGCTAGACTTCAAAGAAATAAAAATCTAATAGACCTTACAAATCACACTATGTTGTAACATTATAATACTGTCTAATGTCTTTGAATTGGTCTCTGAATTTGCTTTTGATTTTTAAATTCGGTTCTAAAAAAAAATTGTTATCTTTTAATTAATGACTTGCACACTTAACACATTGATTAAACATCTTCACTCTTTTGTTACCATCAAAACAATGATAAGAGAATTTATCATTCTCCCCCCTTTTGATAATAATAATAAAACCCTTTTCTTAAAAAAATATTGAATGATATGTGAAAAGTTTTGTAATGCATGTCATATCAATTTTGTACAAATTATCATAAAATTTTTAAGTCTAAAAGTTTCAAAAACTCATTGTTTCAATACAATTTAAAATATTAGAATCAACCTTGTTAAATCGAACTAAATTATTTAATATTATACTTTAGCAGTTATTTATTCAATATTTTTCCTTATTTCTCCCCCTTTTTGTTATTATCATTCATTTTCACTCCCCTTGAATTTGATATATAAAGAAAGAATAGATAACATAAGGAAGAAAATGATATTTCATTCACAAAAGCTAATTACACCAGTTTGTCTCTGAATTAGACTCTTATTGTGATTTGGATTACAAAAGAAACTTAGACAGACATAAACAATACAAACTTGAATGGAAACTAACAAACTTGAATTAAATAGAATAAAAACTTGCAACAGAAATTGCAATTTAAACAGAAAAATTAAATTGACTTCTTTTTCTTTTTCTTTAAGTGATTCTTTTTTATTCTTGCTAGATTGCATGAAGGTAGTGGTAGAGGTGGAGCTAAATCGTTCAAAGGTAGCATCAAGATGGTTAATGAAGGAACTTGTGGAGTTAATTCCTCTTTTGTCGAATCAGATGCAATAGACAAGCTGAGTTCAGCATGTCATGATGAGAGATCAGTTGGAGTTTATGTAGTTGAAATCAAAGGATTTGGATTAGTGTTTGAACTAGAGATGTAGGAGATGGAGGTTGATCAAATTGATCATAGAGTGGAATATCTTAATGGTGGAACTTGTGGCTCCATTGAAGGTTGAGGAGGTAACATCACAGGTGAAGTGCTAGCTGAAGGAGTTGGTTTGGAAGGTGTGGTTTGTGTAACTTCTTTAAGAGATGATTGTAACTTAGTTAATAGCCAGTCCATCCTCACCTCTATCATATATTCGATTTCTTTCCTTAAAATTGCCTCATCTTTAGAAGTTTCACCGAGACCTTCCTTAAATTGAGGTTTTGAATCAAATTTCGAATCTTCCTTTGATTTTGATCTCCTTTTTCCTTCTTTATTTCCATCTTTTATCCTATCTTGATATGAAAATCTTTCTTACTTTTCTTCTTCTTTCCTCTGAATATCTCTTTGCTTTTCCTTTTCTCACTGACCTTTTCTTTTAGTTCCGATTTAAACAATGATTTGGGTAATATGTTTTTCTTATACTTGTCATGTACATAGAAAGCCTAATTATCAGTATATTAGATCTTATTTTTCACATTTATACCCATGTAGTTAAAATGACTACTACTTATCACTTTTATGGGTACTTCTTCTTGGTAACCTTTAGCATTTTGATCCTTTTGTATTTACATAACTTCATCAAGGGGTTTCCAAAGGGTCTTTTCCTATTATTCGTGAAAGCATGCCTAAGAATCTGAGCAACCAAATCTAGTTTCTTTTTCCTTAACATAGCCACTATCGCCATTGCAACTTCCTTAGAAATACTTGTGGTACTTCCCTTCTTTGGAAGAATGCAACTTATCACCATTTTATGTAACATGCGCACAGTCAACTTAAAATTAAATATACTGACCTCCTTCCTTGGCTAGATCCTATCTCCTCTATTCAATTCCTTAAACACTTGTTTTCTTGATCATTTCATCAATTCCCTATCATTATTCATCTTGGGCAACTTAAAACATTTTTCAATATCTTCCTTAGTAATTTCTATTTTCTGCCCATTCACTTTAGATATCCACAAATCTCTTTATCGAATATCTAAATTTTCATTAAACTCGTGTAACAGCTCACCAAAAAACAAGATTTCAACAATACACATATTTTTGTACCCTAAAATGTTAAGGAATTCATTCCAATAGAACCTATTCTTCTGAAAGTACTAAAAGTAAAAAATACTAGGTTCTATGTATTGATTCTATTTAGAGGATGAACCAAAGTTAATTTGAGGTTTTACCTTTTTCTTTTCAGCTTTAATTTGCTCAAATTATTCTGTTATGGTTTCTAATTTTGGTTTGTACTTTAAATTAGACTCTTGTTATGGTTTTGATTTTGCCTCTAATGCCTTTTTCTTCACTTGTAGAACTCTTTTCCTCTTCTTTTGTTTCTGCCTCTTCTCTTGATACCTCTTTAGTTTCAGCCAACTCCTCACTGGATGAACTCAAACCTTCATCGACTTTTTCTTTTTCTTTTTCTTGAGAAATAGCTCTGGTCTTCTTAAAATTAGGGTTAAGGTTTGTAGATTGAGGATTTTCAGAATTAGGATTTTATGGTTATTTGTTTAGGTTTTGATTCATATTAGAATTAGATGGTCAATCAAACAAGGAATAGGGGTTTTCCTTTATATTGTTAGGATTTTTCTTGGTTTTGAATCTAAGCCTAAATGATTTTCTTGGAGCCATCTTATAGAGAGAGAGAGATAGAGAGAGCACGAGTTTGAGATATGGATAAAAATTTAGAGAGAATGTATGATGGACCGTCGACCTGATGACCTCTTACCCAAGATCATGTCGGAGGTCTAAAAGGTCTTACAAGAAGAATCCAGTCTTCTTAGCTCGCCTAAGACAAGCTCCAGTATCAGAAAGGCTTACTGTTGAACTCTTTATACACCCAACTCGAATGCACCCTACTCTGCTCTACCACGAGCACAGCTGTCAAGCTTACAACTCCTCCCAACGAGGTTGACTTGCTTAGTACCAAAGTCCTTTACTCCGATCTCCAAACCTTTCTCTACGAACTTATTACCACATCAAGCTCGGCCCTAGCACCTCACTTCCCTAGAGTATACCACCTGTCTTAGCCTTTTTCCGACATTGTATTATGTTCCTTTCATTTTGTTTATCTTATTTACCCTTTTTAACTTGTACTAGGTATCTTTATTTCATACTACCCTTTTTGTAATTTCATTATGTCTTTTTTTTTAGCCTAGGAACTTATTATAAATAGTCCCTTAACTTTTATAACCGAAATTAGTTTTTTGTTAATGAATATTCACTTACCTTGTTTTTATGAGGAAACCTTCTCTATGTTGCAACCCCACGCGCCCTTAACTCTTATCTAGTCTTAGTAGCTTGAGGTCAGTGGTGAGTGAACCTCAACCCCTTTGCTTGTAAGTCATATTAAGTAAAGGCCAAGTCATGTTATGCTCATTGATGAGTTATATCTAAAGAATAACTTCATGAAGCTACTGAGTTTTGTCTACCATTTGTGATTTCTTTGATATCTTGAAGGATTCGTTTTCAACACTACATTAAGCCCTAGTGATAACTTTAACTCCTAGGCACATTATATTAACCTAGTATAAAAGCTTGAGGTTGCAATCGAGAGCGAGTAATGGCATTGTTAGATTTTATTATGAGTATTATACATACTTTGTTTTACTCCATTCTCACAACTATGAAATGGAGTAGGTTGTTAAAGCATCATACAAAGTAGTATTGTATGGAATCGCTTGTTGGTTTGTGTGGTCGTTAAGATTTTGCAGTTAAATGTTGAATCTAGGTATACAAGGGGAGACAAGTGATGTTGAGAGTAATGCACCTGGGCATAGTCACATTGAGTAGATTCCTTAAACGATGGACAAACAAATTTAGAACCTCACCACCATAATGGCCAATCTAGTTGTTATCATGCAAAGGTTTGTAGATGCTTACCCTCATGATAGGCATGTTGAGTATGGTCAAGTGCACAAAATAGACTAATGAAGCTAGGACCTATGCTAATGTTGCTGTTAATACTCCATCAACTTACCCCATCCAAGTTGAAGGACATACAAGATGAGTACTTAAGTTAAAAGAAGTTGTTGGGAAAGAAGTAAGCAATGGCAAAGATGAAGATGAGCAGTTCCAATAATTTCATTAGTGAGAAATCCGAGCACCTAGAAGAATTGAGAATATTAAGGTCTAGGTTCCAAGCTTATTTAGAATGGGCAATGCCAATGAGTATATGGACTGGGAAGAAAAGATTGAGAAAATATTTGAATTATATGATTATGAGGATGAAGTGTGCATTCAAGTAGCTGCTTTAGAGTTTTCTGGTTATGGAACAATGTATTAGAAGAAGGTGTAGGCTACATGTTAGCAAGCCTGACGTGAGATAAAAACTTGGAATGAGATGAAGCGAGTCTTGAGGAATAGAGTTGTTGTTGAGCACTATGAGCAAGATACTTTCAGACGTCTTTAAGAGCTTAAACAAGATAACTAAATTGTGGATGAGTACATACGAGAGTTTTAACTACTAATGATCTGGAATCTCGAATTGTTACTAGATTCCTATCCGTACTACGACTTGAGATTGGAATTATGGTTGAAGTACAGAGGATAGGGACCTTAGATGAAGCCATACAAATTGTTTAAAGAGTCAAGCGGCAGAGGTAGAATCAACTCAATTGAGCTACCGTGCACCGACCTGAAGCGAATCAGCATAGCCCAAACCTGAGTCGACCTAATGATGGAAAGGGTAAGATGAAGGCCAATGAATCTAAAGTTAAGAGGGACTTAGGCTAGAGTTCAGGGCGGAAGAAAAGGGAGATTAAATGCTTTAAATGCCTTAGTTTTGGGCATATAGCTAATTATTGTCCAAATTGATGTGTAATGACCATCAAGGGTAAGAAGCCACAAATTGAAGTAGAAAGTACTAGCGAAGAAGAGGGAGCAGATGTTGAGCACTTGTTAGATCAGTACCAAGAAGATCTTGTAGCCCTCACCTAACCTGAATTTGGAGAATATTGTATGATCATTGGAAGAATTCTTAATGCCGTTGATGTAGAAGAGAATGAGTAGAAAGAGAACCTTTTCCATACCAAATGCCATGTGAATGGAAAACTATGTGCTTTAATCATTTATTGAGGGAGTTGTACTAATGTAGTGGTGCAAGAAGTGGTGAAGGCCCTAAAGTTGCTGACCTGTTCTCACCCTTGACCTTACAAGATCTATTGGCTTAATGAAAAAGGTATAATCAAGCTATTAGACCTTTAACCCCTGATCGAGCCCAAAAACTAGAGGGACTAGTGAGGTGAGTCCTCCTACTCCAATCGTCTCATGCCAAGGTCGAGTTTCTCCTCTCTACCAATCAACTCTATATACTAAGCCATATGACTATACACCTTTCGGAAGTTGTATACTGACTTGAGGAATGTCGAGACAGCTGCCAAAACTCGTGCACCTTTTTAGCTATGTCCGAGCTGACCAATTGCTCGACATCACTCTTACCAAGAGGCCAAGAGAGAGATGCCTTAGATTAATCCTTAGTCTGTAAGTCCTATAATCAGTTACTCGGAGTTTGGCTTGTAGAATTTAAGGCGATTGGGTAAAGGATTCGATTGGGCCTAAATTATCAAATAAAGTTAGAAATATTAGTAAAATTAATCCCGTAAGTTCAAATTAAAGAAAATAAGTAATAAAATAAAAGAATATAAAATTTCTAAAATTTAAATATATTACTCATTATTTATAAAAAAATACATAAAATACATTCCGATAATTAACGAATCACTAGAGATAAATTATATACATACTAAAAATCATAAAATAACCTAAATAATATTTAAGAATATTTATTTGTACTATATACGAATTTACATGTAGGTAAAAATATGCGTAATTACTTAAAATACGTGAAATTTACTAAAATAATGCTAAATAAATAAAAAAATTCATAATTAATTTAGAAAAAATAAATAAAAATCATAAAAAAAAAGAAATGATCTAGATTTGGGTTGTGGTAGCTGAAGAAAAGAAGAAAAAATTTAGCCAATTAAATTAGAATAACATAAAAGGCAAATTGGAATAAGATAAAGTAATTATCTAATCAAATTAATGCACAATAATTCCCCAAGACCTCTATAAATACCCAAAAAATTTTAGAAACTCATTTTTTATGTCTAGAATTTTAGAAAATTAGAGAGACATGAAATTGGGGGAAAATTAGGGTTTTACAAAAAATTACAAAAAACTGTAAGTTAGAGCTTTTAAGGAAAACCTAGACTCGACAAGTAGCTTAGAGTAGACAGCTACCACTACCATACAATAGTGGTAGCGCTTAAATGGGCCGACACACTCATAGCAACCAGTTTTGGCGAGTCTTAATTTTTACTCAATTTTTCTTAAATTGTTAAAAATATCAAAATTAGTTGAAAAATTATGAAACTTGTTATTCCGAAATATTTTTGTATTTAGTTTTTAAGAAGATGAAAATATATTCCGTGGTACATAGTCCTTAAAAAATTGAATAAAATCGAGCATGCTTAGAATTAGAAATAAATGGGCTTAAAAATGTAGTTTCAGACTCAAAATTTTTATGTAAACTACTTAGATAATATAGAACAATATTATGAAGCCCTTTTTCAAAAATGAATTTTTGAAATTTTTAGATAATTTTTAAGCCTTAAAATGATGCATAAAATGAGTTATTTTTTGTTAATTAAGTAATTAAATAGTTAATTACTGATTTAGTAAATCATTTTATGTTTTAAAATGTTCAAATCTAATGAAGTATGATACTTGTAGCATTTAGGGTGTTAGATGTAATTATTATGGTAATTATGTAGTAAATAAGTAATAGGGAAAAATAGAAATTTTAAGTTAATTTTGTAATTTAAGATAATTAGATTCGAAATCTGATTCGGAATAAATTTAGATATTTGGAATATTATTTGATGTTAGGATATGATATTTGAAGTGATGGAAATATTAAATATGTACATTATGTAGACATTAGGTGATAATGTGTAATATGTAACTATGAGAAATTAATAATTAGGAAAATATTAGTTAGAATTGATATTAAGATAATAATAGGAATATATAATAAATCTGATGAAAAACTTAAATTAGGGTAATTATATGAAAAATGTAAGATTTTCTCATAACGGGAGTGAATTAGGTAATTAAATTAAGATTCAAGTGTACCACATGGATTAGAATACTAGTTAGAGACTAAAAACGATATTTAGGACATCCGAAGATAATGCAATTAATGTCGCATTATGGGTCGGAATGATTTCTTAAGGTATACATATAAATCTCTAACCAAAAATTGAGTAAAATACGTAATTTAGAAATCGATGCGAAAACTAAAATAGAACTTAATATAATTCAAGAAAAATTGTAAAAGAATTAAAAGCGTAGATAATTAGGTATATTAAACCATAAAAAAAAAGATAACAATAAGTGTTATAGGATAAAACTAACTGATAATAGTTATATGAAAAACTGAAACCACATTTGTGTTATAGGAACGATCGGCGATAACCTAAGCGAGTCGGATCTCGAGTGAATGAGCGAGGAGTCTAGGTAAGTTGAGATTAATACGTTGCTGTATTTTTTAGGCTTGAGATTATACTCGGTTGTACTTGTTAGATAGTTAGTTGTGTGCATGTCCTTGATTATGAGTGATGTTGTGATTTTGTTGTTGTTTTGGCTTGTATGTGTGAAATGATTGATCACCCTAAATTGGACTTAACAAATATATGACTCGTAATCATAAATTGGACCTACATAGCAATCCATTAAGGAAAACCTAAGATTCTTCAGCTAACCACCGATCCCTTCAAAAAGGATAGCGCTAGATAGCATAATGGGTCCCTTCTTCATCTTTAGTCGAACTAAGTGACAGATGAGGAGGTCACGGCAAGGGTGAAGTCAATGATTCAAAGGTAGCCACGGGAGGAGTGGTGTCTCCATTGCATAGGTCTGGGTTTGGTCGTGAGCTGTTACATTAACGGCAACTCTTCAACCCGGATTAAAGTAGGCATAATTTCTCTAATCTCACAACAGGTCGGACAATATCGTGCGATGGCATTTATGTCGTACCTCGAAGTGACAGAGTCGTAACAACCCCACCGTGTAAACCATTCTAAAATAAAAGTTGGCCTTACAACTGCTATCACAAACTTGATCTACACAAGGCGTCCATGACTAACCTGCTTTGAAGTAAATAGTTCGTAATTTAAATAAATTATTTACCTAAGAAAGTGAATATATATATATATATATATATATACTAGAATTTAGTTATTACAATTAACTTTTACAACACTTCACCATAATCTATTTCCTAGTTAATACATTATTCAGAAATGAAAACTTCTAAGATAAGAGCGTAGACCTTAAAAATATATGTATGTTCTTCAAATGTTTTTCCTTACTCCCCAGGATCCAGTAGTTGCTAGCTTCAGAGTACTTGTAAGCCGCTTCTTAGCTAGCACTTGCACGATGTTTATAGGGATGTGAGCAACCACAACTCAGTAAATTAGGATGGAGGACTTAAAACTATACCATAAACATAAATAAGGTTATTAACCAAATCATTTGGTGCAATGCATGTTCAAGCAAATGTCATCGCACGATATTGACCGACCTATCATAAGATTAGAGAAATTATGCTTGCTTTAAACCAGGTTGAGGAGTTGCCATTAATACGATAGCTCATGACTAAACCCAGGCTTATACAATGGAGACACTACTCCTCCCACAACTGCCTTCAAACCATTAACTTCACCATTACTGCGATCTCCTCACCTGTCACTTAGTTCGATTAAGGATAAAGAATGGACCTATTATGTTATTTAGCGCTGGAGAATCCTAGATTTTCCCTAATGGGTTGCTATACAAGTTTGATTTATGTTTACAGGTCATATCTTTATTAAGTCCTGTTTAGGATGATCGATCATTTCATACAATATAAGCTAGAACAACAAATAGAATCATAGCACCACTCATAATCAAGCACATGCACACAACTAACTATCTAATAAATATAACCAAGTATAATCTCAAGCCTCTAAAATACAGCAATGTATTAATCCTAACTTACCTCAACTCTTTGCTTACTCACTCGAGGTCCAATTCGCTCATGCCATCGCTGAACATCCCTATAATACAAACGTGGTTTTAGTTTTTCATATAACTATTATAGGTTGGTTTTATCCTATAACACTTATTATTATCTTTTGTTTAAGGTTTAATGTTCAGTTATCTAGGTTCTCAAATCTTTTACAATTATTCTGGGTTTAGTTTAGGTTTGGGTTCAGTTTCTGCATCGATTTTCTAAATTAGGTTCTAGTTCGATTTCTAAGTATTGTTTTAGACTCGAACCTTAGAAACTCGTTTCAACTCATAATACGAAATTAATCACATTACTTCTATATATTCTAAATACCATCATTACCCCTAGTCAGTATTTTATTTCACTTAGTACACTTAAATCCTTATTAGTGTACCAAATTTACTTCTAATGTGAGAAATTTTTACATTTTTCATATAATTATATAAATTTAAGTTTTCTATCAGATTTATTATATATCCCTATTATTTATATAAGATCAATTTTTATCCTAATATCTTCTATTTATTATATTTCCAATAATTGCATATTATGTACCATCACTCATCATGTACATAATACATATGTAATATTTTTATCACTCTAATTATCATCTCCCAACATCAATGATCATTTCAAAATGTCTAAATTCATCCTAAATCAGATTTTACACCTAATTACTCTAATTTACAAAATTAACTTAAGATTTAGTATTTTTCCTTATTACTTATTTACTACATAATTAACCCAATAATTACATCTAATACCCTAAATGTTACAAGTATTATACTTTATCAAATTTCAACATCTTAAAACATATAATTATTCACTAAATCAGTAATTAACTATTTAATTACTTAATTAACTTTAAATTACCCATTTTATGCCTTATTTTAAGTCTTAAAAATTATCTAAAAATTTTGAAAATTAATTTTTGAAAACAGACTTCATAGCATTGTTTTATATCATCTAAGTAGTCTACATAAAAATTTTAGACTAAAAAATATACTTCTAAGGTCATTTATTTTTAAATTGAAACATACTCGGTTTTACATAATTTCTCAAGGACCGTATATCACGAGATATATTTTCATCAAAATAATATTTTTCCTAAAAACTAAATACTAAAATATTCCAAAATAACAAAATTCATAATTTTCTAACAATATTTACTATTTTTATAAAATTACATAAAATCAGGCTAGAAATCGAACTCATTGGTTTGGGTGGCTCGGGCCACCATCGGTGGCCATGGGTGTGTCAGCCCACCTAGGCATTGCCACCATTGTGTGGTGGTGGTGGCCGTCTACTCTTAATTACTCGTCGGGTCTTGGTTCTTCTTAGAAGTCCCAACTATACAGATTTTTGCTAAATTTTTGTAAAACCTTAATTTACTCTCAATTTCGCCTCTCTCTAATTTTCTAAGCTTCTTGACATCTAAAGTAAGCTTAAAATTTTTTTGGGTATTTATAGAAATCTTAGGGAATTATTGTGCATTAATTTGATTAGATAATTGTTTTATCTTTTTTCAATTTACCTTTTGTCTTGTTCTAATTTAATTAGCTATTTTTTTTTTCTTATTTTCCTTAGCTACTACGACTCAAATTTGGATCATTCCTTATTTTTTCTGATTTTTATTTATTTTTCCTTAATTAATTATTAATTTTCTTTAATTATTTGGTGTTATTTTAGCACATTTCACGTATTTTAAGTAATTACGCGTATTTCTACCTACATGTAAATTCATATATAGTACAAATAAATATTTCTAAATATTATTTAAGTCATTCTATGATTTTTAGTATACATATGATTTATCTCTAGCAATTTGTTAATTATTAGAATGTATTTTACACATTTTCAATAAATAATGCGTTATATACTTAAAATTTGAAAATTTTATTTTATTTTATCTCTTATTTTCTTAAATTCGAACTTACAGAATCATTTTTACTAATATTTTTATCTTTACTTCATAATTTAGGCTCAATCGGATTTTTCAACTGATTAAAACCCTAAGTAGCTAGTTGTGAGGTTTACAATTTACTTAAACATGCATTGCACCTAATAATTTGGTTGATAACCTTGTTTGTATTTGTGTTTGTGGTATAGTTTAAGTCCTCTGTCCCGACTTATATGGTTGCTCATATCCTTATAGACGTTGTTGCAAATGCTAGCTAAGAAGCGGTTTATAACTAGAGAGTGAGGAAAAATATTTGAAGAACAAACATATATTTTTAAGATTTGAGCTTTTATTTTAAAATATTTCATTTCTGAATAATGTATTAACTAGGAAATAGATTACCGTGAAATGTTGTAAACGTTAATGATAATAACTGAATTCTAGTACATATATATATATATATATATTCTTACTTTCTTCGGTAAATAACTTATTTAAATTACGAACTGTTTATTTCAAAACGAGTTAGTTGTTGACGCCTTATGTAGATCAAGTCTAGGATAGCAATTGTAAAACTAACTTCTATCTTAGAATAATTTTCTCGATGGGGCTATTACGACTCTGCCGTTTCGAGGCGTGACACAATCACCCCTGCTTGGACAACTAATTTACTTATACTCTTTTGTTCGCATGTAGAATTTGCTGCACTAATCATTGTCTCTCTTCAATATTCATTTTTACCATTTTATATTCTTATACGTTACTTCTTTAGGACAATACCCTTTTGGTCTTTTTCCTTTTTAGCAAGTTACTCTAAATTCTCGGGTATAAATACCCCTTATACATGTACTCGCAAACAATCATATTATCATTAATACACTTGATATTTCCTTTTATAAACACTATTTGCTTACCTTTCTTTCACTCTTATCCTAATACTTAAGCAAGACTAGGTGGCAAGTAACCTCACCAGACCAACTCGTGCATTATATCGAGCTATGCCATGAGTTCTTGAAAGTTCAATCGGTATGTCGTATCCTTTGAAGCTGTTTGTGGGTTTTGCTTACTCTTTCATTCACTTCATTCTTCCATGCATTCCCCATTACCCTTTTCAAGCTTTCGACAAGCTTAGACCCATCCCCGTGATTGGTCTTATCTATTCTTAGCTGCGGTATGCATCAATACATGTTTTGAATCAATTGTGTACATATCGAGAAAAAGGATCAATGATTTAGGCTTTAATTGGTTAATGCATCTCTATAATAATGAGCTCCATCTCAACTACAGAAGCAATTGGCATTCTATCATAAGACAAGAACCAAGTTACTGATTTGGATGTAAAGATAACAGGCAGACAGTTCTTTCTTATCAAGAATAGTAATTTCACTTAGTTCTTAGAAGCTCAATACAAGCATATGGACATTAAATTTCCAAAACAGAGTTTACTAAAATTTACAAAATTGAACATAACACATTATAAATTTACTATTTACATAACACTATAATATAAAATGTTATATAAATGCTAGTAAATCAAGAATTTATGCAAATGGATAATAAACACCAATTTCATTTCTTATGAAATTGAATATACTCTTATCAAGAAACTTGGTGAAAATATCATCTAATAAATTGTCAATTGGATTGAATTTGATGCTTATATCATCATTGTTAACATAATCATGTATGAAATGTCATTTCGAAGCTCTATTTATTTTGATTTAGAATGATACACTTTATAAGATTATTTTTCAAATTTAATCCATAGTCTAATAATTATTATTTAATCCAAAAAATTTAAGCATAACAATTGCTAATTGAAACATACTCAGTTGCAGTTATGGATAGGGCAATAGAATTATGTTTCTTAGAAGACCAAGAAACCAATTTGTCTCTTAGGAACTAGCAAGTACTTGAGACACTTTTCCTATCTATCTTACATCCAACATGGTTGCCATTTGAGTAGCCAATTAAATCAAAGTTTTGATTCTTTGGATACTAGATTCCTAACTTTGCTACATAAGACAAGTACTTAAAAATCCTTCTCGTAACTGACAAGTGTGTTTCAATTAGTTTAGATTGGAAACGTGCAAAAATACACATTAAATAATATGCCTGGTCTTGATATAATATAATAGTGAATCGATTAACCTTCTATAAAATTTTTATTAGCTTTCTTACCTACATTATCAGGATCTAACTTAGTTAAGGAAGCCATAGGTATAGTTATGCCTTTGACGTTTTTTATTCCAAACTTATTTAGGATCTACTTGGGATAATTCTCTTGATGTATAAAGATCTCATTACTTGTTTGTTTTATTTGGAGTCTAAGAAAGAAGTTCAACTCACTTATTAAAGGTATCTCAAACTCAGTCTACGTAAACTTAGAAAACTCTTTGCAAAATGTTTACTTTACCTCTTTGGAATTCATTATTAATCAGAATGTCACTTGATCTTTCATAGCAAGCTCTAGGAGCTTGTTTTAATCCATACAAGCCTTTTCTCAATTTATACGCATAATTCTCTTTAAATGGATCTTCAACCCTAAAGATTATTCTATATATACCTCTTCTTTAATATTCCATTTAAAAATATACTTTTATCATCCATTTGAAACAATTTAAAACCTTTATAATAAGTAAAAGCAAACAGAAGTGTAACTGGCTCTAGTATAGCAATGGGTGTATATGTTTCATTAAAATCAATTCCCTTTTCTTGTGAGTAACTCTTATCTACTAATCTTATCTTATTCTTAACAATTTTACCATGCTCATCTAGATTGTTTTTAAATACCCATTTTGTTCCTATGATTAATTTATCCTTAGGTCTAGGAATAAGTATCAATACTTGGTTTTTTTGAAACTAATTTAACTCTTCTTGCATGGCATCTATCCAGTTATTATCAAATAAAGTTTTATTAATAATATTAGGCTCAAACTTAGATAATAAGGCAAAATGGTTTTCAATATTTTTCAAGCTAACTCTAGTTTTAACTCCAGTAGTGATATTACCTATCCCTTACTTAAGTATATAAAAAGTTTTAAACCTGATTGTTTCATAAGGTTTAGATATTACCCGAGTAGATTCTAATCTAGCCTTTGAATTTACTTTTGCATTTGCTTCTGCTTCTACTTATACTTTTGGATTTACTTTTGATTTTAATTTTGATGAGCTTTCAACCTTAGGTTCTTTAGATGTTTTTGTCCTTGTTGTACATTTTCATTCTTACCTTTCACTTTCTCATGCGAGTCATCATCAAAATCATCTATTTTGATTTCATCAGCAAATTTAACATTTATACATTCCTTAATTGTTCTAGTAATATTGTTAAAATATTATGTGCTTTACTATTTAAGGAGTATCCTAAGAGTATACATTCATTCGCTCTTTCCTCAAATTTACTAAGGTTTAGACTTGTTTCTTACTAAAACATGTAGAACCAAGTACATGAAAGTATGATATTGTGGGTTTTCTACCTTTATATAGCTTATATTGCATTTTCTTGGTAAACAGCCTTATGTGTATACGATTAATGATATAACATGATATTAAGACTACCTTAACACAAAAATATTGTGCTACACTACTTTCATTTAACAAAGCCTATGTCATTTCTTGGTTTGTTTTATTCCAGTGCTCTACTACTCTATTTTGTTATGGAGTATAAGGAGTTGAAAAATTGCGAGTGATACTGTTTTGATTACAAAACTTTGTAAAATCATTATTTTCGATCTCTTTTTCATCATCAGTTTGTAAACTCACGATGGAAAAGCCTTTTTCATTTTGAACTTACTTTGAAAATTTTTCAAAAGCGAAAAATGTATCACTTTTACATCATAAAATTAGAACCCAAGTATACCTAAAAAAATAATCTATTATCATTAAGCTATATTTGTTACCACCCAAGCTCAATGTGCTTATTAGGATTAAACAAATCAAGATGTAATAGTTCTAAAAGCCTCTTTGTTGATATAACATGTGTAATGCTCCTCATTTTCTAACATGTTAACTTTGCAATACATAATACTTTCTTAAAAGTTAAAAGTATTAGATTAACAATTAAAAGTCTAATGTTATAAATAAACTAAGTAAGTAGGGCTAAGGAAAAAAAAAAAAAGAATCTTCTCCGATTTATGAAAATCTTATAATGAAGTATTAAATATATATATATATATATATATAGTTAAAGTAATTTTGCAAATAAGTGACTTAGCATCCCATGAAACTTCTACTTAAGACTTATAGCCCAGAACTTAGACTAATGAAAATTTTCAGTGATTATTTACTAATTTTGCGCTAAAGTTCCAAAAGTGAAGAGACACACCTAAGAATTAAATTTACCAAAACATGTTAAAGTCCTCAATATTTTGGTCATAAAATGGAGTTTTACTAGGCTAAGTTTTAATTACCCTAAAATTAAAGGATTCATAATAAATGTAGATGTAATATCCTACAATTTGAGCTACTAACATTTAGAATGAAACAAGAGTGCATTAAATTTAACCTCATAAATTTCGATGTCACGAGCATGTCATGTTGCTTATAATTTACTAAGTAAATTATTGATCAAAACATACTTAAGACCTTTATCTTAGAATTTATGATAACAAAGAAATTTCTTTTAAATAACACTGAATAATAATATGAGTTCCTGAAAGTTAGAAGCAATAGATGGATAAGGTCGAACTTCAAAAAGGAGTTGAAAGGTAATCAATATTATTTATAAACTAAAGTTTATTAGGTTAACCTTTATTTATCTTGAAGGTAAAAGAATTGGGATTAGATGTATAATAAAAAGTTATACCATTTTTGAAAGTGTATTATGGAATTTTTATAAATGTTAAATTAAGAAAAAATTATATTCGAAGAGTCATGTAAATATGGACCTAGATAAGATATATGTCCCATTGTGAGCCACCACTTTGATTACTTGATGGACAAGAATTTATGTTACAGGCAAAATATGGATAAATTTAAAGTAGGAAGGCCCTTTAGTTGGCAACGTTGGATAAGAATCACCAACATAGGATAAGATTTACATGTATATAAATATTCTTTTAATAAATCAATAGATTCCTTCCTAGAGAATTAAATTTCGACCGTTGCTCCTTTTTCCTTCATAAAGAGGGATGTATGACAGCCATTAGCATTTATTTATGGGGCAGTTCACTTGAAAAATATGAGTGGCTCTAGGAAATTAGTACGTAAGAACGAGGATAAGGGGATCAAGATCAGGATTGGGAGGAGATGAAAGTCCTGGAGTCAGCAACCAAATAAGGGTATCTCATATATTATATATATATTAATATTTCTTATTTTCTTAGTTCCAAAAACTTATGAAAATGATATTTCTTAAATTTAGAATAGGAATGAAACTCAAAATTTTGTATTATGGTACTTTTAGAAACTCGAGGATAATTATAATTTCATATGGATATATATGTATATTGAAAGGAGTTGGTTATAGCGATTACAGAAAATATCGTCTTACCACTACGTTTCTGAAATTTGATCGTCTAAAAAATGCAACAGTATACTGTAAGCAATATTTGGTCATATGTATCCAAAACTACTTAAGATATAGTGTTAATAATATAAATCATACTATATATGTATTAAATATTAGTATATATACAACTACTTATATCATATCTCTTCTTAAACCATTTGTACTATATCTGAAAGTGAACTCAATATATCTATCTATATATATATAGATAGATATATAACTTAATACATACGTAAATATGGTGTATGTTATATGCATTATCTACATAGAGAGAAACATATATTAAGGCTCAAGTTAAATTATTTAAGCTATAAAATAAATAATATGATATTAAATAACATATGAGATATATGTATACCTCCTAAATATACCTGTAAGTTAGCATAATGCCACTAAAAATGGTTACACTACTTCTCAAATTCTAAAAACATTATGTCTTAGTAAACAGGTATAGCTATGAATGACGAACCAGGTTGACTTTGCACCGTGGTAGTAAATTAAGATAGGAGGAGGTGAATCATAATCATTAACCAATAATACAAAGGCATGTGTGTTATTAGACAACTCCTATACTTAAGTTCTAAGTTTTTTTTTTTTTTTTTTACCCTGTTCACTATATATATATATATATATATATATATATATATATATACCCAAACCGTAAAAACCTTCATTTGGAACCCCGAACATTTAGAAAAACTTAGGAATTAAAAAAAATACGAAACAACAAAAAAGAAAAAAAAAATACAAAGAATACTACCAAGCGTCTCTGACCACGTGAGATCAGCCATCAACCATGCACCTGAGACTGAACCCTTTGGCCTCAAGGAGGGCTCCCACCGTCCATGACCAGCTCCCACTGCCGGACGACCACCGGATCTCCAGTGATTGGGTAGGCCCTATTTTCCTCTAATATTGTTTAAAATTTCTAAAAAATATCAAACTAACAAAATTAATTAAGAGAAAAATTATTCCTTAATTATTTTAAGTATACTTTCATTTAATAATTTTATTTTGATGAAATTCATAGGGTTAAATATACTTGATTAACAAGTTGTATTGTTCACCCAAATTTTTAAGATAAAAATTAATTAACTAGATGATATTGTTTCTTATTAAATAATTTACTGTAGAAACTGAATTACATCTAGTTTACATGTATATAGTCATTGTCTTACTATATACATGATTAACATTTATTATACTTTTACATTTAAAAGTTGTTTAAACTAGAATTTATTAAAATAAATTGATCTATACGAATAATTAATGAAACTAACAATTTTTTATTTTCACGATTTTATATTGATGTTAGTAAAAGTTTGTATCAATTTTGTATGGAAAATGTAATTATTTGATTAATTAATCCTAGTTCATAGGTTTAAACGCGACTCCACCTATACCGGCAATAATCACTCTTGAAGGAAATGAATAATCCTTTAAGTTCTACATATTTTTCAAGATCTATAGTAACTTGTGTGTAATTATTTGATAACTTATTTATTGCAAAATTTTCTAATAAAATAACTATATCTACAGGACCTATTTATATTAATATTTGGTTAAGCCATGTTAGATAATTCATATTTTTGGCACTGTTTAAGGTTTGATCAGGCTTGGTAGTGCACCATTCTTGATAATTTTCTTAGTATTACAAACTTGCGTCGTGATGTATACGCATCATGAATAGTACAAAAAGGTATAGTATATGATTTTGTCATGTTTTAGTAAAAATCTCCTATGTATCATATAAATAGTATGTTATTAACCGTACGAACTTATATGTATATTATGATTGAGAATGTCTTCTAAAGTTTATCCCTATAAATAAACTACAAATTATGAATTCAATAATACTAAATTTTTTGGGTTTAAGTGACTATACAATGAAACGAATCTTTTCTAAGATATTATGGTAAATATCGTCCTATGACAACTTTTCATGATTGAAACATGATTGGATCAATAAGTTCTATGTTTTGCTATGATCAAAATAATATATTATAAATAATATTATAACTACGTATATTTGTAAATATTATCCAATTTAATATAATTGTATAATATCTAATGCAATAAATAAATATGTATATATCTCTATTAGATAATTTGTAATATGATAAAGATATAAAATTATAACAATACCTTCGATATATAAAATGTATATATATACACATATCTTGCAATTGTATTTTTACCAATTGCAACATTAATATAGTAGAGTAAATTGCAAAACTAGATAAAACTCTAAACGTTTTCTTAAATCTTATATAAACTAAACCTAAATTTTGGTGTATATGATTTCTAAGTGATCGGGGAGTCCGGTGCTATCGACCTACTTGAGTTACCATTTGTGCAAGTAAGTGGGGTTTACAGAAACTAGAGTATATGCTCACTTATGGTTATAAGTAGTTGTTTATGTGCATACTATGGTTGTATTTGGTTATTGAAGTTCTAATTAATAGCTAAGTTACATGTTTTGCTATGTTGCTTGCCTCTATTTTATGTGTTATACATTGATTGATCACCCTAATCCGACTAATCTGAATACGGATTAAAACTTCAAAGGACATACTAATGGACTGCCAACCTCTGGCCTTCTTACTCGCATGTGCCTTAAAGGCCTTCAGTTTATCACCACTTCAACATATTGAAGACAAGACACAGTACATAGAAGAATGGTGGTCAAATTCCTTAAGGACTCAACTTGGATATACTTTGCTCTTTTGTAATCCTTGTCTCGTTGCTAACCCCTCATTTACTAAGGCCGACTAACTGAATGCCGAAGCCAAGATCAATACACACCAAGCCATACTCTAACCCACAAGAATTTCATGTATCAAAGCTGAATAGACAAGTGCTAAGGCCGAAGTCGAGACCCCTGCATGCTAGGTCATTCTCTTTCGGCCTATTGACTAGCGGCATTCCTTATTTACCTCGACAATCCAAGATACTAGCCATCTACAGCTACCACATCTTAAACCCAACTTAGCTATTGCGCCTAAAGATTCTCTAGTACGGACCCATTAATGAGTTGCCACCTATTAATCACTTTTTCTAATATTATACTATTATTCTTTTTTGTCATTTGTCCTATTTACCCCTTATGTGCATGCTAGTAATCCCTTTTTTTTTTAGTCTTTTTGTAATTTTCATTATTTGTAATGTGGTCTTAAAGACTTACTATAAATAGTCCATTTTCACTATAGTCGAAATATTTTACATTTCTCTTAGATATTGAATATGCTTGTTCTTATGAGATATTCCTCTCCTAGTATAATTTCCTTACACTCTTATCTAATCTTTCAAATTAGTTCGAGATTAGTGATGAGTAGACCTTGGCATTAACTTATATGTCACATCAAGCGAAGTGTTGAGTCGTATTATGTTTGTTGGTGAGCTACATTCTTTGAATAACTTCATGTAAGCTACTGTATTACGTTTGATTAACCATTCCATCATAGTTTTCTTCGATATCTTAAAGGACTCATTTTATTCCCATTTCCTATGGTAAGTCCTAATGATTACTAAACTCTTAGGCATATCATATAATCCTAGTATCAGAACTTTAGGTTGCGACCAAAAGTCGTATTGAAGTAGTTCTTACTAGTGTACTGTTTTATTATACTCTTTTTTTACTGGAAGAATAGAGCAAGCTCATAGTTCACTATTGGATTTGTATTTTCTAAGTAAGTGTGGGAATTTCTTTAGTGAAGAGTGTTTTCGGAAACTTTGTATTGAGAATGCCTAATCCTAATGTTTAAAGAGACATTAACAATGCAAAAAGTGATGCTTATGCTCATGGTCGTATTAACTAATAAACCCCACGAACTATTGATAAGTAGATAAAAGACCTTATTACCATTGTGGCCAATTTGGTTTTCTTTGTATAAAGTGTCACGCTCCGAAGCGACAGAGTCGTAACAGTTTCGCCGTGTAAACCATTCTAAAATAGAAGTTAGTCTTACAACTGCTATCTTAGACCTGACCTACACAAGGTGTCTACGACTAACTCTAATTTTTCTCTCAATTTTGCCTCTCCTTATTTTTCTCACTCTCTAAACTGACCAAATGAACTTCTAAATTTTTCTTGCTATTTATAGAGCTTTAAGAAAATTATTGTGCATTAATTTGATTAGACAATTGCTTTATCTTCTTTCAATTTGACTTTTGTGTTGTTCTAATTTAATTGGCTAATTTTTTTCTTATTTTCCCCTGCTACCACGACCTATATCTGGATTATTCCTTATCATTCCTAATTTTGCTTTATTTTTCCTTACTTAATTATGAATTTTCTTTAATTATTTAGTATTATTTTAGCACATTACGCGTATTTCTACATACATGTAAATTCATATATAGTACAAATAAATATTCCTAAATATTATTTATGTTATTTTATGATTTTTAGTATACATATAATTTATCTCTAGCAATTCGTTGATTATCGGAATGCATTTTACGCATTTTCGATAAATAACGAGTTATATACTTAAAATTTGGAATTTTTATATTCTTTTATTTTATTGCTTATTTTCTTAAATTCAAACTTACGGGATCATTTTATTAATATTTTTAGCTTTACTTATAATTTAGGCTCGATTGGATCTTTCAACCGATCGAAGCTTTGAATGACTGGTTGTGGAGCTTACATTTCTACCCCACTTTAAAATAGTTTCATCTTCGAAACTACTATATATCTATGTGTTGCTTACTTACTAGGATTGATAGTTTATATATTGTTACTACTCTAAAAATCGAAAAAACCACAAGTAATGCTTTGTTTTCACTACATTAAGTTCTATTTTAGTTCTAAGTTTAGACTTTCGTCCGGTCGTATCTTTACTTATTCCGTGTCTCAACTCTTGAACTTCTGAACCTAATTATCCAATATTTTTAGGGGTTGCTTCATAACCTTAAAACCCATCTTCCATTCTACTGAACTATCTTCAAATGAAACTTCTGTATAATCTATTAATTAATTTTCTAAATTGCTTTCTGATTAACATTCCACTTCTTCTCTACTTGAACCTTTGCTCGATCTCTTAATTTTCCTTCTTTCACATTCCCTACCTTAGTATCAATCGGGGCTTATTTTATCACCATAGTCCTTTAGTCGTATTGTACTATCTTATGACTTAGCTTTATGACCTCGAAAATTTTTTTATTGGTTTATTCTCCATTTATTCCTTGTTTGATTATTTCCTAAGTTTTATTTGTGATCATTAGCGGTTCCAAATTCACTTCATATCATCACCTTTCCTTTCATCCAAAATCTTTCACTCAAATGATTATATTACTGTCATAGCTTCTCATTTATTCTTCATACAGCTTAGCATAGGATTAACAGAAGTAAATTTGGCAAATCCCGACTTTTCTCCATCTCGGATTCAAATGAGATGGTTAATGACTCAATTTGACTTGACTTGACGCGACTCGACTTAAGAAGAATAAATATAACTTTTGACTGACAGATTCAGCAAAAGAGATAGTACTAAGAAGGACTGATTACTTAACAAAACATGACACATCAGGATACACTGACCAGATCAACCTGACATAAGACTTGACAACAACAATTGGACAATTTCATATTTGCCATGTCTCTGTTAGATTACCTATTGCAACTGCTAATGTGAAGTACATTGTAGCTTTATAGCTTCTTTGTATACTAGATTACCTCAATGGATTTTCCTCTACTCACCAATTCAACATTTTTAATAACTATCGAAATCCCTTCTCCAAATATAACAAGCTTAATGAAAATGTATTATCTCCTCCGAAAATCACATGTCTTCTATTTCAATATACTACTTATGATCATTCAACTTTAATAATGCTATCCATAAATCCTTTGTATATCAAAATACTATTGATGGATACCACAACAAGCGTTTTCATATACAGTTAGCATGCATATGTTTCTCCCAATTTTGTAAATACAATTTATGCACTAATCCCATCTTGATATCATTCCAATCTAACATTTTCTAAAACTTGACAGTCACTCCTCTAACTCTTAAGGCCTCATTTATAACATCCAGTACAGAGTTTCGACTATAGGTTTGATTCTTAATTAACTTAATCATGAAATTCAAATATCCACAAAATAATCTTCAGAAATACATTTGAACCCTTATATGTTACTAGTAGATTCAATATTTATTGATAGTTTCTTCAGTCTCTTCTTTATAGATATGAACTAACTTCTCATAATCTACCATCAGTAACTTTCCTTTTAAATTTCATTTCCATCATATCCTATAATTCTATGGATTAATATCCTTCCTCCAATATAAATTCTAAACCTATAGGTAATGATAATCTTAATCACCTTAAATCTTTTTTCCATTCACTAGTTTCCAACTTGTAGGGGATTAACACTTCAATATTATTATTGTAGTTGCATTTCATCCATTTATATATTCTACAGTGAAAGTACTCATCAACCAAAATTTTTTTTTTCATACTTATCATCATTCAACTAAAATCAAGGAAAAGTCTTTTAACAAAATCACTACTTATATTCTAATCCCTTTAAGTTCGAATCCTTAAATACTATCTATGATCAACATTCTTTATCATAATTAGTTTACTAATAGATAATTGTTTCATAAAATTGACTTTCTAGAGAGTTATACTTTTTCTAAATTGATCCTTAGAATAACTAAGTAATTGTTGATTAAAAGTCCTAATCATCTCTAAATTATTACTTTAATTCCATCTCCATCGTCACTTGATACTCATTCTACTAATATTTTAGGGTGCTTGAATACATATTCAATTACAGTTTATGTAGCAATCTTACTTCATTTCTAATATACCATTTAATAACTATCCATCTCCTATAATCAAATACAAGGACCATATAATGATATAATTCCACTTGCCTCAGCACTACATAAAGATCTCATTATCCATTTCATATTCGTTTGGCTTTACTCACACTTAATTATCATTCCAAACTATAATTTTTCAATTCATGATTCACTAAAGGCCTAAGAATTCTTAATATGATTATAGCCTCATAATACTATTTCTTCTATCGTTCTTACACATATAAAGGACTTCCAAAATTAATCACCAAAAATACATTTAATCTTTTTACACTCTTAGCTACAAATATGTCAATCGTCATTGTATTTGCACATGTCCACAAGATTACACTTTTGTCGAGAAGCACAATTATATTCATTAAGAAATCGTTAGGATATCCACATCTATGAATAACTAACGTAAGATTAATTCTAATTCTCAGAAAAATACGATCAACTATCATACCATATCTATAATTCAAATTACTTATAACAACTATTCATTCAAATAAAATTCCACTACATTTGTCTTCTAATTAATTCAATATCATTTCCACTTGTTGATTTAGTACTTTATACTTCCATAGGAAAATTAGAAATAATGATCATTTCATATATCTTCTCATTATCAGACTCTTTATTATTGTCATCATTTATCATCTCCTATATCGCATTCTCATTCTATATAAGATTTACTTCCAAATTAAGTTTTGATTATATCTCAAGTATAGATTCTAATTCATTTCTAAATCAGTTTCTAACTTTTCCTTCTCAATGTTTTGTCTTCTTAGAATCCGTTTCTATATCATGTTTTATTTTACTTCAAATTATACTATGTCATATTTATATTAAGCACCAAGCTGAGATCATCTCAGAAATCTTATGGGTTTTGGATTCACCTTAATTTTCAGTGCATATCACCATATCTCTCTTTTTCCAAAACTTAAATTGATTTCTATTATTGTTCATGAGTCTCGGTACTTCATCACATCTCATCGATTACAACACAAATTCATCAACAAATTTCTTTGGAATTTCATCCACGATATTAACATATCCTAATAATCAGTTCTATCAATATTCTTTACACCTCAAATCTATATTAACTCGAAGATTCTTCTTCATTCAATCTAAATCACTTCAATAAACCATTAATTCTTACATCTATATAGCACTTCCAAAATCGGTCACCTAAGACACATCCAATCCTCTTTCACATTCTTACTCACAAATGTGTAATACATTATAATAGATTTATATATCCAAAGAATACACATCCATCAATGAGCACAACTATATTTATTAAAATATCAATAGGATCTTAACTTATATGAATAACCAATCATATGATTAATCTTAACTCCTGACAAAATATAACTAACTAATACATTATATTCATTATTCAAATCAACTATCACCTCATATATTGTATTCTCATGCTGTATATAATCTTAATCTATTCAAATTGATTCAGAAAAATATGAAAGCCATTTAATAAACCTTTGGGGTTAATCATCTAAAGATATATGATGTATTAGTCGAAGTATAAGTCGTATTAGCAGAATAGGGTATCTTTCTTCTACCGTTACTATACATATCTTATTAACATTGCTTTAATGGTTCTGGGAATGCTGATGATTACTTAGAATAGGAGGAGAAGATAAAAAAGATATTTAACTTTTATGATTATGAGAATGTTGTTCATATTAGAGTAGCTAAACTAGAGTTTTTTAGATATGCAGCAAAGTGGAAGAAAAAGTTACAAAACGCGTGCCAGAGAGCCCAACATGAGATCCAAACGTAGAATGAAATGAAGAGAATTATGAGAAGCAAGTTTGTTCCAAAATATTATGAATAAGCCACATTTCGACGACTTTAAAATTTGAGGTAAGGCAACAGATTAGTAGACGAATACATCTAAGAATTCCAATTACTGATGATCCGATGTGATATCAATGAGCTTGAGGCCTGAACTATAGCATGATGTTTTTATAGGCTTAGAAATAAGATTGGCCATGCAGTAGAGTTATAAAGGCTTAGGACTCTAGATGAGACCATTCGAATAGCACAAAAGGTTGAAAGACAATAGTAAAGTTAGATTAGCCAAATGTTGAGTAGCCGACCAAAATTGCTAACCCAAAGTGGTATTCCAAGCCGACCTAGAAACAATTGAGTGCTAAATAGTTCCGAGGTAAACTACCGAAGACAGATGTTGAGCCTACCAAA
Organism: Lumnitzera racemosa; assembly: GCA_024138005.1. Classification (NCBI taxonomy): domain Eukaryota; kingdom Viridiplantae; phylum Streptophyta; class Magnoliopsida; order Myrtales; family Combretaceae; genus Lumnitzera; species Lumnitzera racemosa. Next base: position 110,113,206 of record JAMXBC010000004.1, read on the forward strand.
TGATAGTCGAGGTAAAGGTAAGGTCAAGGAGTTTAAGATTTGAAGGGACCAAGGTCAAAGTTCAAAGAGGAAGAGCCGAGAGATCAAGTGTTTTAAATGTCTCGACTATAGACACGTAGCTAGTCCTCATGACCATCAAAGGAGACAAGCTTGAGTTTGAAGTGAAGAATGTTAGTGAAGGAGAGGATGAAGAGGGAGTCGACCAGGTGTTAGAAGGATTTGTGGAAGATCCTAATTCATGACCCCACCTAAACTAGGGGTTGAGTACTATTTCGACGTTCAAAGATCTCTTAGTACCTTTGTAGTAGATGATAATGAGCAAAGGGAGAACTTCTTTCATACAAATTGTCAAGTGAATGGTAAACTATGCACATTAATCATTGATGGGGGAAGTTGTACTCATGTCATAGTGTAAGGAGTAGTCAAGGCTCAAAAATTGCTGACCTACCTATACCCAAAGTTGTACAAGATTCATTAGTTGAATGAGAAGGGAGGCTTACCCATTATTAAACAAGTTAGAGTGGCCATTATTATTAGAGACACATACAAGGAAGAGGTGTTATGTCACGTCCTACCCATGTATGCTTCATACATATGACTGGGTCGACCTTGGCTGTTTAATTTGAAAGTATTGCATGATAGATATAAAAACACCTATATATTCCAAAATGATAGGAAGAAGGTTATATTGACCCAATGAGCCTCGAAGAAGTGTAGGAGTCACAAGAGAAGATTACTTGATCACTATAGCAGAAGTCTCTAGTGATTTCTTAAGCATAGTTTTCCCAAGATGTTAAGGCGAAAGAGTATGCGTTCTTGTTAATTTTCCCAAAAATCATACTTATAGGTTATAGATTATTACTTGTTTCAAACGTACACTCGTGTTAAAAAAATGGTTTAGTATTTCAACTATAGGTTTTCTCGAGTTTTTTTTTTTTGTGTTTTGAAAATTTTCAAAAATTAATATAAGTAAAAATAAAGTCTGGCCACACGAATTGGGATTTATATAGTACGTATACTGAAAGCGTGCATACATTACACACGTCTTCATTATATTATATTCGTATTTTTTTTAAATGAGCCATTTTCTATAATATTTTTCGAAAAAGAAACCGTATTCGTATAAAATTCTACAAACTCATCCATAACATCACTCCATATATGAATCACGTTTGAAAACTTAAAACATATAGTGTAATAAGTTCAACAATTGTGTTTTATGTTGAATTGAATTAGTCTATTGATTAAAAAATGATAAAATATATTTATAGCATAGTTATAAACTCTACTGGAAATAATTATTAAGGGAAAAGGTTATCACAATGTCAAAGTTTATTAAAAAAAATAATAAATTAGTTAGTCTTAAACATAATAGATGATAATATAACAAAAGTCTTAATCAAACAAAAGTCTAATTATATATAATACAACTCTATATCACATCGTCGCATTAAGTCGGGCCACATAAAATGAGAAAGGACAATGTCCACACTCGACAATAATGGTGACGACATCGGTGAGTAAAAACGTACGCGTGGTGGAGACAAGGTACCATGGATCACTTGGGGGACTAGAAAAAGTTATGACAGGAAGTAGACCATAGAATATAATATGTGAAGCACGGTGTACAAAATAAAATCATTAATAGCCCTATTTAACAACAGATTCTCATGTTGAAGCCGATTTTATTTATAGAATTCGTTTAATAAACATGTTTAAACCTGGATAAATCGATAATTCAGTTAAAAATGATCCAATTTTTTGAGTTTTTGTCCAAACGAACAATTTTTATTTATTAGATATATGTGATACTCATTGTTAGTAATGTACCGTACAGATTATAAAAGAAAAATTAATATTGATTTATAAAGTTGGAATAACGATTACCGCATCAACACTAGTTAAAAATTTTACGCTCATATTGTTGGAAAAGGCTATTGATCACATACACTTTTAGATTAGAAAAGTATAATATATGTACTACTGTAAGTGGTCTTTTTTCACTCACATATATTTTGCTTACTTTTTGCCTCTCGTAAAATAAAATATTACTAACTTCGGTAAAGGAGACTCTTAATAAGAAAACCTTGTGTGCGTAAAAGGGTACATATGATATTAATATTCAAAACAAAATATGTTACAGTAATGAGTCAACAGATAAACGAGAATAATCAGCTGGTCATACTTTTAGAAAGAAAAAAAAGTCAAAACTTGAGGCTGGACAACTTCTAGATAGGGTCGCCATAAATTATTTATAGGAAAGTGATATTCTTAACGATCTTCTTCTTATATTCAAGCTATTATGCAGCTTTCACAAATATTTTCATGACTCCAAAAAACCTCCCACTTGAAAAAAAAAAAAAAGATTCCATGATAGTATACATCATTTGTAAATATAAGTAATTTGTAACTATAAATCATATTTGAATATATAACAATATAGATAATAGTTTTTTAGGTAATTATTCACTCTTCCTTTAAGTGTTTGAATCTGATTAATAGTTATATTTCATATATATTAAATCTCATCTCCCTACTTGAGACTTAGAAAGGGAGTTTTGAACTTCCAAGAATAAAAGAAAAATGATTGATAATGTATCAAGTTTGGTATTTCAACTTTAGACCAAATTGAAATTAACCATATAAAATTATTATATTACTATCACATTAAAGTTTCAATTGTTTGTATTATTATCTCCCTACAAATGGTGCTAGAAAAGATAATGCGTGGTGGTAATGCTGTAGACGATAATGGTAAATGTATACTTGATTGCCAATTTACGTTAAATTGAGGTAGTAAAATGTCAAGCTATCCTTATTAAGAGCTATATGTGTGCTGAGGTCCATAACACAAATAAATCTTAAATTATACCCCATCCATTATTTATCAGCTATTTAATATGGTTTGTAGGATATTCGAACTAAAGGTACCGTGTCTTGGGCCATGGCTTAGTCTAAGCAATTAACGACAACTACTTCCTTGCTATTCGGGTAGAGGAGATGAACAAACTTTAAATTACCTAATAAATAATATAAGATTTGACTTTTGTAATCATCTTATCATGACAGAGTATAATAATCAATGAAACAATGGATATCCATTACAATCGTTTTCTCTTGTCAACTTCTTTTTTATAATTGTGTTTTCTAATGATAAATTCATTATCTCAGTCTAGTTTAATCTAAAATTATGTTTAAGATTGGTGTAACGACTTGATTGAAACTCCTTTCATCGAAATATTATCTATTTTAATATGAAACGTTGTACAGTTTTGTCTTTTAGTACAACAACTTCTTAAGAGGTCACTCATTTTGGGTTGACCTAGTTCAAACACGCTTAATTTTGGAATTTCAATGAATCTACTATATCAAAAGGTGTCTCGATGATTATATTTTATTCTGATAGTATTTAATGGGTATTGTAATCTATACTCTTATAGAATTAACATTCTCGTTAGTTTTGTTACATAGGTTTAAAACCACATCAGGTAGGGACTTCGCCTTTTCGATTAGTGAACTGCTTTAATATTACCTATAATGACTTAATTAAAACTCCTCTAATCTAGGTATTGTTCACTTTGGCATGAAAAGTTGTATGATTTTGCCCCTTTGTATAATAGCTTCTTAAGAGGTCATAAATCTTTGTATTACCCTAACTCGAGCTTGCTTAACTTTAGAGTTTCAACATACTTTAAGCTATTATATCAAAAGATGTCTTAATTATTAGACTATAGTTACACAGTATTTGAGGGGTATCACAGTTGGAACTTAAAATAACATTTCATGGTTGTTAGGTTTAATGAAGTAGGTTAGGTTAAATAATTAAAGTTTAAGGTAAGAGCCAATAGCATTGTATCCTAATAGTAGGGAGACTATATTTTAAGTGAGATAAAAGTCCAAATCCCCTTCTATCGTTGTTGTGATCAGCAAAAAAATAAATAAATAAATAAAAGGTTTAAGGCAAAATAACCTAATAATAACTTTAAGCATTTTAATTATCTGAGTTTTAAATGGGTTGAGTAAGATGGACCTAAGTAGTGCTAGGCACTAGATTGAATCAGCCCTGAACCGCCGGTTCATAGATTGGTGACACGATGAACCGTGATCAGTTTGTAAGTTGATAGTTGGCAGTTGGCAATTTTAGATTGATTTGAGACCCTTAAACTGGTTTTTTTTTTAATGTTTAATTTTTTTATTAATTTTATTAATTTATTTTTTAAAAATATATTAATAATTTCTAATAATGTGATCTCATTGTTGTCTCTCTTTTTTTTAGTGTATTAATTCATTAATAATTTCTAATTTTTTTTTATTAATTTCCAACTTAATGCAATTTCAACTTTTTTATTTTTTTTCCCTCAAATTTTATTTTATTTTTCTCATATTCAAGTCCTTAATATTTAATGAGTTTTACAAAAAAGGACTTATATTGATTGAAATCGAATTTTCTATCTATCTTTAACTTATAATTAATTTATGATTAGTCATCTATCATTAGATTAATGATATTATTTTTAAAAAAATTGTTATTCACTATCATAAATAAAGTAATTTTGATATGCAATAACTTATTGGATATTATCCAATTATTTTTTTTTAGCTTAGTGACCTCGATTTTCTTTTTTCTTTTTAAAGGGTGAACTAGCCAGACCAATCCACCAGTTTAATAGCAAGTCGGCCTGGTGGTTCACGACCAGTTGGTTTGGGTGATTTCATCTAAGTAAACTGCCTGAGCTTTTAAAGCCCGACAGTTTGACTCCACCACTACTAAGCTAGTTAAAGGTTCGCCCAAGCCGGTTTACGGTTCGGAACCGACTATCAATTAGACTTTTACAATTCGTTTACATAGAGGTAATAGTGGGGGAATAGAATAACTAATCCCTCTCAACTTTCTATTATCTTTACTTGAAAAAGGAGCATGCAATTTTAAATCCTAAGGACTTTTCCATTCCTACTCTATTTGGAATAGTTTTTATCTAAGAAAATATGGAAATTGTTATTCCCTCTACAAAGGGAATCAATAGTTTAAAGATTGTCACCATGATATAGCAATTAAATAAATTTTGGTTAATTTTTAAAATGACTAAATAAGAACAAATTAGTAGTTTTAGTTATATTTTCATCTTAATACTGTAATTATTGAGGCAAAGCAAGTATTGAAATAAGTATTTTTTACAACAAAAAATTTATACAAAGTAAACAATAAAATAAAAATTTTCAGCATATTCCTTATAATTGTCATTTGCAAGGTATAACTTTTTCATTTACTATTTATTCCATTTTAGAAAGTAAACTGTTGTTAAAGTTTAATTTGTTTAATGACTAAGAGGGAATGTTAGCTTGTGAAATGTAATTAATGATGTTTAACATAAGCAGAAATCAAAGGCTAATGGGATATGAATAGAGTAAAACAAATTTAAGCTAAAACAGAAGAAGCAGAATTTCTAGAATTCCGAAAAAGTAATTGACTAAACTAGGCAAAGATAAAATTTCGAAGCCAGAAAATTTAGTCAATTGAATCAGAGGAATGATCATGAACTCATCAAAACCTAAATGTTAAACCTTTAACAAGGTTTGATAGACCAAACTCTGTGTCAAAGGTTCGTACATAAATTCCCCATAAAGTTTAATCTAAAAACTTTCAAGTTATGTTAATTGAACCTCACAGTTCTAGATGATATTTGTTTTAAGGGATTTGTTGTTGTAAAAGCTTGATCTAATCTTCAATGGATCCCATTTTAATTTAGTCAACAAAAAACAATTGATTATTAGAGTGCAAAAGTAATATTTGCCCTGATATGGAAGTTATAGTAAATATTAAATAAGCACAATAAGTAATGATGGTAAGAGATAAAAGAGAAATTGAATATTATATATTTTGTGTGTGTGTGTGTGTGCTAGGTAGGGGGCGGGTGGTGGTAGGGTATAAGGGTGGGTTGGGGGTTTGCTTTGTACATAAAAGGCTTGTTTTAAGGGTCTCTCCATCAATCGTAAGCTAGCATGTGAATCTATGAAAGGTTATAAATAAGTTGAGCTATAATGACACGATGTCAAGCCTATGTTCAAGCGCAATTTGAAATTTTAATGTTGGAGTTTGATCAAGCTTAATCAAGTTTAGAATTTGAGCTTAATATTGACTCTAATTGATATTAAACAAGCTTGATTTTAGCTTCTTAAAACTCGTTTAAGTTTGATTTACAATAGAAAATGTATCTTTTTCTTCTAAATAAAATAATACTAATATCTAAACATTACTTGAGCTCAATTTAGCTCATTAGTTAATGAAGCTAAATATTATGAAATTTGACCTTGACTTAATCAACTATTTAAGCAATTCAAGATTGATTCTGCTATTGCCATGTGCAATACAAGTAAATTTCCAGTCAAATTTTAATTGCTGATGTGAGTAGATTTGGATCAGTATACTCTTAAGCATATATGTGCTTATTATATAGCTTAAACTTAGCAAACGGTTGGACTTCATCTTATAGAAAAATGTAGAACAATGGAATTTAATGCCATCAAACTTTTATGGGTGAATGTATTTAGTATATGTTTTATCTCCTTATCTTTGAAATTGAATGCTTAATTATTAAAATCTTTGAATAACTTGCTTTCAAACTCTCTTTTACCATTTTACTCATTGATAAAATAACAATAATAATTAAAAAAATGAACATATCATGAAATGTCATCTAGGAGTTTCAAAAAACCTTTTTGAAGATGAGGAGATCTAAATATTGAACTTGAAATATAAAGAGTTAAGTGTATATAAAACGAACATAACAAATGCGTATATAATTTATCTAGTTTTAAATGAATATAGTGACTATTGATAAAACCCACTTTATTAATATCTAAATCACTCGATTAAGTTAATTGCCATCGGAATGTTATTTATTTACAATCTGAAGATAAATTATTAAAAAAAAATATTTGCAAAATACAAAGTTTAATTATTATAGATATTTTCCCCTCTTTTCACTCTCTTTCTTTCGTTTTATTGTCCATCACTCGGAGATTGACAAATGCCAACCAACTATCCATCCTAAAACTCCTATATATATATATAAAGGAGGCCCCTCCAATTCCAACCAAAGCATGAAATGATGCATTTTGTTTGTTTCCTCTTATCCAAAACATCATCCAGTATGTTTTGTAATGCACCTATATTAAAGCGAAGTGGAGACAGGAACAACAGAAATCCATCATTTGATTGCATACGAACATTAAGAAAAATACACACAGGTAGGCCTTACCTTGGAACCTGAACCCTTGCATCCAGCTTAAAAATTGCCATCGAAACTTGCAAGTCTGTGCACAGGGCGCACTCCACCTAGTCGACATGGGCGCACCTGGTATACGACCCAATATCTACTCTTATAGTTATATCATACATTCATCAACATTTATTCTATTATTTAAATTTATTATCAGCGTATTTATCTATGTATATTTAAAAAGATCCAATGATGTATATGAAAGGACTTTCCGGGAAAAAAAGAAGAAGAAAAAAACGTAAGGACTTAAGAGAACATTTATTGAGATAATATTGTTCTGATTTTTGACTATTACTTTTTTTTTTTAATCCCATTAAGCAAGAGTAGCTATTTTCCGTTCATCATTACATTATTGTAACTTCTGGGTTTGTTAATTAACTGTTGATTATTTGAAAAAAAATGACACAAAGGTCCGAAGAAGAGCTCATAGTTAGTTTTGTCGGATGCTATGAATTTTTCTTTTTTCGTGTTCATTAATTAATTACAGGACAATATTAAAATTACCGTCTAAATTTCTATGTATGAATAATCGATCAGGACACATGAAAATGTTAAATATTAAACATTAAAAGGATAGAACTGGATTCAATCACAATTCAATATATGGTAAATTAGAATTGGATTTTATTCTTTGAAATCCATGAAATCCTATTTCTTTCTTAACTTCTTATTAGAAGCCCAATCCAAAATGAAACTCCCCTTTTATAATATAATTAGCACTTCATTTTCTCCTTTCTTTACTCCATCTTCTCCTTCGTATGCATTCATCTCTCTCTTATTTATAATTCTGTTGCCCACTTCAAATGAATCACGCAAAATACTGTCCCGAAATTTTATTATTGAAACTAGATTCCAAGAATTCAATTTGCGAGAATGGAAAGTGAACAACGTTAGAAAACTATTACTTTCTTACACCACTTATGATACATAATCCGAACTATGTAGAACCAGGTCGACAAACAGCCTTATCAGCTTGTCTTTCCACCTACTTCATAATTTAATCTTGTCCATCTTTTACTTTTGATATTTTCAGGTTTGGTCTTACATTGGCAGCCATAACCTAAAACCAAATTTACATAGTGGAAACTTTATGACGTAATTTTAAATATAATATGATAGATAAAAACAAATAAGAACTCATACATAATACATATATCACTTTCATAAATCTTTTTTCGCATCAAAATGCTACCCAAACAAAGTAAAGATATAGTGGGGCAGAATAAAAAAAAAGAAAAAAGAAAAAAAAAGGAAGGAATGGTCCTCTAAATAAATTATCAAGGCCTCTAACAAACAACGGAAGCTTAAAAAGGGAAAATTGCTTTATTTGAGTTCGAAATTTCATGCATATATATGGTGGATGTTGTTTAATCCGTAGATATCACCGGAATGTCAATACTTAAAATAAAATAAAATAAAATAAAATGTCATTGTCATCATTTCATATACAATAATGGCATGTACACCCCGCAAATTCCCAATATGTGACTAGCTTTTATCCTCATTACTTTTCTTTCTAACATGCTCAAGGTTTAGTGGTTTTCATCTCTTAAAATAGGACACCATCGTGCGCCCATTATTTCGATTTTCATAATTGCCGAAACCTGTTTAACCATTAACCTTTTTATAATTCTTACAAATTGGGATTTTACTTTCCATCCATCAATGACACGAGACGGCTCCTTGGTTGACAATGATTAATTGTATTTTAATGATTAATAATTCCAAAAAAAATAAAAAAGAAAACAAAACACTTACTCCATGCCCATGATACGTGGTGTATCGAAAAATCTTCACCTTCCATTACTTTCCTCCGTTTCTCTCCAAAATTCCAACAGTACCTTACTTTCTTCCATTATCACTTCCATGGCAAAAACATAAAAATACATTTTCAAACCTTATCTTCACATGTTCATGTATGGTTTGAATTTTTCACTTCATTTGATGAGGACATCTGATAAGGAAATAATTTTTCTTTTATCGTATCCATGTAATGGGATGACTTTAGTTTGTGGTCACAGAAATCTCTTCACGAATGTGTCTTCTACTTCTTCTTTGTCCACATAATTTTTTTTTATGTTGTTGGATTGATTTCTCGTAAGCAATTGAATTCAGTAATGAAAAGAATATTTAAACATGCTTTAATCTCGCCAAAAGCTTTAATTTCCCTCCCCCTATCTTCACACCATTCATCCAAAAGGACAAAAAAAAAAAAAAAAAAAGGTTTTAAACCCGATGGTTCCCTACTCGAAGATAAAGATGAAGATGATTCACATGTATTAGATGGAGTTACACCTTCTCTACAAGATAAGTTTAGAGAAAATATCAAAACGAAGGACAATCGAGCCTCGTGGAGCAAAGAACTGAAGTACAATCAAGTGAATCAAATGACGGGCATAAATACAAACAGAGATTCTATATTGCACCCAATAACAAATGCTTGTTAAAGAAAAGCAAAGTCATGTAGAAATCGATCCCGTAGGGTTTAGAACCATTTCCTTTAGGAAGCAAGAAAAGAAAGGGATACATAAACCATGTTTATATGTCATTATTATGAAGGTCTATGGTCCATATTTAGGTTACAAGTTGCTTTCTTAGAAGCTGCAACATTCCATAAGGCTTCTCTATGATTATGAATCGGAATGGAATTCTATAGAACCAATTTTCAGAACAAAGAAGATTTATGGTTTGGAGTCATAGATACATACAAGCATATGGTATATGAGTGGAGTTTGTGAATAAGTTTTTGATTCTATTATTTACCATAGTTTTAAACCAGTACTTCCAACCAAGTAGTTTAATAAGCCAATGGGAGTTGACATGCCACACCATAATAAAGACAGTGATGTAGAAGCTGAATATGGAAATTCCTTAAATAATCTTGCTAGCAACATTTGTCTTGAATCAAAGCATGTCACAACTATGCTGTTTAAAGATAGAAGAGGAAAACCATGACTCTATTGTTGTCTAGGCATCCCCTTTGCATGATTGCCTTAGAGTTTAAGAATTCACTTCATATTAGAACTCAAATAATTTACTAGCAGGTTTTTGTTATGTTAACGGATAGCCTAATAGTACTAAGCTATACTAAGCTAACAAATATCTTAGAACATTAAGGAGCTAACTTACTAAGGTGAAGAAATATAATCAAAGAGGCGATAGAGACTCTGAGCCCGACATGCTGGTGCTACTAGAGACAACAATAGACTCCAGTTGTTCTTGGTTGAATTTAGTTGATACAGATTTATTTCTTTAGTCTTGAAGATGGGCTTGGGCCTACAAAAAGAAAACATGGTTAGTGAATGCTGAAGTGTTATCTATTACAGCCACTCTGATACTTAAATCAGCAAATATGGAGAAGAATGAATAGGATTAGTGCATGGATGCCTAAAGTTACTTGCATGAGGGGTTTGAACCCTATTTGTAGGCGAGAGAGGAATAATTTAAGAAAGATACGCATCTCGTTCAAATATGAAAATACATCTCTTGAGTGGATTTGTCCCCAAATAGGTAAGCATGAGATATGTTCCAAATTAGGTAAGTTGGCATGGTCATGCAAACTTTAGTACTTGGGGTCTAGATGACCTAAGGTTTGAGACATCCTTGGGTAGTCTTCCTAATCTTACGGTCTTATCTCGGCACCATAAGTACATGAAGGGATCTTGCTTAGGGCAATTGTGTAGATGGCTTCTCGAGGTTAAGAGTAATAGTAAGTCATGATCCTTTAGCTCTTACTTCACCAAGGTCAAAATGGGCCTATAGAGCCTATGGTTTAAATTCTTCCATTAACATAAGTTATTCACTTTTATCTGCATTGACATACCTTATGCTAAAAAATTAGGTAGTGTTAGAGGTTAAATGTGCCCTTACTTAACAAATGAAATTAGTACTTCCAAACTCACAAAACTATATTTATAAATTTTGTCCAATTTTAATAGTTAGAAAAAATTCATTAATTTTATTTGAAGAAAGCATTTTGGAATGTGTTCATCAAGGTAATATCATATAAGATTCATAAAAGTCCAATGCCCATAAAGTTTAGAAGTAGGGTCCAATAACTTAAAATGATCGATGAAAATCTATATCTAAGAATAAAATTCTACCATCTAAATTGGTAACAATGAAGACAAACTAAGTGTTAGCATCACTTTAATTAGCACCATCCTAGTTCCTAAAATAAATGTTATATCTAAGCTTATCATATAAACCAACGTAATACATATAATCACTTGAAATCATTAAATTTAAAGGAGTAAGTTGTGAAACCTAGTACCTAATAACTGCATAGGCATACTCCATACCGTACCGTATGCATTCTTAAAATTCTAATACATCAAATAGGTTTTAAGATATTTATTCAGTGACAACAAACAACTTAATTTAATGTCTTAAAATCTAAAGTAGCTCATGGCTTTAAACAACCAGAAGTAAGAGCGAGGGGATTTGAATCTCATCATAGTAGGCAAATGAGGGTTAATAAGTATGGTTAGATTACTAAAAGGAAAATAGTGATAGTATCCTAAGAGCTCACCAACGTATTGGTTATTAATGAATATAGTTGATCTATAACTTACTAGTACTCATTCCTGCTCAAGCCAACTTATTAATAGTTGTGATTCATTTCTATTAGCTGCCCATCAAGCTATACTTATGTATAAGTGCCTGAATACTAGATCCTTCCAGGAATATGCTCGTAGACATATGCTTAATTAAAGATCATGGTTCATTAACCCGATATGTCTATAAAAAAGCATGCATATGTTTTAACTAGCTTCATATTAAGTTTAGTTTACTAATTTAAAGTATACCTATCAAACAACAGCTACAGTGTATCTTATTGTCATAGATGAAGAAGATAAACCATCTCTTAAACTTGAATATCTAATAAATATGCAACAAGAAGTATTTATTATGATTCATATAGCTTGAAATTCTAGAAGGTCATTTTCTTATTTTCTCAAGTGGATCTAACACCTAATATTTTATTAAATACTTTTATTAAGGAAAAAAAACACATTTCTAATTTCTTTTGTGCTATTTAAGGACGGTAGTAGGTATTTAATGAAGGGTGTGATTTCCTTCCACTAAGGACAGGTCATATAACCTCCTCACTCATTAAGATTTTGTGGCCCTTAGTGACCTACCCAATGGTAAAGGTAGTTGATTGGCTTAATCACTACCTTAGAGGTGACTAGTTAGATTCGTAAAATCTGATTTTTTATTCACTTAACTTTATTTTTTTAATTTATAATTATATTATACAATTAAATATATTTAATAATTTTTCTTAAATTAATTATTGTGTACGTTGCAAAAATTGATAACATTAGGGATGGATTGGGTTTTTAATGGTTTTTACAAAATTACTTTTTTGCAAATGTTAACAAAAAAAAAAATAGAAGGTTATAAACTTAACTAGAAATTAGGTAATGTTGGAGGCTAAATGTGTACTTTTCTCTTTTAGATTTTATTCAATTACCTTTCTTCTCTATTTCATTAAAAAAAGAGGAGAAATTGTAAATAACATTTAAATTTTTTATTTAGATGCGAATATATCATCTAATATTATAAAATTTTATTTTAACACATTCTAAACTTTAATAAATCGATAATATATAGATTATTTTATCTTTATGCTTAAAAAAATTGTACTAATCGTAAAGTTTATATAGTATTAAAGTACATACCAATAAATTCAAGAGTGTATTTCCTCACCATGATAAAAATTTAGAAAAGTATTTGTCAATTTATCATAACTAAGAGGTGTTGAGACATATTTTAAAAATTTATAAAATATATTCATATTAATATAAAAATTTAGATAATTATCCGTATTTATTTTGTCGAAAGAAAAATTCGTATCCTCTCCTTTCTTCATCATACGAGGTTTCTCAATGATTGTTATAGCAACGAACTCGAGTTTTTACTGTTCATGCACTCTATTTTATGCTTTATTTGATTGTTCTATTTCTAGCAATGGATTCCTTTCTTTTTCTTTTTTTCTTTTCTTTTTTTCCCTTTCAACGTGCATTTGTTACCAAAAAATAAAGAAAAAGTGCATTACTAGTAAAACGACGTGGCAATTCTTTTACATATTTTTGGGCGTGCCATGTCATATATTCGTTAAAACTTTGGAAGGATTTTTAGGTCCTCTTAAGTTACAAAAAATCGAAAAAGAAGAACAAACAAGTAGAAAAAAATGGACGAACCACGTGAAGAGAGATTGTGGTCCCGTAGGCCGATGCTCCTCTGCAATTGTGGCCGATAACATATAATGTGTTGTCATCTGCGCGTTGGTGATTAGCGCAAATCATTGTACGAGGATTTGACATGTCCAGAATTTTGTCCTACGAAGTATCCATTTTTTAATGGCCCCCCACCCCACCACCTCTCCTCTTCTTCCCTCTCAATTACCCCTTTTATATTATTTCCAACCCCTTTTCTTAATTTTACCGAAACTGGTGAGGCAAACAACTCATACTCTTTATTTTCTCAACACAACCCTTTTCTTGCATTATTTATTTAGTTTTTATTTTCAGCTCCTTACTTTTTTTTCTTTCTTTCTCTCTTTTTTTTTTTTACCTTTTTGTCCCCCATCTTTTTCTTACACACAGCAGAACTGGAAAGATCATGTATTAAAGAAGAAGAAGAAGACGATAGATAGATAAGCAGCCACTGCAACTACCAAGTGGCTGTCCGAGTAGAGTGAAATAATATAAGTTACGTCATCCTCCATCATCAATTAGGTTATTCTATCAGTTTCTTTTCTCTCAATCGTCACTAGGGTTATAGAAATTTCCCCTTTTGTCATTCACCAATCACGTAATTTATCAATTTTCTTTATGTACACATTATTCGAGTGTTATAGCACAAAAATGGAAAAATTCTGACAACAAGGGACCGACCCTTTGCCTTCAAAGCTTAGTCATATGATTCATTTTTTTAATTTTTTTTTAATTTTTTTAAAGGTTTGGTGATCTAATCTAAAAAGAACATTTTAGTTTAATACATAGGAACTTCGAAACACGACGTGTGATTATGTATATGTTTGAAAAACATAACAAGGTAACTTAGGGTTTTGAAATCTGGTCTGATTTCTGTAGGGGATCGAATTAATTCAGCCAAAAGAACAAAAATGGTGAGGGGGAAGATTGAGATGAAGAGAATTGAGAGTGCAACTAACAGACAAGTCACGTTCTCGAAGAGGCGTAACGGGTTGCTTAAGAAAGCCTATGAACTCTCAGTTCTTTGTGATGCTGAGATCGCCATCATCATCTTCTCGCAGAAAGGAAAGCTCTTTCAGTTTTCCAGTTCCAAGTAAGTTTTCCCTTTTATTTTTTGAAAACTAGAACTTCTATTTCTTCTTCTTCTTCTTCTCTTCTGCTTCTTTTTTTTTTTTTTTTTAAAGATCACTGGAGCCTTTATTTATTTATTTTTTTGCTTTCGATATTATTATCTATTTAATTTTTGTTTATGGAATTAGCGGTCCCGTTGGCAAAAAAATAAATAAAATAAAATAAAATAAAAGCGGTCTCTACTTCTTTTCCCGTCCTTATTTCCCTCAATTTCAGTGGGTGCAATTTGATTAATAAGTGTATATATATACATATTTTTTCTTTTTTTCGTTTTTTACATCAAGTATATTGGTTCAATTTATCTGTGTGTGTGATTATTTTGGCAAGAACCTATCATCTTGAACTCCCAATTATGGAACTTGTAATTAATCTATTTTTCCAGACTATTGTGTTCGTAATATATTCATAAATTCTATTTATTTATTTATTTTCGAAATTACTTCTGTGGTTTGCTTTGCTTATAGATGGTACTGGAAGCATTGAAGTACCACAACAACTGGCTAGGCGTATCTATTCTTGAAACTTATGATTAAATAGTACTCCTTTGTCTCTGAGTGATGATCTTACCCTTTTCTTTCATTTTCCCCTTTAACATTCATATCATATTTCAAGCACAATTACGGTAGTATGTGAATGAGTTAGCTTGTGCCCATATGTTAAACCCAAATTCTGCCATCAAATAATTGCTAATCCATTATTCTTTCAATAGTCAAATGAAGATACGGGCAAGTTATACAATAAGGTTCACCTTTTGACCGCGATCAAATACTATCATATTTTTTTCACATGCTCTGTGGATTGATCTACTAGTTTATTAGTAGAAATGCTTGATCTCTATAATTAATTATTTATATTCATGTAAATATTTGTTTTATTAACCAAGGTATAGACAAATTATAGTTTTACTATATTTTCCAAATTATATATGCAATCTTGGTCTCTCATGATTCATTACGTGTGGGATTTTATAGTCATATAAATGTTTGTTGTTAACATTTATATTGGGAAGCAAGATGGACAAGTTCTGGTTACACCACAAATTGCTAGTTCTATGCATTATGAAAAAGGGCAAGTGATCTTACCTTTAAATGAATCTCATTAACACGACCTATTTGTTGTAGATGCTTCCTGTAAATGGATTTCATTCGATATTAATTGTCATTGTTGCTCTCTATTTAGAATCCTAATATAGACATAGACAGGAAAAAAAAAAAAAAAAGAATCCTAATAGAGAATGTTCATCTACTCTTTTTCTCGGCAACTTTTACACATGTGATTGAAGGAGACGTAAGTGAGGACATCATTTAGACTCATGAAATTTAGATTGCAATTAGCACAAACATTAGTTTGTTTATCATCTAATTGCACTTTCTTATGTGTGCATTAGATCGAACTTTCTTTGCAATTTTACTACCCTATTTTTTTTTTTTTTTTAATGGATATACCTTTTACAAGATGGTGATGATGGGGAATTAAACCTATTCCTTTCTTAATATAGAAGAATAAGTATTCACATTGGTAGAGTTATGAGGACTTAACATATACTTCTTGAACATGCAATATATTTTATGTAAAGAATGGTGAATTTGAATTGATCAAATTAATTTCCAAGCTTTTTTGCCTTCTCTAGAATATTTTTTTTCATTAGTTTGTGTAAGTTTTATATGATCAATTGGCTAGTTTCCATATTAAGTAAACCTTTACGCATTACAAATTTTCAAAGAAAAATAGTGGACTTATACGTAGAAGAAAATAAAAAAGAGGTATGCATTTTTATCTAACATTTTGCATTATAATTTTTCAGCATGCAAAACATTATTGAACGGTACCGGAGTTGTACAAAAGACGTGCAACGCGACAAGGTTATGGATATGGAGCAATATGTTCAGGTTGGTTTTCTATTTTCATGCAGTGTTTACCGTTTCATTTCATGTGTTGCCTTTACATAATAGGTGCTTTCATTTGATCACAATTTTATGCCAGTAAATGTATGTAATATTGCACAACTCCACTGCATATTTTGAAAGGTTTTAATGGTATTTACATATCACATGAATTAATTAGTAGTGTGCAAGTATTGATAAAAATTTGATATGTAAATGTATGATATATATATATATATATATATGCCTCTCTTGATTTTATATATATATATAGAGAGAGAGAGAGAGAGAGAGATAACAGCAAGAAATATGTGAGGGAGAAAAGTGAGCTTTTTGAAGAAGGTGGATGTTTACCTAATACCCTATCAAACTACCTACTGCAACACACTGTGTTGATATGGGAGGGTTTGTTCGTAATTTGATTTAAGTATAAAATAAAATATGTTTTTAACATGTGCAATACGTGTATATATATATATATATATATATTAAATCATGGATTAGCATGTGCACTCTGCACATAGCTATGCAATTATTTTAATTGTTCACAAGTAATCTATGTGCTAATTGCACCATTCAGGGCATTGAGAAAATGCGGTTAACATTTAATTTCAGCTTATAATAATAAAGAGGGAGCGACTAACTTCTAATAAATCTCATTACTTTGAACAAGCGAGTAAAATATGTCCTTGTTAACCTTCACCTGACAATACAATGGATGGTAAAAGCTAACTATTCCTAATATTTTAAACTAATGAAAGAAATTTAAAACCATTGTGATCTAATGTGATGAATGATAATCTTCCTACGAGATAGATTAGGTTCGGTCTTCCCTCCCTAACCTTAAGTTGTAATATGTAATAATTGGATTAAGAGGGAGAGAACTAATGGAAGAACAGAGCGACCAATTAATATCTAACATATGCAATTCCTATTTTATCCAATAAAATTAAACTTCTAGTAAAGATCAAAAGAATTTAATGGAACAAATAAAAACTGATCTTTTGTTGTCCTTGCTTGATGATTTGCTAGACAATCTGCTATCTGGCTTCCATCTTTGATTATGTGCTTTATTGATCCACCCATCATCCTAACAAATCTTTGATTTTGGTGAACCAAATTTTAGATCTGAAATCATCTCGTCTAAAAATTTAAGTCTATTACTTCTTCTTTGCTTGTAATTATTTCAACGAATACTCTCCTTGATTTGTGGGTTGAGACTTTTGTTTATTGAAATCAATTACTTTGTATTGCACGATTAAACAAGGGTGAAATAATAGTATAAAAGATTAAATTTAGGATCTTCTAGTTTGGTACCACAATAAATTTAGCTTTATAACCATTTGTTCTAAAAGTTTATATCCATCGAATGATTATGTATAGAGACAATCGGTAATCCTCTCTCAGTTAAATTCTCACTTGTCGTTAAAATTCTTCTCATCATATCCTTTAGAAGAAAGATATATACATACATACATACATATAGATATATTCAAAATTTTAAGACTACGTAAATATAGTGATTGGATGTACATGACCACTTACTAAACCCCCCCATGGAAAACCTATGCTCCATCCATGTCCTTCTAAAACGGAAATGCATTACCAATTTCAAACCTGATAAAGAAGAAATGGAAACTAGGGTTTTGTCTCTGTGTTTCAGATGAGATTTTAATTTGGGTCTATATTCCGCCATTGTAACTTCAATTTTTTAAAATTATTAGTCTGATGACATTCTCCCCAGAGGTGCTCTGAAGCGTTACAGTTCATTTAATTTGAATTTGGTATCCGATCCCAGAAATCTCATTGCTCAAGATATGAAGATACTACAGTGAGTCCTTCATTTTAGTTTGAGGCTGACAATGCTTTAGAGTTTGCCTTTTCGGGAGCATTTATAAATTTTTTTTTTTAGAGTTTATTTTTTTCCTTTTCATTTGTTACGATAAAACTCTAGAATTGTCAATGGTCTTAAGTGGTTACAATTGGCTTTCAGCGGTGTTGTTTTGGATTAAAAAAGTGTTGGGGTTGAAAAACCCTATATTAAATAGTATAATTGTGAAAGTATAAATATGCCCTTAATAGACTAACTTATTTCTAATACTCCCCTTCAAGTTAGAGCAAATCTAACTTGTTACATATATAACTCATTTGATTCCTTCGAAGTGACTTAGTAAAAAAATCAGCAAGCTGATCTTCTAATCTGAGATATGATGTATCAATTTCCTTATTCAATAGCTTTTCATGAACAAAAAATAGTCAATTTCACTGTGCTTTGTATGTTCATGAAATACTAGGTTTGATGCTACATGTAAAGTGGTCTGGTATCACGTATCAACTTCATCTGCTATGATTGTGGAAACCTAATTTCTTTTAGCAGATGCTTAAACCAAAGTACTTCATAATAGATGTTGTTGCTCTATACTTAGACTTCGTACTTGATCTTGCTATCACAGTTTGTTGCTTGCTCTTTTATGACATGAGATTACCATTAACAAATAGATGGTCCTATAGTTTGGTAAACTAGCCCAATCGGCATCTGTGTATCCAATAACATGGACATGCTCATAGTCTTTACATAAAATACCTCGACCTAGAGAGCCTTTGAGATAATGTAGAATACAAATCACAGCATTGTAATGACTGATATGAGGTGAATTCATAAATTGGCTTACTATATTAACTGCAAATAATATGTCAGGGTGTCACAGTGAGATAATTGGGCTTATTAACTAACTTTTTGCATCTCTTTAAGTTATCTAAAACATCATCTTCATTTGGCGAGAGCTTATCATTAGGATCCATGGGTGAATTAATTGGTTTTGCTTTTGATAAAACCAATGTCAGACAATAGGTGGACATTTTTCAATTCCAAGTAAATATTTCGAACTGTCATGTCCTTAGCTTGGAACTTTGGTTGTATAAAATTTTTCAATTTCTTAAATACTTTCATGATCCTCTCTTGAGATTACAATATCATCAACATAGACAACTTATCCAATTTTACTATCATCATATCGGTAAAAGACAGAGTGATCTAAATTACATTTGCAAAGACTAAATTTCATTACAACTGAACTAAATTTACCAATCAAGTATGTAGAGATCGTTTATACTATTTAGTTTTAAATAGGGTGGGTTCAGGTTTTGTTGGCTAAGGTGTCAATTTGGGTGGAAGGGTTTCAAATCACACTAGGACAATGAATTGATTTGGGGTTAGAAATGGAAGACCATTGTTGTGCTAGGGATTTGATCGGAAAAGGGTTTTAGTTTAATTTGGGGTTGATGTCATGAAAGTGATGCTGGTATTTATGGTAGATGTTTTAAATGGTGGTGAAGGTGTGTTGTGGTCGTAGTAGATTCCTATAATTTGGTTGTGTATCAATTAACCAAGCTTTGATATCGTGTTGTCTTGGATTACGAAAGTGTTAGGTCGACAAACCTTAGTACAATAATATGTTAAATGGTATAATTACGAAGGTACAAATATGCCCTTAATAGACTAACTTATTTGAATAAGTAGTAACGTTAGTGATAGGTGCAAGTAGTAAGATAATAGTTAATCATTATAAAAATATCAACAGAAAATATGGAAAATGATTTCCATTTAAAGAAAAAGGAAATCATTTTCCTTATATTTGATTAGTGTTTTCTATGGTTGTTAACAACCGTCATTGATAGCTTGCTAAAGATAAGGGAAAATTGGCTATTTCATTGATAGGAGGAAGAATCTTGCATGGCTTTCCAAAATTAGTTTCGTAAGCAGTTAATCCTAAATAATTTCATAAATACTTTTCTCTTACTAAATAGTTAGGGCTAGATATATCTATAACTCTCCTCCCAGAATTAGTTTCATAAGCAATCAATCCTAGATAGTTTCATACTAACAAGATAGAGCATGAGCAACTCTATTTTTAAATAATAACTTAAATTAATCTTCAAAACCACACCTACGCAACTGGGACAACAAATGTTGTTGATCAGGAATAGCAAAACAATGTTATAATAAGTAATGCAAGAAACCATGCTAAGTTCTAATAACAAATTTGCATCTCGAAACATATGGATGCTAACGTTGAATATAAAGCACTACAACCGTTTAGCTAAAGCTTAGCTAAAGAATGCAATAGTCCAACCATGTTGCATGAATGCTTCTCCATGAAGCATTACTTTCAGTAATAAAAATGTCTTCAAAATTAGGCTTTGAACAAATAGGGGTTAAAACTAATGCCTGTTGTAAATGTAGGAAAGCTTTCTTAGCTCACTCGTCTAAAGAAACACTATCCTTCTTTAATGAGTTAATTAATCTAGGTAAATTTAGGAACCTCTTGGACATAATATCTTCTACGCTAGTGACATTCTCCCCCACTCGATCTGGTGATGCCCTCATCATACTTTCCTTAGGGAACTTTTGAATTTTGTCATGAAATTGCGACAATGCTTCGACTGGTTTCCAATTAGCTTCACTTTCTAGTAATCCCTTCTAAACAATCATATATTTGTGGCTTGAGAGTTGGCCTTGATATCGTCAATACCGATCTGCTAGAATTTCTTCCACTTCCCTATCATACAAGTCTCGTACATCAAGCGAGGCTCTTCGAGAGATCATCCTTTTTAGATCTTCTTTGTCTTCATGATAAGGCTTTAACATACTCATGTGAAACATTGGGTAGAACTTGATTCATGATGCCAACTTAACCTTATAGGAGACCTTCCCTACTCTTTTCAGTATTCTAAACTGCCCTTCATATCTCCTCAACAATTCTTTATGTAACTATCCTTTTGTACGTTGAATTAAGTGTAGTTTAACCAACATGTGGTCTCATACCTGGTATTCTATCGGTCTCCTCTTCCTATCAATAAACTTCATCCTTTTGATAGATCTCTGTAGATAAGCCTGAGCTAAATCCTTGCCATCTTGCCATTCCCTTACAAACTTGTATGCCGGAGGGCTGCTAACTCTATCCTCTGATTGAGTGCATTGGCTACTACATTTGTCTTCCCTGGCTTATACTCCATATCAAAGTCGAATTTTGCGAGAACTTTATCATCCGACTTGCTTTGGGGAGTGCTGCTTTTGTGTTTGAAAATAGTTTGCGGCCACATTATTCGTCTTTACCAAGAACTTTCCTCTAAGGAGATAATGCCTCCATACCAATAAACAATAGACAATTGCGATCATCTCATTCTCATGTATTGTATATTTCCGCTCTACTCTCAAAGGCTATTGGGTATCCTTCTTGCATCATGACTTCCCCAATAGCAAAGTCACTACAAGCATCTATATAAACTTCAAAGACCTTATTGAAGTTTGCGATGGCAAGAATTGGTTTCTTTGTAACTGCTGTCTTCAAGGCATTAAAAGCCTTTTGTCTCTCCAGGTCCAACTTGTAGGGGGCATTTTTCTTGAGTAATTCTATTAAAGGAGTAGCTACTCTTGAATACCCTTGGATGAATCTCTTGTAGTGATTTGCCAACTCGAGGAATGATCTCAATTTTGTGGGCTTTGTAGGCTTCTTCCATTCCCTAATTGCATAGTTTTCCACTATTCATAGAATTACCTCTTTACCCACAACATTGCCAAGGAATGCTACCTCTTCCTATGCGAAGGTGCACCTTTCTCTTTTTACATATAACTCCTAATTCTTGGAATACCAACCAGAGGTGTTATACTTGTTCTTCCATTGTACGGCTATATACCATGATATCATCCAAATAAACTATCACAAAGCGATCCATGAATGGGGCTAATACTTTGTTCATAAGTGTATAAAAGGTAACCGGTGCATTAATAAGTCCAAATGGCATTACTAAAAATCTGAAAGCTCCATACCTTGTGACATATGTCGTTTTAGGCTTATCTCCTTCAGTAACTCTAACTTGATGGTACCCCGACTGAAGATCAATAGAAGTATTGTGCCTTGCCCAGTTGGTCAAAGAGATCAAATACTAAGGGGATAAGATATCTATTCTTAACTGTAATCTTATTTAGAGCTCTATAGTCAATACATAGACAAAGTGAGCCATTATGCTTCTTTTGGAATAATACTGGGGTTCCAAATGGTGCTTGAAGTCTAAGTTCTTTCAATTCCTTTGGAGACATACGATATGGCACTATTGCTGGTGGTTTGGCTCCATGTTCTAGTTCAATTTGGTGATCAACTTCTCTTCTTAGAGGAAGTTTAGATCAGATGGCATGACATCCTTGAATTCTTCAAGTTCCTCCCCTACTATAGGTGGAACGTCTTCCTACTTCTTTGTCCTGTCCTCCATTTTTAAGGTAGCTAGATATGTTGTCTCATTCCTTTTTAGACCCTTAGCTAATTGCATTACTAAGAGAAACCTAGTAGCTGAGCTTGTCTGTTGAGTTACTAGAGCAACATATTAGGTCTTCCCATTTAATGTACAAAGATAGTTGACTTGAGGAATGATCAAGGCCTTGATGTTGTGTAAGAAATCCATACCAATCACAAACTTAAAATCATCTAATGGTATCACCTCAATAGATACTTTCCCAATTCATCCTCCAACACATAACTCTAACTCTTTAGCTACTTTGGTTGTAGGGATTTCTTGGGATTGATGGTTTTAAGCTAAGTCTTAGCCTTCTCAATCTTCAGCCTTAGCTTGCTAGCTGCTCCTTCAAAGATAAATAAGTGAGAAGCATTGTTATCTATAAGTGCATTCATTTTTGTACCTGCCACCATCACCTTTGTAGATATCAATCCCTTATGCTTATTAGCTACTTGGGTCTTCTTGGCTTGAAGGATTCATAGTGAACCTAGTTGAGCACCTTCCCCTTCATTTGAGCTTCCATCCACCACTAAAGCTGCTAATCGATCCTTCTTTAGGCATTCTCTAGCATAATGGAGCCCGTTGTAGAAATAACATTTCAGATAGCATTGTCTACCCCTCTTACCATCCTTCTATTCTTAAGTCCTCTTTTGTTTGCCCTCTTTGTCCTCTACTCTTACTTTTCCTATGGATAAACTACCACCCTTCTCTTGTCAAATTCACCTTTCCCTTTATTCGTTGATGGTCTAGACTCAGTCTTCTTGAATTTTATCAAGCCTTTAGCTATTGTAATGGCTTTGGAAATATCTTCTACCCCTCTTCTCTCCAGTTCTAACTTTGCCCATGGCTTTAACCTGTCAAGGAAAATGATGAGGGCATCTTCTAGGTTAAGATCTGGAATCTCCAACATTAATTTAGAAAATTCTTGCACATACTATTTTACCTCACCTTTATGGATTAGATGACGCAACGTCATCTTAGCTTTTTAATAAGCATTTTGAGGAAAAAAAAAGAAAAAATTGGCCCTTTGAGTCCTTGGATGAACCCAGCTTATGTGTTAATCTCATTTACCTTCCTATGCTACCAAACCATGGTAGAATCATTCAAGTATATGGTAGTGGTATGTATCTTACCTCGTTCATTGAAGATGCTAATAGCGTTGAAGTACTGCTCAGCTTTATAAGAAATTATTCACTCTACAGGTGGAACGTGTTCCCTTGAAGTATTCGAGCTTTGGAATATTCACCCTATGGGCCAACTAGATAGTCATACCATTGGCTACTGCTTCTCTACAAGCTGCTAGCTATTTCTTCAAGTCTTGAATCTTTTAGAGCATAGTCACAATGATAGCTTCAATTTTAGCTTAATAAGCTGCTTCCTTGGCCCGTAACGTATTCACCTAAGTCTACAGCATCTACCCCCTCTCGTCCATTGCCTTATCTTGCTGCTTCAGCTCTTGTACAGCTTGATTCAAAGCCCCTTGTAATTTATCACGGAGTTCCTCCTCCAACACCTCCAAGCTACATTAGTACTTATCCAGTTGTTCCTTTACCTCCGCAATACTCAACTTTGCCTTATTTACTATGGCAAGAAGTGAGTTCAATAAGTCCTTAGACTTAGCCCTCTATCTAGTCATGTGGCGTTCCCCTTGGTCATCCTGTTCCTTGACCATGGAGACCTTGTTGTCACCTCTAAACCCTTGAAATGAGATTTTGGCTCTCCCTTAAACTTGAGCTTTTATACCACCTATCATGGACATATTTCACATAGTGCTCCAATTTGATACTTAGCGTTTTTAACTACATTGAGGAAGGCTAAGTCACGTTATAAACACTCTCACAACTATAGAGAAAGAAAGTAGAGAGAGAAACTTTGATATCAAATGAATTACTTAATATTTGAACAAATACAACCGAGGCGGATATATATAAAGCTTATACGAATGAATGATTGAGATTAATTCAATTTAATGGTTAAAATTTGTCTTACCACTTAATGTACAAAATATTTTGATATTTCTAGGGGCCTTATGGAATCTTCCAATCTTCTAGAATCTTCGGTGCTTCTAAAAGCTTCCATTGGACTTAAGCCTTATTTGTTTGATTTGGGCTTCAATGTTCTCCCATTTATGGGCTTTAAGAACCTTTTGGACATAATATCTTTTATGTTTGTGACACATAACCCCGCTATTATCCAAACTAGTTAGAGCTTGAAGTGTCTTAGCAGGTCAAGTCATTGCTATTGCTTTTTGCCACTACTAACTGTTAAGTTTCTACAATGTATAATCTCCTTAATTTAGTATTATGATATTTAATAATTTGATAACTCTTTTGAAGAACCATTTACTAGGAAACTATACACCCTAAATATTTGTTAGGGTAAATTGCAATACACCCTTTCGCTTTATATGCTTTTAGAACTCTTATCTTTGAGATTGAACACTTAACACCCAAATGTTCAAAATTTTAGACTGCTAATGGCCATTTTGCCCCCTGAAAAATAAGAAAAAATGATTCTAGTATTTTTAATTGTTTAATACAAGAACAAATTAGTAAGTTAGTACCTAAAAGTACATTTCTAAAGAGAAATATACAGTCTTAAACTTTTATTTTTCTAGTCGAATTCTCAACATTCAATTATTCAGAGATGAGGATTTTTTTTTTAACATTATTAACTTTTTTTTTTCGCTTTTGACACATGGCAACACTCAATTGATCTATATAATTAATTCAAATAAATAATATAATTAGACATATAATAAAAATAATAAATATTTAAAATAGGTATAGCTTTAACACTTGTTTGTAAAAGTTTAAAAATGTTAGAGAATTCAAATTGTTAAAGAGAAAAGAAAAAAAAGAATTGAAAATTTGCTTTTCCTTTTTTTAATGATTTGAGGTCTAAGTGCTCAAAGATAAAAGAGTGTAAGCACATATGGAGCAAATATAACAAAGTGTATTTATAATTTATCCTTTTTTTTTTTTTTGTAGTGTACAGTTTACAGTCTTCATCACGAATTTGTAGTTTTGTAGGAGTTCATTCTTTGTTTTCTCTTCTAACAGAATGTGGATAGCAGTGATTACTTTTGTGCCAAAGTTCCACCATCCTTCATGACTAGACATGTGATACAATCCATGGATTCAATCTTTTATTATTCAATCGAAAATTACATAATGGAAAGGGGAAGATTACTTGATAAAACCCAAACACTTGTAAAGTAAAGAACTTTTACAATTAGAGTAGGACTACCAAGCCATTAATCTTCAGAGATACACACACTCTCTCTTTACATTGAGAAAACCTCCCGTAGAACTCACAACGATTTTAACAAACTAACTCTCTCTCTCTCGCTCCCTTTTATGTATTTGTACACTGCTAAAATATGTATTTACTCTTCTGCCCTTTACACTACTGTACTACTATACACATTTTCTACCAATATCTTTCTAGTCACTACAAAATGTCTTTGATTTTTCTCAGCCTCATTATTCAAAAGAAAACTCAAAATATTCCAGGATAGTGGAATAAATTCCCTAATATATATATCTATATTAGATTTCCATGGAAAATCCGACATGAATTTAAGTAGCATATCGGGCTATTTGTCGATATCAACTTGTCTATATTTAGTGGAAACACTTCTTGTGGTCTCCAGTTTACTGTTTTATGGATTTTCAACTAGTTTCCTATTTTATTATGTTTCCAAATTAATTTGTTTTCTAATTTGTAGTTCCTATTTTATTTTTCCCTTATATTGCTTAATTGTATACTTTAAAAAAGTCATTTCTTTATTTTTTTTATTATTATTATTATTTATTTATTTATTTTATTTATTATTAGAATCATCATCATCATCATCATTATTATTTTTGCTTTGATCTTCTTTCTTTTAAACCTTAATACCTTATCACTAAATTAAACCTTTTGCGTGAAAATCCATATTTGTTGGGTCCTGTTTGATATTTCTTATCAAAATGGCCATTTAATTATATTAACCCCTTCTATCATAATTATTCATTCATCCATGTAAACAACCTAGATTATTTCTGCGTGAAGGTTTTGTTAGAGAAACTTCGTGCAACCCAGACACATTATAACACTTCTCCATTTCGTTAATCATTAGTTCTTGCCGTTTTACTTAATCAGTCATGTTAAAAAACGCATTCTCATTCCACTTGTTTAATATAGTACCTCGTTAAACCTCTTGTTGCAATTTCTTGTACCGCAATTGATTGATCACTCTCTTTTCAGTCGTGGTGTATGTCCACATGCTAGTACAAAGAAAAGAATTGGGACCAACCTCTTGACTTAATTTTGTTAAGGACAAATATGGAGCATGATCAAAACAGGCTTTGTTTCTAATGTTTCATTAAGCAGTTACTCCTATATAAGAGAAGAAGGACTAATATTACGTTTATTAAGCACATTTTTCTATCATTTTTACTCTTACATGCCTTAGGAACTATTCAAGGGGCTCTCATTCATTGTATTTGTAGTTTATTGAGTTTACACATAGATGTCGTTATTGAGGATTTGATTCCTTGGATTACTGAAATTGAGATTTTAATTTCCTTCTTAGTTTTTGAGTTTCTATCAATTTTGTGATCATGGTGGAGAATGTTACTAGTGCCATGCATAGTATAGATTTATTTTAACACTTTTGATCATTTTATAGATCGTGCACTATATCAATCATTGATTTGGTTTATCTTAGTTCATTTTGTGATTAGTGCATCATATCTATTCTTGGAGGGTGTTGCCAAAAATGGGTCTTGATTCATCCATATCCCTTTTTATTTTTTGATTCATAAATAAGCACATAAAACATCATAGAAGTACCTCGTTTATCATATTAAATCTCGAAGCCCAAATTTCCATCACATATTCAGTTCTCTTGAGCAATGAATTCGCATCGGTTGGATCGAGATCGCATCACCTTGTGTTCATCATCTTCTACATACTAAGGATATCGTTCTTCCTTGCTAGATTGTTACACGGTATGTGCCAAGTTGATTGCACCCTTAAAATTTTCTAGTCATAGGTTTTGCATACGGATTCTCAAGCTTTTAAGGATCCATGCTCTCAGGTTAACCCACCTATGAACAATCCTCCTAAACTCAATGGTAGAACTTCGTCTAAAGTCATCATACCTTCCTTGGCGGACCTAGAACAATAATTTTGCTTTTGAGGCTATGTTCTTGGCTTTAATCAATGCCTTCAGCACCTGACAATCAATATTCTCTTGAATTCTCGTCCTCATACTATCGATATACCTAGCCACTTGCAAATCCTTCCGCTCATGCAAATCCTTCCGCTCTAACAGTTGTCAAAATTCATCGGTATAATTGTGTAATGATGTACTACCTAATCCATACTGACCAAGAGCAATCGAAGCCGAGTCAACTTTATCCATTCTTTTTCCAAGCTAGAAGCTTACCAAGGAAGAGCTTATTCAACTCGAGTTTGCCGTAGTTCCATTTCTGGAACTGAAGCCAAGGCCCAAGTTCAAACTTCACCACGTGAACGCTACAAACTAGTCTCATCATAATTTGGAGGGTAAAGAGTCCAATTCAGACAATGCCTTGTATGCCGGCGAACCTCGCCCTTCAACCTGCGATCAGTCAATCTAACCCCCTTTTCCTTTGGTCTCTCCATATTTTTAAAGAATCTATCGATTAGTAGCAAGTTAATCTGAAAACTCCTTTGAACTTAAATATCGATAAAGTTAGGGCCATCAATAATTCATGAAATAGCTGCTTACCATTGTTTCATGGGTAGTCTGTTTTCACGATAACTCCTACTAAGTCTACCCTCTACACATACATACATGCCTTCCACTTACTCGGCATATGATGCCACTTATGGGTGCCCAACTACTGATGACACTTCCCTCCACAGCCGGAACAAACCAACCATTGCTTCCGGATGCATCAGTGTATCGTCTGTGAGGAGACTCATCTCACTCACCTCCATATCCTTCACCGCAGCCACCTCTTCCACTGATCTCTAATGCCATAACAGGATCCTTCAACCTAGCAAAGTGGGTAAGCACTTCTTGAAATTGCTGGTTCATACCTCATCTTAGGTCTCTAATGTTAAGGGTTCAAGTTCTCCACTGATCCGTGCAAGAACTACCACTATCGTTGACTCTGACATAATGCCAGGATGAACAAGGCCCTGATAGCACTTGACGTACGCCTCTTACATTACGGTTTCATAGACTTAAGTACACATCGGCATGCAAATTAGACCAAACACATAAACAAGAGAGTATGCTCTCAAAGAGATTTTTAATATTTTAGATGACAAGCTGTTAATGAAATATTCAAGAGGGATATTTATATGAACATTTCAGAATAATTATGCTAAAAGGATGAAATAGGAAACAAATTATAACGTAAATTGACTTTCAAATGCCTGTTTAGAATCTAGACAACCAAGATATTAAAAGAATCTAGACAGCTATATAATGAAGAAATAATAAAAAAAATCTTGTTTCCATTCAGGGTACTTGACATTCATAAAAAGTATCTAATGAATTATATAAGTTTAACACATCCTTATTTATTAGAAAGGACTCATATTCTCCGAAGGCTCTACAGTCTACTATTTAAGGAAGTAAAGAAGTTATATTCTAATTTTAAGATGCTTTGAAACAGCTTGGAGAAAATTAGAAACTTTCCAATCATTTCCCATGTTTTGCTAGACCAATAGCATGTCAGGATACTTGAAGTTAGCAATCCATAATTGATAGGACTATAATACTGAAAATTCAGCAACAATTATGAAAGAATCGAAATCAAGATTCACCTGAGCTCTAAGCTCAAAACCGGAGTTATCAACTCAGAACAAAGAAATCTGATCTAACTTGCTGTGGAAGTTTCTGAATGCCTTTCCTAACTGTCTTCCTGATATTTATACGTAACCATACCTACTTAACTTGCCACCTCAACTGCACTCTAACTGCTATTTAATTCTAGGCTTGCCACATTAGCAAGCATTTTATTGCATGAATAATACTCCTTTATTTATGAATAAACCCTCATCAATTATTTATATACAAAGACATGCAATATGCTCCTACCCTATTGTATTTGCAATAGGCCAACTCAAGTGTCAATTATTAGGAGTCGCAATCACCTTTGGTCTCCTAGAGTACACATAAGAAATGGGTTTTCTCACCTTAGTCATATCAATACCTAGCCCCACCCCCAATGAAGAGTGCCCTTGTCCTCAAGGACAAAAGAAGGAAATTGAATTTGGAAAACAACCTTATCCATCCATGTAGCGTCATTGGTTGACTCTCCTTGCAAATGAACAAGCAATTGTGGTACATCCCTTCTACCCTGGCTATGAAATTGACGACCCAAAATACAAAAAGGAACTCAACTACAAGGTTGATCGGCAATCATCAAATTGGATGGAAGCTCCGAAACTATAAGAGAAAAACCCATCGATTTTCTTAACAAAGAAACGTGGAATACCGGATGAAGTGGGCAACCATTAGGAAGTTTCAGCTTGTGAACAGCAGCCCCAATTCTTTCTTGAATCTGAAAAGGTCCATAGTGGTATGGTTCCAACTTAGAAGTATGCTTCAACTGTAGCTTAGCATTCAAAGCAGGACACAGACGAATATATACCCATTCACCCACCACAAAAGAAATATCCCGACGATGCTTATTTGCTTGCTAACAATTCTGAATTTGGGCGAACTCTAAGTAGCGCTTCAAAAGAGCCAACACCTTATCTCTCTCATGCAGAAGACTACCATAAAGCCTGGTTACCAACCTCTTTAGGAATATAAGAAGGAAATACCGAAGGCAGATGACTTAACAATCTCAAAGGGAGTCATATGGGCAGTAGAATGATGAGATTTGTTGCAAGAATATTCTGCTCATACCACCTAATCAGCCCAAGTCTTTGGTTTGTCAAATGCAAAACAATGCAAATAGCATTCTAAACAATGATTCAACGCTTCAGTTTTCCCATCCGACTCGGGATGATAAGCAGTACTATAATGAAGATGAGTACCAAGAGATTTAAAAGGCTTGCTCCAAAATTTACTAATAAAAAGAGGATCATGATCACTTACTATTGCTTGAGGAATGCCATGCAACTGTATGATTTCTTTAATAAATGCTATTGATCTAGCTGAAAACGGGTGTTTCAATAAAAGAAAATGACCGTATTTGGACAAACGATCAACCACCACAAGTATTACATCATGTCCCTTCGATTTGGGCATCCCTATGATGAAATCCATCGACAAATCTTCCCAAACAGTAGCTGGAATTAGAAGAGGGTTAAATAATCTTGCTGGTGAGAGAGTTTGAGCTTTATTACATTGACATATAGCACATGCAGCAACAAAAGCAGCAATGTCCTTACGCATTCTAAACCAAAACAAATTAGAGGACAGCCGTTTATAAGTACATAAGAAACCGGCATGTCTTCTAACTGGAGTAAAATGAAATTCTTAAAGAAATAAATTCAGCCAATGAGAAGCAGCCAGTATAACTAACTTCCCATAACAATATAGGGCATTATTTTCAAGATGAAACCCCTTTCCAACATCCTTTCCTTCCTACAAAAGTTAAACTTTTGCTGCCAAACAAGAATCTAACAAAACATCAGCTCTAATGTCATCTAAGTCTGGCTAAATGGGCCCAGAAATACCACAAAATTCCATGTCATCTTGTATCCAAGATAAGGAATCCACTACTGAATTTGTAGAACCAGCTTTGTACTCAATGTCAAAATCATATCCCAACAATTTAGGAAGCCACTTTTGTTGGTTTAGGGTTGTAACCTGCCAATGGAGAAGGTGTTTATGGCTTCTTTGATCAGTTCAGACCACAAATTTTCACCCTAATAAGTAAGGATGCTAATGTTAAATAGCAAGCACTAAAGACATAAGTTCTCGTTCATAAGTGGACTTTGGCTAAATTCTTATCACTCAAGGCTTTGCTATAATATGCAATAGGTTATAGGTTGCTATAACCCACACTCGGAAGCATCAAACTTAATAATAAAAGGTTGAGTAAAATCAAGCATAGCCAGTATCGGTGCATTTACCGAGGTCTTTTGCAACATTCGAAAGGGCAAGAGTGCTTCATTAGTCCATTGAAAGCCATCCTTTTTTAACAAATCCGTTAATGGTTGGGCAATTTTACCATGATTCTTAATAAACTTTCGATAATATCTAGACAAACCAAGAAATCTACACGTAGCTTTTTGAGAAGTTGGAATAGGCCAATTCAGAACAGTTCTTACCTTTTAAGGATTCATACTAACTCCATCATAAGAAATGATATGGCCTAAATATTCCTATAAAGTAGCACCAAAATAACATTTCTTTCGATTTGCTTTGAAGTGATGAGAATGCAATAAGGACATAGTTTCTCCTAAATGTGCCAAATGCTTGTCTAAATCTATACTAAAAATTAAAATGTTGTTAGAGAAAGCACAAACTTCCATAAAAATGGTTAAAATAAATAATTCATAATAGATTGAAAAGTGGCTGGTGTATTAGTAAGGCCAAAAGGCATCACTAAAAACTCATAATGACCCTACCGTATTCGAAAAGCGGTCTTTAGAATATCATCCTCCAAGACTCGAATTTGATGATATCCAGCTCATAAGTTAATTTTTGAGAAAATTGAAGCACTATTCAATTCATCCAAAAGTTCATCAATTATTGAAATAGGATATTTATTTGGAATTGTTGCCTCGTTAAGTTCACAATTATCCATGCAAGACCGCTATGATCCGTCCTTCTTCTTTACGAAAATGATCGGGCTTGAAAAAGAACTTGAGTTCGGTTGAATAATCCCTGCTGCCAACATTTCCCTAACAAGTTTTTCTATTTCATCTTTTTACACTTAAGCATAACGATAGGTTCCAACATTTATAAGACCCCTTCCCTCCTTAAGCAGAATTCGATGATCCGTGGCACAATTAGGAGGTAATTTCTTAGGCTCATAAAAAATAGTAGAAAATTCTTCTAATAAAGTCATTAATCTAGAATCATCCGCCATAGCGCACTTCTCCTTTTCACAACTTTGCAAATGCTAAATTACACCTGAAAACTCATAATCCATGGTTTTACACAAAGATTTATAAGTAGCACAAGTATGATACCAAGAAAAATCACCATATAATGTTTTTTCTCTCTATTGCTAAGGATTTTTCATAATCATTTGTTGCCAATCAATTTCTGTATCCCCCAAAGTCTCTAACCAAGTTATGCTCAAGATTAAATCAACACCCCCAAGTTCAAACACATAACAGGCAATAATAAAAATATGGCCACAAATAACAACATTTACATCAGCACATACACCGTAGGATTCAAGAACATGACCATCACCCAATTTGACGTGAAACATTGAAGTTTTTTCTACTCATAGCCTCAATTCAGTTATCAAAGTCTTGGAAATAAAGTTGTGGCTTGCACCATTGTCAACTAAAATAGAAATATCACGATTTAGCAAGGTACCTCGAAATTTTAAAGTTTTTTGAGCATTTAAACCACTTAAGGCCAGCAATGAAAGTTGGAATTCATTACAGCAACCTTCTCCTTCCTCTACTCCATGTACAACTTAGGACACTGCTTCCACAGCTACCCAATTCTCATCTACAACATCAGAACTTTCTTCCAACACCAATATCCTTAATGATTTGTTAGGGCATTGATGACTAGCATTAAAAGGTCGATCACAATGGAAGCAAAGACCTTTGCTCTTTTATCGAGATACTCTATGCAATTGTCTTCAGCCATGAGAGGATCAATTTATAGTACGTACCTGGTTGGAAATGGGAGCAGCACCTGACGAAGTACCTGATGAACTCAAGTCATTTAGATATAGTGGTTTCAATAAGGAATTTCGGTTGGCATCACTAACCTTGCCTCTATTCGATGGCTTGGAAGTTACAGCAACGGTACTATTATGTGGTTATGGATATGGAAGTAAATTGCGTGTAGCAAGTGTTTGAGAAAAAGCTCGACTCATAGATGACTCATTCTACATATTTAATATTTACGTGACTTCCAGCATATGGAGACAAGAAAACCCCAACCTCAAACTCTCTTTCCATGGCAAAAGCCAAATCAATAGCAGCAGCCAGAGTGGACGGCTCTAAGGTCTATACATGTACTCTAATATCTTCCTGCAGGCCGCTAAGAAAATAACTTAACACTTACAACTTTGTTACTTTAGGAGCTTGTGATAGCAGTGCCTCAAACTTATCGACGTAACACTCCACTGTAGAAGACTGCCAAAGAGTGGAAAGACTGATAAAAGGATTTTTGGATGTACTACGGTTGAATTTAAGCAAAGCCGTAGTAAATTCATTCTAATTGAGTCTTGGATATTGTCGCTCGAAAGATTTCAACCAATAAACAATTCTCCCACACATGCAGAACGAAGCCAAGACTACCTTCCTTTCATCTCGACTTGTATGGACTTTAAAAGATTGCTCGGTCGCTGCAATTCAATTGACCGGATCATTTCCATTGAAAATAAGTAAAGTGATCTAAACTACATTGTTTTGGAATTCTTCATCAATTGCTAATTCATGTTGTTCAACTTTAGTAGGATTGTTGATAGTCATGAATGTAGGTGATTGATCATGTGCTCCAAGCTTAAGATTGGAGGACTCCACGGCATGAGCAATTCCTCCTCCATCATTTGAAACCAATTTACCCTTCTGAGCTCCTAAAACTTCTTTCAACATTTCTTGGATCAACACCATGGTGTTCTCTAAAGTTTGTTTGCTTCATCCAATTTCATGTATTTCTTCTTTGAAATTCTTTCAAGCTTGATCTATGGAAGAAATCTGCTGTTGTATTTTCAAGAGGCCTCCTTGAATTTCCTCCATGCTTTTCTCTAATCCTTCCACTCGGCTCTCCATTCGAGTCATTTCACCCTTACGCTTGTAAGTTTCCTGACAATGGAACCAAATTGATAGAACTATAATACTGAAAATTCAGCAACAATTATGAAGGAATCAAAATCAAGACTCACCTAACCTTTAAGCTCAGAACCTAAGTTATCAACTTCGAATAAAGAAATTTAATTTGACTTTTTATGGAAGTTTTTGGATGTCCTTCCTAATTGCCTTCCTAATATTTATACGTAATCATACTCACTTAACTTGCCACCTCAGCTGCACTGTTGTTGCTATTTAATTTTTTGGCTTGCCGCATCAACAAGCACTTCATTGCAAGAATAATACTCCCTTATTTATGAATAATCCCTCGCCAATTATTTATGTACAAAGACATGCAACATACTCCTACCCTACTATATTAGTAGCAGGCCAACTCAAGTATCAATTATTAGGAGCCGTAACCACTTTTGGTTTCCTAGAGTACAGATAAGAAATGGGTTTTCTCCCCCTAGTCGTATCTATAACTGTTTAGCTGTTCAAGATGTTCCTTGTTTTGTGTTTATCAAGTTGCTCAATTGAAAACCAATTTAAGACTCTAGTAAACCCCACATTGTTAAGCCTATATTGTTCTCTAAGTTTTGGAATTTAGCAGATTAGGGTTTTTCAACAGAACCCTTCTTCTTTTAGGGTCACAAAGTTTTCCCGCCTTCTTTGCTGTAGGAGGAGGCTAAGCTGAAGCATCGTTTATATTCTTCTTCTCTCTTTTACTGTGATAGCAACTTTGATGAATTAAAAATCATGACATAGCTATACAATGCTCGGGATCTTATGGAAGCTACTAGGATGGAAGGAACAAAATGAAAACATAAGGTAATTAACTGTGAGATGCAAAGGAAAATGTCACGTCCCTCTATACCATCCATCCCAATCCTACAAATTACATATCTGCAGTATATAAAGAATATTTGATGCAAGCAATAAGTCTTTTTCTAGGCATGGCAATTTGTGATACCATTTGAATTTTATCCTAAATAAACAGAAAAAATAGCCCATCCACAAGATATTGTTGTCATCCGTGTCTCCTCCAATAATTTATTGCTGTCAGCCTATATAAATGAATAAAAAGGACTTGGATATACATTACATATGGTAGACGGTAACATGTATGTTCCCTTCTTGGGCAATCGATGTCTCTCTATTCGAAGTTTTTAAAACCATCAACGAAGCAAAAATGTCTCATGCTAAACATTCACAAATTAGGTGTAGTCCTAATATAAAAGAGTTTCATGCCCTAGCACAGGCTCTTGTTGGCCTTTGCTTGGGGCACCTAAATTTGGGCATGCTCAAACATGTGGTATGTCTTCACTTTACATGCTTATGTGTGGGCACACAAGCTTGGACACCCATCACGTATGCATGTTAGACGATGATGACTTTTTGCATACCAATTTTTTAACTGAATCACAACCTAATGTATCAAAAGTAAGTTATTTATATATATATACATATTAGGGACAAAAGACTTAACAAATATTTCATTACTGTACATATGTTATATAGAAATTAAAAAACAAATTTATCATCACCAATAATAACAAAAAATCCAATTACATTTTTGATATTCATGCCTTTGCCTCTGCTTCTACCTATTTATCCAATGGATCATGGGTTAGTAATATGAGCTTCCAATCTCAGAAATAGGGTGCCATAACGGGGTTATCTTACCTTCAACGATCAGCATCATTCCATCTCTCAGGCATATGGACATCTTGATGTACTCTTGTTTTAGTGAACATCGGAAAGGGATAAGGAAGACCTCCTTAGCTAAAACCATAGTTTGATGGAATTGAGGATGCTGGACTTATCAAAGATCTTGTGCCATTAAGGAAAGCATCGGGCAAGTGTTACACGTACTTGATGAATAAGCAAGAACTCTAAAGTTGTCTTGATCTTCGCCTCCATCATTGTACCTTTGTGTTGGCAATTTATTGAATGCTTCATAGTTACCACTATTGCCACCCAACTTTTTCGACCATTTGCTCGCTTCTCTGCGAAGATGTGGCAAGTGTAAGTGAATGTCAATCAATTGATTGGACTGTGATACTTGTGATGGCTATAGCAATATTTGCGTACAAGTAATCCCAAGTTTTGCAATCATTACATCTAAAGTTGGCTTGAGTATCAAATCACCAGCATATTTAAATAGATTCCGTGTGACATCAACAAGATGGGGAAGTGCGGCGTCAGTCTTAGGAAAGTTAAACTTGGCAAGTGGTTTGTTGGCTTAAGGAAGGATTTATGAATGACTTCCATCTTTTTGCAAATCACTTGGTAGGTCGAGCGGTCCTCCTCTAGCATCGCTATCTGGCTACTGAAAGAATAGTTGTTGTGAAATGTAGTATGACCTTGTTGAACCTTCAAATGGATCCACCGTGTTTGGTAGTCAAAAGTGGAGCCTTTTATATATGACCAAAATCTACACGGCATTATTATTTTATAATCATTATTGATATATTTACAAATATGAATGTCATTTAACAAGCAGCAGATCTTAGGGACGTGTTTTGCTAGTTCACAAGCATTTACCCTAGCATGCACTATTAAGTACAGGATATAAAGCAACTGTACATGGAACAACTTCCAATACGCAGATTGGAAACGGCTCATTCTGTCCCAAAACTTTGTTGTTCAAGGAATTATTGTAAGATATGCTCAACAACCTTTGTTTGCGTCTCAAGCGCATTACAAAGTGATGGTGATAGCAGCATGCGTTCCAGAGAATAACATAAATGCAATAATACTCTTTTGTAACCTCCAACGATTGTCAATCTAGTGTATAGTGATGCATAAGTAGCCATCTTCATGGAGTGATGGTAGGCCATCCATATGCGTAGTATGACAAAGGTGCTAAAAGGGAGAAACCTAAGGTGTCTTGGCATTGTGAGAAGAGATAGCATCATATCATTCCTTTGTGTTTGTCACCTCACATGATGATATTTATAGCCCGTTTACTTCATTGAATTGAATAAGGAGGGAATGAAATGAAGATTCTTATGTAATAGATTAAGAGGGTAATGTTAATTACAGTGTTTAGTTATACAAAAGTTTCATTAAATATAGATATGTAATAGAAATTAAAAAATCAATTTTACCCTCATCCTCTTTTTTTCCAGTGCTCATTTTATTTTCAAAACTCTGTCTTTAACCAACAAAAAGAAGAAATCCAACTATTGTCTTTAATCCGATTTTTTTATCATCAAACCCTTGTCTTTAATTTTTTGTTTTTTCCCTCAATCTTCAATCTAAGGATTTACTTCAAAAATTTATTCGTCCTGTTTAGTTTCAAAGAAACAAAAATATAAACAAATAAAAACCAATAAATGGCATACACTTGTTTGTAAAATGGATTTCGACAACAGTGATTTTGCTTTTCCTTCTGCACAAGAGTTCACTATCGTTTTTATCCTAACTCTAATATCAATTTTTTGTCCAAGCCCTAATTTCAATGAATCTTGATGATGTTGGTTTCATTTTGTTTTTGTTTAATTAAGAGCTTGCCACAATAATTTGATGGGCATGGGAGTTGTAGAGTAGTTATTGGTGGTGAGTAATTGAAGTTTGGTGGGTGACAGTGGTGGTGCGATGATGGGTGAGAAGAAGATGGTAGTAGTGGGTGATGAGGAAGAAGAAAATGATAGTAATGGTTATTTTTCTTTAGAATTACAATTCATAACTGCAAGTAAGGAATCTTCATTTCTAATTTTTAAAAATCGGGATTCCTTGATAATTGCGATTTGGTGAACTAAACATGGTAATAGAGACTTAGTAAGAAATAAGGGGAAAATGGAATCATTATTCCCTTGAGTGAACAAGCAATTAAGGTTTACTCTCTCCATCAACAACTCCCTAAAAGCAGGATATCCCCCAACATTTAAAGAGATACTAGCTGCTGCCATTGTGTGAGGCCTTCACATGCATCTCACCAAACTTAAAGTTATTGGAGGTGTTAGAAACACGAGGGTATTGGCAACTGCAAATTTGTTGTCATAGAGAATTTCAGTAACTGGTTGTGGAATTCATTCCTAATCTTTCGTGATTTTCCTCAACCTAAAAAGAAAAAAAAAAGCTTAGTTTTGACTTGATCTAATTACTGTATACTTTATTTTGGCATTTAATTAAGCTAAAATTGCTTCCTTCTTTTAGCACTGCACGAAGCCCTTAGAGAAGCATTCCCTTCCCCGTAGCCCTTCTTTCTAGATGGGAGTGCCTGGAGCAACCTCATATCTTCAATAGAGTTAGTTTCCTGAGGTGTAAAGCTGGGATTTCAAGTTATAAAGACCTCCTTTTAGGTTATCATGTAGTTACTTTTGTTAGGTTCTTTGTTAGCAGGCGAAGTCATCCATCTTATGAAGATGCACTTCTAACAAGGTCACCTGCACCTCGAATGTTCAAACAGTCTTTGCCGCCTTCTTTTTTTTATCTTATGCTTAGGAAATCTAGAGCCCCATTTTATAATTTGGAATACTGTCAATAAGATAATTTAGTGGTTTTTGTGGATGATGGAGAGGTGATGTGATGAAATAATTGCTTCTTGACATGCACCATTGCTTGATCTTCAAGAGCTATGAAAATAATGTAGATGGTATGGTTATAAATGCTCCTCCTAAATTAATAATTTTAACCTTTCAGATTAGATGATTATGGAGCTCTTCTCAACTTAGTATGACAACAGACAAGGAGATTAAAAGTCTAAATTCGTGCATCATGGTTCCACCCCATTTAGTCAAGCTGTTCACCTAATAGCTTTAGTCAAAGTCTTTAATGGACCTATAAGTTTAAATTTTTAGATTAGTTAATCAGACGATTATGGAGCTCTTCTCAACTCAGTATGGCAACGGACAAGGAGATTAAAAGTCTAAATTCGTGCATCATGGTTCCACCCCATTTAGTCAAGCTGTTCACCTAATAGCTTTAGTCAAAGTCCTTAATGGATCTATAAGTTCAAATTTTTAGATTAGTTAATCATGGTGCTTAATCTAATAGACAAAAGATAATTATTCTACAAAGAAACAATTCATAAAATTTCTGTCAAGCTCTGATAGTAATAACATAGCAAGTATGCTAAGTTAAGCTCAACTGCACCTATTGTGGAGGTTATGAGTTCAAATTGCTGTTGAAACCAAATGTGCTTGTCTATTGTGAGTATAGTTTGGAAGATATCAATTCCATTGTCCGCCAATATCACATAGAAAACTATTGGATTGAAGTTTAACTCTCAAAAACACAGGCACACATGTTTTTGCACTGTAGATAAAAACATTGTGTTCTTAATATTCAAAAAGAATGTTTGAATTTCATTGGCATTTTTTAACGTATTCTTTGATAAGATTTTTTTTTTTTTTTTTTTAGTTGTGTTGGATTCTCTTCATTGAAGTTACAAATCTTTTTGTTTTTGAGAATCATAGACATATCAGGAACAAACTTATATTCCTTACTTTTCTAATGTCTAGAAAATATTATCCTCCTTCAAGTTTCAATAAGCTCATGCTTCAAATATATGTTTATATCCTTCAAACTAGTGATTGAAGACATAAAAGGTCATTTAGATGAATGGAAAAATTCACTTTTCCGAGGATATATTCATTACACTAGTTCGTTGTTATAGTAATGATAAAGGGGATACTATATATACGACTAATATATTAGTTGCACCACATTTAGTTTTTATTTATCTTTTTTCTTTCGGGTGAAAGGATGCAATAACTAAGAAAATATATACAAAGCCCTTAGCATTCTTCCCATAAGTAATTAGGAATAGAACTAGTAAACATCATATATTTACTGATTTCTAAAAGATGTCTATTCTTCTACATAGCCACCTTATTTTGTTGAAGAGTATAAGTGCAAGAATTTTAATGAACAATCCCATTCTCTCTCAAATAATTCTCAAAAATATTGGAGAAATACTGTTTTCCATTATCAGTTTGGAGTATTTAGGTATTTACATTGAACACCTTTGAGATGAACTTGTGGAATTGCTGAAAGACATGGTATATATCGGACTTATCATTTAGGAGAAAAACCTAACAAACCTGAGAATGGTCATCAATAAACGTTGCAAACCATTTATGTCTAATGTATATTGGTACATGAGAGGGATCCTAGATATCGTTGCGAATTAAATGAAATGGCTTGTAAGGCTTATATGGTTGAACTCTATAAGAGTTTCATGATAATTTAGTGAGGACGCAATATTTTCAATAGAAATCACTAGATTTTTATTTTTGAATAAACTTGGATACAAGTGATTCATATACTGAAAATTTGGATGACCTAAATGCTTATGCCAAAGCATTATGTTTGACTCATTGGACACTGAAACTAAAGTTCGTAACTCACTTTTGACTCTAGAATCTGGACTTGTTCCTGTGAAATAATAAAGGCCATTATATCTTTTAGCATTGCCAATTGTTTTCCCCGAAGGCTGATCTTGTAACACACACCAAGTTGTAGAGAAAATTACTTGACAATCCATGTCTTTGACTAATTTATTTACCAAGACTAAATTATATTTGAGCTCTGGAACAAACGAGACATCTTTCAATTTTAAATTAGCCATCACCACCTCTCCTTTTCCTTTGGCAGCTATATTCTCACCATTAGCTACTGAAACTTTACTCAAGCTATCAGAGTTATTAAATGAGCCAGACCATTTTTGTGAATTACACGTGATCAGAGCTCTGCTATCCAAAACCCAGCTGTTATAACAATCAGCATTATAAGGAGCATAAGAATTACCTTTTAGTACCGTAGCAACGGTAGAAGAATCGGTTGTCTTAATTTTATCATAGGAAACTCCCTGTTTGATTAAAGAACTGTTGGAGAAAGGATATTTGGTCAGATGTAAAAACAAAGTTAAATGTCTGAATTACCTTTGCTCTGAACCTTAGTTATATGTGCTGATTTGGAAACACGACCAGCTTTCGGCCTTTTACCCTTTAAATTATCAGGTTTTCCACGTAACTTCCAGCATGTTTTCTTAGTATGATTAGGCTTCTTACAATAATCACACCAAGGCTTCCCTCTATTTGATATATCATGTACCTGTTCTACAGCAAGTGCTAAAGTAAGAGAATTTTCTTCTGACATTGTGACATGCCTTCGATTCTCCTCCTTTCTCGCATCTGCAAATGCCTCCTTAAGACTTGGAAGAGGTTGTTTTCCAAGTATCTGACCTCGAACTTCATCAAGATCAGAATTTATCCGTGTAAAAAATCAAATATCGTGTCTTTTTCAAGCATCTTTCGATACTTGAGACTATCATTAGCACATTTCCAATCTATTTCATAAAAAAGATCCATCTCTTGCGACAATTCAATTAGAGTGTTAAAATATTCAGTTACACTGATATTACCTTCATTTGTCATCCAGAGTTTTGAGTAAATCTCAAAACACTGGGATGTGTTCTCTAAATCAGAGTAAATCTGTTGGATATTCTTCCATATTTCTTTAGCTGTATCACAAAAAAATATATGTCCTCCCTATCCTTGGTTCCATTGAGTTAATAATAAGCCACATCATGACTGAGGAATTTTCTGCTTCCCATGTGCCATACTCACTAGACTCAACATCTAGTGCTTTGATGGCACTCATGAGATAACCATGTTTTCTACAATCACATATCACCAGCTTTACCGACTGAAACTATTCACGAAAATTTGCTCCATTTAGTTTGTGTTGAGTAATTTGAAGCGTGTAATGATCGGCATTTGGAGTGATGGTTATGGATTTATCAGTTTCCCTGGACCAAATGATCCGAATTTAAGTTTGATGGTTGGCGTACCATTGGTTGGTTTAGGTTGAGTGTTGGTCATGGTGGGTTAAAGGTAATCGAGTAGCTCTGATACCATGAAAAAATGATAAAAGAAAAAAACTACAGTAAGTATATGAGGATAATTCATCATATTATTCATTTCTTGGTCAAAGAATATATACAAGGAGGCTGTCCTCTTATCTTGGAAAAAGATCAGGACAAAAATAAAAGAAATAACTAGTTGCCTAAAAAATATCAAGATATCCAACGCATTTATTGCTATCTTGACCAAAAAATAAAGATACAAAGAAAAAAAAAAAAGGTAATAAGAGATTACAGCTAATAAATGACATTGATTTCCTATAGAGTCAAACCAAAAACTGGCTCTTTTCCCTTTTCCCACTTCCAATTAAGACAGCAGAAGACATTTGGATCAAGGAGTCAACTTCTTTAAATTCTTTTGCAATATGAGGTAGAGATTGATAGCTTATTGATTCTACATGTTGGGTTAAGATTTTGTATTTTGTTTTTAAAAGTTGAACCCAGCAAACTTTCCTTATTTTTACTTCAAAGTATCTTTTAATTGCACAAACCCTAATCCTTATATGACGATTAAGAAGACCAAGTCCTCCTTCAATAGGCCTAGCAACTTTTTTACAACTTAACCAGTATATTACTTTCCTTGGGTCATTTCAAGCCCAATGAAAGTTATTGATGATTTGTGTCAACTTATCAACAATTCTTAATGGCAATTTAGCCGTTTCAATGCAATAAGCTGGTAAGCTTTAAAGTACAAATCTAGCTAAAACAATTCTTCCAGCTATATTTAAGCACCTGACCTTCTAACCGCTTAATTTATGCTGGACTTTTTCAATGATAAATTCAGTTGAGCAGGTTTAAATTGAAGCCCTTGTTTTGGTGGAAAACCAAAGTATTTCCCAAAGGAATTTGACTCCTTTATCACCATACTTTGAGATATCTACTACCTCATGGTGAAAAGGGTGTGTTACACCATATTTATTATTGATATTGTCAAGCTAATTTCTTTTTTACCTTAATTCCCTCAACGTCCATTTTTCAATGGAAGACCTTGTTAACCTGGCACTATCAATGATCGTCAGTTGGCAAGTGAGGAAGTATGCTTAACTTTTGCATTGTCTATGTTTTAGCTATGGTGCTTATAGAGGTAGTTGCCTTCTGCACTTACCAAGTCAACTTTTTTAATGAGTTGGTTTGTAATCATTATATTTCAATATTCAAATGACATGATTAGGAAATGCTCATATATTTGCATTTAGTTTATCATTATATAACTTTAAATACAACTTATTCTAGCCTCTACGTGAAAAATTTGGTTAAGTAATATGTATTAAGATTAGTACTACAACCATCTTATATAAAAACTTAAACCTGTAAACTTCTTGTAGGTTATCTTATTTATTCTTTGTACTTCCTTCACTTGTGGGCTGAGATTTTGACTGAAGTCCACTAATTGCACAACTTAATTGTAAAAGGGTTGAATGACGACATAGGATTTAGAGCCTTTTGCTTTGATATCATGATAAGGTCAGCAAATTTACTATATATCTACATGTATTATAGTGTATAAGGGTAAAATAGTACTCTTCAATGTATTAAGGTTACATATTCAATATGTTGTATATATACATCATGTAACCACTCTTTCTCCATGTAACACAATTATACTTTCTTTCACTTCTACATGGTATCAAAGCCAAATCAGACACAAAAACAAAAACCTTAAATTATTCTATTCTCCTTATCTTTTGCCACTCTAATTTTTCTTTTTCCTTCTTGCTGTCAACTACATCTTAGTCCCTTTCTCCTACCGCTCATCCCTCTCTCACCAGAAAACAATGTTAACTCCACTCCCATCCACATTAGAAAATCCCATTATCATCAACCCCACCATGCTACAACCGCTATACCTCTCCCTTGACTCCTTATTTACTTCTAACACTCATTCTCAAACACAACATTCTTTTACTCCGCAATCCCATAACTCTCTTCAATCTCACAATACACTTCAACCACATATCAGCCATCTCCAACTTCTTTCCAATGTCTCTTCTACCATACCACTACTTTTCAGCCCATTCACCGAAACTATACCCTTCACAATCCCCTATCTACGAACATTGCAATGGCTATTCTTATCAAACTTACGGTGGACAATTATCAAATCTGCTTCACACTTGTGACATCTTACCTCATATCCTTTGATTTGTACTACCATGTCGATGGTACTATTTTGGCAATCCTACCTACCTCTACTTTTTCCTTTAGCTCTATACCTATCACTAACCTTGCATACACAAATTGATTCACATCAATCACATTGTTTAAGCCTTATTATTTGCTAGTTAACGAACATCCTTATTGAGATTTATGATACTCTCTCTGC
The DNA here is from genome assembly GCA_024138005.1 of Lumnitzera racemosa. Lineage (NCBI taxonomy): Eukaryota > Viridiplantae > Streptophyta > Magnoliopsida > Myrtales > Combretaceae > Lumnitzera > Lumnitzera racemosa. The sequence goes on from JAMXBC010000004.1 coordinate 110,158,145, forward strand.
TTATGACATCTGGATTGCCTTTTGCCGTTACTTCCTCGAGAATTCAATGGTAAGAGAAATTGAGCTTAAACGTCTTCTCTCTTCATCTGATGATGAAATATCTCTGCAAACTCAAGTTTATTGCTTACCAATTCTCATCCATTGGTGGTGGTCTTAATACTACAAATCTCATATCTCATGTCTTACGTAGTCTACCTTGGGAATATGATGCATTAGTTACCACAATAACTCACATGCCCATTATCTTGCTTTTAAGCAAGTACGTGCCAAGCTAATAAATCAAGAGCAGTGGCTTAAAAATAAAGCTCTTGATTATCACCCTACCTTAGCTCCTATAGCCCCATACACTCAAAATAACTCTATTCATTCCCAAGAGTTAGGCTTGGGGTTGCAATAGACTTGGATCCAAGTGGCACGGATGCTTCACCACTTCTAACTCACACTTTGAACTTTGCTTGAATAAGAGATCCTCTATCATTGTTTAACCTCGTGCTCGCTTACCTTGTTCTTTTGCATCAATTTTGTTGCCTTCTTTAGCTTCTCTTTTCGCTCCACTATCATTTGTCAAATCTATGATAGCTTTAGCCACTCTATTCTCTAGTGCTACCATTAGTGCAATAATGCCTATTTTGAGATCTCATATTTAGTTTGTTGTATTTTCACTTGGTAAATCCAATGAGGTTATTTGGTATCTCAATTCTAGTGCAACACATCATATGACATACATTAGCATCCATGAAAATTGTTCACATCAATAACCAATAGCTCCCCACTTCACCAGACAAATCTCTTGCATGTCCCTTTCCTCATACACAATCATTTTTTTGTTATCATTTTTTATAATTTGATAATTCTTCCTAATTCTAGTGCAACATATCATATGACATACATTAGCATCCATGAAAATTGTTCACATCAATAACCAATAGCTCCCCACTTCACCAGAAAAATCTCTTACATGTCCCTTCCCTCATGCACAATCATTTTTCTGTTATCAATTTTTATAATTTGATAATTCTTCCTTGTCTATTTAAGACTTGAGCATAGCTCAACTTCTCATCTACCAGCAAACTAGATGTTTGCTCTATCCCATTTGTCTTTCTTCAATCAATCCCCCATAGTTGCTCCTTGCCACTATCGTCTCTACTCTCTAGTGAAGTTTGGCACTCTAAACTTTGCTATCCACATAATTAAGTCCAATTCTCTGCCACTCTTAATCACAAGTTGCCCTTTCAACCAATACATAACCACCTCCCTGATCACTACTTCTTATGCACTTTTAATTATCTCTGCTATCTAATTATCATAGCACTAGCCCTAAACAAACTATCCCTACGATCCACTTTCTGCATCTTTATTAGATACTCTCCCAATCACAAAGGTTGTCGTTGTCTTGATCTATTTTCGAGACATGTCTACATTAGCCGTTATGGGATTTTCCATGATTCCAACTTCCCTTATGCTTCATTGCTTGCACCATCTACTAAAAACTGGCAATGAGACTTTACTGCTTCATCTCTAAACTTCATGGTCACACCAAGTCCTACCATTACCCATACTAACCACAAAACTTCACCATCCAAATATAAGCCTTATCATAATTCCCCTACTCCTCCATTTAATAGCCTACAAATAACCATTACCACTTCACATCAACCAACTTTTTCCTCATCTCCACCACCTCTAGAGACCCCCCATTACTAAGGTCTATCACAAACAATGTCTCAAATAACCCTTACTCTATTCCCTACCTCTGCCTCCACTGTCACCCCCCATACCCCCATCCTTTCATGACATGGTCATAAGATCCAAATTTGGAATTAAACCTCGACAGATTCTTAACCTTGGCATCTACACAATTCCTTTTGAACCCAAAAACCATATTGAAGCCTTTCTTTACCCTGATTGGTATGTTGCAATGAAGGAAGAATTTGACTCTTTACTTCAAAATAAAACCTAGGTTCTTGTACCCTTACACCCTTCTCACAATGTTGTAGGCAGTATGTGGAAATTTTGCATTAAGTACAATGCAAATGGCATGGAAGAAAGATACAAAGCTCACTCAATTACTTACGGATTCTCCCGAAGAGTGGATCTTGACTACATAGAAACATTTAGCCCCATTATCAAACCCATCGCCATTCACTTCATTCACTCTCATGCCCTTCTTCATGAAACCACCGCCTAGTTTGTACATCCACGCTACCTCAATCATGTATACAAGCTTCAAAAATTGCACTATGGTCTTATGTAAGCACCTCGTGCTTGGTTTTCTAGCTTTAATGGTTTTCTTATGTAGATTGGGTTTAGGCAAAGACTGATAACTCAATGTTCATCTACTTACGTAGCCCCGACACACTTGTCCTCTTGCTTTATGTTGGTAACATCATATTCACCTAGAGCAATCCTCATCTCCACTCTCACTTTATCTCCACTTTGTCCCAACAGTTTACCATGAAAGACCTTAGTGATCTTCATTCGTTTCTTTGTGTTTGTGTAAGTTACATTCCTCATGGTATTAATTTGTATTGATCAAAATTCACTCTTAACCTCTTCAAATGTCACAATATGCATTTATCCAAAGCAGAATACCTCTATCTTCCCATATTCACCTTTATGCTCATGGTTCCCTTCCCCTAACCTGTCCCTTTGCTTACTATGACATTGTAGGTGTACTGCAAGACCTTACTATCACTCGACTAGACATTAATTTTGCAGTTAATCAACTCAGTCAATATATGCATCAACCGAATACTAATCACATGCATACCATGAAACGGGTTTTAAGTTACCTTCGTGGTATTGTGAAAATTAGCTTACCTATATCTTGAACATCTAGCCTCTCTTTAACTAGGTTTGCTAATGTTGACTTTTCTAGTTGTCTTGGCATTCATCACTCAACTACTGAGTATGCGATTTTTCTTTGCTGTAATCTTATCCCTTGGTGGTTCAACAAACGACTCACCATCTCATGTAGCTCTACCAAGTTGAATACCGAGCATTGGCTTATGCTATTGTTGACTCCACCTATATATGTCACTTGGCTCAAGAGGTGGACATTCCCATTCAAAGACTCTCATACTCTATTATATGATAATTTTAGGGTAGTATATCTCATATGCAACCCTATTCAATATGATCAAACTAAATATGTGGGGAATGATTATCACTTTGTTCGAAAAATGGTTGCAGCTGGTCATTTCCATGTTTGATACATTCCTACACATTATCAACACATCTACATTCTTACAAAGAATCTCTTCACGACCCCATCCTTTGATCATTGTATTAATTATGCTGACTGTCGTATCATGAGATTGAGGAGACATATTAATACTGTATATCTAAATGTATTATAGTGTATAAGGATAGAATAGTAGTTTTTAATGAATTAGGGTTACATATTTGATCTACCATATATATATGCATCATGTAACTACACTCTTTTCTTCATGTAATACAGTTACATTTTCTTTCACTTGTACATGCATCATTATTATCTTATATAAAAGTTTAAATTTTTAAATATGACATGAGCTATCATATTTTATTGCTTTGCACTATGGTGGTTGAAATATTGTGGAGTGTGTGTTAAAGTTTGATTATTGGATTATAATGCTTGCTTCTTTCTTCTTTTCCCTTTATCCTTTTTTTTTTTTTTTTTTTTGAGTATCCTGCTTATGGTCATCAGTAATGGTCCTTCTCTAATTCCATATATATTAAACTTCAATTTCAGCTACATTTGGCAAGATGGTGATCCATTTAAATGCATTTAGCAGTTTGTCTTTTTTTTTTTTTGGCCCCCCTGACCGTTTTGGTTTTTATGTATATTTTTGCCTTCGCATTTGATTTATAATTGATTTGAACAAAAGTATAGTATCGAAAAGGCGCCACAAGGAGGGCAAAACAAAACCAAAATGTTAAAACGAATAGCAATAGGCCATTTTTGGAGATGGATCTGATTGGCGGTACTTTGCTCTAGTAGGATCTCATCCTCCTATTCTATTCCATTTTAGGTGCTTCCTTTTTATTAATTTGCTGATCGATTCAAGGTAGCCGTAGCTCGCTTTCCAGTGCAAGCAATAATGGTAAAAGCTAGTTGTCACAGGGTACTTTCCTCTAAAAGGAATATGTGGACTAGGTCCACGCAGTAAAATTCATTGTGGAGACTCCAACATGAAGCTTGTACTATTTGCCATGCACCAAAACATCACAGGCTATTCACCATTATTCAGTTTGCTTAAGCTTGGACTTGCAATGATACTTTTTGTATAAACTGATTCATTTCATCAATGGAAAACACAGCACATTTTCTTATTCCTTCCAACTACAACAAATCTTTTCATGCATGCAGCACCTAAAGTATGAAACTGCGGATATGCAAAAGAAGATCGAGGCCCTAGAAGCCTCTCGGCGGTAAATCACTTATTCTTGATCTTCTCAAAATTTGATCAGAATTAGATTGGTTAGCTCCTACTAATTCTGTAGGTTTGTTCACTTGGTTTGTCAGGAAGCTTTTGGGGCAATCTTTAGGTTCATGCTCTCTAGAGGAGGTTGAAGCGATTGGAAGCCAGCTCGAGAAAAGCTTAATTGAAATCAGAGCAAGGAAGGTAATGTCATTGATTTTGGAGATAGAAGAGGCTAATTTAAGAATGATGTATTTCTCAAAGCTCATTTGTGTTTATCCTGAAACTACCAAAGACGTTGTACTTGTGTATTTAGCATGTATAGAAGACATGTGAAGCATCTATCTTCGATGGTTTTAAGACCACCCAACTAAGTATTTATTCTTAGTAACTAGTAAAAACTCTGACCAATTTATATTGGTCTGACTGCGATGCAGACTCAATTATTCGGCGAGCAGATAATACAGTTACAAGCAAAGGTATGTTGGGTCTAACATGCCCTTATACTTGAATATGTTGCTTTGAGTTAACAGTTGTTTTCCTTATTTTCTCCCAACTTAGGAGAAACTCTTGGCTGAAGAAAATGCAAGATTACTAACTCAGGTGCTTATGCCGTCTCTTTGTGTGATGCATCACTACATATTTTCTGTAATCAAATCACCAAAAGTGAGCAGGCGATTATATTACAGTAGACTTACTTCTTGAGAGTTCTTGGATCTTAGGAAAAGTTAAGATTGTCTTATTGATTGAGAAACATGACATGCTGCTTTGATTGAAAGTGCTTTAACTCTGTGTTGTGTGTTGCAGTGTGCTGCAAATCCACAACCATCATCTTCTCAGCAGAAAGAAACAGAATATTACGGCATCATTAGCCAAAGATCAGATGTTGAGACAGGATTGTTTATTGGACGGCCAGATTGCATTGGTCATAATACCATGAGGGCTGTTGATTGCACTTGGAAACTATGATTTACCAGAATGCAATCACATGGAGAAATATTTTATCTGTTCTAATAAAATGGGGAAGTAATCAGGTGCCTGCGATAGTAATATTTTCTTCTGTAGTCCTTAGCGAAGTTCTTGATCGTGTAAATGGACAAATTACGTAGTTCAAAATGATTCCTCCATAGAAATTAACTAGTCCCTTGGTTACTGACATACTGTATATGTTGTATATTACCTTTATTGTCTTTGTCAAATGTAGAATGGAATAGCTGCTATTTTGATCCAAATATTCCATTGCACCACCTATCATGTCCACGGTTGATGACATTTCCAGTTTCAGGCAAACTGTGTCCTTCTGGCCATTTTGGTCTTTCCAGGCAGAAGATTGCCAAAGAAAGTTGTCCTGTGCACATATTTGAGCAAGGAGAGCAGATCGCCAACATATTAGTCTTGGTCTCCTAAAATGCTTGAACTCAAAAGTGTTGTCTACTGGTACTTCCAAGTTTGCATCAAGTTTGAGGAAATACGGATTATGAAGTGCTCGTTACAAAAAAAGATAATATCGTCCTAATCAGGCAAAGGTACTTGTTTATCGCAATTAAATGAATCTGGATGAATGTGGAACACCCTACTTTTAAATTCCTCATATTTGTAACCAGATAAAATCGCAACAAAGAACTGACAAGGTAGCAAATCCGAGTCTCCAACCCTTAAAGTACGTCTAAGTTTTTGAAACATGGATTTAGAGAAACTAAAAAGGTCAGGTATATGCTCTCCTCGTTTATATATTTTTGCTACATCTTATAAAGTAGTGGATCCTTTATTTGAAAACGAAAAGGAAAGAATATATCCAGTTACACAAATCCAAGCAAGTGCTTCCAACCGACTATTCAAAATCATCAATTAAAAAGGAACAGACTATTTGGACCTCAACATTGAATTTCTCACTACGAGAAAAACCTTCAATAAGGAAAATTGTTCTGATTAAGCGTTCATTTAGAATCACCTTTCGGTAAATACTCAAGGATATCTTCCTTCTTGGGCAAAGCGGGGATTGCTCCTCTCTCTGTAACTGTGAGGGCACCACAGACGTTTGCGAAAAATAGAGCCTCCCTTAGCCGCTTCTCATCCTGCACCAAGGAAAGAAGATTAATCCTGAGTGTTCACTATTCCAATCTACCGTTTGTCCAAGCCAACCTGTAGCAACATGGGGATGACACTCCTAGTAGAGTAGCTGGTGCAATTGGAACGGATAATGTGCATAATTGTTTAGCCCAATGAACCTTTTCATTGTAAGAAAGTGTGACAATACCTTGTAAATGTTTATATCAGATGCTAAGTAGTAAAGCATCCCACCAACAAATGCATCACCTGCGCCAGTTGTGTCCACGACTTTAACCTCAATACCAGGAACTCTGCCCTTAAATCCCTGCATAGGTTGGTTAGTTTGCATTGGCTATTCAGTCATCAACTATGAACAATACAATTGTCTGCTAGTTTATATGGTAGCCATCACAACCTTTTGCCAACATTTTTCTCAAAATAGGTTAACGACCATGCAATAGGTGGTGTAGTCACTTAGGACGTATTTATTTATGCACTCAACCTATAGAATGATCATAGACTTAAGAGAAAATTTCATATCATTGATAAACAACATGAATGACCTCTCGTACTAGATTTGAAGTGTTTGAACTAAAAATAGGTTACCTTTGTGAAATATCTACAACCCTTAGACCCTTCGGTTACAACTAGAAGCTTAAGATTGGGATGAAAAAGCTTCTTTTGCACCACATTATCATCTTTGTGATCATCACCGTCAGTGAAGAACGTGATCTCCTCCTCATTTATCTGTGTCCATCAAATAGGACAAAGTAAAAGAGAAGTATGTGAGCAATCCATGTAAGTCTCTTAGACATGTTGTAGGCCGTTCTCAAGATACTGACCTTGATAATGTCAGCTTCAGACCATATACTCATAATTTGCTTCCGAGCAAGTTCTTTGGAGGGCCATAGTGACAATCTTAAATTTGGGTCATAAGAGAGAAGGCAACCTGACTTCTTTGCAATTTTCATTGCTGCAATATGTGTTGAGCGGCATGGATCATCGATCAAACTAATGGAACCATAATGAAAAATTCCTGCCTGAAATCAACATTAACCATTACAAAACATAATTTGGATAGATAAAAACCTATCCTAAAAATTGGACACATCTCTTGTACTAGCCTAGACTTAGGAGGAAATATAAAAAGAAGATACCTTTTTAATAAGATCAACATCTAGTTCAGATTCCTGGAAAAGCATATCAGCACTCGGATGACGGAAAAACAAGAATTCTCGCTCCCCATCTGATCCAAGAGTAACAAAGGCCAATGCCGTCCTTGCATTGCGGTCATACCTCATGCCTGAGTTGTCAACATTGTTTTGTTTCAGGATGTCGGCCAACATTCGTCCAAATTCGTCATCACCCACCTGCACAGCACAATAACAAGTTAAGATTATGTTGCATTATTGAAGATGTGACTTCATGCAGTTGGAAGTACGAAGCTGCTGCTGTAGAAGCCAGCTCCAGCAAGTAGTAATAGATTTAACTCCCTAATCCATTAATATAAAAGTTTTAACACTTGTCAATCAGGTGCGGTTTCTACATTTTTTTTTTTTATTTGATACTCTCCTTTTCACTTATGTACGGAATTTCGACTTCAACCTATCAAGTAGACAATTTAATTTAATAGAAGTGAAATAATTGCATTGGGATTCAAACTCTCAATCTCTTCCTCAAGAGAGCGATAGATTTAGTTCCCGAACCATTATAGTTCTTTAACACGATCAGCTAACTGGAAAGGGAAAAAAAAAAAAAATTGTAATTCACCTTCCCCATGAAAGCTGAGGAACCACCTAGTCTTGATATGCAAACAGCCACATTAGCAGGAGCCCCACCAGGAGCTTTGTCGTAAGCAGGTGCTTCAGCAATTGACACTCCATTAACCGTTGGGACAAAGTCTATCAGCATCTCCCCAAAGCATACAACAAGAGATGATTTATATGGAAATTTAATTGTTGAATTACTACCTCCCATAGTTCTGCGTCAACAAAAACTGCATTGGAAATTTTTAGTGATCGACTGAGTATTAAAATATATATATATATCCCTTTAATAAATATGTTTTAATCCTCTCCTGGTTAAACCTACTAAAATTGATTCATGAATAGAGTATCTCCTAATATCTGCAACGCGTCCTATCAGTAAAGAAACTGCTGCAGTTAAGTTTTTTCTTTGTTTATGCATGCTATATTCTCCGAGCTGCTTTAAACGGCCCCATCATTCGAGGATAAAGCTTCTTTATCCGTATACTTTCCAATTACATATTGTCATATATAATTAAATAAGAAAATCAAAAGTGAGATCCACATTAACTATTTTTCATACGTAAGAGTATGTAATTACATGGATATCGATGAGGACATGGAGGCAGGAAAATTTCATCATATCATGCGATCGTAGTTAGAGCCAGCCAGTTTTTGAATGATACATATATCAGGACCTATACAGTAACTGAATGAAGCAATAAATGACAAAGGCTATTTGGATTTTAAGATTCTTCAATAGTAATTATATTAGAGATAAGAGCTGATAAAATCTTAATCCACACATCTTAAGAGAATGATCAATCTTCTTATAAGAAAACAAAACCCAACAATCGCAATCAACAAAAGCTCAAAAGATGCAACGACATATATATATATATATATATATACATACAAGACATGGATGCATATGTGAACAGTAATATGAATGTGAAACATACGTTACCTGAGAATTTGCAGTTGAGGAAACAAAAAGCAGATGGAGGGTATTAGAATGACGAAGTATACTGAAGAAAACTATGTTATGCACGAGGAAAAAATCAATGTGAAATAAACTGATAAAAAAAAAGTCATTGGTTGTTGTGAGACTTCTGATCCTGAAGGATCGTTCAAGTTTGACGATCAAGAAAATGATAAATGGATGGAGGGATTAGTAGCGGTTACTAGTTATTGAATGCTACAATCTGTCATGCGATGCCTCGTGTCCTAGAAAATGTCATCTTTGATCACGGCAACGTTACGCACATTTTCATTACTTTTAAGACTCCTAAGAAAATATATTGTAATAAGTAGGAGTGTAATTGAGTTAGATTAAACTATTACAACATTAGGTTCGAATTTGAGCTTGATTTAAGAACTCGAAATTTGAGCTTAATTCAAGTTCGATCAAAGTCTAAATCTTGATCTCTAGTTCAATTCAATTCAAGATATATATAGTAAGCTTTAGTTTTGCTCGATCAATTTAATTAAACTTAAATTTCTATAAATTTTCTCTAAATAATCTCAAATCATTTATATTTAACAAACTTAAAAATAAATTAAAAATTAAATTAAACTTAATTAGGCTTGTGAGTTCAAGGAGTTTAGTATTTTTAAGCTCGACTCGGTTATCATCAAATCGAATTCAAGTTAAAAACAGGTTAAACTTTAGTAGTTTGTGAATCGGCTTAATTCATTTATACCCTAATGATAAGTGCTTTGCATATAAGAAAAAGCTTTAGTAGTACTAAAATACCACCTATATAAATGAGTAGCGTATAAGTATAATTAAAATTTTAACTCATTTATCATGCCATGATAAATTACATTTAATTTCAGTAAATCATACCATGAATAATAAAATGGAAATTTTGGATTGCTTAATTTTTATTAGATTTCAATTAATTATATCCATCATCAATAAAAATAAGATTGTTAACAGTTTCATTTTATTGTTTATGATATGATTTACTGAATTGCAGTATAATTTGCCCCCATATATATATGTGGTACAAAAATATATTTTTATGGAAATACAACAAAATATTTAACCAAAGATTATGCTTTATCTTAATTTCTAATGACTAAATTATTTTATGTTTTAATATATAGGAGCGAATGCATCATTCTTCATGCGTATGCATAAATTAAATACAACAAGTTGTACATAATTTAATTACTAAATCATGTTGTTTGTATGTTTGGTGATTTTAGACAGGGAAAAAAATATAAACAGTATGAAAAATGCGAAAAAAAAAAAGAAAATTGAAAAATCATAAATTTGTATAGGATCATTGAAAGTTTCTATTAAAATGAAAAAAGCCAATAAAAAAATCAACACTAAATTATGCCATGAACAGCGGAAAGAAAATCAACATTGAACAATCATACTAACTTCTCTTTACCTTCATTAATGTGTTTTTATAAAACCTTATAGTTAAGTATCCTACGTGAATTGTGAAAGGTTATAGTACTAATTTATAAAGTTATGGTTGTAAATACTTTGTTAACACAAATTTAAAACTTTTGGACTAAATAGTTGAAATAGACTTATTAGTATTTGTTGACTTGACTACTTACTACTTTTGACTTAGGATGTTCTGAATAATATTACAGTAAACCTCTTGCTAATAGGTGGATAATTCAAGTTTGGCTCCAATTTAAAGAAGAGGTCCAAAGAAGAAGGGAAGTGTTACAAGGGTGTGACTCCTTACATGTATTTAGGATGATTTATAGGTAATCAGTGGCTCGAATCATATACTGAAAAAGGGAAAATTTTACACCCAATTGTAAGGTCTTACAATGAGGACGTCATGTGTTTAAAGGGAGTGAGACTATAAAACCCATGATTAAATGTCTTACATGAATTATAGGAGATTATGATACTAATTTACAAAATTATGATTGTGAATATCTTGTCAACATAAACTGAAACCTTTTGGGCTAACAGATTGAAATCGACTCATTAATATTTATTGACTTGGATTTTACTGCTTTTTGGAATAAGATGTTACAATTTCACTTTCATTGTAAAGAAATGCCTTAATAACAAAAAGTGAGGTTGAAAGTACATTAATATGTTTAAAGTTGTGTCCAATCCAAAAGCCCATGTATTTGCTTAATACCGTAGAAGCTAAAAGTATTTATTATAAAGGGAGAATATTCAGATAAAAAATATACTATGATAAAGTAGGAGTATAATTGAGTTGAGTTGAATCGGTATAGTATTATATTAAAATTCGAGCTTAGATTGAGTTCAACTGAGCTCTAAATTTTAAGTTAAAACTTAATTAGAGTACAAATTTAAGAAGCTCGATTAAGGCTCGATTAAGTTTAAATTTGTATAAGTTTTTCCTAAATAATCTCAAACCTATTTATATTTTAAAAAATTAAAATAAATTAAAAACTACACTAAGTTTAATTAAGCTTGTGAACCTAATGAGCTTAATATTTTTAAACTTGAGCTTGACTCGATTTACTACTTAAGTAACTTAAGCTCAACTTGATTATCAGCAAATCAAATTTAAGTAGAAATAGTTTGTGAATCAACTACATTTATTTAAACCCTTAGTGATAAGTGTTCTACATATGAGAAAGATATTAGTAGTACTAAAATACCATGTATATGGATTAGTAGCATATAAGTACTATTAAAATTCTAACACTTCTATCATTAATATGGATTTGAATATTACCATATTTTTACCCACTACTCATTGAAACATGTGTAGTATTAGTATTAATAAATCGTTTTTCCCTACATAGAGCATACTATTATGTATATATCTCAATATATGGTACAAAAAATATGTTTTTATAGACATACAACAAATATTTAACCAACGATTATGCTTTATCTTAATTTCTAATGATTGAATTATTTTATGTTTTAATGCATACTGGTGAATGCATCATTCGCGATGCATAGGCACAAATTAAATACAACAACTGAACATAATTCAATTACTAAATCATGCTATTTACATGTTTGATGATTTAAGAAAGGAAAAAAAAGGGAAAAAAAAGTAATACATAAACTGTATGAAAAATGTGAAATAAGAGAATAATGGAAAATTGTAAATTCGTTTAGGATCATTGAAATTCCCTATTAAAATGAAAACGAAAAAGAAATAAAAAAAATCAACACTAAATTATGCCATGAGTAGTGGAAGGAAAATCAATATTGAACAATCATACTAATTAATATGTTTGGCTTTGATTGTAAAGTAATGACTTGAGTAATGAAAAAGTGAGGCCGAAAGTATATCCGAGATGTTTAAAGATGTGTTTGAGTCCAAAAGCTGATGTATTTGCTTAATATTATTGAAGATGCAGATCAATATGACATGATAATAGGATGGAAAATGTGAAACTTAAATTAGATTTACCAAATGGTCTTTCAAATTGCTATTTGAGTGCTCGTGGAATAAGATAAAAGTATTTACTGTAAAGGGCAATCAGTGGAATATTGAGGTAAAAACTTAATTCTTTTTTTGGTAAAATAGCTTCATTCAAAATAAGAACCGAAAGAGAGTTTGATTAAAAAAAAAAAAACAAAACCCTTAATTCTTTATGATATAACACCTCCTCCACCTCCCGAGGCGTGAGTCATTATGCCACACCCCTTAGTAAAGATAAGGCTTTACTCTCATCTAAGCACGTAGCTCTACTAATAAACTACGGATACATAATATTACAAAGTCCTTTATTATATAGTCTAATTTTTTTTTATATATATATATATTTCTTGTCTCAAATCTTTCTTTTTCTTTTTTAATAGAAATGCTCTAATAAAAACAAGTGAATGCATTGAAAAATATAATTAATACTCTAATTATTATATGTTTTTCATTCCAAAACTTGCAACTGGATGAATTATTATCGTTGAATTATATGTTTCATGCATTTAATATTTCTACATATGCACATGCAGTGCGGATGAAGTAAAAAGGTAAAAAAAAAAAAAAAACAATAATAACTAAGGTATTGTAGAACAAAATCAAAAGCCATTAAATATATATATTCATACTATAACTACAAGACATAATACCAAAGAAAAAAAAAAAAAAAGAGGGAATATAATGCAAAATAATCATCAATAAACTACTACCATAATCGATATATTTCTACATTTATCAAAATTCAATGTGATTCTATCTCTAACGGTACGATCATCTCGCCACATTACTTGAGCACAAATTTTACGAAGTCAACCATCCAGTTCCAGGTATTGTTGCCAGCATGTATCCACGAAAACATTGAACTACACTTGTGAGTCTTCAAATAAAGCATCTACTTATTTTCCGCAAATACAAAAATTTAAATGCTTAAAATAACATAACTAGTCCAAGAACCATCATCATAACTTTACACAAAAATTTGATGAACTCCAAGCCGTTCGAAATGAATCAATTTTAGCCCTTACCCATGTAATTCTTGCACTAGGAAATATTCTGCGTATATGTTTCGATTCTATGCATTTTTCACTACGTATGTGCCTTCGCGATTTTCATGTCTTGTTGCATGTTATCATTATGATGAAAATAAACACATTGTTGTTGAAACTTCAAAAGATCATATATTAAAGATCCAGACTCCGTCTTGGATTTTTTTTTTTTTTTGGAAATAAAGAGAATGACAAAGAGCCAAAAATGCCTCAATAGTGACGTAATTTTCATCAGAAAAATTGTTTTCATCACAACATTCAATTTTTTTTTTTATTTTTTAATCCAAATACCATATTGCTCACTTTGTTCTTTGTCATTCTTTGTTTCTTGAGATATATTTATACATTTTTTAAAATAATTGGTTATGTTTATTGATGGATGATTTTGAATGCGGACCTTAGGGCCCAACACAACCAAGGCCCAATAGCTCGACATTGTCAAGCCTAATGACCTAAGAATGAACATCTCTTCTCCACTTGACCCATGGCTAACCCATTGGGGTACTTGGTGCCCAAGTTGAGCTTTATATTAGAGAGCCATGTACTAGAGTACACAATGCCCACATTTACACCATTTGGAAAGAAAGAAATAATAAGAGAGGAAAGAAAATAAGAGAAAAATCTGACCTTTTCCCATTGTTATGAGTTAAAAGAAAATGAAGGGAATGAAATGAACAGAAAATTAATTTTTAAAAATGTGAAAGTTTACAATTACTATATTATTTTTTATGAATAATTATTTATTAAAAAGATGACATTTATGGTGGAGAAGCTAGTAAATTTAATAATTTTCTCTTTTTTTTTTCTCGTACTTTTAGATAGAATAGTGGGGCCTAGACTTAGGGACAAGCCTCAACTGGCCTGTGAACCGAGTACTCAATTTTTTTTTTTTTCAGGTTGCAATTTATATATTTATATGTAAAATATATAGATTATATTATATATATAATGTGTTATCATGTGTAATATACTATATACGTTAATGTTTATAGTATGTATAAAAATATATGTTGATATAATACTAGCAGACGTGCACTTGTAATATATGTGCAAAAGCTAAATACATTGATATAATCAAATTTACACCAAAAATTATTGAATCAAACTACATATATGACTTATGATGAGAAAAATCTATATAGCAATGTAAAACTTTTAAGTACAAATTGACCTTACTTACTAATTAAGTCATTCAACTTCTTATACATCAATCAAGTGGAGAATTGGTTTGTAAAAATATTTCATTTGTTTTATCTCATTCCTAGTGAATTGTATATTAGATATAGAATAAAAAATTGTTACTTATTAATAAATTTGTTGTATGCAAATATTAATCAAATAAACACAAATTTTAAAGAAGACCAAGGGATGAAGGACAATTGATAATTTAGATAAATTGTTTTTATTTTGTTTTTTGGCATATGTATTGCAATTTCGTGTGCTAGTATCTAAAACAGACAATGTATGACAAAAGCAACAAAGATTTAGTTAGGCTTATTTGAAAGTAAAGCAATTTTTATAATGCATAAATCACTAATGGATCTGTCGCTATTTGATAATATAGATTAACAAAAATGTTGGCATAATGCGTATGTACTTTGAAGAATGATCTAAGAATGTAATATGTAGGTGAATCTTATGGTACCGAAATTTTGGTCTTTTATCTTAAAAATTTATATAGAAGAAGAAGTTCAACAAAGTTAATAAACCAATTTCAAAACCCTCGATTAAATCTGAAAATTATGATTTCCATTTAGTTTTAACCAATTTTTTCATGGTTTCAAACAATGATATATAAAACAATATTGATTTTTGACATGTAACTGGCATTTACCTAAAATCAAACCATCCAAAGAGTTAGGTTTCTTAATTTTCTAGGCAAATAGATCAAGTAATAAGATTAAATTTAATCATAGTACACAAAGCAAAAATATCAAGGAAGATCAATTAATAATAGTCTCCTTCAAAGAATTTTGTCAAGAAAGTATTTGTTTTAAAATAGTCCCTAAAATACATAAGAAGAGAAACTAATACAAGAGGAGGGGAAAAAAAAAAAAAGATGTCATCAACGTTGGATAAATATGTCCTAGTTATCTGGGTACATGTTGCTTTAGTTTGACGACTATTTCCAAAACATCGGTGGGAGTTCATTCACTGGAATTAAGAATGGGGCATTGTGAATCCTATTGCAGGACCTGCAAATGATCCCAAAACAAAAAACAAAATATTCCATTATCAGTGTTACCAATGTGAAATATGGTCCAGTAATTCAGAAAGATTTAATATAGTAGTTACGATATCCTAAGCCTTTAACTTGTAATATATTTTGATACATGAGACAGTTGTAAATTGTATGACCAAATAGTGGTATACCTCCAATTTGGAAAGTTCATTCCTAAGGCATGGATGTACCACTCCAAATGGCATGAATGGACAAGACTTTGGAGCAACTTCTATAGAGAGAAATTACTCTACAAATATATCGAAACAACTTTCTTGTTACATTTGATATATAGAAATTGATTAGAATGAAATAACGACTCTGATTTCTATTTCTTTTTTTTTTATATTTAAAAAAGTATTTAAAAGTTGGAATCTGATTCCATATAATCGATGATTCTGGGTTAAAGGAGGAAATTCGATTTCACCTTTTTAAAGACGGAATCGATGATTTCATTCTCTCTTCATTTATTACTATTTACCAAACTACTTATTTGACTTTTAATTTAATTATGACATTTAATATTTAATGATATATTACTACATACATATTTAATTCCATTCCATTGCATGGATGTTTCCAAACATGGGATATTTAAAAGTACCTATAAGAAAGGGATGGTTATTTTTATTAAAATATATCTCAAATCTCGATGGATAAAAAATCTTAGATTTACTAAGATATTTTGAGATGTGATGCATATTCCTAAAGAGAGGCATTACTTTCAAAACTCTCAAGAATAAGATAAGAGGATAATCTATTCTAGAAAAATTATTGTTTTTTCTACTAACCTTAAGTATTTAGCATGAACCTGGCCTCCGTGGATGCAAAAATACAATGCTTGCATTCTTAGTATCTCCAAAATTATTTTTCCAAATTCAAGATTCTTGATCAATGGTTATGTGAAATCAAATATCTTTTAAATGGTGGATTAGAACAAATATCCTACTTATCAAATTCACATAAAGTTTAATATCTCATGACATGAAACCAAGATAACCTTGTCAAGTTGAAGATATTTGCTTGATCAACTATGTAGAAATAATGCCTCTATTAAAAGTAACTTTATCAACATTAATCCTTCATAATCTCTAGAGCATATTATTTTATTTAATGGTTTTCACATATAACTTACTTAGTCTTATATTTGTCCTACCATCTACTACAATATCTTTATAATGGTCCAAGAAAGTAAACTACCTTTTTATGTAAATTTAAACAACTAGATAGAAAATGAAAAAAAGACTATTATGCTTTGAAAAATATTTCTTCCTTTTTTATGCTAGAAGAGATATATATAACTATTAATTGACCACATATAACTTGCCATTAAGAATTAGAAAAATGTGACATAGATAAAACTCACAAAATTATTTCAACTTGCCATGAAGAAGTTAAGCGAAAGTCGATTCGAAATCTCATAAATTGGAAAATACTTATTGAGATGTCTTGTATTAATAGCAAAGGATAATAGTAAAAATAAATGACTAATGACAATTAATCCATATCCTAATGATCTTGTTAGGATGTTGTAAGGAAAAAATATCTTTAAAAAAATGCCATCTTCATTCAAACAAATAGATACATGAAAATCATTCAAATAAAAAAAAAGTCATTCAAATAAATAAATAAGTATAAAATTAATAAACAAATTATGGGTGTATAGGTTCAAATATAATAATCAGGTATATATCGCATATTAAGCTGCGTTACGAGTGACTAAAGAAATGACTTGAATTATATGTATAAGATGATCGAGTGAGATAGGAGAAGTAAGTAATTTTGGTAAGGCTCTAACATGTATGATAATAGATGGAGGAGTGTGATGGCATCAAATTCTATAATCGATGGATAACGAGGTAATGTTCTTAAGGTGTTTAATCTTTGAAGTAAGGTTCCGGTAGAGTAATGACGTTTTTGAGAATTTTCTCTTATTCAAATAAGTAAGCAAAGAGGCTATTTATAAGAAATCATCGTTGATCTCATCCATTTGATTGTGATGATAATTAGCTTAGGATTGAAGCCTTCTATTAATGGATTTTAAATAGACCCTTTTCATGGGTTTAGGCCCAATAAAGGTTTTATATTTTAATAAGAGCTAAATAAAAAAGGTTGGATTGACCGAATCGATCTAACGTGCTTTACTTAAAACTACTATACCAAAACTCTCTTGATCATCTCAATTCTTTATAGGTTTGACTCTTTAAACCCTATCACCTTAGCCTAAAAACTCATATATGTTTTAATTATTAAGTACAAGGCCACAAATCAAATTTAGCCCTTTGCACAAACCAACCATCAATCAGGAGATCTATGAAATGATAGTTTTCATCAACCAACTTTTAAGCAAGGTAATACATGAAAGAAGATTCCTATTTTAGAATTAGCAACCTAAACATTTGAAAGAAGGAAAACTTCAGTTAAATCATGAAATAAAAACTATCAACGGCAACAAACACAATTACCCTAAAAATGTAGAGAAAATGAAAGGTGTACTTGATATTATGTTTTAATTACCAAAGAAAAAATAAACCACATAATCCTTTTTCTTGCAAAAAATAAAAAAAAAATCACATAATTTAAAATCATCAAATTAGTAACCCTGAAAAAGAAAATTTTAATTAAGCCATGAAATTACAATTGTCAGTAGCAATAAATACAATTACCTTATAAAGCAAGAGAAAATGAATTAGATGTTCCCATGCATCAACTTCCCTCAAGAAGATTGAACCTATGAGCAGTTGTTTTAGAAAACATCAACATTCACCAAATGTAATTATGCTTTAATTACAAAAAAAGAAAAAAGAAAACAAAAAGAATCATGTAATCTACATTCATTCAATTAGCAACCCTAACACATGAAAAAAGAGAACTTTAATTAAATCATGAAATAAAAATTGTCAACAATAATAAACATAGTCATTCCAAAAAGCTAGAGAAAATGAAAGATCTATATGATTTTATACTTTTAATTACTCAAAAATAAGAAAATTGGAACTCGCTTACCAAATTGTGTAAGACAATGTTAAGGAATTGCCAAAGAGTAATAGAGTGAAGCCAAATTGAAATTATGCTAATTATGTCACAATGATAGTACATAAGCAATACCATTTGTATTATAAAAGCCAAAAAAGAAAAAAAAGAGAGAATAAAGGCAAATGTAGTAAAGGGAAGACACTCTAACCTGAAGCAAACAAAGAAAGGTGAAGATGAAAAAAAAAAAAAAAACACCCTAATTAAGTAAGTAGGTTTGATGAACAAGGAAGAGAAAACATTACGTGGATAGCAAAAATTAAGGTGACAATAATAAACATAGTTATCACAAAAAGCCGGAGAAAATGAAAGGTTTACATGATTTTATACTTTTAATTACCCAAAAGTAAAAAAAATTGGAATCACTTACTAAATCGTGTAAGAGGATGTTAAGGACTTGTGATGGAGTTGCAAAGTGAAATTATGCTAATTATTGTCACAATGATGGTTTGTAAGCAATACCATTTGTACTATAAGGGAAAAACAAAAATCAAGGCAAATGCAATAAAGGGAAGATACAAGTTTTGTACTTCTATAGTATAAATTGCGGAAAAATGTACAAAAATAGTATGTTTTAAAAAAATATTATGAAAGTAGTGTAGTGTTCACTATTCATTGATCTTTCTAACTGAAGGGGTGCTATATCTACGTACCTTCTATATTTATAAGGAAGGCGCATTGCTTAGGTGCGCTCTTAGCATGTGCCTTCCATTCACCTATATATAACCAAACTTCAGCATTTGGATTTCATTTTCACCTCTTCTAATTTTATAAAATTCTCAAAACTTTTAATATTCTCCCTCAGAGTGATAGCTTAGCCTTATTTTCGCTCTTAGAACAATAGCGATACCTTCTTTTTCTCAACCCATTTGTGAGTAACTCTCGGTAATATTTGTTTTGTAATAATTCTTTTTAAATACAATTGATGATGTATTTACAATTATATTTATATTGTCCGTGTAAAAGGTAATTACTTGGTAAATTTTGTAGTTTTTGTAGTGTTCGTATTTTCTTAATATGCATGTTGAATTTTGTTTATTATTAATAATTTTGTAGTATTTATAATTTTTGTAATTATATAAGTAATGGTGATTATGTAAAATAATATATATGTGACTGATACATTATATGTGATTTTATTGATGTATTAGTTACACCTTACCGATAAATAAAATTGTATAGAAGCTTATAGTTATACTTTGAAGTTAGAGTATGTGATAAGCTGGTCCACCTAGAAGTGTAATTGTGTTGGTGCAATGAGACACCTAACTGAGAAATGAAGTCGTATGGGAGCTTACTATTATAGTGTGAAGTTATAGTATGTGTGATAAAATGCCTCACCAAGAGTTGAAATTATGTGGGTGCGATGAGACGCCTTACCGAGAAATGAAATCGTATGGGAACTTATCGTTATAGTGTGAAGTTATAGTGTGTGATAAGATGTCTCACCGAGAATTGAAATTGTATAGGTGCGATGAGACGCCTTCATGTAGGAGTTTACTATTATAGTGTGAAGTGATAAGATGCCATACAGAGAAGTGAAATTGTGTGAGTGCGATGATACGCCCTAGTAAGAAATGAAGTCGCGTAGGAGCTTACCGTAATAATGTAAAGTTATAGTGTGTGATAAGATGCCCTTCCGAGAATTAAATTGTGTGGGTGTAATGAGATACCTAACCGAGAAATGAAGTTGTGTAAGAGCTTACTGTTATAGTATGAAGTGATAAGATGCCCCACTGAGAAATGAAATTTTGTGGGTACGATGGCACGGCCCACCGAGAAATGAAGTCGTATGTGAGCTTACTATTATAGTGTGTGATAAGGTGCTCTACTGAGAATTGAAATTGTGAGAGTGCTATGAACCATGGAAAATCGTATGGACTTTACTAATTTTATCATTCATGATTCAACAAGTTGTCAATAGTTGATTATGTGAAGATAATTTTGTATGTGGGTGAGAATATTTTAAATGGAAATAATGGTCCACAATATGATAGGGACCTAGTGAAAAAATTTAAGATGAGGAAGAATTCCAATTATAGCCATTTTCTCTAGTGGATCTGTACGAGCATTGGAGTTAATCCTTGTGAGGTTGAGCTTGTTCATCAATATCCTTATTACCATAAAAGAGGTGTTTCGTATACTTTAATGGCCATTACGGTGATAATGATATAGAAAACTTGACAGAAACGGTCGACACTTTTGGAGAAAATCAGATATAAGAGATATATGTTAGGGCTTCCGTTTAACTTAGTAAGACTATTGTTGATGGAACTTTACGAGTTGGGTGTTTCAGTTTTTCTCAACCTTAGGTGCATCAAACTGATGAAGACAGCCCTATATATAACAGATTAGAAACTTATCTAGTGGAAGACCCTACTTTTAGCGAAGGTGGTGTGAATGAAAAGGCAATCGATACAGAAATAGGGTTAATATTACAGGATGACCTGAGCTACGACCCTGATGAACATATGATTCCATTGGGACTTACAATTGAGGTTAAGGAGGAGTACGTGGGGGTTGAGCATGAAGTAGATGAAGAAATCTTAGAAGTTGAAAATATTAAAGATTATGTGACCACATCAGAGTATATATCAAGTAGTGTTCCATCAGTACTTTGGTTCATTGCTAGCCAGGGGATTAGGATGGCTCTCTAGTATAATCAGAGTGGGATGCTGACATCCTAGGTTAGAGATTCAATTCCATATATGAACATTGGTGGTGGCAGTAGTTACGTAGAATTTGAGGAGGATATGGAGGCGGAGAGTAGTAATCAGGTTGATGACGTGGATTTATTTGTCAAATAACGATTCAGTATGAAGGATGAGCTTATTGACATCGTTAAAAGATATCACATCAATAACCATTGTGACTACCAAATTGATTAATCAAAACTGAACCTATGGGTCGTTTATTGCAGGGAGAAGGATAATGGATGCAAGTGGAGGTTACGAGCATCATATAAAAGTTTAATGAGGCTATTTGTCATAATAATTCTTGAAGGTCCACACATATGTGTCAACCTCGATATGATGTAAGACCATAGACAGATCGATAGTAAACTTATGGCCAATTGATTTATCAATAATGTTAAAGAGAATCTTGATATAAAGATTGCAGACTTGCAAGCAAAAATTTTAAACATATTAGGCTATGATGTGACTCGGAAGAGAGTTTAGGATACGAAGAGAAAGGCTATGAAGATGGTATATACCAATTAGGAGAAAGCATATAACAATCTTCCAATTTTATTGAACGTAATCAAGATTTCAAATCTTGGATCTAAGGTGGTGTGGGGATGGAGGGGATCCCCTAAGCTTAGTGTTTCGATAATGAAGTAGGTCTTCTAGACATTTGGTCCATGTGTACATGCATTCAGGTATTATCGACTAGTGGTTTGTATTGATGGCACAATTCTGTATAGGAAGTATGGTCACGTATTGTTGATTGCTTATTCTATAGATGGAAATAACTGTATTGTCCCTTTGGTGTTTGCTCTTATTGACAAAGAGTTTGTAGAGACATATAGTTGGTTTTTTAAAAAATTGAAACAATTTTTTGTAAATGGTTGGGAGGAGACGATTTGCTTAATTACGGATAAGCACTCGAGTATCAAGAATGTACTCGAGAAAGAAGAAGTTGGTTAGAAGGAACCATTTGCGAAAGGCACATAAGAACCAATTGTATAAGGAGCTTGTTACTACTACTGCTATATAGGCACGGCCTAAGAAATGTAAGTACTTAATCGATCAGATGGTGCAAGTTAAGGAGGACACGTCATCATGGTTTGCACCATTTGACAATAGCAAATGGATGTTGTCTTATGATGGTTTTTATCGATTTGGATGTATGACATCCAACATTGCTGAGAGTTATAATGCCATTTTGAAAGGATGTAGAGGATTGTCTCTTACTACACTTGTCAAGAAAACTTTCTATGACTGTTTCAATTATTGGGAGAGAAGAGTCGAATAAGAGAGGGAGGGAATGGATGCAGCGCAAGTGAATATGAAGTATGCCTCAAAAAAAGCTGAAAACATGGGCCAAGCGAGTTCCAGCTTATTCCATTGAGTAATATAGTCATGAAAACGAGATATGGGAGGTGAAGATAGGTTGGAGATGCAAACCAAATGGAGTGATGAAATGAGGCGGTTGAACACATATTGTAGACATGAATATAATGATGTATTCATGTAAGAAATGACAAATCTATAGAATCCCGTGCTCACATGAAATAAAGGCACTTAATTTTATTCGAGTTACTACTAGTTAGTACATTTGCGTATGGTATACATGGTCCCATCGGTTAGATGTTTATGCTAGACGCTTCATGCTAATAGGTAATGAGTTGAATTAGCCCCGTTTCAATTATCCATTCCTTATATATAACAAAAACCTGAAACATAGTTTAGGTAAACCAAGAAAGAAGAGATCCCATATAGAGATTGACTTAAGGGAGCCTGCCGATAAGAGCAGGTATGACGTGTGTAGAATGGAAGGACACAATAGGAGAAGATGTCCTTAACTTAATAGAAATGGTATAGACAAACATACACGTATTGTTTTCTTACATTACATTACATTACATTACATATCATATCATGTTATGCTTCTATAAGTCAATAACAAAATATATATTTTTTTATTGTTTAGTAGGTTAGATGGATCTAGGATCAAGTGACCTATCAATATTGTATAGACAGGGAAGACATCGATCGCAAGACGTATGGGATTTTCGGGTATGTTTTTATGCTAATTTTTCTTTTAACTTGTACATTTTAATAGTTTTCCATTGTTGTAATGAAAATGAATATAATATTACAGAAAGACGAGCACATTACGGTTTGTTGAATGGAGTCGAGCTTGTGGAAGGGCATGTCATAGTTATCATTGGATGATCGCTTCATCACCTACTTGACTGACGTTGATTTCTTAAGGGTTACACGTCTGCCACTCATACAGATTAATCATTACCTCATTACGACATTAGTCGAATGGTAGAGACTTGAGACCCATACGTTCCATATGGCTCATGAGGAGATGACAATCATATTATGTGACATAGAGGTCCTATTCAGTCTTTGTATTGATGAGGCTACAATGATTGGACAAACGCAGTTAGTATGGCCTCAAGTGGCTAGGAGATTACTAAGAGACTTCCCCATCGATAGTACTAGTAAAGGGGGATGTGTTAGCTTACATTAGTTACGGGACAAATTTTGCGTACTTCCTCTAGGTGTAAATGATGAGACCATTCATCGACACACTCGTGTATATATCTTATAGTTATCTGGTGGATTTTTATTTGCGGATAAGTCTTTGTCCCTTGTTCACATGATATTCCTGCCGATACTGAAGTATCTCTCATATGCTGCGACGTTCAATTGGGGGTCGATTTATTTGGCTTGGTTGTATTGTTAGCTTTGTAGGATTGCATGATTAGGAGCACAGGAGATTGGAGGCATCGCCATACTATTGCATTTATGGGTATGGGATCATTTCCCTTCCATTGCACCACAGACCAGGTCTGGCTTCACTATATAGGTGGGCCTACCATTAGCTACTAGGTGGGCCATATCATTAGATATTACGCATCATGTTACGTATGTTGTTGATGCTTATTGGACTATATTTGATCTGCAGATGAGTAGACATGTATGCATTTCTTGAATCTTGTTTTTGTTGTTGATCTTCATTAAAAAATTATGGATTATTTGTTCACTTTCTTTCCAAATGCATTGTAGGTCGTGTGGGAGCCATACCCAGATGATCTTATTGATCTTTTACCTCGTTTTGTAGCGTTGGTCGAGTTATCTGGACGGCCAGGGTTTTACTAATATGTTTCGACATTGTGGAGTTTATTTCCCTCACCATGTTATGTGACAGTTTGGTGGTTTTTAGTTGATATTAATTGACGTTTAGACGGGTGACAAACTACATTATATCGACCTTAGAGATAGGACAAACATTGACTGGTTGGTTGCCCATCAAGGATACATATCAACCTGGGTAAACCGCCATATGTGGGTTGTTGATGTTCAAGGACCAAGGGGTATCGATCTAGCTTGCTATGATTGGTATAGGGATCATACATGCCAATACATTACCTATCACGGGGTTGTGATGGGATACTTGATAAACTTTCCTCTCATTTATCTTATGGTTTTTCCTAAAGCAATCTATATGAATACTACACTAATCGTTTCATTAACTATATGTGGATACTCTACGTTGGGTAAGGTTAATAGATGATGTCCATGTTGCTTATCATATTATCTATGGTGGCCTTTACCATCTTGAGGATTACAGCGGTTTAATATTATTTTCCGACTAGTTAATTGAGCCAGTCCCTATACTTGCCCTTCGACCTCGTACAGATCTTAGAGTTTACACGAAAGGATGTTGACCAACACATGTATGTGGTCGGAGATACGGTAATGATTCTATGACATTGGGATTTCGTCATTCCATCAACTTGGGTGAAAATGGTAGCAGTACACTACATGCTTATGCCTCTAATTCGAGCTATACCTCATTTTACACTCTTGGTGCTTACGTGTTGATGTATCTACAATTGATGTATTTACAGTTGACACTGCCAGCTGCTCGTAAACGTCGTATAGGATGGCCTTAGATAGTGTACATTGAGGAGGCTGACACCTAGCTACTACTATTACCGCCTACTCTAGTTCATTAGATAAATTTCACTGATACTCTTCTACTGCCATTTGAACCTCAGCCATCAGAGAGTCTATCTACACGTACACTATCATTATTTGCTCGTTTTGGAAAATAATTAATTATATTTAGAAAGAAGTAGTTTTAAATAACTATATTTATATTACTTAGTTTGATTGTTATGTATTATCGACATTTATTACTTACTATGTAAATGTTTTTTTTAAAATAATTTTTCATATTATATTGCTATTCTCTTAATACTGATAGTTTATTGTATATATATATATATATATACTTTTTTTATACTATAGTTGCTTTTAACAACTTTAACATTTAGTATTATAGTGAATCATTTAATTTGACTTGCTTCATTAACAGTTTTCGTAGGTAGTATACTTAACAAGAGAGAATGTGAAGCGTGAATTTAACTTATGAGTGGAATAAGCAACTAACTTGCTATATTGAAACTACTTACTTAGGGAAAATATGAAGCTTTATCTGAAGATGCGTGGTAGCGACATTCAAGGTACGTGAAAGCGACGCGTATTTATTTAATAGCTTAATTAATTACATAAAGTAATTAAAAAAAATTTTCAACACTAAAGGCGTAAATATGAAGTATGCCTTCTTGGTGAATAATGAAGGCATGCTCCTTAGGTTTGCTTTTTTACTGAATAAAGAAGGCGTGCATATATAGCACGTCTTCAGTAATGAAAGTCAATGAAAATTATTTTAGGGCACACTATTTTTTATATTTTTCCTTGATCAATATTATAGAAGTACATAATTTGAGAGATACTTTAACTTGAAGTAGACATCTAAAGGTGAAGATGAAAAAAAAAAAAACCCAGTTATGAAAGTAGGTTTAATGAACATGGAGAGAGAACATTATGTGCGTGGGAAAAAGCGGAGTGTTAGTTGTAGATATAAAAGGGGGAATAGTGGACACACGGTTTTGAGATGTTTTAGTGGCTGGTTTGAAATTTTAAAAAACGATAAGAGACATGGGAGAGGGAGAGCATGGCCAAAGACTAATAAAATGACAATAATATCTGTATACACTTTTTAAATATAAATATTATCATTATTGAAAATGGTAATTAAAGTACATTTTAGAGCATTAATTTATAATTAAAGAGATGGTGGTTATATGAATATTTTTCAATTTACATAATATAGATATATATGTAGAATAATATATATTTATAATTAAGTAATATAAATATATGTTAATATAATATAATGAAATAAATGTAAATGAAAAAAAAAACCGGTTTAGACATTGAATTGTTTAGGCTAGAATGAACTTGCAAGTCTTTGATCAATTCAAAACCATCATAGACGAATTGATTTTGATTCATTAAATCAATGAGCTAATTTTGTATCAATTTATTGTTTAAAACTAGCTTTTCTCTAGATTTATTATTGAGAGTCATGAATTTAAGCCTCCAATCTTCCTTTCGTTCTAATTTCCGTTCATTTGGGAAAAAATAAAAAAATTGAAAAATTTCCTTTTCCCCTCCTTTCCTTGCTCGTTCCACTTTTCAAACATTATGCTATGCCCTATGGCACCCCATCGAGACTACCGCCAAGAAGGTTGCCTTGTAAATGAAGGCAATTAACTGAGCTCAAAGCAAAGGGAAAGCGACGAGGAGAGCAATGGCAGATTTGAGGTTGGGAATTGCGTATTCTCGTGCGGCCTGTGGAATATACTGTGTAATTATTTACGGTGATCGATGGCCGAAAGTGACATCGGAACCCACGAAAACAGGATCACGAAATGCAATTAAATAAATAAATGAACGAAATAATGGATAGTATCCAAGCGTACGATGGAGAGTGAATGAAGATGGAAAAAATCAGAAAAAATCAGATAAGCCCAGTCCATGTACATGTGGCGATGCTCCACTTCTCCTGATTTCTCCTCTCTCTCTCTCTCTCTCTCTCTCTCTCTCTCTCTCGCATCATCAGTCACTCCAAAGTACAGTCCCAGTCAGAACCACACTCACTCTCAAGATCTTTCTCAACTCTCTCTCTCTCTCTCTCTACGCTTCGCAGGGGAGAGAGTGTGTACTCGCAATGGCGTCCTTCTCTTCGCAACTGAATTCTCGTATAATGCAGACTTCTTCACCATCAACACTGAAGATCTCGCCGTTATTATCTAGCGCGATTCTGTCTACTCCATTCTTCTCTCACTTCTCTTCTCCTTTCTCGGCTTCTAAATCGTCTCTCCGATCATCATCGCCGTACTCTCACTCCGTCGTTAGAGCCTCTTATTCTCCATCTTCTTCCACCGCTGAAGGAATCAGAGTAACTCGAATCCTCCTCTCTTTCTCCTCCTCCTCCTCCTCCTCCTTTTCTTGCTTGTTTAACTAAGAGTAATGAGATTGTTTTGTTTTGTTTTTTTTTAAAGTTTGTGTCAGTTCCTACGAAGCCAATCGAAGGTCAAAAGACAGGAACTAGCGGTCTTCGAAAAAAGGTTAATTCCATAATTTCCGTTTATAACGAATTTATTTCAGTGCTATTTATTTAATGCGTTCATAAAATAAATTAATAGCGTGCGTGTGTGCCTGCATACTGCTACTGTGGTATAACTGGCTATCTGCCTACACAATTCTAATGTAGTTTGATATGCCATGACTTGTTAAATAAGTGAAGCCAAGGCCTTATATAGCCAAGATGGTATGTGATATCCCTCCATGTGATCGAACATTATCATCGTGTCGCCTTTTGATATAATGACAGAGAGTTCATTGGAATTCAAGATTAAGCCGAGCACAGAAAATACTGTAGGTTCATCATGCTGAAGATGATGAGCTTAAATTAATAATTTGGAGCAACACAGACATATGGCTAGAGAAGGGTAGTTTGATCAGTGGAAATCGATATATTGAATTGTGTCATTTAACCAGTATTGTTGGTTGCGCTGATCGGTTACCTGTTGGCATTTGTTTGTCTTGGTATATTTGCTGTAGTGTTGGTATGCTTTATTTAAATGATTGTCTGGTAACAGGTTGAAGTTTTTATGCAAGAAAACTACCTTGCAAATTGGATACAGGTTAGATTCGTGGTCTTATCGTAAATTGATTTCTTTTATTTGAAAATGTCAACGGTATTTGAGGCACTTGTTGAGGGGTCAAATAAAGGAACTTTTCATCTTTTCATGTACTTGCTTTTTCCTAAAATGTGTAATTGAAATTGAAAAATACAAAAAGTTTCTTTTTTGGGCTTTTAACAAGTGTCTTGAGGCGCTAGTTTACAGAATCTTTTATGTTTGGCGTTTTTTAGGTAGCTGGTGGCTAAGTTATTCATTTTCAGGCATTGTTCAATTCATTGCCACCAGAGGATTACCTGAATTGTTTGTTAGTGTTGGGTGGTGATGGTCGATATTTCAACAAAGAAGCAGCACAGGTAATTTCTATGATATATCATTCTCATTCCAATCTCAGCATTTTCTCCCTTTTTTATCCTTTGTCATATTTCTCCTCTTTGTTCTGTTTGATCTGCAGATAATAATAAAAATTGCTGCTGGTAATGGCATCAGTAAAATTTTGGTTGGCAAGTGAGTGTTTAGTTCCATTTTTTTTTAGCTGAATCTTTGTATCTGCTTTTTGGGAAATTGTACAAGCTCAAAAAGTATTTGGCTTCAATCTATTCAGTAAATAATGATTCTTCTGGCAAGACATTTAACTTGGTAGATATGGTAATGCCAAATGCTTAAACCAGTGAGTAGGGTCAATCCTCCATATGTAGAATTTGATAGCTGAAGTTTTCTTGAGTGTAAATTATAGAAATAGAGGTGGCAGCTGGCCATTCGAAAGAAACATAAGAAATATAGGAAGACTGAATCAAAATCAGCTTGTTGTTGCTTTCTTATGATTGCTATTTTAAGTCTGCTGATTCCATTTGGGTGGAGGGCTGGTCAAGATTACTGATGCCTTTTGATTTTACATATGCTAATTTTCACCGATAGTAACTTTATATGTTGGTGAGCATTGAAAAGGGCCATCTATAGAGCACATGAGAGGCTAATCGAAGGATGCTTTAATAGGAAGGGATAGAGAATTTATGTACCTGTCTCTTTAAAAAGTAGCCAGAGTTATACTTGTATTTCTAAAGCAAACAATATGATTGGATGCATGAGTATTTAGATTATAAATGGAGATTAGGTAAATTTGGAAGTATTGTGAGGCTATATTGAGATAGGAGTAATGGAGCCTTCTTATAAAAGTTTTGAGTAGCTATGATACTCAAAGGTTATGCAGGATGAAGAATTTCAGTTACTTGTTGTCCTGCATCTCTATGGTAGGAATTGCAAACTGTTTCACTGATTTAAATTTTATGTCTCAGAAATGAAACTATAGATTGGTTTTATAAACAGGGATGGCATTTTGTCAACACCTGCTGTTTCTGCTGTTATCCGGAAGAGGAAGGTATTTCTATGTTGCTTTCATACATTAATCAAGACTTTCAACTTTCTGTCTTTTTGGCTTTCTTGACCTTCAAAGATCCCTAAATGAGAATTTCATTGACAGGCCAATGGTGGATTTATCATGAGTGCCAGTCACAATCCTGGTGGACCTGAATATGATTGGGGTATTAAGGTCAGTTATACTTCAACTCTCTCGTGCTTTGTTCCATGGGCAACAAAGGAGCTATTTACTTATTTATTGTTGCAAATCACCGAGGGAATTGCATGGTTTTAGGGATATGGTCATGATGTCTTTGATGATGCTTTCCTACTATTTTATATTTTTCCTTAAGGATGCTAATTATTCCTTTTTCAATTTCGTTTACCAGTTTAATTACAGCAGTGGGCAACCAGCACCCGAGTCAATCACTGATAAGATTTATGGAAATACCCTTTCTGTGAGTGTCTAACAGTTCATTTATTTGCAATATGGGGTGTCTCTGCATGGAGGCACCACACACACAAGCACTTGGCAGAACATCAAATGGTGATATTTTAAGATAGTATTATGTCTTCATAATGCTTGTCAATTTTCTTATCTCCACTGACTTGAGTAACTGTACTAAAACATTTTCATATCATATATAATGCGTCTCATGAAACTGGGGAGACCGTACATATGTGGTTTGCATATTCTATATCATGAAAAGGATAGCAGGTTAATAGAGTTGCTTCACCTTCATTAAGTAGTGAAGCACAAGGATAAAAATTATCATTTGTACACAATGTTGATTACGGCTGCTGTTGCAGGTGATGACCCAGGCAAATTCCTGACATGATTGCAACAACATGCATGAAACTATTAGGCTTGTGACTTTATAATGACAGCAGTCATTTAGTATGGATAGGGATTATAATGAAGCTATATCTATGGTTGCAGCATGGTTTTGACTGTAGGTAATATATCCTACTAGATGTGGTTGATTACACCAATGTTTCCTAAACATTGAAAGAAATACATAAAAATTCCATATTTTAAGTGGCAAATTTCTTCTTTCTAAACACTTCCATTTTTAATGTAACTTAGTTTTCCATTACATCTTTTGACCATAGCATCAGAATGTTTATGTTGCTCGTGCAACATAAAACCTCATCAGAATGTCTTGGATGAGGTTTTTCATCTATTTCTGGAAAGTCCCTCCTTTTTTTATCAATTTACCACAAATTGTCCTTGATTTGTTCAACTATTTCTGCTTGATGTATACAATTTTTTTATACAACAGAAACATGCTCATTAAAGTCTCTAGTTTTGATGATTCTTTCTGTTTTTATAAAGTTTCCTTTGTCGGCAATCATGCTTCAATATGTAATCACAGTCCCACTATCCTCCTGCTTATATTAATCCAGTGTTTTCTTTGTTTCTTAAGTTATACTATTGAAGATGGATGGTCCTCTTACAATGTATGATGCATGTCTCTGTTTGGTTGTGGTTTAAGAATCCTTTCTTTTAGAACGCTATTGCTTATTTGCATATACACTACATATCTACCTGCTCAAATATGATTGGTGTCATTTTTAACATCTCACTATCTGCATTTCAATTTGAAATTGCTAAAGTGGTATGTAGATATCTGAGATAAAAATGGTGGAGATACCGAACATTGACCTTTCTCGACTTGGAGTTTCAAAGTTTGGGAACTTTGTTGTAGAAGTGGTTGATCCAGTTTCAGATTATTTGGAGCTGATGGAGGTAGGGTAAAAAGTTTATTGTTTAAGAGATCATTATGTGATCCTGTCAATGATATGTTACACTCAACATCTTGCAGGAAGTGTTTGATTTCCAACTCATAAGAAATCTTATCTCACGGCCAGACTTCAGGTATAACCTCCTCCTCCACTATAAGTTTGAAATATTTCTTCCGTCTTTTTATGATCTTGAGACCTCTTAAGAAGGAAAGATGTTTGCTTTCGGTAATTACTTAGTCTTTCACATGAGCTAATATTTGTGAAAGAAAATTTCATTTGTCCACGGCTGTCTTGCCAAATAACAATCATGTCCTGGTGACACCAAATGACCGCTTAAGAGTATGGAGGACCTGCTTAAGATTTAGAATAAAAGTATACTTAGACAACACACATAAAACATAGAGATTTGATTATATTTTGGTACAGTTATTCAGATCTTGTGTATTTATCCCTACTTCTCCTAGTGCATTAATAATAGGTGGAGTTGCTCAGCTGCTTTGCTATTTTAATTTTTCAGGTTCATATATGATGCTATGCATGCAGTGACAGGTGCTTATGCAAAACCCATCTTTGTGGATAAGCTAGGTGCTGATCCGGTAGGTGATGTGCTAGCAGAATGCCATATTCAACTAGATATCCCATCAATGCATGTATATAATCATTCATATACTAACAACATTGTTTTTTTCATGTAATGAAGGACTCAATTACCAATGGTGTTCCTCTTGAAGATTTCGCCCATGGTCATCCAGATCCAAATCTTACGTATGCAAGCAATTTTTACCAATTTCAGAAACATCATTGACTTGGTGAAACATAATTGACTTGTATTTGTGCTTGACAGATATGCTAAAGATTTGGTCAATATTCTATATGGTGAGAATGCACCAGATTTTGGGGCTGCAAGTGATGGTATGTTGAAGTAGTAATTGTGACCTCTGATGTAAGCAGAATGGTTATAGCTGTATTTTTTTGGCTGAGCTACAAATGTAAACATCATCTGGGATATAGGAACAACTGCAGAATTGCTGAATAGTCAAAAGTGTCATTCAATATTTATTTGCTAGATGAATTAATAAAGCTTGCGCATGGCAATTTCTTATGATGGTATTTTCAATCTTCTATTTCTGAAATTGGATGGTTAAGTAGATCCCTTAGCTGCATAAGTAGTGCAAATCCTCCTAATGAGGAGTATATTGATTGTATCAGGAAAGATGAATCGTACTCCAGAGCTATGAGATTGCACATAATTGTGTAAATCCTAAAATACGCTTGAATTTGATGTGCTCTTCAGATTTCTTGGTTTCCATATGGATTTCTAGTTAATGAGGTTATTCTCTCTTTGGCATAACTAGAATCACCTTTATTATGGAGATGTTGTACATTAGTTGAGACTCCTACTCCATTATATTCTACTAGAAAGATCTTCTTTTCTTCTAGCATCTTTTAAGTAATTTTGCTCCACACTTTATCAAGACCAGATGATACAAAGACATTCTTCTTTATATTAAAGGCAACAACTTCTTGACCGTTTTTATTTTACTATGAGTGAAGATGTATTTCCACATATTTAGGGACAAAAAAGCGTGCTATCCAAAGAATACTTGTTAGAAGGGGAAAAAGCACATGAAGATCATGTCTAGAGTGAGATTTTGCTCTCTCCCCCCCTTAACATCTCCCCCCCTCAAGTCTGCTTTTCCCTCCTCTCTTTTGCTCTTTATCTCTCACTATCACTTTGCTCTCTCTTCCCTGCTCTTCTTCTCTCTCTCTCTCTCTCTCTCTCTTTCTTTTATCCTTTTTCTGTCGTCCCTTTTCTCCCTTATCTTGTACCTTGTTCTCTCTTTGTCTACCTTGTGTTTTTTCTTTTGTCCTTTATCCTTCCCTCTCATTGTCCTGTTTTAGGCAGTTTGTCTCTTTTAGTTGTTTGTGTTTAGCCCGTTAGTTTTCCTTTAAGTGTTTGTGTTTAGCCTGTTAGTTTTCTTCTAGCTTGTTTAGGTTGTCCTTCTTTGTGTTGTTTCTTTGGTCCCTACTTGGTTTTGTTTGCCTGCCTTGTGAACCTTTGTTAGAAGAAACAAGAAGCTCTCTACTTTGGATAGTGTGTCAAAGCTTTGGGTGTTGGGCCTTCTCCCTGTTATCGGCTAATAAAGAGAAAAAAGGTCTCTCAAGGTTCGGCTTCCTCTGGCAGCTTTTCTTCTGCTGGACCTTTGAGGAAGAAAGTGGTTTTTAGACTAAAAGTGCTTTTAGAGGAAAAAGGTGTTCAGGGTGCAGAGGTAGCTGTTGGGCCCACTAATTAGGGTCAACCCCCCCTTTCTGAATAGTCTAAGCTTAATAAGACGTGTGATGCAGAAGACCATACTTTTAGTACTAGCACTCTTACCGAGGTCTAAAAGGAGGTTCATAGGGAGTTTCTTTCTAATGAAAGTTAACACTCCTTGAGTAGGAATTAACAAAAGTGGCAGGGTTGGCAGAAAATAGGGCCTAACAGGAAAGAAAAGTGGTTTCATAAAGCCACTCTACATCAAAGAAACCCACCCGATCCTTTGTAGAAGTGGTTTCTCTGCCTGGTGACCCATAACCTAGACTAAAAATCAATCTTGCTCTCTCCCATTAACCCCCCCTGCTGTGAAGGTAGCAAAATAGTTGTGAAGCCTCCCCCATTGTCTTGGCCATATGAGAAACCATTTGGACAAATACTTTGGCGGGGTATTTCTTAGGCGGAAACATGGTTTTTCCCTAAGTGTAAAAATTTGCAAGAGTAGCTTTAGAGAAGGATGGTTTTCTTGAAGTTCTAACAAATGGATGCAGGTATTATTTTTTCAAATTTATGAATGACAACTTTCTCCTTCATGAGCTTCAATAGCCTTGGTTTTTTAGATCTTAGCTGGTCATCCTTGAGAGATGGAGAGTGAGCATGTCCTTGAATAGGGTGTGGTTGAAAAAGATGCTGATTTGGGTTAAACTTTGGGGAATACCAATGAAATTTTTGCATGATGAAGGAGTGAGCTATTGGACATCCCCTTCAAGTGGATATCATAAAAATAAAGAAATGAAAGAGTTTGAGTTGTCAAAGCAATAGTTGAGATGAAAGCTGATGGTGATTTTGTTCATTCATTTCAAATGGAGCATGGAGATGTGTATTGACATTGAATAGATCTTAAATATGAGCACCATCCTCCCAAGTGTTTGAGATGCAAAGTGTTTGGTTACAATGACACATCTTGTCCAATTCAACAAAGAATTGAGGAATTTGCGGATGACTTTTCTTTGTGCAAAAATAAGATACTTGAATCTAAGGAGACTCACAATGACCTTGTACATTCTAAGAAAAGATATTAATAGATAGTGGTAGTTATTCGGTCGTACTCAAACAATGACCTTGTACATTCTGCTTTGACTACTATAGGGATGGGTAAAGACGTAGTACCTACTGTAGTAGTGAGTAAATTAGACTTTGCTTCAACATCTAAAGAAGTTACAATGGGTAAGTTGCCTCCTTCATCTGAAGGAGAGGTAAATACTTTAGTTGAAGATTCTTATTGTGTTGAGGACATTTTAGGTTCTTGTGAAGGGGATGAAATCTTATCTACCCCCTTTGTTGTGTGGGATTCTAGGGGCTTATTACTGGAGGAAACAACAGAGGATACCAATATAGCACAAATTTAGAGTTCAAATGGGGCCGAACCAAATCAGAGCCTCGAGGGAAAAGAATAGGAAGATTGGATGGTAGTAAAGAAAAAAAAGGAAAAAACCAAGAAGATGGAAAAGATGGAGATAAGACTATGGAATCCTTTAGACATGCAAAATCTTGTTGAGTCGATTTTATGTTTTATTTATGCATCTTTATATATATTATGATTGGAGCATGGAATGTAAGAGGGTTAAATGACCTTATAAAGAGTAGTGCTATTAAGAGATTGTGTAGTGAAAAGAATTTCACAATTTTGGGGATATTGGAAACAAAAGTTAGAAATCAAAATTATATAAATATTATAAACCATACTTTCTCTAACTGGAATGTTAAATCCTAGCATAAGGGATGATTGTGGGTAGCTTGGAAGCTTGAAGTACGGTTAGTTTGGGTGATTAGAGCAACAAACCCATTTCTACATTGTTAGTGTATATACATGTAGTACAACCTAACCATTTACATTACCTTCGTGTATGCTAAGAATCGAGAAAATGAAAGGAAAGAATTATGGATGATCTTGTGGGATTAAAACCACACATTGATAAGCCCTGGTTTATCATTGGAGATTTTAACAAATGTAGATATCTAAAGGAAAATGTGGGGGGAGTGGAAGATCTTTTTAAAGGTATGGAAAGATCAGACAAAGTTTGTTATCAACTAGAGATGAATATGAGATTTCTTGATCCGCTTCATACTTGGTCAATTTGAAGCTCTTCTAATCTTATTCTCCATAGGTTAGGTAGAGCTATTGTGAATTGCCTTTGGATGGAGTCCTTTCAACAAGCTGAAGTGCAGGTTTGCCCTCTAGGTATTTCTGACCATTCTCCACTTAAGGTTTGATCCACTCATGCGAATGGTTCTCTTATGTTTAGGTTGTGTAAGAAATTGAAGCTTCTTAAATCAAGATTGAAGGAATTGAATGCAAGATGTTTCTCAAGTATTTCTAATCTTGTCCAGAAAACAAAAGAGGATCTTGAATACGTCTATAATACTAATAGATTACATGTTGATACAACTAATTGGGAGAAAGAAAAGGTATGTTTTGTTGACTATTATTATTGGAGTGTTATAGAAGAGTCATTTCTTAAACAAAAATCAAGAGCTACGTGGATTAAACTTAGGGATAGGAATAATAAATTTTTTCTTAGCTAAGTTAATTAAAGACGGTACAGGAATTGTCTTACATATATTCTTAATGAAAGTGGTAGGAGAGTGGAATCTTTAGATGAGGTGAAAGCTATGGTTGTTCATTATTTCCATTCCGTTTTGACTGAGCAATCTCTCCCTTGTGTGGACAAATCTAGATTAGAATATTTGATTAGCAAGATCTCAGCACACACAGCTGATTCTTTGCTTAAGCTTGTTTAGGATGAAGAAATCAAGAAGACTGGACAATGGTGAGGGATAGAGCTCCTGGCTTGATGGTTTTGGGGCAAATTTTTTTAAGGTGATTTAAGTAGTAGGAGGAGATGAAGTTTGCTTGACAATAAAGTGCTTCTTTGCTTTGGGTAGGATGTTGGGTGAAATTAACTCTACCTACTTACCTTAGTGCCAAAGAAGGAAAGTCCTCCTTTTGTTGATTTTCATCCCATAGCTTGCTACAATACCATTTATAAGGGCATTTCAAAATTGTTGGCTAAGCTGCTCAAATCATCCTTGCATTCTTTGTTAAGTAAAGAACAAACCACATTCATTAAAGGAAGAAGAATTGTTGACAATATCATGATAGTCCAAGAGCTTTTGCATAATGAAAAAAAAGGAGTGAGGTGTGCGATAAAGGTGAACCTATCCAAAGTTTATGATAATATTAAATGGAGTTTTATAGAGAAAGTGCTCAAAGTTATGGGATCCTGAATCAAGTTTATTGAATGATTATGTAAGAAAGAGAAGCTAAATCATTTATGCTTTATTGATGACATCTTAATTTTTTCCAAAGGGGAGATCAACATGTTGTAGCATATTAAGCAAGAGTTGGAGGAATTCTAGGAGCTCTTAAGTTTGCATGCAAATTCCTTAAAAAGTTATATTTTCTTAAGTGGAGTTAAGAGCTTTGTTCCAGTGTTGAGGACTTTTTGTGAATTTCGGGATGGGGGCTATCTCTTAACTGGATATCAAGGAGCAAATTATAAGACTGATGAACTTTGAAGTAGGTGCTCATCCCATTACATATCTCAGTGTTCCCTTATCTTCATTTAGGTTGACAAAGGTAGATCATAGGCTGCTAATTGACAAGTTCTTATCAAGGATCAACAATTGGTTGTTTAAATTTTTATCCTATGCAGGGAGAGCCCTACTTATTAAGAGTGTGCTCTTTTTCCTTAAGGTTTATTGAGCTATGATATTCATATTGCCAATATCTATAATAGACTGGATAGAGAGAAAATTAAAAGTATCCTCTGGAATGGGATAAGATGAATCTGAAGCCACAATAAAAGTAAAGTGGAAGAATATGTGTAAGCTTAAGAATGAGGGTAGATTAGGCTTCATTGATATTAGACTTTGGAACAAAGTTGCTCAACTTAATTACACATGGACTCTTTGTGAGGATGATACGCTATGGCCTAGTTGGGTAAGAAACGAATTGCTCAAAGGTAAACTTTTGGAGCATTAAAATTCCAGGTGATGTTACTTGGTCTTGGAGGAAAATACTTCAATCGAGACCTCTAGCTAGGAATTTGCTAAGGTGGAAAATTGGTGGTGGCGAACTAATCTCATTTTGGTATGACAATTGGTGCTCCTGACAACCATTGGTGGAGTGGATAGATGAGTGAAACAGAGCTACGTATGGATGCCTCAAGGACTCCTTAGCTCTTTCATTATGGATGGAAGGTGGAACAGGCCAAGGAGCACGAGATGGAATAACATAGAATTAGATTTTTGGATCTGAAGCCTAATACGGATTCTTTTGACAAGTTAACTTGGACAAATGCTGAAGCTAAAAGCTTAACCATCAGTAATGCATATGTTTACGCAAAGAACAGCAGGGCAAGGAAAGCTTTGACACCATTAGTTTGAATAAAGATTTGGCACCAAGGCATTTCATGATTTTGTGGATGTTGGTACAACAGAAGTTAACAACCCTAGACAAGTGGTTGTGTAGGGACTCATTCAAGAAAACGAATGTTACATGTGCCAAAGATGAGGAGTCACATAATCTCCCATTTTTTCAATGCCCTTTTGCAAACAAGATTTGGTCTAGAATTGAGAATGCTTTAAGTTGGAGGAACAACAAATCTTCGGAAGTCAATATGATGCAAGATCTCTTGGATTCAAATGTGTGTAAGTTCTTAGCAAAAAACAAGAGAAGTCTATAGCAGTACGTTGCTACTACATTTGGAAAGAAAGAAATGAAAGAAGGGTGAATGGAAATACAAATAATATAGAAGCAATTACTAACAATTCTTGTGTGCATTTTGTAGTAATTATACATTTTGTTCCCTCTATTTACTTCTAGTATCCTTTTGTTTTGTTTGATATTAGGATTGAAAAGTGGCTAGTGTTTTGTCTGTATATTTTTTATGTACATTTTGAGTAAATGAAATTATCTCATTCACCCAAAAAAAAAACAAAAAGATGGATTTCCACCTTTTTTTGGCATCTTCAGATGTCTTAAGGCCAAGAAAACTTGAAAAGTAGACCTTTTATCTCACAGTTTTCTTGCTAGTCAATAAAGATCTCTTTCATTTTGAAAATTGGAAAAAACAGATCTGAGCTTATTTCTTTACTGACAATCATGTTCTGAGTTACTGGAACTTTCGCTATAACTGTTATCATCATTTTGCCTCATTACTGAATCTCTTTTATGTGTATACCCGTGAAAGGTTGCATATGAAGAAGCAAAGCAAGCAAAAGTCACATGCCTGATTTATGCTTTGATTTACATAGAAATGTTTAGAGTGTAATTTTGGGTTTTGTTACTGCACTTGCTATAATTTGAAATTTATTCTCCTGATGCTTAATAATTATTTCATTCCCGGACCCCCAACCAAAAACAATGCTGAAGATTTTTTATGATTATTAATATTCACAATCTTTCGTGTACTTTCTTAAATATGTTTGAAGGGTCTTGTGCATGACCATGAGTAAGTTAATTGGAACTCACCTTGCTAATAATTTTGCAGGGGATGGTGATAGAAATATGATCCTAGGTAGAAAATTTTTTGTCACTCCTTCAGATTCTGTTGCGATAATTGCAGCTAATGCACAAGAAGCCATTCCTTATTTTCAGGGTGGTCCTAAGGTAGTGAAGCTTTTATTTATGTGTGTGTGTGTGTAGACATGTTTCCTTCTCATAAATTGTCTTTTAACTATGTTTTGTCTGTTCTTTCTATTCTGAATAAGCAGAAAGCCAAATGATACTTTCCTTTTTGGTGAGAGAACTTTTTTCATTTCTTCACATTGTAGGGTCTAGCTCGATCTATGCCTACCAGTGGTGCTCTTGATTGCGTTGCTGAAAAGTTAAATCTTCCTTTCTTTGAGGTCATTTTTTTTATTTATTTATAATTTTTGTCTCATTAGTTTAATGATGGATTTAAGAGATTGTGTTGCCTATGTAAATATCTTCTCCATACTCAGGTTCCAACTGGTTGGAAATTCTTTGGGAACTTAATGGATGCTGGGAAATTGTCTATATGTGGAGAAGAGAGTTTTGGAACTGGTTCAGATCATATACGTGAGAAGGATGGTATATGGTAAGGCTCTCCTTCATTCATTTTGGTCATTTTGTTTGTTTTGGAGGGTTCCACCCTTTTATTTATTCATTTATTGTCTATCTCTTACATGACCTTGAGGACTGTTTATAGTTGGAGAGTACAGTACAATTGGAAAAAAAAAAAAAAATTTTTCATGGATTTGTTGCTTGAGTTTTATTGAGGAGTTTGTTGTAGGAAATTAGAGTGTAAGGAAAGAAATGAAAAATTTCTGCTTTAAGTTTTGTGCTGGGGTTTCTCTTAAAATTGATTTGAATAGATTCTGTTTGGTGATTTTTGCGTTTGGGCAAATCCATGTTGATGATGCTTCATGCACGCTAATTTTCTCGCTATTTATTCTCAAGAATGAGTGCAAGTCATGACTCCTGATGTGTCCTCCCAGTTTGTAGGGAACACAATTTTCTGAACTTTCTTTTGATAAGTCTCCTAGTAGTAATTCTCGAACCACACCATTGAGTTGCACAAGATGTGTGACCTTGTAATCGTACCAAGGTGCTGATGAGTGTTATAAGCAAGCATTCTCTGGGGGGAAAAGAAAACTCAGTTGCTCCAATTTTATGTTAACTGGGCTGCCATTTTGACTGAAGGCTCTTCCTACATTTCCCTTATTTGCTGACAGAAACTTATCTTTGCCACGATGCATTCCAGGTTTTCATTAGATACTTGTTACAGGATTGTAGATAACTCTTAGTTGCTGCTTTGATAACACTAAAATCAGATTCTAACTTGTTCTTAGTACTTTTTCTTGTTTGACTATTTTGAGTAAATACAAGTTCAGGCTCGCTTGAGAGAAGTCAATGCTCTTTGTAACACAAGAATTTAGTGGGTTTAGGACACATGTGAGAGAACCCTATGATTTCTAAGAATGGGATCAACTTAAGAGAGAACACCAGTACCCCTTTTAAAAGCAAATTTGAAAATTTTCTGGTAGTTGAATGTTTCCCCTCTCTTTTTTTGCTATGGAATACTGATGCAATCGACAGTTGAAGACAACTTTTTCATTTTTCTTTTTTATTTTTAAACTCTTATTTTGACACATAATCTAATTACTACTGACTTCCCTTAAACACCATAACTGATGCATAACTACCCTTTAAACAACTGGCCACAAGACACATAACCAATAAATATAATACTGCATCGATACTACACTTTTCTCTTTTATTTTATTTTATTTTTTAATTTATGGATGATGGAGGGGCATGGCCATATTATGATTGACTACCTCCGGGTATATGAACTATCCTACATTACCCATGCATCAGGAAAGAGTAGTTTGTACTATGTAAATAGCCTCAAGAAGTGTCCATAGTGAATTTTGAATTTAAGATCTCATAGAAGTTGTCATAAGTGTGTCTTAAATTTTAATTATTAGGCCAACCTCTTGGGAGTGCACTGACATTACACTTGACGACACAACAATGCACATAATGACACAATGCTCTTAATACACAACTACATAACACTAGCACCTATACATCACTAATTCTAGGTTCTCTCTCTCTCTCTCTCTCTCTCTCTCTCTCTCTCTCACATTGTGTGTGTACATGCGTTCAAAAGGAGCAGCTCCATATTTTTCAATGCTTGATTTATTTGTATGATTACTCCTTGATAAGGGTCAGTTTTGTAGTCTAGTACTTGGGTGATTTATTGATAAAATCCTTGGTAGTAGTAGTGATATTGTTGGTTCTCCAATGTTTAGAGTGGCAAAGAAGTTAAAGCTTTTGAAGCAACGACTGAGGAATTTTAATAGAGACTGATTCTCTAATCTCTCGGACAGAGTTAAACATGTGAAGGTAAGAGCTTATGGCGGTTTAAGAGAGCAATAGATCGAATCCTAGCACTGCTGATTGGGATAAGGAGAGGACTCTCCATTCGGATTTCTATTATTTTAGTGCCATGGAGGAGGTTTTCTTGAGGAAAAAAATGAGGACTAGTTGGCTGAAGCTTGGAGACAAGAATAATAAGTTCTTCAACCCTGTGAACTATAGGTAGTACAAAAATAGTTTCAGTTCCGTCTCCAACAATTGGGTCAAAGGGTGGTCTCGGTTGAAGAAATCAAATCTAGGGCTGTCCATTTTTGTCAGTCCATTCTTTTGCATCAAGTCGAACCAAGAATAATCCCTTCTGGACTATCAGAGTTGATAGAGACAAGAAATTCTATTGAGGAAAGGGAGGCATTGGTTTGACCTATAGCTAATAAAGAGATTAAGAGCTTGTTGTAGGGAATGATGTTTACGTGGCTATGAAGGACTTTTTTTGCCTTGTGTAAAATGCTTAGAGAGGTAAATTCTGCTTATTTAACGCTTGTCCCTAAGAAAGACAACCAGACTTCTTTTTCAGATTTTAAACCTATGTCCTGCTGCAACACCCTTCATAAGTGTATTTCTAAGATTATTGCTGAGCTCTTAAAGAAGTTACTCCCATCTTTGGTTTGCAAAGAACAGATTGCTTTTATCAAAAAAAGGAGAGTAGTTGATAATATCCTTATTGCTCAAGAGCTTCTCGAGGGTTATCATTCTAACAACAATGGAAAAGGACATGCTGTAAAAGGGGATCTTATGAAAGCTTATGATAATGTAAGGTGGGGCTTCTTAGAACAAGTTTTGAGAGCTTTTGGATTTCCAACCAGTTTGTTTTGTGAATTATGGCATGTCTTTTATCTGCTATTTTTTCTATTAATATTAATGGTGAGTTAGCTGGTTATTTACCTGCATCAAAAGGTCAGAGACAAGGAAATTCCATGTCTCCTTATCTTTTTGTTCCAGTAATGGAAGTATTTGCTAGAATTATGAGAGAGAGAAGATGCATATGGAAGAGTTTTAGTTTCACTGGAGATGCAAGAAAGAAAAGCTAACTCGTTTATATTTTTGCAAATGACATTATGATCTTTTCCAAAGCAGATCCATGTGCTCTAAAGCTCGTACATGTAGGGTTGGAGGAATTTCATGAGCCTTCTAGTCTGAAAGTAAATTCGAGGAAAAGCCAATTGTTTTTTAGTGGAGTCAACCAAGGTGAACAGCAGCAAATTTTGAGAATTTTTGGTTTTGAAGGGGCCCCACCTATTTGACACCTGAGGGTTCTTCTCTCCTCTGTGAGCATCTCCAGGTCGGATTGTAAGGAGTTGATTGCGAGGTACACGGACTGTATCAACCATTGAACTACCAAATCTCTATCCTATGCAGGATGTCTACAACTGGCGAATCACATTCTTTTCTCCTTACAGGTGTAATGGTCTATCATCTTTGTCCTCCTAGTATATATGCTGAATATGATTGAAAGAAAGCTTAAGCGATTTTCTGGAATGGTAATGAAGATTCCAGGGCAAGAGTTCAAGTAAAGTGGAAGGTTGTTTGTAAGTTGAAGAAAGGAGGAGGCTTAGGTGTGATTGATATTAAGCAATGGAATAAAGTTGCTCAACTAAAGCAACTGGAATTTGTGCATGGATGATGGATTTACTCTGTGGCTGAGCTGGTTTAGGAAAGAGATTGTTAGAGCCTGGAACTTCTGCCAGATTAAAATCCCAAATAATGCATCTTCAGTGTGGAGAAAAATTTTACAAGCTAGATCTCTAGCCGATCAACTTCTTAACTGGAAAATTGGAGACAGGTCCTTGATATGCTTTTGGTTTGATAGCTGGCATCCTAAAGGTCCTCTGATTGGTTGGAGTGGGGAGCAAGCTTGCACTATTCTAGGCTACCTTAAAGACACGGCCTTAAGCTCCTTTATTGTGAGTAGCAAGTGGAGGTGGCTGAGTGGTGATAGATGGCAAGTGATTACTGGCAGCTTAGGGGACATCAGACCTTCCTCGATGACTCCGATCATCAAAACTGGAGAGAGAGACCACAGAAAAATCTATTCATAAAGTTTGCTTACAGCTTGGTAAGGAACAGAGGTTTGCATAAGGTGGTATTCTTTGGTTTGGGGCTAGGGAATGATGCCAATATACTCTCTTATTTTATGGCTAGTGGTTCAGAAAAATCTGCTCACTATGGATAAGTTGCATGGTGGGATATCATTGATACTATTTGCTGTTATTTGTGTGGCAGTAAGGAAGGATGTCAGGACCATCTTTTCCTAGAGTGCTCTTTTGCATGAATTTTTTGGAAGAAAGCCAAACATGCTGCTAATTAATTTCTTGTAAGCCTTCTGATTCTCCTTTTTGAATGATTTCTTGACTTCCGCTGGTATGAAACAATTGAAGACCCATCACAAGAAGATTTTTGCATTTGGTTGCTACTTTTTGTGATGGAAGAAGATTGGGGGAAGCAGCAAATCCTTTAGATGTTATTTTAACAACTGTTTTAAGTTGTATTTTTTGATTTCTTGAGTACTTTAAAATTGTATAGCCACATATTCAACCTAAGTATCCTTTTGTTTACTAATACTTAGCTTGACTATGTAGGTTTCTGGTGTGCACTTTGATGTACATTGCTTATGTATATTTTGGAATGAAATAT
The DNA here is from genome assembly GCA_024138005.1 of Lumnitzera racemosa. Classification (NCBI taxonomy): domain Eukaryota; kingdom Viridiplantae; phylum Streptophyta; class Magnoliopsida; order Myrtales; family Combretaceae; genus Lumnitzera; species Lumnitzera racemosa. The sequence goes on from JAMXBC010000004.1 coordinate 110,202,740, forward strand.
ACCTCATCTTACCAAAAATAAAAATAAAAAAATTCTTAGTAGCAATTCACTTTCCCCCTTTCACTATTCTGTCAATCTTACTTATTTTTGAGTGCTTAAGATGCCATAAAGAGTGCTGGCAAAAAAAAAAAGAAAAAAGATGCCACAAAGAGAGCTTTAGATTTCATGAAATAGTTGATAATTAGGGCTACTTATGACAGAGACCTAGATTTCAAGAAAAGCAATATTTTTTTTTTTGGAGAAAATTCAGATTTATTTATTTTTGGACAATGTATAACGGATGTAATCCCATAGCATTTACAAGTACTAGTCCAAATCCTCTCTTTTTTCTAACACATGTTACCCATACAATAATTGCCCTCTTACATCTGACACATGTTACACATACAATAACTGCCCTCTTACAACCACTCATATCATAATTGGTTGCACATGACATACACTCCAGCACAGCTAAACATGGACATTGCACTGCACGCCTGAAGTTACTGCACATCATGCCATGCACCTATTGTTAGATTTCATTGTCTATTTAGTGTACAGTATACATACAACTAGACACAAACACAAGCGACATACTAGTGTTGCTTCTTATTTCTATAGAAATAAATGTTTATTTGGAACTACCCTAATATTACCTACCCTCTCCCACTCCCCCTTGCCCTTCTCGGAAATTGCACTTAACCTCATGTGCAAATATTCATTCCTACTTCATTGGCCCCCTTGTTGGAGTCTTTGAGCTGATTGTGCTCTCCTTGATTCTCTATGCCTTCCATCTAAAATAGTCTTTTGCATTTGTGCCCCACTGTAAAGGGCTCATCACAATTAAAACAAAGACCTTTTGCCTTCTTTCTTCCATTTCTAAGCATGATTATTTTATAATTTAAGGAGTGTGTGTCGAACTGAACCAAAAGTTTGAACATTAAGCTACTTGCTGCTGGCAGGTTCGTCTTTGATCTAAATGCCTCGACACTCATAAAGTCATGTGAGCACCATTGCACGTGTGATGTCCTTTGGTTGATGTAGTCAAACTTCAACTACTATATATTCCTTTAACCCTTTCTAGCTCTGGAGTTAGGGATAAGGTTTGGGCTGATAGCTTCTAAAATTTCCTCTGATAGTTCTCAATTGATCTGACTTGCCTCAACTTTGACAATTCCCCCAACTTCTTGCTGTGTAGCAGAGGACTGAAACGCAGGTTCCGCAAAGACTTAAATTCGTCATTCTCCAATTGAAAAGTGGCTAACTCCACTCACTCATCATTAGGAACTCATTAGAGGACAAAGGGTTATGCTGCCATCATACTTGGAGAAATCCAGTTTATCGGTTTTCTACCCACACGTCGGAATTCCTTTGGAACTCCTAAGCTGATGTTGCTACTGTATGTGGCCACGAGTACCCTAGATTCAGCCTTGTGTTTTCTACTATTAGTATGTATTAATAATTAGTTTATCATCTTTTATTTTCTAGTTGTAGTGGTTAACAGTTTCTAGATAGTTCTTAGGTAATATAACTATTTTAGTTATATTTAATCAAAAGAAAAGAATAAAAAAAACTATTTAATTATCTTCACTTTATTAGAGCTCAGTTGATCCACATATTATCATGGATGACAAAATGCCCCCATCCACCAGATTCAAATTTGGAATGTTGGACAACCTCAAAGCTGCAAATACTAGTATAAACCTTACTCATTTTACCATATCCAACTTGCTACAAGTAACTCAAAATAAACTTGACGGAACTAATTTCAAATAATTCTTCTAGTCTCTGCATCTTGTGAATAAGAGGACAAGGGAAATTAGGCTATCTAACTGGTGCTACAAAAAACCAGCAACTTCTGATGAGTGATATGCAACTTGGGAGGTAAAAAATTTTATGGTCATGGTGTGGCTAAAAAATTCCATGAGTCACAAATAGGAGACACATACTTATTCTAAGAGATAACTGAGGATATATGGGAAAATAGTCCAAAAAAATCTAATATGGTTTAGAAAATATGTCATAATACTTTGGACTCAGATTGAAAATATGGGTTACCACACAAGGATCAATGAGTGAGGATTATAGTGTTCTGATTGAATAATGACAGGGGGTAGATCTATTTTATGCCATTGATTGGAGATGTAAAGAAGAAATAGTAAACTGTAGTAAGATTTTAGAGAAAGAACGTGTTTTAAACTTCCTTCAAGGACTTAATCTAGAACTTGATGAGCTGAGAGGACGTCTCCTTGGCCAGAAGACTCTTCCTACCCTAAGGGAGGCCTTTGTTGAGATAAGAGGAGAATGAAGTAGGAGTAAGAACTTGCTAAGCATTCAGCATGCTATGGAAAAATAGCGAGTTTAATGAAAAGTGTCTAGAGAGAGAGAATGCTCTCTTCTCTCTCTAATTTAACTTTAGGGTTTCCTGCCTTTTTCATCCTAGGGACTTAACTGCATTCTCTTCCTTGGCTTTGTCTGTCTGCTTCTTCAACAGAGTATCTCGCCTACCATTCGCTTCTCCAGCCAGTTAGTGGCCATTCATCTCCATCACCATTGGTCGGCTCTCTTGCTGGTGTTTGTCAATTCTTTTCTCTGGTCACCTTGTTCTTCTCCGTTGATTGTCCCTTGCTTCTTCTCTCCTTATCCAGTGGCTTAGGTTCTGCTCCTCCATGGCTTTGTCTTGTTTCTACTCATGTTGTTGCCTCTGTGTTTAAATGCAACTCCCCTAACACTGCCTCCTTTAAGAACACACGTGACCTCATTTACAACCCAGGGATAGTGCTAACAAGTCATATTGCCATCCAAAATCTTCTTTAGACATTCATATTTTGCCCTATCAAATTCACAATCTTCTTGATATATTGCCATAAATGTTTCAAGTTGTTGGAGTCTTCCACATGTTCTACTCTGATACCAAATTGTCATGGGATTGTGAATAAGAGCTAGTTGCTGGTCTATGAATACTAAAATCAGATTCTGATTTGTTCTTAGTACTTTACTTTTCCCTGTCATTTGCCTATTTTGAACAAGTTCAAGTTTAGGTTCGGTTGGGCAAACCCAAAAATCTTTTAGTAAAACAAGAATTGAATAGATTTAAGGTTCTTAAGGGAGAACTCTGCAGTCTCTAAGAATGGGTTCAATTTAAGAGACAAATCCAGACCTCATTTTAAAAACCAAATCTGAGAATTTTCTGGATATGTGACTCGTATTTTCCCTTCTTTTTTCTGCCATAAAATGCTGATACAATGGGCTGGGCACATAACCAATACACACAACACGGCTGGGCAGTGACTTTACTTACAACTATAACTGGCACATAACTACCCTCTAAACAACCGACTGCAAGATGCATAACCAATACATACAACACAGCTGGGCAGTGACTTTACTTAGCAGGGCAACAGAACGCTACACATAATAAAGACACAATACCAGCAGCTATAAATCCTGTATTCTATATTCTCTTTTCTTGTGTATGTACACATGTTCAAAAGGAACTAGTCCACATTTTCCAACACTTGATTTAGTTGTAACAATATTTCCGGAGTTCCATATGTTGACAACATTGGTGGTGTACCTATCCAATCAGGAAATGGAAAACCCAATCGTAATGCCAGCTCATTATCATCCCCTTGTTTCTTTTTCTCCCAACTAAACCAATCATCAACCCCTCTTACATTCACATATAAGCCTTGTATCCACTTCTTCTACTTCCACAGAGAACAATCCAAGGCTTCAAATGCTTTTTACTTTTCTTCATCCAGCAGCACTACAAATTATTAAAGTACATAATATTCAGCAATAATGATCAATTAACATAATATTTTACTACATACTTAGATGTATCGATACGGATAAGGGGGAATAATGAAGTGAGTGTGCGGTACAAATTTATAGATCTTCATCTCGAAGCCTTGTGTATGTTATCTTTTCCTGTGTCTATTTAGACTTTTTACATCAGAGGCATGGGTTTTACTTCTATGAACAGGGCTGTGTTGGCTTGGCTTTCAATTTTAGCATTCCGCAACAAGGACAAAAAACCTGGGGAAAAATTGGTATCCGTAGCTGATATCGTGAAGGAACACTGGGCCACTTATGGACGAAACTTCTTTTCGAGATATGACTATGAGGTAGTAATTGTCATAATGGCAACTATGTTCTGAACCTTTTTTTTGGGCTAAATTTCCTGAAAACCAATTACATCAACAAATTCAACGTTGTTCCAAGAGGTGCAAAGTTTGACTAGTCATTCCATTTTACAGGAATGTGAATCTGAAGGAGCCAATAAAATGATTGAATATCTTAGGGATGTAGTCTCTCAAAGCAAAGGGGGAGAAAAGTATGGTATGCTGTCGAACTATTCTCTTCTTAAGTCAAAATTACCCTTAACATAGATGTGATGATGGGAGCATCTTGTTGCAGGAAGTTACATTCTTCAATTTGCTGACGACTTCAACTATACTGATCCTGTGAGTTTGCTGCCATCTGGCTTCTATTTGTAGAATAACAAATTTCAGTCCTGTTGCCGTTTCTTTACTGAGAAACATTATATCTGTTCTTTCATCCAGAAAAAAACATTATATTTGTTCTTCTGGTTACTTACAGATCTTATTTTCTTTCTAGGTGGATGGAAGTGTGGCATCTAAGCAAGGTGTCAGATTTGTCTTCACTGATGGATCAAGAATCATATTCCGTTTGTCGGTGTGTTTCCATCTTCCATCCCACAGCCACAGCCACCGCCCCCACCCTCCCCCCTCCTCTCTCTCTCTCTGTCTCTTTTCCCTCATATATTTTGGCCATCTAAGGTTGCATAACTAATTGTGTACACTGGATTTGCAGGGAACTGGGTCGGCAGGTGCAACCATCAGAATTTACATCGAGCAATATGAACCGGATGTATCAAAGCATGACATGGATGCACAGATAGCACTCAAACCATTGATAGGTGCTTTATCTTCTATATTTCAATCAGACTGAATAGGTCACCATCTCCACATTTGTTTGGATTAAGATATAACATATTAATTGACTGGACAATCAACTTTGCAGATTTGGCGCTGTCCATATCAAAGCTGAAGGAATTCACCGGAAGGGAGAAGCCTACTGTCATCACATAGAAAAGGAAACTTTGTGCTCCTGCTAATTATGTGTCGGGGATCATCTCATTTTTTGAAGTGCAGTCAGCTGTTTCAACATCGGCCTGATCACCACGCATACTCTATATGCCATTTTGGATGTGAAGTGAGTAGTTTGGGTAGGTAGGAAGGCAGTCATTAGCAGATGTAAATATATTCGGAAGAACAAGTTAGACTAGTTGAAGGGAACAATAATGTTTAATTGTAATCCTGGGGTATTCATTACTGGAACCTTACGGTGATTATGATTCATCCCAAAGAAATCTAATTTTGACATTCAGCATCTTTCGGGAAGCACCATGGTTGCGGCAGGTTATAAGAGGGGTTTCAGTCTTTAAATATTTTAAATCTATATCTATATATATGGTATGACTTCTTATTCTATCTACCTTGATTTGGCTGGTCAAACCTGAAGCGGTAAAATATCTACAAGTAATGTTTATTCTATATCAGCCATTAGGACTGCTTGATTCTCCCTTTGCAAGAAGATGTAACTATTACTGTTGCCATACTTCTTCAGGCCACACCCCATGTTCTCTTATTAGAAATAAAGTATCGACTCTCCCACGTTCATTTGGAACGCAGGTGCGAAAGGAACGATCTTTTTTTTTCTTTTATTTTTTATTTTTTTATTTATGGTTATAAAATTAATTTGTTGCAAAAATAGGTCAAATATCATATAGAGTGCACTCACTGGAGAGCCCAATATCTAAAGAAATAGGATCAACGGATGCTGGTTGGGTGCTTGGAAGTAAATGAACACAGCGCTGTATAGAACAAACATGACTTAAAAGGAAGGCTTTTCCTGACAGGATTCACGATCCATGTAGTCCTGTCTCTTCTTCTTTTTCTCCTTCTTCTCTTCCTCTGACCAGATTCGCAATCCATATGGTGCTGCTGTTGTTTAAGGTATTGAACTGCAAGCTCCGAACCTCGTTGAGAGCAAAATAAATATTATTTTCCCTTTTGAACACTCTAGGTAAGTAAGATCTTTTGATTCGCCGTCAGCTGTCCCGTCTCCTACTAGGCCACCCAAAGCCGGAAAAAAAAAAACAAATTATTGTCCTTGTTATCTACTTGGTGGAAGTTGTCTTTCACCAGGAAATGGAAGATATTGGATAAGTACCATTAGGAAGTTGGGATCAACCGTCCTCAATTTCTATTGGCTGAGTATTATTGCAAGTGGCACGATATGCAATGCAATGGAGTTAAATTCAAGATAATGATGGAGCTTGATTTATACAAGTAGATTAAACACGTTAATTTGTATTGATTTACTTTATTGACGAGTTAAATAGTTCAAGTTACCGTGATCTCACTTAATAAGTAGGGTAAAAGTCTAGAATTTTACTTGCGCCATTATGGATAGATGGATTTGAAATGCTATTCCAACTCATTTATTAAAGCATTAACATAATTAGTCCACTAAGATTAAAAGGTTACATTTCTTTAAGGAGTAATTAATAAGGACAAATTATTTCTTAAAAAATGGTTTCTATAAAAAAAAAAAAATTGTGAAATATGGTCTAAAAATCCCATTTCAGGAATGCAATTTCACTTATCGATCATATTCAGCCACGTGTTAAGGAAAGGTGGAGAAAAAACGAAGATAAACATGTGATTTTCAAATCGCTTGACGAATATGCGATAAAAGGATTGTACATAGTGAAGATTGCTTCTCTACGTAACTTGATCCAGAATTTTCTTGCTAGACCCTTCTATGCATCGTATTGATTAATAGTCTAAATCGCATGTTTGTATTGCGATTTCAAAAATTGCATGTTTGTTATGCAGTTTGTAGGTTTTTGTAATCTTTTCCGGTCGAATATTCTTAAGATACGATTTTACAACCGTATTTCACAAATTAGTTTCGTACGTATCTTTTTATAAGAAATAGTTTGTCCCAAAAAGCAAACGCATCTATTACTCCGTTTAGATTAGAAAAGACTAGGATGTTTTCATCAGCTAATTACGAAATGAAAATAGATTTGATCAGCTTCTTTCTCATTTAAGAAACACAGTTAGCTGTTCAGCATATGAGAAAGCCAAAGAGAATACAGTTACTAGGCTTACTTGGCCGCACGAGGCGAAGAATGAAGATTAACAAGATCTGTGACTTCGTCGCATCATTAAGCTACTTACTAGCCCTGGCTAAGGATATCAAAGCTATGAATTCCATGGAATCCCCCTAACGAAACCTCGTGATGACTGATGAACATGTTTCTTGTCATCTCACTTAAAGGCGGACATTGCTCTTTAATTGCTCTTTAACTTTGCATAATCAGAACAAACTAAGATCAATTTTACTGAATATAGTACTTTCGTTCGGAGCCATAACACCTCAACGACAATATTAAATGATTATACGAACAAACCAGTATAAAAATTAAAAAAAAAAAATTATATATATATAAGACTATGACTACGACTACGATTTGTTAAATATAAAAATGATTATACGATTTATATTTGCCTTTAGAACAACCAACTTCAATTGATATTTGATTGACGTTATCCCTTAGAAATTAGAATAGCTGCCGCTTTCTAATTATTTATTTATTTATTTTTCCAGGTTTTGCCCTTTTAGCTTATATGTTAAACGGGACGAGATTTTTAGTCTTGACCCACAAGACCCTATCCGTTTGCACGGTGCATGAAATAATATCTTCTTCTTTTTTTTTTTTTTACCCCAATACCTAACCTGTGAAAAATTCTGAAATTCCATTATATGGAAGTTACTCGGTCATGAAAGTGGCCCTTGAGGTTATATTTAGAAAATATCATGGAGGTGAAGTAAATGGTTGATGTATTTTTGTCAAGAAAAGGAAGAATCCGACATTTGGGAAGAAAAAGTAATTTGGAAGGATGAATTAAGGCATTATGGTTACTCTGCCGATCGGATTTTTCCTAATACCGTCAAGTTTGAAGTTATTTTATTAAATGGTAATGGTATTAGGTTTAGTTTGAATGGTTGAATTGAATATATAAAAATATCAAAAGTTAAATTAGATTTAACTGTAAATCAATTGGGATTAGATCATGATTGGATTGAACTGATTTTATGATTAATTAAATTGAATTGAAAGAACCCTAGGGTCCAATTTGAGTTTAACAACGAGAATGGTTAAATTTACAATTTTCTTTCTCATCCTTTTTTTTTTGGTCGAATTTCTTTCCATCATGTATGTACCGGTATTGACATATCGATATCAACATGAGACATAATGACCTTTTAAATATTACGACTCAATTCAATATAGCTAAATGGCTGCCGTTACAATTAAATGGCTAATAGTTGCTATATTTTAATGCTCACTTTTAGATTTGTTATTAATACATGCCGTGAAAAATATTACATTAAAAACCGAATGATTTTAAAAGAAAAAAAAAATTGAGACTATCAGATTAAATTAATGTCATTTGAAAAATTTAACAAATTGAAGTAGAGAAATTGGAAGTATTAAAAATAATAAACGGATGGAAACCAACGAAATAGTACTAAAGAAGTAAAGAACTAACAAAGATCCATTGATGAGAATTTGGAGACTTGATATTGCTCAGAGAATTTGGATTTTTTTTGGGATACCCTACGTGAATAACAATGATCGACGAGAAAATGACCAAACTTTTTAATTGGCACTTTCATGATATAGTAGATGATACAGTGGCGCGTCTATCAGAAAAAAGTACAAAACGTTTATAACGCTTTAAATATAATTATTAATATATCATAGTTGTTACGCTTCTAATAGGAGGGGTTGTAATAGTTTCACTGTGTAAACTAATTTAAGATAAAAGTTGATCTCACAATTGTTATCGTAAATATAACCTATATAAGGTATACTCGATTCAACTAGCTTGAAGCATTCAATTTGACACCTATAAATAATAAAACCTATGGTATAGTTTTTCAAAATGCTTATTCAAAACAACCTCTAATATAATTTTCCATAATATAGTAGTATTTACACGCCAAAACTTGTAGTTTATGTAAAAGTTTACAATAACCACAAGTTTTAGAGTCTATATACAAAAAAGTAAGAAACTAATTGGCGTCCTAAGATATCCAGGTTAGTTTCCACAAAAATCGAAAAAGAACCTAAACAAAAGCTCAAATCTAATAGGTCTTCAAGTTCCTCACTCCCCTAGCCCAACATATACTGACCTAAGGGTGGTTATAATGCTACATCCTTAATCCTTACTTAGTACCTGCAAAAGATTTATAAGGATATAAGTACAACTAGTTCAGTAGGCAGGATAGAAATAGAAGAGTACATAGAACACAAACATGGTTCACAAACATTATATTTGAATGGAATGCAATGCAAACAAACAAATGTAACATCACATAATGTTAATTGGTTCATTATGAAGTTAGAGAAATTACATCAACTCTAATCTGGATGAAAGAGTTTCAACACGACTCAAATTAAAACAAACACAAGATTATGTAATGGAAAATACTCTCCTCTTGAGATTACTTTCAAACCATGGCTCCTAACTTTATTGCGATCTTCTCTCTTATCACTTAGTTTAACTAAGAGTAGGGAAAAGATTATTTCAACTATTATCATCGAAGGCATCAATATTTGGTCTGATACACCTAATCATTTCTTTAGCGTATTGTTATGCATGTCTAGTTAGTTTAAAGGTCAATCTTTAGTTAATTCTATTTAGGAATGATCAATGAATTCATAAGCCAAAGCAAACCAAACATAATCATACAAGGTAGCAATTTAAGTCCATAATACAAATAAAAATCACACATAAGGCATGCAGATATTCAACTAAGTTACAATCACAATCAAATGCACTTCAAGGCCTCCAAATACTCTAATACAGTACTTCAACATGCTGCGATGTGTAGATTCTAACTTACCTGCACTTTACTAGTTTACTAATTTTGATTGTTGCCCTAATGGTTTTCAACTATTCTTATGTATACCTGATAGATTATATTGAATCCATAGTCCATGAATTAATAGTAATTGATATAGTCTGACGGAGATGACCATACGATGTTTGGTATCGTACGAACTAAGGTGGTGGGTCCAAATTTCGAGACGGTTTGAAGGATAAATAATAGTTAAAGGTTGAGTAGGGGTCCTTATGTACCGATGCCTCATACAAGCTTTAGTTACACTTGATATTATGGACAAGTGTGGCCTGAGATTACTCGCCACTAGTTCACACTTAAGTAAGATACACTTAGCTCATGTAAGAAGAAAAATGTCTAAATGTCAATTCTATTGACTGTTGCTACTTTTGTGACTATTACAATACGAGTATTTATACAACCAAATTAGGATAAGTTTTAGATTAGTGTAAATTACAAAAAGGATTTCTAGTAGTAAAGGAAAAGGATTAATTTATAAAGGTAATGTTGTAAACAAGCAAAAAGAAAATCTGGTATCAAAAAGGGACAATGGATGTCAAGGAAATCAACGCATGTGTCATTTGTCCATTCTATGGTTCCAATGACATTGCGGGTCGAGCAAAGCAGGTTTTGAATAAGTCAGGTTGGGCTCAGCAGTTTGATAGCTCAGTAGCTTAGATGTTCAGGGGCTGAAAAAGGGTCGCTTTAGAAGGTGGCTTATTATCGAGTTGGCATCAGGAGGTTGGCTCTAGATAAGTGTCAGCTCAACCTTAGCATACATTAGGTTGGCATTATATTGATTTGATACTTGGCCTTAAGTAGAAGTGTTGTGGAGAAGTTGGCTTGGTACACGGTTTGGTTACCTCGGTTACTTCTTAGATGAAGTGGAGAGCAAAGTAACTTAGCAGGTTAGACTGGGGATTGCACCACTCTTTTGAGGTCAGCTTAGCGAGCCATATGAGCAAGTCCTCGAGCTTAGAAGTATATGATTGGTCCGTGATCCTTATCATCCCCTTTAGGCTGTTTGAGATTTGGGTTCAAATCAAATCTAGTTTAGCTCTATGTTGTTCGTCTTTAGGACTATGCCAGTGGAGGTCAGCAATGTTGAAGGAGTCCGAGACCCCATATTCTTTTGGTAATTTAATCTTGTAGGTGATAGGGATTAAGGAATGATTATATGCTCTTGAGCCCAATAGCTCTCTCAAGTTGTCCACCAAGCTGTTCGAAGGGAGTTCAGTGACAAGGAGCAGCACTTGCCCTAACCTAATCTGTCGAGTTACTTTGCTCTTCATGCTATCCAAGGTGTTGTTGAGGTGACCAATTAACGTACCGTGTTGAACCGAAGCTTTTGCTATGCACTAGTCTAAGTGCTAGATTTGAATATAGCAATCTCTATAGTACTGAGGATGAGTTGATAACTGTTCGGTGCTGACCATCCGAGGCTGACCTAATTGTGAACCATCCCTGAACCAACCCTAGTCCAGCCCCAGCAGTTAAGGTGTCGAACTTCTAACGTTGTACAAACTTGAACAGAGGCCTACCCTTGTTCAGCCCACAAAATTATCAAAATCGCAGATTAAAAATGCACGCGCAATGTCCTTTCTAATAACTGTACTATCCTTTCTAACAGCGAATGTTTGCTATGAACAATTTCATGCTTTCTCTGTAAATTATTTTCCTTTTATTTAGCAATTAGAGATTCATTTTTGTAATTATCTATAATGTCGAACTTACCCTAACAAGGTACTATAAATAATCACATAATGTAATAGCTGCAGGAGAATACACAAAAGAAAATACTAAAATCTTTACTCTCTCTCTTGAGCTAAGTGTCTTTTGTACTTATTCTTGAGCTACTCTTATCTAGCCCATTCAAGTATAGAATATTAGCAAGTGACCTTTAGCCATACTTGTACGTCGTATCAAGTGTGACTTAAGCTCGTGTGAGGCGTTGGTATATTATATCCTTCGTTGGTGCACGAAAACCCTTTCTCATCCATCAACTATCATTTACTTTTTAAGTCATCTCGCGACTTAGATCTACCCCCTTTTGGTGATGCATGATATTGGGTCCGTGTGTTCATTTACGAGCCTGTATCATCTTGGTATTAGAGTTTGGTTACGTTTAAAGCTGGAATCTGCTACTATGATTCTTTGAGTAGTCTGTTGTTGCTCTCTTGAGATAACTGTTCTATTGTTAGCTTTGAAGTTTAGTAGTTAAGAAGTGTTTTGTATTTTGTTTTTCCCTATTTTTGATATGCAAAACAGAGTGTGGTTGATTGTTTGTTTGCTGTGTAATTGTCATTATGAAGTAACCAACGATGTTAGATTCTAATATTCAAGGAACTTTGGGAAACCAAGAAAGTGGTACTTGACATGGCCAAGGACAGGAAGGAAGCTTCATACCTCAGTCAGTAGGTGATTGCTTGGATAAGCTTACCAACTTGGTAGCTAGTTCGGTGATTGTTATCTAAGAAGACAGACAGTGAGTTGGAAATAGCCCTACTAGGGAATGTGAATAGTAAGGGCGAGGTAATGGTCAATTTAACCAAGTTAATGCCCCAGCTTGACTATCCCGAGTTGAAGAAGTTAGTAGGGATGCTAGATAAAGGCTAACGCTTGAAGAGATTGAGGAAGAAGTGGAAGGAGATGACGAGGTAGAGGAGTACTATGAGCCTAAGGAAAAAAAAATATGAGCCCCTAAAGTTGAGGGATTGAGGATGCATATTCTGGGTTTCTTTAGAAGTGGTGATGCTGAAGACTACTTAGATTGGGAAGATCAAATTGAAAAGCAATTTGAATGCCATGAAGTGCCTGATAATGCAAAGGTTAGAGTTACTGTATTGGAGTTCACTAGTTATGCCGCTTTGTGGTGGAAGAACTTGCAAGCCACTAGAAGAAGGGAAGGAGAATGAGAGATTAGAAGTTGGAATGAAATGAAGAGAGTCTTGTAGAGAAGGTTTGTGTCGAGCTATTATCTGCAGGATGCCTTCAAAAGACTGTAAGAACTGAGGCAAGGGGGATCGAATGTGGATGCTTACATTAAGGAATTCCAAATGTTAATGATCTGATGTAAAGTCGTAGAACCAAAAGACCGAAGTGTATCTTGATTCATTAGTGGGTTGAACTATGAGATTGGGGATATCTTGGAAACCTTGGACATTAGAACGCTTGATGATATAATTCTAGCTACCCAGAGGATAGAAAGGCATTGAACAAGAAGATTCCAACCACCCACCAACAGTCTTGGTAATGGCAATAGCTGGCCTGTTCTAAGAAGACCTGTATGAATGGAACCAAGCAAGACCATTGAGACCTAACTTGCTCAAATTACCCCAATAGAGGAGAAGGAACCCTTGAGGAAGTTTAAGAAAGGCCAAAGTTTAAGGAGGACGACAAGTGAGATCAATTATTTCAAATGCCAAGGCTTTGGATACATGGCCGTTCAGTGTTCGAACAGGTGAACAATGGTGATCCGAGGTGAGGTGCCAACCATTAAGGTCGATAGTACTGATGAGGAAGTAAAGTTGAAGGAGGATGGATAAACTGGACTGTCTGAGGAGGAAGTTATCTATAGTGAAGAAGGCAACTTTATGCTGACTGCTTTAGTGTTGAGGAGGACAATGAATATCAGTCCTGTACTCGAAGATGAACAAAGAGAAAATCTCTTCTATATTAGATGGAAGGTGAATGACTCACTGTGTGCGCTGATTGTTGACAGTAGGAGTTGCACCAATGCAGCTTCTACATTTATGGTTTAGCAGTTGAAATTGCCGACCATGCCCCACTTGAAACCTTACAAACTTCATTGGCTTAGTGATAAGGAAGCCCTACAAGTGGACAAATAAGTGTCTATATTGATTTGTATTGGCAAGTATCGAGATGAAGTGCTTTGTAATGTATTGCTCATGAATGCATCCCACCTCTTACTTAGATTACCGTGGATGTTTGATTGAGTAGTTATGTATGACGGCAGGAGGAACACATGTTCTATAGAGCATGAAGGAAGGAGGTTGAAATTGAGTCCCATGACTGCCAAGTAGGTAAAGGTCATGTAGTCCTAGCTTAGTTGAACCCTGAGGAAAGAGGCTTTGGTATTAACCCGAGTCGAACTAAAAAGAGAAATGGAGCTGGAGGGATTGACCTATTTGCTTGTAAGGAGGCTTTTGGAAATGAGACTCGGGGAGGAAGAGTTGCCGATTGACATAAAACACTACTAGAGGAATTTACCAATCTGTTTATGGATAAGTAGTCAAACGGTCTACCGCTAAACCGAGGCATTGAGCATATGATCAACCTTCAGCTAGGAGCCGCGCTGCCAAACAATCCTGTCTATAGGCTGAATCCTGAACAGGCTGTCGAACTGCAGAGGCAAGTGGATGAGTTGATGAAGAAGGGGTATGTGCGTGAGTCCCTGAACCCCTGCGCTATGCCGACCTTATTAGTGCCGAAGAAAGATAGGTCTTGGAGGATGTGTATGGATAACCGAGCGATCAATCGAATCACCATCAAGTACAAGTATTCTATATCCAAGCTTGATGACATGTTAGACGAATTGAGTAGAGCAAGAGTGTTCTCCAAGATCGACGTTAAAGTTGGGTACCATCAGATTCAAATGCTTGAAGGCAATGGGTGGAAGATCGCATTCAAGATAGGACATGGTTTATATGAATGGCTTGTAATGCCATTTGGGTTGTCCAATGCGCTAAGCACATTTGTCCGACTTATGAATCATGTACTCCTAGAATTATTGGGACGGTTTGTCGTAGTTTATTTTGATGACATTCTAGTGTATTGTCTCGACTTAAAGACTTACCAAGAGCACCTTCGATTAGTGCTTGCAAAACTCCAAGCCAAACAGCTCTATGCTAATCTAAAGAAGTGTGACTTTTGTCATTTTGAGGTGATCTTCTTAGGTTTTCTTGTGAGTGGAGGTGGCATCCAGGTTGATGCAGAGAAGATAAGAGCGATCATAGAATGGCCCAAGCCAAACTATTCTACTGATGTGAGAAGTTTCTACGGCCTGGCATCATTTTATCATCGATTCATAAAGAATTTCAGCACAATTGTGGCCTCACTCATCTAACTCTTAAAGAAGAATGTTGAATTTAAATGGGGTGAGAAAGAGAGGAGTTTTGAGGATGTGAAGATGAAGCTAACTACAGCTTTCATCTTAGCTCTACCGAGATTCGACAAGGTATTTGAAGTAGAGTATGATGCGTCAATACAAGGCATAGGTACTGTGCTGATGTTGACGCAAGAAGGCTGACCTATTGCTTACTTCAGTGAGAAACTTCAAAGAGCTACACTTAACTATTCCGTCTACGATAAGGAGTTCTACGTCTCAATTCGAGCCTTAATGGTATGGTAATATCTGTTGCCTAAGGAATTTGTTATCTACACCGATCATGAATCCTTGAGATATCTAAAGACCCAACTGAAGTTGTCATGGAGACAAGCCAAGTGGGTTGAGTTCATGGAGTGTTTTTCTTATGTCATAAAATACAAGAACAGAAAGAACAATGTAATAGCTGACGCCTTGTCGAGACGACATACCCTCTTGACTAAGCTGTAGATGAAGCTACTTAGTTTTTCAACCATTAAGAATTTATATGCTGAGGATCTACACTTTAATCTTATCTATGCCTATTGTGAGGAAGAATGGACACTGGATGACTATCATAGGGAGGATGGAAACTTATTCAGGAAGAGAAGGCTATGTATCTTGACCTGTTCCACGCGAGAACTGCTAGTGCGCAAAGCGTATGGAGGGGGATTAACAGGACACTTTAGCCAGTGCCGAACTTATGAGGTACTATACTCCAGAATCTTTTGGCCAAGGATAAAGAGAGATGTCCAATCCATGCTAGAAAAGTGTACGACTTGCTGAAAAGTGAAGAGTTGAGCTGAGCAAGGATACTACTAACCCTTGTTGATCCCGACCAAACCATGGTTTGAGTTGAGTATGGACTTCATGTTAGGATTGCTGAAGACGTCCCGAGGGAAGGACTCTATCATGATGGTTGTGGATTGATTTAGTAAGATGGCATATTTCGTACCCTATTCCAAAACTAATGACACTTTAACTATCTCTTTTCTTTTTTTGCAGGAAGTAATCAAGCTGTACGGAATTCCTAAGACCATTGTTTCAGACTGAGACCCCAAGTTCATGAGCCACTTTTGGAGGATATTGTAGAGCTGAATGGGAACCAAGTTGCTGTACAGCATGTCTTACCACTTACAGACTGATGGACAGATCGAAGTTGTCAATAGAACCATGGGAACTTTGCTACGGGTTTTTGTTGGACGAAATACTGCTGACTAGGATTTGTGCCTACTAATCATTGAGTTTGCTTATAACGTGACTGCCTACAGTGTAACAAGCATGTCTCCATTTGAGGTCAGCTATGGGTTTAACCTCGAGCTACCATTGGACTAAGTACCCCTAGTTGGTGCTTAATGATGACCAACCAGCCATTGAGAGAGTTGAGGCCATCAAAGCCATGCATTAGAAGGTTGTAGAACAACTGAGTCAAGCTAATATTAAGCTTAAGAAGTGAAGCCAAGGTCGAAGGAAGAGAGAATTTGAATTAGGTGATTTGGTCTGCATGTACATCGGCAAGGAATGATTCCTAAACTTGAGGAAGAGCAAGTTGTCTCCCAAGGCTGACAAACCTTTTAAAGTGCTTGAAAAGATCAACCCTAATGCTTATAGGATTGAATTGCCTAAAGGATATGGGGTCTCAGACTCTTTTAACATTGCTGATGTCCAACCTTATACTCCTGAAGACGAGCAACCTGGACTTGAACCAGATTTGATCCTAAATCTCAAACAACCTAAAGGAGATGATAGGTAGTTTACCGAATTGTCCGAGGTGAGTTAAGCGCTGAAGAGTAGTACTTGCCCTAGCCCGATCTACCGATCTATTGATCTACTTTGCTCTCCATACTATCTAGGGTGTTGTCGAGGTGACCAGCCAACATGTTGAACTGAACCTTCCGCTATGTACTAGTTTAAGTGCTAAATTTGAATACAACAATCTCTACGGTGCTAAGGCTGAGTTGATGACTGTCAGGAGTTGACCATCTGAGGCTAACTTGACTATGAACTATCCCTGAACTAAGCCCAGTGTACTTCCAGTAATCAGGGTGCTGAACTTTTGACACCGCACAGACCTGAATAGAGGCCTACCGTTACTCGGCCTACAACATTGTTAGAATCGTAGATTAAAAATATGCTTGCACGATGTCCTTTCTAATAATCATACTATCCTTTTTGACAGAGGACGTTTACTGTACACGATTTCATGCTTTCCCTATAAATTATTTTCCTTTTATTTAGTAATTAGGGATTCATTTTTGTAATTATCTGTAACATATAACTTGCCTTAATAGGGTACTATAAATAATCACATAATGTGACAGTTGTAAGCCCCAAAGTTCAGCTAAGTAACCGTAGGATTGAACTTAGAACCCAAGGTTTAGGGCTATCGGCTAAAGGATCCGATCACATCCAAATTATAAACTATTGAGAAAAATATTAGTAAAAATGACCCCGTAAACTTAAATTTAAGAAAATAAATAGTAAAATAGGAGACTATAAACTTTTCAAATTTTAAGCATAATAGGTATTAATCATCGAAAATGCGAAAAGTGTAATGAAATAACTAATAAATTACTAGAGATAGATTATATGTAAATTTTAGAATGACCAAAATAATATTTAGGAATGTTCACGTGTACCCCACATGTATTTACTTGTAGATAAAAATACACGTAATTACCTAAATTAGCCTAAAACTAAGCAAATAATTAAAGAAAAATACAAAATAATTATAAAAAAATCAGAAAAATCAGAAGAGGATAAGCTGCAACAAGATAAGGTCGTGGTCAGCAAGAAAAAAAATAACCAATAAGAATTTGACAAACAAAAAGCCAAAAATCATGGAATTGGTGCAAAATCACATCAAATTAATGCACATTAATTTCTAAAATTGTCTATAAATAGGGGAAAAAAATTCCAAAAGTCCTTTGGTCAGTTTATGATTTGAGAAAAATCAAATCATCGAAAAAATCGAGAGAAAATCCAGAAAAATAAAAAAAAGGAAAACTGTGCAGTTAGGGATTTTAAAGGGAACCCACACCAGAAGAGGATCTGGGAGTGGACGGCCACCACCACCACACGGTGGTGGCAGCGCCCAGGCCGGCCGACAAGGCCACGGCGGCCCGAGGTGGCCGGAGCCACCCAAACCGGTGAGTCCAAATTCCAGCCCTATACTTGTGAAATTTTGTAAAAATAGTAAATATAATTAGAAAATTATGAATTTTGTTATTCTGAGATATTTTTGTATGTAGTTTGTAGGAAAAATATTATTTAGATGAAAACATGTCCCGTAATGTAGGATCCTTAAGAAATCATGCAAAACCGAGCACATTTCAGTTTAGAAATAAATGACCTTAGGAGTGTAGTTTGGAGCTCAATTTTTTTCTGTAGGATGCTCATGTGATATAGAACAGTGATATGAAGCCATTTTTCTAAATTTAATTTTTAAAAATTTTAAGTTAATTTTTAGCCCTAAAATGATGGAAAAAATTGGGTAATTTAGGGTTAATTATGTGATTAGGTTGTTAATTACTGATTGAGATAGTAATTAGATGTTTAGGGATGTTAATCTCTGATGTGGAAACCTGATCCTAGTGTATGGAGTGTTAAGTATAAGTAATGGAGGTGTTATGTGGTAAATGTAGAAAATTAGGAATATGTAGAATTAAAAATTAATAAATATGGAAAAATTAGGTTTAATTAGATAATAAAATAATGAAAATCAGAACATAAAAAATCTGAAACAAAATTCAATTTTAGGTAATTATATGAAAAATGTAAAAATTTCTCACAACATAAGTAAATTCGGTATACTAATACGGATTTAAGTGTACCGGATGGAATAAAATGCCGACTAGGGGTAGTAATCGTATTTAGGGTATCTGGAAATAATGTGGTTAGTTTCACATTATGAGTTAAAACAAATTTTTAGGGTCCGGGTACAAAACAGTACCTAGAAATCGAACTAGAATCTAATTTAGAAATCGATGTGGAACCCGAACCTAAACCCAAACCTAAAATAATTATAAAAGACTTAATACCTAGATAATTAGGCATATTAAACTTTAAACAAAACCTAACAATAAGTGTTATAAGATAAGATGAACTTATAATATTATGTGAAATACTGAAACCACGTTCGTGTTATAAGGATGATCGACGATAGCCTGAGCAAATCGGACCTCGAGTGAGTGAGCGAGGAGTCGAGGAATGTTAGGATTAATACGATACTGTATTTTGGAGGCTTGAGATTATGCTTGGTTGTGCTTGTTAGATAGAGAATGTGTGCATGTGCTTGATTATGGGTGATGCTATGATTCTGTTTGTTGCTCTGGCACATATTGTATGACTTGTATGAAAGGATTGATCACCCTAAACTGAACTTAATTAAATATCCGACCAGAAATCATAATCGAACATATATGGCAACCCGTTAGGGGAACTTAGGACTCTCCGGTCAAATACTGACCCCTTCGGAAGGGATAGCGTAGGATTGCAAAATGGTCCCTTCTTCATCCTCAGTCGAACTAAGTGACAGGAGAGGAGGTTGCGGCGAGGGTGAAGACAGTGGTTCGAAGGTAGTCACGGGAGGAGCAAGGTCTCCATTACACAAGCCTGGGTTTGGTCGTGAGCTGTTGCATTAACGGCAACTCCTCAACCCGGATTAGAACGGGCGTAATTTCTCTAATTTCATGACAGGCCGGACAGTGTCGTGCGATGGCATTTGCTTGCACATGCATTGCACTTAATAAGTGATTGAAAATCTTGTTGTGTGTATGGTATAGTTTTAAGTCCTCCGTCCTAACTTACTGAGCTGTGGTTGCTCACATCCCTATAGACGTCGTACAGGTGCTAGCTAAGAAGCGGCAACAACTACTCTGAAGCTAGCAATTGCTGGATCCTGGGGAGTGAGGAAAAACATTGAAGAATCAACACATATGTTATCACTTTTCATTGCTGACTAATGTAATAACTGAATTATAGTGATTATATATAACTTTTATCACTTTCTTAGGTAAATGATTTATTGAAATTACAAACTGTTTACTTCAAAGTGGGTTAGTCGTGGACGCCTTGTGTAGATCGGGTCTAAGATAGCGGTTGTAAGGCCAACTTCTATCTTAGGATGGTTTACACGGCGGGGCTGTTACGACTCTGCCACTTCAGGGCGTGACAACAGCTGCAGGAGAATACATAAAAGAGTATACTAAACTCTTTACTCTTTTCTCTTAAGCTAAGTGTCCTTTGTGCTTACTTTTAAGCTACTCTCATCTAGCCCATTCAAGTATGGACTGGTAGCAAGTGACCTCCGATCATATTTGTGTGTTATATCAAGTGTGACTGGAGCTCATGTGAGACATTGGTGTATCATATCCTTCGTTGGTGTATGGGAACCCCTGCTTACCTCTCAATTATCATTTACTTTTCGAGCCATCTCGTAGCTTAGATCCACCCCCTTTTGGTGATGCATGATATTGGGTACGTGTGTTTATCTACGAGCCCATATTGGTCGGCATTAGGATTGATCTTTTCAAGCACTTTGAATGGTCCATCAGCCCTAGGAGATAACTTGCTTTTCCTTAAGTGTGGAAAATGTTCCCTATGGAGGTAGATCCAGACCAAATCGCTTAGCTAAAATTCCCTATTCTTTTGTCCTTAACTTTATCTCTCAAGCTTGGCAGTAGCTTCGCTTAATTATACTATGACCTTCTAGTATATGGCCCTTTGATGGCTTCGACTCTTTTTGTAGCAGGCTAGTCATCTTCTTGATTTGGAAGGGTTTTTGGGCCATCAGGAGCTTAGGGTTGAACCTATAGGCGACCTCAAATGGCGACATGATTGTTATACTATAGGTAATCCTGTTGTAGGAAAACTCTATGATCAATAAGCACAAATCCCAATTAGCTATGTTCCAACTAACAGCAACTCGGAGTAAAGTTCCCAATGTCCTATTGATAACCTTGGTCCATCCGTACATTTTTGGATGATAGGACATTCTGTACATTAGCTCAGTTCCCATTCACTTCCATAACATTCTTTAGAAGCGGCTCATGAAATTAGGGTCTGGTTGAAATAATGATTCTGGGTACTCCATGAAGTTTAACTATTTTTTGCAAGAAAAGGAAAGAGATAGCTAAAGCGTTGTTAGTTTTAGAGCAAGGCATGAAGTGTGCTATCTTATCGAATCGATCCACGACCATTATGATGAGGCCCTTCCTTTAGGATGTCCTTAGTAATCCTAACATAAAGTCCATACTTAGCTCAAACCATGGTTTGGTCGGGATGGGTAATAATAACTAATGTCCTTGCTCCACTCAGTTCTTTACTTTTCTATAAGTAGTACAACTTTTCAATACAGATCGGACATCCCTCTTAATTTTTGGCTAAAAGAATCTTGAGAATAATATCTCATGAGTTAGATGTTGGCCAAAATGTCTAGATAATCCTCCTTCATGCGCCTTATGCACTATTAGCTCTCTTATGGAATAGGTCAGGATACATAGTCTTCTCTTCCTAAACAAGTATTTATCCTCCTTCTGATAGTTATCAAGTGTTTTGCCTTCTTCACAACTAGAATAGATAGGACCAAAATGTGGATCCTTAACATATATATCTTTTATTATTGAAAACCTAGCAACTTAGTCTACAGCTCAATTAGGAGGGAATGTTGTCTTGATAGGGCGTCAACCACTATATTGTTCTTTCTATTCTTATACTTTATGAAATATGAAAATACCTCCATAAACTCGACCCATTTGGCTTGCCTTCAAGACAACTTGGGTTGGCTCTTTAGATATCTTAAAAATTCATGATCAGTGTAGATCACAAATTCTTTAGGTAGCAAATAGTGCTACCGTACAGTTAAGGCTCAGATCGAGGAATAAGACTCCTAATCATATACAGAGTAATTAAGTGTAGCTCCTCTAAGTTTCTCATTGAAGTAAGCAATAAGTCGACCTTCTTGCATTAGCATGTCACTTATGCCTAGTTCGAATGCATCACACTCCACTTTGAATACTTTGTCATAGCTCAGTAGAGCTAAGACAGGCGCTATAGTTAGATTCTCCTTCACTTCTTCAAAACTCCTTTACTCTTTCTATCCGCATCTGAACTTAATATTCTTCTTTGATAGTTCAATGAGTGGGGCCATGATTGTATTGAAATTCCTTATAAATTTGTGATAGAATGATCCCAAGCCGTGGAAGCTCCTTACGTCGGCCAAAGTAGTCGATACAAGCCATTTAGTAATTGCCTTATCTTTTCATCATCAACTCGTATTCCACCACCACCTACAACAAACCCTAAGAAGATTACTTTAGGTTAGCAAAAGTTATTCTTCTTTAGATTGGCACAGAGCCTTTTAGCTCGGAGTTTTGTAGAGACTGCTTGGAGATACTCTTGGTGAGTCTCTGGATCAGGGTTATACATTAGGATGTCATTGAAGTAAACCACCATAAATTTTCTTATTAGTTCTTAGAGCACATGATTCATCAGTTGCATAAATGTGCTCAGCGTGTTCAATAGTCCAAACAGTATCACAAGCCATTCATACAATCTATGGTGGGTCTTAAATGCAACCTTCTACTCATCACCTTCTCGCATTTGGATTTGATGGTATCAAGATATGAGGTTAATCCTAGAGAATAATTTGGCTACATTCAACTCATCCAACATATTATCAAGCCTTGGTATGGGATACTTGTACTTGATGGTAATGTGATTAATAGCTTAGCTTTCTACAGACATCCTCTATGACCCATCTTTCTTTGGTACTAACAGGGTTGGCATGGTATATAGGCTAAGGGATTCTTGTACATACCCTTTCTTCATTAACTCATCTACCTATCTTTATAGCTCGGCAGCCTATTTAGGGTTTATCCTGTAAGCGGGCTTGTTTGGCAGTATGGCTCTTAGCTGTAAGTTAATTGCATGTTTAATGTGTCAAGTGGGAGGCAAACATTCTAGTAGCTCACCTAGAAACATGTTGGCAAATTTATCTAACAAGGTTTTCACCTTGGCAGGCACTAATTCCTCCTTGAATCCTCTCATCTCAAGTAACCTTTTAACTAGCAAATAGGTCAGCTCTTCATGCTCCATCTATCTCTTCAGCTATACTTGGGTCATCGCTAAAGCCTCTTTCTTCAAGACTCGGCTCAATTGAGTTTGCATGCTTTTAACTTATTCAGTAGTCATAGGGCTCAACTTTACCTTCTTGCCCTTGTGCTTTAAGGGAAATGTGTTCTTACTTCCATTGTATATCACACTTCAGTCAAATATCCATGGTTGTCTAAGTAGAATATGGGACGCACTCATATGTAATACATCATACCGCACCTCATCTCAATAGTTTCCAATATAGATTGGCAAAGTCACTTACTTGTTTACTTGCAAGGCTCCTTGTTACCGAGCTAATGTAGTATATAAGGTTTAAGATGGGGCTTAGTTGGTAATTTTAATTGTTGGACCATGAAAGTAGATGCTTCATTGATGCAACTGCTACTGTCAACAATCATTGTACACAGTGACCCATTCACCTTGCATCCAATGTGGAATAAGTTCTCTTACTGTTCATCCATAGGTACAGGAATTATACTCATTGTTCTTCTCAACACCAAGGTGGTAGGCATAAAATTACTCTCCTCAATATAAACGACTTCCTCCTCCTCTGATAGTTTGTATGTCTAGCCTCTTTCGGGTCTTTTACTTCCTCATTAGTATTGTCTATCTCAACGATTGACATTTTGCCTCGAATCACCATGGTTCTTCTTTTCGGACACTGAGCAACTATGTGTGCAAATCCTTGACATTTGAAGCACTTGATCTCACTCGTCTTTCTTCCTCTGCTCTAACCCTTCTTCAAACTTCCTTGAGATCTCCTTCTCCTCTACTAGGGTATTTTGTGCAGCTTAGGTCTCAACAACCTTACTTGGTTTCGATCTCATAGGTTTACTCAGAACAGGTCGGCTATTGTTGGGTCGAGTGATAAGGGGTTGGAATCTTCCTGTTTAACGACTCTTAATCCTCTGGGCAGCTTGGATAGCATCATCAAGTGACCTAATATCCATGGTATTTGGGATATCTCCAATCTCGTACTTCAACCCACTAATGAATCAAGATACAATTTAGTCTTCGAGTTCAATGACTTCATACTGGATCATTAGCATTTGAAATTCCTTTACGTAGGCATCAACACTTAACCCTCCTTATCTTAACTCCTATAGCATCTTAAACACATCCTATAAATAGTAGCTTGGAACAAATCTTCTCCTTATAACTTTCTTCATTTCATCTTAACTCTTAAGTTCACGTTCTCCTTCTGATACGAACTCTGTTGATGAACACATAGGCCCAATATCACGCATAACCAAAAAGGTGGGTTCGGGTCGTGATATGGTTCAAAAAATAAATTGTAGTTGAAGATTAAGCAGGGGTTCCTATGCAATGATGATGGATATGATGCATCGACACCTTACATAAGCTCGAGTTACACTTGATATGACGCACAAGTATAGCCGGAGGTTACTCGCCATTAGTTCATGCTTAAATGGATTAGATAAGAGTAGCTTAAGAGTAAGTAGTAAGGGCACTTAGCTCAAGAGGGAGTAAAAGTTTAGTATGTTCTCTGTATGATTCATTATGCGGCTCTTACATTATGCAAGTATTTATAGTACTCAATTAGGATAAGTTCTAAATTATAGAAATGAATCCTTACTTGCTAAACAAAAGGAGAAAATTTACAAGGAGAGCATGTAATTGTGCAAAAAGAATATCCTCTGTTAGAAAGGATAGTATGGTTGCCAAAAAGGACAGTGCATGAGCGTTTTACTCTGTCTGTAGTCCCAATAACACTGGGAGTTGAGTAAGGGTGGTCTTTGATTAGGTCTAGTTGGCGTCAACAGTTCGATAACTTTGATTGCTGGGGTTAGACAAGGGTTGGCTCAAGGACAGCTCATAATTGGGTCGACTTTGGGTGGTCAGCTCCTAACAATTGTTAGCTTGGCCTCGGCATTGTGAAGATGGCTATTCTCCTGCTTTGGTGCTTGGACTGGGGAGTTATGGAGGGGTTGGCTCTATATGTTGGCTGTAAGCCTTAAAGATAAGCCAAGTGACCGTAGGATCGAATTTTGTACACAAAGTTTAGGACGATCGGTTAAAGGATTCAATCAAACCTAAATTATAAACTATAGTTAGAAATATTAGTAAAAATGACTCCGTAAATTTGAATTTAAGGAAATAAGTAATAAAATAAGAGACTATAAAATTTTCAAATTTTAAGTATATTACTTGTTAATTATCGGAAAGGTAGAAAGGCAGAAAATAGAATCTAATAACTAATAAATTACTAGAGATAGATTATATGTATACTAAAAATTATAGAATGACCTAAATAATAATTAGGAATATTTACTTGTACCCCACATGTATTTACGTTTAGATAAAAATATGCGAATTACCTAAATTGCCTTAAATTAGCTAGAAACTTATTAAATAATTAACGAAAATTATGAAATTATTAAGGAAAAATCAAAGTAATAGGGAATGATCCATATTTGGTTGTAGTAGTAAGGGAAGTAAGGAACAAAAATTAACCAATAAAAAACAAGTAACATAAAAGGCAAATTGGAAAAGATTTGTGCATTATCTTGTCTAATTAATGCATAATAATTTCCTTAAAACCCTATAAATAGATAGAAAATTTTATAGAATTCATTTGGATAGTTAGAAGCTTGGAAAAATTGAGAGCACCAAAATTGAGAGAAAAAAATTAGGGTTTTAGAAATTTGTCCTAAATCTATGTAGAGGGAACAAGAAGGTCGAACCTACACACTACCACCACTTGGAACCGAACCACCATTACCCCACTCCAAACCCACCGCTTGGACCAACCAACAGACCTGAATTGGTGTTGGAGGCCAAAAAGCTATCGAACTAGGTAAGTTTTACATCTTCTTCGATTTTGTAAAATTTCTTAAAATTATTTATTTTGCCTAGAAAATTATGAAATTTATTATTCCAAGGTCTTATTGTATGTAGATTTAGAGAAAAATGGTGATTAAGTTTAGTCACATTTGTAAATATAGGGTTATTAAGAAATTAGACAAAACCGAACATGATTAGAATTAGAAATAAATAGGCTTAAGAGTGTAGTTTGTAGCTCAAATTTTTTCTGTAGAATGATTAAGTGGTGTAGAACTGTGTTATGAAGCCATTTTTTTTTAGAATTAATTTTCAAAATTTTTAAGTAATTTTTTATCCCTAAAATGATAAAAAATGGGTAATTTTGGGTTAATTAGGTGATTAAATGATTAATTATTAAATTAGAAGATAATTAGATGTTTAAGAATATTAATCTCTGATGTGGAAACCTAATCCTAGTCTTTGGAGTGTTAAGTGTAATTAATATAGGAATTATGTGGTAATTGTTGGAAATTAGGAATATGTGGAATTGGAATTTTAATAAATATAAAAAAATTAGGTTAATTTGGATAATATAATAATAAAATCAGTACATAATAAATCTGGTACAAAAATTAATTTTTGGTAATTGGATAAAAAATGTAAGATTTCCTCACATCGGAAGTAAATCTAATACCCTAATTAAGATTAGAGTGTATTGAATAGGTTAGAACACTAAATTAAGACTCAGTGTGATATTAGAATGCTTGAGCTTAATTTAATTAATTTCACATAAGGATTCGAGCATATTTAGGATTCCTCATAGTGAAAGACAATGTAAAATCAAAACTGGAATCTAATTTAGAAATCGAACCCCGAACTAAGGTAGAGCGAGTCATTAGTAAATAATAGGTATGTAAGCCTTAAAGTTAAGCGAAATGACTGTAGGATTGAACTTAGAATACAAAGTTTAGGGCGATCAATTAAAGAATCCGATCAAACCCAAATTATAAATTATGGATAGAAATATTAGTAAAAATGATTATGTAAACTTGAATTTAAGAAAATAAGTAATAAAATAGGAGACTATAAAATTTTTAAATTTTAAGTATAATAATTGTTAATTATCGAAAAAGCGAAAAGTGTAATCTAATAACTAATAAATTACTAGAGATAGATTATATGTATACTAAAAATTATAGAATGACCTAAATAATAATTAGGAATGTTCACATGTACCCCACATGTATTTACGTGTAAGTAAAAATACGTGAAATTTCTTAAATTGTTTAAAAACTTATTAAATAATTAAAGAAAATTATTGATTAATTAAGAAAAAATTAAAGAAATCAAGAATGAGGTGGATTTGGTCATGGTAAGTCAGGAAGTGAAGAAGAAAAATTACCCAATCAAAATCAAGTAACACAAAAGGCAAAAATTCAGGAATTTGGGCAATATTTTGTCCAATTAAATGCACATGAATTACCACAAAACTCTATAAATAGGGAAAAAAATTATAGAGCTCTTTTAGATAGTTAGAAATTAAAAAAAAAAAATAGAGAGCATCGAAAATTCAAGAGAAAAATTAGGGTTAAAAAAAAAGAAGGAAATCTGTACGGTAGGAGCTAACTAGCCAAACCCACATGCTACCACCACTAGCACCTGGGACCGAGCCACCACTAGCACCTGGGACCGAGCCACCACCAGCACCTGGGACCGAGCCACCACTACCACCCCACTCCAAACCTACCGCCTGGACCGGCTGATACACTTGGACCAGTGTTGGAAGGCTAAAAGTCATTGGACCGGGTGAGTCACTCATTTGCTTCGATTTTGTATAATTTCGCAAAATTATTTATTTTACCTAGAAAATTATGAAATTTATTATTCTAAGGTTTTATTGTATGTAGATTTAGGGAAAAATAGTGATTAAGTGTAATCATGTCTAAAAACATAGGGTTCTTAAGAAATTAAGCAAAACTAAATATGATTAGGATTAGAAATAAATAGGCTTAAGAGTAAAGTTTGGAGCTGAAATTTTTTTCATAGAATGCTTAAGTGATATTGAACAGTGCTATGAAGCCATTTTTTTAAATTTAATTTTTGAAGTTTTTATGTAAATTTTTAACCCTAAAATAATAGAAAAATTGGGTAATTTTGGGTTAATTACGTGATTAAGACATTAATTACTAATTTAGATAGTAATTAGATGGTTAGAGATGTTAATCTCTGATGTGGAAACCTAATCCTAACATTTGGAGTGTTAAGTGTAATTAATGAAGGAATTATGTAGTAATTGTAGGAAATTAGGAATATGTAGAATTGGAAATTTAATAAATATGAAAAATTAGATTTAATTAGATAATATAATAATAAGAATCAGAATATAATAAATCTGAAACAAAATTTAATTTTAGGTAATTGTATAAAAAATGTAAGATTTTCTCACATCGAGAATAAATTTGATACCCTAATTAGGATTAGCGTGTACCGAACAGTTTAGAACACTAAATTAAGATCTAATATGATATTGGAATACTCGAGCTTAATGTGATTAATTTCACATTAGGATTCGAGCATATTTAAGATTTCAGAATCAAAACTAGAATCTAATTTAGAAACCGAACCCCAAAATAGGGTAGAATGAATTATTAGTAAATAATAGGTATATATGAGAAAATGAGTTAAATTATAACTTAGAATATGAATCACTAAAGTATAAGTACTAAAAAGACCTATTTGTATTATAGGATACCTAGAGACAAATTGGCTTGTACTTAAGTGATCGGACGACTGAGAAATTCCAAGTAAGTTGGGTTATTAGTTACTGAATTAGAGTACTATTTTATAGTACTCGAAGACTTAAGATTGTATATGGTTGTAATTGTAAGTAGTTTACGCATGTATTTGATGTATCTGAATTCATGCTGAAATTTGTAATGTGATTGATTTTGTGTTATGATCGAATTGGTGTGAAATTGTTTGAACACTTTAAATGAAATTTAATCTTATTCGACTCTAATGACCAAAAATATCATGCATTGCAACCCATTAGGGGATCATTAGGGTTTTCCAACTAAATACCGACCCCTTCGAAAGGGATAGCGCAAGATTGCATAATGGTCTCTTCTTCATCTATAGCCGAACTAAGTGACAGGAGAGGAGGTCGCGGCGAGGGTGAAGTCAATAGTTCGAAGGTAATCACGGGAGGAGCGGTGTCTCCATTGCGCAAGCTTGGGTTTAGTTGTGAGCTGCTGCATAACATGAAAACTCCTCAACCTAGATTAGAGTGGGTGAAATTTATCTGATTTCGCAACAGACCGGACTATGTTGTATGATGACACTTGATTATTGCATTGCATTAAAATAATTGCTTGATAATCTTGTTTGTGTTTGTATACTTTCATGAGTCTCCAATTCAACTTACTGAGTTGTAGTTCCTCATACCTTTATAGATCATTTTGCAGGTCCTGATTTCTGAATACTTCAAGTATTATGCCGCCTTACAATTATTCAGAGTTAGTTCTTTTGAAGCCAAAGGTGTGAGGATCGATTTGCTTAGTAGTAGATGTGTAGTTAGAGTGTCCTTTATAGTTTAAGAATGAAAGATTGATAGTTGTTATGTAAATTAGTGAACCGTTATATTTATATAGAGTTTTCTGGGAAGTTCTGTGAACTTAACATATAATTATGTATGTTTATTAAAAATTGGTGATAATTACTATATTTGTAGTTAAACACTTAAATGGGATTGTTTACTTTAAAGCGAGGAGT